>CM030010.1:41830017-44763767 GCA_017639485.1 Pluvialis apricaria | reverse complement strand
CCCAATCTGCTAAACCACATTAATGAACTCACCTCACACGCTGAATGTTTTTGAAAAGTCCATATAAAGGGTTCCATTTAGGACTGGCTGAATGAATTACTAAACGCATGTTTATGAATTTTAGTCCTCTTCTCTCTTAGAAAGCCCAGAGTGCTTTGCTATGTATCTTGGTTTTTAGTGAAAATATATAAAGATATGTTACTATTTTGGAAAAAGTCCCCTGGAGTAATGAAGAGATGTAAAAATGTAATGATAAGCATACTTATACACCCAGCATAATTTATTTCACGTAACCAGTCAAATCTTGCATCTTTAACAGCTTGTTTTAACAACTTAATTCAGGTTGGTTGGATTTTCCTGTATTTGGATAGCTGTCCAAGTACAGTCACATAAGTCATGACACCACTTTGTTCACTCTGTGGTCTGAAAAGCATTTAGACGGTGTTAGCAGGGGACCGTGTCTAAGCTTGTAAATCCTGCTTGGATGTGCTTCACAGAGAGGTTGAGAGGGTCAGCTTCTGAATCTCTGAAGAACTCTGGGACAAGAAAATCTTGTGCAGTGCTAGGTCAGAGTGTGAGTGGAGCTAGCTCATGACTCTCCGCATCTGCCTGTGTGCACCTGGGAGAGTTCAGCAAGCAACATTGCGGGTGCAGTCAGCAGAGTACCCCAGTGCTGTACTACCATTACCCCAAGGTGATGTGTATCAACTGTGTCGCTGGATGCAATTTCTTGTTATAATGGGGAAACATAGAAGATTTTTGGTGTAACTGTATTTGTTTGATTCTCACAATATATCTGTACTGCTCTGAATGCTCAGTGCATCTGAAGCCCAGTGTCGCATGGTACCCATAAGCCCAGTGATTTTCTTTCACACTGAGAGTTTTCTGACCGCTTTAGAGACATTTTTGATTCTTAAGTAGGGAAAAGGGAGCCAAAACACAAATGAGAATATGACCTGCTACCTTTTGTGTCAGAAGTGATCCAAGACATGATCACATTTTCTGATGTGAAAGCTTGTATGGCACTCCAAGAAAAGGTGTCCTGGCAGAACTCATGAAACAGCACCCTGGTATGCCTCAAGGTTCAAGTGATTATGGCACCGTTTTTCATCATCTGTGCCACATTGTTTTGTTGTGTTGCTGTGCTAGTCACCACCTGTGCTTCACCCTAGATAAACTGTGTAGAAACTGATGACAGTCTTCCTACTTTGCTTCACAAAAATGCGATGAGCTTTAACTAGGTAGTATTTGCAAGGTATTCTGTGGCTCTGGATAAAAAAAGATACTTTAGAAATTCAAAACAGTAACATACCTTTCTTCATTGAAACCTTCAGTTGCGAGTGCCCCAAGTTACAGTAGCAGCTTGTATTTATATGATTTGTATGTGGACATTTAAACAAGTTGTTATTTTCAGTATTGCTGGACATTATTCTTAATTTAATAAATTACTGTAACTGTGTACGACGTTCACACCGACAGCCTCAGAGACATTTGGTTAACCCCTATGATGTGCACGTAAGGTGCAACACAGAGCTCACTGCCTAAGGAAAAGAGGGGTATTCAGTGTTATCTAGGTCCTCCCAGTTCAGAGGCATCCTTAGACTTAGAAATGGTTCTTGGAAGTGGAGTTCCAAGCACATGTGTTGGAAAAACCTGCAGGAATGAGGAACAAAAGTTTTTACATCCTTTATGCTCTGTTGACTCTTGTTCCCAACATTAATGAGTTCAACTAGAGTTGAGGAACTTGTCCAACATTGCAGTCCCCAGAAGTTTACATTTCAACAAACATAAAATATGAACAAAGAAGACAAACAAAAAGAACAGAGAAAGGAAGGATATGGCTTCAAACAAATGAAGCCAATATAAGTCAAAATACAACTAAAGAAAGAGAGGAAGAGTAAATCCTTTAAATAAGCAATATTAACCACAAAGTCCCAAATGAATATGGGAAAAAAAAGAACAAACGGGAATTATTCATAGAAGCTCACACCCTCCTCTGGAGGTTGCTAACTACTGAATGTGCTGAGGCTCTGCAGACCCTGCTTTCCTGAACTGTACCCCCAACACTAACCATAACACTTGTCATGCCCTGAGCACACTAATAGGCATTAATGGCCCTGAGTAGCCTCACCTGGGACCCTCACCCACACACCCTCTGCCCACGGGCCCTGGGGCATTTAAGCTCAGACCTGAGCCTTTAGTTCCTTCCTGAGCTATGCTGGGTCTGTCTGTTTCTCGGCTCATCCCTGCCTCCCTTGCTGGACTTTGGACTTGCATTGCAGGTAGCCTGTTGCTAGCCCTGTCTCTTGGATGGACCCTTCTCATTTGTGCTGTAGCCTTGCCTCCAGTTTTGTCTCTAGCTGCTCTCTACTGGTTGGACTCTTTATCCAGTGTCTTGTTCTGCCCGTGGTGTTCAGGTGCTGTGGAACTGTACCTTAGCCAGTGTGGGTATGGCCTTTGCTGGGGTTGCCCTGGGCTCCTGGCTTGGCCTGCCCCTGCAGAGCAGCCCTGCCTGTGTCCCCGACAGCACTAAGCGTCAGAAGTCTGGCATGCTGAGACAGAAAGCATGAGGTATGATACTCCCAAGTCTGTTTCTCTGGAGCTTCAAAACAAAGTGCTTTCAGGGTCTAGAGTTTCAGGGAGGAGGGGTGTTTTTTCCAAAATGATCTCTGTTACTGTGGGATGGCTGTCAGGGCTTGCAGAAGATCCAGCTCTTGGGAAGGGTCAAATAATAACGAACATCCATTTTGCAGCTCAGACTTTCAGCTTGAAAACAAGTTGTGCACGTACCAGAGACTTGTGCTGGGGGAAGGGGGAATGGCGTCCACTTTGAGAGAGTTAGAAGCTTAACACATTTAATTTAGAACTCTCACAAGTTAAATTTCCTTCAGAATGAAATTACCATTCTGTGTCCAACTTGACAGAGCACTCGGCAGAGAAATAGCAAGGCTGGGAGCAGGGTCTGCAGGATCTCTGTGTTTGTCAGGTAGACTGTTGGCCTGGGGAATGTGGACGGACCTCAGCATCCTTCTGGAGTGAGCAAGTATGGGAGCTGGTGGGAATCAGAAGGCAGGATTTGAAAACAGTTTAATCTGGCAGAATTTCATTAAAATTGAAACATCTCTGGGAAACATTTAAACATTAATGGATAGGCAAATTGAGAATAGAAAAATGTTAAATAAAAATAGCAGTGTTGTTGTTTTCTTCTCCAGTTGGCTCTAATGGTAATTCTCCTTGCATACCATATAGTAGTAGTTGGTGTTGTTCCATGTGGCTTTTTTTTGGGCTTGGGTTTTTTGGTTATTTTTAAATGTCTTTGCTCAGAACTGTTGATGGTTATATTCAGAAAACAATTTTAAAGTGACTTGCAGCCTTAATCACTCAAGAGTTAAGAAATAGAATTAAGACTGTTGAGGCCATTATAGTTCAATCCCCATGTACATTATGAGATAGTCTTTAATTACATGATCTCATTCTTTGTTTTCCCACAGGACCCTGCCTCATTCAGTGTGCAGGATGAACAGTGCTTGGAATGAATCAGCACAACACAGTGAAAGAGTCTGTTGTTTGCAAGACTCATCTCAGTTGTTGAGGAAGTTGGGATATGTGTTTTGAATGAGTTGGGATGTCAAGAAAAGAAAGGATAGTCTTGTAGCTGAGGAAACTGTATGTTGCCCTGGAGAATGAGTTTCTGTCATTGTCTTTGCCAAAAAGACCCTGTGAGGTACTGTTTTGGGGGAGAAAAAGCAAAAAACTTTTCTCAGGTATCCATTAACTCTGAATACCTAGTTTTCCTAGAAATAGGAGGGAATGGGTCCACATTCTTTATGACCAATATCGAACAAAATGTTGAATTCAGCAAGCACTGTTCATTCTTGCACTTTGGGCAAAATGTAGTGTGCAATCATAATTAAGAGATGTTTTGCAAAGGAGCTGTATAAATGTGTCTTGTGCTTTCAATACTTCATATTCTGCACTCTTACTATGGCTATTTGATGTGTTAACAACAAAGCTATCTGTATACACATATCTAACATATAGTTAACTGTTAAACAGAAAACTAGAAAAAGTGACTAATAGTAAGTTAGTCTTTGGTATATATTGATATGAAATACTAGTGCGAACTACCTAACATCTTAATTACAGGTTTCTTAATTTACGATGACGGTTTGTTTTATCTTTGATGCTCAGCTGGATATCCTACTATAGTAGCTGCAAACTGTCTGTGAAGGACTTTATTTCAAAAGACTGCAAAAGAAAATACCTAGTTTATTTTCAGTTGTAAGGGATTCTTTAGAAATCTGGGCCCAAAGTCAGCTTTCACATATTTGACTTGCATCTAGTCTGTTCTCCATGTAACTCACTGGGGTTGTCCTTTCCATTTCCATTTTAACACCTATTTTTAGGCATCTATTTAGCCAATGCTACAGTGTTGTGGCCAGGATTAATTTTTCCTTATTCTAGAACAAAGTAGAAGTAATCCAGTCGGCCTCCGTTCCTGCATAACCAGGTCTTACTTCAGAAGTGCCTAATCAATGAAGAGTAAGATCCACGCTGTACTCAGGAGCTGGACTGCACGGGCCAGTCTGCTCAGATGAATTATTGCGAAAATGTGAATATTTTACCTCTAAATCATAGTATGATAAGACTTCAAATTTTTTTTTTCTTATCTCTGACTTCTTCAAACTCTATCACCTTCAGTAATACAAACAGGGTCTCTATGCCATAACTCATCAGGGGATTCTCAGCTTTCCAAGATACTACTGGTTTCTAGTAGTCATGCTTTGAAGTAACTGAACTGAAAATCACTGTGCTACCTTATACTGGAGAAAAAAAACCCTGAGATTCCAAAAATTTTGCTTTTATTTTCTAAGTGGCTGATTACTTAGCAAATACTCCCATTTTCTCTTCACCTATTACATGATGAAATGTAATGGCACTATATTAGTAGTCTAAAAACGTTTCTTTGTGTGTGAGCACGTATCCAATCTGTCATTATTCTGCATTTTAGCAGTTTGTTTTAAGGATTTGAACATGATTTTTTTCTTTTTTCAGTGAGAGTCTGCATTTTAGATTTAGTGTTTCTTACAGAAAACAGAAAAGGGCGAGGTTAAAAAAAAAAGGGGAGATGGCTTTGATAGTTCTGCTGGATTCCAGTACATTTTCTAGACTCATAAAAGGTTATCTTTCTTTTTAAGTAGTTATTCATCATAGAAGCTAGGTAAAATCATAAACTCATATCGGATGCTTTAACTTGAGTTTTTATTCGCAGCAATCAACCCTAGTCCAGGATAATAAAAACTAAACTTTATGAGATTATTCCAGGGTTGAGGAGGGTCTGGATGTGGCTGTGATTGTGAGCGTGGAAGTGTGTGTACTCAGCACAGATGGGAAGGGGAATATTGCTGTCACTGCGGCACAAGTACCCTGAGCCACAGAGTCAATCCAGCTGAGTAAGTGAGGCTTCCAGCCAGGGGTACTCTCACAAAAGCACAGGTGTGCTGTGTGCCACACTGTAAAATGTAGCTTAAATCAGACTCCTCCAAAGCAAGGGTATTGGGTCTAGAGAACAGAGGATGACTTTGAGAAGGCCAGTTAAGTCACAGAGCTTATGCTTATAGTACACACAACTTTGAACCTTCCAATAACCTTTTGAATTTCAGTCTGGGGGAAAAAAAAAGAAGGTATAATTTAGGGCTTGTCTACCTCATCTCCAGCTTCTTTTATTTAGTAACAATAATAACTATGGGTCATTTCAAATGGTCAGAGCTGTCTGTTTCCTTAAACGTTCCTTTGGACAGACTCTGAGAAGTGCTACTTTGATTTTTCCTATTTCCTGTATCAACTATAGCAATCTGATGTAATTCAGGTGGAGGACAGTATTTCTAAATCTGTCATGACAATAGAACTGTGTTCAAATAAATGAATGCAAAAATAATACTTAACCTTTTTGGCCCATTGTTACCCAGAGATGTACAAAAGCAGAGGCTGTGACAGATCAGGTGACATCAGCTTTTCCTTAACACTAATATTAGTAGCAAGCCTGGGGATATAGAAAGTACTGTGCAATTCATTGCCTTCTTTTTGAATGATCAAATCTCTTTGTATGAGAAAGACTATAAATACTCTCTTTGTTTATTCTGCAGCCCAAGGGCAAATCTATGATAGAGACAAGATTCTGCAGCCGCAGAGTTATAGAAAACTCAGCGTTGTCCTGTGCCATTAATAGGAGCCTCTAAGTACTTTTGAGATGACCTAAAAATAAGTCAGCGCAGCTCCTCTGGTTTATAGACAAATTTATTAGAGACATGGTGAGAGGGGGTGAGAGAAGACAAAAATGTGTATGTACACAGATCTTCAGAAGCAACGCTTTCTAAGGAGCATGTGTTATGCAAATATGGAGGTAAAACTTGCGCTTAAGTACATGCCCAATGTAAAATCCACATCTCAGTTAAAATGCAATAACTTGAAAATGTTGGTTATGAGCCAGCCAACGCTGAGAAGGCTCTGTCATCAGGGTGCTTGTTGCTTGTAGTGAAGAAAGATCATTCTAGTCTAAATAGATTCTGAGGCTACTACTGCAGAAAAAAAATCTCTCATCTGGTCTATTTCACTCACAAATAGACCAACTACAACTGCCCACGATCAATGGCTGTAAGTAGCAGTTGACTTTATCAATAGATAATGGTATAGCACCAGAGACAAACCTTGGTTCAAACCTGTAATGCAAATGAAAGACTGAGCTACTGGGACCTCCCTGGGACGTGGACCCCAGCACGCTCTTAAACCAGGCAGGACATATGCTCTCTTTTGAACTGCCTTTGAAAATTAGATGGTATTTCTTCCTTCATTATTCCTCCTGGATGGCTGTGTCAGAATGTCTCTCCCAATTTTAATGTAATTCTTGAGCAGTTTGTAGCCATATTTTCCCTTGTGCTGATGCTGGTTTTGTTGCGTAGTTGTTTGCCACTACTTTTACAGGAAGCTAACGTATCCCTTCACACGATTTTGAAGTGCTCTCTTAATAGACGCCTGGAAGAGAGGTTCTCAGTTTCTTTTCTCAAAAGAATGGTCAGGATTATATGCACTATTTCAAATAATGTTCGTATCTACTTGGGCTTGTAATAATGTCATCAATGTTGCTCTTTTTTTTTTTTTTACTGGAAATATCTTGCCTCATAGATGCTTGGATTGTATTTCTTTTTCATGGGTATAGGAGGTTGATAATCATTTTGTCTCACTACTTAATCCATATCTGTCTTCAATCGCCCTTTATGACTGAGATCCCAGAAAATATTCTTGTTGTTACCCTTCATTTATGACCTTGCACTCTGTACAATTGATTTTCATCCAATTACCATTACTTTGGCTCCCAAGGTCATTCACTTCCAGCATGACAGTACAGTTCCCTTCTGCATGGATAATTCATCAACAGATCTCAGTGACATACTTTTATTTCATGTGGTCAGTTTATGAATGAAAGTATTACAAAATATTTGCCTTATGGTGGCTCTTTGAGGACTCTACCTAGCAAATTATAAGAACTTCTCTGGTCCAGTGTTCCTCTACAGTCTGTGGGAAAGAAGGTAGATTCACAGTTTACTTTGCAAGGAGCAACAATTCAGTGACGCTATGTTTGAGAAATATTTGCAAATGTTACATGAACCTTGTGTTTACATCAATACGGGTGATATTTATACAGAAAATAACTGGAATGGAATAAAAATGTTTTAGAACTGAAAACAGGTGCACAGGAAAACAAAGTAGGCTTTTTCTGTACATTTACTGTAGTTGCACCTACACATGATAGCATTAAATATCTTAGTCTGAAATGGGTAGTAAAAGACAAACTTACAGCAGAAAAATTATCTTTCATTTGGAAAATGACAAGTCTGTTTCTTCTTTCTTTGAGAAGAAAAAAATACAGTTCTCTACAACAATATAAAGCAATGCTGACACCTACAGAGAATGTATGTAAATATCAACTTAGAATTTACATTTTCTGTGAGAATTTCCAGAATTATATGGTAAAAGACCAAATGATTTAAAACACGCTCTTATAACTGTTAAGAAAAAATGAATCTTCATCTTCTGCTTAGGTCAATCCTTGGTAAATCAGATAAAACTTCGAACATGGACCATATGCTTTAAACATTATGTATTTTACTTTCAGTAATGTACAATTCCAATTGCATAAAACTAATTTTTCTTGCAAATTGATTCATATAGCCATGGAGGACCCAATAGCCATGAACCAAGCCATCAACATGATGTACATTGCTGCACAGAGCCAGCTTTACTGCCTCTGGGCTGTTTCCCGTTCCCTCCCTCACTGTGACACAACAGGATTATATTAGTAGTATTGGGGTTTGCAATTCCTGTGCTAAGCCAAACAGGCTATCAAAACTTCAGTGCAATAGAATGCCCATATGTGGAGCAAAGTTAAAGAAAAATTAACCTAACATATTGAGGAGAGATTACATAGAAGAGACATAGCTCTTTTATTGAGTATTTGTTCACCAATGTACTATTATGGGTTATGCAAGCTGTGATATTCACCACACTGGTGCGGAAAGGTGGACTTGTTCTTTCCTTCAAAATATATCACAGAATGGTCAGGGTTGGAAGGGACCTCTGGAAATCATCTTGTCCAACCCCCCTGCCACAGCAGGGTCACCTACAGCAGGTTGCACAGGACGGTGTCCAGGTGGGTTTTGAATGTCTCCAGTGTGGGAGACTCCACAGCCTCTCTGGGCAGCCTGTGCCAGTGCTCTGCCACCCTCAAAGGAAAGAAGTTCCTCCTAATGTTTAGATGGAACTTCCTATGTTCAAGATAAGAGTTTTAAATACATAGAAGAAGTATAACTAACAATGAATTCTCTGCGCTAGTCATTTTCTCAGAGGCAATTTATAGGCTTGACAGTACCTTGCTTAAAATGGTGATTTAGAAAAGTGACCAAGGGATAGGAGGCACTTAAGCCATTTACAAGAAGCTTTGGAAAAAATGGGAGATGGCAATTGTGAGCTTGTCCAACACTCATGTTATTCGTGCTCCCATTGTGCAAACATTTGGGAGAACTTCAGACACCTAGGAGAACTTCAATTCCCAAAGAAAATTGTTTGAGAAAGTTCAAAGTAGGTTTCCAGACTTGAACTGCTGAAGATCTTTGAAATTTTTAGTTTTGGTTCTAAGTATGGCTTGGACCCAGCTCAATGTGTAAGCAAATGGAAACTAGGAAGATTGAATGACTAAAAAACTTGCCTTTGAGTTGAGGGCTTTTTTTTTTACCATAGAGAGCTACAAATCAGAAGGCAATACTATTTGTTAAAGGCAAGTCATAATTATTTTGATGTAAAAGGCTGAATAAAAAGCCCTCATCCTAGGCCTTTACTGCTTCTTTGGAAATGAATATACCACAAGATATTAATATGTGTCTTTGAAAACCGGGTACATTTCATATCCTGGAATCTTGTCATCTGATAGGTCTTTACCAGTCAGGCTGTCAAGATCTTTCCATTGAAAACCAGAACTATTTGGACTAGGTAATGCGTATTTTCTTTTCTATCGGACAATCACAATATTAAAGTTCTGGCATGTTTATTTTTAGCATTAGGTAAAATTGTTTGTGTGTTTTATTAATAAATTGTAGGAATGAAAACAGCAGACTGGCACCTTTCATACTATAACTGTGGCCCTAAAAGTGTATGTGTGCTATGTCTAAGTGCATAAAACAGTTTGATATATAATATTATGTGTATATACAAATACACATTCTGATGCGTGTCTGAATACCAAGTTGATCTTAGTTGAGGGAACTAAACCAAGTTGAGAAATACCCTTTCCTCTTCAATAATTGCATGTTTACATTTTCAGCTTTTAATTCATGTATGTGTTTAGAAACAGAATCATTGTTTGAAGCTCCATTGTTCTGGGGGATCTGAGCATGATGACAACAGCCAAAAGCTTAGCTTGCAACTTCGGAGGCTGTGAGATTAACTTCTCACCAATGTTTTCCTAACACCAGCAGGCAAACAAATTTTGTTTCCAAATGTTTCCATTCTGATCGGCATTGTTTGCAAAGGGTTAGGCCTTACATGCACCTAATTAAGTAGAAAAGCTCACTGAAGCGTAGCTGGCAATTTTATTTATTTTTTTTTTTGTAGTATGTAGAAGACGGATGCTGCCTCTCACCTCTCCCTCCCTTGCCATGAGAGTTTACCCAAAGAGCAGCTTTTTGTGAAGCTGCGATACAATCGGCGCATTGTTCCAGCGCGACCAAAGGCAAGGCGTTATTATGTTTTCCTTGTAGCGTTTCAGTCAGTTAATGGGGGAAACGGAAATCCCTAGAGGTATGTTTTGCCCGTGACCTGGAAATCGTCCGCGCCTTGGGAGAGCCCGGCGGCGCTGGCAGCCCCGCGGGGACCGCGACCGGGACCGCGACCGGGACCCGGGGAGGAGGCGGCGGCAGTGGCAGTCCGGCCGCCCCGGGCTCTCACTAGGGGTCGCAGGATGCCAAAAAATCACAACCTGCTCGCCGGGGCAAGGATGGCAGACCTCCTCCCGGCGAGCCTGGTGGCTTCGGTGCCACCGCTTGCGGGGTGACCCTTGGGAACAGAGGCAAATGGCACCGCGGCGGGGCCGTGGGCGGCCCTCTCTCCTGCCGGCTCCGGTCGCTTGCCAAAAACGAGGTTTGTCCAGGACAGGAGGCTGGAGTCTGGGAAGAAGACGGCCATCTAACAATTATTAAAGACATGTGTCGGGTAATCCGTAAGAAAGGCCTAATGCTGGTACAGGTGACGTTACTTCTGCTGCAGAGCTTAATCTGGATATTAACTGGAGGCTCGGCCAGGCAGTGTTTTCTATGTCACGCTCATTAAAGGCTCACTGTTGAAAATGAATAATAGATGTTATTTGTAAGTACCAGCCTCTTCTTCCATGGTGAATGAAGTCCTTGAGCTGCTCATGGCGTGTCAGTACTTCTCCAGCAAACTACCTGGCTAACTTAATTATGTCAACACTGTCTGAAGGACTATGTTAAAAATGCAGGCTACATCAACAATATTCTTTGTGAAAGTTCTGATACTAAAATATAATCACAGGTTGGGTTTCAGAAGAGAGCTTTCTCATCTGGTTTGCCACTGCTTTTTAAACCAAACCTCAGGCATGTTCCTATGTCTTTATTTCCCAAACAAACAAATATTCTGTTACTGTGGCGACAGTGAGGATGGAAGTTAGAGGAAGAAATGTAACAAGCGATAACAACAAAAGATCCAAATTTACTGATGGAGACAATTGGTAAACTGATCTGTTCATTAAAGTAAATGGAATTTGGACAGGAGTGGGGAGCTCATTACAAATACATTAAGCAGCCTTACTCAGAGCTGACTGAAATATGCAAATATAAAAAACTGGATTCAATAAATAGTTTGACATTTGACACCAATTGAAATAATTTCTTATAAAGATAAGAATAAAAACAGACAGTATTGATTTCTAAAGAGAGTTGAGTGACAAAGTAATGGCTTTCAGCATGTTTATGTATGCATATAGAGAGAAGAAAACAGGCTTAGGAAGCAGCAGTAGTAGAAGAGCCTTTCACAAATTGAAGACTATTTGAATCATTTAGAAGTCACGAAGTATCACTTCAGTAAAGTTAACTCTTAAACTAGGAAGATGTCTGACTGTTTTCACTGCTAACATTTAGTGCAAATTTTCAGGGTTTATGTTACAAATTTTTCTAGTACAATGATTTTAATACTATGTCTTGTTGCATTTATCTGCAATGTCTGCGCTGCAAACATGTCACTTGCTGAAAAAGGGGATCCACGCAGATACAAATTGGCTTCTGGTAGACCGAGTTAGGTTTTTTTTTTCGTTTCTGGGAACTAAGTGGAGTTTTTATATGGTAAGTGCAATTTTTTAACAAACAAAATGCATGTGCACACACATGCTTAAAAATAATCTTACCTGTTGTGGCACTTCTACATAATAATAAGCACAAGTATGAACATTCACCTTGATTCTTATGCTCCATACTTGAAGATTCTCAGTTGTTCGTATGTGCAATGTTTTAAGCCTGTACTCATAAAGTAAAGGTTTTAGTGCCTAAGCTGAAAAGGGCACTCCTGCCAGCACATGGGAAACCCCAACGTAGATGCCTGGAGTGCGTATAGTAAATCTGACTCTTCAGCTCTGCAGCGTATGCAGAAAGTAAATCTATACTGCTTTTGCTGCAAGACTGGACTCTGTATTATATGCAACACAACCATGAATGTATAAATGGTGCCTGGGATATCTTTCACCCTTTTCTTGAAAGGATGAAAATTTTACATAAATGGTGGTTCCACATTCTGGTTTAATTTTGGAAGTGTTTTGATCTCAGACTTCAGTTTGGGCCCTTTATATTGTGAGTGGGTGTGTGTATACGCATATATGTGCACACAATTGTAGACAACTGCCTCTGGTCCGTCATCTGGGACACCTCTAGTATTGCAAATTTTATAGCTTTGATGGGAGGGGGCAAAAAAATGAATTGCAAGGGCTTAGTGCTCTAACTATCCTGAACGAAAACTCTACTGAAATGGCTGCAAGTTGAGCTCAAATTGTAACGCATATGTATGTTCTGCATATATATGCAATTACTGTAAAATATGTACTGTTTACAGCAAATATTGTTTGGTGTTTGCACAAAACTATCACCTTGGTGAGTGAAAAGCATCCATCTTTAAAATACGATATAATCCCTGAATCCCCCAGACAGAGGTTATTAATTATTGCTGTATGGTGCATCAGTGTCGTCTTTTAAAAGAAGCTTATGCTGCATAGTCTAGGAAAATGTTCTATTTTAGTAAAAAAGCATTGATAATAAGGACAGTACAAATAATTTTGGAGAGAGTTGGATATGTGAATCCAATTAAATGAATTTTGCCATAGACATTTATGATCTTATGCCACTCAAGATTAGAAAAAGGTACTAGCTAAGCCACTTTAGGTATATGAGGGGTGAGGGTTTTTTTTTTTTTGACGCTGCACTGTAAAATTCAGTAGCTATGATACTACCTGTATTAACGGAACATACGTTAGACAATGTTGAAAGGGGTAAAAGTTCTCTGCTGTGTAGAGAACTTATTTAAATACTACCACAAATAAAACAAGGCTAATAAGTACAGGACAATATTGCTGTCATTGATAGTGCTTGTATCATAGTTTCTTGCTGCTTTTTGCAAGACAATTGCCGTTCTTCCTCCTGGGAGTTGGCCTTACTTTCAGTGATCCAGAGTTAGAAGAATACCTTGTGTTTATGTAGAAAACCCAATTAGGGCAGGGTTCCTCTATTTGCTTTGATTCCTTACCTCCAGTCTCAGTGTTACATGTAAGTGCCAGAGAGGTTATCATAAGTGATAAATTACAATGTAAACTAAACCAGAGGTTTTGCATCTGAGCGGCGTATGGCTCAAAACAGTGAATCCTGTTCTGCAAAGCGCTGAGCTGCTTCATCTTCTAGGAATGAATAGAAGATCAAAACGCTCAACAGTCGCTCAAGATCAGGCTCATTAGGGGCTTTTTTCTGTCAAAAATCGGCCACTGACTCCCAGCTATGTGAACGTATGCTGAATACTGGGGGGTAAGATTAACCCTGTACGCCTAGTCAGTCTAATAACAAATGTCACTTCTCAGTCTAACAGCATTTACTCATAGATGAAGGGTGAACAGATTACAGTTTATTAAAATTACATTGTTATAGTTTATTAAAATTGCATTATCGTATAATTGCTAAAGAAACTATATTCACCAGCTACCAATGTCTAGAATGGTGACTGATAAGTGATCCTGTTCAGCTCCTATGCGAGTCAAATGCAAGTTTACCGTCGACTTTGACAAGGAGCAGCCTTGTACAAAGTTGAGAATTGAATCCTGAGTGCTTTACCAACTTGTAAAAATAAGCTACTAACTTCAAAACAAACAGCTTTTAGCTAGGTTTTTTTGCATGCTAGACAATAAAGTAAACCAAACAAAATCAAGTTGGCAAACATTTAGATGTCAGTGTTTCATCTGGCAGTCTCTATCTTCTGAAGAACTGCAAGCTAAGCTCTGCTAAGCTCAAAGCTCATAGACTTTGTTTTTTAATTAAGAGGAGGGCAGGATGCCTCCTAATACTTGGAATGCAGCTGGTTTCAGACAAGTGAATATTTAATATGACCTTCTATACTAACCTCTTATACCTTCTAGCTTTGAACATTGCTTTAACAATTAAGCTCTTCTGGCCCTGTGTTTAAATAGCTGTCCACAGCTACTGCAAATTGATTTATTACTTGATGAGGATCAGGGATGCTGAGCAAACACAGAACAGTTTCTAATTTAAGTAGTGCACCACTGCTTTTGTTGCTGTTGCTTGATTACTTGTTTTAACATCAGTATGTGTTCTCAATGTAGTTTTATGCTCTTCTGCAGTTTTTACAGCATTAAAAATGGAGAGGGCATAACACACATGATGTTATAAACAGAGTCTGGTTGGGTATCCAATATTAAAATTCCCTGACGCTGTCTGCTGATAAATGTTGTTTAAGGTGCTTACATACCTTTGTTTAATTGCAAAGATTTGGTATGACATTTGCAGCAGGTATCTGCTGCAAGCTGATTTTTAGTTTTCATTTTTTGTTCTTCAACATTTAGTTTAAAATATTAGCTTGAATTATCCAGGTGTTTGAAAATCAAACTTGCAAATATATGGGTGAATGTCAATATAACTAGAAGTTAAATCAGGTGAGAAGGCATAAGAAAAGGATCAACTACATAATGGGAGTGAAAACAAAACAACAAAACCCAACCCTGCACAGCTGAAGATGAATCTGAGAGTGAGGAGTCCCAGAAAAAAGATTAAAGAAAAGTGCAACTAGGACAGCTGGAACTGGGATGAGAATCAAACACTAACATTAACTAGATAAGAAAAACAAAATTGGGATGAACAGCCAAGACTAAAGAGAGAATGAAGACAGGTTAGAAATAACAAGCCAAGATAAGGCAAAATATGGACATGGGAAGCAAGCAGATGGGAGTGTGCTGTTAAAAAACACCCTCTCCCAGAGCTTGGAAGGGATCCCAAGATTCGCTGTCCCTCTTCTGCCAGTAATAACTGTGAAATCCAGTGGTGAAGAGAGACACATCTTTTCAAATGCTGGGCCAGGCATGGGACTACCTACTCATGCCAAGAGGTACTGCATGAAGGAGCAAAAGATTCAAAGAGGTGGATGAATTACGTGGGTGTCATTAATGATGGGGCTCTTGCTGGCGGGAGTCTGGTCATGCTTATTCTAGAAACTGAAGGAAGTATTGAAGAAAAGGAATTACGGGAAGAGAAATGGTGTCTAAAGTCTCCAGAGAGAGGAACGGCTTGAAGCTTCAGTCTTAGTTCTTGCCTCTGCCACAGAGTTCCTTAATAAAGCTGTTCAAGGCCCTTAAATTACACTTCTTGCTAATTGTTTAGTTCTCATTTTCAGATACCTGGAAACTCCAGGGTTTGATTAGAAGTAGTTCTGGGTACTCGGTGAGTAAAATTACTGCAACTGAAATCAGTGGGAACCAGGCCTTGAAGAAATAAGGTTTTCTGTAGTGACAAGTCCTGACAGGTCTACAAGATATCAAACCAGGGGACCTGTAGCTGTTTCCCATGTGTAATATTCATACCTCATCACAATATCCCCTCATCTGAGGGGTGCATTATGAAACTAAACTAATTAATATTTTTGAAGTGCATGAATACTGTGGCAACAAGCTCCACAAAAAGCCCATGAGGAAATTAATAACTCTGTATGCAGAGTAGGCTCTGAATAAGTGGATAATGAATAAAGCATGGGGCATGCTTTCAAAAATAAAACAGAAAACACAACATTGAAGGCCTTCTTGTTAATTTCCAGAGAGATCTGTAGAAAAAAAATTGTATGTGAATGTGCAATGAACAACTTTCATAACACATGAGCGGATGTGGGAAAGAAGGGAGAAATAAGGTTTCACAGGTGAGCTCACTGCTGTTAAGATCACGGGTGCTTGATTTTTAACTCCAAAAGTTTAATTTTAGTTTATATCGTTTACTCAATGTATATTTATGATTGTGCATATGCCTGTTTGTTACTGTAGACGGTCTCTTTGCTACAATGCGCTTTCAGCTTCAGTATTTCCCCACAGAACAACAATTTGGGGAATTGGGAGCTACTTAAGCATGGTTTCAGCTGTTTCAGAAGTGCTCTAGGTACTTCAGAGACAAGGAATGGGTTTATGGGGAGATCAAAGCAGGAAGGTAACCAGCTCCCACTGAACTTCACTGTGTTTCACCTCCTGAAAAATCCCACGAGTCCCAGTCCCAAGGAGCTGCCCAGCCATGGTCTTCAGCCTTCAAAGCCTTAGGCATGTGCTCAGCTTGATGTTCGTGAATAAGCCCATTGTGTCCACCCACCTAAAACTCCACACGAGATGGAGGCCTAAGCAGGAGACAGATAGCCAAAGAATGAGGAGGAGGTGTGAGCAACGATGTTTCAGATGTGTTTTTTTAGTTCTGTGATTGTGTCTGTCTTTCTTACATACTTGTCCTTTTTTTTAAGTTCTTTTTTTTTTTGTGTGTAGGAAGAGCAGAAAAGCCTCCAGCTTCCTGGATTAAAAAAAAAAAATATAAAAATACCACCACCACTTTTAACATAACTGCATTTACCATTATCTGTGTCCCTGTAATATACCTCCAAACCAGGAAATTTAAAGGAAAAAGGAAAATACTTGGAGTTTTGTTGTTGCTGTTGTTGTGTTCCTTTGGTTGGTTCCTGTCCAGCTTAAGCATTCTGTCTTCCTGGCTATGTGTTCGTTTCTTTGGAAACGGCTGTAGGATGGATTTTTGATTGACTGTGTTGTCAGATGGATTATCAGAGTTGTGAGCTTTTTGGAATGGTAGACATGAATGTGTGATAAGAAAAAAATATTTTGTACTCAAAATGTTTCAAAATTTTGCATCATGAAAGAAGCTAGATTGAATATTTAACAGGTTACTTAGGGAAAAAGTTTGTGGGTTTTTTTTTTTAAATGTCAACAGGCTTGGTTACTAGGAAAAAATTTCTCTTAATATGAGGAAAGGTTTTTACTAATGTGACTGATGGGAATATTAATACTTAAGCAATGTAGAATAGGTTCTGCAGAGCTGCAGCCCTTATTTTAAACAGTAATTCTACCGTGTAGCTGCTCTGGATTACAAGCAGAAAACAGCTCTTACCCTGACTTCTACACACATTTATTTGTTACAGCACTCGTGTGCCCAGATTTCTGCATGATTCCCATGTAGCGTTCCTGAGTTTGCTTCCTGTCTTAGTCAGGGCTCGGCAAGGCCAGCTGTCCTCCAGGCTGCGAGCGGTTGGTGATGCTCTGCTAGTACTGGTGATGCTGGGGTCGGGGGCAGATTGCCGGCTGGAGGCTGAGGGTGACGTCAGTGCCTACCTTGCTGGGAGAGTTAATCTCCCGCTGGAGAGAGACTCTGATATAATCTCCTCACTGGGGAGACTGGCGTGTTAAGGATCGCACGTTGTACATTCCTCTTCTGGGGCTGTAAAGCAATCAGCAAAGTCAGTGATTCTAAAGCTTTATTGACAAACGTGTGTCCTCGTTAGACAGAGGCTGCTTCTTTTTGGGGTTGAGGTGCACAGGCGCAGGAAAGAAAATTAACTTTTTAAAGGTGTGCATGTATGAAATAAGACCGAGCAGAATAACAAAGCCAGGTTAGGGCGGTCCGATATGTGAAATAAGCACGTAATTAATGACACTGTGAGGTAAGCACGTAATTAATGACACTGTGAGATAAACTACTTGTTTGTGGACATATATAACAGAAACTAGATTTCTGATTGGATCAAACCGGCTGCTTTAGCAAACCACAGCCCACCAAACCATGACACGGTGCAAGCGAAGGTAGTCATCGGCCCCGGCACTGCTCTGGTGAGTTGACAGGGAAGGGTCACTAATAACTTCCTTGGCGTTAGTTCCAAACGTCTGGGGTGGCCCGTCACAGAAATTGCCTCGAGGAAGAGGGGAAAGGAAAAGGGCTTAAGTCTCTCAGGCTTTTCTGTGATCTGGTGCGAGGTGCTTCTTGCAGGCCTTGTGACACACAGCAAATTCAACTGCTGGGACAGGGAACAGCTATTCCTTACTTGAAGGCTGCAGCCTTTACAGTTCCAGCTACTCATTCCTTGGCTTTCCACTTTGGAGCAACAAGGCTGAGTTGGGAGTAATGTCGACAACAACCCGAATGCCAAAAACGTAAGGAAGCACAACGCACGGACGCTTCAAAGACGCTGACGTTACTCGGCGCTAGACTCCTTAATATGCTCTGTTATTAAGCTGTTATTAGCTCTGTCTTAACCGACCTTTCCAGTTTTAACGGTACGAACTGCTGAGGCTGCCTATCTATAGCAACACTAACCCTTCCTTCGCGGGAGGGCAGGGGCAGACGGCGCGACTTCGGGCAGGCGGTATAGGTTTTTGTCTCGCCTTGCCTCTTCCCCCCCCCTCCCCCCAGCGTTTTTGGGGAGCAGCTCGGCCTCGATAGCGGCGATAGCAAGCTGTGCCTACCCCCCGCGATAGCAGGCTGTGCCTACCCGGAGTTTGCGTAACCGCTTTTCAGCGCGCCGGCGCGGTACCTCCGCGGCGGTACCTGGGGCGGCGCGGCCGGGCCGCGGCCGCGGAGGGAAGGAAGGGGCGCGCAGGGCGGCGGGGCGGGGGTGCGCTGCGCCCCGAGGCGGCGGTGAGGGGCGCGCCGCCCCGCCGTCCCCGCCGCCTGCGCTGCTGGCACAGCGCGGGGGAGAAGGGGCTGTCTCCGGATTCCACCCCGGCGACTCGGGCGGGGAAGGGGGAAGGCGACCGGGGGAAGTGCTGCGGGGAGAGGCAGCCTGTGCGGGCTGGGGCGTGAGAGAAAGGCGCAGCCACTTCTTCGCGGCAGCCCTTTCAAAAGTCCGTGTTAAATGTGACACCCCGGCGAAATGGGAGCGGGAGAAACTCCCCGCTACCCACCCCTCGCTCCCCCCTCTCCCTTCCCCCCCGCCCTTTTCCATGGAAACTCGTAAAAGGAGGAGGAGTAGAGTTTGCTACGGAAAAGTCTCACCTTGGTCTGAAACAGTTTCAGGCGTTTCTGCAGGATCGGAGCTGCCCGTCTCGGGGGAGGGGAAGAGGCAGGCAGGCAGGGAGATCTTTAGCTACCTAGATATACATATATACATTTATTTTTTTTTCCGCTTGATCTTATTTTATTCCAAGCAGCACGTATCTCCACCCCTCCTCCTCCTCCTCCTCCCCCCCCCCTCCAGGTTGATCGGCTGAAATGAGGCTTTGCGCGCTGATCCCTTCTCGGGCTTTAAAACAAAACGCGTCCCCGCGCAGGCGGCAGCGGCTCGGGGCGCCCCGGCGCTGAAGCGGCCGAGCGGCACAGCGCGGAGCGGGGCGGCGGCGCCCGCGGAAACTTCGCTGGGAAAGGAAACCTCCGCCACTTTTCCTGGAGATCCACGTGAGAACGGGAAAGCCCGACCGCAAGATCTCGGCGCTGCTGCCTGCAATTTTACTTTTTATTTGCCTTGATTATTATTATTAATCCCCCCCCCCCCCCCCCCCCCCCCCCGTTTGTTTGTTCTTACTTTCATTTTGGAACCGGTTCCCAGCTGCTTGGCTGAACTTCTGGAGACCGATGGACCTTTTATATTGCCTTCCTCTGTTTTAAACAAACTATGGACGCTTAAACTTTTCTCTTTCCCCCTCCCCCTCGCTCCTTAACCCCCACCCGTCAGCTCATGGGGCTAACACTGCAAAGCAGCCGCGGCAGAGGGAGAAATACACAGCCACTGATTTATTTTCCCGTCTCCTAAATTGCAGTTAATTCCTCTCATCGTCCTCCTCATCACCCGTTCTCTCGAGCTTTTTTGGCTGCCGGCTGTCGATCTGTGCGTTGTTTTATCTGATAGCGATTCTTTTGTTGTTGTTGTTGTTGTTTAAATGCCATGCACTGCTTATCTAGCGAGAAAGCTATATGGAGATAGAGGCATATAGTGAATGCGCGTGTGTTTCCATAAGACTATCAAGGGAGCAGATCAGAAGCAGCCCGGATCCTGACCCTGACTGTATGAATAAGTAAGCAGGATGCTGACGACTGTGTGTTAGTTGCTTGTAAGGTTTTCGTAAGTTAAAGGGGGACGGGGGTGGGGGAGAGGCGGGGGACACACACACGACAGACCAGAGACAGAGCTTAGAGTAAGTGTGCGGTGGGGGGGGGGAGCTCTGACACTTTTCTCTGCTCCCTCTGGCATAGCTGCTGCCTCCCATCACTAGGGCTCCGCGGTTTGCTCTAGTGCACCCCCACCCCCCGCTCCCTCTTCTTTCCTTCCTTCCTTCCTTCTTTCTTTCTCTTTCCCCCTCTCCCCGTGGTAGTTTGCTGATGTGCAGCCCGGATCCATCTTCTGGCAGCAGCAGCGGGACCGGGCGCGGAGCGGGACGCGGGCAGCGGCCGCCGCCGCCTCCTCCTCCTCCTCCTCCTCCTCCGCGGGAAGTTTGTCTGGGGTTTGACAGAGGCGAGGGGACGCCCTGACAGACAGGATCTCCCGGCCTGAGTCCACCCCCTGCGCCCACCCACACACCCAGCGACTTCTCCCCGGCGAGGTGGCGGGCTGGGGGCAGGAGGGGCAGCGGCGCTCGATGCTCCTCACTCCGTGTTGCACCTGTCTGACTGGGGCTACCTAAGGAGCACCCTGTCTCGGAGGAGCCTCCAGGTGGAGAAGGGGAGGAAAAAAACCCAACCCAACCCCAATCCCCCCAAACCCTGTGGTTCCTCCATCCCTTACCCTCCTTTCCCAAGCCGGCGGGGACAGCTGAACCGGCTGCCTAATTCCTCTGCACCCTGCCCACCGCCTCTCTGCCCGAGGGAGGATGAAGATGCTTTGCTGGAGGATGGCACTGTGGCTGGCCGGGTGGACTGTGTGTGGGAAGCCTTCCTCCTGCGCTGGCCTCGATTATGACTACACTTACGATTTCACTGAAGAGGATAAAGCTGAGGCGATAGATTATAAGGACCCTTGCAAAGCCGGTAAGTGACTTCCACGCCTAATGCAGCTCCCCACCCCCTCCCCAGATGGTGACTTTGTCTGGGCTTTACTCGCGGCGGTGTGCGGGGGAGGGGGGGGGGGACGGACAGGGAGGGGAGTCCCGGGCTCACCTGCTCCCTCCCGGGGCAGCGGCGACAAGCGGAGCCGGGGCTTCCCCTCACCTGGGGAAGGTACCCGGGCCCTGCTTTTCTGGGACTTCCCCCTTCCCTAGCGCTCCCCGGCTGGGGCGGGAGAGGGGCGCGGCGGCGGGGCAGGGCTGGACCGGACCGCACCGGCCGCCTCCCGCTCCGCGTCCCCGGCGGCGGTGCGGAGGGCTCCGCGGCCGGCACGGCGCCGCCGGGGACGTGGAAGTTGCAGAAGGGCGTTTCGGCGGGGCTCAAAGGTTTCGGAGGTGGGACCGTGCCCCGCCGCACAAGCCCGGGGGAGCCCGGAGAAGCCAAGCCGGAGCGGGTCGGGTCCCGCAGGCGGCGCCGGAGGGGTGACGGCTCCTCCCGGGGCCCTGCCCGCCCCCGCGGCGGGAAGCGGGGCCGCCTCCCGCCGGCTGCCCCTCGCCCCCTCCGCCGCCTCAACCTGTCGCCCCCGGTCCGCGGGGCGGGTGCCGGCTGCCCTGTGAATATGTGTACGATTAAATGCGCAGCCCGGGCCGGGAGGGGAGGGCAGGGCGAGGCGCGGGGGGCTGACCGACTGCGGGGGCTTTCAGCCGTGCGAGTCCACGCGTGAGCATCTCCCACCCCAGACGAGTACGTGGGGCGGTTTGGGCTTCTGCAAGCGCGTTCCGTGGGGCCGCTGCCGTGGCCCCTGCTCGCTCTGTGCCGGACCGACCCCTTTCTTAACTGTGTAGGAAGAGTGGAGTTACCGCCGCTTCTCACCTTGCAGAGCAGCCGAGTACTTTTCTAGAACGTTTTTCTTACTGATTTAGGGCTTAATGCGAACTCTTCATCCGTTAAAGTTACCGGCAGCCTTCTCACTGACCTCAGCACCCGGGGTCGCTGGTATTTCAGTAGCCAAGTGTATCTCGATGATGTTGCTTTCCCCCAAAATGTGTTATGAACAACAGTGGTGGTCCATTCCGGACAGCTCTATTGTTAAATAAGTGCTCAATTTTTCCAGCAGCCTCCTTTGCATTAATTAGTTATTTTATATTCTGAAAACTAGTTCAGCCAAAGGTTGTGTTCACTATGTCTGTGTGGTTTTGTTTAATTTATTGAGGAGAATGTGGTGAACATATATGCCAAATATGCAGACACTGTGTTTTTCTAATCACAAAAATATTTTGTTCCTAAGTGTGAATTGTTAGGTCTTACTTGCTTACAGCTGAGGAACACTCAAGTTCAAAAAGACCAGAAGCAACTGCAAACAAAATATTATTTTTTCCCAATTAGCACTCACAAATAAATATACGTAAGTGAGTGGTCGTAGTTAACTTGAGCTGTTGTTTTTTTTTTTTCTGGTCCGTCATTGTTTAGGAAGATTCATATGCATAATTTTATAAAATAAGAAATGTGTGTATTTACTTGGTTTGCTGTGGGAATTTTTTGGTACTTCTTATTTCATAGTGGGAGTAATTGTAATTCATGACAGTAAGTGTTTTAAGGTTATGCATGAGAGAAAGGCAACACTGAGAGGCTGTGCAATGGGATCAACGTTGACACTTCTCTGCTATCATTTTGTTTTGTTTGGATAATGAAACATGTGCTTCTAAAGTTTGGCCCATTTAAATATTTTATGGAAGCTTTAGCTGCTGCTTCTTCACAAGGTGCTTAGATACTACTGTGACGAGAAGCAGGTAGATGCACGAAGAGTTAGTTGTGTGTAGTTCCCGTTAGTCTGAAAAGCTATCACTTTGAGGTTTTCTATTCAGTAAATAGCCCAGTCATTATTTTCTTTTAGTGTATAGTAGTTCTTCAGAAATGAAAACGTACATCACCACTGCACACTGGGTTTGAACCACATACTGATTGTTTTTAACAAAAATTAGAAAGTTCTATATGTATCAATGAAACTGATCCTTCGACAGTATTTCCCAAATACTTTTCCTGCCAAACTTTCCTTAAACACTACATTAGTCTTAGCCTGTGAAGTACTGATACTTGATCAAAGGTGATGGGGATAGCTCAGCCTCTTGTAGCAGCGTAACCCAAATGCATGTTCTTGCTACATCAGTCTTACTGTCTGGGGTGGGTTTTGGACTCCCATGAGTAATTTTACTGATACCTGCCATTAGGATGGCTTCTTCCACAGTGAGGCCCTAAAGAAGGACAAAGCTGGGCTTCACACTCAGGGGTGTGAATTGTTCACGCTCAAATTTGTGTGGTCGCTCTATGCGTGAGATAACAGGATAAAACAAGATAATCCTTGCTGAGATTGTGTTCAGTGTATGCAAACTTTGTATCTCAGATATAATTAACACCTGCTTTTACTGCATCTCAGGGGCCTACAACTGAGGGTGTAAAAGTGCGTTTTTTCTAACTGTTCAGGCTGGTAACAGTTGGGTCCCAGATACCATGAATTTCTGCAACTGGACCAAATGGGGGAATACCCAAAGTCAGTTTAGGGTTTTACCTACTAACGTACTTCAAAAACTCCAGTAAGTTCCATGCAGATTTTACGGACTTGTTAGAATAATTTGGCCTACCGTAATTTCTAAGCAAATAAAATGCTTTTAAACCAACCACAACTAAGATCCCCCCAAGAGGCTGATGCAGGATGGATTCACCTGTGTTTTAAGTTATTTGCATTCTGCTTTTCTCCAGTGAGTAGTGCTAGCTGCTTAGTTTTTATTCTGTAGATCACATGAGAAAACATTTGTGATCTTGAGACAGAAAGCACAGTACATGAGGCCTCAGATCCATAGTTAGGTATAGTTATAATTCTATATAGATAACTCCTTACAGTTGTAGTCCTAACTCTGTTGAATCAATCTTCTTTTGGTAGGTCCCTTCCCCCCCATTTTTCCCTTTTGTGGAAGAGCCAGAGAAATTTACCAGAAACAGATTGAAAAAAACCTCTGGGACATTATTTATAGGTATTCTGTGGGATTATTTATTGGTATTCCATGTGTTTTTTAACATTTTCATAAGGAAGAGGTTGTTTTAGCGAGTGTGCTTATAATCACCCTGTTGCTTGCACTTAAAATTCCCAGAAGTATTGTAGTGCAGGATGCTATAGAGGCTGCAAAGTGGATTTTCTGACAAAGTTTCCAGCTTTGAGAAAAATCTACTGTTACAGGAGTCTGACAGATGCACAGTAGGGTCAGGTGTTGTTTCTGGAACTGGTATTTCCAATTGCATCTGAAACAGCAGCTGTTTTATGCAACAGCCCCAAAGTTCAGTTTCGGCAGTGAAGCCAGCATCTTGGGAGCCCTGGAGCACAGGCTCCAGGGAAGAGAAGAGCTTGGGGAGATGTGATGGCGTTGAGGAGACGAGTGGTGGTAAGGAAGCTGTTGACATTGTGCAGATGAACTTGATGAGCTGTGTGGTTTCCTGTGTGTTTGTCTGCAGACCTTTAACCTACGTATCAATTTTGGGTCAGGCTACTTCTCCTTACAACGAGTATCCTGGCATGCTGCAAGAGCGGGATGTGATGTAACACAGTTTTTGTGCTTCTGATGTCTCGGATATTTCCTCGTGTCTCTCTGCAGGATATTACCCTCAGTGTTTACCATTGTGAAGTTCAAGTGTAAGGCATTCTTAGTTCATCTTCAAGATCTAATTTGCTAGAAGATGTGAAACTGGGAATGCCATACTCATCTCAACGTCAGGCTTTAAAGATCTAAGAACATAGATCAGCATTTCTATAAATAAGGTATTACTCCAAAAAATAAAATGCCTAGTTAGATTTAAATGGACACTGTCAAGCTTTTCAGATGACAGCATGCATTATATTTATCTGTGGGTTCCCGAAGTATTGTTTGGGTTTTTTTTTCCATTCTTGCTGTCTTCTTAATGTATTAAGGATAGCTGTTGAGAACCATACAGAATGAGATGGGCAGGAAAATAATTTGCCATTCTGTAATACTTGTTCATAGTCTGTACTTAGATGATATTAAAGGTTTTTTGAAGGCTTTTGTTTTGCTTCCTTTAAACAAAAGAAACAAACACTCAAAAAAAAACCCGAGAGAGAGAGAAATACTCTGGCGTGATCTTCCAGTTCAAATACTGTGAACCATGGAAGATGAGGCAACAAGTCTTAGTTTTGTTGCATATCCGCATCACTGAGGACTCTTCCAGTCTCTAGATAGCTGGCTGTCCTCAGATAAGTCTCTTTTAGCATTTCTTCTGTGAGGCGTTTAACTTCCTAAACGAAATGTTAAAGGTTTGGGGAATAAGCTCGAAGTTCAATTCCTTGATCTATTGTTTTTCCCTGTTGTGGGCCTTGGTCTTCTTTGCACCAAAAATTCTGTCTTGCACTGGGGAAACTTTTGCTGAGGAAAACTTCCCCCAAGGAAAACTTCATTGAAACTTTTACTTTCTCACAATAGTTTGTTTGGATGCCTTTTTTTTTTTTTTTTTTAAACACAAAACACTTAACTGGGATTTTTTTTTCTGTCAAATTATTCGAGTTGCTTGACTTGGAACAGAAGATTTTCATTTTTTTCCCAGTAAAGCTAGATACAAATGTCAAAAGAATAATAATAAAGATGAACAATTAGATTTACAGCTTCATAACTTGGAAGTTGGTTAGCTTGCTGTTGTTGGACTAAGAAAAATTCTGTATGTATGTGTGCCTGCTTGAGAATAAGAGAAAAGTAAGAAAGACCCTCCTCATTGTGTCCGTTTCTCCTGTGAGAATCTAAGGAACTCATTTGGCTTCTTTGCACCTTTAAAAAAATAATAAAAAAAAGTTTGAATTATCCATTACAGGAATGTTGTTATTTCCCACCTTGTTCAGATGTGAAACCTAGTTATGTATTTTGTTTGTAAAGTATCTGAACATGAAAAGTTTATGGTAAATGTTAAGTATAATTATTATACAGTGTCATCCGTAACTGCAACTTAACTTTTGTTTATTGATGTTGTAGCAGCAGCTTTCCATACTGCTAGGTTAGTTTTTTTGAGTTTGTGTCTTGTATTCTGGGACATTTGTTTTCAGCTGTAAGCATGCTAATTGTGCAGCCTGGTAACATGAGAATTCTCAAAACCTCTGATAATACATTTTGAATCTGTTGCATGATTTAGGTAATTGAAATCTTTCATCTTTATATTTCAGTCATGCAGTAAATTCTGAAAAATATATTGTGCGCTTTGTACTAATATAGAGGTTTTACTGCTAATACCACTTGCCAGACTGACAGAACTGTGACTATTCATGTAGTAAACGCATAGTGTAGGCAGCTGAAACAGAAACAAGCTTTGCTGAATAGTCGGTCCCAAATGGCCTCCATCCTGCTGTGGATAAACTTATATGGTAAATCAGACTACTGAGAAACTTAGCTTTTAATTCATATTTCTTTTTCAGAAGTCTCCACCATTACTTTATCTGTGATGCCCTTTAATGCGGTATCTCAACAACTTTGAAAGACATTTTTGTGAACATAAAGTTCTTTTTCTCCTTGGCTTCATTGAAAAGATTAATTCAATAGTGAAACTCTGGGAAAACTACATTAAATGAGTATATTTGATGTTCTAACTTTGTGAATATCCTTCCATACCAAAGGCTCAGTTTCATGTCCAGACCTCTTTCCATAGGGATCTGTTTCTGAATATATTTCCGGTGTGTCAAACGAGTGACCTGCAAGGAGCAGTATTACATCACTGCAAAACAAGCCTAATTGACAAATCTAATTGAGCTTGGAATCAGGTCCCCCAGGCAAGCTCGGAAACATTCACCACACCTGGATGTCTGCCTTATGTCATTCTTATTGCCCCTCTGGAAAACAGGGTTGATAGGCTTATGACATAATTCCATTCACTTCTTTTTGGAGAGAAACGGTCATGTCTGTGGTGCATGGTATTGACAGAAGGGCTGTAAAATGGAAGAGTCAACTTCTGGTTCTCACAGGCACAGGGGACCTTGTGGAGGAAATCAGACCTTTTTTTTTTTTTTTTTTTTTTCCCCCTTCCTGGATGCATTACAGTACTTTAAATTTTATAGAGGTGAATAAACTAAACAAGGGTAGAAATTGCTATTCTTTGTTTAGACAATGTGTGTTTATCCTGAAACTGAAATAGGTTTTTATGGTCTAGCTTTAGACTCATGAAAAATGTTATGGTTATACAACATTCTCGCTCTTTTTTTTTTTTTTTTAAATACATCTGGAGAAAAGATAGAAAAGATGATTCTAAAAGTATTCCAGAGCAAAACTAAGCTTTGGGCTTTCAAAGCTTTCAGTAGGATGGGCAGCATTTCGTAGTGATTTTCAGACTTTTCTCAGCCTCCTTAAGATCTTTCTAGCCTACTTGTTCCAGTCATTATTGAATGCAGTCCATTCCTCCCATTCTTGACCACAAACAACTTCTGTCCATCTCCCTACTACATCCCTTCAGAGCTATAGCAACTGAAAGTGTGATGAGAGAAACCTCTGGGTATTTTTAATTCTCTCTTCTCGGGATATTTTTCTTGGCTAGGAAAAAGCTAATGGATAATTTGCTAATGTGTTTTAATGCACGTTCATTCTTCGTGTCTGGTGCTCGTTTTCTACTTCTTTCCCTGTCTCCTCTTTCATTGTTCCTATGACAAGTTTCCTTGCTTCTGGATTCCCCTTCTCCACTGAATGCACTTTCTACTTTCGTTTTCAGCTTTTCCCTGTGCTGTCTGACCAGTCACCTACTCCTCTTCTCTCTGTTTTTTCATTTGACGTAGTCTTCTCTTGCTTACAATTAGCAGTTGTTCCTTCCATATATAATTTCTGTCTCATCATCAGGCTTTTTGTAAGATTGTCCTCTAGTGCTTTGGTAGTTCTGTAGCAAAGAAACTGGGCATCTATGCCCGCAGCTGGAAATGAGGAGGAGGAGAAGGCCGGGTGAGCTGTGCATGACCAGCACGCTCTCAGAAGCCTCGCACTGGAGTGCTTAGTGGGCTGCCAGTGATCCGTTAAACACTGCGCGTCAGACCCTGAAATATCCAGCTATAAATATTTATACCGAACACATACACGAACCTTCTGTCTCGGTTGGACTCATGTACCTAAATATGAAGATCTGATGTGAAGACTGTCCTCGCTGAACAATAGAAATAAGAGTACTAGAAGTTCTTGAAGTGTAAAACTTGTATAAATAGTAATGCGCCAGAACAGGTTGAGCTGGGGCGTGTGAAGGTGGAGGCTGTGCCGTGGACGTATGTAGAGTGTCTGTGTGCGACCCTGAAGAGGTGTGCAACCCATGTGAGTGGTTGCTCTTGCAGAGTGCTTCGCGGGCAGTTCCTACTCATACGGGTGCTCTCAGATGACTTTTATTGGGATTTTTGCCTGAGTAATGGCCTGCAAGTGCAAATTTTGAGTGACTATAAGTCTGTGAGCATCAAAAGTTTGAGAATATTTGAGCACAGTCAGATAGCTCTTACAGAGCAATAATGCGCCAAAATGTAGGTTTGTGGGTTTTCCCTTCAATATTTAAAACCAGAGATTGTCAAGACCAAAACATAAAAAAATCAATTTTGTTCTAAAATAACTCCTAATTTTTTTTCTTGAGGTGTGTGAAATATGATGCCTAATAGGATATGCAGGGTGTATTTAGCCAGCTTCTTTGCTATATATACTTTACTGAGACAAAGTCTATCAATAATTGACTAGGAATTGATTTTGAAATTTTTTTTATTCATATTGACGGTTATAAATTATATTGCAGAACAATATGCCTGGTCTGAGGTATCCTTTTAGTAATTTAAAGCATATGAACGTTCTTAGCACCAGTTTCTGTTACATGAAACACTTAAAATGATAATTTTGCTTAAATTTTGTGTAAATTACATGGTAGTTTTAATTTTAAAGTAGTCATAAATCATGCTTTAAAAGCTGGTGCCACCCAGCAAAATAAGTTCAGCTGTGTTAGGACTGTCACTGTCAGTCTAATGGCATGTCTTGTCAGGTTTCAAACTTTCTGAGGTCTCTAGGTTGGTATTCTCATATGTCATGGACAAAATACCAAATTTTTAATATTATATTAAATAATAGTAAGCATTGGAACTCTGTCTCATCAGCAAATAAGCAACAAAATCAGGACACAAAAATCCAAATGAAAGTGTTTATTTTAAAACTTATTTTCAGTGCATTTAAATCTGAATTTAGAAATTGTGTGTCTTGCTATCCTGATGAATTTCATCACTTTTCCTACAAAAATTGAATGACAGAGATACACTGCTGTATTTGAAAGGTGCCAGTAGCTCACCAGCCACATCGTGCTCCTTAAGTATTGTAAACTGTGTGATGGAGTTCAAATATCAGCTCTTGGAAGAAGTGAGGGGCCACGGACATCAGCTGAGAGGGATATATCTAAAGAGCTGTGAAGATGGGTTACATTATTCTTATGTTCCTAGCAGCAGTTAAACGTATTCCTAGTAATAACTCTAATTGTTATTAAACAAATATGAATCCATTTTATTGGTGTCTGACATTTTAATAGGTGCTAGTTAGGTACGTTCTTGCTGTCATGTGTACTGTTTCACTCAAGACCTTCAACACTTTTCCGCTTCCCCAATAAAGTAGAAAGAATTTTGAATAGGGCGTAGTGATTCTAGAAAGAGTGGCCAAGAGGCAAAGCTTCTCTGTTTCCAGATGATGTACTCAGATAAGTAAAGAAAATAATTTCAGATGGTTCTTATATAATATCAAGATTTATTTAAACAGTTTACTTGCACAGCCAATTATATTTGCTTTCACGAAGAGTAGTTTTAGAACAACTCTGCGGGTGTGAGAACATGACGATGAACTGCCCAATTTCTCCATCTGGTAAAATGTCCTTATATTTATAACAAATTTGCATACATCTTCATTTTTACTTGTACTCGCTTTTTTCCCCTTACTCAACATTACTCTTACAATTGTGCTCTTGCTTCGGTTTTATTTGCATGTGGGTGAAGCTTCACTACTTGACAACTGTTTCCATACTTACAACTGTCTATTTAATCCCTTGTAAAGATGTATATGCGTATAGGCAAACTGATAAATTAGGTATTTTGTGTTCAGGAAATCCATTTAGAACATAGTGTGTTTCCATGCAAAACTGCCAGCGTCATGATGAAAGTATGTTACCCAGCTTTTTGTGATCTTCATGTTAGTACCAGGATCTTTGAGTCCATCCTTTTGTCATCATATAAACTGCTCAGTCTTTCTCTAACTATGCAGCTATTCAAGACGATTGGTTCAGGACTAAATTCTGGAATCCTTATTCTGTTGTTACTGATATGCTGTAATGGCATCACATTCTGAAAACTAATATAGATTAATATTTCATGCCTGGGAAAGAAATTATTAAAAAAATCCCCACAAACCAACAACAAAGGCTCAAACAAAAAAATAATAATAATCAAGCCTATAAATAGCCAAGGAACCAGATTCATGCAGGTAAGTTTTATTACACAAAGGTTAGATTATTGGAAAAACTGTTTAATGAAAACAGGGTAAAAAGATGTTCAAGTTAGAAAACAGAAAAGGAAAGAGAAGGGACGTGATAAACGTACAATTTAAGAAATAATACAAGAAGATAAAGTTTTTTGTTTATATTCCTACTAGTCTGTTAAATTCTGAAGTGCTAAATTCAGAACTGAGACAAGGAGATACGTGGGGTTTTTATACAACTTTTTTTAGATTGAAGTCTGCTAAAGGATTCCACTGAGGCAGTATTCGGACACATGATATGACATTTACATAGATAGCAGGGATATCTGGAGCACTGAGAATTAATAATGACAACATTTTCAAGTGGATGTTGTACCTCAGGCTTCAGAGTTCAAGCCAGTCTTTAGTAGCTGGTAAACCAGGATGAACCCTAACGTGTGGCAAGATTATCCTTGTCTACCTACTGCAGATTCTTGTTTCTTTCTGTGAAGCAGCTGGTGGTGACTGCTGTCAGAGACAGGACCTTGGATCTGCTCCAGTGTTGCAGTGCCTTTGTTCTGCGGCCCTCCCTAAATGCTATTTCAAAACCTCATGTCTTGTAGCGTGCCTGAAAGATAAATGCAATTTAGCTATTTTGGGAAGTGAATGAATTTCAAAGCTCAGTATGACTGTAAATGCATTGACCAACTGTATTTGATGAAAATGAATGTATGCAAGAAGAAAACTGCATTTACCTAATGTATATAGATTCTTATTATGAGTCCAGTGGAGCACTTTTTATATGTGCTTATCTTTAAACACGTGCGCACATGCTCGCCTGATTACCTAAGGAAGTGTCATTGAAGCACAGATGCCTGTAGAAGTTTCTGTATAGGATCTGTAAAGTTGCGTGTACAGATCACGTGGGTGCCTTTTTTCTTTCTCTTTTTTTCACTGGGAAACGCCACGTTAATCTGTGTGTTAAACCTGATCTAGAGGCTATTGAACTCAGTGGGAATGTTTCCAGTTACTTTAGAGATAATATTTATAGGTGAATAAGTAATAAAATGCAGAGCTGACTAATTTACTCCTGTGTACTTGGGCTATGGCTCGCTTGTATTCGTGTGCTCACATGCTTTGCAGGCACATTAATGAAGGCAGTTGGATTTTTGCCCCAGTTTCTGTAGTTGTCATCACTAACACAAGACTATCATGAAATCTTACATTCAGTGACCTTGTGATTGCAGGTTCTTTCTTGCTGGACTGGGGTGTGAAAAAAATCCAGCAGCTTGCAAGAGCATCTGATTTTTATTTTTTTTTTTTCCCCCTCAAAAGAAGCCTCAGGGTAAGACTGGATTTAGATTACTGCAATAATTTCTCAGCCTTTAGAGATAGGTTTCTTCTTGTCATAGCTAAATACTTTATTAATTGTTCAATCTGATGAATGGCTAAAGATGCTGACGAACATGATGGTTTCAGTTGCATATACAGTTCCTTATCTATGTAATTTCAAGAAATGTAAAGTCAAAGATAATAAGCCATTCGTTACAAAATACAGCAGGTATGTGAAACTGGTGTCAATGTAGTTTGTAATAATATCAGAAAAATCATGTACCATTAGCTAAAATTTGACAAGCACTGAAAGTCTCTTCAGTAATTTACAATATCCCCAAATTAAAACATTTCCTATCCCAGAGGCTCTTAGAAGCTAAAGAGGTCTTGGAAAACTAGGAGGAACAGGTGTACGACTATCCTGATGTATTTAATAAGTTGAGGAATTAGTTAAATAGTAAAATAAAAACAAAGCAGAAAGTGTATGTTTTTTTTAAAGCTATGTATAGTTTGGATGGATTGCAGAAACTCTAGATTGCAATATAGACCTAAGTATCCTTATGACATAGTCTAACTCAGTGCAGATCTTGCATTTAACCACACAGTGTTACTTTAGTGTTTCACAAGCTTCTGTTCTCTTTCTGATGATGTTTCTTCAGTGTGTTGAACTTTAATCATGGCCTGAGTGAGAATGGCAGGTGATAAATGAGTCTAGATTTGACTGAGGATTCTTGTTTGAAGAAAGTCCTTTACGTGGCTTTAGTTACAGAGTTATCTGGAGTTATTTTGCAGGAGAAGGAAGGAGAAAAATCTTTGCCTATCATGAAAAAATTCTCTTTTTACAGGTTGTAGAACCTTTGATCCCTGAATTGAAGGAGGGGTGGAAAGTAGAGAGTGTAGGAGAGGGCTTTCCCTTTTTTTCAGTCCTTTATATGCATTCTTAAGGATGAAACCCTTTCACACATGAAGTACAGGTGAAAACACAGAAACCCAGTTCAGGTCTTCTGGATGTTTTCATTCATAATACCTTTGCATTGGAAGAAGCTGAATTATGCGAGAATTGTAGCACTGATGGATCACAGTCAGTGTGTCTACAGAAGTGAAACTTGGGTAAAGAGAACTTATCCCGTAGGCTCCCTTTTGCATTATGGAAGAGAGCTGAATAGAGAGATGCCTCTTTGATCAGTAACTGTGTTTACGGAGATGTGCAGATCTTGAAAGGGCTAAAACTAAAACGTTAGAGTGAAATGCAAGCAATTCTACAGAGATTTAAGTCAACAATGTGTAGAGTAGCTACAATCATGATAATTTTTTCAACTTAGGCAAAATTAATTTTTCTTGGCTATTTTTTTAGATTTAAAAAAGTGTCTGTTAGATTTGTTTGGAGTATGGTACAGCATTTTATCACATATAATGTGTTTTTGCTGATTCATTGATCTAGTCATTCTAGAAAGACTTGATTATAAATTCATGTAATATATACCTTTTGTTTGTACCAATATAAAACCTTTTTTTTGTCTTTCCTAATGATGAACAAGCTCAGACTGAAGAATGGTCCTAAGGAAGAAAACAAACAAAAAATGACATGAATAGTAATAGTTCTAACTACATAATTTTATAGAAGAAGAAAAATTATTTGACCCTTGGTTTCTGCTCACATATTCTGGCTTGGCTTCAATGATCTAAAATGTCGCAGGTCTTATCAGTGGAGAAATTCTTCTGTCCTCTCCTTCCAATAAGCAGATGATGTATCATGGAAATAAGCAAAGAACTAGATAAGATTTGGAATCCACTTGCATGTGCTAAAGAACCAAGTTAACATCCCCATTCTTACATGCTAATCAATTCTGATTCCTTTTAGTTCTTTATGGCTGTTCTGGTATCAAGATAAACCCTTTCTACAGCTGACTGTCCACTGGAAAGGAACATGAATGAGACTTGCTCCTGCACTGATGGAGTTGAAGGGACTTCTGTCTGGCCAGGACACTGCCGAACACGCACTACACCTTTCCTTCCTTCCCTCTTCATAATCAGTTTTGTTTTTGTTTTTGTTTTCCTTCCTGTTTGTTGTCTGAAGAGTCACAGGTATCGGTGTTTAAGGTTGGATAGGTACTTAGAGAAGTCATAGGGAATAAACTGACATCATGAAAGTGCAACATGGTTTATCTGCCAGGGGAAGCCAGATAACCAGGTAAAAACTGAGATGCAAACAAGAGGTGAATTACCATGTGCTGAGCCCTCTGCAGCTGTAGGTAGGCGATTTCCAGCAGAAACTTCTGTGCATGCATTTTGACTGCAGATCAAACTACTCTATTCAGCTGCTGCTGAGGTAGTTAACTTAATTAAAACAATGATACACATATCAAAATTCCTGGTGGTATTTTGTTCCAGCATGTCATTCCATTAAATATGGATGAGTTGTTTTCGCACAGATGATCTGGATTTGCCTTTGCACACTGCTGTGGATTGTTCAGTGGCTCTTCCACCTGGTAAAATGCCATGGCTTATTAACATTGCGTGTCTGGAAGTTTGTTAGACTTTTTCTGGCTGCAAGGTTGGTCTAAGAAAAGATAGCTACTTTCCTTGCAAACTTTGAGTTTCATCTCTTTGGACTGTCGTAGCTACAGTAACACTGCCTCACGTCCTGCCATGGGATACAGCAGATCCCGTAGATGGGATGTGGAAGAGCCTGCATTAATGATGTGTTACGGGCCTTGGATTGTGTTAGGTGGGCCACGGTGTGGACTGTATAGTAGGGAACTATGCCCAGGGCAGGGACCCGCAGCAGCCAATGAAGGTTGGTTTGGTTTTTTTTTTTCCCTTTATCATAAAGTAGTGTCTTCATTTTTTTATCTGATTTGTGTTTTCTGGCACATTTATGCAGGAATACTAAATGCATTATGTGTGTGTGGTGCAACTTACAAGGCTGAATTCTTCACCCAGACTGCAGGCCCTCTCAAGATCTCGTGTTACTTTTAATGAGATGAATGTCACAGGGACACTCACCTTAATGAGGTCAGAAATTGAACCTGAGGAAAAATTATATTTAGGGTCACTTTACTGAGACTCACCGGAGGTATGTTTTTTCAACAGTCCTTTACAATGGTGGCAAGATGTAACCAGGTGATTGTGGTGTAATTAGCTTTTTGTTGTTTTGTGAAGTTTTGGGAGAGATATATATGTAGGCATTGCAACGGAGAAATCTTTCTGAAGTGGCATTATGCTATTATGCTATTTCAAGTGTAAATAACTGTTTTTAAGAAACAATTAGTTGCTGTTCATGCACCGTACAGAAGCAGAAAATCCATGCAATTTAACTGGGCCCTCTGAATTGGGTGCAAAGGAAAACTCATTTAAAATGTTTTTGTTGCTGCTCCTCCTCGACAGTGGGAAATTATATAGAGAGAAGATGTTGTAGCAAGGCCGAGCATAGAGGAACTGTTCTGCGCTGCGAGCCAAAGGACATCATTAGGAACACTCCTATTATCTGGAAGTCTGACTTCCTGTCTCAGTTTCCTCGTGGGTCTCAATGAATGGCAGAAGAAATGGAACACTTTCCTGCTTGGCCAAAAACTCCTCTAAATGACTCCTTTGGCTGCATGCCACACTGTGCTCGGGAATAAATCCTGCAGCTCCCCCCTGAGTCTGGAGGGCACTTGCTGTAGTTTCCAGGGGTCAGTGGAGTGAATTTTAGAAAGCTTGTGGTAGCGAGGCAAACCCAACTTTCCCGTAAATGCCGTAATGATTTAGGTGTCCTCTTGTACTTTTGAGATTATTTTTTTTTTATGGTGGAGAGTGGTAGACGTGTTGACATTTGTTAATGTAAACTTACATGAGAATTAAGGGATGCTAAAGAACTGAAGTATGTTACGATTTTACTGCAATCAAAATACTACAGTATGTCTTACAGAAAGTACCAAAGACATGTTTGAAATAAAAAATACTTTTACTTATGCATTCAGTTCAATAACTGATTTTCTGTTTGTGTTTTTCCAAAAGTTTTACCATTTGGATTCGTATAAGTACTGAAGTTCTAAATATTAGTTGTAGTATAAAGTATAAAAATAGTGTAGCAAAGCTTTTTGTATGCCTCTTAAGAAAGAATGAAATGTGAGTTGCAGACATCCTATTAAGTGTTATTTCTGTATATGATGTGTCTGTTGTCTTCTATGCACAGAAGAGGATTTTTAATAATTTTTGGGGTTTTTTATCTGTTGTCTTTGGTACATTTTTCTCTAACACACATATTAAACCCCAAAACATTCAGAATCCTATCTTAGCTCTGATTTAAATGAAAACCACAGCACCAAACTTTTGGTTCAGTTGTTACTGTGAACTTCTATACTTTCTATTTTAGCTACATTTGGCATGTAAGAAACTCACAGCTGACTCAAAGGAAAGTTGGCAAAATGTACACCATTTCCCAAAAGCCTTTCTCTATAATAGAAGAGATACTGGGACAGTATTTAATAATTTTTGGCATGTTTTGCTGTATGTATCCAGGAGGAAAAATGTTTTTGATTCACTGGAGACGGGAAACGCTCACCATAGTTAGCCCTCTGTATGTGTCGTCTTTCAAAGGACTCATTCTCCAGCAGCTGTCCAGCTGGAAAATTTGGGGATACATGGAAAAAAGTACAGAAAAGACTTCACAGCTTGTGTTTTTTTTTTTTTTTCCTGCCGATTTCTCTCACAGTTTTTAGTGTGTATCCCTCATTCAGACTTTACAGAATTTGAATGTAAACTTAATTGGTGTGACTTTCATGGAGTACCATCAAGAGAAGGTGGTGTGAACCAGTATTTCTCCCACTGAAAGAGCTGTCAGCTTTCTAGCCTGTGTGGATGCAATTGTGCTGTGCAGGCCTGATGTCGAGGTCACTGTTGCTTTGAGGGAAGCAGGACTGTTGGGTCATGCCCATCTTGTCAACTGGTCCTTTGGTCTGTCTTCAGTCTCCTTCATAAAGGCAGTTAAGTGCTCTCTGACAGGAGCTCTGCTTGGCTGACAAGCAGTGCTCCCCGTGTTGTTTGAGACTTGGCACTAGGGGAGGCAGAGCGGATGGCATTTTCTGAAAGTTGTCTACAGGGGGAAAGTGGAGACTGCTGTTTTTTATGGCAGTTTTTGGATATTAAGATCCTGACTTTTTACAAGGGCATGTAGTGATAGGACAAGGGGGAATGGCTTTAAACTGGAAGAGGGCAGGTTTAGATTAGATATTAGGAAGACATTTTTCACTTTGAGGGTAATGAGGCACTGGAACAGGCTGCCCAGAGGAGTTGTGGATGCCCCATCCCTGGAGGTGTTCAAGGCCAGGCTGGATGGGGCTTTGAGCAACCTGGTCTAGTGGGAGGTGTCCCTGCCCATGGCAGGGGGGCTGGAACTTGGTGGTGTTCAAGGTCCCTTCAAACCTAAACCATTCTATGATTTTGAAAGCTGAAAGCTGGGGAGTCTCATTTATACCCGTTGCTCCCCCCTCCCTTCCCAGCAATGCCACTTTGCCCTTTCTGTTGCCCCTAAGGGTCAGTTCTCTCCCAGCAGTCATTTTCCATATTTCCTCCTGATTCAGAGGAAGAGGGGAAAGACTCTCCTGTGCGTACCTGCTGTTCCCAGGGGACACTGGTGTGACACCAACAACTGTTCCTCATCCTTTGTGCACGTGGCGCAAAACGTAAGATTTTTAACTAACGTATCAGATAAATGTTGATGTGTTCTGTTAATGTGCCTGTATTGTCAGTGTCCGCAGTTAAGAATTTCTGGTTATTTTAAAAACGTGTGATAGGGTTTCACATAATAAATGACAAAAAAAAGGCACTTTTGTTTGGGCTCCAGGGAGAGGGAACACTAAATGGTGCAGAAGGCAGTGTGAATATATGTTTGCATATAACACAACTGTATTTATATGGTTTTAAGAGTGTGTGAGAATGAGGTACGCACTGAATTTTAAGGATACTTGTATAGTTGGATAGTAAATGTGATCAGTAATTAAACATAACAAATTCAAGTTCAGTTCAATGTTGATATGTATTATAATCAATCACAACAAAATAATACTAAAAGCTAGTACATGATTTAGGTAAGACTGCTGCTCAGAGAAGAATAATAAAATTACTCTTTTGGTAATAGACATGGAAATATATTTATGCCAAATATAAAACCACTGATTGGATAGCAAACAAAATGTTGCCTTGAAGTATATACAGTACAAGCGTACAAAGTCCAAGTACCTATGTTATTCATGCTTTGCTTCTTGCAGAAGCAAAACTAGCTGTTACAGGAAGAGTCAAAATCAGCTTCATTATAAGGCTAGGCAATTTCTGTTGTCTTCAGTCAAAATCTGTCTCTGGTTTTACCCAGCAGGCTAGGTTTGGTTAACAAGCATAATATATTGTCTGTGGTTCTAATAATTTGCTGTGTAGTCAATTTTTATCTTAAATGGTAACCGATAGAGAATTTTAAGTTTGATAATGTTTTCTTGTAGGAAGGAATACTTTGCTTCCATGTTGTAGGTTGTGTCATGTCCCACCCCTCCCCCCCCGCCCCATAGTTTTATTTTTATGTAAGAGAGGCTGTTCTTACCACTTGTGATCTAAATTAATTTCTGCAGTTAGATGTAGATGTTCTTTCTGGAATAAAAATGCAAACTAACAAATTCTGCTATTGCATGAACAAGCAGGGCAAAATTGTCTCAACTATTTACATTATTTTCATCTTGACTTTTGAAGCAAGGATTTGAGTCCACTATTGGATGTTTAGCTTTCAGCCAGGTAAGCCATCTCTGGCCTATTATGTTTTACTAACCTTGCACATTGTCATATTATTTAGCTGTTTAATTTCTGTATTCCATGTGTCATATTTATCTTATGATATTCTAGCACATCTATACTTTACCTTAGAGGGGTTTGCTTTGCTGAGTTTGTGGTTCTTTTCAGAGAAGTTGCTAATTCTGTGTGAAATAAAGCTTGCACAGAGTATCTTCATGTCAGTTTTCTTACATTCACATGGGAAGAAATAGGTAGGTAGTAGATGCACAGTACTGTGAGGTTGTGAGAGGGAGTAGTGCATCTGTACGTAGACTGGCCTATGGATTGATTGGTTTTGATTTTTTGGAATAGATATAGTAATAAACTGTGATATTTATTGATGCATCCAGTGACACGTCTGTGAGGAAAGTTTGTCAGTGCATCACAAGCTTGTAGAAGTGTAATTGAGACAAAAATATTCCTAAGGAGGACTGCCTGGGGGAGATTGTTGAGGTTTGCCCTGACTGAAGTTGCCAAGTGTCTGTTCAACAGAGAAGTTAACAGGGTAGTAAGAAACGGGGTAATTCTAAAATTATTATTCCAGTTGTTGCTTATATAAATGACATTGCATCTTAATTCTTATCGGTATGGGTAGCTGTGGCAGTTTGACATTTTTTTAGGTCATCAGCTTAGACTTAGGATACTCATTGTACTAAAACATTTGCAAGTTTTGGTTATAAAATGTCTGCTTCATTTATGCTATGGAAATGAACATACGTGATACTTTGCAAAGTGAGACTTCACTCTTCTTCAGTGAGCTCCATTAAGGTCAACTAAAACTGAGGGTGTTGGGACATTTAGCTGTAGCGTATGCTGACACAGACAGCTTGATAGATAAACTGTAACCTGAATAAGTGCAGGAACTTGAGTTTTAATTGTGAAGATTTTATGGAACTTGGTAATATAATTGAAAAATGGGAAATTGCTGTCATTATTTGTTCTAGATAAAATCTTGCAGAAGCGTTTGCTAGCCACTTCACTGGTTTACAAAACAGGTTAATATTAAAATAAGAGTTGTAAAACCTGCCTGGGGAACACTTCCGTGTTTGAAGATGACTTGCTTTAAAAGCTTACTGTTCTATGTAGTATGCATATTTTTACTGGAAACAAAGTATGTCTTTATTTTGATCCAGTTACTGAACTTGCAGAAATATGTTTGTGGTAGAAGAGCTCATTTTATAGCAAAACAAGCCCTACCGAAATGAACTGCAAGTACATAGTGAAAATGTTGATAAAAGCAACAAGAACATTACACAAGTTGCTTGGTCTCCTAAATATATTGCTTCATGCCTATTTCTCATAGAGAGAAAAGAAACTTTCTGTACTCAGTAGCTGTACCAGTTAACATTTTGTCTGTTGCTTAAGGGCTGAGTTTCGTCCTCAGTTAAGTCAGTGGGAACTGACTTAACGTCCACTGGCAAATCTGTCTTGGAACTCTCTTACATTAATAGTTTGGATGAGATTGAGTTGACTGCAAGGGAAAAATGAGCTGTCAGCCATATCTCATCCAAACATAAAACACATTCATCTAGTAATAAAAAAAGGGTAGTATTGGGCTAATGCATCGATGGACTATTTTGTGGGAGAATGAAAGCAAATTCTCCAGTGAAGTGCCGTATACTGCTGCCTTCAAAACCACATTTTTATTTATCAGTAGGAATGTGTCTGTGCCAAATTGCCTGTCCCAAAATTGTAATCACTAGTTCAGATTTTGCAGGCGCTTGGTGTGTATTCATTTTTGTTTTGATTTTTCCAAAGCACACTGCTTAAGGACGCATTACAAAGGAAGCCTCTTTAACTATATATGAAGTATTGCCCTCACTATATGCTTTTTTTTGCTTCTGCTCTAAAGTGGCAGACAACCACATTATCAAGGTCACTTTCAGCAAACCCTTGTGTGTACTCAAGTGTTGAATATTCACTTTGGGCTGCCCAAAAGTCATCCTCACCAGTTGGGCCTTCTGTTTATGGCTAAAACCCATTTCCAGTTGCTTGATGTCCCGCAATGTAAAACAATGAAACAGCTGCTTGTTTCTGTGTCATAGCTGTCATCTAGGGTCTTACTTTCGGATCTGGCTGCACGGTTCTTAGCTTTCATCGGCAGCAAGCAAAATGCTTGCACTGCCTGCTGCCAGCGGCCAGTGCAAATACTCATTCTCTGGGGACTCGGATTCCCCGACAAACGGTGGTTACGATGGACTAGGAAGAAAACACCGTAAAGCTGGGGCTCACGGGGGGGGCTCCGAGCACTTAGCACCGTGGGAAGGCAATTCCTGCTGTTCAGCCTCTCAATGCTTGGGCATGGGAAGAGCGGCGAGGACTGAGCAGCGTGTTGGGACCAGCTGTAGGAGGGAGAGGAGCTGGGTGGGAGGGGGGAAAAAAATGATGCCTTTGCTGCGCGGTTGCCGGGTAATTCCTAAAGAAGCTGAAGTTTGTTATAGTCCAATTAAATGTCCCCTACGCAGCTCGTCATTCTTTTTGCATGTCAGGGACAGGTTTTGGTACAAACGCCATATTCTAAAACATAGAGGTCTCTTTTGACAGTTTGATTGCTTTTCCAGATAGTTTTAGGTTCAAAAGGGAGTGTTACAGTCCCTCACCTACAAAGATGCATATCTTGTCTTCCACAGTGGTCCTCCTTGTTCCCACTCAGGTCAATATGTAGGTTTGGTTTTTGTTGTTTGGTTGGGTTTTTTTTTGGGTTTTTTTTTTGTTTGTTTTAATGAAAAACTGCTTTGTGTACAGAGTCTTTTCAGATCTGCCTGTAAAAATATTCAGCAGAGGTCCTTAATGAATCCCAAGATTTCTGTCCCCTCTTCTCCTAGGGAGAAAGTGCCAGAACTCAATCTCTTATTTTTGCATTTGGTGAATGGAAATTTGGAGAGACCGTTTTTTTTGATCAGGCATGCTCATTCCCGAACAGTCCCTGAAAGCTTTTATTGTCCTCTCAGCCCATCACAGACACCTTTCCCAGGAGTGCACCTCATGGAGCCAGACTGTTGTGCACCAGTAGTCTGGAACAGGACATCACCTTTCAGTTCGTCCAAGAGGCAGGCTTGTTAATAGAAACCCCAGCAATAAAAACTTGAACCCTGACTTCTGAATAATCAGCTAAAGTTGCTTTAGTGTAGGTCTGACCTTTGCCTTCCATCAGCACAACAAACACTCCATAAAACCATAAGAGATAAGTAACTTTCATCTTACAAGCCATGCTTATCTCCGTGAAACAAAATTGCTGCGTAGCATCTCCCCTTTATATCCATTTTTTTTTTTATTTTTTCAAATGGACTTCCCTTCCAGAGCTTGTAAGTTATAAGGTTGTCTCTGGTTTTGTTGGCTATATTTAGAAAGTTCCTATTATGCTTTTCTTTTATTTTCTTGTTTATACTGGCTGGAAGAACAAAATTAAAATTTTCATCTCAGGTTGAAGCATAATTTGGTGTGATTGCTCAGCTTCTGATCTCACTACCAAGAATGTCTTGTTTTAAGAGTTGATAAAAATATTTGGCTCTGTTTCACCTCAGTCACTCTTGGCAGTTCTTCATCTGCTCTTCTGGGGTTTCCATCTGCTCTTTTATTCTGCAGTTTCTTCTTTAGGCCCCAATTCAGCACCAATAATTGCAAGTAAGTGAAAAACTCACTGATTTTCTGAGGGTATGGGGTTGGATGCAGGTGCTATTCTGCATCTTGGTCAGAATCTTCCAGTAGTTTATCTCACTGCTGAAATGGAGAATATGGCAATTCCCTGCGGCTTTGAGTGTTCCTTTGTTCTTCCTTCCTCACAGGTGTCCAATGATTTAACCTAGAGCTGTATACATTACTTAAAAAAAAACCCCAAACCAACAGATCTGTAAAATTAAATGTGTCACAAGGGCTAAGGGAATTTTTTTTATCTGATGAACTTTTCAAATTAAAGTCCTTTTAGTTACAGAACAAAGCTTATGAAGCGCTTATGAACACATGTGAAATTAGATTTATTAAAAAAAATTGTTAATTTTTCTTCAGTAATTTCATACTTGTCCTGTTACTTAAGCACTTCTAATTTGAAAAAAATATTCACAACTCATAATAGGGGTTACTGATGCTGAATAATCATTTGGTCTCAGCTGATTAAGCTGCTAACCAGCACACTGCATTATATATAAAAAAAAATCTCACATATACATGGCTGTCTGCTTATTTATGTATTTCACTTTCAAATGTGCTTTTCATTTCACATCTTCTTTTTAACCTCTTATTTATGGATTTTTTACGCAAAGCACAGTTTCCTTTATGATCTAGCTAGCGAAAATGTAGTTGTGTAGTGCTTGTGTATTAAAAGATACTATGTCGTAGTGAAAACCATATATTCGTTACTTGTAGGAGACAGCTTGTCTGCCTAAATGTAAAGCTTGACCGGAAGGCTTAGAAGGTAAAGTAACAGAAGAAAGAACTTGGTAGTGAATAGATGCATAATGAATTGATTCATTCACTGCTTTTCTCGTAGTTTTTTTCACCTGCTCTTATAATGTACATTTTACCATACTGAGAATTTACTTAATTGTAGAGAAAAAAAAAAAAGTCCAGTACCTGCCTAGCACTGACGTTTATGAAAGTCTCCCATTGAGTTAGCGGATTTTTTTGCCATATAAAATGCTGACAACTTATCAAGTAAAAGCTTTTCAATAACTTTACTAGTGAAAAAGATTATTGAACAAAAGAAGTGATACAATATGCAGAAAAATAAAAATCTTTACGTTATCTGTTTAATGAAGCATGCCATCCGCACAAGCTGTTGTTTTCCTTTCAAACAACCATTTCTTATATTCCGCTAGTACTTTTTTCTCTCTCTTCTCTATTGTGTAAACTGGAAAGATTTGCAGCAGAATCATATGTGGAAGATACCTGTTTTTAAATTTTATCTCCCTTTCATTTTCAAAAATAACCATGAACACATAAGTGTTTTTCTTTGATCACTAAAACCATTAGAATGCAATATTCTGCTGCCTCTACGGGCGCGAAAGTCTAGAGAGCCTAAAAAAATCTTTTAGGCTTTAGAAAAAAAATAAAAATTGCTAACAGGTATTAGCAAATCAGCTATCGAAAATCAGCTAATCGAAAGCTGCCTGGCAGAGAAGGATCTGGGGGTGTTGGTGGACAGCCGGCTGAGTATGAGCCAGCAGTGTGCCCAGGCAGCCAAGAGGGCCAACAACATCCTGGCCTGCATCAGGAATAGTGTAGTGAGCCGGAGTAGGGAAGTAATCATCCCCCTGTACTCGGCACTGGTGAGGCCTCACCTCGAGTACTGTGTTCAGTTTTGGGCCCCTCACTACAAGAAGGACATTGAGGTGCTGGAGCGTGTCCAGAGAAGGGCTACCAGGCTGGTGAGGGGTCTGGAGGACAAGCCTTATGAGGAACGACTGAGGGAGCTGGGGTTGTTCAGCCTGGATAAGAGGAGACTGAGGGGTGACCTTATCACCCTCTACAACTACCTGAAGGGAGGTTTTAGAGAGATGGGGGCTGACCTCTTCTCCTACGTGGCAAGTGATAGGACAAGAGGAAACGGGTTCAAGTTATGTCAGGGCAGGTTTAGATTGGATATTAGGAAGCATTTTTTCACTCAAAGGGTTATTAAACATTGGAATGGGCTGCCCAGAGAGGTAGTGGATTCACCATCCCTGGAGGTGTTTAAGAAAAGGGTAGATGAGGTGCTTAGGGACATGGTTTAGAAGTGGGTGTTTTTAAATCAGGGTAGGTTAACGGTTGGACTTGATGATCTTAATGGTCCCTTCCAACCTCACTTATTCTATGATTCTATGATTCTATGATTCTATTCAGGGTGTTTCCAGGCATAGTGATGTGATCACGGCAGACAAAATCCACGGAGAAGTATTGCACTGATTCATCTTTCATTCCTAACCCCCTAAATCTGCCTAAGCCAGTTTTTGATGTTTCCCACCGACTCTGAGAGTTGAAGGCAGCTGATTATTGCTCTCGCAGGTAACTGTGCCCAGTGTGCCTGGGGCAGCTGCTGGAAGAAAATTTTCATCCTGTAACTCCTGGCAGACTGAGCAGGAGTGCAGGTGGGGGGACCGCATCAGCATCCAACAGGGTTTGCAGACCTGCTGGCTACTACCGTGAGCATCTTAGCCAGGGCAATATCTTCTCTTTCTCTCTCTCTCTCTTGCTCTCTCTCTCTCTGTACCTTGCTGCTTAAATATACCTTCATCCTTCTATCCATTTTAGAGTGTAAGAAGATACCTGGTATATGGAAGCTGTCTGGCACGCTGCTTCTGTCATATTTTCCAAAAACAGAAGGGGAAAACTGATTCTTCCTTTATCAGAGGGGAAACTCATTCCCAGATTTAAGCCCTGAGGGTTTAAATTAATCTTGGCAACACTTGATGAACCCTTTGTCACAAGAGTCAATTGCATATCCCTATTGCATTTTCTCCTGTATTCAGAAGTGACCCAGTTTCCACTTAATTGGTCATGCCATGAACAGAATGTTGCAGGCAGGTGCGTACCATTGCTGCCACCAGTGAGTCCTGAAAGACCACTGCCTGCGTATGTCACGACCAGTAAAGGCTGGTGGATGGTCTGTTGCCTGCATTGCCATGAGGAACCCCTAACAGGTAGGGAAGCCAACAGGATGACAGCTTTCCCATGCTGGTGGAAGGGAAGAATAAGTGAAACAAGATTTGTTTCCTTTCCTGTTTTTGGAGAAAGTATGGAAATGACAGATTTTGGGAGTTCCTGGGGACAAAAACTGTTTCTGAGTAAGGAAGAAGTTTTTGAGGAAGGCACTCAAGTAAAAACTGACTGGCTTGTGTTGAAGCTTAATGTGGTAAAAGTATACAAATAGCTTGGTGAAGCAGAAGCACTGGTCGGAGGTCCATTTACTACTTCACTTTTTGCTTAAAAACTTGGAGAAATTTTGCTATTGGCTTCTATACAGCCAGAATTTGTCCTTTGACTCATTTGTTTTACTTATAACTAATGAATCATTGTCCTAAATACTTTTGTTCTTACTCAGTGTAAAAATTTATGACAGTCAACATCAATGTTTGTGATGTGCTGGGTGTCATTGAATTGCAGTGTAAATCATTATAGGCATACATATATAATACTGTCTAAAAGACATTGTTAGGCAGGTTGCAAAGTGTATCAGTGGAGTTCGTTTTTGTTGTGATTTTAACTAACTTTGCGGCTGGACAGCAGCTATTTATAACTTCACAGTTACGTCTGCCTTGAGTCCAAGAACTCCATTATGGCGGGTAAAAGAATAATATTAAGAAGGTGCTTGCTTGGATAAGATTTGAAGGCCCAGAGGGAGAAAACCAGCCTTCCCACGGCTCCTTTTTTGCTGTGAAGTACTTTGTGAAGTACTTGCTGTGAAGAAGATAAGGACTACTTATCCTAGTCCTTTATTCTACCTTATTCAACCCGATACAGGGATAAAAGTAGGATCTCTTTAAAATGGTTTTGTTTCTAAAATACATTCGATTTGAGCCATTAGGTATCTTGCACTGTATCTGAAAAAAATGATGATTGTGCACACACAATATTTCTTTCAGGGACTGTGTTAAGAGCTGCGTTGGGAGCTCTGGCCCTATAAGTGCAAAGGATTTTTGCAGTTCTTGTGGCAGTATTCCAGCACTGGTTCTAGATGGGAAACCAGGCTCCTATGAAGGATGTCACTGCTGATGTGTACTTTATTCTAAACATCTTTTCGTCCACTGCTGTCTGAAAATACGGCACCTACCCTGATGTTCACCCAGATACTCAAGTCTCTGATACAGGGCAGAGCTATGTTACAGGTTGTGTTGGTCTTATGGGCAGGTATATTGGCTGAAAAAAATAAAGGAAAAGACCAACCAGTTTCTCATAAGAAAATGATATGTTTCTGTAAAATTGATGTTAATAATAGCTTTTCAGTTGGTTTCATGAAGTAAATGGAGCTCACATACAAATGTGTTTTTCTGCTTTTATATGTTTGTCTCTTTAGAAAGATGTGTTTTGCAAGTTACAGAGCAGGGTTTGGATTTCTTAGTTTCTTTTCTTTTTTTTCCCCCTCCTTTTAGTCCTTCCATAAGTGTGATATTTATCCAATATTCCTGAAATTACTTCCTGAGTGCCTCAAAGCTTCCTTGTTCTCCTCCTAGTTTCTCAGAACCCTCCCTCCCAGTCTACCTCAGCTCTGAACTCTGCTTGAGAAGCAGCTGTGCACAACAACAAAAAACACCCCTTTCTAACTACACGCAGACACAAAATATTGTCACAAAAGAAAACATGCCACATGTGTGAAATCAAGTGTGAAAGCAAGAAAATCTGTTCCTGTCTAGCCCCTTGGCCTGTTTAGGGCATTGATGTGCTTATCTGTAGAGTGCTTTGCCCATGTATGGCAAGAGATCAGGTCAAATAAATAAATAATAGTCCAAACTCTTGAGTTCTTTACTCTGGCAGTAAATTAAAGTAAATCAGAGTTTGCTTATGTAAAAAGCTAAATGAGTATGTCAGAGCAATAATAAGATGATGGAAAATACTTTATCCAAATACACTGGTACTGAAGAGCTGTAGAAGGTTGATGCCAAACCCTGGATCAAACTGAACGCCCACGACCATGGCTGACACCAGCGGCGGGTGTGGAGTTCAGAGAGAGCCAAAAGTGAACTGGGATTTTTCCCTCTAGCAAAAGGACTACATTCTGCATGTGTGCTTTATAAATGAAATCGCACAGGAAGTAATGAAACTTCTACTCCCTTTCCATCTTTTTGCAGAAGTTTTTTGATTGTCCCAGCTGTAAGGGGTAGTCTGCAGATAGCAAGGAGAAGATTTCCCAGCCACACAAGGAAGGTATTGATAGCATGGTATCTCTGAGCTCTCCCAGTGACACAGCCTCCAGGGTTGGGTTGGTGTAGGGTAAGGTGGCAAAACAGGAAAACTCGGGGAAAATTATGTCAAATCCTTTGGAAATCTCTGGCTGTGTCTGTATGCCTAAAAATGTCCCTGAATACTGAGGCCAGCTGTTGTGGAGTAGCCAGTGTCTGCGCTAGTAAATTTTGGCTCTTTCCAACAATTGTGACTGTATCTGAGCTGCCTGCTCTTGGCCACGGGCTAAGGGTTATTTCAGCTGCCCTGTCCATCCTGGGAGCTGCTCAGGCACAGTGCTGGTTGGGATGGACCGATTTCACAGCAGGAAATTTTCCAACAGTTTGCTAGTATACCCTCTATCACTTTGGAACTCTTCCATGCATTAATTTACAGATCTGTATGTAATTTACACATACCTATAGATGAGTCTATGTAGCCAGTAATTTAGGTAGATGTTGTCTGTGTGTCCCAGGTAGCTTCGTTTTCTTTTGAAGCTCTGTCCCTGGCGGTGTTCAAGGCCAGGCTGGACGTGGCCTTCGGCAACCTGATCTAGTGGGAGGTGTCCCTGCCTATGGCAGGGGGGTTGGAACTCGATCTTCAAGGTCCCTTCCAACCTAAACCATTCTATGATTCTAGTTGTTACATCTTCCTTTCTTCTGATGCAGGTCACTTTTAGAAAAAGACAAATGAGGCAGCCATGACACACAGAAAACACTTTACATATTTAATGGATTAATGCTTTAGAAGAAAAATTTGAGGGTTTTGCCCAGGTTTTTTTTAAATGTTCGGTTTTCATGTAGAGCCAAGTAAAGTACTTATGTATACTAGAGGAAATTGTGTCTTGCCTCTGAAAAATCTCTGTTGGAAATCAAAAGAGAAGAGGCAAATAAGGCAGGAATGTACTTTGTTACTTATTGGTGTGACCTGGTATAGCAAAAACAATTGGGATTTGTGCCCATGTCTAACTTGTGCAGGTGCTCAACTGTATTTTAAGCGTCTCTTTACACTTAAATCAGTGTCCGATTTCCTGGATGAAGAAAGGAGACTCCCCTCTGCTGTTAGGGAATCTAAATGGTTGTTATTGATTACCAAGCAAGGAAGGTGAGGTGAAAGGGGGAAAAAATCAAAGGCAGAAGAGAAAAGTCAGGGAGAGAATAGGCACAGGGACGGGAGGTATAAAATAGGAAAAAAAGGAGAGAAAAATCTCACTTTGACATTTATTGATCTGGATGTGAAAATAAAAGGGAGTAGAATAGTAAGGGAGAAACCAAGAGATTAACGAAGCCATCTCTTATATTATACACAATTCTAAAAATCTGAAGAAGCTATAAAAGGGATTGGAGAGGAGGGTATAGAGCAGGAAGCAAACGCTGGGAGATTCAAAAAGCGAAGAAACCAGAGGCCTCCCAAGAGACAAATTACATGGGAAGGAGTTGCATAAAGTTCTTTACAAGCCATATGGGTTGTCCAGTGGCTGGCGAGGACAGTGTTAACTCCTCCCCGGAGGAGAGGGGAAGGCACAGCTGCATGCCCTCAGCACAAGGATGTCAGGCACCTGTCAGTGAAGGAAGTGAGGTGGGGCCCAGCCTCACTGAATTATGGTTTTCTCCCAAGGCATTATAACAGGAGCGTGCACGCTGTCATCCACGTAAGCTTTGATTATATGGGGAAAAAAGGCAAGTGCTACTGGAGAGAAGCTTGTTATGCAGATTGCTTGTTCGTGAAATTTGCTTTCACAAAGATATTCTTTTGTTCATTTTGCTTAGGCATAGACTGTGGCAAATGAAATCCCTTTTACTAAGTGTAAATTTTTTGGCTGAGTACCGCCTTTATTTTTTTCCATCTGTGTGTGTGTTCATACGGTGCCTGCATATATTTTGGAAAAAATACTAGTCTATCCAGCCATGGCTTGCCTAAGTTATGATGTTTTAGTTCACTGTGGTGGCAAAATGGGTATCCATTTCTTCTCATTCTACACACAGGATGGTTAAAAATCTCTTCTTCCTTGTCATGCAAATATAACTGTCCTAACAGCTGTTAGTATAGGGCAAGCTGGCTAGGGGGGAATAATCAAACAAAGCCTTGTGTACCTAAACTGCAGTTCATTTTGGGTGCGTGGTCCATCAAGCATTCTTCTCTCAGTATCCATGAAGCCTACACCTTTTCAAGAGGCTTTAGTAACACAAAGGCCTTGTGTACACAAGAGAAGTGTAGTGATTAAATTAAGTAGGTTTAGAGATCAGTTTAGTTAAACGAGGCATTGCCGCCTTTAGACGTTTTTGCTTCAGTTTAAGCACACCTTATGCTAATGTTCTGAAGTTAAATCAACATAAACCATTCTTAACGCAAAAAACTACAGCAAACTTTGTGTGTAAACAGCGTTAATTAGTCAAATTGGTTGCTAAAACAGTCCTTTCGGATACAATTGAATGTTCTTCTATGAAGTTTCTTCTCCTTAATGCTTTATTGTAGACACAGTAGAAAATTATACATTAAGATAGGGCTGTTAGTTTTACCTTGATAATACAACTAAGAATAGATTTGGCATGGGAAAAGAAAAGGTTGCTAGCCCATCTCCCCCTCACCTGTCAGTGGTGCCAAATGCTGAATCAATCTTTGTGCGTTTATGTTCTGAGGGGCTCTGTGTAGGATGATGGGAAGACAAAGCATCTTAAATGTTAATAGGAATGCTGATAGGAAACTGGTTACCACTTAATAGCTTCAGCTGAGAGATGAAGAAATATGTAATCAAATTTTCTTTTAGCTTGTTTGGTTTGGAAATTTGTCGCTCTGCACTCATGTGAAACTCTAGGTCAATGTAGTGAAATCACAGTGACACAATAGGCAGAATATTTTCTGATAGGGAAGGTTTTTCTGAAGTAGCGTTTATGGAGAAATACGTTCATTTTTGTCTACCCAGTTGAATTAAAAAGTAGCTCTTACCAAGTATGTATGAGTAATTGCATTTCTTACTATCTAATTGACTACAAGCATTTAGTTTTATGAAATTTTTCAATTTTAGAACATATGAACAGTAAAATGTGTATTGAAAATCTATTGGTATGGTTTGTGAGATACAGTTCTCGGGTGAGCTTTAAAATATTTGAGAATATGCCTACCTACCATTTAACACAAAGTTTTTAGGGGATAAGCCAAGAGAAAGACTGACTGAATGCTACCATTGAGGTGACCTGATTTGGCAGAGTAGGGAACAGGCTAACACAGATAGTAGTTCTACTGAGATTTAAATTAGTTTGTTTTAGATGGAATTAAAGTCTGCTTTATAAAGAGTGCTTCTCAAAATGGGGATATTTTGAAAGCATGCTTACTAAACACTGATCTGAGCTTCTGTCTAGGTGTCTGATTTCTATCAGTGGTGTTTCTGTGTTTGGAATAACAGGAAACCCGAATAAGGTAGAGTGTGTGAAATGTTAACGAGGCTGAATTGATTATACAAGTTCAGAGAAAGATTGCAAAAAGCAGCCAAAGTGGTGGTGGTTGGTTGTTTGGTTTTTTTTTAAATTATGAAAGTATCTCACATTATAAAAGCTGCAAGCACGTGCTTTAAATTAAATCTGTTATTCCATAGATAATAAAAATAAGTCTAATTAATTTACATGGGTGCTGTCAGTAAGCCACTTAATTTTTACAGTGAAGGCTCTTGTTTGTCAAATGTTATTTGATCTAGAGTAGCGGACAAAACAGAAGTCTTTTGCTTGAATAAGGGCCTGGTGAGATAAGATGTTTCAAAAATTCCTGTTGCTGGCCACTTTAAATGAAGTTAATTTTTGTATGTTTGCTAAAACAGAAGGATAATAGCTTGCACTTGTGAGTTGAACTATTCTCCCACTTGCTCTGTAGCTGTGATCAAATCATCTGAGTAGCTAAGGTGGGCCTGGCGAGTGGTGTTGAACAGAAGTGGTAGGCATGGTCCAGTTCCCCTGACTTTCTAAGCACGTTATCAATAAAGATAAGCAGAGTTTTGTCTTGTGGGCACTTAGCATAAGTCAATAAATAGAGCTTCTGTTGACTTCCTTGGCCAGTTCCGTTGGATGTTCTTGTAACTAAATATTTGCAGGATCAGAATTTATCTCAATACATTAGTTGGATGTGCAGTGTTTGGCTCAAATAGAGATTACGCGTCCCTCTCTCCATTATGCTTCTGAGATCAAGCTTGAAGTTATCTTTGTTTCAGAACCTCTGATTAACAGCTTGTGCAACAAACTTCTGCGGTTAGTGGAACTGTGAAATAAATATTTATGTGACCAAATTTTTAATTTGTGCTTTGTAGGTGTATAATTTGTGCTTTGTAGGTGTATATAGAGATCACTCTTTCTGCATATTTAGAGGATAAAAATACAGTGAAATTATTTTAATATGTGCAAATTTCATCCTTGTAATCCTGTTTTGTTTGTTTGCTCTTTTTTAACCTGAGACTAAGCAGTGATTTGCAATGTCAGGTGTTATGTGCTGTAAATAACTCCCCAGGTTAGATGTATTTACACACTGAATATAAAATATAGGTTGCAATACTTAGAATAAAGTGAACAGAATTGCTGTTCTTAAATGGTTTGGAAGGCAACTACTAAGTTAAAATATGAATCTACAAATGGTTGTAAAATTGTATGTACTTCTCTTTCAAATTTCACTGAGGATCTATCTCAGAAGAATTTGGCCCCTTCTGTGTCTCTTCCTGTATGCTACTCTGATTAGGTATTCACTGAGGGATAAACTTGAAAGGATTACTGGTGAACAGGCTAGTGGATAAATTTTCTCTTGGATCCACATGATAGATTTTGGCACTGATAATCTGCACACGTGACTTCTAAGAATATTTTTCAGATTTAGAAATTGCTGATGAGCTGTGATACTGGTGTTTTTGCGCATCTAAGAGGAGAAATTTATTAATAATTTGTAGTCAAGAAAATAAATGTATTTTACCTTTTGGTGAATTTGGATGAACATATTCTGTAATTATGTTTTGTTTTTCTTCACATAAAATAGTCTCTTAAATACCAGCTGGCAGAGAAGTTGCCAGTTGCCTTTTGCAGAACAGATGATTTTTCACAGCAGTTACTTGAATCATTCCATAGCTGTCATTTTTCAAAGAACAGATTACAGCAAACATTCCTAAAAGTACGGATTTTCCTCTTGACCCTTATTAACACTGAGTTTGAAATGATGGAAACTCACAGAGCTTTTTGCCCGCTATGGAAGATTTTCTGATTTCCAGTCCCTTTTGTTTATTGCTCATGATACTGTTTGGGTTAGAGCCCATCTTTTCCCCCCTGCTCCTTTCTGTTCTCCTTTAAAATGCATGGTTAAATCCCAGAGATGTGGCGAGCTTTCCTTGTGCTTGAAACTGCCATTTTGCTCTGATATATGTATTATTATTTATTTTTTTCCCCCCCAGCTCTTTTCTCTCCCGCAGCTGCTGCCTTCATCACAGAGTTGTGCGTTAATTGCGAGGGAGCCTGCACCCCTCGCTATGCATGCCTTCCTCCCATTGACGCTAATGGGACTTAATCACTCCTATCCAAAGGGGAATAAACCACGGAGGGCCTGGGCCATCGCTCGGCCAGTGTACCTGACTGGCATGGGATTTTGTAGCTTGCCCCTGAATGCCCGCTTTTCTGCGCAGAAAGGGAACTTTGTGTCAGTTTTGTTAATATTGGGGGATGGGGTTGATCCTTTTTATGCTGAGCTTCACGACGGCGTCTTAGGCTTTCTCAATTTTGACTAGCTACAATCTACATGCATCTCACTTTGTAAATTCCTTGGAGTGGTGGTTTTCTGGTCTGCTTGGTTTTATTTAATTTTGGGGTGGGTTTTGTTGGTGTTTTTTTGTTTGTTTGTTTGGGGTTATCTGTTTGTTTGGTTTTGGCTGTTGTTTTTTATTTCTTTTAATTCTCTCATTCCTGGAGCAACAAGGATGCTTTGTTTCTTTAAGGTGCTAGAGGTGATACCTAGCTGTCCTGATTTTGGTGTTACCGATTCTTTAAACATTAGTCCTTTTGTCAATTATGCATTAGTCTATTTGCCTTTCATCTTGACTGTTTCTTTTCAGGGATTTACAATATTGTTGAGTTAAGGATTCTCACAGCAGATGGTAATGGAGAAATACTGTTAAGTAAGTTTGTTTAAGAGTGCTGATTAAGTAAATGTTTCTAAGTCTGTTGCCTTAAGGCAACGTTTAAAGGGGGTTTCTTTTCCTTCTTGTAGTAGAAAATGTAGTTTTAATGAACTTGGTTTTTATTTGTCAAGCGCTAGGTTTTTTCTACTTGATATGGTTAAGAAAAAAATGTAGTGATACCCTCATTGTTCTTAATAAAATGGATTATTAAATTATAAGAGGATTAAGCATTTTAGCTTCTGGCCTTTACACTTAATTTCAGAATACCCTTCTGGAGCCAAAAACCCCTGATATGGCAGTGTTTCATGCTCTGCTTTGAAGTACTGTAGTTCTGGAGATAGTATCCAGGTAGACTAGATGATTCTCACCTACAAGAGCGTGTCATTTGAAAATCTGTCTTTCATTAATGGGAGAGTGAATGATTCTTCCTTGTATTTAGGCAAATCAGTAATTTAGTGGGTAGGTAAAGTTATTCTCTAAATTGAAGTCATTGAAGTTTTGCCAATTAAGACTTTGTGTGATACTGTAATTTACATGAGATCTTGCTTTTCTTCCAAGGACCTTAAAACATTTTTCTAAATGTTAACTAAGCTGTGCAGTTTTTCTCTGAAACGTATAGCCCATTTTTCAGAAACATAAACTAGTACTCAGATGTCAAATGATGCTTTAAAGACTAATAGAAATACTGATGAATCTTAAGCCCTGCTTAAACTTTGAGATAGGGCAAATTGATGATTATGATTGTGTGTGTTCTTCTTGGTTCAAAGTATCTAAATAGTGTAAGGGCTGTGCTGTGGCCCACTGAAGTGATGGTTTTTATAGCATGAGATGAAGCGTATACAGAGGTATATGTTACCTGCCCTGTGGCGTGTCAGGAGAGGACAGGTGAGCCTCATGGGAGCTGAGCTGGTGGGATCTGAACGCTTACAGTTTTGTTGGGAAATGGTCCCTGGAGTGAACTGCATTTAAAGACTGTGCTTAAATTTTGTCTTGGAAACAGCAAGCTGGAACAGTTCAAAAAAGAGCGAGGGAATGAACTTAACAGCTAGGGAGTACCAACAATCACATGCCCTGTGCTCAAATTTGTTTGCTTTCTTTATTTTGCAGTGTAAGACCAGGACATCCATAAGAGAGCCATTTTTTAAATTTATCTGAACCTACGGGGGTAACTGATAAAACTTTTGATGACAGGGCCTTAGGACAAACTTGTCTCATGTACAGAGCTTTAGGTATGGCTTAATGCCCAGAGAGGTGGTAGATGCCCCATCCCTGGAAACATTCAAGGTCAGGCTGGACAGGGCTCTAAGCAACCTGCTCTAGTTGAAAATGTTCCTGCTTATTGCAGGGGGGTTGGGCTGGATGACCTTTAAAGGTCCCTTCCAACCCAAACTATTCTATGATTCTGATTCAATTACTTTTATTCCATTTTCTGTAATTGCTTTTAAACAAAGTTCAGTATAGTTTTTATTTTAAGCCCACATCTTGATTCCCAATTTGAGTTAATTCTGACATTAACTGTGCTTTTTTTAGACAAATTTTTTTCAAGTTTGTAATTGTTTGGTCTTTTACTCCTTAGGTAATTAGTCTGAGAAACTACAGGGAAGATTCTGTCCCATGTCCAATGTGGAACTTTGTTGCCAAAATTACTAATTACCCACAAAAGTTATTTCAGGGGACTGTGCAATTTTTAACAGATTATGACATAATTTTGGCAAGTACCCTTAGGTATTCAGGTTACTGAGTAGTAACAGTAATTATTAAGGCACATACTTATTATGCAAAAGAAAAAAAGACAAAAAAGAGAGAGAAAAGCATGTGAAGTTATTGATTTGTCTCCTCATTTTTAGTTCACTGTTACATTAACATGTCAAATCGTAGAAACCTTGTCTAAACAGGGGAAACAGGTAACTACTGTATCTTAAATTGTGCCAAATTCTTTAATAGGATCTTAATGCAGTACTATTTTTATCTCAAAAATATTATTTTTGTGTATTTTTTCTTTTCTTTTTTAAAACACCTGCTCATGTACATATGACATATTTTCTGAATTGCACACACACCACACTCACCTGGTGCATGCAAGGTCAGTTACATTGCCACTGCCTCTTTTGCCTTTACTGAAGAGTGTAATTATGCTGAAATAAAGAAGGCACAAAGTCTCATATCCGTTTTCTGTATTGCATCTGAAAAATACTGGGAAGGAGATGTGCTGAAGCATTGGAAACACATAAGATAGCATTTATCTCCCTTAAGGTTAGCCTCCTGAGAGACAGGTGTTTAGTTTAAGCTGGTCATCCCTCATCCTGCTATAATGAGTTGAAAGAGTGGGCTGGCCTTATCAATCACTAGATTTGCCTATTTTAGATACCTGTGTTAGACAGGGGTGTATGGCCTTGGCCTGAGGTGCCTGTTTTTCCCTTACTTCTTGCGGGCAGGGTGAGTATAGGTGCCTTGTATCAAATGAGGTGCAATTTGAGTACTGTTGAGTTCAGAGGAAATATCTAGACTTCCAAAATAAGTAATGAGGTATTCTGTTTCATTAAAACTGTCTGTGCAAATGTCTCTTTACCATGTGAATTCACATAGCTGGTGTTTGATTTAGTAGTGTTCTACGCAGACATATGATTTTTCTGAGTAAAAATTTTTCTTGTAAAGCACAGCCTGTTGGAGGCACAATTTCTGTGCACTGTGTGTTTCTTCACCATTGCAAGCTTTTAATTAGTGAGCCTTTTCTCTGGTTTTCACTTTTCCCTGCTTCTGTATGTTCATAGATTCGTTATGGCTGGAAAAGACCTTTAAGATCATCAAGTCCAACCATTATCTAACTCTACCAGGCTCACTTCTAAACCATGTCCCTGAGCACCATATCTGGATGGCTTTTAAATACATCCAAGGATGCTGATTCAAGCACTTCCCTGGGCAGCCTGTTCCAGTCTTTGATAACCCTTTCAGTGTAGAAGTTTTTCCTAATGTCTAACCTATGTTTGGTAGGTCTGGGTATGTTCACATTGACGAATGGGTTCAAAGAAGAAAATGGCATTGAGGCACCCTTTCCAAAGATTTCTTGGTCTGTAAAATGTCCATTTTGAGTCTCATGTCCTTCATCAATGGCTGAAATAAACTATTGCATATTGCACAGGTACATTGAAGTTTGTCCAATTACTGAGATCCATATAAGCAGAGAAGACCCCTTCAAATATAGCTACTGGGGCGTACCTGAAGGTGTTTCTTTTTCTTTCTCCACTCCCCTTTCAGTAACTCATCAGATCTCTAGCATTAGTCCCTGAGACTTTTAAAAGATATTCTTAACTCAGTGGAGGGAAGGCCTGGCTCATGTACTCTGCAGTCACATTCAGTTATGAAAAATAAATATGTTGCTTTTTAGAAACAGGTAATGCTGTTAAAGAAAGCATTACAAATTTATTCCTCAATAATTCTCCCTCGTATTATGTATTTCTTCTGGGACCTGGCACTAACTTTATCCTCTTAGCAAAAGTAAACATGCTATGGCAAGAACTAAACTCTTCTTCTTCCTTCCAAAGAAAGGACGGCTGAAAAACAAGAACTCCTTTTCATAACAACAGTCAATGTTTTATGCCAAGGAAGAGAAAATCCAAGACTCTTGGAAAACGTAATGCTGCAATCCTGAAAAAGATGGGAAGGAAAGAGCTCTTTGAAACAGTTGGTGACCCTCTGTGGTCTGTAAGGTGTTTGCTGATGTGGTTGGTGAGGTGGGACTGTGGGAGTGCTCTTTGTATTCAGTGCAGTGGAAATGACGGATGACATAAATCACTATGGTAGCTCCAAAAACTGTCTTACCTAAACCATAGAAAGCAAGTAACAAGGAAAACTGTATATTATTCTTTTTTGGTTGGTGAGTGCTCAGGTTTTGTATGTATAGACAATAGAAAGAAGTTTTCAAAAAAGGCGTCCTCAATGTATGTATGAAAACCTTAGATAACTTTGACTTTGTTTTTTTTCCTATGAACTTTACTTTTCTATATTGTAATTATATGCTTCCTGGCAGTTAGTTTTTGATCCACACTTTATGCTATTTTTGTGTAACAACTAGAAACTACTGTTTTCCTTTATTTAAAATTTGTTCTGGATTTAAGAAAGATGTTTCTTTTTATAGCTAATCAAACATGTAAGTATTTACATATTTTCAAATCATTAAAGAAACTTAGTGTTCACTTCCAGAGGTCCAGAATAAAGAACGGATGGAAGCACAGAAATGAAGCATAAAATTAAAATTGTATGGAAAAACAAAACTGAGCTTACGCAAAACAAGTGTTAAGACGTAATGGCAGTTGAGGAAAGACTGCATGCCAATTACAGTCCTAATTTGGCTTTGCATGTTGTTGCTTTCGCTCTTCTCTGGGCATTCATAGCCACATGCCTATCTGGCTGCCTGTTCATCCATCCGCTTGGAAGAATCACTTTGGGCGACAAAGACAAATCTGTAAACTCTGCGTGAATCTACACTCTGTAAATCACCAACTGTACTTTACAGTTAGCATTTAGAAGAGAGCAAGCCAAGGGTAGGAATTATGTTTACATTGTAATTTGTAGTTCAAGTAAATGGCAGTTTGTTTACAAAGTTTTTGCTGCTATCAATCAAATAAGTATGAATGAACTCACCTCATTTCCTCAGCATTTTTGTACCAGATTTCTCATTGATAAAATGTAAATGACACTATTTTTCCAGGCTGCATACAGAAAATATATGGACACAAACCATTTTCTGACTGTACTTTTGCTTTTTTTTAATTATAGGTGTTAGGAAGGGATGCACAGCATGAAGTGCCTTATATGGCAATTTGAGGCTGTTGCAGTCACGTTGTGATGAAGGCTCTGATGAACCTGCCACACAAACCTGCTTCACAGACACACTTCGCATACGCTTCCTCATAGTAAAATAGTAATGTCCACTGATCACAACAGATTCTAGACTGGATTTCAGCCACTGGTTTCAGAGCAAAATTGGGCTTTGCTGCTGAAGAGGTTTCCCTTGCACTGTTAAGTGCTCTACTCTTTGTTATAGAATTTGTCCATTTTGCCCTCTGTAACTGATCGTAGAGTTAAAGAATGAGGCTCACAATCCTCAAATGCAAATTCCTGCAAATGCACTATCTATAATTTTATAATTGGAGTGGATTACTATACCTGTATGTAGACTGTATATTGTGGTTGGTATTTTAAGATTCTTTTGACTTTTAGGGGAGGGTGGGATAGAGGAAAGCTATTACACTGCAAATCTTTGAAATCTGGAAGAGAAAAGGCCCTAGAGCTAGAAAAACACCTTTTCTTAATCCCATCCAATTTTGTTCAGATTTAGTTGAGCTTAAACAGTTCAGACACACCATTTCCCTTCACTTGCTTATTTTTCTCAGGAAAATGGTGTTAACCTGCCAAATTAATGCCTGAGCATGGCGGTTCCAGGGAGGGAGTCCCAGGCTGCTACCACAGCATTAGATCACTTTATGCTGGGAGCTGACAGAGCAGATGGAGCATTGTGAGTTGGAAGGAAGCGAGTTAGTGAAGTCCTACCTCCTGTCCTTAACTACATCCCCACAGCCTCTCAGAATACCTCTTGGGAGAAAAAGTTCTCACAATTCCTGGGAAACTTGGAGAGGCAGACAGCCTGGCCAGGCTTAGTCCATAAAACCATAGGCTCAGCAACCCTTCTCCCTCCTTTGGGGGCACAAATATGTGGCACAGATCCCACCTCCAGGGTGGGAGAAAAGAGAAGGATAGATTGGGCCAGGGCTCCCCTAACCGCCGCTGGAGTTAGCGCTTAGCTCCAGGGGCCGTTTCCTTCTATGGGATAAAAGCTTTCCTCTATTGCCAGTTAATGTCCTGCATCTCATCTGACAGAAGTCTGTGCTATAATTTCAGGTTACAAACCCTGATGATGGATGTATGGTCCTTGTTGCTGTCCATATCAGAAACTGACTTTTCACTCTTTAAAGCTAAAGCTGGGAAATTGCTTTAAAATAGCTTTTATGTTTTGTAACAATAAGTAGTGGAATCATATTTTATGCTACAATGCTCGATGATGTAGCAAATTATTTTGTCTTTAAAAATAGTTCTATAACACAAAAAAATTAAAGTGGCTGTATATCTGCTGTTTCTGAATTTAGATTCTTTTTATGCTTGTTTACATGTAACATGTAGAAAAATCTTTTTCTTTTTTTTTTTCTAATCATAGTACATCATAATACAAGGCCTCAAATAAGAAGCACAGTGCCGTACTTTATTTTGTAGGAAAACTTACCTTTCTGTTGAGGTATCAACTTATGTGAAATATCACGGGAGAGACTGAAGAGGAAAGCCTATGCCAGTGTGCAGGCTTCATCTCCTCTGAAGGGTTTGTTTCAAATGTGCACTGCAAACTTAAACCAGAGTTTATGTAAAAGGAAAACTAAACATTACCATGAACATGGTTGTATTTGCAAAACAGCCTTACTGTTATATCTGTTTCTTGAATTCATTAGTTAAGGTCTGCTGGCAGACCTTATTCAGAAAGTTTTACTAGTGGGATAGTCTTGCATTTTATAGCGATGAAACATCTAACAATGGCTAGATACTTATCATTTTACAGAAAATTGTCTTAATGAATTATGCTTTTTTTTTTCAGAAGGAGTAGTTTTTAAATTAAATTTTATCTAAATGAAAGGTCATCTTAGCATACAATTCAGATTAGTTTTCCTTCCAAACAAAATACCATTAAATTTTAGTACTGCCAGGTATTCCTGTCCATGTTATTGTGAGGAAAGACGCGATGTGACTATTTGGCTGTTAGCTTATCTGATATCGTCTTTTCTATTAAAGAGCAGAATGCACATTGCCAACCTTTTGTTATCTAGTTTCCCGACTGCAGTACAGTATCAGACTCTGCCAAACTGGCTTACGTTTTGCAAGCGCTCACCATTGACTTTAGTTATCTTTTCCTGGTAGTCTGCATCCTGCCACTTTGCTGTAAATGTCACACACTCTTCTTCATTCATGCTTCCTACTAAGAGTAATTTTTATTGAAATTTTATACAGAAATATGCAAGTGTGCGGGAGAAAAATAATTACGTTTATTCTAGACATAGGTACTGTTGAAAAGACTTTCATCGGGGGAAAAACCGAAAATACCATTTTTGATGCTTGTACACTGTCTCGTGAGTGGAAAAATGGGAAAAGATGCATAGTAAATGTCAGGATCTAGAAGATTAAAAAAAATACTTTAATACCTAAAGCATATTTTGGTGTGGACTAGGCTTTTTCCAGTTGTATTTGTGTAACGTACTTAAATTTAGCTTTCATATTCTACCTGCAGGTGTTGATTTTTCAGATGTAATCTGCCCCTTTCTGCTTTAATTAAAAAGAGAGGACAGAAATAATGGAAATGCAACAGCAGTCAGTACATGAAATGCCAAAAATTGTTGCCATTTAACTGGTTGCAGTGTATGTTTCTTTTAAGTATCTGATAGGGTGATCTGCTGACAGATTAAAACTATGCCGTGAAATGCACCATGAAACTGCCTCCTTGCTATTTCTGAATAATACTTGACTATACATCTCCAACAGAGTTTTGTTTTTTAAGACATTTCACTGCAAGTAGAATCTTGTTATATAATATATATATTCTTTTTTCAAAACTAACTGAAAGAAAATTTTATACAGCTTTCATAGCAGGGAACAAATTCCATGTCCTCAGAAGGAGAAAAATAATTTTCTCAGGAAAGCACACTGCCTTTATATTATGCTAAAGGATTTCAAAGCCATAATATCCAATAGCTTAGTGCACATATATTCAATAACAGTGTACTACTGACTGTTATAGAAGCAAGGAGTGTTAGATGCAAGTGTTGGAAAAGATATGTATGTGGCTGTACACTATATGTGTATACAAGTGTACTTTAAGTCTTACTGGTAGGAAATTAAACATTTATCTTGGGTTGCTACTTATCACTAAATATTTGTTATGTTTTAAAATTTGTGTCAACATTTTTTCTTGTCTTTTATGGCGACACAATTTCTGTTAAGGGTTTTCTTTTCTTTCCTTTTCTGTTTTCCTCCTCCCAAACCCAAGCTTCATTGTCTTTCAAACAAATCAGACAGAAGACGCAGTCATGTGCTTTCTCTTTTCCCTGCTGAGTGCTGACATGGGATTTTTGCTTTGTTGCTGAAGATGAGGGTGCATCTGGGAGTTGCATTTTCAGTAAATACCTTCTTCGGTGGTGCGTTATTAATACCATTTGTACAGTGCTCCATGTTAAATTTCACCTCATTGATTATCATAATACAGAATTCCTTCAAAAGTTTAGTTCTGCCCCAGTGGAAAATACCAAAGATGCCATTCTTGAAAGCTGCTTTTGCTTCACTGACAGATGACTTTGCCAGATCAAATAGGTTGACAGGAAAAACACAAATGAGCAGATCAAAACTGTTCATTTATGTGTCCATCATGTATATCCAAGAGACTTTTGCTTTTCAGATAACTTTACCGCAAGTCAATTCTTGTTATGTGTCTCTCTTTTGTGATTACTCTAAACTCAAGGATCATGAGATTATCGTGAATCTTTACTGTCATTTCCTGTGCCATTCAGAAAAATAATGCATATTTCTGTCAAGGCATCTGAACCAGCTGAAACCAGGTGCTAAGAACTTGCCCTGTCTTTTTAATTCAGGATTTATACAGGTTTTTGGGGGTACTTTGAAGGTCCAGAGTAGAAAGTGGCAGGAAGTATGCTGATCTTAACATAAAAAGTCATTCCAGCTGGTACCAAACCCGGTCAGAAGTGGAATGGCCGCATCTTGTGACGACAGCTTTTGTTGTCAGCTGTAGCGTGCTTGCTGAATAGCTGATTGCCACAAATACTGTGACAAGTTTTTGGGTGAAGCTAAGTTCTTCTGCGAAATGTCAGGCACCAAGGACAGCCAACAGAAGCCAGATCCGTGAAACGTGGGCTGTCTCCGTGTTGTGTTTATCCTGACCTCTCACTAAGCAGTGAGAATGAAAATGTTCTGTCAGTTGGTGTGTACTGATTAAATCATCCTATGAAACTGTCTTGTGTGACTGCTGGGATTTATTTTCTACATTTGTTAAACATCATAGAATGTTTTACAAGAGTTTTGCTTAAATGCTATGGACAGTAAAGAGTAGGTTTTCTGAAAGCACAGGAACGTGTATATTTGAGCTTAATATTGGGAAAAAAAGTCTCTTGATTTGGTCAAATTTATCCTCTGAAAGAGATGAGAGATATTCCACATTGTCTTCAGAGATGAAGATTATTAAAGCAGTCTGTTATTCTAATTGCCTGTGATAGGTACATGTTTTATCTCCAGCTTTCTTGAAATTGAGATGATTTGCTCTTCCAGAACATAATAATGTTACTATTTTCTTTGATCAAGAAACTACTTAACTTTTGCTGGCTGCTACTTCTGATAAACTGCTTTAAGTGTTATGTTCTTTTCTCATGGTCTCTTTTCCAGATACTGGCTCCTTTGTACTGCCTGTAAGGAGAGGCTTTGCTCTTCTGTGGGGTCTGTAGAGCAATGACTGTTGTTTCTCTTCCCTTCGTATCTAGGGATTGGTTTGTTTCAAACACAGTGTTTTGGACTAGAGTTCAGTAGGCCATAAAGGGAGTATTTTCAATTAGTAATTCCTTTTTGTGATTGTCACATCAAGCACTTATCCTTCCTTCTAACTGCCTACTTCTGTCCATGTCCTTTCTTTCTGTTGTCTCAAGATGGCACAGGGTCTACTTGCAATTTTATTTTTTCTAGAGTGCAGAGTACAGTTCCATTCTTAGTGAACTTTAGGAATCATGTAGTTAATATGTAAATTAATAAAGCCAATAATAATGCAGGATATCTCAGTAGCTGTACCTTTTTTCTGACTAAAAAAACCCCCACTGAATTGGCAGAGAGCTTCCTTTCAAAAAAAAAAACCCAACAAAACAAACCAAAAGATAATCAGCAGTATTTAACTTATGATCAATGGTGTTTTGTAAATGTCTTCCCAGCTCGATTATGCATTATTCCATAATGGTGTGTTATGTCCATCATCAATTTCTCTCTGTTTGCTTTGTCTTTTATCAGCTGGACTAAGAATAGTCACACAGTGAATAAACTTTTTCTCACGACAATATTTTACTGATGATCGAGTCATTTAATATTGTTTCTCTTAAGTTATGTATACCTGGTTCCTCAGGTCTCTCACTATACTCATGAAAAATCATTTGCATGAATGCTTTCTGAACCTGTTCCAGTCTGTCAGCGTTCTGTTGAGAATCATGTAGTTCAAAGTATCTCAAAGCTGAACTAACTGTTCTGCCAGTGGTCTGTTAAGTTTGTTTACCAGGTGAAATACTTACCGCGCTTATACACCACCCCTCCATTAAAATCACTTACAGTTTTTGAGCCATGCTATTGCACTGAAAATCATGTTTACCAGGTTATTCGCCATCTTGCTAATTCCATGTCCAGTCTGTAAGTGGGTCATTAGCAGTTTCGATTGTTTCTGTCCAGCTGCATCCCCAGTGTACCCTGGGCTTTTCCCCAGCTCCCTCCCACGTTGTTTTCCATGGCTTGCCAGCTTGATAAGAAACCAAGGGGGCTCTGTCTGACCCATGTACCTAATGCTTCTCTGATGAGGTGGCCAGAGATACGCACAGTCTGACAAGGTGGCCAAGAGCTCAAGTCTTGAGTAAAAAGTCATGCACTGCTTCTTGGCTGCTGTTGGACCAAACCATTGGTTTTGAAGTTGCGTATCATGCAGGCCCAAAGTCCTTTTGGAGTGTCTGTTTTCTAGGATACTGTCTGGCTTCCCATAATGTGTCCTACATTCTTCATAGGTACATGCATGTATGCACACACATGATCTAAACACATGAGCTTCTTCACATCCACCGGAGTTCGATGTTGTTTCAGACTGTTGTGGATTCAGTTTAACAAGAAGTCCAGGTCACTCTGCATTTATGACCTGTATTTCTCATTCCAAACATTTACAGTAGCCCTGTGCCTTTTGCTGATTTTTCATAAATGTTTCTGTATATTTTTCTATTTGAACAGTAGTTGTATAGCTTTGAGCTAAGATACAATTGTTGCAAGAAAAAAGATGCAGCAGAATGGTAATTCCTTGTACTTAATTATGCCTTCTTTTGTCAAAAGGTCATTTTAATCAATTTAATGCAACTGATTTTACCTAATGCTTGTAATGTGGAGATAATTGTCTCCAGTCAGTTTATCAATCTTATATTAACCTACAGATTTAAAAGTCTTAAAGTAATTGTTTTTATCTCTCAGTGTAAAGTTTGTCTGATAAGTTAACTCCTGCTGTCATTGTGCCTTTCTTTAAGAGTCCACTTATCTTCATTACTTTGCTAGTAATTTTGAGCTATAGCTATCTGTATCTTGCTGTAGGGCTGAAGCAGTAGGGCTTCAATCATTTTGATTTAACATTATTATTATTTGGTAACACGAAGTATGTTATCAGTTAAATGCTTTCACGGAATTCTATTGCACGGTAGGAATTCCAGTAATACTGTCAGAAAATGATACTCTCTGACTTGATATATTTTAAACTCTTATAGTGGCCTATACATTTGCATTTGTGGTATTGGTTTATGAAAATTGAGTGGTAGTGTTAACAGATTTTTTAAAAAATAAAAGTCTAAAGCCAAGTAAGCAAGGTCAGCTTCAAATTGAAAGCATGACAGAAAAAGTTTTCAGCAGGACTAGTGAAGGGAACACACTGTTTTTAAAATGGTTCTTGACAAATTATGGGAAGTTGCATACGATAAAGTTGATGATGCCAGCAGGGTTCTGAATTCAGTAACTTGACCAGTTATATGTTTCTGTGTTAACAAAACTGCAGAGTGAAATCTTTTTATTGTATTACCAAGTGCTGTGTTGTTAAAACAATTAACTTCTGGGTATTCCATGAAAACTTTGATTAGATATATGGTTGGACTTTTAATTTGGATACTGTTGGACAGAGAAATTGGAGACTAACATGGAAAAAATAACAGGTATATTAGTTCATAAATTATATTATCATGTTTTATAATTTCTGCTTCCACCCACTCCATATTTATGTTTTGGGGGTTAAATAAAAGGAAAACCCAATAAGATAAATTAACCAAAACCAGTGACTTTAATTTTAGTTCTTTTTTTGAAACGTGGATAATTTTAGTTCTTTTTTTGAAACATGGAGAACAGGAAAAAAACATTTACCAAATGGAAAACTATGTAATTGTTAGGAAGAAAGGTTATTTTTGTACTCCCATGCTGGAACTAATAACATTCGATTCTGTACTTGAAGAAAACGTATTTGTTGATCTAGCGAGAACAGTCCAGCATATTAGTGTTTTCACGCTTGCGCATGAAGCCTTGCTGAGACTAGGGGCTAGGGGTGCTCTTTGTAGGGCAACACCACCCAAAAAATCCCCTGGGGCAGCTCTCTGGCAGGTTGTGTGTGAGATGCTGTGCACTAGTGTAGCCCTGTGCTCGGTCCTGGGAGACAGAGTATGGGCTAGTTATCACCATTAGTTAACCAGTAGTTAGCACTACTCTTTGTTCAGTACAGCTGTGGAATGAGAGCAATGGCAGCTGCATTCTGCTTTTCAGGATTTTTGTCAGTACTAAAAGTATCCCCGTGGAGTCGGCAGAGTACATTATTTCCCTGAGATGTTTGTCTCATTTTATCAAGATAATTTGTTTTAGTGCAAATCCAATAAATAACCTTTGAGGCATCACAAATTGCCACAAATAAATTGGATCAGCCCAGTCACTCGGGCATAGGACTGGGAATACAACTGTTGGTTTTAGTGACTCAGAACCTTTTTGGTGTTTTCTTCCAAATGGATGGAGTTGTTGCAGGTGGTATAATACTGCTGCTTGTTTTGCAGGGTTTTGTTTTAATCTTAAAAGCTACACTCCCCAGGTCTTTAATCTACTATGGTTTCTCAAGATTTGAAGGAACCTTGCAATCCTTTCCATCCCATTTTTGGAATTAAAGGTTCTAGCCCATTTTCTCTAAGTCCCAGAAATGTGATGTACCCCTTTGCCAAAGCCAAATAACCAATCAAAAAAACCCAAAACAAAACAAAAAAAACCCCAGCCCCCAAATCCCTCCTGCTAACTTCAGCTCTGATGCCTTAAAAAGCTCCAGCATCCTTTCCTGTCCTGCCAGATGTTCCTCCCATGTTTTATGAAAACAAATGAAGTCATTTTAGCACATGAAGATGTCTTCTGTTCTCAACCTTTGGGTTAGGTCATTTATTGCTCTCTGAAGTGTCTCTGGTGCATTCATAGATTTCTAAGACATTCATCAAAATTAAAAGAGTTTTTAGGATGTGACAATTTTCTGGTATATTCACAATTTAGAGCTAGGTTTCTTCCTTTTGTCTGCCACAAAAAAAAAAAAAAATATCTTAAGTCCTATAGTACAGGATTTTCTTTTTGTTTTTCTTTCTCACTGCCTTGTAGATTACATGGCAGTTTTATGTCTCTATTCTGCCATCTTCCTCTTTAGATATTTGTTAGTTCTAAGATTAATGTCAGTTTTGCAGTTGAAAATGAGTATGAGATTTCTGAAATAATCTGCTTATCTGTTTCTACTGATTGTATTAAAAAGCTGGATATCTTCGGGCTTTTTTCCTCTTCAGGTATAGAAAGAAATGTACTTTCAGAACTAGACAAGTGCAAGATTAATTTATAAACCACAAATGTCAGTGATTTTCACATCTGTGAAGGTGCTTCTAATTGACACCTTTAGAGATGAATTTTTATATGGCATTTGAATAAATTCTTCACTTAGATGTATTTATACAAGTAACAGTGAAGTTACAATAAAATTGTTTTCTTTTGGGGAGTCATGTTCTTGAGGAATAACTTATAGCTGAAAGGCAATGACTTTCACAATAGGATTGTAATATTACAGCTGTAATACCTGAAGCAGTATTTACGCTACCAATCCACAATCTGAAATACTGTTTTATAATCCTTCCTAGAAGACCTTCAAACAGATACATTTCTATAAAACGTCAGTCTGTGGATATTTTAGTTGTGAACAGAAAATTTAAAGTTTAGGTGACTGGTATTCCTTTCCAAACCTTGGGAGTGGCCCAGGGTCATTCACTTGAAATCTTATCTGTCCCAGAATACTCTGTATTATTTGAGCACTCTCATATCCAAAGACCAATGAGTTGGCTGGCTTAAGCAGCACTGTTTCAGAGCACCGGATAAGCAAACCTTTCCGTTTTGTCCTTTACTAGGAATTCTGTTTTCAATTACTCTTGTGTTAACTCAGGGAAATACTTGAAACAAGTATGTGTACTGCTGCAATTTTTATGTGAGAAATGTGCACGTTTAGGATTATCACTTACAGACTAGGATTCATATGACGAGATAGTGGGTATAATAAAGTGTATGTTTTGTATGTTTTTGGTTGGTGGTTTGCTTTTTTTTTTTGCTTCCATATGGAGAGCAGAAGTCTCTCAAATATTTACAGGAGTAAGCCTTTTGGTAATACAGGATTTTTCATTTAACATTTGGACATCGCACTAGAGAGAATGTTTCATAAACACAGTAATAATACATATGATCTACTCAAGGAGTAAGTGATACGGCAACATGTTTTCTGAGTGCCCAAGTTTTACTTGGTCAACTGCTTTTCCTGTGGTTTTCTACATATTCATGTCTATTTCTGAATAGCTTGTTTTGAAAGCATGAAAGAATATAGACCATCTAAAAGTTAAGGAGCCTATTAAAATTTTCTGTTTCCTAAAATCTTAATAGTCAAGGAATTTGGAAATATTAGACCCTAAATGCCACAGGCTAAATAGCAGTCCTCTGAGAAGGGTAATATTTAATTTGGCATATTTGTTCTGAATGTTAGCTATATCAAATATTTGTATTTTCTCTGAACTTGAAGGAAGCTTAGTATTTGCAGTATCTTGTGTAATTCCTATTTCCAGAGATATATTAAGAGGTTATTTGAGGCCACCACTGTGTTGCTGTCAAAAGACACACCCCTCATGGCCAGCAGACCATGCCAGCCCAGGGTGAGCTGGCTAGAAACATCGTGTTTGACTCACATCCTTTGTTCCAGCTGCTGAATTACATTAAAAGATGTCTAAAAATACTCTGAGACTAATTTAGACAGTAACATCGTCATTAATTAAAAACTGAAGACGTTAAAAAATATTGAATACTTAGTATCTACCTCCTCTGTATTCATGCAAACAACAGCTGTAAATAAGAGCGTTGCAGTTGCAATGGGAGAAGTGGTGTCTGCGAGTGGGATGGCAAATGGACCATGCTACGCTGTTCCTGCTAACATATGGGCTGCTATTATAAAGCAGTTTAAGAAATCTGGTGGTAAGCAGTACAGAAGGAGCTGCTGCAGTGGCTTAATGAAGGCAAGGAAAGAAGAATAATAGAAGTGGAGAAAAAGTCAGGATCTGCTATTTGGATTGGCCGTTTAGTGTTTCTGTTTGACATACAAACTAAAATGCCTTATAAAACGAGGATCAGCGTGAGGCTGATTTTCTGGGATTGGGAAGCTTAACCAAGGTATAACTATTTGCTTTCTTTTAAGATTTGTGACATTCTTGAACTTTTACATAGCTACCATTTTACACCACAGGATTGTCTGTAATAAAATCCATAGGTGCTTCTTGTTATTGGATTGTTTTTTCCTTTATTTGCTCTTAGTACATTAGTCTGATAATCAGTTGCTGACAAGCAGCAAACTCTAAGTCCTTATGTAAAATACCACTGTAATTATACACAATTTAACCTAATCAATGTTGTGGCAGCTTGGGGGTGGCAACAGTGTTGCAGCCTCCCAAGTTTGGGGATAAAGGCAGTCTTGCAAAGAAACTGTAGGGACAGGAAAAAGTTGAAGTCATGGTGTTGTTGTTTTGTTTTGTGGTGGTTTTTTTTTTTTTATTTGTTTTATTTTGGTTTTTTTTTTTTTTTTTAAGTCACTCTCTCCCCTACCTCCCCCGCTTAAGTTCCGTTGATGATACTTGAATTACCAACAGTGCCAAAACCTAGGAAGGGAGTAAGTTTGGACTGTATGCAACTTGTATAATTCTCTTCAGAACGGGGTGGAGATTCTGCTGGCTTGCAGCAGAGTACTCGCAAAAGGCTAATGCTCTTTACCATTTAAAAACAAGGATTTAAAAAAAGCTTTCAGCAGCTATGCAGCACTGGGTCTCTGTAGCAGAAGAGTGTTTTTCAAGAGGGGACAAATGCAAAACTGAGACAAGGTTTCATTGTATTATCAAGAGGCAAAATATTAGAATGATTGTATAAGTTCTGTCTCAAGTGCTATCATGGCTAAAATTGCTCAGAATATTAAGCTAGGTAAGATTCAGATGTATGGAGCATTAAATTCTAACTAATAACGTGATATTAGGCATTAGATAACATCAATGATTTTCCACTGATCATTTACTGTCACCTCACTAACTCTGAGGATATTTTTTCAGTTTCTGTTTTACTTGCTGCGTCCAAAAAAATAATCAACAGCTGTGCAGAGTCTCCATGGGGGAAGAAAATCCAACCCTTTAAATTACAAATGCTGGAAAAAAAATCAGTATTCCGTAACAAGCAAGCAAAATAGTTGTGATGAATGGGACTTACCATTTATATTTTAAACCATTATGTGAATTGAATGATACAAAGTAAAACAATCATGCTTCAACTTGTTAGCTGTATGGACTAGAATTTGTACTCTGGTAACAAAAAAATGCAGTAGAAGACATCTGCTGAATATGTGGACAGGAACATAGAATTATATTGGTCCAACACCCAGACCTTGCTGTGTTAAGTACAGGATCACTGCCAAAAAAAGCAGCATTAAGAGCTGTTTAGTCCTTTTCCTTGTCTCTTCCGCAGAGCCAGGTCACAGAATGATGTGCTAAAAACTGAGATGGAGTGACTTAAGTGAAGTTCATGACAAAAATGACTGAAACAGGAAGCTGCAGCTGATAATTGAAGTCACTTCTGAAGCCTAAATAAGGGTTTATTTATATACAGTTTAATAATTCTCCATGTTTAAATTTAAAATGGTGCAAATGAAGCAACATTTATTTCATGTGGTATGATGAGAACCTTGATCCTGAATGCCAGATAATCCCTCAGATATGCACTTTCCTATCTGTGCCATTTGGCTTTCTGGTTGCATTTAATGATTATTCAGGGATTTTCTGTTTTAGAGGTACTACTTTAGCCCACTTGGAATTTTATGTCTGTGAGAAAAAGTAGTACATTTTTTCATTTCCCAAAGATGAGGAAAAGGTACAGAAGGAGAGGATTTCCACGTAGATCAGTGCTGCTACACTGTAACATTAATATGACGTGTTTATTATATTCTAATGCCAAGTTTTAATGGAAGTGTTACTGTATAAATATGCGGCCTCTTATTGTCATAGTATAAAATTACTAAGGGAGTTATCCCATTTATTACTGAGTTAATTTTCCCTATATTAACAACCTGAGCCCAACTTAGCACCAGAGGGAAGGACATTATGGTTGTGAAGTTTCTTGGAGACTAGAATTTCCAAAGTAGGATATCTTAGCTAAACAGTAATTCCCAATCTTTTTTTGTAAACTAGCCGCCTTCTCTGTTGCCCTCCAAATCCCCAGACAGCTACTGCTGCTTCCCTCTCAAGGCTGCTGTGCAGTGCTTGTGCTCTGCTGGCTCCGGCCACCCTTATGCCGACCTCAGTCTCTCCGGTCCGTGCACCAGACATCTTCCAGGGCACCATTCATATCTGACTTGCCCGAGTGTCTTCAGAAGCAGCAAAACCCAAGGTACACCTGCTTACAGAGGCTCAAGACCTGGGAACCACTTATCTTCAATACACCTTCTCCTGTAATGTATATAAATCTATTTCTTCAACTTATCACAAACAGTAACTTTTGACCCTGTAACTTACTCTGTCACTGAAAGGCAGGGATATTAAATTGAAGTTGTGACCGAAACTAAAACTCTTTTGCCCCACACCCTCAGTAGTCTATTTAGCTGAATTGTGACTGTTTTGTTATTTTTTTTCTTCCTCCTCAAATAGGATGAATAGGATTTTATTCTCTGAAAGCCTTTCTATTCCATAATATCTCAATTCCAATGAATGGGTTGGAACTTAACTTTTTTTTTTTCTTAAGGTGTGGAAAGTGGAAAAACATATAGAGAATCTTACCTCTGTCCTCTGAGATACAAACATTTAGACAAAGTCCAAAATTATCTTGATCTTTCCAGCTCTTCCACCTCACTAACAATTTTCTCTCTCAAACAAACAAAATTAATTGTAGATGGCTAAAATTAAATACTCTGTTTGCTTTCTGCATGCTAATGGTCTTCCTAGTAGCCCCATTCTTTCACTTCCTTTTCTGCACCTTGTAGCTCTTTTCCATTGTACTTTGTTTAATTTAATTTCCTTGCTTCATTCAGCCTCTGTTGCTTGAACCTGCCTGCCTTTTCTTAAAGATGGGCGAGGAAGCATGGACTGGATTTGTAGTCCTGACAGTCTTTGCTCAAAAATGGGCATCTCTCAACTTCCACTTGATGTTGGTTTGTTCCCCTGGTACCTTTTCTGTATAACAGTCATGTGGTGAAATTTTCCATGCTTGTTGACTGATCAGGGTGCAGATGCTCAACTCCAAGCTCCTTGAAATTTTTCATTTTGTAGCTACCTAGCCTGTAAAGTGCCTCTGTCTTCACTGGGTCACAGGAATTTTTGCTTACATGAACTTTACTCATAACATTGAAGACCCATTTGCTCTTCCCAAGTTACACTAATATGTGTTAGGCTGAATACCACAAGAACTGAAAAACTCCTGGAAACAAAATGAACTTCATTTCCAGTGCCTGATGGTTGGTTTGATTACTCTGCTGCAGTTTCCTGTCTTCAGACGGTGCTGTTACCTTCCTTCTCTTCTGAGGCTTCAAGATTGAAGCATCAAAGTCATCAAACAAGGAACTGATTTGTGTTTTGAATAGGGAGTACTGCACAATAACACTTCCCCTGGCCCCAAATGCGTGCATGTGGGCGAATCGATACATATAAGTTTCTAGCTCCTTTTTTACCTTCTGGTTAGAAAGAAAATAAGATTTCAAAACTGCCAAGTAAAACTAGAATATGATTCCTCCCTTAATAACCATGCTGAACTGGCTGAATTAAGTTTCTGGGACGAAGAGCTTGTACTGTGCTTAAGCGGTACACAGTTGATGCTGAAAGTATTATTTTAATTTAAAAAAATACGTAAGTCTGCTCTGAGCAAAAGGATGTTGTTAATCATGTGGAAAGTTATGAAAGGCATGGTACTTCACTTATAAAATGTAATTTATTTTGTGAACCTAGAGAAGACATCTTGACCTCAAATTTAGGCTGCGAGGGGGGGGGGAGCTGTAAAATATCAGCTGTGTGATACAAAATTCTGTACTAGGGAGGTAGACTTTATTCACATAGGTGTAATGGCAAAGAATAAAATAGTTTTTTTAATCCTTTGGCTTGCACCATGCATTATCAGTCAGCTTGGTAATTCACTTGATTTGGTGGTGCTATTCTGTTTTCTTGGTATTCAAATGAAAATGTCTAAGGCTTGCGTCTTTGGGGAGGCCTTGTAGCAGCTGCTGTATCTGTCTCAGCCCTAACAGCTGTTTCATGTAGGTGGCATGCTCAGACTGACAACTTTGTTTCTGACAAGGGGTTTTCTCCATTCTTCCATTTGCAGCTTGTTTGTAAACTTACCAATTTTTCCATTCTTTGAGGAATAGAATTAATTCAATTCTGTTATTAATTTCTATCTTTAAATTTAAAACAATGAGTTTTGTTCTTTCTAGTTTTTATACATGTATGTATTTTATATATTTTTAAAAAGATTTAGCTTTAAGAGTGATAATTTTGCCTATGGAGCCTGTTCTTTGTACTATAAAGCTTAGTCACATAATTAACTTTGTAGATCTTGACCCTAAGGCTATTAACAGGATAATGGAGTTTCAAAGTAGGATGAAGGTGAATATTATAGCATCACAGTGGTCATACAGGCCTAACTGGGGTAATTATGACTGTTGTGATATTACAGACCTGAATTTTCCCCTGGTGTATTTTTCTAGCTTCCTTAATAAAGCTAGCTATAGCAGAAGTAATCAGCATTTGTAAGCCACTGGGGACAGCAAAAACCCTCTCTTTTCTTATGCCAGAAACCACAGTGTATTATCACTAAATGAAAGGTCGGCAATACTGGGGCAGTGGCTTCTGCACCCTTCCCAGGAAGAGGGAGAAATATTTCCCTCACTGCCTCTGTTATCCTAGTGGCAGAAGGAGTGACAGACCCGAGAAATGACAGTACTCTTGCATGTGCTTTCATATAAACCAGGTCAGCATTTGTTGTGGTAATAAAAATTAGCTGTGATTGCCCTATATTTTTGGCAATCATTGGTCTTTCTGAGAGCCACTTGGTTTCTTGGTGTGGCTTTCCTTTCAAAGTGGTTCATAACTTTTTATTTTTAATTTTAGACTCTTTCTGCAGTCTAAAAACTGGAAAAAGTAGAAAATAATAATAAAAAAAGTTAATAGCAGGATGGGTAAAGGGATCTGTTTTAGAGTATTTCTCTGTAATTTTGTTTTGCCAATATCTGGCCTGAGGCAGTGATCAGTGATGAAGAAAGTTCTTACAGTAGCTACTTGCTTAGCCAACATAGTGTGTAGATACCTTTGCTGTTTGCTCAGCAGTGTCCTCTGCATTCAGTTCAGCGGGTAAGCCATTACATGAGGAATAGATTTTACCCATTACAAAGTGTGCATGGTGTTGATGATGACCTTGCATAAAAAAAAGAAAATAGTTACTGAAAGTCAGGAAGCTTGCCAGGTTGAAGAGCTAACTAAGAACCGAACCTTTCACAGAGCAGCTGTTGTGTTGTTAAAGAGCTGGTCCTCAAAATACAGTTCAAGAAGTTTAGGAGTAAAGCTTGTCCTCTTACCTGAGATTGTAACTTCTGTCAAAGTAGTCTTTGCTTTCTTGAAGATCTTTTTCTTTTTTTGATTTTTTCTTTTGTTTGTTTCATACTAATTTTAAAGAAATAGGAAAACTGTCCCTCAAAAAAGGAAACAGAAAAAAGTGGAATTGAAAAAGTCACTACTTCCTAATTAAGAACAAAGTAAAAGCTGTAGTTAGCTCAGGGGAAAAGGACATCTGTAAATCAAGATTTATGCTGTGTCATGGAGAAACGTTTCTAGCACGTTAGTATCCCCTTTCACAAAGATCAAGCTCTACAGATGCCTCTTTTGGTAAGTGAAGATTTTGCTCTGATAAAGGCTTTCACAAATACTTGATTTTCCTTGAGAGTATTGCTTTGCATTGGAGATGTTTTTTTGCCTTGAAAAACTTGGAACATGCCCCAGTGCTGCACGCCACTTAACCCGTAGCCCATCTGTGCTACGATCTGATTGCTACGTGCCTGGGAGGGATGTCTGGAACCAGCTGGCTCTATAGGATGGGGATGCCTCTCCAGAAATTATTTCTCTTCTCCTGCCTTTGGCTCTACAGCTGTTTTTTTGTGTCCACAGTCAGGTCATACCTGGTTGCTTTTCTGCCCTAGTTGGGTCAGTTTGGTAATAACTTCCTGCAGACTTTGGAGAACAGTGTGAAGGAACTGAAGTGAAATGCTACATACCACAGATGTGGCTACACAAGTGCAACTTGGCCCCAAGAGGGATGTTTCCTTGCCAGCACCCTACCTATAAAAGTGAACACATGGTGACAGGAAGGAAGGAAGCTGAAAACACTGTGTGAAGAACACAGGGGAAGTTTCTAAGAGTGGGTGATATGAGACAGGTGTGATTTGCAGGTAGTAATCATGTCAACAGGGAAACTGTGTCACTGAAGGTTTGAGTAAATGGCATTAAAATTTGTGCTTCTAAGGCTACATTATTGCCCTATGCAAGCTAGCTGATTTCAGGGTAGCTTTAGGTACGCCTATGCGAGATGTTTGATTGTCAAAAGATGCCACATTCAAAAGAGTGGAGGAATGTATTTCTAACTGTTTAAAGTATTCAGCCGTCATTATTTTCTTTTCTGAAAGAAGTGGCAATGGTACATTCTTTAGGGAAAATGGTGGCTTTCTGGTTAGGAGTTTGAAGCAAGAGTCTTGAAAAATAGAATTGGTATGAGTATTGATGAACTTGCTATTTTACATCATTTACTTTTACAATACGTAGGAAGATGGAAGGAGCCAGTCAGAGGTTTGTATCCCTTTTCAGGTGTGTCTGTGTGAGCTTTTTCAAGTAAATCAAGAGGTTTCGCTAACGCTTGTTCAGTCATGCGCAAATTTGAAAATGCTGCATGCTGAATTTAACGAAGTAGCTAATTTATTGTTTTAGTGTGTCTGTGAAAATCAGCTGCCTTGGTCTTCTATTTAATGTTCTTAAAATTTTATTTAACTTTTTTCTGTCATATTTTTGTTTAATTAAAAAATCAAACTGTTTTGGATAATTATCAAACACTTGATTAAATTAACTTCAATTTCAATTCATAAATTTCTTTTGAAAGTTCTGTGAGCTCTGTATGGTAACATGGAAATTCATCACACTGTTATGGCTGAAGTAGCACTCATGACAAACAAGGACAGAAAGAGTTCAGGGTATGACGTGCAATCTCATGCTTGTGGTTGCATGTACAAACTTTTGCTATTTATTTGCCCTGTCTGGTTCTCATTTTAATGATTTCTAAGAAAAGTGTGTCGCACCTGAAAATCTTAGAAAGACTGAATTGATTTGAAGACAGTGGGAATACAAAATCAGGTTAATTATAGTAGCGTATGTTGTCTTCCCTGTAATGAGGTGAAATTGTTTTTACTTATTTAGCTCAAAATTTTCCTTTTTCTGTTTAGAGTTGGAGGCACTTATGTAAGCTGTGAATGGATTGTATGGAACAAAATGACTCACTAAGATAGACTATAATGCACGTAGCTGTGTTGTTACAGGGAAGTACTCAATGACTCAGCTATAGAAGAGGCTGCTGAGTGGAACCGCTGCACACGTGGGTTTAGATGAATATCTACCCTGGACCTGGGCCACAACACTTTTTGTCACTTCTTGCTGCATGAATTAATGGTCAGATTTGGAAAAGTGCTAGGTGTCCCACCTCCCATTGAAGGACGTTAAAGGAGCTCTTCGAGTTTCAATTTTGCCTTGCAGTTAACTCCAATATTTTTGTTGCCCATTCTTGGCAACTTCTGTGAAGGGGATGAAGCATAAACTTACTGTGCTTTCCACTCCCGGTAGCATACCAAACCCTGAGGCTTTGCTTTTAAAATGTCTTCTGATATTGCCTTAATCCTTTCATTGGTGCCTTCTCTCAGTACAGGAGTAATCTCCCTGTCACAGTTCGGCGTCTGCTCACAGGACAAGAGAATACCTGTGTGGCTGATCACAGTTTACATATCAGTTTGAGAAAGTCTAAGAAAGAATTTCCGCTAATCTTATTTTCACAAGCTTTCCGAACGTGGGAAAGCTGCACCCTGAGGTGGACGTTCCTCTAACCCACGCGGTCATCGGAACAAATCCTGTTCGGAACATGGTTTCGGGCTGGGAGCGGGCCGCGGCGGTGTCGGGCTCTCAGAGCTGTCCTTGGTAGCCGGGGGCTCCCGCCTCGTCCCAGGGTACAGCTGGGTTCCTTCTGCTGCGCCGCTGCTGCCCTACGCGCAAACGCTAGCAACCTCCACTTAACTGCATTTCGTGCTTTGGTACTAATATCGCCAGGAATACTGTCAGGGACGTGTTTTATTAGGAAAGGGCTGGTTCAGATTTGAGTTTCAAAAGTTAATAATCGTAGGACAAATTGTGAAGGAAGTTTGATGCAGATAGTTTTGTTGTTGCAGTTATAAGGATTATACTCCTGTATATGTTTTTGCAGACTTACATGCTGATTGATATTTCAAATCCTGGAATGAGCCATCCTACTGCATACCGCAGCACCATGGATTTAACAATGATTTCTTACTTGTTCCGTGGGCTTCCGACCATTGTCTATAAAGTCATGAAAGCCTTTTTTTGTCCTAACTGTGTATGCTAATTGATTCATACCATGTGTGTACATCCATACGCTTTGTTTTTTTAAAAAATATTTATTTATTTATTGATATTTTCTATTCTTAGTAGCATATTTTATTCCTTTAGAATACTGGATATTTGATGCGGTGATGGTCTTGTTGAAAGAGAGTAGATTAACAAAGAGAGCTTTGCAAATAAATCTTAATTATTTATGATAAAATAATAGTTCCTGTTACAAGTAGTAGAATGTAGCTGTTGTTCCTGTGCTTGATCTGTATTTTATAGATCAACTTATTTTTCCTTTCCAATCACATTACTTGTGTGGTAATATTAAGGTGTTTTTCTCTGGATGACAGATATCTTTTACAACCTACTTATTTTCCTGTTTATTTTCATGCTTGTGAGCTGACTGTTTATGTGTAGCAAAATTAGCTGCTTTACATGGTAATGTTTTGTCTTTTATTAAAATAAGACCTTTTTGAAGGTGATATTTGGCTGAGGGCTCTGAGTGTCTGAAAGCAGAACTGCATCTGCTGGTGAAGAGTATTTTCTGTTTTAACAGCTCCACATAAATCCTTCTCCACTGTTATAGGAAAATATACTTCTATTGTGTAATCTGTTTGTGTCCATCTTTCTGAAATTGATGCATGTATTGTCTTTGTTGAATTTGTGTAAATGCATAATGTAGTGGCCATATAAAACATAAAAGCCCCCACAATAAAACCAAAGCTGCATGAAATTCGATATAACAGCATATATATCTATTTATCAAGTATTGGACAAAAATATCCATTTTTGTTTTTATTAAGAACCTATATATAATAAAAGATAGTTGAAATGCTTTCCCCCTGTAATAAATGTGGTCTCAGATTTTCAACAAAATTTTCCTCAGCTTATTGTCAATTTTGCATTTTCAAATTAAATGAAAAAGCTGCCTGTAAACATCAAGTTTTCCTGATCACTGTATAGATAGATAGGATAAGAGATAATAAGAAGCAACCCAAAATAAGCAGAGGTACGTTAAAGTTCTGTTTGGATCATTTTGAAAGTTCTTCTATCCTTTTGTTTTAATTTTTTTTTTTCACGCTAAGTGAATTGGTTATTGGATTCTTGTTAATTTTCTGGATTAAATTTATGAATCAAATAGCTGTGAAAAATGAGGGAGGTGCAGAGCTGAACAGGTCAATTCTGTCAGAAGTTCCTTAGAGGGAGCTAATAAAGCTCTTAATCCTAACATGCTCTTAGCAAAGTCTTTAACATCATGCCTTGCATACCCAAACAATCCTCTGCTTGCTTTCTGTAAGGTTGAGATTGGTGTGTGTGACATGATGAAGTATACAGAGTGACTTCTTCAGATAGTTTCAGGCCATAAAAATTTTAAGGCAGGAGATAAAAATACGGTCTTCTCTAGTTACAAAGTAGTTTGACACTTACACAGGCATTCCAAAAAATTAAAGGATTCTTTTAACAGTTGTGGGAGATACCTGTTTTTATTTTTTTTGGATAATTCAGGTGGAGTTGTGCTTCAGGCTTTGAAGGGCAGAATCTATATTCAGTGCAGACCTTTCATTGGAAAAAAGGTGTTTTTTTTTTTTTTTTTTTTTAAAAAGCAGTTATCAGTTCCTTTTTTTTGTCTCAGTTGCTTATTGTTTGGACTATATTGAGATTCAGTAGCATGCAGTTAACCGTTGTTTCTTTTGCTAGGTATATATCTTCCCACTTGCACTGAAATTAATTCAGAAAATCATGGGTTTATTTCAGAAAAAGTAAAGTGACAATTGTTAAATTGTTACTAAAGTCAAATGAGTTAATTCTGTCATGTTCTGTCATTCTGCATTTCATCATGTTTGTCTTTTACATGTTTGACTTTTTCTGCAAAACAGAATTTCCTTGCGTCAAAAAAACAGTGGCCTGAAGAAAGCTCCAAACTTTCCATTATACTTTTAAACAATCGTATATATTTCTTTCTTCAGTGTTAACTCATATTTGGTTTATACATTAGAGAACCTAGCTCCTATTGGTCGCACAGATTACTTGTTTACAATTATGTCAAACTTGCATCAGCACTTATTGTTACATTACCACGGTTATATTATTGTTAAACTTAACCTTGTGCTTGGTTGCTAATCAAAAGCAGTCCAGATGTTTAATAAAAATAGCATAGCTTTGTTTTCCTTTCTAACCCAACAGACAAAGTTACTATACCTTGCGTGAACACTGAGGTATATTTTAGATATGTGCACACAAATTCAATGCATTTACATCAGACAAATTCACAGGGTTTAGTCTTTGTTACTTGTATTTTCATGGAAAAGTGAATGTTACCACACTGAAGTGACAAATGTGTATCATCAAGACTAGGGAGGATATCTTTCCACTATTCTTTTTTTCTACTTTATTATTTTTCTGAAGTCTGATTTGCCTTGGGTTTTCATATTTATACATTGGTATTACACACTGAAACCAAAGTGATTTCTGCTAATGCCTTTCTGTCAGTGAGTTATTTTTTGCATCATCTATTGTTAATTCAGAACCTTCCTTTTGCTAACTCTCAATATTACCAGGAAAGAAAAATGGGCTTGCTATTAAGCATTAGCACTTCCTCGAGTCTAGCATGGACAACCTCTGTGACCTCTGCTGGGGCACATCATGTCTTTGTAGACAGAAATGTTAATGGTTTCTTCCTCTTACCATTTTCTGTTCTGTTTATTAAAGTTAGCAATCTTTCATTGTGCTTATACAGTGGCCCCTGTTATGAATGACATCCAAAAGAAATCTCTAGAAGGTGTTTGTAATAATAATAATAAATAATATTTAACTAGAGTCAGATGGAGACTACTGACTTTCTCCCCTCACTGTTCAAAATCCTGGCAATTTGAGATCTCTTTTCTAGAAGCTTAAGGCAAAAAAACCCCATCTAGAGCTGCCACTACCTCTGTCTTTTGACCTGGTGGTAAAAGACATCACTGCTGAGAGCAAGCCAGCTAGAGTAAAGATGCCCTCAATGCGAACGTAAGGAAATAGTGACCCTTGGAAGGAGAGTGTTCAGAAATGTGTTAGAAGTGACCAAACAGTTTCGGAAATGGTCTCAAATTCATGTTGATTCTAAGAAACATGATCTTTTTGTGTAAAAGTTATGTACATGGCAATATCCATATTTAGGCAAGACATAAGATGTTGGTTATGTTTTTAACGGAAATGTTTCATTTTCATTTTGGAATTCTGCATAGTTGATCTATTTTTTTAAGGTATTTCACAAGGCAGACCAAAGGCATTTTCAATGTGATTTATCCTAGTTGTTCAAGAAAAATAATGGAGATAGGAGGAAGTAATGTTACATCTCAGAGTTCTTTAGAAATACGTATCTTTTCGCTTAAGTAAAGATTATTTTTTTTGTATGGATTTGATTAAATACTAATGAATGTGAGCATCAATAAATAAGAAAAAAGTAACATTTGCAGCAACGTGAAACTGTTGAGAATATTATCTGATGAATGATCTCTACAACACAATACAAAGAACAGACAGAGAAAAAGAATACTAGTTAACAATAATGTGTAGGATCAGTTTGAATGGAAATAGACCAGAGAGAATGATATGGTAGCAGATGGATTTTGGACTAGGTTTTGGTTGTATAGGAGTGAAGAAAGCAATTTGCTGTGGAACCGTATAACAAATAACCAGGCAGAGTTAGTGATATCTTCCTGGATGGGGGAAAGAAGGGAAAGAGTTGAAGATGACACCAAGATTGAACCCAGGGGTTTTGTGACTCTGAGGGGACAAATAATAGAGCTATTGACAGAGGCAGTGAAAAAAGGGACAAGGAAAGAACTTGGATAAAGATAATAAACAACCACTTCAGCTCATGTTAATTGGTATATGCACTGTTGGCTTCATTCACAGCAGTTGAGGATATGGCCCGTTGAGTTCAGCTTTAATGATAAGTTTGATTTGTCAGGGAAATTTCAGGTTAAAATCTCAGCAAAAATAGACAGAGATGAAAGACTGAGGTTATAGATACCAAATTCTTGCAAGTGGGCCCATATCTTGGTTCATTGAGTTGTGATGGCAGCTTAGGGAAGATGAGATAGCTATGCAAAAGTTGAACAGAAAAAAAACTCAGAGAGCCTGAAAGAGAACAGGAAAAGAGAGAAGAAGAAACCCACCAATAAGGCAAAAGAAAGGTTAAAAAGAAAAAAGAGACTGGAGCTTTGAAAAGCAAAGTATTTGAAAGAATCCTAATAGTGAGATTAACTATAAAAGGAAAGCATACAGATAAACCAAGAGGAAAATGAAAAATAAAGTGGTTTTTTTTTCCACTCAGTTTAGGAGAAAACACATAAACATATTAATTCTCTGAGACAAATGTAATGTAATATAGAAATTGATTGGAACGTAAAAATTACTTAAAATAATTCTCATTGTCAGGAAGATGTTAGGACATGTAAAGATTGTATTTTTCCATACTTTATCTTTTTGACTTCATATTTAAAATCTTAACATGTTTCAGCGTCTTCTATTCTCTGTTGTATTTACTTACAGAAAACAACACATGCTGTAAATTTGTTAGTAGATTGACGTTACATTTAAATGATTGCATTTAGGCAATGTGTAAAGAAATTAAAAATACTTAGAGTTTAGGAGAATACTGAAACAAATTATTTGTCTTTTTCTAGGTAGTTTTCTGTCTTAGTATAAAAATATAGATCAGTAGGCAGATGTGTGTGATATAAATATGTATTTGTCATGTATTTTCCCAAGGGTTGTAACATGGCCTTATAGTCTTCAGATTGGTTTTAATGTCTAAATAAATTCTTTACTTAAATTGAGCTCTTTTTTATTTAAAGCTGTCTTTTGGGGAGATATTGCCTTAGATGATGAAGACTTAAAAATCTTTCAAATTGACAGGACGATTGACCTTACGCAGCACTCCAACGAAAGACTTGGCCATAACACAGGTATGATATTTTAAGCTTGCTTTTAACTTATTTTTCCTATTATTTACTTCTGCATAGAAGGCAATCTCTGTTTTAAGTGTAGAAAGTCACTCTAATGTTTGGAGTAATATTCGTTTACACTTTAAAAGGTTATTAAACAATGAATATAAATTTGGTTTGGGGAAAGAAAGAGAAAAAACTAAAATTTTAATTTTATTCTGGCATTTCTGATTGAAAATATCTTGTTGAACTGAAAAGCAGAAGCCGGTAGGAAACGTAAGTCCACTCTGCAGGTGGTCATGTGGGAAAGGAAATTGTACAAAGCTTTGATTTCATTGCTGAAAGTTCCCGATAGCAGAGCCCTATGGAGAATACAAGTGAAATCCTGGAGGCGAGACTGGGAGTCTTGGATTACAGCCCCTCCTTTTGCTCTTTTTTCAATTCCATCCAGATCTGTACCCAGATCTAGAAGCAACACAAGAACATGCCATCCTTGCTAGAATTTGCCTTGTCTAAAAAGCAACTATTAATCTGACAAATTTTAATATGTTTGCTTGCTGTTGTTAGCATCCAGTGCGTTAGTGCCAGAAGCTGCAATCTGATTAACACAGGCAGGTGGATATTTAGACAGATAGATAAAGAGATATTATTTATGTGTAAATATATATGTGTGTGTGAGAGAGAAAACATAATCCGTGACTAAATGGATGTCTGTCCAATGTCTAAAAATATCTATGCTTTCAGGCTCCGATTTGTAAATTCATAACTGTAATTTGTAAACTTCCAGGTTGTGGTACCAAAAAAGCCAAGATACTTAGGAAAAGTGTGGAAAAAAAATGCTATTAGAAAATGTGTAAATGCATAATTGAAATTTATTTTTAAGCATGTTCTATGTGTTCCTGAACTGAGCTACTATTAACTTGATGGTTCCTGGCATGTGGAAATAAGGATCACTTGGAGTAATGATCAGAAAGGAATTTTTCAGATCAAAGAACCAATTTTCAAACCTTTCAATATTGATATATTTGAAATATTTTTACTCTTCCTACCTAGGTGTCATGATTAGACTATTTTTATAACAACTTGCAAAATTATTTTATCTCCTTTTATACCCACTTATTCTTTCAAGGCAGGAACGCCTTTGATCGTTTTCAGATCAAAACTGGATTTTAAAATGTTAATAGAGTCAGTGGTTTCCCTGCCCCCCTTTTCCCCAAACAAATAGTTTTAATTGGCTTTGAAGGTATTTCAGGCGCTGGTTTTGCTGACAAAACGTAGAGAGCAAGGTCGGTCATTTCCCCTTTAAGTGGATGCAGTAGAGTGATTTCTTTGGCCTGCTGACTTTCCATTTTCTTTTTGCTTTTTTTTTTTTGAACTGCACAACTGTTTTTTGCCACAGAAAGAACATACATTTCTAAGCTGTTTTTAATTAATATTTACTATTCTATTATTTAATTTTCTTTCCTTACCTGTCTTGAGAATTGTGCATTATCTTTTCCTGTGGACAGTATCCTATGCAGGACATTGAGTCATCCTATTGAGGATTACTAATGTGTTTGGGTCAAATTTTTCTACCTTTACTGCACAAGAGGAATCAAAGAAACTGCAATGGTCAGTGGGACTGGACTTTGGAGAACAAACAGCTGAAGTTAATGATTTTGTAATGGTTCTCAGTGAACCGTCAACATTCTTGATTTTTCTAAAAACAGGGCTGGAGAACTCAGTTTTACACTTTACATATGTAATTATTTTTCTAAATTTACAACATTTTGATGTATAAACTAGGAATTTAGCCGGTTTTTGCAAACTGCACAGCCTAATGTGCTTTTTTTCCCCCCTCTAATTTCCAAAAGAGTAAATTGCCAACAACTAATTAGTAGCAACTAGGTAGCAACTGGAAAAGGAACTAAAATATCTGTAAAATAGAAAACAAATTCGTATTTTACCTTAGTTACAGACACAATGACAATTAATTAGAAGCTTGATTTCTGAGAACTTTCTGTTGTTGACCTTTGCAAGCTAAAGGTCATATCAGGTAGAAGGGTCAGATACTTCGGTGTACGCTAGCAAGATGGAGTTGCAGAGTTGCGTTTTTCATTGCAACTACTAATTAAAAATCCTGAGGCCCACAGGCTCTGATTCACATTATGTGACTACTCCTTTTGGTGAGGATTATCTGCCTGGATTTGCAGGGTCAGATACTTAATCTGTGAGCCTTCTCAGAGTGTGACTCTGTCATTTTATTTGTCCTTTTGTCCAAGCAACACACATATTCATTGTAAACAGAAACAACAATAAAACTGATAACATTTTTATGTATGTATTATGAGTCCAAACTGCTGAAACTATCTTCCTTTTCCTGCCTGAAGTATGAGAAGATGCATCCAATATGATTTTTTTTAACATTTTTAGACTGTGGCTTGGCAAGGCTTTATATTATTGATATAAGACAGATTAGCTATGTGAGATACTTTTTCTTCTTTAGTTTTTCACTGAAATGGAATACACAGGCTGTGTTAACACAGAAATGATAGTTTAATATGTTTTTCTAGAAATAACTATAGTATAATAGTTTCTTTAAGTAAATAATGGATTCTTTGTTTTTTCTAGTATGTCTGTGACAGTTAATGCTTTTACGGATTTTTTAATATTTGTTTGGAATCTTTAGCTATATGCCTTTTTTATAAGATGAATGTTAACATGAGAGAAAACTACATTACTGATGATCAATACAAGGAATGGAATTGTTATATTCTCTGTAGTGCATATTATAATGTTGGAAAGGAATGTGTTGAACTATTACCTCATCTATCTAAAATGTTTTAAAAAATTTGGAAAATTTTTCTCAAGGGAGCCAGCAACTATGTGACAGTGTAATCCAAATAATTAGGCACATTGTTATTCACTGAGCAGCCACACAAACTCACTTGCCTTATATAGAACTTTCTCATCTGTAATATGATTTTAAGTTGTTGTTTAATAAATATATTTTCCACATATATATTGAAAGTGTTTATGGCAAGTTGGGAAAGGTCTTTTTAGTGGTGGTTAGAGGTTTCAACGGTCCTTTTATTTTTATCTTTTTACTTTTTGCTGTTGTAAAAGTAGTTTGAAAGTTTTCTTGTCCTGTAACAGATATTAAATTTTAAATATAACCTACTACAAACTCCTGAAAATCACAAAACTTTGTGAACAATTCTGAATGATTTGTTGACTAGTGCAGTATTATCTGTGTTCTTTCTTCTGGTTTACTGATTGTTTGCAAAGGCACTTGCAGGCACAAAAGGATTACAGGTGATGAGAGTATGTGACAGATGCATCAAATGTACACGTTTCTGTAATGTGTTGCATTTCTGTAAATGGCACGGTAAATGTTAAAATCAACTACTTATTAGCTTAATTTTTCTTGCTCATTGATTACTGAAATGACACAGACATATATGCCTGTGAGGTCTTACTGCAATATACACCAGCATGTGATGTTTCAAAGCCTTTAGAATGCATTGGACATCTATTTGCATGCTGACAAAGGAAACCAAATCTTTCATGGTAAAATCAACCTTATTAAGTTTGTATCAGTTTTGTTGTTTTTCTTTTTTTCTGATGAAACTTTGTGTGTTTGCTTTCCCTCTTTCCCCTCCCTTGAAATGAGAAGATTATGACATGCATTCAGGAAATTTCTGTGAGAGTAAGGCTTTTAGCTGTCAATCAATATGGGTCTGAGGATGTCAAGGTCACCAGGAAGAAAAAAAGCTCCAAATAATAATTAGATGATGTAATTGTCATGACTTGTCTGAGTTACAAAGACATGTTGGCTTACATTCTGGAATGCTTATTAGAAAATTTTTCAGCTAAAAATGTGTTTTTATTTCATTGTCAAGAATACTTGAAGAATTTGTATGCGAGTCATTGAAGAATGTTAAATTTCCTTTAAGACACATTGCAGTTTTTATGGGGTATTTTCTAATCTCTCCAGGCTATATATAGTAGCTGTAGGTGTAAGATTCAATGTGTTTAACTTTTGTAACATTCCTTTTTTTGTTGTTGTTTCTTTTTTTTTTTAAAGGTGGCTTTGGAGAGCGTGGGATGTCAAAAAAACGAGGTGCCCTCTATCAGCTTATAGACAGGATAAGAAGATTTGGCTCTGGTATTTTCACTGTTTAAATTAGCAGGTTGCCTGATGTGATAATGTATCATGAACATTAATGATGATGATAGTACTTTAACGCTTTAAAGCCTTTCTGTATTACTATTAGCATAAACAAACTATAAAATAAGTAGTACAAGAATAGTAATGAAGAGATTAGCTCTTTGTTGCATTTTCATAGAGGTCTGTTTCCATCATCAAATCTGGAAGCTAGAATATGTAGTTTTAAATCTCATATTAGAAATTGCTTAGCTTTTTAGTATGGCTGTATTCAATTATCAGTTCAACTGATATCAATACAATGTCTTTTCAGTACAGGTAGGCTATACTGCGTAGCTGCTAGGGTTTTTTTGTTTGGTTGGTTTTTGGTGTTTTTTTTTTTTTTCTGGATCCAGTTGGGGCATTCTGATGATTCATACTGTGTTTGAAGCATTTATGGTGTGTTACACTGAACAAACACGTTTTTGTACTAATCAGAATATTGTCAGTATGAACGTAGTTGCAGGCTATGTAAGTGGAATCCCCATTAATACCGGTTGAGTTTACTCACCATATTTGATGCAAGGACATGTCACTTTACTGTCACCTCAACCTCAAAAAGGAAAATATGTGAAACTCCATTATAATCATACCACATTATGTCTAAATGCATCACTGCATATCTTGTAATATTAACCAGAACAGAGAAACTGCCTTTGCAGAAGTGCTCTGGTGTATAATCTTCATTCTTTATAAGAGAATTACAATTTTAGTGTTGCATAAATGCTTGTCATCTTTTGCATGCAGTTTGGCATAAATTTCTTACTGGTAGTTCAAAAGAAGGTTGATAGAAAGAATTCTGAATGGTAAAACATCTGTATTATCATGCGATGTCGTTCAATAATGACTGCATATTAAGTATAACAATAGTTTTTCTCTAAAGTTTCTACCTGTGTTGTAGACTGTGTAATTCTCATTTACACACTTACTTAATTGCAAGGATAAGTTATGTGCTTTACCCAAGTATTTTTTTTTTAAACCCTGAAATTTTTGATATCATTCCGGATATAATTTAAGTTACATGTTGATTTTTACAAAAGCAGGTTATTCTTCCCATATATCAAGAGCTTTCTCCCTGCCTTGTGCTGTAGCTTCTTCCTTTTTTTTACTTTTTATTTTTTTTTTTTTCTGCTGCTGCTCTCCCAGCCCTGGGGCTATGCCAAGATACCCTACCATGATCCTGCCCTGGAATCCTCCCCGATTCTGACATAGCCGTTAACACTTAGGTGGCACTAGTATCACCAGAGATACTGGGAGTGGGAAGGTGTACTCTTCAATGAGGGATAAGATTTTGACCCCACTGAGTAGGATTTGTTGACCACCTTTCAAGTGATCCGTTTTAATCAGCTGCCCTGATGTGCGTACTAACTTATAAATTGCTTCAGGGGAAGCACCTGTCGTGGTGTGCAAGTCCTTATCTAACTATTATCCTCTTCTCTTCTCACAGTAAGTTTCAGCTGATTTGGGAAAGGTTTGCCTGTAATGGAATGAATGGTGAAACTGTGAAAATAGTAGACATTTTTTGGTCTTGTAAAGAAATTCCAGCCATGAGTAATACTTATCCATAGGGTTCCAAAAGCTCTTTTATAAAAGAAAAAAAGTATATTTGCATCCTGAAGTGTTGTAAGGTCACTATTAAAACGAAAGTCACATTTTAATCTGAAAATGTATCTTCTGGTCATAGCTACAGGTGGAGGAGATCGGAGGGAGAAATGACCCTCTCTGACTTTTTCCATGTGTATACAGCTTTGCAAATAATTTTTCTATTTTTCCCTTGTAATTTCTGATAATAAAAGCCAATCTAATACTTTAAGGACTTCTTTCTGTCCAGTGCTTTAAGGATGGTCATGCACTTGCTTTTTCCAGATCTTGCAATAAAAATGAAAGGGACAGTGAATGCCTTGATTACTTTGGGACTTTCCAAAGTCTTTCCTTCTTTGCTGGAAAAATCCCAATTTATTAAAAAAAAAATAAAAAATACACAGGGAGTCTGATTTTTTTTTTTTGGAATTATTACAATTATTAAATGAGAACATTTAGATGAAATTATGCAATGTGCCTTCAAGCTGATAAATATACGTGCAAATTGTTATTATAGATACGTTTGAAAAATGGAGATTCAGACTTTTCATTTCAAGCATTTCTCAGAAAACTAAGTAATGATAGTCTGTTGCATAACAGCAATGTCCTACTTTTAAAGGGCATAAAGAAATAATCTGAATTTGACCTGCTGGAAAATAATTGTTCTCTTTTTTGTGTGTGTGATCTCATTCAGTGTTTTAATTATCATTACAGGCTTTGAGCAAAATAATACATCTAAAGGAAGAACTACTGTAAAATTCTCAGGGAAAAATGAGAAAAACCGATTTCCCAGAGCTGCTACATCACGAACAGAAAGAATATGGCCAGGGGGTGTCATTCCATATGTAATAGGTGGAAATTTCACTGGTAAGCTTTGTGCTTTGGATGGGGAGAAGGAATATGAATTTTTTTAATTGCTTTTTTTTTTAAAGTCAAGTCATACTATAGAAGTCGATAGAAGGGTTTCTGTTGGATCAGGCCTGAAGTACATCTGTTCTGAAAATATTAGTCATACTTCAAAAAATTGTTCCCAAAAGCAAGCTACATAATAAAAATGTATAACTGTTTTAGAAAGGAAAGGCTCTTTTTCTTTGCCTGATATTTCTTGTTGCATGTTTGTTTTCAAGAGCCTAAGTAACAGAATGTCGCAAAATCTGTTTTTAAAAAAATGCAGGATATTTAGCACAAAAATATAACTTATTTAACTGGTGTGACATGTATTCTGCTAAACTGATTTCACTCAACAGACTGACTCAAATGTGTTTTTTAATTCCTCAGTTTGGTTTTCAGATGGGTACACATAGACATTATATGTGACAAGAACAAAGACTGCAAAATATATAGAACTCTTAGTAGAAAACTGTAGAAAAAGTTTAAAACATATGTTATCCCTGAAAAATGTAAATAGATCAATATCAATGTGGATGTGAGAGGTAATTTAAAACAAAAAAGGAGGGAGAAAAGCAAAGATGGATGGGAAAAGATATGTAATAACATCTTATTTATTGTACACAATAATACAGGAAACCAAAAGAAACACGCAAATGCTCATACATTGTATGTGTATGGAGAAACCAGAGTCATTCCTTTCAAACTGACAGCTACAGCCAAACTTTTAGTTTGGGTATTTATATAGTACTATACCGAATGTGACCTTTGCTTTAGGATTACCATCTTCTGAAATAATGGTAGTAAACTCAATGAAAGCATATCATGTTAAACATTTTACCTGTTTCATAATGAAAGATAAATTCTAAAGCTTGGCAAACATTGCTTAAAGATAAAAGAAAAGGGCAAGAAGGGGTGAAATAACCTTTAATTTTTAGGATCCTGACATGATTTGAACTTGCTATTTTTGTGAACTTTGCTGGTATGTTGTCTTTAAGTTTAAAAAAGTATTATTTTTTTAAAATTATCCTATGCTGTAACATGCATCTTTGCAAAATTCTGCAAGGTAGATGTACTTCTGCTAGCAAATTCATGCCAAATAGTACTGTTCTGTGTGGATTTCCAGCTCGGAAGCAATACAGCTATATTCTTAGACACTGCCTCTAAGTTAATAAGCCTTGTCTTTTGTCAGGCAATGAAATTACATTGCTTATACTATCTGGAGTACTGTATACTAGCTGGCTTTGTGTTCTGTGGTGAGAGCTGGCCTGGCTGCTGCTACATCTAGGGTATAGTTTTGATTATTTCTGAATGTGTTTCCCATTCTTAAAACAAATATCTAGGTATTTATATATGGTCTTGTACCAAATGAAGAATTTCCCCCTTTTGGTGGATCATTTGATTTCTGAAAGATTTTGGCGCAAACAAGTAGAGAATGGTCCCTGTTCAAGACAGCATTATTAAAATCAAATGCCTTGACAGGTATGCCTGCTAACATGGCTTAGGTTAAATTGGTCTCCAGATGTGAAAGCTGTAGGATTTTTTTTTTTTTTTTCTTCTGGCTGCATAGCTAGGATCCAGCATTCCTCAATATTTTTTTTTCTTTTTCTTTCTTTGTCTTTTTGCCAATGTGGTCCACTTGATAATTTCATCTGGGGAATTGCTTAGCAAATATTATGCTAATGCAGATACATAAGCAACACTATATTCCTTCTGCTGTCTTCCTCTGGTGTAACATAGCTATGCTTTTTATTGCAGGTTTTATGTTTGCTAGAGTATGTCAGGCAGTATTGGTCCCCTTGCAGGCAGATATGTTATGATGAGCTGATGGTCTGAGTATCCCTTTAATTGGAGTCTGGCAGTACATGGGTCTGCTGGGACACAGGACTTTGTGATCCAGTGACTCCTTCCAGGCCTATATTCCTAGTATTGAAATCTGATTTTAAGGAACAAGACGCAGTTAAAAAAGTCTCTTATTTCATCTCATACAATTATTCTTCCAGGCACCCAGCGCGCCATGTTCAAACAGGCTATGCGGCACTGGGAAAAGTACACGTGCGTTACATTTATTGAACGAAGTGATGAAGAAAGTTATATTGTATTTACATACAGACCATGTGGGTAAGTGTGTATGTATAGTAACGGATACTTGTGTTTTCAGTGTTTGGCCATGTTTGCCAGCTTTGCAGTTATAAGCAAATAAATACTTCACAGGAAAATGAATAGATAGTTACTGCATTTAAATGATACATGTGTTCTGCTTGGCTTTAGGTTCATTGAAATCACTATGTACAGTAACTTTGAAGTTATGCCTCTTTTGTCTATTTCTAGATAAAATGATCTTGCTATATATGCACAGACGTGAGACTTATATTTGGCTTTCTGTCACGCTTTTAATATTTATATATATTGTTCTAAAGGTATTTCAGGATTATTGTTTGTTTATTCTTAGCTTTCTCCATGTCATGTGTTTATTGCTGAATTATGTATGCACATCTATCCCGTATTCCTTTTCCAGCCTAATTGTTGTTAATTTTAACTCTTCTATTGTTAGACAGTCCTTGCACAGATCTGTTTAGTCACCAAATTTGTGACCATTTTGCAAATTCCTTCTTCCAGGTCACTGAGGTGTAAAAGTGAACAAAACCAAGTTTTATTACTTATTAGTGCAGCTTTCCATTAACCTCCATGTTCCATCTCCAGATATTTCTGCTCACAAATGCCTCATTCATCTATGTTTGTTACTTGTTCTGCTCAGAATTCGTAATTTTATATAGTGGTCAGTGAACTTCCTGAGTGCACCATGTTCATTTTCCAAGAAGAGGGCTCACTACCTGTGGAAATACTGTACTTCTGATAGTCACCTTCTGTTTGGGTTGTAGGCTCCACAGTGAACAGCTCTGTCTTGCTGACTTCCTGATCAATGAACACTTTGCATGCTTACTTTTGAATTTTTATGGGATAGGCTTTTGAAAAGAAGTTTTGGGACCTCCTTGCGTTGTAGGAATGATCCTGAATGCACTTAATTATAGCCCATAAAATTACATGTAGACTTATCTGTTTAAATTGCCCCTAACATTCTTCTTAATGCGTAGGACAATGGAATATAACCCACTCCTAGGCTATTTTAAGAAAGGCATCACATTTGCCTTGGAAAGTCCAAGATCCTTGAAGATCAGGGAGTTTATTCTACAGGTGCACCTGCAAACGTGGCTGTTGTGTTCTTGTGCTCCCGTAGGTCTGCTGTAGACCCCTGTTAGAAACAGTGCCAAATGAAATGGACTTTTGTTCTGACCCAGCATGGCTGTTATTTTAGTTAACGATGCAACCTGTAAGATAGGATTCAGGGATACTGACATACAGCTGGAAGAGAAATGGGAAGCGGAGAATAATTGTGATGGTTCCCTGCACTCACAGAGCTAGAAAGCAATGTGGATTTAAACAGAAGAATGTGAAAGATACAGGTGGTCTTAGGTGCTTTATGAAGAGGAGTATGGGGATATCTACAGAGACCTTGGTTTCGTGAAAAGTAAATTCTACAACTTCGAAGTGCCCAAAGCCAAAAGACAAAAAATCTCTCCAGCCAAAGCACTGGTTGTTAGGCTGGTTGATGCTTCATGAGATCAAGTCACTTTAGGGTGAAGGCTGGGTTATAACCAATTTGAACCAGAAGGTTGAAATGTACTCGGTATCTATCTTCAAAGTCACCATTATCCTTTACAGTTAATGTTGTTTTACTGGTGGGTACTTTACAAATAATTTACAAAGGCTGTAACAAGTTTAAAATAAAAACAAGGAAGACTGTGTCTATGAACAGTCCACCAGTGATGAAAAAAACAGGCTAAAGAGAAGGGGCGGTTGAATGACTTTTTTTTTGGGTCCTGAATCCATAAGCTGTTTCAGGAAGAGCCAGATAAATAAGAAAGTATCTTCTCTGGGTGAATAGGATCCACTGTGCACTAACCACCGGCATACAGTGCTGATGCAGGATTTTCCATGGAAAGAGCCCAGACAAAAGTGACACCAAACCATCTGCAAACACTTTCTGCTACATGGCCAGTCACATTGAAATTAATCTCAGTTCTTTCCCATAGCACCCTGCTGTGTTGGTTTGTTAGCACATTGTGTCATTATTGTTTGCAGTACCATGGCAGCTAACGTTCACAGATGAGGGAGACTTTATTGTACTTAGCCCTGTTCAAATTAAAAACTAAACGATAAACCCTGCCCCAAAGAGCACTCAGTCAAAACATAACACATTTAATGAAACGGAAAGTGGATACAGTCATATATGTGGAAATTCAGGTGGCGATATCTACAAATGTCTCAGATGCCAGCATTAGCGCACCAGCAAGTAAGTGTTATTGAGCCTTTGTAAACATTAAGGATATTTTGCAGAAGTGTAACGCATTACTTCTTGCAGCAGTTCATGGGAAGCTCATCCCAGAAGGGCAGTGATGAAAAGAGCGTATTTGATATATAGCAGCTGGTTATCAGAGATACGTGACCTTCCTAAAGTTGAGACTTTATATATCAGCAATGAACGAGAGATAAGTTTTGATTATCGTAGACCCATAGGACTGCAAGGGATCTCAGAAAGATGTCTAATTTATTCTTAAGACAGAAAGAGCTATACCTAAGTCATTGCTGGTATATGCTTGTCTAACTTGTTTCTAAAACCCCGCAAAAATGAATACTTCACAGACTGCTAGGAAGTGTATTGCTTCAGTATCCTAAATACAAGAAATGTAGGAAGTCAGGGGCAGTATTATTGGTCATAGATAAAACAGATATTTCTTGTTGCAATTAAAGTACATTAACTTTTTTTCCTGCTCACCATGGCCATAGAAAATAAATTATTCGTCTTTCTTTTTTGAAGGAATCTATTATATACTTTGAGCCTGTTGTTATGTCCACCCTCAGTTCCATTTTCTTCTAAGCTAGAAAAAGCCTAATTAATTTAATCTTTCCTGGTAAGTTGTGTTTTCCTGGCCTTTGATCACATTGTTATTCTCTTTGAGATTCTTTGCAACTAGTCCATGTCTTTCATGAAATTGAGGACCCAAAACTAGGGCGTTTGTCCAGATGAACCATTACTTCTGCTGAGCTGGTGCTAGAGTTAATTCGTGTATCGTGCAGTCTGTCCTTCCACTCAAGTACCTAAGCATGATGCCTTCCTGGTTCTCAACAGCTGCCACATTTGACTCATGGTTGATTGGGATGTGACTCTGAGTAAGAGCCAGAATTCTTTCCACAGCACTGATGCCCTGTCCCTGGTTCCAGCGTGTGCCAGGTTTTGCACATCTCAGGACACCAAATAATGCTGTATTTCTCTTTTCAAATGTCTTCTCTAATCTGCTAAAGTTGCTAACAATTTCAGGCTTGTCATCGTGGTATTTAGCAGTCTTTTCCCAGACTGCTAGTTTAAAGAGCATCTTCTCTATCTTCACTTCATATAATATTCCAACCAGCTTTATACCCCCCTTTAATATCAGGGTTCTCTAGTTTGCTTATGGGCAGCTTGTGTGGAAAAATGTCAAAAGTTTTACAACTGGGTCTCTCCTTCCTATCAGAATAATTTCATCTGTTACAGTCTTAAACTATAATAATCTGTCATCCCATCTTGTTTATTTAACCTGATTTTGAGAACAGTTAATTATTGAGATATTGTTTCTTAGTACAGCTGAAGCATTTAGTAGTTTGAAATTTTGTAATTACTGACAGTTATTTGTACCCATCAGCTGCAGATGTGAGAATAAATATAGTATTAAGATACGAGTATTTATGATTCTTCTACCAAAGCAGTGTACATTGGCATTAATATCTATTACAGAAAATATTTATGCAGCTAGTTGATTAGGGCAAGTAAAATTCTAATCTGTAAACAGGTTCAAAACACTTTGTTCGCTACTGCTTCTCTATCCGTATGTTTCTTCCTATCAGATAGGAAGTGCCTGAAGACACAGGCAGTATACTTCCCTGTATGCAAAGCCAAAAAAGGGGTCAGCAAACTGGAATGGCCTCTAGTCACGTGCTCTTAATAAATATTACTCAGTACAAGATCAAGCTTCTTTTTATATAGTGAGACAGAAAAAGAACAATTAGTCATATTGTTCTGGCATCTCAGCGTGCCTTTGATCTGACTTTGTGGCAATTTTTGTGCTTCACTAGAAGACTTAAGTACTTTTTATGACAAACTTCAGATGACTTATTACAATCTACTGCTGTATCCTCTTGCCTGGGTATTTGACAAAGCTGTCTGAGATACAGGAAAATCACATCTCTTTCATGTGCTTTTTTTTTTTTCATTGTAGACTGAACAGCTTCTGAATGTTTTAATGTTTTTTGAACATGCTAGTATATTAAATAGACACTACAGGCAAGTTCTTAAAGTTGGTGAAATAGGTAAATTCGTTGCCCGAGGTACACTTTTGCAGCATTCTTTAGCTTTAAGAAGGATTACATGTTATAAAAGGTGCTCAATCACTTTTATGGAATGAGAAGAAATTCAGAGTTGTACTAAATAATCTGTTGCATTAGAGCTGACTCATGCTTTCAGGTGGTCATTAAGCCTAGCAGCTGGCACTCTTCCTGCCCACAGCAGCTGACACAGCTTCTCTGCTGCTTGTGGCATGACCTCCAGGATGGGTGGGTGTGAGCAAGGTGCAGGTGACCAGCTGCTGTAGTCTAAAACACAGTGTATTAACATAAACTGAATGAGCGGTGATTTATGTTAAAACACTGGGATAGGCAGCTGTTAACTGAGGAATGGACTCAGTTGGCTCTTCTTTGTAATGTTGGGATGGTCATCTCCATTGAGCAGGTGAAGAAGCAGTAGCCATTTCGGCCATTGCAACAGGTCCTCGTAGGACAGTGAATCAGAACATTTGGTAACTACAAGTATATTGATCCCTGACAATAAGCAAATTCATCAAGTCAGGTCGTAGCCCATATCTCCTTTGGTACAGAATGAGTTATATTTGTGATTGAAAGAGGCGTTTTTTCACCAGGAAAAAAGCCTCTGTGTCTTGAGTGAGATCTTGTTCATGAATTTTGCAAACTTCTTTCTCTTGCTTTGTGATGGTACGCAGTCTTAGTATGCTTACGAAGTTCTGCAGTTTTTAATCCACAACTGCATACAGTCAGTGCCTTGGCAAGCTGATGCTGGGGTCTATGAGGATTTTTATATTACCACGTTCTGAACAGTGCAGCTTTTTTAAAAAGCGCAACATTGACCCCACCTGATTATCTCTTCCTTCATATTAATTCAAGAGCATTTTTGACAGTAGCTGTATTACTTAAAAGAATGAGCATATTATTCCAGTCATTTCACTTTCTCTCTGTCATTTGTTTCTCTTTGCTTACCATCATTGATCAGCTAGACCGATTAAATGGAATTAGAGATTCATAAATAGTTACTGTCTCCAACTGCTTTCTGGTGCAATAAGGATTAAAGAGATGAGGAGCTTTAAAGGCTGCCAGCTGCCTCCATTTTAAGGGACATGACAAGTGCTCATACAGCAACAGAGAGGTCTTGGCCTTTTGCCAAACACACCTGGGGTCAAACTCATGATATTGCAAATTAATTTTCCTCATAGATTTATTTATTTATTTTAGTTTTCCTTACCCTTTGACTCAGTGCAATTGTTGAAGCGATGAGAATCTTGTAGCTTAATTGAATGAATCTGGTGTGCTTGACATGACACTCAACCTAGCAAATCCTAATGACCCTCTATGAGTGTGCACTGCTGCTGTTATTTTAAGACTTGGTGTTAGTTCTGATTTTCTTTGGTGTGTAAAGAATCACTCAATAAATTTGTTTATACTTTCTGGGAGGTACTTGAAATCTGTCAAGTAACCAGGGTAAGGGAATTACTATACTCATCTGGCTGCTTGTTTTTAGGAGCAGGCCAGAGTTAAAAAAATAATTCTTAGTGTGGTGGGTTTCAGGTGTTCAGTGTTAGACAGCCTAGAGCAATACTATGTAAAAAAAAAAAGGCAGTTAATTTTTTTCTTCTAAAAAGAAAACATCTTTCAAGTGTGTCAGATGAGGTACCTAAATTCACTATACGCATTTAATAATGCCTAACTCCTCTTCTTTTTGATGACTATAATAGTAAAATGTCAAATGATTTTTGAAAACACCTAAAAATCTATCTGATTTATGAAATACCACTTAAAAACTTTCAGATGTGATCTTAAGCACCTCTGTTTTTGAGAAACAAACAATTTCTGGGTATTGTTAATTAATTGGTTAATTAGGTATTTACCTTATTTTCTTATAAAAACAAATTGTATTAATAAGTGTGTTATGCTAGCCATTTTGGCACAGCTATTGCCTGACATTTTCCAAGTTATAGTGCACAGGCTTAAAAGGCTAAACCCTCTTTTGGTCAAAATGAAGTGAAAAGGACAGGAAGAGTGCTTAAATTCTTGCTTTATTCTTTTGCCCTTGTTGTGAATAGTGTCAATCAAAGCAGAGCTGGAGACATTGTAGAGGGTACTATTTGGAATAAGTATTTATTATTTTTTCACGTTTTGCTTTATCTCTATTTGTCTCCAAAGTGTCACTGTGCAAAAATTATATTGAAAATCTATGGAAATTTTTAAGCCACCAAATATGGTTTTGCTAGTTGAAGTACATGTATTTTGCTAGTAATGTACATGTAGTCAATAACATAAGCATGTTAAAACTATTGAAGTTTTATTAAGTATTCTACAACCTGCAGTCTTAATAACCTATTGATTTGCTTTAAGCTATAAATATTGATTAATGTTCTTTAGTTCTGCATTGCAATTCTTCTCTGTAGAGTTTCCACACAGTGGTAAACATGAAGACTCAGCAGAAGCGTTTAAACTGTTTTAAACTGAAGGATTTGTTCTGCCTCTTCGTAATTATGTGTGGTTATCCTAACTTTATTCTCACCACTCTCTTGCACTGCTGTCATGTGTTGCATTCAGATCATAAAGGCTTTGAATTACAAATTAAATTCCAGGATCTAAATAAATGTGTTTAAATGTGTTGAGTCTCCAAGGTATATTTTGCAGGATTACAGATGAATGGAAAACTAGATAGGTTAAAATTGGTTGTGTGGTTGGGCTTGGTTAATGACTTGGACTCAGACTATGACTGAAAGTGCAGTATCGCAGGGGCCTGTCCTAGGACCTGTCCCATTTACGATCTTTATCAATGACCCACAAAGAGGTGGTGCATGCTCTCACAGATTATAGGGACCGGATTATAGGCTCAGAGGTAGAGCTGCCATCCAGAGGGACTCAGGCAGGCTGGAGGAACTGACCAGCAGGAACCTTATGAAGATCAACAAGGGCAAATGCAAAGCGTTGCACCTGCAAAGGAAGAACAAGATAGGCCAGGCACTGCTGGGTTGGGGAGCAGCTGTGTGGAGAAGGTCATGGGGCAGTGAGCTGGGCAGAAGCGGGCCATGGGCCCTGGTAACTAAGGCAGCCAGCAGCATTTGGGCCTGTGTGAACAGAAGTGCGGCTGGTGGCTCAAGGGAAGGGGTCATCCCTCTCTACTCACCACTTGCTGGGTTACAGATAGATTCTACATCCAGCTATGGGCCCCGAGTAAAAGAAAGATATTAATAACCTGGATGGACTTAAGCCTTGTGCCAAGATGCGTGGGAGCTGGAGCACTTGCCCTACGAGGAGATGCTGACGGTCCAGGGTTTGCTCAGTTGGAGAAAAGGTGGCTTCAGGGAGACCCAGAATCAACCCCCAGTTCCTAAGGGCAGGGCAACAACGAAAGGGAGCCAGGCTCTTCACAGTGGTGCTTGGTGGGAGAATGCAAGGCAACAGGTGTAAGATGAAGAAAGAGAGAATCAGACTGGATATAAGGAATAAGTTTTTCACAGTGCACCTTTTGGAGCAGGTTGTTCAGAGGGGCTGTGCTGTCTCCATCCTTGGAGCTTTTCAAGACCTGACTGGATAAAGACCTGAATACAGGTTAGGGGCTGACCTGCTGGAGAGCAGCTGTGTGGAACGGGAGCTGGGAGTCCTGGTGGACAACAGGATGATCATGAGCCAGCAATGTGCCCCGGTGGTCAAGAAGGCCAATGGCATCCTGGGGTGCATCAAGAAGAGTGTGGCCTGCAGGTCGAGGGAGGTCATCTTCCCCCTCTACTCTGCCCTGGTGAGGCCGCATCTGGAGTACTGTGTCCAGTTCTGGGCTCCCCAGTTCAAGAAGGACAGGGAACTGCTGGAGAGAGTCCAGCAAAGGGCTACAAAGATGATTAGGGGATTGGAGCATCTTTCTTATGAGGAAAGGCTTAGGCACTTGGGTCTTTTTAGTCTGGAGAAAAGAAGACTGAGGGAGGATCTTATCAATACTTATAAATACTTAAAGGGAGGATGCCAGGTAGATGAGAAGAGTTTTTTTTCAGTGGTGCCCAGTGACAGGACAAGAAGTAACGGGCATAAACTTGAGCACAGGAAGCTCCCTCTAAACACAAGGAGGAACTTCTTTCCTTTGAGGGTGGCAGAGCACTGGCACAGGCTGCCCAGAGAGGTTGTGGAGTCTCTGACTCTGGAGACATTCAAAACCCACCTGGACACCGTCCTGTACAACCTGCTGTAAGGTGACCCTGCTGTGGCAGGGGGGTTGGGCTAGATGATCTCCAGATGTCCCTTCCAACCCTGACCATTCTGTGATTCTGAGAAACCCTAGTCTGACTTCATATCTGACCCTGCTTTGAGCAGAAAGTTGAAGTGGAGACCTCCAGAGGTCCCTTCCAACCCAAATTATGCAAGAATCGGTGGAATTTTGTCTGTATTTAGTAGTGTAATGTGAATTTTCATAGATTGCATGTGTCTCATGCTTTTCTATTTTTAAAACAACCATCAGGCATTGTCAGTGCATTTTATCTGTTTACACAAGTTAAGGTCAGTATGGCGTAATTACCATAATGATGTTAACATAGGTAGGAAGCCCTAGCTCATTAAGTTCACCTAATATGGAAATGGTGACATGCTTTCAGAGTGTTGATTACTTCGTCTGATTGATTCTTGTGTTTTCTATCATGGCTTCCTTTAGACTGCCAAGGCAAATGCCACACCTTAGTCCTTACTTCAAAGTGTTCAAAGATAAAGAACAATGTTTTCTAAAAGATTTGAAGTCTGGCACCTGGGAACTGTGTTTGACAAATTTGTTTGGTGTACGTAACACAACTGCCTATGACAGTGAATTGGGAATTGTGTACTGAGGATGAAGGTCTCTAATGACTTTTTAAATGAATGAACTTTTCTGAGAATGAAAGTTGCTGCAAATTCTACTGCCTTTTGGCTCAGAGTACAAAGTGTGTACTCCAGCATTCCCACTCTAATTGGGTGGGACAGTAAATAACACTGTGTAGGATGTTCTAAAAAAACCACAACAAAACAACAAAAAACCCGAAACTTTCATAAGGATCCAAACACTTTTCTCCTCAGGGTGAGCACGAGTGAATAAGAGAGGGTATGAACTATGGTAATTTCCTTATTGCACAATAGAAACATATGCAAATAGTTGAGTGACTAATGAATGATAAAAACCTGGGTAAAAATGATACTGAAAATATCTGTAGTGCTTTAATTATGTTTACATATTCACCTGTAGCCATAATATTTATTCTGCAAGCATGCAGTCTGAAAAATATGTTAAGCAAAACCATGTCAGAGTGTCAAGTGCAAAGGTGAAATCCACTGTGGAATCATGAGATAAAAGGGTGTAACTAGTCTAAATTTTTATTTTAATCTTATTTCTGCTATCTGTTGCTCCTTTTTATCACCTATGCTGTATTTATGGCACACCTTAAGGTAGTTTTTCCATTGCTATTATTTATATCACTGTTTATGGTAATATTTCTATACCATAAATATTGTAAATAGTAATTTTATGTTAATATAGTTTATACAGGGTGAGGGAAATATGCAGTGCAATACACAGGTGTTCTTTATTTTCTTTTACTGTGGTGTGGAACAGTAGCACATAAACCTGCAACATTGACAATGGCACAGAATTATAGCAGACCTTTAACTGAGCCTAATTGAGTGCTTTGATGTAAAAACATGATTCATACCTATCCTTGGAACTATCTAAAGCAGGAAGAAAAGAGTTAACTTTTTTTGAGGGTAAGAATACTTGAGAAGCAGTTGAGATGGCAAGGAATGATTATAATGTGAACAATAACTTTTCCCAACAGTATTTTCAAGGTAGTTTTAAAATTCTTTATACAACCCTTCCAGGCTGTTGTAGTAATGTTTTCCTCTATAAAGTAAATTGTGTGGCCTTTATAATTTTTGGATGTTACTATGATTTTTTGGTATTTTTATCCTTGATTTTTCACCAGTGCAAAACCATTATATGCTTACCAAGAACAGGTATTGGCTGTACTTCTCTAGTGTTCATATTTTAAAATTGTAGTTGTATTAGATGCTAACAAAAATCAATGAAGACAACCAACCAAGACTGACTGACTGGCAAATGTTTTCTGTAGAATTTAATCCGCCCTCAGTATTGCTCCCATAGATACTCTTTATTGCCCACAGAGGCATATGAAGGATAGGATCATTCTCCACATTAGCATTGGCCTCCTCAAGGACCAAATATATTCTGCTATGTAAATGTTGCATCAGGAAGCAGGTTTTTGAAAAAAGAGGGGCAGGAGGCAGAGGGTGGAGGTGATCTGTTCAGTACAATTCCATTCCACCTGACAGACTGCAGAATATACAGAGCAGAGATGGGAAATCAGGCTTTTATTAGGGAACATAATGTTTGAAATACTTAAGATCTTCAGAGGTGACAGAGAGTCAGCTTATGAAACCTGAAATTGTCTTCCATTTTGGTAGGATTTGCTTTACTCTCCTTTCTCTCCTTTTGCTAGTATAATCAGCAGACTTTTTTTTTTTTCTATCCAAAAAGCAGACATCTCAGATAAATGCTGAAAAGGACATCTCTGTTCTGTAAGTTTACATTGGAATCATGGAAGTGCAGTGGAACAGGAATGAAACATGAGAGCAGTTGCGAAGTAGGGTTTTTTGGGGGGTTGTTTGTGTTGTTTTTTTTTTCTTGTGAAAACATGACTTTCTGGAACTAAGGTTCCTATTACAAGAAAACAGGAGTGGGAGAAAAAAAAAAAACAGTTTGCACATATCCAGACCGTTCAACCTTCTAATGTACTGTTGTTGCAAATGACATTGTATATCACCCATAGCCAGAGAAACAAAAAATGAGGGGAGATTGCACAATGGCATCACAGGATTCTGCACCTCATTCAGGGTATTTTTCTTCTGTATTTTCAACTGCATGCTAAGTGAATCTTTTAAAAGACTATTTCACTTTCATAATTTCTGTACCCTTTATAGATGGAACTAATGAAGTAGGGTGACTTTTCAGATCAAAATAAGGCAAACTTATCAGAACTTGAGTGACCAAGAGTCTGGTGAGTGCTGTCAAGACACATAGCAGAAGTATGGCACAGATGAAACCTTAACTGTACTTATTCTTTCTGCTTCCCTCTGCATGCCTCTTGAGTGTGCACAGACAAGAAAGCAGTGATATGCATGGGTGAGATGGTACTTCCAGTCAACTTTTTTTTTAATTGATTCTTTGGGTGGAAAGAAGCTCCTGTGTCATTCTGAGATACAAGGCCACAAGTGACAATTCTGTTGACCACAGCTAGCATCTTTTAAGAAGACCGTGAATAAAAAAAACCCCAAAACATACAGGTGTCTTTTGTTACTATTCTGAATAATAGGTTGTTCTTGCACTAGAGCTAAGGTTTGTGAGACTTCAGAAATTGCATAGTGAGTTGTTCTGCTGATTTTTTAATATAATATTTTCTTATATTTTAACTGAATTTCCTATATGGTTTGTAGAGATATGCATCAAAATTTTCATCTGTGTTTGTGTTTTAATTACAGGTGCTGTTCATATGTGGGTCGAAGGGGAAATGGTCCCCAGGCTATATCTATTGGCAAGAACTGTGATAAATTTGGTATAGTTGTCCATGAGTTGGGTCATGTGATAGGTTTTTGGCATGAACATACACGACCAGACCGTGATGACCATGTCACCATCATTAGAGAAAACATCCAGCCTGGTGAGATATTCTGATAAGTATTTTGAAAAAGGAAAAAAAAAAAAAAAAAAAGTCTGTTTATTTTTGGTGTTTCCTTCATTTGCTCAACTCTCTTAGAACTGAACACTGAATAGCAGAAATGAGTGTTTATGCCTGCTATTCCTCTTAGCTAGACTGATCTCAAGCTGATTCACAAACGAAATACTGCAACTAAAATACAATCTTTTCTAAAGATCTGGCCGAACAGCAAGCTGTTAAATGATTTTGGTTAGAAGGAGAGAAATAGTAATCATGCTCAAAAACTTTGAAGGAAGCCATTGCTCTTGAAGGCCTTTAGAAGTCATGTTTCTGTGCTTGAGAAAGGGCTTTGCTTTTGTAGTCTTTACTGAATGGTAAGTAGAAACATGTCAATAACTTTTTAGACGCCCAAGAGGTTTAGACCTGGAAGGTAAGCTGAGGACTTTGAATCCATGACAAAGATGGGCACTATTGCCACATTTTCCAAATTACTGTTTCCCTACAGAGCTTGCAGCGTTAGCCAGTGGCCTTGGCATTGTTGAGACAAAACATCTGAGGAACCTGAGAACTTTAAACTGTGACTGTCATCTCTTTGTCAGTCTAGCTGTTGTGTCTACCCTTGTGTTATTTGGGCAAGATATGGGAGGCAACTAGCCATGTTTCATTTGCAGTGTTCATAAATGTGAAACACTGATTTTTGACTTATGGGGAATTCTCTGCTCAAGAAGGGGTGAAATCAGAAATTGTCCAATGATAGCTTGGAATATTTGTCTGTTCCTATAAAAAAAGTTTTAAAACAAAATAGATTTGAGATGCAATCAATTTTTGCTACCTCAAATAGGAGTTGGAAGATGACTGACAGCTGATACACGCTTCCACAAGTCTCTGAAGTCCTGAAAGGGCATGTGCATCCAAGTCTTCCTTCTGTTCTCTCTGTGTCATTGACTTGTATAGGTGCCATAAGTGCTCTTCCCCTGTGCTTTTTATGCGATGAGGAAAATCAATTTGAGTGCCATCCTCAGCTTCCTATTCTCTCCTTTCAGTTGTCTCTCTAGTTTCTAGCTGAAACCACTTCTTGTGGTGTGGTGTGAGCTTGAGGAACGTTAAATGGCATCAGGTAGTCATGACCACCAAAACATTTGGGGTTTTTTTACTATACAAATTATGTTGGTTAATAATATTAATGCTACTGCAGTTTTGTTGCAAGACACCAGTGGGCATATGGATTGGGGTAAGGGGTGCTTTGCATCTCTTAATACACTGATTAGGACAAAGAACTTCTGGTCTGGAATTATGAACTAAGTGTAATTCTTTTGTTCCTCTTCTGTTTCCATTAAGTTGCAACAGCTGGCTCTTGAAGATGTGACTTTGTAGTGTTTGTATTACATGGGGGCTCAGAGAGTAGCCTTTGCTGAAGCAAAAGTCTCTTTAGGATCCAGTCTAATGAGTCTACAATGAGGAGGGTTCTTCCGGGGTCTTTGCTGTCAAAATGATTTCTTTCTGGAATTAAGAACCAAGCCAGAAAATTTATGGATTCTACATGAAGCGCAGCATACTGTGTGGGGCCTTTATGTGGGTTAGGTGAATGAGAACAGTCTTTCTAAATGCCAAATATGTGTGTTTCAGAAGACATGTTTGCCCCCTTGGTTATTAAAATCACACAGTTACTCCCAAATGGCTAAGATTTATGAATGTCAGTGAGCGATTAGGTTAGGATGTCTGTTGTTTTTCTTTTCCTTTTTGGTTTTTATCTTCACAAAAGAAGATACTAAAGAAACTCTAATTATCAATCATTCGTAGGTCAGGAATACAACTTCTTGAAGATGGAGCCTGGAGAGGTGAATTCCCTTGGGGAACCATACGACTTTGACAGTATTATGCACTATGCCAGGAACACCTTCTCAAGGTTGGAGTCTCAGGTTATACCTTTTGACTTTTAATTCTATTCCTCTCTGTGAATGCTAAGAACTATGCTTTTTTAAGGATTCCGAAATCACTTAATGTATTCCTTGCAATATAGTATTCTTCCAGCAGTCAAAGCATAACTTGTTTATTTTGAGTCAGAATAATTTAATTATACTTTTAAACACATTTTGGTTCTGTTCAGTTTCAAAGCAGCTTTTTGATCTTGCTTCAGTTCTTTAGATTTTAAGACAAGATTATCTGGAAACATCATTTCATATAATACTTTCTTTTTGTCTCCACAAAATTTTGAATTTAGAAAAAACAAATGAGTGAAATGGTTAGGAACTTCATGTGTAACATGATCTGTTCTCTTAAAGAGAAATCTCCTTTGATGCATAATGTCTGAGTAACTATGGATTATGTGCGTAGAACACATTATGGTATCAGGACATCTACCACACAAGCCACAGCCTTTGCTAAGGACTGCAGTCAACCATTTATAACACACAAAAACATTTATAACAATCTCTTCTCTATTGTTTGTGCAGATTGTTACTGTCATCAAAACCATATAATAAAGAGTTCTGCTGGTTTTGCTCTGGCCTGTTGCAGGCTGATCCGTTCCCAAGTCCATAGTAACTCACATACATAGGGCTCACTCTGAAACTCTGCGTGGATGTGGGGAGCTGTACAATGAGCTGTTCCCGTAGACTATCCCTACTCTGGAGAATAAGTGACGAAGGAGTCTTTCACCCGGTCTCCTGTTACGTTTCATACCCAGTTGCCATTCAGCTAATAATTACTCTCTAGAAATGCCAGAGTAATGCCATGCAATTAAAAGAAACTTCAAAAAACCTCCAACAAAAATGCTAGTTTGAAAAGGTATGTGATTAGCTTTTTTTTCGTTCAATTTGTGCGTTTTAAGGCAAAAATACTAGACAATCTGAGACTCTGAAATAAACCGAAGACCACCAGAAACATCCCCAGCCTTTGCAAATTTCTTAAGGTTATTCTCCTCAACATAAATGATATTATTTAAAAAAAACCAAATAAAATCCTACCAAAGATGTATTCAGCATACACATAATTCACCCCTAGAAAAGCATGGGAATGAGGCACATGAGGCAGATATTAGTCACATCGCTTAATGCAGTTACAGATACATTACCTTAAGGAGGAGATTATAAGAAACTATATAAAATAGAGTAATTTAACAAGCTGGAACCCCCCAAAGTCCTAGGGCAATGACAACATCAAGATAATTTGATTTGTGGGCCCTGATCTCACCACTTTCCAAGCTGGCAAAAAATGATAGTGCCATGAGTAGGCATGCCCTGCCCTAAGGTACAAGAAGTTGTTACTTCATACTGTTTAAAAACAACCAGCAAACCCTTGAGGTCATGTAGTGATTTGTGCTGATTTATCTTGAAAACATGAGTCGTGCTCAATGTGACATACTGCCAGCTGTTTGTTATTAGACTTTACTCACCCGGATAAGAAGTAGAAATCAAAACATTATAAAGTTCTAGTCACACACAATGATGTTGTTCATGCTGTGTTAAAACAGTCACAGGTTGTTCCCTTATTAAGGTGATGCTAAGGCATTTAAGAGAGCATTGTTTTCACATTTTTCAAAATACGAGTAGCATCAGTTTCAGGTTGTACTAAAAATTAGTGGAAAATAGTAATTTATAGATACAAACAATTTTTTGAAAGAATAATGTGCCTTATTTCTAGAAACTGAATAACTCCATAAGTAGTTTATTTCCCTGTTTAGATTAGGGTAACATCCTGAGAAGATTCTTTTTCTTTTTTTTTTTCTTTCCAAAATTTCTATTGATGCCATGAGAAATCTCACTGGGAGAGCAATACTCAAAATGGTTCATTTATTATAATTTAAAAACCAATCTGTACTTATAAACAGTATTCCTAACTGCAAAGATCCTTACTGTTTATTCATTTTTGGACCTACATTATGCCTGAAAATATGTTTTACTTTTTAATAAAAGTCCCACAAGTATACAAGAGAGTATAAAAAATGTAAAGAACAAGAGAATACAGAAACATATTCATCTGTTAACTTCCATTCTATGAGATTTGAGGGATTTTCAAATTCTGTAACATAATAATAGAACTTAATTTTGTACCTTACTCTTTTAAAATTTGAGACTACCAAAATATTTTGGATCATATTTAAAATTTGGGAAATTTTGAATAAAACTGCACATTTGGAGAGAGCGTGCTTCTCTGTTACATCTAGTCATTTAGTATAAATGTTATTAAAATCACATATGGTAAGTTGATATATTTTGTTGTAAAGCAAGCAAGTAAGTATTTATGTTTCAAAAGCAGCAGTGACTAAATTAGTTAGATATGTTATAACACCCGAAAGAAGAATGATTGGCAAGTGTGCCTGACTTTATCTGCTCTTACACGTGTAAGTCAGCCTTTCCTTAAAAATGTTATTAGAAATAGGAACTTTGTGATTTAGAATTTTATGATAGGGCCTAATTTATGTATTTTTATAATTAACTTTTTCAGTATAGCAAGAGCTTAAGAGCAGTGCCTTTTTCCTGTCTAGTCTAAATAGCAGTAAGAGGTTTCCCTCCTGTTGTCTAATAGAAATATAAAAGCTGATATGTTAATTGATGTACTGAAAGAAGATTATTTTTTGATAACTTTGCATAAAGTTTGCCAACCTGAGGAATTTTTGACATGTTTTCTGTATTTGAAGTTCCGCGTTTTACCCTCTTAATTATGCCAAATGTAAATTCTAGATTTACAAAATAGTCTTATACATCCATAAAACTCAGACAGTTTTATGACAGAATCCTGATAGGGTTTTTTGGGGTCTATTTTTATTTTTATTTTTTTTAGGGGCATGTTTCTGGATACCATTCTCCCTTCCCGTGATGATAATGGTATACGACCTGCCATTGGCCAGCGTACTCGTCTAAGTAAAGGAGATATTGCACAGGCAAGAAAGCTGTATAGATGTCCAGGTATTGCACCACACACAAACAAAACCCACATGATAGCAACTGTTTGACTTGTTGTTCAAGAGGAATGATAAATTTTTTGAGTCAGCTGCACAGTAGTCTGTTTCCATGTTGGCAACTGACATAGGCAGTTCAAGAATTGAATCATAAAAGAAACCTTATAGGTAAGGTCTCTGGAATGCAAAGCACTTAAGGACAGATAAACTGTATGAAACAACACTTAATTTCATGACATTTCAGTCTTTATTTTCCTTATCTGTTCAATGACTAGAAAAATAAGATGATGCTTAGTATCACTTCTGGTTTGCATATTGACTGGAGTCGGTTTTTTATTTGAATTCAAGCAGAGTGCAGAAGGAGCGAATTAAATTATTGCAGTCAGCTCTGAACGTTACATTTTTTGAAAATTTGACAAATAATGAGTCAAGACAACTAAGTTGTAAACTCTTGTGGATGAATTGGTTAGATCTTTTTACAAACTTTATACAGTTGTAATAGTTACATTTAGTATTTGAATATCTTCTGCCTAATTCTAGCATCCTATAATTTCAATGCATATTAATGTTTTATCTCAAAATACTGTTGGGGTAGAGTTGCTGTCTGTCCCAGAGACTTGAGTAGCAAGTCTGGAGTAACCCAGAGTCAATCTGTGGTTGCTCTCTTGTGCTAGTTCGTCTCTAAGTGCTGGCAAAATGGTGGAAATCTCAAAGCAAAAGGTTTTGCTTTCCTTGCTCTAGTTATAGCTGAGACCAGTTTTAACCTTTGGTGTAAACTGAAGCAGTTCAGAAGTGACATCTCTGAGCCAGAATTTGCCAGCAGGGTCCTTGTGGGAAGCTAGACATACCAGCTCTGTGCCACATAGGTTTTACAGCCCTCTTGCTCCCCTCGTGGGAATTAATGAAGTCTCAGTAACTGTTTTAAGTCAGAGGTATGGCTACTTTTTACAACCTGAAGGACTAAAAAGAGGGATCAGGACTGAAGTGATGGAGCTGCTTCAGATTTGTATCAGCAGCAGTGGGATCTACTGAAGATCTGGGGGATCTGATGTGCATTTGATGTACACTGTACAGCTGAAATAAGCTTTTCCTTTGTGCTGTAAGTACGTTGAATCATAATCTTCTATATGCTGAGAACATGCACAGTGTTTCTGGGCCTACCAGAAGAGAAACAGCTTTAACATATTTTCTTTAACAACTGTTCCTTGTGGAATAATTTTTGTTCTTTCCTTTTGGTACAGCAAGTGCTTGAATAATGGCATTCTTCTTGGCACCATTATTTCTAATAAGAGTATACAGAGAGCACCAATTTCATAAACACAGAGAATATGTATATATTTTGATAAAGGGCAAATTTTGGAGACAGAAATAGACTGTAGAATCAAAATCACTGTGAAAGCAGCTAGTATTTTATCATCACATTGACTTAAGAAAGAAAGAAAAAAAAAATTTAAAAAATTACAACCTAGGCTGCTCGGTGTGTATACAGTACTCTAACATTTACTTTCAGTCCACTGAGAAAGGCGCAATGTGCTTTTTGAGCTGATGTTCAAATAGTTGTTTGAGAAAATGTCCTTTTCATATAATTCATGAAAACGTGTAATGATGAGTTATCGTTTCTTTCAATGTCTTGAAAGTCTTATTGAAAGTTAGTTTCACAGTATTGTAAAACCATGGCTGTTCAGTAGCAGTGTGCACTGTAAAAGTAAGTTATTTTTTGCAGCACTGGTGAACACACTTCAGAAGAATAATAAAAATGAATGGTGGTTGCAGGATCATGCTCCTTTTCTGGCGCTTTGCTGCGGCAAACTTTGGGATAAAAGACGTTGATTTTCTAGCTTTATTTAGATGAGCCAGTCCGTAAAAGAAAGCAAGTTTTAAGAGAGAGAAAAAGGCAGAAAGTTTTCCTACAAATTTTAAACAGCATACTATTTAACATGCTATTTTTTTCAGATAATATTTTTGATAGAAGCTGCATAACTGAATAACACAACACAAGCTTAAACATCCAATAAAGGTAGCAACTCTGTCAAAGTTGCACGGTCCTTGTGATATAATAAATTTTTCAGCTAATAATGAGACTGAAAATTCAGACGTTAAACTTTTGGTTTTGAAAAGAATCATGTGATCATCGTAGAATATGGCAATAAAATCCCTAACACTGTTGTTTTTGGAGGTTTGCTGTGTTTCCTGTTTCAGACAAAAGATGCTAATCGTGATGTCTGCTTATGATAAAACAGCAGTGAATATTTCAAATGTTAATAACATCTGCATTGTTTCATGTGTTTGTTCATGTTGCCTTAAATGTAATACAACGAAAATACAGAAAACAGTGCCTTAAATCAGTGTTTTCTAGAGATAACACTTCTTTGATAGAGGATCTTACGGTACTGTCCATGTTTTGTTTGGAGTTCTCATTATTCCTGCAAAGAGTTTCTGGTCCGAGAAGCTTGCTGCATTTTCTGGGGCCTGCGAACATGAAGCTGAGCTCAGGGCTGCTGGAGAATCCAGCTGATCCTCACAACAGTGAGGCAGCTGAGCCTCCCAGGTTGTTTTAGCGAGCCAGGATATTCAGGGTCATTATTCAGGAGAGGGCTTAGCGACCGAGAAACAGTTTTGAGCTTGATGAAGCCAAGGCATGAGATTTGATAACCTGTCTTTCATCAGCTGAGTAAGTGCCAGGACTCAACAACCTAGCAACAGTCATTTTAGTTTGTTTTTAACTTTTTCTTAGGATTTTTGTCAAAGGAAAATATAATTGCTGATAGGGATCTGTTACATTTTAATACTGAGTTACATTGTTACATGACAGAATAAGAAGGAGAAAGTAAGCAACTAAGTTGAGGGTCCTTCCTCTGCCAGTCTTATTTTGAACTTGAAGTGTCTTGGCATTTGAGAACAGATTTTGAACTTCAAGGCTGGATGTATTACAATGGTTTTCAGACTGCCTAACAGAGTAATAGAATATGGGTTTTTTTCTGGTGTAGCTACTAAAATTTCAACACAGGTCTACCTTTATAGTTCTATATAGAAATTGTAGTTGATTTAAAATGTATATGTAGTTTTATAGGAGCAGGAGAATAGAAAAGGGAGCTGATGGAGACAGATACTGCTAGGCAGAAAAAGAGAACAAGAAATAAGTGGATAGAGTGGGACTGAATAATGGATGGGAAAGGAGGCTCAGGCTGGCAGGAGAAGGCTGTTCAGAGGAAGAGACAGTGGATAGAAGTTCAGCAAATTTACAAATTGCTAGGGTCTGTGACAGCACGTGTGGAAGAGAGCAGATGAAGGATACCTAGCCTGGCTCTTTTTTGTGCTGTCCTCGCTGTTCCTCAGGCTTAACTTCTCCCATCTCTATTAGATTAAAAAGGAGTGTTCAAGTTCAGAAGTCAGCCCTTATTCACTGCGTAAGGAGGATTAAGGTTTTTAGATTAAGACCGTTTCCCTATAACTATAAAGGGGAATCAAGTCAACAGTAAGACACTGAGTTGTACTAAACTGATTTGAGTTTTTGGTTTAACAAGTACATTATCAGCACCAGATATTTTTAGGACTCTGTGGCAGCTATATATGCCATGTATGTACAGATGTACAGACTTGGGTGTAAGTGAAAAGTATTAAAGATCTTTATTCTCTTTGGAAAAGGGTAAGTTTAAATTAACCGTATATGGCAGTATGTATGTGCTAGTGCTAGGGACAAAGGAATGAGCGTTGGATCCCTAAATGTCTCGCAGGATCTGGGCTTCATCATTTGCAGATTTCACTGTAATCCTTAATGGAACTTGACCGCTTGCATAGCCAGCCCAGAGAGGTGTTATACACAGGCTGTGTAATTAAACACTGCCGCAGAGTTCACTGGTAGAAATTGCTTTATATAAGTATATAATCTACCTGTTCCCTGCACCCAGTGCTGATCTTTACAAGGAGAAGCAAAAATAGTTTCCCTTTCCTTACCACAGAAAGGCTTATCAGAAGCCTAAACTTCTCAAGTTGTAAAACAGACGGGAGATTGTGTTTTCAGTTGGAGTGTGTGTGTGGGGAGAGCTAAAGTGGCATTTCTGCAAGTGGTCTAGCCTAGTAAAATTGATGTAAGGCATGACATTTGGGAGGGCAAAAAAGCACCAGAGAAGACGTTGGCAATGTTAATGATTAACAATGGAATAAAAAAGTACAAATGCTTTATAAAGATTGAAGTTGTAATTAATTTCTTCTGACATGAAATATACTAAGATTAGTTTTTAGGAAATTTAAATAAGTGGCCCTTACCACTCATTTTCTGCCTACATTTCTTTCCCAAAATTGTCTCCGTTACTAATGGACCTTCACACGGTAAAATGTTTGTAATATACCATTTTATAAGCCTAATCACGAATACTGTAGTTACCACAGTCCAATTACAGAGAAAACCTTTACATTCTCTAGTGACAGAATTTTAACTGTTTCAATTACCACTGACCCATTATGGTGGAATGTGCTTTCAAACAAGAAATGTCCAAATATCACCCTGTCTACAGCAACTCTGGAAGCCGGACTGGAACTCAGGTCCCATAGATAATTAATTCAACTATTGGTTGCTATAAGCTGTTCTTTTTATAGTTCCTTTGAGTAAACAAGGAATTTTATATTAAATCATAAATGTGGTGAAACACGTAAAGCCAACACATATTTAATAAATTCTAATTGTGTTAATTCTTAGTAGAAGTTATCCAATTACAAATTTTCTTATGCTTTCCTTAAATTCAGAGAATTTATGAAAGTTTTGATTTGATAGAGAGCACCTAGGCATTTAATATGGATATAAGTTAAATTGTCGTATTAACTAGCTTTATTCTGTAATTCCTAGAGAAAGAAAGTGTTCCATGGCACCTTTTGCAACTTAAAATCCATGGTTTTAAGGCTATATGCAACTTCTGTATATGGAGATATTCTGGAGAAAATAATCCTGCACTCTGTATAAGAGAGAAAAATTCTGAAATGTTTTAAAAAATGTAAAGCTGTTATGCTTAAATCATTGATGTGTGTTTACTTTTATAACGGTGTAATTTAGGGACTTTAAGAGAGTAAGGGGTAGTTACGCCGGTGTCGTCCTCCTCTCCTCTTACTAATTGCAGGGCTGCATTTGAACTGATATCTTGTATGTCCCACATACTTGATGGCATTTTGTTTGCTCACATACTTCACATTATGTGGGTGTGTGCATTGCATGACTTCATAATCAATATTTGTGAGTCAAAGTTACAGTTAATTGAAAAAAATGCAATGTGAGCAGAGAAGATGGGACAAACAGCATTCCCCATCCCTCATGGTGTCATCTTCTCAAGGCTTAGTAACTTCCTTAGTAACTGTAGTGTTGGTGAAATAGTTATAGCTAGAGCAAACGGAAGATGTACTAAAGCTTGAAATATGGTTGTATGCCTTGTGAGAGTACGCTGATGCAGTGTAGTCTCAACAAAGCCATGCATGGGGGGAAGAACAAGAGAGGGCTCTTAAGGTGGTGAGCAGACTACTTGGATCCTCACAGATCTCCTGAGTAGTGCGCGCACCTGCTGCCCAGGGTATCTCCTCTTTGGGCTCTGCTTTCCTCTACTTTGGTACAAGACTATGATTTTACTCTCGGCTTTCTCTTGAGTGCTATACGTATGTGTTGTGAGCTACGATACAGTTCACTAATGCTGGGGGAGCCCAGTACAGTACTCTGTAGTTTATTTAAGTTTGCATTCATTGCTGTGTTAAAAATAAACTGTGGTTAATTTTGAGGGTGACAGAGCGTTGGAACAGGCTGCTCAGAGAGGCTGTGGAGTCTTCTTCTCTGGAGATACTCAAAACGTGCCTGGATGCACTCCTGTGCAACCTGCTGTAGGTGTCCCTGCTGTGGCAGGGGGGTTGGACTAGATGATCTCCGAAGGTCCCTTCCAACCCTGACCATTCTGTGAATAATTAGGGATATAGCCTTTTCACTGAAAAGGCTTTGTACCGAAATAACTATTTAGTACTGAATACCCTTTTGTATGTGTCATTTGCTGTGGCTGCCTGCAATTTTAAAAAATTAAAACCAGATTTTTTAAATGAGGAGAGTAAAAGAATTTTTTTGTTTCTGTTTCATTCCTGAAGGATACGGTGACTTTAGCCATTAATTTTTTGGGGGGCTGCACCAATCTTTCTTTTCTCTCCTCATCACAATAACCATTTCAGTGTCAGAGAGTATATTTGATGCCTTGAATGTAGCTTATGCCTGATATTACAGTGTGGTTGTCAGATTACATCTTAGATGCATTTTAACAAGACAGCCTGTACAGCTGTGTTGTCTGTCCTTGTCATAAACAATCTCTTCCTTTGTCCCCCTTTATTTAAAGATTTTCCAGATCATTTATAATTCATTGAGATTTTGATGATACAGTAGTTCACCTGCTGGCAGTGGTAGCACTGTAATTTGAAAGCACTGCAGATCTGATTACACTGTCAGTCATGGGATAATATTCTCCAATTCACATCTCCTGTATCACACCTGCAAAATTGGTGGGTGAAACAACTTGAATAAGGTCAAAAAAGATGACTGACTGAGGTGTGACGCCCTACCCAAATCAGTTTTACTGGTGGAGAATGGCAGGAGCTTCCAATGCTGTATTTTAGCGTGAAGAATTATTAACCAGTCCACTGGCGGCTAGTAGCATGATTGGCAGGTGAGATATGGGTGCTAAAAGCTTCAATGATAAAGAATATAAAAGCCTTCGGTATTTTAGGACTTTCTATTTGCTTTGCTCTATTAGTCACATGTCTACAAATCACTGTTACAAGAGATTTTGTTGAATATACGATTTAGTTTTCTATACCAATACAAATGAGTGAGTTTAGGTCAGATCAGTCTCTCATAGAATCATAGAATAGGTTGGGTTGGAAGTGACTCTCATGTGGGCAAAGTACTAAATTAAATGAAACCACTGATGAAATTCCAATGTGGTGCCAATCACGCCATGCCAGCTTTTGTTTTAGTTTTGTTTTAGTTCTTAAAGGATGTGTCTAAGGGTGTGGCTAACAACTGTACTTTGAAAAAAATAATATGTGTAATTTTGCAGTTGATTGACAGCAATGACATTTTTAAGACTGCTGTAATTTTGGTTATGTCAGCAGACAGCACACAAGTGAAATAATTCATGGAATAAAAACATCCTGTGTAAAATGGAATGAATGTCAGACTGGCTTAAAATCATTGTTTTGAATAAATCATAACTAGTCTGTTTTACATTCTGCATCTGCAGTCAGTTAAATGTATTGTGAGTAGATATTGGAAAGATGCATTTTTCCTTGTTAGGTGCATTCAATTTTATATTTTTACTCTATTTTGTTTCTTTCAGCCTGTGGAGAAACACTGCAGGAATCTACAGGCAACTTTTCTTCTCCAGGATTTCCAAATGGTTATCCTTCCTACACACACTGCATATGGAGAATCTCTGTGACCCCAGGGGAGAAGGTACTTTAACATTTCCTCGGCAAAACACAGATACTGTTTTCAAAATAAAATGTTGCATTCCTTTAGCTTTTCATTTAAGTTTAAAGCTTGCATAATAATTGAAAACAATGGTGTTCTGTAAAAAAATGGGACCATGAACTAACTACGTGCTATTGACTCGACTTTGGTCTGTGGCATTAGAACCACATCATCTATTTGGTGGCCATCCATGGCAAATGAAGGCATGATGTCAATCATCTGCTATATGTTTGCATCGTGAAATCCCTTCAAAACTGGCTTCCAGTTCAGTTGGTGGTTCAGTGTAGAGGTGGAAGAGGTAGTTCAGGCTCCTGCATGGTCTCTTCTCCAGCACGGGCTGGGGCGAGGTGACTGAGCTGTGTGGGGCTGACAGCTGGGCTTGGCCTGAGGAAGCTCTTAGTACGTTGAATGAGGTGTTTCTAAAATGAAACGCTAATAACATGGGGTGAAGAAAGTGTCACTGTAGGTGTCCCCTGGTATCAGTTCTAGTGCGTACAGTTTTACTTTCTGGGCATCAATTTTAGAGGAAAAAGCTGGGGGGCGGGGGCAGGAATTGGCTTGGTGAGAGCAGTTCAGGGAGAGAAGCATGCCATCCTAGGGAAAGCAAAACCTGTTCTTCTTGTGTACGCTTTCAAAATGTGCTAGCTGAATCTTGTTTTAAATTATTGGCTCAAATATTAGCCTGCCTCAAAATAAATACAAATAGAGGAAGCAATGGGATATTTCAGCTGAGGCAAAATATGCAGGAAAAAAAAAAGGATGTAAGTTTCTCTACAAGAAGCAGTGGCCGACATTAAGCAAATACAGCCTATAGACTGAAATATAGAACCTAGCCCCAGCCTCAGTACTGGAGAGTCCAAAGAGAAAAACCCAGTTATTTCAGTCAGTTTTGCAGTGGTCTCCCACTCCATATTTGACACAGTTTTCTCCTGATTACTTTATTCCATGTTTCTTTCAGGTCAGGGTCCTGGTAGGCACCAAGAATGTAAGTTCTTGGTGTGCTAATAGATCTGAGGAGGTATAAGAGCATGTGCCACTGTGGGGGATGAAAGCAAAGTCGTTTGGAAAGCATTCACCCTCCTCTGGGCAAGAGCCAGAGACAGGAGGAAAAATAAATACGCTCTGTGCTGGGAGGGCGTGGGTGGCTCTGCAGGTTGGCAGTGAAAAACAAATGAAAACAGATGAATAGGAGAAGGTTTGCGCAAAAGATGCAAATTAATCTAGATAGGTAATTTTATGTCGCCACTGTTTGTGTTGCTTCTTAGACACTGCTGTGATAACAACAAAAATGGTTTAGGTTTCTGTTCTATTCCTCAGTTAAAAACTTAAAAAATTCTAGTGTTCATCTACAATTATTATTGGCTTTTGAAACCAATGTCAGTATATGAGTTAGAAAATGAAATGGTCATCTTTAAGTATTCATAACATACTCCAACTTTGTGCAAGCCTATCTGCAGAAGTTAGTGTAGCTGCAATATATTTGTAATACCATTATGTCTCGAGTTTGTAACCACCACTGTAGCAGTATTATACTGGACAAAAGCTTAATGGGGGAAAGCCCCTGTCTTGAAGTGATCAGTGTAAGAAGACCAACTCCCTTCCCATCTTACCCCCCACTTCAAATGGAGGAAAAAAAACTGAACAGAATTTTCTTATTCAAATTTGACATGATAAGTTGTGTCTGTAGAGCACTGTTCTGACCTCCAGCTCTCATAGTCTCCATGTAGTTCAGCAAGAACAAAGTAAATGATATTTGTGGTAATGTCAAAAAGTCTGTTTTGTCAGAGCTATTCCCATAGGATTTTGTCTGTTTAGAGATAAATGACCCTATTTGCAGCAAGTACTTGGACATGAATAGCAGAAATGAGGTCTAAATCTTAGCTAATGCATATATCACTGTACCTTGGACACACATTATGCTTGATCCCAAATTTTCTCAGTAAATGATGATAACATATTCATGTTGTGAGGGGAAAATAAACATGTATCTAAATTTTTGTTTCTTTGTTTGCTGCTTTGACCCTGATAGATCTCAGAAATGTTGTGTGGAGGTTAGAGTATGTATAAGTACATCACATCATGTTCTGAAACGTCAGTGAGCGCTTTAGTCACCTAAAAATAAACTGAAAAAGCATCAGTCCAGATTGTCTAACTCTTGTCTCTTATTTATTGAGATTTAACATTGTGCTGTTTTAGCATAGTTTAGAGGACTTCTATTCTATCCGTGCTGCTTTCTGCAAGTACAGACACTTCTGATCTTTGATGGCAGGAAATTCAATGAAGGACAGGATTGCAGTGGTACGCACTAGCTGCGGTATTCCTTTTATTGACAGGCATCATAAATTGCCAGCCCAACCTAAAATGTATGCATCCCTATTACTAAAACAAGGCAGTTCATTTACCTTTTACTTTCTCTCAAGATTTAAGACTGTATGGTAAACAGCTGTATGTAGTATATCTATACACAGAAAAATCTCTGGGGGTGGATGGTGTTAGTAATACTGTTATGCCCTCTGCCAGGTCGAATCCCGCCTTCTGGTGTGTAGAAATTTTGTTGGCATAGGGAGTTGCAACTGCGCAAGTGTTGGTGTGTTTGGTTTTTTTTTTTTAATCTCCCTTTTTGCATAAGTTACATTACTTTCCAATTTTCCTTAATATTTTACATGAATGATAAAATAGGACAGATAAATCCCTGGTTGATACAGGAAAAAATACCATCTGCAGAAAACTTAGTACTACCTGGTGTTTGCTATGTATTTTGTGTCTTATCCCAGGCAGTAAGGAGGTATGATATATTCTCTCTGCAGTAGCACTATTGAATCTGCTATGTAATCAATAATTCCTTAACTGTGCTGACAAATACCCATTGATTGTTTTTTCCTGTGAAGACTTTCAGCCATCCTGTCCCCTTGAACAAGCTCTGCCTTGTCTGTACCTCTATGTAATACTTCGCAGAATTGCAAATAAGAATCCTAAATATATTTATACTTGTTTCATTCCGGACCAGAAATCATGCTGTGACAAATTGGGGGTTCTGCCTATGTACAGCTAATGAATTCTGGTCAATGTTAAGGAATTGCTGCATCATCAAATACCTTGGCATGTCAGAGTGAGAAAAGGCTGTAAAGGTTATTTCATATAGTTTCAAAGGAGGGGGGCCATTGAGGAGGTTTATTAAATTTTAATGGTTTCCGTTTAGATAGCAGCACTTTGAGACAATGACATGATCACATCTAAGTAAAACCATTCTTTTCCCAACTCTATCCTGGCAACTAAGGTTTGCAAAAACATAGATTTCCAAACAGAAACCGGAGAAATCTGATGTTTCAGCTGTGTCATGGGAAATGGAAAACTTGTGGTGAGACTGGTTAGAGACCTCCAGGCTCCACACAGCTGAGCCAACGGAGGAGGTATAGGATATGGCTTCCATAACTTGCTTCCAACAGAGCCAGCTGGGTTAGCTTAAGCAGCTGTGGAAGGTAGCCTGACCTTCCCTAACCCAGCATAACCCAGCTGTCTGCATCTCCTCTGGGTAGAGAAAAAGGCTCCCCCTTGTGAACCCCTCTGCCTGTACAGCTGGTGTGAGGTGAGCATGGGTGGAAGAGGAGGAGGAGACTGTTGAGGGCAGTAGGGTTTTCAAGTAGTATGGCTAGATACAAGCAGAGATACCTACCTATGGTCTGAGAAACTTGGGAGAAAAATGAAGGTAAGAGTTTAGAAGGAATCTGAAGTGCAAAGTTGTTGAGGTGAGGGGAAGAACAAAAATTTTGTGGTTGGTGAGCCCTCTTTATTTGAAGGACAGGCTAAAGAAGAAACAGTCTGCAAAGGCCAGACAGAATTGCTATCTGAATGAGAGAATATACAGGACCTCTCTGCTGTTCTCAGAGGCAGATTCAAATAGTGCTTGGAAATGTAATAGAAAACTGAAGCAGAGGAAAGCATATGAATGATTGTACTGGAGAATAGCATGGTTAAGTAGGTGGTTTTGGAATTCTGATAATATTTGTGCATTTATTTCTTCAGTACGTGTCCCTGAAGGAGTGTCTAAATAGCAAAGGCAAAATGCCCTGTGGGTTAGACATCTGGGAAAGGATGCAAATAAGCTAGAAGAAGTTTGAGAGATGTAAAAGTAGGCAAAAGCAAAAACGTGAGTTGTGAGGTTCCCTTTCCGGAAAGGAGTGGCACAGTAAGTCTGTGTCCAGGAAATAAGACAGGGAAGGTGAAACAGGAGGTGCTGCAGTTAGACTAAAAGAAGCATGAAAGCATGTGGATGGACACAACCACAGTGACATAGTGAATACCAACTGAGAGGATCAACTAATGCTTTGATGCATGGCCATATTTAGGTAAGCAGTGTAATAGTCTGGAAGCTGAGTAGCATGGCATTGAAGGATTTCTGTCACTTTTCTCAGTAACACTGGAAAGAAAACATTCTTCTTATTTGCAAAATTAAAAAAAAAAACCAACCAAGCAAATTCTCCACCAAGGCCTTGATGAAAAACTGGCAAGGGGAAAGTGAGAGCCATCTGAAGAGAGATGTAACTCAATAGTTGGGTTGAAGATAGAGGTTGTTAGGTAGAAAACTGGATTGTAGTGCTTCCTCTGCTGAGAGTGTGTCCAAAGCATGTGCTGTGCTTACCTGAATCATTCCAGTTGTCCCTCTGCTGTTGAAATTTGTTCTACTTAACCTGACTAGCCGCATCTGAGATGGGAAAGGAGTCTTAAAGTCTAGCTCACAGAATTTGCAGAGATATAGGAGATCTAGAATCAAATCTTGAATGTCTCAGAGTTGGAAGTTCAAATCCTTGGAGTTCAACAGTGGACTGTTTGGATGATTTGCTTACTGGCTTTCACCAAAAAAAACCTCCTCCCAAAAGACACAAGCAACACCAACCCGCCCACCCCCTCCCCAGTTCCCTACTTGCTCTAGCTTTAAAAGTACTGATTTGATGTATTTTCTGTATAAAAACTCTTTATTGTTCTAATTCAATGAATGATGACATGGGTGAGCATTTAATTATCTTTTTAAATTCCATGCTTATGAACACAACCCCTATGTACATGATTCAAGATATTAATTTAAACTGATTTTTTTCATTAGGACTTAATTTGCTTTGTTTCTCAAAGTTCAGGGAAAGGGTATCTACATTGAACAATAGTTCAAGATATTAGAACATCTATTACTGCAAACCTTTCAGTATAAGGAACGTGTTTTCCTTAAATATATTCATTTCTACTCTAATTTCTGTTGCAACAAAAAGAAGGGACTGCACAGCAATTGTGTCTGATTTTAGATGTGTCCATTTTCATGTCTGAGCTCAGGAAGGAAGCCTACAATATAATTTGATGACTATTCATTGTTATAGGTCTTTACGATTCAGGGTGCCAATGGCAGCCTTGGCATGAGTTAATATTATCTAAATATATTTCCAAAGTATCAAACTAACATGGAAGCAGATATTCTTGGTATATAGATGTGAGACTAAATTATTGCCTCCCTTTGTGGCCCTCAGATGAAAGAAGGAAGGGGCCAAAAGGGAGAGGGCAGGCTATATTTGTTGCATCTGCTACCCTAAATATGTACCAAAGCTGCTTGTGGGGTGTTCCCATGGAGAACACACTGCTAGAGGCAGACTGCTGTTTAAGCAACCCTTTTGCAGGTTTTGTGGATGTGGTAGCAGCTTGTGGACATAAATGTTTGGCCATACTCATCCCTCAGAACAGGTATTCATTTATTCAGTGCTGTCCTGATGGTCCTTGGCACACTTCGTGTCCCATACCTTCATCCCACAAGGCTGTGGCTGCCAGCATAACGTGCCTCGCTGTGCAGGACTTCTGGCTGTTGGGCTTTATGTGTAGCCTTACAGATGTTTTCTGTTTCCCATGCCATCATGGTAGTGAAGGTGAAAGCTGAATAGAATCACCTGTGAGCTTGGTCTTCCACCCAGTCAGTAGTGTCAGCATGAGGCGATAGGGGAAGATACAGCTTTTAAGATTAAGTCAGAAATTTTCCCACTCTCCACTGAAAACAACAGAGATTTTTGAGAATGTAATTGCTCATATGGATGTACTTAGTTATTTTTTGTGGAACGTAGGTGAGAGCAAAACTCCTGCTAGCCTAATGTTAAGACACATAGTGTTTTGCTATGAAAGATTATGTCCATTTTGCATTCTTTGGATAAGAGCCTTACCGTGACTCTCTACCACCTCCACACCCAAACCACTTTAAATTAGTTTTTTATCTCCTTAAAGTAGTTCTTTATCATCTTAAAATTATCATCTTAAAATTAAACACTGAATAAGTTCTGCCTTTTTAGTTTAATATTGTACTATGTTGTGGTTAGAGAGACACATGGTGCCTTCAGAGGAGATGGAAGTAAACCATCCTGTCTGACTGTCTGGGCCTATTGTTCCAGTTACGGTGTTATATTGCCTCCTTGCAGCTGGACCAAGGGTAAATTCCTCTCCTTTCAACTGACACTCACAGCTGCTTCATAGGCTGCCATGGAGATATATTTTTGAAGTGTGAGGTATTTTCTACTGTGCAGCAATTCATGTTTGCTATATAATAGGAGGTTTCGATTGTGAATTCCTAGGATCAAAGCCAAATATTAAACCACTTCTATGCTCATATGTGGAGAAAGAAGATATTTAGTTAGGGTGAAATATTTGTTAATCTACACTGAGGAGCTGATTTGGAAGAATATGAATTCTTTTTCCAAATACACCTAAATCCAATGAAAGGTTATGAACTGGAAATGATTTTATACTAAAACATATGAAGGATTTTTAATCTTCTTCTTTGGCCATGAAAGTGCAGGACGTGATGCTAAGACTGTCCCAGTCAGTCAGGGTCCAAATTGTAGCTATTGTGTTATCCTGTGATCCAGGATGAATCCTACTCCTGTGTTAAAAGTATAAATTTATGGCAGTTTAGGATTAGTATTTCTAAACCAAAGTGGGATAATGTAATGGTCTAGGGTAGTCCTGATATTATGTATTGAAAATATGCCTATTTACAGATGTGCTCAGCAAAATTTGGAATCCAAATTCAAAAGTTCCAGAAATGCACAGAAATCAGATTTCTGTATAAAAAACTTTATTATTGTTTCATTAAGAGTCAGTAAGGGATTGCGTAACATTTGTTTTAGTGATATTACTTTCAGCATTACTGTCCACTATTATCAATATTTAACTTTTCTGAAAGTAAATTATCTTGTTGAAACAATAGTAGAAGGAAATGCAAACCAAAATAAAACCACAATTATTATTTTTTTTTACAGCTGTCACTGCTGATTGTAGTCAGAATGGAAGAGGAATTGGCAGGACAATTATCAAACAACATACTTAAAATTATATTACCACATTATTTTACCTTATTAGCATTCTCAATTTTTTTCTCAGTGCAAAGTTGCCTGTAAGCAATTAAATGTGAATAGTCTGTCTTGAATTTGCGCAGATGTGTAAGATTAAATAGGAAACTTTTAATGTTCCCAAACAACTACTCACTGTAAGAAATAATTGAGGAAGGGTTAATTAAGTGTCTAAGCAGTTGGAATCCTGTTACAGGCAACCACTCTGGCTTCTGTTCTGCAGAATGTTGTTGTGATCATTTTCTAGTATCAACCACACATGATTTAATTAGGTATTCTCCTCTGATTGCAGATTGTTTTAAACTTCACCACCATGGACCTTTACAAGAGCAGTCTCTGTTGGTATGACTATATTGAAGTAAGAGATGGCTACTGGAGAAAATCACCTCTGCTTGGTATGCCACTGTTGAATGCTGCACTGTCCATAGTTACCACGCTCATTTAGTTGAGTGGACTTGTGTGCTGTTGAACTCACAACAAACCTCTTGCTTTTTACGTGTCTAGAATGATTCTAAACTTAGGGATGGGAAAAAACTCTAAATGGCCTCAAATAAGTCGTTAATTTGACTTCAAGCCTCAAGCCGCCTTTTGATTGCAGCTAGCTGTTATCCAGCTTGGTGTGTGAAAAGATGAAAACTACAAAATATGCAACTTTTTGCTTTGCATGTGCATATTAGAATACGAAGTTGCCATAGTTCTGGTCACAGAAATAGGGAAATAGTATACAACCAAATCTGTAGGGCATGTGATGGGAAATCTATAGGGCATGTGATGAGCACATGCCCGCTGTAGAGTTGTATTTATCAGCTCTGTTCCTGTAATTTTAAAATTATGAATAGAAGGTTACTCCTATTTCTTCTTCACATGTCCTTCCCTGCTCTTGCAGAGAAAAGACATGCAAAGCAATAATGAATTAAGTCTTAGAGTTGCAACTAATATGCAGGAAGCTGCAGCCATCCTTTTTTTAATTCAGAGGGTTGGTGGGGAGATTTCACACCCCGTAATGCCACTGCCTAATCCAGAGGCTTGGTTTGATATCCTGTGATCTTCTAGGATTGAAACTGGGGATTTCAGACCATAGGAAACATGAAATGTCTCCAACTTCTTGGGGTCAGTTTTGTTGTTGTTTTTAGAATGAAGACTAAAACCTTTTGTTAGTGTCCTAACAGCCACAATTTAAAAACAGCAAAAAAAGAAAGAAAAGGAAGCAGATGCAGAGGACAGCTTTTTAAAAGTAGTGCTTGTTTTCTTGGCCTTAAAAAGAAAAGAAAGAAGAAAGAATTAAGACCAGACAGTAATTACTCTTTTCTCCTGTTCCCTTTTCTATCACCTAGACAAACAGAAATTTCACCTACCTAGGCTGAATTTAAGAGGATAATATAGTCTAAGGTCATTTGGATGTTAGTTTTTAAATCTCTTTGGTCCATAGGCACAATGAGAGGTATTACTGTGACCTAGGTTACGTTCCTCAAGATTTGTACTCCCCCCCTTCCAAAACACCCAGGTTTGTATGTATAGAAACAGCCTATAACAATTTTTCTACTTAATTCCCCTAAGGTTTTGTACTTAGACTTGTGAGTCTGACTGCAATGAAAAGAAGTACTGAAAGCTTTATAATAAAATCTTTGTGTACTAGGTCCTGATCTGCAGAAACCCATGTGCATGCTTAACCATAAGCGTGTGAATAGTTCCGCTGAGTTGATTATGCTACTTCTGTTTATATGTTAAACACTTTTATAAATGTTTGCAGCGTTTGGCTTCAGAGGCAGCAGAAAATGCAGTTACTGGTTGCATGTTTTTAGGCAGGTTTTGTGGTGACAAACTGCCAGAAGTCCTCGCATCCTCCGACAGCAGGATGTGGATCGAGTTCCGCAGCAGCAGCAACTGGGTTGGGAAAGGTTTTGCAGCAATTTATGAAGGTACGCCTCTTACAGCATTAAAAATGACTTGATTATGGGGGAAAAATATTAACTGGATACCTTTGGATATTAAAAAAAAAAAAAAGAAAAATGTCAGAAATAACCTAATATGAAATCAATATTTTATTACTAAAAGAGGCAGTAGGTGTTAACTTACTAGACAGGACGTTTTGAAACTCTTCCTGGGATCAGATTTCAGATGACCTCTTTTCCAATGACACCACTGCTAATCATAGAATCATAGAATGGTTAGAGTTGGAAGGAACCTAAAAGGTCATCGAGTTCCAACCCCCCCTGCCATGGGCAGGGACACCTCCCACTAGACCAGGTTGGTCAAAGCCCCATCCAACCTGGCCTTGAACACTTCCAGGGGTGGGGCATCCACAGCTTCTCTGGGCAACCTGCTCCAATACCTCACCACCCTCACAGTCTAGAATTTCTTCCTAATATCTAATATTCATAAGCATTTTTTACCAGTCGTTTAGATAACTAAATATGTATTTTTTTTTGTGCTTAGTGTGTGGCAAGATTTCTTTGAGTACTTTCTGTTTATTCATCAGAAAAATCTGACTTAAATTTTCCATATGCTCCGGGATTACTTAACAGAGGCACTCCCCCACACTAAGTATATTAGCAAGTCAACATTCACCTGTTTAAAATAGAGCCTGTTTTCTTAAATATTGAATCGTGGTAGTAAACGGTATGATTTACTTGATATTCACAGATCTTTACATGGTTATCAGTACGGACCCTGAAAAGTGCATTTACTTTTCATGAAAATATTTTTTTATTTATATTAGCTGTTTCTTCAAATTCAGTGTAAGCTTGAAGTGATAAACTGATAGAGGTTAAAATGCATAGATCATTATAAAATATGAGATTTCTGCCTCATTTATCTCTTTGTAAAGGTTACTAAATATTAATGAAGAATGTTTCAAAGGTGAACAAAAAGTAAAATTTAATTATTTTGACCTTTTAAATATAACTTGTAGAATGTATAGATTCAGATTATTCAGGTTTCTAAACTCTTCCTGAACACTGTAGACATGGTTAGAGCTATTACAAATGCTGAATTATATGTGCTAAGTGGAATACATACAGTGGTTTAAATGTTTGTATTTTCAACAATTTGTCCTTGGTATACTTTTTAAGTCTTCTCCAGAATAATCTTATTATTAGTTTTAAAAAGCAGAGCATAAAATATCAGTTTGGGCATGGGGAGCAGAAAATGTCATTATTGACAATAAGAATTTTATGCTTTTATCAGCTATTTGTGGAGGCGAAATCCACAAAAACGAAGGCCAGATCCAGTCGCCCAATTATCCTGATGACTACAGACCAATGAAGGAATGTGTGTGGAAAATAACAGTGTCAGAAAACTACAATGTAGGATTAACCTTTCAAGCATTTGAGGTAAAGCCTTTTAACGGATCTCAGAAAAGCATCTAGTGGCTAAGTGACAGTGACATTTAAGGGAATCCTCATTAAACCTGTAAATGAATTTAAGAATTCTCTGTGAAGAATAAGCTCCAGAAACCAATTCTACTCTTCATGAAACCTTCCTTTCTGTAGAATTTTTCAAAATTAAAGGTTCTTCATGTTTCTATGCTATTTGAATTGGAATGTTTAAAGTACTGACAATAGTCACAGCTTAGCAAATACATAATCCATTTCAGCAAGGCTGTTTTAATATTCTGTTAAATAATAGGGATTTTTTATCTTTGCTAAATCTTATTGTTAAAAAGGAATGTCTATTTGGAAAGAAACCACTGTATTTTTTGGCTTCTGTTTTGAGAAGAAAGAAAAATAAGAAAGCCTACGTAAATTCAGTTTACAAACCTATATTTAGAGAGGGAAGAAAAAAGCCATGGTGAGTCATACTTGCGTGTCTCTTGTGTACATCTCTCTGCGTATAACATTGCTAACCAGTGGTAAACTATTGTATAATAAAGAAAAATAATATTTCATAGGTCTTTTTTTACACATGCACTATACACTGGTTTGGAGTTTGTAGATAAATTTAGTAATGTACTTTGAGTTCACTTGTATTATGTGAATATGCCTCGGAGTAATGACATGAATAACATTTTTTTTTTAAACTCTAATTTTTTTGGCTTGCATAGATATAAACACAGGTATCATAAATATAGATATAATTTCCAACCTGTAATTTCAGTTTTACGGATAGACTTCAGGGGCGTGGCACATTTTTGCTATCACAAAAAGGTATAAGCATGAGATAACAAGGCTTTGGGACTTTATCAGCAATTATAAATATAAACAATGAAAATTTTAATAATTTCACAAAATCTACTTCATTTGCCCTTTTTAATATCCTGAATTAATGGTGGGTCAATTGCAGACAAGATCAGCTCTGCATGCCCAAAGGATTTTCCAAATGCCATTCAGACTCTGCATGGCCTGGCTAAAGATTGCTTAACATGGTCTCTCTTTTTAAGCACTGTTGAAAATGCACAATGTTTTCAGTAGCTTTATATAATTTACCAACTAGATATGGAGCTTTTCTAGTCTGCCGTTGGTGCTCAGTATTTTTTAGTGTGATCCCAAGAGAAATGGCACTATACCTCTTCCTAAGAGACTTGCCACAGTGTTTGATCTCTGTGCAGATGCTCAGCGTAGGTCTACACACATGGTACATAATCGCTTGAACTGACCTCAGTTTAATGTCACCTCTGGGAGCATCAAACTTCCGTCTCTTCTTATCTTTCAGGACCTTTTTGTAATCATCAAATTATGGTCTATTTGGAAGTGCGAAGATGGCATATTCCTGCCTCACCATACAGCAAATAATTAGAAGCAAAGGACCAGCAAATGAGAGCACAATTTAGCAGGCTAGTGGTTAATGCTGTAAGAACAACATCCAGTTTTTCCCCCAGACTATTTAGTATTATGGCACTCTCTAGAGGTGAAACATGTGGACTGACACCTCGTAAGAAGAAAGAGGAAATTGAGCAGAAGTATAGTTGAGTGGTAGCCTCAAATTAGTGCCTCTGCTAGATGTGTTTTGAAAGAAAAAAAAATAGTAATATTCCAACAGTAGGGACTTGAAAAGCACATACTTTTCCAGGGAGAGTCTGAGCTGTGATTCCAGAGTGGCAAGATGCCCTTGAGCACCAAATGAGGTGCCCCAGAAAGGCACAAGACTTCTGTTATATCTGTCTTTGCAGCGTTTCTTACTGGCTTGTCCACAGGGCTCCCCGCTGAGAGTGAGAGTTGCTTTGGAAACTGCTCTGAAGTGCCTTGCCTAGACATTCACCATTGGGTCTGATTTCCATTTCAGGTCCAAGCGCCTGAACGTAGGTGTTCTGTTTTTTGCTACTAAGTCCTTCTCTGGACTGAATCCTTGGTGCACTGCCCAGTAAAACAAAAAGTTGTTTAAAAATCACAGTTCTTCGTGCCAGCTGAGATCAAAAAAAGTAAATGTCAGGCCAAAGAGTTATTGCAGCGTGTTTGTGAGAAAATTACTTCTCTGTCCTTTGAAAGGTACAGTTAAGTAAGAGGAATTCTCATTATCCATATGTAATGCTAGAAAAAATAACTGTATAAATAACCTTCACTCTGAAATGAAAGCACTAGGAAAGCTGAGAATTTCAAACTGTATCAATGAGTCATCTTGTTTTGCCTGCTGTGGGCAACTCGTTTTCCACTGAGTGTGGGATTACCCTTTCTTATTTGGCTGCCTGATGGGCAGCTACACTTTCCAGTATCTAGATGACAGCAGAGATGTTGGGACTCGTAACTTCATCTTTTTGCTTCATGGTTATAGTCACCTTTATTATACTGTTCTTTGAAAATTAGCAGTCCTTGTGTATTTTTTTTTTTAAAGAACTTTTGTTGGCACGCAGTTTCACCAGGTAAGGCAATCCAGAAGGTTTGTAGAGCTGAGCCATATTAATCTTCCTCATTTGAGTGGCCCTAATAATCTTTGTGCAGATAGTGTTCATTTAAACTATTTTTACATAAGAGAGTAAATATTTATCTGATCTGATATCTCTGAAAGAGAATAAAATGTATCTGATCTTCTGATTCCACTAGGCATGTATCCCACCTTTTATGACTAAAGTCTATGACTTGAGTCAGATATGCTTACCTGTACTGGAATTTGACTCTATCAACAAGTAAATTAACAATGACAAAAAGTAATTGGAAGACTTCTCCTGAAATGTGATTGCTCCGGGATTGGGATTTGCTCTTCAAATCCTGTCTTTTTTTTTTTTTTTCTTTTTTTTTGTGCTATATATATTTTTTTTCTGTTGGGGGAGTACTACAAAACAAAGGCAGTCCAGAGTTTTTTCAAAACTGAAACTATGTACAAGGAATTTTCTTTCCTTTTGAGAATGCATGTTGAGAACATATCTGGCTTTCCGTTTCACCAGGAGATTTCTTAGTGCTTTCTTGTGCTTATGCTCCTGTCTTAGGAATTTTTCTGGCTTTTCTCAGCTTAGTTGTCTAGTGCCATTCAAATTCTGGGTTTCCTCTAAGGCCTTCAAGGAGCCAATGGTATCTTTTGTTCTCCTATAAGCAGTGCAATTTTCTGCAAAACCTATTTATGCTTTTTTGCATTTGCACATTTTTTACACATTTTGTGTATTCTCATCCACGTGTAATATCAATCTTGTGAAGTTCAAATGCTCCAGTAAATAAGATTTACAGGACCAGTGCAGTTACAACTAAACTCACTGGGAGTCCTTTCATTAACTTGAGGAGATTTTCTGCCCTTGTAGTGAGAAGAATAAGAGACTATTGCAAGTGTGATAGATCTTTGTATGGCAGCGTTCCCAGATGACAGTACCATGACATCTTAAAACCTGAGGTACAGATAAGCAAAGAACATTTTATGCTAGTTCTTTTTCATTGGTTACCAAGTGCCTTAACACCAGTTGTCATTTCTCATAAAACACAATACCTGTCCTTTAGTTTATATATAGGTGTAACGATTTAATGCCTTAATATAATAATATTGAAAATAATAATGGCATCACTTGCAGTTGTAGTATACTAAAAATAAATGAATATGGTAGAGTGGCCGCCCTTCAAATTATTTTATTGAAAATCAATAGCTCTTTCTAAGTTGGTTAATTTTCATAGTCTTAGGAAGTTTAGCAGCTTACTGCTACACAATGTATTTTTAGCTCTTGTCTTCTGCCAAAAATAGAGTGATTCTCAGAAAAGAAACTAACAATTCACCTCATTGGGAATTTGCTATGTGTAACTCAGAGTTGCAATTGGCCTGTGAAAAATCAGATTTTCCATATTGCCCCATAGAACATGGAAACATGGAAAAAGACAGATGTTAATTAAAAGCCTTGAGTAGTGAAATGACCACAGACGTGTGGGGAAAATACACAATTCTTTCATTGATATTAGTGGGCTTTGGACCAGGTCACTTCTTTCTGCGTCAGAGTGCAATATGGTTTTTACTGAGATAACAAGGCAGACTTTGTTTCAAAATGGAATATGATGTCATGTGTTTAAAATTTATTATTTAGATTAATGCAAATTTGGAATTGGTATTACAGTGTCAAAAACTTATCAGTGCTCAGGTAGACACATGCCCGACTGCATTAGTTGCAAACATACAATTGCTGTTGAAGTCAGCATTGGGTGGTTGCTTCCCAGGTCTTCTTGACTTTTCTTACTCATTTCCCAAACTCTGGCCCAAAGCAATTCCTGAGCAAACAGCTAAGAAATCAGAGTAAATGGCAATATGGATTGTGCCAGATAAGTGAGTGGGAGAAAATTACGTATTTAAATGCTTGAAGAATTGGAAAGTTGGAAAGAAGACAGACAAATTTAATGTGTAAGTGCATGCCATATTTTGATGCCATTAAAATGAAATAAAATCAAACAGCTCCTTCCCCCAGTTTTCCCTCTTACATAAAAGAAGCAGAAATCCTAATGTGCTAAATGAAAGCTCCTTAGTCTGTGGTGGTTATTGAGCTTAGTGTTGGTCATGATGCATAATTAGAGCAGAATATCACCAGCCACTTGTACTAACTGTGCAGTTTACATGCAAGAAAAACTCTGTCTGGAGATAAGATGTGGATTTTTCTGGCTTTGGTGTGGTTTTGACTTCTTTGTTATTTTAACAAAATTCGGATGTGCTGAGTCACATTTGAGGCTTCTTCAACCCCTTTTCCCTGACTATGGTCTCCCCCACTCCCCCCTTTAACCTACCTTACGATTCAGCTGCTTAGTTGAACAATAGTTTTCTTAGAGGATTTATTTTTGAATGCTTGGATTTCTTGAATTCTTTTATAGCTAAGATGCTATATTACTTGAGTAACGTGAAGTAATCCTGCAGTAAATTGACCCAGATCAAGAAGGTTTCTTAATTCTGTTGGGAAAGACACTCTCAATAAAGATAGGCATCAAAAATTTTCTAGGCTCCGGACAGGATCATAGTGAGGCTGCTACTGATTTCTTCTTTGGGGAAATTCCCACTCTGACTGACTCTGTAAATACTATTATTTAAAGAGCACAAGACTTGCTACCCAAGTAGAAATGCACACGTGTCCACTCATATGCTAGTCTATGTTTGCATGTCATCTGGCAGAAGGTTTAAATGAGGCACATTTTCAGTTGTTCTGGTTTCAGTAGGTTTCTCCATCAGTACGGCAAAGATTCACTCCATTGACTTAGAAAGTCAAAAGATGACACCTGAAATAAGGAATCGTGCAGCAAAAACCAGACGCATAATGATGATAGCTTTTGTCATCTGTTCTATTGGCTACTTTAGAGCTGATAATTCTGGAAGTGTGTTTGGATGTAATTCTACAGGTGCCCCAAACTCTCAATGTGCTGTAATTTTTTACTTACCCTGCAACATCAGTGGGTAGTGACAAATGCAAAATTTTGCACTGTGTTGAAGACAAAGGAAGAAAATAAAATATTGATCATGACCTGAAATAGCAGAGTTTGATCATGTCTAGAAATCTTATGCATGTTAATAAAAAGTCAGCTTTTTAATATTTCAAAACCAATTAATATTTCTGACCTGGTTAGTTGTTGAATGATTAACCTTTTATACTTGAGTGTACATGAGAAATGAGGGCTTAACTTGAACTCAGAGTAGGAATATGACAGAACATTGGAAAGCTTAGAGGTGAGCATATCTTTTTAGCTACTTTTTTCCAGACTGTTGTGTCCTATGTAACAATCTCCAAACCATTTCTTCTTGTAGAAAACAAGTATAGTTAAAAAAAGTCCAGTGATGCTTGTTCTTTTCCTCATCTTCCTGGTGTTTGAACCCTAAACAGAGAAATCTAACCTTAACTTTGAAAAATTTCTGTCCTGTTTATTAGCTGATTGATATTTGATATTTATGGTCAAGTTCAAGTAGGTCACTTTAAAAATAATTTTTTACAGATTGAAAGACATGATAATTGTGCATATGACTACTTGGAAATTCGAGATGGAACAAATGAAAACAGTCCTTTAATTGGTCACTTTTGTGGCTATGACAAACCAGAAGACATTAGATCTACCTCTAATACCCTGTGGATGAAGTTCGTTTCTGATGGAACTGTTAACAAAGCAGGGTTTGCAGCTAACTTTTTTAAAGGTAAATGTTAAAGCATATTTTGGGAGCTGTGAACTGCTTATCACTTGATTTTTTACTAGAAAAAATATGATAGGATATGAAAAAAATTTTTCAACCTAATTTTTCTAAAATCAGTTCTGTACTGTCTCCAGTATATTTTTTACCTGGGCATGAAATTTTATCCAATCAAAAAAAGTTGAGGTATTTCTATCTCCTTGTAAAATATGTCCAAAGAATGAAGGAACATATCCAGTGCAACTTCCTACTCTCTTCAGGCTCAAATAATCAGCTTGCTTTTGAAACAGCTTTGAAACATATCTTATCTCGTAAAAATGGGGAGGTTTGGTCATATTGCTTTATCAAATATAAATAGTATAATCACAATAGAGACCATGTGGTCTTTTCTGGTATTTCTTTTTTTTTTTTTTTTTGTGTAAATGTTGTGTTTTTTTCTAATCTCGTTGCTGTGTTAGGCGGCTTTATCAATTTATTACTTGCTGTGAAGCAAGAAAGCAATAACAACTGAGAAATCATACAGTGACCAATGGCCTCCCCATCTTCCTCCAGTTTTGGGAGGTCTGTGTGATACAATTGCAGCTACACCTGCAGCAGCTGGTGCACGGGGAGTCTGTAATTCCTACCCTGTGCTGCCCATGGCACAGTGAAAGCCACCATCAGTGGTGTGGCCATGGTGACACCCAAAATACAGGTCACAGCACCGGGAGGACCTTTTTGCTGTTTTGAAAAGCCACAAGCTGGGGCTTTTTTCCCCACTAACTGTTAGTTTTTACTCTAGACAATTGTAACCTTGAAGGCTGTAGACACGAGAGTGGGAGCTCTGTTTTATTTTGAAGAAATTACTTGTCCTGGTGTAAGGAAACAATATTTCAACATCTGAGGAATATTTTAACAATGAATCTCGTGGGTATACTTCAGAGCTAGTAGAGATAATACATTATTCCTTTCCCTCCCCCATCCCTAATGCATCTTGTTCCTTTTAATATCAGTAGAATGAAAACCTGGGATTTGAGGATTCTGTTAATCTGTTTTTGAGTATGAATTCGGGCTAATGCACAAATTGATTCTGTGGGAGATAAAGTGCCCTTCAAGTGACCCTGCTGTGGATTTTCAATCTTTCTTTCAATACTTTATACAACCTTTAGATTACGGCTGCCTGAATTATTGTATGTTGCCCACAAAGTGCTTATAAATTAGGTCTGCAGCTGTTGGTGGGTATTGTTGTAAAAAAACCCCACCCAAACTCCACAAAGGACAAATTTTTATTTTCTCCATTGCAGGTCTCCTTAGTATTTGAAAACGCGCTAGTCAGCAACCACACTGTGTTATGTAGTGCACCTTATAATGGCATGCATATAGCTTTGTGGGTTAATATTGATCCAGCAGTTACAGCTGAGGAAGGTCATTATTTAACACGTTTTTGCATTCTTCCCTGTCTTGGCAGAGGAAGATGAATGTGCCAAACCTGACAATGGTGGCTGTGAGCAGCGCTGTGTAAACACTCTGGGCAGTTACCAGTGCGCCTGTGATCCTGGCTATGAACTTGGTCCTGACAAAAAGAGTTGTGAAGGTACAGTGCGTTGCTGTGTTATGGGCTCTTAAAGCTCACTGGGTGCCATCGCTTGAGTGAAATGCCACACCTTTCTTATGCTCTGTTGTAGCAGTGTGAGAACTGTGGAACCCAGCCTGGAAAACCAGTGCTCCCTTTTAAGTTGTGGTGCTGGGGTGATGTCTGTCCACAGCAGTCATCTTCATCCGGTGTCTGTCGCTAATTTAGCTTCACAGGTTTTGCTGTTAGTCGATTGGGGCTGGTGCAAAGCAGGACTTTGTACCTTCCTGAACCACTTATTACAGTATTCAAACTCATTAAAGCAAAGTCTCCCACCATGTATAAGGAGAAAATTATCAGCAGAGCAACGTGCTGTTGTCTGAGTATCAGAATACTTAATGATCCCTCTGACCACCTCTGACTGAGGTGTGACTGGGACGGTGGCAGGATCCTGTATTCTAGCTCAAAGCTCAGAAATCCTCCCCACTCCCAGTCAGGTTGGGGACTTTTCTTGCTGGAAACAAATTCTACATTTCAGGGTGAGCAAAGCCTGCTCAAACAATCATTTGGAGAAATAAACACCTGATAAATGGAAGTCTCTATAAACATAGGATTGGACTGAGGTAAGCTTTTGCATTCTATACATATTTCATATCAAAGGAAAGAAGCAAAAGCTCTTGATCATTACACACCAATTATTGTTTCTTTTTTTATTCATAAACACCAATAAATTCAGGGATAGCACAAATTATTCTTATTTCATCTGTTTTTTTCAGTAGTGAATGGAGTTTGAAAATTGGAGTGTTCGGTGTTATGGTTTTCTTCAGATGTGATTCACTGGTCTCTCTCTTTTCCAGTTCCCTGGCTTTAATTCATGATTTCTCACAATTTGGGGTAGTTTTGCTTAGTTTCTTTGCACTTTTTCTTCTTTTGCGTTTAATTCTGTAGGGTTGGGTTTTTTTGTTCATTTGGCACGTGTGTGGGCAAGGTGGTGATCATCTTAGACTACAGGCATGTTAGACTGCAGCTCTCATCAAGCCAGTTGTTTTTTTGGTTGTTTTTTTTTTCCCCCCCTCAACTTTAGTAGTGAGCACATTGGAAAAACGATTTATTTCAAAAAGCCTATTGTATTAAGATGTCTGCATATTAGGCAGTATGCAGAAAGTAAGGTTAACCTAATGGGGGCCATGAAGACAAGTTTGATCTCTGGGCCTTTGATCATCAGCCCAAATTTATGTAAGGAATTTCGTTTAGTCTGCCTGATGATCTGAGTGAGAATATTAGGGAAGATTACTGGTCTTTCAGAAAACTATTCCTTCTTCCTCCGAAACATAGAGAAGGAATACCTCTCTGGCACTCAAACAGAAAAGCAACTCTGGCAAAAAGGGGAGTTGTTCAAAGTAGTGCGGTGCAGCACAGTGTGCAGTAAAATCCCTGACCTATCCCTACAAGTGTAAATGCATTTGTTCCATGGGAGGTAGCACTCACTATATGTAGATGCTGCTTGCGACTGCTGAATTAAAATCACTGTGTAATCACAGTGAGTATTATACCCTAGTTATAGTTTGGGAATTTAAGGGGTGACCTAGCTGTATTAATTCACGCATGATGCCAGAGTAGAAGCCTCTAACTCAGAAACTCTGCCCAATGCTTCACTGCAGTGTTGACATGCACAGAAAATTGCTTCATGCTGGTCTAATCCAAGTCTTCCCTGCTGGCAGCAGATTACAAGGCTTTAAGAGTTGGGGGTTTTTTTTCAGTATTTCCACGTTTTCCACCGCTGCCTCAAGGAACAATGGAGTGATGTTGAAAAGCAGAAACTGAAAACTAGTGGTCAATTTTAACCCTGACCCAGACTGGATCATTTAGGGGTACAACTTGTGGCATCTGATTGTGGTCTCTAAATCTGTGCCCAGATTTTTTTTGACACACTGTGATGTGACACAGGGTCTTTGCCCCACCCTCCGATCAGATTACCTTTACATGTATACCAAGAAGTCCTTTGCATGGAAAGCCAGGTGCTGGGAGGAAGACTGAAATGTGTCTGGGTTGGCCAAATGTGCCCCGACACAGAAAGTGGAGAGTTCTCCCAGGTGCGTTAGATGAAGTAGATGTAGTGTGTGAGCCCAGTGTGTAGCTAGACCGGAATAGCTAGTTTTTCAAGCATTCAGTGTTAGCACAAAACAGTTGGAAGAAGGTGGAGCTTCGCTCCACCAGCTCATTATAAAGAGATTTGTGGATGATTTCCAGTGCTGTCACAGTGCTGGAATGGTATCAATGGAGCAGAGTGTGATAGAGAACCCCTGCAAATCTCATTACTTTCCTTTCCTTTTTTTTTTTTTTTAAATAAAATTTCCACAGATGGAAAAGATTAATGTGTTTATCCTTTGCTGTCTGAACTGCATTCACAAACATAGTATTGTATTGTTCTGTTGTATGGAGGTGACTATTCAGCATACGTTTGGAAATAATAGGTATTTTCTCTATTACCTGGACATCCATACTTCAACAAAAATAGTTGTGACTGAAGAATACGTGACTGCTATCCCAAAGCAGTGACCCTATGTAGTAGGTTATGGGAGGTGTGTACAGCTGTATGAGCTGAGGCAGGTAGGGCTGATTCTGGATCAATAATCAAGGAGAGAAGCTGGGGAAATGCAAAGCGCATCTTAAGTAGTCCATCTGTCAGAAGAGGAGTGGTCAAGGTCCTGGGGAGGGCGGTGAGGTCAGAGGACTTTCATGGGAAAGGCTGTCAGAGAATAACCAGAGTCTCTGGAGGGAAGGGAAAAGAATGAATATGATAACGCCTTGTGTAGTCCTGAAACTTATCTCTGTCCGCAAACCTGCAAGCTGTTCAAGATAGGGGCTGTCTCTTTCTCTTTGTTTGCACCAAGCATGATAAAACAAGATTCTGATTAGTCTGTCTGGGCATTACGGTGGTATAAGTAATGAGAGGACTGAATCTTCTCAGTGTGCTTCTGTTTATAGTAAAACACGCTTTCAGTCAAGAAACGATGCTCTCCCTTTTAATTTTACAGCTGCTTGCGGAGGACTCCTGACAAAGCTAAATGGGACTATAACCACACCAGGGTGGCCCAAAGAGTATCCTCCAAACAAAAACTGTGTGTGGCAGGTGGTTGCCCCGACGCAATACCGAATTTCAATGAAGTTTGAGTTTTTTGAGTTAGAAGGGAATGAAGTAAGTAACTGCGAACAAAGAGCTGCACAATCTGTCTCACGCTAAACAGTTTCATGAGCATTCAAAAATAAATATTGTCTTATAAAGCCCTTGCTGACTGTTCATACGCTGACAATAACCATAGATATTCTTGTTTTCGTTTTGGGACTGTTTCTGGATTCTTTCAAAACAAATATGGAGAGAATAGCTTTCTTTTACATATCATCTAAATGTATATGTATTACATGAAATTTAAAAGAAATGTTCTCTGCTGAGTTTCAGCTGACTTTTTTTATCAACAAAGTAAAACAAAGCAAATGGCTGAGGCATATTGGAAAGAATTCAAGAGAAGAAAATCTGGAGAAACCAAATCATCTTTACAGACTATGACTACAAAGAATACACATAAGCTCTGGTTAGTGAGGGAGCGTTTAAATCACTTATAAGTATCTCAGGGGGGAATATTTTAAAAGGAGCAATACCAGAAATAATGCACAATAGAACAGCAGCAATGTTTGAGCTGGGCAGCCCCTGGAGGCATGGGGAATCTCATCCCCAGGTCGGGGAGGGGGGTAGGGCAGAGCTCTCCATGTGGTAAGGGCTGGTTCCTATAGCTCTAAACAAAACGGTGGAGGTCACAGTGTTTTTTTGGGTGCGAATCGGTAAGACATGGGTTTCCACATCAACTTTTCAGCCTCTATTCTGCTTCCTAAGCAACACTCTGTCATACCACTGAGTTCCCTTGCTAGACTCTAGCCATAATGTACTGTCACCATCAATTTTATCTGGATATTCTTCATGTGGTGTTAAGAACTCAAAGCCCATGACGTTATTTCTGACTAAACAAATTTGTAGCAACATATTTGATGTGAGGATGTGCTGTGTTTTGGGCATGAGATCTGAAGTGGTAAAACATGGAGTTTAATTTATGACTAAAAAACAACCCAGCCGTGGCTTCTCCAAAATATCTCAAAATTATTTGAAGAAGCAACAATGTGAGGTTGATTTTTCTTTTCATTAATAATTTGTGGTGGGTTCTAAAGTCCATGAAATTTTGACTTACTTTTAATGATTTATAACATGTTACATTCATATTCGGTTATCATCATTACAAGAACTGTAAAATGTAGAACAAAATCTTACGAATCCCAAAGAATTAAAACTGAATTACCATTTGAACAAGTCATAAAACATTTTTCCTGCACTTTCTTGATACTTAAGCCAGATTTGCAGGGAAGACACCTGAGCTATGATGAAGTTAAATCCGTTTTCTAAGGTCATGCAAGACACATAACTTCAGCAGATATGAAAAATATATACATAATGTTTTTCAACATTAGAACTTTGGTTTGATCCTCTCCTGTGCTACTAAATCAGCTTCAGCTTTATATTATTAAGTAGTAGTACTAAGAATGGTACCAGTGAAAATCAGAAGAAATACATATAATACCTGCAACATTCTAATATATTGTCTGAGTGCAGACATAAATTGTATACATTTAGCAAATGCTCTAATTTTTTTTTATAGAACTCCATTTAAGACAAGGTTTAATATGTCTTTTTCAATATTACAATTTTAATATTTTACACTTACAATTTAAAATTTTAGTTTTATGTGTCACTTGTAAATTTTTTTGAAATATAGTGTTGTATGAAGTTAGACCTATCTGCAGTTACATTTCATTTCTAGTCTAAAGTTATAAAACCATCAAAACTCACCACTGATGTATTGCTGAAATTGCTATTTATTAACATTGTGAGCTGTATTTGAAAATCACACGTGACCTTGAATTTATCTTACAATTAATATAAATCAGCATGTGGCAGCAACTCAAGTTTTATAAATCTGTGTTCTTTATATTGTATAAAAGTAGTTTCAAGTAAGTTAGTCACTTTCTATCTCCACAACATATGAAAATTGTTCCAGTAACAATGAAAATTTAATCTGCATCTTAAATGTAGTATATTCAAAAAAATTGGAAATGTTGACAATCACTTAATATTTCATGCAGGAAGAGAGCAAAAAAGGCCCAATATCCTTTTTTATATTTCTCCTCCAGCTCCCCTGACATTTCTTTTTTGACTAGAAATTACGATTTATCAAATACAACTTGGATTTAAAGGACAATCTAAGCTCTGTATGAATCCTCCAGGCCACTGGTTTCTCTTAAGCTATTAATTGCAGACAACTGGGACATTTTTGATTAAATGATTGATAGCTGAGCCTAAGAAGCTTAGAAGTTTTTGGGTGGAAGGCTTTAGGTTGACCAAGGGATTATGAATTGAAAGTATTATCATGAGTAGTAGGCCTTGCATAAGGCTTTTTTGTTACATTATTTTACTTTATTTTATTTTTAACCTTTTAGTGAAAATTACATGTATCAGCCCTCCAAATTATAGCTATGCTACCGTTAAAGAAAGATCTATAGTTTTAATTATGCCAATTTATACATGTCTAAATAAAATAATATGTCTTAAATACATTATGGTAAAAACCTATCTTGTAAGTTTCTGAGTGAAAATTAATATATTTTTAAAAATCTATGAGATGCATGCAGTAGAAGTTTTGTAGGTTCTGGGTATGTGATTTATAGCACAAAGATAGGTATAATTTATAGGGTGAATATTTCTAGAATTTAGTCTATTCTAACTGGAAGTTTTACTTCTTAGATTAAATGGAAACGTTACCAGGCATCTTGAAGTTTAGATACCAAACACAGATTAGTATCTATCAAAATATACTTTTGAATGTAATGCATAGTGTAGATATGCTTCAGTGACCTTAAAATATTCTTCCACAAAATCAGTAAACATTTGTAAGCATTTACAAATGTTTTCAGAGTCAGGGAAAAGTTAAAAAAAAGGTATTATTATCCTATTATTAAGCAACATATACCAATCAGAGTTCTTGCATTTGTAAATAACTGCATGGTTTTTTTTGATTAGCCAAAAAAAATATTTTCTCTCTTTCTCAGGTTTGCAAATATGATTATGTGGAGATTCGTAGTGGCCTTTCTTCTGATTCTAAACTACATGGTAAATTCTGTGGTACAGAAGTGCCTGAAGTTATCACCTCTCAGTACAACAACATGCGAGTTGAGTTCAGATCTGACAACACGGTGTCAAAGAAAGGCTTCAAGGCACACTTCTTCTCAGGTATAGAAAATCACTCTTGTGTACCTGTGAGTGTCTCTGAGCACACACTGACTAGGGGGAGTGAATACTGTACTTCGGTATGAAAATGCGTGGTCTTTTCCCTTACAGTTTTTCTGGTAGCTTTGACTTGGTTTTATTTATATAAGCATAAACCACTGTCCTGTCCTAAAATTCTGTTCTGAACTGTAATGTCTGTCTATAGTAGAAAATACATGGAATGCATGTATATATTTTTAAACAACAGCAGAGGCAAATGAACTTTGTGAGATACAGAGGAAAAAAAGCAAATTTACTAAGTGTTTTTAAATTTCTATTGGATTTCTTTTATCCCAAGCTTTGTTGCTATTTTTTCAAATCCCAGTTGTAACGTGATACAAATTACATACCGTGCACGCTTGTCTTTTTTTCACTCAGGTCTCTTAATATAATGCATTAGTTATGAAATTACCACTTTGTGCTCCAACATTTGTTTAACATTATGGGTACTTTCTTGCCAAACTTTGCACTTCTTAATGTTTTGCAGAAGAACAGAGTTTAAGACTTTGCTCTTGCAAAAACGCGTGTCTTTCGTTTTGAGTGTAATTTCACTGAGGCAGGTCAGAGTGGTGGAATTTTATATCATCTGAGAACATGTATTGTTGAATAAAGTTAGACATGAGTGAAGCTGAAGATGTGAGGAGATATTTGCACGACAGTGGTCTCTGCAATTATCCATTGAGGATAGATTATAATAATTTGGCTGTGGCAGGTTACCACCTGGTGTTAGTAGTGGAATTTTGCCTAGTGATTTTCTTGTGTGTTTACACACACACATGTACATAGGTGTGTTATGTTGTGTTACACCACAACAACACAGTCCCATCTGCCCACCTCTCCAAACTGGAAGTTATCCAGAATCATTTGGGATTTGAATTCTGCCCCAAGTTTTTTGATAGCAGTGAAAATCTGAATCTGCAAATCCTGATTATGTTTAGCATGTAGTAAAATGTATTACCAGGCACTGTAATTAGCATTTGTTTGCTAAAATATTTTATCAAAGCTGAAATGAAAATGGTATTGGTTAGCTTTGATAACTTAACTATGAGTAAGTAAAAAGAATCAGTATATTGTATAAGTGATATAGTTTGGAAAGTGAGGAAAACAACTGTCCAGACAAACAGTTTAGACTTTCAATGTTTTCTCATTATGGTTGCTTTGATTTTTTTCTTAAGCAATTATGAAAGATAAAAAAAGTGTTTCATCTCATAGAAGGAAGTTAACAACCATTTTACCTTCTCTAAAGCATATTATTTTTCTACTTGTTATCACATTTCTGTGGTCATAGTCTTTCAGATGCATCTTTACATAGAGTAGCAATTTTTAATTTTAAATTTGTATTTTACATTAGCAAGAAGCTTTCAAGGTTTACTCATTATTTGTAGTAAATACATGTATGAACACAACAGGGCTTCTTCCTAGAAACAGTTACACAACTAGTCATTTCATGTAGGCCTAGTATTGCCAGCAGGAATTGTCATATATTTTGACTTTTTACAAGAATAATTATTGACGTGTTCCAGTTCTAAAAATGGCCTACAAATTAAGTTTGTTAGGTATTTTCAGAATCTATACAGATATGCCAGATAAGATTGACAATTATAGCTTCATAATTTGTGTAAGCTCTGTTGTTCAGAAGTTGTATTTTGTGGGCATGCTGAACATTTATACATTTATAGTAAAATTTTGGTTTTCTTTAAAGTGACAGTTCATCTTTACAGATTTATTTATTTATTTATTTTAGTGATTGTTTACATGACCTATTAATATTATGAGTGGGTTCTAGGAAGAAATCAGGCCAATGTTGTATGTTGGGGAAAGACTAGACTACAATTCATGGAGTTCAAAGCATCAGGTCGAAATCCTTCAGAACCATTATTTCCCTTGTCTTTTTCACTTCTGAATGAAATGTTCTTCCCTTTCTTCCCCCAGGTAAAACCAGTTTTTTCCTGGTAATTTAAAAAATATAAGTTTTAAATGATGCCATTGATTACTAAAATAAATTCATTAGCCAGGAATAAATCTGATCTAATGTGTTTTTTTAATGAATAGAAATGTGTGATGTGTCCTGGATATAGTATATACCTAATCCCCTTCAAAGAAAGATAGTTTGAGATAAGTAGTCTTTGAGTCTGTAAGTATATAAATTTACTGATTGCTTCATAATGCATTTCTACCATAATCTCTTCTCTCATTTCATATGAGTTCAGATATTTCGTATTTTATTTTTATTCTTTCTCAATTTTCTTCCAGTTTGTTACTGTTTCTGGCAGATTCTATTCTTCTACGTTATCTGGATTTTCTCTTTTGAAAGTATTTCCTGATTAAAACAGAAACTTTGTAATGCTTGAGACAAATCAAACTTCTGAACTTGAAGTATCTAAAAAGTTGTCATCTCTGATTAATTCATCAGACAAAACTTGCATGGCTGTCAGAAAACATTATAACTTGCTTACCCCTGAATTCCTTAATATGGGCATAATATGCTATTGATCTGTCAATGAAGAACACACTTAAGACTTCAAGTATTTTGCCTTTGGGAGTTGATATAGCTGATCACAGTTCAGCTGATGAAGTGGTTTTTTTTGTCTATTTATATACTTGTCTTCAGAATACACTACTTTTAGAATTATATCTGTGGAGAAATACTTAGTGCTAGTGTCTAGGATAAATTCCTTCCAGCAATTAACAGTTTTATTAACTAAATCACAATAGAAGTATTTGTAAGCATTCAGTTATAAAGACATATATAATGAAAAAAATCACTAATGAGTAAAACACTGTATCGTGCAGTCGATTCACCAGTAAAGGGCAAGTGCAATGCTCAGCAAGAGAGACAGGTGGGTAAGTCAGATTAGTTTGAAGATTAGGAACTGTAACGTGTTCCACAAAGCACAGATAAAGAACTTTTTTTTGCAACTTTTATGGTGGTGAATTCTGTAGCCACAACTACAGTTGAGAAGGCATGGCCCAGCTCCAGCTCCGGTGACAGAAAGCAGTTTTTGGGTGGTTGGAACCCGCTGTGATAAACTGTGAAAGCAAACAGTGACACAGGGCAACAGATGACCTGCATTAGGAAGGTATTTATGTTGATATAAGACAACATGTAATTACATTTTTGGCTGTAAAATGGTGTTAACAGCCAGACAGGTGCTACTGGAAAGTGAGAAAAACTTTTTTTTCAACATTCTGTAAAATTTACATTTGATGGGACAGTTCTGAAGACAGCTCAGTTGGGAGCCGTTGCAGGGATCTAGCTAATCTCCAGAGACACTCTTGTACATTTATAATTGAGTTTCTTGGATAAGGAGAAGAAACTAGGAAGTAATAATATATTAATTTTTTAAAATCTTTTATTACTTTTTTTTTTAATTGGATATTAGGCTTCTAAAGTAAAAGCTTCTGGTAATTAGGGTTTTATTCTTTCTCCCTCTCTCTTTCTCCTGTCCCTCCTCTCTCTCTCTTCCACTCTTGTCAGAAGACCTATTGCAGTCTGCTGGGCCCATAAGACTAGAGGAGGGTAAAATAACTCCAGGAATTTAATCTAGGGAGGGAAAAAGATAACAATTTTTTTTTTTTCTGTGATGTTTCCAAGAAGATAGTCTAATTATTTCTGTAAATCAGTCTTTGTGTAGTGGTATGCTTAATACCCAGTGATAATTCGTCACTAAACTGCTTCCATTTATCATAAGTTTTAGAGTTATTTCAGTGTTTTAAATAAATATGATTCATTTAAAACATACACGGTGTTTGATGTAATATAGAAATGAGGATTGTTGGGACATTTTTTTTCTTGGGTCATGATTCATTGAGCAGTTAAAAAGAGAAAACTAGAATGTTTCTAGCCTTGAGCAACTTTGTTTTGGAGCACAAACTCATCTCTGGTGCCGTGCTGGTGCATTTTTTTCCACAGACAAGAAAGCTGCCTGCAAAGAGAAAATTTTTGTTTTTGAATCTTGCAAGGACTTGATACAGGTCCCTTCAGGCCGAGTACGTATTATTCACAGACTGGTGGCCTCTGAGGGTCTCAGAGGTACGACCATTTGTCCTCTGAATGATTCAGTCTAACATTTTGTTGAGAATGGATCTTTCCCTGTTCTGAGTACTGAAATGAGAAAAGAAAGAAAGTATCCATTCAAAACGGGGAGACTCATTTCCATCTGTCAGCATAACAAATGGCTTTGTTTTTACATGGCAAAACATTTGTTCCTATAACTAATACAGACTAATTGTTTTTTCATGAATTTTGAAACTGGGTAATCAATTTGACAGAAAGTCTGTTCCGAATTAGGAAGTGTGAGGAAGGCTCGTTCAACAGTTGCATCCTTGATTAACCATGTACAAGTAATTATTGTGGTTCAAAAATGTTCTAAAGCTGCTTCTTTCTACCTTGTGTCCATTGTTTTATCTCTGAGGAGGTCCAACATGGGACTGTTTACTTATGTACTTGTCTCTTAAGAGATTATTTTACAGAATATAAGCTTATTTAATGTTAAAATACTTTTCAGTACTTTCACACAGTTTGGTGGAAGATAAAAATGGACAGCGCTTTTATTTAGAATTTGTGTAACTACTCAGTATTTGAAAGCCTAACTTGAATGCATTTTGAGCTTGCCTTCCCTTTATTTTGTTATTTTGGTAGAAAACTACAAACTATTACTTAAGAGGGCAAATATTGAAGGGTTTTGTTCATATTTTATCTAATTTATCATTTACTTGTTACTATTCTTCACTTGCAACATGGAATTAGTTTATGAGAGTACTCGTTTTTGAAAAGATGAAAGATTATAAATTTTTTTTGGAATTAAATAGACTTGCTACCTCAGTTTGGGACTTGCATTGCAAGCTGCATAAACAGTGTATTGTAGAGCTTTTATGTTTCTTTCATCATCAAAATGACAACTAGCCTTTGGATGTATGATTCTGGGAGCTACCTATGTTTTCGGCTGTTTCTTAACCTTCAAATCTGTTCATATCTGCAGAAAGCTTCCAAAAACTTTCAGTGCAAACAAATTGGAGATTTACAGGACAAAATGCAGTGGATGCTTGGGGCTGACTTGCAAAATTTATCTATACATGTACATTATTATCACATATTATAAGTAGAAGCTAATTTTTATAGAAAGACCTGCAAGTCAACGAGTCAAGTGTTGCATACATTTTGGTAGATAAAGTTGATGTGTATGCAATTATAGTGCAGACTTCCTTTGTTGTGTTACTGAATTTAAGCATCAGTAAAGGCAGGGAAAAAATGCATAAGTAAGACAACGAAAAGAGACTTAAATTATCCATAGTGGCTTGTAATCTAGAGAAATTCTTACTGTGCCTACAAAAGTCTGAAACATTGCATGTTACCTTGTTTGAAGATAACGCTCGCTGCTGCTTTCCAAGGTACATGAGGCTGAAGGGGGTGAATGCTCTGCATTCCAGCCCTGCAACAACTGGAATGAGCACAATTTCTTTGCTCTTCTTCCTCCTCTCTTTTGCATGTTGAAATGACACATTTTGTAAGATGCGTTTTTTTTAATATGTCTGTGTTTATATATATATTTATATGGGTATATTTTTTTTATATCTCAGGATTTATGTGTCTATACTTAAATAGGTATATAAATGTGCATGCTTATATACATGTATTTGTATATATATGTATATGTCAGGAGCAGTCTGCCTCTTAAATGGACCAGCTTCACCTAAAATGACAACAGCTGAATTGACATAGAAGGGTGGCAGCTGAGGCCTCTTGCTAGAATGACAGCCTGTTAATCTAGTTTGGCTTTTTTCCATGCAATGAATTTGTAGCTGTTTAATGCAGGTCAAATTTCCTTCCCTACTCTCTGCTTTACTTCTAACACACTAAAAGCTCTTTTGAAGGATTATATGTTAATAAACAGAACTGCATGCTATATTGTAGATCTCCTTGAAATAACTAATGCCAGTTTCTTTTGTATGTTTTTCAATGAAATGTTTTTCTTTTTGTGATGTTCTGTAATGTCCAGATTCATTAAAAGTAAAGCACATTGTCACTCTGCTGGGGAAAAAAAAAATCAACTTATTGAAAAAGTTTATGTTAAATCCTTCTTTTCTTACATGTTTAATGTGCAGAGCTTGAAACCTTGTTTGGCCTACATGTTCCTTTCAACATACTACCATTAAATTGTGGAATTTGCATAAAGTTGGGATACTTTGTGTTGTCCATAAATTATGCTACCATTGTTTACTGAAATAAAGCTTTGGTTGAGATATTTATGAAATTTTTACCAGCTAGACCACTTGAAAGAGTAAACGCTGGTAACTGTCTTATCTCCTTTGATTTAGCTTGTTTGTTTTACTAGTGTTCCTCTGGCCTAGGAACTCCCCCTCATCTCCCAGAAAGATGAGACAGACTATTTGTGCCATGGTGCAAGGTTGCAGGCTGAGCAATGAGTGGCCAGAACTAAGGTACCACGAAACTGCCATACTGAGAAGAGTGACTGTGTCTTAGCTTATCCCTTTCTGGACTCAAACACTGTGCTAAACCCCTTTTTTTATTTGATAATGAGGACTACAGCTAGCTGTGATGCTCACCCGACTGTGTTGTGTATTTCTTAGACAAGGATGAGTGTTCGAAGGACAACGGTGGCTGCCAGCACGAGTGCATCAACACGGTAGGAAGCTACGTTTGCCAGTGCCGAAATGGATTTGTGCTACATGAAAACAAACATGACTGCAAGGAGGGTAAGTAATAAGGTATTTGAGTGGTTGATTATACAGCTGTCTTACAGAAAGCTCTCTGTAGCTCTCCTTCCAAAGGGAGGCAAGGAAAGAAAAAGATCTTGGTAATTTGGGCTTAAACACTCCCCTGCCCCCCTTTCCTGTCCCCTCCATCCCCAGCATTTGTGTGTGGCTGAGTTTGAGGTCCACCGGAATGCAGCTTGGAAACCCTGGGAACATTGGCAGGAAGTGATACTTTTAATAGTGCTGTGAAGTGGAGAACATTTAAAGCTGTGATAGAGTATTTATCTAATACTGTATTAAACACCACAGGGATAGAGTTTCTGAAGAGAAGCCTGCTAAGGTTGTCATTTGTTCCTATCAGTAGCAGTTAGTTTCCTCGCAGTCAGGTTGAAACTGTATCTGCCCTTTCTGGGGTTTATTTTAGGGGACATATTCAATCTAAATTCTAGTCAAGTCCATATGCATCTTTCTTCCTATTTGCTGTCTCAAGGTGTGGCTACCTCCAAGAAAGCAGTAGGCTTTGGAGCTAAACTAGAATTTAGATTACCTGCAAATGAACCTCAAGTGTGCAATATCATGCGAGCTACTGTAACTTCTCAAGGTTTTATTCTAGCAGGGATTTAATTTGCAAGTAAAGGTATGCCCTTTGTGAATCACTTGCATTTTCACTGGTGTTGGAATGATACTTGCCTGCTCTAAAAAAAACTTTTTGAATAATTCTGATATTTATATAGCAATTTGAGATTGTTAAAAAACTAATTACCAAATTAAACTATTTTTTCTTGCCTTCTTTAAGTTTTAGTCCTTTGTATTTATTCACAGAGAATAAATTGCACTTCTAGTGATTGAGTTACAATGTGAATGATGAAGCTGTTCTTCGTACATACTCACAGTTTAGTCTTAGCTGTTCACTAATTGTATGTGTGTCCCTAGAAACTGTGGTTTAGAAATCAAAATGATTGCTCTGTAGCTGCAGTATGAAAATTAGCAAGAAGAGAGAAAAATAAATTGTTTGAGAAATATCATTTGAAGTTCAAGTAGTAAGATTTCTCATATGGATTTTCATACTTATTTTTATGTAGAATGGGGGAAATAGCAAAATATTCAATTAAATTTTGATATTTATCTTATGTATATTCCTTTATAATATCTTTTTCCCTAAAAAAAGCCATCCATTGCAAACAACAGTGTGTGTTTCACAACAATCAATAAACAAGCATGCTGGGTTAATTGCCATAAAGTGTTTGCCGAAGGGGACGAACATGATCGTGCACACTGAAGAGCGTGCTTAGCTGTCTTCCTAAAGATCCTTTCCATTCAGTGGTTCCCCTGACAAAAAAAGAGTACTTTTCTGGCTACCTCTGAATGCAGACCCCCAGAATAACTGATGCTATCATTGTTGGCACAGCTGAGTGTGAACAGAAGATCCACAGTCCCAATGGCATCATCACGAGTCCCAACTGGCCTGACAAGTATCCCAGCAGAAAGGAGTGCACGTGGGAAATCAGTGCCACCCCTGGACAGAGGGTCAAATTGGTGAGTTTCCACCTACCCTTCCTTTTTCTCTTTTTTCTCACCAAACTTGCTTCTCAAATGACTACACAATGATATGAAACTGTTGCTAAACTTTACTATCAATTTGCAGCCCAGAGGTATGCTGTTTTAAAAACTTGCTGACTCCTGTCCATTCCTGGCCAACTGGGGCTACTCAGTATCACAGAGGTGTGAATTTAAGTTTGTGGTGATTGTAAATCCTCTGGGTGGCAAAGGGCAGGAGGACTAGTTTCCTCCTGTCAGACTTTACTATGTCATTGTTGCAATTCATAAAGTTCACACAAATTTTTGACAAATAATGGCAGAGGCCATCTACACAAACTCCAATATACAGAATAAGAAAAATCAGAAGTTATGAACGGTGCTCTCCACACCCCTTTTGCATTTCTCGTCTGTAGTTTTCAAGGACGAAGAAGAGATACAAAAAACCAAGAATCTGGACTTCTCATTAAAAGTGGCTTCAAATTGTAACACAAATAGAAGAGCAGCCTAAGTAGAGTTAAGTGACCTTTGTGTCCAGCTGGCTGAGGACAGTGCTGGTGGCTGAAGATGGGCTAGTAGAGTTTAGGGAGCTTTGCAGATCTACTGAGGTTACATAGTTTCTGTATGAAGGTGAAGGCACGACCTGCCCAGGGGGCCTTTCTGCTTTGTGATCAGCTCTAGTGTTCCTTCAGAGTACTTAGGGGACAGCCACAACAAAAGCTGGCCTTACATATTTTAAAATCTGATAAATAGATTTAACAAGTGTTTTGGAGCAAATGAACTTAAGAAGAGAGATGTGTCTGCTTCAGAGAGGTAGAAGCGATAGCCAATATTGATGCAGGGCTGAAAGGGATATTGTCATCTCATAACTTCTGACCTTAGCCAAAACCATAACTCCTGTGACTGGTGCTGATGTGGCATCATGTGTTGATCCCTGTTCACCAGAAGTAAAATGGTTAAATTGTTCTGGGGGTTGCAGAAAACTAGCGGTGTGAATGCTCAGTCCCTTCAAAGTGTGAAAAACAGATTTTTTGATTCAGGCGACCTTCCTGCTGCCATTTCTGAGCAATCCTTCTTCATCCTGGCTGAATAAACCAAAGCCAGTCAGGTGTGGGCATGCTACTGTACAGGCTTGTTCAGTGCTTTTAACCTCAGCAGGCAAAATTCCAGCATTCAGATTTCTTCAGTGAAATATCATGTGGTCTGTTATAAAATAAAAGGTTTTTAAATTGGCTTTTACCAATGAAATTGGAAAAATTAGACAGAATTTTACTAGATAGAATTTTCAAAAATACCTCCATGGGTTAGAGTCTGAAATCCATTTTTCTGTGTGAGCCAGTAGGTTCAATCTACTAAATTCTCTGTGTATAATATCTTTAAAATCTGTCTAGTACAACAGGATCCCATATCAATAATATTAATACCATACTTCCACTATGGGCAAATATTTTTTTCTTGGACTTTCACACCATATTTAAGTTTACTCCTCACAGTTTACTTAGTCAAATTGAACAGGGAGAGAATTGATTTCTTCATGGTGACAAACCGCATGAATTGTGAGGCTGTGCTTCATTTTTTGAGGGGGTGTGTGTACAGAAGCTAATCTTTTGTTGTGATTTCTCTGGTTCTGATAATCGTTGAAAAGTCTCTTCCTGACAAGGCTGAAGTTAAGTATTTGGTGTAATTAAGAAGCTTATGAAAAAATGGATATGCACTTCAGAATTTTTAAATGAAATGTGTAGATAAAGATGGCTTTGAAAGTGTATGTAGAAGAGAGAGCGATTTTCATAAGCTAATCAGCCGGATGTTTATAAGAGACAGACTTAAGTGTCCCATTCAGGCAGCTATCCATAAGTGCCACCAACATATCTACTCAGTTGAGTGCTATAGATAGAAAGGCCTGGATGTTCAGAAGCTATATGTAACATTTCTGAATACCGTTCCCACTAAGGAGCCAATCAAAATGGGGACTGTAGTCATGGTGGGGTAGGTATTCAAAAGTATTTGTCCCAGGGAGACGGAGTGTGATTTAATTATACTACCAACTTTATTAAATCATCTGTGAACTCTGTTGGCAGCAACTATTCAGTTATGTTCAACTTCAAGGAAAGTTTGTGTCAGTTCTCCTTTGTCAAGCCTGCTCTTAGTTCACTGCTGGGAACTGGCTCCTTTTTTAAAAAAATGGAGATCATTTCTGGGTGTTTGGAAATATCAGGCATTTTGAGCTTTTAGAAGACTTAATATTAAGATCTACTTTTCCTTTAAAAAAGAAATTCCTTTGATTCTCTTTGTAATTGATAGACTAACAACAGATTTAGGACTTTTTTTCTGTTCTTCTTTGTGGGACTAAATATGACATGTACTGTCCCCCTGCAGGCTTAGGAATCCCAGTCATAAGTCAAATATTAAAAATAATAGGTGTGTCTTACAGTTCGTGGTGAGAAGTGCTTCCTAGAGAGTGATCTTTTTGTACTGATGAGAAGTGAACAGAACTGATAAAATTTTCCTCTAAAAGAAAATGTAGTTCTGCAGGCTGCTCTTGGATTACATCTATTGCTCCTGTTGATTCCAAGTTGGCTTGACTCAATTCTATATTTAACTAACTCCCTTACAGTTAGTCTCTCAGCTTTCTGGGGTGTGTTATTTTTTTTTTAATCCATCAGATTTTATTTTGGTATAAATGACAACACGTACTTGGCATCCTAAAAGTAGGATGGCTGAATACAATTTAAGAGCAGCAGGAGGGACTGCTGTACAGCTGTTTTCACTGCCTCTGCAGTTTCAATCCCTTAATATAAAACCCCAAACTTTCTTGTGAAATGAACCTACATCCACTGCATCACGCAACTCTTCACTTTTCACAAAAGTGTTATTCTGAATATTCCAGTTCTTTGAGCAAAAGACTTTGTGTTAGCTCTTTATATTTCCTTTAGGTCAGCTGCTAATATAAATTACCATCACATTTCACACTGGCTGGATTCCACAAGCGATTCAGTAGGTCAGATTTGCTTTAGTATACCAGATAGAATGCATAATTGTGATACTTGCTCAGTATTTGACAGTTCAATTTTATTCCTTTAAATTATTGCTTCTTAATCTTTTTTTTTTCTCATAAACGGTCAGCTATATGACTACTCATGGGAGCATTTATACTTCATGTTTTTATGCTACTTTGTTGAACAAAACAGATTTTGAATTTCACTTCAAATTGTGGTTTATTTCTGAAAATTCACGAAGATGCATATATATATATTGCCTTCTCAGTGTTTACATGAGAGGACATTACTGGATATTGAGCTTTAGGTTTTTTGTTGAAATTTAGCCCTGGTCAAAAAGTCTTATCTGAAATCTCTTAGATGTTCCCATGAAATAAATTTGTTGATACTAGTCCAGTCTTGGAAGACACTCCTCCATATTTGAAAAGTACGTATTAGTTGTATATATTTAATATTTTGTGTAGGGTATGGCATACACCTTTCGGAAATGCCTTTGGTTAGATGCTCTGAGTTTCAGAAATCTAAATTCCAAAAGTTTTTAAAAGTAAGTTGGCCATGCTCTGCTCCAAAGGACTTGCAAATTACAATTTTTAATAGGCCCTGATTTGTCTTTTAATAGATTCAAATTTGTCTTTACAAGCTGCCATGAGCACTGAGAGAGACTGAGAATCCCTAGGAACTCAGAAACTAAGATAAGGGTTTTGAAATGTAGAAGAAAGATCACAGATTTAAAATGAAGTAAAGATTGTGAGCCCCAGTTTGTGTTCAAACAATGGCAGCAATTTGAATTTTCTTGGGAGAGCTGAAGACAGCAAAAGTCTGCTGAAGCTTTTTTAATAAACAACATAATTTTGTTATTTTTCTCAAAGATTTTGCTAGCAAAAAATGTGATCTTAACATGAAAGGTGCAGCCTGAAATATTGTTAGTGTTGTAATAATAATAAAAAAATCTCTAGATGATAAATTAGAAAATGTAACATTCACACATAACCATTCATGTGGAAAGGTCATTCTCAAAGGCTTTCGTTGTGGTGTGAGGTAAGTTTTAAAAAAAAAAAAGGGGTGGGTGGGTGCATTATGTCTTGCAGATGTTTCAATCAATCCTCAGGTATCTGAGGAACCAATAATTTCTGTCTTATTTCTGTTCTGAATGTTCTGTGAAATTTGCAATAACGATACGAACAGCGAACAGTGCAAATTCAACAGAAAGGCCACTGTATTCTAGATTTAATATTCTCTTATGGATATTAGTTGCCTATAAAATCCCTTTCTAATCCCTTTCTATATGAAGGATGATGCTGTCTTAAAATTCACTGTCTTAACTGTTACTCTACTTTCTCAAAATCAGTATGTTATTCAAAGCTACATAGGGGCAGTAATGTTAAATCTGTCATCTTAACTACATCTGCTTTGTATTCTGAGATGTGCTAACAGTTCATATGAACCACATAAGTACAGTAAACACAGTACTACATTGAGTCATTTTGCTTTTTTTCCCCCCTCCAGACCTTCAATGAATTTGAGATAGAACAACATCAAGAATGTGCTTATGACCACTTGGAAGTGTTTGATGGTGAAAGTGAAAAATCACCAATTCTGGGACGGTTATGTGGCAATAAGATACCAGATCCTCTTATTGCTACTGGAAACAAAATGTTTCTCCGCTTTATTTCTGATGCATCAGTTCAAAGAAAAGGCTTCCAAGCAACGCACTCTACAGGTCAGAAAATCAGCATGTGCTTTACTAGTAATTTCCCCTTTGTTCTTTAGTGGAAGATATTCAGGCATTTCTTTTATAGGAATGGGATGAGTTAACAGATAAGACAATGTTACAACTAAATCTAATGAAACCTTAAGAACAGTAGGAAAAGTCTGCGATTGCAGAAAGTATTCTCTAATATTTTAGCCATTTCTTTATCCTTCTCTCTCTCGGTCATAACTAAGCAATTAAAATATTTTGAAATAAAATCAGATAAAAAGAAGATACTGGCACATACAGTCAAAGAGATATTTCTTAGGATTGATGCCATTAGTTTGTAAAAGATTCAATAGCTTTTCATTGTATTTGTAATGGCAATACTTCACTGGAGCATGTGATGCACCTCCATTACTTTTCTGTTCTAACTTAAACAAAAGTCTGAGTTTTGTGTAAACAGCTATTACTTTCCTGTAGAGCCAAGAAGGAAAGAGAAGCCAAAGAAGAATAAGAAAAAATACTGAAGACTTTCTTAGCACCTTAAGAATATAATCTCCTTCATATTTACCATTTAATTTTTTTTCTTTGGCAGAAATCACTGAAATTGAAAATAGTGTTTTGAAATTGCATTAATAGATTTCTTGGGACGTTTTCATAGTGTGTACATTATTGTTCCAACGTTTCTTGACTTACAGTGGCCCCTAGTGCTGAATCTCTGAACTTCCAGTGCCTACTGTAAGATGAGGGGGTTTGGGGTCTTTTTTCTTTCTTCTTCAGCCATAATGTCTGTCTTTACTTTCCAAAGTTCATTCTTATTCATCCATTATTTGGCAATAAATATTAATGCAGAAAATATTTATAAATATCTGTGCTAGTAGATAAGGTTAACTGACAGGTAACAGTTATTAATAGAAGATCATAATCAAGGTGATTAGTCACTGTTAATATAATTTGATATTACCCAGAGTATTCATGAAGTTGATGTGTAGCGCTCAGCTAAAAAATCCTCATATATCAATATGAGCATTTTCTCTTTTTTTTCTTTCTACTTTGTTAAGAATAATTCTAAAACTTTATTAAATTTCCCTTTCAGAGAAAGATAGTAGGCAACAGTAGTATATGAACTATTCACTCTTCATGATCTCAGCCTGGAAAGTGAAAAGTTTAGCTACCTGTAGTTAAATTTATTTTTCTTGCTGAAAATCCTCTTTTACAAACATGGGGTTTGCCTTCCCTACTGCAGTAACCACTTCCCTTACATGGAAACTTACATGGAAATTTACATGGAAAATTAGATAGAAATGGTAATAATAACTTATTTTAAAAGTACCTCAGGCTAAATACTTAAAGGTCAGAACTCTTGTTAGAAACAGGTGTGGTGAAACTACTGTCTCATTTATTCTTCTCACTTTCAATTTGCAGAACTGGAGCAGCTACTACATGAAAGAAGTTCGAATGTATACTGCCTAATTTTTAAAGAGTGCTAGTTATGTTATGGCTTGTTGGAATTTTCCTCATATAGCGAGATAAATATATATAGCTGCTGAGTTTTACGTGCCTTAACTGTAAAAACTTTCTTAGCATGCATAATGGTGGTTTTCTGAGAAAATCCAAAGAATAGAATCTGCCCATTTTTTTAAGAATGTTGTAAAAATAAGAAAGTTTGCCTCCCTAAGAGAGGACATTTTCTTCTGTCAACTGCTGTTGCACAAACTGCTCACTAAGTTGAACAGCGCATCAGCGGCATGCACTTTGGGGTACCATTTGAGTGAGAGACAACTTGGACGTTGCAGCCTTTTCCTGCAGTGTTGAGCCACACTCAGATGCTCTGTGGCAATTTTACCTCTGTGTTTTGGACATGCATGTGAATGAATAGATATCTAACAGGTGTACAGACAGTGGATTGTATTTCCTTATTTTATTTTTTTCTATCAAATAATAATTGACAGTATGCAATGGAAGTAGGCAAGGTTGTGCTCAGTCCTGCATAGCTGTGCAGACAGACAGGGAGAACCGAGGAAGCTGCTCCCTTCACTTCTGACCTCTGGGCAGAGCTCACTCAGTGGAAGGACCTGTGTAATATAACAGCAGAGAAAGAGTAACTGGATCCTATGCCCACAGGCATCTGTGCTGCTGTATTCTTGGCACCTTCGAGATTTAATGGCCTCTTATTCTAATTGATCCAGATGATGATGTCGATTTCCCTTCTGTGACACTTTTTGGCTTGAAATGCTACCCAAATACCAAATTTCCATTGAATATTTTGAAAAAAAGGATAAAACTGTAGCAGGAGGGGCAATAAACAGTTTCAAAAAATAGATTGGATAGTAAGACTTCCCCAGGTGTAGCAAAACTTAAAAAATGCTGTTTTTAAAGTGCAAGACAGAGATTCTGTTATATTTTCCCTCTCAGAAATGGCATAACCCATTCAGAAGGAATTTACAAAAATGCTCCTGACTGAGAGAACATTAAGCATCATTGGTCAGGGAGTGATTTTGTTGCCCTAAGACAGGCATCTGATTCCCTTCTGGATGGCCTCATTTATGGTGCCTGGCCTCCAGCCACTGCTGCAGGAGGTTGCAAGTCTACTGTAGGTCCTGTTCCTATTTGTCAACCCTGGGAGGATGTCTCTAACATTGGTGTCACCCTCCATTTCTTAATCTTCTCTCCCACCCCCAAATCTTGCTTAGCAGCAAGTAATGAAGTAGCAGCATCCATGACATACAGCATGAAGATGTTCCAGAGTAATGACATTCGCAAGGAGAGGGATCAGGTAGCAAGCAAAAAAGTAGCTCTGACTCATGGTAAAATTTAAAAGGATTTATATATCCCATGTTGGTATGTGTGCATATTTATGTGTTTTAGCTTGGGAAGTAAAGATCTTCCACTGTAAGTAAAAGTGAATTTGAACACAGTGATTGGACTTAAGAAAGCCTGGAATAATACCATGTAATTATAGATAAACTTGTTCTTAGGAGCTGTAAAAGGAAATAAACAAGACAATGTCTGGGAAATTTCCAGGTGTTTTCTGGTGGTCTGGGCATCTCAGATGTCACTCTGTTTAGGATCCTGTGTCGCTTCCAAGATGACTATAATAATTCATTATGGCAATGGTGAATCAAATTTATTGTCTTGTTTCACCAGTTCAGATAGTGTGGGTTGAAGCTTTTCCCATCTGTGCAGCCTGTTAAACAGTCAAGAGACTACTGCTTGATTTGCTCTTATGTTTGTAAGAAGTCTCAAAGCCCCTAGAAAGGTCAGGAAACAAGAAAGGGTTTTTTATTTCTTACCTGATCTAGAAAAAAGTCTTTCACCTAAAGCTGTCAGATCAACAGCATTTTACAAGTCAGATGTATTTCTTGACTGTCAGATGTGTACATCGTACCTAGCTCTCCTGCAGAGCAGACCCAGCACAATGGTCGGTGCAGCTCGGTTAGTTCTGGTACCAAGGCTAAGCAAGCGCTGCTGCGTGGCGCTGCTCTTTTCTGTGCAGACCCATCACAGCCCATCCCACACATCGTAATGCGGTGCTGCATCATGCAGGCTGGATGTAGCCTTTTGAAACTACGACTTAGTCCTTAAGAAACTGAAAATTTGACTTGTAATTTCTAAAATCAATACCTTGTCCTAAAATATAAGGCTATAAACCATGGGAGAAGGGTAGAGGAAAGGGAATCGTCATTTTCTGCCGTTGCTAGTATGGCTACAACTTTCCTTTAAACTCCTGTCCACTGTAGCAAGCAGAGGGAAACAATGCAGACAGTTCATTAAATGTTTTCTCCTTAGCAGCTGTTCTGTGTCTGCAGCGGGGAGATGTTCTTACTGTTGGCAATAGTCCAGTCAAAAAAACCCAAAAAGTAGTAATTGAAATCAAGAATAGGGAAAAAAAGGGGGGAAAAAAATCAGTAAATTAAAATACCAATGAGAAATAGCTGTTTGAACTACCTCATTTGACAAATTTTCTTTATCATTTGCTCTTATTTGTTCTTTAAAAGCAAAAAAATTTTGAAATTTCAGGTTAAACAACAGCTCATGCATAATGGATTACTCTACTTACATAATTCGTATTTCCTCCTTTGATGCCTTTATTTTCTTATTAAGAATAAACACCACTTTTTAAAAAATAAGGATTTGCTAGTTACTGTCATTAATTCCCAGCTGAAATGTGACTTCTCACACTATGACATTGCGATTGGTCATGTTTAGTGTGGGCAGAATCCATGACACTGAAGTCAAATTCAAATTATCAATTCACCAAAGCTTAGAAATGTTTGAATCTTGCAATTTGTTTCAGGTTGTTATAAAATGATCAATTTATAATAGCTACATTTGATTAAAATGCAGATAGAATTATCTGTTCATTTATTTATAAAAATTGAGTCTAGACTTGTGAGTCTCAGGTTTTGGTTCAAGCTTGTTTGCACTTGATGTTTTTATGGGTGCTGTAAGGGATGGATTGTTCTTGATGAGAAACCAGAACAAAATTATGCTGTTTTAATTGAAATCTTTGTAGCTGTAAAGAAAAAAGCCTCCACCCATTTCTTGGAAACATAATAAACAGTGCATTTTTTCTTTTAAGTACAATTTTCCATCTGTTGTTAGTTGCATTGTAATAGAACTTTTAATTGACAAATGCATAATACCTGTATGTTTAAGTTACTGTAGAAACTGAGTTCACTGGCTATTTAGGATAGAATATTAGTTTTAATTATAGCTGCTGATAATATTTAGAAAGGATAAAATACTAGCTGCTGGTTTGTTGGGTTTTGGGGTGGGTTGGTTTGTTTTTTGTTCAGCTCACTTTCAGCAATTTCTGTTCTCTTTCAGCAAACTGGCTAATGAACAGCTTATTGGACTATACAGTAAAGTTCATTTATATTTAAATTATGAACTTTTTGAGCAGTTATAAACAAGCTCTAAAGCAACACATATATTTTACTACAGTGTACCAATAGAGACTTATACTGAAAATACTGCTTTGGCATAGGGCAAGGATCTCCAGCTCAGGACTTGCTTCAAGAGCAGGCTTTCAGGAACAAGACTTTCTCTGGTAGTAACAGGTTTCTCCTGGCCACGATCTTTTGCAGAGAAAGACCTGTTCCCGTCCATGAACTATGCAGCAATCAAGCTAGCGAGCTTGGCAGTGGTGTTTAGTATTGAGCTGGCTCTCAAGGCACTGAATGATGGTTAAAGCTGATACTCCTATGAAACACGAGATTTTTGCACTTGTTCACTGACTACATGTATGCCAGAGCTGATCTTCCCCTGCCACTTGCAAACGGTGTTGTTAACCCATGTGGAAAGGCTGTCACCACTGACATGTGGATGCCCCACTTACAGCACTTGCCTTGCTGGCCACAGGCAGCTCTCAAACGATGACCTGAAGAATGTCCTACCTCTCAAACCACATTCCTTACATCTTTGGTCTTCCCTGCCTTTTGGTCTTCCACTTGAAAATTATGAAATATGCTTAAATTTCTGTAGTTATAAAACAGAGTTTATATAGGGAAAACTCAGAATGATGGATTTGTATTCATACTGGGTAGTACTTCACTCTATACCTTGTTTGATTGACCTGCTTGTGGCATAAAAGTGCACTCAGCCTGAATAGGGCTGTGCATCTATAGAAAGAAAATGCTAATTTGCACTGAATAAGCTTCTTCGTCCTTATTTTTTTTTCCCCTCTGTTTAGAGTGTGGCGGTCGGCTGAAAGCTGAAACCAAGCCCAAAGATCTGTACTCGCATGCTCAGTTTGGTGATAACAACTACCCGGTTCAGGCGGACTGCGACTGGATCCTGGTGGCAGAGCGTGGCTATCGAGTCGAGTTAATGTTTCAGACTTTTGAGGTAGAAGAAGAGGCAGACTGTGGTTACGATTACGTGGAGCTCTTTGATGGTCATGATAAGACAGCTGTGAGACTTGGTCGATTTTGTGGATCTGGGGTAAGTAACCAGGTACTAAAGTTTTTATTTCTATTTCCGCAACAAAAAGAAAATGACAGATAGGGCAGAGGAAGGGAAGGGACAAGAAGGGACGAGGTTCAGTTACTACACCTTATAATGCAGATACTAGATTATCTGCTCTAGATTTTTTTTTAATATAAATTTGCAGATGTGGTAGAAGCATTCCTTTGAAACATTTTCAACAATAAATATTCTTATCTAGTTTTTGACGAAGTGTTGTAATCTTATGTTAAGATTTAAGTAGCAGACAGTGGAGTGTTTAACAGCACCCCAAAAAAAGTTAACAGCATTTTCCCTTACAGAGAGAGAAATGCACTGGTGTTGAAAATTACCACATCAAAATTCTTTCAATTTGAATGAAGACACATTTTGCAAGGGTAGGGGAGCTTGGGAAGCATTTATAATATGCTTATCTACTACTTAAATCTGATTTTAGGAAAAAATGCTCCTAAACTGTGTGATTAATATGGGCCTTAAGAAAGCACTGTCACCCCAAACGCATCTCTGACACATTTTAACTGGAAATTGGCCAGGTGACATCCTGAAAAGGATGTATCCTATTTCTCCTTTTGGACTTGCATTGTTCTGTGGGCTGCCTGCCTTGAGAAAGCTGGTGCAATGATTCCACGAGTCCTCATCAATTGTTTATATGTGTGCAAATGCAAGCACACTTTCGTACGGACACTCTTTGCCTAGATAAAAGGTTTGAAAGGCTCTACATGAGATAGTAGGAGCTCTTAATTAACCGTGTGACACTTTTTTGGATTCAGCCACAGTGTTTGATCAAACTTGTCAGCCATTCAGACGAGTTACCTGTAAGCTGGCTTAAATCCTTTTTGGGTGTTTTATGAACACTTAAAGATGCAGGAAAAGTGCTACCACTGAACTGTAGGCAATATATTCTAAGGGAAATGCTACAACTGAGCTCAGCATGTACTAATTTACTCAGAACAATACTTTTCTTTGCAAGTTGCCCTATTTCCTACAGATAGGAAGGCGGCAAACTGGAGAACAGCGCAATCTCGCCCTGAATTTTTTTTTTTCTTCTCTTTTTTTGAGGGGTAAGGAGGTGGTGAGAGGTGGCAGTAGGTAGGGTGGTTGGGTTTTTTGGTTGTTGGTTTGGTTCTGATAAGATATGGATGAGTCACTTCAGAGTCCATTCCAAAGCAAGCATGTAGGAGAGATGAAATTAAATAATAAAGCTATTCAAAGCAAAATAATCCAGCTGAAGTGGGAAAAGGGCACCGTTAGTATACATTACCACCTTCTCAACTTTAGAAAAAGGACTTAGTAGTTCAGCTCGTACTTCTCATCAATGTGCTTCAGTAATAAAACAGGCCATCCTAAGGACTATGAAGAATATGATGGAAAATAGGTACTGGAGTCATTTGTTTATCTAAATTTAGAATATTGTGTATAGTCCTGCCCAGTAACTTACATGACTCAGAAGAACTACAGCAGACATCTGGGAAGGACAAAAGAACAAGAAGCTTTGTTCTCTTTGTCTCATAAGAAAAGATTGTAGATATACTCAGTACAAATTGAATACAGAAGAGAAATACCCATAAGAAAAAAGAAAAGTGAATGAAGGGTATAAATGTGCAGAATGGACAGATAATTTGTTTCTCTATTCATTTATTTTAGCCACCAGAAGAAATTTATTCAGCAGGGGAAGCTCTTTTACTTCACTTTCACACTGATGATACGATCAACAAGAAAGGATTTCATATACGATACAGAAGTATAAAATACCCAGATAGTGTGCGCACCAAAAAATAACACAAGAACCTCTATCCCAGAAAAGGGGAGTGAGAAAGAAAGAACGCACAGTGGAAGGGAAGGCAGGCATGTCTTTTTTTTTTTTTTTTAAACCGAAGATATTAGCACAAATGTTTTGTATGAGTTCAGTTGAAATGATGACTTGTAAGACCAGAGACTGAAATAAAATTTAAAAATCCCCACCTATCCCAGTGGAATAGACAAGATGATGATGTGCGGAATCCATATTTGTCTCTGCAAAGCTTGTGAAAGGACTTTGCATGCAGGGAGAATATAAAAGCTTTTGTTCACGGTTTGACATTTGTCATAGATGCGTGCAGATTCAATCAGTTGCATTCAGGGGAAGTGACCCTGCAGACTGTTCTTCCTTCTGACAATTGTATGGTGTCCAGGAGGAAAAAAAAAGCGCTCTTTCAGGTCACACACTCAAAATACTGTCCTTATATCTAGTCGCTTTGACTTTGTATCCTGCATATGTTGTGTACAAGGACTTGAAAGAAGATATGAAGTGGGAAGGTCTTCCTGCATTGTTCTGTATTTTTTACAAATTCATCTGTCATATCAGGTTATCAGTGTTTTGAAACTGGAAAATCCTACTTCTGAAACATAACTGATCTTTAGAGTATTTTGTTTTACTAATGACTGAGAAGTCTGAACTGTTACATCGATCATCACTAGTTGACCAATCACTAGTTGACTGAATTTGAACAGTGTAAGCATCTGAAAATGTTTGTTTTACTAGCTAAGTAAGCTATCTCTGATGATGTGCTCTTATTTTGCACTGAACATAGAAACGGACTGAGATGAAAACCTGACCCCAATCAAAATCTGTATCCCTGAGAAACAGAAATAGTCAAAGATCATCAGAAACTCCTCCTACTGAATTTGTTTTTAGCAGTACATTTGGAACCACTACTAAGCTTTATTTCTTCGGACCTCTTTGTGAATTAGCTAATGTCTGGTTTAGCTAATCAGAAATGAAGCTGCAGTAGTATCCCAAAGAGGTTTTTGTTTTTTTTTTTTCTGGGAGTAAGAGTATCTATGATAGCAAAAACAGCAAAACAAAACAACAGACCCAGGATTTGTTTGTTATCAAGAGTGAATTCCTATGGTGCTATTCCATGAACATTTAAAACAAAAACAAACCAAGAAGTTTTAGACTTTTGAGCCAACAGCTTGCAGATCATGAATGTCTCACTACGCCTGGCTGCATCTGGAGAAGGAAGGCTTTACTGCTCCAAGGGAGAGCGGGTTGCAACGGCAGTGCTAGTCCTGTGGAACAACTACTACTATTGCCTTAGAATCCTCGCACACAGTCAGACAGATCTTCCTGTAGATACACCTCTAATTTGATAAATAATTCGACGACTTGGACATCTTAGCGTATGCTAACAAAAGGATCTTCAAGTGAAAGCCCCATCTGCAGAGCAAGATCATCTGCTGTAAATACAGTGACCTGCTATTGATGTAGAGATATGTTACGTTTAGAACTGAGATATTCTATGTGCTTTAGGCCATACATGGCTTTAGTCATAATGTATATGCATTATGTAAGTATTGTATGAATGCGTGCTCCAGGGGAGTGAAAGGTATTGTATGGGTGAAAATTGAATTGTTTCTTTATGTGCCAAGTTCTGTCAGGACCCTGTTTGACTGTAGCAACTTTTCTTTAAAGGCTTCATAGACAGATAACAAGGACTTCTAGTTGGCAAGAATCAAGTTTAAACGAAGTATTATGTTTCACTTAACAGAAATATTATTTTGATATCCTTTGATGTAAGTTGCTACTCAGATTAGCTTAGTTTCTGTTACCTTACTATGAACATACGTTGGCACTAATAAATCTGACCTTTTTTTATAAAAATAAAAACCAAATGTCTGTATAGGTGTCTTTGGTTGTTTTAACAGTGCTATTGCTGCTCATACACTACTGTTTTCCTTTCCAGACAGCTTATGTGTGTGAAGTTCAAAACCTGAATAATTTCTGTATTTTTATATGCTGCTCCACTGTCCTTTTGGTTCATTTTTCAGCGTGTTTGCCTAAGAAGTTAACTGCAAACATTTTCTCCAAGGTCTTTTACTACAAAATTCAGGCAGAAATATTACTATAGTTTTAAAAAAAAAAGACAAACTATTCTTAACCTTGATACATACTTTATCAGCCAGGTGGAATGCCAGTGCTTGAATTCTGAGAGCAAAAGCAAGCAGCAGCAGCATCTCCCTGGCATAGGTAGTCAAAAGGAGCTGGGAAAGTCCTGAGGCTGGGAGCAGGAGCAAATTTCCATGTTATCTTTTTTCCACTTTTCTGTTCCAGTCTCCTCTTAATATTATCTCCCTTCTATTTGCTAAACAAAATATTTTAAGTCTTCCTTTTCTATAAATTTGGCTTTTTTATTCCCCTCAACCAGAAGGTTGAGTCAAGATTTTTTGCTTTAAGGGTTTTGTTGTTGATTCATACAGGCCACTGTGTATAAATCCTACTGTCCTATGTTAAATAGTGCAACTGGAGTAATTGGGGAAGAAGGTTAGACTGGGCAAGCTGAGGGCAAAACCAGCCAAATTTTTGGTGTATTTTCAAAACCCTGTGGAAGGTGATTCTCTGCAGTCATATCAAAGTATCACTTTTGATCACAGTATGTCTGAGATTATTTCATGTGGCATATGTGGAAGTCAGAAGACAGTTGCCATAACTTTGAACATAAAGTTTAATTTTATTTCTGTAATTGCTTATGCCTTTGTAGATCCCATATGCTTAAGAGTGGTGAAAATGAAGAAGGTGTTCTTAATGATTATCTTGATGATAAATAGACCATATGGATCATATCTTCGCATTGGCCACGATCCTAGTCAATACCTCATGGTGCTATCAGATGCTATTAAAAATGTAGTTGTTTCCAAGTCCTAGGAGGTTTTTCCTGATGTAATGAAAATCACATATTCAGTGAACTCCTCATTTAATGAAATTATGCCTTATAAATAGCCTAACAATATGAAAACACTGAAAAAATCATTTAGGCTGATGAATTTGTGAATAGGAATGTGGGCTATCCCAAAAAAATCTTTGAAATAGAGAAATTTATTCACAACATTGATTAAAGATCTTGTCTGTTGAGGAGTCAAAAAAACAAGACACAAAATCCAATGGGCTGGAGATCCACATTTGAGACCTAGTAACAATGCATTTACTGGCAAGACTCCCAGCAGAGTGAAGATGATACTTCCTTACGCCGCTTCCTATTTGGCACAAACTTTCTTGGCTGTGGGTAAGCTGCTGGATTCAAATTAATTTTCGTGTAAAGTTTTCTTTGCAGCTACGTAAATATCTTCTGATGTGTGCTGAGTATTATTCTTTAATGTTGTTAAATTCAGCATAAATTGTTAAGTTGATGGAATATGCTGGATCTGTGTGGCTGACTGGCTCTTGAAGAATTTAAGTCCGTAGCAGACCAAATTAAAAAAAATAGAAGGAAAAAAAGAATAAAAATCATCAGTGAAAGTCAATTAAAATGGCTACCTTATATAATAGCTGTGAAAGTCTAGCTGAAGGGAATAAAGCAAGGTAGGTGTACACACAGCAGATACTCTGTTCTCTGCTGGCCCTGTGTTATAATCTGCAACATACTTGAATAATCTTGCCTTGCTCTGAGACCCATGAAACAGCGAGTTTACCTAAACATGGGTGAGAGCCAGATCAGATCCTTAACATAGTATTGCAGCATTACTTTTTCATTTAAAACAGATTCCTTTTGAACCATTGTAAAAAATTAGATTAATTGGGTGGAAGCTTTATCCACCTGGGGAATCAGTTTTGCAATTTTGCTGTGTTGCCAGGGGTGCAAGTGGCACACGTAATTTTTTATAATGGAGGAAATTGTTGTTGACCTCACAGGTTGTGTGCTGCACTAACTCTAGCCTCTAGCTGTGTGCTGCATCACCATAAATACTGGACACTGCTCAGATACACTGGAACTTTCTTTTATAATTAAATGTTTCTGTTCTGCCAAAATTTACAGAACTCAGAGTCTGGGGACCTGATAAGTGTATGCAATTTTAGGAAAGTATTCATTCTTAAAATAAACCTGACTGGTAACTAGAGGTGAATTTTCCTGTGAATTTTCCTTAAATTGGGTTCAAATGAGAAAAAGGAGGAGACTGATTTTATCACAGTAACTTATGTGATCATACAAATCGGTACAAACTTATGTAAGGACTTGCTCTTATTTTGATTTTATCATTGGTTATTATGATTCAATTATTAATTGATCAGTCAAAAAAAGAAAGAGGAGCAAGAACAAACAAAATGCCTAGAAAAGGGAAATATAAAGATACTGCAGATAAAACTACATGACATTTAAAAAAAAAATAGATGTAGTCTCCAAAGTCAACACTGTTGCTGATATATTAATTTTTCAATGCATCCTTCATATTCATTAAAAATGCTTTATGCCATATTGCTTTCACTTACCTGAAGGAAGAGTTAAATGATTGATTACATTGGTTAGTGAATTTTTCAAGCAGAGAACTGAAGACAACCTAAGGAATGACTTGCTTTTGGTTCCTAATGATGCATATCCTGAGTAACTACCTGTTTGTGAGAGGGAGTAACACTGGGCTATAGCTCTTACAGGTTATTTTTTTTCCTCTCTAGCACGCTCAAGTTTTGCTGCTCTAAGCTCAGTACTTGGAGGAATATTTTATGTTATTCCTCATGATATCATCAACTAATATAAATAACAGGCAGCTTCTTAATACTGTTGTTTCATGGAATCGGGGTGAATGAAATTTGATTAAAACAAAAAGAACAAAGGAAAATGCATTTTGCAAGCTATTCCTTGTTAGCAAATGTTCTCATTTCTCTTGGTTTCTTATTCTGAGTTCATAAAGGAAGCAAGCTGTAGCAGCTGCAAAAAATATTTAGAGTGTAGTTGTATTGGGTTATCAGTAAAAGGAAATATTAGCAAGGTTTGGGTCTTTCTATTTTGATCCCACTTCTGCAATTGTTTTTGGTCATGATTTTTACTTGTAACCTATCAAATCCCATCCTAATCCAAGGTTAAGTGATATGACATATATATTTATAAAAGTAAGATTTTTTTTTTTCTTCAATGACCTTCCAATGTAGTAATTCTTCCTGTGTTGGTGGGACTCTGAACATATATAAGTTCATTGACTTATATATGTTAGAAAGTGTTTACTATGCAGTAGCAACTTCTGAAATATGAGTAATACTAGTAATCATTAGGAATGTAAAGTCTTTTAAAGCATGCTCAATGACCTTTCTCTCCCTCCATGGTAATGCTAGAATTGGTGCTTTCTAGACACATCAGGTAAGTGGGCACACAATCAAATAAAACGAAGGGAAGTTGCCGCTGGACCTTGTGGTTACAAAGAAGGACTTTTTGGGGATGTGAAGGTTGGGGGTAGCCTTGGCTGCAGTGACCATGAGATGGTGGAGTTCAGGATCCTGCGTGGAAGAAGCAGGGCAAGAAGTAGAATTACAACCCTGGAATTCAGGAGAGCTGACTTTGGCCTCTTCAAAGACCTACTTGGAGGAATCCTGTGAGTTAAAGGCTGTAGAAGGAAGGGGGGTGCAAGAGAGCTGGTTAATATTCAAGCACCACTTCCTCCACGCTCAAGATTTGTGCGTCCCTAGGAGCAAGAAATCAAGCAAAGGAGGCAGGATGGATAAGCTGCATGGATAAGCAAGGAGCTTCTGCAAAAATTCAAATGGAACAAGAAAGTTTTCAGAATGTGGAAAAAGGGACGGGTCACTTGAGAGGAATATAGGAACGTTATCAGAACATGCAGGGATGGAATGAGAAAGGCTAAGGCCCGCTTGGAATTAAATCTGGCAAAGGATGTCAAGGACAATCAGGAGGGCTTCTTCAAGTACATCATTAGCAAAAGGAAGACCAGGGAAAATGCGGGCCCGCTGCTGAATGATGTAGGTACCCTGGTGACAGAGGATGAAGGGAAGGCAGTTACTGAATGCCACCTTTGCTACAGTCCTTACCACTAAGGCTGGCCCTCAGGAATCCCAGACCCTGGAGGTAAGGGAGAGAGTCTGGAGAAAGGAAGACTCTCCCTTGATCAAGGAGGATGGGGCTAGAGATCATTTAGGTAAGCTCAACACCCACAAATCCATGGGCCCTGATGTGATGCACACGAGTGCTGAGGGAGCTGGCAGATGTTATTGCAAAGCCACTCTCCATCATATTTGAAAGGTCATTGAGAACAGGAGAGGTGCCTGAGGACTGGAGGAAAGCCAATGTCACACAAGCCTTCATAAAGGGCAAGAAGGAGGACCTGGGAAACTAAAGGCCAGTCAGCCCCACCTCCACCCATGGAAAGGTGATGGAACAGCTCATTCTGGTTGTCGTGTCTAAGCATGTGGAGGAAAAGAAGGTTATTGGGAGTGCTCAACATGGATTCACCGAGGGGACATCATGCTTGACCAGCCTGTGCAAACCTCATGAAGTTCAACAAGGCCAAGTGCGAGGTCCTGCATGTGGGCTGGGACAATCCCATGCACAAATACAAGCTGGGCAGAGAATGGATTGAGAAAAGCTCTGAGGAGATGGACTTGGGAGTGTTGGTTGAAGAGAAACTCAATATGAGCCAGCAATGTGCGTGCGCAGCCCGGAGGGCCAACTGTATCCTGGGCTGCATCAAAAGAAGCGTGGCCAGCAGGTCGAGGGAGGTGATTCTGGCCGCCTACTCTGCTCTGGTGAGACCCTACCTGGAGTATTGCATCCAGCTCTGGAGCCCTCAACATAAGGAGGACATGGACCTGTTGGACGGGGTCCAGAGGAGGGCCACAAAGATGATCAGAGGGCTGGAGCACCTCTCCTATGAAGACAGGCTGAGAGAGTTGGAGTTGTTCAGCCTGGAGAAGAGAAGGCTCCAGGGAGACATTATAGCAGCTTTCCAATATCTGAAGGGGGCCTACAGGAAAGCTGGAGAGGGACTTTTTACAAGGGCATGTAGTGATAGGATGAGGGACATTTTGACTCTCACACGGCATGTGATTCCTACAAAGGAGAGTGAAATTGTTCAGAGCATATTACAAGAATATATGTAGGAGTAAAAGAATGAATTTGCACAATAAACTGTTTAATCTGAGTCACAGGAGACCTTTTCAGTGTTAGAGATGGAATAGTCTCCCAGGGATGATAGTCCCATCTCTCAAATATCAGGAGCTATATTGTGTAGAATGTTGCCTAATGGAGAAGGAGCAATACCTAAAGGTGGCTTTCAATTACAAAACTCTGCGCTCAAATCTGTGCAAAACATTTGCTACCTGATCAATGAATTTAATAGTAATAAGGGTACACTTTGATAATTAAAAGAACTGAAGCTAGTGAAGACAAAAGCACTTCTATTACAATAGCTAGAAAACAATAATGATCTACATCTACAACCTGGATATTTCTAGTCAAAATTCTAAAGTAGAATCTTAATATACAGGTGGTGCTGACAGTTGTTGAGCTGCCTTTACTAAGCTGGTGTTCTGAACAGCTGTATGCTGATTTCTTTGAGACATCTTGGGATATTAATATGCTTGCCTTTTTTATATTGTTGCTCTCTCTTTGGATGATCATGATACAGACAATTTTCATCAGTAAAATCCTTAAACTTGGCTATGCTGTATAGGAAGACCATACAGAGGTGAAAATATTACCTATTGATGTAATTAGTTACTTAAAAATTCTCATTGTTGTGATGTCAGCAAAGGCAGTGATATTGGGAAGACACTGAATAAAACATCTTTGGAATATTTCTAGATAATCACAGTACTAAATAAATTTTTGACCTTTCAATGTGAATCTTCCTTGTGATTGCTGCATCATTTACACAATATTTTTTAAAATGTGCATTTTAGAAAAGACAAATCCTGAATTTTCTTGGTCAGTTTGACTTGGAGCATAAAAATATTTTAGTGTTATTCTGAGTTTACAACTGTTTAAAGAATGGGCTCTCCAATTATATTTTAAAAGGATTTTTTTTTTTTTTTTAATGCTATAAAGGAGGATCTTAACAACTGGGAAATTTAGTGAGTACTAAATGAGCTTAGTGTGTGGTAACCTACCATAAAGCCTATTAATGATGAGGGAGGCAGGCAGGGAGGGGCAACTCTTAATATTGTTTGCAGAAAATCTGGCTCATAAATTCTCTATTGCTAAGGGCATGTTTGTGTTGCGTATAGGCACAATGGAAGCTTTGTTGAGAGCATCTCACAATACTTTTATCCACCTCTGAATTTGCCTGTGAAAAATGTAGTTCAACGCGATGAAATCTTTGAATTGAATGTTACAAATTAAATGCCATAAAGTATCAAGTCACATAAAGTATCTAGTCACAATTCAAAATGTCTATTAAGAATACGCAATTCTCTAATTGAACACAAAATTTTCCACAGCACTTTTATCTTAAAAAATATTTTAAAATTGTTGATGCCTTTCTCTTTTAACAATTTTATTTGTATTTTTACTGTACCATTAAATTTACATTTTGCTAATTTTGCTGTCTGTAGAATCTTGCACTTAGACATTACAAACTTTTCTAAACAACCAATATTTCACATTTGAGGACGGCTTGGGTGCTAACTTTAATTTAGTAAAACAGATGGCAAAGATTTCAAGGCATACATGGTATCAGTCATTAAACAAAATGGTTTCAAGCTGCAAGCCTTTATTGAGATCTAGTGCTGTTGGGAAGTGAAGGAAACTTTCAATACTTGTTTTTAGGGTTATCTTTAATTTAAACGAAGAATGTGGATGAGAATTGCAAGTAGAACTGAAGGAATGCTAGATTCTAGGGGGCAAGGAGTGATGTTAAATGTCAGGTCTCTGGGGCAATTTTCAGATAAGATAGTTTCTGGCGTGCAGTAATACCTAGAGGAACGTTTCAGGAAACCTAGTGAAAATATTTATTCTAATGAGAAGAGCATTATGAATTAAACCCAGACTGACAGACTTTGATTTTGTTTTATTTTAGAAGCATTATTTGTGCTTTAAATAATTTTGGAAAGGCAAACTCAGTAGCCTCTCATTCCTAGTTCTGTCAAACCTATATCAAGAAAGACTTGGAATCACATCGCGAGTGACAGAAGTAAAGAAGTTATTAGCAAAATGAATGGCATTGTAAGAACAAAATGCTAAATATATACTTGCAAATACAGTTAGAATATACATCAGGGAAGACACAAGGACTTCCTACTTCTTGTTTGTAGATTTTGCAGAAAATGGCAGTTCAGAGATTCAATGGTCAATCAATAACTTCTCCTTAGGCTGATTTTACTCTGGAATTCATATTACAGCTATTCAGTATTCACAAAAAAACAAATACATAGTATGTATCAATTAGTGTTATAGGTGTCCATTTCCTCAAGTTACCAGGAAAAGAAAAGAGAATACTCCTTTGAAATACTATAGAGTATTTTTTAGGTCTGTTTATCTATAAAAAACCCAGGCTATACTTGTCCAGACCATGAGTGTGTGCCCCTAAAGAAACTCCAAGTAAAAATAACATAGTAAGAATAGCAGTGTGAGAACACAGGTCTGAGCTCTGCCTGGTGGATGCTGTGGTCCATGCTGTGCCTGTGGTGGCTACAGGCTGTAGGGATGGGGACAAAAGGAGGATGGGCCAGATGTACCGTGGCACGCAGCTGCAACACCCTCTGGGAGCCTGAACCTCCTAGGGCCAGAGTGGAATGCAAAGGGCCTTGGATGTACACCATGCATTAAGCCATCCAGGCACCTTCTCCTCCCTGCCTTGTATTGGAAGGTCCTTGGCCTTAGGGTGTCCTTGGCCTTCCTGAATAGACTGTTAGACAGGCAATGTGATTAGTTCTCCCCCTGAAAAGGCAGCTGGGAATTTCTGTGTATGCTTTTTTTTTACCCAAGGAACTTGGATTGGTTTGTGTGCCTGGTGGGTATCACTGAAAACAATAAAGAAAATATTTAGAAATTTAAGTTGGATTAAATTGGTTTACGTTATACTGAGGATTACTGAACCAAAATCAACTGGTAACAAAAAGATTTGTCAGAAGTAAGATTATATATGTGAAATTGCTTATATTCCTTTTGTTGAGCACAGCGTATATTCCATTGACTATGGGAAGCCACATATTCACTATTTTTATCTAAAATCTGAAAACAAATGACCTTGCAAAAGCAAGTTGGAAAAAGACAAGTTTTGTATCTCTAACCTTCCACTGCTAAAAATTATTTGGAATTTTCATCATGTGTCTTCATAAGGAATTCCTGAGTCTGAAAATGTCTAAATAGGATTTAAAACTGTGGAGTAGAACTGCTGAGAGAGAACAGAAAAATGGAAAGGTTGTGATTAAATATGGTGGTGTTATTGCTTCTGCAGACAAGAGGAAACCTTTATTTTTTATTTTTACTTTTGGTTACGATCTTCATGGCTACAAGATTGCAGAAAATATCCCAAATGTGTCCTTTAAAATCCCTTCTTCTGGGTGAAGCTGTTGAATGAAGAACAGCTGTTTGCATCCTAAGTGAGATGGATTGTTTCAAGAGAAAAAAGTCTCTGGAAATAGTGTTCAAACAAAAAATGTACACTATTGCCAACATCCTCAGTGCTTGATGTCACTCCAAAAAGAGGGCTATAGTTGCCTGTTACGGCACTTCATTAAATATTTTGTTCTGAAACAAGTCACCTGAGGAATACTTCAGAAATGTGTTGTTCAGTTTCCTACTTCATTTATTCAAATATGTAAGAAATACAGTGGAAATCAGACATGAGTTCATAGCAAAATTTATGGTAAAATAACATCAGAACTGCATAATGAAACGGATCCTTGGCATGAATAGTAGAGTTCTGAAAGAGAGCTACAGTTACCTTGCTTGCTTTGTATTTTGTCATATTTCTTGACTGAATTAAATCCCTACCCAGAAAATCAATTATCGTGACACTTTTAAAACTCAGTTTCATCTTTCCCACTGGAAATTTGTTTTGAGTGAAATGATCTTTTCTAGACAGTGGTAATTAACTGCTCTTAAGTAGACATCAGGAATAGAGAGATTTTGTTTATACTCATTTCTGCTGAATTTTAGTGGGTAGCATGGCATGGATATTGACATTGTTTCTTTTGATTATTCCCTTATGGACTCTGAAATAAATTGTGAGTGCTTTGAAGAGGGTATGTTGGATTGACTGAATATGAGTGAGTTTTGTGCTGGTTAGCTGACTTCTCTTGTTTCATTAACATGTAGAAATTTCCATTCTATTCGTACAGGTCTGAAATATATTTCAGTTCAAGGGTACCTCACCAGCTAATATTTCATTCTCTGGCATGGCCCTGCCTTTCCAAACACAGAAGTACAGGTTGCAAATGGGCAATCCCACAAGCTTGTTTGTAGAACAAAGGCTCAGATAGATAATATGAAGATGCTAGAATGCTATTGTATGATCTATCTCAATGTACTTTCAATGCTTTCTTCCTCACTTTCATCATGCCCTGCCTTGAGGGTCAGCATTAACTGAGGTTGCTGTTTTTCTTGAAGATGGGGGAGGACAATTTTTACCTTTCAGTTCAAGAGCTTAAACTTCTTTGGCTTTGGATCGTAACACATGACCTGTCTGCTTAGCTTGACTTTTTAAAATAGTTGATATTAGCAAAATGGAGAACATTTCTTATGAGGAAACATTTTAGTTTAAATGCTAAAATTGTTATATTAACTGCTATTTTAAATTCACTTAAAGGTAATAGATATACAGAAAGAAATAATATTATTTTAAACTCATTCAACAAGTACAACATGCTATAAACATGCCAATCTGTCCCCTGTGGAATTTAATGGGTAATTTAAGATGACTAAAGCTATATGAATATAATTAGATGTACACTTTCAATATTCATTTGTGCCTAGCTCAGTATTATCTTTTTTTAAGAAAGAAATTTTTCTGGGGTAACTTTGGACTTTGTCAGTTGTTTACTTCAGTTTAATTCTGAGAACTTTCATGTTTCTGCCAACATAGGCTGTATTTTGAACATGGAGATTGTCTACTTTCTCTACTGAGTTCTGCCTTCATGCTCTTTGATCAGGAGTTCCTACCTCCAGACTAGTGATAGAAAATGGGTATATATAGAACATTACCCACTTAAATAGAGCATGCTTGGGCCAAAGGGGGTCTCCACTGAGACAAACATTCTTCTGGGCAAACTCATGAATCAAGCAGTATATCTTGTTGTGCAGAGTATTCGATCGCCAGAGAGTGACTAGAAAGAAGCAAAAATGAAATAAAGAAAAGGATTAAAAAAAGAGGATCTTTCACAGGGTTTCTGTAAGAAAAAAAGAATCAGACCAAACCTAGAAACAGAAAATTAATTACAGGAGTGAGACAAATCTAGCAATTCCAGAAGGAAACAGAAGATAAAGGACCTATAGTTTCATAATACGGCACTTTTGAGTTGTAAAGAACATGTGAATGGAAGGATAACTGAGGCTGAAAAAAGCATGAAGATGTTTTATTGTTTTGACTAGGTCTACATGCAATCAAAGAACCAGAACACTTAAATAATGACCAGAAAGACAGCAGAGTACGTATTCTTCAAATGCTGTGTACCTCTATGGCTCTGTTGAAGAGCCTGGCTGTTGCCAGAGTCTGGAAGGAATAGCTCCAGTGCCAGAGGATTGATGAAGTCGGGTTATGAGGAATAATTATGAAATTCTGCACCAAGGGAGCGTTCCAGGGAAACGGGAGATGGAAATAGTGGTTGTGGCTCGGCACTTCACAAAAACTGCAGTGACATTTATAGAGGGAAAAGCGTTTCATTGAGGTTTCTTTAAATGACAGGAATGCTGTTCTTTTCCCATTTTTCTGATGAGACTATCATTGTATATCACCTTTCTGTAACTGCTTTTGGCTCAGACGGGTGGATGAATGGCAAAGACTGCCAGATTTAAAACAAACTTTATCATCCCATTTTTTGTTCCTGTACAGAATGGATTTAGTTCTTTCTACCGTATTTTATGAAGTCTACAGACTACTGCACTCTTCTTATGGTCTGTGCCAGGACCATGTGTCATTCATTTGGGAGCACATGATCAGCATGGTTAAACTCTAGTCTGATTTATATAGCTGATGATTGCTATTAATGAGCATGGGATTTTTACTGTATACCATAGCAGGGCCTAATGGCCGCATCCACAGTCAATCTCTGTTTTTCCAAGGTATGTTTTTCATCCTACAACCCTATCCAAAATACCTGTAATGTGACAAAAAATAAAAAAAAAGAGATAATATTAAGATATTAATTAAAACTGAAAAATAATTGTTCCCACAAGTAAAGTCAAGGTTATTTTAAATAACTTGTTACTGTGTGGTGCAATACGTAAACAACAAAGATACAACATTTTATGCTGAAATATTATTACCTTTTACTTCTTTATGTGATGGAATTAACCAAAAGGACATGTGGAATTTTGATTTTTTTTGCCATTCCTCCATAGGACAAATCTTGCCTAAAAACAGATAGACATGCATACAAATGGGACAATTTGATCATTGGGAAATCTATGGCAGTAAGAAATACACCAATACCTTCCATTGGATTTCCATATCTGTCATGTCTACCATAAAAGAAATCAACAGAAGCTTTCCTTTGGAATTTGCTTTGAGAAGTACCTAACAAGAAACCGCTTTATGCACTTTCTTACCACTCCACATTGTCTTTAAAGGTGCTATCAGAAGGAAAAATAATTACATTTGTGTGTATGCAGGAAAATCTAAATGAATAAACAAGTATTCATGTGTTTTTTGGGGGGTAGGGTTTTTTCATTTTATTTCCTAGCAAGCAAAGTTTCAGGAATATTTCCTTTGATTTTCTATGTTTAAGCCTATCAGGTTTTTGTTTCCCCAAAATACAGTTTGTCCATTAGTATCTTCAGAAGCAAAAATGAAATATTTCTCTTAATGGCAGTCAATCTATCTTTTCTCCAATTTTATTTAAATACAGTTTTCAAGGAAGACATACTTTTATCTGAAGAGAAGTCTTTTCTAATCTGAATTTGGAGCACATTATGATTTAGTAATTTACTTTTCTCCTATCTTAAATATTTATTTAATCTGAAGATTTATTACTATAATTCCTTTTATTCTTAAGCTTGCACTTCACTTGGACTGCAAAAGGCCCTTCTGTTTTTCTCATTTCCTCTAAATTCAAAGATAGTCCATATTTCTTAGAACTCTAGTTCCTTATTTATCTGCCTGTCAATCATTGTGTCTCTTGGGACCACTAAGAAATCAGGTCTTTTTAGTTCTCTGTACAGCTGACGTAATGAAGTTCTGCTCTGGAGTTGTGCAGGTCAGAATTTGACCCTTGCAGTTTATCACCCAACATCCTTCCGGTATTAAAGTACTTTAGCACCATTTATCTACTTATTTTTAACACCTAGATCAAAGCCAAGATAAGACATCTCTGAAATCTAGTGTAACCTTTAAGTCCTAAAGGAAAAAAGATGGCAAGTCATTTGCAGGAAGCACTTATAAATACATCAGTAGACTCGAAGTAAAAGGTATTCTTAACTGAGACGATAATCTTTCTTTTGTTTAAAGGAGCTGTTCTCCTCCTCTATCCCATCCCCCTACAATTCCTTAAATAAGCTTTTAAAGGAGTGTTATTGGCTACATATGGACAGTGTGCTGAAGTGGTCTTCAGGCTTTTGGGTTGTGGAAGAATAAGGGTGAGTGGGGTAGGGTTGTTTAAAGTTCTCCATCGTTAATGAGGAAGCGAAAAGTTGTCATTGCATGGTTGCAATGGGTTGGACTTCTTTCTTGTTCAAATGTCACCTTTGTTTACTGGCTATCTTGCTGTAATTATTTTTCTGAGAGAAGTGGAGTAGTGCTTATATTATGCTGGATGCAAGAAGTGAATGGGGTTGATGCAGCCTTGAGCTTCCCTTCTCTTTCTGCGTCACTGTGGTGGGGTCACACAAAGCCAAAAATGAAGCAAGACTTCATGTGATTTGGCTACCGGGCATTGCTTCAGTTTCTTGCTGCCTTTCTGCACTTGGCACACGTACAAATCATATACTCCTATACTATAGCCATCCTTGAGTCTCAGCAATGCATCAGGGAAGGGAGTAGAAGGTACAAACCCCTACCCTTTCTCTAAATCAATACCTATAGCGACGTATTTGGAAATAAGGAGGAGAAAGTCATGTCCCAGTGATGGAAAGGATTTGAATGGCCGTATGGTAAGGACCCAAAGGGCTGTTTCTCACAAGAGAAAACTGTTTGAGGGAGATTTTAGCTATCTTCCATCTGGGGTAGTAGCTGTGTAGCTTAATCCAAGTGGGGAATTAGCAACTTCAGTCAAAACCTTTTACCACAAGAAAGTAAAAACCAACAACATTGCTTTTGTGGTCCAGGCCCCTGACCTGAGCATGATGCCCCAAGGTAAGGAATTTTAACACCTAGAGGGATTTATGATTGTATCTTACCTATATTTGCTTTAACATGCTGGGATAATGAATTTGTACTAATGAATTGTGATTTTCTATCATGTAAAGTAGTAGGTGGAGTGAATTGTCTGCTGCTTTCCAGGTATTGTCAGTCCAGTGTGAAAATACATTTTATCTTTAGGATTATGTTGTGGGGTTGGTGCCCAGTATGGAAAGAGGAATTTTTGTCCCCACATTCCTGCTTGAGAGAAACGACTCCCTTTTCCTCTGGTGAGGAAGATGGTGAGACTTCAAATGGATTATCCCTCATTTTAATGTCATTTCCACCTTGTCCTTTGGGCTCTAATGACTGCAGAAAGGAGGTCCTCAACTCTGCTGGTCAGTAGCCTGTGGGGCTGCTTCTGCTCTGATGTATTTGGATGAATATAAAAGAAAGAGAGAGAGACTATCATGGATCATATCCCCACAGGAAGAGGCAAATCAATTACAAGACTCAAGGACACCACTTACTGAACTAAACGTCTGTTTACACCTACACACAAAGCAGCAACCTTGGCTCATGTTCATACAGGGTCAAGGTGGGAAGACAGTTGATGATTTTCTCCTGGATCATGAGATGAACAAACACAACTAGTGTTCTGCCTAGATGTTCTGTTTGGAGGCAGGGAGAGAGAGGGGAAAAGTCTTGCCAGGAAAGAATAGTGATTTAAAACAAGGATTAAACTGTTCATGAGTGTTCCTCATTCTGAAAGAATCAAGAATTTCAGCGCAGATAAACCTTCTTGCTCTGTTATTGTCTCCTCAGGCAAACTGCTCTTGCTGTCCTAGTGAAGCGTTTTCCAACCCTTTCTAGTATCTTTCCCTCCTTTGATGCCTCAAAGCATCCTACACTGCAACTCATTAAAGAGAATTCCCTTTCAGAAACAGCTTTTGTTTTTTGGCCTTACTGCTAGGCCAGGTGAAAATGAGGAAGAGAGACCTTTTACTGATCAAATTGGTAAACAGGATGATTAAGGTCTAATTAAGATTATTTTCCTCTGGATGGGTTGATGACTGCAATTGCAGACCTGCCATAAAGAGCAAATATTAATACACCAATAGCTGTTGCTCTTGTTTCAGCTGCAGATTGCTCTCAGAGTATAAAAACTAAGTCACTGTTTGCCTTTACAAAGCACCCAAGTAACTTCTGTAATGACAGACTATGCAAATTTTCTCCCTACCAGTGCACCCTGCTAACAAGAATTGCTAATTTGACATGCCACCCCTCAAAGTGTTCATATCACCTTCACATTCTGCAACAAAGTGACAGGCAATATCATTGCATGCTTCTTGATCAGGGGATCCAAAAGACAGCCAGCAACATGGACGACATCTGGACAGTGTCATCTAATGAGCCCTAATTCCAGTATAATGCTTCAAAATAGATGGCCAGCCTACTGTACTTGTGTCCATAAGTTCCTGCATCCTTCCTCAGATTAGTTCAGGGACCTGCAATTAAGGTAGGTCATCCTGAAAACCCCAAATTTCTGCTTTAGCTTTTTCATTCTCACCTTCTCTTCTGCTTCAAGTAAACCATCCTTTAGGAGGTAACATTTCTGGAAGTGGCTGTCTTTCCTTCTGTTTTGTGACAGCAGTACTGTGTATCAGCCCTCTCACAAGAACCCCTCTTCCTGGGGCTGCAACATTCATGCAGTGTCTTGGCAGTCAAGCAATGTTTATTGCGTTCCCCATGCTGATACAAGTCAGTGAGCAGATATTTAGTAAAGAGGCTCATATTTTGTAGCTTTTTGAAGCAAGGCACAAGGGACATCTTTTGTACATAAATGCCTATGCGCCTTGAAAACCTGTTAAAACAGTAATTAGAATTTGTTGCATGTGGACTATACCCAAGGAATTAGTGAAGGCAGCTAAGTAAAATGAGTTCATCTGTGCAATCAGCACACTCCATATATGAAATTGCCAGGATCCAATCTCCATGGAAATTGTTTTTAGAAGCATATCTAAGGAAAATGTTCCACTTACCTACGTATGACAAAGAAATTGAGAACCACTGTACAAAAGACTTTCAGATAGGCCATCTTCATAGAATATGGCCATAAACACAGCATGGCTACAAACCAGATTGGTCAATAGACACCAAAAGAGCAATACCACAATTTAATGTGCTCCTTATTCATGTTCAGAAGGCCACAAGGCTTGGTGCTCTTTTATAGCTAGAGGTGGCCAACAGCCAAGACCCAGACTCCATCATATCCACTAATGATTTGCATTTCTCATGCCTATGAGGTAGAAAGCAAACTGACTGGGAGAGAAAGCTTCAGGAGGACAGTGGGCCTTGGTTTGTTGCTCAGACACCCTAGATTTTCTTCCTGACAACAGGCTATCTTTCTGTTAGGTCTGCAGTATTGCAGTTAGATACCTGAGCAGTGAGTGAACCTCGCAACTGACGCTCTTACGGTGACTCCAGGCACATTTTCTTGCCCATCATCAATGTTATTGTAAAGTCAACCAGCAAAAAATGACATCCTTGCAAACTGGGGGCTGCAATGACTGTGACTGCTACTCTGGACTTTCTATGTATGGATTAATAACTCATCCAGCAAATTGCACGCTATTGAGCCTTCTGCTCTTATTTGCCTCTTGCTGTTCGAATTTCACCTGAACCTATATATATATATATATATACACACACAAAAAATAAATAGTCTCAAGAAAGAGGCTATTAGTGCAGAAATACAGCAATACTTGCTCAGCTACACACTTTTTAAAAGCGTGTATCTCAAAACTCCTTTGTTTGCTTTTTCGATAGCACACTTATTTTTGAGAGGTTATCTGTTAGTTTTTCATCCATACTATTTACATGAAGAAGATAAAGACATGTCAACAAAAAGATGTCTTCTACAAACAAGCAACCAAAACATTTTATTTCTGGAAGGGTTTCTATTTTTCACTTTCTATCAATTTTGTTCAATTATCCCTTCTCTCCAAAAAAGGGGAAGGATGCTCTAAAGCTTTCCAAGTAACTGAGTACTAAACTGAATTTTTTCTTTCAGACTCCTGGATCTAGTGTAGTGAAGTGTGGACCCCAGATCATTGCAGAAGCTCTGCAGAAGAGTTATACCATCTAGCATATACAACATCTTTAATCAGTGTTGACTCACCTTATCTGTCCATTCCGAACTTTAATTTGGAATGATTTTTCACAACGCTGTTGTGTGTTTAAGGGAAAGTTGTACTGGGGTGCAAAAATAGTGGAATTCAGCAAGGGATTCATAGTTAGCGGATTATACGTCAGCATCTCAATACTATAGGCTGTATAAGCCAAACAGATGAAGAAATACCCACTATTGACTTACAGTTACATTCCAAGAAATAATATTTACATCTTCCAAACACTTACTTTTACACATTTATTTTTTTGCTGGTAGACACTCATTGTTTTATAAAATGCAGTTGTTTAAAGAGTCACTGATCTTGCATAAATTGTTTTGTGGTGTTGTGGATTTTGTGTGTTAAGTCTAAACTAGACAATGAAGCAACTTTACTAATAGTTCTGTAGACACAAATTTGTGATTTGTGAGTCACTCCCAGAAATCATCCATGATGTTAGAGGAAAACCTTTCTGTAAATTATTAATTCTAGAATAGATAAATGCACTGTATTTATATGGAAATCTTAGGTGTGATTTAGGCCCTCCATGATCATAATACTGGTCTCCCTCTTGCTCTCAATGGAAGCAATATGAATTTTGCTATTGAATCAGTGCAAAAGGTTTAACTCAAGGTGCTGAATAAACATAACTGTGTGAGAACACATTTGCAGGCAGTCCTCAGATAACTGCAGTCTCCTAATATTTATCTCATGTATCTTGTAAACAGGGTAATAGATTGAAGTGCATGTTTATAAACCTTGGCCTGAGGTACGTCATTTTGGTTTTACAAATGCCTCTTTGGTTAGTGAAGAAGGAATAACCTGGGTATTTTTAACAAAAGGACTTGGAAATTTCTGTCCCTCCATCTGTTAACCACTTAACTCATAATCCTGTGTGTAATGCTATTACAAATACATAAATAATCACTTCAGCCTTAAGCTGCATGCACTGCTTAAATAACTTAGGAATATATTACTTCCCTAGCAATGACTACAGTTTAAAAAACATACACAGAGCTGCAGCTTCCTATTTCTCTTCATTATGTATGCTGACAGCTTTCAGAAAATAAGTATTTTGATGCCATCTCTGAAGTAGCCAGCATTAAAATGAATATAGTGACTTCCTACTTCTCCGTGTGAAGCTGTATTGGAGAAGCTCCAAATGGCCTGGATGCCCTGCTGTTCGTGTCTAATTGTTTTCTGTGGGGATGGCAGTTTATGGAGGGCATTTCAGGAAAGGGGACCCAGTAGCCAGGCCAGCGGCTCGTCGAGTTTTACACTAGATGGCATGTAGATGAGCTAACAGTTTTGGCTGGATTAAGAATTACTAAATACTACGATCAGCTGGTACAGGCATGGATGGGATAGGAGGGATGTTGAGAAAAAGATAAAAACAGTATCTCTGATCAAAAGAAAAAGGCTTCTCATATATTTCGCTAGGGTTTTTTTGACTTTTAAAATCTGATATTGATGGATTAGAAATAAAGCAGTGAGCATCTCTACTGAAATGAGTTGATATGCATCAACTATTTCAGTCATGACTTCAATCTTGCTTTGCTTTTGTGTCTTTTAGTTATTAGAAAGTAAAGAATGTCATTTATTTAAAGCTTATTTTTGGTATTTCACTTGAGACTACATTTGAACAATTTAAATGAAAGTTCTGTCAAGTTAGATGTTGTTTTTATTGGTCATTTAAATCTACCTTAAACATGCCTGATATTTGGGAAGAATTTAAAATGTATGTAAAATGCAGTGATATCTACATTGCTCTTTTTTCACCTCCCGGTTGGTTTTTCAACTTTGAGCAAACAAGTTACTGAACTGAAATAACCAGATAGCAGAAGGAACTACTGGGGACAAAAGCTAGTTTAACACTTCAACAAATTCTGCTTTAAGACAATTAGTCAGTGACTTCCTCCAGCTGAATGGCTCTGCTTCCCTCAAAGCAGTAGCAATGCATTGTCGCACACAGATGTTTTTTAATATATGACAGCAAACTTGGAATTTTATAAGATTTGCTCTAAGTTAATTTTTTAATGTCTTTTATATGGAAAACACATGCATTACAAAGTCTATCTTTTATTTCTTTTGGTTTATAGCTTGTTTACTTTTAAGCATTGTAATAGCTGTTGCTGTCTGTTGGTAGTATTTTTTTGTCAGTGCTGTATGGTCCTGAGTGTTAGCATGTCTTTAGCCCAAAGGCTTCAGTCTTGCTCTTCTCTTATATGGAATGACCACAAGTTTGAATAAGGCTTGGCAAGGTTTATTATCGTAAGGATGGTCCTTGGGTGGTTGTTCTGCCAAGGTGCTAGTGTACATATGCCTGGCAGAAAGCAGTGCTCGTTTGGTCAGTAGAGTTAAATGATTTCTTTCTTCTGTGATCAGAAGGGTGTATGCTGACCTAAACCTCCACAGGAGACTCCACCTGCACCACAGCTCTCCTTGAGCGTTGCGCGTGACCTGTCCCCTGATCTGCATGTTCACATTCCTCCCTTATCATTGGCCATGCACCATCCCCTGCTTAATAAATTTGTCTCAATTACTTACTTTTGACAGTAAGTATCTGTCAGTAAGGACTGTGTATCTTGTACCATTCTCCTGACCTTGTTAGCACTTTCATCTTTCGTAAACAGTTCATCTATCAGTCACAGCTCTTTTGAGAAGTCTCTTTTGGTCAACACTTAAGGCAAAGCTTTTATTTGAGCAGTGTATGGTCTGAGCTACGCCCTAGTGAAAGTGATACCAGTGATACAGAAGTGTACCCCAAAATGACTGTTGTAGTAATTTAGGATGGCAAAATTTTAATTTCAACTGTGGTCAAAAATTAACGGTATCCACAAAGTAACTGGGATGCTTTCTTTTTCTTAAAAAAAGAATGAAACTGATTTCTTTATGGTTCTTTATTTGATATAAAGGAGGCCTCTCTTTTTGTTATGTGTATTTCCATGACAAATAATATATGGCAGAATTAAAAAGGGGTGCCATCAGTTAATTTTAAAAAAACATTTGACAGCTCTGTGTAGAGCAACAGTTTACATCACTGTAAACTGGGGATTTTTGAATGTACATTTTCTACCATAAGTGTTCATCAAGCATATGCATGCATGTAATATGTAACTCATATACAAGCCTGCTAAAAGATTCCTCCATATCCTTCCAGATCTCAGCTGAAAAGACAGGAGTGATAATATACATTAATCAGAAAATTCTGTAATTGGAAAAATAATAAAGAAGCTCCTGCATTAATAACTTAATAATGTTGTTGGTAGTTGGATGTATGGTTGACTAAATATCTGAGACATGATCTGAACCTGATTTTTGAGATAGAAAGGTAATTAAAAATTTTAACACAGTTTTCAAAAGTGTCCAGATAGTTCTACATATTTATAGATGCTTTCCATTTGTATAAAGCATACATATGTACAAGTGCATATATCAGAGGAATGCTATTAAGACTGTTGCAGGAAAGTGCAATGGGAAGTTGGAAACTGTTAGACTTCACATTTGATTTAGCAATACGGAATTGCCACTCTTCCCCCTTCACTTGCATATGCTTTTTGTTAAAGGCTGTAATTATCGTGATTACAGACCCCTTCCTATTCAGTGCAAAGAACATAAAGCGCTCACACCATGTGTGTGACTGTTTTGTTTCCCCTGTGCAGCCCAATGCTTATTTATTGTTCAGATGTTCTCTGAAAAGATTTAACGGATTTCTTCAAGATTTATTTTTTTCCATTTCATCATTTTTGTATTTGGAAGGGCTTTTGTAAGGATGACTTTCTTTTGGGCACATCTGTCTTAGTGCATTCTCCTTTGACAGGAAATACACATTTAGCTGTAGAAGGGAAGTGAGAAACTGAGGGTGTGTGGGGCGTGTGTGTGTGTGACACACTCTTGTCTTGAGAATCGCACTTCTGTTAGTGATTAAAGGTAACCAGCAGTCCTTCAGCAAGTCTGAACAGGCAAGGCCAGCAATTACACTCTCCTCCTGTTCTTCCTGGCCAGATGAGCAGGCATAGGTGGTTGTGATGAGAAGCAGGAAAAAACTGAAAGAGGTACTTTATTTTTCAAGGAAGGGAAGAGGCCATCAGGTCAGTTCATGGTTTTAGCAGCCTGCAATGGGTGCAGTTGAGACCCTCAGTTTCAATCCTTTGCAACACCCGTGACTTGTGGTGCCACGTAGGACTTGGGGCTGAATTCCTGCCTGTGTTTAAGAAAACTGCTCCCTTTTTCTTTAGCTTCAGTGAAGCAAAACTTTCATCCTATGTTTCCAGCTCAGAACAAATTCATGGGTTTGAGATATGTGCTTTTTTCTCATGACTAGGGTTACTTTACATTATTTTACAATAAAATCCACTAAACACAGAGAATTTAATGAAACAAAAAGACACCTTTTACAAATATTACTTCTGTGAATACTGAATTAAATAATATATTAGAAACTGACACAAATTTTGATTCTTTTTGGGTTTTGTTGCTCGTTGTTTGTTTGGGAAGTAATGGTTTGCTCACATTTTTCATGTTGATAGTGACCTTCCTGATTTGATTTAAAAACAAATGGAGCAGAGCAAATTACTAAGGCACCCAAGCATGTTCTCAGCTTTGCCACACTGAAACATTTGTTTATTCTGCAGGGCTTCGGGAAGGCAGCCCAAAGGCTTTGCGAGATTGAGAACAACCATAAAAGATAGAACAGGTGGGAATGCCTGATCTTTCCCTGTAGTAGCTCTTAATATGCCACTGCTGCATCTTTGGGGCATTTTTGTAAAATAAGTGCATGCCAAAAAAAAAAAAATATGATGCAGACTGTATGTCAATGAGAAGGCAATACAATTACTTGTTGTAGATGATGCTCAACAGTACTGCATCCATCTGCTCTGACTGAATGAAATGAAATGTACTCCGGTTTCTTATGGTTAGATGACAACAGAACACATAACCACACATGTCAGAATTATTGGTTACCAGAGGCATTATTCAGATTATTCCATCTTCTTTTATTCTTCCCTACCTTCATTATTTTCAGGCTTGCTGCATACACATCATAACTCCTGAATGCTGCAATCACGAACACATCATTTAAAATAGCTCTGAGATAAATGCCCATGGGTTTTTAGCAGTCATTTAGAAATATGACTTTTTTTTTTAAAAAAAAAATCTTTAAAAAACCCCCATTCTTTGATATCACTTCAAATGCAACAACTGAACTATAAAGTGAGAAAAATAATTTAAGAAAGCTTCCAAAATGTTTTGCTATCTAAGGGAAATCACCATAAATCTAAAATTGTAAAATTATGAATGTGTGTTTGGTACCTCTGTTGAACAAGGTTGCTCTGCTGTGTGTCATATGATCTCTATTACTTCTAACTACTGTTAGGTTTCTGATCACAGAAACTTTAGTTGCTGGAGCAGAAAGTTTAGATTTATAGCCCTACTGTCAGCGTAAAGTCACAAATGAATGTAGTCTGAAAACAGGAGTGTGCATGGTTTGTTATTGATGTGGTGCAGGTACACCTTCAATGCATTTTTCAGACAAACTTGCAATGCTTTTTTAAACCAACCTTTAAACTGTGCTCTTAAATTTTTCGTGATTGCACGTTGACATATTTCACAGCATGGGTTGGTCCTTTTTACACACAGTACAATGTCAAGGAGTAGTCAGATGTGAAAAACTATGCAAAATTGTTCATGAAAAATTGTGTTATTCTTCATTTCTTTCCCTGTCTCCCCATGTCTTTTCAGTGTTCTGCTGTCTGTGAAAAAGCAGCAGTTTTTTTTTTTTTTTTTTATGTGACAGAATGGGATTGCCTTGAATGAGCAAAAATCTTCCACTGGCTTGTGAAGTGCCATAGGGATGGGAGTGAAAGCACAAAGTCTGCACAGTCACCTCACCTCACTCTGCGAACAGCTAATGGGGATGCTTCTTCGCTAGACTTGGTAAGTGTGAACACTTCTGCAGAAGGTGAATCTATTTTATTTCTACAGCTTTTGTATTGGAAGTGAGATCACAGTTTTCAAACTTCCAAGAGCACCCGAGTGTAAGGTATCTGGAATATATTCCCAAATTAAACATCTCCCACAGGGCTTTCTGGTTAAAAAACCTATAAAAATTAAAATCTAAAATGACAGAGTGAAAAACTAAGCCTGGTGGCTAGGTATGGCAAAAAGAGGTAATTTAACCTGCTTCTGAGCAATGTAAATTTGCTTTCATACTACCAGAAAGCTGTTGTTAACTGCCCTTTACGTAAAGCTAGTTGCTTCATCGTGGCCACAGAAATCACTAAGTATCTGTGTGCTACTACCTTGAATTTTGTGGGCCACTACCCCTAAACTCATGCTGGTGCAGATGTGCTGAAGACATTTCTTAGAATCGGAAGCATTAGAAAATTAGTGACAAGAAAACCAGATACTCTGGATTTATTAGTTATGGTGCAGTGATGCTATGAATGCAGGCTTAGCTACCAGTTTTAGGTCCAAGCTGTTCATACAGAGTTCAGTTTTATCATTTACACATACCAGCTGGGTTTACTGCAAACTCCTATATTCCCTGTTCCATTGGGTAGTATAAAATTTAAGTCTACTGTGCCTGTGACCTCTATATTCTGAGTGAAAGGCTGGAAAAGAAGGTGAATATGGTATGCTGCATATTCTATATACTCATGTGCTGCAAATCAAAGGGCTCAGCTGAACTTCCTGCACTGAAAAACCTTTAAAAGACTTTATTAGAGATCATAGTGGTGAGACTACACAGCTAACCATTTTTAAATGACAGCTTGGTTGAATTTAGAGACAATTCCTTATTCTAAGTTAATGGTCTGTAAAACAGCCATGAAAAAATGAAACTCTGTTTCAGAAACAGACTGCAGATGGAAGAACCAGGCGTCTGAAGCATCTGAAGACATGTAACCCTGTTCGAGGATAGAGAAGCCAAACAATCTCTCTGAGACTTCATACAGTGTTTTAAGTTCCAGCTGGTAACTGTAAGCCAAGATCAAACATGGAACATGAACCACAAAACACAGTTGCCCCTCCACTTTCAAGAAATATTTTTCCCTTATAAAAACAGCTCCAGCTCCAGGTCAGCCAGAGAAAGTACACTGCTGTCTCATATGCAAGCCACCTTTCACATTGCCCCTGAGTAACGCCCATAAAGCCTGGTGCAGATTGCCCAGCGTTATGCAGGAGAGCCATGGGCAAAATTGGGCTTCTTTGAGAAATATTTCATGCCTTAGAGAAGCGAAAATCACACTGGCAACTCACCTGGGGCTGGCACTATTATCCACTCCTCAGCTTCTTGACCGAGAGCAGAGTTCATGGGAGGTGGAGCTGCTGTCGCAGCAAATCCCATGCAAAGACCTACAGTCTTCTGTTAAGAACCAATTCACCAAACGCCTTACTTTCTTGACTGGCTCAGAAGTGTAGCAAAAATCTTCTTGATCAAGTGGTCTTAAATCCCTCAATCATGCCAGCCGTTTTTCTATTGCAAGTGCAGAGACGGACCGTGAGGCCCAGTGTGGCTTCTGGGCATAGGAAGCCTTGGGGAGCACGTTTTCCACAAACCTTTGCAGACATAGTGAAACAAGTGCATTTTATAAGAAAAGGCTGGATGGGAGGAGGAAGGTCAGTGGGTATCAAAGAAGGTGAAGACTATTTGGCGATGGAAGATAACTTTAAAGAGGATGTGAGGATGAGCGGTGTACAAGAAGTAAAAAAAATAGGAATGTCTCTAAGTGTAGTTGAAAAAGCAGCTCTTCAGACCTTCAGGGATTTGAGGAGAAAGTTTCATTTGAATTAAAAGGTGAGCAGTCCACAGAGATACTGGCAATACCAGGATGGTGGAGGAAGAGTCTGAATATAGTTACTTTCCCCTGAGCCCAACATGAACTGGTGACAGGACTTGAAGAGGCAGTAACTACAGCAGGAGATGAGGAAGATGCAGAGAATAGATCTGTGCCGGGCAGAGAAACGTTGTACTGTTGCCTGAAAAATCAAACTGTATGTAATAAGATTGTAGAAGTGGAATGAAGAGATTGTGGCTGCGTTGTAGGACCACATTAGAGACTGGAAAAGGATGATGAGAAGAGCAGCTTTTTCTGTTTTTAAGGCACTCGCGTATGTAGCCTTAACCATTAAAAAACACCATACTTGATGGGAGAGTCTACCTTTTAAAAATTGTAAGAATTTCAGGCACAGCAGGACTCAAAAGTGAAAGCTTTAAACAATCAATTATAAAAGCAAAAAAGTGAAAGCTTCAGACACAGTAAAAAATGAGGGGCCCATGCAAGGTTTCTTGCTTCCTGCTGAGTGCAGCTTTAATGAGTCACGAGCAGGGGAAGGCAGCCATGGTGGTGAAATCAGGGAGAGGACACTCGGGGTTTAATTTAAAATTTCTTCTGAGGGGGGAAGCTCTGGCTGGGGCGAGAGGTTCCTACCCAGCTGGCAACCATGTGTGGGCAGGACCTGCCATCCTGTCTGCGGGAGTGAACACGTGTCGCAGGCTTCTTGTAACTGCCCTGTGATTTACTACTTCTTGCTGCATTGAAAACGTGAGATCTGGTTTTGGTTTGGCTTGTGACACAGGATTTTAATAACTCGAGTGGCAAACTTGTCGGGGTGTAATGTGATCCTTTCAGTCAAAATATCTGCTTGATTGTATTTAGCTGGGATTTTTAAGGCTGCTCTTGTTAGTATGCGCTTGTATTTGTAGTAGCCCTTTTATAGTCTGAGATGATGGATTGAAGTACCTGATTCCTCTTTGCTTGTATTATTGATATACTTCTCTGATTTCCCCTTATTAATTTCCTCTCTAAATTAAGCATTTCTAATATTTTTCAGCTAGAAAGCTCCCCATGTCGCTGAATAATTTTTTCTTTGTCCCTCGAGCTCTTCTGTTTTTGCTGTGTTTCACTGGCATCGGTTGATCTCTGGAAGTATATCGCTGAATCCTCACTTGTGACTAGCTCAGGAGGAGGAAGCCTGTCTCCTTTTCTCCTTAGAAAGTCCTTGTGGTTTACATACAGGTCTTACAGGCTGCTTTGCTTTAAGTTATAAGGTGGTCAAAAAGACAGTGGCAGGTAAGAGGTAAATCAAATTCTCCTGTCTCACTTACCAGGTTTGAAGCAGAATTCAAAGCCACGTACCCTTCCCCAGGATTCCTGGCCATCATTCAACCCTGTTGGAGTTACTGTACAGTAGGTCTGACAGAGCAACTGTGAGTCTGAAAAGCCTGGAAATTTCCATAGCACACATGCACAGAGGGTGAGTACCATAGTTCTGGAAAATGTTGGATTTACTGTGCACACACTGCATAGTGTATTCACTCATGCAGCATATCCTGAAGGCTTTGGATTTACTGCACATATGCAACCCAGCAGGTATTCATATTTTCCATCTGGGAATTCCTTGAAAGAAATAGAGCAGCTTTAACTTTCTTTTTCTAAATAGATAGGCTGTCTCCTCCTTGCTTGAGCTGTAAGGATCCAAAAGTATCCTCAGCAATCAGAAATAACAGTGGAAGACCACCAGGGAGACTTCAGGCATGCATAAGGGACTTTGGGTAGGACTGTCTTCCCTAACAAAGTGGCCAAAATGTGAAGTGACTAAGACACTGCAAAATCACAAATGAGAAAAGGTAGCTATAGTATTTACTTCTGGGTAACATAACAAGATCTATTTTACACCTTCACCCATGGTTCATCTCAAGTAAAACTGAAGTGTCTGTCACTGCTGCCAAGATAAAAAACACTTTCTTTTTGGTCAGAAAATTCAGTGGAAATTTTACTTTGTGCAGGTAATATTTTAGTACTGTTGGAACTGGCCAGATGTTTAATAGCTTAAGGGTTCAGCTTCTTTTTTTTTTTTTAGATATTTAGCCAATAGGAAGTGAACAAATATTATCAACACATTTAATCCTCTGCTTCACTAGGATTACAATGTCCCAACAAAGCTTCATTTTTTCCCCTTCCACACCATCTTCACAGCAATTAATAAGAAAGTGTTGTTATTTTCTGCTTTCCTCATTCTAGCAGAATGGCTAAATACATCTGAGAAAATGTTTCCTGTTCAGGCTCAGAACCCAGCAGCACAGTTTTAGGTTTTGCTGTGCTCAGTGGCAGATCCTTCTGAAATCTCTGCCAAGCCTGGAACTGAGATGCACCTAACTTTCCCCCAGCCCTTTTAATCGGCATTAAGTGAGTCATGACCAATAAAAAGTGTGAATATTGAATATTTTAAGGTCATAATTTTGGTATGAAACAATTGGTATTGACAAAATTTATTTAATTTTGTCTCCCATATTTATTTCTTCTTTTTTTTTCTCATGTCATTAGATTTGTCATTTATTTTAGTGTGGGTTTTTTCCCCACACTAATGTTAGATTACATTATCATGCTTACATTTTTCTTTTCTTATCTTCTTCGGATGGCACAATATGTTAATTCCCTCCATGATCCTCACAGCTTTCCATTTAACTTCCTCCATTTCCTTTTCATAAGAGGTCTAAGAGGCCCCTGAAATCAGTGACCCAACTGGTAATATGGAAATGCCTGCCAGGACAGCCTAGTGGATCTCCCTTTCTTTTATGAGTATGTCAGAACCAAACAAAAGTTGCTTTTCCTATTCCTTTCCCACGTCATAAATGTTTATCTTGTTTTTTCTGATTAAGACATAAGAAATTAATGTCAATCTGAAAAAATATAACATCAAAGATCATTTAGTAAGTTTAGTTTGTAGAAACTTGCTGACTACGACTTTTGCCTCCGTATTTGAGAAGTAAAAATAGGCTACCAAGATTTCTGGGCCCTGCTATGCAATTTTATTGCACTAGATGTCACTGTTATACTTCTTAAACTATGGTGGCCATATTTTACTGCAATACGCCTTCATGCTCTAAGACTTAAAAGTCTGTTGTGTATGAGAAGGTGTAACCAGCAGAGCATTTTAATAGCACAGTGCTGCCTGAAAGTATTCTTTTGTTTTGGTTTGTGCTTAAGCCATCGCTCCTGTATAGAAAATGGAAAATATTTCTTCTCTTCAGAGCCAAAGACATCCTAATCACTGTGGATGTGAGTGCTCTTCAATTTCAGTGCAAATGCTTTTTAGCCTCCAAAAGAAGATTTGTAGCAGTGAATGATACTGAGAAGTAGTACAGTAATTGCCATGTTTGCTGATGAAAAGTAGAAGCTTGGCTTCGTCTCTCTACTTTTTACATGCACAGAGATAAGCCAAAAGAAATGCAAAGCAATTATATTGATGGAAACTACTAAAATACAAGCAGATGGACACTCATACCTTGCTTTCTCTTTGACTAAACTTCTACCTGAATGTGTAAGAACCTGCTAGATTTCAAACCTGGATGAATGTTGCTTCCACTATCTAAGACATAATATTAGATTTATGTAATACACAGTAATGGATAAGATTGATTTGTCTTAAGGTTGAAGATTTGTTCTGAGTAAGAGAAAATTTCAAGGACATAAACAGATCTGCCTTTGGCTGCTGTGTGCACTCTCTGGGTTCTTCTCAGCTGGAAGAGCATGCCAGAATTACGACTGAAACACACATATTTGCTGAGGCTTACCTGCTTCTCTAGTCTAGCTTTTCCCCTTTTCCACGCACTCTTGACACCATGTAAAACTGTTCATCCCTCAGAAGTTCAAATAGATTTATTTGCCTCTGAAATAATCCTCTGTTTTCATCTGTCTTCTGGTTGTTTCTCCTTCAGTCAGTGGTGTATCTCTTTGATTTTTACTTCTTGCTCTTTCCAGGCATTCTTTATTTATCTGCTCATGTGGCCTCCATCACCCGCCACTTCTGAGTATTTAAACCCAATACAAACAGCCTCCTCTCTTTCTTTCTTTCTTTCCAGCCTGTTAGATAAGTAGTTCAAATGGTATATCTGTTTTGGGGGTGTGTGCTGAACTGCCTCTGTACTTCTCAACAGGTAGACATCAATGAATTTTGCCATGCCAAGGGAGATAAGATAGGACTAGCTGGATCCTGCTATGAAAAGGGGTTGCAGACTGCATTTTGGAGCTGCAAGTGCAGCCACATCACACAGCCTTTGCTATCTCAAAACTTATGGCACTGGCAGTATATATAGGAAAGCCATAGCCACTCTCTCACCTCTCAGGGTACACTTCCAGAAAACAGCCTACCTTGCCTATACTTAGAGACAGCTGAGTATCTTTGTGTGTGTATTACCTGTGTGTGAGAGAGAAAGGATTTAATGAAAGTAAGATGTCAATTTTTTCAACAAGGTCTGAAATAGGTAGTATCCTGCCTTTTCTGTTTATACTCTACACTGACAGAAAATCAGGGAGAACAAGTAGTTCATATCCCACTTGGAGCAAAGTTAGCCACAAACTGCTTTTTAGATTTCTTATGTGCTTGAGTTCCTGCACACAAAAATTGTTATTGTCTTTGTATATATGCCTTATGTGAGGATCTCTGACCATCTTTTCGGTCTGGTTCAAATCTATCTGAAGCCTTTGCATCTGCTGCTTCATTAGCATTCACTTATGAACTGTGTTATTAACAAGCACTAGTCTTTTCCTTTGAAATTCCTTTTCCTTCACAGTTCAGCAGTTCACATGCAGAGAAAAGTGATCATCAGTACCAACATTAAGTAGATATCCAAACTTAATGCTTAAAAAGAGGACACAATCCTACTAAATTATTTCATACTCAATTGGTGCATTTGGAAGAAAAGAAAGCAGTTTGTAGTATTTTTAGAGCAGTTTGTACATAGGAGAAATTAATAATGCCAGAAACGTTTATTTGTTTGTCTAAATGTTCAGAAAGACTTGCCTTGCTTTCAGCTAAACAAAAGCAGAGACATTTTTGGCTTTGATCTTTACTTATGGCAAAAAAGTGTGCAGGAAAATGTAAAGACACTGACTTTTCCACCTGTTGGATAAGTGAATTTGTATTATCCTTGAACATTACCACCAGGCAAAGTAGGCTCTTCTTCAGCTAAAAAAGCCCACTTATTATTATTATTATTATAAGTGTATTGATCAAAATTATAGAAGGGATTATGCTTAATTATGCTTGACTTTCCTTAAATTGGAATGACTTTTACTGTTAAGTTTTCATGATATGGTCTTTTAAGAGCATTTTCCATCTTTATGTGCCATGTATAGCAGAATAACTGCATTACTAGCAAGAAAAAGACACTTCTCCCACAGGTATTATGCCATCATAGCAATTATCCTGAACAATAACAGGCTGCAAAGAATTAAGCTCCGCTTCCTCCTTCTGTGGATGCTGAGCTGCACGTCTGAACCATTTAAAAAAGGCAAATCCTTCCATGCAGACAGTCTATTACTCAGCCAGCTGAGTGCACAGGCCAGAGCCAGAGGGCAAACTTTCACTTGACTAGGTCACTTATTTTCCTCTTTACCATATGCAGTGTTTACAGAAGGAGGAGGATTTTTAAAATGAATCACAAATTTCCTAGCTCGGTTGGCATATAAGAAATTTTGATCCAGGCTACTCCAGCAGTATTAAAATCCATAATTAATTGCAGTAGGTTTGTAGCTCCAATATTCTTCTGTAAGAAAGGAAACCATCTTGGTTGGTGGCTTTGCCTCTGTGTTCAGACATTTGATTTTCTCACTCAATAATTTTGTTTTTATAGACTGCTAAATCTATACCAATCTTGCAAATGGTGTAAAGTTATGCAGATTTGAAGGTGCGTTTTCACCCCAAATCTCATACAAACTATATGTCCTTCTTAATTAAGTCCTGTCTTGCCCCATTTCCACTGAGGGGAAAGAAGTTGGCTGTCACTGGAAGTTGTGCATGCTGCTGTAGGCTGCATATGTCCCTGTGTATGTTTATTCTTTCCTTATGCCCAGATACCAGATGGCTCATGCAACACGTAATTGAAGGAATTCAGTAATCTTGGCCATATTTAAAACAGATCGAAGACGATGGCAAAAATAAACAGAATATGTTGCTTAATATTGCTGATGAAGGGAAGTAAATGTATTGCACATTATAGTGAAATTATTTCCAGATTGTCGTACAAAGCTCTCTGCCTAACAAAATGTAAAATAGAAAACATAAGTTGCCAAAACCCTAACTGAAATTTCTCTACAGAAGTAGATAGTAGTATCTTCCTGTCAGCGTACAGTATACTTTTAAAGTAGTACAGGATTGCTTTTACATAATGTTTAAAATAACTCTTAGGAAACTGTTGGGAAAAATGATGCCTTCTATGAACAGATGCTGCTTAAACTAAATACATACAAACATAAATGTATCTATTATATAGATATATTTATGCCTGTGAGTAAATTTGCACTTCTATGAGAAGTAGATGCCTTCTTACTGGGATCTTAGATTAGATGTTTTCAGGTACAGCAGTCATTAAAAATTTATTTTAAGGCTGTGTCTGCACTGTATCAGAGGTACATAAACATTATAGAAAAGATGTTCTTCATAACACTGATAAAATAGTGGTATCCCTATCACTATATATAGTGAGAGATAACAGGAACATAGGAGATTTTTGTGGAGTTATGATTAATTGCCGTTATCTTGCAATGTTTCTCTAAAGGTTAATGCACATATACCATTTGAATTTTCTTTTGTAAATAGAAAGTAGCCACTGAGGAACCCAGGGAAACTTAGGCATGTAGTTAAATCTATGCACGTAGGTAAGTAACTTGCCAAGTAGTCTTTGCTAAGGTGTGCAGGCCCTGGCATGGGGTTTGGCTAGCTGAGCAGACCACAAGAAACTGTTGGACACAGCATGAGAAACTTGAACATAAATAACAGAGCCAGAGGCTCACAAAGTTACGTATAGCACCTCAAGGAAGGACAGGATTTCACAACTGTTTAAGTGGAAGTGATGTGAGAGACTACCACACTTCACACACAATTTTAGAGGAGCATTGGGGACATATTTGGAGAGTGCAATCTTGCAAGGCTGACGGCACCTAGGTATAACCTTGTTAGTAGTACTGATTAAGGCTGATGTGACCTAGAGAGGGATTAAAGTTGATGGGGGAAGAACAATTACAGAGAAATGGAGAGAGGGTAGAATAAGAGGCCGGTCACTTGCAAGCAAGCTGACAGTCAGTATGCTCGTCAGGCTGAGCCTGGCACCCAATCACAGCAGGCTTTTCTTCTTACTATTAAGTCCTATTATTAAATATTTTCTCCCTCTTTATACTGTATGTGTGCATTGCACGTGTAAGAAATACGTAAGTGGTCCAAGCACCAGCAACTGGAAAAGGGGCCACAGGTGCCTTTAGACTGGGCGTGTGTATGTTTCCCCAGTGAATGTCAGTCCTCTGTGTGTGTGTGTGTCATTCGCTACGGAACTTCAACTTGGACTGGCTGGTGAGTAGGAGATAACCTGCACCTGGAAAGACCCAAGCTCTGAGCTGGTCACCAGGTAAGGTGCCAGGGTGTAGGCATGGATATTAAAGGGAATTAAAGCCTGTGCTATCCATGAAAAAAGTGGCAGGCTTGTCAATGTAGAAAGTGAGGAATATGTCTGTTTTCATGAGTGAACTCCAAACCTGATCAGCTGGAGAGGAGGAACAAGCTTGACTGTCTGTGCTCACGTTTGTGTAAGATTGGGGTTTGTATGGATGCTGGAAAAGGTACTGCTCTGCCTCTGTTAGTCTGTGTGAGAGTCAATGTTGGTGTCAGGTGTGTGTGTGTGTGTCTGTGTCTTGCTGATGGCCAGACCTGCAGAGGTGAAGAGCAGCAGCTGCATCGATCGGGCTGGGATGGGAGAAACCTCCTGAGTCTGAGAGCACACAGAGTTTAGCTCTGGCGGATTGAGAAGGAGGGATGCCCCAGGTCCTGAAGTACACTTAATTCAGCTACTCCTTAGCAGTCATGAAGTTTAACTTCAGTTTCATGTTAAATAAATACTTACCAGGATTAGCTACAAGAGACAAGAATCAAGAACCACTTGTCACATTGCTGAGGGCTGAATAGATGTGTTTGGAAAGACAGAGGTCTCTTCCTGAATGCATAACATTTTTGGGGTAGCTTTATGAGACTTTATCAGCTCTGAAAGAGACCGATTTTTTAGACTGTTTCTTTGTTGGTTTGTTTTTTGTTTGTTTGGTTTTTTTTTCCCATGGACAATTCCTATCTGTTCTGGAGGGAAAAGCTGTTTGCCTAAACTATCCGTCTACCAGAAAGCATTTAGAAATGGGAGAAGTACAGCAACATCTGTTGCTGTTTCTTATTATTTGAGCAGCTTCTTTGGCACTTAATGATTTATGTTTTGTTGGCTTGGTTTTGTTATCTGGGTAACAGATACTTATTGCCTCTAGCAGGATCCATCTGCATAGAGGGGGAAATAGTAACAATACATGGCAGGAAAGAAGCCTACAGCTTTTAGTCAGGTTCGGCTGGTGATCTAAAATTGCCTTCAAAGAAAAGGAAAATGGGACCCAGGAACATGTCAGTGCCTAGATTTAGCTTTAGTAATCACTTTTTACTTTTCTTCATTATGTTTCACATTTTTGATGCAGGAATTTTTTACTAACTGCTGCCTGTGGCAGAAGACTGAGGAGCAGAAATGGGTGTTACGTTACAGAACACATGCATAGTGCATGAAAAATGGAAACGACAAGGTAGCACATTTCTGTCTTGCAGCTGAAGTAGGTAGCCGTGGAGAGAGCAGAGAATGAATAGCAAACGGGGAATTAGTTTGTTCTTTTGTTTTTTGACTGTTACCCCATGTTTCCATTTCACATACGCCATCTGCTGCTCCAGGGTTTACATTACAGGACAAAGATAGGAGGTTACTTGATATAACTAATTGTGGTTACCTGAATGAAACCCGTATGTTGTGAAAGAGGTGAAACCATCTAAGAAGAGAGGTATGAATTCACTATTAATCAGCTGTACTGCAGTGATGCCAAGATGCACAACTGTTAATACAACAATGCATCACAGAAGAATCACTAAAGACAGTCTCTTTTCCCAATGTCATACAGATTGTCTAGACAAAGAAAACAAGATGAGGACGGAAGAAACAGCCACGCTTCACAAATAGATGTAAGAGTTGCAGGAATGGTAGCCAGCTCCAGATTTATGTAAGGAGGTTGAGATAGGCTTAGACTGTATTGCTTCAGTCTTACCCCAGAGCATAATCAAAACCTCATCTGTTTTGGAAAAAAAAATGCCACTGCAAATGTCTATGCAAGACATATAAGTTTAAGACATACAAAAAAGGCATGTCCTTGCTTTTGGCCTGTCCCTTTCTTCTCCAGCTCCTTAACAGCAACCGTTGAAGAGGAATAAACATCTTACTAGGAATAAAATGGTTCTTGAAGCTGAAAATTTAGACCCGTTCCACACTGGAGGTGTCAGTGGCTGATCCCAAGCTTACAGAAGGTAGGAAATGTACTATCATGTTTACATCTGTCAAAATCATAAAAGCCCAGCAAACCTAGATGTTTTGCGTTATGGAGAGGGCAATGCAGTAAAAATATCTAAGAGTTGTTCTTTTCCCACCCCGTCTCCAGAACACTGAATTATTTGGTTTTATTTTCTCTTTCCCCTCTTGTACGTGTTAGTCTCTTCAAGTACCTTTAGGAAGGCATGTCCTTCACTGCACACGCCTGTCCCTTCTTAAATGTACTTCTTGCCTTTAAAAACTGCTTTTAAATGACATTTTAACAAGCACATTGTGACACAATTTCTGATGATTGTTTTCCTGATCTTGCTGCTTCTCCATCCAGCAGTTCTGCCATCCTTAGATGCAGACACAGCGCAATGGCTGCCAGCAGTGCCAGGAGAGATCCCACGACCAAAGGAGTGAACTCAAACGTGTTCCGGTAAGACTGACCATTCCCGTGTAGATTTTCCCGTGGGACATCCATAGTCTCTTACCTGTAGGAAGAAAGGGTGTTGTGTCAGTTCCCCATATAGTGCACAAACTGGCCAACATCTAACAGCTACAATTCAGTAGTGCCCCTTTTCCAGGTAATTGTTTATGTCTTACAGGTAAAACTGAAAAAATCTTGAAGGCTCACAAGGCCTTGAAGGCTCAGGGATTGAAGCTGACTCCATGGTAGCAGAGAATGAGGTTGTGGCAGAGGTCTCAGAGAAACAGCTGTGTGCTAAATTAGAAAAATTGGTGCCTACTTTGAGTACATACCAACACCTAATCATGCAGGAATTAATGAGCGACATGAAAGCTCTGAAAGTGTAGCTATGAGACTTTGTGAGGCAAATGTGTAAATAAGATCCAGTGTATTCTGGTTTGATGAAGGCTACCTATACATTAATGTTGTCTCATAGAATATACGGCTATATATAAGGCTTTTTTACTGTTCGCCTAAAGTTCTCTCTTCTGCTTTTATTGCTACAGCTAATCCATATCTTCATTTCTATCAGCCTGCCACCAGAGTTCCCTAAATGTATTATTAATTCAGTGCTGAGCTGTGGGAAATAGAAAGATGTAATTGAAAGTTCTGCATCACCTGCTGCAGGAGGCCCAGGTCTTGTGCTTGGCTAATTGTAAAAGCACTAATTGATAACGGCAATATTGTCCAAGTACAATCCAGTCCATGTGGGGGAGATCAAAAGTGGAACTGTGTACATTTTGCCTATTAAACTGCATTCTCGGGAGAAATATACTGTTTGTTAAACTTGTGCATGAGGTTGAGGAAGGAGTCTCACAGAAGGAGACAGCATTTTCCTTAATAGATAGCAGATAGGGGGAACCAAAAATTTGAAAACAGTAAAATCTTGGCCTGCATGCTTTAAACTGAAAAAAGATTCTGTGCTCTACAAATGACTCACATTGAAGATAGGCATATTTTTTTGTGAATTGGTAACACAGTACATGCTGTTATGAACACATAATCTCGTAGCAGGAGCATTTAGCTGGGTTAAGAAATGTTCTTGTTTATTTGTGGAAATAGGAATGACACACAGCAGGGAGGGAGATTTTCTGAAGCAGGAATTTTGTGTTTTGTGACATAAAATAGAGTCCCAAAGAAAATAATATTTTCCTTGTAGCAGAAGCATTCTGAGGCTTCTCTTTCATCAGTGTCAACCATATCATGGCAACAGCCTTCATGGCCCACTTGTTAAGTTTTCAAAAGTTACCCTTATGCCTTGACCTATGATGCCTCTTCTACGCTGGAGAATTGTGTCATAAATAGCCACAAAGCTGCTTCATTATCTTCCTTAAAATTCCCCTCTGCTATGTTACTCACAGAAAACCCTGAATAAAATGTGTTCTGACACAGAAGAACCATTGTTGTTAATCCTGGTAGGTAGAATTCCATTTCCATCTCATCCAGGAATCATTTCTATGTCTAAGTGGGAAACTGAAAGTTCAGTTTTTTGAAATGTCCATTCTTTTTCACTGTCAGTATCCACATGTTGTCTCTTGTCTTTTAGGTAGGTTGTGGAATCTTTGTGCCAGAAGGCGTTTTTCTCGTTCCTGTTTGCACAGCATCTAACGCATTAGTGAGTTGGTTCTTGACAAAGGACTGTATTCATAAAGACAATATAAGTGGTAATAAGAAAATAATAATGTTTCTTTATTCTGGCAGCTCTTGTTTTCTCTCTATTAACTGAGAGACACTTAGTCTTTAATTACTTTCCACAGTGCCTTTCATAAAGTTCCCAAAGGCTTTATAAACCTGGAAAATATTTTGCCCCTAGTTTACCAGTAGAAAGAAACAGGGACAAAAAGTCATTTGTGTATTCAGGAAAATAATAACAAAAGTGGGACTTAAAATCTGTTTTTCTAGCTTTTTGCATTAACCCTTCTACCACGGTGCTACTCTAATGCACAGTACAACCTCATACAAACTCTCATGTCACAGTCCACACAGCTAAATCTTAGTGATTTTAATGCCTACAGAATTATCAAAATATCTTTCAGTAAATGTGACTGAGGTAAAGGAGATGCCTATTCTTGAAAAGAAAACACAAGCTATAAAGATGTTATCTAAACACAGACTAAACAGCTAGGACAGGGTTGGAGCTGAAGATAGAGAATGGTAAACAAAAAGGTCCTGGCATGAAAGCAGCTATGGAAGAAACCTGTAAACAGATGAAGCCTTCAACTTTTTCAGTCAAGTAATCTTCTCTGTTGAGATGGTATTGAACTAAATACAGAGTTTGATATGTGGTCCTGCTTTAAACTTGAAGTTTTAGAGGAAAATGTAAAAAACCAAAATCCATTGTGCAACCTTTTGTACTTCTTTCTTACAGAAACCACCATGAGGATTTTAATAAAGCACCTGGACTTGTCCAGAAAACTAGAGAAGGTAAATACTGGGGAGATTATACTGTCTTGCTGATTTTCCCCGTACTTGTGCTGTGTCAGTGGTGAGAAAGATGCCAGCTGAAGGACCCCTTGTCTTGCTAAGTGTTTGTGGTTTGCACCATAAATTACAACCTGTTTGGAAAATTCATTCAAGTCCTGAATCAACTGATTCCTGAAGAAGGAAAGGATTAATTTTTTTTTTTCAAAAATATATTTTTGAAATAGCATTTTGAATTGCATTGCCAGGAATGGTAGCTGAGCATTCAGATTACATGACGCCGGCTACCTGTCTACCATGAGAAATTTCTGAGCAAAAAGTTAAACCGGCAGGAAAGAACTTGCCACATTGATGTAGCATCACAATTTCCATCGCATTGCTCTGATAGCAGGGGCAAGTCCTGAATGGAGTTAAGGGAATGGCAAAATGGGAGGAGATACTGGGATTGGGCTAGCAAAAGAGAGAAAATTTGCTATTACAGAGTTGCAATATTAAAGCTGATTCAGGTGAGCTCTGAGTGCAATGTCTTTATTCAGCTGCGTCAGGAGGAGCACATGTGGTAACATGAAAGCTCTGAAGTGTCAGCCTTTGATGTTCAGGAGGCAGACTCACCTTTCAAGCTGAAGTACAGAACATAGACTTGGTGGTAGAACATGGAAAACTAGCAGTCTGAGGGCAGTGATGACAGGTATTAAGCAGCATGAACATTGCTGAACGGTGAAAGATCACTGAAACATTTTGGCTTAAAAGAAGTCTAGGAGCACAGAGTCGGTATAGCATTGATAGTTTTATTTATATTTATCAGAAGGAAGTCTGTCCTGAAAATTATCAACAATTAAAACAGGAATTAAGCAACGTCTTGGTATTATAAAACTGGCTGCAAATTTTAATGGGATTTGCTATTTTATATAAGCTATGCATAGTAAGATATTTTGCCATAAGAAATTGCTTTTTTATTCCTAAAGATTTTTTTTTCAGGTATGCATAAATGTGAAGTAATTCCACGGTAATTCCAGGCCATTGAAAGGTTAATTCTATAATACAGGCTCCAGATAGATTATTTGTGCTATTTTATCAGGGTCACCCTGGAATCTTGAATTGTTATATTAGCTTAGGTTTAAATGTAATTTCCCAATAGCTGCTAGGATCGGTTTGAAAGATTCAGCCTTGTTGCTGTGTCTTGTTATTTTATGAGCAGTTGAATGTCAAGCATCTCCTGGTGTCACTAACAGGAGCTGCTCCCTTAAGTTAGTGAGAAAAGTAATGACCCTGTAAATCAATTTATGGCTGAGTATGTACTACTGTGTATTCATGCTGCTACCTGATTGATTCTGGTTGTGAAAGTCACTGTAAAAAATACTTAGCTGTCATTACACATTGACAGGAACAATTGCCATAAACACAAATACCCCCAAAGCCCCCAGACAGTTTTCAGAAAGCTGTCCTCATCCTTTAAAGGTAAGGCTTTGCATATTTAATACTGGAACAAATGAAAGCACGTCTTTTAAAACACTTCAAAGCAATGTTTTCCCCAAACTAGCATGAAAGCAAGTACAGAGGTAATTTAATATGTGTGAAGATATTTGATAGTTAAAAGGTATCAGTTTGAAGAGTATATCAGCATTTTTTGGGAACACTCAGCAACAGCACTCATAGGGCATGGGACTTCTTTTCTTTTTTTTCCTTTCATGAATTCATCCTTCCTGACATTAAGAACAGCAGACAAGACATTCAGCAGAGGGCAAAAGGACGTAAAGTCTGCATAGTGTTTTCTTGAAGCAATAAAAACATACATCACAGAGAGGGCTGATAGGAGTCTGAATAGTGTGGTAAAAGTCCTGTTGATGACTGGAAGCCCTGGCACAAATTACCTTGATTCAGAGATCATCAAGGGCTTTAAAAGGGACATAAAGAGGAGGAAAATGCTTGTGATAATCTTGGGGCTCTCAGCTGCCTGTGGTACCGGAAGAATGCGGAAAAATAGACCTTAATCTAGGAAAGAGGAAGATTTTATGTCAAGCTATGGTCATGCTGTTTCATGATGAGGGGCTGGAGGGGGGGAAGAAAAGTGTATATTGGATGGATCTCTCTTCTGGGTGATGCACTAGGTTGGAGATTCCCAGAGTCTTGCTCAGCGAAGGGTCAGCAAGGGATGAAATACCTCGAAGGAGAGGACAGGCCACCACAAGTTGCCCTACCTTTAGTGATATGGTGGTCCTGGAACAGACACAGAAATACTTCTTGTTTCTGTATGCATCTGTAGGATGGGCCAAGGAAGCCAGTGGGACCTGGAATTGGTAACTGTGGTTCTCTATGGGCATGACCTCGCTGCTTTCGAGGGCTAATAGCTCTGGTCACCTCAGTTCCTGGATGTTTACCCTCCACTCCCCTGGTACTGGAGGAGACCTTTAACCAACAGAGCCTCCATAAGCTGTAGATTCTGTTGGGAGCCATCACAGTGGAAAAGTCTGATTTTGGGCCACATAGAAAGATTTTGGGCTGTTGTCGGGTATTTCTGGAGTGTGAGTAATAGGAGTTCTAAAATAGAGTCTGTGGGGTATCCTGTAGGTAGCTCATAACTATCTTGAATGGAAAGAATTAGAACACTGAGGAAGATGGTAAGAATATTTGCTATTGTGTAGTTGCCAGTTGTAGAGATGGAGAAATAAGAGGGATGAGAAACACTTATTTCGGAAAATAAATTTGTAGACTCTTTTTTGCTAAAACCTTGTGGGATAATTCTCATGCCTGGTATTTTGAAATAAGTATTTTTAAATAAGTAGGTGTATTTTTTCTAGGAGGAAGGACAGTGAGCAAAAGAAGACCCTAGCACTAATTATCTAACTGTCTATTACTGCTGAGTTAGCACTGACTTGTAGAACAGAACCATCAAGGATCATGCGTGGCGCTGGTCTCATCTACTGTAGGGCTGTGTCTACTTTCTAGGACATCTCCCCCACCACCCAACACAGTGGGCATGCAAGCAAGAGTTTATTGTCCTCAGGAGCAGCAGCCATAAAGTGTACTCTGGACCTTCTAGGCTTTTGCTGCATGAGGACTGAAAAGTAGTCTGTGTCCACTGCTGAACCTGACTCAAACATGTGGACATAAGAAGGAGAGCCTTCCTTCTCCTTGCAACAGGATCTTTCTACACAGTTCTACTACTATGGGTAAAAGCAAGAATTGTTCAGATTCCTTATATCAAGTGACAGGTGTCAATTGCCCTAATAACCACTGGCTCCTGAAAAAAAATTCAATATAGGTGAGTCTCAGAAAAACAATGTAAATGGAGGACTCCATTTGGCTGTGTCACAGTTACCTGTATGTAGAAGAATTATACTTTTTAACGGTATCTCTTATAACCCCAGAAGATGTTGTGATAGAACCATAGAGAATTAGAGAGATTCACATTAAATGGATGAAAAGCTGGTTAAACAATACATCTCAGAAAATAACTGTGATAATAAGGTACTGAAATGCTAAAAGGAAACATAAAGAATAATAAAGATAAGACTACTATATTTTTTTCTCCCAAAGAATACTGTTATGGATGCAGATTTACTCATTGGAGTGGGAGAATGTTTTGAAAAGCCGTAATCCCAGTAAGATTTCAGGTAACAAAGAAATGGTGAAAAGTGCTGGAGAAAGTCCATACATTTGAATTTCTTCATACAGGGACCTGATTTGATGAACATTAAAGAGGCCAAATGCAAATCAATGTATCTAGGAATTGACTGTGACATGCCCTTGCAACATGAATTACAGTATCTTGCAGGCTTTAAAGGTTATGTGAAATGAATTTCTAGTGCACTGATGTAACTAAAATACTTACATAACAGCCCTAAAATGAAAGGCGGGAGACAAAAAGAAAGCAGGTGATATTTTCTCTGATTATAGCTTATATTGCAGTTGTCTCCAGAATGAAAGTTGAAAATTTTCTTTGTTTAATTAAAACACTTTCCAAAGCATCCAAGAATGCTTTGAAATTTGGAAGACACTCGCCTTTAGAAGTTAAAAATTCAGTGGAGTTGGTCATGGCATGCACTACCTACCTGAATAAGACATCTCTGATGATATTTGGCTCTTGATAGCAAACCACCTATTTGAAAGCTGCAGTTAGAGAAATTTAGACTCAAAATAAGGTGCAGGTTTTCAATGGTAACACTATTTTATTTATCAACTTACTTAGGAAAGTGCTGTTCTATCAATATTATCTTGGATCAATAAGAGTAGAAGAGCACAACAATGGAGTGCTATAGCTCAAAACAGTACTGAAGAGCACAGAGTTTATTTGATTATCGTGTTGTACGGCATATGAAATACAGGATGTTTGATGAGATGGTTTTAATGCTCCTCTCCAGCTTTAAAATTTCTGACTTTATGAAAGGTGGCCAGACTGGCAGCCCTGGAGCATGAATGTTTCCCTTTATCTGCACAGCAGGTACCACATGATAAGCACCAGTGCGCACATCTTCCCTAATAAGCCTGAATCCTTCCTGTAGGGCCCAATTCTGTGGAAAAGAGGATGATTTCTTGAGAGGTGGCCATCCTGTGGGGGGACAAAAAGGTGGAGGGATACCTAACAAAGTCTGGAATACTGTCTATATGTGTAAGGGAATAATTTTACTAGGATTCAGACAGAGGACCAATTCATATAGCCACTAATAGTCAACAGATGGTAATTACTATTGCCTACTAAAGCTAGGTCAGATTTGAACCCAATGACCCAGAACTAAAGTGCTCCATATGCCATCACTGTGCTGTCTGGTATGCTCACTAGTCATGACCCTCCCACTGAAATAAAGCCTTTTCCCCCAAGCAGGAAGCTTTAATATTCTCAGTTAGATGAAATAACTGCCTTGACATTTCTGCTCTGCCGTTGATTTTAGCTCTTGCTACATGCTGTTTATCACACTTTAGTTTTAACCTTGGGGTGACAAGGGAAAACAAGACACTTCATGAAAGAGAGGAAGTCATGGAAATAGTAAACGGTTTCTTAAAAGAGAAGCTGTCCCTAAATCCCAGTCAGCCCATGAACTAGAAGTTAGGTTAGGCTTTTTTTTCCTGCTCACAGTGCCCTTCAAGGTCTTTTCCAAGGCCTCAGGTGTTAACCAATTGCTAGGTGACATCAATCTTCTTGGGTGGTACATTTAATTAGAAATCTTTTGGTTAGTTTAGGCTGAAACTGTCCAGATTTCATAGTTAGGTAGAACCTGATAAAAATCTAACTTGAAGATGTTCATTAACCACATAGTGACCAACAAACAGGGCTTGCTGTGTCTTGAAAAATGTGAGGACTGCTTACTATTAGGACGTGCAAGCCATAGAACAAATTTATATTCCTAGTCATTTATGTGCTCTTCATCACTATGGCATCTTGTGTTTTATGTGCATACATAAAAATACACAGTGTTCTCAGGTATTAATTTTCTGCAGATTAAGAGTTTTGAGAAGTTACTGTGTAGTAAGGAATAAAACATTACTCATTCTGGTCATAATTAATTGGGAGTGAATTTTTCTCTGTGTAGGAGGTGAATCGTGCCTCTTCTGCTCTTCAGTTTCCCAACTAACAAAACACAGTCTTTGCTGTCTAATGTCTCACCACAAGGTCATTAGAAGTCCTGACCTAGGCCGAACAGTCACTGTTGATTACAGTACAGTACCAAAGCCATAAATTTATTAATGCATGGGTTTTTTTTTTTTTCAGTCTTCTTGGGAAACTGCTCTGAACTGTTATCGTATTTATGATATGCCATATATACAATTAAGAATTTCCCTGGTGGGAAACCATATATCTTTTACTATGACTGCAGATACAGGATTTACTTGGAATCAGATTTGCTGAATGCTGACTTTCTGACAAATATGTATTGAACTTTTCATATAATTGTGTTTCCTCTAGCTATTATTGTTAAGGAAATACCTGAAAATACATTAGGTATGTTCAGGACATCGCTTCGTTCTGTGCAGGGTAAGCACTTTCATTTTCATTACTATGGCCTCTTCCTTTACTCTATAGCATAAACCTTAAGAACTTGAAAAAAAGCTTGTTAGCAAGTATTTTACAGCAGTGATGCTGTATTTTTTTGTTTTACTACATATAAAGTGCTGCAGCCATGTGTTAATGCTTCCCTGTATGTATGGCAGCTGAATAGACAATGTGAAAGTTCTTTTCTTTTTTTTTTTTCATTATGAAGCTCTTAAAATATCTACTAAAAGGCAAATATATACCTTTGGTAGTGAAGCACCATATGCTGCACCTGCAGGTCTTATTTCAAAAATTAAAACAAAGGAAACAAAGCAAAAAAAACCTCTTTTAATACCCAATCAGTTTTAGATAATGCTAACACATGAGAAAGAGCAAGTAAACTGCAAAATCTGCAACTTTATATATGAGGAAGTCAGCAAAAGGATAATAAGCCACAGAAGTATCAAAAAGAAAAAGAAAAAAAAGAAAACCAGGGAAACCCAGAGAAATATTTTTACAAGTAGTTAACTCTGGATGGCAAGAAGTTGTGTAAGGTCTTAAAGTTTCTAGCAAAGTACCATAAAGATGTATTGGCTGATACCTAAAGCAGAAAACTCAAAGAAATTTGTGACTGTCTTCCTCACCTGTCAGACTGAAAGGATGAAGTTCAGTCTTTTGAGTATTACCACAAGGCCTATGCTACTTGAACTTCTCTTTAGTTGTTCTTTCCACACAAGAAAACGCTATTTACCTATGCTGAATACCAACCAAATTAGAATAGCTGGTTAAAGGATGTATAATTGATTATTTCTTGGCTGAATAGTTTGTTTTTTTCAAGCAGTCTGTATGGCTCTTAGTTAGTACTTATTACTATGGAGAAGGTCTTTGCTGTCACACTGCTATGACACTGTGTCCACCTGCTCGATGGTAAAATATTTAGGATAAAACCCTCACCCACTGACATCAATTAAATACACTTTTTTGGCATGCAGGACTAAGGTTTGCTTCTCTTTTCATTTGACAATTCCCGTTGGTTTATAATGTTCAGTACTTATGAATCTACAGCAGTCTATACTTTGCATGAAGAGGTCTTGCTGGGGTTTCTTTTGCTGAAGAAAAGAAACTTCTGAGTAAGACTGATTTGTCTGTCTGATTATAATTCTTCACTGGGGCTTATCACAAGTAGTCTGAATGCACCATCCTAATAACAGCTCAGACAATATAATAATTATGTATGATACTGTGTTTTTGTGTAAGGTTGGAGGTGGTTGAAATGAAGCACACTTTTTCAGCAGAGCTATTTGCACCTTCCTTCTGTTAGAATAGTTAAGTATGATTCCCATCAATCATTAATCAACTTCAGTAAGTGCTCGTCCTGCTATCTGCGGCATCACTTAGTATCTTGTTATAAGATGTCTTGGGGCTAATGTCTCAAGCAAGGCAATTGTCAACAGCCACCACAAGCCAGAAAGACTTAAGAGCAGTAAAATAAAGGGTTTAATTCTTTGAAGGCAGTTTAAACATATAGTCACTCAGGAAAGAACAGAGTAATTAGAAAAAGTAAAAAAAAAAAAAAACCAGCACCATACATATGTCACTTCGAATGACACACAAAAGGTTTTACAATACTCAGGAGACTTTTCTGCCTCTTCTGCCATTTTTCTTCATTTCTTTTATTTTTGACAAACTAACATTTTAACTAATGTTAAATCAATTAATAAGAATGTCAAAGTAATTGTTCTCTCTCTGTGAGTACCCAAACACCAACTGAAGCACAAAAGACCTGGCTGTCAATCAGCACAACTAAACCACTAATGGATATCATGTCTAATCTTCACGCGCTACAGCTGGGTCAAGTGCATGGGCACAAATTGATGGTTAGGCTAGTGCTAGATTTCCAGTATTCAACTGATGTCTTAATTCCTCGTGCAGACTGTGTCTGAAAAATAATTACTCTTTCGCATGTCAGCTCATTCCAAAGCTGCCCTAAATTCTGGGACTGGAGAAAACAGACAGAGAAAAGGGAGGGGAATTTGGGGGTGCCACGGCTGCTCTGAAAATGCAAAGGTGCTGAGTTGAAAATGGGCATCCACAATGGAAAAAATATGAATGGAGAATAATTAAAGATGGCATTTTGGGGTTACAACTGTGGAGTGTCTGTTCTAACCAAAATAAAATTAAATTAAAGCTGAAAGAAACAGCTGCACATTAAGCCCTATTTAATATTGATGCTAACTGAAGTATGGATTTGAGCAAGCTGCTTCCTCAAGGTCTTTGCCTTGTTTCACTGCCTTATTGTACAATAAAAAGGATTTCTGCTTAGGAAAGTATAGCAATCTCTCATGTATACTTCACTGTATTTTGAGAAGGAAAAAAATATTTTTCCCTTTATAAACCTCTTTCAATGATGCCAAAATAGTTAGAGAGACTGTTCCAAAAATGAAAATATAGTCCCCAAGAGGGAAGAATCCCTGTGTTTAAGTGGAAGAATGAATCTATAGTCTACTTACACCTGCTACTTTAAAGAATTATGTTAAAAATGCTTTTAACCAAAGCTGTTTTCTCAGACATATTGATTTACTCCACATATATTAGCTTGTTTATAGAGACGCTGTTCTCCTTCATTTAGTCAGTTGTTAGTACACTTAGATGATGAAGAATCCTGTCCTGACAGCTTTTCTTGTTGGAAAACTGATACCCAGGTTGTTAACAAGAAGTATCTTCTCCAGTAGTTACTTGGGTACTGAGTGGTGTGTATTTAAACTAGATCATTACTTCTCAGAGATCTGTACATCATCCCTAACAGAAATTAAGCAGAAAACACCTTGTGCTGAACACAACAGAGAAGCTTCCTCATTACAGCAGCAATAGGAGAGGAAATAACTATTCCCACTTCATTTACCTCTAGGCTTCCTGGAACATCGCCTTGCTTGGTACTACGGTCTGATCACTGCCTAATCATCCTGAACATGGTTTTTTTTGGTCTTTCAAGTTTCATAAAGTTCTGAGAGCTGCCTGCATACAAAACTGGTAATATTTGATAACTTAAAGCAAAAATACCAGGTTCTTAATTTTTATTTAATTTCACTAAGGCTGAACTCTTACCGGACTGCTAGAGTGAATAAGGAGTTTAAGATTTGATAGAGTTTTCTTTCAAGGATATAGGTGCTTTTAAATTAACCTAGAATATTAAGCAATGGAAAGGATAATGTAATCTATATTTTACTAATATATTAACTGCAATACAAAGGGAGGCTATATAAGCTTACACAGCTGTGTACTAGAAAATCCAGGAACAGGGTTAAGAAATAGACTCATGAGTCCCTTCCTTGACATCTAGAAAGCTGTTATTTTTTTTTGCTATAATTTCTATGTCTAGTGAAAAAAATTTATAGCAATTTTTCCAACTGAAATATGGGCATTTTTTGTGTTGAAATTGTTAGTCTGCATAACAGTTTGACTTCTCATTGTAAAGACATATATTCATGTAAAACGACAATGAACATTAGATCTTTTCCTTGGAAGGTTTTACTTAGATTTATTGATACTGTTGTTTTGGTTGGTATTTTCTATGGCTTTCCCATTCTGCCTATGTTAGTCATCTGGTAGGGCAGTATTGGCTGCAGCACAGTTTTAGGACTTAGATTACTCCTTTACTAGATTAATTGCCTTTGTAATGATGATGAAGAGTCACTTAACTGTACCTGCTGTAGCAGTTGTGCTTAGATTAGGGTTGTGTTTTTAAAGCTAGTCTCCTGATCAGTGCCACAACCCATACCTTGTTGTTACAAAGGTGGTGGACTGCACAGATTTGACTCCATTCAGAGGAATACACACTTGAAGTGCTTGTAGGGCAAACCCAGCACACTCTGAAAGCTAACAAGCATTCAGTCCATGACATCAGCCAGACCCCAAGTGTGCATAGCTGAAATGATTGTTAGCACCATTTCTCTTGCTCTTCAGATCCAATCCTGATGAGCTACAGCTCCTATTAATGTGCTGTGGTTATTACTGGCATGTGGGCAGCTTATGCAATCTAGATAGAGTTGCCAAGTGAGAGACAGAAAGATGCCCCAGACCAGGGAAGTGCTGGTAATCCCACAGACATCAGAAGGTGCGTGAAAGAAACATCACAATATACACATCTACTCCCACACTAGCAAAAGGAACAATATCAAACAATTATTTCAAATTTAGCTTAGACTTTATTTGGTTAAAATAGTAGAAATCATCATGACAACGTTTTAGGTTTGCATTAATGTCAGGGTGTGGGCTGTGGATTTTTTCATGAAAGTCAGGTAGACTTTGAACTAAAAAAGGTTAAGAAATACTGTCCTTGAAAGCCCTTCTGGACAACTGTCCCACCTTTGCCGGTTCAACATGACTGTGAAATCACTATGATGATTATTAAGGATGGCACTGGCTAAATTTACTATGTGACTGAGACAGTATCTGGTTGGGAACAAAGTCTGAGTGAGGGTTAACTGCCTGAGGCTCTACCCAAAGTACATTTCAGTGGACTTGGTACACTGGAAAAAAATAAAAATCAGAAGATATCGTAGCATTTCTGTTAGCTCCTGTGGTTAAAAAAATGAACGTGCTATTGTGGTAGAGGTTCAGAGCATACATGTTACCACACGCTTGGCTACAGCTAGATCAACGTGTGAGTATACTTTGCCATTCACCGTTGGTGAAAAAGGTGCAAATTTCCTATACAAATCAGCTTTGTAGCAAGTCTGTCTGTTCTGGTAACTTTGGCAGAAGAATAGCTATGTACAGAGAGAACAGCCTTTCTGTAAGGTCCGCTGATAACATTTTCTACAGAATTTTTCTGCCTCCTTCTTTCTCCCTGTACAATGGCGGCGCACTGACAATTAATGATACTGCATTTTAAGTAAGTTAATGTAATTAATGGATGTTAAAGTATTCTGTGATACTGTATCATCAAATACGTTGTTTTAACAATGTTCTGGCTTTGAGGAAAACTGCCTTCTGATTTGTGCTTTGTTTTCCAAGGTAGCTAGCTTTAGATGTATTTAAAGACCTACTGAAAGAGATGAGGTAATGCAAGGTATTATTTTTTCTGCTTTTGCCTTTTATTTTGTTTGAATTCCATTATTCCATTTTCTAGCACTGGTTCCGGATTTTTAAACATTCTTATCAAAATTTTATAAACCAAATAAATAACCCAATGAAACAATGAGAATTCTCACTTAGATATGGGACTAAGATAGGGTACTGTCCTGATAATAGAGGTTGGTAGGCTAGCACCTGTATGACGACACTATTTGCACTGCGGCAAATCCATTTATTTTAGATAATGGATGGGATCTTTTTCCTTTTTGCCCATATGTTAAATTGACTCAATATGTCTCCACATATTGATATGTAGAGGAGTGTTTATAAGCATTTTCTTAACCATTTGAGGGAAAATAATCTGGGTTAGTATAAAACACTTGTTTAAATTATGAAGACTAACCCATCTGATTTTGGCTGAGCAAATCCACAAGTACTCAAGTGTAGGGATGTAATCTTCAACAGCAGGATGGTAGACAACAGCAAGAGAAGAATGACAATAATTTATACACTGAACATTATGTTTTTTTTATAGAAAGTAAAAATTTGAATCTTAGAACAAAATGTTTAGCATAGGCTTTGTCTGGTTTGTGTCATCCCACTATTTCTTTTATTATTTGTACCATAAGTGTTTTCTAATTAAACTCTGGGGATGATTAGACTTAGGGGATCTTTGCTTTAGTTTTTTAGGTCAAAGAAAATAACAATGTCTCAGTTCTCATGTTTTCTTTTCTGTCATCTTCCACTAAAATTACTTTTTTAATGTCTTTGCTTTGCTGTTTTTAAAGCCAGTTAGAATCCTTCAGAGATCTGATGTTTTATAAAGTTCTCCACCCACATACATCTTAGAAGGGGTGTTTGGTTTAGGTACAACTTCCACTCATGGGATACATAGGAGAAACGTGTTATTGAATGGAATGGGAGTATATAGCTGTACTTTAATGGGTCAAACAAGGCTTTGCTATGTAGGACATTTAGGACCCTTGGAAATCCATTATAAGCCATTTCTACCTTCTCTGCTTTAAATTATCATTTTACAGGTAAAGGCACTTGAGCGGGACAATGAGGTCAAATAAGTGCTCGAAGCTAAAAATCCCTCAGTTGTGATTCTGCCACTATTTGCAATTTGCTACCTGAAATTCAGTGACTTATTAGTCTGTGCTTGAAATTTCTCATCCTTAGCACAGAGATAAGAAAACATACAACATCCAGCTAATGAAAATGTTCTAATATTTAATGAATTGTGCAGTTCCTTCACAAGAAAATTTGTTTTTGTATAAAACTCCAATATATTATCACCTATGTTCAGAGACATTTAAAGGCATACTTTCAAGGTAAATCATACTAAAATATGAGTAAGATGCTCCTATTCCAAAGAACTTTAAGGTTTTGACTGTTTTTATGTATAGACAAGCTATACAACCATCAATGTTCCATGTACAGATAGAAGAGTCAGAATCTCCTCTTAGCTGGTCAGTTCATCCTTATTTCCCCTTTTCTTTCCCATTTCTCATCAAAATCTTACCCAATCTCAGATGCCCCTCAGATTTTGGGCTCCTCGGTTCAAGAAGGACAGGGAACTGCTGGAGAGAGTCCAGCAAAGGGCTACAAAGATGATTAGGGGATTGGAACATCTTTCTTATGAGGAAAGGCTCAGGGACTTGGGTCTTTTTAGTCTACAGAAAAGAAGACTGAGGGGTGATCTTATCAATACTTATAAATACTTCAGGGGAGGGTGCCAGGTAGATGAGGATAGTCTTTTTTCAGTGGTACTCAGTGATAAGACTAGAGGTAGTGGGCACAAACTTGAACATAGGAAGTTCCATCTAAACATGAGGAGGAACTTCTTTCCTTTGAGGGTGGCAGAGCACTGGCACAGGCTGCCCAGAGAGGTTGTGGAGTCTCCCACACTGGAGACATTCAAAACCCGCCTGGACACCGTCCTGTGCAACTGCTGTAGGTGTCCCTACTGTGGCAGGGGGGTTGGACTTAGATGATCTCCAGAGGTCCCTTCCAACCCTGACGATTCTGTGATTCTGTGACACAAAATTTTAAACTATTCAGACATTGAGCATACTGAAGTTTTTTATTGGAAAAACTGCAATTATTTCAGCTCTCAGCTAAGGTTTTTATTGTATATACAAAGAGCTTACAGAGGCAGTCTGTGTGTACCCAGAGGTTATCAGATGCCTTTCTGGATATCAAGCTAAATCTTAACTTGCTTGAGGCTCATATAAGGTTGTGTATAGAATACGAATCATTGATCCTTGGATTTCCAGATGTGGTTTGATGTTGGTGTGCTATTGGTGTAGATCATATGCTTATGTTTGTATGGTTGTCTTATAGCTTTGTTTTTATGTTGGGCTCTCCTTCTGCCTTCAGACTTCAGACAAGCATGCAAATGTCTCTAGGGATGCATTCAGCCCTAAGTTGCTCCAGGAATGAGTTTGGTGGACTTGGCAGTGTTAGGTTTATGGTTGTATTCCATAATCTTAAAGGTCTTTTCCAACCCAAGTGACTCTAGGATTCTATATTCTCTTATTTTAAAATGAGTTGCAATCAGCTGTTTATATTCAGAAATATCTATATCATTAAAAAAGGGCCTTGAACAGTAATATTGTCAAATTACGCTAAGGGCATTTGATGAGCTTTCTGGAATTATACATATATAAGTGGAGCAGAATTCAGTCCTTTTTCGAAAAGATTACTAAACAACAACTGAAGAGTCCTTTGGACATTTCTCTGTGTGACATACTTGTATACACCATGCTATGACTGCTAAATATTTTAAGCAAAAAACTGTTTATCTGTCTTTAGAGACCTCTGTCAAAATCCTTTCCTGAGAAAGAGGTGTCAGCAGGCTGGAACATTATCCTCATTAAATAATAAAAAACAAAGTCAGTAGTTGCATAGGATTCAGAATTCCTTCTTCTCCCTGCATTTTAGAATAGTAATAAATTTGGATGAGGAAACCAGTGGCTGATACATCTCAAGTTCAGGTGCAGAATGAAGTGGGTTTAGTTCTGCCTGATAACCCGCCAACTATTCAGGAAAACAGAAGCGATGAGCAGCTCTTCAACCCAGGGTCTGCAGTTTAGTGGCAGCAGTTTCTTCAGAAGCTGATGACATTCTGGGTAGTCACTGCAACCTGAATATCTCAAATAGTAGTGGCAGAGCACTGAACCCCAAATCTACCCGCTCACATTAAGCTTCAAAGGTGAAACACTTCTATTCGTTCTGTCAGTGCCCCTGAGTCATTATGCAGAAATGACTAGGCTACAATGGCTTGGGATACTCAGAAAGTAGAAACTAAGAGCTAAACATTGATGAAGGAGTACTTACGAACCTATTCAGTGCTCATGAATACTAGATCTGGAGATATTAGAAAGTTCAGGGTTAGTTTTTACGTAAAGAGAAAAATTACTCGGTCTTTTACAGGCCTGTGTCTTGTATCAGGCTTCCTCTTTGGTTTCATTCTGCTTTAGTTCATCTACATTTTGGTAATCCCTAAGCCAGTTTTGCAGAGTAGTTGGTGTTCATTGAAATGTTAAATCTTCTTTTTTGTGTTTATGGTACTACATATGTATGGCTTCATTCTCTGTGGTGCTGTGAAATTTCAGCTCTGCCCACTAAAATATAGTTTAAATATGATATTGAAGGAGAAAATTTCTAATTTAAGAGAGTAGCTTTAGGCCAAAATTCCTTGGGCACCTACTCCTTGAAGCATCTTCACAGTATCACAGTATCGTCAGGGTTGGAAGGGACCTCTGGAGATCATCTAAGTCCAACCCCCCTGCCGCAGCAGGGACACCTAGAGCAGGTTGCACAGGACGGTGTCCAGGCGGGTTTTGAATGCCTCCAGTGTGTGCCACAACCTCTCTGGGCAGCCTGTGCCAGTGCTCTGCCACCCTCAGAGTAAAGAAGTTCCTCCTCATGTTAAGATGGAACTTCCAGAATCTTGTGTTCGGTATGAAGTTATGTTGCAGTGTGTCACATCAAGGACTGGGCCTCTAGGGACATGATTCCCAAACTACCATCCTATTGAGCACTGAACTATCAGGAGCATGAGGACAGGGAATGCTGAGGAGAAGGAATAGCTTTAGGTGAGCAGACAGCTGTCATCCATGACTTCTTTGATAGCATGCTTTTACATTTATACGTTAAAAAAAATTGGGTTTATCTGCCATGCCTACGAGAAACGTATGAAAACATCTAGCATTCCAGCTAGCAGGGGGCAGTGATAAATATATTAACTTTTTTATTATTATTATTATACTGAATACTGTGATTCACTGAGCAGTGCAAGCAACTCACTTTACACATGGCTCATGTTTCATATACCCTAACAATTTATTTAGAAACTCAAACTGTGTTTATTCAGAACTTACCTATGTTTCAGAAAGCTCTGCTAGGAAGTGCTCTGCACTTTTAGGAACATTGGTCTCTTGCCATAATCGTAAACTTCAGTTCCTTCTGTTTCCGGTTATTGTCCAGGGAGAACTGTACTACACCAGAGGGAGATAACTTCTGAATTATTGTCAATACACTCTCTTGAAATTGGTTGTAATGTCTTGGGCTGTATGATATTAACTATGTGTGGTTGCATTTTGCTACATCTATCACTGACATATGTTAATGTAATTCATTTTTTTGCACAGAGTATTCTGAGATATAGTAGGTGTTACGATATATAAGGTATGCCCTGCCACTGTTGGTCTCCTGAAAGCCTTTTCTGTGATAAATTGAACATTATATCGTATCTCAGTATAGCTAATCTCAGTTTCACAATCAGCAGTGTTATCATTTGTCTATTTTTTTCTATGGTGTTTTAGGTCCTAGGAGATTCTCCCATTCTTTTTTAATACTTGTAAAGAGTATACAGAGCATTAATTCAGCTGAAGTGTCTCCTATATGCTTATTTTGAGGCATTATAATTTCAAATCGGGAAGTTCTCAGGGTATGTTGCATGTTTTCTGCTCCCACCCCATCCACCTTTTAGAAGACAGCCATTTACCTGGAGTTTTAAATATATGTAAAAAGACTTTCAATGCTTTTTTACTAGCTACAAGATTAAATTTAGTTAAAGTCTGGTATTGTTCTTGGACAATGATCTTAAGCAATTTGGGAATGGGGACTAGTACATTCTTTTTTCCTGACTGATTTGAACGCTGGGCTTTGAAATGCAAATCTAATTTTATATTTTAGGTGGTAGAGGCAAATCTGAGTGGTTTTCAGTTGTTTGTTGCATTAGGAACACTTTCATGATAAACTGGCACAATGATTGTATTTGGATGTAGTAAAACAGCATGGATGAAACTGGGCTCTGGGGCAAGGAATGAAATGTTGTATCCTGTTCAACAGTGCATGATGCCGATTTTCTGCCATCTTCATAGTTTGGCAGCTGGCTCTGGCCTGCAAACCCTCAGAGAGGAATTGAACCGTGTATGAGGCTATCCATTTCTGTAGGTTTGTGTGAAGAGAAGGGAAAGGTATAAAATGCATTTGAGAGTGCTTTTCCCTCTGAAAGAATTTCCTTGAAATTTAGGAGGTGGAAAAAAGAAATCATTAACTGGCATGAATTATTATGGCTAGGACTGTTATTTGTTCATCTCTGGAAAGAATTTCATGGTTGCAGCAGCACTGGCTTGCCACAGAGCAAAGAACAAGAGTGGTGCAAGAGCACAAATGGTAGGAAAAAACAAAACTCTTCTCAGAAAATAACTGCAGGTTCCTCTGTAACACAATGTATATACTCAGACCAGTTTTATGTTAGTCTGTTTTTGAGTCACTTATCATGTTCATCTGTCTGAATGTGGAATCAGCCCTTTGTTTATTGGTGCTGTCTGATATTGCTTACGGTTTCTCTTACAGCAACAACCAGAATTCCCAGTCATCATTAAATTAAATATGAGCATTCTCTTCCTCAGAGAGTTTACCTTTGCTTTTGATGTCAAGATAAAGACTATCACTGACCCATGACATCTATACAAAAATTCTGGCAGAGACTACAAATGTCAGTAGATTACAGTGGGTGGGACAAGAAAGAATGGTCAACACAGAGCCTTTCTTGCTTTAGTTAATCTAAGGATGAAGAGATAGTAATATATTAAAAATTCCTTTCTTGCTACCATTGCTGTGTGGAAAAGGTAGGACTCATTCTCCGGTACCTACATAAAAATACAGCTAGGTTCTGTCTGAGCAACAAAATTGAATTGTCCAATTTCAGCATTTGCAAATGAAGGTGTCTGCTGTGTATTGTAAAGAGGACTGTCCTTTAGGGTATGTGAGCAGAAACCAGTAGCTCTGACAGTTTTGTTCATTAGCATTTGCCTGTGGGTACTGGTCAAAAGTGACTAAATGCCAGAATGGATATTTTCTGCGCCGGTTTTAGTTTTTAACACTTCAGGCATTTTGCAATATCTCCTCAAATGTCCTGAAAACTGGATTTTCTGTTGCACTAAAGTGAACTCAGTAGTGCAGATGCTGAGGGGGAAAGTACATATTCTTCATGCTTGCTCTGAAGCTGATGATAACGTGTTCTAAAGTTGATGCTAACAGATAATATTTCCAAAGGACTGTCTGTCAGCCTTGAATAAGTGGAACAAGGTATGCCCCAGTCTCTACCTTCTGGCTAACATTTCTGCAGTTAAGAACTTTCCCACACTAAAATTGCCTTCTGGGAAAATTGGATCTAGAAGGTAACTCATTCTGCACCAGGTAAAGGAAATACAACGAAAGGTCCTCCATTGTATCTTTTTCTCTCTCTACCCTAGAAAACACAAAGCTCAAAGAGAAGAAAGAGAGCAAGAGAAAGAGAATCACCACTCATTTCCTATGTTTTCCTTGGATTACTTCTTTCCCCACTCTCCAGTTGAGATGTATAGTAATTAAAAAAACAGAGAAAAATTAGGTTAGAAGTCCCTATCCTGAAATTCATCAATATAGGGCTCAGACTAATTGCTCATTTCCATGTCATAGCGATGCTGCCTGCTCAGTTGATGTGGTGGTACAGTCATTCTCTTTGGCTTGGTTGTAGAAACCTTGCTGCAGAAAGCAGGCCACCCAAAGTACGCTTTAGGATGATGAAATACTCTACCTGTTTGTGCCAGTTCTGCATATGGAAAGATAACCGCAGTGCCTGTCTCAAACACTTTTCCCCTCCTAAAAAAATTCAGCTGTAGTTGTCATCATTTTGACAGAAAAGCTGAAATGTTTATCAAATGGCAATTCTCCATTGGTGCTAATTAAAGGATACTGAGAATATAATTGCAAATATTTGCATTAATGGATTGTCTCATATTGTAACAGTAAATCTTTACATTAAGCAACCTAGAACAATTCTGTCCAAGGAAACAAAACTGTTTGAAATGCAGGCATAATAATCATAGAACCATAGAATCATAGAATTATTGAGGTTGGAAGGGACCTTTAAGATCAAGTCCAACCATTAACCTAACCTGACAAAACCACTTCTAAACCATGTCCTCAAGTACCATGTCTACCCTTTATTTAAACACCTCCAGGGATGGCGAATCCACCACCTCCCTTGGCAGTCTATTCCAATGTTTGACAACCCTTTCAGTGAAAAATTTTTTCCTAATATCCGATCTAAACCTCACCTGGCATAACTTGAACCCATTTCCTCTTGTTCCGTCACTTGTCACTAGGGAGAAGAGGTCAGCCCCCACCTCTCTAACACCTCCTTTCAGGTAGTTGTAGAGAGTGGCAGGGTCTCCCCTGAGCCTCCTTTTCTCCAGGCTAAACAACCCCAGTTCCCTCAGTCGTTCCTCTTAAGACTTGTCCTCCAGACCCCTCAGCAGCTTTGTTGCTGTTCTCTGGACACGCTCCAACACCTCAATGTCCTTCTTGTAGTGAGGGGCCCAAAACTGAACACAGTACTCGAGGTGGGGTCTCACCAGTGCCGAGTACAGGGGGATGATCACTTCCATAGTCCGGCTCACCACACTATTCCTGATACAGGCCAGGATGCTGTTGGCCTTCTTGGCCACCTGGGCACACTGCCGGCTCATATTCGCTGGCTGTCCACCAACACCCCCAGGTCCTTTTCTGCGGGGCAGCTCTCCAGCCACTCCTCCCCAAGCCTGTAGCATTGCATGGGGTTGTTGTGACCCAAATGCAGGACCCAGCACTTGGCCTTGTTGAACCTCATACCATTGGCCTCTGCCCATTGGTCCAGCCTGTCCAGATCCCTCTGTAGACTGCTCCTACCCTCAAGCAGATCAACGCACCCGCCTAGCTTAGTGTCATCTGAGAACTTACTGAGGGTGCATTCGATCCTCTCGTCCAGGTCATTGATAAAGATATTAAAGAGAGCCGGCCCCAGCACCGAGCCCTGGGGAACACCACTTGTGACCGGACGCCAACTGGGTTTAACTCCATTCACCACCACTCTTTGGGCACGACCATCCATCCAGTCTTTTACCCAGCGAAGAGTACACCTGTCCAGGCCATGAACAGCCAGTTTCTCCAGGAGAATGCTGTGGGAAACAGTGTCAAAAGCTTTGCTAAAATCCAGGTAGATAATATCCACAGCTTTTCCCTCATCCATTAAGCGGGTCACCTTATCATAGAAGATCAGGTTTGTCAGGCATGACCCACCTCTCACAAACCCATGCTGACTGGGCCCGATCATCCTGTTCTCCTGCATGTGCTGTGTAATGGCACTGAGGATGATCTGTTCCATGACTTTCCCAGGCACTGAGGTCAGACTGACTGGCCTATAGTTCCCTGGATCCTCCTTCCGGCCCTTCTTGTGGATAGGTGTCATGTTTGCCAACTTCCAGTCAGCTGGGACCTCCCCGGTTAGCCAGGACTGCTCATAAATGATGCAAAGTGGCCTGGTAAGGACTTCCACCAGCTCCCTCAGTACCCTCAGGTGGATCCTATCCAGTCCCATAGATTTGTGTACCTCCAGGTGCTGAAGCAGGCCCCTCACCATTTCCCTTTGGATTACAGGGACTTCATTCTGCTCCCCATCCCTGTCTTTCTAGCTCAGACATCTGGGTACTCAGGGAACAACTGGTCCTCCTGCTGAAGACTGAGGCAAAGATGGCATTAAGTGCCTCAGTGGTCACTATGTTACCAGCCTCGTCTACTAGATGACAGAGATTATCCTTAGTCCTCTTTTTATTGCTAATATATCTATAGAAACTTTTTTTGTTGCCCTTGACAACAGAAGCCAGGTTAAGTTCTAGCTGGGCTTTGGCCCTCCTAATTTTTTTCCTACATAGCCTCACTACCTCTTTGTAGTCTTCATAAGTGGCTTGCCCTTTCTTCCAAAGGCCATAAATCCTCTTTTTCTCCCGAAGATGCAACCTTAGCTCTCTGTTCAGCCAAGCTGGCCTTTTTCCCCGACGGAAGTGCTAGAGTACTTATGGTCATCCAGGAAGGCAATTATGTAGACTAAAGCAGCATGACAAGACAAGCTTTTCTCTGATAATCTCACTTGACCATTGCATCTGTAACTGATCTTCAGTCTATCTCTCCTGCGATATTGATTAGAAGGGGCCAGTTCTCAGTTTTACATCGAAGACGAGTTTTATTTATTGGGCGCTATTCTGTTAGGAAAGGAACAAATGTCTTCTATCCCAGGAAGGTGAAAAGAAACTTAGAGCATTTTGCTGTTCCCTTGTATTATAATATGTGAGCCATCATCATTTTGGCCAGCTAAATTGTCTTTTTAAGAAATCTGTCTTCTTAATTTTTTTCTGTTCCTTTCAGATAGTTTTGAAAACTGCTTTCATACCTAGGATGTGCCGAATCATAGGAACAGCTTTACAAAGGTATTTCTCTCTGTTCTCCTCTTTTATCTCTACCTCAGGTAGGCATTTAGCTACACTTAGACTTTATTCATGTGCTTATCCATACATTTAAAGCTAAGATATGTAGAATATGTTAAAAGGATGTTTGTTTCCCTGTGTAAAACTTTACAGGTTACTGCTAAAATGTGCTACACATTGCTATTTTTTAATTGAATGAAGAGAACCTTGCAAATGAAAAGCTGTAATTTTTTTTTCTAGAGGTATAAGAAAAATTTCTTGCTGCATTCTTATTTATGAAATTGTATTGAAGAGTTAGAAATGTAGATGCAACCATCTGTTTGAAAAACTGGACAAATTGTTGTGAGTTTTAAGCATGAGTAATATTAATACTAGAAGTGGATTTTTTTTTGTTATTCATAGAAAACAGAAATACTACACATTTGGCTAGCCAGTCATGTTTTGTTAGTTACAGAGAGCAAGTGTGCAGTTGGCTTCTCCTCTGCATTCTCATTGATATGCAGAACAATGGTTACCTGAGTTTTAATGGATGGAGAATTTTTTTTTTTTACATACGCCATGACTTCTTGGGAGACATTCAGAGTCACAGAATACAAGGTTAAGCTTATCCACAGAAAATAATTGACTTCCCAATTAATATTATTATAAAGCCTATAATTTACCAACTTTGACCATCTGGCCAGCTCTAATATTTTATTTTCAATGTCAGTTCCTCCTGTTTGCCCTTGGCCACTGAGCTCCTTTAGCCCAATACTTTTTCAGCTCTATTACGGACTTGTAACCATGGCTTACAACTGAATGCACATCCTAACCACATTTACTATTCACCAAACGAAGAATTTTGTGGGCAGAGCATTTTCAAATTGATTAGCTAGGGTGAAAGTATTTGTTGTTCACAACAACTCAGCACAGCAGTTAGTTCGTGATCAACTCAGATTCTATTAGGAAGGCATATTGAAAATATTGTTATTATTATGAGTCCCAATTAATGACTATAAAATATTTGTTTGCTGAAATAAGGGATGTAGGATTTTCAGAAGGTTTAATCTCTCTATTTCAGCGGAAAACTTGGTAAATCACATCACCAGAGAACTGCAGTTCCAACCCATGAGCGTTCTGGAAATAATCTGTAACCATGATGGACTATTTCAGTCTAAACATAGGGAGATTCTTAGTGAGAAATCATTACCATAATTATTTTGGATATTAGTTACCAATTTTCTATTATTAAGACAGAAAATATATGTCTGTCAACATATAATTTCTGTATCAATTTTCAGATATAAATGCATCCAAGAGTCTTATAAAAGTAATGTATCTGTGACACAAGACTTCTCTGGAAACTGTTTCAAAGATCTATTAGAAACTATATTATTCTGGCATTTTTCTTGAGCATTTAATCATGTCTCATCTCTGGAGCAAAGACTTGTTTTCAGTCTATAGCAGTAAACCAGCCATTAAATCATGAAAAACAGAAAAGGAAGAAAAGGTTGTTGAAGGGTTAATTTGTTTTCAAATAAAATTTGCTGCTCTGTGCAAAGGGAAGGGAAGTTTTTTGTGTTTCTTTTATCAGATTCCTCCTACTGCTCCAACTGTGCTCTGTTTTTTCTGATTTTCTCTAGGAGGCAAATCTGAGTGTGGTGATCAAAGATGCACAATTATTTATTATTCACCTGAGCTGTTCCATATACTTAATATTGATACTATTTAATATTGATACTATTTAAAAATCTTCTTTTCCAGGTTTCTCTAGCTTTCTGATGGACTTTTGAGTCCTAAGGCTGTCTCCACTGCTACTGGTGAGTATACAGGACCAGGCCTCAGACGTTTAGCAATCTGCATTCCAAAAATTAGTCCAGGTACATTTAGGAGTAATGATAATCCAGTGTTCTTATTATAATGTTAAACACGTATTAATCATGATTATTTATGGTACAGCTTAACTAATATTTGTCATAAATTGCCATCTAAAACTGTTACCAAATAACATGGTAACAACCATTAACTAGCAGTATGCTTCAACTTTTCCCCAGTGATCAAATAATAAACTGCTATTTTACATTCACATCGATATTTGTTTCTATTTACATTCCCATCATTTGAAACATTGCCTTGCACATTTTTCTATTACTCATCTTGCACATGGCTAAGTTAAAAAACCACCACCCATTCCGTTTCTTAAAGTACTTATCATTATTTTGACTGAAATATCATAAAGGCACTGAATTCTGACATTGGTGTAGTTAGCTACATGAACAATGAAAATGCAGTTCCTAACACAGGAACTTTATTTCAGTATTTGTGCCAGACCATTGCATCTTACTGTAAAACAGACAAACTGTAAAAGCTAGTGGATCATATAATTATAGTTGAAATACTGTAGGGGAAAAAATGAACATATTTAAATGCCCTTTTCCAGATGAATAGCTCAACAATGTACACTATGTAGGCAGTAATTGTGCTGAATGCAGCAAGTTCTGAGTTCCATGTAGTGCTAAAACAAATTATTCAAGTAACAATGGAGTTGAAAACTCTTTCAGGAATAGATTACACAATCAGCTAAATCCAGATATAATAGTCTTAAATACCAGTACATCTTGATTTCAAATTGAACTTAAATTCTATATTATGTTATGCAGAAAATAAGGCTAGAGTTGTACTTAATATTTCATTCTAAAGTGTCTGGCTTTGTAGTAAAGCTGGACATGCATTTTTCAACAGGGTATTTTCTTTCTTCCCTTCTTCCCTTCTTCCCTTCTTCCCTTCTTCCCTTCTTCCCTTCTTCCCTTCTTCCCTTCTTCCCTTCTTCCCTTCTTCCCTTCTTCCCTTCTTCCCTTCTTCCTTTCTTTTTTTTTTCTCAAATTAGAAAAAAATACCAAGCAGTCAAGAGAATTCATTCTTCCTGAGTTTTAGAAAGTGCAGACAAAAGACAAGACCCCTGTGACCAAGATCTACCTAGCAAGAAAGCTATGGTGTTAGAAAGCAGCAACACAATTATCTTAATTTGAGCCAGAATTTACTATAACCTGGTAAATCTTCTAGGAGCCAAGTGACTTCTTTCAGCTTCTATTATAGCTGATAAATCAGAGTAAAAGGATTCCCACTGATTCCTTGCAAACTGCATCATGTCCTTACTGTGTTCCTGTAAATAACACTAGGTTTTCAGTCCTGTCAAGACTGGGAGGGGCACTTCAATAATGTGTCTGACTTATTATTTTGTACTGGCCATTATCCAGAGTACTAGAGGGGAAAAAAAAGAATTAATTTGCTAAATGCATATTTATGCTGCTGCAGGAAAGGGCAAGTAAATTGGGAGTGGTATGCTGACATGTAATGCAGAGAAGAAACAAGTTAATAATTAAGATAAGGAAGTATAAGTCACGAGGAATGGTGAGTAAATTATACAGTTTCTATACATTTAGAAGTCAAACCTAACAGAAATATCAGAAAAGATGGGAGTCTTTAAGAAACTTGCTTCTAATGGCTTCACTTTGCAGTCACATGGCCCTTATAAAATAATTAAAATATTTACATCACTTTTTAGCTGCTGGAACTAAGTTGCAGTCAACATGCTGAATGTGTTTTTTTCCATAACCTGGTACTTTATATTTTAGAACTTTTAATTTATACTGAAGAACACAGGACAGTGTAAACCAAAGGAAAAGTTTATATACCAACTTGTGTATGCTATGTCCTTGATGTGGAACAGACTTCCTGGTTTGCATGTCTATCTTTGATGTTTATTCAGTGAAATGTTTATTTTGCTGAAGCATGAGGTCTCTCTTTGACTCTTGAAAAATCTTTTAGAGCATAAGTTGACAGAATATATTCCTATCTAGTTTTTTAGTAGTCGTCATTCACCTATGTGATCAAATGGAAGTAGTCAAAAGTCAAGATGTACAATGGAGTAAAAGTGAGGCTAAAACTTAATGTAATCTGAATGTTTTTTTAATATTTTTTTAATAGAATCATAAAATCATAGAATGGTTTGGGTTGGATAGCACGTTAAACATCATCTTTTTCCAATCCCCCCTCCATGAACAGGGACACCTTCCACTAGACCAGGTTGCTCAAAGCCCCATCCAGCCTGGCCTTGAAAAACTCAAGGCACCCACAACTTCTCTGGGCAACCTGTTCCAGTGTCTCACCACCTTCAGAGTAAAGAATTTCTTCCTAATATCAAATCTACATCTACCTTCTTTCTGTTTTAAACCATTGCCCCTTGTCCTATCACTACACTCCCTGATAAAGAGTATCTCCCCCCATCTTTCCTGTAGGCCCCTTTAGGTACTGGAAGGGGCTATAAGGTCTCCCCGAGCCTTCTCTTCTCCAGGTTGAACAATCCCAGTTCTCGCAGCCTGTCTTCATAGGAGAGGTGCTCCAGCCCTCTGATCATTTTCGTGGCCCTCCTCTGGACCCCCTCCAACAGTTCCATCTCCTTCTTCTGTTGGGGGACCCAGAGCTGGTGGGGTCTTACCAGAGTGGAGTAGAGGGGGAGAATCACCTCCATTGACCTGCTGGCCACGCTTCTTTGATGCAGCCCAGGATACAGTTGGCTTTCTGGGCTGCAAGCACACATTGCTCACTCATGTTGAACCAACAGCCCCAAGTCCTTCTCCTCAGGGCTGTCCTCAATCCATTCTCCACCCAGCCTGTATTTGTGCTTGGGATTGCCCCGACCCAGGTGTAGGACCTTGCACTTGGCCTTGTTGAACTTCATGAGGTGCACAGGCATGCCCACCTTTCAAGCCTGTCCAGGTCCCTCTGGATGGCATCCCTACCCTCCAGCATGTCGACTGCACCACACAGCTCGGTGCCATCAGCAAACTTGCTGAAGGTGCACTCAATCGCACTGTCCATGTCACCAACAAAGATGTCGAACTGTACCGGTCCCAATACCCCTGAGGAACACCACTCATCACTGGTCTCCACTTGCACATGGAGCCGTTGACTGCAACTCTTTGAGTGCGGCCATCCAGCCAATTCCTTATCCACTGAGTGGTCCATCCGTCAAATCCATGTATCTCCAATTTAGAGACAAGGATGTTGTACGGGACAGTGTCAAATGCTTTTCCAATCAGTGGCAAATTCACTGGACTGCCATGACTTCTGAAATACGATGGATAGTGGCTTAGCAACTTCATCCATCAGTTTCCTCAGGACCCGCAGGTGGACTTCATCAGGTCCCATGGATCTGTGTATCTTCAGGTTCCTTAGATGATCTTCATCTTCTCCTACAGTGGGCAGGTTTTCATTCTCCCAGTCCCTGCCTTTGCTTTCTGTGACTTGAGCAGTGTGGCTAGAACACCTGCTGATGAAAACTGAGGCAAAAAAGTCATTGAGTGCCTCAGCCTTCTCTATATTCCAGGTAACCGGGTGTCCTGTTTCCTTCCGGAAAGGGTCCACATTTTCTCTAGTCTTGCTTTTATCAGTGACATACCTGTAGAAGCTTTTTTTGTTGCCCTTGATGTGCCTGGCCAGATTTAATTCTAGCAGGGCTTTAGCTTTCCTAACCTGATCCCTGGCTTCTCACACAATTGCTTTGTATTCCCCCCAAGCTACCCGTCCTTGCTTTGGCCCTCTGTAAGCTTCTTTTTTGTGTTTGAGTTTTCCAAGAGCTCCTTGTTCATCCATGCAGGCCTTCTGGTGTTTTTACCTGATTTCCTCTTTGTTGGGATGCATCGCTCCTGAGCTTGGAGGAGGTGATCCTTGACTATTAACCAGCTTTCTTGGGCCCTTCTTCCCTCCAGGGCTTTATCCCATGGTACTCTACCAAAGAGATCCCTGAAGAGGCCAAAGTCTGCTCTCCTGAAGTCCAGGGTAGTGAGCTTGCTATGTGCCCTCCTCACTGCCCTAAGGATCTTAAACTCCACCATCCCATGGTAACTGCAGCCAAGGCTGCCCTTGATCTTCACTTTTCCCACCTCTCCTTGCTGGTGAGAACAAGGAAGAGTATGTGTGATTTATCAAGCTGTTGAAGCACGGAAAGTAAGAGTAACATTTTCATCGTGAACAGCCAGTCTTTCATTTCTAATTTTACTCTATGAAGCAGGTTTCCATTATTGACATTAAAGATATTAAATCGTTATCAAAGACCAGTTTAATTATACACTCAGAAAGAACTTGAGAAAATGTAATTCACATTTCTCTCTCTCTGTATGGCAAGTTAATTTCTATAGTTATATATTTTTCAGAAAGACGACTTTTTTTGGAGGGATGGTTATCTAAATAGAGAAAATTAACAAATAAAACCACTAATAAAAGAGTTGAACCTTGATAGAAAACCTGTTTAAGATTTAGTAATGTGCCTCTTAACAGTGGTACCCTGGTACCCTGACACTTAGATGCAACACTGAATAGGCTTCTCAAAAATATGTGTGACAGACGGCAAATCCTGATTTTAGTGATATTGACATAAGCCGTGATAACCTTATGGCCAGAGAAATATGCACATGTCAGAATTCTACAATAAGTTTTTGTAAAACTCACTGGATGTGGAAATGAACTGTATCTATTGACTATCTTACATTTCACTTGATACCCATTTCCCAAAAGATTCTTCTGCTTTAGGAAATTATCTTCAATGCACAGTATTTGATTACCTCATCTGGTTCTAGATAGATAAAATAAAAATAACTTAGTAGATCTGTCCTCATTATTGCTTGATAGCAGACTGATATTTAATGAACAACACCAGTGCTCATTCTTTGCTCGTTTTTGACAAACTCTCATGCTTGCATTTAAGATAATTTTCTTTCAGAGAAGCCCTGTAACAACCATCAGGCAAGGTAGACTTCTTATGTGCATCTTTCTGGACTTCAAGTAGCTACTTCAAGATGTGGTTAATGTGCTGTAAAAACTGCAGAGAGGTTATTTGTTAAGCTATTTCTGATCAGTCTTGAAAGAGTTGCCATAAAAAGAAATATATGGGAGGAGGTCACTGTCGTTGTATATACTGTGTTTGACATTAACAGTCTCTGATCAGCATATGAAACCATATGGATATCCATGTATATGTATTTTATCACATAGAAGAAAGTGGACACTTCTGAAATTCTTTTGTAATCATTCTTTACTGAACACACCTAATGACAGTGGCCTACTAGATAAGGAAGTTCATTGACATATAGCCAGATGGGGATCTCTGAAGCACCTTGAAATACATCGGTGTGTTCATCAAACAGGACAAGCAGATTAAGGATATATGTCCTTAAACATTAGTATTTATTATTTGTATGCAGGTACTGTTGTGCTTTTTGGGTTATTTATAGAATTATATTTTTTAGCCAACTTCATCTTGTAGATAAGAGAAACCATAAATTGACAGCAAACAGAATGTCATGGTGTAGCATTATTTGTGTGAAAGATATTGTCTTCACTGGAAGGCTAGCAGGAAGATTCAGGAGAGTAAATAAAATTGTGTATCAATTCTAAAAATTTCTAATTTATTACCTTTTCCCTTAAATCTTCATTGTAACTTACATTCACTTTCAACTCAGTAAACACAGGGTATCCTTTTCCTTTTGAATGGATATCACTAAAAGGCAAGAAAGAATATCTAAGTCTGCTGTGCTCTCTTGTCCAAGCTTCTTGGAGTGTGGGAAGAAAAAATATTATTACTCTGATAGTTGTACTGGAAACATTTATAGTGTTTCCTTTAGCTAAGGAAAGTTGACATGACTTATGGAAACTAGTTAAGAGGGAGTACGTTCTGTACAGCTTGTCTGTAACATCTGTATTTGCTAGCTCCCCTTCTAGCCCTCATTTAACATGTAGAAAAATTAATCAAAATTCTCCAGATTAAAAATTAAGTATGGATGAATCTGTTCCAAATATAAGATTACAAAAGTTTTTCTCGACTGTGAATTAAGCTAATTTCTCTTTTCCTTTTCCCAACTTCTCTGAGATTTTTTATTCATTCCTCATTACATTGTCTTAATCACCTTTAAATTATCTTGCCCATGCCACAAGCCTCTAAAATCACTGGGTAAAATGTCAAAGTCCATAAACGCTGGTCTGTCCTCAGTTTTTGTGACACCACTACCGTATGGTTTAGAGACTGTTGTGGTAAAGCTTCTAATGGATGTAGTTCTGATGTCAAAAAGATGTTCATCTCAATGCAACTCATTAACATGAGTTCTAATTAAGACTTACTTTGAAGGTAAATTTAGAAAGGGGACTTGGCTTTTGACTGGATCTCTGCAGCTTTGCTTACACCTTTCAGTCATTTCTGATAGTTGTATAATCTCCATGAAGCTGCTATCTAAGTTTAATATTCAGATCCTGGTTAAGTGCTTAAGTTTCTGTTAGTAGATTCCTACCTGCCTTCTACCAGCTGTGCACTATATCTGCCTGGAACCATTTAGCTTTAGATGCTGTTGGGAATGTAAGAATACATCAAATAAGAGTTTTTGGACCCCAGACAGGAATCCAGAAGCCTGATGCTAGGTTTGCCCAGATGCTCACTTTGGCGTTTTTTCCATCTGCCCTGAATTGCCCCAAATAGATTTCTGCTCATGACCGGCAAACTATTGGCAATGAAGTATGTTTCTAAACTAAGATGGACTATCAGCAGGCTACTCTGTGTGATCCCTATTGCAGATTCTCTTTGCAGTCCTCAGCAGTAAAATAAATGGGTGTGTTGCAATGCTCATTTTCCTTCCCCCTTCCTTTTCCTTCCTTTTCCCCTTCTCACTCCTGGAGAGCCAGACTACCCAGGCAAACTTGTTTAGTGGTCTACAATGAAACAGTTGGCAAAAGAGTAGTGAATTCCTTCTTATCTCAAAATATAGGTACGGAAATGGAGCCATGAGGACACTGATAAGGAAACTTTGCTCACACTGCTGTTCTAGAAAGCAGACAGGACCATATTGCAGTAGCTTTCCACTCTAAAGTAAGTTTTCTCGCAAGGCAATTAAACAGGTAAGGGAAGCAGCTTTATGCCGAACCAGGGACACAATGAACAGTTTGCAGAAATGTACTGTACAGTAGAAAGTGGATTTACTCTATTTCTCAGTTTCTTCTTTTCCAGTTTTCCTTTGCTGTATTCTGTCTGAAGTACATTAGTTACTATGGAAACAGCAGTATCATTGGCATAGGTCTAAGCATACTGATGTCCACTACTACAGTAATAAGCCAATTTCTTTAATGATTTAGAATATACAATATAGTTTGGGAAACATAGAATTGTAGATGGTAGAATACAATGAAAAGATGGCAAGGGTCATAATTTTCACCTCGCAAAGAAAAAAGTCATGATCATTCCGCATTATAGAAGTTTTGCCTGAAAATAAACATCAGTTGGAAATAAACCCTGGTGTATTGTCCTATTTCCACACAAATAGTGGCAATAGCTTAGCCTGAATTCTGATTTTCATAGTTTTCGTAATTATAATGTAGAGCAACAATTTGTAATGTGGACGATTTCTCTGGGGAAAAAGGCATTTTATTTTCATGATCCTGCATCAAGATGCTTTGCTCTTTACAATTGCTCACTTGCATGTTTTTCCCAAAAGCTTGATTCAGGGTTTCAAAAGGACATTAGCAGCCAGCTCTATTTGGCCTGTTGCTTTGAGTTGGAGGCAGCCTTGGTATATTCTTATTGCTGTGTGGAAATATAAATTGTAAAAAAGAAAAAAGTTATTTCCCAAATCACCTGTACAAGGATTCTACGAAGAATCTTTATTGGGTTTGTAATGAGACTGCATCATTTGTCAATATAAGAATTTTCATTCATAAACGATAAAATTTCAGTTGGTTGATAAACACATATGAATGCCACTCAAAGATAAAGAATCACTGACCAGAATGTCATGGCGGGTCTTAAAATAATCGTACCAGATATGCTGTGGCCCAGAATTTTTGAGATTATTCAACTACATTGTATATGTGTGTAAGCAGAGTGTTTCAGTTGTATCTTATGCATGTTTTTGCATATAACCCCTTCATTTAAAAACTTTGAATGTTGTTTAAGTTTATTTCTGCATGTGGATATTGTCTACATTGTTTGTTTCTACCATCTTTTAATAATAAAAGGCTTAAATTCTGATGAATCCTGAGTTGTCTAATAGGTCATGTACAAAAAAGACGGTTTAATTTCTAGCTAACTAAATGGTTAAGAATTTCCACAGAGAATAACAATTTTTCACTACAAAAAAATAGATACAGTTTTAAAATTTGTGGGCTAGTCATTCAATATAAAGAGATAAAGTAAAGCATAGTACAAATTTCAACTGAAAAGTTAACTTTTGGAGGAACTAATTTTAGATTCATCAGACAAAAGATACCAGACTTAGAAACAGGATGAGTTTTCTTTTCCTGGAGAAACATCCAGATGTAAACTCATTATGTCTTGTTAAAGAAAAATTGCAGGACTTGTCATTTGTATGATGAACTTTGGCTTCATAACTGTTTCCAGGATTTGAACAATTAACACTGTGAACTTTAGTCTTTGCTTCATTTATATAAAATGCATTAAATAACAATTTATTTGCATTTCATTTGAAAGGTCACAATTTAATGTCCTGGTAAATGACGCAGTTTTGTTTTCCAAACTCTTGATTTCTTTCAATACATTAGCTTCAGATGTTCATCTGTCTGTAGATTGTATTCATATTATTTACGTTTCCATTTTTATGTAAGGCGGGGTAAGGATATATGCAGTGCAACTCACTTGAGCTTTGGAATACAGATTTTAGTTGGGTTTATACCATGCTATATGAATTAAAGAGAATGTTAAAATAAAAAAGTTTTGTAAAGAATTATTAAGTTTGATAACACAATGGAACATTGAAAACAATATCAACCCATAGACTACATTTTAGACTACATATTTAATGCAACAAATAATCTGCATACTTTAATCTGAAGTCATGGCCAGCTATTGATTTCATTAAGTCCTCCTTCATTTAGTGTCCTGTAAGCCCTTTCTCTCTAAGCACAATTATTAAAAAAATGTTCTTCACTTTACTGGCAACACCTCAGTCAGTTTTTGTTGTCTTCATCTTAGCTACTACTGTTTCCTCTCTCACGTCCCATCATCTCATCTCTTCTATTTACCTTAAATGGTATTTCCAATATCTTATTTCTGTTGTGCCTTATTCTATTCTGTGGTGTTACAAATCAGTGAAGCCCAAAGCTGTTAATCCTTTTTCTGTGGAGTAATACATTTATGCAGAAAGGCCAATGTCAACTCTAAACTTCTGAAGAGATTGCCTATAATTAATTACATTTTCTGTAGAATACCTAACGCTCATTGAATGGTTGGAGGTCTCTGCTAGACTGCTGCATTATTTACAGAATAATTCTGTATTGGGACTGTATTAACACTTCTAGACTGGAAAATCTTTAGGCAGGAATTAGGGCAGTTTTCATTTACATCTTCAGTGACACTGAACAGGTGGTCATTTCAGTAAATAACAAGGATACATAAGAAAATAGCAAAACAGCTACATACAAAGAGCAGCTACTGGAACTGGTATTAGGAAAAGAACATAACAAGACCTCCAGTGGTCAAAGATCAGCTAGAAAAATCACTTCAAACCTTAGCACTGGAAATCCAGGTAAGCAAATGTCAAGAAGCTGAAAACTCCTTCCCAGCTTCCCCTGTGAGATTTTTATTTCTCCAGTCAGGGTAAATTGCTTTTTTTCTCTGGTCCAGATAAGGATATTTTGTGACAGAACCTTGGGTTCAAACTGAATGGAAGATAAAACCCAGTTCCTGTAACATGTTGAACCAGTCAGTGGCTATTTGATAGAATTCATTTTATATGGGTACTTATTAGGAATATTAAATTTTTTTCTTTTCTACCCGGTTTTCCAAATTCTTTAGATGTGTGTCAGTTTATTAATGGATGCTGTAATGTTATTGAAAACTACTCATCTCTTTTTTCACAGTAACTAGTTTTATTGTTGAAAAATGCTGTTGGTTACATTTTAGCTTTTAAAAAAATACTCTTGTGGCAGACATTAAAATCTTGTTATATTTTATTGGAACTTTAATTTAATTTAATTTTATTTTTATGTCCATTAAAAAAAACCAAAAAACAATCCAGAAGCAATCTAGTGAAGTCTTTTTCTAGAAGGATAGTTCCTACAAGTGGATACTTTGGGCTTTAACTTGGAATTCTTATCTAGAGAAACAAATAGTTAAAGTCAATTCTAAAAAAGATGGATTCCTAATTGTAAGATCAGCAGTAACCATTCTGTATTTTTGCCATTTGCTGGACACAGAAAACACAGTGTTTTCTGCTGTACTGGAAGAGTGTCATCAATATATTTTTAGTGAAATTTGTTCTTTCACAGAATGCATGCATACCTTGCTCACTTAATGAGGTAGTAACACACTATGACATTTTTGCTCTGCTTACATATCGCTGAATAGTAATTTGTACATTAAAAGTTGTTCTTGTTCTAGTATTTTCAGTATTTTGCATTTACATTTCATTGTGCTAGATATTCTGCTACTGTATTTATGAAGTGCTCAGATTTCAGCTCCTGAGAGAGATCTGCTAAGGGTTACAAAGCAATTAAAAACCTGAAAGTTGATCAGAACAACTGGTAAAACCAACTATTCTGTTTGTTGTGGTATACTGACAGCAATCAGAATTTGATATTGTTAGACTAGGAAACTGTAAGGTAAGAAATTATTTGACCAATTTGTTGATTCTGAAGTCTTCACATCTGCTACAGAATATTGCACTATTCATAGAACACATTCTTGGAACCATTAGCAGTAATAAACACTACTGTGTTCATTATGTGGCAGCTCTGTCACAGATAACATGACTGGTAATTCACTTTTATTGTGTGTCTCAGCAGTGGATTACTAATATCTCCTATGTTCTTCTGCGGAGCTTGAATTGTATTTTAAATTTCAAGCACAGAACAAATAAATGTATGGGTTTGGAAAACCCATGTCTTTGACTCTTGATTCCTAATTTGTAAACATTTCAGATTCCATGTAAAAGTACTGCAAGTGACTATTAACTATGGCATATTAATTCATAGCTGTCAATATTTTTCCTTGTAAATTCCTTAGCCTTGCTGGAGCAAAAGAAGGCAAATTCTTAGCTGTAAAAACTGTACTCTACCAGTGACTCCATGTAGGATGCTTTTATGTGTAATGCATTGACAGAGAACAATCTGCTGCAAAACCCAGCTATGCTTATTAGTAACAATGTTTATAAAACAACGTCCCAAATAACACGGTTTCTCAACACATCTAAGAGAAAGTTGCAGTCTACTAGCAACTCCACAACATTTAGTTTTCATGGTCTTACTTTTCTAGATCATGATTTTCTGCAGGGATTATGGGATCCATTCTCAAGGTAAGCTCTTAACTCCGTGTTTAATCATGTCAGTCTGTGGTATGGTATTTCAAGGCAATAGGCATCATCAACTTTTACAGAAATAAAGAGCTGATGTAGATACCATACCTGAGGAACAGCTTCTTTGGTTCTTAGGTTATTCCTATTGTGTTTCCAACTTCATCTGAAGAAAGAATCTTTCTGTTTCAAAGAGGTTAGTACACTACTCTTGAGATCTTGATGTCTAGCTGTATTTTATATGACTAGATAAAGACATATCAAAACAGCCAAGGTCTATAAGCCCAGAACAGGAACTGGAGGTGATTATGGAGGGATGGATGACCACTAGCTCTCTCACCAAAGCTTTCTGCCAGCTGACCTGCAGACGTTCTGTTATTTCCAGACATTCATATCTGTAGTATGTTGGCTGAACCCTGGCACTAGATTATCAGCCCCTTACAATAGTCATGGTCATGCTCTATTTTGAGTGCCTACTAGTGCATTCCTGACAAATCCAGATGTGAAAGAGAAAGGACAGCAAAAATGTGAACAAAATGTAAATAAAGGTAGAACATTTTCTCAGTCTGAAAATTACCCTTTTGCTTGGATTCAAAACCCTGCTCTGAAGAATGGTAATGTTACTCAGTTCCCCGCTAGAAAGTTAAAAAAGAGAACACCATATATAATAAAAATTTCAAGCATGGTCAAAGGGTACCAGTAAGCCCTATAGTAATAGCCATAAGCTTATACCATAGTGTTGGAGTAACCAAGATTGGAAAGATCATTAATAAATTGCTAAAACAGGTCTTTATTAAAAAGACAAAAATTAATTTGAGCAATGTATTAATGATCTTTTGAATAAAGATTTTTTTTTCTGTGTTTATATGTAACCTGGTTTTAAATTTAAAAGAAACGGGGATTGTTACAAAAAACAATTTAGAGGCTCAGACTTGTATATTCCATTTAATATTCAATTCTGAACTTTCAGAGATATTTGTACCTCAGAGATAGTTATCTTTTCCTGTTTCACCTTTTGCTTCTATCAAAAGTAATAAAAATGTAAATAAGTGTACAGTGCTATCAACTTTTTCAGTTAGGTGCTTTGTAAGTCAAGATAACCAACACTAGATTGAATAACTAGTTGAAATCTTTGAATCTTTCTATATCCACCATAAGAAAAAAAACAGAAATATCAAGGTAATTCCAGTTTGTTTTTATAGTACTTACGACTTTTTCCTCTGTAATATTAAATGAGAATGTAAAACAAAATGCATTCCTCCACTCAACATTTATTTGCTATATAAAGCTTCAGCAATAATGTGTTTTCCTCCTTCATTCTACTTGAGTTGATTGAAAAGTTTTACATATTTACCAAGCTCACACTTTGCCTGAGTTCATGAATTATGCAATTAACCGTGAATGCAATTTCCTGCATTTTACAGCAAAAGCTTTAATTGTGTAATGCAGTGCTATATAGAGAGAGCTCATTCATAAACTATAGAACACATTAGAACAATTTCTTACATGCGTGAGTATTCTTGGGCAAACAGCTCAGGTGAATATGGTAATTTGTCTAATAAGCTATTTCCGGGCAGTTTTTATGCAGGGGCAATATTCCTTAGCTACAATATTTTCAGGAGCACTTTCACCAGGTTAAGTATGAGCAGGAGACCAATGGTATTTTTGTATGTATACTGAAAAGATACTTCATTTTTCCTACCTTACAGTGGGTTTATAAATACACATGAAGAGCGTGTGGTAGAATACGACCTCAGTAGGTACTTAGCCCTTTTAATTCTATTGTGGATCATTTAATGTAGTTATCCTCAATGATGTTCAGATTATTATACCGGCACCACTTTATGCTGCGTGTTTTAAGCTATGAACTTAATGAGAAGGAAGTCAAAGAATTGTTTATTTTGTTACTGAAAAATTCTAATGTAGTAATACAATTAGAAATCATGAGTATTTTGCTTCATATTACATTTAGTTTGAAACAAATCTATGATCTCTGAAAAATTAATAGCTCTGAGCATACTGTGTACACCAAGTAAACAGTAAGACTTGTAGAATTCAACAGAGCAGAGAGCTGGGCCATTATGCAGCACTGTGGAAAACCTTATCTTTCATCTTTCTTCTTTTCATTTGCAGCTTTTAAAAGAAAGTGGTCCTGTGTTGCTTTTGGCCAGCCAACTTTATTTACCTTTAGCTGGCTTCCATTTACTCAGAGTCAGTGCATAATTTGTGTCTTAAACTTCAAGAGCTTACCTAATTTGCAAAGTTGCACTTGAGGCTATTATCTACAACAGGCTTCTCTTTATATCAAAGTGCTCATACACTCAGCTCTTAGGTTGTATTTTGACTGATCTAGCAGGTCTTTGTATGTTTCCTATGATTAAAAATATTTGATTAGGAGTGGTTAAAAGAAATTTAGAACCACGCACACACTTGTGCTGAGCTTGGAATGGTCAAACAGCCATTTCAGGAGTGGTCCTGCGACCACCTGTAATATTGGGAACAGTCATCTCGAAGCAGTCCTGTTGTTTTTCATCACCTGGTGTCAGTACAGTTCCGCCCGCTCTTCAGCTACCTGGCTGGCTGATTCACTTTTGGGGGCTCTTGCCTCACTGAGGAACTGTGGGTCAGACACCCTGGGCAGGGTTCAGAGGTCTAAGCAGAGATATTTGGTACGATTGAGGATGCTCAGGACAGCCGAGAAATCTGCAAGGGCAGACAGGCAGAGGAACGGTGGAGGCCTGCACCTGTGCAGGTGCCTAGCAGAGCACACCGCAGCGCCTCATACGGCCCCACGTACTGACCTGGGGGTAGCTGAATCCCATATGTCATCTCTTAGTGAAATGCACAGTGAGAGAATTCGTGGCAAGGAGAGTAAAAGAGCAGCTGAAGGGACAAATGGGAAAGAGACACTGTAAGGTGGTACTTAGCTAAAACCTAGCAACTGTGGACTTCCATTTGCTGGCTGCCTGCTGTATGCTTCATCCACACTGTCATCCCTGGCTTATTTAGAAAGCTGGTTCCAACTGAAATTTCTTTTACTCAGTCTGCAAGCCTCACTTTAATATGGCCCATTAGGTTTTAGGTTATTTCTCCTTTGTAGCACATGGATTGAGTTGCAAGCACAAAATTTGCATTGGAAAGAAATCAGCTTTTGTTTATTTTTTTATGTGAAGTAATTTCTGAAAATTCCACTTTTTTTTTTTTTTTAACCGTATCCTGCTTTAATAATGAAGCAACAGTTCCAAAGGAATTTTCTGGTAATTATTGGTTTATTATTTAATGGCCTGAGGCAAAATTGAGAGTAGAGAACATTCTTCTAAAGCAAGGAGGAACTGCAGTAACGGTAAATCTCTGTGGTATTATTGCTGTTATGAACCATTTTCAAAAGTTTATGATGCAGACATGCAGGCTTGAAAGCATTCAGATTCACATTAAAGTATTCAGATATTTTAGAATTAACAGCCTTTTGTAAAGCCCTAATCCTTTCCAGCCTACCTTTCAAAATAGTTGCTGAACTATTTCATATTCTTTCTAACCTGAGGCAGCAAATGTTCTGTATGCCTGCTCTCTTTCCACCTATTATGAGAAAGTGGGAGCATTGCAGTACGTAGATAGAAACTCCTTCACTCATTTCCCTAACATCTGTCTGTCTTGGCTTGGAAAGCCATACCAGTTCCAAGGAGATCAATGTCAAGCAAAAATCTCAATACTGGGAAGTTTATGCTGGTGTATCTCTTAGCGGATGCTATGGGTTCTGATCACCTGTACTGAATTCCTGATAGTAGTGTGCTTTCTGGGGAGAACTAAGTAGGTCACTAGCCAAGGGAAATCTGGACATGGACTAAATGCTAAAGCATATGCTCTCACCACTGCTTGCAGTATAAATAAGGCTTGAGCTATATCTGGCTTTTTTTGGCCCATGTAGCCCATGCAGATGACATTTCACAAAGTCTCATGGCTTTGCATACTCTTCCCTGACCCAAAGCTCTGAATCCACTGTGAGTGGTATCACACTATGATATGTTGATATATGATATGTTTCATTTGCATGTGTCCTTATGGAATTAAAATACTTGCTCAGAAAAATAGAGTCTGCTTTGGTCAACACTTGCAAGGCCTACGTCTTAATGTGAATATACATATTGGTAGGAATAGAAGGGGAGGTGAAACAGGAAGACAAGTTGGCTGTAGAGTACGTGAGCTGTTATGGTGGCCTGGAGTTAGGTGCGACATAGTGCCTTGAGACAGAAGAAACTTTCCTTATCGTCTCACTCTTCCCTGTTCCTTTCCCATCCTCAACCAATTTTGTCAAATCTCTAAAGATTTATAAAGCCTAATAAAGGCATCCTGGTATGGTCACAGATTATGTGATAGGTAAACATGATAGGGGGATTCACGTATGTTGTTGCCCAGATGCAAAAGTGCTTCAACCATGGAGAAATTTGCCACAGGCAGTGCGTATGTCTACTCCACAGCTTCGAGACTTGAACAGGATAGACATGAGTCAGCTGGCACTTTGGCCAGGAAAATAAAGTCCAATTACCAACTTTCTGCTAACATCTGAAAATGGATGGTAACCCTTTTGGGAGGGTTTTGGAGGGTCATTTCAGGAGCCTGCTTCTTTCCTTAAGCATTAGGCGTTTCTCCGGCAGCCAGAAGACTTTAGCAGAAGCCATTTTACTACTTTACCCTTTTGCCTGAGGATGATGAGTACATATTAAATACGTATCTTTTTTTTTTCTATAACAACTACGACAACAGACAGTGCTTTCTCCTTCCTCTGAAGTCTGCATGAAATTGCTTAAGAATTTTCTATATTATAGAAGCTGCAACAAATTTAGATTTGTCAAAGATTATCTTGGATACAGGAAAAAAGGCTGTTGAAAAAAAAGAAAAAATTTGTGCAGCCTATCTGGTCTTTAAACTCTGAATAAACTAACTTGTATAGGTCCAGCCTGAATAATTTATAGGGATAAATGTACTGTTTAGTTTGGGATCATTTCCTCCTGTCTTTCAGAGACATATCCACATTTTCAGAGTGCATATCCACTCTCATTTTTGTGAGGTATTTCACATGGTCCACTAGTGAAAAGGTAACACATGATCCCAGCTCTACAATCCTTTATTTTCAAAGGTGCTAGCTTTACCACACAAAAATACTTTAGAGAAGATCACAGTTCCCTTTTTATTTTTTGCTTATGTTTTCTTTCAGTATCAAAACAATTCCTTGGTAAAAATAGCATGTCAGTTACTAGACTAAAACTGTAATCAGAACCGTATTTAATCTTCATTTCTTACAATAATAAGATAATCAGCACGTGTAGAAAACTGTGAATCTTAAGGTAAGACATAACATGAAGATTTTACTGAAACCAGATCGTATTTTCTTAGAAGTGGTAAGACTGGTTTGAATGGGTCTGATGCTTAGGCCCTCAGCCTCGGAAGTTTAAAAAACAGAGTTTTAAATATGTATTAATTCTTGTGTTCTCAAATGCAACCTATTTTTCATACTGGGCACATTTTCATTTTTTCTTCCTATTTCCTTTTTGTTAATTACAATTATGTTAACTGTGTCTGTGCGGCAGTTGTATCTCAATTAATTTTCACATCTTATTTCAAGATGCGTTTTATTTTGGCTCAATCTTAATGGTATTGCTTGGTTGTTCTGAACCCAGCTTGCTTCAGAATTCTCCTCTATTTTTGACCCGTAGCAAATATGAACTATTTTGGATTAAAGTATCTTCTCGTCACTGAGATCTCTGGGAAATCTTTTAGCAGCGTTTACTATAGTCAGTAACTAAGAATTTGTTCTGAGCTGAGGAATTCAGTAAGAAGTCTATATATGACTGTAGAGTCATGTCTTCATTCAGTTGTTTTTATCCCTATGTCTAATTCCTATGTCCAGCTTGTTCATTTTAGTTTGTGACTTCTATGTACGCCTGACTGACTGACACATTGACTTCTAAAATGTTCAGACTTCCAGAATACAAAATCTAAAAACATCACCCTGCAGTGTGAAGATAGTTCGTAGGCATACCCTTTTTTCTTGCTCGTCTTTGCAAATTCTCTCCTCTATGCTTATCTAATGTGGTTTTCAGAAATGTAAAGGTTATTAGAGAAAAAAACAGCACAGCTGAAACTGAAATTAATTGCTGAAGACTGTAATGCTTTTAACATAGCTCGTGTCAAGGTAAATCATATTCATTCCTCATTGGTTTGTGATGTGACACAACCTCCTGATACTAGGACGTCTGAGCCTCATGAGTATTCAGTCAATATGGGGGTATGCCTATCTTAGATTTAGATGACAGATTACCAAGGAAAATAGGCTGCTGCTGGAAGTGATTTCAACATGGGGAGGACTTTAAGCTAGAGTGTTTGGCTGGTTAGCCCTCAGTGTTATAATGAGGCTCTTGATAGTCTAAACTTTCCCAGAATTATTAGACTCCCAACAAACTCCTGAAAAAGTACTGCAGGGAACAAGCCTACGTTTGATGATATATCTTAATGCAACTGACTTTTATGATCACATATGACAGCTGAGATACTGTTCCCAGCACAGACACTGTCTTAGAAGTCATTCAAGTAATTTTTTAACAGTTGATTAACAGGATATTGGTGTTTAATATTCTCTGGGTAGGAAAGAATGTACTGAATTAGTTTTATGTTAGCTACAATTCTTGTAGTAGTCATATTTACTACAAGTTGTAATATACTAAAGGTTATTTTTTCAGGTACATTGTAAAGCATGTATTTTAACAAGCCCCCACATCTGCTGCAATGCATTGTTGATACTGGCTATCAACAGTGGTGAAATAAAACACATGCTAAAGAGCAGATTCGATCAAAAGAGGGAGTCAAAGAAACAGTGAAACTTTTAACATAGGAACAAAAATCAGTCAGGTCAGAATAAAGAGATCAGTTGGGGAACTGGTGGTGTTCTTAAACAGATTCTACTCTCAACTCTGTTATAATTTGTGACACATATCTATAAGCAGGCTTCACTGAGGCCGGGTGACAACACAGAGCAAAGGATATGCGAAGATCAGTGAGAAGAGTGAATGCGCCTGAGAACTGAATGTTCAAGAATGTTGGGAGTTTTAAAACCTTGGTAGCTGAGAAACTTTGTCCATTAGAAGGAAACATTGACATTTAGACTTGCATACTGTGAGCAAAAAAATCAGTATGCTCAAATTAACCAACCAGATATTAAAACAAGTAATAGAAGCAGTGCTAGAAAGGTCTTCAGAAAAACCTTACCAGAGTCCTTCATTCTCAGGGTGAAGAGGCAGAAGTGATCTGAAATGGAAGTAGTAAGAAATCAAGGGTTGTTAGAAGCAGGTCACTGAAAAGCAGAACTACCCCTACATTGTACTCTGATCCACACTTCAATTTGTTGCATGGGATAGATCACGGCTACAGAATGCTAGAGGCTCAACAAAAGGTTCCTGAAGGGCTTTGCAACAGGTAAAGGTAATGTGAACACCAGCTATGAGATAGCTTGGTAGCTTAAAAGCATGTGAATCATTCACATCAGATAAGATGTTTAGGAAATACATATGAATGCCACAAAACTGTTAGTCTGGTTGGCAAAGGGGCCCAGCAGAGTATGAGTATTTCTTGCTTGTTAGAAAAAAAAAAAATCAGCAAACAGGTTAGAATGTTTCTGTCTGATTTTCTCAGTGATATTACTGATTAATAGAATTCTTGGTAGGAATTAGTAAGGGTATGCAGAGATTTGACGGCATGACAACTGGCTTGGGATTTAAATGACAGATGGGAATTCAGGTCCTTGCTCTTTTTTATGTATCACGGAAAGCAATCCTGGGAATGAGAAGAAGAGATTTGACCTTTAGATTGCAGAGTCCTAAACAAGGCTACTCAACCCTGCATTCCAGCTCGCTTTAATGGAAAAAATGAATTTTGGTTTTGATTTTATTAAAATTATTTAATGGGATTTGTTCCAAAACAAAATGAAACCAAATTTCAAATTTTCACAAGTTGTCAGGAAATAGAATAATCATTTTGGTTATTTTTATTGCTGCATACATACACACAAGGAGTCAAAGCACCAGAACTTGCAGTCTAGGGCTCGAAGGAGTCCGTTGTGGGTAGCCCATGTATAACTCACTTGTCTCTGCAGTGCTTTGGATGCAAACTGCGGCTGTTGAAACAGTTTGGTTTCATTCTAAAGCTATAATCACTGTGCCCTGAGGATAGGCTGCTCTCAGAAAGAGGAATTATGATGTACAGAAAAGGGGTGTCCAAGTAGCTGCAGAGGTTAAAAAAAAAAAAGTGGACTGTAGGAGGAAGACTGAAATAAACAGCTAGTTTCACATCCAGGATGGTAAAAACCCTAAAATACTAGAAACTGGTATAGAAACAGAAACAAGTACTATAGGTGTGTGAAACAGACTGGTATTAGGTGCTTTAGCACTGCAATAGTTAACAGTGAGGAAAGCACTTCTAAATGAAAATCCATCCTAATGAACTGCTGGGAACTGTATAGTAAGCAGTAGGATGAAGGCAATAGTGCACAGTAGCACCATAATCGCTACAGGGGCCTTTTATTAAAAGGGTCAGCAAAGTGTTAGTAGAATAGCAGTACTGCCATACTGAAATGGTAACACTTTAGCCGTGATTTCTCCATCAGACTAATTCTTAGAAATAGGCCATGCATCAAATAGTACCATTTCCTTAAGCTTGTAATTTCAATATTTATGAGTCAATTTGAATCCCAAATCAAAAAAGAGGTTCAGTTGTGCAGCTGTAGAAAACAACTTATCTGATGCATAACTAATTGCTTGGAAAGGTTCAGCTGATTTCCTTCCCTCTCCTTCCCCCTCCCCTTCATTCCATATGCATACAAGTTGGTAGCAAAGTTTCTAAAAAACAAGCAAGCCTCATAAAAACTGCTAAGTACCCACAAACCAGTTTCATTTTTAACAAACCTTGAGATAGAGAAAAAACCAAAAGCAGTGTGGGATGAGTGCTTTGAAGTTCTTTTCTCACTCCAAGAACCATGACTTTTGTTTTTGTGCAGCAGGTCATCCTGGGCCTTGGTCTTTGGTGCATGCTTTTTTCCTTCTTAGTTCAGTGGGGACAATGTTTGTTGTTGGCTCAGTTTCATTTGTTTGCATTTTTGGTTTTGCTTTTGGTTTTGCTTGTTCTGTAACTTTAGCTGGCCCTTCTATCTTCACATTTTTACACTGTTTCTTCTTGTGCTTTTTTCATCTCCCTGTGTACATAACTTTTTAAAAACATGTTTACATCCCTGTGCAAAACATAAGTTTTGTTGTTAGTTAGCAAATGGAAACAGTTCTGTTGGAGATGTTAAGGGGTAAAAATGGCAGCTCTAGATCTCTCAAGATTTTTCGATTTCAAAGATTTTTGGATCAGGGTCTATAGGAGAATACCATAAAATTGGTAATACAGCTGAAAATACATGAGAGCAAAAGAACACAGACACTGGAATAATTATTTTGATTTTGCATAGTTCTGTAGAAGTATGGTTTAGTATGAATAGATCTGAATCAGACTTTATTCTTGGATATATGGTTTCAATTTCTAAGGTGCTGTACTTCCAGCCACAGTAAATTTGTACCTAGGTAATTAAATAAGTTGATTGCTGGATTAATTATTTGACCATCTGGTAAAAACAGCTGAATTCTATTTCCATTCTTTTATTGCCTTTTCCCCCCTCTCTTTCATTAACTTATAGTACATAACATTAACTGTCTGTTTAGCCTGCTTATTTCTAACTAGCAACATTACAGTTCAAGTAGAATTTTTAATTCAGGTGGTTTGAATACAAAGTTACAGATGTAACTGTAATGTAGTGATGCATGAGAGAAAAAAAGTCAGTGCAGTGGTCTTCCCTTGCCCAGGAAAGTTTTGTTCCACCAAGGAATGGGGGACAAGGAAAAGTTTTATGGGGGTATTGACACAGATTCAGTGACAATTCTCTCCTCTTCCCCACTGAGAAAAATCATTTGTTTATGAGAAATGAACTGATAGATGACTGTATTTAATATTTCTCTGCATAAAATTTGTATAGAAAAAAATTCTGAGATATGTATTTTTTAAATTTTAAAGATTCAAATGCACTTACATCAGTTCCGAACATATTTGGGAGGGTAGAAATAAAGAAATAACAGGGGAAATGAAAACGTTTATAGTACGTCTCACTTTCTACCTCTTAGAGACTTTGAATTTTGGAGGGAAATGATGTTGCTGACCTTGAGGGGGAAGAAGCCAGGAAGGTTATGGTCCTGCCACCATGTACCCATAGCTAATCTGTCAAAATAGCAAATAGGTGACTCCAAAGTAGACACACTTGGTAGTAGTGCCAAAGAGTTATTAGGGGATATTCAAAATTTTGTGTAGGGTAGATCTGGCTATAGAAGAAAAATGTGATTGCCTGAGAAATGCACTTCTCTGGACTTTGGTGCCTCTGGGAACTCTGGGACTACCAGAGGCAGGTAGTTCATACTTTCTGTTGGAGCAATTTCAGTTTATGCTTACAGTCTCATGTCACCTGGAAGATTGTTGCTAGTTTTGTTTAGTACCTTAGCACTTTGTGTTCAGGCCTGTTTTCTTCTACAAAAACAGACTTTTCAGGCAGGAAATTTTTTGCATGTTAAAGGACCTGTCCTGCTACCCGTCCAACTGGCTTATTGAACCACGCTGTAAACTCTGGTGTATTTTTGCTATGAAAGTTTTCATTTTTTAGACCCTGATAAAACTTATTGCTGAACTCTTGCTGACTGTGTGAGAAAGATTCAGCTCCTTGATTTTTGCCTTAACTCTTCAGTCAAAGCACACCGCCTAAAACACTAAAATGTCTTTTTGATTCACTCATCTAAGATTAAATTTTTCTATTCATTCCTTTGATCCTTGGCAACTTCTAAAGTAACAAAATTATTTAAACTCTTAATAGGTATTTAACTCTGGAGGGAAATCTCTAGTATACTTGATTTTCTGACAGCATAATTATTTCCATGACATTAGACTCCAGGGCTGTAATACTTGAAGTTTTACCTAGTGCAAGTGACCTTGGTAGCCTGGGGGTAAATTTGTGTTTGTGCATTAGTAAGAAATTATTCTCATGACAGAAGAACCTCATGTCCACATGCATTGTGAAGATGAAAAAAATCTGCTTTTAAGCTGTTATTTAACATTACAAACTGGTCTCTAGCTAACATCTAAACCCAAACCAGTCACCTAGCAGGTTTTAAATGTGATAGCCTTCTTTGAGATTTGTTCACAGGAATTTTCTTGGAAGAAGAGAAATCTGTATTGCCTTTGATTGCTCGATTTCTGAGTGTTGGGCATTACCGTATGTTAATAATGTTGGCCAAAATAGCCAAAAATTAGATTCCTTCTCTAATATATGATCAATCACTTAATTGTAGTTGTTTTTCAGATTATCATCAGAAAGACTTTAGTTAAAGGAACATGTGTTTCAAAATTGCATGTATTCCAGTTTTGTGAAAAGAATGGGGTTTCAGTTTCTTTTTTTTTTAATAATGGGGTTACTTTCACATATATTGATTTAAGAAATGAGAAGTCCTTTCCTGAATGTTCATCATTTCCATAATCCCTCGTGAACTTACATAATTGTTCATTAATGCCAAGAGATGGAAATTCCTCAACTTTACAAGTAGGGAGGTCTCTTTTCTTTGGAAAGAACATAAAGATATGAAAATCCAGGCCTCTATTTTTAACAATACTGCTTTGCACATTAGATTCCTTTTGTTTTCTTATTTTTATGTACCATTCTGAGGTGACAGGAATGTACGGGCACATAAATAGTCAAGGTTTTTCTATTGTTAGAAGTTTTCTGTTACATGATGTATTGGAATTCTTTGGAATGTTGTATTTCGAACAATCAGTTAACAAATATCACACTCATTGTCATGCAGAATTGACATGTTCTAGACCAGTGGATTTGTGAATTAAAGCTACGCCCTTAACTCTGAAACTCCTGACAAGAATTGCACTTTTTTTTTTTGTCCATTAATATTTAAATAGAAATGTTAAATTTCAAAGTTGCATTTCTGTTAGCTTGGCAGTGACAGGCAAAGGACTCTGGGACAGGCTTGGTGTGACGCAGTGTCTACAAAGTGTTCCCAGCTTCTCTTTTCCAATAACATCTTCCTAACCTTTGTTTTGCCCTGATGCTCTTCCCAGATATCTTGCATCAGCATGTAAAAATCTTTTTGTTTTAAGATCTTTGCCTCTCTGTAACTTGGGGGGGCTCATTATTTCTGTCTGCGGTCTTTTGAAATTGATTTCTGTGTTTCAAAGGCATTGAAAACTGTATTTCACTGGACTTCCTCTTCTGGAAACAGGTGAATGTAAACGTTTTGAATATAGTTCTAGGAACAAACGTTGTTTTTTCAAATGACTTCATTCTTCTCTGAATATAAAACAGCCCTCTAATGTTAGCTCTTTTGCATTTCTCTTGAGTAAACCTGACTTAATTTATGCTAAACATAATTGAACACCTGTGTGTGCTGGATAAAAACTAGAGTATACAATATTAGATGGAGAAATGTCACATTCTAAGTACAGAAAACAAGTAGCAAAGCTCTGGCATGTTTTTTAACCTTTTTGTTGTCATTTTGAAATTAAGAAATCTCTGAAAACAAGTCGTATGACAGCTTTATCAGGTAATAAACGACCAGTACAAAAAAAAAAGACGTATAAAGAAAGATTTTCTATGCTGTTTTGTCAAAAGCATGACATAAATTTTCAACCAGTTTCTCATCTGTACTGAAGTCCAATCCATGCAATAAGACTAAATTGATAGACCTCAAGATTAAGAATTAAAGTAATTGGCTTCTGATTACTTTGTCAATCTGAGAAGTCAGAAATTGGAAATGTTCTAACTGTTGCACTGCCTATGTATCCAAGAAAGGTTATGCCAGAACCGTCTGATAGTTTTTGATTTTTCAACCAAGAAAGTCACATAAGGCTTTTTTAAGAGTACAATATTTGATATAATTCCTTAATTCCATTTGGAAAATTCTTAATTCGTCTGGAAGGGGAAGGGATGAGTGTAAGATCTACAGCTAAGGCACCAGCTACGTGTTGTGCTACCAGTGTAGTTGTTTGAAGAACAGCCTCAGTTTTAACTTCCCTTTCTGTTGTTTTGTTTCTTCTTTTTTTGGGGGGGATGATGTTTTATACTGTATGTAATTATATTCTTATATTACCAATATGAGTGTACCAGAATATACTGTAGGAGAATTCTGTGAAAAAGAATGTTGACGGGATAAAATTTCACAGCTTATATATAAGATAAAGTATGAAAATTTAATGAGAAATTTGTTAATTCTTCATTAACAAGAAAAGTTGACTGACTTTTTTAATGTAACTGTGAGTCAGCAATTTGATCTAGCATGAGAAAAATCAAATACAACCCTAAGACATATCCCATGTGAAGTTTCCCTACTGAAGATTGGGGACTACTACCCGTATTAAATATAGAATTAATAATTTCCCTGTACTGTTCATTTCTTAAGAAGAAAGAAAAACAAAAAAATAGGCCTGGATTACAGGGTGATATTCAGAGTAATAGACAGCTGAGTTTGCAGAAGTCTAGGGGAAGTATCGTTGCTTCTGTAAGTACTGCAAATGGATATACACCATAGAGGGAGAACTATGTAAGGTAAGGAACAAAGACTACATCATAGCAAATAAGCATAACATGCGGCTAAATATGTATAGGCTGAAAATTGCAGAAGGTTTCTAACTGTCAGAGAGAGAGGCTATAGTTCCAAATACGAGAAGTGAAGGCCAAAAAGGCTATTTGTTGCGAAGGAGGAGTTAAGCAAATTTACAAAAGGCAATATGTGAAGTGGTTGCCTGTGGCAGAAGTTGTCTGAGCCCAATGCAAGGGGAATGCCTTCTGGTCCTGTTGCAATAAATCTATGTAATCCTCCAGGCTGCTGTTAGTCCTCAAAAACAGACATTATAAAAACACTTATGCAGCAAATACGGCAGTTACAGAGTCTTAACAGTGTTAGGAGAAGAAAGACAAGAAGTGAAAATATTTCTTGATGGATTGTTCTCAGCAGTGGGGAAAGATATTATTATGAGGAAAAGATGAAGCTTTTCCATGCACGTTGGTTGCAATTTAAACTATTTGATGTCCCCATTTTTCCCTATTACTACTGCTTTTTTTGGAGTCCTACTCTTGGTGGAGTTGGCTGATGATGTGATTCATATCTGTTGTTACGGTGAGTATGCAGATTATTTGGGGAGGAGGGGGATAAAATTTGAGTTTCACCTAGGGAAATGCTGTAATTGCATCTTTCCTTACCCTCTCATCCAGAGCAAAGTTTTATTGTCAGCTTCAACGAGAAGCAGGTGGATACCAAGCTCATTAGAAACAGGGCTGAATACAGCTGCTTTGGAAATGAAATAGAGAAAAGAAAACAGAACAGTGTTATAGACAACAAGCTGAAATATTGTTTGAGTTGAATCAATACATGAGGTTACTGGATTCAGCAATGTCAAGGAGAAACACTGAGATTTCACATCATAAATCTTTGAAGTTTAACATTCTTTTTTTTTTTTTTTTTTTGCTTCCTAGTAGTAGTAACGGGCTGATCAATTGTACTTGGAAAGATGGAGGAAAATGCGCTGGCTTACCCCAACTACAGCTGTAGGTGGTTACAGCGATGAGAATGGGAATCTACTCAAAGGTCTGGTCTCTCTCACCATCTGGCCCTTTGGCTCCATAATGTGCTGACACTGCAGCATCTTTGTGAACCAGCTGGCAGACATTGCTTTGGCTTACACCTTCCTCCCAGGAACGGAGCCTGTCAGTTTGCAACAATGACAGGAAAATACAGAGCTGTGCTCTGAAGTCATTAAGATGTGTTAGGACAACTCAGTTCCTAGCATACCTCCCAGAGTTCTTGAAATGGGATGTACTTACTTGTGTAGTTCAGCATATATTTTCAGTAGATATATGAAAACAGTCCTGCAATGAAAAGCTGAGGTATAAAGGGTAAGTTTTCCAGTTAAAACACAGAGCTGAGGATGAACCTGGGGTGTGCGGGGTTTTTTTTTGGTTGGTTTGTTGTGGGTATGTTTTCATTTCTGCCAGTAACTTAATGTATGACTCAGAGATAGACACTAAGGCCAAAATCCTCATAGCCACTTCAGGCATCAAAAGAAATGATCTTATTTTCCAGGTTCAGAGCATCTACAGCTCCAGTTAACACTAAGATGAGCAGCATGCTTCCAGTTCCCCAGTAATAAATAAGAAATGTCTCTTAGGGATATTATAAAGCTTAATTAGTTAAAAGCCAGATTTCCTTCTGCGCCCCGCCCCCCTTGCTTCTTCAAAGTAATTTTACAATCTGTCAAGAGATTCATAGATGGGAAATATATATTACTGATAAAAATATACTATCTGAACCAAGAATCCAGATGACCTAGCTCAAAGCAGATTCTTGCTCTATCCTGTCTGTGAACAGGATCATTAGACAACGATCATGTTGTCTCTTACATGGGACTAGTCTTTGAGGTGCAGACAGGCTTGCCCGTAGCACACACAGCATCATACTCAAGCACTTCAAGCTCAGTGAGCACCCTGTGCAATATTCAAATATTGTTGTCCACCTTTTACCATTGGGAAACAAATTGACTGAATTGTCCAAGTCAGACAAGTATTTTATGTCAGGCTAAAGGACAATTCTCTTCAGCCTCATCTGTGGTCCATGCAGAAATCATCGTAATCAAGAGTAGTTCTGTTTTTAGAGGGTTTTTCAGGCCAAGAGCAATGTTTAAGTTTCACCAAGTCTCTTCTTTATTGTGGTCACTTCAAGTGACCATCACGAAAAATATGTCGTTCACTTTATATACTTTGAAGCTATAGTCTATCTTTACAAAATTTATTTTTCTGTTTGACATTAACTAAGTACATAATGTAAACTAAAAATTGTTTTAGCTGTTAAGCTAAATAATAAATCAGATTATTCTGTAGTCTTGGAACATGCATTGGAACAGGCTGCCCGGGGAAGTTGTTGAGTCACCATCCCTGGAGGTATTTAAAAGACATTTGGTGCTTAGGGACATGGTTCAGTGGAAACTTGGCAGAGCTAGGTTAATGGTTGGACTCATGGTCTTAAAGGTCTTTCCAACCTAAATTCTTTGCTAAAGTGGTTGCTCAAAAGCAACGATCACTTGAAGAGGCTGGCATCATTCAGTGGATTTTAATTCATTAGCATGCAGAAACAAGCACAGTATTAGAACTGATTAAAACTTGATTATGTCAAAATACCTATGTCTGTAATTCCCACATATTAGCAACGTAAGATTTCTGTTGACCTTAGTGAATAAACCTTCTGTTCAATCTTCATATTAGTGATAACAAGGAATCTTATAGGCTCCACAGCTTACATGCTCTAGTGGCTGATACACACTCAATACTTTATGCTGTGTTAGATTGGGGAAATAACTCTAAAAAAAAAAAACCCACATCCTGATGTTCTGTAGAATGACTGAAGGGACAAACGCAATGTACTACTATGGTGTGCTGGTCCTAGAAAAAGGTGCTGTCTTAACTGATGTGTGTTACGTGAGGAGGATGTTAGGAAAAGAGTCCAAACAAGTAGCAGTTCTCCATAATTCAGGTAGTCTGGCAGTCATAGCAGGAATATAAATGTATTTCATGGGAGATCAATATGACTTTCTGCACACCTGTTATGGGCTGTGATATATTTATCAGAGGCCCATTCAAACAACTAAATGGACTTGATATAATTACATTAGAACATATTAAAAGTATTTAAAGGAAGACAAGAGAGCTTGCCCTGTGATTTTTTGAATAGACGGTCTATTTGTTATGTTGCAATGATTAAAGACAGTGACATCAAAAATATGAAATATGCTAAATTTCATCTGCATCTAGATGCAGATAGCTACAAAACAAGGCTCTGGAAGCACTGGTGAAAGCAATGCAGAATCACATGGGAAAAATAGCTGTCATTCGTAATGTCTGCTCTCACTAATGACTAAGTAAATATGTTGATACAGGGGCAAGTACTGTAGAGTATATAAGGTGGAGGCAATAATCTCCATCACTGGGGGTGTTCAAGGCCAGGCTGGATGGGGCTTTGAGCAACCTGGTCTAGTGGGAGGTGTCCCTGCCCATGGCAGGGGGGTTGGAGCTAGATGGTCTTCAAGGTCCCTTGCAACATAAACCATTCTATGATTCTATAATCCACATCTGCAGTAGGACACACAGAATTATTTATTATTGACCAAACCCACCCTCAAACAGAGCACTTATAAATAACTTTTTTTTTTCTTTAATTGATGAAGCCTGTTCTCCTCAAGTCTACTATTCTCCACTATCTTTTTCTATGGAGTGGCAGCTCTGACTTCCTGTAGAATATTCTTACGATTAAGCCTTTAAAAATTTTCAGCCACATTTTATAAAAATCAATGATTATTATACTTTCAGTTCACTTTTTTCTAGTTTATTCTTTTATTCCAGAGATAAATGTTTCATGTCAGCATCTATTTCTTGAGTTCTGTTTTCTGTCTTTACATGATAATTGAGGCAGTTAGGCTGCTGTTTCTGTAGAAGACCCCTTTGGGGTTGTCTCTCCCTCTCTGTCTCTGTGTGGCTTATGTATTTATGCTTTTCATTGTTGCTGTTGAGTCTCTTAAATGTGGCTAATCTGTACCTAGTGGACATGTGTATATTATATTAGGAAATTCAGGCATTTTCAGAAGTATGTATTTTTAAATCTTTTTCAGTCCACACTTCGCTTATAACTTTCTGCGGCTTGTTTACACATTGTAATCCCTAAACCCACGAGATTCTCTAGATTTGCTTAAATATGAAACAGTTTTGAAGTCCTAGAAAACAAGGAAGTTTTTTACAGACCTATACTTAGAATTTTATGCAGTATGCCCAGCGAGGATGTTACCTGGAGCTCATTTATTTCTACTAATACCAAAAAAGAAAAAAGTGGGGGGAGGAAGGGGGAAGTAAAATCCACAGTGCTTTCCCAAACTATTCATAAAAGAAGAAATGCATGGCAACATATCTCATCAGAATCAAATCTATATCTCAGATTCTCCTGTTGCTGGAGACTCTGTGAGGAATGTACATGGCTTGAGGGGCTCATGCTGGTAAATTATAGATGGACTGAGAACAGAGTAAGAGCAGCAGATATCATGTTAAGAAACTGGTTTTGCTCACAGTGTCGAGAGGCTGGCAGTGGGGTGTTGTCTTATGCTTGCTTGGAGGGGACTAATTAGAACAGCCATGCACTTTTGATAAATTTCTGTTAATGCACAACCTTTTCCACTTTTTCATCAGATGTAATTATCAGACCGAAGTACAAAAAGCTGAGCAGCCTTTTGTGTTACAGGAAATTTATCGAAAGTGTGAGTCTACGGAGAGAGTGGAGGGTAGTTTTAGGGGAAATAGAACAAGCATACGCGAACAAACCATTTGAGAAGTGAAAGGCTAGGAAGGAGGTATAATTGGCCCTCAGCCTCCAGCGTGCTCTGCATCCTGCACGGGACATGCTGAGAAATTTAACTGGAGGGAGCCAAAGGAGGGATATTCGTGCAGACTAAGTCCTTGCATTAAGCAACAAGCCTCTGTAGGGTTCCTACATGGGGAGAGAGAGAAAGCAAGCAATCCTCCTCCAAAGCACAATTTGGAGCAGGAGGATAATATATTCCCTGCTGCTGTGTAACTTAGGGTATAAACTAATCACAGAATAAGTAATGTGTTTATTTTAACTTGCTATTTTTGAAATGAGAATTGATCTAAGAGTTTTCAAGTGTCTCAAATCTAATTATTTTCCTCTTGGAAAATGTTTCCTTCCCTTCACCTATATATTTAATCACCCGTGTATAACACAATACATATGATTTGATCACCTATATATTTACCATAATGTTTAGTCAATTTAAATACAAATAGGTAAGATTATAGCTGGTAAACATTGTCTACATTTGACCAAAAGAAATATAAGAGTAAACATAAATATTAGTATCTCTTCATTAAAGAGAAGATAAAAATTCAGTACAATAAAAACAGTCACAAAGTATGTAGAAAAGACAGAATTTGTTGTAAACCAGCACACATCTCTGGGGAAATGAGTTCTAATGTTTCATTTCTTAATAGAGGATTTCCATCAAACTCTAAGTACTTGTCATTAAATGGCAGCAGATCACCTTGCATGTTTTCACTTTGCTAAGATATTTACACCTCTCTGAAGCATCTGACCCTACTCACTGCTTGGTTGTCTTGACCTGATTTATACTGATTTCAAAGTAATTGACTTCACAGGCGACTGTATCAAACTTTTACAGTTTCAAGAAAGTGAAGCGACTTCTATGTTTACTAAGAAACTTCCTATAGTATCTTTTAAGTTACACCTTCATAAGTGTAAAAAGTTTGGTGCTACTAGAGAAAGCAAGAGAGCAAGCCTACATTTCAGACCTCCTAACTGATCAGTTGTTTAATCAAAGGTGGGTGTCCCTTTTAACTTCTCAAGTAAGATATATTCTGAAAGTCATTCTAGTTGGTCAACAGCTTGCTGTTTTCATACAGCCAACAGATTTCAAATAATGCTTTACCTGAGATCACAAACTTGCTAAGACAAGACAACATAAAAGAAATGTAATAAAGATAACAATTGCCGAGTTCTTTTCAAACTTCCTAGAGAAAGACTTGCATAAAATTATTTTTTTTGTAGGATGTTATGTTATATATTAACACAGTGGAATTAATAAACGTGGTGACGTTAGGAAGATTAGGAACAACTATAGAGATAATATAGAATATCATTCCTCAAGTCTCCTTTTTTTTTTTTTTTTTTTCCCCACATGCTGTATCTGTAATTTGTATCAGCAAAGACTCTAGTGTTGGCTTGTAGCTTGAAAATCTCCTCTCCATTTTCTTGGAACACATCTTTCTCGTAGATGGAAATTTACCCAAAGCTTTTAAAGACCATCTGAAGTTATAGTCTTAGAAAAAAAAAGTGTAACAAGCTACTGTCATCAAATTAAATGCTCTAGAAACTCTTCAGAGGTACTGAGTTCTCCTTCTAGGTAGCAAGTTTATAACAGAATCATACTCTATTTGTTCTGAAGTACCATTTTACAATAGTAGGATTATGTGTCTGTTCTCCAGGTACACATCCCCTCACTGGCAGGAAAACTGATGACCAAATCTTGAGAAAGGCCACTGAAAAAATTTGTTGCAAGTCATGCAGCCTTCCAATTCCTCGCCATGGAGGTGCATGCAGACACCCCTCTGATCTTAATAATGAAAGCTTTTATATATCTTTTGCTACTTTTGCACCATAATTTCAAGTGGCTTTTGCAGTGCAGGGAGTCTGACCTCTTTCTAGCTCATCCTTTAACGATCTTCAGGATGGCCCAGCTTGCCTGTCAGATGAAGTTTGGAGTATTTGAGTATGGATTGTCATGCTCTTCCACATGCAGCAAGTTACCAGTCATGAAAGCTGAAAAGTCACAGATATTTTATACTGTCACAGAATCACAGAATGGTCAGGGTTGGAAGGGACCTCTGGAGATCGTCTAAGTCCAACCCCCAGCCACAGCAGGGACACCTACAGCAGGTTGCACAGGACGGCGTCCAGGTGGGTTTTGAATGTCTCCAGTGTGGGAGACTCCACAGCCTCTCTGGGCAGCCTGTGCCAATGCTCTGCCACCCTCAAAGTAAAGAAGTCCCTCCTCATGTTAAGATGGAACTTCCTGTGTTCAAGTTTGCGCCCATTACCTCTAGTCCTAAAGTCTGCAATGAACTTATTGGATTATTAGAACAGTGAGTTAAACATGATTTTCAAACTGATTTCAGTATGTTTTCCACTCTAAACGTAAAAGAAAATGGGCTTAAGCATCTGGGAGAGATAAACACATATGCTTAGTGTTCCTGAAAAAGCCATGTTGCCGTAGCCATTAAAAGAAAAATAGGAAGACATCATGTGCACATTTCCCTTGTACAGTTACTGCCAAACTTATTTCTCTGTTCTTATTTAAGTGTCTCATTTAGCTGTGTAGTATACTCTTCTGTTCAAATTAATGCTTCTTCTTTATAAAGTGATTTTTCAGACCACAATCTGAAGTACTGACTGGAAACCTCAATAAAAGTAATAGTAATATTTTGGCAATTACACACCATATTTTACTCTTTTTTTTTTTTTTGAATTGCCATTTACCAAGTAACATCTTAGCAGAGTGAATTAAAGACATATGGTAGCCCTGTCATATTTAACACTCATCTGTCATCACATTCTGCTGTCATTTTACCCATTATATCATGTTTGTAAAGTTCATACAAATTTTCTATAAATAGATATAAGTATTTCTTTATTAATGATATTTTTAAGCCTCTTAACCAGTCAGAATACATTGCCCTTATATTATGGGTTTTTTTTCCTAGGTATTGTATATTCTGTTACTAATAAAGAAGTCAGCATCTAATTATTGTAAATACACAGTGTATTTAATTTATTTTCCACCAGGATAACCAAAACTTTAGAGGCAGAAATATTTGTTATACTTGTATGTTGTGACAAACAGCAGTAACACCGAGTTTGTTAAAGTTAGCTGTGTAAGCCTCATAAAATAAGCCTGTGAGGCAGCTGTATTTCCTAATATGTAGACCTTTTCCACCAGTGGAAAAACAAGTCTAAAAATGTTATTTACAGGAAAATTAAGGTAAATTTAATTCATATTTGTGACATATTGACTAAAAAAATTAAGTAAATCAAATATGTCATTCTACTCAGACCTACCTAAAAGGGTTTTTTTAATAATAAATAAGAATTCAAGATTTTAAACTCTTATTTTCCAAAAATATGTTTCCATTTACTTCTCTTCTCTTCAAACTTTGCTTGAGTCCAGCCATTAAAATATTTTAGTGCAAAAGAACTGAATAACTGTCATAGCAACAAAAAAATTTGTTAGTTTACAGATGTAAAAGTCTAATGTTGTGCTCTCATCTGGTATATCTTATTGCATATTTGTTGCATTTATTTTTACAGAATAAATAATGGTATTTCAGGTTTGGCACTTCAGAAATTCGCTTTTTTTTCAGAATGGACAGCGCACTCCTAATAAGATTTGCAGCTGTGGTTTACATTTTTCCAGGAAAATTCTGTCACCACAGAGACAATTCAAACTTTAAACTTATTAAGGGATGGTCCAGAGATTCCTTGAATAGCATGGAGTACATTATTAGAAAATTTTTATTGTGCTACTATTCTAAAACATTATTAATCATTGATGCACCAGAATTTAACAGAAGTTGGAGAATGAATTATGGTGTACAGGATTTGTGGATCTGTCTCTGATATATTGATAGTTGTGTATGTCACATTTATGTTATGAAAGAGAGAGATTTGACAGGGCTATTATTACATACTGACATAAATTGTGATTATCAGTATTTAGTAGAGAGTTATGTCCATTTCATAGAAACCATATTTTCATTACAATACAGATGTGTTTTGAAAACTTCCTATCTCAATTTTTCAAGTAAGTGGAATTAAAAGAGTACTTCAAGACAGTAAGTCCTTTTGACTTCTGAGTTCAGATGAAGGGTTTATTGATAAAATAATAATGAAAAGAATTAATAATAGGGATACATTTAAAAGTCAGTGCATTATTGTTCTTTAAACAAAAAATAAACAAAAAACCTTTGCCTTTTGAACTTTTGATGTTTGGCCAAGTTTCTAATACTGTCCCTAGATTCCTTATCTACGTAGTTCTTGTACTTCAGTTAGTACGATTCCATATGGCTATGTTTCTCAGAGTTCAAAAGTACATTCTAGCAACAGACCGTGTCATTATAGCTAACACTGAAAACTGAATTTCTCTATTTATACTAAATTTCTCTATTTATTTTTCTCTACATATTGTAGACAATGTATAGTCAATGCAAATATTTTTCCGTGTAACAGTGGATAATTCCATTCCAATGCTGATTCAACTCGGGTTTTCAAGTGAGACTGATAAACAATGATACCTGTTGGCAAAGGAAGCAATTGTTTTCTAATAATGAAAATTTCATTATGCAGCTGAGCTCTAACTCACTTTACTTATCACTTCAAAGCATTACGCAGGTGAAATATATAAGAAATATGAGCTTTCCAAGGAGATTAGAAGAGCACAGAGATTCATAATATGTCTCCCTAGGGTCCCTGGGAAAGTTTATATTACATATGTTTTAAATGTTCTTCCTCATCTTTACGGTATTCAATACCAACAGTTTAAAATAAGTACGGAAGGAAAGGGAAGGAAGTTACAATCACAGAAGATGATGCAAAAGTACTTTCTCTGATGCTTTTGCATTGTTAAGAGCACGAGACTATCAGTTCTATGTTCCATTAGTTCTAAATGTGCTACTGAAGCACACTTTTAAACAATGCTAGATAAAATTTGTCAAATAATATTTTTCCCAAGGTAAAACCTTACTTTCCAGCACTACTTTTTATGCCAAACCCCCCACAAAACTTATTTTTAACTTATGAGAGATAATATATCATTTCATACATTTGAGAAGTTAAACAAAGACCCCATGACCCTCCTTCCAAAAGATGAGATCTGATACCAAACATAATACTAAAGATCACTTTTTGCTTTTCAGATGCATTTGTTGCTAATGAGGTCCCTGATAACTAACCTGCATTCTCAAGAAGTTGTTTTAAGATTGTCCTTAATTTGCTGTAAGACCATCATGTTGTTAGACAAAACCCAAACATGTTTCAGTCATTCAGATGGAATCATAAAGATTTTATGTCTGTCAGCCATAAAGACTGACAAACCGATTCCTTAAGTTTTCCATTTCCCATTCCTCGTCAGTCTGGACTCACTTATGTAGATGATAATTTCTATGAGAAAACAAAACAGATATGCTGTAACTCTACCACTATTGTTTGATTTCTCCCTTTGAATGGCACAGACAGAAGTACAGTCTAATTGATTCAGCACTGAAAAACAGGAACAGAAATAAAATTACTTTTGTGTTTCTCACTGAGAAATAGATGGAAGTCATTTTAATTTTATCATGGCACAAAATCATTGTAAAAAATGCTATTAATTCTTCAGATTTAAAAGATTTAAAACTTCAGAGCAACAACAGTTCATGCCTATTGCTCCAGAGTTGTGTTTATCAGATGGTATGAATTACATGTGAATGCTTGCCAACTTGTACATTTCTATCAACATAGCAAAGATAAAAATTAGAATGTGCTCGCTGTATCTCATCAAACAAGGGTGACCACGCTTTCATAGTCTGTAGGAGTCAGGCTGTTTCAGGCTGAGTCACACGTTTACCCAATGCCAAACTCAGTTTGAAGCACCTGTGACACAAGAATTAAATTAGCCACTGTCTGTAAGGAAACAAAATCGTAAGAACTACACTAATTTTCTTGTTCTGTACTCACTGCACAAGCTCCTTTAATACTTAAAGTTCAGGTGCTTCTCTTGTACGTAGTGATGCGACTCATTCCAGAAGATGTATTTCTGTTATCCAAATTCCTCTGTGAATTTGTCAGTGTAATTCTCCCCTAAAATCCTACTATTCATTGCATTTTATTCTAAGCAACTGCCCAGCTAATTTTATATATTTAGTATAAGCATATATGTACACAAACTTATATATGTGTATATATAATGTATATAACTATATATAACTCATTTTAGAAACAAATGTATGACTCATTTCTGGTTTTCTCCCATTATTATCATTTCTTCTTTATCCATTTTGCTGATCAGCAAGCTGCTCTGTTTCATTACTGCTCATAGCTATAAATCTACAGCCATTTTCCCTCAGTTCTGCCCCCTGGGCTATTTCTGGCAGACAACAGGACAGCAGCACAGGTATATCTGAGGCACCAGGTAGGGAAGAAAGGGTTTCTGTGCAGTCATGGGGAGTCACACAGGGGAGTCTGACCTGTATCATTTTATCTGTTTCAGCATAAACCATACATTCTTTATAGAACAGCATTTAAATAATGTAGAATACATGCTCTTTTCCTGTACTTGCCAGGAGAGCCTCCATTTGAAATCTATTGTTTAAACCATACGTAAGAATCTGCAGAAAAAACAGGACAGCATATGAACATCTTTATATGGATTTTCTCCAAATTTTACAGAAAACAGAGGGGAAAAGAAAAGCATGGTCACTGTCTTTTCCAACCCCTCCTTCCATCTTCAAAAGAGAGAAGAAAAAGCACCCATAATCATCTCCTTTATTGACTTACTTTCTATCTTGAACACCACACCTTAGAAGAATTTATGCATATATTTTTCATTCTCCTACATAGTGGACTGAATTGACGTTCAATATAAACATGAAAATAGATGTGCACGTAAATGGTCTGAATCCTGCAAACACTGTGATCTGCACTATTTTCAGCCTCAGGCTTCCACTCTGCTTGGGGAATAAAGTGTCTCAGCATCATAGATAATGTGTGTAGAAAAGTAATTTTAACAAGTTTCCTTAGCAATTGGGATCTCCACAATTCCCGCAGTAATTGGGATCTCCAGGCTGGTAATGCATTTACAGATAGAAAATAAGTAGGGCATAACTGAAAAAGACTATGAAAATTAATACAGTGCAGTAAAATGAAAACTCGTGCATACATCTCCTCCCCTCAACTCTGCTCGCTTTGAAGTTGTCAAAAGAATTTATTGCTCCTTCCTCTGATCTTGTCATTCCTTCCCTTTGAATTCCCTTTACTACAGCAAATGCCATCTTTTCTCATTGCCTTTCAATCTCAGTCCTCCCAATATTCACTAAGTTTCTAGCTAACAATATCATTCTTATTTTACTTGCCCACTAAATACTTTTACTCTTTCTCCCATGCTGTTCTTTGTAGCTGGGAGACCATCTTGATAATAAAATATAAAGTCACTTTCTTTCTTCCTGAAAAGCTATTTTAAAATTCCTCTTAATTGTAATGCATCCAATAAGCAACTAATGACTAGACCGATGGTGAACAAAAACATTTACCTTTATGTATTTAATGAAACAACAAGGGAATGTATTTCAGGGGAAAAAACACTTAATATAGTTGTAAAGCTCCATACAATTCCATGTGAAAATCTTCTCACATTGTGTTACTTCATTTCCTCCATGTTGATAGAACGTTATCAAGATAATGTTCACTTTTTTCATTGATTCCTTCAAAGAGAAGAAACCCAGCAGTAAATCCTCAGCTTTAAATAGCCATATTTGTCACGCATATTTTGCAGAAAGTACCGTTCTCTTACAAGCCCTGCATGTGTCTAACCCTGTGTGACCCTGCCCACCACAGGTTATGTGATGACACATGTTTCTTCAGTTTCTGATAAAGCAAAAGCAGCCCGTGGAGTCACTGCTCGGAATCATGGGCTGCTCAATGACTACCTACGTTATACAACAGACTTTCTCCTGACCTGCCTGTGAAACCAAACAGTCTGCTTTCTGACCAGGGGAGAAAAAAGACCATCCTTCTTTTCCTGATTTGCCCATTTGCTTTTCTCTTTCTTTCCACCACAGGCAGACAACTTGCTTTTCTTGAAAAAGCCCACTAATGAGGACACAGAAAAAATATTCAAAGTGAGTATCACTGGAACATCAGTTCTTATACTTTTAACCACACAAATCTACGCTTGGTCCACTGCAGTGAGGTCTGTCTCCTCTCTAGAAGCTTATTCTCTTTTCTTGTTAAAAATTATAGCCACATACTAAAGTACAATAAAGACAAATACTTCAGGCAGAGCCATATATAAATTCTATTATTTCTAAGTCTTTATTTTAATATTTGTAGGTTTTCACTTGTGATCCCAGATTTTTTAACAAAAAATATCTGAGAATACTGTTCTTAATAAGATAGATGAATGATATTGTCTTGCTATTTAAGAAACGTTATTTAAGAAATAAAAAATAATTACTTAGAGATTAATCCAATCATGCCAATAAATGATTGTTAATGATAAATATACTCTGCTAATGATAAATATACAGAACAACAAATGATTTTGATGTTATTGCTAAAATGTTTTTTCACTGTAAAGTTGTGACATTTTCATTTTAAAATTGTAACATCTGTCTTGCAAAAGGAAGACTGAATAGTAGAGAAAGGACAGTGTAGAATTACAAAGGAAAACTAGAGGTGGGTATTAATGGGCTGGAAAAATACTGTTATAGCGGTTCTTATTTTTATTTTGTTTCCCATTAATCCCAGGGTAGTATTTTAAGATATAATTTAGTTTCCACAAATATCAATATAGGTTTTGCTATGATTTTAAATGGAAACAAATGTGCCATGTCCTAGTGTAAAAATGATGGTTCAATGGCATTTTTTTCTGCTTCTCTGTTAGATCAGGCACACTGCAGGTTAAGTGAGGGCACCCCAAAGAGGGGCACAGGGTTTGGTAGGTACCGCACAGAGGGCAGGTAATAAAGGTCTGTGCTGCCTGCCCTGAAAAGGGGCACAGGATCTTAGTTACTAGTGTCATCCTGGTGGGTTCTTGGGCAGAGCTGAATATTTGGTAGTTGTTCATTATTAGAAATGTCAGGCCAGCATCTTACTGCTCCAAAAGTCAGGGAACTGATTTGCTGCAGTATGGCCTGCCAGCAACAGGTGAGTTGGCTTTTACTTTTTCCTTATTTGTCTAATTCCGTATTTTCACTTGTGTGGAATAAGCAAAGATTAGCTCCATTTGTGCTTTATCACATCATGGTTCCTTACTAGGAACCTAAAATTGGATTTATCTGTTCTAGCCAGTCTCCTTGCTTGCAGAAACACTTTTTATGTTAAAGGGGACACCTGAGTAATACGAAGGGCTTCCTGAAGTTTATGAAGTCATGCACTATGTGCAAAGATGGTGAATTACACTTTGTATTAGCTGGCTGGTGAAACCAGTGGGAAGTTGGCAGGACTGAGGTGTAGACTGCAGTCCATGGGTAGAGCAAAGTAATCCCAAGGACTTGTTCCCGTGGCATTCCACATTAACTTCTCCTGTGACACCACAGGGTGCGCTCGAAAGCTGCAGGAAATTATGGCCAGGGAATTTGGGCCCAATGGTGCTGAAGGTGATGCTGTTGACTAGACACTGGATGTGACACCTGTGTGCCCTGGCCCTTTTCTGCCTGAGACGTCTTCCTCAGTGACTTGAGGCAAGCTCCTCCTGGAGTTACTTGGCACTTGGATAAGGATCACAGAATTTTGTGTGAAACAATAACTGGGCAAACAGTCTGCATTTATTTAGCCAAAAGGGCTACTTAGTTCAAAAGACCATGGCAAAATATAGAAATTTTTTTCCCTCTTTACATAGTATTTTCACACATATATTGATCACTTTCATTACGTAGCATTCATCAAGTTTATTCTAGGAAATGAGAGCAAATTTTCATAATATTCCTCACTTATGTACAGGAAATAGTCAAAATTACATCTCTGGAACAATTTTCTGGTAGTAAAATGATCTTTTCATGGAATATTTTTTATTCCCACTGTAGGATAATTTCAGTTTTGAAAAGCATCACTTTCTGCTGTGGTAGTCAAATTTCAGTTATATTCTGAATTCTGGAAGAATATTTTCTCATGTAACAGGATTCAACTGATCAATGCTTTGTAGAACAACAGTGGGAACCGTGGCTGACCTCAGGGGTGAAGGACCACCTGCCCAGGCTGGCATGAACAGACTTTGCAGATCGGTTGCCTCTAGGCTTGCAGAAGCAATCCTCAGCCCTGCTGAAGAAGGTGTGTGGGGTGAAGTCATCTGATTTTGAGGTAGGTGATGAATGAGAGTCTCTGTTTCTGCAGATATTTCCAAGCCTGGAATAGAGAAACCTGAGCATTCAGCTTACAACAGCCTCACCAGAAGTGAAGACTGTTGTTAGTTCCTCTATTTGCCAAAAAGGAAGGAATAACATGCTTATCGCAAAAATAGCCTGTGAGTCAATGTGCTTCATCTCGGTACCCCCGAGAAAAAATTTTCTGAATACGTGTTTGTTTTGCTATTGTACATTACTCTGTTGGGAAAAAAGGCATGTCAGAAAAGAGCAGTTATTTTCCAATGATCCCTGCCTGACACGCAACAATTATTTTACTCTGTTCTCTACTTTTCAAGAGTTCTATAAGAGTTAATTCTAAATATCTTGAAGTCCATATATGATCATTTGAAAATGCAGTCTTTCTTGCGGCACTCGTTCCGCTAACAACACATAAAATACTAACAACCTGAGTTTCCAATTGCTTTCTTGGCTTTCAAATCATATTTTTAATTTCTGAGTAAGGGGAAGAAAATAAGTGCAAAGGAAGTTGAAGTTAAAAAAAAAAAAAGTCAAGCATATTAGGAGGATCCAAATATGATTATTCTGACATTTTCTGCCTCATAATCTATTATCACCTTCTACTGGATGCTCATTCACCTCTTGCAACTTGAAAGTGTCCTTGAGATCTGTGACTTTATCTAGGTGCCAGTCTGCCAATTCTGTGCTCTTTAAAGTGGAAAGTCTTAAACACTGTTTTTCATTTATGCCAAGAGCTGAGCTGCATGAGGAGTAAAAGTCAGGAAAAAAACAGAACTTTAAAGGATATGAAAGAATAGAATTGTCTTTGATTTACCACTAAAAATTAGGGCTTGAGTTTTTTATGATCTGGGATCTGTGGTAGTGCTACGGGCCATGGGGTTCAGACCAGAAGAATAAAAGTATGCTTTTTATTCCTCAGAAAATTATGTAGCAGAAAAAGAAAATACATATTGGGATTGCATTCAGCTTTCTGAGGAGCTGCATCCAGAATGAACAGCAGTGGGAATTAAAGGGCTGGGAGCAGAGAGAGGGGCAAAACAGCAAGAGGTATGGCTGTGGGATCCTGCAGACCTCCTGCAGACCTCCTGCAGCCTGGGTGTGAGGAGGGGTTCTGCAAAACCGGGATGGGACTACAAAGGCTTTATTTGTTCTTGTTCACTCCCTGTCAGTCCAGCCTTTGAAACAACCATTATGCTCACATAGCCTGCCTTAGCTGAAAAATTGAATGGCCCCATATAGAGCTCAGACTGCTCACAGACAAATTGTAAACTTAGGTTTATCAACCCAAACACAGCCTGATTAATAAAATTATATTACTGTTACAGATCCTGTTTCCGGAGCCTGGGCTGCATTAAAAATCAGAGGACATGACTTGGGATTGCTATCTACAACATAAATTGGAATACTTCTATAGAGGCTGTTTGCAGTCTGAAATTTACAATATCATTCTGATTTTCTAACCATCAGAGAGGTCAGTAGTGACTTTGAAGTTACTGATGTACACACTGAAATTCAACCCTTCCCCCTCCCCCTTAAAAGCTTATCTTAGTCTTGACAAGGGTGTGTTTAAGTTGTTTTCATTCTTACAGGCTTATTGCAAAAGCCTGGTTGTTGTCAACTGACATATATAGAAAGGTCAGTCAATGTTTGTAATGAAGAAAGATAAGCATTTATCAAAGTGGATTACCTGCACCTTGTTTACAGTAGGGAAGTACAAGCAGTTTCTAGAAGGATGAAAAAAAAGAAATCAGCACCCCCAAAAAAACACCAGAAGGCTAGCCTGTAAAATATTTGTCTGTCCTACCATTGCCATCTACCAGAAAGAAAGAAAATTGACATTTTCCAAGTAGTACCTTGAACAGAAGGCAGCTTTCTCAAACATTACTGAACTTAAAGGAGTCTTGTGCTGAGTTAAATAAATGAGAAGGGTCAAATATTTCAGTAGGCTATATATCACTTAAATAACCTTCCAAAATGGCTTTCTTTACCATATCTAAACTACTGACTCAGTTTTCCTATTCATAAATGAAAACTTTAATGTAAAGTTTTACCCATTCAAACACCTCCGTACACACAGTGTCCACGTGACTGAGAAATCAGCTGTTACCACCACTTAGTATAGAGGGGTGTTTCACTGAAATACAGCACTACTTTGCACATATAGGTGGAAGAATCCATTACAAATATCAGTAAAGACAATTTTTAAATAGCTTATATTGGGGATGGTTTATGTATACATATACACAGTCATATAAAAATATATGTACATGCCACTGTCTTGCACACGACATGCAACATGAGCACCTGTTTTGAGGAGCTCTAAATGCGTGACTGCCTGCATTCACCCAGTTTTGACCTCCTTCCTTTTGCTGTGCCCTCTGATCCGTCTCTGCTTTACTTCTAACATTATACTGCTTGCACAAGCCTCACAAAACTTGCTTGAAATGTAAAATAACACAATTACATAGAAAAGCAGAGAGGATTTCCTTGTTCATTCTCTATTTGCAGTTTGTTCAAATCTTGGGTGTGTAGAAAGCAATACTTGCTTTGTAAACTCAGTGTCTAGAAAGCTAAGAAGTAAATTAAAACTTGATGGTACACCAGGGCATAATCTTTCACTTTCACTCTGTTGCCAAAAAATGCTACAATATCATTCAGAAGATTCAGGTTTGTTGAAACATTTTGCAATACCTAGCTGAACTACTGTGATTAATAAAAAATAATAATCTGGTAAAGACTCAAAATCTACATTTCATTTCCTTAATTTGGGATTTTACTTAATTTAAAATTTACTTCAGTTTTCAGTTTTAAAAATTTAGCAAATGAAAACAAACCTCAGAACTGATATGAAACATTTGATTTTGGCTTGGTTGAAACATTTGGTGGAAAGTGTAATTTCTACTTTTCTTTCTGTGGTCTTTGTGAAATTTTTTATCTTGGTTTGTTTAGTTTCCAATTTCATAGATGATAAAAAGCATTTCCTTGAGAAAGATATCTGACTTGGATGGGCATAGCATTATGTATGAAAATCTGTAGATTGTATATGATGGAATACAAAAGGAGATAGTAGGGAAATAGCATTGGAATAAATGAAATGTTTTGTTGTGCTGGGTCACAAACTCTGCCAAATCAGCATTCTAGAGGGGAAAGAAGGAAAAGGGAAACAGAAAGAGGAGAAGAAAAGCAAAAAGAGACAGCAGGGCTGGATCACGTATTGACTGAACGAAGAGAGTAAACTGACTTGTCTTTATGTCATGTTCACAGGGAAGAGCTGAAAGGCAGAGCCGGCTTGTACACCCGGGCCAGCACTCTGAACATACACACGAGTTACGAGGTGGGAAGGGTGGCCAGGCTCCTTATCCCTGGCTCTCTGTACACCAGAAGTTTTTCTGAAATCAGGGGACATGCCAATAACCTTGACTGGTGCCGCCACGTCCTGGTGACCTAGATCTTTTCTGTTGTCTTTGATTCTTGCATCCTGCTGAGTTGCTTTACCCTTCCCAGAGCACCACAAATCAATAAGTATTGGTTAAGCAGTTCATCATTTTGTAAATACCACTTGTGACAAGAGAGAATCAGACCTTCAAATCCACCAGGGTAACAGGGAGCAATTCACTCAGAGTACCCAAAGGACTGGTTCTGGGGCCATTTCTTCACACTTTCCTACTCTGGTTGCCAAAGTCCTTATTTTCTGATTGACCTCACTGAACTGCCACAGTTATTTCCTGCCTTAATTAGGGCAGTTTTAGATGGCCCTCTGTGGCCCATTGTAGATCAGATCTTCACTAGCTGCGAGTTGGTATGACAGACTTGCCTTGATCTGGATGGAGCTTTATCGTTTACGTCAACTGAGGGTCCGATGGCTTTTGAGTCGGACACTGTCATACTGCTCCTGTAAGTGCTACTAAGACAAGAGGACAATTTATGTAAGTAAAGGATGCAGGAAATGCATCTTCGACTATAAGCCTCGTGGTAGAGTTAACCTCTGTGGTTTTGTTGATGTTATTTTGTCTGAAAAGTATTATATACTTGCTGCTGTACTTGATTAACCACATGGATGTGACAACATAAAAGAATCTCATCTGTTGCTAATAATGCTTCCTTTCTCCCTCAAGTAAAACTGCAAACTTGTATAATCACAGTGCCCAATGGAAAAAAAAAATAAATTCAATTGCTGGAACTTTTTATTAGCCAAAAGTAAGGGAGAGTTGATAGTTTACATTCCTATCTCTAAATCAGATAAGACTTAAGATAATTAATGGGACCGCAGAATAACTACAAGTTATTTTTAAGGGATACCGGGCTACAGTATAAATATATACATATAATATACACCCACAGTCTCTTATCTCCAGTAAGAGTTTCCAGGGATCACTATTAAAAGCTAACAGGGAGGATGACTGCAGGAAGCCCTTTGACTTCACTTCTAGTAGGTCTGGTGTGACCATCAGGGTGCAAAAAAGGTGAAACCTGAGCTGAGCCAATTAGGAAGCTTCTGAGCTCAGTGAACAAGTGCCCAGACCAGCATGCTGCAGGGTCCTGCCCCGTAGATTAATGAAGGCAGAGGCAGCCTGACAGGGGTGGTAGAAAGTCTATTTGGAGTGGAAGAGAAGGGTATGACAGAATAGGGGCAACTTGCTGAACAGGGGACCTCTCTCACTGGAGAGAGGTCAGTCTCTACTCTTTGAGGTCTAGCTGCTGGAGAAGTGCAGTCAATGCCAGTGCTCCATCACCAAAGGAGACAGAAGCCAGGGAGAGGAGAAGGTCCATACTGGTACATTTTGGCAGGAGCCAGCTGAGACTCCAGGGCTGTGTCAGGCCAGGGAAACAGAAGATAAAAGCCATAGAGGGTATTATTTTAATATAGCAAACATCTCAGAGATCTCGGGGAATGCCATTTCTTTTGCTCTATCCATCAATCTTCTAAGATGGGCCATCCAGGATTTGAGAGAAAAAGGACAGAAAAGCAGTTTAATAAACAACACTTATTAGTGACCTTAAATTTGTCCTTACCCACATACTATTTCTTTGATCATATTTTTAATTTCATTCCTTTTCTTGAATTAGTTTTACTCACTTTTTTATCTTTTATGTCAGTGATATATCAAGGGCTAACAGTGACACAAGAAAGGAGTGAGTCTTCACAGAACAGTTCACTAGGTATGTCAAGAACCATAATCAAAAAAATAGAACAATGCCATAAGGTGCTGCCTTAAAAGGACATCTACCCTCAGAATGATCGCAGGTTGGAAACATCTCCAATATTTATTGACGCTATAAGCAGGACTCATCATTGTCAGAAGTTATTGTTAGTTCTTCTCTCTGCTTTGCCCCATCTCTGTCTCTGTCTTTGATTTTCTTAACAATTCTGTCCTCTAAAACACTACGAAGGAAAAGGTATAATTTTCTCATAAGTGAACATCACCTTCAGTTCAAAATCTAACTTAAAATTTTAACTTTCCATGCCCAATTTCAAACAATTCCATTATCAAAATTAGTGTACTTGTGAAGAACAAGTTAAGGAGAGCTGATGAAGACAAAATGAACAAACAAAAAGTAGTATTTCGAAGAGAGTGGTCTGGTATTCATTGATTTGTGCTACATATTTATGTTCAGTGTTGTCTTGTTTCTCTGCTTTCTTTCCCTGTTCAAAAGTTTTACATCTATGGTAAAACTAGTAAATTTGGAGCATAATGAGAGGCAAAGAAGTGAGAATGGAGAGAGTAAGAAGGAAGGGGTTTGCAAAAAGCTATGATTCAGCACATTCACACCTTAAGTTAAGATGTAAAAATTAACAGGAAAATTATTTTGATTCCTTCCATAAAACTTCAAGAGAACTTGGAATTTTTAAATGCGTATATAATGCTCAGGCTATATTTATGCATCAAATGCAAAAAAAAAAAAATTAATACAATTTGCAGGTCAACATTTGGGGTAGCAAACATTATATGCTTCTTCATATTCATCCCATAGCTTTTTCTGGTTTAAGCTGCTAATGACTTTAAGCACCAGAAATTGATATATGGGTACAATGGATAGTATAAGCATATTATCATAATTAGAAGTATGTGTATACTGTAAGTTAAATCTATAATGACTGTGCAGTACCAGCCTGAGGCTAAATCTTCTTTTATTATAGTTGGTGTGCAACAGACCACACTACTTACTTCATAATAAACAAGCTTCTGCAGCTGTTACTGTATTTTAGTGGACAAACTCTTTGATTGTGTAAAGAAGTTTGTTCACAAGTGCAACTATTTTGAAAATTACTTACATGGCAGATTGCAATATTTCTACATTATTTAACTGACTAAATTTTCCCAAGTGTTTCTGGAATTATAAGTCAGGGATATTTGATTCTTTTTTAATATGGAAATAGTTATTTAACATAGTTCCCATTCCAATGTGATCTTTATAGTTACCAGTGATATCACATCTTTCCTACCATGCTGTCTTGTTTCTCGTTTAAAGAATGTACAGTAACACACATCAGGCAGGAAACAATAATAGTCAAAGTGATAGGAGCACACTGTTGTTGTTTTTTTTAAAAAAATTCTTTTCCTCAGATTCTTCTAGAACCTTGTCATCTGACCTTTAAGCTTCATAAGAAATATTTTCTGTGCACCATTGCTTACAATAGAAATGGTATGTGATGAGAACAGTGGAAAACAAGTTCAGTCATAACAGTTTGTGTACTGATTAATATTAATATAGTACATAAAATCACCTAAGGCTAAACAGTCCTTATGATAAAGCTGGTTTTCAGTGCATGAGAAAAGCCAGGAAGTCAATGCCTTGTTGGGAAACTGAGCTGTCTTGTAGAACAAGACACAGTTCCATCAGCAAATCTTGCACTGAATACTCTTTAGGTAAAAGTATAACGCTGTTCATATCCCAACATGTAAGACTTACCATTTCATCTACAAAACATTTATCTATATGTAAGACTATCATCTGTTACATAGTCTCAAGCAGGGTAAGAGAATTGGCCTTCAAGATTAAAGGGTTAAAATCACAGAAACCTTACAAAAGCCAATCTTTCATCTCACAAAGTTATAGAAAATGAAGTCAAATTGTCATAAGCATGTGGATCTTTTTGGCACAAAATAGAGAGAGAAAAATCTCAAGTCTGCATTTTCAAAAATTGTATTCTGAGAAGCAAGAATGCTGGAGAAAAATCTGGAAGGGGATTGAGGACAGGAGAAAAAGCAGTAAAAACAAAACCCACATCAGGCTGGGCAGTGGCAAGGGAAGTATTTTAATGAACAGGTTTGAATCACTTTTTTTCTGCCCATCTCATACTCAGTTAACGCCAGTCTTGTAAAAACTCTGAGAAAATATCTACACAATCAGACCTCACAAAACAGAGGAATAAAGATGGCATTTTCAGAGAATTCACCTGGTCTAAAAGCACACATCCTCCTCTTCTAGGACAACAGACCTGAACCTATACTATCTTCATCCTATGGGAGTGCATTTTCCCTTAATTCATTTATACTTGAGGTGTAAGTCTTAATTTTTTATACTTACATTTGATAAGTGCATACTCACTAAGTCAGAGTGACAGTTTGTTTGTCCCTCTCTAAAAGAGAGGATTTGGGCATTTGCTGTTCTCCTGTAAATTTCGGTACAAATAGTATGGAGGTGCTTGAGGGTAGTCCAACCAGAGAGACTGGTTCAAGCCTCAGAAATAGCAAGGATTATGTCTTAAATCTCAGTATCTCTGTTGAATTTCCTAACCATTTTGCTATTGAGTGGACAAGTGCAATTAATCTATTTTTGTTGTTTTTTTTTTAAAGTAATGGAAAGTAGTCTTCGTCGAGGTGCACAACTTTGGAAAGTAGTAGATTATGAGCTATGGTTGTGCTTATGAATCAGAACCAGAGCTAAACAGGTATTTTCTCAGATACCTCTTACAAATGAGGCATAGGGAGCACTGACATCCTCAGCATTTCCTAAACATCCCATTTAGGCTGTTTTACACCTTTGCAGGCTCCATACTTCAGTGCCTATATTTTCCTGTGCAGAGAAGTGGGTGTTTCATTTATGCGTAGTCTCTCCATGCCTGGAGGTAATTTCTTCTCCACTAAATAGATTTGGAATGAGAAATAAATATTTGCTAATAAAAGGAGAAGTCATAGGAGAAAAAAGGGGCTTCTGTAGGACCTAGTAATGGATTAAGAAATCAGTTTGCCCCAGGTCAGGTGTAATAGTTACAGTACTTAGCTACCAAATCAGACTTTGATGTCAATTTCTTAGTAGATTTTTCTTTTCCTATACTTTGTTTAAAAGTAGATTTCAGTCTTGTATTAGATTTCATTATGACAGAAAAATATTGGATCTGATAAATTGGACTAGAAAGGCGAGGGTTAATCTGTTTGATACTGACTAACTTTGAGCCCAGTAGAAAAGACAGTTCCTTTAAGAGAGAATATTTTTTATTGCAGAGAAGCAAAGACACATCGAGATTTCTCTTGGAAATTCCTGCTTTTCTAAAGAAAGGCAAATAAGACACGGAGACGCTATCTGTGGGCAGAGGTGTCTTCTAAACATGCAGGAAAGGCAAATCAAATGGGATTTTTCTGAAATTGCTATGGCAATTGTGATTGAACAGAATACTTAAAAATAGTAAGAAACTTTGATTTTTGGTAGAAAAACGTTAAAAATACTGCACCCGCACTGCTATGAATGTTTTAAGTCACTCTGAGTCGGGGGTTTTTAAACTTATCTTCATTTCAGTGTTTTCCTGTGGTCAGGGCTTTGCTGCTGGGGATACTAATAGGGTGAAAAAGACTTTAACTGTCTTCAAAAGAATCATCTGGACAAATCTTATCCTCTCCAAAATCAATTACTACATTCCCTATTGTCTACTGAATAATACATAAGTGCACCAAATGTAATTCCATTGATGTCTGGTGATTTCTTCATTCCTGCAAAGGAGATTTTATTTTTTGCTTTAACAGCTCATGATTTATATTCACGAATAGATTGTTTCATAGTCCCCAAAGAGTCTTTATAAACAACTTTGGCCTCTCCGACCACACACTTCTATCCTTATCTATTGCTACAGCAGCACATTAACATGCTCAAACAATGGTTCATAGGCACAGTGTCGCAGCAGAAGTGCTTTTATGTGGTTTGGTTGAAAGCTTTTCTCTGAGGGATAATCATATTCCTCGCCATTAAGAAGAAAGAAAAAGAAATTAAATTCAATGCAGCTGTACTGAGATACAAACGAAAAAATTGAAGAGGGTGGCTGTTCAATTATAGTAGGTGTTTGTCTCCAATAATATGTAAATTCTGCTTCACTAAAGCCCACATTTTCCATAAATTACTGCCCTGTCCTATGGCAGAAAAATATTCTTCAGGCTTTTCCTGGTTCCTGATTAACCCATTCTGTCTCATGGGAATTTCTGATGGTATCAAATCTTTTTTTTTTTTTTTTTTTTTTTTTTTAAGGAAGAACAACCCTGAATAACCACAATCTATGCACCCAACACTGAACAAAAGATTAATGCTTAGTCAGTTTTCAGACCAATCTGTACATGGGAATCAGCTGTCACAGTGCTGGTGACATGGTGTTTGAACCAGGTCCCAGAAGACTTCACAACATCCAAGTTAGACACCTCACTTGTTTCAGAATTTCAACACCTACCTCTAGCCTGTGGGAGAGCTGTATTCACTTTCCTTCTGTCTAAGATGATCTGAATACACATCCTCTTCCCCAGAGATTGCCTTGGATTCACTTCTGTTAGTGTCATAGAGACGTGTGCCACGCACACACCTCCCTTTCTTCAGCACACACTATCTCACCCACACTCCAGGCATCTGCTCCACGCACTGATTTTAGACAGCTGTGAGAGTTTCAGACATTCCCTCCATTCTTTCTTTTTAAGTGAGTAGTTGTTCAGATTTGGGTACTGTAGGGGTTTATCTATTCCAATCCACACCTTTTCTTTGAAAACTCACTTAAAAAGTTTGGACTTTTCTCTGGTATAAAAGAAGAAAAAAAAATACTAAACTGTCATTCTACAAATAAAAGTAATAATACATCTATAGAAAATCTTAGGAATGTGTATGTACTGGAATTTCAGCAAGACTTGGTTAAAACACTAGTAGAGACTATGGAAGAGTACTTCCAATGGTGTGATTCAACTGAAAAAAAGCAAAGAAATGATAGCTCTATTTGGCTCTACAGTTGCCCACATTGTGTGGTTAAATTATTTTGACAAATCGTTTACAAAAGTTCTCCTGTGTTGATTATGTGCAAAGTGTCCACAGCCCAATACCAAGATTCCACTGGGAATCATTTTACATCTACGTAGAATGTGATTTAAAAAAAAAATAAATTCTGTTTCTGTAGAGTTTTACGTCTGCTTAGTAAAGTGTAAATAATCTAAAGAGTCAGGGAATGTAATTTTAGTTATGTATGCTATATAAAATTTAGGAGGTAAGTTCATTTGTATGTTGTATGTTTTCCTTTCTAGCATAAATGTCTACAAATATTTTGACTTTTAGAAGTCAGTGTTTTACAACTGGAGTTAAAAATACAGTGGAAGACTTTTTTTTTACTTTTTTTTTATTATTATTTCAGTCTATAGACGTATACAGAAAGATGTTTGGAAAAAGGTTCTGAGTCCACTTTAACACAGTTATATCCTGTGGATGCACTTGTCAAATCCAGGTAAGATTTACATTTTGACTTATAACTCACTTAGCTTAGATCTTAAGGGTTTTTGTGAACATCATACCTGAATAATTTGACAGATGTCTGGTTAACAAATAAAAGGTTATACACGCATGCATATGGACAGTGAATACTTTCCATATTTTTTCCTTTTGTTATGTAAAAGATTAATCCATAACTAGATGTTTAAATGGAGATTTTCAGCATCTGAAAAGCATAGCTAGGATTGACATTTTTAGATCACATTTCATTTCACTTTTTCTTTGTACAGCATTGAGGAAAAAAATGAACAAACCATGAGAAATTAATTGCTCCTTTCAAGAAAACATTATTTGGTCTCCTTCTCCCCCATTAATAAGCTTCCAGCCAAAACTGCTAAACATTATTGGGCTATTGTTTCAGTGATGTGATAATATTTGTTCAACAAAATTTATTTTGTAGTAAAATTTGAACTGAAACAGACCTGGAGCATAAAAATGCAGATTGAAGGAGAATAGTTGGATGTCAATAGAAGCAGTAAGAAATATTTTTAAATAAGATTTTTAAAGTTTTACTAGAATTTAGCGTTCTCTTAATTCATGGTCATTAGTACTTTTTCTTGTGATGGGTAATAGACAAATCTTATAGATGCTGTAAAATGGAATCAAGATTTTTTAAAAAGCATAAAGTCACACATCTAGAGAATTCAGCCAGAGTTGTTCATATTGTAGAAAAGCAAGCAATTTGAAGGCAACCATTGCTTATTTTTGAAAGCACTGCACCACCAACAGTGTCATATCTTCTTTTTTAAAACGTCATCCAAATCTGTCTAATAACCAAAGAAATGTTAATTCGAAGCTCCACAGCATCCAAAAACTTGGCTCACAGGTGGATCTCAGTTCTGTTTGACAAGTGCTACTTTGTCCCTGGGCTCCCTTTTGGACTGAAGCAACTGGTTTTCTCCAGGGCAAAATCCAGGTATTGGTCTAGTGGCGGTCCACCAGAGATCTTTCCCAATATGGGAGATGGATATGACAAACAGCCCGTTGCAGGGTCTCTTTCCCCCTGACCTTTACAGGTCTCCAAAGATAGTCCAACAGGTCTTTAACTCATACGCAAAGTAGCTTGCGTCACACCCATGGCACGAGATGGAGTAAACCCTTGATTTCATGCTATATACGACTACAACACACAATTCTGTTCTGAATTAAACAGAAAAGAAAATGTAAAGAAAGAGAAAGAATTACAACTTCTGAGGGCCACAGCCACCCAGAGAAGGTCTGGTGTAGGCCTGAATTCACCCATGGTCTTCAAAGATTTTGGAAAGCAGACAGAAGTCAGTCTGTGCCAGTTGGGAGGAAGGCAGGGACGGTGCCCTGGGAAAGCTGCACTTCTCAGTGCAGACGTAATCACAGGGATATGCAAGCATCAGGCTGGCATGCCTGAGGCCCACTTGCATGTCTTACTAGCACAGGACAAAATTTGCTTTTGTTGAGAGGAAGAGAGGAGCTAAAGTAGTTGAATTTACCTTCACAGAGTTCTAATCCCAATTTTTTCTATGCCTGGGACATATACATGTGTCCCAAGAGTTTATCTAGATGAAAGGTCCCTCCCTCGGCCTGCCCTTCCTTTCTGGATTTAAGAGTTACATAATTTGAACAGGTAGGCGAATAGGTGAAGCTCTCATCCCACGCGTTCACATAGTAATTATGATGTATCCTACAGGCAGTACTCGCTTAAACAGCTAGCAGAGTAGGAACCCCAGCGAGGAATATTCAGACTGCCATCTAAAGGTGCCTAGATTGCAAACCAGCCACAGGAATGGCAACAACTAGAGCTCTAAATCTGACGTCTTCTGTTTCCACATGCGTTACCAACGTAATCCTCCCATGGCTGCAGCAAGGCCCATGGGGCTTTTCTCTCTTTGCATAATTTTTCTGTGTTAAGATTTACGATACTTATCAGATGTATTGAAATGGTAACTATTAAGAGCTTGTTAATAGTTCACTAGAGTGATGTTCTACAAGAATTTAGCAGAATTATTATTTATTAAAGTGATGAAAAATCCTTGATAATGCGATTTATAAAATAGTCAAAGCACTGTCTCTAAGTGGTGGATAAAAAGCAGTGCCAATAATTAAATCCAAAAGATGGCTATCGGAAAACTTAACAAGTTGGTTAATTTGCAGCTCCTTGTTAAGTGAAACCCTTGATTAACATTTCCCAGTTAGCTGCCAAGAACATTTATGAGGTTCATTAAGAGAGGCCATTCAGAGTAAGAATACACTGATGAGCAAATTGGAGAGAGGAGCATAGAATATTTTATTTATTTATTTATTTGCCTTGAAAACAGATGCTAGCAACAATACAGTACACCTCTGAAAAGTTACAACAGATATGGCATAACTCCTCCCATTAATACCATATGTATGAACATACATGTAGGAGATTATCTAGCTGCCACATTTTTGAAGCATCAGCAAGGTGCTGCTATAAAATATGCAAGTTTCAATAATGCTTCAGTGGAAAAAGATTATACCAATGCAGTTATGGCCCCAGCAACATAAGAAAAGAAGTCGTCTAGCTTCTTGTGGTTAGATTTAGAAAGCTAATGTCCAACTTGGTATGCAATCTATGTGTTATGTCTGTAATTAATCTGTCAATGAATAAGACAACCGGTCTGTTTTTAAAATAAACACTCATAAAACAGCTAAGGGTAAATTTCCATTACTTCAATTCTCCCATTATTGCTGCTAATAATTTCACCTCTAACCAGATGTGTATTGATTTCAGGATCAAAATCAACATTACACCCTTCCTCTATATTTCGTTAAAAGGAAAGGATACATCTCCTTTTTCTTTGTATTCAAACTGCAGAAAGAAAGTTTGATATACTTATCTGTAGATAAATAAAAGCAAATTTCTAAATGTCCTCTGTCAATTACACTTTGTCTCATTCACCTGTGCTAGACACTTAATTTTAATGAAACTGTTTTCATTGATTACAACAAGCACACTAGTACTTTTAGCATTTTTCTTAGAAAACTAAAAGTGATAACCTTTTTGCACCATAAATGAATGCACAGCCACATAGTGACTTGCTTATATGGTAAGGAAAAGGTTTTAGTCCAGAGCCTGTCTGAAATGACACCCAAGCAAACAAGTTTTTATTCCAAAGCAAAATTAATGAAAGCTTATACAGGAATTCTTTAATGCATAGAAGTAATTACTACAGAAAATATAAATACCATATAAAAGCCTTTTGAGAGGCTGTTTTACCATCCATCACGGTGCCTGTTGAAGGAGTTGACACACAGTATTTCCACCACATGCAACTTTTATCTATGGATTTTATGAATGAGTGCAGGGGTTTGCTCACATGAAACACCTGGGCTGGGCCTAACTGATCAGAATGACACTGATGCTGTCATGTTACAAATTTTATTTAACTGGCCCAAGTATGACAGAGAGCTAAAGATGAAGCCTGCACGTTTTCTTGTGATGTTTTCAAGTCAAACTAAATGAGTGGAAAGCAAACTTACAGTTGAATTCAAAAGTTAAGCAAAAATTAAGCGATTTCATGATATTAAGGCACAATTATGTTTTTTCTGAAAGCATGTAATTATCTACAGCCTACAACAACATTTCAACACACCACACATCTGCAAGGAAAACACGCTTGCAGATTTAGGCTGAAGTTAAGCCTCAGAGAACAGCGTGCGTGTGACGCAGATCAGGGATTTGCACTGTAACCACCACGTGCTTCATGTGCTCAGCTGAAACGTGTGTCTGACTATGCAAAGTTTTTGCTGTATTTCAGGGCAACGTTAAACCGAACAGCTGAACTGACTGCTGAAGGTGCTGTGTTCTGCAGGCTTCAAATGGACTAGCAGTCGTCGTGGTTGAGAGGTGGTTTAAGAAGCCGCGGCTTCTGAATTGCTTGTTACGAACTTTCACCTGGTTGACCAGAGTAGCTGGGATTGGCACATGCTGATAGTCAAATGTGGATTCCTGCCATGGAAAAATCTGGGAGCTACAGCAACCTCTCCCAGCCACTGAGACAAGCTTTCAGGTTCTGCTAAGAAAGCCATTGAAAGACAAACACCTCCCACCTAGTAATGACTGCTACGAAGAGATGTGGGTTTCACAACGGTAATACACAAAAAAGGTCGGCTGTGGAAATGGAAAAATGCGGAGTTATAAAATCCAGATGTAAAAACCAGCGTTTGAGAGCATAGGAGTGACGCAACACATGAAAAATTGGGTTTTGAGGAGGACGGGGGAACTGAAGACAATACGGCTTTTGTGTAACGCACACTCCCTATCTCTGAGGACATAATTAAGAAGTTGTATAACAAAACTGAAAGTCTTGTAAAACGCAGCCGGAGATCCAATTTGTGGATAATTGCCATCGCTGTGGAGGATGTATGAGACAGGATGATTTGCTTCATAACAGAGCTTTTACAAGGCTTGTTTGGAGCAGAAATTTCTCCCAACTCTATTGGAACAAGGAGCAAACACATGTCTTTCCCATACTCGAAGCCATAAAGTACTGGTAAACAGCTCTGCAATTATTTATACGAGGGTTGAATCTTGACTGAAGACCCTGTGCACCTTGGGGGAGAGGAAGAAAATATTCCCAGTTTCAAGCCTATAAATCTCTCACGCTTCTAAATGTGATGTTTTGTGAGGCAGTCTGAAAGAGGCAGCGTCTTGAAACTGATGAAGTGTAGTGATAAAGGATTTACTTCCTATGTATCTAAGAGCTAAATCTGAACAATAATTATTTCAAAGGCTTGAAAGTATCTGGTGTGTAATTCTGCCAAGAAGAATATGATGAAATTCAAAAAGTTAAAAAATTCTTTTTTCATTTCACTGTAAGGGAGGAATCACTGTCATATCAAATAGAACAAAACTCAATGAATACGTCTGGGAACTGACTGAAATCTGGGAAGAGTATTGTGAGAAAATAACAAACATGCAAGGATTCAAATCATCTAGCTGGGTGCTGGTGACAAATTAACCTGTTGACAGTCATTAAATACTATTTTTGCATACTTTCGTCTGTGGGGCTGAAATTATATTTTTAAATATATATCTAAAATATATAAATGCATAAATAAATAAAAGAACTTAGGTGTAAAAACTAATTTTTACCAATACATTATTTTTTTTAGTTAATATTTCACTTTAATTTAAAAATAAGTTCCAGTATAAAAATAACATTTCCTGAAGAATTACTATTTTATTTAAAGCAACATCATTAAAAACTAAGACCTTCAATAAAAGTGGATGGATTAATTGAACAATGCATTATAGTTAGTGAAGTATGCTGAATAATATCCTAACATCACGTTGTCTTCTATGTATTTATATAGTTTGATTCTACTACTGAGATTTTATGTGCTTTCTAAGCTTATTTTTGGTGTGAACACATACAGGCAAATTCCTACTTAGATTTCCAGTTTTCCATTCATTAGAATGGTGTTTGCAAAAATTACTTATAGAACAGTATATCTTTTCCTGGGGCATAAAACAAAAGGAATTTGGTGCTAATCTGGGTTGTTACATTTTCTCATCTATGTATTTCCTCACACTACGGTTTTGGGGTTTTTTAAAGCTTTCAGGAATCTTGCTTTCCATCAACTTTGATGGACTATTGCATCCCCCATAACCTTTTTGTAGTTTTTGGCAATACAGAGTGAAAGAATGGTACTTGTATTACTTTACGTATTTGTAAAAGAAGTGTTCCAAATCTAATACCACCGAGGCTGTTGAGATTATAAAAAGCAATCTACTTTTTGCTTTCAATTAATAGCAGGTATTTTTTAACTGGTTGATACAACTTTCAGGATATGGGTAAACAGATCATTGTTTATGTTTATGAACCCTTGTGTAGACCTTATATAGAGTCAGTTTTACTTTTAGATGTGAACATGAAGATATGAATAATATTCAGTGGGAATACTTGCAGGATGAAGAACTGCTTAGTGTTAGCGAGGATAACAAAATTAAACCATAAAGCTGAACTGAAAATCTTTACTTACACTGAGAACCACTTTTATTTATCAAGTAATTAAACCGTGCTCGATACAAACTTATTGACTAGTAAGAAGAACTAGTAAGAACTCCTCATTAAATAGTTGCCTATTTGCGGCAGTTAAGCTGTGGATGTTCTAAGGTGTTTTTTGTTATGTTAGTCAAACTTGAAACCCTGCACAAAGGTATAAGCATCTGTTTAAAAGACAGTCATATATTATTTATCACGAACTGATGTTAACTATGAAATCAAGCTGACTTCATAAGCATAAATGAAAATCTTTATATTAATGCATCATTACATTAGGAAATGAAAGGTTTGATCTTCAGTATATATTAGAAGAGATCTATAAGTACCGAGATACTATAACAGGAGTTAAGTGGAATTTAGTCTGAGTGGTGTCTGAGCTTCGATAACCTGTTAGAGAGAAGGATTTAAATCTCTGTTTCAATAGATGAATAACATGGGTTTCAACTTCACCATCCAGAAAACAGAACTAAATGCCAGTCTCCCACGTGCTGTTTGAAAACTCTAACAGATGGAGAAAAGGTAGGCAAGCAGCATTCCTCTGAGGCTTCTGACTTTTGTGCATAAACAAGGTACCTTGCTGCTCAGCGCTTGAGACCAGCACCCAGACCTAAGTGTCTTGGTATGTGACAATCAGAAGTGGCAAAAACTACTTTACCATAGAGAGTTTAATGGCTGAAGGATTTGAGATTCAGTTTTTAATTTGGGTAGCCAAGGTCCAGGTTAAATGGGACCTGAAAATCTTTTCAGAGGACAGAAAGGGGGAAATTCCCCCAAATTATGCAGAATTACAGATTCTGGAAGTAATAATGTGCATGAGTAATTATATTTATTGTCTTTAGAGAACAACAGAATTATGCTTGTGCACAGATGCTTTATGGCTATGACTTGTTGTAATCTCATGATTTTATGTGGTCTTTAGATGAAGGCCTGACTTGGAAAAAGGAAAAATAATGTACTTTTTCACCCAAGAGCTATCACATTCCTAGCTTCAAAATTTGGTGTCAGGTCAGATTCCATACTCCATATAATTCACATGTGATAGTTACTTTTATCACAAAATTTGCTTTTTTGCTTAAAGTGCTGTGTTCTATTACCTTCCAGACTAGAAATGCTTTAAAATTAACTGTGTAGCATCCTTCTGCTTTCTTTATTCAGTTATGTCATCAATGTATTTTGGCACTCAAGAAGAAAAGGATTGGCATCTGTTATGTAATACTTGCTCTTTTATTTTGCCGAGTGCTGTAAAATCAAATCACTGATAGCTCTGGGTTTAGGAGTTCATTCTTCAGTAGTGATATTTCTATTACTGTAACAATGTTATAATACAACCTATGATAAAGGTTTACAGTAAAGAAACCAATATTTCATTATTTTTGATATAGATAAGAATATTCATGTACTTCTGTGATGACAGGTTACTGTAGTTGATGAGCTTCTCAAATTTCCATCTTTCTGGCCAATTTCATTTTTACTCCAATTACACCAGAGTGTTCATGTTTTAACAAAACCTGAAAAAAACATTCTTTACTACATGTGTTTGTCATAAATCTGTTCGTCAGATTAGGCATCTTTATATGTATATCCTGTTTTTCAAGAAGGTATTTTCGTCTTGAATTAAACCAACTACTTAAAGAGCAATTCTGTATATTTTTTTTCATTTCATGTGTGTGATGACATTTAGCATCCAGAATTATGTCCTCTAAATGGACTGTGCACATTGGCATACTTTGAATTACAAATAACCGAAATACAATTTCTTCATCTTTTCTCGCAGAGAATATTTGCACACTTTTTTTTCCACTCTGCTGGTATACCTCTCTCTGGTCAGATGTAGATATTCTGTGGGAAGGTAGTTTTGGTTGTTATGCCAGATGTGATGTCAGTAAATTATGAAATTGCAGTGATTTTATATATAAGGAAGAAAGACACCAGCATGTCTTCTTCCTGACAAATTTTCTCCTGCAGAGCAAGAAGGCATGTATGTAATCTTAATGTTGTGACCTGCTGATGCAGGAAAGCTTTGTGGGAAAGGGAGAATGCAATGTTTCTTTTAAATAGCAAAAACGTGTCTTTTCAACGATTTGTGTTTTGAAAAAATATTTTAGGACTTTGTAACATAAAAAAAATTATGCTGCCATTCAAGTAAGTATGGAGATTTTTTCTGTCAGACAGTAAAAAAATGAAGCAAATAATTGTAAATGAAAAGATCCTTCAGCACAAATACATATAACTTGTTTTTATCTGTATCCATTGTTAGATTTTTCCATCAATGGTCGTTAAATATTACATCCTCTTTTTCTTAATGTAAATCTTTATCTTGGGTTTATCACATTCCCGTTGGTTGACATTTTACAAAGGCATGCCCAGCAGCTAAACACATCTCTGAAAATCATGAAATCTTTGCCAGATTTTTTTTCCCCAGCCAGTTCTGAAAGCAAAACTGCAAAATGAAGGCTCTTTACATAGTTTAGCTAATTATAAATTAGGAACCTGTTTCTTTTCTTAAACTCATATGAACTTAAATGGCCATGTGCATTATGGATGCTGATTGTTAAATGGAAACACATGTTCCAATGTCAAACAAACTTCCTGTAATAAGTCACATTCAAACTTCCTGAAACTCAATTATGTTTTCATTTGACTTTCATTATAACTAATTTTTTACTATCTGTCTCTTCACGTGTTCAGTTTTTATTTTTGTCATTACTTTAATGCCTTGAACTACTTTCCATTATGTTAATATCCATTCTCATTGCTATGCTTAGGAAATAATTGTAATTTTAATCAAATAAATGTGGTCTTAATTCTAACTAAAAGATCATGAATTAATTTCTCTGTCTTTACAGGAGATGCGGTAAAAGGGAAGGCTTCACTTGAATCACGCACAGCTCTGACTTTAACTACCTTAGAGCATCAACACTATCCCACTGTGACCCCCATCTTGTTGTTGGGTGGTTCATGGCTGTGACAGTCTAAGCGAAAGAAGGAGAGCCTGCCAGTGCTACTGAACCCAGAAGCAGTATGCCTGATGCATCCCATGTTTTGTACTCCAGAAACGCTGTGAAAATGGGCTGAACGCCACAGGCAGTGGTCATTTGCGCAGAGTTTGCAACATCAGGCTTTTCTGACAGTGGACAACTGTAACACTGTGGTTACACCAGAGCAGGCCAAAGAATAAGAGCTTAATAAGGTGAGAACACCTCCATGTTTTCAGGAGGGATGTGGCCATCTGACTCTCAGTATTAACAGAATTATAAGTGTCTCTAAGATTATAACAGAGAGCGCCAATATAGTTTCTAGTTAAAGAAAGGCACAGCAATTGCCACAAAATCATACTGTTGTCTCTGGGTTTTAGGTTACAAAATATGTTTTCTATGTTGGAAAGCTTGGGCTTCATTAACACTTAGAATGCTAACTTTTTAAAGCCAGCCAGTTGAATGAGTATCAAAGAAAATATATGTACGTATTTAAAGATTTATGTGGCTATGTTCTGTCACCACGTTGGTGGTATAGTTTGGTGGTGCCTTCTGCCAGCCAGGACCAGAACTGACTGGCAGTCACACTGGCATGGTCTTTTGTTCATCGCAAGTGAAGAACACAACACAAAGGTTTTCTGTCCTCCCTGCCCTCCTTCACGTCAGCACAAATGCCCTTGCAAAACTGCTAAAGGAACAGTCCCCTTTATTTATTCCCCCTCACAATGACTGTCCATTCATGGAGTTTTAAGCTGGTAGGTAAGCAATTCCCATCCCTCTTATTTCTGGGCTGGAAGCCTATCTAAATCAGCCAGCTGTGAACCAAACCTCTGATCTCAACCTCTAAACCTACTTGTCTTACCAGAACAGATCCAGCTGCTGTTATTTCTCTGTAAGAATCCATACAGTGTATTACATAGATACCTTGAAAGGTGTAAGACTTTTAGTAAGGTAGACATAACTTAGTTTTACCTTTGAAAGTAGGACTGAAATACCAAAAGGCTCAAAGCCTCAGGAAAAGTTTTTAACAGCTGGAGGGAAATGAGGGAAGGAGTCTCTGAAAAGATGTAAAACTTGTAAGATTTGCTTGATCAACATCAGCACCATGAACAGGTGACAGGAACCTTTCAAGAAGAGAAGTGACATTGCCTCTCTTCGTACTCAATATCTCAGGCCTTTTCAAAATTGCACCACTTAAAGTAAATCTGAACTAAAATGAAAGTGCTCTTTGTAGAGGCGGTTTTTGGAGGATAGTTTGACGTATGCTAGTTTACAAAATATACTAAATATTTCAAGCAGATCATCACTAAGATTAAGAAACAGCACTCTCATAACAGAAGAAATATTATCCTTCTATATATCTCCTTGTGTCATCATTTTTCAGTCTTAAGTATCAAGAAAAGTGTTCATGGCACTGGAGTATAGCTGTAATGATCATGTGAGATTCTTAAATGCTACAGCTGCGCGCTAACATTTAATCACCTACAAAAGCCATTTATTGTTCCTCATAGTCCTGCGATAAAGCCATAAAGGTTATTATTAACTATTCTACTATTTTCATGTACTAACATTGATTGTTCTCTTGATATTCATACAAGTGAGAGTTAAACCATGCAAAAGTCTGTGTCTGGTGATAGCTCAGGGAGGGTTTTGTGGGGTGTTTTTTTCTTTCCATTTGCTTTATACCTCTCATCTCTGTGGTTTCAAGAGACAATTAGATGTTATCTGGGCAGACTGGTCTTGCACTGAAAAGCTGGGTAAATATTCTCACTTGGGAAACACAAAATTAATGAAATTAGTATTTTGCTATTGATTTTAACAAAGCCAGGAATCTGTGAGCCAGTGCAAATTTGTCATAGTAGCTGCTATTGCTGTCTGCTTTCCATGCCTCTGCCACTCACATGCTTTTAGAGGCAGATTATTTTATATTTTTCTACATGTAGTTAAAATAACATCTCCAATAATCTAGGCATTTTAGTAATAATATTCCATCTTAACATAGTAGTAGCTTTTTCATAAATAAATTATGCCTTCTTCTCTAATAACATACTTCCCTCTGGTTTTAATCTGAAGTCTGCATGAGAGAGAAAAGAACAGAGTTACTCCTGGTACCTCCACTCTCACCAGTATGACATTTGAATAAATGGAGACCTTTAAGATTTGCCTTCTCTATCAGACGTCTTTACTGTTTCCCGTTAGCTTTAATTTTAACTCTCTGGTCTTAGGACTATTCATCAGTAAAACTCCAGTCCTTTTATCCTTCTACTTTATTGGCAAGCACCCCTTTTCTTTCTCTTTGTCAGCCCAGCTCCCTGCACCTTTTCCATTGTGCTCTCCTGTGAGCTTTACTTAAATCCCTTTGATATCACCAAGCGCTTTCTTCCTTTGTAATTGTGTTTCATCCTTGTGTGGCTGTTGATGACGTTGACTATTTCTCTATCTGACAGCATTTTGAAAGCTGTCATCATCACGCGCTCTGAGAAATGCATTAGATGATAGCTATCATGCGGTTGCTTCTTCCTCTAGTCTTCTCCAAAATCCTGAGAGGACTTTTGCCCTCAGAAACACATTCACAATTTTATACTTTTTCCCTGGAGAAAGTAACATCAATTCAGTACACCTGGGACAGCGTGCCTAAAAAGCACTCTGTCACTCCACAAAGAAATATTTAACTATGAGGAACAGTACAACTGTGCTAGTGTGGGCTGGTAGGGCTGCCCTGGGAAAGCAGACTCGGAACCGTTTCTGGCATAAGATAAGGCGTAAGTGGCACTGAATAATGTCATATAAAATGTTAGAGCAACACCTGTTCAGATTTGTGACTACTTTTCTACCTTGTCTCATGACCAAAGTGACAGGACTTTTTCCTCTCTGGTATGATCCTACTTCAGCTGGAATGAATAATAAAACTCATAGACTTCAGTGAGGGAAGAATTCATGCCTTCCCTGCCCTCCTCCCTGGTCTTTTTTTTTTCCCCAAGTCATCATGGTTTTTTCAACATTCTTGTGTATTACTTCAGCTGATTTCAAAGACTAGGGCCCACAAAAGTTCTTCAGAACAATAGTAGTTTTAATAGACTGCACTTGGCTAGAAGATTGTAGAACAAATAATGACTTGGAAAACACTGTGTTAAGAGCAATAAAAGCATCGCCTTCATTTTGCAGCTTCTGCCTTTTTACTAACATTTATAATGGCATCAGCTATCAAGAAAGACACGTACGAGCAATTTTAGGAAACAGTTAAATTTTTTCTTTAAAACATCTGACAGAGTTAAAAGTTGAAACTTTGGTCTTATAATTTGAAACATATATTTTTGTGATTTCATTCTGTTTCTGTTCTTTTTGAAGAGATACAAAGGGATTCCAGCCACAGAACTTTTATTCCCTAGACTCTCAGACTGAAAACTGCCATGTACACTCACAAGCATTCAATTTATAAACATGGGGGGAAAAAAATCAGCTACACATTCAGCCCAACAGTAGACATCTCAAGTGGCCAGCTAACCTGCCAGCGAGCGGATCATCCTGCAGCGGATAAACCATCCAGTGAAGCATGTTTACAGATTGAAATCACTTGAGGTGAGCTGCATGGTGTATCGTCCAGTACTACCAACAAACACATGCTGAAATCAAAGATGAAGCAGTCTAACAGGAAGAGTGGGCTGGTTTATATCATTCAGACAAATCTTTGCATGGTTTTTTGTTGTTGTTTGCCTAGTGTTTTGCTAGATTTTTCTGGTTGCAATTTGTTATACTTTTCATTGAAGAGCCTGCCAGATTCTGACAAAGTCTCTGTCAAGCTCAGTGTAGTTCTGTGACAATAAACAGAATTCTTGTCTTTGTTCATAGACTGGTGGGATCTGACAGTCAATAGCCTAAATAAAGGGAAAAATGACTGGTGGGATCTGATAGTCAATAGCCTAAATAAAGGGAAAAGTCTGCCTTGAAGGGAAAAAAAACCCACCTTTAAAAAAATAGCATTTTAGTACCTTGTCCTGGATGTGAATGGAGGTTCATTTTTCCTGCAGTGAAGTAAAATGACGGTATCTAGGACGGCAGAGATTGGCTGGGGTTTGTAGAGTCTGCATTTTGTGACAGGGCAGAGGACTTGATGCTGACAGAAATCTCTGATCATAGTTGATGATAGTTAATTGCTCCTGTTGCTCAAAAAGGAAAAAAGCCTGACCTCAGGAGAAAGTTTCACAGCCACGTCATCCAGCACAAGGAGTGTATTAAAAAAGAGTGTTTTCAGGATTTTCTTGTTTTCATTTGGACTAGGTACATAAAATGGAAGACAGTGTCAAGTACTGAGGCAGCAACAACAGAAATGAAATAGAACAAAAAGATCAGAAGATGTTGGAATACACAATGTGCTGAAGGTGCGCTATCCTTCCATGACATCTAAGAGAAGTTATGTATTAAGTCATGCATTAAGCGTTCCCTGATAGATCTCATGGAAGGATGGGTCTTAAGATTACAGATACTGATTGTGTGAATGTATGTAACAGTAAAAATATTGCTCAAGTAATTCAGGACTGGCAGATATTCTTGGTACAAGTGGGACAGACCTTATCATGGCAGAAAGGAATCTGTATCCCCAGAGCCAAGGCAAAAAGTCTGCTAGTGATAAATACAATAGAGAAATGATCTTACTATACTGGAGGGTGTGGAGGGTAAGTACAGAAATAGAATACGGACTCACAAGGAAACAGAGAAGAGCAGGTGATACCATGGGAAAGAGAAAAGAGGCAAAAAGATAATAATCTGGAGAGAAATAAAGCTGATAAATGTAGAGAAAAAATTGGTTACTCCTTCAATCCATGTGGGTTTAGACTAGCTGATGGTCTTTGTAGTATCTTTCTGCAGCTGTATTTTTGAATGGTAGCAGCTGCTAACAGGACTTGGATAGAATTTCTCTCATTTTCTCATCTTTTCGTTTATGGTAGTCTAGACTTCATTGGAAATCATGAGAAAGAGTGCTAAAGGTGCACCGGAATGACGTCTAGATTTAGGCCTATGCAACTGGCAAGTGTTAAGAAAAATTACAGGATTGCCAGTAAATTAGACGCAGGAATTAATTGCCAGGAACAGGTAGAACTGGGGGACTGGGAACTGAAAATGATATTGATGGGAAATAGAATATAACGTATTCGTATGATATTTCAGGTGCTGTAAAAACAGACAGTAAAATCAGGCTAAGGAAAATGCTGGTAGCCACAGCAAGTGGAAGAACATTTTTTAAAAAAGAAGAGAAGGAATTAAAATATGCAAGACAAGACAAGGTGCTTTGTGGAATATGACTGCTGGGGTAAACACGTGAAATATACAAGGCCAAGTGCAAGGTCCTGCATCTGGGTCGAGGCAATCCCAAGCACAAATACAGGCTCGGCCGGGAATGGCTGGAGAGCAGCCCTGTGGAGAAGGACCTGGGGGTGATGATTGATGAGAAGCTCGACATGAGCAAGCAATGTGTGATTGCAGCCCAGAAGGCCAACCATATCCTGGGCTGCATCAAAAGAAGTGTGGCCAGCAGGTCAAGGGAGGTGATTCTGTCCCTCTACTCCACTCTCGTGAGACCCCCCCTGGAGTACTGCATCCAGCTCTGGAGTCCCCAACATAAGAAGGACATGGACCTGCTGAAGCATGTCCAGAGGAGAGCCACAAGGATGATGCGAGGGCTGGAACACCCCTGAAAGAGTTGGGGCTGTTCAGCCTGGAGAAGAGAAGGCTCCGGGGAGATCTTATTGTGGCCTTCCAGTACCTAAAGGGGGCCTACAGGAGAGCTGCGGAAAGACTTTTTACTAGGGCATGTAGTGATAGGACAAGGGGGAATGGTTTTAAGCTGGAAGAGGGCAGGTTTAGATTAAACATTAGGAAGAAGTTTTTCAGTTTAAGGGTAGTAAGGCACTGGAACAGGTTGCCCAGAGAAGTTGTTGAAGCCCCGTCCCTGGAGGTGTTCAAGGCCAGGCTGGACGTGGCCTTGGGCAACCTGGTCTAGTGGGAGGTGTCCCTGCCTGTGGCAGGGGGGTTGGAACTCTATGATCTTCAAGGTCCCTTCCAACCTAAACCATTCTATGATTCTATGATTCTATGAAATATGAGATTTGGACTGCATGTGGATGGTGAGTTCAATTATGGAAATAACCTCACCTGAGTCAATAGCAAAAATGATGTGAGGAACTTTAAGAAATGAGGGAAAAATCTCAGAAAAAGTCATAATATCCAGAAATATTGTAAATAATTGTAATATAAAATAATGAACCTTTTCCCCATTTGCAAAAAACAAGTGGTGAAATATAATTTTACTGACTCAATTATTTTCTTAGTACATGGTAATACTAAACTAATTTTACTATATAGTATTATAAATAATATAAATTGATGTAAGTTTATTGCAGTGGAGAAAGCAGACTGACTATTTTGAGCTGTATTCTCAGAATTTTCTTAAAATTATATTCAAATAAACTATCCTCAATAGTTGCATAATAGAATGTTGAAAACGTTCATCATTCCAACATAGTTCAGGACTTAGAGTAGATCCAAAGAGCAACTTTGTAACACTCACCTGTTGAAACACAAAGGTGATTAATTCCAAAACCCTGTTGTTGATGCCACTCAGTGCATGGGGAGGGTTAGGTGCTTTAGACTGACTGTGGGGATACTTAAATTAAAGCACTTTGGATTTTTTAGAGCATTTCAGCTTGTCAATAAGAACTGCCAATGACAAGAACCTGACTTTAAATTGCTGCTTTCTAGGGTGGAGGCATGATTTCAAGACTGCAGCGAGGTTTTCCTAAAACTTCACTAATTCAAGGAAGCAAGAGTTACCTTTGCTTTTGAAGCTGAAATGGAAGAGAAATAGACAAACTCTTTGGCTTCTTAGTGAAGCATTTATTTCTGTGAGCTGCCCTGTTTCAGCTGCCCTTTTATAAAAATTTTAACCCCATTGCTTTTCTCCATGGAATTGTACTGGTTATTCTGAAGCTTGTTTTGAGAGATCAGTTGGCAGGGTAAGAAATTGCAAAGAAATAAATGGCAAGATTTAAAAGGGCAGAAATAGAGTAAGAATCAACATGGTTCTATAGCCAAGCAGCTAAAGGTGGGAACTATATTCAGTCTGTTACAACTTTTGCAGCTTGTCCAGTGATTCTTGATTGCACTTGAATTCATGTTACCCACACTGAAAAAAATATTTTAGTATGTTTATATTTAAGAAAGTTGCAATTTTAAACTAGTGAATAACATTATAATTCTGTGTTTCTTCACAGTTGTAGCCCATGGTGTAAATCTGTGCTACAAACATGGCCAATCTGTTGTACATAAGACAGATGGACTTTGTTGGCTTTGGACTCAACTGTGGCTTTGCCCCAAGCAAAGAATTGCTGCTTTGCTGTCCCAGACAAAGACTGCAGCACAAAAGATTAAGAATTCACAATCTGCCTTCCTTGCTGTGCCCCATTCTAAGGAAAGTACTCATCACCAGGCCAATATCTCTCTGGCTATTTTCACCCCTTACATATGGGCCAGAGCTAAGGACTCACTCCTGTCATGTTGTTTTTGTCATTGTACTGCTTTTTTGGTAGTCAGGCAGAGGAGAGGGAAGATGAGTGAGAATATTCTTGCTCTCCCTATAATCTAACTCACGGCCAGACCAAACTACATTTTAACCAATTTCTTGATGATATTTGAATAAATTCAGTATGAAGTGCATTTCATTTACTACAAATAAATTGGTAACATTTTTAAGGTTTCAGAAGATTTCTGTTTGAAAGCTCTCAAACAATGCTTTAGTCACATTGAATAAGACATGGAGTACCATCTGCTATTAAAGCCCAGAGTCTTGACATAAAATCTTGACTACTTTTCTGGTGTTGCTACAGATTTCTTATTTGTCCTTGGGCAAAATATCTGTTCTTGGTGTCTCGGAAAAATATTAGTGAATTTTTTCCCCTCTAAAATGCAAAGCTTTCTTTTTCTGGTGTTAATCACCTGATCAGATATCTGAACTCCCCTGTTACAACCTGGAGGTCTTTAGCTTTATGCCCTTATATTTCAGAGAGAATCTACTTCCTGCTCCTCATCCCCTGGAAGATTTCTGTAGACATCTCTTTAAATCAAACAGAAGCGTGCATCTCGGCATTTCACAGCCAAGCTACAGTCACTCTGTTCACAGTCCAAGCCAGCAGGGAGCCATGTAAATGCAGATATTTTAGCATTGATCCTATGCCAGTATACCCTCCTTCTCAGTAGGCTTTTGGTCTTCTTGTAGTGTACCAAAGAAAGCTTGCATCTGTTCTGATCACGGGTAGATCGGGTTCCTGCCTACCCACAAAATACACATGCCCCAGAGCCTTGGTGGACTAAATATAGGGGCATCTTTTTTTGAAATCAAGAAATGCCACCTCTCCAAGCACAACAGTAGGGTTAAAATACTCTTTAGCACAGCTCACCGGCAACAGTCAAGCCGCTATGAACTGGTGTCATAGGGAAGATTCATGAATGCATACTATTTCTTATCCTGTTTTTCTGAACAGCTGTTACAGCCACTGCTGAAGACAGCATATTTCATTAAATAGACCTTTGGTGTGACCTAGCATGTCAACTATTTTACAATTGTAAGTAAGTAAGACAAATTATATACCTACTGGTACACTTCTAACTGCCCCCCGAGTTCCTTGCTGATGCTGGTATTTTCTGCTTAATGAATTTACATGATGAAGACATAAAATTCTCTAGAAACGTTTTTAGTCTAGAAGCTGTTTTCAGAATGTTTAAGAAAGGACCTTCAAAGGGTTGGGCCTAGTAATTTCTAAATATCTCTTTTAAAAGGAAAAAGAGGAGTTGTGTTATTTCTCCCTTGATGTGGACAATTAACTCTGAAAGGCTGGGGAATGGGAAGAGAAAGACAGGGAAAATTTTTACAGTTTGCCAATAGAAGACAGACCATGCTTAGATTTGCAGTTCAGAATGTAAATGAGGAAAATATATGTAACACAGAATTAGTATTTATCTTTCCAATCAAGTAATTAATTTTCACCCATAGACTATAAGAGAGACTGCAAGATGTCCCTAGCTAAAATGTAGCATTGGGTCCCACAGTAAACAACACAGTTAATTAATACTGTCTATATAATTACACAACCCTTTCAACTCTAGATGCATTACTACACCAGAATATCATTCGAAGTAATCCTATAGCTACATGTGAGGTATTAATCACTCAAGAAATATAAATAAATCTCTTTTACACTAGTTAGTACTATCTCAAGCTAATAAGTTTTATATTTTTAACCAACAACAAAACAAAACAAAATAAAGCTAATTAGTTTATGCTTGATGCTTTCAGTCAAAAGCAGGTTTTTTATACCTGAGAACAGATATAATAGCCTGTTGCCTGAAAAAAGAAATAGAGCTATTACCCCAAAGAAGAAACAAGCTTTAAAATGTATTTGAAGTTACAAATGGCACATTTATGACTGTTTGCTTTATTAAATGGTTGGTTTCTGAAGTTCTACAGCTTTTCAAGAGTTTCTCTGTAATTTTATATTTCTCTTTGGTGCCATTTCAGAAAGTAATTAAATACATCTCTAATCAGGCAAGCTATATAAGCCCATACTTGACATAAGGAGACATGCTTTGCAATAGAAGATCAAGACTGAGCAAAATATTCGTATACTTCATACACGGCAGCTGTATTTTCAGTGTTTGAATTTTCAGGCATAGGCCCATAATTTAGTAACCCCTGGGTTGTTGGTCCTTGTGGGTATGCCTCAGTTCACAAATGGTAACTTATTTTCTTAGCACTACACCCTGCTTTCCTTACAGCCCTTCTAAAGACTGTCATACCCCATTGGCAAATATATATAGCCCTAGGATGTAGATCGTCACAACTCATGCAGTGTCGCATCCAGTGGTAAGTTCTCGTAATCACTAGCTTAAAATGAGGCTCATTTCTTCATTCAGTTCATTATGATACTCTCAACCATAAAGATGGAAGGAAGAAAAAAAAAAAAAAAGAATGCCAAGTTAATAGAGTTTGCTTCAGATTTGTTCATTTAAACTGAATTGTGGAAACTGCACAGTGTGAAAGTATTTTTCTTAAGAGCTCATTATTTCCAGCAGCAGGTTTTGCCTTTCCTATGTGAATACAGTAAGGCAATTTTGAAATGTACATCTATATCTATATATACACCTGCTAGTGCATATTGTAAATATGGTGTGAGGAGGCTTTTCTTTCATTGAATTTCTATTCTTTTTTTCCTTTGAAAACTCCTTCATAATTCTAATGTGCCTGGTACATTGCAGATAAATCACTTTTTTTCTGCTTTCTGAACTGTTATATTTATGTAAATAATAGTTCCATTCTCTGACAAGGGATCAAAGGTTTCAGCTCTATCAGAAACTGTATTTTATATATCCATGGGAAGTAGTGAGATATAATAGCTAGTATGCTAATGGTAGTAGCTAAGTAAATAACAGGGGCTTTTCTTTAGTGTATATCCAGTTCAGTTTAAAATGCTGAAGATTTATCAGAATATACTAAATACATTTTACGCAACTGAAGGGGAAAAAGTATTCCTTAGGGCTCTTAAAAGGTGAATTATTTTCATATATTTGCAAATTCTAATGTCATAAAGGTTAAAAATCAAAAGAAATTTCAATACAGTAAGTTCTTTAAGAATAGGGACTGAAAAGTTTTGCATAGCACCATTACTGCTGAATCTCTGATGTCACCTCCCTAAAACAAATGAACTCAGAGTTGGACTGCTTTTTTCTTTATGGGGCCTGGGCCTACTTCCTTTAATAGGTCAGAGCAAAAATAATTATCGGGTGTAATAGTGTCCTACAACATCTGTTCCTGATGAAACTGTCCCTGCTGACCTCAGAGAAAGTCAGCAACTCCTGGGTTTCCAGGGCGGTCAATAGATCACGATGCTGAGGATACCGCTGTGATGATGGCCTGTCATCCAGGAGCACAAAGTGCTATCCTGTAGCTAGGCACAGCAATACATTCCTGTACTTGAAGAGAGTTCATAGTCTGACTGAAGCAACCATGCAGCTGTCCAGGTAACACCGTGAAGAACCTGCAATCGGACCACAAGTCTGTGGTCTGAGCCTGCAATATGAGAGAAAAAAACATTTCTACATACAAACAGGTGCCCATATGGTGGGTATTGGATAGATATGAGAATCTGACACCTGAACACGTGTGGGATCTGGAATACCTGCCTGTTACAGCAGACAGGATGACAGATGGCTTTGTACATCTCTCTCATGCCTCATACTTCAATGCTTATGCTTCAAAGGGTGGATGGAACATGTGGGTACCAGAACAGATTGAAGGATGTAGGATGCTACTACATGTACAGGCAAAATAATGCCTATCTTAGGACACCAGAGATCTGTTCCTTACCCTGAAGGGTTTCGTCAGGAAACAGAGAGAGCTGTTCTGTAAGGGAGGGCAAACCAGGAGGGTGACAGCCAAGCTGGCAGGGCAGCGCCCTCACCCTCAGGGTGCAGTCTCTGATTAATAATGTGGAGCTTCCAGGAGACCATAGGTCTCCTTCTCCATTCAAGGGAGTGAGATCGTACTGTGAATAGGACAGACAATGCCATTTGAGAGAACTGTAGCTTTGCTTGACTCCTTGCTTCTTGATTGTCGATGGTGGCGTGGGGACCCTTTTCTTACCTTACCTGACTCAACAGGTGATGCATCTGTCAGCAGTGTTGGAGTTGTCACCGCAGGTCTGCAGTAAAAACTTTCAAATGGAGTGTACAAGGTAAGTCACGGGGGCAAGGTTTGTGGGGCGGGAGCTTATGTGCAAACTAAGAGGGCCTATGTGAGGTGCAAATGAGTTTACAATACCCAGGGCAAGAGCACCCTTCTGTTCATGTGTGCTTAAGGATGCAGTAACTGAACTCCCAATGGACCTGGACCCTTCTCCAATTTAATCACAAACACGTGTACTAGATGGCTTTGGATCACAAGGACACACCCAGTCACAGGTACAGAAAGCAAAACAAAAATCACCTCTCTCACTAGTTGTATCTTGGATCCTGCCTGTTAATGTAGAGTTGACCTGACAACTGAACTAAGCATCCAAACAGAAGTGCATCACTTGCACTTAGCCAGGAGCAGAGGGTGCATCATTCCCACATGAAGGCATAGAGCTTCAAGGAGGAAGGAGAAGCCCTTTTGAGGAAAACCCTTCAGTTTTTCGCTCAGGAGGTTGTTTTGGGATAACATGGCACTGAACTGGTGTAAGTACAGACACGCCTCAGGGTTTTATTTTCTTAGAGTTAAATCACAGAGGCAGATGAATACAAACTGGTTCCAAAGAGGGGGTGACAGGTTAGTTGTGGAGGGCAGAGCTTTTGAAAAAAAATCTTGTTTTATGCTGCTTTTTATTATAGGAGGACAGAGCTGGTGTTTTCTGGGGTCTGGAGAAAGATGGGAGTTTTTTTAGAAGTAAATAATGTACATACTCATTTCTACTTTCCAAAAGAAGATAAAACAGGGATAGTATGAAACAAAGAATGCAAGGAAAGAAAACACTGAGTGGGAAAAGAAGCAGATAAAAACAATGGATGATGGGGAAACTGAGAGAGGAATGGAAGATGGGAAGATGGAAATTGTCTGAGAGGACATAAAAATAAGCAAAGATACAAAAAGGTAAACTAAAAATCAAAGATGTTTAATGGCTACTTTTCTAGTCAACACTTAAAAGGTTTTTGAATTAATTAATGTTTGAATTGATTTGCCACAGAGATCTATCTAGAGGAACATGGTTGGTATAACATTTAGTGGTGTTTATAATTTTGTATGACAGCCATTTGACTTCTTTCATAATGGATTAATTAAATTACTGCACACATTAGTGTCACAGCACATTGTGAAATCAGGAGCATCTCCTAGTCCTGGCCTGGTATCTTGGCGTCATTAGCATTTTGGAAAGTAGTGTTAAAGGCCAACTGAAATGTTCTCTGAGGAGATCATAGGAAAATCATAGGAGAGCAAACCTTTTAATACATTCAATATTTTTCAATACCTTTCCCAAAAGCACATATTAAAAGATTGGTGTGTCTCTCCATATTCTTTACAGAGCTAGGAAATTTGGAGTTTGCAAATTTTGTTGGAGACTTAATTGTCACATTTTTAATTGGTTTGAAGGAATAATAATTATTTAACCAATAAAATGAACTGAAGATAGCTCACTGTTTGGCACTGGAGCTAGCTAGTTTGTCAGTAGAAAATGATTTATATTGAAGTATTACATTATGTATTAAAACTATGAATCAAAACTGCTATCCAATGTTGCAGACCTACGGCTAGTTCTTTGAAACAATCATGTATTTAACTTTGTGTATGCAAATAGACCAGTGGACTGATCCATTAGTGGTATTAGGCATGTGTATAAGTCTTTGCAGATTTGGAGTTTAATCATTTCCCAGTATTTGTCTTTGAATTTAAGCTTGTTGTCTAGACAACACAAGTTCAGACAGCTCTAAACTGCTATAATCTTCTTACATTTATTCGACAAATGTCTGAAGCAAACATTTCGAGAAAAATTTTAACAAGCTCGTACTTGAGACTTTGTACTTCAAAGTAAATCATTAATCTTTTAACACAAAACCAAGAAAAAATTATGTATCTCATATCTTCCATCTTAAAAGCTCTGCAAAACAAGCTGTAAGTAATAATTTGCAAATGCTAGGTTTGGGTCCTTCAACTGCTTTATGCTTATGTTGACCTCATGCATGTGAGTATTTGTATAAATATGTGCAGAGTCAAGGTCATTGGTAGGAATTTAAAAGTATTTGGCATTCTACTGTCTATGCAGCTGTCCCCGTAAAGCAACTACATGTTGTATGACCTTTTGCATAATGCCAGTAATGAAAGAGTTGTTTGCTTTGTTTTGAATGCTAAAATGGTGTAGAGGTTTTTGAAATACCTTGTTGACTGACAAGGAAAAAATTATATTCTATAACTTGAGTAGAGTTACCTGGATCAGGCCAGTAGTTATTTAAATCTGGGTTTATTTCTAAAAAACAAAATGAATAAAAAAAATCAAAACCAAACACACATCAAAAACCAGTTAAATGTGTGGGTGAAATACCATAAATATTTTAGGTAGCATTACAAAATACCCTTTTTGATAAACTGAGAATGACTTTTCGCCATACATGGCACTATTGGATTAGGAATCTAGATGCTAAAGGTACCACTTTTTAAAATGTCAGGTGAATTAGAAGCACAGTTTTGAAGCTACTGTGGGAAATTCCCACTTTGCTTCATACATTAAACTATTCTCTTGATGACTAAGTCAGCAGGATCCCCTAGGACAAACAAATATGTGAGCTTCAGATTATTTTCAAAATAAAGATGTATCCACAAGTTATTGGACAGATAATTTTACATATTTTCAATTAAGTAAGCTGGATAGCCAAAGCCTTTTTAGTCCATTTATGAGTCAAGCAGAAGTGGATACACAGAAGCAATTAATTTTGACAACAAACCCTAAGCTTTTTATCTCAGTATTCTATAATGCGTTCCAAGTACTAAACAGCTCAAATACAAAAATGTCAAGTAGTGGGTCTAGTTTGAAATACAAATATGAAGTCTGACTTGCCTTAAGCAGTTGGCACTGGATAACATGATGTGCAAACAGTTTCTCAGTAAGAAATGCATTCAAATGTGGTTTTTCATCATATGCATGATACATTTTCATAGCAGTACATTCTGAAGGTATGCTCTAATTCTGCATGCCACGACCGACACATGGGCACCTTTTTCCTATTCTTCAGTTGAATGTTTGTAGATCTTGAACTCTTACTCCCACAATGTCAGATGTCTTTACAGACATTCTTAGAGAAAAAAGTATTTGAGTTTTATGGTTGAAATGGGCACTGCTTTCCTGCACCTCCCCTTAGCCCCCTTTTAAGGAAGGAATAAATTAACTCTGAATTGCTGTCTGCAGTTCCAAATGGAGAAAACTTTGGGTTTTTTCATTATTTATAATTCTTTTGGTATCTTCCCTTTAGCAACAATCACATAATTTTTTGGTGGGCTTAATTGTTATACATTCAAAGCTATTACAGTGGCATTTTTTATCTTGTGTGAAGTCTGCATGCTTCCTTGCTAAATACTTTCTCTTGAACTTAGTGCAATCTTTAAAGCATAACTGTGGATCATCGTGGTTATGCTCGAGAGCACTCCATGATGTAAATTAAGACTTAAATAGAGAAAATGTTTATCTGCAGCAAACTATTGCTTTAGTAGACTGGTCTTAACACAAGCTTATTCAGCTTGCTATGTAGATGATGGCACCATTTCTACAAATTAACCTGTTAAAGCAGCAGAGATCCAAGGCTAATTAGATACAAACATTGAGCCCATTTGAAAATCTAATCCCTTATCTGCTTATTTTTTTCACTGTAATTGATGCAAGAATCACATAACACTATTATAAAGGGTTTTGTGCATCTGTTGGTCTTTCACAGCTTTTCAATGAATGGGAGTTCTTTATTTTAATCAGTTAGGTTCCTTCCTTATAGTCACTTTTAAAAACTTGACACTGGTGTAACTTTTATTCTTTGCTCATAAGTTCATTCATGCCTTGGGAGATGAAGAATATGTTTCCACAGAAGTTTTTTCCAAAACAGATTGAAAGAGCAGTTCTCTGGGTAAAGAAAAGGTAGCAAAGAGGTACCAATTCAATGTTGTGAGGCTTTCCATAGGTGTCCAGGAGTTTTCTCAGTCCTTGCTTTTGTTTTATGATCCTGCACAGATGCAGAAGTTAAAAAATCCCCAATTTTGGCAAAAGAAGCTTTTTCTCCTAAAGCTCTGATGTTGCTGAAGAATCCCCAAGCTACCACTGGCTCCCCAGAGATCTACCTTGGAAGTCCTTTGTTGCAGGTTCAAGGACACAAAAACGTGCTGATGCTATTTTTCTCATTTGTAAAGTACCTGTCAATATCCATGAGGAGTATTTCAGTCTTCATCAGAAAGCACTACCAGGTAAGAAAGTGGCTTTCAGCATGAAATTTTGGTATGCATCTCTAGGAACAGATCAGCAGTGAAGAACTCTTCAGATCTATTCGGCAAACAACCAAGATTATGTCTTCATGCAGGCCACTTGCTTTCTTGATTGTCCTATTTCTTGATTGCTTCACATTGAAAACGAGTCATGACCTTCCTAGTCATTTACATCCTTGATATTTTCTCATGATTTACTGACTTCAAATTAGAGCTGAAGGCTTTCAATGTACATGACAAAGCTGTAGCCTTCAGCAAAAAGTTTCAACTCTGAATTTGTCAAGTAAGAGAAAACAACTTTGACACATTTAGACCCCCTGACCTTTTATGGATGAAAATGAGCAAACACGCAGAAGTCTGATGTAAAAGACTACAGAGGGGAGTACTTGATAGGTCTCAGTTGTCAGTTTAGCCAATACACCTCTGAAATGAACAAGGGGAATGACAAAGCCATTTGCAGACATTTGCAATTCCAGTTTCCAATTTAAGGACACGTAGAAATTCTACAGATCATCTGGTGATGGTGGAAGAAAACAGGAATTTGTTCAGGAACCTAGGAAATAGTAAAAGAGCAAGCAGCCTGGCCAGACACATAAGGCTGTAACAATCCATTCAGGATGTTTACTATCAAAATAAAAATGAATTATCTGCATAAATGAAAGAAATACTGACCCTATCAAGCCTTTACCTGCTTGATACCAAAAAGTAGTTTTCACAATTTTGTTAGAACTGAAGGAAAAAAATTGTAAATTCACAAAATTTTAGCTGTTTTTATTCTTTTTTAGACTTTAGGCACAAGTCTGGTATTCATATTAGTAGCTTTAAATTCACTATAGGGTAATCTAAATATGAAATTTATGACAGAATTTGCAGCTGGCACAAATGCATTTTAAGGAGACCACAACTTGGAAAGCCTCTAGTCCTGTAAATGGAGATCGCCAAGGCATTTTACCCTCAGGCCCCAAGTCTGGGGATCAGTAACCTGGGATGCTCTGGCATATATCCACCCCACATCTAAACCATACCAAATAAATACATGATAACACCTGACTATGTTAACTCAACTCACTTAAAAATAGCTTAAATAATAGGACTGGAGGAAATGTTTGCCATGGTTACCATGTTCAAATAGGGAATACTGTGCAAAATGGTCACTATGTTTGACAGCTGCTTCACAGCAGAGGAAGACATTAGTGTTTACATCAAAGCTACCTCCCAGGCAAAGCCTGTGACTTTGGATATAGGATTCAATAAAGAAACAAAAGAAGGTACCAGTCGATTCATTTAGGCTCAGTGTAAGAGGTTGGGACGGGCACAGATCAAAAGAGAAAAGTGGTACAGGTGTGTGATAGATTGAAAGTGAGGACTTACTCTACATTTGCAGTTCCTATTGTGCCAAGTGCTTCTGTTATAGCTATTGAATATAGTGTCGTGATGAGGAGGAAATCTACGCAAATGTGTGCGAAGGGCATCTGTTCAGAATTTTGGCTCCTAAAATGACAGTCTGGGAGAGTCTGAGAGACCTCCCAGGAGTATTTGGGCCACACAAAGCTGATGTTTTGCATTTACATCACAGGCTGTTTTGCCCTGAGAGTTTTCTGTGTTGTTTTTAATGAAGAGAACAGACAAAAGCAGCACTGTAAGTCAAATTCCCCTGAAGACAATATAACTAGGCCAGCTGACACGCTGAGGCTTTGCTGAATAGAGACAAGCACTGCTCATTCCCCTTGCCACACTAAAAGCTGTGTCAAATACCTAAAAGCTTTGTAATGCCCATGCAGCCTTAATTTAGCTCAATTCTGTGTATTTGTGTTTGAGACAAACTTCAGAAGTTCCAGCTGCTGGAAGACAACATCTCCTTCATCTGCAAAATGTTAGTTTTCCAAGAAAGCTCAAAACTTCATGAAATTTGGTGTGATTTCAAAGAAATAACCAGAACCACTTTCCTCATACAAACTTCTCCTCCTGACCCTGCCTGCAAAATGTCCAGTCCACAGTCCTAACCCTGAAATTGCTAGACCCCTTCCAAGGCAAGTGGGAGAAAGTGGGGAGAAATATTTAAGAACTTGAAGAGCAGACAGGCTGTGAAGGCTCTCCTGTGTGCATGCATATGTGTGTGTGTGTGCATATGTGCATCTCTCTCTATCTGTTCAGAACTGATTAATGAGTTTTTCCAGCTACCAGACAGAATTTTTATTCCAGCACTAAAGTTTCTGATTCGGTTCTGTAGGGAACAGAGTGTGTTGCTGAGACTAACCAGAGTGAATGTAGCAGACTACAGCAAGGAGTGCACCTCACTGAGTTCACTCTAGGCATTTGCTAAAAAGCATGTATTGTAGAAACAGAAATGTACTTTCAGGTCTCCTGGGTTCTGGTTAAATTCCTAAGGGGGAGAATTGTGTTCCCATTGTGTTTTCTGCCAGCCTGTTTCAAGAACATACAATCAGTTCAGAGCAGGAATTCTGAAGCCAACTCCTTAATTCCAAGTGTGTAACTCTTACAGGGCTCGTGGCAACCCCTTGCATGCCCCAGGTTGCTCAATAGGTATGTACGTGAGCAAGAGGTTGATTTACAATTGCGTCGTGTTTGGTATCAAATATACTGTAATCCTGAGTGCTGCCCTCAAGTTTTCATGGCCTGGCTTGTGCCAAGCCACGTGATCAGAAGTCCCTAGTTGACCCCAGCTCTACGTGTACAAGTTTTGCCGATAGATGCAGAATCTGGTGTAAAAGCACTGGTTAGAGCATAAGCAATGAAAGACAGTGAGTATAACCAATGAAACTGGGAAAAGTGATTTGGTTCTGTGGCAGTGAACCAACAGTGTGGTATAGAAAAGAATCAATACTAAAATTCCCTGCATCTGTTTACATACATACTATTGCACAGAGGACATGCTTTACTAACATTCCTGAAGGCAAGGAGCAAGGGATTTAAGCTGCAAAAGGCAACTTTACGTTCAAAATGCATATTAAAAAGGTGGGAAAATTTCTCCTCAAGGCCATGTGACAGAGCTATAAATACAAATAACAGGAACAGGTCAGATGCATTTTAGAGTCTCGAGTATTGATCTGCTGTGCCTCAACCAAGCAAATTTAAACACTGTTCTTTTTTTTTTTCTTTCTTTGTGCATATGTTAAGTCTGGAGTTTTTATTACTATTAAGAATTGTATTTTTTAGATAATGCAGATTTTTTTTTCAGTATGTTTTTTGTTGTACATAAGTGATCTATCAAGTTTACTAGGTTTCACAACATACCTTAACATTCCACTTTTTTTGTGTAAGCTACTATTTATTTCCCTTTTCATCAAGGTCTATTTTACAATGTCTCATAATAGTCTTATAATTTTCTTTACTACCAGACTCTATTTGATATCATAGAGCTTGTGTTACAAGTAAAGCAATTTAGCAGAGAAAAACAGCATTATTAACCTCTGACCATTGTGTAGCGCTAGAGTAGCAAAGATATTTGTAGTTGTATTAGTCTAATTTATTTTTACAGTAATGGAATTCTTAAATTTTCTCACTGGCAGAGGGTAAGACCTATGTCAACATTCAGTCTGAGATTTTAAAAAAAATAAAGGATAAATTTAGGCTCTGACATGTCTTAGGACATTCCAATTCATACACAATATTCACAGGGGTGAAAAATAACTCCCTTGGAGCACAACAGGAGGAGCTCCACAGCAGCTGTCAGTATTGCATAGCCTGCATGGGCTTGGACAAGGTGACTGTTCATCACCTCCAGCCCTGAGCATATTAAGATTCCTGCTATTGAGACACATTCAATTTCAATAGGTATTGAACAGGTAATAGGCACACCTCTGGTATGTCGACAGAAAAACATAAGTATTATGTAGAGATCTTTCTGGGATTGGCATGGATTATATTTTGTACTAATAAGTATTTATTATTTTTAAAGAGAGAGATTGCTGAGAATGACTCAGCAAAACAAAAAAAACAGTATTAGAAAGGACAATAATTTGATCAGAACAAGAAAACAACTGAGAATTAGATGTTTCCCTTTGACAGAATAATCACTGGCGGTGCGGGGATTAGAATAATGAGGCACAGCAGTGTGAATTACCCTGGTTTCCAACAAGGTTGCAATACTTTCCTCCATGACAGTGGAAAAGCACAGGCATAAAATCACTACACTGTTGAGCAGCAATACTGAAAGATCAGTTATCAAGAACACCCTGACAAAGCAGGGTGATACCTCAAGGGCAATGCCCCAGGGGTACATAGAGGCTCAGATTCTATTCAGAATACTGATAAGCAGCTCTGCTTAACACAGAGTATATAGCTATTTTAGCAATTAGCAAGCTTGTGGTGAAGCCTTGGCCTGGACCTCAGAACAAGATGAAATACAGAATGATTTGCAAAATTAAATGCATAGATTAGGTAACTGACTCTCAGAAAGACAAGCTAGTGAAGCAGTAGTACCACAGGAGAAAATTATGTTGATATTTGCAGATAAATAGTTAATATCATCCAACAGCGTAATATTATTGCACAGAAAGCAGATTTTATTCTAAGGTGCGCTAATTGAGCTGTCATATGAAAGATATGTCTGAAAATGTCAGAGATTAGGAAAAAATCATCTTTTTATAACAACTCTGGCTTTGTTCAGTATTGCAGTTGAAGAGGAGAGTTTTCTGTCCTGTGAAAACATTTTTTCCCCTGTTGTGCAAGGGAACTAACACTACACAATACACTGAAAATTTATGGAAAAATGTACAGTCAAAATAATCTGAACTTTTCCTAATGGGGAAGTGCTTACTTCAGTAGGACACAACCACAGGAGGTCCACCTTATTTGCAAGGACTAGGCGATATTTGTTATTCAAGCAACAGCACTATTTTCGTGGGAGAAGTCACTCTGTGTAACAAGGACTGTACTATAGTTCACAACAGTCACTTTCCCAGAGGGGTACACAGCAGTGATGTTTTTAATACCATATACATCATCATCACAATGCATTAAATAGCTAGTGACAGACTTTTGTCAATAGAGAGATTGTTTATAAATAGGACAGCTGGAAGCTGACTGTTATTGAGTCAGAAGTCACAGAAAACTTCATCATGAAACGAAGAATTAGAGTCCTTGGCTCTTAATTTAGCCCTTATTAATGAATTTAAACCTAAATTGTCTTAAAAATGGAATTTAAAAATCAAATGTTGTTGTTGTTGTTAGAAGGCATCTAATTTCAAGCTGCAAATAAACTATACCGGACTAAAACAACAAGGTTTAGGTGCAGTGTGAAAAATAGGCCATGGTACAGAAAGCCTGGTTATCTTTAAATACTTTCAGATGACACAGAATGTTAATTGAATGAACCTTTTGCTGCACATAATTGACAGGGCTCTTTCAGCATAATAAAAATAAAGCATTGGAGAGCCCCATGGAATGACCCCCTCTGGAGAACTGACCCAGCTTTTAAGAAATCTCTTTGGGGGTTCTTGATAATCAGTGGAAAGGGGCCTTTAGAGAATCGTTTCTCTCCTTTTAGCCACTGACAGCCTAAATGTCACAGATGCTTCAGCAAAGTGGACAGAGAGTTATGCTAGTATCTACCAGGCTTTCCTAATAGGAGCTAAGCACCTGGATGAGGACTGTTTCACTTTCTCAGTCCTAGAGAGGGTTATGTTGCTCACTTGCTGGTCAGAACATAATCTTAAATCTTACCTCTTGCAAGTAGTGACAACATAGCTATTATAACTAGTATCTCCATAAATCACAGTCAGACAAGCCTACTTTTGCATCAGGTCAGTTGTCTTTCAATAGACAGTCCAGCATTCACGGGATATCTGACATGTCGCTATGTACACAAACGTGCATGAGCATTATTAAGTATACAGCTAAACTGAAGATACTAGCAAAGGTAAGGGGCAGTGATAAACAAATTGAGCCTGAGCGCTGTCTCCCCTCACCAGCAGCACAACAGGCAATGAAATAAAAAAACCCACCCTATTCTTATCTTTCATCAGGAGTAAGGGGCAAAGTTTTCACTGTTTTGCTCATTTTGCACGCTGCTGGAAAGGAGAAGGTGACCTCCTAAACAAGAGATTAGATGGAGATGAAGTTTCTGACATGCTGTTTGCTCTCTGCATTTAACAGGATTAGGAATCCCAGTGCCTCAGTGGACCTCCTCTGTTCTGTGTGTGGTTGCAGTAAACAGTGATGTGAGAAAAGGCTCAGAAATCCTTGTAGGACTTAAAGTATGTGTTAGAAAACAGTTTAGGATTCCTGTCCGATATCCTCATAGCCATGTCCACAAAACACAGGTACCTTTTTTTTTTTAGAAGTTGTGCTTATTTCCTATATCCAGATATAATTCTGCTTCTCCTGTAGTGTAGGTACTTTCCCTCATCTGAAAGGTTGGCCCGCAATTTTAAGGGCAGTTAGTCCCTTAGAAGTGTTAACTTCATGATCGCTACAGAGATTATGCCAGAGCTATGTATATTCCTTCTATTAAACTAATAGTTTCTTTAGTGATTGTAATGACCTAGTACAGCTGGAACAAGTACCTAATTGAAAATACACTTCCTGATTAGAGGTGCTCATTAGTACACAGGAGTCTTAAGCGTAAAGTATGCTGAAGCCAAGCAAGGTTGTCGTGTTTTGTGGGTTTTTATTTTTTTTTAAAATGTGTCTTTTAAGTATCTCAGCTGTCACAAGGTCTAGTTTCTCTAAGGATTATGAACCGCATTCCTACAGCTCATTTGTCACAACAGTGCCCGTGCTCATGCCAAACAGATCCGAAGTAATCTATGCTGTATGTAACAGACTGCACAGCTGAGGCTATCCCCGCGGCAGTAGTCAGTCTACTGCATGCAGGTAGCACAAATCACTTTGCACTTCCTTCACAGTATTCTGTCAAAACACTTGTGATATTGGATATTCTTTTTAAAGCCCCACTTCATTAAGCGGTTAATAATCTTGTAAAAACAAAACTGCTGTCTTCATAGCTGTAAAGGCTGCAAATGTAGTACTACTCAGGAACTGCTGCAGGAACTAGTAGAAAGAACCCTAAAATATAATGCAATATATTTATTATTCAATTTCATGATTTTTGATAGATGTGTACTGATGACACCTTTAAATGGAACATTCACACTCTCTGAAGCCAAGTACACTATTTGTGTACGTTACTAATTCCCAATAGATGTCTGCAAGTTTGATGGAATGAAAGAATAAAGCGTATATTTACTTTGGAATAAATGTAAAATGCTTGTACATCCATTTATAGTTCAAAGAGAACAGTGAGGTTCTTTTGCTATCTGTAAACAACCAGTTATTAATGTTTGTACATTTTCCAATGCCTTATTCAGCTGTGTCATGGAAGAGGCCATCTGCTTTTGCAAATGATATTTAGCTCTGTGCCTGAGTACATGAAAAGTAGAGTGGAAGACGGAGGGAGGGAAAAAACTCTCTCTTTCCCCCTCCCTCCCTCCCTCTTGTGCTCTCTCTCTCTCTTTTGTACAGCTTTCCATCACATCAGTGTTAGCAGTGATATGATGGCAGCCCATACTGGTTACCAAAAGGGAGAGTAACAGAGAGGTTGTGTCAACACAGGAGCACAGGGATATAAAACTTACTGTGTTTACAGTACACCGATAACTTCAAGAAAGCTGAAATGACAACTGGAGAAGGAAGCACAACTAAGTGTGATGGCTTCTCAACAACTTATGCATAAACTAACGGTATGACCATCTAATAAGATACTTAGCATATGCTCTCTTCCTCACATATTTATATTAAGCATATACAATTAGTTGTTTAAAGATTACACTTTGTCCGTAGTAAAAGGCATTGCATGGCTCTACTGCTCAGAAAGGGGGCCTGGGTAGGTGCTTTCTCTCCTCTAGATCCTCACTGATACAATTCTAAGTAATGTGTCATGGGGAGAAGGGAGGCTGTCATCTCCATGTTAGGTCTGCCTGCAGTGGTGGGCATTCTTGTCAAGCTCCTGTGCATCCCTTTCCCTAGCCAGACTGTGGCTCTGTTCAGCCTCGCAACTTTTTCATGCTCTAAGGAATGGGACATCAAGGCCATGGTATCAGTGTAAAGGACGTATGTCTTCTAGGGAAAAAAACGTAGTCTTGATTTAACATCTAAGAGCGATGGGTAGTCTACTGTGTATGTACTACCTGAAAGGAGGTTGCAGAGAGGTGGGGGCTGACCTCTTCTCCCAGGGGACAAGTGATAGGACAAGAGGAAATGGGTTTAAGTTATGTCAGGGGAGGTTTAGACTGGATATTAGGAAACATTTTTTCACTGAAAGGGTTATTAAACATTGGAATAGGCTGCCCAGGGAGGTGGTGGATTCACCATCTCTGGAGGTGTTTAAAAAAAGGGTAGATGTGGTACTTAGGGACATGGTTTAGAAGTGGGTTTTGTCAGGGTAGGTTAATGGTTGGACTTGATGATCTTAAAGGTCCCTTCCAACTTCAGCAATTCTATGATTCTATGATTCTATGTTGTTCCATTGATTAGCTGTCTTTGCTGTTGATTGTTTAACTGTTTATATTTTATTTCTAACCTAAATTTACCAGCTTCAGCTTCCATCTGTTTGATCCCTTTATACCTTTATTACTATTCTGTGTCTTTATTTAAGTACACTAAACTTCCATCAGCTATCTTCCCTTGTGTGCTCTGGTTCACTGTGACCAAGTTATCACCTAAATGTCTTATGGTAAATTAAATAAATGAAATTCAATTAGTGTTTATTGGACATATCACCCAGCAGACCTCAACTTACTCTTCTGAATCCTTTTAAAGTTACCAACATCTTTTGAAATTGGAGAACTGGATGCACTAATTCTTTCAACAGCTTTTGAAACCTTTCAAAAATGTAACATCATGGCTTCCTGATTAGGCATCTAATGATCAAGGTTGTCCCCATAGCTTGTATGCATGTATTTTCTTAGTCTATAGTCTAAATCCTGCTGATTTAGAGAAACAGGCTGCATCTATACTTTGATGTGGTGATGTACACACAGTACATGCAGGGATAACCAAGCTAGTTTTAGTCTAGGCTGGGTAACAGTGAAACTGTAAAACAAGTTGCTTCTGCGTAGCCATTATTTGGCTCTGAAACCATGATATGGCAACTTCACAGCTTTTGCTAACTGAGCTGGATAGATCATATTTGGCACTTGCAATCTTACTTTATTTTGTACTTTACATTAGAGAACTGCAACAGCTGTTAGAAATAATATTGCTATCATCCAGTCTTCATCCACAACAGTAACACAGTGTCTCTAACCACTGTGGCTCTGTAATTTAAGAGCAGGCAGCTGAAGAATTGTAGAGATGTTTTACCTACAACTTAAAATGAGGCAAACGTGACCATAAAACCTAACTCTAACTGTAAAAATCTCATTTCACAATCACAAAATTTTAGTATGCACAAAGGATCTTTCCAGAAAGAACTGAATCTTTCACCAAAGCTTTGACAAAATCAGTTGCTAAAATCAATCAAATAATTCAATAACCATATGAATTGTGTGATTACAATAGAAGGATGTCACAGGAACTTGAGGAACTGCAAATAAAGTTCCTTGTTTTCACATTGTCTCCAATGGAGTCTTTGTCTTAGTAGCTCTTTGCAATGCACAATTCTGTTGTGTTTAGTATGAGAGATTTATAGCAGCTATATATAAGAGAGGAAAACAACAGCCGCACAATAAAGCACATTGTTAGGAGAAATTTGGATTTGGATTTCAAAACTAAATCATCAGTGCAGAGATAGTCATGAAGATCAATTACCTGATTCTATGTCAATTTTATTATGAAATAGTCAGGTCTGGCCAAATCCCTTCTCAGACTCCTTCATCACAAATTCCAATTAGTAAAACTTTTGAGGGCCTTATGAGAAAGAGAATAAGATTTGGGGATGAAGCTATTAAGGGACATATGCAAGACTTACCTGTCTAACACAATTCATGATTTACATATTGAAATGCTCTGTCCTCCCTACAATTCTGCTCCTTGGAAAGCTGAGGAAGATCTCCATCCTTGACTGAGCTGAATAACTTAGTGACTGTTTCCCAATTAAGTCCTTTCAGGCTCTTTAAAGTTTTGCTTATGTTTACATTATCATTTATCATAAATGTTTTGCTTTAAAACACCAAAACTGGACTGTTGAGTTGATGTGTGGGACACACCTGTAAGATACGGACTCAAACTGGAGCAAGAACTGTGTACAAGTTTTATACATCTCAATGAAATCTAAATCCCAGGCTCAGTTGTTAATGAAATGAGTTGTTCCTGCTGTGTTTTGAAAGACATAGCTGAAAATGCCTCAGTTGTTTTATTTTTTTTTAATAACTTAGGTCTCCAATGTTTGGATATGGGATGTTTGACATGGGGAGATATGCCTCCCCCACATCCCAGGGTAAGGCTTTATGGTAAACCATGATGCTTATAATTTCCTAATTGCTTCTGTCCAGTTATAAATCCCTTCGATGGGGACCTCATTTTGAGCCATACAGGAATACAGGGAATATAATTTAGTTGGAGAAACTGGACTGTGACTGACAGTATGTCATATATGCCAAAGTATGTAATAATGTGAATTTTGAGCACTGACACCTTGCTTGACTCCAAGTTTCATTTCCTCTTCTTTGAATGACCATTTAATTACTGACATACAGCTCAGCAGAGTACCATAGGATAACTTTTGTCCTCCATGGACCCACAGAAATTTAGTACTTTTCTGTTCTATAAAATATTGGTTTCTGGAGCTGGAGAATTTTTTTCCTATTGCTGCTATAACTCTTCTTGTAAACTGATGATTCTGAAACAATGGTGTCGCTGAAAAATATTCTAGGGAGTATTTTTACTGTATAATACACTGTATTCAAAGTTGACACAAAATGAAATTAAAATCTCGTGTTTGCTGTTGTGGTAAAGGTAGATAAATAAACTCTATTATGAATTTTATAGCAATAAATACACATGGTTTCCCTGAAAAGAAAAAAAAAAGCAGCTAATTAACTTGTTGGACACTTGAAATCATTCTCATCAATTTTATAATTTTTTTCTCTACTTTCTATGTTTCTAAATGAAGCTGAAACTTTGAATTTGACAAAAGTAAGAAAGTCTCTTGAAATATTCTCATTTTCTAATATACAGTGACCCTCGATGACTTCATGAATATGATATCACTACCACTTAATAATCCTGCTAAGTATGTTTTTCATGTTATACCTTAAAAAATGGAACTGCGTAGAACAGTATTAGTGCCACATACTTCAGCTGAAATCACTGCAAATTATACTGACATTTAATTAATTATAAGTTATTCTTAGAATATGAAATAATTATGTAGTTCAAAATACTTAATTTATATAGTACTTGAATAAAACAACTTCTTCTCCATCCTTTTCAAATGAAGAGTGCTGCAAATAAGCATCTGTAAGAAAGATTTAGACATTAAAAAATGCTGTATTTTGAGATCAAAAGTTTTAAAAAAACTTAAAAGGAATTAGTTTGTTATCAGGGAACTATAGACGACTTTGTACATTTCTCTTATTGTATCTATTTACAGGAATAAGTCAAAAATTGAGTGTTACACATCAAGAAATGTTAGTGTGTCAATTATTAGAGATCAAAAAGGTCTTATCATCTGACTACCAACTTTTGGAATTTAATGACCAAAAGTTGGGGTTTTTTTACAAAGGAAAACTTTCAAACCTCATATAAGTAAACCTCAGCAAATAAAATTATTCATTTCTGATCTTCTGATTCCCCCCCCATTTTTGTATACAGTATATAAATACTGTGTGTGTGTATATATATATGTCTAAGGCCAAATGCAAGGTCCTGCACATGAGTCGGAGCAACCCCCATTATGAGTACAGGCCAGGGGATGAATGGATTGAGAGCAACCCCGAGGAGACGGACTCGGGGGTACTGGTGGATGAAAAGCTGGAGCTGGACATGAGCCAACAATATGTGCTCGCAGCCCAGAAAGCCAACAGCATCCTGGGCTGTATCAAAAGAAGTGTGGCTAGCAGGTCGAGGGAGGTAATACTGCCCCTCTACTCTGCTCTTGTGAGACCTCACCTGGAGTACTGCATCCAGCTCTGGGGCCCTGAACATAAGAAGGGGATGGAACTGTTGGAGTGGGTCCAGAGGCAGGCCACAAAAATGATCAGAGGGATAGAACACCTCTCCTATGAAGAGAGAGAGTTGGGTTTGTTCAGCCTGGAGAAGAGAAAGCTCTGGGGAGACCTTATTGTAGTCTTTCAGTACTTGAGGGGCTTATAAGAAAGATGGGGACAAAGTTTTTAGCAGGGCCTGTTGTGATAGAACAAGGGGTAATGGTTTAAAACTGAAAGAGGGTAGTTTCAGACTAGATATAAGGAAGAAATTTTTTACAATGAGGTCATTGAAACACTGGAACAGGTTGCTCAGAGAGGTGGTAGATACCCCATCCCTGGGAACGCACAAGGTCAGGTTGGACAGCTCTTTGAGCAACCTGATTTAGTTGAAATTATCCCTGCTCATTGCAGGGGAGACTGGACTGTATGACCTTTAAAGGCCCCTTTCCAGCCCAAACTATTCTATGTTTCTGTGGTTCTATACCTAAGATGAAAAACACTTGGTAAAACTGTCATTTGTTGTGGGATTGCAGCAGATAGGTAAAATCAAAGATTAAATGATTTCTTCAGCACCACTGACTATAGTTTACCAGATCACCTGAGGACAGTCACAAATTTCAGATGTTTAGGTTATTCTATGTTCAGAAGATAAAGGAGTAATGATTTTTAAAAGATAGTTTAGGGCCAAAGTATTAACTACGTTGGTCAACTGGTGTATCAGCTTTGCAGACCTGGACAGTTCACTTAGCCTTCCCCCTGCTTTGTCTTATGTTGCTCACAATTAGCAGCTGGCGAATAGTTTAGTGTATATTATGCAGGCTGTGCTCCCCTGACAAGGACAATGGAAGGGTTCCTCAGTAAGGAAAAACTGCAGAATAGCCCTCACCTGTACACACTATGGACCCCTTTGCTCACATCAAACTAACATGCAGATACTATGTTTAAAATCCAACTATTGAGCACGGTAGGCTTAATGTGCGTTCTTTGAATGTCCTTCAGTATCTGCATCAGATACCCATCAGTGAATAAACCTGAAGGCCTGTAATGGCCCTATATATATAGGTCAAAGAAACTACTGAGCAAGTCATGGAAATTTTAATAGGTTCCCTTTGTAGCAAAATGCAAATGTTTACATTCTTTGCTAATGATGTTTTACATACTGCTATAAACTTGTTTGTGATAGCTTACTTGCTTCAAAAGGTGTTGAAAGGAAAAAAGCTGATCTGAGTAAAGATCATCTCAACAAGTAGCCAAACAGAGCAACCACACTTTTGACCATGGTGTTTCTGATTGCACAGAGAGAATTTGCACGTGAAGGCACCGCTGTGCTTCTGTCCCACAGGACAGAAGAAAACCACGGGAGAGATACTCAGTGACATGGAATGGACTGCCCAGGAGCCCAGGGCTGGTGACCAGCAGACAAAAAGCTGTCGAATGAGGTCTGATTAGCAGCTTAAGGGACCTGGCAAGCACAGGTAGGAGTATTTACATGTCCATATCTCTTCCTTTGAATCAGCATACCAAAGAATTAAGTATGCTTTGGCCAAATAAATCAGACTTTACATTTGGCTTATTGCAGACTGGTTTTGCCAGCCAATATTTAAAAGGAAGTGCTAGCAGTTGTCTAGCTCGTGAAGCCTGCTGGTGTTATGTCTGTTACTCAGGGAGAAGGCAGCTGAAGATGTAACTGGGGATCAGTCTGATCCTTCAGCTGCATCTCTGGAGCAAATGGATTTTCAGTATTCATGTTCCAAACGAAGTTTGGAAAAGGCTCAGTACACAACCGGTGAACTGCAGAAGCAGGATGTTACAGCAGCAAATCCTATGAACCTGCTGTACACACAAAACTGGCTGTCACCACCTCTCCACCTGCTGCGTGGGGATAGGATTTAGGCACTCATTTCTACCTGTAGCTCAGGAACTTGCCTGTGACTGCACTGCATAATTTATTGGCATTTGAAACATCCATTTGCAGTTCCCAAAACAGCCTTGAAAGCAGTTAAGAATAACTCTAAATATGGCATGTAAAAAGCACTCTGAAAAGACTGATCCTTTTTTATGAACCCCAATATATGTTACAGATTAAAGGTACGCTTGGGAGAAAAGACAGCACAAAGGAAGTTCGATACCACTGTGTAACCTTATGCTCTGAAGTTGTGCAGAATTTTCTTAGGATTTATGGTAACTAACAGTAATTAGTTAGCCCAGTAAGCCCAAACATTGCAAAACACTTGGAAAATTAATGGATTTGGGATTGAGCGTAAGAGATACACAGCACATTTTTTTTTCTTTTTTTTTTTCTGTAGGAACCAAGGTATTTTGGAAAAATTCAATTTTTACTTTTCAAAATTATGATGAGCCATTTTGCAAGTACAGAATGATATAAGAACTACAGACAACATAAGTAATTCTTATATGCCACTTTTCATTTTCCTTAGTGAAAGTCTACTTAAGTTATTTCATACTTGTTTCTTATTTTAGCAGCAAACATCAAAAGAAAGGCTGATTATTTTTAAGGTGAAATATGAAGCTTCCTCTACTTCAAATGAAAAGAATTTCATTTTTTTATTGTTTAATTTTTGTCTGCTAATAAAAATAAAACACATATTACATTTTAATGAAACTGCTTTCTATTAGCAACATTTCTGCATGCAATTAGTATTGCTGAAACTAGTTGATCACTATAATATATAGGAATTGGATTATATTATATACTATTATGGTCAAGTTGTATTTCTCTTCCAGAGGATACAATATGGTCAGGTTTTTTATGACTCAGTCATCCTTTTATGTTTATGTCAGTTAGAATTTATTTTACACGTTTCTACCTTATTGCTGTCAAAGGTTAAAGGTCTACAGAGGAAATAGAAACCCCACAAAAGCAATTCCCTCAGAAAGCATGAACTTAGCTTACAAAAAAGCCCTACTTCTACCCAGTTTATGTGTTATGCTTGGAATAAACCCCATTGTTTGGAGCAGTATACAGTCTGAATCTAAGAGAAAGTCAGAGCATTCCAAATTGGCTTGTTTTAACCACATGTCAATTAACACCTCAGCTATGCAAACAGCTAATGGATATCTTATTAATTTTAATAATTGACGACTGAAAGACAAAAGTTTATTTCATTCTTTTTAAGGGTTAGTTCCATTGTTTTAAAGTTAAAACACTAAAAAAAGCACACAATGCTCTTATTGTATGAATTGGCCAGGGAAAATCTGCAGAAGTAGGCTTAATGAAATTATTTGGCTTGTCCTTTGGCCTGAAAGAAACAATGCAGCATTAGTTTTCATAATGTTTGTTCTCTTATGAATTCATCTGTGTTTAAATGTGCCTCTGGGGCTTCTGAGAAGGGGCCAATACTGTATTTATTGAAGTAACTGGTGTCTGCACCTCGGATGAAATTTACCTCTAGGCAGAGTTAGCCAAAGGTCTTTCTACTGTTTAAATGGCATTAAGAGTTTATTCTCACCCTCTGCACTGTATTAATCTTACCTTGGAGAAAAACCTCTGTGCTGTCTTCACATTTCAGAAGTGGGATATACATCTTAGTAAAAAAGCCTCAGGTGAACACTTTTAAGATTGTATTTCAGGATTTTGATTTCCTTCTCAGATTTAAATAATTGATCAAGCTAAATGAAATTAAAACAATCAGAAAACTCTTTTCTATCTTGCAAAATGTGCATTCAGTTAAAACACATCAAAATAGTCGTGAGTCATGCTTGTCAATATCTAGTAACAGCTGCTCCATCGAATGCGTGTCCAGTGCTAACTGTACATAGGAATAAATAAATTAACATTGGATAGCAGCTTATATTTTCTATTGAATGCTCCTGTATTCATATGTTATACTCAGAAAAAGCTTCCTTCATGCATATATTTATGTCTATCAGATGTCCTTTAAACTGCATAATAAGGAAAAAAACAACAACAAAGTCACTTTCCCGATCTGTAACAGAGGATTTCAAGTGATGGCTCCCTTCCACGCTGCTGAGACCTGCCAAAGTGACAACTGATAAGGAATGGCAATGGATATTAATTACATTTGCATTTCTTTGGTTTGTCTCAGTTTTCTAATACGTGAGGGCCTTTGCTTATTGTGCTTAGCAATCCACCAAAAGCTGTGCCATGGTACAGCTGTTTCAAAGTGCTGCTCTGTGCAGCAGAGCTTTTCTTCCGTGGCCAAATGTACGGGTCATCCTAGCTGTGGCCAACAACATGTTTGGCTGCTTGCTTGGCCCCTGGCTGAGGTGTACATTTTCCATTAAATTCCACTGACAGAACAGAAGGCGTAAAGCCCTCTCTTTTCCCCTTCACCCACAGCAGCCTAGCTGAGGGTATGATACTGCTCACTCAGCCATGTACACTCCAGCCTAGCATGGAATTGTCTCAGCTTGATGCCGTTTCTTTGCACTGGTAAATAAAAAGCCATATTGAGTCTGTAGCTTGAAAAACATAGTTGCATATCTAGAAATACTTTCAGATCTGATATAAACTATATATTTTATTAAAACAGGCTTATAAAAAGTTCCTGTAGCTGACAGAAGAGATAATCAGTACAAGCAAAATATTGCATACTTGCCTAAATAAAATCTGAATGACTTTCAACAGTTTTTACAGTGCCACAGAGTAAAACTAGGAGTTAGTTTAGTGGCTGGGTCCAAAACCAGCTTCTGAATAATGGACTGCGAAAGCCATGAGCCATTGCATTGCATTTCATGTAGCCATAAGGAAACAGGGACAACAAATTGGAGATTAGGGGGTGGAAAGAAAGGAGAATCTGGAAGGAAATAATTTCACCATGAACTAGCGTCCTTTGCAAAGCAGATAGTGTTCCTATTGAGATAATCAGCACACTTGCATTCAGTACTTATATTTAAGCAAGTTCCTTGAGATAGGCATCCTAAGAGGTAAAGAAATACACAAAAAAAGTGAATAAAAGGAATACGTTTTCTTTGTGTCATGAGTGGACTAACATTAAGGACATTGCAACTCTTTAGCCGTTGGAGCAAATTTATTTACCAAAATGGAAAGCAAGCAAAAGTGCGCATGGCAAAACCCATGGCTTAAAGATTTGTTACTCTTAGAGATGTCGTAACTTTGAAATGTACATACATGAGCATGAAAAAAAAGACAATAAGGGGAACTTTAATGTGAACTGCAATGGGTGTAAGCAAACAGCTATCATGAAAAGTTCTTTGGTGATTTCAAAGATAAGTATGAGAAAACTATGCACCTTGTCTTTTATGTACTGAAACATTTTGCCATGTAACAAATATAGTGGACATTTGGTGTGACAAAGTGTTTGATAGCTGAAAACAAGCTGACACTTGAACTAAAAGCCAAAATAATCAGCTTATCTTGCTACTTGAGCTTCTACAAGCATTTTTATTATGTTATGGACAGAAAATTCTTTTTTGCTTGTTTGTTTTGTTAATGAGAAATAGAGTGTGAAAAAGCAGGGTAGAAGCAATGCCAAGTGCACAGGCTGTTCAAACCTTGTAGTCACATCTCACATGGTTTCCAGGATTAGCTATACTTGCAGAGTATGAAAGGCTACTAAGTGCCATTAGATCATAGCACAGCTCAGGCTGCCAGCTACCATAATATCGTATAATAAAATAGTACTACTTACTTGTCACACTGCTTTTGAAAATATTTCTTTGAAATCAGTAGAAAAACAATGCCTTTAATGGGAGCAGGATCAAATCTTACTGCAGTAGTTTTCATGACTGGCCCCGTGCAGTTTATCTTTGAGAAGATGGGTGACATTGAGAAGCTTGTGAAATGCTGATACTGTTTGGGTAGACAAGTATCATGCCTCAGACCTGTCTTTTAAGTCATTTCCCCATTGAAATTCTCTAAGAATGAAACCCAAAGTAACCATTTTAGCCCATTTTTCTGTTTAGCTTGAGGACAGAGTCAGTATCATTAAGACGGAGTATAAACTGAGTTCCTCCTCATCCAACAATGGAGACAAAACAGGTCTGATCTTCATTTTCACATGAACATAAACTGAAAACCTAGGCAGAAATAAAAAGAATCATGAAAATAGAAAATGTGTGTAAGGAAGGGGAGAATGAAAGCATTTAACCTTGATAAGGCACAGTTGCTTCTGCATCTCCCCAGTCTACAAATTGAATGCACCTGCCGTATTACCAATTAAATAGACACACTATGTTCTCCAATTCTTTTGCTAGATGCCTCCTGGATATGTCTTCCTGAAGTTTTGCCATGCCACCTGTTACCCAAGTGTTCAATTGCATCACCTTTCTTATCCATGACAGTAGCTTGCATTCTGCTAAGAAGGAGTAAGCAGTCTCAGTTTTTCAAGATGGTACAAGTATTTCACTTGGTTCAGTCTCTAGAAAAGGTATGACAAAAACGTCTTTGCACCTCTCCTCTTTCTCTATTCAAGAAATGAGAATCATCAAACCACTAGACATTTTCTCTGTTGTGTGAATATTCCAAATTCCAACACATATATAAAAATAAAATATAGATATAAATTCTGGATAGGATTTTCCTTGGGTTTGGAAAAAACATGCTTATTTAGTCTTTATTTCTATTTTAATATCAATCAAATTATTTAAGTGTCCAGTTTCATAATATATTTTCATTTGTTAAATATTGTATTCATAATCTATTGCAGGCTTGTTTTACAACCTGTCCTATAGAAAGCACTATATAGACAGCATCTATAATGTTATTTTATTTCTGTTGTTCTGTGAGATTTTCATTCTGATAATATAAGTGCGAGACTTTATTTAAAAAAAAAATTGCTGGATATTTTTTACTCTTTATAGACAACACTGGGTAGTATCTTACAAATCATTGCTAAGCATAATAAAAATCCACAGGGAATTTTCTTCCCCCGAGCTCTACCAAAATCTGAACAGATTTTGTTTATAATGAATGGCATTTTTGTCTTTGTTAAACTGGTAGAACCCCACAGATTTTTGGAAGAGTTGCGTCAGTGTAACAAACTGGAGGACTGGTGGGTTGTTTTTATGTTACTCCAACAAAGATTTCTCTCGTCTTTTTCTTTTTTAGTTAGCCCTGCTGTTGTATAAATGATCTATACTTGTATAAGAGCCTGGCTGTGTCTCTGAATCATTTTTTTTACAATCACTCCTCTGCTACTGCAGAGAAAAACACTCAGGTTGCCTCATATGAAAAATACTTATTCACATCTTAAATTGAACATGTACACAGAGGTATGTATCAAAAATTGTTGCATGCATTAGCAAAATGATTTTATAGAAACTGCTTCCTTTTATGGAAAAAAAGGAATACTTTAACATTAAAAATTAAAAAAAATCATCACTGAAAAAAGGCTGTTTCTTAATCTATGTAGTTCTGTATACTTGGGCTACATACAATCTCTTTATAATAACAGTATGTCAAATTAAATAGGTATCCTTTATAACTGTGGTAGGAATGCACATACGAAGAGATTAAAATTTTCTAATAGTTACGTTATTATTAACTAGTTACATTATTATTTACTTATTGTCCTTTATCACAGCACTTTCTGGCATTGTCACCTAAAGATATGATATATCTATTGTTTACTTCTCAGCGTGAGAACAATACATCAATGACATTTGTGTTCTGAGTGAACTGTTCTGGTTATCCAAATCTTCTATCAAAATATGTAGAGAACTGATATATTTCAGTTTCCTACAGAAACATTTCCCTGCATCAGAAGGTTGTTTATTTGGTACCGACCGAGAAATTGCATGTTCATTTTGTACTACATCTTTTCATCTAAAAAAAAAAAAAAAAAGCTCAGACAATGCTTCACTCAGTTGCATTTTCTAAACTGATGCCAGTCATCTTCAATGTGTTTTCTTTCCCAAAACAAAACACTCAGTCCAGATGCCTCGGTTTTTGGGAGGTGAGAGTGGGGTTTGACTGCCTTCATCTGTCTCCCAGGAGCAGTGTGTGAGGGAATGTCTGTTCAGTGGTACGTTAAGCTGCGTGTCATCCATCCACGATGAACAAGCATGTTTGCTGGATGCATTCTGCTTGGTCATTTAGCAGCTATGGGCTTAACTGTGCTGGCATTTAAACCGGGTATCATCAAATGAACCTCAACTTTCTTATGAAAATATGCATTTGTTAGAGCACACCTCACTCAATTAAATGCCAAACTGCAAATGAATACTGTTCCCACTCCAGTTACATAATTTCTCCCTAGCATGAGTGCACAGTGTCCCTGCAAAATACCTGCCCCGTTATGTAGCTTTAGAAAAATATTTGATGTGTTTCCTTCCACTTTTTAATCTGATTTAATATCAGAAAGAATAGAGGAATAGTAGTATAATCTAAGCAGCCATATATCTGTGATCCGTGACTGGCAAAGAGGCCGCAAACTGGTAAACGCTGCCCTGGGTTACGCAATGCATTTTCAAGGTGAATTGCAATACGCTGTGATTATCCTTTGATAATGCGTTTGAGAGAAAACAGCAGCCCTTAGGCCAGCTGGCCAGTGCTCACACTTGTCAGGGAGAGCAGCCTGGAGCCAGCTAGATTTCATAATTCTTGGGCTAGGACTTCTCTGGGGCCTTTCTGGCTCTTGGACGCTGTGTTTTCTCTGAGTGGAGTTTTTCTTTTCCAGTTCAAAGTTCAGCAGATGATGAGAAGGCTGTGTCACAGCCCTAACCAGGGTGCTTTTATAGTCTGAGCGTGCAAGTATGTGCTTCACATTTGCATGTGAGCGTGTAGGAGTAGGAGAAGCTGTGGGGTGTGTTAATATGGAGGTTTGTTGAAGTTTCTGCTGGAAGGCTATCCCAGACAGAGGGACCCTCAACAATTTTACACTGTGCTTATCTGTTTCTCTGGAGCAGATCCTAGTGAGAAATCTTGGAGAAGGCAGAAGGAAGCCATGCACATAATACAGGTGATCAGGTGACTGAGGTCCTGTTATGAAATAGGAATCAAGCCAAACAGTTACTGTAAACACATAAGGGTAGGGATTAAATTAACAGTTTTAATGTTTTCCTTGGTTTCCATAAAAATCTATGATATACATTTCTTTCTGGACAATTCTTTTTAAACTATATAGGCATATTTTATTTAATGTAAGACAGAATAAGGTTCTTGGGAGTACATTTCGATCTGTAAGGTGACCCAGAATATGTGCCCCACCATTTAACTAACTCTTACTACTATAGGAGATCTATCATTTCTGAAAGGTCTTTATGCACACCTCTCAGTTCTAAGTTTTGTATCCTTTCAGGGGAGACTCATACCAATTCTCTATGAAAAATACTCCAGGAAAAAAAAAGAAATTAAAAGTTAGCCAAACGTGGGCAGTTTTAATACTGCTTGAAGTGAAGTTCTTCTCAGCCAGAATCACAAGGCTGAGTTCACAACTGTCATTATTCACTGGGATTTTCACTACCTCTCACAAAAAATAATCAAGCACCCAAAAATATTTACAGAAAGAATAATTGCCAAAAATCATAGAACACTGTACAATATTTGCCCATGGAGATGAGAAAGAGTTTTTCCAGAGTATCTGCTGCACTTCTAAATAACAAATAAGAATAGCAAACTTCACTTGTTTAACTAAAACTGAAGTAAAAATGATGGGGTATTACTGTAGCCCTGTTTGCTTTGACAGTTAACTATGCAATAAGGACATCTTAAAATATGTTCAGCAAATCCAGACAAAGCTTTATTTGCCAAGGTAGCAAGAGTTATGTCTTAAAAACCCTACAATCCAGATCCCTCTGGTTAGCAACAGTAAAAACTATGCATATGCGTGACTACTATGTGCAAATATTTACTGCACATTCCTCTCTCAGGTACCTCTGCTTTTCATCTCCCATGGATGGCTCAAACTCCCCAAAGTTTTCTCATAGATTATCCTAATTTCTTAATGCAATTCTTGCACTGCTTGTCTGAAGTTATTTGCAGTCATGATTGTACTTTTAAAAATTAATAAATGCATGACAGAAAATTCAGGGGAAAAAATGCATTAACAAAAGAAATGTAGCATTTAGCATTAATTTTCACTGACTAATGAATTTCACCTTTTGCAATTACCTACAACCCACATATTAGAATCACATTCAATAGCCGTCCCAGATAACTGTGGGCCTCAAGTGGAGCAGATAGCAATGACGATTTCCTAGAAGAGCTTCTCAAGTTTCTGAAAAGTCATTGTAAACATCTTCTGCCAGTAATTTAATCTTGCAAATACATGAGGCAAGACCTACAAACACCAATCCATGTCACATTTCATTTTAAGATATATACCAAAGCTGTTAAAAATCTATAAACTAAGGAAGTTTGAAATTAGATCAAAAGCACAGCTTTATGAAGTTCTGGTTCCAGATACATTAAAAATGATGCAGTTAGCTTTCTTCATTGTACCTCTGCTCATTCATATGCATAAATGGTTATAAAAACTTCTTAAGATTGCTTTTAAAAATCTGCAAATATCAAAATGCAAAGCTAGGACACAAAGTTACTATTTTTATCATGTATCAGTCACTTTACCCATTTCTGACATGATGTTTTTGGTAAAATTTCTAAGACGATCTTAAATGGTAGTTTCAGTGACATTATTAAATGTGTAAATGGACTTACCCTTTTTCTGAAAAATAGGAAATCATCCTATGAACTCTAAGGAAGAGTGTTTTCCTGAGCAAAACATAATTCTTCATAGTAAAAGACAAGTTATTTAAATTATGGCATCAGTAGTCAACACAAACAGTGAAAAACTGACAGAATGAATGTGAATAACTATGCTTTGTTTCTCTTTATCAAAAAAGATGATAAAACACATTATCCACGTATTATTTCCATGGTTCAGATACAAAACGTTAAAGGAATTTATGGGGCAGAAAATTATGCAGTAAAGTATTCTTAGAATTGTTGCTTTCTGCCTCCTGTGCTCAAATCTAGTGCCAAGTTTTAGCTTTTAAAAATCAATTAGGCTTGGAAACAGGTGCTATTCATATTGCTTCCATTGCAATGTAGTTGATTTCTACAAGTTTCTTTCCAAATTAGTAGTGTTTTTCTTGCATCTGTTCTGTTTAATGTTTTTGTTATGCTGTATTGTCATGATTCCAGGGGTACCTGGCACCTTGATCATACTCCCAGGCTCTCTTTTAAGTTTTGTTTCCAAGTTGTAAGCCCAAAGTGACCTCCTTCAACAGCAGAAATAATTTTTCATTCTCCATTTACTCCAGGTTGCCAGAAACACAGTTTTTATCAATTACTTTCCTTCCAATGTTTCCATTTGGGTCTGTCCCCTTGCCTGCAATTGATCTTCTGAGAGCGAGGAGGAGCGTCTGAATGCCATCCATTCTGAGATCACAGAAATGGGCCTTAATTATATAAGCATGCCCTTTTCCCTCAGGGTGACAATTTTGGGCCAGCTAGATATAACAGTTTCATGTATGGATAGTTAATGAAACAGCATTTCCCTCATGATGTTGTTAAGCAACAGATGAACTGTACCAAATATGCCTAGAGAGCAAGCTGTAGATGCAACATGCTTAAACTGAAAAGACCTTTATGCCTATACTGGAAAGCATTTCTCAGAGAGACAATAATATGAAAGGAGAAAATAGTAATATTGTAACAATGTTTATATTTCTTTGCGAGGGCTTACGTTAATTATTCTCTCTACAGCATACAAAAATAGCTCTTTGTTGAATTTGTAAGTTTGAAAAGTTGAGCTGATTCCCTTATGGTCTCTTTCCGCAGCTCACAAAGACCTGGAGTCACTAGGAGTTGGGTTAGATGGTGGAGCAGAAGAGCTAGAAGGACAACAACATTATGGCAGCATTAAAAACATTTTGTCCTACCTATGGGACTTGCTGGTGGCTGGTATCACTTTGAAATGTACAGAGGAAAATTCTGATGTTATAATTCAAGACAAAGTGGCAAGAAAGTTCCCATCTCCCAAGAGCTGCTATGATTACCCTCCAGACTAGGCAGCAAGGGATGCAGTGCTGTTTTAAGAGGAAAAAACAGCAATTCTATGTGGAGGTAAGTCCTAAAAGCCTGTAAGTAACTCTGTGCACCTGAGAATGCAACTGCAGTCCCCAAACAATGCAGAAACGGCAATTTTTATTTTGGTCTATTCCCCCACAATATTCAGGATAACACTGGAGACCCAAGGGGACCAGAAGTTTTTCATGCATTTTATGCTATTTTTGCTTTATTATGGTTCAAATGAGACAGAGTAGTAATTGTGGCAATGTCGTATCAGAAATACCTTATTGGTCGGCCATGAGCGCAGGAATCCAATCTGTCCATTGCAGATTGCACTCCCCACTTATTGCAAGTAAATAATTGCTTCCTCTTCTGCGCTCCGATTCTCTAACATCCGCTGAGACTCAGCCCTTTCTTGTAATTCTTCATTTCCTTCACTAAATGACATTCAAATGTAGTGCAGTACAGCAGGCATACATGTGGAAGAAGTAGTTGTCAAATTGCTATATTTGCCAAGGGAAAATGTCCACCATAAAATTGCTCTGCGGGTTACTTTATTTGCAATATTTCTCCCTGGAAACATAGTGCCCCAAGACACTGAGGCAGCAGGAAGTAATGAAATGTATTTTTCATACTCTCACTTTTCATTTCAATGTATCAAGCAGCTCTTTAAACTGCTAGTCTAAACCATTATGTCTTATTTTAGAAAGCCTTTATAATAATTGTGAATAATTAGAACCCAAAGTGCTTGCTATTTGTAAATGAAAATAAATGCTTAGCCCTTCTTGCAGAAACCATTTAAAACGTTCTTTTTAAAAAGCCATCAATTTTATATTATATTACTAGTTTCTTTTATTTTTCTAGAAATAAAGATGTTACCATAATTCCAATGGCTTGAAACTACTACTGTAGTAGAGGTGGTATTATGCAAAAAGGTTGTATGTCTGAAAAAATGGGAATATAATTTTTCAACTTCACATTTTATTCTTTCTTGTTAATGGCTGAGCAGAAAAATGAAGGCCCTGGTATGATAATTCCATTCAGACCTTAGCACCTATTGTCCACATACTTACAGGCATTTGTAATGTCTTGGGATGCGACAAGTGCCAAAGATCATAGACAACAGTATTAAAAAAAAAAAGAAGATGAAGAAAGGCAATAAAATGCTCAAGTGAAAGTAGTATTTAACAGGAAGGTCATCAGGAGACAATTTATTCATTGCTAATTGAATAAATGTATGGAGATGTTAAAGAATAAGTTTAAATGTGCTGTAGGTATAGCTTGCCAAATAAGCACAGACGCTGTCGCATCTAGTGGAAAGAGACTTGACTGATCTACCACACTTAGCCCTACACCAGCAAGCAACGTTATCAAGCTTCCAGCAACATCTGCTGGGCACTGTTGAAGTCCTAGCACTTGCTCTCCATCCTTAGGTTCAGTGCTGTGAGTTCTGGTACAGGCTTCCCTGCACAGACAACCTGAAGGGCCTTTCTAAATTTTAATTTCCCATTTATTATACGGCAGTTAAACAACCGACCTCACAACCAAACACATTGCTTTCATGAAGCAAAATTTTGAATGTTTAGATCTGTCCAGATGATTCCAGTGGCCTTTACTAGCACAGCACTAACAATTCAGAGCTTCCAGGAAAAAAAAAATCATCACATCACAGTAGTAAGACTGACATATGCCAAACCATGTGTCTGAGTGTGCCCCTTGCGTACAGGTATGTTGCTTAAGAAAGAAATGCCGAATGCCTCTTTAATTTCTGAGATCCAATCTCAGTTAGAGCCTCTGTGTTGCCACATGAGGTATCTGTCATTCAGATTGGGCTACACCCACTCCTAGAAACTACTGCCACTGTACAAGGTTACCTTTACCAGCATTTTTAAAGAAAAACAATACTACCCGAATTCCAGGGTACAATTTGCTTCTCACCATCCATACCAGGTGAATCAGTGCACAAAAATGAGACAGTCTCACTTCTGCTTTTTTCAATGTCTGACTGTAGGCAATTCGGGGTTGTTTTGCTCTTCATCTCTTTTAAGGTGTGCTTTTTAGCATCATTTCTGTAATCATCATCTCTGCAAGAAAACACAGACCACATGTATGGTAATAGGAAGCAGTGTCCAGGTCCTTGGTGTTGCCAGGGCACATTGAGTATAGAACATGAAGAGAACACTGTGTTACAACTTAAGTACCTGAACAACGAAAGTGTATCCTACGACATATAGATAAAATCCTTATCTGTTCACTAGAGTGTTTAGGAATGTTTTTCATTGCTTTTTAATAGGCTTTTTTCCTCACTTGTTTTTCTATTATTCCCAGTTCAAATGTTCCATTTGAAAGCAGACTTGTGATACTTCAAACTGTCAGGTGAGGATTTTACTTCGTACACTGTTTTAAATTAAGGACCTTAAAAGCACAGACATTCTAGCAGCTACAAATTTATCTGTTCTGGACATAACAATTAAAAATAATTGCAGCACCTTATGTCATTTAATATTATATGAGATATAGAGATATATATACACAATTTATATGATACATACAGCAAAAATTAAATGCTACTGTTTTGCATTTTCCAAGTTTCATTTCTTTATAAAGTTTGTAGTTGACATGATCAGATCATTTCTGAAGCAGAAATTTTCTTCTGAGAAACAGTGTAAGAAACATTATACTACAGGAAAGAGCTATGAAGTAGTGTAGAAATGGAACAGTGGTAGAAATAATGTTGTCACTGTAAGACTTATGGTTGTAATTTTAGGAGAAGTTAAGGGTTCTAAAACCCAAATTAAGATAATCATCTATGTCCAGTGCAGCATTAGATGTCTAAGTCCTCCAGACATAGAAAGGTAAACCAGAATCCCTTTTCATCAGCTGTTCCTTCAGGGTATCTTTCCCTTCAGCACATTGGCTCCTGTGAATCCCGTTGCTCTTCTGCTTTATTGGGAGATCAAATGCCAAAAACCTGTTTGTGAATTACTGTAGGAATTTCCATGCCCAAGATTCCACGTGACAGTGCCAAATATTGCCATGCCTAAGTTCCTCTGGTGACTCTAACACCTGCTTCTCACTTTTGTTGGCTTGATTGTTCACACAACTGCATGAAAATAAACCTAAATAAAAGATGTGAGCATATATATAATTTGGTTTTCATAAATCTTAAAGTAGCTGCATATAAAGATTGTCTTAGCTATACTATTTGCGTTCTGAAAAGCAATTCTCTGAATAGGTAGATAGATGTCAAAGAAAAAAAAAGAAAAAAGAAACCTAAAAAAACGGAAAAAAGAAACCTAAAAAACATGGTAATTTGTAGTTCAATTCTGTACTCTTAAGATGACAGTCTTTTCCTAAAGCAGAATAAGGGTGTTGTGTTTTTTTTTCTCCAGATGTACCTTACTAAGTGAAGTTCTGAGGTAAAGAGATTTGCTTTCATGGGGTGGTGAAGATGCACTCTAGCTTCACTAATGGTCTGACAGTACTTTAACTAGACATTAAAAGCATAGTTGTAGTAAGAAACCGCTTTGCCTTTTTTCATCCTAGTTATTTTATTTTTAAGGCACACAATAGTTTAGCGCTGCTAGTCGCCATAAAGAATGGAAAGAATATAAAAACTAAAAAAAAAAACAAAAAAAAAACAAAAAAACCCACACATCTCAGTGTGTATATGCACAACAAAGACAAAAATCAGCAATGCTAAAAATGAAAGTACACCTGGACAAAATTTCAACAGTCAGTTCTACAGAAAATGGGAGTGCACAGTTATTTCTCAGAACTCTAATGGCTTCATATTAAAAAAGAAGTTCTTTGTACCATACAATATTTATGCATTATGCTGCTTCACTGAGCTGTTACCGTGTAAAAATGCTATTGTGAAAGTGTATTTTGATAATGGACATTTTAAACAATTTGCAAGTTTTTAGAGATTATGGGTTATAATAATGTTGGAATTACTTGTACATTTGGAAGTAATTTGTCTATGTCCTAAAGTAGTCTTAGTCTCAGAGTAAGAATTGTTTTTTATTTAACCAATTTTACATAGTATGAAATGTGAAGTGAAAATTCAAAAAATGGCAAAAAATGGAATAGCTCACCCCCTGCCCATAAATTATTGCCTCCTATATTTTCTATTAATGAAATTTATTATATGCAAAACTTTACGTAATGTTAAGTTGGGCAATTCTAATCTTTAAAATTTAGAAGACAGTATAGATTTACAAGAGTGAGTAATATATAAATTGCACACAAGTTTGCTTTCAGTTAGGTATTGAAGTGATATAATTTAAATATTTTGGCATTGTTTTATATAAGCTGATTTGAAATCCTGTGTATACATACGTAAATGTATTTAAACATGATTTATACTTATTTAACATGCTGGTATTTATTTTTACAAATTTTAAGGACACATTTAGAAACCTCACCCTTTTTCTTAACACAGTGTAAGACTATCACAATGAGAATGCTTAACTTAAAAAAGCAGGATGACAAAGAGTAAGTTTGCACTTTTGTCTCTGCTACTACTTTTCTGCAGACAGCTTTCTATAAATCAGCAAACTCGAGGTTACCTGGTAGTGAATACAGGCATGTACATCAAAAACAAGATAAAAATGTCCCCTAACTACTTATAAAACTTTAGAGCTGGTAAAGTTTTGGAAAACTCTGGAAAAGTGTAAAATACATTCTCTCTAAAATTTCCTTAAATTAAGACCAATTTCTACCCTTTTTATGGAATGTGGTTTTTTGATTCTTGTATGTAAGTTTTAATTGGGCACTTACAGTTGACAGTTAAGGGGAAATGGCAGCTAAGTTGTTTCACTGCTTCAGAAACATTTAGCCAGTGACAGTGTTATACTTAAGAACTCCACATAGAGAACGTACTTACATGTTATACTACTCACATTATTAGTACTGGTACTACTAGCAGCATCCAGTTTAACTCCCAAGACAGATCACATTACCATGTATTCCTCCATCTCAGAATAAAGACTAGGTCTAAGACTGACAAATCGATTGAACAGTAATTGAATAAGGACGTCAGGACTTGAACCCATTAAGGTTGTTAAAAATGGAAATGTCTCATCACCTTGCTGTGACATTGTAAAGACTGAAGCAGCTATATATCCCTGTAATCAAACTTTTTAGGTCCCTTTTTCTTCTGTCATTGAATTTTCAACTATCTCATTTCAGTGGATGGGACCTGCTGTTGCTACGTGAAGGGATTTTGAATAATGTCCAAACGGTATAATTTAAATGTCAAGAAGTGGGAAACTCAGAACTAATGCTACTATTCCCTCAGACATTTGCCAGCAAATGTCTCATCATAAATACATGACGTTCTTCAAAAATCATGGAGGTAAAGAATAGGATCATCTGGTTTCGAAGTTTCTGAGATTTGGGCATACGTGTTCAGTAGGAAACTTCATTCTTTTGAGAACTTCCTTAAGCTATGTGTTGAAAAACTGCTTTAATACATTTTCTTCCTTTTAATTTAAGAGAAATTCTATTTTCCTTAATCTACAGGTTTGGAGGTTGGATCAAAGAATGAAATGGTAATTGAAAAAGAAAAGAAACTAATATAAAAATCCTATCTATAAGAGATATAGGAAGAGTGACTGATCATCTGCTTCACCTCTGCAAGAAAAAGAATTTCTACTTCTGGCAACCTCTCCAATTACGTAAGTGCATTATTTTTATGAAAAGCATTGCTTTTTGAAAGGTGCTAACAATGGCAGGATAATCACCTTAACAACATTCCATTTTAATATTGGGGGGTACACCAAAAAAATAATGTTCATTTTTTTCACATCATTCATGACTACAGCTAGGAGATCTATTTTCAGAGAACAGATTTGACAGCCATTTCCCTTATTGCTATCTATAGTTTTGTGCATCAGCTTTGATTTATGGTTACTATTCATAATTTCTGGAAGAACATTGCACATGAACGTATTACTGGGAACACACTGCTTTCACATTACTTTCATCAAATGAACTAAATAATTTGTTAGTATTATGCTGTGCAGAGCAATAGCAAGAACTAAACCTGAAAGTTATCAATTTTATTCATGGGAACTGAAGTGAGAATGGCAGGATTTTGGCAGAGATTTAAGATGACAGAAATGACACCGAAAAATCAAGACCAAATTCTCCCAAGTGTCCCCTGTTTATTTCTCCTAATTAGCCATTAGTAAATACTGAAGTAAATTCTCTATAAATCACTGGTGACTTTTCATCCATTTCAGCCAAGAAGACTCAACAATGAACAATAAATACAACAACAGCTGAAGCATAGACAATGTGATAAAAAAATACAGGCAGAGTTGGAGAGCAAATTAACCAGTCAACTGGCTGTCTTCAGTACTGAGTACCCAACAGGGTTATCTCACTCCTGCTGCTGTACTGCAACACCTCCCTTGTCATGCCTCTATTTTGAGTAGGCATTGAAGATATACTCTTCCTCTACAGCCTTGGCACTATTGGACATCTCAAGAGAATGGACAAATCATTCAGTTCTTAAAGAGGTCCAAAATGGAACGTATTTACATGCATAATGGCATACATGGCAGGGGGGTTGGACTTAGATGATCTCCAGAGGTCCCTTCCAACCCTGACGATACTGTGATACTGTGATAAGTATTCACCTAAAATACCATTTAAAATTACATTTAAAAAAACCTAATTACTCATTGTGAGATAGGACTAGGGCTACCATGAAATCACAGAATCACAGAATGGTCAGGGTTGGAAGGAACCTCTGGAGATCATCTAGTCCAAACCCCCTGCCACAGCAGGGACACCTACAGCAGGTTGCACAGGACAGCGTTCAGTCAGATTTTGAATGCCTCCAGTGTGGGAGACTCCACAACCTCTCTGGGCAGCCTGTTCCAGTGCTCTGCCAACCTCAAAGTAAAGAAGTTCCTCCTCATGTTAAGATGGAACTTCCCATGTCCAAGTTTGTGCCTGCTACCTCTAGTCCTATCACTGGGCACCACTGAAAAAAGACTCTTCTCATCTACCTGGCACCCTCCCCTTTAGTATTTATAAGTATTGATAAGATCCCCCCTGAGTCTTCTTTTTTCTAGACTAAAAAGCCCCAAGTCCCTCAGCCTTTCCTCATAAGAAAGATGCTTCAGTCCCCTAATCATCTTAGTAGTCCTTTGCTGGACCCTCTCCAGCAGTTCCCTGTCCTTCTTGAACCGGGGAGCCCAGAACTGGACACAATACTCCAGATGCGGCCTCACCAGGGCAGAGTAGAGGGGGAGGATGACCTCCCTCGACCTGCTGGCCACACTCTTCTTGATGCACCCCAGGGTGCCATTGGCCTTCTTGGCCACCAGGGCACATTGCTGGCTCAAAATGAGAGACTGAGGACAGGTATGTCACAATTAAGTGGCTGATGTAACCGGAGGCAGGCACTGAATTCTAGGCAGGCACTGAAGTCTGGCCAGGCAATCACTTTCCATTTTGAGGGCTCTCAGGCATTATTGTGAAGTTAAAAGAACCGAGTTTCCCAGTGCATGGGAAAAAAAGCATTTAAAACTTATAAATTAGTCATGGAGACAGAGCGAAAGAGAGCCCCATTGACACACAGTTGCCTGTCTGTATGTTCTCTGAGGAAACAGCATACGGCTGCAGGATTCATTTTGTCCAGGAAAGAGATGTCCCAAGAAACATTGTCCTTTCCTCTCCCCCATCCTCCTCATTCACAGCCATTCTCAGCCCTTCACCCCGCTCCTATGTCATTCTGACAAAAATATATTATTTTGAGGCACTGTAAAGCAGATCATTGAGCTGATCTATATTAATATCTTTGGATTAATTATTTTCTTTTCTTTTTAAACAGGGATCATTTGAATTACTTTTTATAGCACAACCCCCTAGAGAGTTGTATTAGTACAACATAGACAGCGACATAAATGAAAAACAGTAGTTGAAAGAAGCAATGATGAGGAAAAACAGAATAAGGAGAGCAGGAATTTTCTAAGCTGTCTTCATTGCTGAATGTTAAAATGCTATATTTTTAGCACTCTCTATGCTATGTGGCAGCTGGCGCTGAAGAGGGAATTTTTAAATAGCATCCAACATTGAACACATGCAGAAGACTCTTAAGTAACCAATAACATCTGTGTATCAAACCTTTGACCTAATTGACCCAAATGAAGTAATCCACAACAAAACAAAGTCAGTGTTGAAATGCATTATTTTTTTTATTTTTGTACCAAATGGAATACGGCTCAAGAGATTCCTTTTGTGTAATACATGATATCCCATAACTTGGAGCAGATTTCCAAAGTTCATCTCTTTATTATGAGAAATTATTAACAAAAATATGACATGCTTCAAATAATCAATTTTAATCTGCCTCCAATTAGTTTTTCTCTGGAACAACCTGTCATCATGTGGAGTAATTATAGTATGTTGGTATATAACTGTTTTTAATTGAGAATTTTATAAACACAAATCATATTATCCACTATCAAAATGGACAAATTTTCTTTCTGTGAAAGACAGCCTTTACATTAATCTAACACAATGTGGTTGGATAGCTTTGCCTTCACAGAATTTGACTGTATGACTGAGCTTATGAAATTAAAAATATGTATTTAAAAGAGATGTCATCACTATTTGCGTGGTTCTATAATACAAAATTGGACATACAGATTTGTCCTAGTATACATATTTAATACTAGGAAAGAAATTTGGGGTTCTTTTTTTTTTGCTAAACTGGTGTGTTCATAAACTGATTTAATAATGTTATTTCCCAATCAACATGTAACCTGCCTAGGCAAATAATGCTGAAATGTCCAAATAATTCAACATTTTCAATCAGTTTGATTAACATTAAAAAAAAAATCACACTGAGAACTACGTCATTGATGCAAAAAATTGCAAGATATATTCCTTATGTGTAATGGTATTTATGTGCAACATAGTAGAGCAGAAGTCTACTACAAGTAGTTACCACTACACTTTTCCTGTCAAAATCCTGTTTTTTCTAGCATTAGTGCTTTGATAATTTCTGCTATGCAGCATGAGCACTAGAAGTGTGTATGAGCAATGCAGTGGGTGTTGACAAACAATGGCCCAGATACCAGTTTGCCCACACCTTCTCTCTAATGCCTCAGTACAGAGAGTAAATGATGTGGAGGACCATGAGCTAATGTCCCACTTCTAGCTACATTTCATGCTTCACACGCTGTAATATCAAAAGGAGCCCTTCCTTGTGTATGTGCTTTTTGTCCCTGACAGGTGCAAAAGAAATGCAAGTTTAGTGTTGTATTTGCCCAGGTTATTTGTTTCGGGAATTACTGCCTTTGAAAACTAACATTGATAAAACTTAATGATCTTTAGAAAAAGCAAGCATTTGCCATGGCCCAGATAATTATGCTTTCTATCATCACTACTTACTCCAGTAGGAAGCCAGGCACTCAGGGAGATTTTCCTGTAACATATTTGTTTTGATTAAATATCATTCTAACAATGAAAAAATTAAAAAGGTGATGGATGGAACAACATCTATTATATGCAAATGGTCTAACAGTTTCTAATATCTGCTCAAGTGATGAAATGTTCTTATGGTGAGTGGCTGTTCCTTTTTATTCTGAAACAAACCAGAGTACACATGCTTGGATTGTCCACATATGTATTTAAGACTGAAAGCACAGAAGGCAGTAATAGACGGGCAACAATCTCGTGCTTTTTGACTGATGACTTCAGTGCCCTGCAGGCTGCTTGCTTTATGATTCTGCTAAGCACAGGAGGTCCTGCGTAAGATTTTTGAGTCACTCTTCACTTCCGAAGTGTATTTCTAAGAGAAATATGTGCATGCTCCTCTATCAGTGAGCCTCAGTTTGCAGACTCCACGAGACTGATAGGGAACACTGTTAACACTGGATCTATTCTGTGTGTTTACATTATCAGAACAGCACAGATGATTTAGCAGAAATTCTTTAGTTTTACCAAAGCACGGAGATCAATTAGATGGCGATATCTTCAGTTATTCACCCCAGTCACAATGTCAGATTCATCATTTGCACCCTGTGTATTGTTGCAGTTTGAAGCCACAAAAGTGATCAGAGGGCTGGAGCACCTCCCTTATGAGGACAAGCTGAGAGAGTTGGGATTGTTCAGCCTGGAGAAGAGAAGGCTCCGGGGAGACCTTATTGCAGCCCTTCAGTTCTTAAAGGGGTGTTGTAAGAAAGATGAGGACAGACTTTAGTAAGGCCTGTTGCAATAGGACAAGGGGTACTGGTTTTAAACTAAAAGAGGCTAGATTCAGACTAGATACTAGGAAGAAATATTTTACAATGAGGATGGTCAAACACTGGACCAGGTTGCCTAAACAGGTGGTAGATGCCCCATCCCTGGAAACATTCCAGATCAGGTTGGACAGGGCTCTGAGCAACCTGCTCTAGTTGAAGATGTCCCTACTCATTGCAGCGGGGGTGGACTAGATGACCTTTAAAGGTCCCTTCCAACCCAAACTATTCTATGATTCTACAAATTTCAGGCTAAATCAGCAGCAGATGTAGCAAGATTTTATTTATCTCGGTCTACAAGTTGTGCTGTGAATATGTTATGCAGGGATCATTTGAGTCATTTTATTTTCCTTTTTTTTTTTTAAGGATGAGATCTAGTAAGTACAGCTAGAGAAAAACAACACAAGAACTGTATGTGGTGCTGCAGAGAGGGAGACAGGAAGAGATGGAGAAAAAATAAAATGTAAGCTTTTTTAAAAATTTAGAAACTAAAAACTTAGGAAGTTTTAAAATAAATCAAATAATAGTATTGTATAACACTGTAAATAAATATTTCATAGTCATAGAGTGAATTAAATGAACAAAGGAAAGACCATTTTTTTCTGAGCAGAGAAAAGACACACACACAACTAGAAGAGGATCCTAAAAGTTCACTGGCTGTGAGGAAAGCAGTTCTCAGCAGACACACATACTTTATTCCTTGAGATCATAGACAACCTAACATTTGACTGAAAATTGATTCAAAAGGAATTTATTTAGATAATGAAGTTTCAGCATATGTCTATAGCGTCGTTCAGTAGCAAGAACTAGTATCCACTGTACAAGTGATACTCATTCCCTTCTTTAAATTAAACATTGAGACATTTCAGCATCTCAGTTCCAACATTCTTTCAAGAAAACTAACCTTCACCACAATTCTACTGGTTCAAAAGCCTTTACTAATGGACAAACTTGTGTACACTGGTGAATGACAGTAAGTACCTATTTTCCTAGATGTCACTGACAATATTCAACGTGAAGTAGGTTTTTGGGAGAGTATTTCAAAACAGTGTGTAAATATAGACAGCGTAAAGCCTACCAAAGTGATTCTCAGACTTTTCAAAAGTACCACCAAATTTTCTCTTGTCTATCTTTTCTATTCTCTGAATTGAAAGGTTGTCCAAAAATGCGGGCATGTTCACACTAACGTTTATATTTATGTCCTACTTGTAAGAAGTGAAATGTTGCCAGCAGTTTAAAGTAGATCGTAACTCTATTGCTAAAGCAAACATCATGATCACTGATTACAGGCACAGTCACTGTTCAGGAAACACTGCCTTAGTGAATACAGTTACAGGGGTGCTCCCATAAAGCAGTCCTAAATGCCTCATTTGGGATCTTCACGTTGCAAAAAGATGTGGCATTTGACACACACTCATTTCTTGAATGTGTATTACCTGTCTTACGTGTGATCATACTCATGTAATCACACAGAATCTCATTCTCAGATGTTTAACTCTGCCTCCTTGTTCCTCAGGGTCTGTGAATCACCCCTGCCGTGGAGTCATATGCCTAGCTTGTAGATGCAAAACACTGCAGAGAAAATGTATGGAATAACTCATATCTTGAAGGTAAAAAATAGCTTTTTTAAAAAGTGATATATTTTTTAAAATTTCACAGTATCAGAAATTGTACCAGAGACTTTAACTTCTGCAGATGTTGTGGATGATTAAGAAAACTGTTTCCTCTCTTCATTTTGTGATTTTCCAAATTGAAGAATCCTTTTTATGACTCAGCTGTGTACAGAGACAGACTTCCATCTCCAGAAACACACTTACCTCTCCACATTTAAACAACACATTGTAATAACCACAAATAATTCAATGTAAGTGGCAGTTTCAGTTCATGTAGCTCTCAGAGAGCTGTGCTACTGTAAAAACACAAGTTGCACAAACCCCATTGAAATTTTAGGCCAGAATCTGACAATACGGTTTAATAGTTATCTAATCTTTAGTGGTATAATACTTACAGAGAAGTAGTGACTGAGTTACAGGTAAGTAAGCCAATGAATTTACAGCTGTTTCCACCCCATGGAACACAGAGTCTCAAGAAGTAATGATTTGTCAACCTTTCTGTCTCTTGCTTGCAATACCGCAATAATTCATTGGCAAGCAGAGTAGTTGGAAGAGTAATTTTAAAGAAAATATTACTGTAGTTTGACTGTATTATAGGTAGGGAACCTAGCTCTGCATTTGTGTGTACACTAAATTCAAATGCAATAAGCTAAAACCCAGAAGCAGCTTAGTGGGTATTAGAGAATGACCTGAGGATGGGTTGCCAGTAAATTAAAGGCGGCAATATATCCAGGTTGCGTAAAGCTTTGTCAAAATGTTCCAAGTCTTTTCGTCTAGCACAGAGGCAAAAAAGGAATGGTGAAAGATACAAACAAAACCACACCACTTTTAAATGGTCATGATCTCAGTGCAGTCAGCATTGTATATGATCTTGTTGAGTGCTTTATATTTTCTCAGATTTTTTTTTTCTTTTCTCAGATTTCTTTTGCAATCACTCTTTAAATTCTGACTACATCTCTCACAACGTTTAGTTCACAGCTGAAGGAGTCTGCATGATTACATATTTTCATACTCCAGGAATTACGAAAAAATTGTCATGAATCTCTATCCTGACAGCCAAAGCCTGTCCTTGTGCAGAAAGGAACTGTGATCCTTTCCAAAGCATTCTTTCCCCGCCATCTTCACCAAAGTCGTGCACAACATTGCTCTTTCTAAGACATAGCAGAAAATAATATGATCATAATAAAAGGAAACAACCACATCTTCATGCTTTAAAGCCGTTCTTAGGCAACGTACGCATCTACCTAATATAGGAATTGTGTATACATAACAGGGTATGAACACATCTTTAGAAAAAGCCATAACTTGTAATAAAATTTCTACTTGTTAGAAATGTAAAATAGAGATGTCTGATCTGACTATAACATTAACAGTGTTGAAAGCATTATGCATAGTGTTTTTACAGAAATAACAAAGGCAAAAGAAAGTTTATTTCTTCTTTCACAAGAATGTGATATACCAACAAAATCTAAACAGATATAAGTAGATATAATTTACAACAAATATTAACCCATGTATATTTGAAGAATTATCCGAAATACCATTCCACTTTCCCAGCATGTTCATATCTACAGTGTTTCACACTCCAAGTACCTAGATTTCATAAGTCATCATGTGATTACACTACCTCGTTATTAGGTAGTGATCACTTATTAGTCCCACATGCTGTGTTCAACACTGTCAGTTCTATTTTCTTCTTACCTACATTAAAGAACCACAACAATGTTTTCCGAATGGACTTTGAGGGAAGAAAGTTGGGTTTCCTCAGATTATCAGAATGCTTTCCTCTACACTGATGACTATTTGAAATGGCATTTTGATGTGAAATCCTTTTACATCACAAAGCCAAATAATCAATAAAGGGAAAAGAGATGCAAAGCATTACTGAGATATGAAGAGCTAGCTGAACACCTTAAATTATTAACATTGCTTTTAATAGTTTTTGATTTACATTTAAATATAGACTTAGATAGATTTGGCATTACAAAACACATCCTGAATTGAGATAAGGTGCAGCCATACCATCCTGCTGTTTCCCACCCAGTCTTCACACTGATTTCATGAGAAAGGACAGCTGTTAGGATCCTCCTAACAATGCTGTTATCTGTAAGGCTGCAGCTACTTTGGCTGTGATCATGTCTCCAGCTGCCAAGACACCAGCACAGAACCCAGTACGTGGTAAGTCTTTATGTACCCTCCAGTACCATGTAGCCATATCTGAACTAACTTTAAAGTAGTTGCTTGGGTGTTGGTAACAGTCTAGCTATAGCAACATGGAGCTCAATGCAGCTGTGATGGCTATGTAGTCAAGGGAGATAAATTATTCATGCAGGGATGTTATAATGCGGTGAGATGTGTTTCTCACATTCATAGAACTCATTCTCTAATCTCTATATCGTGATTTTCCTTTTCTAATGTAAGTAAGTTTTAAACAATAAAAGCACGGGAACAATGAGTTTCTGTGAAAACATAATTAATTAAAATGATCAGCGTCCTCTAAAAGGTAGCTTGGTCAAAAGGTTTGGGAGACAGCTAATTTATACGTTGAAGAAGATATATTTTTGCACTAGTTTGAATAAGATGTAAGAAATTATGTGTAACTTTTCTCATGAGACTCTCACATGCCCATAAAAATATAATTTTTAATATATAAAAATGAAATATTATTTTAGTTGCTCATATAGCACAGCTCAGACCAATAGGTTAACATAGCCCTCAGAAACAGCCCCGGCTGTCAGAAAGATGATAAAGAGCTGAGCCTTCCTGTTTATGGAGCTGCATCCAGCCCTAGTACAACTATCTAAATGTTAGTTTCTTGTTCTGTATATTAAGTATTGTCTATAACTCAGTTTTGACAGTGTTGGTCTTCTCTACAGCACAGCATGGCTTCAAATATTCTGCCGCATGGGACAGCTGACAATTTAACATGAAAAAAAAAAATTATAATAGGAGTCATGTCATTCTGCCTTCCCACGTCCCATCTGTCCCTGCACCTGGTAGGAGTAGTCAGGAGTTGTCTTTGGCGTGAACACCATGTGTTCTTTGCTGAAGTGAAAATATGTATTTCTGTAACAAAGCAGAAATGCTGCATATTGGAGATATCCTTTCATTAATACAAAGCTTGCTTCATCTCCAAAATTTTGCAATCATCTTCTTTTGATTCGGCTGCCATCTTCCAAGTACTAACAGCATTAATGAAACCATTTGGACTTGGAACAAAAAGACCACTTTTTACTTTTCTTGCAAAAATCATAATCAGGCAACATGAAAGCTAAGAAGTTGCTTTCCAGTGAGGCTAAAATTTGATACAGGTCAATGTTGAAGTTCTGTCAGTATGTTTGGAAGACCAAGCCCCTGACAAAAAGGGGTTGGGAAATGAGATAACTATGTTCTTTCTGTAAGCGTCTCAAATAATTTTGTATTTCATATCCTATGGAAAAGCTTAGTCATTGGGTTAGAGAACATTCAGAAATCCTCTCTTCATCGCTTCTGCTGATGTTGTTATGCTTTTCAAGGAATAATTAAATAGCCACCAAGAGCAAAAAGCTCTAATTCACCTGAGAAGAAAAACCTGGATTCAAGTTCCTCCTTCATAAAATTGTTAAAATTTACACATAGCTACAATATTAACTTCGGAACTGAAATGAGGATCTCTGACCTTCAAGTGCATTACCTGATTAGTAGATTAAAAAGTCAACTTCTCACTGGTCCCATGAATCTTTAATTATTCATATGTAATTCAGAGCAGTTTTGGGGAATCAAGGCTTTGCCCTAGCAAATTGTGTCTGTAATCACACTGAAGTATTGTGATTTAAGTAAACTACTGGGAAATGACGGCTATAGATCTAACTCATCAGGAATATGAGATATTTAAATATAGCCTTATCTACCCTATATAGCCTTATCTATCCTAGATGAGTAATCTAACCATTGGCCTTTGAAGGAAAACATGTGAAACACCTGAACAGGTAATTCTTCCTGCACTGCTTCATGGGAAAGAAACAATCCTAGGTAAACCAAGCTGTCCCAGTCATAAGTTCAAAGGAAATTCCCTGTATAAGGGGTTAACTGAAGAGCTTGCCTATAAAAAAGAGGAGATGTTTTCAGAGTTTTCTACTTCACTTTAATGATATTAGTAATGATATCATGTTTCTGCTCCACAAAATAGTCTCCAAGGAACAAAAAAATAAAAATGGAACAACAGGTTTTCTTGGTAATATTTCCCTCCCACCCCGAGACTCTGGATTAGTGAAATTAGAATGATAATTCAAAATTTTTGAACTCTTAATGTTGTTTACAATACTGAAAAAAGATTCCATGTTTCCCGTGTTTTTCATAATGGTTCAACAGTTCAACTCAGCTGCCAGGATATTAATTTTATCACAGAAAGAAGGTTAATACACAGGTTCATTTCTAGTCACTCTGAATTCTTTGAGAGTATCTTTTCTGAAGACCTTAATAGCTTATGACCAACAACTGAATACTAAAAGCAATTTTAGGCAAGTGGGCTGACGGTAAATGGATGTTTCACAAATGTTACAGAATCCTTAATGAATAATATAAGTACATAAATACATATAATGTTTGAAGCTATTTCCTATTGTAGCAGATCTCATAGAATATTATTGCTTTTTAAAGCAAACTCAAGGTGGTAATATTTTTAAGTAAGTAGGCAATCATCATTAATTCATTAAACAAGAAAAAAGAATCATTTAATAGCTATGTGGGCACAATTTGCAAATACATTCATATCTCATAATTGAGCCAATGTGAACTTTTTTACCATAGTTTCATAAAATAAATATAGATTTAGCTAAACTAGACATAATTCTGGCTTAAAAAACTATATTATGAATATGTTATATTGTTTTTATTCACACATTTTTTTTTGCTATTTATTAAGTGAGAACTTGTTTGCATTCCAAGGTAAACAACTATAAATTATTTCCCTAAAATCTATAAAAATATAGGAAAAGGTTTCCAGCATCTCCATTTAAAAATACAAACATAAAAACTGTTCAAATGCAAAGATTCATATGTGGCACTGTAGACCAAGTCTTATTTCCAGAGAGTGACATAATAGTATCTAGTAGTTTTGATTAAAGACTTATTAAGTGCTCCTATGTCTGTTAGTAATGGAGTCTCAAATTCACATCTATATAGATATAATTTGATTGAAGTGCTTCTTCTGTATGTATACACATACAATCAAACTCTTTTTTCAATGTTTTCCCTATTAAAGCAAATATCCTCATTTAGTTTTTAATTGCTTCTGGATTATGTTTAGCATATTTTAAAGGAATGCTTTCAGCTTCACATTTGGCTGAAAAATATCATACCTACTATTCTATTTTTACTAACCAGTTAGTTTAATACATCTTAAAATGGTTACAGAAACAGTATTTGTTCTGGTGGTCTGTAAATTGCTTTTGAACGTGACCTTTGTATAGTGATCTTGTTAAAGTATCCAAAAATGTACACTATATAATGCATACTCTATTGTCTTGTAGATAATTTGTTTGCATTAATATGCCATGTCCTAAAATATTGCCAACTGTATCACATAGGACGCTTTTCTTTAAAACTGTTAAGATAGCAAAAACAAAGCTGAAATTGAAACCCATAGCAGATAATCATGGGCAGAAGTTCAGGTTTGCCAAGGCATTTAACACCCATTCTCTTGAGAGCTCCACTTCTGAACCATGTTAACATTCTGAGAAATTTCAGCCCCAGGAAGGAGGCAGGTTGGTTTGAGTGTCTGTTCTTGTTCTTGTTCACATTCCCAAGCTAGAAAGGCAAAATCAGGGCAAAATAACCAACTTAAAAGTTTATTTAGTAGGGATTTAAAAATAGGACATGCTACTTTAAATATATTCTAAAAGAAAGCTGACAAAAAGTCCAGATCTGTTTGGCATCAAGTCATTAAAAAGACCCCCTAAAACTAAGTGTGTATTAATTTAATTTGCTAAAATAAAGTGAATAGCGTAATTCTACAACGGGATGTATTTGGTTCCCCCGTCCATCTCATTTTTCATTTACCACAAGTCATTTGGCACACATATGACACCACAAGTGTGAATTGACCTGACCCAAGTAAATTTTTCAGGGTTATTTTAATGGATCCAAGTAACAGTGCAGTGCAGACTGTTGCATTGGCACAGCTGATGGAACGGCTTGTGGAGGTAAGGTGGTGCGATGCAAGGAGGGACATGTGGGTGGGATAAGAAAGTGCGAGATATTGGTGCTCAATTCCCATTATGAACTTCAGAGTTATGGAAGTGTGAGCTGCTGGGTCCACTCAGAAAAAAAAAATAAAGTGGGGGTTCAGCAATTCAGTAAATTGACACATCTTAAAATGTCATGGGTTCTGGGATCTGTATCCCAGAAAGTAGCCTTGGTGCTACATTACAGTGGGGTGGGGGAGGTGGCAGTGAAACTGCTGGGCCTTTGGGTGCTACAGACACTGCGACAGCACAGCATCTTTCTTGGAAATTTTCAGAGCTGGAGGAGTCCTGAACCACCCAACTGTGATTTCAAAATTATTCTTGCTCTAAGCAGGAGCCTAACCTCTTTTTTTATGCTGCTACAACCTCTGGCTTCTTATCTGTAGGTGATGAATCCTCTCCATAACCTTGTTCTGTAGCTGGGAAAACTCAACTTCATGCTTCATGTAGACTGAGGCTGAATTTTTGAGTACTTCTGTTCCTAAACAAATTTAGAAAAAAAATGGCAATTGCTAACATTTTCTTTAACCTACACAATCCCTGCTAACACTTACATGGGCATAGCTAATTTGCAGGGGAGGCCCAGTACAAAGCTGTTTGGTCCTTGCTTGGTTCTTTGGGTGTCTGAATAGCATGTAGAGTCTTTATTTGGGGGCAATAATTGCACTGCCTGCGCACCATTATACCTTCGCACTGTTCTTGTATAGATCAGTTTCAAGGGGAAACGCTCATCATCTCCAATTCCAAACCAGTTTTACCTAGTTAGCTTTGCAGCTACAATAGTAGATATGTGACTATATTATGTGTTAGCTAAATACTGCTGCTTTGCAGCCTACTCCCACAACATGGCATTTGTTTTTACTAATCCACTAAGGTATTATGATTCAGCAGGAAGCAGATTTTGTGGTTAAGGTATTCATGGTCAGGATGGTAGGCAGAGGACTTGGGTCAAAGGAATTTTCTGTATCAGAACCAATAAGCCTTTTTTTCAAGTACACAGGCAATTCTGAAACATAGAAGTCTTCAAGACTATGTCAGTCTCATTGTACATTATGCAGAATACTTCAGTTTAATTGGAGTATATTTAGAAAAAATCTATATAAATCCTTAAAATGAATATTTTCACACTACTACTCACAAAAGGTCTTGTTTGGAAATAGAATAAAAGGAGAACTAAAGCATTCTTTCAGCCCTCTGGCTGAAAGTTTCTCCTTGTTCTTGGAAGTCAAAGAAATGTCAATTTAAAACACTTTGATAAGAAAGGCCCAGGCTGCCATCACGGATCAAGGAAGATTTTGAGTATTTACGTCATATAGTTCCTTATGTTCATATCTGAGCTGTCCTAAAATATATCCCTAAAATTCCAAGACCCTCAGAATAAACCTAAACCTGACTTCTATCAGCAGCTGCCTGCTGTTTCACCTCGAAGAAACAAGGAATTCAGAAGCTGAAGAAGAAGCCAAGCTTTATTCTTCTCATCTAAAACTCCCATTTCTTTCAGTATAAAAGAAAAAGTAAATGAAATGCCACCTTGTTACATCTTCTGTCTGATACCAATACCTTCATAGGATGCCCATAAATCTGCCTACATTGCATTTTGCCATCAGCCACAAGTATACACTTTATGCCCTGTGAGCCATTGAAGTCATCTAGGAAATACCCTCAATCACACTTTTACAGAGCACATAGAGTGTACCTATCAGACTGTAAAGAAAATAACAAAAATTGCAACTATTTTGAATCTTTACCATCAAGAAGCAAGGTGACTGTTTATGGGAAAGTAGGAAATTGGAGCTTTCTCAATATTCCTCTTATCCAGAGTCTCTCATATTTGTGATACATTGGGTGGTATTTCTGCTGTGAACCTCCCTCAGACAAGCTATATTGCAGCTGTAAATTCTAGATCTAGCCCACAACATTGGGAAACATTCCCGAGCAGATGGTTTCATTCAATAAAACATCAAAGTACCATAGTAAATAATGCTGTTGAATTTTTTACCAGTCATTTTGCAGTGCCACATTAAACGTTTCCAAAGGCAGCTGAAAGTGAAAGGGACAGGAACATTTGGTAGTGAACGGAGTGCCATAGGGCTGTTTTAACTGGTGATGGTGAGATCAGGGAAGGAAATGAGTGTCTGAGTGGCACCTTTGGGATGGTCTTTGACTTGTAAAGAGCAGAGAGGACTGGGCAGTGAGAGGTCATCTGTTCTTTCACTGCCTCTTCCCCACTGAAAGAAGTTTGGTTACCCCTGCCTCCATCCAGCCCCAGCCAACCCTGTTGGCTCCTGTCTTTGTCCCTGTGTTTGGGGAAGAGAGATTTTGGGTGGGGTTTGCTCACTTTACTTGGGTGTCTCCTCACTTTTGAGAGAGCAGCTTCTAATAGCGTGCCTGCAGGCAGTAGCAGGAGAAAGTTTTCTCCAAAATCAGTCAAATTCTGCAGTTCAGAACAAAATGTCAACAAAGTGGAGAGAGATTGTGGAATTAGATGGCCTTGCCCATATATCATAGGCTTCATATGCTAAAAATAGAATAGATACCAGCACTTTGAGAATATCCTGTATGTGAGGACAAGGGCAGCCATAAACTAGAATTATCTAGCCAGCCAGGCAAGTGATCTGAAGGCTTCAGTGTCCTGCTACTGAAGTCAAAGGGCAAGAAACAGTTCATTGCATAAGCCTCAGGGAAATTCTAAAGATTAAAAAAAAAATATCTGTGTTTGATTTGTAGTATCCTGCTATTGAAAGAAAAGAACAGTTTAGTATGATCACAGGTTTTAAGTCATTCTTTGAATTAAAGATTAGCATATATCTGTACATAAGAATATCTCCTCTTCTTTATATTCTTTGCAATGAACACAGCACTGCATGGATTAAACATGCAAGCAATTTAGCACTCGTAGGACTTCAAGCGTAAAACCCAAATCAGCTAATGCAAAATGTAGTATTGGAATTTCCTGAAGGAGATTCGAAACATAGAACACCTTCCCATTAATATACAAATTGAAGGCAGCATTCTTTTTTTTCCCGTCTCCTTTGTCTCAAGGCACAGAAAAAATCTAGACAGTAGCCAACACAATCTAGCACAGCAACATTCACAGCTCTATCTAATGTTGCATCTGTGACTGTCATTTTTTTTCATCTCCAAAAAGCAAAACTCAGATGCAGCCTGTGCCACAGCACCCCCACCTCTGCCCGAGCTGGTTCCAAGCAGTTCCTGCGCTGGATGTGAATTTTCGTTATGCAATGGGATCAGGCGTGGGTCAAACAACTGCTTTTTACAGAACAGCCTGTGTGTGAGCCACGGCGAAAGGCAAACCTAGGTTAAACCCAGAGACAACGTGTGTCACTCTGCTATATGGCAGGGGATTCCCTGAAGGTCTGGACAGCGAGTGGCCTGGAAGCTGTAGCTCTACAGCAGTGCAGTTTGCCTGCTTTCCCCTTTCCCTCTCACCAGACCTCTAACGGGCTAAAGATACAGAACCATGATTAGTACAAGAACAGCAAGAATAGAGCAGGCAAATGAAGGAGAAGCATAAAAGTGAATTTAAAAAAATGAAACCAATTTTTTAAGCATATACATTCTGGCTGGATCTCTCCAGAAAAAAAAAAAAAAAAAAGAGAGAGAGAACTGGGTATAAACAGGACTTTTGTCTTCCTTAGTCATGACACATTTTAATGAGATTTGAAATGAGCACAGGAAGACAGAGCAAGATAACAAGGTTATCTCCAACTCTAAATCTTCACACTATTTATGATGCTAAATTTGCAGGCTATGCTGCTCACTTACATTTCCATAAAGTAGCATAATAAAAGAAAAAGAACAACTGGTTGGTAGCAATTTTTCCTCTGAACTGTCCTTTCTGAAAAAAATATATGCAGTCCTGTGGGTTCTGGTATTCTTTTTACCTCTGCAGCATAATCTTCCTTTTGTATTTAATCCCTTCTTTGTGCAAAGATAAAGAGAATAAATGTACATCCAGACTTCTGCTCGCCTAAGTGATATGACTCATTCATACAAGCATCTGTACCCCTTAAGGGACTGTCACAGCCTTTTCCTCTTAATTCATTAATTTTACTTTTCTGTATACTGAAGAACTGCTAATAAAGTAACTTTTCTCAATTGATATTGAGTCTCCTCTATGCCCCTGCAGGCACCTCTTCCTCTTCAGGACTAAAAATACAATGTGTTGAACTCTCCCCACAGATGCCATGACAGAGGCGTATATCTTCTAACATTCACCCCATCTTCTAGAAATATCCTTTGCTTTGTAGATTGCAAATAGGAACTAATGGCATGCAGCAGTGTCTGCAAAAGTAAGAAGTTTTAAATATTTCCCACTACCACCCAACATACATCTGATCCTGCCAAAATACAGCTACAAACTGGCTAGCCACTTTCTAAGGAAATTTTTCTTTAAAGCTCTCAGCTGTAGTTACTGCATAAAATCTCATGGCTTTCTTTGCCTTTGAATACCTTTCCTCTGTGGTCCTGAATTAATCATAGGAGTGGCCTTTAAACCATGGCAAACTAGAAAAACTTATTTCACCAATTCAGTGATAGCACCAACATATTAAATAAAAAAAAAAGAAAAGGCAGGCATACCAAGGAGAGCATGACCTTTTTCAAGATATTTTGTTTCTCTGCCATTCTCACAAAGACATTAACAGTTAGGTCTTCTTCTGGTCTTCTAATGTGGGGGTGAATAAGTTAACAGCAGAAGAACATGGAGTCCATCTCATTTGAGGAAAGCTGGTATATTGTCCCAGTTTACACTGGTATGAGTTGGTATCATTAAATCTTTTCCTTGTTTATGAAAAATGTCATCATTTGTACAGGAGAGGAACAAGATAACTAACACAAATATTAGTTGATTTAACAGTAAATGGAGCTTGCAATCAGTAATGGGCAACATAGGTATTTCAGGAGCTCCCTTAGCATCTTCAGAAGAGGTGTAATGTTAGATAGTATTATATTACTCAAAAAATGACATAGGTAATTGTAAGATTAACTGGAAATGTGAGTTCTCTTATCTCTGCTGAATGGAAACCATCCTATTTGCATCACCAGTCTTTGATCAGATTCTCAGATTATATAAGTATGTCTGTGTTTGCAGAGATTAACAGGATAACATAAAAGCAAGCAAAAGTTCATGTTTAAGTAGTTTCTTTGGTGCTTCTGACACGTATGAAACAAAGGGAGTACTAAATATTGCTAATCCTGTCATTTCAAAGAGAAATAGCCAGGTTTATCTCATATATTACTCACCTCAATTAGTCTGGAGAGGAGTAGTGCAATGATTCACTTCTATTTAAAGTCATTTAAAGGTTTAGATAACTGAACATTCAGAAACTACACATATAAATCCATGAATCATTGTAGCACAACTTTAAGATACCACTTTCTTTGAAATCACTGTTTTCATTAAAAGTAAGGCTATAAGCTACTTACTGAATGTTATGGGTATGAAAAAATGTAAGCTGTGTTAATGGGATGTATCTGATTAATGAAAACTAGGTGAATGTAGAGTAATAGCTCTGAGACTGTTAAGTGGCTGTGCGTGCCAGTGAAATATACAGTCTGATACCCTTTTAAATCTCAAGAGGTAAAAAAAGAGAGTAAGGATTAGGGAGATTTGTACAATACAGTAGAAGTATGTTTTGGTGAACTTATTCTGAATCCTTTTTCCTCCATTGTGTAGCAAGTGTGCACAGGAGTGTCTTAAACTCAAGTTGAACCAAGAAAATTGCCTAATGTGTTCTGAATGTTGGTCCAGTATTCCCTTTGGGCCTCTACACGTAATACTGCCCCAAAAGGACATCCCAGCTAAGATTGAAGTGGAATGCCAATTGTATTAGCCAAGAGTGTACCAGCCTTGTCCACATTTTGAGGCCTATACTCCTCGAAAGTAGCCTTAGACTGAGAATGTATTTGGTGTGTAGTCATATGGTCAGACTAAGGGTCTGCAGATGAGTTCACCAGGTTGAAAGCTTTCATTCAGCTATTTGCATCATCTTTGAAGGAGGAGATACTGTTTTCACTTTCTTCACATCAGAACCAAAATTATTGCATGCACATGGTAAGACAGAATATAGGCTCCATTAGCGTGCAGTGTCCACGTCCATCCCCAATGTATTTGGTATGTTTTCCTCAGCTAAAGCAGTAAGGCCAATCAGGGCTACATCACTGAGCAGGTAACTCGGTGGGCAGTGTTTATTGTTTGTGGGCAGTTTAGAGGAGGACGGAAGCTTCTCCAACATCAGATACACTTTGTAATTATTCTAAGACATATATGCAGAACACCAGGTACACAGCATATCAAGTTAATGATTGTCTTTCAAGGTAAGAAGAATTGGATGTGTTGCTTTCCTGGAAGCTGGAGTCTCATGTTATTTGATGACCTTATCACCAAGCACTCGGATATCGTGTAATGGCAAGCTCAGATGGTGAATGAGGGACATTTTTGCGGATATTGCAATGACTGGCAATTCTTTATTAGTTCCCAGAGGAAACAGACAATGATGAAGATGGTAGAGTGATCCCTAAAAGAAACCACAAACCATATTTCTCAAGCAAAGATGTACTCCATTATTGCAATCACAATTGTATGAGAAGAGACTAAAAGGCAGGGTAGCTTGTAAGAGCAAAAAAAAGAAAATGAAATATAATTAAAAACCAAAATTCAGGAAGCTTATTTGGCACAAAGTAATTTGGTCCCAGATGTTCTTTTTCTTTGGAACCAAGAATGCAGAAGATCACTGAAGGTAATAAGCAACAGTCATCAGCTATCACACACTGAAATGCATGCTAAGGAACTAGACAAGGGGTTAAAATCCAGTGGTTTGTTTGGGTTTTTCTTTTGCTATCCAGGCTACAATGATCAACAATTATTGCACATCAATGTGTAAAAAGCAACACAAACAAGTCATCTGACAGAGCTTATAGCCTTATTCCCCTCTCACATTTTTTTTATCCTCTCTATGAAGAGTGCTGGAAAACACTGTCTATTAACTTGTATTGTCTTTTGTGTCAAACATCATTTAGATTATTTTATTCTGCTTATAAATATTCACTTTCCCCAGATTTCTTTAACAGTGTTACATTAAGAATGAATTTAGTTTAGTGGCTTTTTTTCTAACTATGGCTGATCAATAACACTGCACTTAATGTATTATGTGAGTGTTGCATTTTGGTACCCCTCTGTTTACAATATAGCTTCAACTATTTGCCTTTCAAAGTGAATGCGGTAATGTTTACTAGCTGATATGCTTTCTTCCTGTAAATTCTATTTGGGAACAAAACATTAGCTGAGAATACACTTCTATCCCTGAGGCCAGGAAATATCCTTAGGTGTTTTGGGCCTTGCTCAGTTAAGTTAGATACTTATTGCCTATGTTGTTTTGACGCATCCCTGGTGAAGGATGAGCAGCGTAAGTGTCAGTAGTGTTCAAGTCATGGTAGTGTGTACCTGTTACATCCCTTATTAGAACTCCATTCTGTTTGGGACTGTAGAAAACATCTGTAGTAGTATCTCTTTTCTGAAGTGTTTTCAGACTGTCAGCTGAGAAAAGGGGGATATATTATTATACTTCTGGGGAAAAGAAGCGTTAGAAGATGAAGGCTAAAATTCACAATTAACCTCAGACCATATTTATACTGAGCAAAGAATCAGGCAAAGATCCTTCCCTTATCTGCAGCAGAGCTGACTCCTGACTACAAGTATTAGGGTCAGGAGAGGTGAAGTTAATTAGCATTCATTGATGTGGCTTTTTTGCTTTGGCGATCTCATGGGGGACACTCACCCCTCTCCTGCTGAGCCTAGAGCTGGATGATTTGGCCTGGCCATGGTCGCTCAGGTCCTCAGGTATCTCGGGAAGCTGAGAAATGTGACTGGACTTAAGGGACAGAAAAGTCAGATCTGGCCAAATCTTGTTTTACACAAACTACTGGTTGATGTCGCTTTCTTTATTGTTTTTTTCATTGAGGCACAACATACAATTCCCAGTAAGTCATTAAACAGGAACTTTTTATCTTTACTTCTAATTTTCGCAAAGATAGGCATCTATGTTCTATACCTCAGACCCAAGAGTCTTAACAAAACCACCATCACACAGCTCACAAGAAAGAGCAGTTAAGCTGAGTTGACAGATATATAACAAATTGAACCTTAAATTTTGTAAGTGTAGACCACAAATGATATCAGGCCAGGTGTACTGGAACCACTAATGCAAACTAAAGGTACAGACAGATTTTCCTTTTTTTTGTCAGGAAGAATGACTAATTTTGAACAAAAACAATGGAGGGAAAGGAAAATGAAGAATATTTGTGTGTGTGTATTTGTGTGTGAAAGAGACTCTCAAGTGTCTAACTCTCTAGTGCCTTTACAGAGCACTACAGCTATCAGCAATTTACCCTCGGAAAAGGAGCTGTCAAGTAAATGCTTTCCTATTCACATCATGTGGTACATACAGATCCTGAGCTGATCCATGCCTCATGATTGAGCAGACAGGTCTCTTCCCTGCAATCAATGTCGATTAGAAACTGGTTTTGTGGTACTGACAATCTGTTGGGACTAAAATAAAATCTCCTAGACCCTCCAGTAATGAAAAATTATCTACACGAAAGGAAGAAAGAGTACAAAAAGGATTTCAGAGTCCTATTTATGACCTTTAAAACTGAAAAAAGGTTTTTCTCCAGTAAGTAAATAATCCTTCTTTTTATTTTTTCTTTCATTAAGCACACTTTGATTGATTATGACCTGCTCTATCACAGTGGACCAGATTGGAACAGATCGGCTACTTCTGAAGAAGAAAAAAAAAGCCTTGTCACTGGAGTGTGGAACAGAAGACAGTCAAAGTGAAATCAGGTTAAAGTGTCATTCACCTGAATGAATCAAGTGCTAACAAAAGGTTCACGGTGTCAAATATCCTTTTCTATAAACTCTGACCTTTTTAGGTTATTATCTTGGGAGAAGCCTGTATCTTCTGGCTAGCAAATATTCAGAGACATATAAGCTGTTAAGTGGCAGTATCTGTACAGAAAAGTAAGAGATATTTCTTCTCCCTTTCTTGTGCTTTGGCCAGAACACAGCTGTTAAGATCTATGATGCTCCATTGTCCTTGGCCTAATGGGAATATGGTATAAGCCTGGCTAGTAAAAGTTGCACAGTCTGATAGTTGTTCCATAATGTAGCGGTTTCTTAATAACTTCACTGCATTGAGCTGTGAACAAAACATCAGCCAGTTTCTTATAATCATCACCTTCCTTACATTTGTAACTCTCTGCTCTAGTTTTCCATTTCAATGTGTTAATCTTTTATTCTGAGGTCCCCTTCAACATGGAAGAGTTAACTGAATTTACATAATCAGATCTCATCACATTTCCATTTCAAATTATTGATAATTAGTAAGTAATAGAGGTAGACTTTCTCCTCCTAAAAAAAGCCAAAGAACCATGGTTCCTGAAAAGCATAATGAACTTAACAGGGAAAAAGGAAAAAAATATCCTTCTAATCCGTGTCTGGAGTTCTTTAAAGATAAAGTCAATAGGTTCTCTCCAACTTGTAGTGTCAGTGCTGGAGGAGATGATAGAAATAAGTGTCCTTCTGCTTCCAGTGACCAGAGATTTGTACTCGGAGGTAGATCATTCGAAATAATTGCATAACGAAAATACAGCAAGTTGCTTGCAATTTGTAGAGAAACAAAACTGGGACAAATTTTTAAGAATACAGGAAACCTTCAGAGGTTTTTTTCACCTTCTGTGAAGATCAGGCATGAACCTGCATGCTGTGTGGCAGGGGTAGGGGAGGCAGAAATCACATTGTGGTTCCCATGGCCAGCATACCTCAGGGTTGCAAACATAAGATTTGAGCTGAGAGTAAAAAGGCAGCTTGAATTTTAGCAAGTACTCTGGCTCAGGAGGCTAAACAGAAATAGTGGAAAGCACAATCAATTTGTTTTTCAGGAAATATCCAGTGTCCGTAAATTGATTCATGGGATGAAGCTGCCAGCAGCCAGTGCATGAATTCATGCAGGAAGTCAGAAACATGCTGAGAATGTGTGAAACAAGGAAATTTCGGCAACTGCAGGGAAATTTCTCCTGAGCTAGAAAAGTGTCACAAATTTGTTTCAGAAAAAAAAAAAGTGCAGAGAGAGGAATTGAATAAGAATTTAAATTTACTGAAAAAAGACACACAGAGGCACCTATCTGGCAACATCTGGTCCAGTTGTGAAGGAAGGGATAGCTGAGATATGTGTGCTGGTTTGCCTTGTGGTCAATGCAGCTGATGTTAGGCAGAGTGGGCTGTGATTCAGAATAATTGCCTTTAGCTTTAGAAGAAGGATTCTGGACACTGCAGAGGTTGTTTACATCCATACTCTCACTGTCTTTGCAAATCTGATGCCTTTGAAGCATGAAAATCTTGGTTGTTGTAAGTTAAAAAAAAATACAGATGACAAATAGAAACCTTATTACATTAGTATGGTCAATACAGTATATGAACTGTAAGGAAAAAAATCTGCCTGGTAAAAAGCCCAGCAATGAAGTAGTAGAAATAGAGGAAAGTACGTACCTTTGCCTAATTCTGTAATTCCATGGGCCATATCAACTTCCATTTTATTTAAAAGATACTATTTAAACACACACAGTATCTTTTACATCACCAGTGTCAGTCACTGTTACACCGCTTATTTATCCTGTCCTCTACAAGACAGGAATGTTAACTGCTTACGTCCAACTTACATTCCACATTAAATCCCATAGTAAGTAACTCTAAATTTGAAGCCTACATTACTTTTAAGAGTCTTTTCTAAATTTCTCACTGAGGAAAAATGAATACATTTATTGCTCTAAAACAAGTATCTTTGAGGTGTATATCACTAGAATTAGAAGAATATGTCAAAATTTGAGAAATGTCACATATTCAAACTTTTATATAACCAAATATCTTACTAATACCAGTCTTTTAAAAAACTATTTTTATGGAAAATTTGCAGGCAAAACTGTTTTTAAAAGCAAGTTAGAGATGGAAAGGATATAATTTTTATACAATATAAAGTGGGAGTACTTTTTTATTAATATCATCATAAAATCCTTCTTTTGAAGCACCAACTTCTCAAGAAAGTAGGAGAGATGAAGAAATGTGAATAGGTAAAGTTTTCCTGCTATGAAAACTAGGGTCTTAGTCAAATAGCCGAGGCACCTGAAGTCCTTGAAATTCACACAGTATTCTGTTCTCCCCGTATTAACAACAAATATGTATAAAAGAATTACTGCTAGTTGTGGTTTTTTTTGATCTAAAGACTGATGTTTTTAATCTGAAAACTTATCACACTTATATAATAAAACTCGTTGGTTGCTTATAGCAGACAGTTCTTAGTTAAGTGCAGTTAGTATAATCCTGTTTAGAAAGAGAAAATTCTGGAGGGACTCCTGACAGTTTTGGAAGCTTGCTGCAGCTCTTGCAGCACTGATGCTCAACTGGAGCACTGGCGCAGTGCGAACCACAGGCTGGCTGAGATGCACCACACAAAGCAACCATATTTTCCAGACATTTAGAAGCCATGCTCTTTTTCAAGCTCCTCCTCCTTTCTGAACCATCAGCAACTTACTGCCTTGATTCTAAATAGGCATCCACCAGCTTAAATAGGCATCCACCAGCTTATACATTCACATACACAGTCGCAGATGGTTCAGAGCCCAATCTGTAATCTACCATAAGGAAGCTGAGCTGATTTAATAATGACCACTATGAAATATCAGTACAACCCACACTGAGTGGATTAAGGAATGGCCAACTGACAGCCCTCAAAAGCATCTGTCAGTGAGGAAACTGCCTCAGAACAAGGATTTTTTCCTAGTAGGTATACACAGACTTTTTGATAAAACTCTTACCAACACAAAAAAAATCAATCCTCATAATATTTGGGAATGTCTCAAAACTGAAACCTGCACCAGAAGAAGGTCAAGGTAGGATTGAAGTGTTAAGTCCCAAATTATGATACAAAATGCTGATCTTGCTAGGGTCAAAGAAAATCTGTCCTTGAAGATCTCCAAGTGGCATTTTAACTTTAAAGTTTCCAAGATGTGAAAGGTCTGCCTTTTCCCAATTACCCTGATATCTATTTTCTCCTTCAGACTACTCGAGGTCTAGCAATCAGCATGGCTATAACACAGTGATTACAAAAGGCCACTCACAAAATGTAGTTACTGCTACCCACTGTATGCAAAACTGATTAAAATCTGTTTAATGCTATATGCCAGAGTTGATCAACACCAAATTAAAAAAAAACCAAAACTTTAATGATTCAATATGATAAATTGTTGAGAGATTTGTCTGATGTAAGTCTATCTCAATGATTATTTGTAGTGTGACTAGAGGTTTACTTTAAGTAAGGTAACACTTTAGCATGACATGCTGTTTTTTGTTGTTGATAGCTATGCAATCCTGTTTCCCTTGTTGTTTTAATTGGAATCAAGCAAATGTGACTTCTCATGCTATTTTTTGTTTACTTCCAAAAATCTCTCATGCTTACACTTGTAAAAGGTTGCAATCTAATACCATCTAATTCCACGGTAGTGAGGCCTCAGATTTATCATCTAATTTGTTTTCAGAGAAAATTTGCTTTACTGATCTCCCTTATGCAGGACAGATGGCATTACACACAAATGAACTCTGGGTACGTTTTGCTGTCTACTACACCACTGACTTTCAGAAATGGACATTTGGTTTCATATAATTACTCTACATGGTAATTTTTATGGTTATACTGAAGTTTTATCTGAAGTATCTGAATGTAAGACATTAACAGAACATATTCTTCATAACGGTATTTTCTGTTTCAATAAGCCTTTATCTTCCCAATTTCTATTTCTGTGCCTGGTATCTCTTTTAAAGAAGGGAAGGTTAACCAGTTATTGTGCCTTATTGCGTCTTTGTGCCTTTCATAGGAAATAACAGATGTATAATATTTATTTTTATTTTTATTCCAAAACCAGTGAAGTTCATCCAAGAGTCTTCAAAAGTTTTATTTAATCGCTATCATTAACCTAAGGATAATAGGTACTTGTGATTTTCCTCAGAAATTTGGAAACTGCAGTTAATAAATCTTGCATCTTTCCAACCTTTTAAGTACAATTTTGTCATGATGAGTGAAATTAAACAAAACCACCACACGCCAGGCTTAGAAGCAGCCTTTACATGTTTTTCTGCAGGCATTAAGGCAGTACTTACAGCAGGGAGGGAAAAGAAAATCCTACAGTGAAGAAATCAGAGACAAGAAAAGTGTGTAACTTGCTAGTAGCTATTAACAGTGATGCCACTGGCTTAATATTGCACACAGTTTTCTGTGCCAGAAACACCTTTCTGGCATTCATTTTCAAGTAAAGTGTAATGTTTGTTAAGTGTTTCCCTTACAGCTGTTCCACTCCATCAAGAAATATCTATGTATCCTATCAAAACTGTTGAAGGCACTTTATATTGCATATGCGTTCAGTTTTTGCTGGATGGGTGGATGATTGCAATGTCTGTCTTTGGATTCTATACAACTCCCTTTACACAATTCTCATTAAATCAAGAGATAAACAGAGGGGCTCATAAAGTCAGTATCAGTCATCAAAGTCTTCACAGAGCATCAGGGACCTCCTGCCCTTCTCCAGGGAAGTCGCTACCTGAGGTATCAGAACTTTGTATCAAGAAGCAGTGAAGACTATGTAAAGGGCTACTCACATTTTAAGTATTTTCCTGTCTGAGCAGGGTCCGCTTATTATTTTGAGCCCTGTGCTTATTATATAAGACCACAGTTCCACAGTGGAGCAGAAGCAACAGCTTGCTGCTGCCAAAAGGACACTCCCTCCTTCCTCATCCCTATTTCTCCTTTTCCCTCTCTCCTTCCCTGCCTTCCCCCTCCGCACTGTCCTACTGCTGACAGCCAGCATGTCCTGCCTTCTGCCTTGTCCTGCCCCTAGAGCACTTTGAAATCCTTCACTGTCTCAATTTACTTCATTAACCTGGCAGAAAACTACCTGGCTTTTGCACAGTGTTGTATGTCCTCAGTTTTAATGAGTTTTACATGGACACACAAATTCAGTAGGTTGTTACAGCTGGCACAAAATAAAGTGTGAGACCACAGGGCCGGGAGTAGGGAAGGGGTATAGGCAAAGGGAGCAGGACCTCTTCTTCCTGGCAAGAGGGTGACATGACACCAGCTCAAAAGATTTTCAGGCATGTAAACACTGGGCTCAGCGCTGCTGCCCCGGCAAGGAATGGGCTGCTTGTAGGTGCTGTGGCATGAAAACTCTGGATCTCTTGCGTACTGCAGGGTGTGAAAAACAGCACAAATTGCTTAAACTGCCTCCTTCATCCCACTTTATAAAATCAAAGCCTAAGAGTTAATTTATAACTCTGTAAACGTAGTTGTAATTTAATCAGATGAGGGTGAACCATATGGGTAACGTCATTGAAATACATGTTCTAGATTATCTCTTTCAGCACTCCTGTTATCTCTTCAAAATCTGATACCTATCTTCTAGAGATATTGAAGAGAAACAGAATAGTACACCAATGCCTAATGACCATGAATTAATATGGTGCTGTAGTAGTATGATTGTAATGGTGTAAGGATATTTGTTACATGAGACTGTAAGAAGAGAAAATATTTGTCTTTAGATCAACTACTACTGCTGAAATAATACAATCCCTTTTTAAGGGGTCACCCAGAATACCTTGAAAGGGGAACAGCAGGTAACCACCTGCAATATTTGTGTTCAGAATAAACCCATCTATTTCCCCTGTGTTGCAAAGGCAAGTCAGAAATATTTTGTAATTCACTGTGTTAAAAGCAGCATGGACAGCAATACTTTCAGCAAGTTCTTACCGAGGCCAGGACCTTGCAAGTAGGTCACAGTTTAATACCACTAATGTAATCTCTGTTTCATGCCTGAGGCTGGACTCTGATTGTTGATTTAACATCTCGTTCAAACTGGATGCTTACTACTTTCTAGTGGTGAACTGGAAGCCTGAGATGGGACCAGAGCTGAAAGGTTTTTGGCATCTTGCACTAGTTTCTTCAGGATTCAGTGAAGAAATCTACTTTCTAATCAGATTTCTTCTAATTTGAAATGACAAAGTTTGTCATTTATTGCCAGAAAGAACAAGGATTAGTTTCAAAGTTTTCAAGAATTTCAAGAATTCTTATCTTGGAGAAAATTGAAGAGGAGACAAGGAGAGTAATAAAATAGGTGTTTATTTTGCACCTGGTTCAATATATGATGAGATAATTGCACAGTTCACCTACACTCGTGAGCAATCGGTGCTTAGTTTTGGTGGCTGATCAGTGTTGTTTATGCAAAAGAGCTCTTCTGCATGCAATTTTGCCATTCTTGCTGGCAAAGAGTGGAAAACAATCTAACACTGTAAATCGCGTTAGTCGTTTATAGTGGTGGGATTATTCTGACCATACGTCAGACCTTGCAATTTTTCTCCAAATCGTAGTCCTCTTCTGGACTTGGTTTTGGAAATAGGATGTCTGTAGCCTTTAGTGATAGTGAACTACAGGTGACTCTATGGTTATTTCTAACTCACGAGTGTTTCGGTGATGCATTTGGATATATGGTGTCTCAGCTGCTATTACAGACAAGCTAAGGACAGAGATGAGAGGCTCTCAGCTTCAGAGCAGGGAGTCCCAAAGCTCTGAAATATTATCTGTAATGCTATCAATATTAAGGCCTGTACTTTAATCACATAGGCTGTGAATATGGTTCTCCAGGCCATGCTCCAGAAAAGGACAGCCAAGTCCCAGTATAGGAATAGTGCATATTTGTCAGACTGAAATATTTCTGCCAAGCATTGTTTGTTGGTTTTTTTTGTTTCACAACAGCATCTGAGAAAACAGGGTTGGGATTCAGTTCACAGAGGACAATATATAAACACAGATGACAATGCATGCGGTGTCTATACTCCACTTACAATGAAGACCTACTCAGTGGTGAAAAAAAACAGCGTTTAGGTCAGGGTGAACTGAGCTTTTTTCTTGACTGTCTTGCCTAGATAGCTGTCACTTACCAAGGGAGTGTAGACAATTACAGGTAGATAGCTAAACTCAGGTGTTTTAATCCTCCCCTTCCCAATGTAACCTCATGAAACAGAGAGGAAACGACTATAAAGAGATGTCCATGGTAAAAAACTAGTGCAAGCCAGTTTGGTGTCTCTGAGTCAAGCTGCTATCGACAGCAATAAAACTGCAGACCTCGTCTCTGCCCAGTCAGCACGCCCTGTCTGTAGCCCTAACCTGCAGGGACTGACTCGGAGCTGAGGAAGCAGTTTCATTTTCCTTCCTATACTCTGTTGAGACTGCCAAACCCAGCCCAACTGTGAAGGTGCCTTTATGATTCAGACAACTTTCAACAAAAAGGACCAGGATTTATTAGGCTCGTTTGGTCATTGTTATCTTAAAAGACTGAAGAAACAATGAACCACATCCAGCCTTGGCATAAGTACAGCCCGCACAAAAATAACTACTGGCCTTCTCCCTGCAACTCAGTGTGCATCCATTCATCAGTAGGCTTTGTCTTGTAGCCAGTTTGGAGCTCATGTGCCAGTGTTACAGTCCAAACCAATTTTGATTAGTTGGGTTTTTCTCAAATCAGTTGCTGTGAGACAATATGAACTAATTTACTGAAGTCCCAGGGTTATACATATAGTCTAGATATACCCCAGACACTAATCCTACAACCTTATTAAAATACACAATAGAAAAGAAAAAAAAAAACAACAAAACCACAGACTGCCTAGAAAGTGTTTTGGTGGGTTTTTTTGCAATAAAACACTCCTGATAATTCAGAGGTCAGACTTTATTTTTAATACTTTTCCATTATTTGAACCTGAATAGAATGAAGACCTATAAAATGTAATAACCAGAAGCATTGTTTCTTGTCTCTATAAAGAGAAATACCTCTCTTGCTTTTGTGTGTGTGCATGAATTCATAGTTTCTTGTGAATTTTCAAAAAGAAACTCCATTATTTCAGTAATATCTCTCCTCCTTCTGCGAAACCTGGATATTAACATTCTCTGGGAATATTAGACTAATTAAAATTAGATCAAAATAATGTAAAAAAGGAAATGTTTATTCACTGACTTCACAGTGTTCATATAATACATCCATTTTCTTCCTAGAAAAGGTAGCTTTTTAGTCAATCCATTTTTCTGTTTGAATTTGAATCTAAAACAATTACTTCCCCTCATCCAAAAAGGTTTCACAGTAATCACTGTTGCCAGTCTCAGAGTGGGCTTCTGCAATTTTATCCTTGATTTCCCTGTAAGAGGACTAGCACCCTTAGATTTGTATATATATGTTTGGTTAAATATATCTCTTCTCAAATTAAGTTACAAGCGAGTGTTAGAAACAAGACTAGAATTTTCTTGTATCTCCCTTCATTATTGATTTGTCTTCTTTCTGATTTGCCTTTTTCTATATTTAAAAAACTTTTATGTATACATTGCTAAAGAAATATGTCTACCTCTCAAACACATGAGTTCATCATTGGTGTTAGGCGTGTATTCTCTGGTAACACTTGTAATTTCAGACATTAGGTTAACATGCATACTACCACCACAGATCTAAGCCTTGATTGTCCTTCATTCAAGGATAGAGATTGCACTCACCAATCAAACTGTTAACTTACAGAATAATGCCTCGGGTAGGTATGGTATTAGTAACAGTTACACTTGTTTTGTTAAACCAATGGCTTTGAAGATAGGCTGTTTGTAGGTACATGGTGAAGATGAAAGAGTAGCAACTACAGTCTTAACTATGGTAACAAAAACTTCCTGGGAAGACAGGATTTTCCACCATTCTACAGATGAAATGAAAGCTGAGTTTCCCTGGGAGAATATAAAGACAGCATCTCAAAATTGTATTTGTAGATTAGTATGTTAGAATAATTTACTAGATTAAGTGTTTCCGTGTGGTCTACTGTTAGTTTCCTGTGTCCTTTAAATACAACAATGTTAAATTTATATTTTGGACAAATAACGTTTTATCAATTAAAAAAATAAAATTGCAAAGCAAACAGTTAAATTCTCTCCAGCTTTAATTTCCATCTGTCTGTCCAGACATGGTTCAGGAATGAGCACAGGAATGAAACCAGAGCGTTTCAAAAATTAGAATGGTCTATGGGCTGAACTTCATCTTCCTGGTCCTTCAAGCAGAACCCACAGTGGTGTCTGAAAGATAAAGATTCAGAAAGTGAATTAAGAGCAATGGTCTGGAGTTAGCTAGTAGTAAATGCTGAGGGTACGGGAAGATATATGACATCTCATACCTTTTATTTTTCTCAGTAGCTGCATGGTTGAAGTATTGGTTTACTCTGCCTAGAAGCATTTGGTCAACTATCTGGAGGAAGAAACCCTCACTTTTACATATCTAGTTTGATCACAGACACAAAGATGACCAGAGGGCTGGAGCAACTCTCCTGTAAAAACAGGCTGAGAGAGTTGGGGTTGTTCAGCCTGGAGAAGAGAAGGCTCCAGGGAGACCTTACAGTGGCCTTCCAGTATCTAAAGGGGACCTACAGGAAAGGTGGGGAGGGACTATTTACAAGGCAGGTAGTGACAGGGCAAGGAGTAAAGGCTTTAAACTGAAAGAGGGTAAATTTAGATTAGATGTCAGGAAGAAATTCTTTACTGTGTGTGTGGTGAGACACTGCCCAGAGAAGTTGTGGAGGCTCCATCCCTGGAAGTATTCAAGGCCAGGTTGGATAGGGATTTGAGCAGCCTAATCTAGTGGGAGGTGTCCCTGCTCATGGCAGGGGGGTTAGAACTAGATGATCTTTAAGGTCCCTTCCAACTCTAACCATTCAATGATTCTATGATCATATGAGCTTTGTGTCCTGCACATATACCCACAACAGTAATATGGTATCATTTATTGCACATATAAATGCATAAATACAAATACACAACCATGTGTTAAATACAAGTTCTTAAATAAAGCTGAGGTCTCCTAGGAAGTGTGAAAATAATTAGTGCAGTGCACCATAACACTAACCTTGGGAATGCTTGGGGTTTCAACCATGTCTTTCCTTCAGATTACACACTGAAGGATTATGATTATTTTTTTTCAGTGTTTTTGAAAATGTAAGCTGGAAAAGCCAGCCTTTTACTGGTGTGGAAGGCCACAGTTGCATATGGTGGCCATTAACAGCGCCCTTTGTTGTCACAGATGTCAATCACCCCTTGGTGGAATATGGATTTGGTCCCAGTAGCTTCTTTATTTCAAGCGTATACCTACCACACCAAGGATCAATATATTTCCTCACTAAGTAATGATGAAATGCAGTCCCTGAAATCTGAAGATCAGAAATGCATATTTCATAAATTTTTAATAAGCTGATATTTGGTAATGGCTGTGCTACAAGGCATTACAGACATACAAAATGAATGTCGAATATTAGATGATAAAAAGAATCTATATAATTTAAACTCTATTGATAACTGAGTTATGTTAAGAACAAATCCATGAACAGGATTCATCTTGCATTTATCTATTAGTCTGTCCATGTATCTGTGTGGTACTCAGATTGCCTTTTATTTCACTGCACAGAGCATTTCTCATTCATGAAGGAGTACAATCTTATTAAAAATTAATTTAGAAGCATATTTAAAATTTAAACATGTTTATGACTTAGGACTGCAATGATACAACACTTAGACAAAAGTTCTGCTCAGATATAAAAACCAGTTGAATGTGAAGATCTCCACTTCCACCTGTTCAGCTGTAAATGTTTCTGGTGACACTATCAGCAGACTAGCAGATCTCTTGAACTAAACACATAAATGTTTTGCTGTTGCTCCTGCTGTGTTTGTCATGAACCGTCTATGCAGCAAAGAATGACTTTTTGTCACTTTATCCTCAAGAGTTCAGGATTAGCTGGTGCTCTAAAAGTGATTTCTTTGGTATGAGTATAAATAGATAAGGAAGAAAAAAGCCCACCCTCTCTCTCTCTCCCAGTGGGGTTTTATCTTTCCTCCACCAGAAACCAGAATGCCGAATGGAAGCCAGAACAATGTCAAATCAACCTGAAAAACTTCCAGTTCTTTGTCATGCTGTGACCAGATGATTTTCAAGTTAAGTTTGATTTGGTAAGAATGGCCCACAACAACGGAAGGGGTTGGTTGTGCCAAGTTATTTCATTTACGATTAGCTTGAAAAGAGCTGCCTAGACAAAACCAAATTTGTATTACCTGACATATAGGACTTTACATAAAGTTACTAACACAGAGTGCCAAGTAGAATGAATAAGATATAGATTTTTAGGAGCAGAAATCAATGCCAAAATTTTAAATTGTAGCTGAGATATAGAAATTTAAGTGAGATATAAAACGACAACTTCAGGAATCTTGGTGTTGTATGTGAATTTTAGGTTTGCTTACACCAGCAGCATAACACAAAGGGGTGAGAAGCAAAAGCTGATATCCTGATGATGATTATACAAATCAAATGGTTTCTTGTAAGAAAAAAAACATAGAGTTAATGCCATTCCAAACTGGAGATTTGGGGCTAGATTTTGTCATTCTGTGTACACTAAGAATTACATTAACTCATGAGGTGCCTTCTGTGGGTTTACATGTGGCCCCTTTACCATACATGTTCAAAAGCATTCAAGCAAAATGTTTATATGAAATCTGCATGATTCTGTAGATGCAGATGCTGGGAGATTTTTGCTACTTTCCATGGCGGGCAAGAACTTGGGGTTTTTTTATGTATTTCTGATTCCTACCCTTTCCAAAAATTGTCAGTTTAAAGAAGATTTGGGAAGGGTGGCAAAGTGAGAACAAAACCGTCAGAACAGAATACTCAATTTAGAGCTATCTGAAAAAGCAAATAATATCTCAAAATCATGGGAAACGAATAAAATTCCAACTTTAGCTTCTTACAAGAATATTGGGAAAGAGACACATGGTGTCTTGCCACTAGGGAACATATTGTAGTGATTAGAGCAGAATCTTCTCTGGTTTAATAAAGCTTTTTTTCCTGAAAATGTAGAACTGTTCTAATGAAGGGTGGAACCTACACCACTGTGGCATATATTAGCTTAATTTACACGTAACTTATTTTAAAATGCTCTTCTAAATATTTCCAAATGAGAAATATTACAAACTGAGCTTTTTTTCTCTCCAATGTCTTTCTACAACTGTCGTTTTTTTGGTTTTTTTTCCTAAGCTAGAGGGAGTCTGTCCTGACCATAATGATCTCAGGTGACACCATGCCAAATCCTTTCCGATTCCATCTGAGGTGACATGACAGTACATTACACAGTGAAGTAAAAGTTACTGCCGTTGTGACCTGATGAAACCTAAAAAGAATGTGTGGGCTTTTATATTAGAGATTTTTTTGACTTTTAGCCTTCTTCTAGATAAAAGTAGAATACTTTGATCCAGCACTTTCATTCATTGCTATCTGGAGAATAGTAGGATGACAAAGTACTCTCTGGAATCTTTGCATAACCCCAACAGACAAAGATATAAAAACATACTTTGTGGGAACTTTGTACTTGTATTTTGGTGTACAAGACTTCTATAACAGGATTTAAATGCACTGTAAAGTAGAAGCATTTACACTTCTATACTTTATTTTATTTAAAATGAAGCATTTATAGTTCTATGATATATATTATAGAGGCATTTACACTTCTATTATTTGTGGACAAATTTATTGTAACTATGGAAAGAAGCAACTTCATTTTAAACCATAAAGCTATAACTGTGTATTTTAATCTAATGTAGACCTTTTTCAAGACCAACTCACATGAGTTGAAGGCTGAGCCCTTCAACCATTATCCACCTGAGTCAGCCTACAAGCTTTAATGGGGTGATTTGGGTAAGGTGACCATTTCAAGGTCAACAGTGGTTAAAGGACCAGGTCTCAGATATACGCAGTAAAGCTGAAGTACACAAACAGTAGAAAAGCTATAGAATAATTTTGTCTTCCTAATATATGTGCTTATAAAACCATTTTATATTACCTGAAAAATTCAGCTTTGTTTATCAATACAGTTGAACCAGAAAATATATTTAGAACCTTTTTTTCTGACCTCATTCACACTGATTTCACACCAATGTAATTTCAAATGCTTTAGCTGTACTACTTTTGCTTTTTCTCATTGTAGACAGTCAGACCTAAACCCTTATTATCCCTCAAAATAAATTGCTCATTATTTTAACAGCTTCCTGCAGTCAGAGCTTCTCAGCATGTATCACATTTCTATTTCTTAAGTTAGAAATGTAAAGCAATTGGGGGTCTAGCTGATTTAATGTCCAGATTTACTTAGAGGAAGTAAAGATGACTTTATGTTTCTCTGTTCATTGTTGATATGTGGTCTTTTAGCTTGTTCAACTATATTTAGAAGGATTTATAAGGCACCATTACTGAGAAGAGAAACACAAACTAAGGCCAAGACTTGAACAAGATAATCGAAGTTTGGAAAAAAAAAAACAAAACAAGCTCCTGTGTTGAACCACAGCCGTTGTGCTGCTGAGAGCTCCTCTGGGGCTGCCCGATGTCAATTCTCCTCAACACGTTTGTATCTTACTACACAGGCTTGGATTTTAAGAGCAAGAGTGGGCAATCTAATCCCTGAAAACAGCTATGTATGTACTTACTTAATTTTACCACAGGTAATCCCACTGAGTTACTGAATGTTTGGAAAGATGCTGAAAAATTTTAATGTTTTAGAAGGTTGAAGGCTGGATGATGAACCACTCAAGAAATTTAGTATTTTATCCCCTAAATACACAATTTCAGCAGTATTTTATTTCAAGTGTGAAAACTTAATTATAAATTCAAAAACTACAAGTGAAAAGGCAGGCCGGGATATTTGTGGAAAGCTGTAAAAATTGAAAAGTTCTGTTCCTAACTACTTTTTTTAAAAACTTGAAAATAAAAAAGAAATATATATCCGTATCACTTGAAAACATTAAGTTAAGCTTTTGCATAATTTTGACAAACCACAGCAATTCAACTCATTAAATTTGGCCTTTGTGTTACACCAAAATCCTGAAAAAGACAAGGCTACATTTTTTGGACCTTTGATCTGTAAATTGCCTACTTCCTAATCATAAAGACTTTCTGAAAAAAATCTGAATGATTTTGAATTTCCTAATAAATTTCTGTGTGAACAATTCTTCTAGAAGAATGCCTTCACCTAAGCCAAATCATTTCTAGATTAACTGAGAGTGAAAGACACTCTTTCTACAATTGGAGATCTATCTTCCTCCCCCTTGTTACAAGTCAAGCCTTCACAAGGGCTCAACTAGATTTTAGTCTCCTATCTTCAGGGACTAAATTAGGAGTCGTCATCTTAAATTCCCTCTAAGCCATTAAAGAAAGACAAGTAATTCCACAGGGTAACCCAGGTATTACGTGATTACAGAAGGAATCCAAATCAACAAAGTTCTTAATGCAGGTACCTGCAGCCAGGTAGGATTAATCCAGGCCAGACATCCTACAAGAGGATCTATTATTAAATGATGCTAAAACATCTCCATAAATTCCAGCTACAACCAAAGCTTCATGTAAAAGTCTTTTAGAAATAAACGAACTTTTCACAGAATAAAGAATGCAGAACATCTTCAGGACTTGGTTCTATGTAGCAGCAACTGTTTGAAGCAAGAGAAAAACATGTAACAGAAATCTGTACTTTCTCTGCTACAGCAGTTCAATGTCGGTTTGAGCAGCTGCAGAGTGGATCTAAACATTGTAGGGAATGTATGTGTTGAAAATAAGTGTTGAAGTGAAATAGCTTACTACAACCACAGCTCTTGAAACATGTCTGCAACCTTCTCTTTTTAGTTCCACATGCAGTATCTCCACCAGAAGAATTGGTAAACGGTATGGAAGAGAATCTAATAAGCCTAACAAAGAAACAAGATTATTATGTCTTAACTGGTTTAAAGGGATGTTAACTGCTCCTTCTGCTGAGCACTTAATACCTTGGACTTAGTCTCCCACTGATGTAATTTTGTCAGCCAAAGGTAGGATGAGGAAGTGCAATTCCATCTTGGCCTCATTGTTCCATCTGAGAACAGGTCAAGGGCAATATTGCTCGTACAAGCTATATCCATATTTCGGCAATACAGCGTATTGATACACTGATGCTATAGTAGATATGACTATATGTGTCTATAACAGATACACCCATAGTAAAGGAAGATTAGGGAACAATCTCATGTACTAGACTCAAAATCAACCCTACTGCCCAACTGCTGGTTTCCTCTCTGGATTCTGCTTGGATTCTGCACCCGGCTCTCTCCAGAGCAGGTCACTTAAAGACTCCTTGAAAAAAGTTGTAGGGATGCCACAGCATGAGTTTTGGATCCCTCCATAATGCACAGCAACTATCACAATTTCTACCTTGTACATCTTAAACTCCAAAAACCACATTCACAAAACACCATGGGCAAAGGCTTGATTCAAAGTTACTTGAATCAGTGTAAAATCTTAGAATCCAATGAGCTTTGAAACCAGAAGCCAATCTTGTGTCATATCCAAACCTTTTCTAGCTTCTGAAATGGATCTGCTTGAGTGGTATAAACTAAAGGATTAAGTGCAGACTAAATCTACACTTGTGCAGACTAGGGGAGGGTACTAGAATAAAGTGGGAAACCGGTGGCTTGTCTGTCTGCTCTTCTACCAATTCAATGTGAAGTATTTGATTCCAGCATTGAGTAGAAAGCCATTCTGAAGCCAAAATGAACCAGGCAGATAGTCCCAGGGGCATGATTTTAAACAAAGATAGGTTTTGCCAGCCAAACCAAGTAAAGCAAACAAATGAACTCAAAGTGACAACCCTCATGACAGTAAGTTCTAAGTTTTGAGAGTTAATCATGCTGCATTTTGACAGATCACGGATGAAATCTTTCAGATTTGGCTTGTCAGTCATTTATTAGGTGACATCTAATGAATAGCGTATAAAGTAGACTTGTTAAGTATATGCCTGCTGACAGTTCAATTTAAAAGTGAAGTGTATAGAAAATTCACTCCAGAGCAAGTGTCAATTTTTACAAAGAAAAGCCTACTTTGTGTTAACAGTCTGCATGGTCTGGTAGGGGTGTTCCCCATCTGTGTGACCCCGGCTGCCACAGGGGTACCAGAACAGTTAGCAAGGAAGAGGTCAAGCACTCTGAGAGACAGGCAAATATTACGAGAGTGATGACATTATCATATTAATTTCCTTACTTAGAAAATACAGTTAAAAGGTACAACCTGAGGCATTTATATTTGAAGCTGCCCTCATTGTAATTTTTTTATTTTACTTTATTTACAGATAAGATTGATGAGAGGAACTATTATTCCCATTCATTTAAAATGTCTTTTTGCCCCACATAATACAGCATGTAAATGATAAAATTTGGCATAAAATTTACAACATGAAATGCATCTTTACAAAATGTTTCCTATTGACTTTTGAAACAAGGTCTAATAAAAATCTTAGTTGAATGTTCAAAACCTCAAGGGAAGAGATTACAACAGATCCAAGGAAGACTCCATTGCTATTTTTATATGAGAATGTATATCTCCACGCACATAAAAATACAGCATTGCTAAAACAGCAAAGTAAGACAAGATATCTGAAGTGCAAATAGAATAACAGGATGAGAAAAGGATAAAACAGATTATTTCTTTTTAAATATATATTCTGAAGGAATATAGGTTTTGTGAAGGAACTTTACAGGTTTTCATTCGTGGTCTTCTAATTTTTTTGACCTATGTTGGATTAAAAAATGGAAACACAACTAGATTCTACAACTATATCGGTCAAACAAGATTTGACTGTTGGAAGTGTCACATTCAGGTACAGCTGTGGCTAAAATCACATTACCCAATCTGATGAGCAGGCTAACACTAAGAAACTGTCATCTCTCTTCACATGGTCTTTTCCATACCTTTTGGTCACAGAATCATAGAATCACAGAATGGTCAGGGTTGGAAGGGACCTCTGGACATCATCTAGTCCAACCCCCCTGCCACAGCAGGGACACCTACAGCATGTTGCACAGGACGGCGTCCAGGCGGGTTTTGAATGTCTCCAGTGTGGGAGACTCCACAACCTCTCTGGGCAGCCTGTGCCAGTGCTCTGCCACCCTCAAAGTAAAGAAGTCCCCCCTTGTGTTTAGATGGAACTTCCTATGTTCAAGTTTGTTCCCATTACCTCTTGTCCTAAATTTAAATAAATATAAACAGATAAATTGTCATTTATCTGTTACTTGATAGACTTATTATTGTTATGAATTCAGATTTATTGTCCTTCACCATTCCCTAAGAACATGGCACGAAACCAGATTGCTGATAGAAGACTGGAAGTAGAATAAGAGCACTGTAGAATAAAAGGGGCAAATGAAAAATATGGAAGGCTTTTCAGCACAGCTTGTACTTTCCAGAAACGCAACAGACCGTGAGGAGACACTCATAAAGAGAAGCAGGTCATCAGAAAAGCTCAATGATGGCCTTCCAGTTTATTTTTTTCCTAATATTCAGCTTTATAACTACAAGATTAAATAGTCTGCAGTGGTTTCCTTAAGAGGAAGAGTTGCATGGTTTTCAGACAGTGATAGGAAAACTTGAAGAATACTACTGTCATGGAAAGTACGATTCTTTGAAAGGTATCTGTTTCATATGACGAAGGAATGAAAAAGGGAGAAATTTCCAAGGCTTGTGTGGATTTGGAACCACTGTTTCAAATGTCATGCTGGAATATTTGATACATGCAAAGAGTGCTTAATTCTAACAGTGATTCTAGTGGTGATTAGAAACTGAAGAAAATCTAAATTTTAATTTTGATTAGAGAAAAAAAAAGTCTATAAGAAGATTCAGTATTATGTAAAAGAAGCTTCAGAGACCAATGCTGTACATATAGGTGAACTCAGGAAACTCTAAATCCAAGTTTAAAAGAGGCTTTCTGGCATAAGATGGAGAAAAAGTACCTATTTGGTCATACATCATTAATCACTTTACCTAGAAATACTGTCATTAGAGGAAAAGAGTTATACATATGATTCTACATATGCAATTATTATTTCTGAGAGCAGTTCTACCTGGTGTCTGAAAATAATTAGCAGTTTCTTATCCATTCTCATTCTGCACATGAAACCACTGAGATGACTCAGGAGTCTGCAGGCCTTCCTAGTGGTCTAAGATTCATTTCTGAAGCTCAGTATGTTCAGTAATACTAGTTACAACCTATTACAAGTAATATTTTCGATATTGCTAGAATTTATGCACTTAACAAGTGTTAGAAGTAAGAGTGGGGAAGGACACTATTTAACCAGAAAGTTATATCTGAAGTTTTAATATAGATTTTTTACTGCAGACACAGGGATATGTTGCATGAAAAACAGGTGCTGAACAGTAGGGCAATAAATAGTATCATACAGAGACTCCAAAGCAGTTTCAGCTGTTTCCATACCCACAGCAGACTAAAACGTGGTCCCCTAAGAAATTACAGATACTAGGACTCCATGACTTTGCAACCTCTACAACCATTAACACCAAATAGGCTACTGCCAAATTACACTTCCACGTTAAAATTAAGGGTGGTGGTTTACATCGATTAGGAAACATGTGACTGAACCCTGGCACTTCAACATCATGGATGTTACAAACTCTTTAAGTCTAAATATCTTTGTTGTATCTCAAGCAGAATAAAATCTTTGGAGAAGTGAGACTGCAGTTATTTATTTGCAAAGGACTTACTATGCTTCTGAGAATTAGTATCTAGTAACTCAGATCCTGAAGCTAATATTTTTTTTCCCACCCAATCTTTACTCATATAAGGAGAAAAATAATCTTCCTTCTTACCTCTACCAGAACTAAATCCGGATGAAATCATAATTGAATGGTGTCAGAATGGTGTCAAAATGGTGTCAAGACTGCAATATGTGTTCCAATGGAATATGAATTACATTTAGGAGGTCACTGAGCACAGAAACTAATTCATTTGATACAGGAATTTGATGGGGAAAAAATAATCAAAGGAATCCTGCAAAGAATTCCCCTGCAAAGGGAAGGAAGACATTGACTTTGACTCTCCCTTCAATTCAAAGGAACCCAGCAACCCAACAGCTGTTCCACAGTCACAATGAATGCTGGCCACAGCAAGGCTTCTTGTGAAAAACAGCCAAAAGATTGTCTAGTGACATCTATCTGATGGTTGCACGCGTCTGTGTCTTCTGCAGAACTGCCATCTTCACCTACTGTCAAAAAGGAAACAGGTGAAGCTCTGTAAAAATCAGTTATTTCATTAGAGTTAGATCTGTTTGTGAAAAATACTGCTCCAAAATCTAAGAAAAATAAAACAAATTCTCCAGTGTTCCAACAGCAGTATCTATATATCTCTCTTATGCGTATTAGAAGCTCATAGAGGTAAATGCCTTTATTCTTTGCAAACCTACAGGTAAATAGAACATCCTTAAGAATGAACAGTTAAGAGGCAGATGTTCTTGAGGAAAAACTTGCAAAATGTTGTGTTAAAAAGAATATACATTTTGAAATAAAGAAAGATTTATATGAACTTAATTGTGCATAGAATTATTTAAAACATTTTGCAAATTGCAGTATTAAGCATTCACTGATAGCAAATTCTAGAATAATGTCTACTTGGTGGATTTTTTTCTTATTAAAAATTAACAACAGTCATAATCTTTATAATCTTTAGTCATTTGTTTTTACAAACTGTATGCAACAAATTATGCAGACCTGCAGATTTACGGTGTCTAATTTTAGTAGTTGCAGTGTAACATTGTTTTTAGGAACTTTCACTGATATGTGATAGAATGAATGCACTGACCGCAGTGTCAACAATATTGGTTTGGCTGAATGCTGGACTCAGTGACATGGGTGCTCTTTTCCAGCCCTGTATTCACAGGATAAATTTCAAATGTTTCCATAAAGGAAAGCATCTGCAGAGTTGCTGATCTTGGAAAGGGTTGGAAGTATACAGAAAACCAAAATGCAGCTGTTTAATTTCCTCAAAAATGAGCAAAAAAATCCAATAAAAATTACTGTGCTCACGAAAAGATAAAAAGCAAATTGAATGGACATCAGCAGCCAGTCTTGTAAGTATCTAAGCAGCAATTTAAAAATCCACCAACTTCACTGCCTGAGGAGGCTCCCAAAGCACAATTCCATTTGTTAAAACAAATACTTTAGACAGTTTGATAGCTAGATAGCTGTGACAGTCCAATGACTAAAACAAAAAGGAATGAGAGAGATATTACGTGGCACTTAATCAAACTTACCAAAACACACTTCCCTACTTTGTTACTTTAAAAGGACTACAGAATGGCCCCAAATTTTTTACAGCAAACGTGTTTCTCATCCCGATTTTTACCATTCTGAGGATCTGACTCTGTTGTACCAGAAAAAAAAGATCAGACGAAAATTTTTGGTTGCTGATGTATTTCTGAAAAGCTAACCAGATGAAGTAGTTGGGGTAGGGGTGGCTGTACCCCATCTCTTCTGAATCAACAGCAGGTCTGACTGAAACTTCTCAACAGCCCAGACTGATGGGACCGTTAAACTCTTCACTGGTCCTGAGACACTCATACGATCTTAGACACTTGGCTACTGTGACTTGATCACAAAATTGGGAATTAAGATGAATGTCAGATTTGGGTTTATGAAGTTTATTTTGCTTTTTCCCCACTTCAGATGGGTCGGAACCATGGGACTCACAGCAGGGTAGGGAAAATCTCCCTCCTGACCTGTCTTCCCAGGACTCCAGCACTGACAACACTGCAGTCTCCTGTCCTGAGCCTGCAGTACCCCATAGCTTAATCTTCTGCAGACTGGAATGGTTTAGATCAGCTTAAGATACTCAGTTCTGTACAGGGGTGGTGCACCACACGTCACACAGGTTGAGTCTGAACAGTATGATACATATGAAAATGGTCTGAGGTGTCTATCACCATAGCCTTGAGGATATCCTGCAGTCCTAGCATTACCAGTGTAGACAAGTAAAGCAAAGGAGCATGGGAAACACGTATAAACTACTACAAATTTAAGAAATACTACTCAGAGGGTTGAAATGCATACTCCTGGCTACTTTATGCACATTTTCATTTCTAGTTATTAATGGCAAATAATTGTTGCCAACTACAAGAGATTTGTGCAAAGCAAAACTCTTGAAAAATACTCATTCCATTCTCTAGTTTCATTGTGGTAAAATTTTAATCATTGCTGTCACCGCCATGTGTGCCATAAACAGTAAATCTAGATAACAGGTGCATAGAACAGGTCAGAACACTGAAAAAATGTTCTCTTTTCATATTGACCTCCAAACTCAGACCTAGTAGTAACTTCAGGTTCATCATCTTATGAGGGCTACTATAGAAAAGAGGCCAAACTATTATTTATCATACTTCAAATCACTCAAATGCATATTAAGATACAGATGTAGTGGATTGACAGAGCAAATTATTTTTTTGTTACTCTCAGCCTGCGATCTCACAGTTCTTAATGATGATGGTTACTGGGTATCTTTCAAGACATTGTCTTAACAGTATAAAATCCATGTATGTATGGCACTGAAAGACTCCACTTCCCCTTCAATTTTCATACTCTGCAAATCCTCTTCTTTACTATGTTCTAGTCTGTCTCTAGTCACATTATAGTCACACCAACTCTGTCATATGGTTGGATTATTTAAGGAAAGTCATACCAGAGAGTGGACTTTTTCTTTTGCTCAGATTTGTAATCCAGATTTTTTATTTTTTTTTAATTAAATATACAAGTACCTAGTTTCCTATTCAGCAGCTTCAGTCATTTGCAGCCAACTGATTTGCTTGTGGATTATACCAAGCCATTCAAACAAACATGCCTTTATAGTTTAAATGAATTTGTGTGGATACTGCCAAGAAGATAAACATGATGCATTGTTTGTTTCTGGTTTTAGACCTGTCCCTGTCACCTTTCTGGTTTATATGTTTTCTTTTCAACAATGAGGTTCAGCTACTTACTTACCGTGTTGGGTGTTACGCATATTTGGTTACCCAGAATGATGAATATTGCTTTACTATTCCTCCGTAAAGCTGTCTGTGTGGGTTTTGCAACAAAAACAAAAAAGGTCCAGAGGCAAACAATTAAGTCTCTACAGCTCTTGGAAGTTGGTCAGCCTTTGCCTGCAGAAAGATTAAAGGAAATGCATCTTGCTCTGAGTAACGAGAGAGAAGGGAAAGAATCTATCTCTTAGAAGTAAAATGTTATCTATGCTATGGATCAGCCTCAGACAAGAGCTTGAATAGGGGTTTCAAGATGCAGCTTAGTAGGAATTTGATAGATTTCACATCATTGGCTGAACAATTTATTTTCTGCCAGCCAAAACAGTGTTTGTAAACTGTACTGCCTGGTGACTGATGATGCCAAGGGCAAACAATGAACAGAGAATAAGAGAAGAGATGAAAAGAAGCTCTGCTGGCATAATAAGGAGAAACAGTCCTTCATCATCCTATCAGGGCTACTGCTCTGCGAGTTATAAATCACTGTCATCTGCATCACAGCCTAGGATAAGCACAGCACAATAAATTCATTAAAATAAAGCATTCGGAGTGTTGCGTGTATTTTTATGTGGTAACAGGTTTGTTTTCCTGACAGCTTTACAGAAATGCCTGCTTTGTTGGAGTGTATCCATGCAGATATAAACTGAGCAGCGTTCATGATATACGTTAATATCTAAGCAACAATAAATGAGAAGCACACTTTATTTGATGGTGTAAATCAGTTTCAATACCATTTTGAACTAAACAGTACTTTTTCATTGCCTTTATGCCAGACTCAGAAGACAGGAGCACTCTACTGGGTCTCATTTCCTTCTGAATAATTTAAAACAAATGAAGATTGGTTTATGATTTGCTGCAGTTTGAACCTATCAAACCAAGTTTAATAAGAAAGCTAGTGACTTCAATTGTCTGTTTTGCAATCAGGATATTATTAAAAACAAAACTGTAAAAAGGGCTATGTACCTTCAATTTTTGGTATTAGGGAAGAATTGTTCTTTGATGGAGTTCATATCACACAATTACTTTATATATATATTTACACCTACTAATGAATGGGATTCCTTAATCCGTGATGAAAATGAACTACATATCATTTTGTCTTTATGTAAGGCCACAGATATTATGGGCCAGATCTTGTAATGTTGTAGTCTAATATAGGCAAAATTTACATGGATTTCAGCACTATGTTGGATTTACAGATTTGGATTTACCTTATTATCAAGAAAAACACTTCACTACATGTAAATGTTTAGAGTACTAAAGAAAACTGAGTTGAGGACTTTAGCAAATAACCATTTAACCAAACCTACCCTTGTGGTAACCTGAACTTTTCAAAGATATTCATTTGCAACATTGTCACACATTTGATCAGAAAAACTTCCTTTAATCAAAACAGAATGTACATCATGAAGATTCAATGGATTCTCCATCCACTCCTTTTAAAAATTTCTGTTTGCTCATGTATTACTTAATTTTTCTAAAAAGTAAATACAGCAGAATATTAAAGAATATAAAATTGAATTAAATTTAAACATTTTTTTCATCTTTCTGCAGAAGGTCTTTTACATGGTCCTTGTCATCTTTCCCTGCTACGAATTCTCACAACCCAAAAATTCACATTTTTCCATTATTATTCTATGTTATTCTTATATTTGTAGCATCTGTATGTTTCAAATCTAGTATCTCAAAGCTGCTTTAGATTTTTCCTTCACTAGAGACCTACAGGAGGATATCAGTATCAACTATTATTTTCTTCTTTGTGTCTTGCAACTCTTCCTTTACAGAATGTATAAACTTTTGCATATGTTCATTCATTCAATACTGTAACGCCCACAAACAAACACACCATTTGTTAGCCATTGCAAAAGCCTCAACAGTGTCAAACATCAATTATGCCAACGTTATCACTACATGAAAGAAAACCAAATGATTGACCTTTTCATACCTGTACTGAATGGTTTTCCTAAACTGAAAAACAAATCTGATCTGTTAAGGCAATATCAAAACACCCACCCAGTTTCACAACCAGACCACTTTTTTATTATAGATGAAATTTTACAGGCAGAACTCAATTATTTATCATAGTTTATTTCACGCATTTAGAATCTCAGTCTGTAGGTGAAAAACCATTTCAAGGGAAGTTGTCTTGACATTAAATATTCTTTATATTACAATATGATTTAAGGTCTGTATTATATTTAATACCATGGTTTAAGATATGTATTATATTTACCATTTCTTATTACATAAAGGCAGGAAAGAATTAAACACTGCTGTAAGGACATTTAGTTTTCTCATGCAATAGCTTTCTTGTGTGTATTTTATTTAATTTGAAACAGAAAACACAAGAAACTCAGTGTGCAGTGTCATAAATCATTAACACTGATTAATAAAACTCAGCATTTTCTTCTGCCATTAAGCTCTCATAGTAATATTTCAATTTAAATATAAAAGTTTGACAATTTAATTAGTGCTTTCATAAGAAAATACGTAACTAAATTGCTTATAATAGAGGAATTGAGGGAAAGCTGAAACTAGGCTGTAAAAAATCTCCTACTGTAACCCCAAAGCAATTGGAAAACATATTATGACATGTTGGTTTTGAATACATTTTACCAATATTACTACCTTATACTATGGATATCCCTACACAGACATAAAAAATCTCTTCTGACCCACACTGAAACATGCAGTAATGTAAGTGTCAAGAACACACAAGACAAACTTCCACAGTTTTAGGAACATTAGATGGAAAAGATTCAATCTCTCATAAGCAATTAATTTTTTACTGCATACTTGTCCCTTGGGTAGCTACTTTTTTATTTAGTTACTTTCATTTTATATTGCTTTAATTGTTTTAATTGAAATGGAAATAACATTGCTAACAAACTATTAGCTCTGAGCTTGAGATTACCTGTGTTCCCAGAGGAGTTTTAAAGTTCGTGTATGGGTGCATGTGCTGTAAATCTCTAAATACCATCTACCAGGGACCGCAAAGTCTGGCACAGAGCCGTTTACACAGAGAAGGCTGCAAGACCATGGTTGCATTATAGGGTGCAAGTGCTTGGGTTAAACGGTATTTCTGCAAGGAAGGTGGAAGACACTAAAATGTACTTGCTTGCTAAACACTCTTCCTCCTTCCAGTCAACCTGCCTCTGAATAAATGGTAGCAATAAGCTGAAGCTTTAGTCCACAAGTGCTGTTATGTCATAATGGACTAAAATCCCAACGCCTCTAGCAGTTGTTTGTTGAATATATAGTGTAGAAGAGTGCTCTACAGCCTAGCACAAGAGAGAAGTATCAACCCACACTCTTTCAAACAAAACCGAAGCAATTTCAGAAGGAAAGCTGCTTATATCACTTTGTGATGAATCTGGGTAACTACTCAGCGCAGAGCTCAAAATTCCCGTTGGTATAATGGCACCACATGAAAGTCCATAGGCCTAGTCATGTGATGGCTAAAATCAGTTTAGATGAAGAGTGGGCAAAAGAGGTGAACACATAAGTGGTGCAAAGGGAACAGAGGAGAGAGAAGGACACTCGTTATCTGCAGGTTCTGAGAAACCTGAACTGTTTAATAACAATCTCTAACATGCATGGTCAGTGAGCTAACTAGTAATAAGCAGGAGGAGAACAGGCATGGCTGTGTCTCTTTGAATTAACCAGATTCTAACTGTAAAGGAAGAGTTAATCTCAAAGGTAGTCAAAATATATGGAAAGTTACAAATGTGGGGAGACTTATGAGACGCTGGTGAGCATCTTTAGAGGTTCTATGAGTTATAGATAATGTCCAACAAAGAGATACTTTATGCGGCATAGGATATTTCTATATTACTCCCTTATTCTATGAGGCAAAGATAATCATTGGTTCATCCAAAGATAATTGTTTGCCAAGAGACCAGCAATCATGAATTGATTGTCATCATTGCAGAGAAACAGACAGCACTTTCATATAGTTATGTAAAAAATATTTGCTTCCTCAAGGCTAGGGAAGGCTGGGAGCAAAATTAACTGGAAGGGAAAATGTAAATAGGAAAAAGTGTGTGAAGCTGAATACAGGCTATTTAGCTTGGGATACTTAGGCGGCTGATTTAATCTAGCTCCACAACCAAGAAGGGATAAGTGTAGCTGAAGCTATTCTGGTTCATTAAGAAAGTAATGAACAGCAGCAGTTAGAAATACAGTAGGCATACATTGTGAATTGAAAAGAAGAAAAAGACTAAAATTAAGAGCAATTCAATGTTCTAAAGCATGGAAAATTTGAGAAGGTATGGAAAAAAGGGATGAAAAGAAGCTTTATAAAAGTACTGAGAACCAAAGAAAATTCAGTGGTGGCTGAGGATCCTTAGCAAGAAACAGTAAGATGCTAATAGTGACAGAGGGCATGATAAATAGCACCAATTGTCTAAAGCCCAAGTAATGGGATGATATCTGAAAACCATATCAACCTTCCCCACCATACAAGTTTTGTATTGTGAAATACTCACCCGTGGCCCAGAGCAGCCCAAGGGCAGCAGCGAGCTTGAGGTGAGCTTCGCAGGTGAGAAGAAGCTGGGGCTACCACGGTGGTCCTGCTCCCACTCCCAAGAGAAGCTAAAGCCGTCAGCCTTGGCAGCCCAGCACCTCATTTCTTGCCTGCATGGGCCACATGACTCAGCCCAGCGGCCAGATGGCCCTTCTTTGCAGCACGAGAGGTGCAATCCAGTGTCCAGGCGGGGGGTTCCCACCTTCACACACAACTGGGGCATGGAGGGGTTTTGAGCATGGTCAGCTGTAGTTTGCTCCCTCCGTGACCCTCTTTCCATGGCTGGAAAATAAGGAAGTGATCATGTTAAGGAAAAGAAAATGAGGGGTTGCTTTGCAGTAAATGTTTTTTGGGGTTCGTTGTGTTTCTGATGTACTTTCGTAACAGGGAAAACACCTTAGGCACCATTCTCATTTTATTAAGATGTTTACATAAATATTGAAATAGCTCACTAGAACCAATAGGTCTGTATTGGAGTATAACTGCTGTGAACAGAAAATCATATTAATGGCGTGAAGACATCTGCTTATAGAGGTGGTATTAGAAAAATCATATATTTGTATAAGAAATACATGAGACTGGAGAGCGTATTTGAAATAACTTGAAATTGGATAGACTGTTTTCTTCCTATGTGAGTGGAATCTAAACTAGCTAGCAATCCAGTTGGTCTTTAAGTTATTGTAAACATCAAGATAAAGTAATTATCCTTCTCTTCAGTAAAAAAAAAAACAACAAAAAAAAACCCCAACAAACAACTGGCAGGCTAAGACTTGTCTGGACTGATTAAGAACTTACTTTTGTATAGTATTGTTACTCCTCTCAGCTGGAAAGTGTGTAAGGGGAATAAAATATATCTCATTATTCTACCAGGTCTGATACTCACACAAGTGTGTTTTCATAAAGAATTATCCACTTACTCCTTTATTTTCTGAAAAAAAATATCTGTATGAAGAAAGCCATTTTCTGATTCTTCTCACCATGGATGAGTTCATCCAGAAAAATTACATTTAATTTCCTGTGTAATAGCTTGCTTCCCAATTATATTTCTGACCCTATCCAGAAAGGGATTTTCATTCTTTCTAATATCAACCATAAAAGAAAGAAAGAAAGAAAAAAAAAAGCAGAACAAACAACTTGGAACCGGGGTGACCTCCTTACCATACAGAAAACACAGAATTAATTTAATGTAAATACCTTTGTGCTATCCACACAACAGTCACTTCTCCCCACACTGTTATCCATCCTAGACCTAAATTCCACCTACTAACAAGCCTTTATATCTGTTCAATGATCCATATCTCTCATTTCATTATGAAATCAGAGGGAAAAAATGAAATATAGACCTAGTAGGAATCAGAAAGAAGACCTTCACAAGTGCAAGGAGCACTCATTTAACACATTTGGAAGAAATACTTCAAGAAATCTGACTTTAGAGGATCCACAGCACATTCTTTCCTCCATTTTATTCCAACTTCCATCATCTTTAAGTGCATTTTGTGAACATTTCTAATCTCATAAGGAGGGTAATAACCAAATAACACCGTAAGCACACCTTTGTTCAAAACATTTTCACTAGTTTTCCTCAAATAACAACAGGAATACTAAAACAATAGAAATGTCCTTTCCCCCAATGTTTTACTTATTTTAAAGGATTTCTTGTTGAGTACTGTCTGTATAAAAAGCGATACAAAAACAGTATTTGGAGGATCGATTTCTAATTCCATCAGACAGAAAACACCAAGGCTCAGGTCAGAATCTGGTATTTTGGGGGTTTTCTCCCAACACATGGATATTTAGGTATAGGACTGAAGTTAATGGCACTTACAGCATCATGAATCAATATTAATTAAAGTGAAAATTAAATACCTATCAACTAACATTAGGCCAATGTTATGGTACAAATCCGAAGGTAAGCTTTTATGCAGCAGGGAAAGAAAGAAAATTACTTTTTAAAGGGACTTTAAATATATTTTAAAATAAATTAATACAATTTTAAATCCCATCGAACTGTAGAGATTATTTTAAATTAATCTTTTAAAATCCACTTTTTAAGATCCTTCCAAATGTAATCCATGGTTAAGATAAAAACCCAATTCCATTTTATTTTTTCAGTTGTTTATTTTTCTGGTAAAACAGGCTATTCTATGATCATATGAGCTGCTATTACAGTCAACGAATAATGGTATTTCTTATGCAGTAGGGGCTTAGTCAGTCCCCATCATCTGTGGTTTATCCGAGGGGATTAACCATTTATAATCAAATCCAGGTGGATTAATCATGCCCTGGATAGGAAGATGCAGAGCTGGCTGAGTGCAGAGCCAGTTCAGATCTACTGGGCTTCTTAAGGCAGGTGGGGTGCAAGAAACGTACTCTGCTGTTTCCAGGCTACCTCACATACAGAAAAGGGTTAATCACTTCCGCAATGTGCAGAACTTTAGCCGATCAAACCCAAAGACATATTCACTGCAATTTTCCTATCTCAAGCTCCATGAAATGAAAGTATCAAAAAACATGGTGCAGAGACACAAGGGGTGGTATGCAGTTGGCTTCAGTGCTGTTGGATTTGTAAGTCCCCACTCAGATGCTTCTGCACAGTACTGCACTGTGCTCTTGGTCCAGAGCAGCTGCGCATAAAGGACAGAAGCCAACTCAGTTCTCACACTTAGTAACAAACCTGAGAAGCTCCCCAGAATTTGAAGCACTGGGCACAAGAAAGATCTTTTGAGTGGATGCATGTGAGGAGACCCTGCCTGCGCCGAGGGAGCTGGCAAAGAGCTGAAGCAAACTGAAACCAAGCTGCCTTTGAGCAGTGCCACACCACAATCTTCTTTGCATTTCAAGTGCTTCCATTATGTGGTTCTCCTGTTCTTTGGATTAATTAAATACTGACTATAGTTGATGTGGATCACACAGCTTAGAAATTCAATGTTAGCTTTTGTACTGCCCCTCTTATTAAGTGATGTAGTCAAATTCATGAAATACTACATTCAGGTATAACCTTGTTGCTGCAGGAGTAGAGCACTAGAGGCTGTACAGCATCCTGTAGTGCGGAGTTAGGCTTGCGTGCCTCTATAACAGCACCGTGCTATAGCTATAAATGCAGCAAGCCCTAGTTCCGTGTGTCGGAGAGAAAGCCGGAAGTCTTCCTGAGTTGCATTCCTTTTCTCATACCCGTACAAGGGCTATCTACAGAATCTGCCACTGTCTTTAGCTCTGCTCTCATTTTCTGCTCTGGCTTTCATACAATGATTTGGAAGGGAAGAAGAAAAGGCGGAAAAGCTTCCAAGAGGAAAAGCTCATTTACCCAGTTTCTTTGTGTGGAACAAGTCAATTTTCTTACTGGCTTACAGCAAATATTTTTTCATCATCTTCCTTATGTGCAGAACATCTCTTTTGGCTACAATATCTAGGTAACAGTTGAAGATGAAGAGTGAGTTCAAAGACTAATAGGAAACACAAAGCAACTTGAATTCCACACAACAAAGATACACACTGTTTGCTAACAGATCACAGACAGACATAGGAAATATTTTTTATTTCCTTGTCAAAAGCAAGTCAACTACATGGTTGCATGTAGTATGAGTAAATTTTTCATATAATTTCAGTGTTATCCCTAGCACAACCTGTAGTTCAGTGGGCCACATACTGGAAGAAAATGCATAAATAATTCTATTTATGAAAGGCCGAGAAAATGTTGCTTTGTTTTTATTGCTTCTTTGGAATTATTAATGATTTTTAAAACACTAAAAAGAAAGAAAAGTCATCAGCTAATATATTTTGTAACCTGTATTGTCCAGCTCCTTGTAATAAGCAAATTTATATAAAGTACGTAGCTTTGAACCATTCTTGATTATGAAAAAACAAAACACATAAATGTAGATTTTGGAAACCAACTTACTCCCTTATGAAGTTTCACCAACAATCCCAAAATCCTTTATGTATTCAGACATAAAAGTGCACTTAGTAGCTGTAGTTGCACATTTTACAAAAGTCTAATGAAAGAGCACATCCATTATACATACTGTCTTGTCTGTAGTGAATAGACATAAATCAGCATAAGGAAAAGCAGGCAGTCTATTTCCTCTCCCCACCTGCTAACTCTTCAGCCAACAGCTTGACGAGAGGGCAGTCTCACAAGGCAGAGGAATGATAAATTCTTTGACTTCCTATTTCTGCACCTTTGGACTAGACTTCACATCGTCTCACAGGTCCCTATAGTTCTCCAAATAATACCAGTATCTGTACTAATCGGGGTGGCATGGATACAGTACGTGGGTAGGTGTGCCTGATCACTGCGATCATCTAGACTGTCTGGCATAATCTGTTGGTAATTCATGATTTGCTCTAGAGGAAAGGTCAAGAAAGAGTTGGTTACTGATATCTTCATCTCTCTCTCATCTCTGGGAAGAAAGACACTCTTACCTCTTTTGGGAGAGTGGCCTGTTTCCTGTGCTTTAGCACTCCATGTACCTGCGCACTGAGGGAAAGTGGGGATGTGGCTGTTCAGAGACAGATATACAGATGTGCTATATACCAGGGGAGCTGGTTAGGTGCAAGTCAGCTCTGGCCCTGAAGCTGTGAGAAAGCATTTCAGTGACCTAGGTCCATGCAAATGAGCCCTACGGAAAACTGAGGTATATGACATGGGGTGCTTACTTCCAGAGTAGAGCTGGGCTGGGTCCAGACATCTAGGAGTCCAGGCAAAGACAGTTGTTCTGCCTGTTTAAACCATCTGGAAAGATGAATTCACCTCTACCTACTTTGCACCTAATTACTTTCAGAAATGTTAACAAAAAGCAAGCTGGAACTCTGCCTCTGATTCTTCAAGCAACCTCAATGCTAGAAAATAAAAAGCATCAATATCACACCCAGGCACATCACACAGAATAAAATAATTATTTCTGATTGTACAAATGGACACCAGTTCTCATCCTTTCCAAGTAATGGTGGAACAAACTCACCAGGACCACAGATGGAAAACTAATAAAGTGTATTAGTTTTTTTTCTAGATCCCCTGAGGTAAAGCTGCAAGTGAAAACAGACAAACAAAATAGGGGTAGGGGACATGCATTGTAATAAATATGAATGCCTTCTGAAAAAAAGGAACGTGACGTACCAAATATGCACTGCTAGATGCTCCCAAGGAAGTTCGTGAGGCTACTGCGTGTCAGCTGGGTTTGGACCCAGGGTGGCATTTGTTGCATCATCTTAGGTGCTCTGGCTTGAACGGTAGTGCAGGAAAATTAAGTATCTCAAGAAGGAATTTGCAGAAAACAACTGACTGAAAAGTAGATTCAGCTAATTAGGAATTAAGTGCAGAAACAGTCTAATTAAGGGTTGTCTACAACAACCTTTCTGTTCCAGCTGTTCAGCTGATAAAAACTTTTCTAACTTAGGTGTGAAGAAACAAAGAAATTTACTTAAAGCACGTTGTGGACTTGGCATTCAATGGGGTATGGTATCCCCTGATTCAGATCTCTTCTTTAACTTGGACAGAGCACGAATTCAAACTTGGATTTCCCAAGCCCTGTGTAAGGGCTCTGAATGTTAAAGTGAGAGTCGTAGAATAATTTAGGCTGGTAGGGACCCCTTAGGGTCATCTAGTCCAAGTTTCTGCTTAATAGGACTAGCTTCAGAGGTTGTTCAGGACTTCAGCCAGTTAAGTTTTGAAAACTTGTACTGATGGAGATTCTGCATCTTTTTGGGGCAAGTTGTACCAGTGCTTAACCACTCTCACTGTGACATAATTTTTCTTATGTCTAATCTCAATTTCCTTTGTTAAAACATGCAAAAGTTGCAACTATAGCATCTTACTCTTTTACTGTTTACCTCCAAGTTGTGGAAAAAAAACATCCCTTCTGTTCAAGCAAGCATGAATCTGGGCTGCTCGTGTTCATGATCAGCCTAACCATGAAGCTAAAGCCAATCTTAAGGTGTCTATCCCCCTCTAACTAATTTTTTTTAAATTGCATTTTAGATGGAGTTTATTAATTTCAATACAAATTAACTACTATTTTTGTAACACATTACTTGTAATATTGTATGAGCTGAAGATTTAGACTACAGGTCAGTGTCAGGTCTTTCTCCTATTCATCAGAAATTGTAGCTTTCACAGCATGAAAAATAAGCAGAAAAAATTAAAGCTTTCCCACTTCTGTACCTTCCTCCACAACTGTCATTTTATGTGGAAAAAAGAAATGATAAGGAATAGCTACACTACTGCTAAAAACAAGTCAAGGGCAGGAAACCTTAGTGGTGATTTCAAACTATAAGTGCTCAGTACACAAATACTATGTCAACACATTCTACAAAAAGTAAAACTAGATAAATAGATTTTGAACCAATGAAATGTCATTCTCTTTTCTTCCATTTAAAAGCAAGATTAGTCTTGACCTTTGGAGACACCTGAAGTTCATTGCGAAAGAACACTTAGTAGCTGCAGCTTTTACAAAGCTAAACAAGAATAAAGCCTCTATAGCAGAATAAGTCCAATTTAATATATGTTCCTCAAGGACTTCTGGTGTCACTTGCCACGCATTTATAAGTGTCTTACCTTTAAAAAGTTATTAAAAACGTATTCTTTTCTTAATTAAAAAAAAAAAAAGTCTTTTACAGTGCAAGCAGAAAACCAAGTTACTTAGGTACAGGTGAAATCCACAATTCAAGAATAAGTTTAAAAATTGCCTTTGGCTCCTTGCAAAATTATGACCAGGTTCTGATATAGAAAATTCAAACGGTAGTGGTTTTCAGTAGTGACTGAGAAGTATCTGAGTAACTTAAACAAGGGTGAATATTATACTGTAAATTTTTGAAAGCACACATTTACTGAACTGAAGAAATGAGAAATTGGCTTATATTCTTATTTGCTCTGGATTCTATCTACATGAATGTTAAAGGTGAGCTATTACACAAGAGCTCTGCAGTCACTAACATTCAGTGATAAAACGATCAACAAATCTGCAGTCAGGATGGAACTTTTTCTCAGCTCAGACAGAAATGGAGCACTGTTTTTTTGTGGAGTTTTGGGGGAGGGTGTGTCTGGTGGTTTGTTTTCATTTTGTAATTGAGGTATGATCCAGTACCCCAAAAAATCCCTGTGATGTTCAGGTAATAACGCCTACTTTTGAAGGCCTTCTGTAAAACAAAGAACAACCAGCCTTTCTGCTCTCTCCTTGCAGCCTTTAGGCTTTTCTGTAGATCATATGGGAATGTGTATTGATGACACAATTGTTTGTAATCAAACATCTACTGTTTGTGATTGTAGAAGATGATTTTCCCTGACCATTATCACTATGTTCCTAAATCTGAAAATTAATTAGTGGCAGTATTATTCACCTGGATCCACACATAGAAAGCACTGATAAAAACAGATCAGCTGATTCTCATATGTTAAGCTATCACTGAAATATCAGTACTTTTGCTGGCAAACTGCCCCCCTGCTCCCCAGAATGTGAAAGAATTTCACAGAGTATCTGGAGAAAGCAGAAATGTATTCCTGGTACATCACACATGACTGATATAGAAAATTAGTGTAAGACGTGTTTGAACTGATTGACAATGATGATATGAAAAATGAGATGGAGAGAACAAAAGAAATGCTAAATACATTGAAAAATAGAAAAGAAAGTAGAAATATATGAAGGGAAATGAAGAATGGAAAAAAAGAGTGAATAAAAATATACGACCAGGAAAAATGATGAAAAGCAGAGTAAAAAGCTAAAGAGTAAACAGTATGAAGAGCAAGAAGCAATAATATGAAGAGATACGTAATGAAATGTGCTATACAGAGAAATAAGCAAGAGTAAAAGGAGGATATAAAATGGAAACAGATTGAGTGCTTAATTTTGTAAAAGTTACTTGCATACAAGGAAAATGGTAATTTATGCTTCACGTTAAGAAGAGATTTGACTATATCTTCAGTTAAAATGTAATACCAGAGTCTTCATTTTTCATGCAAAGGACTGTAAACTGAAAAAATAAAATAAAACAAAACAAAACAAAACAAAAGATGGTGCTCTGACGTAGTCCAAAACATTACCTGTGCTCTTGCAGTACTTCAGCACTGAGTTTCTTAAACATTGGACTCCATCAAATTCAGTCAAGAACATCAACCAGCAGATAAGGGAAATAAAGCAAAATATACTGAAGCAGCTGTTCTTAACTTTTTCACCAGATATAACACATAGTCTCAGACTTTCATGAAGTATGTTTTGCAAAGTGGAAGAAACTCGAAAAAAGAGAGGAAATGGAGATGTTAATATCAAGGGCATAGATTAAGAAAATTAAGTCAATTTCCACCTGATAAATTTGAGATTAACAGGATAATACCTCAGGTCACGTGGCTCTGAAAAGTACTGAAAAGGCAGTCCTGAGAAAGATTGGTGCTGATGGGTTATTCAGTGAAATAATGTAGGATCTAAAGCAGGAAAGCATGAACTGAAGCTGAGAAGAGACTAGGCATGAAAGGCATTTAGGAAACAACATCTTTGCACAGATGGTGATTAATATGTGAAATGGACCACCAAAGACAGCAGCAATAGTTGTAACTATAAACTCACTCCAAAACAGTTAGACAAGCACTTAGAAGAAAAAGACTATTACAGGGTACAAAGTCAAGACAGGTATTACTCAGCTGTTGTCAGGATATGCGATGTGCCACCGAACATGTATTTAATGTTCTGTGGGAAAGAGTTTTCTCGCCACCGCACACTGCTTATAGCCATTATTCTGCTGTCTGTTTCACAGACGTTTTGCACACACGCATTCAGCAAATAGGTGTGAAAGTCAGTTACTCTCTGGAGAATGAGATAATGAACCCTTTATAGAGAAGGGCATTTTACAGGGAAATTCACAGTGCATGAGGGAGAATCAGAAAAAAAGTATTTCCTAGTCTGCCTAGAACACGCAAGTCTCGCACACACATACACCACAAAAGTTATAATAATAAATTAATCAACAGAATTGGGATATTTCTTCCTTACCCTTATATTAGTAAAGGACATTGACTATATGGGCTGGATAGTGGTGTGGTTTTTTTTTTTAACTAATCCTATATTCACCATTTTTATTAAATACAAAGAGTGTCTATGTGTGTTTGTACGGACATCTAGAGCAGAATTTTGGGGGAATGCACATATAAGGGTGCATGGACACATATTTGCCTTTTTGAAATTAGATTATATGAATACATTCAGGTATATGTAACCTAATGCTGAGGTTTAAATTTGCAGTTACCTATTGTCCTCTAAAGTCAGTTGTTAGACAAAAAACTAAACTGTGGCTACTTGTGTCGCCCTAAGAAAAGGAAGTAAAGCTGCTGCCTCCAAAAGGATGTACATCTTCTGGCCCCGGCACACAGGCTAAAGGGCAGAATATTAAAGTCTGCTGCAATGAGAGCAAATGGAAATATCCAGGAAAGAGATTTAAAATTATCAGGGACAAAGAAGGCTGGAGAGGAAAGGGAACTCAGTGAATTGGCTAGTTCAGTGTCCTTAGAAACATCTCAAAATCTGACATGTATGATCAGCATATCTTAATTCTTTGGAGCTGTTGTCTGGCTCCATTTATTATCGTTATTATTTACTCTGTAATAGCAGCAAACAAGAATCAAGGGTGTTTAGTAGAATATATTGCATGCATGAGGAGAAGAAAGTTTCTTCTGTTGTGAAACAAGAGTCATAATAATCTAGGCAAGCAAATACCAGGGAGAAGTAAATGCATGGCATTAAAGTAACCAACCTGAAGTCATTGCACATTAGGACAGGAGAGCAGCTGGAAAGAGCGCCAAATTATTTCACCCTGGTGTTAAGAGTTTTTCATGTAATAAAGATTATGTAATTATTATTTACCCATCAATATTGTTGATTATTTTTTAATTCGTCCTGTTAAAATGGTTTCTACAGTCTAAATAGAAACAGTAGCTCTTTTCATAGCACATATGTAATCAGTGTGTTAGGTGCCAGGGAAGCTGGCAAGCTCGCAAGGAAAGAATAGGATAACAAGGAGAAATAAAGGTAATAGCAAAATGTCTTTTTTGAAGAACATCCTGAATTACCATTGCAGCCACTATAGGGATATTGACCTTTGAAAAAAAGAAACTGCAATGCAATTTTTTTTTGTATGCCATCCCCATCTACAGCGACTTGAACGTCTGTATTTATGGAGACAAATCTTCTCACTGTATGTTAATCTTTTTTTACCACTATCCATTTTCTGTAACCTCTGCCTATCTTTTCTTAGATGAAAAATGCCTTCTAGTAATCCAGATCTTTTACTGAATTTTTGGCAGGTGTCTGGGACATCATAGCTGATGACAAAGGAATAACAAGTGTTATTGAAATCAAATGCTTTCCTGTTTTTCGCTCTACTTTTGTGGGAACTGTGAGATGAAGATATTCCCGTTTTAGTGGCAGCAATTCTCATGAAGTCAAGAGTGAATATAAAGAGGTAGAGGGAGAATATATTTGTCATGCTTAAAGCAAATGTTTTCATGGAACTACTCATACTGATGAGCATGTCTTTTCCTGGTTAGTTACAGATAAGTTTTTACTTCCAATGTATATCTAATCTGCATGAATTTTACTTTCCTCTATCAAGTTGACTGGGTTTGTTAGGTACTTTCAAAGTCCCTGAAAATCCTCTCAGGTTTAAGCTAATTTAAATAATTGGGTGACATCTGAAAATTTTTTATCATTTCCCTTTTCACCCAGTGCTTCAAGGTTTTTAGTAAGTACATTAAGCCATGGCCTAACGTGAGTCTTGGAGGACCCTAACTATTACACAGCTTTGAAGATGACAGTTTTGTTTTCTGCAAATCAAGAACAATTTAATTTTTACAATAACAGTATCTTAATCTATGATCATTGTGAAACAGCTTTTACTGAAATCAAGTAAATGTCCTTATTGCACACAACTGGTTGCACACAATCAATAGAAATTAAATTCTGAGTAACAATATTTATCGATTTATTGATAATGTAGCAGGTTTTATCAGTTTCTAGATCAGTTTATATTTTACAGGCTATATTTCTGAAAATCTAATTCATCAATAATTAATAACACGTGAATAAAATTTTACTTGGCTTAACGTAACTGAGTTGCATGTTTTCTGTCTTCTGCTCATGCATAGCTCTATTTTACAGTGAAAAAAAGAACAAAACCTTAGTGCAGAAGTGTAATTATTACAATGCATTCTGTGCAGTCATTGTAGTCCTTGAAATGTTAAGAAACAGAGCTTTCAGGACTATATAACAGATGGAAAAATAGAAGATTAAAGGTGAGACTGCCCAAAGGTACAATTCTGTTGAACAATTGTGGACAGAAGCATTCTTCATGCACCATTTTCAGGCATTAAGATTTCTTACAATTTCTCTGTTGTCCTGCACTGATGAACAAACTCTTTTTGCCTAACATGAAATTGCACAAAATAAAGTGAAACACTTAACTTTAAGGGATATTTGCTCTATGTCTCTTTACACTGTGACAGGGAGCAATGTGGGAAGGAAGAGAGGAACAATTGACTCCAGAGAAATGCAGAGAACAGTGAAAAATTAGAGAGGAAGGCAAATAACACGGAAAGGGAGAAAAACTAAATGCTAATGCCATTCTGGGGCAGCAAATCCATCGAATTCATTCATCTAATCAGAAGAAGAAATGTATCTCTAAGGCCAAATGCAAATATTCAGGACCCTGTCCCGAAATATTCCAGTCTATATAAGATTTTGGCTATTTATTAACTTAACATATTTAAAAGGTAAAAGGCAACAACAAATACTAATGTCCGTTGTGTTGGGTTGACCCCAGCCAGCAGCTATGCTGCCACCCAGTCTCTTGCTCACTGCCCCCTCAGGGGGGTGGGGTAGAGAATCAGAAGAACAAATCTCAAAAGTGGTGAGTTGAGGTAAAGACAGATTACTAGGTGAAGCAAAGCTGTGCATACAAGCAAAGCAAATGAAAGAACTCATTCACTGTTTCACATCAGCAGGCAGATGTCAAGCCATGTCCTGGAAAGTGTGGCCTCAGCATATGTCATGGTTACTTGGGAACACAAACCCCATGACCACAAGCATCCTTCCTTCCTCCTTCTTTCCCTCAGCTTTTGCTGCTAAGCACAACACTGTATACTATGGAATATACCTTTAGTTGGAAAAAGGAAAAAAAAAATAAAACCTTGACAACATGCAGACACTCTTCAGCAATAGCTAAGACATGGATATATCATCAACACCACTTTAGTCACAAATCCAAAGCACAGCATCATTAGGGCTGCTATAAGGAAAATTAACTCCTCCCCAGCAGATCCAGTACACCTATAGATGAGGCACAGGCCAGATGCCAGTATTCTTGTGCCTGATAAACACCCAGAACCTTCCTCGATGAAGTGACCAGAGTCAGTGACAGAAACATGAGTAGTGTATGTATTCACTTTTCCACTGTTTCAGACATAGCGGATGTTGTAACTGCTTACCCAGTTAGTGGGTTGCTTAAGTACCAGAATTTACAAAACAGCAGTGTTATGCTGGTTTAGAATGGTTAGCATCTGTTTAAGAGACACAATCCTCTAATAATATAAGACCCTTGTAAAGTCTCAGAAAAATTGTATTCAGTGGATATGATCTGAATCTATAGGCTTGAGCTGCAATTGCAATATAACACTTCAGTACAGCATATGAAAATACAATAAAAAATGAAGAAAACAGACTAGTGTCCTATTTAGTACTACAGTGTCACTGTGAACTATTGCTATCTGTAGTTTCATTAAATCTACTGAGGCAGTGTCAGAGCTAAAACTATAAAAGAGGAAACAGTTCCCTGAATAATGAAATGTTATTTATTAGTGTGGTCTCATTTTTAACAAAGATACGTGGAAAAGGTGAATAGTTTAACGGGGACTCGTAGTCAAACAGATCATGGCTGGAATTACAGGTAATTATAATTTCTGAAAAACTCACCTCTGAGTTTGGACAAAGTGTCAAGGATTCTTGATTAGCAATCTGCCACCTTTATAATGCTGTGGAAGGCACAGGAAGTAAGGAGGGCAGTCAAATCAACCTTCATTAATCTTGTATGCTTAAGCTTACAGCTCTTGTATAAACAGAATATTAAGATAAATTACTAGGAGTCAGCGTACTGCCAGAAAAAAACAGTCTCAACCTCTTTTGTTGGCATACAGGTTTGACACTATTCTAATCCATATTAACTGTCTGTGCTATATTGTAGGTTTATGTCCCTCAAGCAGATGGCACTCCAATTATTCATATTTGTAATAGACTTCTCCCTCCCTTAAGAGAAAGCTAATGTGAGATAAATTTTAAGCACCAAAGCAATATTTTAAAATTGCCTTGAGTTGGTGAGCTAACTGTGGAGAACTTCTCAGCCCCTCTACCTACATCCTTGTGGAAATGGCAAGAAACTCTTTAGGTCAGTTTTTATGGCATATTATTTCCTCATTATATCATCAGCTGTATTTTCATTAAGCTTGAGACAGATACATCCAGCTGCACAAATCACAGTCTCCCTCAGATACAATTAGATTTAGACCACAAAAGAAGGAAGATATTGTGATTCAAAATGTCTGTCTTAATTGGGATAAGTCTCTCGGAAAATATCCAGACATGAGATTCAAAAGTTGTTTTAAACTTATTTCTTTAGCATCCTAAATGCTCACAGGTCTTAGGGAGCGGTAGCAAGAAATATTTTAGATCCAGCAGCACTAAATTCAAACCTGAATTTAAAGATAATGTGCATCTGTAAATACTCTTCAGGGAAGTGTAATTCACTTCTGAGGGCAAGGTTTTCATGCACATCCTGTAATACTCTACATGTTGGCTCCTTATGGACATCAAAACTCGGTTTTTGAGGACTTTCACAGTTATATTTTTGCCTTGCAAAATTAGTTTCTGAGATGTGATGATGTGTGTAAATCTTTTACCGCTAAAGTAAATGATGCAGAAAACTGAAATGTGGGATCTGGGTTGAAACAGCACAGCTGAACCGAGGCAAATAATGTCTGGTTCCAGGGGCATTTTCTGTTAGAGCTTAAAAGTTACAATGAATAAAGACTTTTGCATTAGAAATATTAAAACCCTGTGGTCTTCATTGATGAAGGGTGCTATAAGATACAAAGAACCGAGGAGCCTGTGCCATACTGGAACAACATCTAAGTATAGATCATTCCTATACAGAGTCTCCTTGTTCCAGGTGGAACCAATTTATAAGGGGCATGAGATACCAATTTCCTCTGGCACAGGGAATATTCATAGAAATTTTCTTTTGGATTTTTTTAACCAATACATTAAAAGTGAAGTCTAAAAAACACATTCAAAAATGTCTGTGATTGAGAAGAAAATTACCCCAGTTTGTGTATCTGTTTGTGGAAGTTCACCACAGGTCACCTCCTAAAGAGGGGGTAAGGAGGTCTTTGAGCTGGTCTAAAACTCTGTTCACAGAGTAAAACTGTGCCTATGCAAACAGGTTTGTCAATGTGGAAGTTTTGGTAAAAAATCCATGAAACTGATTATGTAATTTTTAGCATTAGCCCACAGCTACTGGTCACGGTAAATGCCATTAATTCCCATCATCTAATAAAACAGAAAAGAAGGATGTGGATGCCACATTGATCTTCCTTATGCTAACTTTTGCCACTTATGTGCTAAAGGAAAAAGAACATCCATAACCCTTTCTGATTTATGACATACAAATCTCTTCTGCAGATTTACTCTCTAGAAAACAGAGAACGAGCTAATTAACCTCCTAATTAGTTTCTGAAGCACAGAGCTATTTTTTAGCAAAAAGAGTATACTTCTGCGTCTAATATTGTGTAGTATTTACACAATGTAACTCACAATCTCCTATTAGGACATTGAAGAGCATACAATTAATAATCTAGTCTCAGGTAAGTCTGAGTTGCTTTGTCTGATAAAGTAACTAATCCCAAATTTAAAAGGTATTTGTTCAAATTTGAATTTAAATCACTATGCTTAAAGGCCAGATTCTCAGCATCCGTAAATGGAGCACCAACTTACTCAAAATGACAATCAGACTCTTGCTGCTAAGCTTTGGCATCTTACATTAGAAATACTTAATCACGGAATCATGGAATTTCCAGAGTTGGAAGGGACCTCTAGAGATCATCTAGGCCAACTCCCCTGCTAAAGCAGGATTGCCTAGAGCACATTACTCAGGACTGTATCCAGGCGGGTCTTGAAAACCTCCAGAGAAGGGGACTCCACAACCTCCCTGGGCAGCCTGTTCCAGTGCCCTAACCGTAAAGAAGTCTTCTCTTGTGTTAGAATGTAACTTCCTATATTCCAACTTATGCCCGTTGCCCCTCGTCCTGTCACTGGGAACCACTGAAAAGAGTCTGGCTCCATCCTCTTTCAACCCCCCCTTTAGATACTTCTAAGCAGTAATAAGGTCTCCCCTCAGCCTTCTTTTCTCCAGGCTAAAGAGTTCCAGCTCTCTCAGCCTTTCCTCATAAGGGAGATGCTCCAGTCCCTCAATCATCTTTGCTGCCCTACGCTGGACTCTCTCCAGTAGTTCCCCGTCTCTCTTGAACTGGGGAGCCCAGAACTGGACACAATATTCCAGTTGTGGCCTCACCAGTGCAGAGTAGAAGGGGAGAATGACCTCCCTCGACCTACTGGCCACACTCTTCCCTATGATCCTCTGCTGTTTCAGATACAAAGTCCGTTCTCTTCTACTGTTTACACCAAGAATAACAGTTGTTTATGACCTATATGATTCCAGTAGGTTGGAATTTAGTATATGTTTCAGAAATATTTCTCATTTTGTTGTCATCCCAGTTTCCAAAATAAAATTCTCCAGCTTGACTGATATGTTTTCATTGCAATTTGGGGTTTTGGGTTTTTTTTACAACCTATGTACACATAAGATGGTCATATTTATCTTAGTTGAATAGATTCAGAATCAAAATAATTTGAATGTGTTTTTTCCAACAAGGACATATTATATATTATTACAGGATATGTTATTAACATAAGTTGTGGAACTATGTGATGTTGCATTTTGTCTAGTGGTAGAAAATAATTAAGCTATAAATACATGTTTAGATTATATTAAGTGGCATATTTTCCAGTTGATTCACAGGAAATTAGCTGTAAAAGTCCTATTAGTGTTAAGTGGAAGCTGTATTACTAAATCTGTTTGCATCACTCTAAAGGTTTGCCACTTAAGTTAGAAGTAGTCAGGAAATTCAGTGAGAGGGAGATTGTACCTATGTCTCCATATAGATGCCAGAGTTAAAAAACTCAATATCTGACAATATTCATCACATTCAAGCATAATTTTTAACATCTGTTACATATGCGTTACTCTGTCAGATGTGACATAATTCAACCTATCAATTCGAGGTAACAGGTAGACTGTAGATTGGAGCAACACACCTTTAGCCAGATAACAAAAATCCTAGAGCTAGCAGTTTCAGGATCCAAATCTGCTTGTTATCCCCATTTCTTTTGTAAGATAGATTTATGCAACCAGGCAGGGTGGATACGTCACTTTCTGTTTGCACTGTCTCCCTGTCAGACATTATCACAAATTTTGCAAAAATAGCATCTGTGTAGAAGAGAGATCATGTAATGGCCCAAAGCAGATCCAAATCACAAGTCTGTGCCAGAGAGCTTGCATAAGTTTGCAAGAACAATTGTACCTTTCATCTAAACCGTGGTAAAAATCTTCACCTCCAAGCCTGCAGACAAGTCGCAACATTCAGTCCAGAAATCAAATTTTAGGAACTCTTGCAATGTTCACTCAGTACAGTCTATTGGTTTCACACACCATCCCAAATCTGAGCCCCATAGATATACATGTGTAAAGTGCAACATGCATAGACAAAATAGCCAGCTGCCAGACTGGTGGCTCTGTAGCCATAGCTACATTGAACTCGGTAGGCACAAATTTACCTTGCCTTAGTGACTACTGTATTGAGTGGTTTTTATAGGGGAATATTTTATAGGAATAATTGTCATATTCCCATTAAAATAAGGAAGCCCAGAATAAAGAGATTAGCTGTAAAGCCCGTCATCTTGGTGATTTACTTAAAACAGCCGATCCAGATTTTTTGATTTATTATTTTTAATAGGGCTTCAAAAATTCAATAAGAATTTTCTGTTAGAAAATTCTGACTTATCAGTACTAAAAATCTTTACAATAAAAGGCGAGTTGATGTGCAGTTGTTTTATCAAATATATTTCTAGAACTCCTAGACACTTGGAATATTCAGTTTAACATTTTCAAACTGAAAAAAATCCTGTTTGCTCATTCCAAACCCACTTGTCTTTTAGAACTCCTAAATTTAAAACCAAAGAAAAAAAGATGTGAATATATAAATTCTTTAAAACACATTACTTATATTTTTGCGTAATCACTGTGTCTACACTGTGAAATCAAAGACTTTGTCTGCAATTGCTACATATGGGAAATCATTGTTCAGGCACAAGTCACAGGTGCAAAACTTGTTTATTGACTGTAATGAACCCACAATCACATCTTTCCTCCAATCCCCGTGTCCACACAAATGAGTTACAGCACTCTGTCTTGACACCTAAAAGTTTTCCATGTTTTACTTCCAGGTCTTTTTTTTAGTGATCTTTTAATTTTTTTTCTCTAATTAAGCATTACAGTACGCCCATTCTTTTTCAATTTGTTTTACTCTCCTGTCTACCTGTGTCAATGGGTTTGTACCAGCTGACTCAATTCAGTGAAAGGATATCCGTTTACTTCAACAAATACTAAATCAGATCCTAAATCTAAGGGGTTCTAGTAATGATGTAAGAAGGGTTACAGTTGAAAGATATTGCATCTCAGGCTGGCTTGTTTCTCTAGTATTCCAACGTGCTATAAGTGGTCTAGTATTTATTTGTTAGCTTTGTCTGCCATCAAACGGGACATCCGTTGGTTCCATCATTCACCAGTTTTGCCACAGCTACACTAAATTCCTCAAAATAGTCAGCATATGCAGCAGACTCTCTACGTAAGTAGAATCAGTCTTTTCAGTCGCATCAAGACTGACATCAATAATTATCCATATTGTGAAAAAAACACATCCACTTAATTTTTTTTTCTCTTTCTGCCTTTTTTTTCTGAGATATTGGCTAGGAAAATGTTAACACCCTTCCAAACCAGCTGTGAATATTTGCATTGGCAAACAGCGTGTCCAGAAAATTATTATGACAGAAAAAAAATCCATTATATGCTTGTGTTGTATAAAACATGTAAATACTTCATATGTTAAGGAGGTGAAGGACTATGTCCCAAAGGAAAACATCCGTTCAGTGCTAGCTGTGGAGTGCACTTGAGTAAAAAGACATAAATTATGAGTGAGACAAGAAAATGCTGGGGGGAAAGGCCTGCCACCTTTTTCATCTTGGCCCTGAGTGGAAATGTCCTTAAAACCTATTATATAAGAAAAGAAGTATGAAGCAAAAAGACAGCTGTGCTAAAGACAAACCAGACTCAGTTGTCGTTGTTTTGTATGTATGTGTGCATAGCTATGGTGTCTGTCCAGGGGGAGAGCTGTTTATGGCACTACGTAGGAGCAGAAGTGCTGCGAGTCATGACACCACAGCCAAGGTCTCATCAGGACAGTGATGGGGCAGAAAAAGGAGCGGAAGCTCCTCAGCTTTCATTCTGGCCCTATTTCCTCATATGCAAACTCAGAACTTTGATGGATCTTATAGATAAATACAATTGTTTTTTTATGACATTGTGGAAAACTCCTTTCTTCAACCTGTGAAAGAACTTCATAGAGAATAATCTCAGATCATCCAGTTTTATGGAGTATTTGTACATGCAGGCTATGATGTAAGCATGAGATTTCAAAATCAAAATTAAAAGAAAATGGAAAAAGAAATAAATATATATTATACTAAAGCGAATAAAAATCATGCAAGGAAATGCACATCTTTCATTATTTATGCCCATAATTGTTCTGTTATCTTGAAATGGGACTTCAAAGAGATAACGGTCCCAAACATGACAAGCCAAATGTAATTATATGTTTCTTATCACAACAGTCATGCAAATGAGGCAGAGAAGTTATCATGCTTACAAAAAAACTATTTAAAATTCTGCTTTGAAAAATAAACTTCCTCTCAATCTATCTTTTACAAAGTAATATTTAAAATGCATAAATCAAAAATTAAACCAATCATGGAGAGACAACAGTATATACAATATTGATACCATGAATAAACAGCCACAGCTCCCATTATGTGTTGCAAACCAAATAAAAACTCTAGTCTTATACAAAGGAGTGCGTTCAAAGTCCAGATTTTTTGTTTTTAAAAAGACTGAACAGGCAGGTCTGTAATAAATTCTTAGTACAGAAGCCTGCTTTTAGTTCACTTAGGGGCTGTCAATTGTACGGATGGAAGTCAACAGAAGCACCAGTAGGTAAGTTTTTATTATTATTGTCTTTAAAAAATATTGTATATTTGTACGAAGAAGATGTAAAATACCTATTTCAAATAATATTTATATCTCTCTTTGGTTATTACAGTTTCTATCTGGAAAAGGGGAACTTGAAGCTGCTAGCACTCCACAATGCTATGGAGTCTGCACAAGTCATTAGGTCTGAATGTCACCTTGCTAGCTTCCTGTTGTGTTGAGGAATAATGGTCAGGTGCTTCCTATGACTACATCGTTTGCTCTACCTTGATGTATTTTTCTGCAGTCTAGAAGTTGCAGTAACGAAGAGGCACCTGGAACTGACTCCCATTAACTGGCACAGACAGTAATCTCAGTGCCCCAAAAGACACCTAGTGCAGGTCTCATATTCTTCCTCCCTGGATTCAGCTCTACGTGCTAACTACAAGCACCTCCCATGCCTGCCATGACACAGCTACTCTAAACTTCATACCAGAACTGTAACCAAGTTCTTTCTGATATCCATTGATTAGTGTTGCTTGTCAGCATCTTTGATGGATATACCCTTGGAGAGAAATGCAAACATATAGCAAAAGCAGAGATGGGGATTGGAATCGCCTGCAACTCAGCACCGCTTGGTTATGAACTGCTGAACATTAGACCATTGAAAAACCTGCCCTGCCACACTGACTCATAGCACAATGTGCCTGGGGATGCCACTCTGCATTCCTTTCAAAATAAACAGTCTTCATATATAATTAATTGTCAATTAAAAGGTGCACAAAAAAGAATATTACATACTATGGGCTAAATTTTTCAGATGGGACTGTCTTCTGGGAAAACAAGCAATGCTAATTTTAGCCCTTTATAGACAAGAATGTATTTTATTGCATGTAAATATGGAAGACTTAAACCTGCTGATTAATATTGATGTTTACTTATGAAAATTCATAGTTCAAATTGAGCATACATAAAATAGGCACACATTTCTCAGCTTGTTATCTCACCATAAAATTCATCCTTTCTGGGTTCTGCAACACAGGAATTTCAAGCTTCTGAATTTGGTGTTCAGGAACCTCTTCAAAATTCCATCTCCTGAAACATGTCCTACTGGAAAAGAGTGTCCTGTGATCAACTGTACACAGGAATATTTCTCATTTCTTATGACAGCCTCTATTAATGTAGTGTTTGTATCCCCTTCAAGCAAAATGTTTGTTAGCCTATGAAAAAGTATTTTTCTATTTCCACTGTGGCTTTTCAAGGTTTTTCTACAATCCATGCTTTTAAAAATAAGATTTAGTTTCATGTTTCCATTGTAAAATTGCTTAACAGACTGAAGAAAATATTTATTCTTGAATAATTATTCTACTTGCAAACTTGCCATACATTCTTCGCTATGAAGAATTCTTCAGACAAGCCAGGTATACAAACTGCCAGAATAAATGTCATGTATTTTTTGTGAGAACAAGTTGAACGGTAAAGACACCTCACGCTTTTTAAAGCTAAGGGGAAGTTTACATTTAACAAGTAAATATGAAGCCTATAAAACTTCAGATTTGAAAACTGATGGAGGATATATGTTTCTGGACCCTAGTCTGGGAGTTTAAAATTATGCACATGATTAAAAATAATACTGCAAACAGTAACACGAACAATAGTGTTTTTCTTTCTGTAGCACATGTAGTGTCTGACCAATCCCACAATTTCTCACGATTTCTCATTCAAAAAACCCTCCCCTGTGTGAGGCTTACTGAGAAAGATAGCCTTTAAAATTGATGGCACGCTGTGAAAATGTTAGTTTGTATGTTGTACATAGTGTTATGCCAGTTGTGAATCCATTTTATTTTTGTGTGATTTTGGCAGTTGAGAAATGTTCTGGCTCAACAACACTAAAGACACAACAAGCCTACATTTATCTATATCATGGGGAGGCAGAGCACAATCCTTTTCATTCTGCCCTCCTTCATGTATGCCTCATGCCACCTTCAATTAAATAAATCTCAGCTGTAGAACAACCCTCTGTGATGTGGCCGAAGATAACCCCATGTCCAAGCTCTAATGCTAAAAAGAGCAGAAAAGGTATAAACGCTATTTTCATGTTGAAACCAACATTTCACGAAGGTTTGTGGGTTGAAGGAAATCTTTCCACTGACAGCAAAGGACCATTCTGCTTGAAGGAGGTATTGGTCAGACTTCAGGTGGAAGCAACTTTATAACGTGATCGATAGTGCACTCCGTTTGAGGGCTTTAAGGATTCTGATTTTCAAAGACTTTAAAGTACCCACTATTTCTGAGTCCTCAATATGTTTTAAAACTTCTACTCACTTTAAAAAGATCAGTTTCATAATTGCTTCCAACAAAAGAAAATTTTTAAAATTTAATTGTCTTTAAAGCAGATTATATTTATTTTATTAAGTAAAATATATGTAAGCAAATTATTTTTCATTCAAGCAACTAATCTGTTTAAACTTGTGTCTATCTTACCTTTAATGAAGGTTTACATCTGGCACTTTCTCCCTGAAGTTGTTGGGATCTATGACATCATCATTTTCTTAAAATCTCACCCTTCACATTTTCTGAGTTGCCAATATCGAGGTTTTTTTAAACTTAATTTGCATGAAGTTTTTCTGTTTGTTTTCAACTTCTGTGCCTTCAAGGTTGTCCAAATAGCTCTTTATTCCATATGTATCAGTTTTATGACAAATTAAGAGAGCAGCATAGAAAGCTGTATCTAGTCTGTGTGTGGTCCCTGTTGCCAATAATACATGTCATTTCCATACCTATTGTGCATATCCTGTTTCTATGTTCAATATTAGAGTGAGAACTAGCCATACAGCCTTCCTCCCTACACACTTCTTCCCTTGCAGAAGAAGTCCAGTCACGTATCCCTGATGAAAGACATGATGTGCTCTTACCAGTGCTTCATATGTAGCCTTCATATGCAGGATTCATATTAGTTAAGCTGTAGCAAACACCAGAACATCAAAATACAAGCTAACCGAGGGATCTCCTTAATTCAGTCCTCTGTGATCACAGGCAACTGTATTATGTAGTCTTGCCATTTTGTCTTAGCTCTAAATACTATAAAATAATAGAGTATCAATATAAATAACTATCTATAGTATCTATATAGATGCCTAGCTGTTGGGAAACTGTGGGCAGGCAAAATAAAAACAAAAACCCTAGAATTATCTTACTTTAAAATACAGGAAGGCATTTGTTCGTTCATGAGGTATAACGTACTCATTTCTTGGTCTAGAAATACTTTAAGGTTCATGACGATGTTTAGGTATTATTTGAGAATTGTAGTTTAAGTGTTTTGTCACACTGAGCAATTTTGTAAAATACTTGTAAGATATCTAGGTCCATAAAAACTTGCAAGCATAAGTGTAATAAATATTTAATCGGGGGCATAAAACATAATGTATCAGGAAATGTTTATTAATTAGATGCTTTGAGTTATAAAGAGGCACATTTAAGAAAGAGTTTTAAGCCGCTTTCTTCCCAAGGTGTCACCTTTTACATCTGTTGGCTATCTGTTTTTCCACATCAAGAAGGTTGTGAGTATTCAAGAAAAAACAGGTAGCTATCAAACATTTGCTTCTTTGATCTTAATGGGCAATGATGACACTTCCCTCCTGGTTTTTGTTTAAGTCAACCTTAGGTTTTCAGTAATAGCTCACGGCTGAATTGAGCAATTACATCCTGTCTAATCTCAGTCTAATTTGATGGCCAACACCATTATATGTGAAATCACTACTTGGCTATGCACTAGTTCGAAGGAAAGGATGACAGCTTTAATTTTTGCTGCATACTAATGGTGGTAGAAGGTAAGGACTGGGAATAAGAGGAAGATAAACATAATGAGGCTAGTTTTACAAGCACATTCAGCTCTGATGCAGAATAAACATGTCTATTCGCATTAAATATTCGCTGCTCTTGATGTATACCAGGATGGAAAAACTGTCACATTATTGTACTGCTTACCAAAAGAAAAAAATAAAAACCTGTCACCTGACGTGGTGACTGAGAAGCTTCCTTTGATACAGTTATAGATGTTTTTATTAAACTGCAATGATAGTTGCTGACAAAGAAAGCTATACCACTCCCCCCTGTACATGGCCTTAAAATAGTATTTCTATAATGTATTCAACACTAAGTTTTTCCCAATTACTAATTCTTCACAGAAAAAGTCAAATAGTAAAAATTAAATCAAGCTATTTTCTAGATTAGTTAACCAATTTATTTTCCAGAATTTTCAGCAAAATCACTTCAATTAAAAATATCCAGGTATTTTAACTAGGTTTATAAATGAAAAGGAGGTGTCAGAGCCTTTTTTGACTTCCTCTCTTTCCTCCTTTTTTATCCCTCCAATAATGAGAGACGCCCACCCCGATATCAAAGACATAGATTAATTCAGAGCAGCAGTTCAAAACCACATTAATACAATTGCCAGGGTGTAGGTCTGTGTTTCCCAAACTATGGTTCACAGTCAGTACCTTGTCCACAAGACCCGCTCAGGTTGCTTGTAGCTTCTGCTTTACATAGCTAAGTCATCTCATAAGCTGACTGGAAAAGCAACATGTGATGTTGCTTACAGCATCCTATTAGAGTAGTAAAGCTGGAGATCACTGCTCAGAGCATCAGGTTTCATTCAAGTTAATGAAGCAGAAAAACCCAGATAATGTTAATTCATGGAATCATAGAATGGTTTGAGTTGAAAGGGACCTTAAAGATCATGCAGTTCCAACCCCCCTGCTACAGGCAGGGACACCTCCTACTAGACCAGGTTGCTCAAAGCCCCATCCAGCCTGGCCTTGAACACTTCCAGGGATGGGGCATCCACAGCTTCTCCTGGCAACCTTTTCCCGTGTCTCACCGCTCTCACAGTAAATAACTTTTTCCTAATATCAAATCTAAATCTATCCTCTTTCAGTTTAAAAGTGTTACTCATTGTCCTATCGCTACACTCCCTGATAAAGAGTCCCTCCCGATCTTTCCTGTAGGCCCCCTTTAAGTACTGGGAGGCTGCTATAAGGTCTCCCCAGAGCCTTCTCTTCTCCAGGCTGAACAACTCCAACTGTCTCAGCCTTTCTTTACAGGAGAGGTGCTCCAGCCCTCTAATTGTCTTTGTGGCCCTCCTCCGGACTCACTCCAACAGGTCCATGTCCTCCTTATGTTGAGGGCCCCAGAGCTGGATGCAGTACATTCATGATTTTTCCATCACCCAGTATATCTTGCAGCAGCAAGTTAAGGGATGTTAGTGAAATATTTGTTTTAATGTGTCCTGGAGAACATATTGATGTCTGGCTTTATTACTATCACAGCTGAAAACCTTGTTGCTACCAAAAATAGAAACCAAATAATCAAATCTCAATTGATTCCTGTACATGTCTATTTCCAGCAATTTGTGTTGCATTAGTAATACATTAAAATTCTCCACAAGTATTATCAATTGCTGAAGTTAGTTAAATACTAAGCTTTTGCTCATTATAATGCCATTAAGGATGGAAGTGTCCCTTGATGTGATTAATGGACTCGTGCAGAAATTTTTGCTAAGCACTGATCCATTTCTGGTACTTGCATTTTTGGTGGCATTTATCTTCTTGTATCTTTCTGGGATTCTTGCCTAAAGAGTCAAAATACCTTCACCTGGCCTCAGTAACCTGTAACCTCTGCAGCAGGGACAATCAGGTACTGAACCGTCTGGCACTTTGTTGAAAGCTTTTGTTAGTTTTTATTAAGCAAAGTTATCTTACTGATATGACTGCAAATTTACTGACTTATGTTGTACCCATGGGAGGAAACTGTTCAATTAAGGGGAAGAAAGTGCTTCTTTGCCTTGATTAACTGAGATCAAAGTGATTGTGCTGCTGCCAAACCTAACCAATGGCTGCGGTGACATGCCTCAAAGAACTATACAGTGAAGGTCATTGTAACATTGTTTCTCTTTTAATATTCAACTTTTATTTTAAATCACCTCTGCATTACTTCTTTCCTCATTATGCAGTGGGTTTTCCAAGTTGGTTTTTAGTCTGCCATTATTTCAAGACTAATTTTTGTAGGCTTTCTTTTCTTGTGGGTACTATTTTCTTCCTGCACTCTCAAGAGGTCTATTACAGAATGAGAAATAGACTCCAAAAAGTGCATTTCACATTGACAGCAAGATACAGGTGGGGTTTCCAAAAATACTTCTCTGGTGAAGTCTCACTGGTTCTAGTAGGAGCAGGATTGACACTTTGCCCTTTAGAAAATTCTGCATCGTTTGCAACTGCCATTGCAAATCTGACTCCTTACTGTCACAACCATAAAGATGGGTCAGTCATGTTTGGGATGCTATGCAGAGCCTATGGGTACACAGGTGTGGTTGCTGAAAGGGGCGACCATCAGAAACAATCCTCTAATCACAGAGATAGTCTTTCTTTAGCTATCAGATTTATCCACTCACAGCCTGCAGCCTCCCACTCAGATGCAGCTGCTTTCAATTGTTTTGCTCATACTTATTCAGTACATGAAGAATTCTGATGTTTAGATTTTTAGTGGGATTTCAAAATGGATTTGTAAAAGGAAGAGCAAAGAAAGTATTGTGGCATTGGACTTGCAACTCAATATTCAAGCGCTAGGACTGGTTTTCAGAAAGGGTTTTCTTTTGTCACTACACTGAATATCCACGACTGATTCTCATTCTCCTTCAAAGTAGCCTTAAAAGTTTCCCACTATTAGCAATAACAAATGCTCAATATGAGTTAGCAAATTTAAGAACCTGAAGGTATAAATGGTAATCATAGCAGTTTAATCAATACTGAGGTTATTAATATTTTGCATCTGTGTCAAACCTGTGAAATAATGTGAAATGATACAGGCTTTAGGGATATTTTTTCTTCAACTTGCCATATATAATGCTTGCTGAAATGTAGCCTCATTTCAGCAGGCAGACATGACATATTCTAAAGGCAAAATTAAATGGGTTAGAGAAAAATACTCTTGAAACAATTTGATGCCATGAGTACTTGAAATTATTGCTAAAGTGCAGGTCCTATCTATGACCAGATAAAGAAGCTGAAAGTTGGTCATTTCGGCAATATTCAGAGCCTCCACTTGTCAGGATACTGCCTGGATGCCAAAGAAATCTCTAGGAAAGTAAAGAAAATCTGAAAATAATAAACCTGCCACCTTTTTCCCCATGTACTTCGGTGACTTTCTTCCTTCTTTGACCCCAAGAAATCAAGTTATGAAAACTGCTGCTTTTCCTCTCTCAACTACATTTCACAGAATGGTCAGGGTTGGAAGGGACCTCTGGAGATCATCTAGTCCAACCCCCCTGCCACAGCAGGGACACCTACAGCAGGTTGCACAGGATGGCGTCCAGGCGGGTTTTGAATGTCTCCAGTGTGGGAGACTTCACAACCTCTCTGGGCAGCCTGTGCCAGTGCTCTGCCACCCTCAGAGTAAAGAAGTTCCTGCTCATGTTTAGATGGAACTTCCCATGTTCAAGTTTGTGCCCATTACCTCTAGTCCTATCACTGGGCACTACTGAAAAAGGACTCTTCTCATCTACCTGGCACCCTTCCTTTAAGTATTTATAAGTATTGATAAGATCCCATCTCAGTCTTCTTTTTGCTAGACTAAAAAGACCCAAGTCCCTCAGCCTTTCATCGTAAGAAAGATGCTTCAGTCCCCTAATCATCTTTGTAGCCCTTTGCTGGACCCTCTCCAGCAGTTCCCTGTCCTTCTTGAACCGGGGAGCCCAGAACTGGACACAGTACTCCAGATGTGGCCTCACCAGGGCAGAGTAGAGGGGGAGGATGACCTCCCTCGACCTGCTGGCCACACTCTTCTTGATGCACCCCAGGATGCCATTGGCCTTCTTGGCCACCAGGGCACATTGCTGGCTCATGGTCATCCTGTTGTCCACCAGGACTCCCAGGTCCCTTTCCACACAGCTGCTCTCCAGGAGGTCAGCCCCCAACCTGCACTGATGCATGGGGTTATTCCTCCTCAGATGCAGGACCCTACACTTGCCCTTGTTGAATTTCATTCGGTTCTTCTCTGCCCAACTCTCCAGCCTGTCCAGGTCACACTGTATGGCAGCACAGCCTTCCAGCGTGTCAGCCACCCCTCCCAGTTTTGTGTCATCAGCAAACTTGCTGATGGTACACTCTATCCCTTCATCCAGGTCATTGAGGAATATATTGAACAGGACTGGACCCAGTACTGACCCCTGAGGGACACCACTTGTTACTGACCTCCAGCTGGACTCTGCACCACTAACCACAACCCTCTGAGCTCTATCTGTCAGCCACTGTTCAATCCACCCCACTGTCCATTCATCTAACCCAGACTTCCTAAGCTTGCCTGGGAGGATGATGTGGGAGACAGTGTCGAAAGCCTTGCTGAAGTCAAGGTAGAAAACATGCACTGCCCTCCCTTCATCCACCCATCCAGTCACGCCATCGTAGAAGGCTATCAGATTAGTCAGACATGACTTCCCCTTGGTGAATCCATGTTGACTACTTCTGATAACCTTCTTTTCCTCCAGATGCTTGGAAATGATGCCCAGAATGAGCTGTTCCATCATCTTTCCAGGGATGGAGGTGAGGCTGACCGGCCTGTAGTTTCCCAGGTCATCCTTCTTGCCCTTTTTGAAGACTGAAGTGACATTGGCTTTCCTCCAGTCCTCAGGCACCTCCCCTGTTCTCCAGGACCTTTCAAATATGATGGAGAGCGGCCCAGCAATGACTTCCGCCAGCTCCCTCAGCACTTGCGGGTGCATCCCATCAGGCCCCATGGACTTGTGGGTATCCAGTTTAATTAATTGTTCTCTAACTTGTTCCTCTTCAACCAAGGGAAAGTTGTCCTTCCTCCAGACTTTCTCTGTTACCTGCAAAGTCTGGGACTCCCGAGAGCTGGCCCGAGCAGTGAAGACAGAAGCAAAGAAGGCATTCAGCAACTCTGCCTTCTCTGCATCATCTGTCACCACAGCACCCGTCTCGTTCAACAGCGGGCCCACATTTTCCCTGGTTTTCCTTTTGCCTCCTATATACTTAAAGAAACCCTTCCTATTGGCCTTGACATCCCTCGCCAGGTTCAATTCCAAGGCTGCCTTGGCTTTCCTCATTTCTTCCCTGCATACCCTGACAGCCATCTTATACTCATCCCAAGTCCTCAGCCCCCTTTTCCACATCCTGTAAACTCCCTTCTTCCACCTGAGCTTTTTCAGAAGATCCCTGCTCAGCCATGCAGGTCTCCTTCCCTTGTCCCATTTCTTGCTCTTTGGGATGCACCGATCCTGAGCTTGGAGGAGGTGGTGCTTGAATACCAGCCAGCTCTCTTGAGCCCCCTTACCCTCTAGAGCCCTCTCCCATTTGATTTCTCCCAGCAATTCCTTGAAGAGCTCAAACTTAGCCCTCCTGAAGTCTAAGGTTTCAAGGCTACTTGTCATTTTGTGCATACTGCACTTAATCCTGGACTCTATCTTCTCATGATCACTGCAGCCAAGTCTGCCCCCAACCTTAACATCCTCCACCAGTGTCCCTCTTTGTTTGTCAGTACTAGGTCCAGTAGTACACCTCTCCTTGTGGATTCCTCCACCACCTGAGTCAAAAAGTTATCATCGATGCACTGGAGGAACCTACTGGACTGTACGTTCCTAGCTGTGTAGCCTTCCCAGCAGATATCAGGGTAGTTGAAGTCCCCCATGAGGACCAAGGCCTGCGATTGTGAGGCAATTCTCACCTGTCTGTAGAAGGCCTCATCAACTTCCCCATCCTGATCAGGTGGCCTGTAATAAACACCCACAACAGTGTCTCTCATTCAGGCACAGTTTTACTGTGCAACCCCCTTTAAGAGCTCTTATAGTGCTGTGCTATCACTGAAGTTGTTTGTTACAGTTTTAAATTTGCCAAGACAGTGAATTTCTAAGAAAAAAATAAAATAAAAAAATTAAATACTATTGGATGATTGTTTAAGAGCAGATGGATTTTTTTTCCACATTTTTCAAACTTACCTTTTCTTTTGAACCATTCAGAGAAATGATTCTGCAAAAAAATTTCACCTGCCTTCCCTTTGAGGTGTCCTGCTTAATGTGGTACATGTTTCAGCTCTCGAGCTCCAAGCCTCTTCTGGGCTGGGTATACACAGGCCAGTAGCAAAGCAAATGGCACTTCTGCTGGGACCTTAAAAGTGTGGAAACAAATTCTTTACTCAATTGTCTGGTAAGAAAAGCTCAAGTTTAACAGTTTTGATCGTTCAGATTAATGATTTTGTATAGTTAAAACAGTAAGTGCAAACGTTAACACTTTGCTTCATTTGGTGTTACACTGAGGATTTAATAGAACCATGCAAAGTTTCAAATTAATTTCTTTTCAGAATTAATGTTTAACACTTTCTGTATTTTCCCCCTTATCCGAGGAGTTGTACATAGTGACAAGCAAGCCTGCAAGAGCTCGCGGTGTGCCCTGCCTGAGAAGGGTCGGAGATGCTTGCCTGTCAGTCCTGCCCTTTCAGGCTGCCACAGCACAGCCTAGCCCAAGGGACCACATCTGCCCGTGGTTTGGACCACGCAATGAAACGAATCCCCTGGATTACACTGGGGTTTCGTGAAATCCCAAAATGGCCAATGTAAATCTATGCTCCTTGAGTCCCTGCCACAAACTCACTAGTGATCTTTTTACATCTTCCCCTCTTCCAGACCTCTGCCTTAGCATAAACAGGATGGGCGATAGCAGTATCAGGTAGGGAACGATCACTGTGGATGCAGTGGCATTTCCATGAGCAGGAAGAAGGATTTTTACCCATGACTAGAAATTTTAACTTCTAGAAAGTAAAAATTTTCATATTGAGCTACACACTGGGCAGCTGCCACAGTATAACCTGAAAAAAAAGGAAGGAATGAAAACCCCCTGCTTACTGCTGACCCTTGAGAGGGAAAGAGAGAGGAAGAGGGGGGGGGGGTAAACCACACAAATGAGACAGAAATTTTGTTAAGCAACCAAGCATAGGACTACAGTTGGATTAAAGTTGATTTTCCACCCTATTCTCCAAGAAAACTGAAAGCCCTAAAAATATGGAAAACTTCAGAACGAAGGAACTTGTCTGCCCACTGCTTAGTACCATTAGCACCAACAGCACTGACACCAATAATACCAACAGCTTTGTGATATGACATCATGAATAATCTTAAGAGACATGATTTGTACACATGTTGTGGTCCATATAAACACCTGATGGAGCCCCTTGAAGATATACTATAGCAGCATCCCTTACTTCAGTATAGTTAAGTGAAAAATACTATGAAAACTTTTTCTTTATAATGAAAAATGCCTTTTAGAAAACAGTGGAGAGTTTTCTGAATCTGTATTCTTTTGGCTTACCTGACTGATCTAGTAAAAAAATCCTTTCTGGGAAGATAAATGTGAACTTCTACTTCCCATTTCAAGCTGTGCTTGGATTTGCCTTTTATTTCCCTTTCAAATAGTTTAAATAAAAATATTTTATTCCTTTCAATCTCTTTTCCTTTTTTTTTTTTTTTGTTTGTTTTGAGGGAGGACTACATGTAAACTGGGAAACAGACCAGAATTTTATATCTGTCACTCAGCTCTTGTTGCTGCCATTTAGAAAGAATAATGTGTGCCTCAGCAGAAAAGCTGGGGATCAAAATACTTCTAATTTATTAATTATTTTAAAAACTAGTTCAGCCAACTTATGTGCATCTAAGCATATTATAAACAAAGTGGCTGTGCACATACACAATCAAATACATTATAATTATGAAAAAAATTCCCTGGTGTTTCCCTGCTTAGGCTTATGTTATTAACGGTGAAAGTTAATCTCTGCTTTCCAACAAGGAAGCCCCATCAGCAGGCAATCTCTTCCTTATGTAGCAGAGGCAATAAAAGGTGATCAGGTAAAGAACCTAGTAAAAAAGCAGAAAAAAATAGCAGCTTATGCTAATACTATTATATATGTAAAATTGTTAGTGGGTTTTGTAGCCACAATAACGGGAGTGAGGAAAAAAAATCAGCAAATTAATTTTAATTAATAGGAATTAACCTCAATGTATTCACAAAAATAAAGCTCTCTTGCTTTTCTGCATCACCTATAGTCTCTTAGAGTCAAAGCACATATCATGTAGAAATCTGTTAACATTTCAGGGCCAGAGGAAAGAAACACAGCATTTGCTCATCACAACATCTGGAGAGAAGCAAGGAGCACAGAGAAACAGAGGTATTTACCAGTGTAATAGGTATTAAGTATTATTACTACTAGGGAGAGAATTGGAGACTATCAGCTTTTAATTGGCTCATTCCTAAATTCACTGAAGTCAATGAAAATCTTTCCACCCATTTCAGTGGGATTTGGAGTACTTTTCAATATCTTCCAGCCATGATGCAGTTGCCAAAACAATTATTTCTTCATTCCTCCTAGAAAGCATTTTATGTACAACCTTTAGGGGCACTTAACGCTTCTCAGGTTTGAAAGTTATTGCTGAAGAAACAAATAATTGCTGAATGTACTGCCTCAGAATATAGTCACCGAGCATCAAACAAGAACTGAAGGATTTGTAAAAAAGAAGCAGGAAAGCATCAAGGACGTTTTTCCATACTGATTACTGAAAGTATTGTCATTGCAATATTTATATCGTATTATATTATAAAATGTGTGCAAGGGTGCATTATTTAAAAAGACATTCTACACAAGAATATCACTAGCTATAACAACAAAATTTGTTTATTAATATTAAATCCCTGCTCATGCATAAAGACCTTTTTATTATATGCTCTGTGCAGATGTTGCACAGAGAAGCTGTTAAAGAGACGTAGCAAGCACCTTTCTCGCCTCCAAACAATATCCACATTTCAAAGTATTTGTATCTGAGAATCAGTTCTCCTTTGAGAGAGATTTTCTCCATCACTATTTTGAAGGCACGTTACTTAAATATTGCAAATGGGAGACATATGGAAAAGAGAGCTGAGGAAGTACTTAGAAAAATCTCTGTAGTAAAATAGAGAAAATAATAGCACAGCCTTAGCAGTAATACTGTTGTTCTTGTTTCAATGAGGTATTTGTTCAACAATATGTATATACATGTAATATTTCTCTGAGTCTTTAGCATCTGTCATTTTGCACATGTAAAATTATGCTCAGTTTTTAAAACAACAGCTGCGTGTAAACCTGCTGGGTTTGGGGGAAAAAAAGCAAAAAAAAAAGCATCACTTTCTTCTCAAAATAACATTTGAGTGAAGAAAGGTGAATCCTCAGCAATAAATGAAGTCAATTAATTTCTCGGAGCTCTGCAGAGCACCTGGCAACAATGTCCCAAATTCGAGGTCTTCTCACTAGCGCTTGCTGATTTTTGTCCTCATATTAGAACACAAGCAATCTTTTCCCCTCACCAGGCTACAATCTCCTTTTAAATCTCTCCTCTCAACAACAAGGTTTTCCTGACAATTATTTGTAAAGTTCTTTATCATGCAAGAGAAAGCACAGAAACTTCAGTAGAGGCCAATGTCATTTCAGCGGATGAATCCATTATTTCAGAGCTCCAGAGCTTCCAAGTGGTGACAAAGACATACTGCAGAGAATAACTTAAAATTGAAAAATGTTCACATGCAAAAATGAATGCGGTCTGCACCTGAAAACTAATAAATCTATTGGGCAAAAAGTCTAAATATTTCAAGGCATAGGGTAGGAGTACTCCGAACAGAAAGCAGAGATAGAGTGTGTACAGACACACATGATGACACATCTGGCAAAAAATCTAACTAAAGGTCACTTTTCTTATATAGAATTGCCTATTCTTATACCTGCTGAGACACTCAAAGGAAAACCTGCAGAGAAGTTCTGAATGGAGTATCTATATACTGTGTCGGAAGTGAGAAAAGGGATGGTCTAAACAACATGACATTTTAACAGATTGCTTCTAAAGACTAGCTCTGGTATTTCCTAACTCTTAAATCAGTATGGCAAAGACCTTTTCCCTAACATTGAAAAGAAGACATTCACAAATGTGAAATTTTTACATTTATACACGATTCAATGGAAATTTTTGCTTTATCTTTACCCTTGGTTATTCCTCTGGTTCAAGCAATATCTCACTGTCTCACATTATAATAACTAAAGATTTAATTCCATAAGCCCACCCTTTCTTTCTTCTTGCCTCTGAAGCTCACACAAACACACATATATAGAGATACGAGAGTTAATAAAAAGGCAACCATCGATTGCTGTGTCATGCTCCAAGCACAGAGGAACAAGCTGAAGGTGATAATGTTTTCTGACCTGGGAATTAATGTCATCTTACTCAATTGCTGGGTAGCTAATGAATTTTATGGGATGAACTGAATGTCAGGAATTGTGCATATACAATGCCTGTTTATGTCCAAGACGAGCCTTCTACTGTAAGATGGGAACATAGTCTCTCAATGCTTCAACACAGGAGAGGAGAGGAATGAAGAGAGGCTACCTCCTTGCTTTCTCAAGATGGAAAAACAAATGATGAAAAGCAGAGCAAACAGGAGTGTTGACAGAGGTAGGAGCAAGAAAAACGTCTGAAAATGAATGACTATACAGAAATGTATGTCAGTGACTGACTGCATACATATGAAACCTGAGACTTTTCTTGGGCCTGAAAGATTTAGAAACTATTTCATTCAGTTGTCTGGCAAACAGTTATTGTGAAAAAAAAATCCTGTTGAGAATATGAACCACAGAGAAGAGATAATTCTGGCAGTGTCTTGCTGTATGTCCTGTTTTGAGGTAAAACAGGACCAGTTTTGTTCAGTAACTTCGCTTCTTAATTGGGCCTCTTCTAACTACTGAAATGAACAGCATATTGTGCAGACAATGTTCACTCTCTCGGAGTGATAAGACCAATGTTTATAGCTGATGTCCAGACATAGTATGCAGGGAGGCTCTTGCTTATACTTATTGTTCTAACACCCAAGGCCAACCGACTGCGTTATTTGCCACGTTGGAGGGTCGGAAGCGGAAAAGCATAATGGGGTCCCACCTGCGGGGAGGAGCGGACAGGGCAGGTGACCCAAAACTGACCAACAGCGTATTCCACCCCATCTGCCTCGTGCTCAGTATAAAAGCCGACGGAGCAAAGGGTCAGCCCTTCTTTTTCACCCTTCTTTTTCCCCTCTTGCTTCAATGGCTGACATCTGAGGAGGACTCTGTCTGTTCGTCTGCCTTTGGACCCGATCCTGAATCCAGATCCGGAATTCAGTTCCCGTCCGTCACTGAGTCCAGCCTGGGACTGCCCCAGTGCCAGCCGGTGTCGTGATTGTCATCTTGGGAGCTTGATACGGTTTTGTATATTTCTCATTATTTCCTTTTATTTTATTATTAATATTTCATTAAAGTAGTTTAGATCCTTCTAAACTCGTAAGTCTCTTTTTCCTCCTCTACCTCTCTCTTTGAAGAGGGGTAGAGGGGAGCATCTGTCGGTCCCATCTGGGGTCCCCTAAGTCCCCAGTGGCCGATTTGGCCTAAACCACGACACTGTACAAAAAAAAGGTTAGGCCCAAGGCCTAGTTTTGCTAATTGCCTAAACTAGTAGCTACTTTTCCTATGTAAGAGAACTCTCTTCTTTCACCTTTCTCTCCTAAACTTTTAACAGCAAATATATAAAAAAAAAAAAGAAAAACGTTTTTCCTCAGGGGTCAATATTGGGACCATTGCCGTTTAAAATCTTTGTCGGTGACATGGACATTGGCACTGAGTGCACCTTCTGCAAGTTTGCTGATGACACCAAGCTGTGCAGTGTGGTCAACACACTGTAGGGAGGGGATGCCATCCACAGGGATCTGGACAGGCTTGAAAGGTGGGTCCATGCCAGCCTCATGAAGTTCAACAAGGCCAAGTGCAAGGTTCCTACACCCGGGTCGGGGCAATCCCAAGCACAAATACAGCCTGGGTGGAAAATGGATCGAGGACAGCCCTACCAAGAAGGACTTGGGGGTGTTGGTTGATGAGAAGCTCAACATTAGTGGGCAAAGTGTGCTTGAGCCCAGAAAGCCAACCGCATCCTTGCTGCATCAAAAAAAGCATGGCCAGCAGTTTGAGGGAGGATTGTTCCCCTCCACTCTGCTCTGGTGAGACCCCACCTGGAGTACTGTGTCCAGCTCTGGGGTCCTCAACATAAGGACATGGTCCTCTTGGAGTGGGTCCAGAGAAGGGCCACAAAGATGATCAGGGGGCCGGAGCACCTCTCCTATGAAGAAGACAGGCTGCGAGAGCTGGGGTTGTTCAGCCTGGAGAAGAGAAGGCTCTGGGGAGACCTTAAAGCAGCCTCCCAGTACTTAAAGGGGGCCTACAGGAAAGATCAGGAGGGTCTCTTTATCAGGGAGTATAGCGACTGGATAAGGGGTAACAGGTTTGAACTGAAAGAGGGTAGATTTAGATTAGATATCAGGAAGAAATTCTTTACTGTGAGTATGGTGAGACACTAGAAAAGGTTGCCCAGAGAAGCTGTGGATGCCCCATCCCTGGAGGTGTTCAAGGATGGGGCTTGAGTAACCTGGTCTAGTAGGAGGTGTCCCTGCCTATGGCAGGGGGGTTGGAACTACATGATCTTTAAGGTCCCTTGCAACCTAAACCATTCTATGATTTTTTGCTCCCACAGCCATACTGGGAGTTAAATTTTGTCATTAAAATTAAGCACTCACAAGCACGGATGAAGGTCTTGTTGATTAGAGATGTTCTGTCTCGTGTTGGTTTACAGAGCTTACAAGTGACGTAGTCATACACTTCAGAAGATTGTTTTTTCATGGACTATGTGCAACTTCCTGAAGAATTTAACTGTTCCTCTGGTAGTCAGAAGCATGAACTAACTGCAGGCTTCCCTTGGTGTGAAGAAGGCTGTTCCCCAGGCCTTCTACCCTGTCATGCATATTTCAGTCATGAAAAGAACAGTGCAGTCCATTTAGCCCCCTGTTGTGTCAGCAAAGCAGTTCAAATGTGTCAGGATAGTGAATGTCAACAGGAACAGACTACTGGCTCATCAGGAAACTTCCCACTTCTACTCTTGATCTAGCTCTTCCGATTACAACAAGCACTCTTGTGCAGTGTGTCCAGGAACATCTCAAGAACTCTTGCAGTCACAAAGTAATTCTAAACATGCAGGTCATTCACCAGCTTTAAATTAAGCATACATTATTATGGGCTCCAGAGGGGACCTGATACTGGTTTATAGATATTTTCTTAATGAAAATAGGTTGGAGATGTATAAGGTAGGGAATTCATAAGGAATTACATAGTGTTTTTGAAGGACCATGCTGTTATTTTTTCCTATCACTGACTTGTCACTATTTGGGGAGATTACTGAATGCTCTACCCACTGTTCATGGATATCTTTGATTGCCTTCTAAAACATCTGAAATGGGCATTAGCCTTCTGAGAGCCCTGGAACAACTTTACAGAAAAGTAATTTTTCTTCAATAAAGACACGAGCTGTCCAGCATTGGTCACATCAACTGGTGTATCAGATACCATCATTCAGTATTTTCAGCTCCTAAGATTTGAACCTACTTGATCCAAAATTCTGACAATGATGGGGCAGACAATAGCATCCTTTGAGAAAAGTTTTATTTTCCTACCTGCAGCAGCTTGAAATGCTTTTAACTGAGCAAACATTTCTGTGGGCAGGACCAATTAATTTTTTTTTGGTGTGAACCCTGTTATGTGATACTTAAAGATATCAAATAAGATGCTGTCCCAAGGGCACTTATGTTGGCTTTGTCATCCTGAGTAATCAAGTCTTGTTGATTTTTGGATGCTCTCTGTTGCCTCAAAAAAAAATTCCTCACGTTTATCTTACAGTGACAGATGGTTTGGTTAATCAACGTGGCAACAACTCTAATGGTGTCATAGTCCTGGCAGCTGGTACACCAGGGCACACTGTGTGCAGGAGTGTTGAGTGAATCAATGCAGTGTTATACATCTATGTATCTGTAATCACTTTCTTCATTCTTTCTGAGCTGTTATGAAAACAGCTTGCCACAACCCATTTCAAACGGTCCATGGCTTCTGAAACCCCACTGGTCAGAGGGAAGTTTCCTTCTCTTTAGAGAGATCATGGAACAGAAGGAGCAGTGAATCACTGGCAAAGCTTCTTTTATAGACTTGGAGGAAGAGTAAAGTGCACAAGCACCTACCTCTCTCCCTCTCTTCCCCAGTACTATTATGATGACTCTTCAGGGTCTCTTCTCCCACTCCTTGCAAGAGCCTTTGTCATTCTCAATATTGTGTCATTTCCTCAGAGCAGCAGCCTCTTCCTTGGACATGTCTGCAGAATAAGGAAAGCCTAGCAAGTGGATAAAGAGAGGAAAGTGGCATTAAATGATTCCCAAGCTGCCTAGGTTTAGCAGAAAAGGCCAGGAGAAAACTTTACAAAGTAAATGGTAAAAGACTAAAGAAGACTGAATGTGTCAAAAGATGAGTTCGGGAATAAACAGATGGGAAATTACAATGAATTAATTACCAAACATGGAGTTGGAAGACATCACATAACAGATTAAAGTTGCCCCTAGCCATTTTCAAAAGGTTAATTTTAAGTAGATTTTTTTTAATAAACAGAAAAATGTGTCTGTAATGCAGAAAACAAGGCTTTCTAGTCTAGATTCTTAAAGTCAGCTTTGAAAGGATTGCTTTTATAAAAAGCTTTGTTTCTTCCTCTGTCTTTTTAAAGCAGTAATAAAGGGCTATGTATCTTGCATGGTGGTGTTTAGCAGAGATTTCACCTTTTGAGAGTCATGGCTTTATAAACTTTATGTTTTTTACATATAAAATAGGACACACTGTGCACATGGTTTGATAGCATAAACCAGCTGTCAAGACACCATATCCATGAAAAGAAAAGTACCAGAGACCTTAGGAGGCTTTAAATGTTTAAATACTTTTTAAGCCATAGCCTCAGTGACCAATTGGCAAAAGACTGCAAAACCCCTTATAAAAATAGAAACTTAGTCACTGCTCCATTTTTCTTCATCTTTCCAAAGACTGCCCCCTGAGTCTGGATTCCTTATACGTGCCACAACATAATCACTAACTTGGATAATGCAAAAAAAACCAACCAACCCCAGATTAAGTAACACTGTCTAAAAGAAGCTGTTTCTCTTCTACCCACTGCCATCTCTTACTCACATTCAATTCCAATTTGCATTCCTGTGCATTGATAAAGTGATTGAGGTCAGGTTTTTTTATGCCAGCCTCCCTTACCTTTGTTTCTGGAATACGAACAAACTTACTCCAAGCAATACAATGTGCTTCTTTAGGCATCTTCTGTCTCCTTTTCTCATGACAGCTTTCTGCAAAATATCCACATTGAGGAGATGGACTGGGTTCTTTTATAGATACTTTCTATCAATTCTAAACCAGATTTTTCATTGCATCTAGAAAACATTGCCGCTTTCAGTTAATCACACATTTCCTACTCTTGGACAAACTTTATGTAAGTTACATACCAGCATTAACGAAGTAATGAAAAGAATAATTACATTCATTCACATTTCAGGTTCTCTCTGTATTCACCAACTCCACACTGAGAAACTATTGCCATGGAGGATAAGAAGAAAACATAATCAGATACGGAACTGGCTGCTGCTTTCTGAACTGTTGCTGTCCTCACACTGTGTGTGAGGGAGGAGCAGTTACCTGATAATCCTTCCTGCAGCTGAAAATGGTTACAGTTCAAAATACACATATTGCACCACCACAGGGACAAACAGTTACCTCTGTTTACTGCCTTTCATCTTTCCACCAAAGAGTGAAAAATCCACAGAAGCTATAAAGAAAAGTTTGATACAGTAAGATTCACTTGAGCCATTTTCTAAAATGGAACTGGATTCTAAATCTACTATTGTTCATTGAAAAATATAGGCAAATGTCTCAGACACTGAGTCCATACTTCATTGTTCAAATGATTTAGACCCTCTTATCTTTTTTTTTTCCCAATAGATCTACAATAGCGTAGGTTTTTCTTATTTTGGCTCGGAAGAGACCGGCCTCTAAATCCACTCTAACTCTAAGTTATATCTAATTAGAGGCCCAACACTTCATGTTTCTTATTTAGTAGGTTCACAGGGACTGAACATGTCGCACATAGGTGGTGGTCCGTCTCAAACAAGTGCTCTGACCTCCCTTCCCCTTTTCCAAGCCCTGCTGCAGGACCCTCCGCTTTCTTTTCCCCCTCCAAACAGGCTTGTCTTCTTCTTTTGCTCTTCAGGATACATAAATCACTGAGATGAACCTGGAAATACCATTAATTACAGCAAAGCATTTACAAAAGATGAAATGGAGAGAGATAAGGGTTCTATCTGAAATGAGACACTGGTTAATCTAATCTATTGCTTGCCTCGCAGGAATTGCATATCTTGGTTAAAGAAATGCCAGATTCTGCTGCAGTTGCTTTCATTCAATCATACTCAAGAAACAGTGAATAGTTTAGCATATTACAACTCATTTCTTCAAGTAGGAGATCATAGGGTAATATATTCAAGGAGATGGCCTACATTACTTGTCAGTAAACTGCAACTCAAAAAGTATTTGCTAGTTTTATTTCTGAAGTTATTCTGCCAAACACTAACTGCCCGATAGGATGCCGGTTGTCATCTTTTTTTTTCAGCTGTTAAATGACATTAAAAGATGGCAAATGATGCATTGAGGGCTTTCATAATATTATGCTTCAAATTGCTGCCATTGTTATAGGAATTCACTTGGTGGTAAACAACAGAGGAGCTGGCTCAGGAGATGACTGCCATTGTAGTCTGTCTGGATGAAAAGGTCTGTTGTTCCTCACCCCCCCACACTTTCTCAACAGCACTGAGTTGTAAGTACTGAGCTGAAGCACTGAGTTGTAAGTACTGAATTTACAATTACATCTTCCAAAACATTCAGATTTTAGCAGACTAGATTTTCCTGGAAGGAATTCAAAGAAAGGACTATAAATACTCCCACCCCAGTCTTTTTCAATGTTCTTATTTGATCTGGGAATATTTCACCGAAGATCTATTAGCTTTAATAAATCTTTCATGTTGGACAAAATGTCATTTTGTTCTCTTAAAAATAAAACAAGCAGGAGGGTGGGGGAGGACATTTTTGCCCTTCACTTGTCATTTAATGAACTAGGGGTCATGAAAGGGCTCTGAAAAGCCTGAACTCTTTCTTCCTTCAAAAATAAGTGTTTCATCCTCAGAGAGCCATGAAATGTTTTTTACTTGCATCCAGAAAAGTGAGGAAAATTCTGCTGAAAAAAAGCACCACAGTTTAAATCCAAATATTAGTGAAAAGGTGTGTGGGGGGTTCTTTCCTGTTTAGTCTTGGCAAAGAAATGAAATTACTATCTGAGAAGGATCACAGCAGTGTATTGCACCTTTCACATTTAGCAGAGCCATGAGTATACTGACTGAAGAGAGTCACTTTTTTTTTTTATTGTAAAACATCTAACTTATTTTGACAAAGATCATGAAAGATTAGCTGCTGGAACGAGACTGAAAAAAAACCTGGTATACATGTTGTTTTATATTTTTGTTTTGTAACATTCAACTCTAAGGAATGTCTTCCTTTTGTTGTACACAGATGGCAGATGGTTCCTCAGAAGAGTTTTTTTTATGACTAAATATCTGAAATAAATAGTAAATAATGTCATACCATTATGCAAAGTCATGCAAGGCATTCAGGTACTTGAAAGTACAACAACAACATAGCATTTCAAAAGCCTTTTAGAGAGCTCACTTTCATCTATACAACACGAAAACAAAATCAATTCTGCTTAAAAATAACATAAGTGATCTGGTAATTGAAGCAATCTTTACAATACAGCTTGTGCAGTGACAGGAGAAAATGCAAGATATTTTTTATTTTCTAGAAAATGGCTCAAAGGCAAAGTGAGCATAGCCCTTTGAGACCTGCAATAACCTACAACGAGGGCAACAGCCATCATACAGAAAATATAACAGATGGCAGCATGGTTGCCTTACTCTCAGATACAGGTTACTGAACAGATGCCTTTAGGGCTTAATATTAGATTTTTTTCCCCTTCTTCTAGACCATGGCATAGCTTTGTGCATATGTCATTTATAAAACAAATGTAAAACACCATAGGGAAATGAATAAAGTTTCAAATGGCAAAATGTCAACAGAAATACAAATTTACGGAGGATAATGGGATTATCAATGTTGCTAGTATAGACCGAAACATAACCTTACCCACTGCAGTACACTATATCTATCACACATTATTTTGAGCTATGTTACCATAGTTCAAAAAGCAGGCATGTAAAATCTGTTATAAACCCTCCATTTGCTTTGCCAGAAAGGTCACCCATCCAATAGGCTAAAAGTCACCTTTCTTGCTTACCAGCTTTAAACACTTAAAGCCAGCAAGACAGAGTAGGGAGAAAAACTGTCATACACAGCTAGCATGATGATTTCTATAAATATCTAAAAATCCAAATCATACATAAAAATTCATTGATCATTCATTGGTAAAACAGGTAACAGCAAAAAAAATTATTTCCAACTGCTCAGGTACCACAGAATTCACAACTTAACAAGTCAGAAATACATCATCAAAATATGTTAACATGCTTATGCAAATTGGCCTCCTAACACGGATTCAGTCTTGATGGATTGCTGTGATACAAGACCCCTAAGGACTCCCTGTATTTTCAGGTCCTGAGTCTTTTCTTTAGGTGACAAGAGAAAACCCCTTTTGTCTTCAATAAGACCATAATTTCATCTTGGATACGCATACAAACATACACTTGAGCACAGACACACTTTTTTTTTTTCTGAAATTCTTTTAGGACAAATTACAATTGTGTCCAGAAAATAAAAGAATCATCTAGAGATTACTCCTGTCTCCCCTTCACAATGGGATTTTTCAATATGAAAAATGGTGCATTCTTCAGGGCATTTTAGTAAATGTTTCTTAGCTAGAGGTGTATTTGTTCTGCTAAAACTGCATTCCTTAACCAAGGAAGAATAATGTTTAACAAAGAAACTGGCTTCTTTGTTTTAAAACAAAGGCACAGTGTTTACAGTAAAGAAGCATTCAGGTGGAAAGCATAGTAAGAACTGGCCATCACTGTCACTTCCACCATTTTCCCTGTAGGAAAGGAAACTGTGTTTTTATTGATCTAACTAGTAAAATTGGAGACAGAGGGATAGTGAAATATCTGAAAGCAGATATTGTGTGTCAGAGTACTTGGTGTAGCTTACACTGCTTTGCCAGAAATGTGGTGCCAGAAATACCTCAGAGAACAAAGTTTCCTAAGCTTCACAGAAATTCTGACATGATACTTTTTCCTAGGGAAAGTAGGATAACCTTCAGCTGAGGATGAATAGAGACTGTTTGCTCTCATTTTACTATGAACATTTTATGACCTTATATAATCTATTTTCCCTGCCTCAATTCCCCTTCGACATTGTGGCTACTTGCCAACACTTTATGAAGTGGTTGGACAGCATGGCATTGAAGGTTGGTGGAAATCCATAAGAAAGGCAAATTTCAAAGGCTGGCTGAAAAAACTTTAAGTCCTCCCAAGGAAATAAAGTAATCTAGGGTTAGGGAAATAGTGTTAGCAATAGACCACAAGAATTTAGTATAAGAATTGGCAAAACCAGAAGAATTGTCTACTTCTGTAGCCCTCTAGTCGATTTTTCATCATGCGCGTGTCACCAAAACATTAGGTGCTAATCAGAAGCCAATTTCTTTTCCTGGAAGCCAATTATGGACACACTATCATCCTATTGGACTCATATTGGACAAAATATTATAGAAATGAACTATGAGAAAACCCAACCAACTTACCCTATGTAAGTAGCTACAGAGTATGTTTCCTTCTTCTTTTTCTCTTTCACCATCTCAGGGTATTTGATTTCCATAGCAAACCGACTGACTTTGGTAATAAAAGGCTTTCACTTAAAAGCCTTTCACCTGATAGATTCACAAGCATAAAGGCTATATCATGAGCTGGTTAATCTAGATAGGAAAGGAGGATCAATGTAAGGTATTGTGATGGTTTCCATCTTCATTAATCATTACAATAAGGTAATAAACAGCACAGAATGATATATAAAGATAACGCCAAAATGGAAGGGGATACAAAACATTATCAAAGAGAAACAAGACAAAAGAACTGGACTATGGAAAATCACCCAGTAAATTAAATTTTAGAAAAATACTGGCTACTTAATCTTCAGATAAATCAGGAAAACTTATTCTATGGAAGTGACATAGATACTAAATGCAAATCTTGAAAAATAACTGATAGTTGAAAGAATTTTAAACTGAAGATGCAAAAGTCCCACTCACATTAGCCAAAAGAAACAAGTGTGCCTCAGCTGTAGGGGTAGTAGGAATACCATGCTTCATTCCCAGGCATGTAAATACAAAAAAAATACTGATTAAGTGGAAGGGTAACCTTCATGATTTTTAAGAGAGAGGGAGAAGGACAAAAGTGGAGAGAAGTTAGCATTCAAGTTGCCAAGGTAGGACTTGGCAATGCACTCAAGAGTGCATAATATGATATTGTAAATATTGGAAAGATATAAATCCCAAGGGGGTGCAACAGTAATGGTATGAACAAACCCCCATAAAGGGAGTTGAGTTTGTCATGCATTTGGATTTACTTTGAATAAGCAGATCCTGACCAGATTGTTCACAATCCAGACACAGAAAAGAGAGCTGCTTTGCCTCTTTTTGAGTCACTCCCCTTTCCTTTTATGCCTGTATACAAAAGGTTAAAAATGTGCAAACTAACATGGGAAACTCCTTGATTTGACATTCAGACACTATCCTGCCTTGAGCCAGAAATATAAATAAAATTCAGGGTCTGTCCTCAAATGAGTAAGTTCCATGGTTGGTGATAAAACCCATCACAAATTACATGCCTCATCTAGTTGAAGAAAGGTAGGCTGACTTTGCTAGAGAAGTACAGCAGCTGACTTCAGCCTGCAGGGACAATTGATTCTACATTTAAAGTATGACAAGAGGCATATTATAAACTGCAACACAAATTTAAGATGTTTACAAATGATTTTATTCCTTCTCTCCCCACCATTTCTTACCCAAAGCATGTACTACATTGAAGATTGCAAAATATTTGGGGGTGGAGGAGAAACATCTGGCTAAAAATCATTGCTGTTTTTCCATTTATGTTTACATTTACTCGCTTGTATGTTACCAGACCGTTTTAGTGCTCTGCTTCTAAAGAAAATAGTCTAGCTGTCTCATGAATCCGTTTCAGCTTTTCAGTGTTAATTGCCTTTTCCCCATATGTTCATTACTCTGTGCTTCACAGGTTTTAGTTTACTGTGTTTCTCTGGATTTCGGTTGTGTTGACTAAGTTTCTTCACTCATTACTAACACACAGAAGGTAACTCATTACTAACACACAGAAGGTAACTGTGGTGGGTTGACCCTGGCCCACCAGGTGCCCACCAAAGCCGCTCTGCCTGGACAGGGAGAGAGAAAATACAATGAAAGACTAAAGATGAGGATGGGGAGATCCCTCAGCAATTACTGTCATGGGCAAACCAGACTCCACTTGGGGAAATTAATGTAATTTATTGCCAATTAGAAGTCAGAGTAAGGTAATGAGAAATAAAAACCAGTTATTTAAACACCTTCCCCCCACCCCTCCCTCCTTCCTGGGCTCAACTTCACTCCTGTTTTTTTTCTGCCTCCTCCACCCAAGCGGCACAGGGGACAGGGAATGGGGGTTGTGGTCAGGTCATCACATGTCTCTGCTGATTCTTCCTCCTCAGGGGGAGGACTCCTCACACTCCTCCCCCGCTCCAGTGTGGGGTTCCTCCCACAGGAGACAGTCCTCCACAAACTTTCCCAGTGTGAGTCCTCCCCTTGGGCTACAGTTCTTCACTAACTGCACCAGCGTGGGTCCTTTCCATGGGGTTACAAGTTCCTCCATGAACAGACTGCTCCAGCGCAGGTTCCTCTCTCCATGGGTCCACAGGTCCTGCCAGGAGCCTGCTCCAGCAGTGCTCTCCACAGGGTCACAGCCTCCTTTGGGCAACCACCTGCTCTGGTGTGAGGTCCTCCACAGGCTGCAGGTGGATATCTGCTCCACCATTAACCTCCATGAGCTGCAGGGGGACAGTCTGCCTCACCATGGGCTTCACCATGGGCTGCAAGAGAATCTCTGCTCTGGTGCCTGGAGCTTCTCCTCCCTCTCCTTCTTCACTGACCTTGGTGTCTGCAGAGTTGTTGCTCTCGCATATTCTCACTCTTCTCCTCTGGCTGCTGCCATGCAGGTTTCCCCTGGTCTCCTTCTTAACTATGTTATCACTGAGGCGCTACCACCATCACTGATGGGCTCAGCCTTGGCCAGGGGCAGGTCCATCTTGGAGCTGGCTGGCATTGGCTCTATCGGACATGGGGGAAGCTTCTAGCAGCTTCTCACAGAAGCAACCCTTGTAGCCCCCCCCGCTACCAAAACCTTGCCACACAAACCCAATACAGTAACATTCTCAGTATTCAGCCCCTTCTGTAACCAATGGTGTAATATTTTGAAAGCCATAAGCTGAATAACAAATATTTTAGAAAAGCCACATACTGTACAGATATTTTAAAAATAGTAATAAACCAGGATTGTAAGCCCACAGATTTTCTGTTCCTCTGTTCTTCCTTGCCTCTCTTCTTCCATATGAATGCTTTCATACCTAGGAGTGGGTAAGCAAATATGCCTCATTTTTCTATACCAACCATGCCTTCTCTTACTCAGATGCAGTAAAAAAAAAATGCCTGCTGTTATTTTATTAAATAATCCATACAATCAAGGCATAAACTAGATTAATTTGTGCATCCAGAATTCATTTGAGACTAAGTTCCTTTTGTAAATCAAATGGCAAGAGATAAAGTGTTTCCAATAGCTTTGGTTTAAGTAGAGGTGACAACACAATCTCCATGAGACCACAGGAATGATTTGTATCTAACAAAGGCACAATCCCATCATAGCCTCTCGGACCTGTCAGGGCAGAGCACTTTGCCTAAACAGCTTAACATCTCTGAGCTATACGCAAATGTATCTGACAGTTTCTGTGGTACTTAGCATTCCCTGTATGTGACACTGTGACGAGCACTGAGTGGAGATCTGAGCACTCTGCATATGTAATACAGAATATTATTTGTGGGCTGCTTTTCCTTCCTTCTACTTCTCTTCCTTTTAATTAGGAACAACAAAACACCCAAGAAAACCAAGCCAAGAGCTACCAGTCCACCTATAACTTCAGAGGCAGGAATCCTGGGGCAGAGCAGCTGATCAGGTAGGCCCAGCCAGGAACAGACCATGTATTTCACTGCCTGAAGTAGAATCATGATCAAGGTCAGTTTTTTATATCATGATATATCAGAGTACAATAGTAATTTGGAAAGAGTGCTACATCTAACTTTGGATATACAGCATCCTTATAGTGTGGGGACCATGAAAACAGTGCTTATTATTGCAGCTTGGTCCTCCACATCCATATGTTAGTTTCTATCTGGTACTCCATATCTGCTGGTTATAAGTCATGGCACAGAAAACTCCCATAGACATTTTACAAGTATATTCCAGTGGTAGCCATGGGGATTTTGCCTAATACATCAAGCTTATGCTTAACAGGTGTCATCACTACACGTGTATTTTGTTGGCCAAATTGGAATGTTATGACTGCATAAAAGTATTTGTGCTTATATTTTGTAGGAAAAAATATTATAATCTATGCATGTTCATATTTCCTGACTTTCGTAGTTTATTATTGTCTAAATCAATGGTTCCATCTATTGCATCTTTAGTTGTTTCCTAAGACCAGGCAACTGAGATATGTTAAAAAAAAATAAAATTCAGGTTAATAGGTTTTTAAGTCCAAAGGGATCTGTATAAACCTTTAGTCTTACCTGAATAAAACAGAAGCTGGAGCTTCCTCAAATTTCTGCCTCGAGTCCAAATGCTCTAGTGGAACTGAGCTTCTCAAGCAGGCAGCAGCCTGCCTTGACTGCAGCAGCTGTGTGGAGGGACTTCTTTGTGGTCCATGGCAAACTGTTTCAGCAGCTACCTCTTCTCACTATTAACATTCCACAACATTAAGTAAGACAGAGTTTGTATCGCTTGAGCTTCTGGTCATCAGTCCTTACAGTTTTAAGTATTTATTTGCAGAACTTAACACTAGTGTTCCCGGGGGCAAATTTGTGAAGTGTGATCCTTATCAACCTATGAGTTGCTGCAAGCACTGGTGGCACATGCTGTGTGTGGGGGTGTGTGTCCAGATTCATTCATCCTACAGGTCACTTAGGCTGACAGTATACAACAAGGCCCCACACCGTCCTGAAGCTCATGGCTGGATACCCTAGACACATTGCCATAGTCATCTTACTCAATATTCCACTATTTGTACAACCACATTTACATCCATGGGGTGTTTGACCAAAACATCACTCTGTGATCTTGTGAGCCCCTAATGATTCTTCACAAGACCTTCTAAGAAAAACTTTTGGCTAAGAGAGCAGAGCCCATCCTGTACATGATGGGCTTCCTTGTGTCTTCCCCAGATACACAGCTGAACTCTTGCATGTTGAACTCTTGCATTCTTACAGGAAGTTTAGGTCAAGCAAACCAGGGAACTGTGGCCTGTCTTCTTCACTATTTATCGTTCCAACAGTCTTTGTGTCATTTGCAGAATTTCAGTAGTATTGGCAAAAAATCCAAACAAAGTACACAAAAAAAATTAGTCGATATGGGTCCCTAGTAACAATGAATTAATGGAAGGTAAAATAAAAGATGCCTCTCAGTTTGAGTCTGTACCAAATATATTTATATAATCCCTACAAACTAATTTGTAATCTCATCAGAAATTATGAATTTATTATTAAGAAACTCACACTGTTGTCAGTTACCCAATTCCCCACATTCTCCTCCACAGAAATCAACATTTGACTGACAGGCCTATAATCAGGTTATGACATCCTTCTGAAATGTTGGTTCAAACAATTTTTCTTTTAGTAAGAATGTTATTTAGTTGTTTAAAGTTTACAAGTCTGTTTTCTTAAAATTTTGCAAACAATTTATTATTAACTCATGTAGATATTCCTATAATTCCCTTTGAGCATTGAATCTTTTAAAGATGTACTCTTTGTCTCTCAGGGTTCAAGGAAAACAAAATATTTAGTATCTTTTATACAGACAAATAAATGAATTATAGTGAGATGAATGACCAGATCTATACAGAAGACACTGTGGGACTGGAGCAGAATATATGTCAATAACTACAGTCCTGAAGAAAACCCATTTATCTCTCCTCTATACCATTTTGTTATTCCCAGTTGCATAAAGTCCTTTTGCAATGCTCCTCAAACAACAAATTGAGTAAATCAGTATCTATCTCATGGTTTAGCCTAGGGCTGAACCCAGGAAACAGGAGCTTCTTTAGTCCCTTTTCTTAAAAATTTAAATACAAAACACCTAAAAATCCCCAGAAACTCTCATATTTTCCCTCAAAATTCTGTTCCATGGATCAGAGCATTGGGTTTGTGTGGCAAGGTTTTGGTAGCGGGGGGGGACTACAAGGGTTGCTTCTGTGAGAAGCTGCTAGAAGCTTCCCCCATGTCCGATAGAGCCAATGCCAGCCAGCTCCAAGATGGACCTGCCCCTGGCCAAGGCTGAGCCCATCAGTGATGGTGGTAGCGCCTCAGTGATAACATAGTTAAGAAGCCGGGGAAAAGACCTGTGCGGCAGCAGCCAGAGGCGTGGAGTGAAAATACGTGGGAGCAACATCTCTGCAGACACTGAGGTCAGTGAAGAAGGAGGAGGAGGAGGAGCTCCAAGCACCGGAGCAGAGATTCCCCCGCAGCCCGTGGTGAAGCCCATGGTGAGGCAGGCTGTCCCCCTGCAGCCCGTAGAGGTGAATTAGCTACTGCTGTGGACTTTTGTTTTTATGCCTGCTACTTTTAAAAAAAAAGAAGAAGGTGAGTTGTCTGAAGGTTAGTTCAAACGTGCTATGGTAAGTTCAGAGACAAAATCCTCTGCTGACTTTACACCCTGTACAAACCCTCAGGGACCACCTTTGCTGATTTTCCTGAAGCTGCATCCATGCTGTTGAGAGGAAAAAAAACCCCACAAAACAGTAACATATTCTGTGGTTTTCTAAGTTATATCATTGAAACACATTTCAGGGCAGCAGGTGTACTAATGTGACAGAGAAGAGTTTTGCTCATTAACTTCAGTGGTTTAAGTTAGGATAAGATTTGGCCCTTGAGCATTATCTTCTAATCTTTAGATGAAAGCAGGAAAAGCTACTTATGCCATACCAGTACACAGAAACAGATGTCAGCTGCTGACCACAAAACAAGTCTTTGATATGCCAAAAAAAGGTAGTGCTTTCCAGAAATTACTAATAACTCTCACTTTCAAGCACGTCCCTGACTTTCAAAGTGTTCACCTACTGGCATGAGCCCAAATATATAATCATTTTTTTCATTCTGGGTTATATGTAAACTCTAACCTGTTTCACTTCAGACCGCATGCAGATAAATCATTTTCTGCAGTGAAGGATTTTTCAAACCAATCTTATTTAAGAAGTGCTGTTGAACTTCAGAAGAAGATGAATATATTTTCAGTATCAATAACTTCAGCAAACACCCTGTTCTGCAGTCACTACTGTCGATTCTTTACAGCTTGTGTGCTTGTGCTACTAAATACTTTTTAAAAAATAACCAAAAGAAAAGTATGCTCCTTCTTCAGACACTCGCTCACACACAAGCCCTTCTTTTGTGTTTTTCCTTCAGCTGAGATCTCATTTCAGGCAGAGAGATGGGGAATGAAGAGCACAAGTCAGTAACCATTGTAAGTATTTCATCTATATTTAAGAAAAAAATATCAACTTCCTGTACACACAGACACTTCAGAATCTACTTTGAGGCACTTTGTCAGACAATATATTAATGGAAACAAAGAAGAAATGAAGTGGACCTACATAAACAGTTTAGTTCAGACCTGGAGTTCTCCTTGAGGACACGCTGGTTGTCCTGTGCCCAAGGGCAAGGACCGTCCTGGGGAACACAAGCAGAATTTCTTTCAGGTAATGCATATGACCTGATGCATTTTAATGGTAGGAAGTCTGCAGCTGCCACAGATTGTGGTGTTTCCCTACCAAATTCAGAAAAGCAGTCATCCAGCCCGGTACAGGTTTTATTTCCTGACTACACTCAAAATTACGCGTGCAAAATCTGTGATGTGCTATACTCACTGGTCTCAAAAACAACAAGTTTGAAAGATGTGCCTGGACTTTGATAAGAAAAATATATATTTTTTTTTTTATTCCCATATAAACTCAGAAGCCTTTAACATATTAAAAAAACTACCAAGCTAGAAGCAGCAGGTGAAACCCTCCACTGTATGGAGACTCAGCACAAGTAGGACTGTTCTGACTTGGCACAACAGTGAAAGCCACTATTTTCTGGTTTTGCCATTAGTGTGGAAGGAGGAGTGAGTTTGGCCCCATGCTTGCTGGCATGGCATGTTTACAAGGAGGATCGTCAAGACCTTTTATCAAGAGCTTGTTAAGAAGAGCACCAAGTAACGTAATCACTGGCCACGCACAGAGTTACAGACCAGGCTTGAAGAGTTCATTCATCTTTTTGGTTATGGATAGAGATTTTTATCACGTCTATGTTTATTCTGCTTTGCTTTAATATGCCTGGATGAGAAAATAACTAGAAAGGTAATATGATAGTGACAAAACAGACAAACACTGTCTAAATGCTTTTCTGTACTTCATAAGTAAGGCACTAAAGCTGGCAAAAAATGTTTCCTAGAGGTTCTGTTTTCATCATTCACCCCTCAGAAAGCATCTGAAATAACTCACGATGTTAACAGCAGCCTGGCAATTACTTTGATACATTTCATTTCTCTACAACATAGTTTTAAAGAATTTGCATCAGCAATACAGTACCCTGTTATGGCAGGGACCATAATAACACTAAGGTTTAATTTGACATATCCATGTTTTCCTCTACGCCGTCAAGGTATGTACTGTTCGCATATGCACCAGTAAAGAAGTATAACTTGAGGCAGGGCAAAACCCTTGAGGATTAGGGCCATCAGTAGTAAGTAATTCTGATCGGTAAGAAATCAATGACTTAAAATACGGACTCAAAATAGGACAGAACGTGCTTGGCAAAATTAATTTTTATCCCCGTCAGCCCTATTTGGATTAATGCCATCTTTCCTGTTCCTAAAAGGATCCATACATTCTTCCGACCACCAGCCCTGACAATTCTGCTGAGAACTATTTTTCCCAGTACATCATTATAAGTTTGCCTTTAAAATGAGTTATAAGTATCTAAGCCTGAAATATGCCAGAACGGCAGTTAAGGAAGTTCAGAGGAAGAGAAAAAGGTGCTAAGCCTGTCAAGCCGAGACAGCAGAGTGTTATGAATGCAGCTACCTAGCAAATCAGTCACAGGAGAAAGTTAAGCAAAAAGCAGCACTCTTCTTGAACTCCACAGTAAATCTGAGTGTGGAGTATTGACTGTCCACTTGAAAAAAAGTTTAGAAACTTTTTATTGAGACCATCAAATAAATTATTACGTGGTAAGCCCAAAAATGCCAAGGTCAGGTAATCCTTTTGAAAAAATTTCCAGTAAAATTGTACCTACACGTTTGTAAATGTGCTGAAATAGCACAAAATGTAAAGCTGCACAATGACTCCACTTTGAAAACTTAACTGAGAAGCAAGGGGTTCAGGTTCACTCAGTACCAAAGCTCAAGTCTGAATAACTGAACAAAAAAAGCATAAAAGAACCAGCATTTTTCTTTCTTCAGAACATGTATATTGGAATACACAATCTCTTTCAGATAATACATTACCCCTGATTGGAAATGGAGGAGGTCGACGAAGTAATCATTTTTTATTGTGAGTTTATTACCTGTATAAAATGAGTTGAAGGTTTCACGTTAAACTAATGGAAATAGATGACCACAGAAAACTCGTTCCAAGCAATCTCTTTGCTGATGGCCTCAGTAAACATTTCCAAATCCTCATAACTATAGAGAATACAAAATCCTTTTACTCTGATGGTTTTTTTTTCTCCAGATAAACACATTTGTACATGACAACGCATTTTGGGAAAGCAAGCCTCAGCCTATAGATTAATCCCTTAGTCTCCCCAGGCTTCAAACTTCATTCACTACAAAATGATCGGAGGAAAGGCCAGTCAACACACTAAAGGGAAAATGTCCTGCTCCCCAGCAAGGGAATGTCTAGTAGATGTTCAGAGAGAATCCATTTCAGACCTCCCATAGTCGTTAGAGAAGGTCAGTTAACCAGTCTCAAGAGTTCAGCTATGCATCAAGTTTGACTTACTGAGGCTTTCTTCTCCATTTGTTTTAAAAAGAGAAAACCAAACTGGTCGGGACCACTGCAGTACCCATACCCATTTTAGGGTGCAGGGAGAAAAAAAGTAGAAATCTATATGTTTTAGAAAGAGGGTGGCTAAGGAGATTCTGCTTTCTTAGTGGTTTTCATCTGGAGCTAGAAATGCACAAGTGGGAAAGCATGTCCAGCTTATAACAGCAAGATGCTGGCATTTCTTTGTGGTTAAGTTTTCACTTCATACACCCAGATTGTAAGATCCTGATCATGAAATACATTGCTCTCTCACCTTTCTATAGAACAAAATGTGATAAAATCAAGCATTAGACCCTTTCAAAATTTTCAAATCAAAGTGCTTTAAATGAGAGCTGAATTAGACCATCTGGCTTAGGGAATTTAAATGATTTCCCACTCACATTTGGCATTTAACTATAATTAGACCAACATATCTGAAACTTTTTACTAGACCAACAAATATGCCATTACCCCCTTTGCCCTGCATTTCTGTCCTTGCACATCACTGTGCAGTCCCAAAAGTACAGCTCTACCATTCCCTTGCTCTCCACAGTATATTTTCACAAGAAGAAGTTGGAAGTCTGAAAAGAAAAAATATTTTCTAAACCTGCTATTGGCTCCAAAGAGGATTAGGATCACGCTTCCCATGCAATGCAACTCCATCGCCCTGCAGCAAAGCAGCATGAGGGATACAAGGACCACCAACTCCTTTTCGGTGTAGACAGCTGAGAACAGCTGTAGTGTTGATCTATAGCTGAAGCGACACATACTGCCCCTGGATTCCAGAAGTGGCATGTGAAAACAAATGTGGATCACACATGTTAATGTCTATTTTTTATTCGATTTTACAGCACAGCCCCCTTGTTACAGCAGGAATGAATATAAATACTCCTGTAATGAATATTCATTGCCTCTCTACATATATACAAGACACTGTATAGACTCATTTGCCAGTAACTTCATTGCAGGGCATTTCCAAATTACCAGAGAAAAGAGTGATTTTTTTAAGCTCTTTTTAGACCATTTTCTGTATTTTTTTTACAGCAATTCAGATGTAAAAATGTGAGAACTTGCTGATTATTATGTGTTTGGGGGATTAGCTAGACTTCTTTTCCGTACATTTGACAGGCAAATCAGCCTCTCAAGGCTGTGAAGTCTTCAGTAATATAATGCTCCTGTGTGCGTTGTCATGATTTTGTCATTTTTTTGACTGCAAAGGAAATGAAAGTTCGTTAGATTCTTTAGGGTTTTTTTTTCAGGATGGTAAAAGAATTAAGAAATTTGCTCTCCTACCAGTCCAATGGCAACTCATCAAGCTACCACTGAGGAGACTGACGTTCAAGAATGGCAATGAAATATCCCACGGCAAAGGAATCTGACCTTAGAGCAAACATGACCTGCAGCACTTACCTTTCAAGGATCTTTATTGGGTACATCCTGCAATATTTAGGTAATAACGCAAGACTGACTTTTACTCAGGACAGATTCTTCAGTTCTTTCTCAGACAAAAGTGCCATTTACCAGACGACAAGGAAAAGATTTGCAAATTGTGTAAAGGGTTCTGCATTCCGCTTCTGAATCTTAAAAATTTGTAGAGAATGGGCAAAGAAAAATCTGGCATCCCATAAATCATTCTTTTCATTGGAACTAATACAGAAAGAGTTTCTTCTTTTATCCTTAAGCCACCACATCACATTGTAACGACAGACTTAATCAGAGAACTCGCAGCATGCTGCCAGTCTATCCCAGTCCCTGCTGTCACTAACAAACACGTCTGTTTCTGTCAGAAGTGTGGAGCTACTCAAATCCTGATTCTTTTCATTGCTTATCCATAATAACCTTTCTTTCCTGACAGTTAACATACAATAAATATTTAAGGTACCTAATGAAGACAGACAGCAGAAAAAAACCAACTATCATTCAAAGATTTCTCTAGTGCTTTCCTCCATACTGGCTAAGAACCTGCTATCGAGAGTCCCGGTGTCAAAGCAATAGGGAGAGGATTTCTCTCTGCTGTCACTGGGCTTTCTAGTGACATTTGTTTCAATATTGTTGGGTGAAATCCAAATTTCTTTTGTAAGTAGTCCAACGAACCTACAGCTATCTGTTCCTGAATGGGGAAATAAAATGAAGCTTTTAATCACAGATTTATTTTAAGGTCAGATCTCTAGTGAAATAAATCAAGTAGAAGGGGAAAGAAGCTGATTACTAAAACCATTAGCAGCCAGGATGCACAGACACAAAATACAGTGACACGGAGAACTTAGAAGTAAGTTTCACAAATACAGAAATGCTAAAAAAACCCAACAACTCTTTTCTAAAAGAAGAATGTAGTGGTTTGGGCCAGATCAACAAGAAGTATCAATATACTAACAATTATGACTTAGAATAAAGTTTTGTTGGACAGTAGTGATGCATGGACTGTAGTAACCCTTGACAAGTGCAGCGGTTTTTGCTTATATTTTTGAGTTAAATCATAAATGGCATATGCTATACAGAACAGTTCTATTTTGTTGGGAGGGAAGTCTTGTGAGTTTATTTGTACCAACTTTTGGCCCATCAATTCTCTCCAACTTCTTTCTGGAGCTCTTATCTCCTCCCTACATCCCGTCTCCACAAAAAAAAAAAAAAAAAAAGAAAAAAAAATCCCCCAAACACAACAAAAGCAATGAAACCCCCACCGATGTCTCCTCATCCAGGTCTTGCGCATTACACAGGAGCACAGTCCCTATATTCTCATAGAATTTGAAACATCTGTCTTCTCTTTTAATAACATTGTGTAAAAGCCACACCACAGTCCTGACAACCCCATCCAAATGAACTAGTTAGTAGGCTATTTGGCCAACTTTCATTTTTCTGGGACACCACTCTTCTTTTCAAAACTATAAAAACATTGAATTATAATCTATAGCTCAGCCTCCAAAAATTTGAGTCTATCTAGCTGTTGGCATTTCCTAGGTGGGAAGAATCTGTTTATTAATTCCTAATAGACATTATTCTCTGGAATTCACCAAGGGCAAGGCAGAAATTCACATCAAATAGCAACAACAAGTGTCTGCTTCACATCTAAAGCAGTTGGTTATTCTGATTTGTGTCACAGCAACACATGGATGCCCCAGAAAGATCTTGGCTCCATTTCAGCAAGTGGTATTTAAGTAATGTGGGCCCTGATTAACGCATACTGTCTTCTAATACTCTCTAACAGGAAATAGATGAGGAAGAAGGGTTGGCATGTGCTAAAACCCATCTAAGATCAATGACAAACAGTGATTCTGATTTCCATTTCACAGAATCACAGAATGGCTGATGTTGGAAGGGATCTCTGGAGGTCACTTTGTCCAACCCTCTGCTCAAGCAGGATCACCTAGAACAGGTTGCTTGGGACCATGTTTGGCTGGCTTCTAAATGCCTGCCAGGAAGGAGATTCTACCACCTCTCTGGGTTCATTTCAGAGCTCTGTTCTCCAGACACATTATGATGCTGACTTTAAAAAAAAAATGTAAAAAGGAAAATAATTTTTTTTTTTTATTTCTAATGAAAACTAAAAATAAAAATTTTCCCAAATAATTTTGTTGGGGTTTTTTTTATCGTTTTTAGGCCATTCGCTGATGGTCAAGATTTTAACAAGATTAGTGGTCTATATGATCAGGAGCAGAACTCAAATACAAATATAACATTGATATGTTTTTCCAAGCTATTGCACAGCACACATTTAATACACTAACAGTCACACAGTATTTCGCACAAGTTAAAAGCAAAATGGGCAGCTAGGCACTTATTTAATGTTACCAAAATCTGGAACATATGCTACATAATAAAAACTTTAATTACCACAGTTACTACTTTTTATTAATTTCTTTGTGTAGAAACAAGGCCTTCCTGTTTGTGTATTGCAAAGGAGAATTTATGATCGCTCTTTTCTAAGGAAAAGCAGCTAAAATTTATCTTCTGGGGAGCAAACACATGCATGTAATATTCTGTTTGTTCTGTCATCTAGTATTCATCCAAGAGTAGTCACTACCACAGCCTTTCTGGAATCACCTCTTCCCATTCTGAAGTTAGTAACCGTAGCATTATCCTTGTTTACTGAAAATTTCCATTAAACACTGCCTTCAGAGACAGCATTAATCATAAACCTGACCCTAACCCAGCAAACTCAAATAAAATTAAAAGAATAAAAGACGTTTCATACTTTTCCCTCAAAAATGAAGATGAAAAATTTTGGTGTCCCAGAGATACTACAATCAATATACCTAAACCTACAGAGTGCAGGAAGAGTGACACTTTTGTGCAATGACACCTCAAAAACTTTTCTATACCTGCATGCCAAATCAGAATTTTCTAGTGGACTACAGACTAGTAGAAGAAAGAACAAATCCTAAGAACAAACTAGTGTAAAACAACGCAGTCACCATGTGAAACACCTTTGGTCACTCCACTCCAAGCAAGCAAGCAAATGGGAAATGGAAAGGGGCATGATCAGGGGAAAAAAAAGTCTTTAAAGAAAATTTAACAAGTATATCGTAGGTAGAGTCCTGTATCTGAAGAAACAACTTCCTAAAAATGTGTACAAAAAGCAAATCTGAAGGCAGTCTTTCTTCTCTTCCATGCATTGACACTCACATTGGGTCTTATAAATGTGACTCCCCAAAGAAAATAAGGAGCCCAAAAGGGCTAAATAAAAACAATTAACTCTTAACAATTCTAGGGACAGATCTGTCTCCTTTCTCTGCATGGTCCCTGTGGGGACATAAACAGGATTTGACCCCAGCTGAACTTGGCCTTGTCCCTAGACACATGCTGTGCACATTGAAGAAATGTACTTAATCTGAAATGAGTAAATGCCAAATGAGAAAATTTTGAGGTTTGACTCTAAGAAGTAAAGGAGTTTGGCAGCTATTGAAAGCTTTTAGGTCTGGAAATTGCAAGAGAGAGTTTCCAGATGAGATTTGGAGTATTTCCTAGTGTTAGCAAGGCTAACAATAAATTCAAGTTAGTTCTAACATTGCCAGCACAGTCACTATGGCATTATACTACTTCCATTATGGGATCTGGCAGATGGTGGTAAGTGCAGTTACCCACAGACTACTTTTTTAAATGAAATTACAATAAGTATGAGATACACATTTTTGTATGTATATATTTTGGCCTCTAGGAAAAAAAAAAAGGAAAGAGGGAGAAAGAAAAAGTAATAAAATCTCTTAAAATTGCTTTGGTTAAAAAGGCATTAATTACTTTTTTTCCCCAGTAATAAAAGAGTCAAATAAATGTGTTTCAAATAAACTTTTAGCATTTAACCAAGACTGAAATAAAAATACAGGTTCTAACAGGAGCGGGGTATTAAATGATTCCTCATGAAAAAAATAATATTACAGTTGAACAGCTATAAAGGTCTTTTTCTTCACAAGCATGTTAGAGAAAATTATCAGTGACTCCTTTATGCCAGTCAAATGCTATTAATGTCAAAAAGCTTGGTGAAAGGAAAGCTTACTATTTTTACATCCATTTTTTAACACTACTGGATGAGATCCTTAAGTAAGATGGTACACAGAATACCAATTCCGGCCAATAGGTCATGTAATCTTTTTTCCTGATGGTCCAGATGTGGCATTCCCAGTCCTAATATTCAGCCAATAAAAGGAAAGGGCAATAAGCCCCCCAGGAGTTCTTGCCTAATGCTAGGCTTCCCTTTCAAGAATTTACAATGAAGGTCAACAATAGCAAGATGTATGGCCTGATTATTTGGACTTTTTATAAAGCATTTGACAACCTTCACTAGACAAGACTTCTTTCAAGGAACATGCCAGAGGAACAAGCATGAGAGCAAAGAAAAGGTGGTGTAAGAGCAAAAATAATACAGTGTGAAGTACTTGTAAAAACATTTACTTTCTGAGACAATTGCTACTTCCCAAGGAGTATAAAGTTGGCCATCTGCTGCTGCCCAAATCATACGTGAAGGGTCTTCTGCTGAAAGAGATCTGTTAAGCATATGAAATACTGAGATCAAGAGCAACCTAGGAGCTTCCTGACTGCTGTAGTAATTCTTAGAAGATTGGAATTATTTAGTGGCAAAAGAGATGCAATGAAGGTGGAGAATAGATCCAGATGCATGGAGAATTGACTTGTGCAGCAGATAGCTATTAGCTGTGATGATTTTCAATAGATAATAGACTAAGACAGCAGAATGACAGTGAACTGGCTCTTCTCAATGAAAAAGAAGTCTTCCCACTAAAGTCACATTTGAAAAAGGGAACAATGTATTACAGTTTGGAATAGTTAGAGGAGATATAATGGAAAGTCATACCTGCTCCCTCTGTAGTCAAGACCATTTCTTCAGATGACATGTTGATTGCTTCGTGAGCCTGCTGAGAAGATGCTGCTTGAAGGGTGACTCGTACGACAGGAAGGATGTGTGAAAGCTCTGTTTTGGTTCTCTCCAACAGCGTCAAGGAGCAAAGTCAGGATCTGCTATATCCTTTCATAGCTCAAAGAAGACCGGAAGCCTATTTCTGGAGCAAGACACCTGACTAATGGCCAGAAGCATAGCTATAGGAACTAACTTTCTGCAAAAAGAGGCAGTCTTATTAATGTCATTAATGGCTGGAGTTTTGTGTGTCCATGAGTTGACCTTCGGAATCTACTTTAGGGAAGAAATGACAGTACCTCATCTAAAGACTGTATCTGGTCTGGTAAGATTCAGAGGGAAGAGCTCAGATTACCACTACAATTAGATCATACATTGAAGAACATGTTGTTGCACTGGACAAACAGAAAAAGTTTCTATTCTCATAATCATTCATCATTTTCATTTGTTTCTTTCTTTATTATTTGGCAGGTAGTGTCTGCTAGATAGCACTGCTTAGGCATAATGCCTTTTACCAAATGACAGCTGTTATAGTCCTCCATTGGGTAAAGGCAAAGCCCAGTGGACATCAGTGCCTTTGGTTCAATGTGTCCCATTTTAGATATACTGATGTTCTTATAGTGAGTCGATGAATATCTTTAGTGGCATGTGAAATTGCTCCTCCAGAACTCAAGGGGTTTTGAAAAACTGATACTCACTTTCTCTAAGGCACTTATGATTTTATCATACTCTATCATATCCCCCCTTATCACCTTTACTCCAGGACTGAGCATCTCAACCTGTTTATCTTCTTTATATGAACGAAAATTACCTTTGATTATCCTCATCATCCTTTCCTGTAACTTTAATAATCTTTGGGAACAGGGAAGACAAAGAGATTAGCACAGAGAAGGAGCAGTATGTACTCATAGAGTGACATAAATTATGTTCTTTGGGTTTTTTTCTCTTTTTTTTCCCATTATCCCCAAAATAAGTCCTGATATAATTGGTTTTATTTGACTATCATTCAGGTGATATTTTAAATAACTTTGTGTATAAGTCATTATCCATTTCTGAAACAGTAATATTTAATTTAGATCTTTCCATGTATGTAAAGTTAGTTCCTAAACACTATTTTATATTTCAGCAATGGGAAAAAAAAATTCAGCTCACACCTTCCAAACATGTATTGTTGAGTGGAAAATTGTAAAGCTACAAGCAATCTATGAGGTGGACTGTGAAAACCTGGAAAGTATTTCGGCTCTGACAAATAACTTACGCCAGGATGGAACATAACATTGGATTACATATCTCTGCCTAACTGCAGCTGATATTCTTACTAAATGTCTCTTAACTTTCAGTTGGGATGATTTCAAACTTAAAGTCACCTTGAAACTGTATAATTTATCTCATTTCTTAGCAATATAGCTATGAAAAATATTCAGGGAGCTCTGGAAATTTCACTGCAGTGTTTCGATGCAGTAATTATTTGATGACACCAAGCTGAGTGGTATGGTTGACATGCCCAGGGATGGGATGCCATTCAGAGGGACCTGGACAAGCTCGAGAAGTAGGCCCATGTGAACCTCATGAGGTTCAACAAGGCCAAGTGCAGGGTCCTGCACATGGGTCAGGGCAACCCCTGGTATCTATACAGGCTGGGGGACAAAGGGGTTAAAAGCAGCCCTGCTGAGGAGAAGGACTTGGAGGTACTGGTGGATGAAAAGCTGGACATGAGCTGGAAATATGCGGTCACAGCCCAGAAACCCAAGCATACCCTGGGCTGTGTCAAAGCAGCATGGCCAGCAGATCGAGGGAGGTGACTCTGCCCCTCTACTCCACTCTGGTGAGACCCCACCTGGAGTACTGCATCCAGCTCTGAGGCCCTCAGCACAGGAAAGACGTTGACCTGTTGGAACAAGTCCAGAGGAGGGCCACAAAAATGATCTGAGGCATGGAACACCTCTCCTGTGAGGACAGGCTGAGGGAGTTGGGGTTGTTCAGGCTGGAGAAGAGAAGGCTCTGGGGACACCTTATTGTGGCCTTTCAATATTTAAAGATATAATATTACAAGAAAGATCGGGACAGACTTTTTAGTAGGGCCTGTTGCAATGGGACAAGGGGTAATGGTTTGAAACTAGAAGAGGGTAGATTCAGACTAGCTATAAAGAAATTTTTCATGATGAGGGTGGTGAGGCATTGGGCCAGGTTGCACAGAGAGGTGGTAGATGCCTCATCGCTGGATACATTCAAGGCCAGGTTGGACGGGGCTCTGAGCAACCTGATGTAGTTGAAGATGTCCCTCCTCATTGCAGGGGGGTTGGACCAGGTGACCTTTAAAGGTCCCTTCCAACCCAAACCATTCTATGATCGTTTCAAAAATACTTTCAAAAAATTTTGGTTTCTGGATTCAACTGAAGGAAATTATTGGAAGCCATTGCTTTCTAAGCGAAGTACCTGACATAATCTAACGTCAGCGTTCTTAATGTGTGGGGGGAAAAAGTGATAATTAGGTTTAAGACAGTGATTACAATGTGTAACTCTCAACATGTGATATTTTTTTTTAAGCATTTTTATCACAAAAAGATGCTACACCGAAGGAAAACTGCGATGTTTGACTTTTTTTTTGTGTAAATATGCTGCAGCATCATTTGTTCCATCCCAAGGGAGAGTGACTGGAATCTCTCTCCATGTGAAAAACGTAGCTTTGGCAATTTACAGATGTTTGTTCCAAGAGCAGGTGCAATCCCAGAAATATGGGACAAAGCGTTGGCTACAGACTGATACAGATAAAGATCACAAGACTAACAAAGCCTTTAGAAATAGCTGGGGTGGGGGGGGTGGTGGCGGCACAAGAGCAGCATGGGGCTTTCTCACCCTCACTAGGTGACTATTTTTCAGAACCCTGCCTTGGTAGTTCGCTATTTTTCAGACTTCTGCCTTGTTTTTTCTCCCCTTTGCTATAATTTATTCCTCTAACAACAGCATGACCAAGAGCACTTTAAAAGTGAAGTTAACAAGAAAAATTAGAAAAAAAGCTCACAAGCACAATATTTCTTTCTTTTTGAGACAGATAAAACAGTAGGGAAAAGCAGCTAGCTATTCTGTGCTTATAGTCCAGCCAGGAGAAATGGAAAGTTGTCACAGCTGACAGAGCAAATGTCTTCTATGAAAATAAACTACAGAGCCCAGAGAGGCTACTGTTGTGGGAGTATCCAGTTTGCATGGCCTCACTATGCAAGAAGAGAAAAATCTTTCCCTTTCGTCCATCATGCTCAGGCAAGCAGCAGCAGCAGCACTACCATAAAGCCCTGAGGCTTATGCAAGTCCCCTTCGGCAAATCTTTACTCTGTGGCAGAGCTGATCCCTCTGTGGTCAGGTCTCAACACAACTACATCAGCTGCATGGGAGAGCGAGAAGGATAACAGAGACAAGATGTGCCAGGCAGTAGCGGTCTCTGAAACCCTGTGCTGCTCAGGATAGCAACATTCACTCTCTTTTGTTAAAGGAGATGGGGGCTGCTTGGCAAGGTTCCTGTCTGCTCGTAGGAAAAACAAAAAAAAAAAGACCTATTCCTGTACAGCAGCAAATAATAGGAATTTTATGCAATTTTATTCCTGCTGTTGAAGATTAATAGGCCTTCCCCGCGTCCCCCTTGTTATGTAGTGGTATTCAAGGAGAAGTGGAGTGGGAGAGAATTTAAGATAAATTGACCTCTAATTAACAGTAAAAGACATGTATTGCAGATTTGAAAGGCCAAAAAAAGACCTTCTTTCACTCACTTTCTCATAATAATTGAAATCTAAATATGGCCAGAGAACAGTTAACCAGACAGCTAGTGCTTATGGTGTAAGTCAGATCTATGAATCATAGGAGTGAACAGTAAATTAGGGGATCTGCTCATTACCTCTTTGGCCTTAAGACGTACTTTGTGCCAGCACTGACATTTATTTTATCTTTACAAAACTGAGACAGGAAATTTACTTAAATGGCAATGCTTTTTCTGCCATTATTGCTGATTTAAATGAAAATTACTATGCAGAGAGATAAAATAGTAATGCAATTCCTACTACATAGAAATCAAGCTACCTTAACGGACAAGATATACCACTGTCAGTGGCATTATTCCACATTTACATCAGAATATAAGTAAATTATCATTTGTATAAACAACTCCGGACAATTCCCTGCCCTGAGTCAGGCAAGCTTTTGTAATGGATGTACTAGATTACATCTGAGAAAACACCTGCTATAATCTGCTTCTTCTGAGGAACTCTTTAATGTGCCAGTAACGCTTCCTCAGCTTCCAGGATGGTCAATGGTGCAGTTGCTACAGATGCTTTGTGCCATGATGGCACTGTGGGAGCTCAACTCATCTCAGCTCTCACATGTAATTTCTGATATGAATGTTATGCCATAAAGCTACATAGCCTAATAAAAACATGTGTGTGGGGAAATTATGAGGGGAAAGAGCAGCATAAGCAATGAACTTGAAATCCTCACACTTTTTTATTCAGTGACAGGATCAGTCACCTACTCAAATACATAGATGCTGCCCCAACACTGTCTCATTCTAATTTTTCTCCTGCCTTCCTTTCCTCTGAGCTTGCCTACTTCCAGCATTACTTTTTTTTTTTTTTTTTAAACTAATGAAATTGTCTTCCAATGAGCAAAGATTACATTCAGGTACAATTTCATGGCATAAATTAAGTGTCAGTACGTTTTATTTACAACATTGTTGAGGAATCAGTCTTATTTAAACCATGCATTTTAAGCTGCTGTGCCTTCAAAGGAGCCTCCTTCCTATGTTCTGGCAAGATTTCTAGGGACAGATCCTAGAGCTCTTATGGCTAAAGGGAGCAGCCCTACTCAACATTTGATTTCCTCCTTACATTGGAAACTAGTCTACACTTCTGAGCATATGGGGGAACTTAGGGAAACAAGTTCACTTGCACATGAAGAAACAGGGACTGGTGTCATCATCTGGTGCGGTTACAGTACCATTTCACATTGTGTATCCTCTCATTTGAGTTACACTAACATAGAAACTTGTGACATCCATTTGGTCACAATTAATTATAATGAAGACAGCCCAGTGACATTAGCTTTGCACAAACCTTTTCATCACACTGAGCAAACACGAAAACTTCACAACACAAAATAAATACACGAACTTTCATATAGACACAACTGCACTTTTCAGGTACCTGCCACGGAAGTTAGAGCAACAAGAATTCTTAAGAGAGTTTCTAATAATTTCAACCTCGATTTTAAAATGTATGCCTTACATGAACCAAGCATGTTTTTATAGTAATTTTTTATTTTGGGGGATTTGGCTTGGATTTATACTGGTGACATGTTTAAAATAATCTCTAGATTTTGTTTTCTTCAAGAATGAAAGTTTACACTAGAACATAGATAAACAACTTCACACAGCAGATTTTGGATTAAAGCATGTTTCAGTTCCTTAGCACTAATACAGCACGATGGAACACATAGAAGTGTAGTAAAACTGAGCAAGCCCTGAAAACGTTTTGCATAATGGCCAAAACCAATTGATTTTGAATTACAGTATGCTTTCAAATAACTGCATTATTCTTGAGAAACAGGGAAAAAGAATCACAGCATTATGGCTGCAAAACTGGACTCTTACTACAGATTGCTATTGCTAGGATTTTTTTGAAAGCAGAGAAAACTTCAGTAATCTCTGCTAGCTTTCAAACAAAATCAACAATCTATTTTGTTAATCAGTACTCTGTTCTGACTCCGCAAACTTGGTAAAACTTGGTGTGGCCCTCCAGCCCCCTCAGGCACATGGGAATCATAGAATAGAATCATAGAATCATTTAGGTTGGAAAAGACGTTTAAGATCATGGAGTCCAACCGTAAACCTATCACTGCCAAGCCCACCACTAAACCATGTCCCTAAGTGCTACATCTACACGTCCAGGGATGGTGACTCCACCACTTCCCTGGGCAGCCTGTTCCAATGCTTCACAACCCTTTCAGTGAAGAATTTTTTCCTAATATCCAATCTAAACCTCCCCTGGCACAACTTGAGGCCATTTTCTCGTCTTGTCACTTGTAACTTGGGAGAAGAGACTGACCCCCACCACACTACAACCTCTTCTCAGGTAGTTGTAGAGAGCGATAAGGTCTCCCCTCAGCCTCCTTTTCTCCAGGCTAAACAACCCCAGTTCCCTCAGCTGTTCCTCATAACACCGGTGCTCTAGAACCTTCAATCAATCAAAATCAATCAGAAGCATTACAGTTACAGTGGAAGAGATCCAAACTCCTCTTCATGGGGACTAAAGTCCAGTGGACAACTTCACCAAAATCTCACCGGTACGTAAGCCTGTGAGGTAAACAAACTATGAAAAGGGAAAGGAATTTGAGAGTCTTTGTAAAACGTGTATCTGATATCAATAGCAAGACTTACAGAGCACACTCTCAGTGCCTTCTGCTGGCTATAGCCAGCTTTTAAACTGTACTTGCCTGACAAGCAGAATAACGACCCTAGTTGGAGGGATGTACATTCAGACTGCAGAATGTCCTATGAGTTTACAAAAGAGCTGTGAATGCTATGGGCAGACAGGGAGAACAAGCCACCTCTCTGTCATTCTTAACTGATAAATTTCGACCATCTTGGCAAAAAAAGGTTATAGGCATGAGCACTTTTGTGGTTACCCTTGTCTAATCACATTTTTCTGTGAGGTCATGTGGAAAGCTGGTGAAGAGATGTAAAATGTTCTGTGTTATTAGAGTTGGGATTGTTCAGCCTGGAGAAGAGAAGATTTGCGGAGACCTTATAGCAGCCTTCCAGTATCAGAAGGGAGCCTACAGGAAAGCTGGAAAGGGACTTTTTACAAGGGCATGTAGTGATAGGATGAGGGCTAATGGCTTCAAACTGGAAGAGGGATTTAGATTAGATATTAGGAAGAAATTTTTCACTCTGAGGGTGGTGAGGCACTGGAAGAGGTTGCCCAGAGAAACTGTGGATGCCCCATCCCTGGAAGTGTTCAAGGCCAGGCTGGATGGGGCTTTGAGCAACCTGGTCTGGTGGGAGGTGTCCCTGCCCATAGCAGGGGGTGTTGGAACTCTATGATCTTTAAGGTCCCCTCCAACCTAAACCATTTTACGATTCTATGATTACTGATGTTATAGCACGGAGATTCTTTTTAAAAATAGGCACACACATCTCACTTGTAAAACTCACCTTCAGGAGGACAGACAGATATTGTGCAGTAGTCTCTTTTTCAGGATTTGGTTCAATTTGCATCTGAAATACAACAAAAAATTCAAGCGGAAATGTCATCTTTTAGGCTAGGCAACTCTGTTTCCCATTCTTGCTCTGGTTCCTTAACTTCAAAGAGTCATTTCTACTGCCATTTCACTGGATAAATTAACAAGTTAGCAAACTGCACCCACACTGCACAATGAGTGCAATGACACAGTGTTAGCAGAGATCTACTCATGACCCTACTACTTCAGCGTGTCCAATATGGCACTTGCCTTCAGAAGCGGGTTGGGTTTTTCAAACTTTTGATATTTTAATTACTTACCCAGTGATAACTGTTTAAGTTGGAGATTCTTCCAATCCATTACATTGTTCTTCATGTTTATCCCCATCTGTTTCTTCAAACAGAAACCTGGTGACAAACTACTTAAGTCTCCACTGAACTAGCTGAAATAAAATTGTGGATGATTTGCTACTAGTATGTTTAGATTAGTGGAAAAACCGTAAAAAGGATTACTGTATTTCAAATGAATTTGTGCTGCCACAGCTCTATTTAAATCCAATTTTTAAAAGCTTTTAGTAATTAGAAACACATACACTGTTCTAATGAATAAATCCTGTAAATACAGGTATTTTTCAATTTCCTATGAAACATAAAATGAATCCACTTTCTGATAAACTTTTATTATTCCACCTGGGCAGTGGATTCTTTAATAATAATAAAAGAAATCCAGTTCTTGTCTATGTGCATGAAACAAAAATTTTCCTATCATCATTATGATCCATCTTTCTCAGTCTTGTACAATAATCCAATTTTTGTATAAGCAAACTAATAACACTAATTCATTTGCTTTTAAACTAAGTATACCTATGCGGCTTGACCTGAAATACTCCTTTCAAAGACTATATAATAATTGATTTCATTGAACTCGGTATTCCTTACTTTTCAATGAATCTGAGAACTATAATTTCACACATTCTCAGAAGAGCACAAGGATTATTCAATCTGAAAATCTCCAAATTTATATCAGTATCTTTGCATATTTACAAGTACATATATATGTGCACAATTATAAGATCAAGAAAAACCAACAAGAAATGACAGGAACACTGTAAAAATAACGAAGTTTTAAAGTCAGGGCCTCCCTACTGCTTTTTGCCTGACTGTTCTCATGAGGACATACTTCTGTGCAAATTTTGGATATGACGGAAAGAAGGAAAAAGATTCTGAATGGTTTAGTTATTTAGCCATTTTAAATTATCAGCCTTTGCCTTTATTTGTTCTAATTGCTCCTGATTTCATGCATTTCTTCAATGCTGCAGTGAAGTAGTTTCCAGTTCATTTGGTATCATGAAAGCAAACCAACACCATAATATTAATCCATAGACAAATTTACCTATTTTTTTTAAAAAAGGAAGGATGTTTTCGAAGGAAGACTCACACTATCAATCTCTTCTCTGGCTTTTGTTCATGAATGAGAAACAATATAAGTGTTGTTTGTTGATGTTTTAGTTTTGGACCACAAAAATTCTCCGAAATTACCCCGAATCTCCACTGTCACTGTTCTTTAGTAAATTTAGCTATCTTGACTTACTTCTGACTTTATGACAGGTAGCCTTGATACTCGGGCAGTAAAATCCATGCATATTCCCTCCTCTTCCAGTTCAGTTGGGAATTTTCAGGGAAGAAAGAATATAAACTTCTTTTGTGCTCTTCTGCATGACAGTTCATTTTAGAATGGTCTTCTTACTGTAATCCCATTAGGCTAAACACATTATGAATCCTCTTTCCACACTTTAATTCTTCTAATATCACAAGTTTTAATGAACTCCATTTTTAGTTTGTCATCTAATGACCACTTGTCACATCAGAAAAAAAACCCACAACAGTACCTTCTACATCAGCCAATAATGACAACATTTTTTCTTTAGCTTCTTTATTTAAAATCAATTTATATATCAGTTAATTTCAGCCATAAGAAACTGTTCTCTGATAAAATCCCACTATATTGGAATGGTAAACTCTTATCTACTTTTATTTAAGAAAATAATACAACTATGTCCCACAAATTATGACAGTTTGAAAAGAAATATCTCTTTCTTTACTATGTAATGAAGACAATGTCATAAAAGTACATAACAAAGCTATAGAATATTCAGGAAAAAATACAGAAAAATAAAAGCTCCCTATGTGTTTTGCCTTAGTCAAAAATTCGTTACTGGAAATAAAACATTAATAAATGGCTTTATACAAATAAATACATACTTTAATAGGTGAAATGTATCTGAAACATGAATTCTTCCTGTTTCAAAGTTTCAAACTATGCAAAAAGTCAAAATGATGGGCTATACTGGCCAAAGGTTGGTTACAAGGGTCTTTATTTTGCAAACTATACAGAAACAGTAAAAAAGAAAATGCATTATACTTTTCAATATTACATAGGATAAACAATAAATTTATTATTTAATGTGTAGAAATTAATTCAAATAAGAAACTGATTTTCCTTTTAATTAACAATGGGAAACCAGTGATCCAATTTTGAAATTATACAACCTGTAATATTACATTATACAGGTCACGTCAATTTTATTGTGGACAGAAAGCAATAGATATGATATGAACAAAGATGGTGGAGTCCCAAAATGTCTACACAATTAATTAACATGCTAACATAAATACAGTGATTAAAGTAATTTTCTCTACAGTCAAATCTTAAGTGCTACTCTACACAATAATTATAATCTAGTCCACATGGAAATTACATAACATTAGGAAAAAAATCAAAATAACCCATTTTCTTCATTCCAGCAGCAGTACCTATACTGGTATTAATTTGGTAATTGGGTGTGCTTAGCTATTGCCTAATATCCTATACTGGTATGCATGCTAAAACCTCTCTATTTCTATTTTGCAAGGCACCTTTACAATACTTTCTCTAAGTTTCTGCACTAGTAACGGAAAACAACATGAATTAAGATAAAGATGCAAAACTATTTCCTGAATTAAGAAAATAAAAACTATCATTGTACATTTATTAAAAAGTACCTTGGGGTAAGTGCCAATACTCTGAAATACAGTCACGTATAAAGGTAATATAATTTTAAGGATTTTTTCCCCCCATGTAAAATATTTTACGCTAATCTGATTAGAGAGAAATACAGAGAAACAACAAAGGGTGAAGCAATGTTTGAGTAAATAATGATAAAGCCTGTATGACCTTGACAGGAAAGAAAAAAAATTAAGGAAGGACAAGAAAACTTTAGAATTACAGAATTGTTGCTTGTCCATGCTACTGCTTTTGAAAAATCCTTTCAATAACCTAGCCATTTCCTAATAAAAAAACATAACTACAAATGCAAACACAAAGGAGGACTTTGCTTTATTTTTCCCTCCTGATAATTTTTCTCCATACCTTTGGTTAATTAAAGGCTGGTGAGATGCTACTCGTGCATCAATGTTTTTCTACTGTAATACATTTTTGATTTATTAAATGGACAATTTGCAAAGCCCGCAGGGCCTAAAACACTGACAGAACTAAACTTAAGTTACAGTATGTGTTCTGAAGAGGACATGCACAGTTCCAAGTAAGGGCAAATATCTTTTCACTGGAGTTTTAAAGAGAATGGTTGTCTTTATAGTGTGTTTTTGCACATTTATATTTTCAGTAGCACATAACATTTCTTTCTTCAGGCTAGACTTCCAATGTGTTTTCTTCAGCACAAAGGCATTTAAAAACTCAAAAGCACATAATGTAATTATTCTCATTTAAACAAAAAAGTCTATGACTCCAGCTGCAATGTTTGAAATAATCATACAAAATATACATGTTTGTTAGACTCCTTTTGATCTTGGAGAGCAAAGGGATTTTATGAAATGTCATCTTGTGAATTTTAGAAAGGTACAATTCATGGACCCCCTAATATCATCAAATATATCCATCATGATCATCGTCATCATCAACATCATCATCTCCTTCATCTTCATCATCATCTTCAATTTCGTCTTCATCATTCATTGTTTCATCTTCGTCATCTTCATCATCTGTCCATTCATGGAAATCGCCAGAAGCAAAATCACCTGAAGTCTCTAAATCAATGGCTAAAAAGGTATGATAGTTATAGAGAAGAGACACAAGATACACTACAAATTTATAGTATAATATATGTAAGCGTACAAAAGACACACCAGAATATTTAGTTGCAGGACGGTTACTTATTTTAAATTACAGTGTGATATAGAAATAAAACATAAATAATATGAAAAATTATTTCGTCTTAAAGAAAATACTTCAATAGGAGACATTGTATGGATTTATAGAACTATAATGACTGCCAGTAACAACTGAAAGAGACAGAAGTCCAACTTGCAGATGACAATAAGCACTACTGATAATATACACTGTCTATTGTTCAGTTCTTACATATTATCTTGAACTATCTAGGACCGTCCATTTTCCCAGAAAGGTCCTGGATTAGATGGACAATAAGCCTGAGCCTGTATGTCAAACACTCTATTAAATTTACCCTTTGTTTCAGGGTATGTTCTTTTGTTGCAAACAAAGTGGAAAGGAGTCACGTAAGACTTTTTTTTTTTAAAAAAAAGGGAAATATTTTATTGCCATTTTTTATATCTGGGACATCAAATAAAGGTGACATGGCAATTCTTGGAAGACGTTGCACAGTGCTGCAGGGAAGGGAAAAACAAGGGAAGATTTAGTGTGCTAGGAACTTTTGGCAAGTCCCTCAAACATATAACTGAAAAAAATGGCAAAATGAATTCACTGGCGTGCCAATTACCCAAAGGGATTTCATCAAGCATTTTGGGGCTTGTCTAATGCTACTCTAGATAATTAATTTTCCCTAGATTTATATACACTATGCCAAACACATATATGAGGTCTATTAATAGGTGACACAGTGATAGGAGTTGCAAAAAAATAATGAAGTAATAACAATAATAAATTATAATTTGTTACTTTTTGTTTCAAAATCCACATAGTTGGGTCCCACATCTGTTCTTACTGAAAAAAGTTTAATCTGGTTGGTAATCAAAGGGAATAACACCTCTAAACCAAATGCCACAAAGGGTTCTTAACTTACCGCATTCTGCCGCACCGTTTGTTCTGGACCCTGTTACCTCATTACCGTATCTGTCAACACACCAGCACTGCCCTACACCTCCATGGCACTGACTTGGTTTGTAATACCCATCTTCATCACATAAGGGGATGTACTGCCCTGTGATATATAAATATTGAATAAGAATATTAAAAACTGCTTCTTGGCCAATGTAACAATTATAGCAGAAAGTAACTATCTTTTGCTGTTTCCTTATTCCAGACTCTACACTGACTGGTTTACTATTACTAAATTAAGTTAAGCAGAAATTGACTGAATGTATCAAATGTGGGACGGAAAATAACATGTATCAGTCGTGGACTGATTTCAAGAAATAAAGTGACCAATCTTCCCTTAAATTTTTAATTGATCCTGTGATGCATATTCCTTACTCCCTCAACATCTCAGTCAAGATCTTCATTGTATTCTGGGTAAAAGGTGCAAATGTAGCACCCAACCCTGAACAGGATGTTCTATAATCTGTGGAGTACAAACAAGTTTGAATAATAAGGGCCAGGCTTCCTGGACTAACAAACTATCTGCTACAAGGCTTAGGAGCTATTTTTATTTAATATATATTTTATAATCCATTCAGTTACTTACTAATATTTATTACCTCACCACAGAAGACAAATGCAGTGTAGCACGCCAATTTTATCAACAACAAATGTAAAAAAAGAATGTTAAATTTGCATTTATATGCAAAATACCTATGTAATTCAGGCTCTAAGCCAAAAGGGTTCCCCACCAAGAGTACAAGAGACACCTGGGGACTTATTTTGTGAGGCAGTGACTTGTCTAAGGCTGAATAATCCACTGTTTTTCATCCGGAACTAATGGAGACTTTTTGAAAGAAACATAAAATGCAGACAAACCCCATTCATATGAAAGCATTTTAAAGTGTATAGTTATTGTTAGAAACCATCCTTAGCAGAAATACAGTTTTGACTACTTTGGGCCAAGCCTTTTATTGCAGCTTTTATACAGTGCCTAATAGTAAAATGAAGATTTCACATTTCAGTAATATTGATACAGTATAAACTGATTCACAACAAAGATTTCAATTACCTAAAGAATATTACAAGTAAGGGATCAGCAGAAATACTAATTTAGGAGTGCCTTAGACTGTCCCCTCTGTAACTGTAAAAACGTACCTTCTATTAGGGTAATAAAACAGATGTAATACCTTTTGGTTGGTAAGGTAATAAAACTAAGTTTAATAGCTTTCAAAAATTTCATAAATTTTGTTGCTGAAATTTACTGCGGTCTATCTTTGTTGGATTAATATTGATTTTATGTTGCTGTTTCACTAGGATTATTTATGTAAGCAATAAAACCTTCAAAAGAATGATCTATGGCTCACCTAGGAGTTTCTTTCCTCCTTGCTGCTTCTGAATGTTGCTGAGTTCTGTTTGGCAAGGTGGGTCTAAAATGACACAAAAATGTTAAACAGATTACACTGTATCTAGGAAAGAAAGCGTATGACTAAGTTTTCAGTTTGCTATGTTCTAAGGTCACTCTAACTACTGAAACATACTCACCCTGCACTAATAGACACGTTCTAAGCTCTGAAATAAAAGAATTACTGCACTTTGCTACAACTCCAGAATTATGAATTAGAGCACCACCACGGATTTCTGCAGAAGGCAGTTAACCCAGCGGTAAATGAGCATCTAGTCACTGGTCTGGAGGATCGAGGAATGCTAGACCAAAATAGTAGCTCTATCACACCTTATTTTATCATTCTACGGAAATCAAAGTGTGACTGTGAAGCTTGCCTCATGTATTAGCTAGAAACAGGATGGCTCTTTTAATTCTTTCCCTTTTGTCCTTGTTAGAAGTCATGTTCAAGTTTTGTATTGCACGTACTACACTAAGAAAGTAAGAATTTTCTCCACTGAAGTCTGCAAGATTGTGATTCTATTGCAACAATTTAAGACTGAATCCTACGGGTACAAAGCCCCGTGTTCAGCAAACTAAGTTAAAAACAGTGGCCAAACTTTAGATGGCTCTATGAAGCAGAACAGGTATTAAAATTCTGTTTTCCATTCTTCAGAGTTATAGCTTACTCCAGTTTTGAATCATTTGATTTTCCACTGTCTATAAAAGTAAGTCATAGTGTGCCCCATGAACAGGAAGGAAATAAGATGCGAATGTGTATACAATACTGTTGAATAAGTGAAAAAATGACAGACAGCAAAGTACTAACCTCTGAACACTGATACTGCGTACTACATTAGACCATTAGCACAAAGGCACTTCTCATTGTGAATCAGCAGTAGTATTACTGAGTTTACCCACATGTGTCTTTAGCTTATATCATTCCCAGACAATATTCTGGTAACTTCTCACTGAAATCTCACATTCTATGAATATTAAACACATTTCCAATTTCAGCAGACTAATTATTTAGAATACATCTTTGCCATGCAATTAACTCAAGGCTCCCTTCTGAAATACCGTGAAACTACTTTTTTTTCCCATGCAAACAGAAAAAAATCTTCTGAGCTAGTTTAAAGATGAGTAAGATTGGCCGAGCTTATTGATGAAGCACACACTTAGACCAGAGCCCAGTCACTGTTTAGGGCAATGGGTAGGCAAAAATCACTTGGGTGGCGATAGTCCAAGCAGCCTTTCCTGAATTCCTCTGAAAGGAAAATGAGAGTGCTCACCCTTTAGCCAGCTGAGAGCAGCACAAGATGTAGAAAGGACTGCAGGAACAGCAAGAATATATTATAATACATGGAGGTGCCTTTCTTGTGGAAATGCTCAAACTCTGGTGACAAATGCCTAGATAAACTGGGGATCAAAAATATATTTCTGGTGAACACAGAGCCTCTTGGATGATATAGCCTAAATATACCAATACGCCTCTGGCATTATTCGCGAGCTCTTATCTAACAGAGTAAATAGAAACTGGAAGACAATAATAACCCCTGACTGACAGCATGCTGTTAATTTCTCTTGGCTTTACATTTTAAATGCTGTTTATGTAACCCATACATTTAAACAAGCTTATAAAGATCTAGAGTAGCCTCAACCCTGGTGGGGCAGGTTTTCACACTCTATCTGTAATGATTCTTTTTAGAGTGAAGGCCTTAAAAGCAGGCTCTACTTTTAAAATACTGTCCACAGGACTCTTAGTGACAGAACAAATTTGCAAGAGAGGTCCCTCCAGACAACCAAGCAATTTTCTGTGTGTGCTCTTGAAAACCACTGAGACTTAACATGATTGGGTGGGTACTGGGTTTTAAGTATTTAGTCTCTGAGTATTTGCTGAGGCTATATAAAGTTTTACATTTCTTGTTGTAAGAAGTGCTTTGATGATGGTCATACTCACTATTACGCCAGAGACGTTAATTACCTTTTAAAACTAAGGTTTTTGTTTTTCCTGATATTTAAAGAGTTAAGGTCTTAATTGTACAACATTCTGATGACCAATTATTTCTTAAACCAAAGGTATTTCCAATTAGTTGGTAATCTAAAAAATTATAGTGATTTATGCACGCAAGTCCCACAGACTACAAGGATCTAAGATTGTGGCAGAACTAGCAGGGATAAGATTAATGGTTGGACTTGATGATCTTAAAGGTCCTTTCCAACCTAAATGATTCGATTTGATTCTATGCTATTCTATGCTATGCTATTCTGTCTTTCAAAGAAGATGGGAAGTATGCTGGAGGAGAAGAACGAGCCAAACAGGAAAAATACATGTATTTTGTTCTATGGGAAAAAATCCTAAATTAGAAACACTGAGTTGCACGCATGAGCACTAACATGTGGAAATGTAAAAATGATGGACTATGCCTAAAGAAAAAAAATCTTCATTTACAGCTATAAATCTTAGGTGGTATAATTAAAAAAAGGAGTACCACTACCCAAAAGGTAACAAGGCAATATGAGAAAGTTACTTACCCAAAACTTTCTTCTTCTCAGAAGCTAGGTCTTCAAGATTCACAATTAAGTTTGCTTCTCAGGATAAAAGCAGCAAAAACTCTTAACAATACTAAATCACTCTGGTGCTTAAAACTGTCAAAGAGAATGGCAGGCTAGAAGTTCAACCAATTCCTTTTGGTCCACAGCATATCCTTTTTCCTGTCTCCCCAAACCATAATGCTTCCCTCTTTATTTTCCAGTTAGTTCCTGAGTTTGGAAAAGCTTTCTTTTAGATTTCTGAACTTATTTCAATACAAAAAGCAGTATCACTGGACAACTTTTGGGAGTCTTGAGCCAAGGAGAAAAAATTCCTTTACAAAAATCAGTGTGGTGGCTTCCTTTGAAATAGAAATGAATCTGACATCAGCCTTTCTGGTAATCTTAATACAAATGAGAGACCTAATCATCTTCATCCTTAATCTACTTTCACAGATGTGGCAGGAATTGTCTTTCTGACAATATCACTGCATTGTTATGACTGATTCAAGAACCATTTAACAGTTCTTCAGTGCTCGAAGTACTGATGTACACCAGAGTACCCCATGGCCCTTGAGACATCAATATGCAGTTGTGTCAAGAGGTGCTGTAAAGCTAGTACAGTTAAGCTTTGATTTACCAAGAAGAGCCGCATTAACAGAGCAACGGGAGTAAAACTGGTAGATTTGACAAAAACGTCTAGGATTTTTAACAGACATGTCTCAAGGAGCTGCTACCCACACAATGAACCTCCAGCTTTCACAGATTCTCCATCTTGATTACAAAACAGTGATTTTCCATCTATCAAGTAGATAGTATTTGGCAGAGCCCCTAGCTTCTGGCATATGGTCCACTGCAGATTAGGCTGCCATATTGTGCCTTGCCTTTGCTTGGGGTCAAGTATTGTAATTGTTCTTGGACAACCAAGGCTTGAACTTCAGGGATTTGAAGCATCAATACTGCACTTCAAGAAATCTTTCTGGGGACCTCAATTATGAGTTAAGGCACGTTGCACCTTCATTTAGAACCATTTATAAACATATTTGAAGTCCTGCAATCTGAAAAGACTCATGAATAAATATGAATCACCATAATTATCATTATTCTGTAAGATGGACTAGTTTTAAAGTCATAAAGACAACTTCTAGCCTTGACATACAGAAAAGCCTGTAAGAAAAAGGCATCTAGAAGTGCTGGACTAATAGATACATCCAGAGGCCCGTAGTAAAAATATATATAGGTACTAAGCATTAATATTCCCAGCAAAATTGGGTACTCTCCTACTCTAAAGCAGTGATGCAACAAAAACAAGGCTGTAATAACAACGAAGTATTGGCAGAAAGAAATTCAACCTATAAAAAGGCCAACACTGCAAGTGCCTCAGCATTTAGGTAAGCAATAATGTGTTAAGCTATCGTGAAACAACTAAGAAAATATTTCTGACGATGGGCACTGAAGCACTTGCATGAATTGTATTTGAAACTAGAGAGCAATAGCGACCAAACCATACAGGAAGACTTGCAAAGAGCACTGACAAAGTGCAGATTTTGAAGTATTGCAGAAATGCATGACAGTGTCTTGGAAGCATCTCAGAAATACTAACCTACACTTAACACAGAATAAGGCCAAGAAAAAACCGCAATAAGCACCACTAAGCTATACGTAAGTCTTTAAGCATTAGTGAAGGTGGGACAGCTACTACAAGATGACCTTTTCCTGAGCAAGAAAGATCTGACTTAAGTATTCATAAGAACTTGCTTGTATTGACTAGAAGTTGTGAATAATATGCAGTAATGGGTCTAGTGTACTGTAACGCATCATGACAGACCTCAAGCAGAAAGAAAGAATAAAGAAGAGTTGCAAGTACTTGTCTGATCCTGACAGTCTTGAACTGTGAAGCTAAGATCAAAGAGCAACGGGGCTTCTCAGATAAGGACTCAAGCAAATACTATGTATTGTAAAAAAGCACAGTGGAATTTCTATCCCGGTATGATATATATTGTTAATCAACAGCAGTGCTGTAAAACTGTAGATCTGCCCAAAAAGCACCTAATAAGCTCAGTGAATACAGAGAGCTCTCTACATGGCTTGAAGCATTCTGTTAATATCAACTTATTTTAGTAAACATCACAAAGAAGCCACTGAATTTCTCTATCTAGCCATCTCTTTGCTATTAGCAAAGGTCTAGTTAAAGGTCCTATTTAGCTCGTTCAATCAAGTAAAACATAACCAAACATGAACATATTACAAGGTTTAGCATAACACTGCAAATTATGAATAGAGAATTCAGTGGGTCACTAATACACTTGGGAGTTAGGACTCAGTTGTGCAAGAACTAATAAGATGTGACAAAAGAAGACTATAACCTTTTTTTTTCTCCTTACACCTTCAAAAAAGAAGGAGAATATGGATTTTGTTGACAGTGTTAATTTGGAGGGATGGAGTGCATGTTTAATGTGCAAGGGTTGCCAAACCTGAGGTTTCACCTTATTTTCAATGTTGAGAATACATCTTTTTTACCATATGCTCAAACACACTGTGGTATCAAAAGCTATCTGATCTGTTTTAAATCAGCATCTTCTCGCAACACAGTGGTCACAACAGTGAGGAAACTGGTAAAAAGGGAAGAAAAGCTTGACAAGGTTGGATTCTGCAGTGGGGAGAATCAGTGTCATTGAAAGCGGGATTCCAGATTTCTAGTCTTCAGGGCACCATTAATATAATTCGGTAGTGTTTAGATCAGTCTTTACAATACCATCCTTGGGTTGTAGTTGTACACTGAGCAAATATTTTAGACAAACAGTATTTATAGGCTATAGAATGCAAAAGTACTTGAAACTAATCTGGTGCAGTGCTTTCTTAATGCTCTGGTTATGCTGCACACACATTATATGAAATTAGTAGGAAAGGCAATTGGTAGAAGAATCTTGGACCTTACTAGGCCACATCTTATGTTCTGTACTTTCTCTGACAATTGAAAAGAATTATGTTGCCCTCCAAAGAGTAGGAGTGTTTATATATTAAGCTGAAATTACTGTGGTCACGTTTTTTTTTATTTTAAAGACAACCAAACAAAACATGTTATGTTCTTTACTTTAAGAACTACTTTATACTTCTTTACTGGGTTATTTCTCATTTACTAATTTTTTTTACTAGTACACACATGCTTATAAAAATAAAAGCCAAAATATTGTTCTACTATACAGCAAACAAGGTGTTTTGAAAGATTAAATGTTAACCTTTTAACTACAAAGTTACCAAAGAAAAGAAGTCTGCTATTTAGTACATATCTATAGAAGTAGAGCTTTATTTTTGTTCAGATTTACAACTGGTAGATGTGGCACGATGAACATCTTTATTTCCACAGAAATCAGAGTCAAGCCATAGACGCTAAGTGCTAATGGGATTTTATCATGAGAGTTTTAAGGGCACAAGTGAGATTTAAAAACTGATATCAAAATTTTCAAAAAGGCTGAACTGACTTTGCAAACTATCCACCAAATCAGTCTTATCTCCTAGAAGCAGAAATTTGGACCCTGGTTGCTATTGAAAATCTCACTCATGTTAGTAAGAAAAATGAAGGGGCAATTCTGTCCAGTTTCAGCCAATATTTAGTGAGTAAATTCGTTGGTTCATTACAACTAGTTTGATTATATAATTTACATGATGTCTCACCTAGATCTAAAATTGTTCTATAATCTTCAGGAAAATAATGCTTATAGGTTGTGTTTATTTGTTTAACCAAATCACATCATGTCATTAACAAGATATTCATCTAGGTAGTAAAAATCAATTGGTTTTAGGCCCAAATGACTGGAAATAACTTTATCCATAATGCTCATTCAGTTATTTTAATAGGCTCACAAAATAGAACATTAAGATGCCCTACTTTAGCAATAAAAAAGTTTATTTTATAATGCATAAAGTAGAATGGGAAAGAAATCATTTAAGTCATTTTGTTGTTTATTTTGGTTTCTTCCCTCTGCATACTTACTGCAAATTGGCATGAGAAACAATGTTGCTGTAAAAGCATTAGCCGCGGTTTTGCGCTTCATGTAGAATCCTTGAATTTCTAGCAAGCCTTTCCATTTAGCTTGGGTTGTCTGTTTGGTTTTGGTTTTTGTTTTTTGTTTACTTCACTTTAGGTATTCGCAATAGGTCAAAAACCTTAACACAAATTCATGGTAAAGCATTTAAGAGCTTGTAGTTTACTGTAATCCTATTATGTTAAAAAAAGATAATGCACTACAAAAAGGTCAGTTATATACATATGCAGGTTGTTCTCATCTTTTACCTTGCTGTCTTTGGAAGCAGTAGCACCACTCATTGTTAGATATCAAACTGTCCTTGTATGTGTCACAAGAATTGAAGAACGCCCTGGTGCATGGCTCATTCTTGTCAAGGTAAATGCTTCCAAGTTCTGACTGGTCCAACAACAGGTCATAGTTCGTGTCAAGCCTGTTAAACATCCAGCCAAGGGAGTCTTTGCAAATTGGCAAAATGCTGGTATCAAATCCTAAGAGGCAAAAAAAAAAAATATTAAAATCATACAGCAGGAAAGATACAGCAGCTGCTGAGCTCAGCCACCACAAAAGAAAGTACTGCATCATGGAAATTGCTCCAGTGGTACATTATGATACAGGACCCAAACAGTGTATGCTATTGAAATACTACGTATAAATTTATTAGCTTAATTTTAAAACATCATTACATTAACCTGCTAAAAAAAATAACCCCACATCAATCTCAAAGCATTTAGAACTATGTTTTTTTTTGTCAAACATTATACCTATAACACACACATTATACACAGTAATAAATGATCTACAGTGATTTCCTGGAAAATAATTCTGTTGAGGAATTTTAGTGATATTACAAATCTGGAGAGCGAAGCTTAAGTGGTTTGCAATGTTTACAGAATTAAGAGAATAAATTCCAGGTAACTTGTTGGACTCCATTTTTTTTCTTCCCATAACATACACTCGTTTCTACAAAAAAAAGAACATGATACTCAGCCTCAGCAATGCCTTGAAAGTTATGATTCATCTTTACCTGATGTACTTTACATCTTGGAGGAGACAATGGAAAAGATGATTGCTAAGAGCAGCCGGCTGCCAGTATCAGACCTACTAATACAGCTTGCACCTTCCTAAATTGTTGCTTGGAGAAAGGGCCATCAGGAACAGGCTGAGTTAATTATTCCTGTAGCCAGAGCTCAGACCTCACGTTTGTTTTTCCTGCATCAACTGTAAAGTACATGCAGACTTGCATATGGACATGGATGGGAAATTCAGAAACTGCCAGGCCTCTTGCCTATGTAGAAGATGTGAGCTGCATGTGATATACAAACACGTTTTTTCCTGTTCACGTGCTATCGGTTGTCCCACAGGCTTATGGCGCATGTGGCTAGGCAGTTGAGTATACACCCTAATACAGAACGAGATTTAGTGCTACTAAATACTATTCTTCTAAAAACCTTTAAGCTAAAACTGAGCACTGTAAAAATGAGACTGGAGAATATGTCCATAGGAAAGTTGACATGAGAGCACACAGGGATTCCACTGCTCTTAAAATCAAGCCTGCCTGCCTGCCTTAGTTGTTCTGAATCTCAAAAATGTTTCTATACCGCTAAAACAGGTCAACCAGGACAACGCAGGAATCACATTAAGCTATCAGTACATTTTCCTTTACAGATATATGTATGTGGAAAAGTCCATGCTACGGCTGACCGTTTCAGAAAGGAAAAGATGAAAACAGCACCAAACACTCCCTGTGGAAGTCAGACAACTACACAAACACCCCTTTCCCAGAAATCCAAAACTATGACTTTTTGTCAGGGCAGTCTCACTTTTTCTTGCTCACTGTTGATCTTTCACATTCATTATTATTTCTGCTTGGCAGAAAGAAAATAAAAAAGCAAAAAAATAAGCAAGCCATTTGATATTTATGATACTTTTGATGTGTTTAACACAATTTAAAAACATAGCCAAGCATTCAACCAACAGTCTCTCTTCCTTGTTCTCCTGCCCCTGATAAAATGTCAAAACAGCTTATTTTTTTGTGGGTTAGTAAGAGCAGAGACAGGACCCAACTGAATGAATAAGGATATACAGTAGATGTGTTATTCAACTTTTACAGATAAAGTTATCAAAATTATTTAAAAGGTGTTTCCGATTTGAAAAATTCTGGAAGGTTCCTCCACCTTAAAACATTTTGTCTAAGGATGAATGTTCAGTACAATATTATTTACCTCTAAGGCTCTGATCCTGAAGGCGTCTTACCGCTTCCTAGATACCTCTCTTTTCTTTCCTAGTCCTGGTTTTAGCTAGACAACCTCCTCAAGACCTTGGATTCAGAAAGAGTTCAATGTGAAACATACTGTTTCCTACCCTGCCTTTGTGCACCTGCATGAAGGGAGGAATTATTCTTGTACTTACAAAATTTCACTGTATTTGGTATTCTGGCCAGCTCACCAAATTGTAAGACAAGTTGCAGAAAAAGAGCAACCACGAAGAGACAGATTTTAATGAGTAAGATGCCAGCTACAAGGTAATATAAGATAAAAGCCACTTTAAAGGTGTATTCAGAGATGGATCTTGTGGCCCAAATCAGAACATTTTAGATAATACATCTGCATGTGGAATTTTAAGCATAAGTTTATTGAAAGAGGCATCACTTTCAAGCTTGGGACAAAGTATCTTTAAATTAGCATTTGTGGTCCGTGGTGGAAAAGCTCACATCATAAAGTACTTTGTACTTTAGGACACTAGAAGCTAGTGTTATGTATTTAATAAACTCTACTAAGGAAAAGGGAAAAAAAACCAAAATGCTTATTTTATTTCTCTCAGTCAGTTCCAAATTTTACTCTAATAAGAAATAAATTTATCTGAAGAATAGTGAAAGAGCACTGAACATTTCAAAGGTTTTATGCATCACTAAATTAAGGTCAGAACGATATTATATATCTGCAGAAGATTTTATCTTATTTTTTTCTTGATTCTCTTAACTAGCATTAGCCTTTAAACTGAGTTCATTCTCTATTCCCATTCCTCAATTCTTTCTCACTTCTTTCTAAAAATCTTAGATTTTTTAAAAAGTATGTCTAATAGTGATTTCCCACTGGATTCTTATCTGTTACATTTGTCATAGTTAAGGACAGAGCTTGAAATGAAAACATTTACACTGGAGTAAGCACTATCATTAAAGAACAGATGATTTTAGTACAAATTACTGATACAAACAGTAAAGCACCAGAAAAATGTAATTATGTTCTAATATTTTGTATAAATCCAGTTAAAGCTCAAAATAACTATAGTTTAAATATTGAGTCTGAACTCTGGTATTTATGGTCTACACTTCCTAGTACAGAGGAATATATTGTAACTGGAATGTCAGAATTAATAAACCTACTTCAAACAAAAACATTTCATGTAAGATACTCTTGTTATTTCCAAGCCTGAAAAATAAAGTTTACATATATTAAAGCTATCATAACCTATCTATTAAATAGAATCATAGAATGGTTTCAGTTGGCAGGGACCTTAAAGATCATCTAGTTACACTCCCCCTGCCCCCTCCACTACACCAGGTTGCTGAAAGCCCCATCCAACTGGGACTTGAACACTTCCAGGGATGGGGCCTCTGCAACTTCTCTGGGCAACCTCAACCACCCTCACAGGAAAGAGTTTCTTCCTAACACACTTTTTCTAAATATACTCTCTTTCTGTTTAGAACCGTTACACCCCATCCTGTCAGTCCCTCCCCAGCTCTCCTGTAGACCCCCTTTAAGTACTGAAAGGCTGCTATAAGGTCTCCCCAGAGCATTCCTCTTCTCCAGACAGAACAACCCCAACACTTGCAGCCTGTCCTCATAGGAAAGGTGCTCCAGCCCTCTGATCATCTTCATCACCCTCCTCTGGACCCGCCCCAACAGGTCCATGTCCTTCTTATGTTGGGGGCGCCAGAGCCGGATGCAGTACTCCAGGTGGGATCTCACGAAAATGGACTAGAGGGGGAGAATCACCTCCCTCAACCTGCTGGCCACGCTTTTTTTGATGCAGCACAGGACACGGTTGGCTTTCTGGGCTGCAAGTGCACATGGCCTGCTCATGTTGAGCTTCTCCTCAACCAACACCCCCAAGTCCTTCTCCTCAGGGCTGCTCTCAATCCATTCTCCACCCAGCTGGTATTTGTGCTTGGGATTGCCCCGACCCATGTGCAGGACCGTGCACTTGGCCTTGTTTGCATGGGCTCACCTCTCAAGCCTGTCTAGGTCCCTCTGGATGGCATCCCTTCCCTCCAGCATGTCGACCGCTCCACAGAGCTTGGTGTCATCAGCAAACTTGCTGAGGGTGCACTCAATCCCAACCTGCATGTCACCAACAAAGATGTTGAACAGCATTGTCCCAGTACCAACCCCTGAGGAACGCCACTTGTCACTGGTCTCCACTTTGACATCAAGTTGTTGACTGCAACTCTTGAGTGTGACCATCCAGCCAATTCCTTAACCACTGAGTGGTCCATCCATCAAATCCACATCTCTCCAAGTTAGACACAAGGATGTCATGTGAGAAAGTGTCGAATGCTTTGCACAAGTCCAGGTAGAGGATTTCAGTTGCTCTTCCCTTATCCACCAATGTTGTTACCCCATTGTAGAAGGCCACCAAATTTGTCAGACACAACCTGCCCCTAGTGAGGCCATGCTGGCTGTCACTGATCACCTCCGTATTTTCCATGTGCCTTAGTACAGTTTCCAGGAGGATCTGCCCCATGATCTTGCCAGGCACAGAGGTGAGACTGACTGGCCTGTAGTTCCCTGGGTCTTTTTTTCCTCCCTTTTTAAAAATGGGGGTTATGTTTCCCCTTTTCCAGTCAGTGGGAACTTCACCGGACTGCCACGACTTCTCAAATATGATGGATAGTGGCTTAGCAACTTCAGCCGCCAGTTCCCTCAGGATCTGCAGGTGGATTTCATCAGGTCCCACGGATTTGAGCACCTTCAGACTCCTTAGATGGTCTCTAATTTGATCTTCTTCTACAGTGGGTGGTTCTTCATTCTCTCAGTCCCTGCCCTTCCCTTCTGTGACTTGGGCGGTGTGGTTAGAGCCTTTGCCCGTGAAGACCAAGGCAAAAAAGTCATTGAGTACCTCGGCCTTGTCCATATCCCAGGTAACTAGATCTCCCATTTCCTTCTGGAGAGGGCCCACATTTTCCCTAGTCTTCCTTTTATCACTGACATACCTGTAGAAGCTTTTCTTGTTGCCCTTGATGTCCCTGGCCAGATTTAATCCTATCATGGCTTTAGCTTTCCTAACCTGATCCCTGACTGCTCAGACAATTTCTCTGTATTCCTCCAAGGCTACCTGTCCTTGCTTCCACCCTCTGTAGGCTTCCTTTTTGTGTTTGAATTTGTCCAAGAGCTCCTTGGATGTCCAAGTATGTATGTCCAAATAGCATCATATACTGGAGAAAAAGCACCGTCGGTCATGGGGTCTAGCTATCTACTAAATAACTGTTTGATGTAATTATTTCAAAAACTAATCATGCTTTACCTTGAAAGTAATTTATGTTCCTTTTTTTCAGAATTTGCTTTTGAGGTCGTTTGCATTTTTATTTACAGTCCAGATATATTTGTTGGTTTTTTTTTTACTATTTTTTTTAGTTCTTTCTCTTCTCCGGTATTTACAATTTTAGTGTTTTAAATAGAGAAAATCACATCTCTTCTTAGTTTTCATTTGGCTTGTTTCACCAAGCCAAACTCTTTCACGACCATCAGTCACTGCACTATATTGTAGAAACATCTGAAATCTAGGTCAAATATTAGTTTAGGTGAAACAACTAAAAAAATTTCAGAGGTAAGCCAGGCACATGTTGACAGAGCCAGAAGCAGCCTTGTTTGATCTAAAATGGAGCAGTCCACCTCCTCCAGAACTGCTACGCCACAGAAAGATCATCACCTCAGTTCCACGTTCACATTATAAACCCTTAAGAGATTACTGTGGTGAAGTAAAATTCTTGGTACAATTTTAAAGAACCTTTAAGGAACTGTCCAAACTTAAGATTATCAGAAGCGCTTTCTCTCTGCAATGACTTTCTTCCTCTATTACAATATTGATAAAATAATACAGGTGTCACTCTGGAAGGTGATGTACTTGATAAAAAGTGTCAGGAAAACACTGAAGTACATACCTAGAGTTTAACATCTGCTAACATGGTTTGACACATGAGGGGGTCAGGTGATACAGAACTAAGAATCACAAAGTCACCAGGTGACCTAGAACTAGGAAATTAATTGCCCAAATCACATACTACATATATTGTCACTCTGAGCGCCAACTGGAATGCTGTTCTTACATGTTTTTCACAGTTGTGCCACAAAACAAAAAGCAGAAACTAAAGGTGGGAAATTAGCATAGTTGAAGGATAGTAATTTATTCTTGATGATGAAGTACCAGGACATTATACTGAGGAGAGCAAAAATTGCTGCTCAGATGTCTAAATGACAAAAGATTTTATCTTTCTCTCGTTTTAACCACTTATTTGTAATCTATTTCCATATACCATAATTAAGTGAATTTTTATGCAGCTAATTCTGAACATTGTCTGGAAAAATATGAAGTAGCAGCTTAAGTTCTTTCCTCAGCCAAAACAATCCCAAGGGAAATACTATTGAGGAATATACCCCTCCTCCATGGCTTACACACTAGCATTCAAAACATTTCCTCAAAAGGAACCAACAGAAAGAAATGCTCCACTGTTTCTGATAATTTCTCAGGGGAGAATTTCAAGTCTTAGTAAATATAATTTGCTTTTCAAGGTAAAACTATTGTTTGCCTGCTTATCAAGCTCATAAGCAATAAATCCTTGTGTACATTGAGGAAGATAGCTTTTGACGTTATGTGGAAATTTAACCAGCATACATACATACATATGGCTCATATACTGCATTACATATAAATTGTTTATCTAATGTACCAAGAGAAGTAAACTGCATGATTCTTTCCAATACCAGTACACTGTCCAGTACAATAAAAGACACAAACCATACATGCAAATAAACACCCGTGCACTCTGCTAGAGTCCTGCCTGCCTTCTAGATCATGGCTTCCACTTGTTCAGCATGCAAGCTGCATAGCAAGAAGGTTTTCACTTGTGATGGATTTGTCTAATATTTTGGCTCTGAGAAAATATTCAGTTAACAGCATCTCACAGCTGAGGCCTACCACACACAAGCTGGGAACAAGTTTTCCTTCCTAATGTAGTTTTATCAAGACAGACCTGAGCAGGAAGGACTACATTAAAGAGAGGATCAAGCAGACTTGAATGCTTTCTGTCATATTTGCTGTTCACAAAAGTGCCAATCTAGGCGAGACTCATCTGGCTCCATACTAGCCCAAGAAGGAGACACCAAGAAGGTGTAACGCTCTCTGTCACCTGCCTAAAGCTGTGATATATTCCTGCTGACTACGATTACACAGGCAGAAGCAGAGCCTGGGTTAGGGCAAGACATAGGGAAAGTACCAAAGGTCTTACGATAAACCTAGGATAACTGACTCTCATTGTACAACAAAAGGTACAAGGGAAAGAAATACAGGACAGCTGCAACGTCCCTTAAACACCTGTGAAAGTTTGCATCCTGAAGTCTCTCGGGGGAAAAAAGAAATCAAGATAAATCCTATTGCCGGAGGCTAGCAGTTTGCCAACAGATTGACAGTTCAGATGAAATGTATTCTGTGGGACTCCAGACTGACCATTTTATTAATAGGAGTGACTGTGAAGTAAAATCAGAGAAGATTCCTGAGGCAGGAGAAATAAAATAAATGCTACAATAAACACCTATGTATGTTTCACTGTGTATAAGGATAATTCTGTACAAAAGATTGAGTGAAAACAAATTTCAGTCAACAATACTGATTTAGTTAATTCAAAGTCTTAATTTTAAGTAAAGATGGATTAATTTAAAATTCCTGCTGAGAATTACTTCTAGGCTGGATTTCCTCTTCTAGACTCTTGCTTTAAGGATGCCTGGGCTTACGCTAACCTGACATATGCAGAAAGCCATTAGAAGAACCTTTTCTTTCTAGCAAACTAGAACTATGGTTTAGCTTGCCAGCCGGTACAAATTTGCAGTACAGTTTATGGGACATTTTCTGAGATAATCTCAGGAAGTAGCCAAATTCCTAGGCAGTCAGCGTTGTCAAGACATCAAAAATTATGTTTAAAACTGCAATTCTTTTTATCTGTTATAAGTATGCAATGACTCTATGCTAGAGTACTGACAGGAGTAAGCAAAAACGTATTGTTCTGCTTGAGTTCTGTCTCTACATCAGGGTTTCCAAATATGCTTCAGCAATGATCAGGGAAATTTAATTTATCTCTGCATAATGTCAGCTGTGTGATTTCATCAATAAGGAACTTAGGGTAGTCAGAATAAAGTAAAAACCTCCAAGCAAAGATCTGAAATTGCTAATTTTATTTACACTTTTCTATACAAAATTGGTCTTTTCCCGCAGCAAGTTTTTAAGAGCATTTGGCAATTTTAGTGTACTATCTCACCATGCTAGATCTAGACAACCCAATTATAAGTAATTTTCTTTCAGACTTCATGTACTTTTCTGTTATTTTCAAAATTATTAGTGTATTAAGACTCCAAATAATCATATTATTCCGAAGCCATAAGAAGATTCTCTATTACCTTTGGCCTCTGGTCTTTCATCTTCTAACACAACAAGGTGCACAAGTATTCTTCAGAAATAGACTGCCTCTTAGCAGAAATATTTGTGGGACTACAGTACTTTATGTGCTTTGCATTTGATGCCTGAATTCCCTAGAGTTTTATCACACAAAATTAATACAGAAATAGAAGAAATACTTTAAAAGACTTTAAACGGGTATGTAAAATCCCACTTAATTTTTCAATTCTTTATTTCTCCATCCAAAAGGGGGATAATATGGGTATTATTGTAGTATGGGGGGTAAAGTATCCTTCTCCCCTTTGTGTCATCTATTTAGACCAGAAACGGCCTGAGGACAAGATTTATGTGTTTATATAGCATTTACAGTAATGATACTTCTAGATATATACAATCTGAATACATCTGGACACAAAAGGGATTTTGGAAATAAATTCCTATTAGTTATTTGAAATATTATAGTCCAGATTACTAGTAAGATTCAGCTCTGGAAAAAAAGAAGTGTCGGTTAAACACAATTATGTAACTCTTGTAAAAACACAACAATGCAGGCACCATACACTTTTAACTTGTTATCAGCATATTGATGGCTCTAGCAGAACAGCTCAAACACTATTGTTTGGTTTATTTAGGAATAATAATGATTGTATGGATCAATACGGACTATTTAATAGCTGGAGCAACTCCGAAAAGCACCAGCAAGGCACTATTAACCCGTACCACATCTACCTTGGCAGAAGGACTGTGCCCAAGCCTTTTAATAAATCCTGTCCCAAGTGCCACCAGAGAGACTGGAATATGAAAAATCCTAAATGCGAACAGACAACCAGAAAGGATGTCAGAAATTGCTTTTTTAAATGCAGAACGGTTTTCCAGTGAGGAAGGAACTCTATGACAAGAATAAAGGACAGCCTGGGGGAAAGGGTGCCAAAACAGATTTCTAACTCCCCAAGGGTAATGAACAACTCCAGGGATCTGCTAGAATAATTAGGACTCTGAAAGGGGAACTTGCATTTGGGTGGCTTTTTGTCATAGGTGTTGTTTTGTACAGACCACTAAGTCTCACGTGCTAGGTATAATGTCATTATACATGATTAGCAAGTTCTTTGCAAGATTTATTTCTAGGTGTAGCTCTCAGACACCCTTAAAATAGGGGCTGGACTCCCTGGTATACTTAAAAATTAATATGCCTGGTGTCTTGAACTTACTATGACTTTGGAGATCAACTTCGAGGGATTTCATTAGGGGTACTACTCGAGAGCTTTGCTCTTGAAGAAGTTTTAAGAATTCCTTATTTTAAATTTTAAGAATTTAAGAATTAGAAAGGACATTACCATGTTCAATGGTTATCATGATTTTTGTTTCTTTGTATGTTTACAAGGACATAGTGTCCTAATATTTTCTTTCAAACCACAGACAATTTCTTATAAGATGCAGTATCATTTGCTGCCTCAAATGAGAAAATTTGAAGTTCAGAAACGTACACACCAGAAAAATCATATAGTTGCATTAATGAAACCAGTTTTTAACAATTTTTGCATCCACAAATGAAAGAAAACTACTACTGATCGTTTATTCATTTGATCACTTTCTATCTATAGACAGACCCCCTTTTTGCAGTTGCCTGTCAAATTAGTTCAATCAAGTAAATATCGACTACTTATAAAATGGAGTAAATACTGTGCAAATAGCACCTTTTACCTTTGAAAGCAATTTTTTTTTTCACAATTAGATATATGCAACTTGAGTAACTGACCACAGTACTAAAACACTAGACTCTAAATATTTATTGTTCAAATGTTTTTGTGAAACACTGGGTTTTGTCAAAAACCTCTTTTTTAAAGAGAAAAAGAAAAGAAGAAAAGATAGGACAAACAATGTCTCACATGTAACCATTTTCTACAATTTGATTTGCATTGTTTTAGTACAAATAAACATGCCAAAGCCTATCATCAAACTTTCATGTTTACATCCTAATATTCCTATAATAAATAACAAACTTTTCAATATTCTTGTAACAACACTACCTCTATTTTAAGGTTGATGAGGTATAACTCTCTGAAACAGAAAATCTAATTTAAAACCAGCATAGTAATCAATTAATATTTTGTACAACATTCTAGCTGTTTAGGATTAATTTCTGCTACCATGTTACAAGTCTAAGTCAAACATTTCTGACAGCACCATGTTCACGGGGAATTTAAAGTCAGTACAACGAAAACAGATTTTTCCACACAGATTGTGTTTCATTACCTGATGCTGTCTCTCAAAAATCTGGCACGGTAGGATCCAGTCTAACTTGTGCCTAAAATTTGAGATACCTCTTAAAGTGCACGTGAATTCTTTATACCATCAAAAGAGAGAACTTCATGACTTTGAAGGCTTCCAAAAGGAAATTCTGAAAACTGGGCCAGAAACCCATCTTTTCCCCCTCAATTGGAAAAATTGTATTTGTAGAGAAGATCTTCATCTGAAGGCTTTTGAAGGCAAATACATCTCTCTACCTGCCTTAGAAAGGTTCTAGGTTAGGTGGGAAAGATCCCATAGACCCTAAAACATTGGAGGAAGCTAATCAAAATAGGACCATAACACTTTCTGCAGAAAGTGTTCTCATGCTCACAGACCACAGTGCTTCATGCAACTGAACAAGCTGTTCTAAAAATACCCACATTATCTCACAACTGCTTTGGTCTAGATAGTCTAAGCAGATGGGTATTATCTTCTGCACTGTACATGCAGTGCCAAACCATGAACATTTAGGATGCACTAGATGTAAAATCAACATTAGGTAGACACCCCTCAATTTTACGAGTGTTGCTAATGTTATAGTAGGCGACCATCAAAGTTTGAAAACAAACCAACCAGGTTGGATCACATAACATATTTCTAGGTCCAAAAATTGAAAAGGTCTAAAAATCTTAGATCTTAAATCTGAATACAGTCTTTGATTGCTATTATAAAGTAAAAATTTGCAAACAAACATCTGATAAAATAAATATGAGTATCATATATCCACACACACATCATGATACAAATACCTGTCTCAAGTATAGATACTAGGTCTTACCCATGGCACCTGTGTGCTTAAGGAAAAAAGGCCAAGGAAAATGTCTAAGTGAAAAATCTCACAATCAAGAACTTTGTGCTTGCACTACATTTCAATGTATTCAAAGTATTAATTATGAACTTTACATTCCTGTATTACATAGAACCCAAATAATTGAAACAGCGACTTATATTTATGTATGCTGTAGCACTTAATAGTTGTACAGTTGCCTCTTTTATCATTGCCAAAATTTCTTTTTGAACTTTTACTGTATTATCAGGCTTCTCAAGAGCCCCGCTGCATTTTTCACCTTACCTATTCAGTGTGTTACCCTCTACAAAGTGAGTATTCAGCAAGAAACAGGACCCTACACCACGTTTCAGCTGGCCTTTAACTGAATGATGTGCTTACAATAGCTATATTATTAGATACATTTTATTTATTACTATACAATAAATGCTTACTTAAGAGCTGCAAACTTTGCATTTCTATTCTTTTCATTACTGGAGGAGAAGCAGATCACATGCCAGTTATGGGCACAAACCAGAATGTAAATTGAAAATATGTTTTAAATGTGTTTTTTTCAATATCAATAAAAAGCAACACTACTGTATTACCATCTCACCTCAGAAACATTTTTTCTCAACGTTAAGAGAAGTATTCCCAGATAACACAGAATCATCTTTAATTCATTGTGTTTTATAGAATTATTTGTATTTCCTTAGCATGAAAAAAATCACACAAAGAAATGACATTTCCAAATAAATGAAATAAACGGATTTCTTGAAAAAAGAAAAAGCAATGGTACAAACAGCAATCAAAAGCTATTAAAAAAAAAACCCCAAATATTTAAAAAATTAATAATGAAGAAACTAAGGTAAGCAGCCAGTGGTGGCCAAATTCTGTGAAACTTACTCTGGAAGAATTCATAGTTTGCTCTTCATATTAATGAAAAGTAGAGTTTTACTGCTTATGAAATCTAATTTGACTCTCCTTCACAGTGGGACATCACTCTTGAAACTATTATTGCACACTTCAATTGCTATTTTAAATAAGCCCTTTGATAATTACATTTTAAAACTTTACTACTTTCCACAACAAAAAAACTCTTTAAATATTTGAGGGGGTTAAAAACAAATTATGCTCCCTACTGTTTCCATTTCATTAGTACTCCTGAGTCTTTTCCAAATTGAAGTATATCCTTAAATATTCCTTTTTACTTACAAGCTTCTTTTCCATGTGTTTTTCTGTACCAGTACCCAGAGTGGCATCAACTAAAAACAATGCATCACACATAATTACAGCTCCTGTACATTATTTCTTAGAGCTAGCCATTCAGCAACTCACTTTTCTCTATGGAAAAGTTGCCCCAAATCCCTACTTGTTTCTTCTGTTTTGTCTCCTTATACAGCACCTAATTATCAAGTTCCATCAAATGGACAATTTGATAGCATTCACAAAAGAAAGCATTGTGAACGGTAGATGCAATACATTCTTACAAGCATGAGTCCTGCCAAAAAATGCTGAACGTTTGAAGTGAACATCTTATATCAGTACTAAGCCATAAATGAGAAACTAACTTTAGAAAAGCACAAAGTTATGGCTTCCTACACATGTTTATTCAAAGCACATGAGAATAAGGCAAGTCTTGGCAATGGAACTACAAAAGAACAGAAAAGTATCAGAGAACATCAAATGAGACAAGTAGAAATCTCTTACTTGTTCTTTCAGGCCTTTGAATAATTCTAGTCTTCTTATTCTGAATTCCACTTTCATGAAGCGCCTTAAACCAGTCTCTCAACCTGTTCGCAACCTCCCTGAATTCCAGGTCACTGCACACTGAAAAACAAAACACACATCTGTTTAATGTTTTTCTTCTGGGTGCTAAATAGAACTTTAAAAACTATGCTAAGAAAAGGTAAACCATAACATAATATAAACATATATGTTCCACAGCTTTCTTTAATTCATAAAGTTCAGTTTCATTACTTAGGTATGCCTTCAAAACCCAACTAAGGTCCTCAGAAATAAATGCCTGATGTATAAAGCAATTATGAAATTATATATATTTAGACACCAAAAACATCCTTGTCAAACTACTACAAACAGTTCTGGCACAGATACTTTCACATCTTGCTGCAGATGAGGCTGTACGGCAGAGACACCCATGACCGTCTTTTGGAGTTTCATTTCTATTTCATTAATGCAATAGTAATGAAAGCCCTACCAGGATAGGTCGGAGATGTGATTTAGCCAAATAATGCAGGAACGCTCAACCTGCTTTCCTATACTGAAGCGTGAAAAGAGGAAATATGGTTGACAGAAAAAGTGCTTCAATAAGCTGAAAGCTTATTTGATCAAATGCAGTTTTACAAGCCAACATTCACGAGCACCTAACTGCAAACAGGCAACTGTACAGCTGCTGGTGATGGAAGGGATGGCTTCTTTGACCAGAAAGAACAAAGGCAGAAAAAGCGTGCAAGACCAAAGAGAGCATCTGTAGGACCAAGAGCAGCAGATTAGCAGCAGACTGGCTGAAGCATTGTACAGTACTGGTAGCTGGTTCTGAAGCCAGCACCAGAAGGAGATGATCGCGATTTGCAGTGAGGAGGCCTATTCACCTTCACTATTAAGCTGCTGGAGACAAAGAAAAGGTGTGCTCGGAGCAAGCAGATAACCCTTCCAGAACTCTGTTTTCCCATTTCAAGTGTTTGAGAGAAGCTGGGAGAAGAAAAGAGAAATAACAGGATCTGGACGATGACAAAAGCAGGAAAGGCACCAGATGTATGCTTCCCTAGGTAACAAAATACTTCCACTGCCCTTGTCAACATTTATCACTTCCAAATCAGGATCATTTTCCAGGTCTACCAGTAATTGACTAAACTACAATCAGAAGAGCTTATACCTAAGTGAGCAGAGCTTCACAGTGACGCTCTTGAAACTAAATCTCCAGTTCAGCTTACTTTTCCTTTATTATGTAGCAATCCATAATATGTGGTAACACAGCCTTTGGCACACTTTATTAAATTGAACAAAGCTGTGAAACACCTATTTGTATTTTAGAGTAAGACTGAAACACGTCATTATGTCAACAGCTACCAATGCCTGTACAACAGCAGGCATCTAAGCATTTGTTTATTCATTCTTTGCTGAAGTCTCTCAAGACTTTGATTGTCTCCATGACACTTACGTGCAATCTATACAAATATTTGCATATATTATGAACTGACATTTTTATAAAACTTTTATTGTGCTTTTCTCTTGTGTAATGGAACAATTTTTTTTTTGATAATTAGATAAGGAACTGGGGAAAAATAAATTTAGTGATGTATGGGCATGTATGTTGAAAAATGTCGTATCACAACTACTAGATGAAAATCGTCTCCTGCACCAAGACTACACATCATAATTCCAACTTGTGGGATTTCTACATTTGCTACACCACCACCAATCCTTGCACCAGCTGACAGGTCAGCACAAAGAATCAGATATTAACTTGGGGCACACTGCTGCTTCTTAATTTCCCCTCCCATTACAGGTGAAATAGAATAATATTGTTCCCTTCTCTAACTACCCTCTCTTGGTTTAAGAGAGAGACTTTTAGAATTGAATCAAAGGGTATGGAGCACAGCACAATGATCAGGGGTACCTGACCTGCCATCTAACCGCTTTGACTTATTTACCCTACACGATACTGTGCAATACCACCACAGATTGCAGAAATAACATCGCTACATTAATGCGGTGCACTGACCCGGCTATTTTCATCTACTTCTAGCTTGTCTATATGCAGTGCTACCCTGATTAAGCGCTGGTGCTTAGGTGACCTACTCAGAGTCAGCATATAAGCTCATTTACAGGTACAGACACACACGTAGAATCATGGAATGGTTAGAGTTGAAAGGGACCTTAAAGACCATTTAGTTCCCCCCGCCCCGCTGTGGGTAGGGACATCTTCCACTAGACTAGATTGCTCAAATATATCCACATATATCCATATATATGTGTGTGTATATATATACACACATACATACACACACACACAAAAGGGAGTGCATGAGGAAGTGCCAGCTACAAGCAAAAGCTTAGCTTGAGTAACATTAACAGAAAGGTGCATATGGCAGCTGCATGATGGAGAAGAGGTCAAATAGACACACTGAAGCTAATCATCTCCTAAACTCATTATAGTGTAAAAACAAAGCACTAAGAAAAGGAGATAGCGCCTCTTTGGCTATTAGGTATAAGAATAAAATAGAGCTTGCTGTTTCAGCATCTGGTACTAGCCACTGTCATGCACACTATGATATAAAATAACATTTTCTGTGCTCCTGTGAATTGCATTCCTTCCAAAATGGAAGGTACATATGGCATATTTTGGGCATCAGACACATTCTGTTTTCAGATCTCAGATTAGGGGCATTCTTTCAACTTCAACTTCTTATAACCTTTTTCCCAAACTTTGTTTGACAATTTAAATTACTTTTTTTATCTCAAAACAAAGAATGAGAAAATTGTAATAGTTTTTGGTTCATTTTAATGATTTTGACAACTTTATAATGGGAATAGATCACCTCCAAAAATCAAAGCGATGCAAAACAAACCGATTAAACTGTCATTTGCCTGTTTTACACCCCATAGCTACTCAAGTGCTGGAGTCAGCTCTCAAACATGGTAGGTAATTACATTTACTGTATTATTAATTGAAATACACAGTGAATTTTTGGTTCATGACATTTCTAACGTGTCAAGTAAAAGCAGATGTCTTCTATATGTGAAACACACGAGAGATGCAGCAGAACTCTACTAAACCACACACTTAATTTACATGGACAAACTGTGTTCTCAGCAAGGCTTTAAAGCATGAGTTTATAACAATGTCTCGTATTTCAATATTTGAGTATCACAGTTTTTTACCAAAGAACATTTACTAGCATGTCATAAAAAGATTTAAATGGTACAATCAGCCAGCAAATTAGAATTCTTGCCATGAAACTTTCTATCAATCTTTTAATTTTCACAGGATACTTAAAATGTGTTAAAATTTTGAGTTGGTTAAATAACAACTAACCATGCAATATAATTTTGACTGCTGGAAACTAAAATACACTGGATTCCCTTCACCTCCACCCTTTTCTTTTCTTCTCTATTTTGAAATTTTCCATTGAGAAATTTAAGTTTCAGATTTCAGTGTACTTACTATTTTCCAGAATGCTTTTCAAGACATAGCTAACCTAACACTAAAATAGCAGAACAAAAAGAAACAAAAAATTAAGAAAGTACTTTTCATTTTGTGGTTACTTTTACGTGGTTTTGGTTGGGGCTACTTAAGGTTAATTCCCTATCATCTGATGTCAGTATTCATTCACTTCCATGGTTACTCTTGCATGCAGTCCTCTCTAAATATTCTGTTACATTATATTGTTTGAAGCATTTCACAAACATAAAACAATCTGATGAAAATAATTCAGTTTTTTCTATTGCGATTACTGGGGAAAAAAGCCACTACTATTCTGACATGAGAATTCAAATATATTAAAAGATAAGAGACCTTATTAGAACATGATATTTTTTACTGGAAAGTGACAAAGGAGAAAACAGATTTACACAAGTATGTAAGAACATAGGGTATTGGTAGTGGCAAATAGATCCGTAGAGTAGTACAGCTATTTCTATAGTTAGATATTAGCATTTGAGCACCCTTGGGCCAAGACCTCTCATTTCATAAGCTATTAGGTACAAGGTGCTTGGACTACTTAAGCCATGCCAGTGGCAGGAAAGCTGCACTCATCACCCCATCAGGTAATACAAAGAAGCAGAGGACTTGTGGCTTGGCTGAGAAATTTTGTCAAAGGAAAACACTGAATCTTTTGACAGTTCCCAAAGGTAAAGCAGGTAGTAAAACCCCAGTTTGGTCCTATCTCAGCACAGACATGTGGCAAAACTTAAGAGAAAAGCACCACCATGTGAACTTCTCTCTTCACACACAATGGTACTTACAATATATTTTATACAAGCAGTAATTTATGTGGCATCTAGAAAGTCAACTTCTTAACATTAAATTTGCATAATATTTTCTTCATTATAATTATCTATTTATATGAATTATAAAGGCTCTAAAATTAAAGTATTTTAAGGTTTAGGACTAAACATTAATATACTTACTGCTTCAAATATTGTACTTATAAATATACTATGACTGATATTTCAAAGATATTCTGAATAAATTTAATTAGTATTAACACAGTACATGAAACAGTCTACCCTGCATGAACCTGCTTCCATGTTAAGTTATAAATACATACAACCAGAAATTGTGCATGAGCTTTTTTGGATGTTCTTACATAAGGAAAATAATCTGGAAGCTGCTCTACAGCTGTCACATGTATGCACAGCAAATTGCAAAACTGAATATAACTCTAATGCTATATTAGAATATGGCAGAAGCCGTATTTTACAAATTTCCATTAAAGTGTTTTTGTACTGTATGCATGAATAGCTAAAAGCAAATTCCAGGACAACACAAGATCAATGTTATTCTTCTGTTTTCAACAGCTTTTTCTACAACTGTGCTTCACAACTATGGGTCAAACTTATCCATAAGAATAGGGGCTTACCATAACCTAATACATCATGAATACTGCTTGTTTTAATATTGATTCAAACCTTAACACTTTTTTTATTTGGATCAACCTGATCAGACTACACATCACCCTGCAACAAGTGTAAGCGGCAAATCAAGCAGTCATTCTCAAGTTACGAAAACAGCGTAATTTCTGCCTTACAGGGCAAGTACCACATTCAGGTACAGTCTAGGGGGAAATTTTGCCTTAAGAACTTATGTATGTAGTGGAAACTTCAAATAGACTATCAAATAATAAATATGGTCTAAAATTATCTACGTTTCTCTATCAATCTGCTGAACAGGGCTGATTCAAGTCTTACCTTGCAAAAAGTCCAATTTTTAAAAAATCTCTTTTCAGAAAGGAAACATTTTTGGTGATAAAAGAAAAAAATTGGGGAAAAGTAAGTCTGGGAAGTAGCACAAGAACTTTGGGGACGTGAAATTATCAATAAGTTTTGTTCAACTTCCCAAGAACATTCAGGTGAACACAGAACAGATATAAAAGACTTCAGTCTAAAAGTAGCCTTCAGGAAGTCATAAGAAGCAGGCACCAATATTCAGACATTGTAACAGTTACAAACGCAGTTGGTTTTTTTTTTTCAGAGGCTGCACAACTTAACCGTCAGTTATGCTTAAGTAAAATCTTTAAGTCACAAAAAATTCAGGTATATTTACTGAAAATGTCTACATTTGGCTTTGTTTCCGATCTAGATTCTTTTGCAGTACAGTACCTGCCTCAGCACTCCACCTTAATTCACGCAGATTTATGTGAATAAACCTTGTATTCTGTAACAGAGAGGATCAGCCTAACACTTCATTCACTAGAACGCTATTTGCCACTGAAACGTGCTTGCTCAGCATTATGCTATATGATGAAAAATTATATTAATTAATGGGTGGATGCATTCTAGAATATGTTTAGGGACTTTTCATGCTGGTGATCAGCTTCTAAAGACACATGCTGCTGAAATTATTGTATGCATTGGTCTGTACTGATTTAAAATAGGTCAAGATGAGGTAATTCAGATCCATTCAGACTATTATTTTACCTGATAGACTGGGAGATGAATCTTTAATGGCGAAAGACAGACAGTAAAGGTTGTAGAAGGTTAGACAGTAATAAAAAAATGCATATTAAATCACATGAATCCATTCAAGAACCTGCCAAGAAGTACTTCTGTGTTTGTCTAATGCCAATGCAAGGCATTCCTGCTATTACAATCAATTCTAGTAGCCATTAAAAGAATTAGTATGGGGTAAAATGAAATCACTAGCTCAAAGGTTACTCAAGTCTCCTGTCATTTCGAGTAATAAAAATTGACTGTATTTTAAAACCAACATATACGGCTATAAAAAAATGAAGGGATCTGAAAACCTACAGGTACCCAAACCAGAAATATCTTTATAATAAATATTATTAAATGTTAGGTGGAACCAACTGTTCAATTTGTTTTCACATACAGTAAATGTTACAATTTGTGTTGGCATTTGAATATAATTTACTGATTGGAAGTGGAATATTTGAAAATGCTAATCAGTATGTGTTCTTTCAGTGCCTTTCAACTCAAGCTAATTGATGAAGAAGTAAAAATAGTGCTACTGAAAGCTATTAAGACATGCAGAACATATTTTGGGACTAGCATAACGGATTGAATTCCCTAACACATTTAAATCAGTTTTAGCTTTCTCACATAACAGAAAATAAGTTATTTTAACAGTGTATATTTTTTATATAAACACACAGAGACGTATATATAAAATCATGTGTCATTTAACAAGTGTAAAACATTACCATATTGACATAATAAGCACACTGAAATACTGTTGTATTAAGGAGTAGCTTTTGTTAAGTGAAGGGTCAAAAAGTGATTTAGAAAAAAAAAAAAGCAGCAAAAAACCACACCCCACACTATGTAGCATCATTCACAATAACATATGGGACCGCAAGGCCGTGGATAGAACCTGTGTCTCTGTTTACTTTGGAAAGAGATACTTTCACCTACTTTTTCAGCAGCAGACCTCAGTTCAGTATTCAATTCTAAGAGCAGAAGGCCCAACAATTGTGAAGGAAGCTATATTAACCTAAAGAAACCATTAGCAGCAATTTAAGTGTAGAACTCACCCACTGATCTGTCATCTTCCGTGCCCCGCAGCCAGAGTATTCTTAAAGTCTTTATCTAACATAACATAACATGACACTTCCACTCCAGAATCCACTAATAGCCAGTTAGCCTGAAAACTATGATTTACTGACGATATGGCCAGTGGGATTAAGTTGTAGGACAAAGATTAAGGCTTTGTTTCAGAGTAAGACATGAAGTACCTTACCCTGCCAGAAGGCACACTTCCAAGATACAATGCGGTACTCCGCTATCGCATGATGTGGTTGTGCTTGCCACACAACTCTATCATGTGTTTCAAGATGCACACCCCCTACAACCAGAACTGCAGAAGATCATCCCCAGCACATATAATTGTGCAGAACTGTATTCATAAATTCATGTATGCAATAAAATAACCAAGAAGTAAATAGACAGAGAGCATATGGACAATTTGAAGAAAAGGGTACACATCAACCACCTCCTACAGCAGACTAGGAATTACTCCATGTGAGATGGGTAATTTAAAGACTTCCGATCATCCCAACTTTTTTATGTGTTGGTATCACTGCATATGACCACAGAATCACAGAATAATTTATGTTGGAAGGGGACTCCAGAAGTCATTCAGTCTTACCCTCTGCTAAAAGCAGGTCTAATTACATTAGGTTGCTCAGGGCACTGCCCAGTCATTCATGTCCTGTGATCACTGTGCCATTCACATGAAGGTTCTTCACTATATGAAAGACTACCCCTCTTTAAAAGCAACAATATACTACTATCTACTATCTCGTAACTCTGTACTGTTTTCCCTGAAAAATACAAGACCATTTTCTCATGCTGTAACTTGAGGATTCCACCCATCTGTCCAGGATTGCTAGACATCCAGAAAACTGGTTCCAACAGCAATTCTGACCCAATTGTGAGAAGGACTATTTAGAGCAGTCCTCAGCTGATGCTTGTGCAGTCTGATGCCCTTTCAATGCATTACCTACCATTCACATACTATGGTATGGCTGCGCAGTAAAACTTGTGTATCTGAGACACACTGATTAACTGCACATCCAGTATGTGCATATAAATGTATTTATTTTCCAGAGTGCCCTGTGTGAAAATATTGTAACCCTAATACTGCCATTAGAATTCAGTGCTGCCTTTAAAGACAGTATCTATTAAAGTAAACTGGAACATTATATATAGCGTACCTACTCAGTGTCAATACTCTGCAAAGCTGCCATTCTGCACAGGTTTATGAATTCAGCCCCAAAGAACTGACTGCTCAAACTGAAAATCCCTGGCTCCAGACTAAGGGCTAGTTCCCATTTGGCTAACTCTAAATGCCTAAGAATACCAGAACTAAAATTGTATGCAAATGGCCTTACAATTCCTGCACTATACAACAGCATTTCTAGCTCTGTATCATCTCTGTCACAAACGGGAAGAATAACATATGGCAAAAAGAAATGTGGTCGCAAAACCCAATAAATTTGGCAGAAGAACAAAAAGCCCTTCAAACTTGTAACTAAAGGATGGAATAGTCATTTCAGTCATCTTTTTACAGTCCCGTATGTATAATTAGAAGTTGTTCTTTTTTAAAAAAAGGCTGTAAATTGAAAAACTTCACATATATATTTCTATTTTTATAAGCTCATAAAGTTTATTTAGCCATCTGTTACTGCTAGGGCCAATGATTTTAGGAAGATACCTTGAAATTAACAAATAAAAGCATTCTGATTTCCTTACTATTTAACTAAACATAATGAATTTTCTACTTCAGTTAGTCTATGTTACGAGATAATTAATACAAATGCTGCAGATACCATATCAGGGAACTGCAGCTGCTTATTCCTACAGCCTCAAATTAATGTTCCATACAGACATTCTGCTCATGATTAATGTTTCATAAAATTTAAAATTATTTCAATTAAATTGCATTTTCATAAAATTAATCTGATATTTTCGTGTCCTCACAGTATTAAAGATTTCACATTTAAATATAATGAACATTTCTGAGTGCGGGAAAAATAGTACTAGCCACATCATACGGAATTTATGTGCTAAGATACAATTTTCAACTTAAAATATGTAAACTTACGAAAACCTTGAAATTAAATAATACAATACTAATTCTTTCATCTTTCAGAAGTATCACAGACCTACTGTAGAATTTGTTAATTTATTTTCTGGAGAACAGTCAATATATATGGCTTCCTTTGCTAACTACTGCTAACCTTTAGTGTTGGTTATGATTTCTCATAATGCTCTGTTATTAACTATTAATTTCTGAGGATGAAAATGATGTTATTAATCTCTAAATTGCATATTTAAGAAGTTAGATAGTCAGCAAAAAAACTTAGATAGCAAGGATACACTCCACTGTAACATGCTATATTCCAAGATCTTTTCATTCCCATATATTTTCATATATTCAATTGAATCCATTATTTCACATAACAGAAGATATGAAAAGTATCAAACACGGACAGAACAGCAATTTTCTTAGTGGTGAAAACTTTCCAGCCAACCATACCCCAAAGATGACTTAGTTTTCTGAATTCAGTTGCAAGGATTCCTGAAAGCATTGACCATGAGCCAGCAAGGTGCCCTGGTGGCCAGGAAGGCCAATGGCATCCTGGGGTGCATCAAGCAGAGTGTGGCCAGCAGGTCGAGGGAGGTCATCCTCCCCCTCTACTCTGCCCTGGTGAGGCTGCATCTGGAGTACTGTGTCCAGTTCTGGGCTCCCCGGTTCAGGAAGGACAGGGAACTGCTGGAGAGGGTCCAGCAAAGGGCTACAAAGATGATTAGGGGACTGGAGCACCTTTCTTACGAGGAAAGGCTGAGGGACTTGGGTCTTTTTAGTCTAGAGAAAAGAAGACTCAGGGGGGATCTTATCAATACTTATAAATACTTAAGGGGAGGGTGCCAGGTAGGTGGGAACAGTCTTTTTGCAGTGTTGCCCAGTGATAGGACAAGAGGTTATGGGCACAAACTTGAACATAGGAAGTTCCATCTTAACATGAGGAGGAACTTCTTTACTTTGAGGGTGGCAGAGCACTGGCACAGGCTGCCCAGAGAGGCTGTGGAGTCTCCCACACTGGAGACATTCAAAACCCACCTGGACACAGTCCTGTGCAACCTGCTGTAGGTGTCCCTGTTGTGGCAGGGGGGTTGGACTTAGATGATCTCCAGAGGTCCCTTCCAACCCTGACCATTCTGTGATTACATAGCTCTGGTACAAAGCCAGGACATTTTCTTCCTTTCAAAGACAAGATTGACAGGGTCCTGCAAAGACGTCTTTCACATTTGACGTAAACCCCTTGAAACCTAGTACACAAGGATAAAAAGATCACTGAAAAATGTTCTTTATAAAGAAAACTTGAAAATACATATGTATACTATTTCAATATATCAAATTAGACATTTTCTGAAATCAGGAATATTCTGGGCTGATAAGAGGCTTCAGAGGTCTACCACACCAGGTAATTCTGCACACCGAACCTGGAAGGGACTGATGCACCTTTCTATCTATTGTGTGAGAAAATTACTGTTGTGCCTTGGTAGGACTATCTACTGGTTTGCACCTTTTCTCTTGCAGGGAAGGATAGCAGAATTGAACACTGGGCTGAACAATCACCAACTAATAGAAATTAACTAAACTCTGTTCTGCAAGTGTCTGACATAAAGGAATTTTACATCACATTGGATCCTACTAAAGTCTGACAGATTTAAGGCTGGAATTGCAGCAGTTTTCTTCTTTTCATATTTAGATTGTGATCTGATGCTTTAAACCACTTTGTACTTACCCTAACCATTTGCTTGTGTGTCCTTCTTGAATGCTTAATCACTCACTTTGCTCTTAATCATTTAAAATTGCGCATTAAAGAGCACAGTTGCCTGAAGACCTCTCAGTGAGGACTGTGAGGGTGGAACAGCTCCAGTTTTGTTAATTATTTGTGTCTTTCTTAAAGTGAGGTCATCAGAGGTGAACAAGCTCTTTCTCTACTACTGAAGAAAACTATGACAGTCAATCCATTAAATCAGTAATGTAACAGCAAGATCCACTCCCCCGGCACATGAATTACATGCACTGAGATGCAAACTCTTACTGCAATGTACTACTACCTTATTGAAATCAGAAATCTAGTTAAGTAAACGTAATCAGCAGCTGTCTCTCCACACAAATTCACTAATCAGAAGTTGAAGGAGAAATGAAGAAAATAATGATTTTAAGAAGATATGATTAGGGTACAAATATCTGAAATGTTTAAACATGCATACATGAAATATGTTAGCAAAGTGCAATTATGCTTTGCTAGTCTTTGCACTGAACACCAAATGGATTGTTCATGAATGTCTGATGTAGATCAGAGAATTTTTATGAGATGTAGATGAATATTCATAGAGATAAGAATTTATTTAGTCTTGGGAATTTCTAATGTGGTTGGTTATTCCCATACATCTTTTAAATCCCAAAATCCTGCATTACCAACAATGACTCTACTGGATTACAATTATTATTTTTGGAGAGGAAGGGAAAACTTGTTTGAAGTGCTATTTTATAAATAACTAAGAAGGAGCATGCACTGGTGTGGCGTGTGGGTGTGTGAAAATGTTGGAGGGTACAGTGTCTGATGGGATACCATTGGGAGACTTTGCGAGGACTATACAGATCTGCTCCTTTTTCATCTATATAGTCTGCAGGAAGAAGTCCATGAAGAAAGCTATTCCCACATGTACATCTGAAAGGGGAACAGCTACTTTACCTCAGCAGAGATTCTGGCAGTGAACTAATAGTGTAGAAAACCAAGGACAAGAGCCAAGGAGCAAACCAATAAGCTACATTATTCAACAGTGCAAATATAGCCTTATGTGCTCTCCTGTATTCCTTCATCCTAAGTTTGTGGCTCAGAAACGGAGACTGTGTCATGGTCAGTACAAGAACAAATGGCTCCAGAGCAAGCTAATGGTCACTGAACTATTTTGCAAGTCATGACAGCATTCAGAAAATACATACATTTTGAGTGCTTCCTTATTTTAAGGGACAGATTTAACACCTTCCTGCAGGGGAGATACTGACCTGCAATGCTGAAGATGAAGTAAGTATCCTAATAAACTGCTTCATCGTAAAGCAGTTATTAAATAAATATGTGTAAGTTTACCCTTAGTAAAGTTTCCAATTTTCTGCAGGAGAAGAGAAAATAAGACTTCCTGAGGTTGTCACCCTTCTTTCAAAACAAAATTGTCAAGACAGAATTAATGAAAAAGGGAAAAAATTCCACCATTCATTTTTTCCACAATACAGATATCCAATTGAACCTAGCAACAGCATGCACTTTTTGGAAAGCTTAAACTAAGCTTTTCTGCTCTAACATACCCTGTTAGTGAGCAACAAAATAGAAAGTTCTTCATCTATATAGCCTTTCCATTTAAATTGAACAAAGACTACAAGGGAAGAAATAGAAGACATCTGCCATTTGACCAGCTGCATTGAATAACTCTCCTAAACTCTATAAAAGACAGAGGTCTTAAACACAGGGATAAAAAATTGTCACCCGAGACACCAAAAATAGAAACTAAGTTATCTGAATTGGCAACAAAAGAACCCACATAAGTTTAACAAATTCAAAGCCCTCAGTGAAGTTAATGTGCAAGCCCATCAGACTTTGTAGCTTTTGTCACTTGCAGTAACACCAAATACAATGTTGAGGAAATCCACAGTTATAACACTGCCACTTAAGATTTCAGAAATCTCTAAACTTTCTCTAGGAGAATTGATGGCATTTCTTTTGTTAAGATGAAAGTTTGGTCTCCAAATGGCTCAGTGCATTCTTCTGATATCTGTACACCTCCTATGGCATCTAGGAAAGGCAGAGCGTTCCTCGGGAACACTGTAGTAGCTGAACAAGAACTACGGTAAGTATTACAATTTGAGCCCATCAGAGAGGAAAATCAGGTTTCAATCAGAAAATCTGCAAAAGGAAGAAAAACTAAGGAAAAGACTGCAAAACTGCAAGTGAACATACTCCATTATCCTCCTTTGCAGGGAACAAGCTCACTAGATGGGAAAAGGAGACAGAAGGAAATTTTGACTACAGCAAATGCAGCAAAACAGTAACATCCCATCATTAAGAATGACAATTCAGAAGCTGCAGAGCTGTGTGTAAAGATTGCTGCTTATGGTCAGACCAAACTCTATCAAGCCTCGTGTCTTGTCTCCAAGAGCAGCTATGCTCAGGTGCTGTTGAAAGACCGATATTTTCGTGGTATGCCTTCTCCTCCTGTTTCATCCATGGCTCAGAGATGTCTTGAGTTCACAGACTTTAAATGGGTAAGTAATGCAGAACCTGGTCATTTCTGACTATATGCAGATTTCATGTTTCAAGGAAATACAGACTTTATTTTTACGAAAGGACAAGGGGAAAAAATGTGCTTGATCAAGATCCTCCTGAAATCTATTCACTATTTGTTATCCCATAAGGGTAAACTTACGAAGCGCAAGTTGCAAACCCTATTAAGAAATTGCTCTGTAGCCAACGCAACAAGATAGTGATAAAATTCTGTATTGCTGTTTATGTGACTTTTACTGTTTACTTGAGCCAGGTAAACAGGCAGCGTTTCCAGTCATTTTCTTTTTGTAAAATGGATATGGCTTATAAATACTGGAACCAACTTCTCAAAACTTAGCCCCTGACAAGACATGGTCTGTGGGGGGTTATGGAAGAATGTAGGAGTGACAGAGGTATGCCACACCAAAGGCTCATCTAGCCCAGTACTCAGTCTCCAAGAATGAGAAAAAGTGGATGCGTAGTGAAGCACATGACAACAGGACAAGCATTTGCCTGGTCTCCAACCACTCATGCACAAACGATTTCTAAGGCCAGATACGAATCTATATAGTTAGTAAAAGTAATCTGGCTTGTCTCTTGGTGGCCTCAACTGAAGGCACACGTAATAAAAAAAAATCCACAAATTTTAAAATAAAATTTCATGTCATGCTTTTAGATATAAAACTGGAAGAAAAAAAAAGAGTGCAAATACACTGAATACAAAATGCAATGATAGTTTAACATTAACCAGCTGTCCTTGTGTCCCTAAAACATGTCCATGTCTTCACTGAGACACCCAACTTTCTGATTGTTTCTCGCAGCTCTGAGAGATATCAATGTTGTACATGATGGCTGTTATACATCCATCAACTCACCTGCTGAAAACCGCAGATAAGAAACGGTCATACTCAAAAGGACCCAGCTCCAAAGAAAACCATCAAGTCATCTTTATATGTTTGCAATCCTCATACAAGATGGGTGCATTACAGAGAATCTTGAATACATGGAGTAAACCTAGGTGATCTGTGACATTAAACACCAGATGGAAACCAAGCACCATGAGGGATCAGTCTCGGGATCATGACATGTTTTAGGATATGCTTCTTTTCAAGCTGCAGTCTACCTGCATGCAGTCTATCTGCATGGCTATTTTCACAGTATCACAGTATCGTCAGGGTTGGAAGGGACCTCTGGAGATCATCTAAGTGGGGTTTTTTTTTTGGTTTTTTTTTTCCAAGTTTTTTTGCAAGTACAAAAGTTTTTGAAAGGAGCTGCTTAGAGCTGGCACAAAGCAGCACCATTTGTACACAGAACAGAACAAAGCTAATATTGCTAACAAAGACCACTATATCTTTAAGCAAACTTCTTATGATATTAGGGTATGTTAAAGATCCTGGCATATTTTCTGACATTTAGAGGAATACTCATCACATTGGCTGTACTGAAATCATTACTACTGATTTCAGAGTTTCATCCCCACTTTGATGCTGTCTAGACCAACTACTTGCTCATTTGAAGAGGAAGGGAATGCTAACACTGACCAACAGACATCTTGGTGGTTGTTTAAACAATTTTGTTAACATCTTTCAGAATTCAAAATGACATTTCATAAGTTACAGTCCATTGAAAGAAAATAAAAAATATAAACATTTTGCTTAAAGAAATATGATACTATTTTTTGAAAAAAATCTATACAATAAAATGTATTGTAGACAAAAATCTATACAATAAGAATGTACATTGCTTTTCCATATGGTGATTAAGGACCTTTCAAGACAAAAGGAGTATAGACAATTAGAGACGCAAGGCACTAATCTATTCAGTTATAATTTTGCTTGTTAATCACAAAGCATGAAAGGTATTTGAACTAACTGGATGTGTGATTATCAGCACCACTGCCTACAGCTGAAAGGAACTGCCAAACGTCATCAACTGTGAACCTCTTCACCACTGCATCTGAGACTTCGAAACAACTATTACCCCTAATAATGGCATCCCTGTTCTGTACTGTTTGCAAAATTCATGAAACTTTAAACTGTCAGTGACATAAGTACTTGGTCAGGAAGAGTGAAAATAATGCATCAATAGCTGAGGATTTAAAGAGAAAAACAAAACCAATATTTAATTATTTTAAGAAACAATCAAATGTCTACTGATAATGGTTTTGAAGGTAAGAGCAGTAAGAAATATTTATAGTGTGAAATTATGTCTATTTTTCACAGATGTCTGTTCTCCGTCAAAAGATTTTTAACATAATTTTCTAGTTATTATTCAGACAGCACTATATTTTATGTTATTGAACTTCAATTTCATGCATGTTTCTCTTCCGCCCTTTGTGGGCTGTGATCTTAAAAGGATTTTGTATTTCTGAAAACACATCATTAACCACAGAGAAATGTGCAGAAATATATCACAGTGATACCTGAATTTCGGTGGTCACACAATAGTAGTAAAAATGATACTCTCAGGTCTTCCTGCAACAATGATCACCATTAAGATCAACATGGCAGTACAGAGTCCTGAGAAACTATTCTATTCTATTGGGCCAGCTGCATCACTAGGCTATTCTGGTAGTTTTTAAAGATAAAGGCACTGACATTTACACATGAACCAACTGTGGTCAAAAACCCATGTGGTTTTGTTATCACTGCACTGAACTCAGAATGACGTTTCTTTCCTGTCTGCACAGCTCATTGCCTCTGTTTCAAGATGCCGATATTGCACCTCAATGACTTGCAGAGTACAGCAGACTCCTGCTTAGCAAGGTAAAGCAAATGTGTGCAGAGATTACTGGATTCAATAGCAGGCACCACCACCAAGCAAATTTACTTGCACAGTAGCGGGTCCAAGTTTAAGAGTTTCTCTATAGTTCTTATTTCATTAAACAAACAGAAATCCTGGTTCCATTTACTGGGAGCTTTGTCGCTGATTTCAGTAAGGCCAGTTTTTTCCTTCAATCAATATAAAAAAAGCTCATTACTCTGCTGCACAAAGCCCACCCCTTCCTCCGGTTTGACAGTTGTGATTTGAAGGCTATAGTGTGCCTATCGCTTGAATACCAGAGTGGACTTTGCATTTTGTTCAGTTGTTGCTGTCTGTATTACAAATAGACATCATCAACATATGTTTCAACTTTAGGAGCCAAGATTGCAATTATTTTTTTGATATGCAAGCTACTTACAACGAAAATTGCTGGTTTAGTCTCATTTTGCATTGAATTCCTGTTTCAGCAACAGGAAGAGTTTCTATGGTTGCCCATGGACTAAGAGTTGGTAACTATGATGAAGAATAAATATAACCTAATCCTATAACATACCATACATAACACAGAGTACCTCTGCTATAATTTAAAGTCAATCCAGGAAGACTAATTTATGGTTTTATTGTTTTAAGTAGGACTGGATGTAGTAAGTACTTTGAAAAGGTCATTAAGTATAGAGAGTAATTACTGAATTACAGTATTAGATCAGCAGGAAATTGCTTTAAGTAATATTTTACAACTAAAATGTGACCACCCTGGAGCTTTTTTGATTTAACTTGATTTAACACCTGTGCAAACTTGACTTAGAAGCTTGGTTGTTTCCTATAATGTTAAGACACTTGCAGACTTGGGTTTTGCGTGTTGTGGTGTGGGGCTTTTTTAATAGTTCCTTCTGCAGCCCCTAGAACACAAATCCAAAATGGATTATAGATTTGATTTTAATCGCAGACAGGGACAGAAAACAGCAGGCCCTATACGTGCTCCTTTGCCACAGTGCTGCAGACTGGCACCTCAGTGCATACGGCAGAACAGGCTATGAGTGTTCCCGGTCCTCTTCAATAGAAAACCTTATTAGTTTACGTTTATTGATACTTTATGTTAAAATTTTATTAAAGTAAAATTATCTGACTTTATGCAGAACTAGTTGAAGAGCACAGCATTCAGTCTGTTGGCCCAACCCTGAAAGCAGCAGCTGAGAGCAGACAATTCAAAGCATCACTACTAATTCTGCAGTGATTATAGGACTGCAGTGTATACAAAAAGGTTATAGCCATTTTTAAGATTTTGCCACAGTTGACTAAAGACCTGTTAAAAAGTCGAAGACAGCTGTAAGTGTTGTCTACTGATAATCATACATGACTAAGTGAAAATGAGAATCTAAGAAGATTAAATATATTTGTTGCAGGACATGACGTAGCATGACCAGCAGTTGCCATCATGGTAATTTAGTTTAACTTTCTACGTAAAAAAATTCAGTACAACTTAAATTAGTAATTTCTGAAATTAGCTGGTAACTTGGAACTGTGGAGGAGTTTCTTTTTAAAAAGATTACATTGAACAGTATCATTTCCAAGTTGAAAAAGAGAAGTTACAATCAGAACAGACAGACCACCACAGTATCATAACGTCATTGTTTAAGCCGCAGAACATAAAAATAAACCAGAAAAACATATTAAAGCTTTAAACTTTACAAGAAAATGGTTTTCCTGCATAGGCTGAGAAGAAAAAAAGATTTAAAAAACATAGAAGAGCACTTCTTTTTATTATCTTCCTGATACCAGAAAGTAAATTTGTGAATTTTGCTGTTGATGCCTCAAGACATTATACCATATTTTGGGCAAAGCTATTAAACAAGAAATTAAGTGGACAGATTAATAAATAGAACCATAATTTAGCAATCAGATTAAAATAATGCCTACTGACTTACCAGTGCTGTTTCTTTCAATATGAGTCAGCATGAGGGAGCTGTGTCCAAATAACAGCACTGTACAACGCCTGGTCTGTTAAACTTAAAAATGCTCCCCCTACCACCATGACATTGCTGTATAAAATATCTGATGTAAGTAAATAGCTTACCAAAATAAAATAAAGGGATATTGAATGTCTAGTCACTGCTTCAAGCCCAAATATGTCAGAGAGTAAGACAGGTATCTTAATAGGAATTACTAAACAAGGAAATAGAAAGTATGACATTTTCAAAAGACATTGACACTGATCACCTGTGAAGAAGATGTAAGCAACAGCTCCTCCGATTATCAGTCACTCAACAGTGATGATAATCAGAAGAAATTTCCTGAAGATATAGGCAGTGACAATGGCCCATGGGGGAGTAATTCACACAAACTCCACAAAACCTCCCTGAAAGGTGGTCAGCTAGGTACATTAGGTATCTAGATTTTGTCTCATTTACCACACACAAAAAAATAGGTAAGCTCTTCAGCAGAAGATAGGAACAAATATTACAGTTGAATCTAGACATAAAAAACGAGGGAGTTCCTCTCCTCTTCTTTCTACATGAGGCAGCCAAGCACGTGCCTGCTGGGCACAAGACTGCACTCCCAAGCCAAAGGCATAATTAAAGAATCACCATCTCCTTGCTGTTCACATTTTCTTTTTTTAACTTCCTCCCCCTTCTAAGATGTTTCTTTCTTTAGTCTCTCATATTTTGAAGTATCAAGAGCTAATGAGCCACACACTTTTTTTTATATTTTCTTGTACAACATGTAACGCATGTGTCCCATTTAATCCCTCTGGTCTTGAAAAGTTTTCTGCAAAATGAAATATTTGTCAGTCTACACATATTTCTGTATCAAAATACCTTTTACAATTATCATACTGTTACTGAATGATTTTTGTTCTGGAGCAAACTAATACGTATTCTTTTTTGAAAAATATTAAAATGTAAAACATTTTTTAACAAAAAGGTAAGATGCTGAGAATTTTAATCTAAACTGATTGACATTTACACAATCACGACAAAGAAAACAAATGTAGATATGCATAATTTTTGAGTCCATTTCTAACCATTTTCCCTTTTAGCATTGGAATGATCTGATATTTCACGTATTAAGCATATTCTGTTTAAAAAAATTATGCAGTTTAACACTGAGAGACTGATAGCAAAAAATAAGATATTGGCAATAATCACTGTTACCAAAAATAAAGACTTTAAACTCTTTACTTGGGATTCTCTTTTTCTTTTTTTTTTAGAGTATTCATTTATATTTCAGCTCCTTGAAAAGCTTACACTCAGTATGTTCTGTTTGTTATAAACGCACTTTGTTTTCATACTAACTCTTTGGCTTCCACTGCAAAAGGAACTTTTCATCATTCACAAGAATGTTGATGAGCATTTATATTGCTTGATACAAATTTTTTACTCACTTTTTATTTTATGTAACAGAATGACTTGTGTCTGCCTCCATGTGATATACTGGAACAAAATGCTCTACTATATAGCACAAGGGTTATCATGTTTCCATTTTTTAAAATTCTGATCTTTATCTACTGCAAAACTCTGGGAATAAAAAATGAATTGCAGACCAATTGCAGAGCAAGAGCAGTAGCTTTGCCCAGGCCATTTCATATTCAGCTGTCTCAGAAGAGCATACAATTCAAGTTTTAAGTCATCAAGCTGCAAGCATCTGGGATGCACCACACTCACTGCATATGAAGTACAACTGATCCACACACATGCATTTGGCTATCTGCTTAGTGCTTAAAAAATGCATGCCAATGCCATCAATCTCTTTGGAAATGCCTTCTTAATGGATATATGCATTTCTGTTTCTGCTACAGAAGTCCTAAATGGAAAAAGGGGCATTCTACTAGTCTGAAAAAATCTTGCTCAGAGGTAGAGCAAAAGTAACAAGGAATAGCAGATTCAGCAATTACCTGATGACCTCTGCAGTAATGAAATTCAGCATAATTTCATCCTTCTGTGTGTATAGTCAACATTCTTCTACATATAAATGGGAATTTAAAAATTACTTCCGAGACTCCTTGTGTCCTTTGTCCAAATGTCAAGAATAAATCATTACCCTATTAAGAAGCTTAAGACAGATTAAATTGAATGTTACATCACTGTGGCTAAAACAGATGGAAAGCAAAGGCTGGTTTGCAGGCTTTATTATTTGCAAACACTTTTTATGAGCTTATACTCTAGAAAATATGTTAGATTTCTAGACCACTACTAATGATTCTATATTTCCCTATATTGTGTATGTGGTTATGTTACCCTCCAAAGTAAATCACAAGGCTCAGTTCCACAGAATAGTTTCAATGTTCTAGTTGCTACTGGAAAAGATGTACTTGTGTTTGGCATATAAAGCTGAGATTTATATATATATGTATATATATGAAGTGTTATAAACTTTTGCATTGTGTGTGCATGTAAGCAAACAATATATTTTTTTTTTCCCAAAACATTACTCATAATTAGGAACCCTGATGTAAGTTAACATATAAATTTAGCAGCACTGTAAATTGTATCAAGCTTTCTAGGGAATATATGGATTTACACCACCATTTTAAAATGACGAAGAATTTTTTGATAGATATATTTTGAGCTATAAAACACACTTTCATGATTACATTTCACATTATATGCTACGGTACTCATTTCTCAATCTGGTCCTTAAAAATGTGAGATCAGGCTGTATTTCTTTCTCTGTGTTTTAGCTAAAGGAGGAATATATACATTTGCATACAGAAGCACAGTGAGCTAAGTTTAGTATTCAGTATGTACAGGTATAAATAATCTATAGTTCTCAGACCATCTTTTTAAAATCTTTTTCACAGGTCTTCACAGCTAACCAAATCATCGCACTAATCATTGCTGAATATGAGAAAAACAATAATGAAATTCTATTATGATAGTGAGACAACTTTGGTTAGCTAATTAAAATGTGGATTTTTTTGCTTTACTTTTTGTGGATCAATACAATCTCTCATATGAGGACAGGGTGAGAGCACTGGGACCCTGAAGAAGAAAACTCAAGTGGATCTTAGCAATATATATAAATACCTGAAGGGAGGACATAAAAACAGAGCCAGGCTCTTTTCAGTGGTGCCCAGTGACAGGACAAAAAGCAATGGGCACAAAGTGAAACACAGCAGGTTCCCTCTGAACATCAGGAAACAGTTTTTTATTGTGAGGGTGACTGAGCACTGGAACAGGTTGCCCGGAGAGGTTGTGAAATCTCCTTCCTTGGAGATAGTCAAAAGCTGTCTGGACATAGTCCTGAGAAAACAGCTGTAGTTGGCCCTGCTTGAGCCAGGGGGGTTGGACCAGATGACCTCCAGAGGTTCCTTCCAATCTCCACCAGTCTGTGATTCTGTAATATTGGTGTGTAGCCTGATGAAAGTACGGTAGTAAAAGCATTTTACTGATAATTTCAAACATCTCAACAAAGATCAACTCAAGTGGTGGTGTAATTCCTCATTTACTGGATCTTTGTTCAGATTCTCTGTGTTGGTTGCACAGGTTATTTTGGGAGAAAAGGGTGTTCATGTCTCCTTGCTTCACACTAAGCAAAGTTTTCCATATCTCTCTCTCTCTTTTTTCTTCCCAGCTTGTTTCTGTACTTATTTCTGGTTTTGAGAAGAGAAATACAGCAAATCAGAAGCCTGACCCCATGGTAAGATCAAAGTCTGTTGGTACAAAACATAACTGATTTTAAACTTCTCCCAATATTTTGAGAAATTTAGAAATAGCAAAAGGAAACAACTTTACTTTCAATCTTCATGACACTCGGCATCAATCACTTACTACAAATCTTTATATGAAAGACTGAAGTAACTTCAAATAATATCAACTAAAATATCAAACCAAACAATTTAAGATAACTGAGTAACTTAACGCCTATCATTCACCCTAACTCTCTTACCCTAACTTACAAGGACTAATACCTTACACTTCTTGCTTGCAGACTGAAGCGTCACACAGTACGTGCAAAAATAGTAGAAAGTGGTCTACAAAAAGGAAAAAGACAAGGAAAGTAGCAATGTATAGTTCTTCAACGTAAGAAAATTGGGATGTTCTCAGGAAAAGGGATACACTTCAGCTAGAAAGGAAGATGCATGGTTTTCCTTTACTATATTTACTCAGTACTGACTGCGAAATTCCTGCCAACGTTGAGAACCTTTTTCAACAAACTAAAGAAATCAGTCCCATAGTATCACTCACATCAATGAACTTCTAACAACCCCCCATGCGATATGTTAAGAACATTCTGACAGTCTGGTTGAATAGGTAAGAGTCATCACTGCACCTACACAACAATATTCATGTTGCTCACAAATGAACACTACAGAGGTGCTTGCTGTAACAGGTCCACACTGCTGATCCTTACAGTCAGTGACAGCTCTCGCTAGTAATTAAATTACTATCCGGATCAACTGTGGACATAGTAGATCAATGCTTGCATTACAAAATCTATCCTTAACCCCAGAGAATGAAACTGTAGAGATGTGATGAAATAAACACATGTACACAATAATCTTGTGAACAACTGAGTTGGTTTGTGGCTTTCTTGTTCTAAATAGCAAACTGTCACAGATGCTGGTCTCTGACAACTGCCTCCATCCTTTAGCCTTGACACGCTTTATACTGTTGGCTGCTTTCAGCTTTTGACTCAGAAAAAATATTTCTATACTATCTCTCAGTAAACTTTAGAGCTGGTGGACAACTATTCCTGAATTCAAGGAAGCCAAATGATTCCAATCTGCAGTCGTTTTCTTTTTAACTTGTTTTCCTAATGTTATGTACCCCTTTTTTTCTATAAAGTCTAGCTCTGGCCCAATGACCAATTAACCTGTCAGAAACATCCCAACTGACTTGGATATACTGGTACCAACTCTGTTTTTTTCTCTTGGATAGACTCAAACAGGGTGCAACACAATAAGACCCTAAGTTTGTTACTATCCTTTTCCCTATTACTTCATTTCACAGGTGTTAAGAGAAAGGCCTGTTGGTCTTTCTTGAATTTACCAGGGACAAAAATATTAGCAACGATTTGTCCCTGTTTCGTATCATTGAGACTTTACTCTGTTTCATTTTTCCATTGCTTTATCCATTTCAAAAGAAAAGAGCAGAAAGAGTTATGGTATTTTCCTTGTTTTTCTGAGCTGCAGCAGTACTCTATTCACTTTGTTAAAACTATATGCTCTTTTTGTACAGCTTCTGAAGTTAAACCTTTAGAAAGAAGGCGACTAAATAATACAGCATATCAGTGGCTTCTGACGTATCTTTTAATCCTCTTAAACTGTGCATGCAGAAATACTACAGGGGATGATCAACTTCAAATACTGACCTTAAAAGAAAACTAGACACAAAAAAAACCCCATCAGATTCCTATGAGACATAGCAAACTGTGTTAAAAACCTGCTTAAAACCTTCATCTACACCTAAATTCAGATAAGGAGACAATCCTGGTGAAAAGACAAAGCAGAACAAAACCATCTTAATTACTTAGTTTCCCCTAAAGCTGTGCGTACAACTCTCTTTTGAAATGTTTCATGATCTCCTGCTATTAAGAATTTCAGGAATATGTAAAAGAACTCTATTATAAACAGGATAAATAATGCAAACAGTTTTGCTAAGAATTATTATTCAATATTATCAATACAGGATTTCTTCTGACTTGTCTTGCACTCTTATCAATGGTAAATATAAGATTGTTTTATTTTGTTTTCCCTACAAAAACACATTTTGGTACTAGTAAATCACAATACAAACATGTTTTTTGGAGCCATTTGATTTTAGGGGGTAGTTATGTTTTAAAGCTGAATGCTTTTAATTTAGCATTCAGACTATTATAAAGGTGCCACCATGCTAATGAGCCAAAGCTTACAATTTGATACAACTGAACAACTGCTGATGCTTGCATGCAAGGTGGCTATAGCAGTTGATCTTGCAGTATCAGCAGGAACAACAATTAAAACAGATGCCACAGTTAATTTCATGGATTTTGGTGCCTTCAGGGAAGAAGTTGGGGTTTTTTACTTTTCCATGAAGGCTTTAATGTTTTACTTAGAAGATTTCTGACATGTCAAATAGCCTGCTTCTGGGATATAAAATTAATATAGCAAGAAAAAAATAAAATTAATACTGTATTTTGTGAAGCAGATAAAAAGCAACACAGTTGGGTAATTATAATACGTGGAGCCACAGAGTATCTATGTAATAATTTTATTAATGTATGTTTTCATAATGCTGATTCATGAAGAGTACATAAAAAAAATTCTATTTTTTTTACTTCCAAATAGAAACTCTGCCTTTTTGGTAGTGAAAGTAGTGGAGACATAAAAATATATCACCTGAAATAGATTTAGATCATGCGGATACTAGTGTATATTTGTTTAACTTTATTTATCAAGTCTCTGAGCAAAGCTATAGTAACCTACATAAAGACTCAAAGCTAGCAGGACTTGGAGAAAATTGTAAAATTACAATTAGGCATGAAGAAGAAGGCTGAGGGTCTTTTAAGCAACAGGAAGATGTATTTTCAAAGACAAATACTCAGAAGCATATAAGGATTACCCTGGAGAGGAGGCACATTGTTAAACCTCTTTTTAGCACTGCATCATCTTTTCAAACTTTTAAAAATTATTGCAGCTTGAAATTGGATAATCAGATGACATGAACATGGCCTAAGTGTCATCGTACTTTCACTGCACAGATAAACGTCTTCAGTGCATCAGTGAATATGCATTAGCCACATAAACTGTTCCACTACTGCCTCAAAACATTACACCAACCAAAAGAAGAATGGTTCTCAATCATGAAAGAGAGTTCAAATATTTATACAAAGAAAGTAAAAGTGAAACAGGAAATCAATATTGTTCTTCTGTCTGTATGCTCAGGAAAGGTGAGCAAGTTTTTTTAGTGAAAATTTGTACTTCTATGTGTAAGAACGGATTATATTTTAATTACTGGAAGAAAGAGGGAATTGTGCAACCAAGTAACGACATGCTGATACCAGGTAAAATTCTTTTCTTGGGTAATAAGTTATTGGCATATTTGTTTAAAGTTAGCTTAAGTGGAAATTAATTTTCATTACAGAGGTCAGCTTCAAAAAATAAATATTTGAATTTTTGCCTGAGATCCAACATGCATCTTAAAAAAAAAAGTAACAAAAAACAATAAAGTGACATCATGTCACTAGGATATTAACTCTGTAATTAGCACATTTTATTTCTATCAATTTCAGCGTAGTAACTATAGAAACATTAAGAATAGCTGCCAAAGACAGACCTTTTTAATCCCTGGCTTTTAAAGGACTTTGATATTTTGAAGAAAATATCAAAATTCTACCAGCTATTAAAAAAAGTCACTTCAGAAAAGTGATACTGCAACTACTTAACAGGGAGCATAGCACAGTTGAAATTGCGAAGTAAACAGGAAATTAAACTACTAAAGATTCAATTACTGTTATGGAGAACTGGTGGCAAAAAGGGTATTGCATGTTCTTTAAATAGCACTGGGTTTGAAGACAACTCAGTGAAACTCACTGATCCAACATTCCTTCAGAACACTACTGAACTATCATCAGTCCATTCCTGACTGAGTTTCCTAAGGATCTCAAGTAGCTTCACTAGCCAATAAGCTCTGACATAATTACAGGACCGAATAACTCAGGAGTAGGTTATACAATTGGCACCAATTTACCTTCCAAAAATAAGCAGGAGGGGCAAATAAACTAGATTAAAATAATTACCTGATAAAGAAAGTATTTTTCTAGCAGTTATCTCCCATTGATGAGCAATGAAAGACTTTTAAATATAACTGCATATTGATGGTATAAAAATAGTATCAGTAAAAAATATTACCATCACATCAGTAATTGAGACACAAACATAGCAGCATCCTGTTAGCTTATTCGTACATCGCATGAACAGAAAGATAATGCTGATCCAGATACTTAGCATATGATCTGCATCTCTTTGGTTATTTATTCTCAATAGAACTACTGTGACACACTTCTAAAGCCTTTAATGTATCATAAGATTGGCAAGGCCCCTTCATTTACATAATTAAGGCAATTATAGCTATTATAATCGAATGCAACACCATTTTAATGGTCTGGACTATATTTAAGCTTCCAGCTTTAAAATCCATAAAAGCTGGTTGTCAGAGAGTAAAAGATGATAATGAACACATCCTAAAAGAAGCATGCTCTCACGACTATTTAAAATAGTTTAATAGAGTTTGTTGTGCTACACAGACTAAACTTTTCTAACAATTTGGATGTTTTGGGGAGTCTAGGACTGAAATTGTTCATGGATTATTTAATGACCTAGGTTAAAATTGATAATCAAACATAAAATTAAACAGCATTATCTTCTTTCATCATAATGGCTTGTCTAACTCTCTTAAAATTGTAGCATCACACACAAACCCACAGGATGACACACTGAAGGTAACATTTTTGCCTCTAAAGACATATTTACCGTAAGATTTCAGTTTTGTTTTTTTTCCCCACTAAAAAAAACAAGAAGAAAGGAAATAAAGAAATCACCCAGGCTAATCAAAACTTTCATAGCAAATCAATTTAAAGCAATCTCCTATAGAGAAGTCTTTTCTTTTGTGAAAAGTATATGACTACTTTGTAGTAGTAAGAAAACAACTCTGAATGACTAATTACTCATCTTGTGTATAGAGAGCTTTTACCTAAAAGAGCCAGAGTGTCTAAATGGCCTTGAGTGTCTGAACCGCCCCAGGGTTTAATCCCCTCAAGGATTAAACAAAGGGCAATGCATCTAAAGTTTTAAGTGTCCATCTCATGTGCATAAGATCACTCTCACATACTGATTTGTAGTGAACCAGGTAGCTTTGCTTGAGACGAAGTTTGGAAAGTTCACCCTTAAATTGCTCCCTATGGACAGGACGACAAGGTCACCGAGGAATCCCAGCTGTGCTTGTGTCCTCAAACACACACGCCTGTTTTCAAAGGCGCGACTGGCATAGGACATATATGCCCTTGGTGTCCTGTGATAAAAATACTCACACAGTGAGCAGAGATGCAGCACTCACAGTATTTTAGGCAGTTAGAAATTAAAAACTCTATTATTCAAATACTTTGAACACAGGGCCACATCTGCCAGTTAAATGCACATTTGCAGGTAACAGAAGGAACACGAGAAGCAACTTCTCAAAGCGCAGCCCGCTGCAGCAGGCTAGAACTGCTTTCCACAGCCTTGACACCTGAGAAATTTTCCATTTAAATGTAAATTTGGGGATGTGATATAGCTGGATTTCACACAGCTGTGTAGATTAGACTATCCAAAAGCAGACATAAAAAGCGGAAGGACTTGGAAATAACAAAGCAGCCCAAAGGAAAAGCAAAGAGGAAGAGGTTCTGGAGAAGACTGCTGTTGCATAGGCACTTGGAACTGTGAGCAAAGAGCTGTTTCCAGTGATAGGTATGCAATATTCCAGCTTTCCCTTCCGTGATTTTGCTCTTTGTAATATTGTCAAGCACTTAGCTAACAATCCTTGCTCAGGATTTCACTTAATCCTGACAACAATAACATGTTCTTTTCCACCGGCATTCTTGAACATGTTCTGCAGCGTTATGGGGGTTATTTTTCATAAACACAGCATAAACAGTTTTTTGCATTCTAGCCCTTTTTTATATAAACTATACTATTATGGAATGGACAATCTCCCCTTAATCCTTCACTTCTTCCTTCTAACAGTCAAGTTCAAAGGAATTTTAATTTGTTCTACGACTATAACTTCATTGCAGAGAACTAAAAAAATATACATCACTGTTCAAACACATGCTACCTTCTTTTTTTTTTTCCCCCTACACTATCAGCTCCACTGTGATTCCAATTCATAGTACACTTTTTACTAGAATGTCTCTGCCTCATTGTTCTACTTGCATTTGCGGTATCACTTCTTTTCTGCAAGACATATTTCTACCGCTTGTTCCCAAGTATTTTAACCCCTGTAAGAACAGAAAGCAAAAGCAAAAATTGCTTTTTAGCCAAAAGACCATCTATTAATGACTAATCATTTCTAGTTGGTTTTTTTTGAACTATGAAGACCTTTAAAACAAAATGAACACACCCTGTTCCACACAAGAGAAGTTTGAAATTACAGGACAAACTCATGCATTTGAAGCAAAAGTAATAGAGTCACCTCTACAGCCTAAGAACAGGTTACACAGCTACATCTCCATCTCCCCAGTCCTTCAAACACAGCCACAGGTCCTTCGTACGTCTCACACATTTTACCACTTAGTCTCAGCCACCTGACTAAACTGTGGGGTCTTCAAAGCTTCCCATCTGCCAAGTCGAGGTGTGCTTTTCCACATCACATAGGGGCAAGATCTGGCAAGCAGCCTATGCCCCTCGTTTCCAAGCTTTCCCTGGGCTGCAGGGGAAGGAAGCCTGGGCACGTGGTGTGCTCTGGCTAAGCCCCAGGCTAGACGACAAGGGGACCAAGGGATTGTGGGCATGCAGGTCAGATACACCTTCTCATTCCAAACACATTCTCTGTCATTCTACACCACATTAGATTGCTACTAATCACACTACATTAGATTACTACTAATCATGATGGAGAAGTCTCTTTTTAGAAAGTCTTAACATGGAGTTTGATTAATGAAAGAAAATGCTGCTGACAATTTTACTTGGCTCAGCATCACTCAAGCAAAAAAAATATCCTGTTTAAGAATCTAAAGAAGATTAATGCAGAAAATTTATCTTAACATTGAAGGAATAAACAATAAAATTGGCTCCATTAAGTTTCTGTTATTACACAAACACAGTAATGAATATTAAATAAATGTCTTTTACAAATACAATAATACCATATTTTTGTGCTAGCAAATTTCCTTTCCATATCATAGATATGGAAATCATTTACAGATACAAATGAATTCTGGCTAAAATTATTAGTCTGCTATCTTAGAAAAAACCTAACATTTATAAAATAAAAAGATACTAAAGCAATAAAATATGATTAAACAATAGTGCTTCCTATTAAAGATCAAGTAAAATATGGTCTATAATTCATCTTATACACAACAGAGAGAAAAAAAGACATCCTTAATGAATAGCCTGACTGAATTTCAAAGCATAAGAACCTACAATGCATCAATTTTCACTTTACCTTCAAAGAACTTCTCTTTATATATAATGTATACTTACAGTTCAACATTTCTGTAAATATGTATAATGAATTAAAAAAAGTGAAAAACAGTGTTTTAGCTTACATGCCTAGACAAATATAGGTCTAAGATGAACAACTTTGAGATTTAAAAGTGAATGCTATGTATTATAGTATAAAAAGCAATAAAAGCAAAATGGACATTTACTGCTAAGTCAATACCCTCTAAAGAACTAAAATGGATATACAAGAATACACTGTAGCTTTGTGGCATCTTTAAAATCAGAAAAGGTTTCAGAAACATTAGTAGAGTTCAGAAACTTTAGTAGAGTAAGAAAGCTTACCTATAGATAATGTCTTTTCCTCTAACAAGGAAACTGAGTCACAGTGTTAGAGTCTATTTACATTTAAATCAATGGCAAGATTCACATTGATGCCATTAGTAAGGGTTTTCATTTAATGTTGTATTCTATAGAACAGCAGTAGCAATTGCATAACAAAATATTTTACTGAATCATAAAACTATGGCCAAGAAAAACAGTAGACTAGAAACCTGACAATTACCCAATGCAATTTTAACGCACACATATAAAATGCTGCTACTGTCTATACCCCCAAACTACTGAGACTGCCTCCTTCCATTTACTGTGCATATTCTTCAGAGAAAGTTAATATATGAGAGTAGTTTCTCCATGATGAAAACCAGCATGCTTCTCTTTGTACTTCTTTTTACAGGCAAGTCACTTATTTTCTGTAACATGCATGGCAGCATAAAATTAGATGCTATAGTTAGATCTTTTGGAAAATATTTTAAAACATACTAACGTATTTGTAAATAAATCCCAAACAGCACTATAAAATGACAGTTATTTTCTTTGGTGGGCTATTTTTGTCTTATTTGAGGTTTCAAAGTTAAATTTTATCCTTGACCACACAGCATGAACTCCATCTTATAGATGGGAATTTTACTCATTGTCTTACATAAATGGCTTCTCCTGGCTACCCCATAACTGATCACTGGTAATATCAGGCCTAACTGGTCTAGTATATGTTGGTTTGGATACGGATTTTATTCTAGTGATGTTCTGGAGTTAACCTTGCAGAAGAGAAAATGGGAATTACAAAATATTACTATCTGTCCTTGAAAGGTAATAATACAAAGTAGAGATTAAGGAGTTAACGCAAGGTTATTTTTGGCCCTAAATCTCTTTGTTTGTGAAGTCTGGAAACCATTCAGTGTTCTCTTTGAACGCAAACAAAACAAAAGCTCTTTTTTGGCATCTATACCTGTACTATACGAAGAGTGGTTGAGGTCATGTATTGAGAAAATGTTGCCATGTAAATAAAGTAAGAGGATTTGGGAGAGTCCTGTTTTGCTATTTGTTTAAAAAGACTGCCTATATTTGTTTTTCATGCACTGATGCACACAGAACGAAACAGAATCCACAGTGTCTTTAATCCTACTGTTACTTATCCTCATCTCTCCATAGCAATTAACAATTCAGCAGTATTCAGTATAAAATAGGATGCGGCTGAGAGAGCAGCTATGTTCTGTGATTAAAGTCTTTCAGATATGCTAACTGAAAATACTTCCAGCACACAATGTTGCCTTTTCACTACCTTCTGGCAAAAGCTTAGACTCAAAGAGTACGACATTTATAGCAGCTCCCTATATTACCTATATAGTCCTCCTCAGATGATCAGATAGAGAGAAGCCCTTTTTTTTTTCATGAATTTCTGTTATTTTAGTGAAAATATCAAGTGAGCTCTTTCACAGGATTAATTAGAAATTAGCTCAAAAATTGTTGAGAGCAAATTCTTCTATTTCAGTAGCTAATGAAAAAGGATATTTAATATTTTACCCACAATGCTATAGCTTTTTCCACCTAAACTGCAGGACCTTCAACTGATTCTGAGCTTTTGGGTGTGACTGCATGTCCCAGTTGCATCTTGATTCTATGGCAGAGCAGAATCACAGCCTTCTTCCCATGGAGAAGAAAGAAATCCAAAGACACAATCCAGGCGATTGCTGTAGCACAAATCACCCATATCTCTGAAATAGACTGTTTGGGAGACCAGGATGCCGGGCATATCACAGCACACATTTATTACAATGTTAGCATAGCTTGACAGGGACATAGAACACAGGCACTCTGTCAAGCTTTTAGGATTTAAGGATCATTTAACTTTCCCAATGTATGTACTCTAGAGTAAAGCAAATTCAAGCCAAGTGACAATGGATGCTTTTCTTAGACACTTTTGGAAGGTCTTTGACCACAGTTAGAGCTGTCAGTCATACACTCATCTGGTGCTCTGACATTCAAAACATGTTTAGTAAGGGTTTTTCTGTAAATGCAGAAATGCCATATGTGTCTCAATTGCGCATTTTCCTTTAGACTGAAATACCCAGTGGGATTTTGTCATCTGCATTGCCAAACGTCTCCTGTCAGGGTGCTATGACAATGAAGAGAGACATACCCCAGGTATTTGGTCGAGGCAAGAAAAAAAACCCAACCAAAACAGTCCAGCAACACCATATTGTATCTTGAAGGTTTTAATTGTTATTAATATCCTATACAATTTTTAAAGTGTATTTAGTCAATAAGCCTTTATATAACCTACATAACAAGTAAAGGAGAAACAGAAGGAAATGTCTGCAATGATGCGGTACCATTTACGGCAGAGTGAATAACCTCTTTCTATCTCAGTTTCTGAATGGATGTGAAACAATTTTATTTCAGTGACTGACATATTCCTTCCTCGGCATCATTCTGCAGCTTTTGAGAGATGCTAAATGCTACAACTGATTACAGAGAAGGCTATTGTCTGGGACCTCCCTTTTTATTTTCTGGAAGGTGGGGTATAAAACTCCACAGTCCATCAACCTCTACTTTTTTAAGTAGTTAATTTTCTGTATCTCAACTAATAATATAAGTACAATGCTAGTAAAAAAGAAACCCAAGGAAATATTAAGACTGGAAACAAGGTAAATTTCATACAGAAGGAGATTACAGATGAATCCAAATCCTGGCTCATGACAGTCCTACCCTGACTCCTCAACCAGTATCCAATATAAGCCAGAACTGCTCTTTCAGTCAGCTAGAAAATGTATTATAATGTAAGCATATATATATATACAAACCTCATATATAATACATTAAATGATATAAAGAAGTAAACACAGTTAAAACTTTATGCCCTTATTTCTAAGACATATATTCCACAGACCGCCTTATTTCTTTATGTAGTAAAAACAGAAAACGTGGGTCTTGACCTATACCATGAGAATTAAGTAACAGTACAAAATGACTTTCACTTGTTCATCTTTTTTTTCTTGCAACATCCTGAACTAGTATTTTTTGGTTATTAAAAACTCTGAGGATTTTGCTGTTGGCATTCATTCCTCCTTCTGAATTAACAAAACCTTTTGTTAATTTTTGTTAAAAAATAAGCCTGGCCTTCTAGACCCTGTAAGATACAAAGAACCACATGTACTTTGCAAACTAAAACAAATAAATTTCTAATGCTTGCCACGCCTAAACATGAAAACACTCATCCATTTAATGCAAAAATAAATTGCCTGTAATATATTATATATTGTATATTGTAATATATATTGTAATATATTGATTTTCTCTCTCTTTATTATCTTACCTCTAACTACAGCTTGAGGCATAGACATCAAAAATCAAACTCTGACTTTATTTGGTAAGGCACGTACTCAAGTGTTCACACCTAGTAAGCTTTTAATTAAGCTTACTGGTATATAATTTTCTCTCTAGTAGATCCTAAAGAATATTCAGGATTATTTTTCCACGCTTATATAATAAGCTACTTATTAAACTTTTGTAGAAATTAACAGATTACAATTAGTAGGAGAGGTTAATATGGTGTAAGACTACACAGTGGGTCAGACACATTTTCGGAGTAATTTCATAGTAATTAGAATGGCCAAAGTCATTGAACAAAGTTGAATTATCCCCAAAGTAGAAAGGTTCGTGTAACTTTTACAATAGCCTTTTTTTTTGCCTGCCTTTTTCATTCATGCTGAAAGAGAGAAGAAAAATGGAACTTTCCATTATACATCTAGAGTTTTTTGCAAAAACCATATTGCTAAGCATACCTTTATTCATCACAAGTTTTCATCACAACTCTTGAATTACATCACATATAACGCAAGGAATGAAGAAACATCTGCTATCTCCTGAACGCGTACCACTTCAATATATACTCAAAAAATATAAAATGTAACAGGTTTCAAGTCAATACATAATATTCAGTAAATGGACTGTATTTGAGCATATGAGTTCACTACCATAGAAAGATATATTTTACATTTTGTTAAAAACTCAAAATAGCAAAAGCAACATTAAATAAACTGAAAAGCAAGACAGTGATTCTGGGATCATGCCAAGGTATCACTGAGCTACCAGGATAGCAAAACTCCTGTGCCAAAGCCTTGAAATCAGTTAAGAACTTGAAAGAACTGTCCCACAACCTCACTTATTCAATCAGACTTTAAAACTTAAATTTTTATTTTCTTTAAGGAATGTTTCCAATATGTATTTATGTTACACATTGTTGTCTATTTCGGTGTCTATTGATAGGTTTCAAATCAATTCAGTACAAATCAAACATGAATCAGTACTGGACTAGAAAACTGGAAATTAAACTGAAATAAAATTCACTGTTACTTAAATATTGACTGGGAAAAGACACAGCTGAAAAAGAAGAAGTAGTTAAAATTAGCAAAATGTGCCAAATGACAGAAGAGCACTCAATAAAACTATTTTTCTTCTAAACCCCACACTTTTATAAGGAAACAAATTACATTACGCAAAATGAAAATCTGTTAATGACACAAGAAAAAATTTTGATAGAAAAGCCTTATCTCCTTCACCCCTAATTCTCTATTATTAAGTCACCTAATTTTTCCCAAAGAAATTTTTCTGTTAATATTTTAATCTGAAGTTGGCTGAAAGGAAACATGATTTAAAAAGTCAAAACAGCCAACTGCCAAAAAGCTTTGTAATACACTTTAAATTACTGAAAGAGCAGATGTAGGCTGGTGAATTATACATTACTAAATAAATATAACAAAACTTTAAATAAATGTGCTATTGCAGGAGGTCAAAAAATAGTTTAAAATGTGAAAACTAACAGGCAGCAGGTAAGTCTGTGTGTCTGTGAATGTCTAAAATTGAACTTTTGACTCCTCAAGCATAAGGCTGCTACTTGCTAGCTGCAATTGGTATAGACGGGTGTAAATTTTGATAAAACTGAAGTGGCATTTCCATTAAATCCTTCATTACATAAAGAGACATGGGACAAAACTAACAATGAGGAGTCTGGTCACGCATTGTGCCTCTGCACACAGACTATTTAGATTAGGAAAACGGGGGCTGGGGTGGTGAGGGTGGTAGGGACTGAAAGGATGAGTCCTGGAAGAAGAATGGCTTCCCAGAAAGAAGAAGAGGTCCCAGAAAGAAGACAGTTAAGATCCTGACTGGTGGAAAGATGCTGGAAGTGAGCAGAAACCCTTCAGATCAGTGAGATGCACTGAGATGAATGCTGCAGGAGTCCCAGGGACCATGACCAGCAGCACCTGATAGGTAACCGCATGCAGCTGCACAGCAGAAACCAACATTTCTTTCTCCCTGGCTGGTCCAGGTCAGCAGTGACCTCCCAGCTTGGAAGGTAAGCTGAGATCTAGGGAAGGTAGCGCTGGGTGGTAGGGTGAGAGAATGAGTGTGAGAGATAAAATCAAGTTGAGTAGATCTTCTAATCTCATCAGTTCTTTCTACAACAGGCAACGGACAGGGCTCAGTATGTCTCAGAGCAAAAGGATCATAACTACTATTTGGAGCAAAAAATAGTGCCCAGACACTGCCAAGGGGACAGAAGTCTCACCAGTGTGCAATGCACAGAAGTCTTCCTAGTTTCTGGTTCCACATAACCACTGGAAAAAAAAGACTCAGAAGAGCTTAGGAAAATAAAGACCTGCAGATTCCAGCTCAGTGAAATCCCTACATTCACAACTGTGCAGGCCAGCATGACCTGGATGCCCCAAATCCTGTCAGATACTTGAGAAGGAGATTAGAGTGAAAATAGGACGTGAGGCAAAAGCTAGCCTGGAAAATAAGGTAGGGTCCTATAACTGCTTCTTCAATAGTCTCTCTGTCACTAGTGGTGATGCCTCCCATTCATTCTGGTTTACCTTTCTCATTCTGCTTCTACGCAATTTCCTAAGTCATCCCTCTCTTCCATACTCCCCATCTTCATTTATTTCTAACTTTGTGTGATCCTTCCCTCTAACACTGCCTCAAGTGCTCTTCAGATTTTCCCTCTCTTTTATGGCAGTACACTACACTTGTTTTTCTTTTCTTTCTCTTTTTAAAAATTACTGGAGCACCGACTGTAGTTTATACGATAGCCATTGCTTTCCCTAAACTAAAACCAAAACAAAAATATGACAAAGAAAGGTCTTTATTTACTGTGTCCTTTTTTGCTTGTTTGTTTTATTACCAATTTATACATCTAGTTCTAGCTGAAGTTCTTAGCCCTTTAATTTTTGGATTCAATCTAACAGCCCCTGCGCATCTGTCAGGTTCAATGTTACTGAATGTATCACTAAAATGAGCCAGCTTTCACAAAAACCAGAATGCCCACACCCGCCTCATGCATTCATCGGAGAGGTGGATTAGATAAACTTCAGAGTTCAGTTCCAACTAAGAGTTTCCTATGATTTTATGATTACGTTCACACATATTTGAAGAGGCAAATCTGTTCTTCTGAACACTGGTTTAATTTTGCTTCCCAAAGGAGCATGGAGTTCCACACTGAGACTATCTTGGGAAAGTTCATAGACACACTTTGCTCCCTAGATACACCAAAAATTCAGTATAATTTCTCAATCTACAAAAATGAAAAATTGTCTTAGACAGGGGGTGTATTTTAGGAAATCCTCACTTCAGTTATTGCTGAAACTGGAGCATTAATCTTTGCCTCTTTGGCTTTGTCAAATTTCTAAGCAACTAACATGTACATATACAGCTTAAAACACTTAATGGAGTTCCGTTTAAAGAAAATAACTGTATTCTTATCAAAAAAGTTCTTATAACAAAAGTTATAAGAAATTTTGTATTCTGTTACTGAAATTTCAGCCATTATTGTAATGATACCCAGCTCACTTTCATACTTCTCGTGTCTCCTAGCCTTTGGCCTTGTAAAGAAATGATATTCAAATTTCAATGTTGCAGTAAAATGTAGCAGTTGGAAAAGCCATGTATTTCGCTTGCCCTGACAATCTGTCAAGACAGGATTAGTGTTAATTCCCGTACTCATATAGGATCTTTTTTCTATCTCTTTTACATAACTAAGCACAAGTAATCTTGATCCCTTGGCAGTATAAATCTTCAAGAAGAGTTCATTCCTAATTAAAAACAATTCCATTTTGTTGAAGCCATTAAAATTTGTCTATAGATTCTTTTCAGTGTTTAAGTACAGAAGTACCAAAAATAGAATGTGCTTGAAAGAACACACACAAAGACAAAAATAACTGCATCAGGTGGAAACAGCTTCCAGCAGAGAAAATGCTAATTTTGTTTTGGTAAAAACTGAGAGCAATGGTACCATATTAAAAAACTAACACTGGAGAATTGTATGCCTGCTACTCAGAGAGATGCTTCTGAGCTCATTATCTTAATTTCACTTTATGCCCACTGTTAAGCAAACATCCCCACATCTATGCTGGAGATGCAGAAATTGTTGGTAGTGAAAACTGCAACTGCATTAATGCTATACTATGTGTCTTATTAAAGGCGTCACAATAAGCATATAAGGCTGGGTCTTCCGGTGTTTTGCATTTGGGTTAGCAACTTGAGCAGATGACAGATTTACCTATTTATTTACAGTTACTACATGAACTTGTAAATTAACGCTTTAAAAAACCTCAAGGCTGTATCGTTTTGCAGAAGGGGTATAGCATAGGGAATATTTAATTACACATATTCAATTAATATTTAATTACACAATCAATGATACTGTCGAAGACCAAGAAAGTGACCCAAAGAAGTGCTTTAAAGCAGTTTTTCAATTGACTTGTATGCCTGCACACAGCTCGATATTTGCAATGGTCATCTCTATTTATTGTTAAGACAACATTAGTTCACTTTTTAAACTAGGAAAAAAAATTGTTTTGGCAGTAGCTACAGCTTATCATGGAAACGATCCGATTCTCTTGCACAATAAATTTGGAGTAATGCATCAAACCATATTGAAACACCAACTTTAACATAACCCAGGAATGTAATGCGGATTTCTCTTATCTTTATAAGGTTGCTACAAAAAAAAGAAATCTTCAAAAACTAATTTTGGTGTATTTCCAATGAGGACTCAGGGTATTTGTGCATAAAGATTTTACTTACTCATCAAAAGTGTGACTATGCAGAAAGAAGAAAAAAATACAATCTAATGTCTACAGCCTAAATCAGTCTGAAGATAAATCAAGTCTACAGTCTAGATCAGTTCAGAGAAATACAAAAATGCAGACCTCCAGTCATGCTGTTCTTGGCAAATTCAGGTACATGGTGGCCTAAAAGCCTCATGCTATGACAGCTCTCTATTCAGGAGCCCCAAAGATGGTATCCTGTTTTGTTTGACAACAACCTTCCTAAGTCACTTGGGAGTCACTGAAATACAGATATGCTTAGCCACAATTTTTTTTCTCCAGTTGCACCAATGGCTAAGAAGCAGTGCAAAGCAACTGCACTCTTCAGCAGCCTAATCTCATGCATAGTCCAAAAGGAAGCTGATTTATTCCTATCAAAGACTTTTCAAAAAAAGAACACACTTTTATATGACAGTCTTTACTAATAGTTCCATAGTTCAAGTGCAAATGCTTTCTCCTATGATATAAGCAGTAACAAGGACTTTTAAGTTTCCTTTTTTTCTATCACACTTCATTTTCTTGAATATTCAACTGAAAACACTGAGGAACAAGGAAAGAATTTTTCTTTGTCTTACGTGCAGCCGTAAGCATCTTGAGGAGTATTAAAGAGTAAAAAAAGAACAACAATAATTCATACTACAATAGCTGCATTTGAAAAATACAGTGGTATTTTACCATAGGCATAATTTTCAAACCCACAGCAAAGAAAACAACCTTGAACAAAATAAAGCTGGTTTTATTCAAGAATAATCAGTGTTTGTGATCACCGTACTTTTCTGTAAGCAAACTCTTATTTCCTTCTAGAAACAAGCTGTTAAAAATACCATACAAATTACCATCACTCACCTCTCCTATCATTTCTGCCTGTATTTGTGGATTTGTCAGAAGGGCAAGGGCAACGTCCTTCGCATTTCACTGAGATTTGTTTTCCTGAGACACAGGCTTGATAGTCTAATTTGCACTGTGAGGAGAGAGAATGACTATCATTAATATAAACATCTTTTATAATAAAAATTACAGCTCTAAGTATTTTGAGGCAATATTTCACGAAGTGCTTAAATCTTTGCAGACATAGGTGCTAGGACAAATTTTCTGCATTGGTTTTACTTGTCTTATATGAGCAAAAAACAGGGCAACAATATTCATTATTGATAGGAAGCGATTAACAGTGAATTATTATAGAATCTATCACTTAATTTCAACCTTTCAGATGATAGTATCCTAGTAAAAAGCAGTAACAAATAAAATGGAAAGATGTGCCTGATGCAATCCTGCAGTGACAATCTTTTCCGATATAGAAACAGATTAATTTGTGTGATTCTGATCTGTACACTTACAGCTCCAATTCGTAAACCACACAAAATTAATTAAATCTAACCAGGAAATGGAATTGTTGTTTCAAGCATATAAAAATAACATCGTTAAAGACCACATACATAGAAAATAACATTATTGCAAACACTGTTATTCTTACTGAAAAGCTGAACTTTTATTCCAAAACAGATCTTTCTGCAGGAAATTTTAGCAACGTAATATCAGGCAAAACACAAATCAAAACAAAGAGGTGGGGGGAAGGAAGTATCTACTAAGAGCTTTTGCAGAAAATTAAAGGAAAGGAGGAAGATGGTTATGGAGAACACTTCATCCTTCAACAAAGGATGGAAGATGTCTCATTAATTAGGTCAGGGACATGGAACTTAAAAGTGTAGAAGTCAGAAAATCAGTTCAAGTAACAAGTAAAAATATGAAGTATTTTCTATGCATCACAACACTTCAGAAGAACAACCCCACAGAAGAACAACAACAAATTTGTGCCTTATATTCCCTGACTCATCTTCTCTTTGGGTATCTAACTTCAGTTTAATGTAATTCCATTACTCAGCTTTCAGGATTTCTGGCAAACCCTAAAGTTGAAGTTTCTCCCTTTCTCCTAAAAATAAGTAAGGGGAGGGAGCACTGTAGCTATGTAAGAATAAGGGAGTCTCCTGAAAGGCTGCACTTGAGGTTTCCACTAGTATGCAGATATAAGCACTATGAACTTACAGAACTTTATCAACCTTTCATGCAGTCAGACTTCTAATCCTGTCATAGCGCCACACAGTTCTCCACCTAGCACAAGCTGAACTGCATCACTGTATTGAAATAATACCTTTTTGCACCACTGCCAATACCAAAAAGACAACATATCAGAAGAGAGAGAAAATAATACCTCAAATTTTGTGTGTTTACATAAAATCACCATTATAGCTCAGTTCTGAATATGCCACCTTTTGCCAAAAAGGCATGGTTAAAGGACAATGAGGCTAAAAGAATCTTTTAATTCTAACAAAAAAGAACAACAGATCTGCTCCAATTGAAAGCTACACGAGTAGCACTAGTGTCTCATAAAGGACCAGAAAATTAAAGCAAATCAGCCAGCTCTGCCTATGTTGATTATGAAACAAATCAATACCTTTTGTATCCCTGCACAATTATCCTGGCTGTACAGGAGAGTGCTTGCATTACCCGCAATGCCCACCAGATCTCTTTCCAGACAGTGCATGACCTAATTCATATTTTAATATTTGAAACAATCTTCAGAGTTAGTAGAATGGATCCTAACCTGAATGTAATACATGTTTCTGTTGAAAAGAGATATCTTCCCTTTTTTAGGATCTGAGAATTTTTATTGTTCGATCTTAGTATCTTAAGGAATCAAACCTACAAATACCGGTGCTTTAGGCTTCGATTACTCCTGTTGGTGACTGAGCTTAATGATACCACCACTTAAAATTGGACATATAAACCCATTTCAGGTGTGTTTTACTGAGAATCAGAATACAAAGAGTCCAGAACAACGGAATACTTTCTTTTTTGAAGATTTCTTTAATCTTTTCATTGACAGACTATTTTTTACATACTCCAGTGCTTTTATTTTCAGTCAAATGTTACTGAAGAAACTAGTAGATCCTTCAAAGCTGCTCCAGCTAATGTAATGAGTTGTGAGTTTAGTCCTTTTGATTTATTTTTCTTTAAAGTTGTCTACTCACTCCTATTTGCAAATACCATTCGCCTTTTAAATGTTAAGAAAAACTTAATGCCCGCCACCTGCCACAGGTACTGAAAACCAAATTAGCGAGTGCAAGGTCAGCACATTAACACTTGCAAATCAGTACTCCCATTTGCAGGTATGCTAGAACTGTACACCCACTGAACTCATTTTATGGACAGGCAGGCAGCAGAGAGAGATTCCTTGTCTCCAAATACAAAACAAAATCATGGTGCTTGCAGAAGTCAGAAACTAATTGATAGGCTGTTCTGACAATTTCGTATCAGCAGCTAATGACACCAGGAATATAACTCTGGTTCAAATCTCCTGTCCTTGTTACCCAAATAAACAATGCACTAACATATTGCAAAGGCAGCTCAGCTAAATAAAGGTGGGTCAGACTTCCCTCAACATTATTCTCAAACTGGCAGAAGAGCAAGCAACATACCTGAAAAACTCTATAGAAAAAGAAAACTGTGGCATACATTAATATGAGGACATGATGAGAAGTAGTGATACAAAGGAGAGGTAGTGTTGGGAACAGTGACAAAATCATTGTTTTGTGAGGAAAACATCTGAATAGTTAAACAGCAGAAAAATACACGAACTATTATTTTATGCATAGCAATAAAATAATTCCAGTTTACTTGGCTTTATTAGTGACTTTCTATATGGGGAAAATACGTCATAAAATTTTTAAGCAATATTCCCAATTTATAATGGTTTTATAAACTGTTTAACTGCTTGTGCTACTTTCATCACAGTCCCTTATATGCATGAAAAAATACCACTTTATTTCTGAATATATCTAGCTTTTTATCTTCTGATCTTGATTCCCCTTTCCTCTTAGCGTATCAGTTTCCTACACTGGAGTTTCATGATGTCTCATTTGTATGTTTGATTCTAAGGATGCTTCGGCTGTTTGAAATTTCACACATTTTGTTTCAAGACAGAAGAATAGGTATTTCTGACTTCAGAGCAATATGCTGCACAGTGCTTAAAAAAAAATAATCATTTCAATACAGACCTAGAATATGTACTACGTCAGGGTCTCTTGACAATATATTTCAGAATGAAAAATTCCTCATTTCTGTACTGTCAAGTGTCACATAGAAAAATGCAATTTGTTTACTCATATTTTGCCTGTTTGAAAACCTGTTCAGTCTTAAATGTACTCAACATTCTTCAACATTTGCCCAAAGTAGTTGTTTAGTGAACTAGAGACAAGCAATTAGAATGTGTGGGAAGAACATCAAAGAATATATGTCATCTTTAGACATGACTCATGCAGCTTTACTGTTATTACATTAAAGACGAGAACGGTTATAATTCTGGAACAACTACTACAGTGTATGTCATTTTGATAAACATGAGCTCTCCTCTTAGAACTACTGTTAGAGTTGGAAAGATTAAATGACAGTAATATATTTCATCAAGCTCTGCCACCTTCTATTCCCAAGTAGCTACCTGTCAAAGGCTGCCAAAGGGATCTCTGTATGTTGTATATATAAAAAGCCTAGGTTTTGCCCCAAAATGGAAAAAAAACACCTAACTTTTCAAGGCAATATAATGAAAAAATGAAAATACAAGGAAAAAACCTATGATTTTTGTGTGCATTTGACTGGCATGAAAACAAGAACAGGATACACTTTATTTATAACATTGAGTTCCAAACAATCCCAACTTCCCTTGTATTTGTAAACCAAGTTCCAGGTAAATACCATACATTTCCATATATACATGTTTACCTTTAGAAAACCCCCAAATCATCCTCCTGTGACCAACTGACCTAATTTTTCAAGTGTGAATGACAGGATACATGTCATTAATATATAGGGAGGACACTGACGAAACCTGTGATTTGGGAAAACTTTTTGATGACTTCAAATACACAGAAAACCTCTACAGAAAGGAGTAATATGTCAGCACGAGTGTGACATATAGAGAGGTAAAAGTCTCTATGTTGAGTGAAAAGAATATTTGGAGAATATTTATGCAGTCTAGAAGTTCTCAAATTAGTTGAATTTGATATTTACATCCTTGAACACTTGGACCGGCTGAGAAAACTTACAGTCACTGAGAAATTGTAAAGCACTGAAAGTGTACTATTAGACTGGAAATGAATGAATGATGAAGAAAATAAGCAAGGAAGGAAAATATGATGTCAGAAATTATAGAAAAAAAATAGCTTTTAAGTTTGATTTCTGGGCACCTAGAAGAAGGAAGGAGATGGAGTGCTATAGGGTTTTATTAGGCAAACCACAAGAGATCTAGTTGCATTCTGTGGAAGAACTTCTACAAAACAGAGACATATTAGATTGCAAGTACCTTGATTTTACCAAGGCCTGTCACACTCTTTTACATTACAAGCTGGTAAGCCACACTGGGAAGTATGCTATTTGTGTACTCATATTGTAAGATGAGTATAAAACTAGTTGAAAGTGCTCCTGAGAGAGAAGCAATCAACAGCTCACCGTTAAAATGGAAGGATGCACTGAGCAGACTTTTGCAAGGGTAAGTCACAACCCTGGAAATATTCTGTCTTTTCATTAATAGCTTGGAAGACAAAATAAAAGATATCCTATTAAACACAGAAGAGGCTGGAATAACTTTAGAAGATAGGACTATAATGAAAATACTCATACTATTGAAATAGGCTAAAAATATAATGTAATTCAATACAGAAAACTTCTATGTTCTACTCTTAGGTAGACATAATAATCATGTTTAAAATACAAGCTATGGAACAACTGGCTAGACATCCACTCCAAAGGAAAAATAAAAATCTAGTGATCACTATGAGCAATTGAATGATGTTTAAAAACATTACCATACCAGGACATATAAACAGAACTGCAACCTACGAAACCTGTGAAATAATTCCACACAGCTCTGGCAGAGCTTAAAATACAGCACCCTGTCCAGCTTTGTGACAAGGTTTCAAACAGGACAGGAATTAATTGGAAAAAGGCCAAAACAAGAGTAACAGGAATAATCAGAGGCCAAGAAAACAGAGTCACTGAAAAAGAGGCTCAAGGAGTGGGGATGTTCAATCTTGAGAAAAAAGAATTCGCATAACAGCTGTCAAATAAGTAAAAGGCATCTGAAAGATACCTGAAAAGAATATCATGACGAATGTTACAAGAGATAATCGGCTTTAATTGCTGCAGAAAAGTTTCCGATTTAGATACCAGGAAGACTTTCTATTAATAAGGGTAGTGAAGTATTAAAATAAATTGTTGGAGAAGTTTATTAAATCTTAATCGCCGTCTTCACAACCAGGATTAGATAAACCTGTCAGGAATGACACCTGTGTAGTTTATCTTGCTTTGAGAAAATGGGTGGACCAGATGGCATCAGGCTTATTCAATGAGGAAGTACAGGATAGACCTGTTCTGGGAATGAACCAGTGTCAAGAGACTATCGCTTCCATAAATCTTGTTCATTTGCTGGAGAGACTGAAAGATGTGTAATGAATGAACTAGGGAGACTGCATGAAAGAAAAGGAAAATAATGCTTATGCTGGTCCATGGATCCTTGATAACTTACTTCAGCAAAATTCTGTTTCATACCGAGTGTATTTGTGCTCTCCTGAGCTCTTGAAAACCTGAGATCTGATTTGGGAACGTGCTAAATATTTTTAGATAAACTAAAACAAAAATGAATTGAACGTATAAATGCTTTGCAATGTGAAACATGAAAAAGACCCATCCTTTAATTGGACTTCAAATCTCAGAAATAATTTTTTTGCTTCCATCTATCTGCAGAACCATCTTCTATCTGTAAAACAACACCCATCACAGAGGGACTGTGTGCGAGAGTAAATTAGTTATTATTTGCAGACTTCTCAAAATCTACAGGGAATAAAGACATATTAAAGCAGATGAGGAATTTAACTGTGTGGCTACTGTATAATAAAAGACACGACTGTACTGAAAAGTGCAGAGAAAATGAATTACTGATTAGATACAAGAGAGGTACGTCCATTCTTCGTGTTAAGTGAGTGAAGAGCCCTGTGAAAGAAACGGCAACAGAATTAAGATTGCATTAGAAGTCTACCCAAAAAGAAAGACAAACAGTGCTTGTGCAACATTAACTTTGGCATTTCCCAGCCAATTTACCCAAGTAAATTTTATCAATTTGCTTTTTCTCACAGACTTAATTCTGTTCCTTTTTGAGAATGCTACTACTTCAGTGGCAAGAGAACATATTTTTCCACAGTAGTACTGTCTTGCCAGAAATATCTAGTGGCTTCTAAGCAAACTAACTAAAGCTAAGTAATGAAGATACATGTAATTTCTCTGGTAAGTAAGGAAGAGAAGCTCATGCACCAGTGCTGGCAGGTGCAGTCTGCAGATACTCCCTCCAATTCCTCCTTTCCTTCACCTTATACATAATGGACAGGTGGAAGGAGATCTGGTACGCGCCTACAGTATACAAGTCAGCAGAAGTTAGCTGCCAGGGCATTCACCTGGATCTCCGATGTGATCTTCGATACTCCAACTGAAGCACATAATATGTGCTTCAAGCCCTTGATATTGAAAGACTGAAGTTAGGCCAGGTACGTCAGCACACCCTTTTCTACCATATAAACACAACTTTGAGTATCAGAGAAAGTGTGAATTCAATGTGAACTAAAGTCTTTTAGAAATTTTCATGTGCTGAGGTATATGACACAGAAATTTTTTCTAGAACAGCATCATATTTAATGCTGGGCATTTAGTGAATTACTTTTTAGCCAACCAATAACTAATACTTATGCAACTGTAAAAAGTGTTTCATCTTTGGAAGGTAACTATCACCTTTAATTGTACCTTATCTCAATAATGACAGCTCTGTAGAAGCCCATGACTTTTCTGTGCATTTAAAGTTAAACAGGGCATGCCATCTAATCCTAAGAAAAAACAGTGATAAATAATTAAATTCAGATTCACCTGATAATTATTAGTCCATATGCTACAAATACTCAATTTGAACATATACTTCCATATAGAGAAAAAGTTAAGAGTTTTTATTTCTTATTACTGCAAACTGTGGTCATGGATGATGATTCTGACACTAACCCGTGAGAGAAGAGAACAAAAGGCCGTACTTCTGACTCCTCAGGCTCTTCCATACTCTTGTTCATTTAGCTCTAACCAACCTTCCAGTGTAGGACAAGAGGTAACGGGCACAAACTTGAACACAGGAAGTTCCATCTTAACACGAGGAGGAACTTCTTTACTCTGAGGGTGGCAGAGCACTGGCACAGGCTGCCCAGAGAGGCTGTGGAGTCTCCCACACTGGAGACATTCAAAACCCGCCTGGATGCCGTCCTGTGCAACTGCTGTAGGTGACCCTGCTGTGGCAGGGGGGTTGGACTTAGATGATCTCCAGAGGTCCCTTCCAACCCTGACCATTCTGTGATTCTGTACAGAAGAGCAGAACAAGTGACCTAGTGCAGGTGAAACTGGGGATATCAGTAGGCATTGGAGAATTCAAAAATCTTACCGCCGTAGCCTACAAGTTGTACACCACAGCCTTCTGCATTGCTACCTACCAACTGAACGTTCATAGGTCAAGCACAGAAACCTAGCTGTTACCGTATAAAAAAATAGAATGGCTGAGAGAATTTTGAATATCCTCTCAAATTTACATGTTCCTACCAAAAAAGCTCACAGTTCTTCCTTCCCTGTCTAGTTTCTAGATGATCAACAATGGGTGGTTAGCAGATTTTTGTAGGATGCAATTAACAGGATCTCTGAGAAAAAAGCTCTTTGCTAGAGTACCATGGAGATAGATTCTGAAGAAGAGAATAAAGTGTTAAAATATTTCTTCCAGTATCATCATGTGTCTTATCAGCAGAAATCTCTCCTGTAGAGCTCCACATTCATGCATCAATACAGATCTCTGTTTTCTCTCCGCTTTTAGAACCTGATACTACTGACAGTTGAACAGAATCTCTGATTACCAGTACTCAGTACTGTGTGCTTTCAACTTCATCTCATGCTATTTTGCTTATGTGCTTTCAACTTCATCTCATGCTATTTTGCTTATCCACATTCCCCATTTTCTCACTTTATCCCTATTTCACAAAGCTTACATACATTCCCCTGCTCAAAATTTGCTTTTGCTGTATTTTGTGCAAATTGCTATGTGAAATTGTGGCCTCGGATTGGAGTGTCCTAAAGTAAAATATGTAAGAAACTACAATGTGCTTCAACTGGTTTGGTGATTCCTGTCACCAATCATGGGCACGGGGTGGGCAGAGTGAGTTTTCATCAGGTTGTGTTCCAGATCCAGTTCAACACGGAGCATTACTTGACACGGAACATGGAACAGAGGTAAAGAACTGATTGATGCAAGGGGAGAATTCCAGGCAATGGCTGGTACTCCTTCTTTGTGCAGTGGTGTCACTCTAGGTTGGCTTAAAACAGAAGTAAAAATATGGCCAGAGTTAGTCACAGTAATGTGGTAAACCTAACGTTGAAATTATTATGCCATTTTATAATTCTTTACAAAAAAACAGCCAAGAAGGCACAAATAGTTGCCAAACTAAAACCAGCCAGACATAATGCCAAGATACCACATTTTCAACTAAGTCAAGCTTCAGAAATTAAAAATTAACGTGCAAGTTTATCTATGAAGTGTCATCCAGATCTATAGGTGCCTTTTTGCCCCATCAGTAACCTGTTAATCATACACATTACCTACCTAAACAACAGGAGTTTGGGCAAAAAGCTTTTCAGCAAACAAGTACTACTCTTTAAAATGAAAATAACATTAAAAAAGTATTAACCATAAAGACACGCACCTAGCATTTTGACCAGAGAACAAAAGGAAGCGTGCCTATTGAACCAAGACCCTGAGCAAAGAAAATCTTTTGTGGTTGAAAGAGAACTGATGATACATTGTTTACAAAGCTATGAACTAGAGAAAGCAATTTACATAACAAAATGAAAATCTGTATGCAGAGTTTTCTTCCTGTTCACCTCTATAGCCCTTGCCTGTTTTCTTCAACACTCTGCAGTGCAATAGCATAAAAACAAAAGTTTGAAATCAGGTCAACTAGCTATTCAATCTTTTTTGGACACCCTAGAAAACATACTAACTCACAGAAACGTGCAGATAGATGCCTACTGGGATTATTTAAATTAGGCACCTACCCATCTTTGCTTTCATACTTAGAAGCTTTTAGAGACACATTATGCTTAGGAGCTTCTGAAAATCCTTCTAAGGACCTATTTGCTTTTTAAATCAGCCATCTGAATTTTTAGGCACCTGCTCAGTTTGGTAAATATATACGCTTCACCATCTTATTGCATACATTTTGCAAACAGGTAAACTAATATTTTATACCATCAAATGAGAATGTAAAGCTTAATTCATGCTAAATGACAAAACCCTGTGATAGCCCTACTTGAAATATACTATTTCCAGTAAATTAAGAAATACTACCAATAATGCTTCTAGTTGTTTTTTTGTGTAAAAAATGTAATATATTACCTCATATCCAAATTAATATTTCAATATTCCTTGAAGACAATAAATTCTGTAAAAAACAAAATATTTCAAATAAAAAAAAATTTAAAATCTTTAGAGAGTGTTTTAAAAAAACCTGATTAGCAAAAGGGGTAAAAATATACATCCATATTACTCTTACCTACATTATTTCTTCTGCAAAATTATAAACACTGATGCAGTTTGAAAATACACTAACAGCTTCTTGTAAGCATGCTTAATACAAAAAAAAAAATCTCTTTCTGACATATACATGCATATACTTAAGTCTATAAATTCTGGTTCTTATGCAGAACTCTCGCCCATACAGTCTAACTTTCAGTACTTCATCAGGCTCCTTGTTTCAAACTTCTTAATCATTTTTAGCAGACCCAAGCTGCAGATGCATAGAATGTCACTCAACGCCGGATGCACATGAGATCCTTCGTGTACGTCATTGCTTGCATTCACAGTTTTGTAATTTGGAGAAAATTTCTTGAGACATAGAAAAAGGAATATTGCTCAGACAAAACTAACTTTACATTTTCAAAGTTCCCACTTCAAATCTGAAAATTAATATTCAAAGAAAAATTTGACATGTGAGCAAAAACATTTAGTTCTCCTAAAACATCATCTTAAAACCAGCTATTTTGGTTCAAAATCAGCCAAGAAAGAGATTCACTGAATTTCAGCTGACACGAAAATTTCTGAGTAATGGCAATGGTAAAATAAAAGTAATGGCAAAGCTATAAAGCCTTATAATAAGACACAAATGGCTTGTAAAAGCATGGATTTTTTTGTTAAGAGAATCTTATTGCTTATTAACCTGCATTATAACTTTATTTTTAATGTGATATGGCTTCCTAAGCCATGTGGCTGATTGCATTACTAATTAAACAAGTTCAATTTATCTAATTATATCTAAGTTGAAATATTTATAAAGTTATATGTGAGCTAAAATAGCATCTAAAGGGCATGCTCATTAGTCTTCAATTACAGGAAAAATAATGAAAGTAATAAAACTAATGTGCACGGACCTAGCTAGTCCAGGCTGGGTTATGCTGTCCAAGTTTCTAAGACACTTAAACTATACTATGTCAGTTGGGGAAAAGAAAAAGAGAAAGCAAATAAAGAAATTCAGTATAGTTAGTTACACTTAGGTGAAGCCTTCATCAGTGCACTACAGAATCACCATTTGGATTAGAAGTTAGACACACCTGGGCACTCAGCGTTCTTACCATCACATTGCCTCTACAGCTCTCTACTGTTTTTCGCCCACCTAAAAATGTATGCTAAAATTCACTGAACTCAAAGACTAGATTTATTTATTAAACAGTCCAAAATAGAAGGCTACTTGTGCTATCAGTGAAGGAAATGTTTATAACGGTTTTCACCTTGTCAGGGAAGAAACATGCTGTTGTGGAAGTGGGAGTTAATATTCCAAAGCATGGCTGTTTTTCCCTAGGTTACATGTATCTCTTCTTAAACTTAGAGAGATGTATCTTGTGTAGAGACACACAGAACTGTGCCTAAATCTTTCTACTTTTTGCTGTACTTGATTTCTAAAATATACACAAGATTTCCCTGTTCTGTGTCAAACACACATGGATTAAAATCACGACAACACAAAGCCAAGTCTTCATATGTCATGTTCTGAATGAACAGCTAGAGCGGCAAATTTTGCTACACAGACTCTCATGTTTCTCTTCCACAAAGTCCGTGGTGGCCTACAATGTTGGTGGTTTTTTTTTCCTGAAAGTTTGCTATGATGCAGAGGACCTACCTCTCATAGTCATATTTTTCAGACCCCTGTCTCTCAGTTCTCATCAATGTGCAGATCTGTTCTTCGGGGACTTATTTTACTTTCATACTTTTTTTCTCATTTACTCGAGATATCATCCAACAGTACATCTCTCTGTTAATTTCTTAAATTGGTTTCCTTTTGATCTCAACATTAATGTAGAAAACCAAGAAGAGCAAGCATAGCAGTGTCTTAACTTGTGGAACAAAGACCTATTATTATCTGCTTCTTGTAAACAGCAGAAAGCAGACAGCTTAAAAGTCATTGTACACATAAATAAAGAGGTTGGACAGTTCTCTTTCCTAGAAATGACTGAAGTTGGGATAGGTCACAACCACACCCCTGAAGAAACCTAAGGAAGGTAGAAAGAACGCAGGTTTACTGAAGGTCTCCCTATTCTCAGGAAAACCTTAAGGACTTTGTTTGAGAGCTGGCTAAAACATTTTTTAACATTTCTGAATATCAACTATTCATTTCTTCAAGGCTTCCTCTTCTTTGGATTTGGTTGTTTGTTTCTTCCCCCAAGAGGGAGAGTGCCAGGTGTATATTAATTCTTCAAACAGTCCTGAATTTCACAGCAACACCCAGTGTTGTGAGATTCACACAACTCAAACTTCTTTATGTGTGCTTCCATATGCAGCTTTAGATATTTTAAAGTGATGTGACTTTGGGAGGGAAGTGAATGGGGTTACCAGGCACCTCATTAGAAAACCTGAATCCCAGACGGTTCTGTGGTTCAGTTGAAGAACTATATTATTTTACAGCCATAAACTTAATATGCCTGAGCCGTAAGAACATGTATTGGTTTCATATCACAATGCTGAATGCTACATGTGTCTTATTAAAGCCCATTAAATAAGATTAGCATGCATATTAACAGAAGACTACACAAACACCATCCTCCTTTCAATAGTAATTTTAGAATTCCAAATTACAGATGTATTCTAAGCAGAGAATCTTAAGTATATAAAAATACAGTATACTGGCATTCAAGCATCAGAAATACTGAAAACTTGAAGAAATACTCCAACAATCCTGCCACATCTGAATTTGTTTTCAGTGAAATATCTAAATAGTAATTAGTTCATATTTACAATATTTCATTGTGAATTCTTCAAAATTACAAATAAAAAAAGAATGAGACTTGGAAGATAATTCTTTAATGTTACAGATATTTTACCTCATTGACATTTGCTAAACTACTGGGACTGAAGCTTTTCTTTTTCTCTGTATAACTAGTTTAGAGCACCACTGTTCTAAATGTCTCTTACGGTATCTGATTTTACTACCTGAAACTTCACAGTATTTCAGTTTCCTGCTAAGTGCAAGCATGACCTATATCAAGTGTGTCAGAATATCTTTTTAGGAGCTACACACTTTGTTCTGTTTGATTACTAAATTTAATTGCAAGTTCTAAAAAAATTTGATTTGAATAATTACATTTTTTCTAGCAATTTTCACTTCATTTGCCGTTCTGTAACTTTTCAAATGCTTAGTGTTCTGTTAATCGCTGAAGGAAACCAAAATGGCTAAGTAACGTTAAGTACATCTTTTATGCCTTCTACATATATGTTGTTCCAAAACCCTTCTTGAAAAGGAAAAACAGAAATAATTTTGAAGAAAATTAAAGATACCGAAAAAGGGAAAGAAATTAGAACCAATGTACACTCATTATAACTCTCCATAACACATAGTACATGGAACAAACTCTGTTTTAAAGCAACAAAAGGATCCATGAGTTCACTGCTACTTGATAAGCATGTATTTAAATTCCACTATGGCTAAGAAGAGACAAGGAGACACATTCAAAGAAAAAAACCCCAAGGTCCCATGATTCTGTGGACTGGGAAGTAACGTCTGGTTTAAACATGCATGTAAAAACAAATGGTGCATCAGAATTAAGAGAAAATAACAGAGGGGGAAAAAAAAAAGATAGCAGGCATTTAAGTTAGATTTTTTTGCCCCCCCCCCTTTTTTTTTTTTTTTGAAAGGTACCATTGTGTAGCTACATACTTTATCCAACAGGATAAATTTAGGAAAACAATCCCTTTTAAGGACCTAAACTTACTGACTTCCATGGCACACTGGTGGTAAGGAGAAAGAGAGAAACTGCTTTCTGAAAAAAAAGTATAATCATCCCAATTCATGTATCTATAGTAAAACAGGAAATGTTGTTACATTTTCTTCCATTTCCTCACATATCTGGGTTGATGCCTTCTGTACAAGGACAATTAAGGTGGACATGGCTCTCCCTCGCCCTTGGGACACGGGAAGGAATGTTCCAAGGAGAATGGAATCACGTGCCCAGGGTGGGACGTAAGGCTGTCAGAGACACAAGAACAGAAATACACCACGGACCACTAAACTTCTTCCTTTCTAATAAGTGCTTACATGCATTTTCCATACCATCTCCTACACCGGCACATTCTGGGGTCTTCTTTCAGAGAATCATTACTGTAATATTTGAAAGTTTTCCCTGGGCCAACACACGAGCCAGTTTGCCATTTGCCACTTTCAATCTCATCTTCTTTAATCCTGTTCTTATAATAGATTTTCTGCTACTAACTCTCAAAATTTTTTCCCTAGGTTGACATCATTTCATTTCATGCCCACTGTCTTTAACTGCGCTCTCTCTTCCTTTAGAAAAAAAATTCTTTTCCATTTGTTTCAAAAAAAATGCCCAAACAAAAGCTTCCCAAGACCATAAAAATCCTCTTATCCCATCTAACCACCTCTTCAGTTACTACCCTCTTTATCCTCCGCTAAACCCATGCTCACTAATGAGCTTCCGCTTGGTAAATCTGAGACAATCTTCTCTTTTGATCCCCCTTCTTGCAACTGACACAGCTCATCACTATCTCCTCTACTGTTTTCTCAGGTGCCTTAATGTTTCAAACAGTTACGCAAACTTAAGAACATTATTTATTGTCTCATAATGCTCCAGACCCATCTTTCTATTGATTTCTTTTCAGAACTGTTCTCTACTCCCCACCATCACTCCACAAGCATAACTACGCCAGTGGCAGCTCCTGTGCATTTCTGCCTGCATATGATGTTGATACATTCTCCTGGAAAAGAATTCTAGTGCCAAAAGGATTCCGATTATTTTAGCTGTAATTCTAGTTACAACACTTTGAATAATATTTTCAAAAAATTAACTTCTGCTGGTTAAAGCTACCATTCAGAGAAAGACTGTTCTCCACATAAGTATGGATGTCTCTAATGCAACCTAACAGATTAAGAAATTTGAATCTTTAACTATCTTCTCAAATCCACTTTAAGCAATTTGATATTTCTTGCTTTAGTGGCTGTCCTCTTTGACAGTTAACATACAAACTTACATTTTCATGAATAGGTTCTGAATATGAGTTCTTTTTACATTCATTATTTTGTATCAGTACACTGCTGCTGTGATATGAGACTTATTAAATAACACTGACACTTTTTTCCACTTTCCCGTATTTGTCCTATTCTTTTATTGGTTTGTCCTTCCAGCCTAGATTGTTTCTATTCTAGAGCAAACTTAATATTGTTTTAAGAAACAATGTAAAGACATTATATAGATAAAAGCATAAAAAAATATTTTCCAGTCCATAAAGTAGCGGCTTTTATTGAAGTATTACAGTTTATATATATTTTAATGTAAACCCAATATATAAATTTATATTAAGCAAACATAGTATTCTGGAAATTAAAAAAGGAAACCAAATTCAAGTCTTGCGAGTATAAATGTGTCACCCTCGTCTAAGAAATACTGAGTTGCTCATAATTTCAAAATATTGAAGGTTCTAATTTGTCATCTAAGCTACCATCTCCATTCTCTACAGCTTTAGCAGCTATTTATTTTCAATGCAGTTGATAAAAAGATCAGTTATATATAATTTGGAATTTTTAGTACATCAGCCTATTTGAAAAACTGGATAAAGTGAGTCACTTCTGACGTTTCTCTGCCTTTTTTTGAATACCACATCCTATCAATTTAAAGGTTCCAGATAAAATTTCAGGCATTACTGGTAGAACTCATTGATGGCGGAAGCTGGAAAACCAGACAATCTCATTTCCTGATTTTTTATTGTTAGACTTTTATAAGCATTTAATAATAATATTATAAACAAGGATTTTCCAGTATTTCTGTAATGATCAGTTTATCCTGATAAAGTATACTCCATGGATCAATCCAGAAAGATACCTTTTATCTCACTGACTACTAGTCAGTCTCATTCAAGAAAGGCTTCTTACAGGTTTTTTGTTTGTGTTTTTTTTTTTTGGGGTGGGGGGTGGAGTAGAAGGAGGGCCAGCTGTGGTTTCTTGGGGGTTTTTGGTTGGTTTTTGTTTTGTTTTCATTCGCCAACAACTTTGTTGCATTTGCCAATGTACCTCAGCCACAAGTCCTTCATTGTAACAGTCCAATGGAGTTTTGGTCTCTAGAAGGCCTGTCCACCTGAACAGGACAATTTTGGTTGGGTCTTGCTTGGGAACTGGATAGAGACACAAATCTTAGTCTTGAGAGGCCCCTTTTGACAAAACCTACTTTTAGTAGAAAAACAAATTGGTGCTGGCAGAGCACCTGGAAAAAGCTGATTCTCCCAGCTGCAAAAATATGGACCAACATGCTGTCAAATAATTTATTTCAGAGAAACTACATTATTTTATTACTAAAGATGGCAGGCAATGATTTAACCTTATTATTTTTGGCTACATTTCAACTGACAGTTAAGTCTACAGCAGATTGCTTAGTAACAATACAGATAAAAAAACAAAAGGCATAGCGGATTAGCCCAATTTAAAAAGTAAGACTGACATACATTGAATCAGGTTTGTGAAAATTACTTTAATTTACTATTACAAAATAGATATCTATTTTGTAATTGTAAATCTATTTCTAGCAATCTTTTCTGAAGTAGAAAGGAACTGTCAACAGCTCAGGCATGTTACCTGAAAACTCACAATAAGCTAATAGATAAATTTAAATCAATTCAACTTTTATAATAGGACAATGTTTAAAATAACATCAAAGGTTAAAAAAGTTGATACTTATTTCTTATGCTTCCTGTAAAGAAGCTGTCTCATACCAAACGCACTGCTAAGAGATACAGATTATTAAGTAAAAATCATAAAAACACCTGAAATTAATAAAGGCAGCAATGATTTTAATAAGAAAAATGTCAAATATGGGATACCCTGAGAATAAAAATCTAGGAATTTAGGTTCATGCTAAATTATAAACAAAATTTGGATAAGAGTAAGGAATCAGTACGAAACTCTCCCCTCCACACACTGATTTTATCCACTGGCTTTCTTTCACTTTTCTAATGAGAAAGGAATTATAATTTCGGAGACTGAAAAAAGTAATTGAATATTAAAAAAAAAATCTAAATCCACATACCTATCTACCTGTAAAGTATATCAAGAATTCATATCCTTTTTTCTGACTGTTTGCTTTTCTATTCTTTTTCCATCTTAGTTTGAGAAGCTAGTTTAGACCCATTATTTTTGCAAAACATGATTTTTATTGCTATTTATACCTACAGGGACATCATCAATCACATGAAGTTTTCATAGGTAGGAGAAAAAATATTTCATAAAAAATCGACTGTCAATATGAAACCAACTTGAGCAAATTGTTACTAACAATAAAACTGATCAAGGACTTACTGCCAAGACGATTTTGGAATAAAATCATAGGCCAATGGGCATATTCTAAAGATTAATTTATTTCTGTGGTGTTTTCCTTTCAAAATATTGCTCATTGATCTTATTTAAGGTTAGAGTTTGTTATAGCAGGACTACTTGTCAACCACGTTCAACCTAAGAGAGAAAACTTCAGCCTATTATACCAAACACCTGAGGTGTAATTAAAATATGCAAAAGCCAATCAAAAGACAACTCATCTGATGTGTGAACATATTAATTTTTCCTCGTGACCGTTTTTCAGACGGCTTAGTTATACTGTAGCATAATACGGGATAATTGTTCCGACAGAAACATCCAAGCCTGAGCATCACCATCTCCTCCACGGTTACAGCAGCCTTACTGTATCCATGCCGGACAGCAGTGAGTTGCATTCCCGGGTAAAATAATGGCAGGAGGTGGGTTGCTGACACAGATCACCCCATCTGAGCTGCACTCCATGTCCTTTTTATTTTCCTATGAATCCCAGGAAAAATGAAGCTAGGAACAGGCTGCAAAAGCTGTCCTGGCAGCAATGACCATGTTTTCCCTGGAGAATGGATGGGGTGCCAAATATATAGGGGTACCAAAGCCCTATGCTACAGCACTGCTTGAGAATTCCTAGAGTTAAAATGAATAATGCACTTTCAAGTGCCAAAGTTCAGAGAAATGCGGAAGGTAAAACTAGACCAATGAAGTGTAAAACATAGGCGGTATTCTTTAAAGGCTATTAATTAAAAATTGTTTGCAACACCACCCTGGTAAGGAAATGGCAGGATCTCTTTGTACTGAATTTCTTCTCACATAATAATTAATGTTCACTTTGATTACTCAACATTTCAACATGCAGTATTTTTATTGCAACATTCTTGTAATATTAATAATGAATATATTACACCTGCTACTTTTCCTTCACAGTGACTGCATGCAACTAATTGTGGGCTGAGAACACAGTATACCTAACCTAGCCTGCCAAAATGAATGGGAAACAAAACATTTGTTACCTGACTCTGGATAAGCTCAATTTGGAATGTAACCTTTCTTTCTATATTGTCTACCCATCACATCATTTTTTTGTTTGTTTGCTTTACAAAGGAACACACATGTATGAAATAACTATAGTTACATAATTTAATACCAATATTTGCATGGGCTTAGCCTGAAAAGGGAGGGCATACTCCCAAAGTAGTGTCCACCCAATAGCTGCCAGCTGCCTGGTTGTGTTCTACAATACTATTTAGTGACTTATTTATTTTCAGAAAACATATTATACAATTTGCCGCAGCCATTGACAAATGCATTCTAAATACAGGAGAATTGCTGTATAAACTCCTACTGGAGCTTGATGATACAATGAAACTAAACTTTGCCTGGAGTAAAGGAACACAAATGTTCGTCTTTATGTCAATTTTTAAAACAACTGCTTCTGAGATAACCTTGCAAGGACCTCTATCTTGATGCACAGAATATGAAATCATAACACCATTGAAAAAAACTCAAAACTATTCATAGGCTTCTGTGCTCATTAACTTTCTGTTAGCATTTTGCTGCCATAAACTTAGATTTGAATTGTAACATTACACAACAGTGGAAGACAAAAGGAAAACCCTGCAAAAGCTCTCTCATGCTACATTACTTCTGCATTATACGCATGTAAGGGACATAGAGGTTGGATAATATGGACTATCGCACTTACTGCTTCTCTGGTAATCCATTTGAATGGAAGCAGAGTATATTTAATCCACTATTTTCTCATCATTCTGTTTCAGAAGCACACCCCCACCTTTAACACATGAACTGACATAAAAATATCTGCATCTCATCATTATTTATAGACTTCTGAGAGGCCATAAGGGTCACTTCTGCCTATAGGACTATTTAGAATACAGTATTCCTATATGATAAAATAGGAAATAAGCAATGAGATTAAAATTGGCTGTGATGTTTATACTACATTAGGAAAAACGTAGGGAGAGATTGTAATGGATAAAGTATACAGTATTAAAAAAAAAAGTTGCGCATTCAGTATTACCTATATCAAATTATCTACCTTGTCTACTTAAATTGCAAAATCGTAGAGACTATGATTTACTGTTTTATATCTATGTGCAGGCTAGGCTTGGGGCTTAAAGACTGACTGAAACTTCACATGGCACAAGCAAAGAAATCCTAAATGGCAGTATCATGTAATGCCAAGGAAGACGCAAGCACATTTCAACCTATTGATAAAACACAGACAGGAGACTGAATAAAAATAAGAATATTTTCAAATACCTAAATTAAAAGTTTAAGTCATATCGTCATTGGAAAGGAATTATTTTTCTGCTAAGCCAGAGAGTCCAATTCATGTGTAGGACCTCAGATATCTTAGTGTAAGAGTTAGAATTTTTTTTATTTTTTTTTTTTAAAGGAAAATTAAGATTCTTTGTCACTTTCCTATAACTAAATATTCAGTTTGTAAGAAAAACCTTTCTAATGTAAGATTTAGGATAAAAGCAGAAGAATTGCCAAGGTTGAGGAAGCACTACCCATATTTGATGTTTTTATTTTCTCAAGAAGAAAATATCCTTGGAGAGGATACTAAGTGTTCAATCCAACAGTCAGTCACTCCTGGAAACTCCAATCCTTTTTTGTAAAATTAAGACACAGTTTGTGACTGAAGTAAAAAACAAAATAAAATTAAATACAGCACCTAGCAACCCTAAAATCTTTAAATATTGGGAAATAGCCCAAAAATATTTTGCTTAAAATGCTATACAGAATTTTTTTTCTTTATAAGGAACAGACACAGAGCTTCTGCATTTCTGTCAATTTAATCTAGAACTATCAGCATTATTGTTATTACTAGATTTCTCTTGAAGCACTGGGTATTATCTAATATTACAAACATTTTGTTAGTGGAAGGACATGCTGTCAGAATGACAGAATACTGTGCTCCTCTTGCACTAATGAATTGCATGCTGTTTCTGACAAAAAGGGGTTCATCAAGAGCACACATTTTTTTCTCCTGGAGAGGATTCAGTTGTTAATATTGGCTGAACATTATTCTACCAAAAGTTTTAAGAGATGATGCTAAACAAATTGATTTGTTTTCTGCATTATGAAGTTCCTCCATCTCCCAAGTTTCACCCCAGCACTGTACTAATGCAGTCCCATGGTTTCTGGTCTTCAGCATGACCAGCACAAAATCTTTTCTCCAAAACAGACTGAGTAAACTGGCACTAACATTTTAGTGTTACTATTCTGTCTCCAAATAAGTATGACAGAAAAAACAGGAGGGTTCAGCAATATGGAAGGAAGATTTGATTATGGTCTTAAAATACGTAAAATGCTGTTGCAAGAAAAAAATGTATACAACAATTATTTACATTATTACATTTTTTTTATCTGGGTATGTTACATTTATGCCTAGCTGCCTGCAACATGAAGCATCCCCTCAATGGTCAACTGGAAAATCTGACTTAACATGTTTATCCTACCCCAAACTGGGGACACGCAACATTTTTTCCTTACTCAAAACCCTGCCTTGGCGTCTGTCGTAGATAGTCTTAACCTGGAGCTCCATTATATTGTGGAGCACTACCGTTTCATGCTGCTTAGGATTTGCTACCATTTTGGGTTTTTTTCTCTTACGATATACTAGAATTGCTGTAGGTTGCAGTCTGTAATATATATTTTAGTCAAAACAAATAAATGTTGATTTGTGTTACAATACAGTATTTTATTTTCCAAGAGCTGAAATTGACTGGAACAATGAAAGAATAACTTAGTTCTTTATTTAATTCTTACCTGAGAAGAATATGTGTGACCATCTGATCCACAAACAGGATTGGTATAAACTACTGGACACTGCTTGCAGTTTGATGAAATGGGACCACCCCTCCACTGTTTATGGCCTAAACCAGCCTCTTTCATACTGTAAGTAAACAAAAAGTATGTAATTCTGATAAGCTGTAGTAAAAATAGAACATATTCAGGGTATTTTAATGAGCCTTTACAAACAGTAAGCCATACATAATGTCAGCCGTAAAGTTTTCTTCTAAGTAAAGAGCTGCCACAGTCTTTGGTATATACTCGCTCACCTCTGTACATTACTCACTGTAGTGATACTTGATACCTACGAATTATTTCACTTTCTAAGACATCTTAGTAGAAAAAGATGATTAAGAAGATGCTTTGGTGACTGTTACACTTCTTATCAGTGAAAGATGCTCGACTTGTGTGGCATTTGCGTGTTTTTGTTGTTATTAAATACGACAAATGAAGCTGTTGTATTAATACTGGTGTTTAAGGAGGTAACATTTAAATATTAAAAAACTGTATCATAAATACTGCTATAGAAACAGGTAGGTGGTCCTTCACAGTACTGTTTGCCCCACTTTGACCACTTCCTTTCACAGCTTACATTTCATAAAATTCAGACTCTAGCACCCAATGTAAACTTCAAAGGAGGAAAAAAAAAAAGGGTAACCCACTGGAATACAGAATTGATCTGCATAAGCATATATGTGTATATTTATACAAACAGATACATATATATATAGCTAGATGGATCATTTTAACCCAGAAAAAAAGCTACACCTGGTCAGACTAAAAGTCTAAAATAAGTTACTGATGCTTCCTCAGAATACTCTCCTAGCTTTCAGTAATTTGTGCCATATGGCCATCCTCAGAGAAACATATTTTCTCTCTATAGCTTTGAATTAATTTTTATTCATTAATTCTTCCAATTGCTTCTTGCAACTATGAAAGCATTTAGTGGCCATTGTATTCGGAAACAGCTGTTTTATGAGAGTTGCCTGATTCATAGACTAACCTAAAATATGCTTTATATATTAATGGCTTCCATATAAATAAAAAACCAGAACAATAATGCATTTTTTAATATTGTGTTTTCTGCTTAGAATTTTAATGAGGAATTTAAAATGATTATGCTTAGAATACAGCAATGACTTATCAGGACACACTCAAGTAGTAAATGTTCAAACTTATAAAAAACTCAAATCAAATCTTTAATGGAGCAGAACTCTTTCAGGTTGGTTCACCTACACATAATCAAGTACTATTTTGCTAATTAGCCATGAATCACTGTTTGAGAAATACTTTCCTGGAGTAATAAAAAGAAACAAAATTAGAGAAAATAAACTCCTCATCCTCTGGTTTTCTGATGTACACAGTAAAAGGCTAAAAGCATACACTTAACAGTAAACTGGTAATGATCAAAACCAAAACCCCGTTTCTGAGCTATACTAATGTTTTTATACTGTTCATAATTTTGGCTGTAAATGTGGTCTTTAAGAAGAAAAAAAAAAAATCTTGTAAGTTGTAGAAGTTTAAATTCAAGATTAGGTTGTGTGGCAAAATTTTGAATTGCACAAATTTTTGACAGTGTAAAGAGGAACCCGAAATGTACACAGAAATTATCAGTTACTGCTGAAAAAGCCAGTAATACCTTCAATTACATGTAGCCTAATGAGTGGTAAAATATCCACACGGGAAGTTTTTATGTCCATCATGAAGTCTACGTAAAGGAAACAATTCAAACATACCACCCTAATTAGTAATAAATAACAATCCTTTTTGCTGAATTGCATCATTTGAAGAATAAGTAGAAACCATTTCATTTCTATTATGGTAAAGAGAAGCAAAGTTCAACTGTATCTTTGCTTATGTAGAATCATAGAATACTTAGGATTGGAAGGGACCTTTAAAGGCCACCTAGTCCAACCCCCCTGCAATCAGCAGGGACGTCGTCAACTAGATCAGGTTGCTCAGAGCCACGTCCAACCTGACTTGGAATGTTTCCAGGGGTGGGGCATCTCCCACCTCTCTGGGCAACCTGGTCCACTGTTTCACCACCCTCATTGTGAAAAATTTCTTCCTTACATCCAGTCTCAATCTACTTTCTTTCTGTTTAAAACCAGTACCCCTTGTCCTATCGCAACAGGCCCTGCTAAAACGTTTGTCCCGTCTTTCTTTTAAGTCCCCTTTAAGTATTGAAAGGCCACAATAAGGTCTCCCCAGAGCCTTCTCTCCAGGCTGAACAACCCCAACTCTCGCAGCCGCCTTCTTCATAGGAAAGCTGCTCATCTTTGTGGCTCTCCTCTGGACTTTCTCGAACAGGTCCATGTCCTTCCTGTGCTGAGCACTCGAGCTGCATGCAGTACTCCAGGTGGGGTCTCACGAGAGTGGAGTAGAGGGGCAGAATCACCTCCCTTGACCTGCTGTCCACGCTTCTTTTGATACAGCCCAGGATACAGTTGTCCTTCCGGGCTGTGAACGCACATTGCTGGCTCACGTCCAGCTTTTCATCCACCAGTACCCCCAAGTCCTTCTCCACAGGGCTGCTGTCAACCCTTTTTCTGGTCACCAGGGACTTCACCTGACCGCCATAACTTTGCAAATATCATTGAGTGTGGCTTAGCAACTACATCAGCCAATTCCCTCAGGACTCTGGGATGCATCTCATCAGTTCCTGTACCTCAACATGCTTATATATGTTCAGGTTCCCCAGGTGGTCATGAACCTGATCTGCTCTTACAGTGGGAGGGACTTTGTCCTCCAGTCCCCGTCTTGTGCTCCCATCCACTCGAGAGGTGTGGGAAGAGAAGTTGCCAGTGAAGACTGAGGCAAAATGTTTTTGAGTACCTCAGCCTTCTCCTCATCTGTTGTTATCAGTTTGCCAGTCTTGCTCATCAGGGGGGTACACTTTCTTTCACCCTCCTTTTGTGGCTGACATACCTTTAGAAGCCCTTCTTATTATTCTTTGCATCCCTTACCAAGTTCAGCTCCAGCTGCACATTGGCATTCCTGACCACATCCCTCCATAACCAGGCAGAATCCCCATACTCTTCCCAGGATACCTGTAACTGCTTTCACTGTCTGTACATTTCTTTCTTGCCCTTTAGTTTGACCAGCAGGTCTCGACTGAGCCATGCCAGTCTCTTGGCTCTCCTTCCCGATTTCTTACACCTGGGGATCGAGAGCTCTTGCGTTGTGTGGAAAACGTCCTTAAAGATCTGACAGCTCTGTTCTGCTCCCTTGCCCCTGAGGGCAGTTTGACTAACTTCTTGAAGAGCTGGAAGTTTGCTTTTCTAAAATTCAGGGTATGGACTTTACTCTTCACCTGACCCATATCCCTCAAGACTGCAAACTCCACCAGAGCATGATCACTGCATACGATAATGTATAGTAATAATGTGACTATTGCTGCTCCTCTCACTTGACAGATTTTTCCAATCATCCACATGAGCTCCAGCGTAATTAGATTATTTAGATGGCTGCGTCTTTCTCTAACTTCTAGTTACTTTTATAGCTCACAATTTTCCAAAAGTGCCCCAGTAGCCTGAGGTTACTGACAGAACCAGAGTCCCAACTACCAACCTGATGCAATTTATCTGAGATACAGTAACTTTAAAACACTGCATAAATCAATTGCAAAAGTTCCAGACATCAACAGGGAGAACACCATTGATCTCAGCAAAAAACAGAAACTGGAAGCAGGATTTGTAAGACACCCAGGGGCTCTTGGTGTAGGTGCTTAAAACAAATCAAAGAAAGGGTTTTAGCAAATCTGCACCCTTGTACACGCCCTCAAGAAGTTTAAAGACAAGAAAAGACAGAGGAGAAAAATAAAAAAAAGCCCTTTTAGATGGAGGAAAGCAGATAAGTAATATCACCCACAGGATGGAAAAGAGAATGACGTGTCTCAGGAAGGACCACAAGGGGGATGGACACTAGAACAAGCTCATAACACAGAAATCACAGGTAGGTGACAACCAGGGGAGGTGTATGAAGAAAATGGAAAACATTTTACATAGTCAGATAGATTGCCTTCTCTCAACTAACTCTGCTTTGTTAGGCTTTTAAATGCAGGGTGTCCCAGGGTACTCATTTAGGGTGAAGGGAGTTATACACGGCACTCACCGGAGACCTTCAGCAGATCACTCTTCTCAAAACCTTGGTTTCTATATAACTGATAATAATTTTCTACAAAACAAATACCTGTATTTTTCCAAACTTGGAATGGCACTTATAATGACAAATAAATTATAAATAATGATACCTTCAAGATATCAATCCAGAGATACCTGGTCATGGAAATGCTTTGGATGGACATCTGTTCAGAAGCTTTAGTACAATGATGCAGAAACTAGATTCTACATTATCAGAGCTACTAAACAGCTATTTTTTGATTGTCAGTCACTGAGATGACAGGCCAATATGAAAAGTCAATTAAAAACAGTTTTAATACTAGTTATGGTAGATATGTGCATTTCATAAAATATATTAATAATGCCTTTTACTTATGTACTCAAAAATTTCCTTTCACTATTATTTAATTGCATCAGATTTGTTCCTATTGACTATTTCTTTGTTACCAGGTGTTGTGTTCAATTTTTTTACAGCTAGGCAATGAGCGTACATACAAACTATTGACATAGAAATAACTGAAAAACTACCATGATGATATAAATCATCTTGAATTTGATGTATTTCCACAACATCATGAACACACAGAAAGACTGCTTAACTACAATATAAATAATTTGTCATCATTTACTTGAGATATGCAGATAAAGAAATATATTTTTACATTTAAAAATATTAGGGAGGAAAACAATTAGTAAATGAAGAAATCGGTTACTTCACTGTAAGAAATCACTCTTCTTTTTCCTCTTCCTTGTATTATTTTTCGATTCAACATGCAAGAAGAAAACCCAGATCCCTGCAACTTGCAGTTAGTAAAATTCTGCCATTTTTGTGATTCCACTGCAATCACTATAAATGTTCTTGCACTTGTTAGCATTTTGCCACAATAAATATATGATGCCATGTAAAAATCAACCTCTTCCACTGACAAATTTTATACTTCTAAATTACCCGAAAAGGGCTCCGGGATCTGTCTAGTAATAAAATAACTATTACTGAATATACAAACTCTACCTTATCTGACATTGTTGACACCTAAAGGCTAAAATTAAATATATGGGTTTAATTTACCAGCAATGCTTGTGATTGCATTAATTTGCATACACCAAATTGTGCATATGCTTTTAGACTGCATATGCAACTGCATGCCTAGAAACATAATTAGCCAATCTGCCCAATTACTGTAGCCTATGTACCTGTTTGCATACATAAACTTACCTTCCAGTATACACAGTGATCGTACCTCCAAATACTTTGAGAATGCTTAATGTAACCTATTGAAAATTTAGCTGCAAGCAACTCTTTGGCAACATGACTTATTTAATGATATCTATAAAATGCATGAGTGCCCAATTCAATTGAAAAAACGATATTTTGTAGCTAGATTTGAGATTCTTCAAACACTGACAGAAACAAATCTGAGTTAATAAAACTCTAATCTTTCAAAGAACTCTTGTAACTTGTCTCTGATAACTAGATTTGCATTTTTTAGAGATTTTATAATTATTCCAATTTAGAGACTGGCTGATTATGTTTTGCCATGGCCTTTGGGGGACACAATCAGGCTGTGTCAGATTAACATAATCAGAAAAAACACTTATATTGCACAAACTAATTTGCTTTGATTTGAATTCACTGGATTTCTTTCAAAATTCCCTTTTCATGTGGAAGCATCCTGGAAGAAAACTATAGCAGTCAATATATTGTTGAGATGTTTCTTTCAAACGTCAAAAGAAATCAAGACATTATTGCCAGACTCTGCGTGTGTATATCTATACTGTTCTGACTTGTTTCATTGTTTTGCACTACTCCTAAAAATCTGCCTTAAGAAACTAATTATAATTGAATAAATCCAAGACAAATAAAACAAAGGTTAATAAGGTTACTATGGGAATCAAAATACAACAAATTTTAGCCAATTAAAATTAACAGTGTTGGCAAGATGTTTGTATTTTTTGATGGACCATCATAACATTTAGCAGGTGCATGTGAGATTATATAAATTAAGCTATTATTTTTTTCCCCAGCAACTGCATGCAAGACACTACATTAGAAAATTATGCAATATCTATCATCATTGTCAGGATCACTAAGCATACATATTCAGCATAATTTCAGAATTTAGAAGAATATTTCTTCCTGTTCATGTAAAAAGAAAGTGATATTTACTCATTTGCACGCGAGAAGGAAAACAAGTAGATATCTTAAAGATACAAATTCTTACTACCTCCTCCCACCTATATGTATTATTTAAAAGGTAAGTTTACACTTCAAGGTAGTTTCTTGCTTTGTTGTCATAAAGCTCCATTATTTTCAGTACAATTCAGCCTACTTTTGCCAAGCAAAGAAACCAGTCTTTTATTCTAAATGTCTATATAATAAACTAAAATCTAAACAAAACAGCCTTATGTATTTTTAAAAAACAGTTTTAAGTAATGCTGTAGAAATTTCCTGGAATACTATTTGCTTCATTTTGATTGAGTGAAAATACCTAGCACAGCATTTTAATGAGACAGAAAAGCAAAGAATGCACAGCAACACAGAAATGAGTTTTCTTATTCTTTAACTTATCTGGAGTTGGTTGAGACGCAAAAAGGGACCTAATACATGAACAGCTGAATACAGTGCCCACGCCAACCTTCTTTTCCATTAGGTTGACAAATGATACAGGTATTTCAAGGAGTAATTTGTTAGAAATTACTACATAAATCACAACGGGAAGGGGGTGGTGAAAAGTTAAGATGTTAAAGTATAAGAAGCGCCTATTAGAGATATCAATACTGTATGATTTTTTTTTTTAAAAAAGGTTATCAGCACAAAGTACATTGAAGGTTTCTCTTAGGACCTCTCAAATTGCTACACTTGTAATTTACATAGTTAGGCACTGATTAGCACATATTTTCTCACACACTTAAAGTATAACTTACAAAGAAGGAATAAGATTAAAGAAAGCTTGAGTCAAAATCAGTATATGTTATCATAGTTTTCCAACCAGAACTGCTATATGGTTGGTCATGTCTTTAGGAGACATACAGCTACAAAAAATTATAAAGAAAATCCAAATTGCCTAAATGAAGGAAGAGAAAAAGAGACTCAGGATAGGTAATTGGCAGATAATGGGCAAATAAAGGGAAAGAAAACCTGGCATAGAGATTTAGACTTCAAAAAAAGAAAAAAAAAATAATAATCAGAGATATTTTTACCAAGGCCCCTAAGTTCCAGCAGATACTCAATTATGTATATGTGGTGTTAAAATAGCTAGTCCATGGTAAAAAAACTCTATTGAAATCCAAAGGAAAAGTTGACCTCTGTAGAAAAAGTTCCAAATATTCTTTTCAAACTGTAAGAGACAGGAGCTCTTTTGAGCTCAACATCTCGGAGTACCCCCTCCCAGCTGTAGGTATACCTTTAAAAGTTCTGATCAAAAACTTTTTAGTTAAAGATCAAAGACAGAAAAATGATGTTCAAATATTGCCTAGAAACAATGACAGAATATAGACTTGTTAAAGTATTAAGAAGATGGTTGTACTACAAGAGATAGCAAGTAACTGCATCAGAATTCTTTAAATTCCCTTCCTTCCCAGCTGACACTACTCCTAAACACCCTAGGAAAATTAGTAAAATCTAGATGACAAAAATGAGCACATTCTTCACACTCATCCTGTCTTTCACATCTTCTTCCAGCATAGACCCCAGGCTACAGAGATAGCACACTCTGGAGCCCCAGTTGCAGAGAGCACGATTTATCCATTATTATCTGACACATTATCTAACACAGGCACTTATATACCATGTAAAGTTAAAAATACAATAAATTTCCACTCAAGTCCAGCATTATTTATGGATGTGCCTACTGCATTCCTATGAAATGATCTGACGTAGTTCATAGAATGAATCATAGAATGGTTTAGGTTGGAAGGGACCTTGAAGATCATCGAGTTCCAACCCCCCTGCCATAGGCAGGGACACCTCTCACTAGACCAGGCTGCCCAAGGACACGTCCAGCCTGGCCTTGAACACCTCCAGGGACGGGGCTTCAACAATGTCTCTGGGCAACCTGTTCCAGTGCCTTACTACCCTTAAAATGAAAAAATTCTTCCTAATGTTTAATCTAAACCTGCCCTCTTCCAGCTTAAAGCCGTTCCCCCTCGTCCTATCACTACATGCCCTTGTAAAAAGTCCTTCCCCAGCTCTCCTGTAGGCCCCCTTTAGGTACTGGAAGGCCACAATAAGATCTCCCCGGAGCCTTCTCTTCTCCAGGCTGAACAGCCCCAACTCTCTCAGCCTCTCCTCATAGGAGAGGTGCTCCAGCCCTCGCATCATCCTCGTGGCTCTCCTCTGGACACGCTCCAGCAGGTCCACGTCCTTCTTATGTTGGGGACTCCAGAGCTGGATGCAGTACTCCAGGGGGGGTCTCACGAGAGTGGAGTAGAGGGGCAGAATCACCTTCCTTGACCTGCTGGCCACACTTCTTTTGATGCAGCCCAGGATACGGTTGGCCTTCTGGGCTGCGATCGCACACGAGCTTCTCATCAATCATCACCCCCAGGTCCTTCTCCACAGGGCTGCTCTCCAGACATTCCCCGCCGAGCCTGTATTTGTGCTTGGGATTGCCCCGACCCAGATGTAGGACCTTGCATTTGGCCTTGTTGAACTGCATGAGGTTGGCCTGCGCCCACCTCTCCAGCCTGTCCAGGTCCCTCTGGATGGCATCCTTCCCCTCCAGCGTGTCTGCCTCGCCAAACAGCTTGGTATCATCAGCAAACTTGCTGAGGGTGCACTCTACCCCACTGTCCATGTCGCTAACAAAGATGTTGAATAGTACAGGTCCCAGTACCGACCCCTGAGGAACGCCACTCGTCACTGCTCTCCACTCGGACACCGAGCCGTTGACCGCAACCCTTTGAGTGCGACCATCCAGCCAGTTCTTTATCCACCGAGTGGTCCATTTGTCGAATCCATGTCTCTTCAATTTAGAGACCAGGATATCGTGTGGGACAGTGTCAAACGCTTTGCACAAGTCCAGGTAGATGACATCAGTAGATCTCTCCTTGTCCACTGCCGCTGTAACCCCTTCGTAGAAGGCCACCGAATTTGTCAGGCATGACTTTCCCTTGGTGAAGCCATGTTGGCTCTCGCCAATCACCTCCTTGTTTTCAATGTGCTTCAGTAGAGTTTCCAGGAGGATCTGCTCCATGATCTTGCCAGGCACAGAGGTGAGACTCTGTTCTATGCATTTCTTATTTATCTACCTAGAAATGGTCACATATCTGAAGCAGATTTTGCTTGGCAAAAATTGGAGATGTGGAAAGCATTCATGCATATCACAGACTTTATCTTCTGTCACAGAAACCACTGCACTCAAACTTTTCTAAAGATAGAGATGTAAGTTGACCCTTAATAGGAATAGCTGTAATAACTCTGTTACATTCTCTGTTTAAACTAGCAGATACATAACGTTACATCAATAAAAACAAGTGAGGCACATAAGCACAAACCATATCTAAATTATGAGACTATTAAACAAATGAGTATTTACCTTTTTGAACACTTCACGCTTTGAACACAACAAATTTTTTTTTGTTTGTATGAATTGGTATAAAGTATTGCTAAGGATAAGGAACGGGACTGCATTTTTGCATGGAATATCAGTATTATAGATGTTATAATATTTCAACACCAGAAATGTTGAACTCCTTGAAATCCACATAAGACCAAAACTGTACTCTCACCTAGTGATACTGGAAACATCCTTCATCCTTACTTTTATCGCTTCAGAATACATACTGAACTACTTAGTGGATAACCAGGTCAGAGGACAGCAGAGTCCAGGGTTTTTTGTTTGTTTTAATAAGAAAGCCACAGATTTAAGTCATTTTCTGTATGACTTTTGTGAACTTTTTGATAACTTTTTGCCTTTTACTCTTGCCTGCTCCACAAATCCCACTTAGAAGTTCTGAGCCACAGAAGCTGTCAAAAATTTATACTCACCCACTAACGGTGAGAGTTGAGCGTAAGTCATCTTCTCACTGTCTCTAAGACGGAAATATGGACATGCAGGTCAATGGAGCATCAAAGCATACCCCATCAGTATCTGCAGTTCGGACCATCAGAATAAGGAAGAATGGCACATATTTCACAGAGTTAACTCACAGCTAACTGCCTGGCTTTCCTCCTAAGGACTGAGGTTTTGATATGGCATGGCTGAAAAACCTTGGCTAGAACTTCTCAGGAAACTACTACATTGTGAGAACGAGCTATGAGAAATTACGTAGAGTGAAACCATGCAATATAACAAAAGTAAGACTGCAGACAGAACTAAGATTGTTGAGACAAGGTCCGTCGGGCAGGAGGAAAACAAGCGACAAGTATGAAAAGTTATAAAATCATAAAAGGAAAAAACAGAGTCAGAAGTTTAAACCGATCCTCAGTTACACAACACTGAGGATCAGCACATTTCAAGGAGCAATGGAAGTCAACACTTGATTGAACTGTCTGGCCAGCAAGAACTCACTGGATAACCTGCAAGAGGTGGAGAGCATCTTCACATTTAGTCTGAGAGCAAATTAGTGCTAGCTATATATCGTGTCTACTTGATGACAAATAATTTTGTACTTTTAGGTAGCATGTATCTGGCTTACAGAGCCTTTGTGCACTTTAAAAATTGCTTGAGCAAAGTGGTCCAGAGAGAGATCATAACTATAGGTTCAGAAGTAAAGAATGCAGTGGAAGAAAAACTTGGACAAAACAGGCATTTGCACATAGCAGAGTCACCCATCACAGGATGTCTGATTTGGCTCTTCAGCATAGTTATTTTGGCCTCCAACATGAGATATGAAAAATTCTTCTATAACATATCAAAATACCACTGCCTCTAGAAAACAGTTAAACTATGTATTGGTTGATCTCTTAGTATATTCATGTATTTTTCAGTTCTTTTGATGGTGGCACTCCTGTTACATCTGTAATTTCTTTCAACAAAACAATAAGCAACAACAGATTTTTCTTTTCTTTTAACTTTTTTTTTTTTAACAGTAAAATATCTCATTTCTCCAGAGGCTATCTTCTATGCAGGCTACCCAGACATATGAATGTACAGGACATCCAAATCACTATGCCATCTAGAGGCCACACTGAGAAATCCTCTTATCATTATCACTGATCATTACTTAGCATGCTAAGATCATTACTTAATAGACATATGCAATGTAAGAAGGTAAAAACCCCACATTTCCTGGGAGACAAGCTAATTTCCTACATCCTTCAAAGCTGACATCATCAAATCTAAATCTCACATTTTGTAACTTCTACAGTACAATGATCAGTGAATTCTCATCAACAAAAGTTAAAATGTAACATTATTAATTTGTATCAGTTGTGTGTAGGTTAGGATTTAAAGATTATAGATAAAATCCTGCTCCCATTGAATTCAGTAAGATGACTCCTACTGACTTCCAGTGGGCAATAGTTTTAGTCTGTTGCATTAGGCTTCACACATCACAACTACAGCTCAGGATGCTGTTTCTATAGCAACAAGAGAATGATTCCTAAAGATTATAAAGGTCTTTGGGGCTAATTCAGTGGTATTAGACATAGACCTTGGATCACAGAATAACACAGAACTCTGCCAATGAGCACAATCAGCATATCTGCATTAGCAAACACAGAGCTACACATACAAACACCCGGTGCTGAAAACCTAATGCCCATGCTTTTCGGGGAGAAGGGTGTGGATGGGTTGTTTTTCTGTTTAGTTTTTTAACTTTGAACTCTCTCTAGTCCGGCATGCTGACACGCTTTAGGTACGATCCTGGAGCACATCTCTCTTTTTTTTTTTCCATTCAAAATAAATTTCTTTTTGAGAGTCACTCCACTATTAAAACCAAAGCAAGGTTGATGATTGGTGAATGATCAGATTTCCACACAGTAGCACACTCCCAATTGAACTAACACACTAATGTAGATGTAAGGGGTCTTTTGCTGCCTTGGTTTTACACTTCAGTTTTTCCTTTTTCTCTTCCTTTTTTAAGCATATGTTTCTTGAGGAAGAAAAAAAGATCTTTCCAAAAGAATATTACACTATTATTTTTATTAGCTCCACTGTACCCCAAATCAACCAGTCGATAATATCAATAAAAGAAAGAAGAGCTCACTGAAATACAGAAGACCAGGAAAATTACCCCTATTCTTTCATTATTTTTTGCTTTCAATGGGTACCAGAATTTATCAAGTTCGTGTCTTTGTAAATTACAGCATCACTGCTCCTTCTAAGGACCAAGTTAAATTGCCCTCCCCACAACACAAAAAATACCACCAGCTAATTTGTGCCAGCATGTCCTACGCTCTCTTGTCCCTCACTTTTTCTCCAGGCTCCACAGAGACTGAAGAAAGGTCCATGAATCTATAAAGCAAGAAAGAGTTGGATGGCAGACACACAGAAACCTGCTAAGACCCAATGCACACATCCATCTATACGCAACAACAATTCCTATAGATTACATACACAAACTTGGGCCTTAACTTTTGTTTCCTTCCTTTTCATGAAGAAAATTATTTCTTCACCAAGTTCCCAGGGGCAGATGCAGCCAAAAGGGCTACAGTAATATAATTCCGAAAAACCCCATGGCATTGACAAGTAAAATCAAACTGCAGAAATACAAACTGCTACAGAATCATAGGCTTGGAATACAGACTCTGCAACATGCACACAGTTTGAGGCAAATTCTTTTTCTCTTTTAGATATCTTATACAACAATGCAGAAGGCAATTGCTCTAACAGTTACTTGCTTACCTTAAATTGTCAGTTCTGTGCAGAACAAAACTAAAACCAATACAATGATCTGGGCTGACGCTTCGTTTAGCAATCATGATAAAAATATGCTGGGTTTAATAAAGATAAATTACCACAGCAAATAATAGTTTCTGACAAAATACACCATAAAATCATACAGCAAAGCTGAGGCCAAAAAAAAGAGTTACTAATGATTCATATGATAGTAGGAACAACTAACGTTAGAAGTTTTCAAGGATTACTGTTTTCAGAAACTGTACAAAAAATAAAAGACCCTTGCACATGAAGGAAGTTTACTATAATAAAAGCTTGTGTATATTCAGTATGCAAAGCAAAATGTCATGCAAGGGCTAATTTTTCTTCCTCTCTAGTGCAACATTTTGAAGGACGTATTTTGTAGGGATATAAAGGTAAGGAAAATAGTAACAGGTGAGGAAACAGTGAAGTTACAGAAAAAGGTATTTCAATTATTTTGAAATTAAATGAAAACATTGTCATTTAAATGATACAGACGCTTCCCTTTGCTAGGTATTATTTTCCCATATTGTAGGTGGTGCAAAATTACCTTGGCAATATTGACTTCATAATTTTTAAGCTTATCAACTCACCTACTATTTTTTCTAATTCACATTGTTTAAACAACTTCTTCCACTTCATAAAAAAATTGACCTAAACATGACTTCTTTCCTTTCAGTGAATATATGCATTTTTACTCACCCAAAGACAGTGAGAAACTCAGGTTCTCCTACCCTACACAGTTCTTTAAGTGCTACTTTAAAAAAATGGCTTTATTATCCTTTGAATCTGTAAAATCTTAAAAGTTTCATGATAACTCTCACTAATAATCGATAGTTAAACCTTTCACAAGCACTGCAGAAATTGACAATAACAGCGTTGAGGAGGTTTGACTAGCTCCAGCGACTACACTGGATGCTCACAATTTTAACTGATTCCAGAACGGAGGCCTCAAATAATTTTATACATATTTTAGTTGATATAATATATAGGTGTGTGATAATTACTGGAGGTGACTTAGAAATTATGTTATATTCACATTTCAAAGAAAAGTACAGCATCGATGAAACTTCCAGGGGCAGAGTGCAGCTGGTGTGCAAAGGATACATTTCACAAAGGCTCCCTAGGCAACCTTAGATGTTAGTTAACGACATTGGGAGAGTCACAGTATCACAGTATTTGTCAGGGTTGGAAGGGACCTCTGGAGATCATCTAAGTCCAACCCCCCTGCCACAGCAGGGACACCTACAGCACATTGCACAGGACGGCGTCCAGGCGGGTTTTGAATGTCTCCAGTGTAGGAGACTCCACAACCTCTCTGGGCAGCCTGTGCCAGTGCTCTGCCACCCTCAAAGGAAAGAAGTCCCTCCTCATGTTAAGATGGAACTTCCTGTGCTCAAGTTTGTGACCGTTGCCTCTAGTCATATCACTGGGCACTACTGACAAAAGACTCTTCTCATCTACCTGGCACCCTCCCCTTAAGTATTGATAAGATCCCCCCCCCTCAGTCTTCTTTTTTCTAGACTAAAAAGACCCAAGTCCCTCAGCCTTTCCTCGTAAGAAAGATGCTCCAGTCCCCTAATCATCTTGGTAGCCCTTTGCTGGACCCTCTCCAGCAGTTCCCTGTCCTTCTTGAACCGGGGAGCCCAGAACTGGACACAGTACTCCAGATGTGGCCTCACCAGGGCAGAGTAGAGGGGGAGGATGACCTCCCTCGACCTGCTGGCCACACTCTTCTTGATGCACCCCAGGATGCCATTGGCCTTCTTGGCCACCAGGGCACATTGCTGGCTCATGGTCATCCTGTTGTCCACCAGGACTCCCAGGTCCCTTTCCACAGAGCTGCTCTCCAGGAGGTCAGCCCCCAACCTGTACTGATGCATGGGGTTATTCCTCCCCAGATGCAGGACCCTACACTTGCCTTTGTTGAACCTCATTGGGTTTTTTTCTGCCCAACTCTCCAGCCTGTCCAGGTTACGCTGTATGGCAGCACAGCCTTCTGGCGTGTCAGCCACCCCTCCCAGTTTTGTATCATCAGCAAACTTGCTGATGGTACACTCTATCCCTTCATCCAGGTCATTGAGGAATATATTGAACAGGACTGGACCCAGTACTGACCCCTGAGGGACACCACTAGTTACTGGCTTCCAGCTGGACTCTGCACCACTAACCACAACCCTCTGAGCTCTATCTGTCAGCCACTGTTCAATCCACCCCACTGTCCATTCATCCAACCCACACTTCCTAAGCTTGCCTGGGAGGATGATGTGGGAGACAGTGTCGAAAGCCTTGCTGAAGTCAAGGTAGACAACATGCACTGCCCTCCCTTCATCCACCCATCCAGTCACGCCATCGTAGAAGGCTATCAGATTAGTCAGACATTACTTCCCCTTGGTGAATCCATGTTGACTACTTCTGATAACCTTCTTTTCCTCCAGATGCTTGGAGATGACGCCCAGAACAAGCTGTTCCATCATCTTTCCAGGGATGGAGGTGAGGCTGACTGGCCTGTAGTTTCCCAGGTCTTCCTTCTTGCCCTTTTTGAAGACTGGAGTGACACTGGCAGAGTCCAGTGCATTAAGTCTAAGGAGAAAAACAGTGTGGAGGATGGAGCGGAGTGGAGACACCGCGGCCAAACTCTGTGATAAAATGGGAACTTGAAGGTCAAATGGAACCCTTGAAGGTCTTGTGGAACTGATAAGCTGCCTAATTGTTACCCTGAGCCAATGATCTGTCATTTTTTGACAAAATGCTATCCTTTAGGTGAACTTTGCTCATTATAATGTCATTGTAATACCAAAACACACCTCCATCCCAAAAGCTACCTGCCTTCAAGGTGCAACCACTCCTCAAGGAGTCTGCACTCTGAATTTTTCATAGTCTATACCTTTAAAAGCAAAGCAAGAGAATTTTACACCAATCATAACAAAAGTATGTATGACTAGAGTCCCTCAAGCTCCACCTGAAAGGTAGAAAAATAGTATAAAAATAGCTTCAGAGAGGAGAGATGTCAGGGAAGATACCAACGTGGTCAGGGAAATACCACCACTGACCACCCCTGACTCCTGGGATCAGTCAATGGGCTGAGCCTCTCTTCCCCCCCATAAGGACACTTGTGGGTAAGATTTGAACACTTGGCTATACCAAGTGCTTCCACAGGAAACTTAGAAATCTCTATAGAGTTGTTTTATAACTTAGCGCATTTGTAGCCAGACTATATTACTAACATCATTAGTATTTGCACGTGCTTTGCAGACAGTAACTATCACCGGCAATCCAAAAGAACTTGTGCATCTGTTGCTTCAATAAACTACACTTTTCACCAATCTAGCCATGATAGTTCATAGAGAACGCAACCCATCTCCTTAAGTGTGGCTGTGCTAGTCCATGGAACGCCACTAGATCTAATTGTGTATGGCGTTACTAATGCATCCGTAATCATGATAGTTCGATATACACATTGAACATGACCGGACTTTTAATGCCGAATTGGGCATCACTCAGAATCTAAGCCGAGCCACCCACAGTCCCTCTGATACAGGCTGGAACGCAAGGGGGTTTATTTTCTGCCAAATTACTTTGCCCTTTAACACAACAATAGGGAATATTAAAAAATAAAATTGAGATTCATACACACACACATCCCACTTTAGTAAAGCAATAATGTATTATTTTAGAAAGATTTTTAATAGTGTATGTTAACTTGTGAACTTAAACTTCACCTTTTGATCACTTGCCAAGATATGCAAATGTCTTTCATAAGTGCTTTCTATGCTAATCTAAGAGTGTGACCTTGTCGTAATGCAATTTTTTAAATCATTTCTCGTAGAGTTATCACCTTTTCTTAAAACTGTTTTCATTTTATAAAGCTGAAAGAGTTATTAAACAGCTCTCAAACCCATCATTTTCTATTTTGATAAGGCAGAACATTACATAGGTAAACTCTGCAAGGCTGACAAAATCTCTCTGAATAGAAATATATTCACTATCTATTAGTGTTATTGGAAAAAAAATTAAAGAAATCAATTTGCGTTCCAAAAGAAAGCAAAGAGATTCTTCAACATGTTTTCTGATAGAGATAACACAGAAGTGAAAACAATTTCCTTTTCCTTTTTACATGATTTAATAAAGAATATTTTTGTTTTAAAAAAATGAACTAGTTCTCTTCCATAAATGAAAATAATATTAAGCACTAGATATAACTGGAAGATTGTGTCAAGTCTGACATTCTTACAGTTTGTTGAACATGAATCTAAAAACTCCCCAATAATAATCAAAGTGCAATAATCTGATTTGGTTAGTCTCATTTAAATTTGGGGCATAGGTATCAGCGTGTTCTGTACTTACAAAACTCCAGGGTAAATCATTAAAAAATTAAACCAATACTTACGTATCTATTATTAAGAGAGAAGTCAAAGTTATTAATTCAGAGCCTATTTTACATAATATGATTGTTTTTGGTACCTGCACTTGATGGTCCAATTACAGATATAGTTCTCATCAGAAAGCATCTTAATGCCTATGATTCATACGAAGTAACTGAGTGAAGCAAAATAACTGAAACAAAAGATAAATGAAAAAAAAAAAAAGAAAATAAATCATAGAATCATAGAATGGTTTAGGTTGGAAGGGACCTTAAAGATCACCTAGTTCCAACACCCCTGCCATAGGCAGAGACACCTCCCACTAGACCAGGTTGCTCAAAGCCCCATCCAGCCTGGCCTTGAACACCTCCAGGGATGCGGCTTCAACAACTTCCCTAGTCAATTTGTTCCAGTGCCTCACCATCCTCAGAGTGAAAAATTTCTTCCTAATATCTATTCTACATCTCCCCTCTTCCAGTTTGAAGCCATTGCCCCTCATCCTATCACTACATGCCCTTGTAAAAAGTCCCTCTCCTGCCTTCTTGTAGGCCCCCTTCAGACAGAGGAAGGTTGCTATAAGGTGTCCCCAGAGCCTTCTCTTTTCCAGGCTGAACAATCCCAGCTCTCTCAGCCTGTCTTCATAGGAGAGGTGCTCTAACATATTTGAAACAATCAAATAACTAATAATCACTTCTACAGCCCAAAGACGACAAACAGTGACAATATTTTCATTAACACTACTATTAGAATGGCCACTCCTACAAGATATACTATTTGATGCTGAATATAATTACAGAATAGTTTTCACTAGAAAATAGCTAATTTTCCTATTGGTTCAAAACACTAGCTGCCACAAAAATGCTCTTTCACCATTGTAAAAGTAGATTGATATTCCACTCATCACATTCAGAACCCTGCAGACATAGTGATTCCCACTCAACCTGCCTTTCTCATTGCTTTACGAGTGCAAGTTGCACTCTTGCTGCCCATGCTCCCAGCTGTTTCTTCCCTCACATGGCATCAGTCACAGTGTCTGCTCAAGAATGAATACAGAAAAGGAGGAAGAAAAATCCATTTATAAGCATCACAGTAATAAATATCTGAAAGCAGGATTTCCATTTTCTCTCTTTAATATTATCTTTGCACATGTCTGCTGTGTCAATCACTTGAATTTGAGGGCCAGCAAGCAGCCTAGAACTTTTGATTTGAGAACTTAAAAAGTTTATTTGCATTCTTCAAAACTTTATCTTAAACTCTTTAGGTAGACTTATAGGTAGAAAATATCAGTTAATTATTAACTTCAAAAGAACATGCTTTTTTCCTTCTGAATAGTAAGTACAGAAGATAACTAAAGAAATATTATTTCTGCAAAGTGACTGATACAGTGTAGGAGTTAAAATAATGTACAGCTTGACCATTTAAGCTTTCAATTCCTTCTGTACTTGCTCATTTTTTTTCCCCAAAACTCATCTGTTTACCTTTTTAAAAAGGTCAATTTTATGTAGTAAACTAATCTCTTATCTACTGGAAGACATTCTCATATTCATATAGCAGTGCTAAAATTATTTCAAGATGACGGTACATTTTTATGAACAGCTTTTGTAACATTCTGGAAAACACATCACCCTCCCAGCAATGACATAACATAAATGCTGAAATGATGCAACTCCCCTCAGGAGAAAAAAATCCCTAATAACATAACCAAAAAATACACCAATCAAAACTCCATTTTCATACTTTCTTATCTATTCATATAATGTATTTGATCAAATCTTCTTACTCTCTAAAAATCCGGCAGTATCCTCTATTCATCACCCTCCAAAGATTTTAGCACTGCTTGGCAGCTCTAATACCTTCTTATTTTTTCTTGTGGGTTAAATAAAGGCTTTTTTTTTTTTCCTCCCAGAAAGGTTACTTCCTCCCCCCAAGAAAACTTGTTTAGATTTGTGTCCACTTATGTTGTCTGCCTAAGGCAGATGTTTCAGAATCTGTTTTCTCTGTTCTATGAGAACTCAGAATATGCAATACAGCTATAAGATTCAGCTTTATATTTAAATAAAATAACAAACAGAAGAACTTGCACAAATTTTATCACTATGACTGAAGATTCCTTTTTTCATTGTTCTCCATACGCTACACATGAACTGTATATTCAAAAATCAATACAAGATACTCTGAGTATTTTCCTACGAATTTTTATGGAATTGTTATTAACAAAAGTTATTCTCTTTGTGGGACTTTTTTTTCCCCCCACGTGCATCAATGACTGAAAATCTCGTAACTAACTTTAAAGTTGTTACGAATATTGATGTGCTTTTAACATATATTACATATTAAAACACTAATTATATCTTTAACTTAAGCTTAAATATTATATTGAGTACTTGGAGAAGGTAATATTTGGTACTGCCTACTGAAAGGAGCATATCTCAGACATGCTTTATTTTCATGTCATGGAATATAGAAGAGTAAGATTTAAACTCTGGTAAAATTCAGCTTCTTACGAGAAGAAACAGAATTCTAAGTGTTCAGTGCTATACATTATTCTGAGAGTAGTCAGTGAGAGAATAAAACGGTAAACACAAAACAGTAGGCAACACCTGGGGAAATACTGTTTTAGCCTTTTCTCAGGATTTCTATTTCACATTTATTAATTCTCTCAGACAAACGTATTTGGCATTCTTGGCTTTATAAGGTCAGCCCAATCTTTAACTGGAATTTAACAAATTCCAGTTTCATTAAAACCAGCTTCACTTGCCAGCACTGGAAGAAGTCAAATGCATTCTGATACGACCCAGGATACTCACCAGTGAAGCTATGTAAAGAAGAGTCTCTACAAAATCAAACTGATGTTTTTCAGCCTGAAGTGGACTGGGGTAGGGAGAAGAGAAACAAGTAATTTTTTTTTTTTTTTTTACTTAAAATGAGCAAATATAGTTGGGAAATAGTGCCATTACGTGTCAGAATGGTTACTCATACTTTCCTACAATGTTGTGATACCATGGCAGACAAATGATACAGCAATGTCATAAACTTTAATACGATCATCTTTTATTATTTTGAGTAACATTGATAATCTCTCTATCTGTACTGTTCATCAGGAATGTGAAATGTATGTACTAATATTGTCTCAGTCCTGTGATGCCTCTTCCCACACAGAAGTGCTTATAAGAATAAGGATGCTGGCAGGGAACATGAACATGTATTTTCCATTTACACAGAACTTATATGAAACTGTCTTCACATTTTATAATTTATATTCAGTAACTAATTTGCCACCGCACTCCTTTCCAAACTGGCTTTCCAAACTCATTTCCAAACTGGCTGCCTCTAAAGCTTTTGCAAGAGCTGACCTACAAAAGATACAAAACAAAGAACACTTTTTCCCACCTCCATATTCATATAAACACTGGTAAACGCACTTTTTGTAAACAAGATTTAATAATCAACTCTTATTTTTCAACTTGGTTATTTCTGGACTTGCTAAAGGAATTGAAATTATTTTCTTGAATTTGTTACCCTTTCTTAAGGAAGGCTTGAAACAACAAAAGGCCTATGGTCCGATCAGCACTGCTGCTAAATTCACGCATATGTTACTGCACTTCTTTTTTACTAGACAACTTTGTTGTGAAAGAACATCAACAGTACCAAATACGTAAGAATCCCCACCACACACAAGGGCAAAAGTTTAGCTCTCAACAAAAAATGCTACAGTTATAATTAAGTAAATCTAAGCAACGTATCACCACAAGGAGCTTACTGATCACATTCAAGGAGTTTGGCTGATCATCATCCCATATGGTAGACCTTGCAGTCATGAATTTATTGCAAACTTCAAAGCACACTTGGATGCTTCTCAAACATATTTGGACTTGAGATATCACCAATGTGAATCAGGTGTAAACAGCTGAATACAATATACAAATAAATCAGCACACCTGGTGATAAAGAATGAGGGCCTTACAAACATTTTTATGATCTTGACTTCCCTTTTACAGTATTCTTTCCAGAAAAATTTCATTATGGTCACAGACATTAGTTTTTAAGTTTTTTCTATTTGCAAGGCTTTTCAGGAGGGTTTGAGGTCATTTGTCGTTGTGTTCAGTTCTATTAAAAGAAAACAAACTCAAACCCTGTATGACTTGCTCAGCAAAACCTACATAAGCAGGTACAATGTAATTGTTTCTTCTGATTTTATTGTTCTCAAGATGTGCTGTCCATATGGTATTTGAACTACGTACACACCCACCTTTCTGAAAGAAAGCTTAAACTGAACATATACTCAATTGCCAGCTGGACAAACAATCATATGGCAATGTTTATTTTAGAATTCATGATTAATGCATGCATGTCTCATATCACGTATAAAATCTTGTTGGTAAGTCTGGCAACATGCCCTGTTCAAACCAAGTAGAGGAAAACAAATGGTATGACACTATTTCATAGAATATAGAACAGTTTAGGTTGGAAAGGACCTTTAAAGATCATCTAGTCCAAGCCCCCTGCAATCAGCAGGGACATCTTCAACTACATCAGGTTGCACAGAGCCACATCCAACCTGATCTGGAGTGTTTCCAGGGATGGGGCACCTACCACCTCTGTGGGAAATCTAGTCCACTGTTTCACCGCCCTCATTGTAAAAAAAATTTCTTTCTCCATGGAGCCTTCTCTTCTCCAGGCTGAACAACCCCAACTCTTGCAGCCTGTCTTCTTCATAACAAACATGCTCCAGCCCTCTGATCATTTCTGTGGCCCTTCTCTGGATCCGCTCCAACAGGTCCACGTCTTTCCTGTGCTGCCAGCTCCGGAGCTGGACACAGTACTCCAGGTGGAGTCTCACGAGAGTGGAGTGGAGGGGCAGAACCACCTCCCTCAACCTGCTGTCCACGATTCTTTTGATGCAGCCCAGGATACAGTTGGCCTTCTGGACTGCAAGCACACATTGCCGGCTCATAACCAGCTTTTCATTCACCAGTAACCCCAAGTCCTTCTCGGCAGAGCTGCTCTCAATCCCTTTGTCCCTCAGCCTGTATAAATACTGGTGGTTGCCCCGAGCCATGTGCAGGACCCTGCACTTGGCGTTGTTGAACCTCATGAGCTTTACACAGGCCTACTTTTCAAGCTTGTCCAGGTCCCTCTGAATGGCAAGAGGATGCCTGGATGACACGTCTTCTTTACAGAAGACTACTTCATGTCTGACTAAATTGATACCATTTCTACTATCATCACTTGCTTTATAACAAGAAAAGGCTTCACATAACACATTAGGAAACTTGTATATTCCGAAGTTAGAAGAAGGTACCCTCAAGACTTTCTAATTTGGATTCCTCTGTAAAATCTTAAGACATCTTTGCTACTTTGGGGAGCCTGCTAAAAAAATTCTGTCTCCAAATAAGTATACAAACAGTAACTGCACAGCCTTCTTCCTCTTTTCCATCTCAAACACATATGCTGTTCCGGTTGTCTTTCATGATGAAGTATGTTTTCAGCTATTCTTGTGCCTCTTTTCTGAACACTCTCTAACTCTCAATATTCTTCCTGAATTACAGGCATTCAAATGGCACAGTATTGTCAGAGTAGTTCCACTAGAATGGCTAGAATTACAACTGCGGTATACCAAATTCAAGATTACATTGGTCGCATCTATGTGTATGCTCCACTGAGGCTGCAAGATTGCTCAAAGGACCTGAGGACATTACGTTCCAAACACCTTCAGGATCCAGTCCACTTTCTGCTCCATACCATTAATAATATTACTCCCACGCTGCATACTGACTGTAAAACACGGAAGAATAGAGAGCACAATATTTGCATGTAACACCTAAACCACGCTTTGTCATCCAGTGCTGGAGGCTGACTACTACATCCGCCCACTATCTAGCAATCTTTAAGGTCATAGCCAACTCAGTGCTGTCTGTAGCACTTTAAACACTGTTTAGAACATAACAAGGTTATTATGCTGGTCCCATGATTCATCACATTCTCCCCTGGGGGGCAGGGGGAAAGCACAACTGCCTTCTCTCGAGTAGGAGCTTCAAAACACCCAGGCACTGCATCACTACAATGTGATTTCATCAGTGTACCAACTCTTAAAATTACTACCAGTATTCACAAATCCCTAACTCATTCCAATTATGTATTTGACATTATCATTTCGGATCCAAATGTCATACTATAGGTTTATTTAAATAGTTTTTCAACACTTAAATGTGGGGGTTTGTCATTCTGATACAGCATGCTTCTTTCTTATCTTCACAATTTGATACATTTATACCAAAATATTTATTAATACATATTGAGATATACACACACGGATGCACATATATTGCAAATCCACTGAAGCTCTGTGGTCTTGATTTCTTAGTGCACAGCTTGTGATAATTTTTGCAATTATCAGCAGAACACACACTATCTCTGTTCACCTGACAAGTCACTGATTTATAATGAGCAAAGCAGAAGTTGACTCTGCATCACATCTCAGATTTAACTTGACAAAATCATGAGACTACAGGGGAAAACAAGTGAAAACAAATATAGTATGGATTATATTAATGGATGTTGCTTGTACAAGCTTTCTCTTTCTGTCCCCTTGCCAGAAATTACCAAAAAAATTCCTGTTGCCTCTTTTCCCCCCCTCCTCCATAAAGAGAAAATGAAGCATATATTTTAATAATTGTTCAACTGGCAAATTGATTTGCTGCACTACTTATCTTTGAATGTTTTACCGTATTGATAAATTTTCATATGTTTTATTGTTTTTAATTATATCAGCTTTAGTTTTAGCACTTCAACAGAAAAAGGGTAAGGCACAATATAACTTCTGGACGCATCCTAAAATCAGCATGTTCAACTTTAATCTCTTAGCTCTGAATTTAAAAACAAATTTCTATTGCATTCACTACAGTTGCTATTTGTCTCTCCTTTTCCACCTTATTTATATTTATGACATTTCCAACATCATCATGTCTTTTCTCTCACTGAGACATGGAGAGAAGAACAGAGAATAATCCATTGTTTACAGGGCAAAATTTACCTGAAATTGTTTTCTAACACCACATACAGCAGTGTATTTCAAGCTTAGTAGCTTATTTTCTTATGATGTATATGTAACACAGAACTATTTTGACACAAAATTTTAAAATTCAAGGAGATGCATAAGGAAGCATATGCCTCTGTGGACTGTATTTAGAAATTCCAAGCTCGTCATTATGCCTGTGAGGAGTAGTAAGCCACTCTTACAAAGAATACATCCAAAGTACTCATGTTCAGGTATGTGAGTATCCCTTAATTGCATAAGTGAATCACGGTTCCTTCAGAGTCTCTTCATAGCTCACAGCCATCCATTTTAATAAATGCTCTTTGCTCTGTACCACAGCTTTACAGTGAATGTTACTTCCTCCCCTGCTTTGGCTTTCATTCTACAGTACTTACACACATTCATCAGTGTTCCTCTGTGTGGCTGATGCTGCTCCCGCCACCTGACAGGTCAACTTCTTAAACATGCCAGTTTTAATTTATTGTTCTCCCCAACTCCAGAACTACCACACCTGTTTTGCTTAAACAGCAAAAAGCACAGAATCATAGAATGGTTTAGGTTGGAAGGGACCTTAAAGATCACCTAGTTCCAACACCCCGCCATAGGCAGAGACACCTCCCACTAGACCAGGTTGCTCAAAGCCCCATCCAGCCTGGCCTTGAACACCTCCAGGGATGCAGCCTCAACAACTTCTCTGGGCAACTTGTTCTAGTGCCTCAACACCCTCAGAGTGAAAATTTTTTTCCAAATATCTATTCTACATCTCCCCTCTTTCAGTTTGAAGCCATTACCCCTCATCTATCACTACATGCCCTTGTAAAAAGTCCCTCTCCTGCCTTCTTATAGGCCCCCTTCAGACAGAGGAAGGTTGCTATAAGGTGTCCCCAGAGCCTTCTCTTTTCCAGGCTGAACAACCCCTACTGTCTCAGCCCGTCTTCTTCAAGAGAGGTGCTCCAACATTCTGATCATCTTCATGGCCCTCCTCTGGACCCACTCCAACAGGTCTACGTCCTTCTTCTGCTGAGGACTCCAAAGCTGGATGCAGTACATCAGGTAGGGTCTCACCAGACCAGAGAGGGAGAATCACCTCCCTTGACCTGCTGGCCATGCTTCTTTTGATGCAGCTCAGGATGCAGTTTGCCTTCTGGGCTGCAAGCGCACATTGCCAACTCCTGTTGAGCTTCTCATCAACCAACAACCCCAGGTGCTTCTCGGCAAGGCTACTCTCAATCCATTCTCCACCCAGGCTGTATTTAGGCTTGGGATAGCCCTGACCCAAGTGCAGGCCTTGCACTTGGCCTTGTTGAACTTCACGAGGTTGCACCGGCCCACCTCTGAAGCCTGTCAAAGCCCCTCTGGATAGAATCCCTCCCCTCCAGCATGTTGACTGCACCACACAGCTTCGTGTCGTCAGCAAACTTGCTGAGGGTGCACTCAATCACACTGTCTATGACGCTGACAAAGATGTTAAACAGCACCAGTCCCAGTACCAACTAATCAGGTATATTACAGGTACTGCGTAATATAGTTCTACCTACCTTGGATGCCAGTTTTAATTAGACAACTTCGAACCGGACTCATCCGAGTCTAAATCAAGAATAATTTTGCTCAACAAGAAAACCATGTAACAGACAGAACCAAGCCTCTTTATACACTATCTACTGCCTGGTGCTGATGAGCAATAAGGCTTGAAATGGGCCATCTGTCTTGAGAATTCCAGTGCTAGCGTTACTTGCCCTTTATTCTGCAGCCAAAATGCATTGTCTTCCTAAAATCATTTCAAAAGCATCACAATATCATGCCTGTACTTAAATTCTAAGGCATAGCACACACTTGGACAGAAAATTGTCTTATGCAATGGTGCCGATGATGATTACAAGTAATCTCTATACAGTATTTAAATTAAAAATGAAGCAGTATTAATTTGAACTGGTTTTTCCTTTGTGATCACGTTAACTCACTTGTGACAAAGGCTGTGACATTTTTAGATGATGTTAATCAGGTGTTAGAAGAGCACTTGCAAGCTGGAAACAACACTGCTTTACAGCTCATGAGATTTTAAGAGAATGATGCCTGTCTGCGTATCAGTGCCTCACAAAACTGGACTTCTGTATTCTGGCACTGGTTAACGGCTATGGCATTTCTATGAAAAACAGAATTCCTTTAGATCATCTAGCCAACTGTCAATTTATTGTACTGTAATCTTCTGAGTGCTCTTTAGATAGATGGAAGAGTGCATATCAGCACCACTTCTCTCCTACCCCCAGAGGGAGGGGGAGAAAGACAAAAAAAAAAAAAAAAGAGAGAGAGAGACCGAAAGGCTTTAATCTTGGTATTATCTTTTCTGTTGATATGATATCTTCTGAATTTATGAATGGTGTCTGATACCATCAGCACATGGGAAGATAAAGCTGACAAGCTGATAGAGATGTCTGCTCAGAAAAAGTATATAGCAACAAGTGCATAGTAAGATGACAGTTGAGCAAAAATGGGTGGTTAAACTATTCACGGAGGATCATCTGCTGCATTGTACTAAATTATTCTATTGATGTTCTTTTACATTAAAAAAAAGACTCAACATTTTCCTTTTTTTCCTTCTTTTGCATACCACTGAAGACAGGCCTTCTAATAGGTCAGGAGTGTTTCTCCTTAAATCTTAGATAGCTAATTCATCTCAAAGTCCGCCTATGCAATGAAATTCATACATATGCATAGAAAGCCCAAAGCAGAGAGTACCATTTCTATTTCACCTTCACTGCGCAACAGGTCTGTACACTGTGGTCAGATATACTACCAAAAATGCTGAAAATTCCCTGGACATGTATAAAAATATCTGTTGACACACTTCATGGGAGGAAAAGGGAAAACTCTGATAAATATAAAATCTAATTCAACAAAGCACTGCACCAGCTAAACTTACTAAAAGAAAGAGTAACGCTTGCGCAGCTCCCATTTTGGCCCCATATTGCTTGTGTTTGGCCTTATTCTTTGAAACCTGATCATATTTTGCAACAATACTGATGTTCACCAAAAGGTAGTTTTAATTTACAATACTCTTTTTCCTCTCTGATAAAATCCAAGTGAGGCTCATACTGGGGGAAAAATGTTCACTTCATAGTTCGGAAATAATTCAGCGTTTTTTATATACTGTGTGGAATTTTAAAGCTTGAAAAAGTTCCAATTTAAAGTAATTCATAGTTGGGTTTAATTATTAGCCTGCTTTTGTCATAGATATATTAAACCCACAGAGGTAGATAGGGATATTTCTGTATTGGAAAAAACCCAAACAGTTTAAAACAAAACCTTGCTATTTTCATTGGCATCTATGAATGAAGCTATTTTTAAAACATGAAGTATTATTTGTGCTCTTGCTTGAAGCAAGAAAATCAAATAGATTAAAAGCATGAGGTTTTCTTGGCTGCTAATTCACACATGTAAATAAAATAGTTCATTTTAAACATGAAAATTTAATATGAAACAGAGATATCCATGATGAAATATCTGTGACAGGATATGAAAGAGAAACAAATTGTCAAAAGTTTTGCTAACTACTGTGATGTTGTCTCACGTTACTTAGTCTGGCATGATAGAAGTTTTCTTTTATGTATAGAATTATAGAATGGTAAGAGTTGGAAGGGACCTTAAAAATCATCTAGTTCCAACTCCCCTGCCATGGGCAGGGACACCTCCTACTAGACCAGGTTGCTCAAAGCCCCATCCAGCCTGGCCTTGAACACTTCCAGGGATACCCCTCTATTCAATGGGGTAGGTAGTAAAATTGTTTCTGTATTCTCAGAACTTCCAAAGAACTTCCGACAGAAAAAAAAATAATGAAGTCATCAAATTTTCCACAGAAAATCAGAGAGAATAGGGGAGATACAACTACTGTTGCTTGGGCAGTGCATAGAGAGGTCACTTAGATGGCCTACCACAGTTCATTTTTCTGTTTCATCCTCATCCAACTCAACTAACCAACTTCCAAGCACCACCACAAGGGAGCCCATATTTACCCCCATTATTGCAGAATCCCATGGCTGGAAGGCTACCAACCGTGCCCAAAGCTGGGCTGAGCCTCAGCAGGTCGTTCAGGGCCTTGCGAAGCAAACTAATAGAGCCCAGTAGTCTGCATCACTGCAAAGACACATTGCTGTCACATCTGTGTTGAGTTGCTCCACTTTGTAAAAGCCATTATTCACAGCAGCAGCGATTTGAACCTCTGTCATCTCTGTGCAACGGGATTTCCGTGTCTGCCAGGCTCTGATAAAATGGCACACAAAATCCCTTTCTCTCTAGTTTTGACCACCAGTTCAATCTGGGACCTGATAAGCTTTTCTCAACTAAGGTTTCATTGAAATTGGTATGTTCCCATGGAAAGTTTCAGTTTCAATTAAATCAGCATTTTTTGATGGAAAAGTCATCACAAAGCATTCCAGTCAGTTCTAGACAAATTTACTAATATCCACCCCAAAAGAGACTCTCACGTCAGACTTCTGTTTCACTACCAAGATGTTTTAGAAAGGCTCTGAGCTTTCAGGTTATACCCAGCAATCATCTTTCTAATGTAGAAACATGGCATGAAAGATTTTGACTTAATGATATCAATATGTCTGTCTTTACTTGGTTAGGAGTGTTAGTGTTGGCCCACCTTAGTTCTGTTGAAAAAACCTTTTCTGGATTCAAAAGCATATTTATTGCAATCTCTAAATTCTTCAGCTGAACAGGGCATTATGTTCCCCATTATGTCTTTATAAAAAAATCTCAATTTGATTCCACAAAATAACTTGCTAGCCAAAAAGCTAGATATAACTTGTTCTTCTGTCATTAAGAAAGTCAGTAAGGTTCCTATTTTAATTTGATTTTTTTTTCTATTAATGTACACAAGCATCCCCAGTCTAGCCTCTTCCTTCCTTTTTCTTTCTTCCTTCCTTAATTACTCTAATGTGGGTTCCATAAAATGGTACCTACAGGATAAAACATAATTTACCCCTTCTCCATTCAAGCCCCCATAAATCATCTCTTACCAGGGCTTATTTCAAGTTTGCAGGCATGACTGCATGAACGTTAAGCCATGCTGAGTGAAAACGAAGTACTGTGAAAGAGCAAAGTAGTACATAAAAATGGAGAAGAGTTATTTGAAGAGAGAGAAGAACAGTAAAGAAAAACATCACGGAATCAAATCCTAAAGAAACAAAAACATGCTATAAAAGGTAAAACAGCAATAATAAATATTTATATGATGGTAACACTAATAGAACCGTAATTCAGCTTTTAGCATTTTGTTTAAGCTTTCACTTCTTCATTCTGCATCATGCAGAGTTTGGAAAATTCCCTAAATATTTTTAAATTGTTTCAAACTGTTCAGAAAAACTGAAAAATAAGATACTTCCAGCCTCAGCTTTTGGTCTGCTCACTTGCTGCTACAGGCACTCCATCTTCATGCAACTGGGGCCCTTGCTGTTGTCCCAGCTGGGCACCCCTGTTATTCCACACACCGAAACACAACATTTATCCTGAATTAACTGCCTAATTTCATCTTCAAAGTCATGACTCTGCAAAACAACGAATTAACCACTCTTAGCCTCAGAGCTGAACATGTTTCCAGATGCTTTGCTTTAAAAGATCAATCACAAATCCATCTTTTAAGTCCCAAAATTGCAATATAGTAAGAGTGACCAAAAGGCTGTGGTTACCTGGGGAAAGGAAAAAAGTTATCTATTGAGAGATGACAAACAAAAACAGATATTTTCTTCCCCCACTGTGGGACACAAAAAGTATTTCGTAATTTGCTTGGGAAAGCATCTGTTTGCACAAAAGCATTATTTTTTTTTTTGCTTTTAAAAATCCTGAGAGCAGACAGTGCTACTTTTTCCAGTGGTATTTTTCCCTTTGTCGTTCATAGTTTGGCTCAAATTTTATTTTTATTGCAGTCTTTATAGGTTCAAGCATATATAACTAACTATATCCTTTGGTATCTGAATAGCTTTGGTAAGAAAGTAAATTGTGGTATCTAACTGGACTAGTGTTCAGTCTGCTGATCAAATACAGCACCTCCTTTTAGAGAACAGCTATACTAAAAACTTAACAGGAAAGTGACCGGAGGCAAAACTTATTGCCAAGAACACATTTGCCACACGTCAGAAAAATTGTCTTACCTGTGTGCTAGCTTAGAGGACTGTTCTAGCTCTCCACACACATTTCTGAACTTTCCATTTAATCTCAACACTGATCAAGAGCGCTGTGGTGGTAATCCCATGTCAAAATTAAACAGGTTCCCAAAATTTGTTTTGAATCTGCTTTCTCATGTATTCTCCCTGTTCCTTCATTATGAGAAGGTAAACGAAACTAACTGAGCAACAATTTCAGAAATAAAGTCCTGTCATAGTCTTTCTTACTAAGTTAGCTTTAATCTAAGTGCCCATTTTTCAGTGTTTTTTTATCCAGAAATCTCTTCAGGTCTTTGATCATATTTTTAACAGCTCTGAAGTGCTTCTGTTTCTGCTATGTGTCACTTATCAAAGTGGCCGGAGATAACAGGGCTATTAACACAAATAAATTGTGAGACCTCACTCATAAAATGATTTCTTAATATTTACAGACTACTCGCTTTACCATTCTCTACAAATCTCAATGTTTTGTTTGCTTTAATAACTGCTGCATCTGCATACCTTTTCCGAGTTCTTCATAATGGCACTTTGTCCTTGTTTGTCAGTAGTACATATAGATAATATTCATTCTAACAAACTACCTTGTTTTACCTTTGAAGGTAGAAGAGGTGAATTAGAGCATGACAAAAGACTTGCAGCGTAGGTAAAAAACCCCCAGCATTTGTACTCTGAAGTAAATAGTTATACGATAACAGTATACTTCCAGAATATAAAAGGAAATTCAGTTTTCCAGAACCCTCAAATCTGTGAGATACAAGGCTGAAATCACCCTAGAAGCGTGGCTGTTGCTGGTTCCCTATGAAAGAGAATTTTATGGGTAGAAGAGTCAAAGTACATGGGTCTCCAGCTTTGGCTATAATAATGAATCAGGGGACAACAAGCCCTCACATCCTACTTCATAACATGCAAGTTTGTTTTATGGTATTTAAGAGCAAGGTATTTAATTCCAATCCAGATCATCTTGGCCGTGCATTCGTACCTTTTATAGACTCCAGTAGCATGCCCCAAAGATTAATAATCAATTCAACCATTCATATCCTCAGGATATCCATTTCCTGTAGTCATATGTTTATTGCTCTACTCCCCAGCTCAAATCTCTCAGATAATCTTTCCTCTTATTTGCCTCTCCCTTGTACCAATGAGTTTGAGGTGGGAGAGGAGATGATGTTTGGGGTCTTCTTTATAAAGAATGTCTAAGAGCAAAAGCTTAGAACACAATTAGTGTTGAATTTAGGGTTCAAAACTTCAAATTTACTTTCACAAGTATGCAAATCTTGGTACTACAAACATTCATTGGAAATGAATGTGGAAGTGGTGAACGCCAAATCAAGGTGAATTCATTCTTCAAGACGTGCAAATGTTTTAAGAACTATTTATGTGCCCAGATCTTCAGCTGATCAAGAAATGAAGTAATCCCTGAATTACAAGTTAACTGTTTTAAGTTTTTACATATATGAAACCTCCGTGACAAGAAAAAGCCCACCTAGGTGTATTCCTCTGTGAAAAAGAGGCATTATTGCTAGGATTAAAATGGTTGTGTTTTACAACAGTTTCTACTTTAGTCTCTGCATTAAAATAATCTAGTTAAGGTAGACAGAAGAATAATTAGACAGCAGAATAGATAAATGATATCACCATGTACAGTCATGCTTGAAAACATGAATCACGTTAAACCACAGTGAAAAAATTAAATGTTGATGAATATATTCTCTAAGATGATAACTTTTGGATTGCTTGATCCATCGGTGAACTAGTTTAGTGGTCAGTTACTCTCTCTATTCCTTTAGCTAGTGGAGAAAAGTTGTTCTGAAGAAGGAGGGAATTAAGACTTCTTTTTTTCTGTTTTTTGTTAGCTTTTTTCTAATTGCTTTATGGAACAGACTAGGAATTGCAAGTCTGTGTCTACTGGTAAAGTGTTTATAAGTATTAACCTATTGCTATTATAACTGCAACTTCAGGTAACAGTCACTCTATAAAATTATGATACATCCTGAATTCTGTGCACTTTTGCAATCCTAAAAAACCAACACCCTACTACTGCAAAATGCGTGTATAAGTTTTACCCCCAAAGTTTACCTGTCCTTGGATGTTCAAATATATCATTGAAGGTCTGTATTTGAAAGAAGACTCCCTCAAAGGAATTGAATCAGAACACACTGGAGTCACGGCTCCTGTGAGTGAAGGTTTCTTCAGGTATAACCTCTTCTCTTCCTCACCCAGAAGTTTTGTCTGGACAGAATGCGAGCATTTATCTGAGATTTCTGGACACAGAATCTGCGGTGCCATGCATCATGCAGATAGTCTGCACATGTGCAATAAACGCAAAGCATCCCTCAAACAACTGTACAGATACTGCCTGAATTAAGGCACTGGATCCCACAGATTCCGGAAGCTTTAAATCCAGCCTAAACTGTATTGTGATTATAAGAATTTATTGCTATTATTATTACTTCTAATACAGAAGTTGCATAAGGGTTTTAGGAAAAGTTTTTGTATGGTATAAGTGTTCTAGTATTTAGGTTAAACCATAAAATGACAAACAAGATTATTTTTTTTAGGCAGTAAGGGTCTGATATAGAATATATAGTATTGTGGAAGAAGACATACCTGTACATATAATATTACTGTTCCTTTGTAGCAGACTACAGCATTTTACAAAGTCAACTTACTTATGACACTCTGGACATATGAAAAGGATTTTGGTGTTTGATTTTAAATGAAAGAGAAAAATATAAAAATGCTACCAAACAGACACAAAACCTCCTTATATAACTGACCATGTAACAGAGTTGAACATTTAGTGACTCCTGACATGCCTTTACTGTCATTAAGTATGCTATTCATTTTCCAAAAGCAGTAGTATATTTTACTGTAAAGTACCAATAAATGTACATACTTCACTCTGTGATGACAAACATGTCCAGCTGCTACAATTAATGTATTTTTCACCATTGGAAACCTTAAATGTATTGTTTTACACAAATGGAAATTAGTAGAATGATTTCTGTTCCCTGAACAATTTCACTCCTACTCAATTTCACACACTTAACAGTTTTCTCACCACTGGTACGTAAGCAAAACAACAGATGTATTCCAAGCCTACAGACACAACTTATGAAGCAAGACCTTCACATAAAATGAAATGCATTAGAATTGATGCTTGCTAGTAATAAAAGCACCTCATTATAATCAAATCCAGATCCACATGAAAATTTTAAAACCTGTAAAAGAACCCCTCATATGCAAGCATCCTGAAGTTTTACTCTGTTCCATTACCAAGTGTTAATTTCAGTAACACTGAAAGGCAAAAAAAAAAAACAAACACACAACACACCAACAAATTCCAAATTAAGTACTAATTGATTACAAATGTTTACATCAGCTATTTTACAATTGATAATGTATTCTAATAAAGCACACTGAAAACTGATACTAACAAGTAATTTGTAAAGCACTACAAAAACAAACAGCAAGCTTTACTTTAGATAGGTATTTGTAAGAAAGGGTATTGAACTGTTCTGAATTCATTTTGTATATTTTTTCTGATAAAGGAATTTTAAAAGATTTTACTCTTCTCATTTTGTGGTTTTTTTTCAATGTTCACATAAATGTCCACAATGAATTTTATTGCCATAGACTACAATTACAGCTTTATAGTTAAGAACAGAGAAATTATTTATAAGCACTGTCTTCATCATTCTTAATTTTGTTAACAAAAAGGCACTCTTTTTAAGTAGTAGATTCTTAGGAATACCGAGAGGGAAAAGACCATATTAAAACAACAACAATAACAAAATAAAAGCTCACAAACCATTTCTTCATTAACAGGACAGCACATACCATCCCCCAGGGTTAGTCAAAAGTTGTAAACTCTAACACTAATGTTCTTGTAACTCAGAAATCACATTTCCTAATTCTTTCCTGTGTCTTAGTTTTTGAACAGAAGTGTCCTAACTTACTGCCTTTTAGAAGGTCATACAACTGAGTGTGCCTTCAACCATGTCAGCAAGACAGAAAGAAATACAGTAAACTGGGATCCATTTTCCTGCAAAAAAAAAATCCCAATCCTAATACGTAATCTCATTGCAAAGGTGGAAAGTAGGACACTCACAATGACTGGAAAACACATCATGCACCCTGATTATCCAGTGCATCCTCTCACTCCTACAGGCCACTGAGAATCTGAACAAGACTACTGGAGCAGGCAAAACATCAGTAGGCCTAGGACTTACTAAATTAACTGAAGTCGCTCTGAATTGGCCTGGATTAGGACTCCACATTTTCCTTAAAAATAGGTGTATTATGGATTTTGAATGGAAAAAGTATAGCAGAAAATATCTGTTCTGCTAATAAATAGAACAGGGAAGTTCTATTTAGGTGTCCTTTATTTCAAATTTGCTTTGATCTCCTACAAAACATATATTACACACCAAGAAAAAAACATATTATATTATATATTATATATTATTATGTATTATATATTCTATTTTAGATGTCTACAGATACTGGTTGGGGTGGTGGTGGGTTGGTTTTTTTTTTTTAAGGACAGTAATTTTTGATTTTTGAAGTTTGGCTGCGAAAAGTATAAATATCGTATGGCTAAGTTACAACCTTAAAAATAGTAAGGCTGATATGGACAGCATTAGTACTGCAATATACACTCCTGCAATCTGTATCAGTATCTTCTGATAGTGTTAGCAGAACTTACTTATAGAGAGAGAATCCATTCCATTAGAGTGTATCCATAACTCCTACTAAAATGAATGGAAGAAACACATGCACACCAAGGAAAAAATAGTCCCTCACAACATATGCAAAACATACGATGCATACCGTTAGTCATCTTCTTTCCTTCCCAATGCAATGAAACAGCTAGTAAAAATGAAGTTTTGCTTTTTTCCCTTAATAAATGAAATTGCATAGCATATAAAAATCTCAAAATATGCACATTTCAACCTCTTTTTTAAGGACACAGAAGTCCAAATTATTTTCTCAACAAGTTCAATTAAGCTATGGCTAAGCAAATTTCCTTTTCAGTACTTTGTAGAGTGTAAGTATGATCACAATGGCATAGTTACACAATAATTGGACTAATCAAAGCTATATAATGTTAGTATTATGAATGAAGTAGTGTTGCTCATTAGCCTATTACAAAAGAATTACTGTAAATTCAGCCTACGTGCAGCATCACTTCCTGTGCAAACAAACACAGATAATGCAACAAGCTTGAAACACTGCCAAGCTGGCAGACTGGCAGCACAAATTATGCAAAGAACCAGAAAGCCTTCAGTAGATTCAATAGAGCTTGGAGCATAAGAATGATTAAGTGTTTCTGTGTACAACTACAAATCACAGTAATGAATCAGACTAAAATTTCCAATAAGGGACTTAACTGCACCAGCTGGCCTTCTTCAGCAGCATTATAATGTGAAATGATGACATCCTAAATAGTGGTGTTTGCAACTTCCACACAATCTGCCCAAAGCAAACCCTTTGTTTTGCTTCAGTTTTTTGGAAGTCTTTTTTTGAAAAACGCTGCAGGACCTAAAGATACAGAAAAGCTACAAGGCTATACTTCTCTGCTTTTCCTTTTTTTCTAACTAAATACAGCATCCTCCATATCAGTTCTAACATTCTCTTTCAAAACTGCTCAGACTACTTAATACTAACTACAGCTTTACAGTTACAGATTTTGTTTCCTTTTTTTTCCCCCCAATCAAAAACTTAGGAGTAGCAAGTCTAAATTGAAACCCCTCTTTCTATTATTGTAAAATGAGAGTGACAAGTAAAATACCTCAAATTCCAAAATATGATGGTTTGGAAATCCAGGATACATATGTCCATACAATACAAACAGAAAATATACATACACATGTGTATATATTTATTTATATCTGTATCTCTGCAGGTATGTACACACATATGTGCATGTATGTATGCATGTGCATTTTTCTTATCGAATGGGCCTCTCATGTACTTGGACTTGGTCATTTTTTATGCCTGGGGACAATCTCAGCCATGCAGTACCGCAGCATGGAAACAGAAGAGGTTTCGGTTTGCTTTCACTGGGGAATCCATGTTACAGTTCTGCAGCCCCTGAAATTTACTCTGGCCTTCTGCCACATCATCCATAACAGATAAAGGTTAACCCACCTCATGCTTCAGGGCCTAACACTCATCACTTCAAAGCTGAGATGGAACATTTTCTTTATAATACTAAGGTGAGCACACTCAGGGAAGAACATTCTGGTAATCCAGCTCATATAGAAAAGTATTTAGACTGGTTTTCCACATTTTTCAAAACCACTGTCAGAAGGCAGGAGTCCGAGGCAAGATAATGGACTAGATGACCAATGATTTGAACCACATCAGCACTTGGAAATGTCATTTAACTCAAAAGCCTAAAGGCAGCTGTAATAAGATTAAGTGCTACCACAAAATCTATCAAACTATCCAACCACCCTACCTTAGTAAATTAGATTGATTAAGTCATATAACATTTTTACCACTATCAGCTTCTGTGAGTCTGTAATAAAGTGATGCTCTTTAACATGCTTTAATAGTGAAACCGTGGTAACTTGAAGACTGCACCCACAGGCAGAAATACTAGAAAATTTTTGTTAATCCCTGAATTCAGGTCCTACTCCACACAAGCCTAGGGGCAGGGAACAATTCTCACTAAACCTAAGTTCACTTCATTATTAAGAAACAGCTATTAATAAACAGCAAAGGAAACATACAACCAGATAGCACCCACCAATCTTTCCTTAATTCTTAAAACAGTGAATTCTGTGTCATCAGGCCCTCTATACTGCTTACCTACCCAGCTTCACATTTTATAGAGGTCCAGTCTGCACACTTCTCTGGAACCTGCCTTGTGGGGCTCTAAGACAAAAAGAACAACTATGATTTTTTGTTTCTTTGTTTTAACTTAGTTAAATGCTTATTTGTTATGAATTCTCTATCTATGACTAGTGAATTCTTGTCATTTTCCAGGTAAATTGCAATCCGTAATCATGGTAAAAGCATTTCCATTAAGTCAACCCTCCTACCTTAACCTTTACAAAATGGGTTAATCTTTTTAGAATGGCGAGTATCATCAGAATCTATTGCTTATTAATATTTGTTGGGAATCAGTTACTCATAAAGACGACCCCAAAAGCTGCACGCTTCTATGACAAGGTAGTTCTATTCCTCTTATGAATACCTTCCCTACATTATTAAAATGACACAGGTATAGGCTGCTACCAAAAGAAGAAGAAAAACCAGTACAAATACAAGACAAAGAAGGGACTGTAAACTACTGTGAGGCATAATCTGCAAAGAGAAAGAAAATAAATAATAAATAAAAAGTTGTGCTACAAAAAGAAATGATCCCTTTTTTCTAAATAATTCCCTAGAGATTTCCTATATCTAATATGTGAAACAAAAACTGGATCTGGAATACCTGAACTGTGTTACAATTGCTTCCTACTCTGAAACCTAAGAATAAATGATTGGAAAGGGTGAGAAATCCAACAGAAACGAAAAGAAAGTTCGAGGTCCTTACACAAGTAATAGCTGTCAGTCTTTAAACATTTCAATTCTATATTAACATGCTATGCATATCACATGGTAGAGACAAGTGCAATCTGTTTCTCCCACAGCAGGGAACTGTTGTGCTGATCTGCACATTTCACATAAACAAACCCCTAAAAAGCATAGCAGGACCTTCACAATGGGAGCAAGGGGCATAATGTATGGTGGGGAATTCATAAAAGAGACATATCTACATTTACCTAGAAAAACTACACATGCATTTAATGCACTGAATAATTTAATGCATCCAAGCATTGACTGATTTAATGTATCAAATCAATTTTACACAGTACATTTCTTTTACTTATGGAAGAAGAAAAAGAAACTATTTTATCAGATTCCACTAAGATCAATCAGCAAGTACAAAGTTAGTCACCAGGTTCTAAGAGACACTCAGATTTACTGGAACATGATTTTTGGCCCAAAACTGTCTTCCAGCTTCCTCATTTTCAGAGCTTATACACCGCACACATTTCTAAGTGTTACTGAGCAAGTCATCACTTCACCAGTTTCTTGCAGTAAGCAGTCCAATCTTGGAACAGACTGAGTAATGACCGGGTCTCAACTGAATTAATCTCATTTGTAAGTTGTCCCCTGCAGGTGGTTTGAGATAAAACCAAAGAGAAACATTTGAAGCAGATAGATGCTTCCTCCCCATCACCCCTTTTTTTTTTTCCACTTTTAAATACTTTTGTTTTGACAAACATGCAGCACCAAAAAAGATTTCCAGTAAATGTAATCCAACTGAAATCACAGGCACTATCTCCTGTTTACTATTACACTTACATTAAAATTCTCTGCTGGGTGGCAACCCTGCCCCATTTTTTCAAGTTTTCTAGAGTCCTGCTCTTCACCTGCAGCTAATTTACTTGCTTAGAACTTCACCTATACACTGCTTAGTTTAGTACAGTAGCCTATGATTCACAGAATGTTATTCTTAGAGCAAATTGCATGATGTGTCACTTCATATTATAACTACTTGTTTCAAATCTAAGAAGAATTTAACAGATAATTTATCAGGACCTGCAAATCTGTGATAGCTTGTTGCTGGACTAACTTTTCAACTTTTCTGAGCCTACTTAGCTACCACCTTTCCATGGCCTTAATGAGTTCCTACGTGTTGTGGTGTCATCACAAATTCTTTTTTTTCTTTGCTCAAAGTGGCAACCACAAGTATGTGAAGATTTAAGGATTTATCTTTACCACCTGCTGCTCTGCATATACAAAGAGCACACATTTCATTGCAGGTATTCTGAAAAATCCATTACCACATACAGCCCTCCTCCTTTGACTCACCCTTTTTTTTATTTCCTGTCCAATTCTCTTCTAGCTGAACATTCACGTAACGTTTTTCCTCTTCCCGAAGCTCACAGGGGTGAACTCATAGTTCCTAGAGATTCCCAGTACTGCAGATTCAAATGATTAAATCTCATGAAAGTGAAGTGATGGGGAGTAGACAAATTTCTACTATATGACAAATATCCTGCTTGTCACCATACCATTCACATCACTGTATCACAGTATTGGCAATGCTGTGTTCTGATATTCTGCAAGTTGTATTTGTAACTGAATGAGGTATACTCTTGCATGTACAGACACTGTACAGGGTTGGCTTTTTCCTCATAAAGCCTACCACTTAACCAATTAAGATAAATTGGAAAGCACAAAGGAATGGTAAAACACCATTTAGGCAAAAGGAAAAGTTAACATCAGTCTCCAGAGTTTCAAAGAATCAATGAAAAATGCTATTTTACACCACACTCTGAATTATTTGTTTATCATGTATTCCAGTGCAGGCAGCTCTCCCTTCCCACAGCAATCCACATGGAAGTACCTGGATAAATAACATTAATATATACCCTGTGTGTTTTCCCCTCTTAAAGTACTTCCTCTTTCTTTCGTAGGGGACAGCTAAGAGCACAGCGTACAGAACACAGCTTCCAACACAGTTATAGCCAGCAGAGATGCAAATGCAATTACCTGCTACCAACAGAAATCTGGCCCCTCTAACCATGCCCCCATACTTTCTAAAGCTCTGGTGCTCCAAACTACTCTCACGACGAATGAACTACAACACTCACAACACCTTTTTGTCAAATATTGTTTGGTCTTTCCAGGACAATACATAAAGGGAGCTCTTGCATCAGGATGCCGTGGCACTGCAGAAGCGTGCTAGAAGAGGACGTGCCATCTTGGAAGTCTCCCAGAAAAGGAAATGAGCCTTGTGTGCACTACCTCAAGACTGAGGGGAAACCATGACTCTCTGCTGCCACAGAAACGGAAGAAATAGCAAAACCATAGGCTTGCCTGACTCACACTACCACAAAAATACTGTGAGATGCAGTAGCTGGTTTTGAAACCATGCAAAGGCAAGCACACTGAGCAAGAGCACAGTGGTAAGATCCCCAGGCTAATATAAATTTTAATACTTCTGGAAACATAGGCAGAATCATCACATCAGTAGAGTGTACTGCCACGTTAATTAATCCTGTTGGGACTATTGTCATATCACGTCACTATATCAGCCTTGCAGATGGCTGGGATATCCACTGATCACATGCTTCACAGTCTGCTACTGAAGTATCTTTAGTAATCCATACAGGACTACAACAGTTTGAAAATTGTACTGTACAGATAAGAACACCTAGGACAGCATGGACTGCATAACAAAATGTCCATGCCTAAATGTTTTTTTTTCCTGCAAGTCAATTTCTAACAAAACACCAAAAGAAATTACTAATGTGATTTATCCATTTGATACAGTCATCAGCCTTCACTGATTAGCAAACTCTCTATGTTATTAACTCAAAGAGTGACAGAATTTACATACTGAAATTTATCAACAAGGTAATAGGGCTGCTTGGAAATACTGTTTCCAGTGACAGAGAATTTAACTGTATATCTGAGAATTTTAGTTTGATGACACTACAGAATAATCTATTCAGCTATAGCTGTATTTCATGCTTCTTTCCCTGGGGTAGCCCAAAGGTGCCCCTAAACCTTTTCTTTATCTTGGGAGTATGCAGATTATCCTCTTTCCTAATTGTCTCTTGACGGTAGTCTTTGACACTGTATCAGTTCACACGCTTAAAACTGCTTTTCCTGTGCAAGTGTTTTGGGAATAATCTCTGGAACATCTATGGTTCTATACAGAAAATACATCCAACTGGAAATTTACAGGCAAGTCTGTAATGTAATCCATGAAAAAGGTCTAAACTATTTTTCAGAAGACATTCCCAACTGCCTTTTTTTTAACAATAATAAACAATTTAAAAAAAGATAAAAGATTATTCAAATTATCCAGTTTTTGAAGAACACCACATGTGCACGCACACATGCACGCACACACACAAAGTGAAAAGGGAAAATTGGATGAAATTTTGTAAAGACTTATTCCCAACAGATTGAATACAAACAACTGATATATTAGAAACGGATACACGTAGGTAATGGAAGCTAACAGTTGATAATATAACCTTTCTCATCTAATTTTTGCCAAGACATAAACGAGTGGACTACTCCTTTGGAACTCGGAAAAACAGATGGCTCTGTTGAAAATTAATATGCAAATTGTACATATCAGTGAAGGAATAAAATCTCGGGATAAAAAAAATTAACAGTGGTAAAGAGATCAGCAGACATGGCTGCTTGTGAATAAGCTATTTCTAATCCTATCCCATGATACTACAGAAAGGTCAGAGACTGCATGAAGACAACCTCTTTAGAAAGAAAACACAAAGCAATTGATTTCTCCTTGAATCTGGTAACATGGGGGAACTGAGAGATATAAGCTTGGGAGACCAGTGACAACTGGCATTGATTTATGGCTCAGTATTGGGACCAGTGCTATTCAACAATTTTGTCAGTGATATGGAGGGTGGGATTGAGTGCACCCTTAGCAGTTTTGCCAATGACACCAAGCTGTGTGGTGCGGGTGACACACTGGACGGAGGGGATGCTATCCAGAGGGACCAGGACAGGCTGGAGAGGTGGGCCCATGCCAGCCTCATGAAGTTCAACAAGGCCAAGTGCAACACCCTACATGTGGGTCAGGGCAATCCCCAGCACAAATACAGCCTGGGCGGAGAACGGATTGAGAGCAGCCCTGCTGAGAAGCACCTGGGGGTGTTGATTGATGAGAAGCTCAACAGGAGCTGGCAATGTACGCTCATAGCCCAGAAAGCCAACCGCATCCTGTGCTGCATCAAAAGAAGTGTGGCCAGCAGGTCAAGGGAGGTGATTCTGCCCCTCCACTCTGTTCTGGTGAGATCCCACCTGGAGTACTGCGTCCAGCTCTGGGGCCCTCAAAATAAGAAGGACGTGGACCTGTTGGAGCGAGTCCAGAGGAGGGCCACGAAGATGATCAAATGGCTGGAGCACCACTCCTATGAAGAAGACAGGCTGAGAGAGTAGGGATCGTTCAGCCTGGAGAAGAGAAAGCTCTGGGGAGACCTCATAGTGGCCTTCCAGTACCTAAAGGGGGCCTACAGGAAGGATGGAGAGGTACTCTTTATCAGGGAGTGTAGTGACAGCACAAGGGGTAACAGTGTTAAATTGAAAGAGGGTAGATTTAGACTGTGCGAGGAATAATACAGGTATGAAGGCAGATGTCAATACGTTTATTAATTCAACCACTGTAGGCAGCTTCATCTAGTCTAAAAAGAGCTTTCAGTACTTACCTGCTGCATGTATACTTAACTTAGAGATGTCCTTTTTTCACTGTTTTCAAAATGTGTGTAATACGTCTCAGAAAACTCAAAATGTTCTCTTTTCAGTTGACACTGACATATTCCCCTGACAGTTCACATGCACTTGAAATTAGACTACCTAGCTTTGTCTGATAATGATTCTTGCACCTTAAATAATACTTTATCAAACCAAAATGTCTAGCTCTACACTAAGGTTGTTTGATATAAACAGTTTAGCTCTACAAATAATGTAGAAGTTTTTTGTTAATTAACTGCAGCTGCAGATCAAGAATAGTTTAAACTTTTCCTTTCACTATGCACTCTCTTGCTTATTTGAAAAGCTACAGATTCATGTATTTAACATAACTAGGCACTCAGAAGAGCATTCCTTGTATCATTCATGAAACTGTACTGGGTCTCTAAAAAGCTTGAAATGATCCTCTTACATCAGATAAGAAAGTCTGTTATTTTCCTTATCTCTTTTCAGCCCCTCCTGAGCAAAGCACTTTCATGCGCACTTATTTCAATCAATTTATTGAAGTTTAACCTTTCTACTATGTTCTGTTTCCCCTAATGAAGTTCAAAAAAATGAACAATCCAAAGTCAAAATGCAACTTGACTCCACCTCTTCAGCAAACAACAATCTCATGACTCAATTAAGCGTATGGTTCAGGCCCCTACATATTCACTTTCTGCCCCAGATAAAGCCACAAAAGTACATTAACATTTTGCCACTCTAAGACCTACATAAATAGAGCATCTGGAACCGTTCTCCCAAAAAAGGTAAGAATAAAAATCATCTACATTTGGATTCCAGAATAACTTTATAATATAGTTGTTTCTTATATTTAGCCAGTCCAGAATGCAAAGAAAACTGGAATTCATAGAGGAGAAAAAAGAAGGAAAAAAACCCCCACCAACTTAAACTATAACAAGCTGTTACCTTCACTTCAGCAGGCAGTTTTGAGTTCTCTAGCTTCATATAAGTGATGAAGTCAAAGTAATATATAGCAGCAGGACATTATCATAATCACCATATTCATTTGGTACCAGCACAGTAGGCATTTCCTTAAATGTATTTGTATCAGCACCTTGCGATATTTAAATACATACACCTTCTAATTTACCAGCCAATCAAAAAAATCAAATATTAAACATTCTAATCAAATTATGCATACATAATTACTTCTAAAATTCACTCCTACTCTGCTCACATGTTGTTAAATAACTAAACTAATTATAGTGTATTTATGTTTTATAGTCAGTCACGAACGCTATAAAAAAAGTCTATAGGATTAACTTTTAAAGTATTTACCTGTGTGTAAGCCTTCGGTGACTAATGCAAACAGCAGTTTGTTGATCCTGTGCAACACAGACCTTATGGCGACTACATTTCATCTTTAAACATGGATCTTTAGCCGGATCTAAAGCTAAAAATAATTTTAGAGAATTGTTAACAACTATCTAGAAACATGCACTTAAGAAAAGAAACACACCACACATAAAACCCACCAAGTATGTGGAGGGGGGGCTGGCCTGCTGCTTGTACAGCATGCCAGACTGAAAGGCACTGATTTTCACCAGGATAAAATGCAGCACACTCAATGGCAACGCAAAATGAAGAGGTGCAAAATTCCTTACCAAGGAAAATGGATCTTCATGAAACATGTAAACTTCTACATATTCTCATAAAATACCACTGGTTTTTTATTTATAAAAATATTAAGTACCCTATCCAACTCTCTCCTAGTCAACATTTGTAGCAAAGGCAATGAAAGACTGCTGGGTTTTATTGTAGCTGAAAAGACTTTCTCTTATATTAGACTTTGCTTAGGACTTTTAGGAAGTTTGCACTCTCATTATGTCACTCAGAGCATCAAATTCCCAAAGAAAACAGTTTTGAATAGGATTCTGTTGCCTATGTAATTTCATGGCATTACAGTCATGTCACAGAATTAGGTTTGTGATTTTCATAGCTCAGAAACCACCACATTTCTGAAATCACAATAAAACCATAAGCCAAAAAGTAATGAAAAAGTCAGAAAGGCAAATGACATTTGATCAGGAACATTTGTTCATTCTGATGTTGGCTGCCACATCTCCCACATACAAGATCTTTTCACAAGTTGTAAGCCAGGATGCTAATAAAAAAAGAAAACGTACTTCCATTCAATTGATATCTTGTCATTCCTACTATGAAATAATAACATCTACTAAGCTACATTGCACAGTAATAATTCAATAAGACATAAATGGTGATGTGCTTGTTCCATAAGCAAATTAATCCAGAGAAGAGGAAAAGCATCCATTCACTAAATTCTGCTGTAGTGTAGCTAAGAAAGCACTCATCACCACATTGTTTAAACAATTGCCACTTTCTCACTATAATCCTCAAATACTGGTATTTCTACCTTGAAAGTAGTTTTCCTTTCCTGCTTACTAACACACAGTTGGGTTCTTCCAACTCAACATTTAAGTGGTAAACAGTGACAAAGTCTGAATTTACTGAGAAATTTTAACTCACATAAGATTTTAGTGAAAGTATACTAAAATATGCAGATGAGTGGTTTTTGTGACTCCGTCCTTAAATACAAATCCTACCTGCAATATTCTAGTCTCTTATTTCTGTTTTGTGGGGCTTTTTTTGTAGCTAGTTCTTTAGTTGTAAATCCATATTCATCCTTGAATTACACTTCACATTACAAATACTAATTTCTAGCTATAATACTAAAATAGCCAAATAATCCTGTTTGTAACTTATTATTAAATTTGTATTGCTTATTTCTTGAGTAACCATGCCTACATGACAATACAGGAAAGTTTCTGCCAACTTATGCTCTCACAAGAAAAACAATTTCTCCCTTCTCTGATCTCCATGGTGTCTTTCAGGTAGATCTAAATATTCCAAAACTATTTTTTTTTTATTTCTACAGGGTTTTGTGTTTTGCTTTGGGTTTTTTTTTTTGTTTGTTTGTTTTTTTTTTTTTAGTTTAACACCCCTCCAAAAAAAAAACCCCAAAACCAAACAACCCACCCTAATAAACTAAAACACCAAAGTCTAGCTTAAAGAGACACCACTGAAAATCCTAAATCACAAAAATAAAGCAAGAAAGCTATAATAACTAGAATTCAGTTTTCCTGTGTTCATTTTCACTTTATATTCCTCATATTATTTCACTCATATTCCTATCCAGTCTTCAGTTATATTTCAGAAATACTCTTTCCACATTTTCCACATTTGCTTATAAACTATATATCTGTATACGTATTTTATGAAAGTTACCTGTCTTCTGTTCTTCATGATCAAAAGCAAGTTTTAACCACACCTCTATTTGAACTGCCACATGATATTATCATAAGACTGACTAACCACGTACCCAGCAAACAAGAACCAGGCTGATCATTAGTTGCAGTTTTGACACATGACTTTGTGCTGCTAAGTATGATTAAATACAGTCTAAGCAGTGACTTTTTCAGTTCTTAACAATATATTCAGCTGTGCAAAATATATACATCATATTACCAACAAAGCAGAAAAGTTATGGAATCATTACTATAATAGTAATTCAATGCAGACGGAAAAGAATTATTTTGTTAATTATAGCATAAGACATATGCAAAGATGCATTCCTCTTCCAGGTATTTTTATTTCTACAGCAAACCAGCCATAAAACCACAATGAGTCATTCAGAATAAGTCTGATTACAACAACTCTAAACAAGTGGGAAGCAAATGCAGAAAATTGACTGAACTAAGAGGATAACAGAGTTGGAATCAAAATTAACGAGAACGTATTCAGTATCCTTCTCTAATATACTTTAGATTTTAGAATTCACATCAAATACTTTCTCTGCTTAAAGTCAGTCAGAATGTAATGTCAGCCCCTAGTAAGGATGAACATATTACCACTTAATGTACTGGTCCAAGTACCTCTTCCCTGAATGTTCCCTGACGGAGAAACTAAGGTAGCAATACTGGAATATGATATTGGCGTACCTTCAGATAACTGTTTTGCAAAACTGAATAGGTTAATGGCATAAAAACAGATGAGCAAGAGAAATCTGGAATGACATAAGGATGCCAAGTTCAGTATCAAGTAGGAAACATGTTTCAGGAAAAGGGGCAAATAGAAGAGATCACGTAGCTTTCCATCCCCATTGAAATGGTTATTTCTTTTCCCAAGTTCTTGGGACTCTGATGGTATGTTTTCACAATTCCATCAAAATTTAGCAAGCCATAATGTATCTTTTTCGCAATGTAACAGGCAGAACCCAACTTTACAACACACTTTGCCTTAATGGCAACATAAAGACGTGTATCAAACCAGATAAGACATCCAGTTTATTGCTGGCATCAGAATGACTTCACCCCTGGAAAAAGAAGGCCAGGGGCCAGAGTTGAAGATTCCATTAAAAAAAACACGCATGCAAGTAAATGAAAACATGTTAACTTTTAAAAAAAAATTATACATCAACAGAACTCCAAGAGATCTAACCAGGAAATGAAATTAAAAAATGGCTTTGAACGCGTAAGTGATGACAGAAAGAAGTGCTGGATTTTGACAGCACTATCAGAAAGAAAACTGTTGGGAAGAAAAAGAGACTAAGAATTGCATTGAGCACTGATGCTCCATTAGGCTTCTTACGGATTTAACAGGTTTTTTCCACCACAGATAAACCAAATTGTTTAGAATTCTGTGTTAAAAAAATACATATCTGTGCAGCAACCATTCACAAATTGCACCTTTTAAATGAAAGGTAATGACAGGTGTTCACTGCCGAGAACCTAACATTAGAAACCAGTTATGCAAGACAACAGAATATCTACAAGGTAACCCCTTCCTGGCCCTATGTTGGTATCAGCCTTGGCTGTGTGCTGCCCATTTTTCTCCCCTAAGAATTTTCTTTGAAGAAAATCTTACAGCTTACAAAAAGGAAAGACTTATCCACAAATGTGGCTAACTGATAACACGTTCTATGCATACACACATTGTTTCATTTGCTACAAAACAGAGAATACGGGGTTGATTGGCTGTTTCTTTTAGGGTCAGAGTTTGTTTTATAAACCAAAGTCAAGTACTGAACAAAACTTGTGTTTGTGTGCACACACCTACGTATTTAAGACATAAAACTTTGTCTTGGCAGCTCTCTCCATCTGCAGGGAAATGAAGAATTTTAAGGCATTTTTGACACCATCTCTACCAATTAGACATTGAAGAATATACCAGCAAGTTTATTAACGTCTCAGAGGTATTTCTTTATAGCTAACAGTTGAGAGGAGAGTCTGAGTGAAAGAACTGTTTTGGATATTTCCGAAGTGAACCATTTCCTGGGATAGACTAGGCCCTCTCCTACCAAAGATTTACGTATCACAGCATCACAGAATGATAGGGGTTGGAAGGGACCTCTGGAGATCATCTAGTCCAAGCCCCCTGCCACAGCAGGGTCACCTACAGCAGGTTGCACAAGACGGCGTCCAGGCGGGTTTTGAGTGTCTCCAGTGTGGGAGACTCCACAACCTCTCTGGGCAGCCTGTGCCAGTGCTCTGCCACCCTCAAAGGAAAGAAGTTCCTCCTCGTGTTGAGATGGAACTTCCTGTGCTCAAGTTTGTGCCCATTACCTCTAGTCCTATCACTGGGCACCACTGACAAAACACTCTTCTCATCTACCTGGCACCCTCCCCTTAAGTATTTATAAGCATTAATAAGATCCCCCCTCAGTCTTCTCTTCTGCAGACACATATACCACTTGGACTCCAAACCAGGACACAATTACTTCTAGAGTACATCCAAACCTTACAGCACCAATGTAGTCTTCCAGTATTTGCCGACACCATGGTTATGCCCTGCATGAAAGTCTTGATCACCTCAGGTGTGGCATACATTCCTTATACAGTAGGAATGGCTATGGTACTGTGTTAATACAGGGCCTACTATGTAAGCAGAGTGAGTATGCCAACAGAGCTGTGGGTGCCAAAATCACAAGACCATCTTTAGATTCAAAGGCATGTTCAACATTCACAGTCTTGCCATCAACATCAACTCACATTATCACTCAGTAACCTGGATTTCTTGTTCTCTGTCAGGTATGAACCCCTACAGAAGTCTTTTTTTCCTTACCTTACATGTGATACATGGCCTCACTTTTTCCAATATTTCTTTGCAAAAATTTCTTAGTTACTGAACTAGTTTTAGTGATGCAGAAGTCACAGAAGAATGTATGTCCTTGGACAAATTTTTTGAAAAGTTGCAGTATCTTACAACAGCAAGGGAGAGACCAAATAAATCACTGATATAAAAATACAGATTTTTGGAATGCGAAAAAGCCAACTATCTGAAGGGTCAAAGTCTGCCTGAACTGACAGTGTAGCTTAGCAAGCCAGAGGATAAAATACAGAAAGAAATCTTTCTAGAAACTGAAAAGCAGTGCAAGCCTTTCTCTTTCTTCTTTCATTATCACAGGCTGTACTCAACCCTATACAATGAAGTACAGATGATCCAAATTTTATGAATATATTTTGCACAATCTCACATTTTTAATTTTAACCTGCTTTTTAAAAATCATAAACTTACGGACAGAATTAGTGACTTTCCCAACTTTGAAAGGACTAAAAAAAATTATATATATATATGAAAGCATGGAAATGGCTTGCCTTTTTTTTTTTTTAAACCTGTTTACTTCATACGTAGAACAAAAAAAAGGACAATTTTCATGGAAAATGAAGGCTAAAACACAACAAAACCATCTTCCAAAACCACAGTCTGAACTTTTTCATGCTGGAAAAGAACTGGACTCCCCTTACACTGCAGGGACATACATGACTATGTCCAGTCTCTACATGGAGTTATCCTAAATATATTAAACTACTATGAAAATGCGCAAGTTTATTCCAGGAAAAGCACCATTGATTTCATCTAAGCCTATAAGTCAGTTAACTAAGGAAATACACGGCATTGAGCCTTTAACTCTTCACTGCATCTTCTAGCGATCCCTGACAAAACATGCCTGCTTTACCCCAGCTCACTCAGAGCATGTGGACTTGTACTAACAACAACATATATTCCTTCCCATTTCTGCTAAAATAAGCAGCTATGAAATAGTACAATGTTCACACCAGAAATATCACAAGTGTCACAATCCCACTGTGGAGCCATTTATGTATCCCTCAGAGCTATTTTCTTCAGCATGAAACAGACATCAATCTGAGTTTTTATCCAATTCACATTTACTAAAATATCTGACGTAGGTCTGATCTTAGCTTTATTAACTAGATAAAATATAGCTTTTAGCTCCTAATATCGAGAAAAGTGTGCCTGCTATAGGTTATTTGCCTATATGCATACTTTACATTTGTCCATATATTTACCTAAAATATCAAATATCACGTTAATTAAATTTCAACAAAAAGAAAAATACAATTGTCACAAAATTTTACAAAAGCATAAAATGCTTTGTAACACCTACTATTTCTCCAAGAGCTTACATTGTAAATGAAAAATAATTCACTATGTGCAGAAAAATTATGGAACAGGATTAGGATCACCTGGTGACTTTTATAGATGGACATGGATTTGTTATTCTCACATGCTAAGGAAGCAATTAATATTCAAAAAAAATTATTCAATTATTACTAATGGATCTATTTATTTATCATATAAATTTGGAAAAGCAATTCAGCAAAGCTTCCCATCATCTCTTCTCTAAATTAATTTACAGCTAGCACTCCCGGAAACTGACATTAGCCAGAACATCATTTTTATTAGGAATATAATAGGAAACTACAATTACAATATAATAGGAAATTACAATTCTCACAAACAAGGAGGGGCTGGTTGGGAATGTGAAACTCAAGGGCAGCCTTGGCTGCAGTGACCATGAAATGGTGGAGCTTAAGATCCTTAGGGCAGTGAGGAGGGCACACAGCAAGCTCACTACCCCGGACTTCAGGAGAGTAGACCTTGGCCTCTTCAAGGATCTGCTTGGTAGAGTACCGTGGGATAAAGCCCTGGAGGGGAAGAGAGGCCCAAGAAAGCTGGTTAAGATTCAAGGATCACCTCCTCCAAGCTCAGGAGCAATGCATCCCAACAAAGAGGAAGTCAGACAAAAACACCAGATGGCCTGCATGGATGAACAAGGAGCTCCTGGACAAACTCAAACACAAAAAGGAAGCCTACAGAGGGTGGAAGCAAGGACAGGTAGCCTGGGAGGAATACAGAGAAATTGTCTGAGCAGCCAGGGATCAGGTTAGGAAAGCTAAAGCCATGATAGGATTAAATCTGGCCAGGGACATCAAGGGCAACAAGAAAAGCTTCTACAGGTATGTCAGTGATAAAAGGAAGACTAGGGAAAATGTGGGCCCTCTCCAGAAGGAAATGGGAGACCTAGTTACCTGGGATATGGAGAAGGCTGAGGTACTTGATGACTTTTTTGTCTCAGTCTTCACCAGCAAGGGCTCTAACCACACCACGCAATTCACAGAAGGCAAAGGCAGGGACTGGGAGAAGATCAGGTTCATGACCATTGAAGGAACGTGAAAGCGCGCAAGTCCATGGGACCTGATGAGATGTATCCATGGGTCCCCTGAGGGAACTGGCAGATGAGGTTGCTAAGCCACTATCCATCATATTTAAGAAGTCGTGGCAGTCCAGTGAAGTTCCCACTGATTGGAAAAGGGGAAACAACCCCCACTTTTAACAAGGGAGAAAAGGAAGACCTGGGGAACTACAGGCCAGTCAGTCTCACCTCTGTGCCTGGCAAGATCATGGGGCAGATCCTCCTGGAAACTATACTGGGACACATGGGAAATAAGGAGGTGATCGGTGACAGCCAACACAGCTTCACTAAAGCCAAATTGTGTCTGACAAATTTGGTGGCCTTCTACAATGGGATTACATCATTGGTGGATAAGAGAAGAGCAACTGACATTATCTACCCAGACTTGTGCAAAGCATTTGACACTGTCCCACATGACATCCTTTTCTCTAAATTCAAGAGATGTGGATTTGACAGATGGATAAGGAATTGGCTGAATGGTCACACTCAAAGAGTTGCGGTAAACAGCTCGATGTCCAAGTGGAGATCAGTGATGAGTGGCATTCCTCAGGGGTCCGTATTGGGCACTGTTCAACATCTTTATTGGCAACACGGATGTTGGGATTGTGTGCACCCTCAGCAAGTTTGCCAATGACACCAAACTGTGTGGTGCTGTCAACATGCTGGAGAAGAGGAATACCATCCAGACAGACCTGGACAAGCTTCAGAGGTGGGCCCATGCAAACCTCATGAAGCGCAACAAGGCCAAGTGCAAGGTCCTACACCTGGGTCAGGGCAACCCCAAGCACAAATACAGCCTGGGCAGACAACGGATTGAGACCAGCCTTGCCAAGAAGGACTTGGGGGTGTTGGTTGATAAGAAGCTCAACAGGAGCTGGCATTGTGCACTTGCAGCCCAGAAAGCCAACCACATCCTGGGCTGCGTCAACAGAAGTGTGGCTAGCGGGTCAAGGGAGGTGATTCTGCCTCCCTACTCCACTCTGGTGAAACTCCACCTGGAGTACTGTGTCCAGCTCTGGCGCTCTCAACATAAGGACATGGACCTGTTGGAGTGAGTTCAGGAGGGCCATGAAGATGATCAGAGTGCTGAAGCACCTTTCTTATGATGAAGACAGGCTGAGAGAGTAGGGATTGTTCAGCCTGGAGAAGAGAAGACTCTGGGGAGACCTTACAGCAGTCTTCCAGTGCTTAAAGGTGGCCTACAGGAAGGATGGGGAGGGACTCTATCAGGAGTGTAGTGACAGGACGAGGGGTAACGGTTTTAAACTGGAAGAGGGTAGATTTAGATTAGATATCAGGATGAAATTTTTCATTCTGAGGGTGGTAATGCACTGAGAACAGGTTGCCTAGAGAAGTTGTGGAGGCCCCATCCCTGCCTGGTCTAGTAGAAGGTGTCCCTGTCCATGGCAGGGGGGTTGCAACTAGACGGTCTTCAAGGTCATGTCCAACTCTAACCATTCTATGATTCTATGACATCAAGATTAGCAACGCATAACATAGGAATCCTCTTTTAACAGAAGCTCTGTGGCAGAAACCACAGAAAATTACCATTATTTCACAATCTGCTCAATACATTGACACGTTCCTAATTTTTCATTCCCAGTAAGATGAAACAGGGAAAAAAGGTTAAGAACGAGGTTTTCAGACTTAAATTCTATTTCCCTCCTCCAAATTTTGTGATTCATTTCTGATGGCCAAAATAAGAACCAGCTAGACATTTTTCTTTACTACACTCAGAAAACTTAAGTTATGTTTTGAGTGGTTTAACTCCTCTAGTTTAAAAGGCAAGTCTGACTTCTTTCTTACAAAGTTTTCACATTTGACAGTGGGAGACAGACAAATATAAATTACCTACAGGTTTTAACTAAAATATTAATAATTAGGTCAAATGCCTAGTTTACAACTCTAGGCAGACAGACACCTAGAAGGAAATGACTCATTTCCTGCTTTGATAAACCCCACAATTCCTGAAAATAAAGACCATCAGTGTCTTTACTTTCCCATTTCGAGGGTAAGTGATTTCTCACCTCCTAAAGCAGAATTTCTCACTGAGAAATGTGTTGGGTTGAGAGAGATGAGCAGAATCCCAGCACTACAATTTCCAGAAACAGTAGGGGGGGAAACCAAGGCAGAGCACACAAACTGATATTGTCATTTAACATGGAATCCAGATAAATGTTTAATTGCAGTTACCAGTGTTAGTGGTTATTTTTTGCCTAAATTGTACAATGACCGGCATTCAAAATTTGCATCCGTGCATACAGGTCTCCCTCAGCCACAGATTGGTTGAATCCACACTGCTGTGGATTCATAGCAAGACATCCCTGTCTTGCTACGCAACATATCTACTGAGAACAAACACCTTTTAACTTCAACAAGAAAATGAATCATTGTGCAGCCAACAATCTGAGAATCATGAATAAAAGTGAGAGAATAAACAGAAATAGCCTACCTCAGTAACCTGATGGGGTTGTTCTGAAAAAGAAGAATCTCAGATTTTTGTTTCTTCTCCCAGGGACTGAATTTCCCATTTAAGATTCACTATATAACATGAAAAGCAGAATGGGTAGCTACAGCTAGATGTTCACAAGGCGCATCTTCTTGTATATGTGTTCCATCTGGCCACATGAATCTACAACTTCAGTAAGAAGGACAGAGAAAAGGTTTTTCTGTAGGTGGCCAAGCAAGTAATTAGGAGTTTAGATTCAAACGCCTGAATCTGGGCTGTCCAGAAGTCTGTTTTCTAATTTGTGAGCAAATGCTTCAACAATTAAAGTGGCCGTGTGCATGGAGGTTGCTTCTACCCAAGAAATACCTACTGTCACGAGTGCTCAGAAGTCTCCATATTGATGAATCAGGAACAATTTTGTAAAGTCTACTACCAAGCTTCTGTTGAGATAAGTCACTGTTCCTAGCATTTTATATTACTAAGCTCTGGTACATTAGCACTGAGTCTCAAGTTGCCCTGCAATGGTTGCAGTTATGCTAGATAAAGTTCTGATAAGCAAAGAAACATCAATAAAAAAAACAAAGAAACTCAATACTGAGTTAGAACCATCTCACACAAAGTACTGCCATATTTCCCTTTTGCTCACTACCGCAACAAAGTTTAAAAAAAGTACATAAAAATGAACTTATGCTGTTTCATAACATGGTACCTCCTATTCTGGGTACTGTTAATGTAAGTTAAAATAATTACTCAAAAAAAATCAAATGAAAGTTGGCAGTCTCTATTCTTCCTCTGGAACAAACCCACTAAAGCTTGATCTCTTTTTCACAGTTTCAGAGTACTTCATTCATTCTTTCTCTACTCCCTTTAAAACAATCACCTCCATTGAACCACACATTTTTTAGTTACTCGTGCAGAAGTTTAAGACTTATTTACATGTTCTACCCCACTCCCCACCCCCACCCCACCCCCATTCTAGCTCACAGAAGAATAGGTATTTTTGTCCTGAAGAAAGGAAACTCCACAGGACATGTTCCATCAAGAGCTTTTTTTCTATTGTAGCCTCCAACTGAGAAACTTTACTCTCAGCAACCTCCACAATGTGATATGAGGGGTGAGCAAGTGGGCAGATAATTTATATCATAAAAATATGTCTGTGTGGGGTGTGGGTGCATGTACCTGCATGACTAAATGTGTGTAAAACAGCTAGTAAGCATCTGTGTCCCACTTGTTTGGTTTGTTTTGGGGGTTTTTTTTTAGTTTTTTTGGTTGGTTGGTTGGTTTTTTTGGGGTTTTTTTTGGTTTTTTTTTTTAAACAGAACTGTTTACTGCTGATTGCCAAATAACCAGTATAACATTTAAGGACCCTCTCATTTTCTTCTAAATTTCTATTTTCTAAATCTCTAAAATCACCAAAATTGCAATCTCTTAGGAGAACTTTTGGCCAAGTTCTGCATTTCTGTCCTACACATTTCATCTCAAATTCAAACTGTGAGCTTAGCAACATCTCTTAATGCACTCCACCATCTTTCAGCATTGTGGTAACCAATGCGCATTAGATTTCTCATCTATGAGACAGATGTTGCAACTTTTCATATACTGATGTTTAGTAAATGTTTTTGTATCTTTCCTATTAAACTCACATTTAAAATCTTTAGAAATTAACAGATATTACACTACTGGAGTGTAGTTTTCCTAACAGTTTTTCCCTGAACAACGGTTATCATTAATTCTACTTATTTACTCAGGTTTCAGGCAAGGTGTGAGTATGGCTGGGTGAGAGTGGGGAGAATATGAAATCTAAAACTTTCCTATCAAGATTTTAAGAGCAATTACTGACTCCAAATTTCTCAAACATTGAGTGCTTACTTTCAGACTTTCAAAAGACATTTGAGCAGTCTACTCCTATGATTAGCAGTACTATTTAAAAAAAAACAAGACAAAAAGACCCCTACCAAAAATAAAACCAAAACAAAACAAAAAACAGACACACACTTTTGGCCCTCAAGAGGTAAGGCACACCAAAATCCCTAGTTACCTCTGACAATCTTTGCCCAGGCCCACAGCCTGAAGCGATTGCATTGTTCTTTTTTCAATGGTTAGCAGTAATGGTTTTGTAATTTCTAAATTATAAGAAATTCTCTCCCTCACAAATATCTGTGAGCTCTGCTTCAAAAACATTCCCATAATTTTGTGTTCTCTCTTTTGGGTATTCCTGGAAATTTTACAAGAGAATAGCTTACCCATAGCCCAAAAGCTGATGTAAATGAGAAATTGCATAAAGTAAATGTCAAATGTCACCCTTACTTACATCTGTGCAAATTCAGAAAAGATCCTATTTATTTAAATTGCCAAAGAACAGAGTTACTTTGGACTCAGACTGGTGTAACTGACAACAAAATTAGATAATTACATCCAGTTTCTTCCATATATAATAAGCAATTCTCAAATATTCTACAAAAATATCTAGAATAGTTAGGACTAGTAGAAATGCATATGCATACTTGCCTGGCATCCTTTAAGATTCAGCATCTTTAGTGCAGCACTTTGCTTTTAAAATACAACGTTCACTTTCTTGATTTGGCAGAAAGAAATACATAACACCTTAAGACTACCTGAAAGTTCACAATAGTAATATATCACTAGCAAACAGTTAAGCATTATATTATCTTTTCCTAAATACACTAAATCGTAATTTAGAGACATGCTGGCTGCATCAGAACTGACTTCTGGGATCTCCAAATGAGACAATCAGGAGAAAGAAACATCTGCATACCTGCAAGAGCAGAACAGCATCTTCTTGAAACTTCTCTCACCTATTATCTCACATGCTAAGATGATTACTCTTGCAAGACAACATGCCATAAGAGATATTTTAATTATTCCAGTCTCTTGGAGAACTGGTCCATTTCTGTATTTAATTATACATTTTTATGTTAAATTAAAGAGGGCACTTTAATCAGACTTTTTTTTTTACTGTAATATACTTCAGCTTTTAAATGCTTTAAACCAACTGAAACAGAATCCAGTAGACTATTCATACAGAGTATCTAATAATATCAGCAAGATACATATATATTTTGAAGAAGCCTAGCATAACAAAAATTATCAGGAAATGTACTTGTAATAAAACTTAATTAAGATCTCCACATCAAATACATTCTGTAAAGAAGTCACAAAAGTTGACATCGTATCTTCATCACAATATTCAGTCAGTTAAGCTTTTCTATACATCCTAGCTCAGACAAATCATCTATAAAAAGTGCTTTCAGCATAAAATACTGAAATTAAAGGCATACCTCAAATGCTTCAGTTTTCCAGTATTTAAAGATATTTCACTGTTACAAGCTAACAACCTCAAATATACCAAACCTTTAAAGTTCCAAATAGATTTAAGTGGCCATTAGGGAAAAAAAAGTAAAAATTTATCTTCTGTAAAATTATAAATGTAAAGAAACTGGACCTACTCCATTAAAAATTTACTTTGTAATGTTCTTTCAGAAGTTTCTCATGGATCACTAGATTCATGTTTGCATGAAACACTTCTGGTCTCCAGATTGAGAGAACCCTGTAGTTTGGAAATACAGACAGGTGTTCTGCAGTTACTAGCTTGCAACAAAGAGATCTACGATTTCAGTCACTTTTGAGTATGCACCTGGGTCCTGACTGATAGCTATCAACACCTGGCATAGCACCGAAAAGAGAGTTGTTGTATACATGGATGGGATGGAGTGAAGGAGGAACACTAGAGGTAAGAAGTCAAGTGAGGTGACTTCAGAGTGGAAGAGCGTGCAATCCTTCAGACAGGGCACCCCACAGCCAAACCTGACCTTTCTCTCCGAAAGGCACCTTGACTCAATATAACAATTTGACAGCTTAGACTTATTTTTTATATCAGCAAATACCGAAAAGTGTCTAATGAATACCAGTGAGCATTTTACTAACAACGTAGGTTTATTACTAGCACAAATATTTTTTATAGTACCAATATTCATCTTTTATCTGACCTAGATTTTTTTTGCAGTTTTGGTTAAGTCCCATTTTGAAAATTTTAAGCTTGTACCTATCCATCTCCCAGCACAGGTTTCAATACACGAGGCAATCCGTTTGTTTTCACCAATGAACACATTTTTATTAATGAAATCTTAGTTTGACACCTGTGACTGAGATGACTTACAGGGACAAAGTCTCATTTAAAATGAGACTTAACTAAATAAAAAACAAAGCCTGAATATATTTAATTGCATATTATGTAGTATATAAAAGCAGAGTAAATGTTCCAGAAGCATATGCTTCCTTTCTTTTCTACTCTTATTTAAAGTACTCAAAGTACTCTCCCTGGAAAAAAAATAAAATCATAAATGTAGCTTCTGGATCTGCCCTTTAGTCCGTCTCACTGATTCTCAAACCTAATATATTCAAGTTCCAAATAATAAAATTGTTTTTATTTACTGCTGGCCATGAAGATTCTGATATGAGAGGTCAAGTGGTTTCTTAAAGTTTCACAGATGATAAATAATAGCACAATTTCTGTCAGTTACATAAGAACTTCAGGCACAACCTTGAAATCCTATCATTCTCTCACAATCCTGTCCATCAAAAAGGAAGAACAATGCACATGTTACTAACAGGAGTTTCACATGCCAATGCCATACTGCAACTCATTTGTCCCGGGATGTATGTTCTTTACACACTATAAATCACAAATTAGTAACAAGTTACGTATACATCAACCAGAGATAAAGAGGATTACAGAAAGAAACAAGAAACATCTTCGTTAAGAAAACAAATAAGAAAACAGGTTTTTACATAAAGGCAACTTTTAACATTTAAAATGTGCTTTAAGAGCTGTAATTCTATTCAAGTTCAAGAAGAACTATGTACAGCCTTTTTTCTTCTTTGCATTCTTTGTTTGGTTGGTGATTTTAAAGGGATTCATTAAGCTTTTTCTTTTTCCTTCACCACTGAACAGTAGTGTGTTATTTCAGATTTCATATTCTTAGAAACTACTTGTATAAGCTATTTTACAAGCTTTCTTATTAAATTCCTGTGGCAAACATAAGAAAGTTCATTAGTCCATGACATGAGCCTGTAAAGAAGCAGCAGTCCTACTACACACCAAAACATTTTCAGGCACTCAGTCCTCAGGGACCAACAGCACCCATGACTCAAGGCAGTTAGCTGGGACATCCCAGCACAGCAGACAGAAGTAGAACTTTAAAAATGAGGAAATTTGCAGGAATAAACTTTAGCAGCTTTGTGAAATGCAAAGAAACAGTTCCACACGCTCAGCCTGTTGCCAGCTTAAGAAGGTCTGACACCCTACCTCTAGCAAGTTACTGTGGCCACGTGACACACTTCCACTTTTCCGAAATAATTACTTGTGGGTCTGAATGGCTACCTGAATTCATGATTTAGCCAAGTAAAAAAACCCAAACAAACAAAAAATAAACTTTTAAATTTATCTTATGAGAATTCAAGATTTGGTGATTCTACAGACCTAACATTAGGACATACAGCAAGGGTGGCAGGGGAGCAGGAACAAAGGGTTAAACTGCTAGTGAAGGAAAGTATTATGGTATTATGGGCTGGGTTTAGTCTCAGTAAAAATCCTTTATATAGCCTTTTTAAAAATAGCTGTAAGAATTTAGAATCCATTCAATGATTCTACAGAAATAAATACTGAAACAATTTGAGATCCACAACTAGAAAAACAGATGTGTACTACCCAGTGAACCTGACTTAGAAGCCAAGACTGTGAACCGTATAGGACAAGGCACTTGCATGGTGTTACCACAGTAGAGAAATTTATAAAAGAGAAATAATAAAGAACCACTAAAGCACAGCACCAGATAATGAAGAAGGAGCACCATTAAAACACTTCTCAGACATCTACAAAAGATCTTTTTAGGCAAGGGCTGGCTGAAAGTAATAAAAAGCAGTGGGAATCTGTTTAACACAGGATTTGGTGTATTTTCTTGGGGAACAGGATTCCTAAACATACCTAAATACCTGAAGCTGGAAACTGTTCACCAGATTAAAATGTTGGCTCAGATAAAAAAAAATGTGCTTTTGTAGGAGGACACAATGAATTTCAAAAAAGAACAGAACTGAAAATCTGTTAAAAATATTTCATGCTTATTTACTATTAAAACTAAACTCTATTTAAAGTGATATCTGATGCATTTTAATTGCAAAGTACTGCAATTTATCTTGAAAGTGATGGATATACATTTCTAGTTTTAAAACATCAATAGTTTTGCTATAAATCTAGATCATGAGTGCATATATCAAATGTAGCAAAGTTAAATCTACATGACTTTTCACAGTCTTCAACTAATGGATCTTCATTAAACTCCCTTATGAATTCCCAGAGCTTGCAAATGAGTGAATCAAATTATTTTATTGAGTATTACTCTAAATGGTTTCAGTTCACAGTACAGAAGTGTATTCACAAATTATAGATATGTGCTTGCATGTATTTGCATACCTTTAGTTACCAAAATTATTACAGAACTAGGTAGATAAGCCTTCACCTTTTAGCTCTTTATGGTTCAACTAAAAATATAAGTGTTTCAAATTGTTTCAAAATCTATTTCTGCTTTAAAATGGTATCTACAATATTTCTGCTGTAATCAGACATCTAACATAACCTGATACTGTAAAAGTCAAAAATAATTCAGTAGAACGGTCTATAAGAAATGTTACAAATATATCTACAAACCAACTATACCTTCAGGGTGTTCATCCTCCATGGAAATGTCATTTCATATTTTTTCCATTACATGAAAATACTCCACTGTTCCTCCAAGGTATTTCTATTGAGCAAAGGAAAACATCCTTTGCGCTTTAAAAAATTATGCCAGTGTCTTTGTGTATGCAATTTTATTCAATAGCTACACTCTTCAAAGTCCGCTACCATCTGTAGTCTATGTACCAAAATGTACCCCGTGTACCAAAAGTATCCTATACATTTTTATATGATGTAAAAGTGGTATACAAAGAAAACATGTTAGCAAGCATTGTTTGTTTTTTTAATTTGAGAAAATATTGACAAAAAACATACATTAAAGCTACTAAAATATTCAACTTGGAATAGTCTGAAACACAAAACATCCTAACTGCTTATTTCTAAAGTCACCAAAAAGACGAAACTTGCCTTCTAGCAGTAACTAAATACAATTAATACAGCATTCATATGTATATAAGCAAAAGATAGGTCAATGGGAACAAGTACTCTTTGGACAAATGTCGGATGTTGCTTTAAGGAATGGCATTGGTGGATTGCAATGCAAGTTACAATATTTTTCCATCTTTTAAAATAACTTACATTTTGCAGCCCAGGAGCGAATATCACTATACATTTTCATAGTAAGGGCTAACCTCCTGGAATATATTTCCATATAACCACTTGTATTAATACCAATGGAATTACACAGATGTGTCTATCTGAGCAATTTTGACATACTTAATCATATTAACGCAAGAATGCCTTTCAAAATACACCGAAGTATAGAACAGTGAATTAAGACAATATTAAGACACTCATTTTATTATCATATGCATGTCTATTGAATCCTTGAGCCACAGACTTTTCAAATACTATGAGAAAAAAATTAACATTAAGGTTTGGGTCCAGATTAAGGATACATTTTGAAAAAATATGAAGATATATAATCCATATACAGTAAATCTATGAAAATCTTCTATGACTATTAAAGCCCTTTCTAAGTCTTACGAAAATAATAACTATGGGTAGACCTCAAATATATGCCTATAGAGCAAGCACTGGTTCCTCAGAAGTACTACCTGCACAATAATACGGGTGTTGTTTAAAAATAATTTGAAAAAGGTTCCCCTGCTGATCTCAAGCGGAATATGGATAAACAAAGTAACAAATGTAAATAATAAGAACCCATTTGTCTGACTACTAGTGAGATCAACAAGGAGCTACATGTATACCAGGGACCTACACAACAACCTAAAAGACAAAGAGGTGTAACAGAGATTGAGGATTTTTAAATGACAACTAACAATTTGAAAATGCAGACACAAAGCTAAATATTCCACCACCACCTCTACTACACGTAGTCAGCTAGGGTTTATGCAGTTTAAAGGTCTTCATATTTTGTTCTTATATAGATTTTTAAAATTTCAAATATCTATGTGTAGTTTCATAATGTAAAGCTGCTATAATTTAAAGCAGAAAAAAAATAATCTGTAAAAGCACTAGTAATTCATATAATCCATTGTTTTCATAGAAAATAGAAAAAGATATCCTGTCTAGTAGACCTGGACTTCAGATCTTTTAATGCCAAAAATATTGCTTGTTTATTCCATATTTTCACGGATTTATAGGTTGTTTCTGAAAAGTCAAATATTGATAAAACAAATAAAAAGAAACAAAAAACAGAGATAAATTAAGGATATTATTTATTTCTGTCCTGAAAGAACTTATCTGCCTGTATCTTCAGCACCATTATTACAAACTTTAACACAACAGTCATGGGAAATTGTTACTGCTCCTGTTTAAACATCATCCTTAGTAAGCAATTTTAGTGTCTTACTGCCAGTTTATCTCCACATTTTAAACATTTATCTTCACTTATAAGTTTCATGTTTTCATTTCGGAAAATGTTTTTTATGGAACGCTCTCACTTGAGAGAGTAACTACTGCACAAACCAGAAGGGCAGAACAGAAGATTGATGGGGAAAACCTCGTAAAGATTCTCTAACATGGATTGCTTAGCTTGCAATAAGCCCTGACAGATCGCAGGACTCCACAGTCAGTCATTCGTGATGTCCACATTCATTGTTTTGAATAGTTCACTTTGGTAAAAGAAAAAAAGATTCAAAACATGTAAGTCCACATGTATGGTTACCAAGGTGAAAAAGCTAATTAATAGTTAAACCTTATTTGTTTTAAACTCAATAGTGAAGTGGTACACAACTGGAGTGGAATGGCACTGGTGCAGTGCTTATGGCACAGCCCTGGAAGGACACTTACAGAGACTATCAGAATGTATACCTAAAACTTAGTTTCTATAGTTTACCAACTCTCACTTTTTCCTATCTCATTAAATAATATAAGGAAAAAAATGTGTTGAGATTGTTACCGCTGTATGTCTCTTATTGGCAAACATAGGGAATCATAAGAGACCTGATTTCTTCAGTAAATCATGAACATGGCATTCACTCCTAAGGAACTGACATTTGCAAGATTGCCATACTTTTAAAGTATGAATGGCTTTTCCCACAAAATATCACCCACAATCACTTTTCCCATCTGATGAGAGAGACTTGACTGTATGAACAAGTATATGGTACTTCCATAGTTATATTTTATTCTTAGGAATATTTTGCTGTGTTTCAAGAAAATCACTTCCCATTATATCCAATAGTAAGAGGAAGCCAGTTCTGACAACACGGAGACCAAGATATTGACTGGAAAACCTTCTTCTACCTTTTAAGTGTATCTCCCAGGTCTAGTCAGTAACGTTATTTACAGGCTTTCAAAAAAATAACAACAGCACGCGAGTCTCTGATTAATAAAGAATATCTGTATGTCAATCAGAGCCTACAAAACATCTAATTCTTGAGAAATTGTAAATCTTTTGACATACAGCTCAATTCAATATTATTGCCAAATTCAATACAAAGACTGTAGCAGTTATTGCTGGAAAACTGAAAAGCAGTGCACTGGCAAGTAAAAATACCTAATATTCTCTAAATGATAAATTGACAATTTATGACAGTGGGAACATTTTTTAATAATAAAACTTCAGTGTACCTTTCATTATTAAAGTGTTTCCAACCAGCATTATTTGGTTTTCAGTTATAAGTTACACAGTAAAATGTAGATCAAACTACTCAGCAAATGGATTTCACTCTTCAGTGTTAATTTTCAGTTAACAAAGATATGAAAATAGAAAGTTGAACTCTGCGGGCATGCTTTTAAAATATTCACTACCCAATACACATTGCATTTTGCAAACAAGGTAGGACAGATAACCTTAACATGTTTTCTTAGTTGCGTTTGTAAATTCAGCAAAGTATTCCACAAACATTAAGATCAGGATCCCCCAAAGAAATCAGAGTAATAGAACAAGCCAGAGTGTGTAGAAGTGCAAATCTGGTGGAAAAAAAAAAATAGTATTTCAATATATCTTCTGAAAAACTAACAGCCAATTGGTGCGATAAAAAAAAAAGTCCTAAGTAAAATTTACAGTGTATTCAATGTCTTCTGATGAAAGATTTTGCCACCAATAAGTGATTAAAGTATAACCTATTCCAGTTCCCATACTAAAAACATATTTGCAGACCATGTCCCTCTATAGAAAACCAAAGAAAAAAAGGAATTAACTAAAGGTTCTTTGTAGCGAAGTGATAGGCCTGCTTCTTAGATGAGGTACTTCACCAACAGAAAGGAATGGTTTTCTCTGAGGAGTCAGAAGACTAAAGTCAAGTACTTTTCCTAATGTATTAGTATATAACAAAGAGATGCACGGTCTGTGAAATTGTCAGGTTGTAAAATATTCAGGCTGCCATGGATCTAAATTAACATTTACAAATTTCCACAATCCAGAAGAAAATAATCACAATTCACAGAGTAGTGGTAACACAAATGTGACTTTTTTCCCCTCCCTCTACTCCTCTATCCCACAAACTGGCAAAACAAGCTGTGCGCATTCATTTAAGAAATTAAGACATTTCCTTTCCCAGGCTTACTACAGTAATCCTGAATTAAAGTGACAAAAGCATAGAACATGGTACAAAGTCCATCTCTAAGAGATGTGGTTGCAATAAAATACAATTCATTATCTAACTCCCTTAAAAGTCAGTATCCATCATGGAGAAAGTTCCTTAAATGGAATAAGCATTATTTTTGCAACATACTTTTATTTCAGTCTCTTGTGTAGAAGCCCCTACACTGCTTCTTCATTGCATTTGTGCCATTGGCATTACCAGAAAAGACAGTCTCTGAAGTGTTCTTTGTAGCAGTTTAAAATAAGTATCAAGATTCTCAGTTTCACAATAGCAGTCATACATTTTGAAACAATGCACATAATATTTACTGTCAATATAATCCACTTTAAGTTCTAATGCCTGGGGAAGAAATGTTAAATGTGAAAATTTGCTGCATTTGCTCAAATTATTCTAAGGGTGATATTGCTGTACTGTAGCATTCTCAAAGCTCCATCTGTGTTTTGCCCCAAGACAGATCACTTGAACATGACAGAGACTTCCAAAACTGTTTTTCTAGACCTTCTTTTATCAGACAGATATAAAAAGACTTTCAACATTTTAATGAATATTTTTAACTGCAAAAGACAAACATCAGATTGCACACCTTTTTCTTCAAATGTCCTACTGAAAGCACAACAGTGCTTAACTTAAATATATAAATAAAACAAAACAAAACCTCCCAAACCCCATGAACTTGTTTATATGAGGGAAACTTTAGCTACTTTGGAGGCTTCTAATGCTCCCGTCTCTGTCTCTAATCAATGAAAGTTTGCAAAAATCACAGATATAAAATGATAGTTAGGCTGAATTTCTGGCCCTCTTTAAATCAACCAATTGATGACACAATTTTGTAGGTATTCTGGAACACGAGCACAATTATAAATACTTAAATTTTATCCCATACATACAGCTAGTAGCAGAAACTCACCTTGATCAAATGGTTTACCGGGACTCCATGTACGAAAATAATCATCCTGGAGAGGGAGAAACAACCTACATTTAGTAAAACGTAAGGAATCAATGCATACATTAAAAACGCACGTAATAATGAAAGACAGAAGACATATACCAACCTCTACTTCCTATAAAAGGTAAGCAGTAAAAAAACAAATGAGAAAAAGATTACAGTCATCATAATGGGACAAGTTACTCATATAGAATAAAACAGTGTAATTCAGAGGCCATTTGCACTTATTAAGTAAAAATGCTATCAAACAATGTTACTAGCATTTAAAATAGAAAAAGTATTTCTCCAATGCTTATATTGGTAAAGTTTCTAACACCACTTTTAAAATGTTACGGAAGTTTTCCTGCACTTTAAGTTCTAAAGTATTGAAAAGTTTAATTACGTTTTCCATTAATGATTTCTCAAAACCAAAGTTCCAAAGTCATCACCAATAAAATATAACTACATTTTAAAGAATGATACATGAACTTTAGAAAAATAAATATTCTGGTATGTAGTTTTCAACTGCATCAGTAAGATCTATCATTAAATAAGTAATTAGCACTATTTTCTACAAATCATCTTCCTAAACATAAAATATCCTCCTAATTATGTCATCAGCTGTATTAGGCTACAATTTCAAGAAGGGAAAACTTATATTAACTAAATTGCTTTCAAGATTTTAAGAAATTTAATAATAAATTACAAAATCATAGCTGAGGCGTAAATAAACTGATCTGCACACCTCAGATAATAGGTGGAGCAGAAAAACGACTAGAATTATTTATTATTATGCCTTAATTTAACTTGCTATTCTCTAGAAAAGAACATTAAAATGACTATACCCAACATCTAAACATCTGCATAAATGTCACATCCAGCAGTTCCATCCCACTCGCTAAAAGATCACCAAGACCATCATAAAGAAACCTCAATTTATAAAAATTTAACTACTGGGAACATGTGAGTCTCATACAGTTGTCAAAGCCACATAATTACAACTTAAAAATTATCAAGGATCAAGCACATTTTTACAGGAACAAAACACTCTTTCGGTTTCAATAGTTCAACAGTTTTACCTCAAACGGCAAAAAAAAGCAGTTGCAGCCCAAACTGTATTTCACTGATAATGTTTTATTAGTGAAAATGTTGTTATGGGAATGTGTGCTTTGAAAGAGGAAGAAAGAAACGAGCAGAACCTGGAAGTGCAGAATAGAACCATAGTTCTGTACCAATACTTTCACATTCCTTTACTCCAATGCCGCACACACTAACAATCTATGAATCAGTGTGTTATTTGCCTTTTTAATTGCTATTTTTTGAAAGTAAATAAATACAGAAAGGCATATGGAATGATTTAATTTTTTTAATCATGTAAGAGATGCAAAAATTACAATGATAGTGTTTTCCAATTATAACCCTCCCAATAGTAACTATGGAGATGTTACTCCTACAGTGGTGTTCTGAACAGGTTTGAGCCATCTTTAATGCAATGCTGTTCCATTAATCACATCACACTGGCAAAACTTTCAATTCTTGAGAAAACATGAAAGTGGTAGATTCTCTTTCCGTTTCGACTACATCAGTAAAGTTCACATGCAATGAGCCTATTCGGACAACATGTTTGTTATTAAAATGCAGAAAAGTTGGAATAATTAGAACATAAGGCTATTAGAACAAAAGAGCAGTCATCCTAAGTGAGACCAAAACCCCTTCAAACAAAAAGCATCTTGCATTATGCTTACGGAAGCGGAGCATGTATAAATTACAAGTTCTCAAGCTGGCCTCAAACCAACCAGACAATAAATCAATTCTTGTTCATCTTTGTACTACAGACAACTTCACAGATCCCAAATATAACATCATCGCTTGGGCATTTCTACAAGTAAGACTCTTAGCTGACTGACTTCTGTCTACAAAGCCACCCCATACCTTTCCTGTTACCATTCTCTGAATCTTTTCCAAGACTTTTTTTTAATATGGTATGACTACAGTTGTGCAGAGCATTCAGGATGAAGCAGCACTATGCATCTATACACAACACAATAACACTGTTTTGTTCTGTATTCTTCTCGCCATTATGCCTACCCCTCCATTTTCTTCTTTGGTCAGGGGAGGGCAAGGAGGGGGTGTTTGTGTTTTTTAATCTTAAATCCAAAATATATATACCCGTATACCATATGTATCTATACTGATTTTGCTAAAGAGTTAATTTTTCACATCACCTGTTACTTAAAGAAAGTCCGTTATTGGACATGTTAAACAAAATCTTTATGTGCCTCTAAAACTGAAAAAACAGTTAACTGATTCTCAAATGAAGTAAGGAAACTGCTTCAATAAATTGCAGTTCCACAATTTTACACATATTCCTAAAGCTGTTTAACCTATCTTGTGTATAAGAATGCAGCTTTCTGTTACCTTCAGACTTTTCCTGATCTTCAGTCAATAAGAGCTTGATTATTATAATGTTCAATATCCTCTTTAGAACACCGCCCAAGATAATATAATTTAAAAGGCCTAATTTTTCATTATTTTAATATATAATTAAAACCAGAATGAACAAATACACAGTTTATGGTGAAGGCTGAGTAGCACCACTGTGTCTCCAGCCAAAGTATCCTTTAAGAATCTATAACTGCAAAGGACAATGTCTCAGGACAGAGCCTATGACTTCTGAGTTTCTTCAGGGGCTTCCTTACCTTTGTCCTGAACAGGTTAAAGAGCAGGTTGTAAAAGTATACAGAATAAAGTCACATATTTGTTACAGTAACTATATCACTTTTTCAACATTTTCTAGCTAAAGATATCCATGAATTTTTAAATAGAAAATTCATCCTTACTGCTCAACTTCGAGCTACGTGAAAGTTCAGTAATTCTTTCAAGCCTCTCTCTGTCTGGAAGACACATAAAGCACTTCTAATAGCCATGTATGATGGTTTTCAATGAGTTAATATCCATGCCTCAAAATTATGCATGTTTAAGCATTATGTTCAGTCAGGACCATAGTGACGAAGTGTTTCTAGGAACTGAAGTTCATGCTACAATTATGTATGTACTTTGAGACTAATAAGTATTTTTTATTGTTCCTGAAAATGGCTTACCTTAAAAAAAAATGTATATAGTTTGAAAAATCTGACAGCCTTAAGAAAAGCATTCAAAATAACCAAAAGCACCTTAATCAGAAAAGCTTTTGAAAAAAGAAAAAAGAAAGGTATTTTGCTTCAACCACTTTCATTTCTTCTTCGTGGACTTCTATATGAATTCTTCTCCCCTCATTCTTAAAAAGCAGTTGCTACGTGAGTTCTGAAAAATACACATTTAAGTACAGTAAAAGAGAAAAAAGCTCATTGGAAAAAAATCATATCACAATGTAGTTATGCAGAAGTTTTCAGCTCTGGATACAGATACAAAAATATGATCCTATTAATCTTATTTCTTGTGTAGAGCATTTGTTACATCATTTTATTCATCTCTCCTCTGCAACTTTTTCTGTAGATGCTGCCATGTATTGCTGACATCACTTGACTTGTTATCTAACAGAAATCTATATTGCTAAAGAATATAATGATAAATGGTAGATGTGAGTCTGACTCTGAGAACAGCAGATGTCCTAGAGCAAGGAGGGCAGTTTCCTCACAAATATTTTCAGACCAAGGTTGACCTGAAAAATTGGATAAAGCAAATCCAGCCCTTGTTTCATGTTCACATTTTACCTCTAGTATGGCCTATGCTTTAAAAGCCAATATATTAAAATCAAAGCAAATTTATGTCAGAGAATCCACTGAAGTTGAAGCAGTTTTCTGAATTCATAATTATCGTCCTATTCTATCTAAGTATAACTTACTGCTATAGCACAGGTTGCACAGTAGGGATATTATTAATTGTGTGACTTACAAACTATCAATTTATGGAAAAGTCTAATAGGCAACTGTTCAATGTGAGGTACTGCTTCGTATATAATGACTTTTAAAGAAACAATACCTCTAACAGTTACCAAAGCAGGAAAGATAAAAGACTCCCTGAACTTTATTCAACGTCAAACTCAATTCTGCCCATGCAAAATTCCACTAAAATTTTATACAACTTACATAATGAAAAAAAAATACATTTTATTGCTGATCCCTCTATTCCTACATAGGAGCTGGTTTGCTTTTATCAAACAAGAGCTACATACTCCAATTTGTAGATGGACACGAAACCATGTTTTGACAATTTCTGAAACAAATGTCTTTCAGGCTGCACATGCTCCCTAATATAACTTAAAACCTACAGTATTAGATACAGATTTTTTCCTTGCTCCCATTAGCTATAAGACTGTTTTGCTGGTTTTAATTTCAAGGAGTTCTTAATGAGGGTTTCTATTCCATTTCTTCTATCTGCATCTCAAGTACATACATCTGCTTCTCATGCGATTTGAAAGCTCTTTACCTCTTTTAGGCCAGTCTTTGCTATTTGGTAGCTATGCTATTTTCAGACTCATTTCAACAAGCCAACGGAATTGAGCCAACAGTCCCACATCACAGCCCTCCACTTGCCTCAAGCTCACTTCTGCAGCAGACTTGAGCTCACCAAGTATCTCCTCTTCACGCCTTTGCACCTCTCCAATAGCAGAGGGTTTGGCTCATCTGCACCAAACCTTCCCAGTGACGCCGTAACACGTATTTTATTTTAAGTCCCACTGAAAGAGCTGTGGTACGGTTGTCACCTGATACCCCTGTCCCAGCCTCTTTCCAGTTCTGGAAAAAGAAAGTTAGCACCAATAGTGTGCAGAAGTTTTTTCACCACTTATATCTTGCTCCAGGACCTTCAGGCCAATGTCAGCAAGATTGCCATTACCCTGCAAAGCCTCAAAATTGCTGGTCACACGGAGAAGTGTTATGGCAATAAAAGGATGAGACACCAAAGTTTCCATCATATGAGAAATCTACCACTCCTAAATACTGCAATTTCCCAAAATAAATGACAGGCACAGGCAACATATACAGAATAAGATACTCAACAACATCTAAGGAGAGTACTACCCCAAAACATAAACCATAACTGGGGAAGTGTAAATTGCACCATGAAAATGCATGATGCTTGTGTACTGGGAAATTCTTCAACCTGAAATGTGAGCCAGTCCAGAATCCTTATCCAGTATACAGGCATGCTCTTCAGCAGCATGTGGATACTCGCCTGCCTATCAGATGCCACTTTCCATCTCTGCTGACCTGCATAGACATCTGATCTATCATAAGCCATGCAAGCACTCTGTTGTATAAATGTGGAGTGTTAGTTTAGCCAGTTAACTGCAGGATAGCACACTCAAGGGAATAAAGTAGCTACTACACTGACCAACACCAAATTTAATATTGCAGCATCTTACGTGTCTCAGAAGATCTGTGAGGGCAAGAAGTCTGGACCGACCATGCACTCCTGAGCAGATTTTTTACTAATTGTCCCAGATGAATTCAATAGGTTGCTTAATCTGTAGTACAATAGGCACATACCTTATGTGACACCACATAGCTAAGGATATGCAGTAGAACTAGGAGCAGAACTAGTTCCAGAAAGGCAGGGACTGTTTGTCTAGAAAAATTTTGGCTCTATACTTTCTCGTCAACAAGATCTACCTCTCCTCACCAGCTGAGACACCTCTTACACCTCCCATGAACCCACCTTTGAGGATTCCTTTCCAACACTCCAAAGAAACACAGAGCACGAACCCTTCTTTAGTGAATCAAGGTTTAAATAAACAAACAAACAAAAAAATCAGATTTATTTCCTGAACTTAAAAAAAAACAAAGTCTAGAAGATTTTTACAGGCTAGCATAGAAAGGTGACTGCTGCCAGATTTAACTCCTTTTCCCCAGACTAAGTCTCCCATTAGAAATATAATTAGTTTAGCCAAAACCACCAGAAGTAGTTCAGCACATAAAGCACCTCAGACACAGATAAAGGCAGTAGCACATCACATCCAGTACTTCTGTGAATCAGGTAATCTTAAAGATCAGTTTAGTAAGTTAAAGAATCAATATGAGAAAACAAAATCCAAAATAATGAACCACCACAGAGGTAATATCAGCATTGCTCCTCTGGTAATGAAGGACCTAAACACCTGTAGGCGAGATTGAGCCTTGCTGCGAAACTGCCTTCCTACTTGTTTGGCACCTAGCCTCGAGTGGGGTGATGGAGTGACAGGTGAAAGGATGCTAGTTTGTTGTTCAGTGCCAGCCTCCAGGGAGGCTGATGTCAGCTTCCTCTGCTGCTCCAGACTCCCGGGCCATGCTACCCCCGGAGGCCTGTATTCGCAGGGCTGGCAAAGCACAATTAGAATCAATAACTGCTTCCAGCAACTCTGGCACTCAGCTCTCCACACTCAATGTTTATCCCGCTCCCTTTGCCTCATGCTTCTAGTACCGTTGATGAGGCTGGGCTAAGAGCCACTGCTTTTCAGGCCTCTTTTTCTGTTTCACAGATCTCATTCAGTAAGATTTCTGCGGAGGCTATTTGGTACTAGCAGCATTACTAACAGCAGGGTTGAATAGCACAGTAGAGAAATCGTTTGCCAAGAAATACCAAATGCTCACTAAAGCTTATATTCACAAATACTGAAAAACATTTTGAATAGGAAGGAATTAATATCAAAGCATGACCACTATAAGCTTCTAAATCCCAATAAAGTTTAAAACATTGTTTCTTCAAAAGTGCATCTCATATTTCTCGTCATGAACAAAAAAATGATGAACTATCTTTTCACTACAGACACATACAAAAAGTTTTGGCCATGCTCCTCCTATTATGCTGTCAAGATTCAACTTGTGAGGAGGGCCTTAAAACAGTTTTGTTAGACCATAGGAGCCGTGGTCTTAACAGAGCTGAAAAAGATGACATATGTGAGGCCGAAGGCCACCTGTGGGACTTTCACATGCCTGTTCAGAAGGGTCACCATTCAGTCTCCTCAGGTGCTTCTTCACTATGCACAAGACCTTGGTATTAAAGCCAAAATTTAGTCCCTGACCTCTGAATACAATGCCACAGCCTGGTAAAGAGAAGGACAGCCAAGAGTAGCAGAACAGTAACAGACTACACAGAGAGATCAGATCACATCTACAGGGATGGAGGGAATTTACCCAAGTGCGTTGAAAGAAATGGCCAATATGATTGTGAGGCTATGGTTTGTATCTATGAAAAACAGCAGACCATATCAGAGAGATCTCTGGGAACTGGAAAGAAAACTAGCATCTTAAAAAACAAAATGTAAGAAGGTAGATGCAGGGAACCACAGGCCAGGCAGCCTCACCTTACTCTCTCTAAAGATCAATGAAAAATGTCCTCTTTGAGTCCTTTTCCACACACATGACAGACAAGAATAAATAGTCAGTGCAGACCTACCAACGATTTACAGTGTTTGACCAGCCAGACTGCCTTCTACAATGAAATAACAGGTTTGTGCACAAGGGGAGAATGGTGGGTGTAGTGTACCTTCACTTTACTAAGACTTCTGATAGTCTCCCATAGTGTGTTCATTTGAAAGCAACAGAAGTCAAGGCTGCACAGTTAAGTGGGCTGAAAATTGATTACATCAGTGGTCAACAGCTTAACATCCAACTAGTGTCCCACTAACGGCCAAAGCACCCCAGAGTCAGTTCTGGGGATCGTATTGTTTAACATCTTCAGTAACAATGTGGATGATAACACAGAGAATGACAAACAACTGAACTAGTGGGAGCAGATGACACAACAAATAGCAAAGGCTCAGTCCAGAGAGACCTCAGTAACTTAAGGGTTTGCTCAGAAAAATTAGGTTCAATAAGAACTGGACAGTTCTGAACACAGGAAGGAATAACTAGGAAGGAATGTGGGGTACAGGCTGCAAAACAACTGACTGTTGAAAGCGGTCTGTGAGTTACAATGGACAGAAAGGAAAATTTGAGAGCACTGGATTTATTTAGTCTGGAAATGAGGAGGCTAATGGATGGTTGCCTGCAACCATTTGAAGGGCAATTACCAGCTCCTGTCAGCAGTGCCAAATGATTTAAACAAGGTGCAGAGGTCACAAATTGCAGCTTGGGAAGTTCAGGCTGGATATGAAAATTTATTTACTGGGAGTGTAGTGCAGCAGTGGAACAACCTGCTCACGGAGATCACGGCATCTTTGTTCTTGGGGGCTTTCAAATTTGGCTGGAAAAAACTCACAGATGACCTGATCAATCCAGTGTTGCAACAGCCCCAACTCTGTGTGACAGGCTAGATTATAGGTCCCTCAGGGGTACCTTCCCACTAAAATGTATCTGAATTGATGAATATTTGCAGTATGTCAATACTCTTTACTCCAAATATTTGAAGAAAAGGAACAATTCTTTTCCACTTACTGTCCTTTTGCAATGCATTATTATTTTCTTTATTTACCTATGCTTCCTGCTTGGACAGTTGAACTGGCATGTGTGTATATGATAGTTTCTAATACTGGTATGCAAGAAAAAAACGTAACTGATGACTGGGGACAAAAGGAATAAGGAGATCAGGTGAGAAGCTTGGAGCACACCAAACAAAGAGAGGTTTGGAATAAGGTAAGTAAACAGAGGAGTCACAAAATAGTTTCTGGAAACCAAAATTTGGGAATGTAGACATTAGGAGACAAACAGGTAGAATGGGACTGATACTACTGAAAGTTCCTTCTATGGAACATTGTGCATACCTGGCGCCCCAAATAACAACGGGCCTTCTACTATGCATACAGAACTTGCTCTCTGTTTAGAGTCTTCTCTCAAACACTGAGAACACATAAAATGTTCATTTTGGTTATAAAAAATACTAAACTAAAAAGGAGCTGGTTTATACATTTCTTGTCAAATGAAATTGCAAATTTCTAGCTTAAATCCCATTTTGAAAGAAAAACATTTTATAAATGTCAAAAAAAATATCATGGCATGGAAAGTTTGTTTTTGACAAAGTCTAGGCTTTCAAATGACTTTAAGAACTACAAGCCTATTAGAATTAACAATGTGTTAGTACTCCATTAAATACAAATTTCTAGGGTTTTCTCAGCCTGCTTTTCTTTAAGAAATAGGAAATTTTATAAGCAAATCTTTGATTAATTACTATCATTAAAATCAAATCCAGAATCCAATTCGATCAAGTGTTAAATTCAGTGCTTCAGAGCTAATGGAGTATGTCACATGTTATTAAAATGCTAGATAGGCTGCTAAATGCTCAGATCAAAGGTTATTACTCTAAAGAGCATACACTTATGATCTCTATCTCACCTCATCCCTCCTGCTACTAAAGAGGAGAATGGTACCTCATTTTCTTTACCTTTCTTCTTATTCTGAACATGAGTAATTTTTAAAGCCTTTTGTGTTCTCAAGATCATTTTAGAAACCCAAGAGGAAATTATTATTGTGTTCAGAACAGTTTGAGCGAGAAGATCAAACATTAGGTTCACAAACTAAACAAGCTGGATAGAATGAAATAAGTTAAAATTTTTCTTTCTGTTATATACAGTGAACAGGGGGTCTTACGAATAAACAATGTATGAACATTTATTAAAGATTATGTCATTAATGATTATAGAGCATGCATGACAGAAACTAAACCTAGACAGTTTTAATTTTGGCATTTCCAAACTTTTAAGAGCAAGACCATATGGTATCTATGTTCTTTCATTAAGATTTTTGCAGACTACATGATAAAAAATTCATAGTTTAAAACTGGTAAATAGATGCATTTACTGATCATCTCATACACTAAATCCAAAACTGAAGATACTATTTGAAACAAGAATAAGAAATATATTGAAAACAGTTTTCTGTTTGAAGTAGGGAAAACAGTTTTTTTGAACAAAAGTGATTCAAAATACGTATAAGGGAAACAACACATTGATCAAGAAAATACTGTTTAGTGCTTTTTAGCATACTCCAGGAACATATTTAGAAACAAAGTCAAAAGAGACTTTTTTTGTTGTTGTACTGCATCAGATAATTGCACTTTTGCCTTGTAGCAGAAAAAGCAGGGTGCCACTTTAAAGACAGGCAAACTGGATCTTCGCTCTCAGACACCTTATTAGAAGAACCCTCCAGAACAGTATCTGATACAGAAAAATACCAACTTCAGCAGTTTATTCAGCTTACTATATCAATTACATCTACTGTAACTACACTATACAACTTAGGAAACAGAATTTTTTTCAAACTACTAGCCAGTCAGCAATAACCAGAAAGGGAAAAAAAAACAAACCAAAAAAACAAACCAAACAAACCCCAAACCTTATATAAGGGCACTCCACAAAAATAGGGTCAGTTTGACTGACATGGAGAACCATAGAAAGAAAATTCAGAAACAAGACAGAATGCCATTTCTAAGTCTCTTTCATGTCAAACAATCTTCACAGCAGGACACAGCAAGTGATACACCTTTCAGTAAAAAGCCCTGCAAGTTAAAAAAAGTGTGGATGGCAGACTGGCTCAACAGTCTACTTGGACCAAACGCGACGAATAAAAGTTTGAAGAATAATGTCCTTCTGCTTCAAATATGACAGGAGCTCATGTAACTTGTCTCCCCCCCCCCCCCCCTTTTTTTTTTAATAATGCAGCTATGAAAATTGTTGGATTGTGTTCAGGACAGAAGCCCTGAAAGACACATGGAAGGTACAATGACCAAAAAAGCCTCAGTTTTAAGGGTCTACTTAGTGTTTACGAAAGCTATTTACAAAGGCCTGGGCCCTTACTCAATTTGTAGAAAACATTTTTTCAACCATATCTGAGGACAGCAAGAGGAAAGAAAAGTCAGCTTTCTTTCAGGAAGCTGAAAGATTTTGTAGTTTTAGCATGTCAAGGAGAAAAATCTGGAAACAGCTACAAAACAAATACTATATTTTGCTGCCCTTGCTTTTGTTTGCTTGTTTGTTTTTCAGTCTGGGGAAAATTCATTACAAAGATAACCATGAGTCCATATGGCCATATCATGCCAGTCCCATGGATAGGATTTGATATGTTTCTCCCAACAGGTAGTGCCTTATGCCGAGGCTCAGATCAATGCTCTGATCTACCTCTCATAGCCGTACACTGTAGAATATTATCAAACTGAAATACATATTCCAACTACTTCTAATGGCATCCCAATCCTGGAGGCTTGGTTGCAATTTGGATCAAACATATTAAAATGTTATCGGATTTCTCCTACATTTTGAATTATAGCCTTTACATGACCTCAGCATTGTGCATCCTAACTATTTAGACAGTTATATGTTCTTATCATCATTTGTAAATTATGCATAGCAAGCTAAGAACTTGCACAATATAGCATTTAAAATAATTTACACCTGTAACACAAAACTGTATCACTTTATCAAGAACAGTAGGTAATTCAAACCTCCGATACGTTTTCATTCCGAATGCTTTTATAAATATGTCATTAATGTGCAGAAAAGAGATGCTTTATTGATTTAAAACTGTATTTAACTCTACCACTGAAACAATACAGTTACAGACATATCACAAGAAAAAAAAATTCCACCTCCTAACCAGCCAAGACACTGTGATACAAAACTGTGCAGGAATTAAATAACAGTATTTGATGTTGATTCCACTTTTGCATATACTGATAACTCAAAGAAAATCCAAGAGAAGTCTTACCAAGCTTATATAAGGTAAGTGTCAATTATCTCTAAGAAATACAACAATTACAAAAGGAAAAACTATAAATGGTAATGAAGTTTTTGAGATAGAAGATGTGTGATTCCAAAACTAAATGTATGTGTGTGTATACATACATATATATATTCCCGAATAACTATAAAGCTTTTTTTTTTTAAAGATAAGATCTCCTGTGAGGGTGCAGGCTACTATCACAGTTCACTATTCATATCACTTAATTTGGAAGCATAGGAAAACACTGAGTCTGGATGACTGAAGAGCCATCTTTGCACCTCAGGTTTGGTAAAATTACTAGTTTTGATTTGAACTAGTGTGCAGCGGGGACGGTGGCGGGGAGGAGAGAGACAACATTTTACTAAAAACAAAACACAGACAATAAAAAGGCACATATGCCTAATAGCAGTGAGTTATCAGGCTGGCACCTTCTTGCACATTTTATGACTAAAATGGTGCTCAGTAAAGAGTGTTCGTTGGTCAGAAGCGAGGGTGGAGGGAGAGACTTCTGAGTTTTCTTCAGTCTTTGCCACTTCTAACAATAAGTTAGTAGGCAGCACGTGATTTCCTTACTGGCGCCAGGAAGAAGCTGATTAGCTTCTAGGTGCCTACAGCTTAGATGCTTTGTTTGGATCTGGACTATATAAAGTAATTCTCCTTCTACTTAATGGTAATTTTAAGAGGCATTATACATATACAAGAGGCTATTCAACTGCCAGAGTCACAAGAAGTCTTTTGATATGGTGGGATTCCTTGAAACCAAACAGGTTTTCAGCTGTCTTTTTAGCAGCATTAACAACTTCTTTCCAGACACTGTCTGCTAGCTTCTGTTACTCGGGAGTTCCTGAGCCACCTGTAGTGGTGGGTGAGCCAAAGAAACTGGATTGAGGGTCAATCTTCAAATGAAAACTATATAGGAGCAAGTTGGTGAACACGGAATTCCGGCAAAGGACTCCTTTTGCAGCACAATATGCTGAGCAGCAAGTTAGTAGACTGAAATTTGGAGAGAATGCGGGAACTCCTCAGACTTGTGTAAGCTTAGCGGTTTCCTCACAACTCCAGAACTGAATGACTTTTTATCCTTCACTGAAATCTAGGGTAGCTTGTATTCACATATGAGACACGAGATTTTTTTTTAATTATTATTTCATGCATATACATAGATGTATATGCATGTTTATACACACAATTCAGTTATAAAGTTAATTGTCATTCAGTCCCACTTCAATTTTGATGCGATTACTTAGTGGATACAGTTAGCATCCTTTTCCTTGAGGAAACTGATCACCTAGGTGACTATTTTTTCCCCGCTTTCCTAAGCTGTACTTTGCTCACCTTCCCGATACTCCCTGCTGCTGCAATAAGCTAACCTTCAAATGTTTGATACAAAACACTTACTTTATCCAAATGAGAATATACACATTGTAAAGTTTAAAAGTAATAAAACATCATTGTTTATTTTAGTACCTTCTACGCAGGATCCTAACATAATCAAAGGTATTCGCAAGGCTCATATAGCTTGTCTCAAGTACTAAATAGCTTGTAATTTTTTATGTATATTTAGCTTTCTATTAAATACTTTTTAAATTGCATCTGTACACACACTATAGATATTATGCTGGCTGAGGTATTATGATAGTTGAGTTGTTTTAATTTCTAAAAACAGTAGCATTTTCAACAGTAGATTTCCAAGTACTCTGAAAATACAATCATAATTATGCATCTACAATTAAGGAATGTAAATAAGGTGTCATAAGTTTAAACTCAGTAACAGAACAAGTATACAGGCAAGAGAAAATAATGTTGTTAAGAAGAAAAGAACTATGTTCTAAACAAGTCAGTCATCCCTTTTTTATTTGTGGGATACAAAAAAATTCACACACTTCTTGCCAACATTACAGAAGTACAAATTTAGCAAACATAGCTCAGGGTGATGTGTTATTTAGCAGAATAATACTAATGTATCATGTGGCTTAAGAAAATTTAAAAAAATATCAGCAAGTAATACATACTTGAATTGGGTTCCATTATTAGATGCATTTGGAAAAAATCAGCTGCCTAATGGAAAAGTAGTTACTTTACACACGAAAGAGGAATTTCAGAGGTGTCTTTGTCTGTTTGTTTAAAGAGAACCAAGTCAGAGTTCATTTCTTAGAAAAATATTTGCAAGTCTATATCCCCTGTGCTTAACAAGCAATTTAGGCTTTAGTTAATCTCCTTAGGATATGTACTTCACAACTACAATCTTCTTTTCAAGAATGTGCCAGTCAAACAAAAACCAGTAAGGTTTGGGCTCAACCAACCTACATTTAAAGTGAAAAATAAGTCTGAAATTCATAATACCACCAATTACTTCACCTACTCTGAACTTTGCCTAATCAGAAGTAATGTTTACTTTCAAAGAAAAGTTCTGTGTTTATTAACAGATATTAATACAGCACTATGATACTTTTGAGATAAATCAGTGGATTTTTCCATCTCAAAAAGCTTTCTGATGTTCCATCAAACACTAGTCCTAGCATGACCTTAATTTAAGCACTTTTTACTCATCCCCTAAGAAACACCTGTCTTGTGACATTTTTCTTTATCCTACTTGCAAATATTAAATTTAAAACAGAATGCTGACAACACTGTACATTCTAATTATTTTTTGCCCTTGTCAAAAGCTATGCTAAGATGGAGTTAACACAAGAGAGTTTCAACAGTTTCAAATAAAACAGACTTTGGTTATACCAGGTCTATAAACATGACAAGAAGTTTAGGTTGAATCCTAATGACACTGAAGTGGCCAAAGGTTTGTAAAACCTTGATATCCCAAATAAAAGTAAATTAATTTTAAAGAAATCGCAGATCTTTTCTTCCCCTAAATCTACCCACCATGCCATTATAGTGGAGAGCTAAGGTTGTTTGTACATCCTAACCACCTGTGGAAAATTTCTATTTATATATGACAAGTGTCACTAAAAAGAATATAAGACATTCTCACATGAAGTAAATATTGTCTATGATACCTGGTATCCTAAAATACTAAGACGTATTAAAACTATTCTATTAAACATTAACTTTCATAAAATACTTACCAGAAAAGCTGTATATGTTACATTAAAACATGAAGGAGTCAAAACCTCTTCGGTCTTCACTGCTAAAGCCGTCCCTCATGAATCCCAGACCCCTGGGGCAAAGGGAAAGGTCTGGAGAGAGGAAGATTCTCCCTCAGTTGAGGAGGACTGGGTCAGAGACCACTTGGCCAAGCTGGACATCCATAAGTCCATGGGTCCTGACGGGATGCACCCGCAAGTGCTGAGAGAGCTGGCAGATGTTATTGCTACATCACTCTCCATCATCTTTGAAAGATCACGGGGAACAGGAGAGGTGCCGGAGGACTGGAGGAAGGCCGACATCACTCCAATCTTCAAAAGAGGCAAGAAGGAGGACCCAGGGAACTACAGGCCAGTTAGTCTCACCTCTGTCCCTGGGAAGTCAATGGAGTGACTCGTTCTGAATGTCATCTCCAAACACGTTGAGGAACAGGAAGTTATTGGAAGTGGTCAACACCGATTTACCAAGGGTAAATCACGCTTGACCAATCTCATAGCCTTCTATGATGTTATAACCGGTTGGCTGGATGAGGGGAGAGCAGTAGATGTCATCTACCTTGACTTCAGCAAGGCTTTTGACACTGTCTCCCATAACATCCTCATTAGGAAGCTGAGGCAGTGTGGGACAGATGAGGAGATAGCGAGGTGGATTGAGAGCTGGCTGTGTGACAGAACTCAGAGGGTTGTGATTAATGGAGCAGTGTCAAGTTGGAGGCCTGTAACAAGTGGTGTCCCTCAGGGGACAATACTCGGTCCAATCTTGTTCAATATATTCATCAATGACCTGGATGAGGAGACAAGAGTGCATCCTCAGCAAGTTCTCTGATGATACCAAACCGAGAGGGGTGGCTGACACTCCAGAGGGCTGTGCTGCCATCCACCATGACCTGGACAGGCTGGAGAGCTGGGCAGAAAAGAATCTAATGAGGGTCAACAAGAACAAGTGCAAGGTCCTGCACCTGGGAAGGAAGAATGCTAGGCACCAATATAGGTGAGGGGTGGACCTGCTGGAAAGCAGTTCTGAGGAGAAGGATCTGGGGGTCCTGGTAGATAGAAAATTATCCATGACCCAGCAATGTGCCCTTGTCTCCAGGAAGGCCAATGGAATCCTGGGCTGCATAGGGAGGAGTGTGGCCAGCAGGTCGAGGGAGGTCATTCTTCCCCTCTACTCTGCACTGGTGAGGCCACAACTGGAATACTGTGTCCAGTTCTGGGCTTCCCAGTTCAAGAGAGACGGGGAACTACTGGAGAGAGTCCAGCGTAGGGCAGCAAAGATGACTGAGGGACTGGAGCATCTCCCTTATGAGGAAAGGCTGAGAGAGCTGGAACTCTTTAGCCTGCAGAAGAGAAGGCTGAGGGGAGACCTTATTACTGCTTAGAAGTATCTAAAGGGTGGGCTGAAGGAGGATGGAGCCAGACTCTTTTCAGTGGTTCCCAGTGACAGGACGAGGGGCAACGGGCATAAGTTGGAACATAGGAAGTTCCATTCTAACACAAGGAAAATCATCTTTATGATCAGGGCACCGGCACAGGCTGCCCAGGGGGGTTGTGGAGTCCCCTTCTCTGGAGGTTTTCAAGACCCGCCTGGATACAGTCCTGAGTAATGTGCTCTAGGCAATCCTGCTTTAGCAGGGGAGTTGGCCTAGATGATCTCTAGAGGTCCCTTCCAACTCTGAAAATTCCACGATTCCATGAAAACACCCTACCATCAGCAGAAGCCACAAATTACCTGAGATACTGTGGCCTTCCTCTGCCTTTCAAATGGCAGGTATAGGTTTACTAGCAGCAGCGGCAAAAAGGCTGGCTCATACAGGTTCAGCCTCCTCTATAAATATTCCCAGGTATAGCAGGCAATGTTTGTTATATGACACACTCACTTTCAACTCCTGCCCACTCATTTCAGGGCAGCTGATATAGCTCAAATTCTAGTCCAAATGCTTGGGAATAGCCCTAAAGAATTTTTTGTAAATCAGCCCCTACAGTGCCCTCCTCTTAGGCATGTAAATGCACTAGATATCCTTTCTGCACCTCCATTCTTCTGCTTATTTGTACACATCTTACCTTCGTTTTCTTTTCCTAGCTTGCTCAGCTGTCTTTCTTTTATATGTGTATATATATCCTAACCTTACCTTCCTCCTTAACCTCTCTATTGAGCAGAGGTGATAATACCTACAAAAACACACTTTGGTACCATATAATTTTTACAGCTTTTTTTAATCACTAAATGTTACCTGTCAAATCTGTGGCATAAGAATAGTCTTCTTCAGGGAAATTACTGAAGAATTGTTCTCCTCCAAAATAGCTATCTTCCACTGTTTCTAAAGAAACCAAAGCCATTAGACGTTTTTGTTAAAAGCAAAGACTGGCTTCAGTCTCGTTGTGAGTAACAGCCAGCTACTCAGAAAAAGAGCAATTCAACATGCAGGTCTCTGTAAGAGAACAGTATTTGTCAGCCCCTAAAGGATGAACTTTTATCAATGAAGCTTAAAGAAAAAAAGAAATAAGTGTTCAAAGGCAGCTCAGTAAAGGAATCTAGTTAATTTTAAGCACAAAAGAAAGTCTGAAATATCTGCATTATTCTTTTATTAGACTCATCTATGATAATGAACCAGTACATCACTAAGCGCTGAATTTCTCAAAGAAATTATTCTTACATGCAATTTAACTGTAACTTGAACTAATTGACCCATTTCTTCTAGACCATGAGTGACCGCATTATTCCTAAATAATATGACATCTTATATAACATGAAGTTCCTGCTTTATATGAAAAACTCCAATCAACTTTGGCCAGTGGTCACGTAAGATGCTTCACAATGCATCCCTTGTAGAATAGCAAAACAAGGAGCAAGATGCAGGCCATTCCTAAATGGTACCCTGAACGTTGGTATAGATCCTCTCTGACTACAGGCATCCTGAATGTATAACAGGATAAAGTTCTACAGTGAGAAATGTCAACAAAGCCGGAGCATAAGTAAAGAAAGTCTCTTTCCCTGTGTTGGGATAAGACTAATAGCAGAAAAACTATCCTAAATTTGAGACCAGAATGAACTCTTTTGAAAGAAAAAAGTCTATTGGCTAGTATCCCTGCTTCAGCAGCATCTTGCCCTATGCACTGACTTCAGTAAGACACGGTAAATTTTCAAATGCCTAACTCCCATCCATTGAGTCTACCAAAGCATTATCTTATTCACATGAAAATGAAAAGCTAGGTTTATCACAAAGCTTGGTTCTTACCTTCAAACTGCCAATACCAAATTTCTGCTAACACCTTAGAACTATTATAAAACACTAGAATCAACACAAATCATTATTCAACCGTTAAAGAAATTACATTGTCCTACTTTCACAACCTTATTGCACCCTCAACATCATCCTCCTTTCCCATCCCCATCATCCACAAGAGTATTCTGTTATCTCAGTGCCTCAGGTCCTATGCCAGGTTATTACTGCCTTTAATCTCAAACTGAGCAGATTCAGACCTTGCCAGGATGACTGACAAGGGATAATCCCAGTTGATGCAGAAAACCCTGCTGATGCTTCAGTACATGACACACAGTGTCAGCATTGAACTCTCAGAGGAGCAGCATATTAGAGAGGACTGTGCTGCTAGAAGCATTTTTTCTTCTATGGGACTTAATACTGAAGATGACTATTTTGCTTTGGCTAAATTCTTGGCAGCTATAATTAAAACTGGCATGACTCTTGCACACACACAAAAAATTTGGAAGATTAGCCCTTTTAGTGTCCAGTTAGGAAATTACATTCTGCATTCTTGAGATTTCCCCATCCTTCAAAAACAGAGCCCTCAATTTGCCTTAAAACAGAATTATATTGCTAAGCACTAAAGTCTGCTATAACCTGCCCCAGAATTAGATTAATTTCAGTGTTACCATATGTTATTCATTTGTACAGCATACAGTGCAATGTATTTTGAGATCTTTCCAAACAGAAGGCAATTTGTGAACTTCAGCCTCTTCCTACTCTTTCTTTTGCTGTTTCTGAATTAAGCCCTGATGCAGTGCTCTATATTGAGAATGAAAAAAAAACATGACTGTCTACTCTTCCTCACCAAACAGTGCTGTTTTTTCTGTTCAGAAATTTTCTGTAGTACTTTGCTGAAGCTTATCTTTGCTAAAAGCCTAAATTGAGCTAAGAGAATATAAAAACAAATTAAATGTACTTTTTATAGTATATATAACCCCCAGTCTATCTACTCACCTCTATTCTATTCCTGTAAGAACCTCCATAGCATTATGCTGAAAAATGATGTCAAAAATCACCTTACCCCGTTTTTCATTTTACTATATCAACTTTCTAAGCCTAGCTTTCAGGAACGTTTCCCCAGAGACTTGACCCAAAATCCACATAAGCCAATAAAAGCTTTTCCACGGATTTTCCTCACTTTGGGACCAGGCTTCACCATTAGTTTAATCACTACTGAGAAGAAAAAAAAAAAAAAAAACACACACCAAAATCCACAACTGAAGAGTCATACTTAATGTATGCAGTAAAAGAGACTTAGAAAGTACAACTAATTAAAACAATTGCTGAAATGGTGGTTTTCACACATCCAGCATTTGTCTAGTTGTATTTTTCATAGTATCCCAAATTCTAACACAAAAAAGAACTACTGATCTTTCAACAGCAGAAATAGGGTAGGTACTGTTTACTACTATTTTTTATTTAATACAGACCATCTGTATTCAGAGCTTACTTCACTAGGAAACACCAAGCAGCACAATCTGTCTTATTGAAAGAAGACCGGCATTAAATCACACTTGTATCACTGGTTAAACGCATTCTCTTATTTCCATTTTACAGTGATGTCACTATGGAAATGAAGTATTTTTCTAACCAAGGTTTATTAATGATGGCATACCCAAATCAAAAATATATCATACCTGTCTGCCAGTACAAACCTAGATTCCCTGCCCAAGTAAAACTTGGCACAGAAGAGACTGCTCTAGTAGAAAACAGCTGTGACCTCCCATTTCCAAAAAGGGAACCTGGAGACTGCAAAGAAAACATAATGGAGAACTCATTATATTAGTTTCATTCTACTTTGATTCTAAAAGAGGTAAATTATATAAGTGGAAAGAGAATCAGACTTTCTCAGTCTGCATGTCCTCTTTGCCTGGCCCTTCCTTGAAATGTTGACATTAATATTTGATTCTGATTTACCCTGTAAAAAGCACAGGTTTCACAGCTATCAAGTAGACTGAAGGAACGTAACAAATAAAAACAGGACTTGAGTAGTAAAAAGAGCTATACTTGTAGAGAATGAAGGCTCAATGCAGCAGATATAATGCTAATGGCATTTTAGAAAATCTTGATCTACCATAAAACTAACCTCTAAAATACCGCATACATCATTTTCTATCTCTGTAACTGAACTTTCGCAATAAAAACCAGTTACATATCAAGACTGAGGATCAAATCCTTAGTGCCTTTACTGTGTGTCTACCTACAAGCACGATATATCAGGTTGTCTTAGTTATGGTGACAAACCAGCAGTAGTAGAATGTCATGGCTTTCAAAGTGCTAGTTACAAAATTAAAACAAAACAACATACCAAATCTTTGCTAACAAGAACTACAGTTAACATTTACAACTAGATTCCAACTCCTTTCTTTTGCCTACTGAAAACATTCAGTAACAATACACTTTATACATAAATTGCAATCATAGCTGAATACTGTCATCTATTGTCTCTAATGCCCTACATGTGCCACCTTCCTTTTGCTGAAAAGAAAAACAACAGCCTGAAAGGGCACTTGAGTACATAACATTTGAGTTAATTTCTTCTCAGTGGTACCTTAAAGATAGATTGAGTTCCCACTTTTCAACTACTCATAATTTTGCCAGGATCAGTTGTAGTTCACTACAGTGATACAAGCAAAAAAGAAAACGTTTTCCAGGTCAATGCTACAACCTACCGCATTGGAACAACAATCTCCTCCATGAAATATTTCAGAGAATGCGTCTGCTTTGGACTATGAGGTCAGTTGGGATCTGAAGCCTTACAACAAGCCTCTCCATTCAGACTCCTGTTTTCTCTATAGACCTTAAAGTATTGCAGGAAAATCATTGTGCCTGTGAACACAATACATTTTCCCAAATCCTCTACCATAGCATCTCTCAGGTTTTAGGAGAGATGCTTCAATAATGCGGTTAGCTCCAAAAGCAGATGACACTTCACCACCCTCCCTCAAAAAAATCCTGGGCCTGAGATCGTGCTTTCCTTCCCCCTTCGTGTCACTATGAAGTGAAATTAAAAAAAAAAAAGAAATAAAAAAATCAGTTGCCTCAGCAGTAGCAGAGATAAAACAATTAAAAGGCTCAGAGGAAAAGTATGTTTGTAAGATGCCCTGCTGGAGAAATCCTAACAAAAACATACTGATACAAGAAAAGTGGTAGAAGTAGTCCATTCTTTGCTATTATGATCAACACACAGAGATATCTTTACTCTCAGGAGATAGAGAAATTTCTATACCAAAACTACTGTGCATACAGATAAAGGGAGAGAGTAACAGACCGTAACAGATAAAGAAACTTGAGCCAAAATGCCCTGAACAAAAATTAAAACAGAAAAATAGCAGTAAAAAAACCATTTTTTTCAATGCATTTTTGTTGGCAATCACAGTTAAAAATAAAGATGAAACTATGATTTAATAAAATTATAGATTTTTCACAACAATGTTAAAAAACAATACTTACTGCTGTCAAATGGCGTGAACAGAAGTCCACCTTTGTAAGGCATAACTATTTGTCTATCTTGCGTTCTATATTCATTTTAACTAGAGACTAAAAGCAAGTTTCCTAGTTTGATAGTAACACTTAGCAACAACTTTTGAATTTGTAAACCAGTACATGTACCTATGTATGTGTGTGTAATGTACATGTAAATACACATGATTTTTCTCAAAAATGTTCTGCAATTTAACTTACATAATGATGTATCATTTGTGTTATATCTAAAAAGAAAATGGGTTATTTATTGTATCATTGTCCCTCAAATATTTCCTATACTCTGCTGGTCAAACAAGCTAGGAAATAACAGATAATTATAACATACATTTTGAATTATGAAAGGACAGAACATCCTGTAAACTTCCTCAGCAGAACAGTACCAGATCTAATACTCAAAGCTTCCAATTTACATTCATAAATTACACAAAATATTTTCACAAACTGTTTAGTGAACCAAGCTGTAATAGTTCATAAGTTATACTTCGTAAGTACAACAATGTCTCGTATTTGATACTGATTTTCCTTATAATCATAAACTAATCTAGGTTGGAAACCACGTTTGTAGATGATCTAGTCTAACCCTGCTTGAAGCATGCCCAGTTAGAACAGGTTGCTCACAGCTGTGCCCAGTCAAGCTTTGAGTTTCTATAGGAATGGACATTCCAACTCCTCGTCTGGGCAAGCCATGCCCATGTTTGTCCACTCTCATAAGATTTTTTTTCCTTTTATTTAATTAGGATTTCCCATGTTGTAACATGTCCCGTACCTCAAAAGACAGCAGAAAACAGCAAAAAGTTCTCATCCTCTTCTCATGCACTTTCCAAGCACATTATAAACGTTTCTTAACAGACAATAGGCAAAAATAAGTCCGTGCTGTTTTATTCTATTACAATGGACATTTGGTATTACAACAGATTTCCAAGTTTGGGGTTAAAAAAACCACACACAGCACATAAATGCAGATCACAATCTATAAAATGAGTTCGTTATCCTCTGACTATATTTTACAGATTACCAAAAAAAATACAGATCTATTTTCTGCCTGTCAGGCCCTAGAATACACTCAAGCCAGCTGTTCCTCTACAGCATAAATTGAATACTGAAGCCGAACCCATGAATATCTTGCCAATTTCTTAGTTGTAACAGTATATAAGTATCGACAAGCCTAATTTCCAGCCACACATAACATTTTCAAGAAGATCATTGCCCAATAATTTTTTTTTAATAAAGTACTTCCACGTGTGATGTTTTTGTATGACAGCTACTGACTGTTCCTGCTTAGCTAATAATAAAATAACCTATGAAATAACAGAAGCATAACAAATATGCCTGTAGCAATAGAACAAGAGGTAACAGTTTTAAACTAAAAGACGGTAGATTCAGACTAGGTATATTAAGGAAGAAATTTTTTATAATGAGGGTGGTGACACACGGGAACAAGTTGCCCAGAGCAGTTCTAGATGCCCCATCCCTGGAAACATTCGAGGTCAGGTTGGACAGGGCTCTGAGCAACCTGATCTACTTGAAGATGTCCCTGCTCATTGCAGGGTGGTTGGACTAGATGACCTTTAAAGGTCCCTTCCAACCCAAACCATTCTATGACTCTATGAAATACAGTCAAACATATCAATGCCTTTTCTTATTTTCCAAAATCCTTTGGGCAAAACAGATCATCTATCTTGCTGGAGTATCTTACTCCAACTATAATATTTAACTGAAAGAGCAAGACCAAGAGAACTGCTCTATGAGTCTAACTATGTCTTTATAACAGATTTCTACTCAATACATGGAAAGGTTTTGATTGCCTTTTATGATGAAATCTATTCAATAAAGAAAAGCATGTATTTCCAAACTCTCGTGGGGTGAGTATTTTTACAAACTTTCCTCAATATGGATTTCTTCTGTCATCATATTTACGTTTTTACATTAAATTATTTTACAAGAGACTTGATTCAAGATGAAATGTTAGAATCCTGTCGACAAGAATCTCCCATAACCATTCACACTGCCCTGTGTGGAAAAAGAGACAATCAGGTCTCAAGCTTCTCCCAATGCTCTAAATACACGTTTCTACCAGCAAACTGGTTACGAACATGAAGTCCAACTCATATCTTGCATTCTACCATTCCAATCCATTTTTTTTCTGTGTATGTGAATCAAATTATTGCTGTTATTAAAAAATGCATACACTTAACCTCTCTAAGCCATTTCTGTAGGAACAACCTCAAGATTTTCCTCAAATGTGCAATATTTTTGTCCGTCCTTGCTGCACGACACTGAGTGAAAAGCCAAATAAAAAAGACAGAAATGTTTCAAGACAAGGAGACTTTTTTTCTCCAGTGAGTCTCTAAAAATAAACAGGAAATGTGTAAGTGGCTTCAAATACAGCACTGAATATTAATCTGCAGCTTGAAAGAAAATGCCTTTGCACAAAGAGTATTACCAGGCACCAGAGTCACACAGCAGAGGGACATGATGTTAACAAAGGCTCACAACCAGTCAATATGGTGTACAGTCCTGCAAGCTGAGTGTAACTCTAACTGTGCAATTGCAATGAAGCTCCTCTTTGACATTAAGTTGTGATCACTGTTTCATTGTTGGGTTAGTTATCTGTAAATGTGCATGAGAGTCAGCACATGCAAGAAGGTTTGCAAGAGCTGGGAAGCAGAAGGATGTAATAAAAAGGAAAACCTTGGAAAGATGTGATTACTTGAACTGGCATCGTCAACCTGTTTATCTAAGAAGTCACTTACATGGCAAATATCCTAATTGCAAAATTAGGATAATTTAATTTATAATAATCAAGTATACACCACAATAGAAAGATCTTATCCTCACTTGTACCACAGACATGGTTTCAACTGTTTCAGGGTTTAGGGCAGGCATAAAATTGGAAACAGTGCCTTTCTGAAATTACAGCTTTGTGCTGTATTAATGACATAGTTGAGGCTGTCACAGAGCAACTGATTTCAAAACAATAAACCTGGATTTCCTATCATTTGATTTACAGATATGAACTGTTATTTCTGGTGTTTCAGCTTCTAGCATTTGGGAGGTACACAGCTGAGAGTTGTATTAAATGAGCTTTTAGGTCTTTTGCAAAAGCCACATCAAAGCTCCAGAACACAGCTTTTATTCAAGACACTTCAAGAATAAATCAAGATTTTTCACGTTGAATTGAAACAGCATACTGCAGTCCAACCAGGCAGTACTAAGGCAATGAAGAAAAGGGGGACAGGGGGACAAAAAAACCAACCACCTATTAACATCCTTCTTCACCACAAGAATTCAAGTTTCATTTAACATAGTGCATCCATACAGATTTGCTGCTGAGAAAATGCCTGAGAATCTACACAGAACTCTTTTCTTTACTATCAAAATAATGAATTACTATGAAAAAGATTCATCAACTGCCATAACCGAAATGCAATAGATTCAGCACATACTATCCATTGGGCGTACTGAACATTAGTAATATGGCTTCCAGTTTCAAGAATTTCAAGATTTTCTAGTCATTCCTTGTCAAATTCAGAGTTTACTGCTAAAACTACAGATTCTGTTCAAAATCAGAAGAAATAAAGCTAAACTATATATTTAAACAGTTAGTTGGCACATGGGAAAAACGTCTTTTGTAAAACAGTGGCAACACATAGTTTGAGAAGACAAATATGCTAGAAAGCAGTAATATAATGCTATTTTCCTTCTCATTTTGTTACACTCTCCAAAAGTAATACTGATATTTCTTATTACGTCTGTTTCAAATTCTAACTTCTGAAAGACACTACCATGACGAATACTTAAAATTACCTAAATCACATTACCGAAATGCATACAGTATTGCTCTTTTAATAACTGCATGTAGGGTCAAAATGTTTCCTTCATTTCTGGGTCAAAATCTGCAATATATGTGAGACTACTTGAGCAACTATTCATAGCTAATCCAAACTACACAATACTCGCTGTCATTCTACTCGTAATTCTTCCGTAAGAAAAACAGTATTTCTGCCATCTATTTCTGTGTCTTTCCATACACTCGGTATTGGATGGACGCACCCTGTAAATCGTACATTCATCAACATGTTCGGCTTGGTGCGATATGAGGCATCTTTTAAGTATTCTTCCATTCAGTAAGGATCAAAATAACTTAAGACAGACATTGCTAATGACATCACACGAGTTTTGGCCAAGTCACTTCTCTGGTCTATACCTAATTTGGCCAGTACCCTCCTGGCTCCAAGCAGTTATTTTTCTTGTCCAATCAGAAAAAAAAAAAATAATTATTCACTGAATCTTCTCTTTCCATATGTCTATAAAAACATTAACTACCTTGAAGCCCAATCTTCAGAATGTACCACTATCATAAAACAAATTAGGAAAGCAGAAGAAAAGTTTGACATTCATCACATTCATTGTTAATCACACTAATACAATACTTGAATACTTTCATGCTACTCACCAAAACTTGCCTTAAAAAGTCCCTTCCTAAATACATCAAAGCTTTTTGCATCACTGGTGAAACTCAAAATATACGGGGAGGGGGGGGGGGGACAGATGACAGACAAAGAACAGTTACAGGTTTTAACTGTGACTCTAGTTCATCCAGAGGATCGCTCATCAGCAGATTTACTTCATGTAACAGTATCCAAAAAGCATGGATTTGCAGCTAAGGGAAATAAAAGCCTCCCTGAACTGTCTCAGGAATAAAGCTAGGTCAAACAAGAAACAAGTAAGATTCACTATTAAAAGTGGCAGGAAGGCTCAGGGAAGATCTTATCAACAGATACCCTGAAGGCAGCGCTGTTTTCAGTGGTGCCCAGTGCCAGGACCAGAGGCAACAGGCACAAACTGAAACACAGGAGGTTCCCTCTGAACATCAGGAAACACTTTCTTGACTTGTCAGGGTGACCGAGCACCGGCAGAGGTTGCCCAGAGAGGCTGTAGAGTCTCCATCCCTGGAGATACTCAAAAATCCATCCGGACATGGTCTAGGACAACCCGCTGCTGGTGGCCCTGCCTGAGTAAAGGTGTTGGACCAGATGACTGCCAGAGGTCCCTTCCAACCTCAACCACTCTGTGGTTCTGTGAAAAAAAACCTTTCAAAATGAACTAAGCAAGGTAAAGCCTTCCTTCAGGATAAATCCCTACTGGTTTTGGTTGTTTGGTTTTTTTTGGTTTTTTTTAATGTAGATGTACAAGTACTTTCTATAACAGAAGAAGTTCCAGAACACATGGACTTTCAGAGTTTGTGAAAAAAAGCCCCAAGGAAACAAAAACCAAAAAATTCTGAATGTCACAAAATTCAGTTCCACATTACATCTTTTAAAGGCATGTATTACAGAGTTTTAACAGAGAAAGATGTGATTGCTGGATCCCCTACTGCATATATTCAGCTTCCTATATTTCCATTTGTATTGGATGCACAAACACTTACTGAAGTGGCTGCTATAGAGTGGTTTGCGCATGTGGAAAGGACTCTTTCTCTTGGTGAATTCTACAGGAGTTCTGTAATTCTGACGAAACTCTGGCACTAAGATCAAACTTATGTTATTTAAGGTCAATTCAGAAAGTTCACATCTAAGGGTTCCTTCTTCTGCAACAGCAAATGGGGAAAAAGGAAATGCAAATACCCTTACATTGTCATCCTAACAGAAACTTGTGATTACTAAGTAAATTCAGAGACCTATTTATAGCCTATTAGGGTTTCCACAATAGGTCAGCTTTGTACTGGAGTCATCTTATTTCTTAAAGTATGTACTGTCTACTAGCAGAATGTCTTAGATGAGACAAAAAAAAACAGGGAGAAACTCCATTATGAAAGAGAACTGTTCAGTTGTTCAAGTTCATGACATTTAATTTTGTGTTACTGATTTTTCTAAGAGACATGCAAAAGAGAAACCCTTTTAGCTCTCATAGGCTTATGAGAGTAAAAGCTCCTTTCCACAACAAATATTAATAAAGGAGCAAGCCACAGATATTCCTCAGATTTGCAGTTCAGCAAAAACGGTGATCTTAGCAATGCAAAAAATTCTGAAAAGAAGCTGTTCCAGGTTTATTTATTATGAATGCCAACAACTAATATTGCAGACTTCAATTTTTCATCTGCCTTTGATAATATTCTCTGCAATGGGACTGTAGCTAAGGTATGTAGAGAACAGAAATACTTAGCTCTGTGACTTAAGTTCAAAAGTTTTCAGTACCAGAATCTCTAGATAAGGTAGTTTTAAATTAATTGTTCGCAATTTGAAATCTGATATCCTGGAAACTTGGTATCTTTTGACTTAGAAGTTGATATCCTGATCCATTTAATGTCTCCATCTGTGTAAACTTTTTAAAACCAATTGTCAATCTCCTTACAGCTGTCATTTAAAGCCAAGGGCTCATTAGACACCATCAATGAAATACAGGCTTTGGTGATGGATCACAACCAACAATATGGCATAAATCTCCATTTTCCAGTTTATACGCATAACTGCCAAATGAAAGCTAAAATCTTATCTCTTGGAAACACCAAATACTAGTTTTTCAATACATTTACTTCAGGGCTTCTTGCAACCTTCTTCTCTCAAGTCTCTTGACTTACAGAAAACTAGATGAACCACGGTCCCAGATCAAATGGTAAGTCACGTAATGCTGTTCCTGACAATAAAGCTAGTTTAGCCTCACAGAAATTAGTCACAATGAAGCCTATATATGGCATATTTATTTCTGGTTAGGGTCAGACCATAACTGGATTCTGAAATGCACAGCAGAATCTCATTACACGTTTTCAGCTGTCCCCTTCTCTGCTCCCTAGGCTAGAGCTTTTTCAATGTAATTCCATTCCTTGGATCTGCTGCTGCCTCAGCCATCCTATACTGCCCCCAATCCCCAAGCAACTGAATCTGTTCCACTGTCCACCTTTAAATTAGGAGGCTGTACCACAGCACTACTCTTCTTCAGTACTCCAGGATTATGAAAACAGTTCTCAGGGGTAACAAATCCCTTAGTCTAAAATTATAGTAACTACAGCCATCAATTGTGGCAGTGGTCTAAAACACCTAATACGATGAACTGCAAAAGCTCAGAGAGCCCTATCATGGGCCCCTGGTCTTGCACTGGACTACTGAGATTATTGTATCAAAGTAATTCAGTGAATACTAACTAAAAATTGTTCTGCACGTCTGCTATTTATGTTAAGTTAAAAAACCTATGTAAATTTTAAACTACATTAGAGTCAGTGAATAAACTGGACGCTCAGCAGGTTACTATTCAGCTGTACTATATATGCCATCTGTTTAGACACTGCCTGCTGAATCTGGTCTCAAAAACTGGTAATCATGGTAATATGCACAGGCACTTCCAACCATTAGAAACAACTTAAATTCAGATGATGTAAAACACTTGTAACTTAATACTTATAAGGTATAAGCCATAATTGCTAATAACATGCATTACAAGACCTAAGCTGTGTAAAACAGCTGGCTATAAGGATAAGTTTTACAATAAAACTGTTTTTAACACTTTAAAAAAATGTATTACTTTGATATTACTAAACAAAACTTCACGTAAAAATGAAATATGGGACATCAAAAGGAAGCAAAAGTGTTGAAAAATTATTTTGACAAGAATTCTGAAAAACAGAAATTAAGGCATTCAAAGGGAAAATTAAAGGAATATGGTGAGCTAATACTATGTTTAGTGGTGTTTTCTGATACAGAATGACATCTGACAGCCCCAGTCATTCATACTGAACCTTTCCAGAGGCTTCTGAAAACCTTTCAGTATTACATGAAGGGCATTCAGGTACCATGTTGATGGAGAGTAACATAAAACTCTAAGTTATAGTGCTTATCTTCAAATCTGTCTCTTTTAGTTGATTTTGACAAGGATTGCTCATTCTATCAAGCAGAATACAAGTGGCAGGCAGATCACTAAAGGGAAATAGCATCTAATAAATTTGGTGGCCTTCTGCAATGGGGTTACAGCATTGGTGGATAAAGGAAGAGCAACTGACATCACCTATCTGGACTTGTGCAAAGCATCGGACACTGTCCTGCAAAACATCCTTGTCTCTAAATTGAAGAGACATGGATTTGATGGATTGTTGGGGTTGTTCAGCCTGAAGAAGAGAAGGCTCCAGGGAGACCTTATAGCAGCCTTCCAGTACCTGAAGAGGGCCTATGGGAAAGATGGGGAGGGACTCTTGATTAGGGAGTGTAGCAATAGGACAAGGGGTAATAATTTTAAACTGCAAGAGGGTAGATTTAGATTAGATGTCAGGAAGAAATTCTTTACGGTGAGGATGTTGAGACACTGGAACAGGCTGCCCAGGGAAGTTGTGGAGGCCCCATCCCTGGAAGTGTTCAAGGCCAGGTTGGATGGGGCTTTGAGCAACCTGGTCTAGCGGGAGGTGTCCCTGCCCATTGCAGGGGGGTTGGAACTAGATGATCTTTAAGGTCCCTTCCAACTCTAACCATTCTACGGTTCTATGATGATTTGCATGTTCCAGTTCACCTTGTCATTGCTGGCTCACCAGCACTGCTTGCAGCCAGAAAGGGCCAATGACCCCTTTATTCTAAGTCATCTTTAAGTTTTCAGATGACAACAGAGAGCATAAGAGAGGCTGGACCTTATTTGCCTTGGCTTACAATGAGGAAGGAAGAAGAAACAATATCCCCCCTGAATTTGTATGCATATCTGCATACAGATTTAGTATCTTAACAGCTTTGGCTGATATTAAGGAATTTATTATCTTGGAGCTAGAGCATTCAGTTCCAGATTCTGAAGAACGTACAGGGGAAAAGTGCTTTTCAGTTCCTATCCTCCCACTATCCATATTGAGTCAGGGGGTAGTAGTAGTGATATAACTTAAAGGCAGACCTGATAAGACCCACTGTTAAAGGTTTACTGAAAACTAGACGAAGCAAGAAGTCTAGTGACATCACCAAGGACAGCTCCTGATAATGAACATGTCTCGAAAAGCGGCTGAAACCAACCCTGCGGTCTGGACAAAGACCAGAGAAGAACTGAGTCCATGCAAAGACAAAAGGTTACTTGCAGTGATGAAGAGGAATCATCCACCTTCATTCTCACGACCCTCAACAACCACCACCAGGAGTCACTGCAAACGCAGTGGGAGGAGTTTACGAAAATAATTTCTTAGAGCTAATTTTAATACAAAGCGGGGACAGGTCATGCATATGTATAGGCGTATTGGGAAATCTCATGATTATGTAATTAAGTACTATATATATTTGAGAAAGCCGCTGCATTGGGCACGCACGATTGTGGTGGGGCAACCCCCTGTGCTGCCTGGCGCTGAATAAACATACCTACTTTACAACCTTCTCAGTTGTGAAGTCTGTTTTCCACACGTCAGTATCATTAACCTCATTGTAGTTTTCCTATTTATACTGAAATATTAATACTACTCCTGGAATATGCACAGATACCTGAATTTGGACAAGTACTTTTTACTGAGTTCTCCAAATTCACCCAAAAAAAGTCAAATGTTGATGAATTCCTCTCTATACTGCTGCCAACAGCAAGAAGAAAATCTTCTCTAAAGCACTCCAGTACTTATATTACAAGTAAGTAACATTTTGGAATAACATTTCATGTCAATTTTACAATAGCAAGTAGGAAGTAGAGACTGTGTCTAAAATGGCTAATGAAAACTACTGTACACTGAACTGTACTACTGTACTGAACTAAACAGTTCGATGGCTTAACACGTACATGACTGCACACACACAAAATTAAGAAATTGCTTTCTTATCTACCTGCTTATAAGGTATTAAGCCAGTTATTTTCCGTAAGTATACTGAAACCACTTAAGCTCTGTTTAAGAATTATGTACTGAAATCCATACACGTCTTCATTACACTTACACAAAGAAGCTTTTCTTTCAATCTGTTTACTTAATTCCACAGGAAAATATGCCAGATTAGGCAGTTTTGTTACAAGGTACACAGATATACACACCCGTATTAGCAACATTACTAATAGGAATTCAAGAAAAATATTTTTCTGTGTCCTTTTACGCAGATCATGTTATGTTTTATTTGTTTTAAATACGCTGCATTTTAGTTTGTAAGCATTATATTTAACTAGAAAATATTTTTCTAGAAAAAATGAGAAATATGAAAATGAAGCAGCATAAACAAATTAAGGCTCACGTTAAATAATAAGCAACTGTCATCATCTAAAGGAAAGTAATTTTAAGCACAAAGAGCAAATGCTGCTTTGTAGGTAAGGTTAATCATCTATTTTATAACCTCTCTTCAGAAGAAAACACCACATTTGTACTTGAAACTCAGTAAATCTTTAAACTGGTGCATTACTACCACTCAATACATATTTCTAGTCATATATTAATTTGCAGTTTAATAAAAATAAATGAAGCTTCATGCTATTTTTCTGGAAGTATAGACTGATGCTATACAGATAACAAGACATATCAGAAATAAATTTTGTGCTTGCCACAACTTGAACTGCATTGTTACACAACATACACAGTACATATTTTCCAGCTATAAGAAAGATTCTGTTAAACACACAGAAACAAAATGGCCAGAAGAAATACAAAGACAAGACAACAAAGACACAGAATATGCAAGTCCTACTAAGACAAAAGAACAAACTACCAGGGGAACCAAAATATCTAAATATAATACTGAGTAAAAACAAAGATGACATCTTGAACAATCTAAGTCTGCAAGAAGGAAACACTGGACAGAAACCAAAAGTATATCTTCTTCTCTTTACAAACAAAAACTCTTGTAGGACAATACAAAAGTCAATTTTAAGCATTGTATCATTTAACTTATTTGTGAATGTGTACACGTAACATACACTTGCAATGCTGTCACTGGAGTTGCCATAGGACACTTTATCAAAACAAGAGTTGCATGCTATCCCCATATCTGAGACATACCAAAATGCCTTTGCTAACACACACCAAAAAAAAAAAAAAAAAAACAAAACAAAAAAAAAACACCAAACACCACCACAAACTACCAAGAACCTAAACACAGATGACATTGAAGGGTTTATCAACAGCCTACTGTTACATGTAAACTTGAAAATAACAATTGATAGCTTCATCTGTTCATTCAGGGAACTATCAGGATATGCATTTCACAGAATCGGAGAAAGAAAATTTCAAGCTGGCAAGAAACACTGACGACTATCTAGTTCCACCCATATTTCAAAGTAGGGTCAACCAAAGCAGGTTGCTCTGGGCCATGTTCAGTTGGGTTTTTAATCTTGTCATTCACTATGACAACTTGCATGAAATAAACTTTATTGAAACTTTACATTTAGTCTCTGCCATTTATTCTGAAGCAAAACATGCCAGATTAGTCGTTTGCCTTATATTTTAAAGTAGCATCAGGTTTAAGAATTTAAGCTGTTTTACAAGTATACTCAGGCTGCCTATCCGCAGAGTTTCTCTGAGTTTCACAGACAAAGCCCATTTGGGACCTCCCTCAAAAAAATCTTAGAAGGCTGACTCTAATCTCATTCAAAGTATAACATTCTTTTCATGTATGGGAACCAAGCATATGTTCTATTAGACATCACAATGCTACAGTACTGATCCATCACTTCTCTTTCACAAAACATTTAATAGCTGCTTTTGTGCAAAACATTTATGTCAATTGACTTCTTTAAGTCACACTCAGAACACTACTATTTCCTCCAATTTAAAAAGCTTGAACATTCAAAAAGTGGGGCGCTTACTAAGAAATAAACATGGAAACAAGAGATTACATTTCAGTACACGACTTGAAGTATCAACTACCTTCACCAGAAGTCCTTGCTTTTTCTTCCTGCAGTTCTGTGCCTTATTAAGTACCTGTTCTATACTCTGAAACGTGACTGAAACATGAGTATAACAACTCAAAGTCCTTCAAAAGACACACATGGTTCATCTCCAGTTCATAGAAAATTCCTTTCACTTAACAGGTAAGAGACGAGTGTGCAGTTACAGCCTGTATCATACTGCATATCAAAAAAGGACCAGTTCAGGTATCAGGTTGAAAGTTTAAGTATTTCATAATTTCTGAATACTTGACTTTATAACTTTCATATTCTAAGGATCAGGCTGGCATTTGTAAATCAGACTGAGAGTATTAAGGAATTACTTATTTTTTCAGAGATTAGTAATGAAATTATTTGGCCTATGTAACACAGGAAGTTAGAGTAAGTAAATACTTTTTTCTCTTCTCCTGGCCTTAAAATTATCAGTCAAGAACACTGCTTCCCATTCCTTGAACATTCTCTGTTCTCATATTTCAGGAACAGTATATGAAAAATTAGAGACTGTCCAGCTTAAAAAAAGAGGTTGCATTGTTAGAAATACTTAAAGCAAAATTTAGACAGACATTCCAAAGTAAATCATATGTTATCTATATTCACTGCGAAGAACTAAGGCCAAAAGAATTAGAGTTAGACACATCTCAGGAAGAAAATATTCAGTTACATTAGAAAGGATTTTAAAATATCAGCATTATCAATCCTTATATTCCAAGGACTGAAACTAACATTGCCAAGTGCACTACTAATGCAGAGCCCACTGTAAAATTCCTTTATATATCATGCCCAGCTCCTGCCACATTTGTAAAACAAATCCTTGCTAAATATACGAAGAAATTTTTTTTTTCAGTTTCAATTGAATGAAATAGCTGGTTTGCCATATTTCTTTTACGTCAATGTATCATTCACTACATGGACATCCTGTTCTGCTACTTAAGACCTTCTTGCTTTCGGTCAGCTTTTTTCTAACCTTAGTTGCTTTAATACCACCTGAGACACTTTACTGCTACCTAAGTTTTCCTCATTTTCACTCGTCATTTTTGTTTACTCAGGTTTTTTTCTAACCTAAGACACTTTATAAACCACATGGATGGCACTATGCAAATTCAGAAGAAAATAAGACTTTATAAACATGATGCTGCTTATTCACACTGTGTTTAAGGGGCATTATCTTTGCACGCACCATAAAAATGAATACTTAAAATTCCACTGACCTAACTCAGAACTGCTTTATTGCAGCTTTACCAGAAGAGGATCAGAATAATGCAAGAGTAATACTTTTATGGTTGGACTCAATGATCTTAAGGATCTTTTCCAGCCTAAATGATTCTATGATTCTAAATAAGTCAAACAGTCTTAACCACTCCATCACGAGGAGGCAACTTTAAGCAACAGCTCTCCTACATACACCATCAAGCAAATCCGAATCAAGATGCCACAATATTACAAGATTTGCAGCCTATTTCCACAAAATCCCCCAAGAGCATTTGAGAACAAAAGGAGAAATTATGACCACATACAGCCCAAGCTCACTGAAATTAAAACAAAAAAAAAAATCAAAGAGGAACAAAACTACTTTAAAAAAACCCACAATATGCATCTTTATTATTTTAAAACTATAGTTTTACATATTTCCTCTACAATCTACAAAAAAAAAAAAAGGCAAAAGAAAAAAATCAACAACCAAACAACAAAACACTTACTGCAGAATTGTTACAGCTGCAACAGGGTTAGCATGTATTTGCTGTCACTGATATGACTGCGAAACAAAACAGTCATACACTCCACCACGTGCTCAGCTCCTCTCTGCTAGCCAACTCCTCTTTTGTGAATTCAGCTTACTGTCACATCTGAAAGTTTCAAGCATTTTAGAGTTTGGGTCAAATTTCCTCTGAATATAGCTGTATAATTCCTACAAGGACAAAACGTGTGCTTTGACTGACAAAGCCAATTACTCATTCAGTTATTGCATCTATTTCAAACAAGTGTACTAGGAAGAAATTAATTCTTTAGGCAACTTCTGTAATTTATGCCAAGTACCAGCCCTTCCATCTCTCTGCAATGAGCTTCAATGCTCATCATTCAGGCCCACTTTTTGACAGCACACTCAAACTTAGCTCTGCCATGATGAATTATCTTCCAAGCACAACGTTTCCTGGAAGACACTTTCTCCAGGATATTTCTGTTTTTCTCTTTCTTGGATGTCTTGTACAATCAATAACAGCAACAGGATTTGCAGGACCACATTTCAAAGGCATCACTGCTTGCCCTTCCAAAATACAATGTCCGCTCCTCTGGTCATACCTTTCCAGAGAAAAGAAAATCATCATCAGAAACTAAGAAAAACAGATACATCAAAAATAAAGTTTAGAAACTTGATTAGTGAAAGAAAAAAAGTCAAACCGTACCCATGCCATATTACGAAAGTCCTGAAAGATACTGAAATCTCAGTGACAAGGACGAAGCAACGGGAAATCACAGAAATACTCCTTGTCCATATCAGTCTCCAGATGGTGTTTTCAACAGTTCCCCAAAGAAAATTGAGTTCCATGTTGCAGAAGTGATATCCCATACTTAAGATTCCACTCTTTCTCAATTACTAAAACCTACCACAAACCTTCTACTCATGGGAAGTACAGGGATAAATATGGGAGTCAGGAACTTCTCAGAAGAGGGCTAAAGAATCCCAGTTCATTAACGGAGGTGATGGTTATGCTTAGTGATCCACAGATACTTTTTTAAAAACTTCAACAAAAGTAGGAAAACCAGAATGAGAGGAACTGAAGACAATAAAAGCTAAAGGAAAAAATCACAAGTGTTTCTTGTTGCTTTTATTTGCTGGCCTTTTGTTGGGGATTTTTTTTTTTTCTTTAATTGCCATCTTGATTTTCAGTAAGCAGCAGGGAAAACTACATTATGACTTAAATGTGAATTTTATTTTTAATGCACTGGAAACAGAACATTTTTCCACAAAGGGTTACTGTTATTATAAAATAATGAATTTAGCAATACACTTCAAAAACATGTCATGATATCACCATTTGTTTTTCAGAGGTTTTTTTTGATTGCTAGTATTGGTACTGGACTAAACAAAAAAATTCACACAGCTTGTGTGTTTGTCAGGGCTGACATAAGCCATGAAAAACAAATTTTTCAGTGTCCCTGTGACCTGAAGCGTTTCTCATGTGAAACTGAGCATAGATTCAATGAAAAATACCTTTTCTGCTCTCAAAGTGCATGGTCCCTGTCAGGACTGAGAACCCACCAAAGTATCCATTACTTATGCCACATAGACGTTTTCTATTTTCTTTATGAAAACTACGCTGTCTTCACTTCTAAATTTCAAATGAATCCATCTTGTATTCATTCCGTGAGACTTCCTGTGCATTTAAATACTTCCATTTACATACATGCTTCTGTTTTTAAAATATATGCCATTGTATTTAGGCAACTAACCCCTGCCCCATGGAACCACCTAGCCAAGGTTCCATCTCCAACTGGAGACAAGAACAGATAGCTACGATCTGTTATGGAACAGATAAAGACTGATAGACAGATAGAGGTCTTCAGAGGAAAAAAAACACCAAACAGGGAAGCAATATCCCTTCGTCACCATTCCTTCTCTGTATTGGACAGTCCTAAAATATTAAATAGCTTCTTATGAGAATCTGATCTTTTTCAGACTATTACTTCTTTTGCTCTTTTTAATATTTCCTCTAATTCTATTATATCTTGCGGGGTAGGCAGGGGGGGAATGACAATATACAATGTGCCTCATAGAATTATACAGGAACTTAACCATATCTTCTAAAGTTTTTCTATTTTTTCTAATAGTTGCTAACATATAACTTTACTTTTTTTTTGTCAGATGGCTCCTGTTAGTAAAGATAATGTTCTGTAACTCATCACCTGTATTTTGGATGTATGCTAACTCGACTACTTGCAGAAAAAACACTACTCAACAAAATTAAGTAGAACTTTATTCGTAGGAATAAGTGGTTCCACTGGCGCTCTCTCTATTCCATGGAATTATCCCACAAGGTTACAACCAAGTGAAACGAGAGAGTAAATGAAAGAGAATGCTTAAATGTAACTTCAGCAGCATTGTGTTGTAATGACGGTTATAAAACAAAAGCCTTCAGTCTCCAGTGTTTTCAGTTCACTGACAAACAGCAACTAATAAAAATCATTACGGTGACAGAAAAATCACAGCTAACAATGAAAAATGATAAAATTTTAAATACTGCAATCTTAAAAGGATCCTTGGCAAAGAAACCAGTGTATGTAGTATCCTTAATACATAAATATATTGTAAGGATGAATTCCTGAAGCTGGTCAGGCACACGACTGCAACATGTTATCCATTACAGTGAAAGTTTCACAGTACGATTTCTGTAACAAAGTTCATCTAAAGCAAGAATCTACCAAGTACCCCAAAAAACAAGTCTCCTTCTATAGTCTGAAGTGCAGTAACGAGCATGAACATCTGATAACACACATACTGTATGCTGATACATCTTTTTTTTTAAAAAAATAAACTAAAACTTACTAAAATCTTCATGCATACCTTATCCAACAGCATAATTTCAAAGTCCCATGAAGAGTTAAGTCAACCATTTTAATTCAGTAATTTCAAGAATTCACAGTTTCCATACAGAAACAACATATTTCATAATGTTTCTTAGATAGTGTGGCTCATTAGGACTCTAAAATGTCTGAGTCATGTTTTGTTTTGTCTGTTTGCCAAATCAAAGTGCTTATTTTGCTTTAGAGAAAGGACAGTAATAACTTTAAAAGATGAAACTATAATTAAGTTCATCAAAACAAGTTTTACACACGTATTTAAGTACACACAAAATTAAATAAGCTCCAGCTGTTTTGGTCAAAAAGACAGCAAACAGTGAAAGAAGAAAAACAGTAATGCAAACTGAGGGAGACAGAGGACTAAAAGTACTCAACTCAGTCTACACTGAAGTGGGCAATTGTCCTTTTAAGAGAGGAATACGCGTGAGGGAGTGATTCAGCACTAATTCATCATGTAATGCTTCTAAATTAGAAGCTAAATTGGAATCTGGGAGAAGCGGCTACCTCTGACTTCAACGATTTATTAGCAATGTATGATTACAGCAGCAAATGAAAGTTTGAAAAGTGTTCTTATAGATAGAACAAAGGTAAATTATGTGAAGGTCTTGCCTCTCATAGCAGGCTTCATAGCCTAATAGTAGTGCAAGCAAACATGGAAGAAGCAAGGAAGAGGCAGAACTCTGGCAAGATAGAAAAAAGTACTCAAAGCTGCAGAAATTTTATGTAGCTTTGATAAAAGCCATGCAAGATACAAACTAGCAACATGGAGTACTGAGTCTGGCTGGGATGGAGTTCCTTTTTGTCTTAGCAGCACAGTGTTTAGTTTCACAACCAAAACAGTGTTGGCAATACACCAATGTTTTAGCTCAAACAGCATTAGTTAGTCCCAGAACTAACCCAAAACTAAAGCCTTCTCTGTTTCTCACTCCGCCCTCCCAGCAAGTGGGCGAGAGATAAGCAAAAGGATAGGAGGGGGCACAGCTGAGACAGCTGAACTAAGTTGACCAAAGCCATATTCCATGCCACATAACATGGTCAGCAGTAAAAACCAGGAGAAAGTCTTCCCAAGGTAGCTGCTACTCAGAGACTGGATGGCCTCAATCTGTTTTGTGGGAGGTGGTGAGTGATTGCCTTTGCATCACTTAGTTCTTTTTTCTTCTTTTGTTACTTCATTTATTGAACTGTCTTGATCTTGACCCATGAGATTTTCCTTGCTTTTGCTCTTCCTGTTCTTTCCTAAATCCTACTGAGGGGGAAAGGAGGGCCCATGCAGGAGTGAGCAAGCAGTTGGTGGAGGTTTACTTGCTGGCTGGGGGAAACCGATCACACAGGGGCATCAGTAAAGTGGCTACAGCTGTTAAACATTTACTTCCAGACTCAAAAATACCATTTGCTTCTTTTTTGGTATTACCTAACTTGACACTAAAGGGAAAAAATAGAGTTATTGGCATGTACTGCTCCATTCTCCAAGTCCATGTTTGAAGGGTACAAGCATCTGTGTACTGCTGTCAGTGCACATCATCAGCCTGCCCGTTTCAAACACGGGTAATTATTGCATGGGTAGCTACAATCTGCATCTTCTTCCTAACAATATTTATGAAGATGATTTGTTTTGTTAAAACCTAAATCAGATGTTTCTTTAGAGTAAAGAATGCACCTAAATTAAAATATCCATATTCCCAAATCCAGCATGCATCTTAAAGGAAGAGGGGATCACAAACTGAATTCTTCCTGTTTTAAATATATTTTTGATGTTACAGTGCTATCATATACAGGTTATCATACCACAGCCTAATAACCTACACAGTCTCTATGGTCCCTTACACAGACTCAGGAAGCTGGGATGAGGAAAAAGACAATTCACATATGAAGATGCCTTTGCCCTACAATCATTTGTCTCCTATATACCATTAGGTGAAAGAAGTAGTGAGAAAAAAGAGAGGGAAAAAAAAAAAGACAACACCATAACCACACAGGTTTGTTGGAGGTAAAGAATAACTACACTTACAGTTGAGAGAGAAAAACAATGATCTTCAGTCTATGACCACAAAGAAACCTTGAAATTGGAAGATGCAATAGCTAGTTGCAACATTCAAGCAGGAAGAGGGAAACTGGCTCTTAGTGAACTTTTAGGGGCATAAGGTTCAAGTAATGAAGAATACTTGATACTGCCTTTAAAGATTCCTTACTGACAGGATACCCACATAAGATCTCTTGACCTCAAAGAAATTCAAATGTGATACCAAAGTATACAACAAGTACCAGTTTACTTCAATGACTGAATTTTAAGATTACCTCACTCTACTATTAATGTAGCTTTATGGACTTAAATATATATACACATATATATAAAAATGGAAACATTTTTGCACTAGATGATAAAAATATAACACCACAACACTATTAACTTAAAAACATGCACATGCTCACTGGAATCAGCAAAGCTCTGGCATATGCCTACACATTCTGTTTTGCCATCACCAATTGCCAAATGATATCCTCTACTTTTTTCCTCATTACCCATCAGACAGTTCTATAATATCAGCTTCAATTATCTCCACAGCAAACCTATATGAAGTATAAATTCAACATTCTTGAACACCACATTCCAAAAATACACTTCATGCACTCATCCTCCAAATTACACGGGAGTTACTGAAAACTATACATCGCCTTTTGCTTCATTTAATGCTCTTCTTGAGAAAACAAAGGAGCAAAAGTGTAGATTACTAATTTTGTAATCTTACAGGTGATCTGCATAATCTTAAAATTGTTTCTTGTCTCCTATCTGAAGCCTCAGTGTTCCAAAACCGGAGACACAAGGCACCATCACGAAGACTTTTATCCACCATTACTCCACTCACTGTTTTGTACCATAAAGACACTGAGAGCCCACTATATCTGCTAAGGTTTTGTCAATAGCCTCATTGTTTTAGATTCTTCTACAATTAATTTAATAGGCCATATAACTATTACACTTCTAGTTTATTTAAGTAATTTTGAAATTTTTTTCCTTCCTTTATTGACTGTTCCCTACATTATCAGAAAGTTTCATATTACTTTATGCTAATTTTTTTGAAGATCAGTGATCTGTGAAGAGAACAAACAATACTTGGCCAGTGTATGCCGCTTAAAAATGTAGAGCACTGTATAAAAGGATTCCAACCCAAATTCTTGTGATAAAAGGAAAGACTGAAATTTGCCTTTGAATACAATGGATCAACCCATGTAAAAATGTATTTCTAGATATACTCATTTGCCTTTCTAACCTGAATTGCTTCATGTCTCTCCTGTTCATTGTAGCAGCAATACACCAGTTCACTCTAGTAAATTTGATGCTAAGAGAAAGTACAGAAAAGCCCACCTTATATAAAATGCCTAAATACAGCCCGCAAATTGTAAATTTAGTCAAGACTACCACAATCTACAGCTTTTTGTTTCTTTGAAAAGAGATTTCCACACTAAAAAAAGGCAATTAGAAGTACCATAGTAGCACCTAATGAGAGGTAAGTTCAACACGACTATCAAGTTCACCCTGAAAATACGCACCATAATATTAGTCATTACTGAAGGCTAAAGATTAGAGGACAGAATACATGAGAATGATAGGAGGGTAGGATACGAAGAGTTACACTGAGTTAACAAATTCTCTGGTATATTGTTGTTTTATCCTTTTTCTCCCCTGATAAACTGATGAAAAAACAGCACTGCTAAAATTGAAACACATTCGGAATTTTTAAGTATTATAGATAACTTCCTAATTTGAAAGCACTGCATTCCCACAGCCATTCATAATAGCTAAAAACCCCTTCAGCATAAAAGGAAAATAAAACTTTTTTTTTTAAAGTAGGAAAAAGGGATCACTGACAGCCACAGATACAAATCAAGTGCTAGGAAACAAAAAAAAAAACCTACTGATGAAGAGGAAAAAAGGAGAAATACATAGTGAAACTTAAGGAAAGCAGAAGTAATTTAAGCTCAAAGTATAACCTTAGATACGTTTTTCCTTCATTATCAGACGGAAATGTTTGTTGATTTACTGTTGAAAAGTTGAAGTCAAAAGTATCCAATATATTTTTTGTTCCTTGTTTAGGTAGAAGCCAAATCATGTAGTCATAGCTGGTGAAATCCTTTCTATTCAAAAGTAACAAGATACGTGATCTATTTTAACAAGAAGGCTGAGTCAGCTCCTGGTTAAATTCCATGGAACTATGGATTAAATATGGTTCATGTAATTGAGTTATGTGGAGTGTTGTTCTTAATTTTTTAAAATATCTGCATGAGACAAGGTCTGGAATATGAAATAAAACCATTATCCCACCAATAGCATTGTTGTAAATTGTATCCAAGATTACAATTACAGCCATGAAAAGCAAAACAGAACATAAAAAAAGGGAGCAGCTACATTACACTTCAGAAATGCAGAAAGATACCATAGCAATATGGTTTTTCAAAAAATAAATTAGTACTTTTAACAGGATGGAAAAGCAATTTGAGGAGGGATCTTTAACTGCTTCTCTGCTTTTATCTGCTGATATAGACACCTGTTATTGGCAACTATCAGCCATAGGCTGCTGGCCTAGAAGGACATAGCACTCGACTCGTGTGATGTTCCCACACATATTTCATACAAATTACCATTAGGTAATTATTACTATGTATGTATGAGGTTTATTTCTTGTAAGATGTTATGAGCATTAGGCTCCTGACCATATATAAATTTCTACCTTTTCAATATTTCTATACTTTAAAAAAAAAAAAAAAACAACACAACCAAAACAAGAGCAGGAAAGAAATTATGGAGTAGGCAAGTCAATGGGCAGCTTAACATCTCTATAGCTGTGCATCATTGGCTTGCCTTCTGCAAGCCAACTGTGTATGTTTCAAACAAGTCTCATACAAAGCCATAAATCTACGATCAAGAAGTACAGTTCAATTCAAATAGGATAGCTATCCCCAAATATATTAAAAAGGGAAACTTTTTAATGGAGGATAATGGGAGGATAGGTGTCACAACACAAACTTGTTCATCTGTGATGTGGGCACCAGAACCAGGCACACTATTCTAACAACAATCTTGACAAGCAAGAGTTGATTGACAAAACAGGATAATTTTCATAGACAAGACAGAACAATAACCTAGATTTATAACTTGCTTCATACAATGGATACCATTTTGGTGTATGAGAGAAACTTTTGATTGCTGGCTATTAAGTGCTTATGTAAACTCAATAATTGGCCAATAAGGGCTACAAGCTGGTCCAAATACTTACAAATATTATTCATTCCTCAACAGTGTCCTCAAATCAGTCAGAATGTTTCACGGAAAAAGTACTAAAGACTGCATAGGGCTAACAATGTCTCTATATGGTACTGCTTTCAGAAGCACAAATGATACTTTCATTTCCCACTGCAAATTAAAAATTGCCTTTCATGCTTCTCATATGTTGCTTACCTTATGAAAAAGTTCATATTAGGACATGATGTGGCATGCAGCTGCCTAAATATTGTGTTACCTAGGAGATTCTACACAACTGAATGATGCTGTTGTACATGACACAACATTTAAGGGAATCTCCTAGAACTGGCAGGTAGAGAGCAGAATAATTTACGGCATCTAAACTATAACTAGATGTCTGTGCTTAGGTAGCCCAGTTGTACTCTATATGTCTTAACTTTGGTCAACTGTTGTCTGCCTAACATACCTTTCCCTTAAAATATACAAAGGTAAACAGCTTTACACCATGAATATGTCACCCCAAAGCCAGTTTCCAACCTGGATATCTTGTACTGCTATTGTTTCAGAGTCCCTCTATACCACATATGTAAGTCATACATTTTACCTACTCTTTAAAGCTTGTTATTTGATTATGAGAGCAAAACTGACAGAGAGAACAGAAATACAGAAATTTGCGTGCAATCTTACCAGAATCTAAATGTTACATATATATCTAAAGTTTGATATATGGATTGAACATCTTGGGTCCAAACAGCCTTATTCTTGCATAACTTAAGGAAAATTTGATCTTATCTCAACTCTGCTACGTTCGTAGAAAATATTCCAGTCATTGATATAGTTGCTTCAGATACTATTCTGCAGAAGCATCAGGTCCAATTATGTTTTATTAGAAGCTGAGATGGTTGCTAAGTGACTCCTGAAAAACTCCAGATTCAGTTCAGATGTGGAAGAATTACAAAACAGACTGCTAATAGCCAGCATCGTAAAAAGCAGTAGGCAATGTTGCACATGTGTGGGTTTGTCCATCAATGAAGGAATTGGTTTTTTCCTCTAGAAGACCTTAAACTTTAAATACCCACAGTATTTACAAAATCAAATAGACCAACTGGTCTATTTATAGAACCATCCACTTAAAAGATCCTAGAGAAGAGACACGAAAAGCTGAATGGGCGTAACTACAAATTTGATCGCATTAACCAGCAAAAGACAATTATAAAGTGGATGCAGAGTCTTTTTCCCCACAATAATTACTTTATTAAGGTACAGTCTATAATTCACTAAATGTGCATTACTAAAACAGTAACAAACCTTGGAAGTAAGACAGTTTGTTAAACAAACAAATTACCTTCAAAAAATGCTGTATCACATAGTTATATATACAATATATGTTCATAATGATAAAACAATAAATTGGTCAGGGTTACCTGAAAAAATCAGGTTTTTAAAAGAACGCTACCACAGAGAGAAGACATGCATCCTAAGGCATTAAGGTTCAAGCTGTCAATACCATATCTGCAGCAGTTTTGACTTAATATAAACTGGAGTAGTCATAAGGAATAGTTATCGAAAAGCCATTTTTCCTTTCCTTGAACCGTCACTCACTTATCTTATGCAGAGGCAGCAAGAACTTCTGTTTGGAACAGAAAAGGCAGAGAAAGGAAAGCCATCTATGTCGTTTTTTCTGACGCATCTGGAAATCCCTCTGTTGATGTGTGAACAGAACATTTTTGAGGAATTCATTCATCTCAATAATTCAGTTGATATGTTATAAATCACCTCCTGTTAGAGTTGTTCACTATACTCTGCTCACGAAACAGAAGTAATACACTAAGAAATACATCAAGTTCCCATTTTGCAGTTACTTTCCAAAATACTTTTTCTCTCTAGGAGTCATGTGGAGTAGATATTCCTGTATCTGTTCAAGAACATGAACAGGTAGGTCAAGTCTGTTTGAGGGAAAAGAAGGGAGAGGGAAGAGAAATCTGTATTACTCATACAGATAAAAAGTCAAACAGGACAGGAGTTGATAGAAACTGTAGTTTTCATGGCATTACTAAATGAATTCTAAAACATATTTCAATATCCATTCAGGAAAGAATTTGGTATAATACCACAGGTATTCCTCCTCCAGTTGTACATGCCAAAACCACCGTTTCAGTTTTAAAAAATGACAATATAATACAACTGACTATTTCTTTTTCCTTAAGATTGGCAAATTTTTATTAAGGCATTATAAAATTATCTCCCAGATTACTATTATGAAGTTAGGAAAATTCATGCAGACCATTGTTCCAATTGTAACGTAGTAACTTCTTTCCCATAATGCAAGGCTGCATGCTACCAAACAGCTCTAGAGGATTTCATGACAATTCAGTAGAAATTCTGAAAGAATGCTGCTAAAGATTCTTATTTTAATAAGATGTTCAAAAATTTAAAAAATAGTTGTATATACTGAATACAGTATTTTCATGTGCTCATTGGCTTTGAAAAAAAGAAAAAGAACAAAGTATACATAGTTATACATACACTATGCGTCATCTTTACAGCGATTTACCAAGATAACAGACAGTTTTTTGTCTTTTCTCATGCTTACTGCATTTTAATTCAAAAGGAAAAGAGAAGTCAGACTTTGACAAATAGCAATTATGGGTTACCGCATATCAATAACTTGGAAGGATTTACTTCCATTTCCTACTTAGCTGGGAGCATTTACTAGGGGTTTTTTTCCACTTTAGAGGACTTTTTCGTTGCATTGGTTTTGTTGATTGTTTGTTTTTTGAAAAAATCAGACTGGATCAGAACCCATGAATATGTCAGTTTATTCTGGATTATCTTCAGGTGAATCTCCTTCAAATCCAGCTGGGTTTTGTTCCGAGACAAAAAAACTTTGTTGAAAAAGCAAAAAAGCATTGAATGTTATCAAATGAGTCTCTAAGCTGTTTGATTCACCATAGAGATGAGACACAAGTATCTTACAAAAGTCCTTGGAAAGTAAAAGTTGGGGAAATGTCATTATGTAGAAATTGTTTCTGAAAGCCTGACATTTCCAAGCTAAAAAATTCCCTTCATTCACCTTTCTAGCTTCCAACCCCACCTATTGAAAACTGGAGCCACCAGTAAAAGAGTGGTCATTCTGCTTACAGGCTGTTCTTTCCCTTAAGAACAGTCATAATCACACTTTCTCACTTACATGTGGTTTAACACACACACTTTCTGTAGAGCTGTTAAGTGAAATAAATGTAGATGAATAATCAATATTTTAAACAGAGTAACTAAATTCTGAATAACAACACCGAATGTTTTGATTTCCATCTTATAAACTGCAACACAGTTTCTAAAAAACATCTACCATTAAGATCACTTTTTCTGTGCTTGCTGACTTCAGGGGCTTCCTCCTCTTCTACAGACTTTGAGACATTGTTCCTTCCTTCTGCACTGAATTGCACTGCTCCAGAACAGCATCCAACCTCTGGAGTCACATGATAAAAAGGAAATTCAAAAAACTGTGTCTGAAATAGCCTTAGAATCAATTCCGTATGCATGAGAACACATGTATTTCCTTTATGAAACAAACACGTGAAGCTTGCCATTTTTCTGTTGTAAGACAGTTTCTAATCTTTTGTTTATTTTCTTGGATTCTTTAAGAACTCAGGGACACACCTCCACACACCGACACGTTCATCTTGCCCACTCGCTCCTTCAAAAGAAAAACTTTGTGAAGTGTAATGGCTATGGTCAAGATGTTGTGGAAAAATCTATCAAACTGCCACTAAAGAAAATGGTCCTTTACTATAATTCATTTTAGTAGGTACTAGTATACAGATGTTTAAGTTCAAAACCTCCCTCTACCAGAAAGAATAAAAACATAATTATGTTAAAACATACTAGCTACAAAACACGTCCACTTAAAAGTTGTCAAATATTTAATGTATTCTATCAGGATCATTTTCCAACTGTTAAGTGATCTCATTATGAAATTAGTAATTCTAAGTGAACCCAATCCAAAATTTCCACAAGGTCATATCAAACCCAAAAAACAAATACAAGAGATCTATTTAGAAATGTTGACAAGAATGACAGATAAATTCTATTATAAACATATTGGCCATGTTAATCATTGTCTTGCAAAGAGTTAAAATTCATGAGGGTTAACAAATCCAAAGTTTCTGCAAATCAAAGTTACTCAATATAGAACCTGTCAAAGCATTTCTTTCTATCCTGCAATACCTCATCTACCTTCACAGTGGTTTGATATAGGCCATACTGAAGTTTTGATGGAAAAAGAAAAACTAAAATCAGCATGTAAATTAAGTCACTGTAACATTCCGTTCCAACAAGAAACAAATTTAATTACATATATTATTTGATCTGACAGCCATAAGAATATATCAAATAGGAAAGATATTCTTTAAAGGAAAGCCAAATTAAAATTAAAATATATCAGCACACAATAACAGAAGGTAATCTCAGTTTAAGATGCTAAATTTAGTGACTATCATCAATTCCCTTCTTGTTAACAGTTAAAAGGTTATTTCACAGTGGATTTTATTTATTCTTAATACATTTTAAGTTTGTACATAATTCTTTAAAGAAATATATTCTGTCTCTATTTCTACAGACCTAAAAATATATAAACACTGAGATGTATCATCTTTCATAAGTAAACGGAGAACCAATTCAGTATATGCCTCAGCCAAAACTTTACTAAAGTTTTGTCTAGTAAACTGGTTTCATCTAAAGGGAATGCAAATAACAAAGTTCTATTCAAGTGTAGAAGGAAACCCCTGGAACTATTTTGAATTACAGAACACCAAAATTTTACCTTGTTTCAAACATATGGGAGCTTCCCTTCAAGTTCCAGTGTTTGCAGTATCAGGGAAAGGGACTTCAGAATAGTTTTTTTACAATCTTACAAAATTAAAAACTTCCTATTGTACGTAGAATAGCCTCTTTGATAGCCTAATACCAATTAATGCTCTTTCAGATAGTCTGTGAGTCTTTTGCTTCTCCTCACTATCTTCTGCTTACTGCTGCCATCAAAACCTATCCAGCAGTAAGATGTTTAACTAGCTTGTTCATGTTTTATGTAATGCATACTGAACAGCTACTTGCTGTTTCAGAGCTGGTCTTTCAGGTTATTGTTGCCACACAATGAGCCAAGACAATATGACCCCTTCAGTGAAAAGAACATTTTCTTGAAAAAATACTTACAATTACTGTAGCAAAAAAAGCAAATTATATTGGTACAAACAACTGTAGCTAATTCTCCAGAACATATAGAAGATAGGAGCATGTACATTTAGTTTGCCCTCTGGTGGCCAATTCCAACCTTGGCTATGTTTAGAGGAGAGAAGAATGCACACTGGGATCAATATAATTAAAAGGCAATAGGTATGTTACAGTTACTTTTTCAGTTCTTCATCTAAGCCCTCATATATGTTTTAGCACACAACTGCAGCTGTTAACTGGTTATTCCTCCTGCAGTTTCTGACTACGTACCTTTGAGTGTCTACCAAAACACTGGTACAGATCCAGACTTTAGCCAGATTTAAGATATTTCTAAAACTAAAAGAATGTAACTTCTTTACTCTCCTGGAAAGAGAAAAAGGTGCAGAAGGAGGACAGACAGTTTTGGAGGACAGAAATAACAGGCTGATTTATGCCACTAGACTCCAGCAAATCAGAGGATAAAAACAGAGAACTCCAGAGAAAATTACCGGAGTTTCTCAAAAGCACTTGTGAAATTGTCTGTACTGATAAGTGACAACCACCACTCAAACACAGATTGTTGCCACTATACATCTCTAAGCGTGGAGAATTTGATTCAGCAGAGTATTTGGGAACATTTCTTGGTAGAGTTTGATGAAGAAACTCATAGCGGGAGAGAATAAACCTGAAATAAACAGTGGCTACTGAATTGTTAAATGAGAAGAAAAGCCCTTTCGTATCTCCATAGGGGATCAGGTCTGACTGGGCTGCGCAGAAATGCCACGCTAAAAATTCCACAATTTCCAGTTCCAGATAGACACTTAATCTGATAAGCATTATTTGCGAATATGTGATTCTCTGTGATTCTGAACAGCAACACATCAAGTTGACCAGCACACAACAGGACATTAAGCTGTTTAAAAAAAAATCTTTTCCAATTTTTCTCCCCAAATTACAATGGCCTGAAACAAATATAAGCATCAACTGTATACTTCCCATCAAAACCATGAGTATTGTCATCCGTTTTTGAAACCAGTAGGACTCAAGACTTCAGGAGTTGGCAAATAAAGCATGTATTTTCAGCAAACAACACTGACATTAACAGTTTATCCTGATGAAGATTCTAGGCAATCCTGCAGCCCCATTATTGCCACATCCAACAAAAGTATTCTGCTTGCAAACATTCAAGAAGCTGCCAATTCTGACTCACATACTAAATAAATGCACACAGACAGCTGCCTGAGCTTTTGGAAAGACCAAAAGCAAGATGAGTATGTGTGTTACCCTCTAATGACTATCTACCACCTAAAGCAACAATTCTACATATTTGCTTGTTGCATTCTGTGCAATATGGCCAAGGAAAGGGACTTTTATCTGCAACTAAGTGAAAAAATAACAAGATTTCCAGTGACTTATGCATAAGACGACATATTATTGCACCTGAGCCAACTACTTGGTTTAAAACAGCCTGCAATGAGCATAGTGTGAAAATTACAGTCTTTCTGAATACATTTTATAGATTAATTGGGGAATTGTGGATGGAGCGATGAAATAACTATCTTCCTTAGCTGCAGTCATTTTAACTAGACTGGAGATGAGCAGCATCTTTGCCTTATATCACTTTTGTCAAATACCTGATTATTTTGATTTGTATAGTAAAGGAGTTTATGGAGAAAAGAAAAAATAAAGTCTGTAATATTATTTACTGCTCTGAAGTGCCTTTGTATCATTTTGAAATGACAGCATCATGCCTTTGTGGCTTTTGCATTTCTATCTTAACTAGTTTTGATACTTGAGTATATGGTAGAGTAAATGGACAGCCTTTTGTCACAGAAGAACAGATTTTTGGATACACAAGTTACACAAAGCCTTCCTTTTCCAGGTATATCTTTTGATTACATGCAAACAAGATTGCAAGCCAGACACTTGCCAGCAATATAAGCTACTGAAAGAAAAAGAGGAGAAAAAACTTAAGAATATCTGCCTGCTTTCTCTTCACACAATTCTGTAATACAAAGATCTAGCTGGTTATCAGTGGAGAAGCCATTTTAATAGTCCTGATTCAAAGTTTCTTTACCACTGATTAATTCCGACATCAGAATCATTTGTTTTTTAAACTACCTTCTGAAGTTTCATAGTCTTAGTTGATAAGACTAGAGGCACTAGTCTTATAAGGATTGGCTAAGTGAATTGGGGTTGTTTAGTCCAGAGAAAAAAAGGCGGCTCAGGGAAGACCTTATCGCTCCCTACAACTACCTGAAAGGAGGTTGTAGCAAGGTGGGGATTGGTCTCTCCTCCAAAGCAAGAAGTGACAGGACAAGAGGAAACAGCCTCAAGTTGCGCCAGGGAAGGTTTAGATTGGATATTAGGAAAAATTTCATCACTGAAAGGGTTGTCAAGCATTGAAACAGGCTGCCCAGGGAAGTGGTGGAGTCACCATCGCTAGAGGCATTTAAGAGACATGTAGATGTGGTGCTTAGGGACATGGCTTAGTGGTGGTTTTGGCAGTGTTAAGTTAATAGTTGGACTCGATCATCTTTGAGGTTCCTTCCAACCTAAACGATTCTATGATTCTATGAAAATGTCCATACTTTTCTCTTCTTTCAGGAGAAATGCAGCATTTTTTTCCTTCCTTTCTTTAGGACTTTGTGGTGTTCTTCAAAAAAAAATAATCACATTTTCTTCTCAAACAGATACACACTTTTGAAGAAAAGCATACCTGCACATGTAGTCAAATGCAATCTTTTCTTTAGAACTCAGATTCACCTACAATAATCTAGAATAAGAAACAGGCCATTGACACGAGACACAGAAGTAGTACTGGAGTTAATCTTAAAAATACTGATATTTTAAAAACGAGTGCAATTTTCTATAAATTTACTAAAAATAGACAGAAGGCTGATAAGCATGCCATGTTTTTCATTCATAAATTTCAGAAGTTTCTTTTTTTTTTTTTTCAGAAAACTTCTCCACAGTGTTGTACTAGGGCATGTAGTGATAGGACAAGGGGGAACGGCTTTAAGCTGGAAGAGGGCAGGTTTAGATTAAACATTAGGAAGAAGTTTTTCACTTTAAGGGTGGTGAGGCACTGGAACAGGTTGCCCAGAGAGGTTGTTGAAGCCCCGTCCCTGGAGGTGTTCAAGGCCAGGCTGGACGTTGCCTTGGGCAACCTGGTCTAGTGGGAGGTGTCCCTGCCTGTGGCAGGGGGGTTGGAACTCGATGATCTTCAAGGTCCCTTCCAACCTAAACCATTCTATGATTCTATGAAGACAGTACAAAAAGAAGTTATACACTCATGGTCAGAGCACTCTTAATTCTGTTATCTAAAAGTAAATAATCCCGTTCATCAATAAACAAAGCCACTAATGCCAGCAAGGTCAAATGGTAAGCCACTGTGTGCACATCAGGATTATTTTGATACCACAAATTTCAATACAATGAAACGCAACTGTAAATAAGAAAGATGTCCGCGTTACCTCCTTAATCATTGAACTTGTAATTTGTGTCGGTAAAACTGAAGATATTTCTTTGTTTCTAGATTTTAGAATGCCTTTGTCCTTTACAAGAAACAACAATTAAAACATTTACTGAAAAGATAATTTAATTCTGTACTTACTGAAGACCAATTACATTTAAAATAATTAAGGAATTATTCCTGTTTATGATCATTCAGAAATTTAAGGCTGTCCTATAATGGTTTCATAACACCTCAGTCATTAGCGTACTGACTGTATAATTATATTGATTTAAGTTAACAAGAGAAAGGCTCTCTAGAAAGGCAAAAAGAAAGCGGAACAGTATCAAGTGGCTTAATTTCAACAAAGATTTCAAGAGCAGTGAAGTAACCGTACTAGAGTCCCAGGTCTAAGGACAGTCTGAGTTTTGATGTGGATACAAGATACACCTTTTTTCCTCCAAACCAGTGAAGACAAAATAGGAACTCCCAAACAGTTACACATCGCTCAGTACACAAAGAGAGACGAAGGCTTCCTGTCTAAAGAATGTAAGCCTTCTTTCCCAGGTTACTATTAGAAGATAGGAGCATTCTAGACAAAAAGGACTTCCAGGTCTCTTCAGAACAAGAGTTAATTACTTTTAAAGGGATTAGAGAATATTTAGGTTCAGTGGGCGAAGTATACTTCCAGAAGGAGAAATAAAACATCTACCACCAGATGGTCACAGCTCTGTGTGACAAAACAAACTGCAAAAAGAGCTCAGGGCTTGCCAAAAACTAGGAAACTCATCTTTAGGCTATCCCAATACAGGTGAAATCACTAGTCTAAGCCCTGAGGACACATTCAATTTGATTAAAAAGGAGTCAGACTTAAGAATAAAACTACTTTGCAATATGACATTAGAACAATGTATACATACAAGAACTGTTTTCCTATCAGGGTGGATTAACTATTCTCTGTAAGAACAACTGTAATTTCAATTATTTTAAATTACTGCTATGAAACTGCACTGGAGGTTTTAAACAAAATACGATTTCTGAAAGAAATGCCCCGTGGAAATACCACTTTTTTTTCCCAGTTTCACTGAAGAAAATAGGAAGATGGGACTAAACCTACTTAGATCCTCCTCTACATTTGTTCGCAACACGTGATGTTCCAAGACCATTGAAAAATAAACCGGCAAGAGTATCAACTTTAACAGAACCTCATATAGACTGACAGATCAGGATCTGGAATTAAGACCTCCTATCAGAGTAAGATTTTTTTTTTTTTAAAGGTTGCTATAACACTCAAAAAAATAGAAGATATCTAGCTTATCTGAGGGAACACTAAAGAAAAAAAATAAACTAAGATTTTCTTTGCATGTACAGTTCCAGTTATCCTTTCCTTTTAAATGCAAAGGCAATGATGATCATGTCATCCTTATCTTATTTCCTCTGCACAGAGACCAGCATTTTTAATTCTCAAGAATTTTTAAAAGCATTAGTCCGTATTCAAAAACAGCACTTACTTATTCCCAGCTGCTCAAAATTTCTTTGCTTGCTTTACTCCACTAAATAAAGCTTCCATTTAAAGCACTCAAATGACTTTTTAAAAGTATTTTACATAGCCCATTCATATAAAACAGTCTACTTCTGATTCTTCTTTCCAGAATGTTTTCCTCAGTATATCCTGTGGCCCAAAATCACTTTAATTTTACAAGCTGAAGACAAGAGTCTTCATAGCCCCTAATAAAATACTTTTTGACTAGCTAGAAAAACAAATTCATTCAGTGAATTTTTTTAAAAGAACTACTTGCAACACCTATTGACAGAGAGCTGCCTCTCCTCTTTTGGCTGACAGAGAAAGAATGCCTCTAGTCAGGATGTTTCAGGTGTTAATGAGCCACCAAAATGCTTTCTTGATGCCCCCAGCCTCAACCCCCTTCTAAACCAAAGTCCCTTAGGTAAGACCCTACATTCAGAACATTTTTACTTTGAACTCTCATTGCCTCTCAGGCTAAGGTTATGTCGGACAATTAAAAAAAATGTTTACAACGAAAGCTGTTTCATTTCAGAAAACGTGACAAAAATAGTCATCGTATCCATTTTTTTTAATGTTTTGGGCACTTTGGGGTAAAGTCCCAAGCTTTTATCTTTCCATAGGTAATTTAATACATTGTGCAATTCTTTTTGTTTGTGTTTTTTTTTCTTCAGGCTCAAAAACAAACAGTTGCAGTGCAAAGCTTACAGGTTTCACAATTTTTCTTTGTATGTACAAGTAGCAATTTCAGAAATACTATATAATGCACCCCTAGATGACCACAGCATGACATCTAGCATACACAAAGCCGTTTTGTTTGCTTCATTTCTTGTTTTCAAATTTTTCTCCTTTGTTGCTGAACATTTTTTCCTATGCACGGATATATCTGCATATTATACCTCATATTTGTGTCGTTTCCACTTCATTTATGAAGTTGGGTTTTTTTTAAACATTGACCTCACCGGGTTTCACTTTTTTTCCCTTACAGAATTTAATACTGAAGCTTCGATTTGTTACTCTGATCAGCAGCTTTTGAAGGTTCTCCCTGAAACTACTGAAAATGAATGGATGTGATTTGTTGAGTGACAGAAGAGCAATTCACAACTATACAGCTATACTTCCTTAACAAGCTATACCACACGAGACTGCTCTTTCTGTATCTCCCTGAAGAAAGCAACACCAGCTCTGCAGAGCGCAGCAGTACTGCAAAAACAGAATTCTTCACAAAATATATATGCCTACACCAACTTCAGAGAAAGTACTGTACCATATTGCATGCAGGGGAAGGAAAAAGTGTGTTACGGGACATTCATATCCACTGAGAGCATTAATCAGCACTTTGTCTTCAAGGTCCAACCCACAACACACTGAAGTGCTCTAGAGATTTCCATTAATTTCATGTCATGTTCTTTCTCAGTCCTGCATCATACAGAAAATATACTGCAATGTTTCACATTTAGACAAGCTAATCTGAAAATCAGCCACTTCTGTGAAAAATCTGAGAAATAATTAAAAGTATACGATGTATCTTCTCTAACATAGGTGTGGTCATAAAAGGGTATCTACTGCTCATAAAAGGGTTATCTATTCATCACCAATTTTATTGAAATTAAAGAATAGAAAAGAAAAAAATCCTGAAGAGACCCTGTAGGGAATAACATTGAAAGTCTATCTTATTCTTAAGGAATAACCTTAAACCTGATTGGAAGTAGAAGAATGTCAAGACAAAATAATTTTTATGCTTCAGTAGATGTTTGGAATAACAGGTTTTAGAGAAAGGTCAGCTAACCACATAATAACTATACATACCAGGACTAAATTTTTTACTTGTTTTTTTTACCAGTATAATGCTTCATTGAAAAAAATCAATGTAGTCTATACATAAAGCAACTCTTTAACATGCAAGTTCTATATTTTATTCTATTACAGACTGAATCTACAGAAGCAAAAGGTATTGCCTTTCCATCCACTTGTACAAAGCACCTATAATTTGGGTCTTGGTTTAATACAGACTAACTGTACCAAATTTTAGTCATTTAAAAATTAGCTGTTTCATCAGTACAGAGCATCTAGGACAACTATCCTTCCTGACAGAACAAGGTGACCACTTTGAAAGCATGATACATCATACAAAAAAATTACAACAAAAAACTGTTTGAAGCAGACATCTGTCTCCACTCACTATAGAGGAAGTCTGCAGAAAATGAGCTTACTCTACGCTTCTAAACTATTACAGTTAGGCAAGATGAGTCTGAGCTTTTCCTTTTGAATACCTTGGTTTCACTTCTCAATAGTTACTCAGTTAAGCAAGGAAACCCTGATTACCAGAAGGCACAAACCCAGTAGAGCTTTACCTAGGATAATGAACAGGTTATATTTATTTTGCAAAATTTACTTAAAGATAACTGAACTTTTCCAGATGTGGCTATTTCTGGGAAGAAGCAGGGGGGCAGAGCTTTTCCTTGACACATTTTTTCTCTTCCAGAAGCAGCATTGTGGCATTTTACATCTACATAGTAGTTTTAGACTGTAATATAAAGCAACTTCAAACAAAAAGAAGCAATACATTGTATCACATTTAATTCAACCTGGATCAGAATTAGCTTTCTGCAAGCTACTAAAAATAGTTCATTTAAATTCATACTTTTTTTTCCCCGAAACAAGAATTTTGAAGTATTTTAATGCTGGTATCATTTTTCTAGCCAAAAGGAATCAACATCTCCGCTTATAATATGGCAATATCTCATTTACATTCTTCACTACTCCTAAGGAAAGACAATTTCATGTCTAGCCTCAGGTCTTGGTGAAAATAACATTCATAATTCAGAAGACTTGAAGAAAAGAAATAGCAGAAATGTAAAGACAGAAATTAGGTAAGGAAAATAAGGGGAAAGAAATTTCTGATTGTTTAAGGAACCATGGTAAGTGTCCTGGCAGTGAACAGCCTTCCTAATCCAACATAAACCATGGAAGTCATATTCTAATTTCATTTCTTGCCAGTAATAATTTCAACAGAAAAATTAATACATAAAGATGTATGAACTGTACAAAGCAGGCCTCTCAAAGTTGTTCTGCTACTAGCTACTTAATTTTCAGGGTGACAGATGTATCTAGACATGAGGAACTGCACCGATACCCTGACATCCTTCAGAAACGGCATTCTTGTTATCAAAACTTTTTATGACCTGAATCTTCTAGTTTTCTCAGATTCTAAGAATTTATATCTCAATGGCAAAGATAAAAATTATGACAGAAGTAGATTTTGTGGGGCTTAGAAGGAGGGATGATGGGTTGCAGAAAATATCAGCGTTTTTCTTCACTTATATTTCTACTACCAAAACTGTTCATAAATAAAAATTAAAATCTCCTCTTGCCGTATCACAGGACACTGCGAACACAATGAAGTTTTGAGGTACTTGACATTTGAATTAAAGCAAAATTCCTCCATGAAGACTTGAAGGCAAACACACACTAGTAGTGCACTATCTATCTACAGCAGAACTGACCCTGAGCAATCCTACCCAGAATCATTCAGCACTGGAAAAATTTACACATGACAGATTTCTGCCAACTGACTGTTGCCACTTGTAATCAAGTAATTGACAAGAAAAAACTCAGCACGCAAGAGATGGGGAGGGAAACAGGAAAGAAATACAGAAGCGGGAAAGACAGCAATATTGGTCAAATCATTCCCCAGCAAATTTCACATCATGGTAGAGCAGAAGCAAATCAAGTATCTACCATTTGCAGCTGCAACAATGTGCACAGCTATCAGACCAGTATAGTGGGGTTGGCAATTCACCACCACAAAGCACAGACCTTGCACACACCACACCTTTTGACTTCAGGCAGAGATGGTAACAGCCAGTCAGCAAAACCAACGTGGTCATCTACACAGCTTGAAGGCTTTTCATTCCTCTGATGATCGTGTTAGCAATTTACCCCTGTCTGAACTGTATTCTTAATTATTAGTATGAAGTGAAAAAACTTGCATAAGGTTTTAAAAGGCTCGGGGGGGGGGGGGGGGGAAATGGGAAAGATCTCATGATAAGAAAGCCCAGGGACTCAGGAAGCAGAATTTGTACTGATAGCAGATTTGTCCTTTTAATCAAGTGTAGTATCCATTAAGCTCACTCCCCTTTTAAACAACTCTTACTTTTAATTACAACTCAAATTATGTGGAAAAGGGATGACCTTTCAGGAGATGGAAACTTTTGCAAAATTTCTCCCTCTCCAACTGTCACACTAATCAAAGCTGAAAGGCTTAAGAGATAAATGTCTTGCTAATTCCTCCATTTCCAGATAATCTCACCATGAAAAACAGAAAATAGAGTCTAATGTAAAGGAACATAGTTAACAAAGTAGAAAGGTTACTATAATATTAACTAGTAACTCCTATTCTAATATCAATTCTGTCAAGACTATCATGAACACACTTAAAGAGTCTTAAGCTTGTATGAATGCTCTCATAAAGCTATCATGGAACAGTGATAACAATATCCAATATAAAATCACATGCTTTCCCACATGAGTATGATCTTTTATTTCGGTACTTTGGGGTCAAGCTCCAAATCTATCCCTACAGGAAAAGGGGAGACGCAATAGCCTAAAGTAAATTAAATTACACCTCTAAAAGGTATTTGAACACATATCTTTATTTGCCAGAAGCTGGTTTATCTTTGAGAACACTGAAGCAACACATGAATAGGAAAAGGCTTCTCATTTTGCTGCTAAACGGGCAAATTACTTAAATGTTATGTGCATACATAGTAAAGGACAAAGATCTCAAACAATGCTTTCGCTGTTTGAAATCTTCTCCTCTCTCCAATCACTGTCAGAAACAAACATGGAAAAACCCTTCTCTCCCTACTATTCTAAAATTTTCAGTGTGTATACTCTTATTTTCCTCTCAATTTGATTATTCTCTTTGCACTTACTCCTATAGTTAAGAGCTGCAGTTAACCATGGCTGAAAAAACGCCTAAAGAATTTCCGCCACAGATTAAGTGCTCTCTCCTTCTGTCATACCTACAGCAGTTGCTACAACAAAAGGAATCAAACAAAACAAGTATTCTAAAAATAAAAAAATAGTCACTTCTAAACCTTGGTGATCCTGAATAGTCTCTCAGCTGAAATATCATAAATCAACTATACTGCTATCGCATTTCTGAATAGTGTTTGTAAACAGAGTCACTGATCTCCATTGGGTCTTTCTCTGGTACTCATAAGCATTTGCAGAGCTCTTAAGTATTGCTTTCTCTTTCAGCAAAATTTCTGAAACGTGCCAAATATGTGCTTGTAAAAAAAATAATATTTTGTCTTCTTCATTTGAATCAAAATTTAGTTACCAAGTCAGGAACAACAACTGAAGTATTTCTTCCCAAGTTTCAGGTTTAACAATTCATAGGCTAAATATATTTGGAACCTTTTTCATAAGACCAGTGATTTTCAGTTGTGTCCAAATCAGTGCACATCACCAATCTACTTGTACAACACTGCCACTTAACTTTTTTTGTTTCAGAAAGCAACAGTAATACATATCCTGCTAGCCACAAGACATTAATTTTTTCAGTGGTTGTTGTTCAAAAATAAGCTCAATGAACTAACTGCTGTGTACAAGCAAGTCAACTGTTCTGCAATAACTCTTTAACTGGAGTTAGTAAAAATGAGTTTTCTATTAAGCTATTCCATACAAAGGCACTTAAGTACTCTGTTGTATAACCACACTTTTTGTTCAAACTAACACACATATATCCAAATCATCTCTACACACCAAATTAAAATGCCAAAATCAACAAAAGTGTGAGCATATATTGCTTTTTGTAGGCTTTGCTCAAAACCAGGACAAATTTTCTTGCTTAATGCCCTGTATTACTAGAGCTATACTCTTTCTATATTATTACTTCCATATCCACACTCATTACACGTATCTCTTGAGAACATTTTGCCATGTAGATGCACCTTAAGTCGCTCCACAGGGAGGTATCAGAAGGAATAGCTAAAGCATTGTTGTTTGCTCTCCAACCCTACTTTTTCTACACTAATGTTCATATACGTGTATCAAGTTGTTGATAGCAATTTTGTAATCAGGACTCAATTCAGCAGATTATTGGTGACTTCAGCAAAAAATTACCTGAATCAGTAGCTCGTACCACTCTTCAAGATAAAACTCAAAGATATATTTCCATCATTGATACAAAAAGTGCTCGGTAGAAATTAATACCCACAGGAGTGACTGATGCCCTGGTGACAAATACTTTTCTGAACAAATGACAAAGAAATGTAGCTAGATCTTCCATTTTAATTTGGGGAGAAAAGTAATTCCAAGCTTCTCTCTATGCTCACTAAAACTGAGATGGCAAGGATGACACACTGTCCATTTATCACAAACTGATTAAAGTCTTCCTAACCTTTCCACATTAAATTAAAAACTTCTATATGAAACTAAAGGTTTAATTGTGCCCATTTCAAATTTAACAAGTCTGTATTTTTGCAAGAGTCCTGTAAAAGTAAAATTATAACAACTTCTAATGGAAATTTTACCTGCAAAAGAAAATAAGAACCAAAAATAAAAAAGCTTTTAATTTTCCTACAAACTTAACCTATGCCACACCACATACAGCAAGGCATTCAATAAAAAGAACCTGGAACAGGATTTCCGCAAGCTTAGCTCTGCAATCAGAATTAAAGAAAATAAAATTAACATCCAGTCTCATCTACTTTTTTCTTCTTGCAGTCTGAAAAAAGAGAATATTAATGTCTCAATCCTATAGTTGATAGTCAAAGGACTTGAATGCTGAAAAAAAATCCACCATATGCATATCACAGTATTGTCAGGGTTGGAAGGGACCTCTGGAGATCATCTAAGTCCAACCCCCCTGCCAGAGCAGGGTCACCTACAGCAGGTTGCACAGGACGGCGTCCAGGCAGGTTTGGAATGTCTCCAGTGTGGGAGACTCCACAACCTCCCTGGGCAGCCTGTGCCAGTGCTCTGCCACCCTCAAAGTAAAGAAGTTCCTCCTCATGTTTAGATGGAACTTCCTGTGCTCAAGTTTGTGCCCGTTACCTCTAGTCCTATCACTGGGCACAACTGAAAAAATACTATTCTCATCTACCCGGCACCCTCCCTTTAAGTATTTTTAAGTATTGATAAGATCCCTTCTCAGTCTTCTTTTCTCCAGACTAAAAAGACCCAAGTCCCTGAGCCTTTCCTCATAAGAAAGATGCTCCAGTCCCCTAATCATCTTTGCAGCTCTTTGCTGGACCCTCTCCAGCAGTTCCCTGTCCTTCTTGAACCGGGGAGCCCAGAACTGGACACAATACTCCAGATGCGGCCTCACCAGGGCAGAGTAGAGGGGGAGGATGACCTCCCTCGACCTGCTGGCCACACTCTTCTTGATGCACCCCAGGATGCCATTGGCCTTCTTGGCCACCAGGGCACATCGCTGGCTCATGGTCATCCTGTTGTCCACCAGGACTCCCAGGTCCCTTTCCACACAGCTGCTCTCCAGGAGGTCAGCCCCCAACCTGTACTGATGCATGGGGTTACTCCTCCCCAGATGCAGGACCCTACACTTGCCTTTGTTGAACCTCATCAGGTTTTTCTCTGCCCAATTCTCCAGCCTGTCCAGCTCACACTGAATGGCAGCACAGCCTTCAGGCGTGTCAGCCACCCCTCCCAGTTTTGTGTCATCAGCAAACTTGCTGATGGAACACTCTATCCCTTCATCCAGGTCATTGATGAATATATTGAACAGGACTGGACCCAGTACTGACCCCTGAGGGACACCACTTGTTACCGGCCTCCAACTGGACTCTGCACCACTAACCACAACCCTCTGAGCTCTATCTGTCAGCCACTGTTCAATCCACCCCACTGTCCATTCATCTAACCCACGACATATACACACACAAAAAAAAAAAAAATCCCTGCTCCTTCTGCAGCCAACCACACATTTGGCCTGTTGTTTTGCTCCTAAATAAATCTAAAACACATAATACTCACTTTAAAAATCCAGTTATGAAGAAATTACTATACTATTGCTATAATTTTTGACATGAGAATATCCTTCTAGTGCTTATGTTGTATATTTATCAATATTTTACTTTGCTGTTTCCCCTAGAGAACCTCTCAGCTTCCTTTGTTCCATTAGTTAATAAAGCAACATGAAAGTAATCACAAGACACAACAATATGCAAAAACATGGTAGTAGAGCAATAAAAACAAACAGGAGAGTATGTGAAAATGTAAAGCACATGAAATTACTCCTTAAAAATTGAAAGCAAATATTAAGCGTACTTTGTCCTTTAATTAGACTATGTATGCTAAAGGTAAAGAATTATTCACCAAACAACGAAATCCATTAATACTAACTTAATATCCAGAAAATTTAATTATATGCAGCACGTTGTTTCTTTTTTTTGGTTTGGTTTTTTTTTTGCTGTTGTTTGGGTTTTGAGATTTATTTTTTTTTTATAAAAGTGTAAGAGCCACATATACCTCTACATATTGTCAACCACCAAAATCCATCAAGAAATATAATGCCTATTGTGAAACCACACTGTAGTATCATGTTGTATGCTTTCATATTAAATCAGTGATAGAGGGGCAGTGAGTAAAGAATACATGCTGACAACCAATAAATGCATAGACTACACGTAAATTTTATCATTGAGAAACAACTGCAAAAACTGGGAGTGCACAATACTACTGGCTTGTAAATAGAAATATATCACACATTTATTCAAGAGTTTTCATCATGTATTTTGCAATATTTTTTCAATAGTCTGGTAGCGTACACAATTTTCGTTCCTAGGTCAGAGTTTTACCTTGAATTCACCATAACCCACGAGAACCTTTCATGCATAAACAGTACATCTGGTGATTTTTTCCAGATCATGTTGCATAACACTTAATGCTACAAGTCTTTGAGCGTGCAACTCTCCATACCAAGTTTCTCAAATACATGTCACTGTTTCCTACACAAAGTATAAGTAAAGACAAATTGACTGTTTACAGTTTCGAACATTTCAGTGCAAATAACCAGATCTGATGAAAATAATTAATTTTGCACAATAAACATCCAAATCCCTTTTTTTTTTAAGTAAAAAAAACAATACAGAAACCCCACTGGATAAGGTTATTTTCCATCTGAAAAACAACTGCTTTCTACAGGTGTTCAATTTACTTTCATCTTCTGCTGAATTCATCAATAGTCCTACAGAACCTGAAAAAAAATTTTTACCAACACAAAACTGTCCCAGGGAAGTCAAAAAACATACAAGTCTCATTCAGAACAGTGTCTTCAGAGCACCAGCTCTAGCTGTAATGACAGCACAAAAACTATGGGATTTGGTTGCTAAAAGAAACCTGACCTATAGTTCATGATAGTCATATTACACTTCATAAAGTAAGTGCTCTCCTAGGATATAAAAAAATTCAGGTCATACCCTTGACTCCTGCTGTACTTGATTAGTTATTGCTTATTCTTCAGTAAGTTATTGTGAAAGACCTACAACAAAAACACATTTAGAGAAGACCAAGTAGGTTTACAAATAAGGAAAGCTTCTAAAATCCATGTCCTGCAAGCCAGGGTGCAAAATAAACAAACTGACAATTTGTGTATTACAGAAATTTTTAACTTTAAAAGAGGTAAATTATGGGCAGGGGTGGGTGGGGTGTGTTCAGGCATAAAGGAAATACAGAGTTTTCGGGCACAGAAAAGTACACTAAAAAGATGGAGTACATAGCTGAAGTTGCAGAAACTGAGTGACATCTTAAATTTGAACACAATCTTCCTTTCAGCTTTACTGCTAAACATAAAAATTTCAAAGCTGTCCCAGATAAGATAAACTATGTAAACTACTGAAAAGACTTTGGGTTTCTTGATGTATATTCCTCTTGAATAAAGTTTAAAATACTGAAAAGACTAGTGTCTACTCAGGACAGTTATAGCTGCAAATAACTATCTAAAAATTAATCTACAGGTTTCTACATGCCTGATCTAATATTAACCGGCTCTAGTAATATTTGCTCCTGTACAGCAGATCCCTCCACAAATTCTCCAGTTTGGATACTTAGCTTACATAATAATGAGAAACTTAATTTAAAAGAAGCTTCCAAGTTTCATTGGTCCACAAAAGTAGTAATATTAACATTTCCTAAAAAAAGAACCAAACAATTTCAGTCACTATATTTCAAGTAGTTTGACAGTTTGCAGTATTTTGGGTTTTATGTCTAAAACATGAACTAGACTGTCAAAGAAACTGATGCTACAATAAATCTTAAAGTAGTGTAGTTCTACTTTCTGAAGTGTCAAAGTAATCTTCTTGCACCAAGATTTTTTTACACAGCAAAAAATACTACACACACATATTAAGCAGTGCAGAAAGATGTAAATCACTGCAGAATCTGGATAAAAACTTAATTCTGAATATTGGTGTTGGGTCCATTTAACATGTAAGTTCCCATGCAACTAACATTTATGGATAAAAATTGTTTTTCAATCGAGAAACATCTGTTAAAAGTCAGAAGAAATGCAAACATTTCTTTGAAATGCTAGTAAAAAGAAGCTGATCTCAGAAAAGCGGATGAAAAAATCATGTAGATCGCATCACAATGTAGCATAATTGGACAGGTACAGTAATACAGCCATCTTTTCTCCCACCAAAATACAATGGCACAACTTGCTGGACTACCTCAGAATTAATGCCTGCAACTTTTCTTTTCTTTCTGCTCTAAAATTAAGAGACTGACATTTAAGTTTTGCTATTTAAGAAATTGATCAAACCAAATATTAATATAAAATATAGTATGAATAAACCAACCAAATTCCTCAATTTTTGAGTATTTACAGGAACATGAGGCATAGAATATTTCACTCTCCACATTCTTTCCTTCTGAACATAATTTATTAAGTCGTTACACGTTCCTGATGGATCCACTAATCATTAGTCAAAGCACGTGATATACTTTTAATGTAGATTTTTAAAAAACAGGATTTTGGTCACCATAGAAAAACAAACTTTCAGAACTTCACATACCTTACTTTAAATGGTAGTGGCACCAAAACCCATTTTTTATAGTTAGTAAAATACACAATATAAAGAACCTTTGGGCTGTAAGGAGAAAATACCTTCCAAACTAAAGGAAAAATAAAAAACCTTAAAATTACCAACAGGAAAATTAAGTTTCATCTCTGGTAGCCTATGCAATATTACCTTCATTCCTGCTTCCAGTTTCAGGTTTTGCAATCGAGATCTCATAGATAATGTTTAGCAAAGGAACAAAGCCCCTAATAACGCTATAGCATGTTTTTCTCCAATAGGATACACAGTGATTCACAGAAATTCTCACACAACTTTTCCACTTGAAGGAAGTATCTGTAGCTTCTTTTTTTCATTATATGTCATCCATTTTAAGCCAAGTTCATTTTATAAAAACCTTTATGGGAAAAATATTTAATGTGAAATAAATTTCAAGCCTACCAATAATAGCATTAGCTATACCAAAAGCAAACAAACTCAACCATTATATCTAAACAGAAACTGGCCAGATAGGAATGATGTTAACGCAAACTAAGAGTCTCACTTAATTAAAACATAGCAAGTGATTTCAAAGGAAGCCTACTCGTAAGGCTTACAGTAACCATAGGCCTAAACTCTTTGCTGGATAGAGCACAGAGTACTCAGGACACGTAAAATTCAAATCCATTGTGCAGAAATATCTACAATCCCAGTAGCGAGTAACTAAGGAAAACTACACTGTCAGTTTGGTTCATCTTAGAAACTCAGTGTCAGAACTCCTCTAAGATTGATGTCAATCATATTGAACAATGGCACTGGACTAAACATGAATTCTTATGTTTATATGTTGTATTAACAGATCAGTCTACTACACAATCTCATCCTTCACAGTTAAGGATGCAGTAAACTTGTGTGTTCAAATATTAATGACCACTGTGAAAACTAAGACTTGGCATTCAGTCTTATTTTCATCATATTACTGAAAGATTTTAAGGAAATAAGCAAGTTATTTTTCTAGTAGACTCCTAGAAACGGACTCCTAGAAATAAACTAGGAAACTGATACAGATAAAAGAATCAGATAAATTCCACTCCTCCAAATAAGCACATATTGAAGGTTGTGCAGCTAGGGTAATGAGACATCAATGAGAGAAGAACTCTAGGTACCCAGATGCTTTTGGATATATACGCTCACAAATTGTGCTGTTCCAGTCTCACAACATGAAATCATGAACCAATATTCTGTTCTTTTCATGTGACCATAAAACTGATTTTTTTTTTCTTTAAGAACCCTCTAAATTACTCTTAAGCTTTCTCCCTAGAGTGCTGATTTAATTGCTGTGTGTAAGAAACAAAATAGAGAGGAAACAACATAAATTGAATACGGACATTAAACTAGGAGGGAAAGAGAAAATCAAAGGACAATGTGGAATAGTTCTTTCATATTTGCATTACCTATTTTTAACTTTAAAGCTAAGGTTATTAGAGTGGGGGTAATACTATTTTGTATTTAACAAATGAAACACTTAGAGTATTCTGCTGTTCAATAAGACTTCACATATTTTCTCAAACTTTTCTTAGAAAGCTAATACATAGTGTTTGAAGAAGATTTCAGAATTCTCCCTGTCCTAGAAATCTACTTAACAGAGATACCAGCCAGTCAGTACAACTACTTGTTCCTAACAGCTCAAGCCGAAAATCACTCAGAGCAGCAACACACAGCTAAACTACAGTATCACAGTCCTTAACTAATTTTATGCCGTTGGAGTGAAGCCCTTAACCTCCTCTTAATCACATAAAACTGGATCATTTCTTAAACCCTTTTCCAAGTGAACAACCTACACTGTCTTCAGGATGTTTTCCCTGCCAAATTGCCCTGGTTTGTAATAGAAATTAGGCACATCACAACTCCTGAACGAAAAACAAAAAAATAGTAATTGTATTTTGAATAGCAGAAAGCCTTATCTAAGTCACAGTCAAATTACACAGAATACAAAAATGAAACAGATTTTTGTTAATAGATATTTAACTTAAGCAAGCATACCATTCACTCAAATCCTTCTTTAAGAAACTTGCAGGAGGCAAGAAAGAAGATTTATAGATTCATACAGTCTACTGTCAGAAAGGACAAAAATATTCCAACTCTGAACTCTCACCTGAAGTTTAAATCTCAAACAGAATGCTAAAAAATTCTTCCAAATTCATGGTGTAAGTGATGATAAGAACTGGAATTCTGATCCGAATTAATACTCAGGTTTTGTCACATTAGGTAAGAAGTTCTATTTCTGATACAACACAACTATACTGAGCAACTTCCTACTAATCTACATTCTAGAGGGCTGGGAGTTACATGTTTACTAACACTACCCCACAAAGTGTTCAACAGTTCCTACTGTTGAGCTTCAGTCTCAGAGTTTATAGTCTCATGCATTTAACTGAATAAAACAGAAGAGATCTTGAATATCTAGATCCAGACTGAAAAAGAGAAGGGTTCTTCCTTCAGCCCTATTTTTCCAGTTCCTTCATATCAGATACATAAAAATAATTTCAGCTGGTGTAAAGAAGCCATAAAAATCACTGGTTCTTGTTTGGAGCCTCTGAGCATGGAAACTGCCACGGAAATGTTTATGGGAATGACCAGGGACTTGAACCTGGTGTAAAAGGCTGGATAGACAGGGACATCTATCAGCGTGACCATTATCAAAGAAATCTCCATACAAAGAATGTACATGCTGCAAATCCCTATAGTTGACATAACGGTGATACAATTTTGATTTTCATTTCATTGTCCTCTCATTTCTAACTTTCTGGTGAACCTCATAAGAGGAAAGTGATGTAAAACATTTTGGTTTTAGAGAAAATATTTAAACATATACAATACACAGTCTCTGTGTTGCCTAGGCAGCAGAGGGAAGTAAAAAATAGTTTAATAGATTTCTGAATAAAGATGTGGAAAAACACAAATGTTGGAAACACCAAGTGACCCAGTAACCTTGTAAGAAAGTAAAGCTAAGACAGGTGTAACAGAACTCCAGAAGTCTAAGACAAGTGAAGTAAGCAGGATATACCTTGATAAGAACAGAGAACAAACTACAGACTTCAAACAAGTTAGCCTGAATTATACTACAGTATATCTTACTTAAACTAGATTTTGATTTGCTGTAGATCCCTGGTTTCATGGTACATTGCAGTCTGCTCACGTGAGATTTCTGACTGATAAAGAAACACCATATACTTGTCAAATCAAGATAAAGCACTGCCTACAGATTTGCACCTTATTTCGGACATCTAAGAACTACTAATTCTAGATGATCCGTTTAGTCCAACATCAGGTCCCAGGGGATAAAAAAATAAAATAAAATCCAGTTGCAGATAAAAGAAACAAATACTAGGTAAATCCAACCCAGTGCTTAGCTTTGCCATAAAGTCTTATAATTTCCCACAGAATTAAGCCATTCAGCAGATGCTTTACTACCTCTCACAAAATAGGTTATTCAGCCTTAGTTTTTAATAGTATTATTATCTATATAAATGGCCTTTCTGATACAGGATGAAAATCTTGCCTCAGTGATATTGGCTTGCTATGTACTGCGTAGCTTTTTTATGCTTGCCTGATTTTCTTTTTCTCTACTTAATAACTGCCACCCTCCCACTTAGCTGAATCTCTGCACTGTTTTGCACAGTGCAACATGGGATTCAGCTGGAGGGGAAAGCAGCATACATCATACAATATGCAATTCATTGTAGAAGCCGGGCATGTAAGGCAGCACAGAGGCACCTACCTACAACTCCATGAAGCAACGCAGCAAATGAATGGGACACAGACTATAAATACACAAACAGCAACTGTCTCAGATGAATTAGCCAAAATGAAATATTTTGATTCAGGTCAGTGAAACTGAAAGATTGTTTTCTACCCTCACCTCACAAATGAGGTGGGGGAAGCAGAATAAAAAACAAGTAACAACTTATTCAGGAAAATAATTCATTTAAAAAGAGAAATAAAATCCCCAATCAAATCTAGTAGCTTACGGAAATAAAGAAACAATGTTTTGTGTTCCAAGAAGTAGCAACAAGTTAAGAATTCCTTTACAGATAATAAAACAAAAAAGGAAAAAAAAAAGGAAAAACACACCCCACCACACAACAATCTTGATATGTATTCTACTTCAGACCATTAGATAGGATTTTCTAATGAAAAGAAGTTACCACTGCAAAGATGACATACTTTGTTCTCCAGTTCAAGTTTGCTTTCTTTCAATTTTTCAAAGATGCAAAACAGATTCAGAAGTCTGCCTTGTAGATTTAATGTTCAAATAATGATTTTAAATAACTAGACTGGCATAATTAAAAGATTTATTTCACCTCTCACAAACATCAGTGAACATAGTCTCAGTGAGCTCGACTAGACAAAGAAAGATGCCATACAAACTGGATTGAGACTGAGTCTAATACAACATTATCCCAGTGAAATCCACAATGAAGGTTTTATAAAGATGGGAAAAAAAATATTTCAGCAGAAGCGCCTCACTTCCAGCAAAACTTCTTAAAAACACACTATTTGAAAGAATTCCTAGAACAATTCAGGCATTACAGGAATAGTTGGCTACACATTACAAACGTTTTTCAAATTTTATGATAGTAATTAATTCATCATTGTGAAGATTTTTTCCTTTTCTTTTTTCCTTCTTTTCCCCCTCAATCAACCACTTCTCTTGATAAAAGCCAAGCATAAAACAGTAAATCACAATGTCTTTTGTTTCATCCCTATGCTTGATTACTCTTGGCAGATTTTTTGGTCTAATGAGCAAGCTGTTTCACTAAAGCTACCTAAGTTAAGCAACTAAAAAAACCAGTTGCCAAATCTGAAAATATATCTACTTGATTTTCAAGCTTAACTTTGTTTTACCACAGTATAAGTAAATGATGAACACTGATGTATCTTAAATCGGTTGTATAAATAATGTGTATAATTTTACAGCTATAGAAATTTTACCTTCAACTAATACATTTATTCAGTAAAAAAATTTCTTTCTGATAGAACCAAGCAAGAGTAGGATCTGTGTACGCAGGAATTAAGCATATTAAAATTACTAACCTTTATCTGCATTAGAATAAAGATTAAAAAGCAGAAATATATGTGGAAAAAATAGCAATATGCAGATATTAATAAGCTGAACTTTTTAATTGTTATTGATGTTTGACAGTAACTTGCAACATTTTAAGAAAAAACTTTCCTAACATTCATGCTGTTGAATAGTCCAACTACACTCAAACTGGGCTGGAAAGTCATCATCCAACTCTTTGTAAAAAAAAATTCTAAAGATTCCCTTACTTTTGAACTAAAGGAATATCAGTTTGACTAGAAATATTTTTTTTAAAACATAAGCTATGTAAGATACTATCACATTTTACAACCAGATAAGCACTGTTAAATTCTAACTTCAGTTTTACTTCACAGAATAATTTCACAAATGTTATTAAAATATTTGTGATACCTTCTCCTACCTTTCTTGGGGAAACTGGAGTTCAACACAAACATTTTCTTGAAAATCTCTAGACATTTATAGTCATACTTGTCTTGTTCTTATGTGATACTAAAAGGTATTTCTTCCAGCCAATGAACTGAAACTATTGTAGACAATTGTCTTGCATATTTGAGATATGAATTCCAAATTCTTATTCTGCACACCACAAACATTGTTAAATCTGTGTCACTCTCAGTATATACCCAAAAAATGATCTGCAATCAACGGGATATTCAAATCTGATGGTAAGATAAGATCTGCAGACATGATGAGGTTGGACCTATGAAATACTTCTAATATTCTGTGAGGTATTTTGCTCCCAGCATGAGGGATGGACAAAGTAAAATCTCTTACAATTGTTATTGATCTGAGATACCAGTTAGTCTGTGCATGTGTGTATGCATACACTCACACATGCAGGTGTCATGCATTCATATTTATTATAAAAACCAAAAGAGCTAAACTTTTCAATTTGCTGAACGTCAAATACTCCATAACATTAGTACTTTAAGACCTTCTGGGGGAAAAATGTTACTCATGCCTTCAACTTACAGAAGCTATACTACACTCCAAATGTAGAAAACTTGCAGGGAAAAAAAGTGAGAGTTTCATATGCCCTAAGAAAGTATCATATTTATGCACGAAAGGAAAAAAAGAAGAATTGTAAACATTCAGCACACATAAAAAGTAATCAAAGACAGAAAGGTATGGTAGCTTTTGTCCAAATCAAGCACAGAGGTCCCTGAAGATCAAGGCTGTGTAGAATCCAGTTTATAAATACACATCCAGTGCTAGTGAAGAGCATTGAAATGTTTTGAGGTTTTATATGTCTGTATTAGTTTAACCTGCAGTACAAAACTACATAGATAAGTCTACTTCTGCATATCCCTCCTTCTCCGTCTTTATGAGACTACACCTGCACATCTCAGAGCAAAATCCCATGATTCATCATCATGTTACACTTAACTCCGTTAAGGTGTTACTTACAGTAATTACAATGAAGTTTTGGCCATATATCCCTGCATTCTTTGAGAGATATTTTCTTTTGAGAAGCCCATGAATATCACATCACAGTTGCAACCAACTGCCTGTTTTCCTAACGTAACTGAGTCTTTTTCTTACTAGTGTAAATAAATTCTGTCCATTCATGCCCTAAGTACCAGAGTTCACCAAAAAAGGACCTTATAGCTGCCTACTAAGAATTCCTGAGTAAAGTCAGATAAATTCAACTTTAAAATAAAATAGGCACATGGATGAAAAATTAAACAGCTTAGCAGTTTAAGAGGGCAAAAGCAGATTTATTAAGATTTACAAAATTAGATATGCACTCAGTGTGCTTTAGTCCAGTTCATGTAAGAAATATTGCACATTTGCAGTACACTGAGCAACCTGATAGCCCTTTGCTGGCTTTGGAATGTAGGAACCTACTGAGCTCTTCATATTCATGCTCTTCATTCCCGGGTGTTGGAAACAAGACTGCATACCTAAGACGTAGTATGCTTAAATGCTTGCACCCTGGATTAAGGCAATGGATTTATACCTGAACTTCCATTAAGATGTTCACCAAGAAGCCATTTCTCTGTCTTCCTTAGCATTTGAATTGCCTTATATTGCAACATCATTCGTGATTTTTCACATAAGAGTAACTGGCCACAATCACTGACAATACACACAAGAAAACCCTATGAAGGTAGCAGAATAAAATTCCTTTTAAATGGCAAATTAGTACAAAAAAGATTAACCAAGCACCAGTCCTAGTCATTATCATATTTGGGCCAAAGAAGGAAACACTCCCAGATCAGATTAGTATGAACCTAAATGGTATTCTGCTGCAAAACAATGTAAATTTGCTGCCTAAATCATCTGGGAATATTGCAGCTAATTAATTCCCTCACACTGAGGGCCTTAGAGACCAAATCTTTAGCTTAATCTGTAGTAGCCAGTAGCACACAGTACAGTCTTCTGAAACGCTTTTGCCCAACTAGACTTTTTGGATTTAACATAATCTGTCAGCATAAAAGTTGATGAGCCACTATATACAGGCAAGCATATTATCAAATCCAATGGTCTATTTGGCCCTAAACTCTATGAATACAGAGTTCTCACAGTTTCACCTGGGCTTTCTAAATCTGACCAAACTGGTTAACTTATTCTTCTGCAAAAGGCTGGAAGGGCACTTTATACAATGGATTCCTGGCATTGTTGCTTTACATACCAGCCAATTGATTCTGCTTATAAGGATCACTGGTCGGGTTTTCTGCTAACGTGATGTTTCAGTCACTAACACAATCACCACCAAATCCTTGAAGATACATGCATCATTAAATATATATATCCCTGAGTCTTCATATTAATAACTTCCCTCTATTTTAATAAGTAGCTGTTAAAACACAAGTCATTTTCCATACGCAGAACCATATACCGAGGAGTAAGTTCTGTACTTCATATTGCTATGCTACACAGATTTAACAACAGGAATAAACTTCATCATCGATGCAAGCTCAAAAATGTCAAAGGAGTTTGTTTTCAGCTGTATGCAGGCCCCAGTGTAAGTGCACTACATAAAATTATTTGATGACTTGCAGACTCTTTTTAGAGAGATGCTGAACAAGCTGCGAACTGACAGCCTCCTTTGAGCCAATGATTATACATCACTTGAGAAAGTAAAAAACTAGTTCATAAGAATTTTCTGCAGAAAAATTTCAAGCACTGCATAGTCTTTAATAACAACCTATTAAGGTAATATTCTCTGGAAGTGGCAAAATACCAAAAAGTTTGGACTATTTACATGTTTTAAACCCATTATCTTACTGTGTTCTCTTAAAGCAGTCACTTCTGAATATAACAACAGGGCAGTGAAATCACAGCCTCATTATACCAGGAAAGCTTTGTCATAGGTTAGAATTTCATACGAGCTCTCCTGTCCTGTCTGAGGTTGCTACCTTACACTGCACTACCTTTCTTAGGTAAACCATTAATTCCTACAGTAATTTTCACCACTGTAATCTAATCAGTGTGAAATGAGATGAGATGGGAAAGCAAAAGTGAAAAATCATTAAAAAAAAAAATCTAACAAATAGCTAAAGATCATTCACATTCAGTAAGAATGCCCAGTTTAGCTTTGAACACTGATATTACTAGCCACAAATCTTCTGTTTCAGAAATTAAACTTCAAGAAATATGAAAATTACAAGAACTTTTAATACAATATAGTATGTCAGCATTTACCACCATTGCCTCCATAATACTTGTTTCTAAGGCAAACAAGGCAGATTCTTAGCACTGAGCATAAACAAAGTGAGACTTCAAAACACATGCAGAAAAAGAGGCTGTTCATCTGTGGTTATCAATAGATTCAAATGTGTCAGATTAAGACAAATATACAATAGGAGAAACACCACTGCAAAAGCAGTGTCACGGCTTTTAAAAATGTCTACGTTAGAAAAATATCCATAAAGCAAAAGTGAAGCTATTTTACTAACAAGTACTTTTCATGTACTGACAGGAAAAAGAGAGAAATCCCTTGGTTAGAATAAAAGTTTCCTTAAGCTTGAAAACTTAGGAGTTGCTCTAAAGCTAGGTACAAAAAAAAAAAAAAGCGCCACCTGTTCAAAGATTTCCTTACTTCATTCAGCATATCTTGGGGAGGGAGGGCAGGACAACACGACACAGGACAACACAGACACAACACACAACTATTTAAACTTAAGTGCCTATTTAAAGGAGAGTTACACTTGAAAACTGGCCAAGACTTATAAACATATTAAGCCAAGCTATTATTTCTCCTTTCTGCAGCTAGTCACTTCAAATGCTTCAGTGACTATGGAGTAATAAGAGATGGAGACGATGGAAAAAAAGAATTGATGGTGTTAGTCTAAAAACATAGATATTCTAATTCCGCTCATATTCCATTGTTTTCTACATTCAGCTTCCCCTTATAATATACATCTTGCTCCAGACATCTTTCCTTTCTGATTGTAAAACCAAGACAGCCTATGCAGTTTCTGTTGCTTTTACCATCTATTACTGTATTACAAAGCTATTTATACTACACTATAATAAGCACAGATGGCTAGAGTCAATCCCAATAAGATTTAATGGTAAGACAAGAGAAGACTGGGTATCCATATCCACTAAACAACCTACAGCAAAGAAAATAAAGATTATTCTTTGGAGAAAGGAGATAAAGATAAGATGTTATCAGCTTTACTTCAGATTATGAGGGCAATCTAAGGAAAAGCACATTAGTTTACTTAACTCCTAAATGTTAGCTATATAAAGAGCTTCCAAGCTAATGCCTTCCAAGAGATAGTTAAGAGTTCAACGTTAGCAATAGTTTGAGATTAGTAGACTCTGCCTTTGCAACCAACAAAAAAAAAAAATACTTGTCACTAGAAACAAGCAGCAAAAAAGGACCAGAGGAAAAGCAATCAGGTGAAAGAAAAAAGGAATTCATACTTGAGAACAAACTAAAAGCACATACAACAAACAGAAGCTTTTTTCTACAATATAGAAGAAATGAAAATTTAAGATTTCCATTACTCGTTCCCATTATAATTTGCCATGTTCATCTTAGAAGCGCTGAACAATTAAATAGCTTCCTAAATTTCCTTAATTAATTAAAATTAATGCAAATTCCTAACATTTTCCTATATTTCAGTTTTAAAACAGTGGTCAAGCCTTCTTTACTAGTTTCATTTCAAAGGTAGTAATTATAGGTGTAGGTACAAAATACTCATTCTTTGTCAGATCTCCTAGGTTTCAAAGTTCTGCCCCCTTCACTATACTATTACAACTACGATCATACAAAATAAGTCATGAAAAAAAGAGAAAGACTGATACCACTTTAGAATAGCCAATAACAAATTTCAGGTGACAAACTGGCATGTGGAAAACAGATTCAATGCCCTAATTTATAAAGTAACTTTAACTTACTAGCAAGTTCTTGCTTTAACGTAGGCCTAAGACATCATAATGAAGAAGTTCATCTTTCCTGTTCTGCAATTCCATTTTTTCTTAATGTCATAAACGTAACTTTCTATCAAAACATACGTATGTAGTAAAAGAGCTGCCCTACCCACTAATAAGGAAAGAGGTGTGTTTTATTCACGCTGAACCATAAAAAGTACAGGATAAATTAGACTACTGGGCATATTTTCACAGCTAATTAGTAATAGTGATGAGTGCTGTACTATCCCTTTGAAGTACATTCACCACCCTCCATAAACTAGGAGGGATTCGAGCCCAATGCAAAAAAACTTGAACGCAAGTCCTTCTCCTCTTCAAATAAGCTTATCGGTACTCTACTCTGGAAACATGAAAACCTTCCAAATATTTACATGGTGATCACACAATAAAGTGCAAAAAACTTGTGATGCATCCTTTTTAAAACAGCCTTTGGCTTTCTTAGTTGTACAGAGATGCAGTTGTGTGGATGTACAGTTGGGCCGTGATGTTCTGCCTGCAACAGTAAAGAGTCACCAGGTGTATAGCTGGTGGAGAGCTTAGTTGGGCAGCGGGAGGGTGCTTGTTTTTGAGAAGCCTTAAACCTCCAAACAGACAAAGAATAACAAATGCTGGCAATTACTGAATTGGTATGGAGACCTAGTATTTAATTCATATCCTTTCCCAACACAGAGGTTTAGATTTCACTAATGTCAAAAAAATATATTGTTTAACTTTCTTCAAAAGATTCATTTGGTAGGTCAACACGAGCTGCCCAAACTCACCAAATGTTTTAGAAGGCAATATATTTGATAGTTAATATGAGAACACTTCATAGTGAAGCAGAGTAAAAGGTAGTATTACCAGTACAAACTTCCCCTTCATAGCTGATAGGTTTTACGGTCTGTTACTTGAATTTTGTTCTACCTTCTTTATCTTTGATAACTGTATTAATATGGTAGGATGATAGTAACACTGTGGCACGATGCAACTGAAAACACTGATCAACTGATATTATTTAATAACAATACTATGCCATAGTTGAGTTGTGCAGAATTTATTTATATACTGCAAGTATCTTTCCCTACCAAGTTACTGACGCATCTTAAATTTGCAAATACAGGAATTGCTTAAATTATGATCTCTTTGACAAGAAAAAGTAAAAATCACTAATAAGTTAGATCGTAAATAACTCTCTTTAAGCAGTTAAGTAAAATTTACCATATAAAATATGTTTATTATACAGTCCTTTTACTGACCACAAACGCACAGGACACTGTTTGCAAATATCAACAACTAGAATTAGTTACTATAAAGAATGTTTTAAAATTAAAGTTTCTGAAAGGTTTTCAGATAGCAATACAACAGACAATTACAGTTGTGTGAAATTTTGTCCAACTGGCCATAAAGATCACATGAAAAGACGGAGCGATTATGTTTTATACTAGGATTAAAAATAGTACTGTTGTTTGGAACCAAGTCATAAAGAGAATAAAGAACTGTTCCTGTATTTTGTTTTTCTCCACAGATTTACAGCATTATGAGTAATGAAGGTTTGATATATAAGATTTAGGATGTTCTAAGTAGGCCAGGATAAATGTAATGCCATTACTCGATTACATTTTTAAAAGGAATAATCTTCATTTTAGACAAACTGCAGTTTATACATGCAGTTTTACCAAATGTCTGGTGCAGCCATCATAGACAAAACCATTAGCACAAAGCACTATAAATGTAACAAAATATGAATGAAGAAGATTCCCCTAACTTAGCATCTACTAAAGAATATTAATTCTCAAGCATGGAATAAATAAAGGATACATATACATGGGCTAGGACATCCCAGCATCATGACACCATTGGCTGCTGAAGCAGCCTAACCAGGCAGCTTGAAAAACCTTAATAAACACACCAACCCTAAGACTTACTTTAGTGAGAGACATAAGAGCTGCAACTACTCAGCAACTGGACTGCAGCAGCACTAAGACTAGGTTAAAAACTCTTCCTCCCCAGCTACTACAGGCAAAAAGTAAACATATCCTTGTATAGAACCCAAAATGCTTGACTTGCACATACAAGTTGAGGGAGCTGATATTTGACATATGAAGAATACACTTCCCCCCACCCCCATCTTTAAGGCGGAAAGTCTCCTATTTAAGAAAGAGCTCGCTCTCAATTTTTGCACAAGAAAAAGACATTAGAAGATAGCCTCTAACATGCACCTAGTTTCCCACTATTCCACATTAAGGCACAGTTCTTGCCTAGACCTATTTTCAACAGATTTGTCAGAATGATCAAGATCTTTCAAGATAATTGAAGTCAGTTACGGTTTTGCCTGTACAAAGTACTGAAAAGATCTTAGCTAATATTATATTAATAATAACCTCTACTGACAAATCTGACATTTTAGAGGATGTTAAGAGAGCTAGGTTTGGGGGTTTTGGATTTAGGGTTTTTTTTAAATAAAATATCATATCTTGGTTTATTAGGTTTTGAAAGGGTTCCCTTTCTGGATGACTATGTTCTTTCTCACCGTGATCTAAAACTCTAAGAAACTGAGCCAATGAGCCAGAAGTCAGGGTCATTATCTTCCACATTAATCAGTCCTGTCAGTTAAGTCTTAAGTTAAGCCTTTAAATACTTCTTTTCACACCAGAATTCCATCTCACCCTTACATCTGCAGGGTATTTAAAGCCTGCAAAAAATACGTTACTCTCTGACCAGAGAATTAAGTTACAAACAGAGGCCTTGCATAGCTTTATTTTGATTTTTAACTCTGCCAGGCAGTTACCCCTTCATATGTTGAAAATGCAGTTGTGTTGTTCCTTAATAGGAGACAACATCTGAATCACTAATTAAATTGCTAATCACAATTTCAAAACCAACAAATTAGTCATACAAGTAAATTTATCAATTACATAAAACTGTAGAATATTAATAAAACTTCTCCACCATACTATATTTAAGGATAATAATTGATCAGCGCTTCTTACAAGTAAGATGTTTTTCTAATGCATTCTTGTGCAGGTAGATTAACTAATAATTTTTACATTTTTTACAATTATATATTATGAATTACTGAAAACCACCCATGCTTTAAAGGGAGAGCCTTCTGAAGTATTAGGACCTATATATATAAATAAATATTACAGATCAAGTACCAATCAACAGGATATAAGCATGCTGCACAAGAAATAAAAGCATATTCTTCACTGAAGTATCAGCCTTATAAAACTTAAACAGTGTAAAAATAAATAAACCAGCATATTTGTAAATTGCCTCAGAAGAATCAGTATGCAGTACTTCCTCAAAGCAGTTGCTCTTAAAACCCTTGGGGACACCTGCTTGTCACAGAATAAATTATCTGGCTAATATCCAATATTACAGTCTATGCTCGTGGGCACCCAGGAGACAGGCATTAGAGAGCACTTAGCTTCTTCAGCCTTGCAGGGTAGTCCTTACATAAATGACTTTGTCCAATTATAAAACATAACTGATGTACTTATTTTGGAGTTTTCCAGCAGCAGCCTTTCACCCTACAACATTTATACAGCACTGCGTTTGTTTTTTTTCCCAAAAATCACAGGTCCCAAAGTACAGTATGCTGCACATGGTTTTTTTTTCACATGAACAGAATTATTTAAGATATTCAAAGCAAACAAGAATATCTGAATACTAATTTGAGTGTTCTCAAACACTAATGTCATGATGTTTAACAGAAACTATTGGGGAATTAAGCTCTCCCACAACTCAAACAGAAGCTCTTCTTTCCCAGTTTCTTAACATAAATAGCCAAGTTTGCATCCCACGTGCAACATATATATAAAACTAGAAAATAAATGCATCACAAGTACACAACAGCTCTCAGAAAAATAAGAGACTTCTTGGAGACATTTACGTCCGTTCCCTATAGCAAACCACACTCACCAGCAAGCTGTAGCACAAGAAACCTGTTGACTCCAAAGTTACCAACCAAATCAACACTTTACACCAAATCAAAGAGATCCAGTAACCAATACAGTGGAAATTGACATTAGAAAATCATTTTGCATGCTTGGAATTCAGATTTTTAAAAGCGACACCAAAGAAGGCAGCATATTGGAAGATCAAGGAAAATGTTTTTCACGGAAAGAAACGGGAATGACTTTGGAAAATTGATTGGGTTTTACTTAACTTGCAACAAAAAAGAAAGAACAAAGCGCAAAAGTAAAGCGCAAAAGCGAAGTACCCTGGAGGACGAGAGCCACCTTACAGCAGCAGCTTTGCTAACTGGCGAGATTCGGGTCAGACTGGGTCTGGTGCTCACGCACCCGGTGCAAGCCGCGTTTATCCAACTTACCGCCTTCTGCAGCCGACTTCCCTGCCACCATCCGCGCTCCAACCCCCCCGGGCTCCGCGGGCAGCCCCTTCTCCCCCAGCCCGCCCTCTCCGCACTTCTGACAGCGGCACGGTGAGACGAGGCAGTCCCGCCCGCTGCCAGGTGGCGGGGGGGGACTCTGCCCCAGGCGGCCCTCGCCCCCCCCCATCCCTCGCCCCGCTTCGGCGGGGAGCGGGGCCCTAACGGCGGCAGCGCGCGCCCCCACCGCAGCCCTTCCCGCAGCGGGGCGGGAAACGGGGAGGAGGAAAGGACAAACGCCAACTGCCCCCCACACACACACGGACACGCTCCCCGCCACCACCGCCGCCACCTTTTAACAGCCGGCGACCCGCAGGGCGGGAACCTGCTCCCGCGGCCCGGTCCGCCGGGCCCCGGAGGTATGGGCCAGGCGCCCAGCGCGGCCCGGGGTACACCGGGCGGTCGTCGCCGCTCAGCGGCGGCAGCAGCGCACCCGGGAACTGCCCGGTGGGACCTCCCCTCCTCCTGCCGAGGCGCCGCCGGGAATTAAAATAAAAATTAAAGCCCGGGGAGGAAGGGGGCAAGTCGCGGCTGCCCCCCAGCCCCGGCTGCCCGAGGGACGCCCCCAGCGAAGGCAAGCAGCCCGCCAGCGGTGCGGCTTGCCCGGGGAAGCGGCGGGCCGGGCGCGGCTGCCGGCTGGCAGGGTGGAAGGGTTGAACTTACGTCTCGGAATTTGTTCCACTGCCCGACCTCCTTGTCGTACTGGGAGATGGTGGTGAGCCATTGTTTATCGTCCAGAAAATTGCCGCTGTCCGGTCTGCCCCCGGCCGCCGCCGCCGCTGCCGCCGCCGGGCTGCACCAGGCTGCTGCACACACGCACACGAAGGCTGCTACCTTGAGCATCTGGGCGAGAGGAGACACGGAGTCGGGTGAGGATGGGGGGGGGGGGGGGGGTTACCCACACCAGAGCCGAACCCCGGCCTGGGGGCTACCGGCGGAGAACCGGGACAACCGGCCGCAGCGGGACCCCTCGCCCAACCCCGAAAGGGGCACGGGGCGCGGAAACGGGGGAGGGGAAGGGGTGGAGGAAGGGGAGGCAGCCCAGCCCGGGCCGTCACCTTGCTGCGAGCCCCGCAACCGCGCTCCTCCGCCGCGGCCGGAAAGGCGGCCCGCTCCCTCCCCGCACGCGCCGCCGTCTGCAGCCGGCCGCCCCGCGCGCCCCTCCGCCGCGCCGCGCCGCCCCCTCGCCCCGCCCCGCCCCGCCCAAACCCTCCCCTCCACCGCCCCCCACCGCTCCGCGCGCCGCCGGCGGCGACGCCGCGCCGGGAGTAACGGTCCGCGCGGGGCGGGCGGGCCACCTTGGCGGCGCCCCTCATGGCCCCGCAGGAGCCGCCGCGCTGTGCCGCCCGCACCTCCAGGTGGGGGTGGAGGCCGCTGGAACTTCCCTGCCGCGGTGTCGGCAGCGGGTGCCCCGACTCACGGCTGCGGAAAGCCTCCGGCGGACGCGATCGCTTAAAAAAAAACTCCCGGTAATTTCAAGGTAAAACTTCCGGCGCCTTCAGGGAGAAGGAGGCGCGCGGGGGTCTCGCGTCGCCGCGGAGCGCTGGCCTGGGTACGCGCCGGCGTTGTAACGCCACCTGCGCTCTCCCCTGGTGTAAGCATCACGCGCTCTTCCCCCTCTTCCTGGCTTTTTTGTCTTTCAAACTGCAGCTGTGTGGTAACTCGAAGCCTTCGGTCACATCCAGTTTCTTTCCCGAATTAGTTAAAATTTAATTTGGAAATGAGCAAGGTGCATAAATACTTCAATTACCCTTCCAGCGTAGCCGACTCCATATTTAATTTCAAATTCCATCTGCCATCCCGTTGACCTAATTCATCTGATTTTGTAACGTTAGCTGTCATCCCCAGACTTGAGTAACACTGCTTTTCAGGTTTGTGTTGGTGTGGCACGTGGAAAGGTTGCGGGAGCGCGACAGGGGCTGCAGGGGTGGCCTCTGCGGGAAGAGGTGTGGGGCTGCCCCGCGTTGGGGACAGCTGGTTCCTGCGGGCTCCACCGTGGAGGCACTGGGGGCCACAGCCAAGCCCAGCAGCAAAGCTGGTGGTGCCTCTATGAAAGCATGAGCTAAGAAAGGGCAGAAAATGCTGTGTGGCGAGAGGAGGTGAGAACAAGAAGTAAGGAACAAGAAGGACCACCAAGGTCAGAGGAGGAGGAGGAGATGCTCCATGGCAGAGCACTGCAGCCCCTGGAAGACCCACACCGGAGCAAATGGATATACCCAAAGTAACCGTGGTGAGTCCGCACCAGAGAACATTTTCCTGAAGGACTGAAGTCCATGGAGGAGCGATGCCAGAGCAGAGGAAAAGCGTGAGAAGGAAGGCACGGTGAAGAGAAACCATTCCTTACTGACTGTACCCCCCCCCTCAGTTCCCCCTGTGCTGGTCAGGGAGAGAAGTCTGGGATGACATTGAGCCTGGGAAAGGGGGCAGAAAAGGTGTTGTTTTAACGTGTGTCATCTTGTTTCCCACTACCCAGATTAGCAATTACATTTTTATTATAATTGGCAATAAATTAATATTCTCCAAGTCAAGTCTGTTTTGTTTGCAACAGTAATTGGTGAGCAACATCCATCCCTGCTTTTATCTTAACCGTTGAGCTTTCTCATTCCTGTCCTTCCTAGTTTCTCCTCCTGTCCTACTGGTGGGGGGGCTGCAAGCAGCTCGGTGGAAGTTTGGCTATTAGCCAAGGCTAACCCACCACAAGGTTGCCAAGCGTCTTAAGAGAATGCAACACCCCTAGTGTAGCATCTGAAAGTATTTTCCATGGTAAAAATTGAGAGTTTCAGACTTGAAACTAGGGCCGAGTCCACCAAGAGATTCTCAGATTTGATAAGCAGAAAAATGCCACTGCATGCAAAAGGAGAAGTGAATATGAGATTGTGACTGATTTTAGCAAGTTTGGAGTTTGGTTATACACTGTAACTACAGACAGATAGTAAAGTATGAATTAAAGCCACTAACCTGCATCTTATACTACATAATACATGCCATTTTGTTCCTAAACCTGCATCGCTAAAATCAATGAGAATCTTGTCACTAGTCTGACAGATATAGAGGATGATTGCCAGATTAGGATTTATGTGCCTGACTCTGAAAATGCTACCTATCCAGACTGATATTACATTCTGTAATAAATGAATCATAACATTCAAAGCAAAGGGATAGAGGGACTGCACAGAGGCTAAATAAGAATCAATAAAACAGTCATGTTATTCTCGGGGCGGGTTAGAGAGTCAGTCCCTTATACAATCATTCTCTGACAATCCAGTTTGTATTTGTCAGTCTTAATGTTAATTTCCTACAAATCGCTTTGCCCTTTGGCAAAGAAGAAATTTCTCTATAAAGCTATTTTTTTTTTTTCTTTTTAGAACCACTTATTTAACTTTTCTAAAAGCATCCCAATCACCAAATTTGTGGTTTCACTCACCTAGCAATCCAGGTAATCTATTTTGGTTTTGCTTCATCCGTGTTTCACATTTTCATCCAGATAACATTATTCAGTACTTTCAACTTATGGTGCATCTTTCCATACTTAGAGAAGAGGAACAGAAGTGGCTGGGATTTGCGTTCAGTAAAAATCCTTAGAAAAGGGAGCTCTAGTAGGGTTTGGGTTTTACAAAAGTTTCACTGCGGTTTCTCTAAAAAGTGATCTTCCACACCTATGACTGCAGTTTCTACTGACAACACATACTAAATGATCAATTATATGTAATTTTACCTGAACCAAGCTATTTGAAGCCTTTAATAATTCTAAATGTATTCCTTATAATTTGAAGCACTCTGATCTCCACATAATTGGTTTAAGAGCCTCATTCTGATCAAGGACTTTACACAAGTTGGTAATTCCATTTATTCAAGCACACAAAAAATGATACTTGATTGAAATGGCATTTTGAAGATACAAAACTAAGAAGTTTTCTTTTTTCCCCCTCAATAATTTCACTGCTCTTCAAAGATTAAATTTATGTATCTTGAGAATTATTCTTTCCTTTATTTTAAACGTACATACATTTCTCACAGAAAATATATCTGTATTGTTACATACTGATGTGCCTAACAATAGCATCTTTAAGATGTGACAGGGAATCCAGCACTACCGTAGTGATAAGAGAATAATACTAATGGTAACAGGTACATCATTTTAAGCTGAGAGTTTAGAAACTGACTAATAGCTCTTTTCATCATTGCCCAGTTAAGAAACATTGCTGTTATTAATAAAAAAAAGTCTGTCTTTCCAGTTTCAAAATATGATATATTTTCCAAGTTTTTAGTAATACAGATTTTTCAAATATTAAGACTTACTAGTTTAAAATCATAACTATTCAGGTTGCTTTATGTCTGACTAGCTGATGAAGCCTACAAGGAGATAGCAAAGAAGGTGGTGTAGCTGGTAATATACCTGTAGAAGGTTACAAGATTGTCATAAACAATATGGATGTTGCATAAGGAAAAGGATGGAGAGAGGAAAAAGGAGGGAGCATACACATAAATATGTATTTTGTATACACATCTGTATGTTACATGAGAGGGTGTTGGAATTATGTAATAGATGTGCCAAGAGATACATCGGAAGAAAAGTTTGAATGTATAGGTTAATGATGAATCAGAAGGGACATGCTGAGAAATTATTAGGAAATACAAAGAAATTTATGCCCTGAACACTGTGTCTCTAAAGTGCTTTACCTGCTTCCTGCAAACGAAGAATGTGTTCATTTAAGGCACTAAAGTATGGAGTTAAGTTTATTTAAATATAACAACACAGCTCTTGCAGTTAAAATAATTTTTAAAAGTTATGGTGAAGGGAATCCTAAGGGAACATCTAGCTATCCCATTGCCCACAGGCAAAACCAGATAGGCCTTGTCACTCCTGGCAGATGTTGGTCTAAATCTATTTTTAGACCACAGGGTCACCATCGGTGGAGTCTCTGTCAGTGATTGAAACTCCACACTAATCTATGTCAGTGACTTTTACTAGTCTAACTTCAGAAGAGGTTTCCAATACCTGAAACAAGTTTTTTCTTGTTGCAACTTAAGCTTATAACTTCTTATGGTGAATCCTATTCACCAAAAACATGAAGAACAAGTTACTATCTTCCTCTGTTCAACTCTTCTGTATTGTAAAGTGTTGTAACCCCATTCCATATTTCCTCCCTGTGATATGTTTATTACCATATTTTTACCCTGTTCTTCTAAACTTACACCATGGTTTTGAAACCTCTGATTACTTTCTCTAATACTCTGTTGAATCTTTCAAATCGAGCTACCTGTTTTTTCCACCGTCAGTGCCTAGAATGCTAGAATACCTTGCTTATGGCTTCCCCCTGTTTGAACAGAACAAAAGGATTACTTCATAACCAGAAATTATTTTGGCTTGATATGATTTGTTGTGTCAAATACATGCTGACTGCTATGCACCTTTTTGGTACCTGTATTTTGGTACCTATATTACCTGTCCCTGTATCTTCTAGAAATTGAGAGTAGGACAACAGGAGTTTCATTTTCTGACCCTTCTTCAACCCACTCTTTTGAAGGTCCCTTTTTTTAAAAAAACTTTTAATTTGCTTTTTACAGACATTTGGTACCCCAATTGTTCTCTACAGTTTCTCAAAAGCAATTGCTAACAATACTTTCAAACAATTTCATAAATATTCGGGGCAGAGTTCATAAGATGATTCAAACAATCACATTTTTACAAAAATTATGAAATGGAGTTGTTAGAGTTGTTAAAGACAAAGTCTTATCTAAGCCCTTTTGTCTTGTCATTGCTGTGATAGCTGAGCCAACCACCTACATGCCATTGACATTTGGTACATCGGTTTTTAATGATTTTTTTTCTTCCATTTCTCTGCTTACTATATCCTTCCTCCACAATGGGGTACTTCCCTTTCTTTTACGCTCTTTATACTAATACATATTATGTTCATAATGATTTCTCATTAACCTTAATGTGCTTTGCTAGCTGCATCTCAGCTTCCCCTTGGCTTTTGGTACTAGTGTCTTGAACTGCTTTGAAATACTCATCTCTCATAATCTTCCTTGACTTTCATCTTCTACTTCAGGCTGCTGCAGACTTCAAGATTTAATATATTTGGTCTTCTATGACTTTCCGTATTCTTCTGCGATTATTGCAATTTATTCCTTAATATTTTTCCGGTGGGGTAAATGCTCCAAGGTTCTCATAGTTCTCATTATCCATGAATATGATTAGATTGCTAAACATCTGTGGATCTCTGCTGACACAACTACTGTCAAAAAGCCAGAAACCACAAAGAAAGATCCAGACAGCACAGGAGCTGAGTTGATCAGCATTAACCACACATCCATCTGTGCTTATTGACAGCTTATATACCCTTCAGAATAAGGCATTGATGAATGGGCTTGTCCAAGATCAAGGACAGAAGATCATCTCAAGACAGGTCTGAGCAAAGTCCTCACAAGCTTAGAACTGAAAAAGAGAACATCATCTTCCTGGTGTGACATCTCTGCCTGACATCTCATCTAATCTTTCAGCCATTCTGTACAGCCCCAACAACCACAGCAAATGCAACAGGAGTTCACATAGGCAAATCCTGGAACTCAAGCATTCAAAAATAGAATTTTATGGGGTTTGAGTTCATCTTCATCCAAAGCTTTTAAACACAATAGGATCTGGCTTTTCATATAATCCAAGCTGCAGAACTTTAACTTCCACACCAGCCTCAGCAGCTCATGTTTGACCTAGCCTATTCAAGAAAAATACTTTGTTTAGATATGAAGTCTTCATTTTTCACTGACTACTGAATATTTTCAGTTGTTTTCATGGTCAAAGTTAAGGTTATATCTGTAGGAAAGCATGCAATGAAATTTTGTATTTCCTGATGTTCAAAAATTCAGAACTCTCTTCATATCCAGTGAACAATTTAAACTCTATGTTAAAATTTGCAACACAATAATATGCAGTGCCTTGATGCCAAGATCAATCTTCTCTGTCTGCATGTCAAATCTTGTAGATGCAGTTTATTCATTATAAACTGAAAAGTCTTCTCATCTGACTGTTCTCAGTAGTTCCGTAAAAAATCAGAATCTTTTCCTACCCAGGAGTTTCACCTGGCACACATCACATCTTCCCGAAAAAGGCAAACATCTTCCTGTGCTGTAATCCCAGACACACCCTTTCAAAACAAACATTTTACGCAGTTCTGTGAACAAAACAGTGGTAACATCGCAAGATGGATGAACCCTTTAACTGAAGTCTTGTTAAAGCAATGCCTGTTAAAACCTTCATGTTATTCACAATATCCTTGAAAAAACATCTCCCTAGTTTAGGTGTCTCTAGCTATTTTAAATGTCCAGAAATACTCAGCTTCTATAGCTGAGGTTGGATTTTCAGACTTGACTCCATTTAAGCACCAAAAAATGCTGGCCAGCCAGTAGAGCTTTGTGTGTTGGAGGGTCACCTGTTCTAACCGTCTTACACCATAAAATCTCAATAGAAGCAATTCAGAAGTCGTGTAGGACATAAGTAGCCTTTGTGAGCTTTGGTTTCTCTAAATTTCTTTCTTATTAATAAGAACATTTGTGAGTTCAGGTTCCCTTATCAGCAGAGTGATACTGCCACTGTATTCACCTGATTCTATTCTGTTACTTATTATTCAAGACATACTTTGGAAATTCATATTTTTAGCTTTAGTGAACTTTGTCATTAGGAGTGTACATATTATGAGCTATATGATATTTTTGTTCAGTGGTGTGATTTTGTTCCTTTAGGTCCCAAGAGGAGAAAAACTGTTTACTTCACAGTTTTCTATAATTAAGTATCCTAAAAGTTTAAGGAGTAGGTCAGCAGTTCTCTAGTTCATACCTCCTATATTTTCTGTTTTCCAAAGTATAGGACTGGAGAAGGTCTTCCACATGTTTTTCATCCTCAGGCAAAAATGAGAAATAAGGATAAGCAAAGCGAATTAGCTACTTCCGCTACTTTTACCCACTGAAAGTTTCCTGTTAGCCCAAATTTATTGGTCAGAAATACAGAGGTACAATTTGAGTTATGCTCAACAAAAGGTACTGCGGGTAATACTATGATGTGAAAAGTACGTTGTTGCTGGGTGACCGTATTTTGTTATGGATTTTCAGGTCTGAAATAAGTTACAAGAATCATTTTGCAAACCCACTTGTATAACTTACCTGAGCAAGTGTTTCTAGTGCATACAAAGCTAGAGGATGAAGTATGTAATGAAATTGTTTTTTACAAATCCCAACCCAGATAGTTACTATGCAGGTTAGGTCCTCATTCTTTTGAATAAAAATGAAAATAACATTAAAAAAATGCATGTTACATATCTGCAGAAAACTGGGGTTTTTTTTTCATTTTCTCTGCAACAAGCTCTCCGTTTTTTCCTTACTATGGAGATCACCAGCATCTCTTAAGAAATGTCTCTTCATCATACAGTTTGAAAAATCCATGAATTATTCTAATCATTGCGGTTGATTAAACAGGTAGGGGTCCTTTCTGATTCTTCAATTTACTACTTCTTCCTCCTTCTTGACAGTTCTACGCAGCTGGAGATTTTCAGCCCCATTGTAGCCTCCTCATCTTAGTAAAGTTCTTTTGGCATGCTAATTAATCTCCTTTCTAATATTTACTCTCCCTGACCACAAGCCATTGTCTGCTTTTACATCTTATTTTTAAGAGACAGGGTTCTTAAAATTCTTGAGTGTCTCTCTTAACAATAGCTCTAACCGATACATAAAGTGGCAAGCAAGAAAGTTATTTAATGACAAATAAAATTCTAACATTAAGAAACTTTTCATTTTTTCAACATTCTACATGGCTATGCTTTCTTTTTTTTTTTGTGCAAAACTGGGTTTATTTTTTTCTATTTACCAAAATACTAATCAAAATGGCAAAGTTTGCTTAAATAATGAAACCAATTTTTAATAAAATTTATCAAATACAGAAATATTCTGTTTTGTATCAGTTCATATTTTAGTCTTTTTTGAAATATCATTTATTGAGAAATGAATGCTTTCCTGTAAAATGTTTTATGCGTGATATCCAAAGCACAGGATATAATAACCAAATATGTTGTGTTATATGTTGGACACTGCTATCTATCCAGCTATATCTTCTGAGTATGACACATATTGTGACACACTTCTAATGTATTCATTGACGTTATTGAGACTGTTACAGAGGTTTTAACAAAATCTAAAGAATTTTAATAATGTCTAAAAATGTTCATAATAAACTGTCATTTATGAATAAAGTTATTCTTTATCAAAATATTTTATGTGAGAAATAAAAGAAACTAAGCATATGTTTTTGGAGACCAAAGATGGGTAAATCTTTAGATGGAAATCTTTCCAAATTCAGAAAGCATAACTATTTAAGGGAACCAAAATCTTCACAAAAGCAAAAGCTAAGATGATCAAACATTAGAACCATCTTGCCTCTTTCTTCTGCCAGCAACCGGACAAAGGCCTTCCCCCACAAGTATCCTGTATCTACCTGTAGGATAATAAAATAACCTATGGAATTAACTAGGTACAGTTATGCAATTTTTAGAGTTTAGTTGAACCCACCATGCATCATCCACCTAAAGTAACTCTTTACCTTGATGTAAATCTGTAGGACTACATATATTCAAGAGAGGTTTGCTATGGAAGTCACTGGTATTTGGGAACTCTCAGTATGAAGATTTATTGATACAATCATGATTAAAAAGCAAATGACAACTTTGTTTAGTTATCATGTTAGACTTTGGAGCAAAGTCTATTCCATTAAAGGAATCTGTATTGCAACAGGAGAAGAAGAATCTTACTCACTTTTACAGTCAAATCACAAACTACATCTATTCTTTGGCTCGGTTTCTATACCTACGTCAGATTTCAGAATTACATGGTTTTACTTTACTGGTGTATTTTTCTTCTTCAAACCCACATCTTCTGTTGGAGCCAAGTCCACTGCTAATCAAATACATAATTTGACAAAAGTACACATTTTTTGCCCATTACATTCATTTGTTTTGGGCCTGGAGGCACTATTATACATGCTGTTTATGTCTTACGTTGTTACCAAATGATTTAGAGTCACAAGGAAGCTACACAATTATGTACAATTTCTCTACAAATAACCTTAATATGCAGTCTAGGTCTTTGAAACTATCTCCTTTTTTTTTTTTTTATAAACTTGTGCTGTAATCATTAAGCTTTCTGTATATTTTAAAAGTAAATTAAATTCATCATAAATCTTGCAAAAAATAAGGTACGATTTTTAGGATATAACTCAGAAGAGGCTTTGCACATTTCTATCCAATTTTGAAATATGAAAATATGAAATTTGCTGCAGGACAAAATCTTTCAATGACACATTGCTTCACAGACCCTGTTTACAGAGATTTCACTTATTAAAACCACCTATACTTTTCTCATCTTTCTGTCATTCTGTCTTTCAAAATCACTTCCTTCCAATTAACTTCATTTTCTATGATTTTCAGAATACAAATACCTAGTTTCTCTTTTACTTATTCGTTTCCATCTTTTTGTTCTCTCCCTCATGTTCTCACTGTCTTCAGTTGACTGCTTTGGCTGTATTTTTAACTTAATGAATAATCACATATGTGGTGTATTTCAGAAGTGGAAAATTGATGTACAACAAGAAGAACACAAGACCAACACTGCTGTAGAGTACAGTTGGCCTTCCAGATTGCTGAGGTTGATGAAGCTATTGGGAATAGATTGGTACAAATTTATAAATTATTGCAATGTCCAGCCAAATCTCTCTATCCTGAGCTGGTCATTTTGAATTGGCGGCAGTGTTTCACAATTGGCAGCTTGTCTTAATCAGAACATCTAGGAAATAAATTAATATTTTGCTATATGACAATTCTTTTACTATTTTGATTTTTTTCAGCACCTCTGATACATCAAAAATCAGAAACAATGTTCTGAAGCAAAAAAAAAGACAGAAAATACACTTAAACTGAGTAAAGGAACTGCAGTTTCAGTTCTACAGTACTGCAGTTAACAGAGAATCCAATTAAACAGATAAAATGTGTTTCTGCAAAATATTTTTTTCCTATGCGATACTAGTTCTGCTTATACAGTGGGCATTTTCACATAGCAAAATAACTCACTTTATTCAACCAAATTGAAAGATTTCATTTTGTCAAAAAGTAACTGAACAGTAAGTTTCCAGGTTGGTCAGAATTAATTGGCTGCAATTTGTAGTTGCTGTATTTCAAAGACTAAGTTCCTCAGAGTTCCAGTCTCTGTGGGCCAGATGTGTTTCTAAACCTCAAAGGAGACTATGACAAATTGTCCTAGATACAGTTTTGCCACAGAGCCTGGTCAGACCTGGAAATTTCTAACCATCTGGCTTCTTAGGTAGACCAAAGGAGAGAACAGGAACAAAAAGTGTTTAGACAATGAAGAAGTAATTTAGAGATACCAGTTGATGCGATTTGACAAACTCAAATTCTCAATATTCAGATTAAATTAATGTTTCAATTCAGAGCAATTAAAACATTTAAATTAAAAGAAAAAGCCATTTTTAAAGTTTGGATTCTACAGAAAGTTTTAGGACATTGACTTTTCATCTAGATTTGACGTGGATGAGAATGTGAAAGGAATGAAATTTTTTACACAGTGAAGAGTTTGGAAAGCAGTTTATAAACCCATTGGAAGCTTGCACACCCCTCACATAATGATGATTTTCCTTAAGATGATCTGGCTCAAAGGGCACAAGATACCACTGGGAGAATTACCATAAATCCAATCTCAAATCTAAGTCCCCCTGAGATGGCAGTTCTTCCACGTTCTTAGCAATTTCTTCCTAACATGGACCCATACTATACCAACTAGCTGTGCATACAGAGGAAGGGGAGGAGGGGGAGAAGACATTGTTCAGCCTGTTGTTGCTCCTCCACACATGCTGATGATCTGATAGATCTTTAAAAGTCTGTAATTTATCCAGACTTTAATCCAGCTAGGTTTGACTAGATTAGTCAGGTCCCAGGTTTAATATTTCTACTGAGGTTTTTTGGTCTTGAATGGGCATCACATGTTTTTTGGCAGCGTATTTTGGTATTCTATGTTGCCCCTACAAATAGCAGTGAAGATGCTAGCATCAGGTTGATGGTAACCCACTGAGCTACACTTCAGATTCAGCAGATGGAACCCCACCAGTAGACCTCAGTTCCTCCAGAGATTCCTATAGAGCTCAACAGAAATGCAGAAATTTTTTGATTCAGTTGACGAAACTTCCTTCTTCCCTTTCTCTCTCTTTGTATGCAGATAGGCTGTATACTAGACCATAAGTTGATCTTCAATTAATAACTCTTCAGAGTCCTTGTTTCGATATTCTATTAGCTTAAAACACTAGGTGCCCAAAAGTTTCCCAATTTATTAGAGTAAAATAATAGTATGTTAATACACAACTTAGTACTTCCCAATTTTTTTAAGATTTTAAAGATCATGATTTTTCTATATGTATGTCACCAAAATCAATTATTATGATTTATCCTTTTATTATATTAACATACGTCAAACCCATCTTAACTACAGCAACCCATGAAAGTACAACAGCAAGTAATTCTGATCTCTCACTACTATGCGTTTGGAGTTTTTTTTGGTTTGGGGTTTGTTTTTTTCCCCCCTCTACTTCAGGTCATCAAGATAAACACCAAGGATCTCAGACTTCCTTTTATCTTCAAACACTGTGCAAGCCACATAATTTCCCTATATCATAGATTAAAATCAATAACGTAGAGTGCTTCTTCCAAGCTCCAGCATGCATCTCAAGGAGGCTGCTTGTGTTGCAGTGAAACCTCTTACACTCAGCATAGTCTCTCCAAATAACAAAAATAAGTTGTCACAGAAACACAAGAGAGAAAGGAGTCTGGTCCTTCCAGGATTTTTTACTTGTTTGTACAAGTGCGGCTCTGGACTCTATACAGGAATTTAATTTTCACATGCCACTCTGATTCATACACTCAATAGCAAAAGGAAGAGTCAAAAACATAGGAGTGGGTAATCGCGAGCGTCTTTGAGAATCCACACCCCAAACTATCAATACCTTTGAAGGAGGAATTGCATTGCATTCATTAAAGTATACAAATCCAGACAAATTCAAAGAAATCAATGTCCCAGTTTTTCCAAAATACTGCATAGCATCCAGCCTCATGTTTACCAGAACCCTATGAAAGAATCACCCATTCCTAATAACAGGGTCTCTCTCAGAGATTCAGAGTTAAGAGAATAGGAAGAGTTTTAGTCCCATGATAGAAGTCTTGCTTTTTATCAAGGATGAAGAACATCCCTATTCTTCATCACTCCATAACATTTTATATTGCTGACAACATATCAGAGTCATAATGCTGGGGTGGCTCAATCCTTTCTTTTTGAGAGAGACTCACAATAAACAATTACATTTTCACCTAAGGTAGTCCTGGAAGAGGGAGGGAGGGAGGGAATCGTGCACCGAGAGGAGCTTGAACACCAGCAGTGAGTGAATGACATGGAACTTTCTGGTTTTTGACACCAACCTGTAACTATCTCAGCATTGTGAAAATTAGCTCCACGATTTTTGAATAGATGTTAGTTCTCAGACCAAAATGGAAGCTATGGTGATAGGTAATATTTTGACGGACATGCCAAATATTTTTAGACAGTGTCATACAACCTGTGCATAAGTAATTTTCACCTTGATGCCTCTGCTCAGAAGTTGTTCTGAAAATGGTTCATAGAATTAGAACAACAGAAGCAAATTATATCTTCCACATAGAACACTAAATTAATAGACTGCATTGATCAATATATTCCAGGTCACGTTATGTGTGCCAGAAGTCTGCTCTAATCACTAAAGACTTGAAATTATGTTTGAATCTGATTATCCCTGATCCTAGGCCATGTACACAGAACATATAAAAAGACAGGCACGTATAAAGCACGTAAGTAATGTTTTTCTCTTAATAATAGACTTGGTATTTAAAATAAAACTGTCCTTTTCATAACATGTTCACTGTGTTTTTCCCAACCTGAAAAAGCATGTGTACATATTGATTAAAATGTCCTTTGTTCTAATCCTTTATTATATTTTGAAGTGAGGTTTTTTAAGAAGTTATAGCAAACTAAACTCAAAAGTAAATAGTGAAATCTGTGAAGTTTGATTTATAATATTGTTTAATGTTTTATAATGCCAGTACTCCTCCGTCCTTTTTTTTTTTTTGAATGGCAGATCTTTCCCTTCTTTTTCATTTCTCTATTTCTCTGATTCTGTTCAGATCTACTCACTTACAAACTGCTTTATGCAACTGGAAATTAAGTTGTTTTGTCCTATATCCAGTACCAATGTACTCGCAGGGAATGAAATACACACTTGAGTTAAAGGTCTAAAGAATGCTAACTTAACAATTTACATACACTGAACATTTAGAAAGCTTTTATCTTTTCTTCCTTTAAGTCAAAGAGTATTAAATTGTAAATATCTTCAAAAGTATATGGATAATGAATAGGGAAGTATTAACTAATGTTAAGTTAATGATTACAAACTGACAATGAAGATTAAGAACATGACAGTCATATGAGAGTATCTTTGAGTTCTAAGCAGGAATAAGGTATTTAGTAATAGTCTTCATGAACAGACACAAATCAAGGAGAATACATTAAACATCCCAGTTCCTCAAGACACAGTCGTCTTTTTAAAGTAGAAACCAGTGTTTTAAAACTCATATTTAAACTGAACTTAGTCAAAGATTCCTAAATTCAAGGAATGTGACAAAAGGTTAATTACCAACATATTCTTACCTTTTAGCATTTACTTCTGGAAACATCGAAAACTCTTTAAAGAGACCTACGTGCATGTTCTTAACATCTAACCGAGAAAACCTGTTTATACGAATGTACTGTTTGTGCCTTTTTCTTAATGTAGTTAGGAGAGGAGTGCCCCCTAGTGATAACTGTAAATCACATTTATTTTTTTGAACATCAGTCAAGAAGTGCTTTAGAGATACGAGCTGAGTTATTACAATTCTTGTACTTGCACATCGTCCTAGGAATAATTTTTCCATTCTTTATTTTATTTGTAAATTAAAATGTTTTAAATTAAAATATTTTAAATTAAAATATTTTATTTTCTTTTAAAATTATTTATTTAGAGAAAATGGATATTACTTGACAATGGGAGTGTTTCTGTTTGTCCCTTACACTATAACTAGTTATACCTATGAAAATTCTTCACCCTGAAAACTTCGCTTGCAGATACTGGAACTCATGCCTTTACAGTTATCCTCAGCTTTTCTGGCACCTCAGTGTGATTGCACATGCATTTTAGGACTGCTATTTTTTGAGAAGCTAATGCAAGAAAGTCAGTAAGAGCCATGCACCATTCCGATTCTTATCACGACTAGCATTTTCATGTCCATAGAAGTTATTTCTGTAGATCTGCCTTTGGAATCATTTGTATTTCCTCTCAGCATGTCATTTCCCTGCTACAGCATTGCAGCGAGAAGGCAAGTAGTGCTATTGCATTGCTCTACCACTATGGTAGACACGCAAGTCCCACAGCCTTCCTTGCGAATATGGGCTTCCTTAGAAGACAACAGGAGCTGATTAGAGTGCTGTGACACGAGCAGCTTATCTTCTTCTTAGGGTGCTTGAAAAGCATCTGCAATTGTTCCATGGATACCAAAGAAATCTGTCAATTTTTCAAAGTGTAAGCCTGTCACAAATTAATAGATCTATGTACGTTTGCATAGTAAACTAGATTATTTGGCAAGGGGAAGGCCGCCTCTTGTTAATGGAGAAAACTGATATTGTTGGCAATTTCATGCAAAATGGCTGAACATATTACTACTATTTCCTAAAGACAATATTTTGTGCAAAAGATTTAAGCAAAACCAAATTCATTGCTCATCATAAATCCAATTTTAGGAAAACAAAAGGAAAATTCATGTACAGGTCATAATTTGACATAGCAAAGGAGGCAAGATCAAAAGAAATACTTCCTGGAGAAAATAGCCCAGCACAGAGATACACTTTTAAAAGTCTCATAGTCTTCTGGCAGCCTGAAGGACATCTATGTTATACTAACTGCTTCTTGTGATTAAAAAGTCCATAGTTTTTTTTAAAAAAAAAACATACTTGCGGCACAACAGAACATAGTACATACAAGCGCTGTTACCTCTGTCAAAACCTATGTCCTTCAGCCAGGGAAAACCACACAGGAGTCTGGAAAAATCCCCCAGGTTCTACAAATTCTCTTTTTACAGCCGTGACTACACTGGGGAATTCTGCCAGTAAACAGGTAACAACAGCATGTGCTGATCTAGATGCTGTATTTGATTTCTCTTCTTGTTAAACATGTTCTCCTCAAGAGAAATTCTGTCAGCAGATGGGTAGATACACCTGTACCTCCCATACCTTCACCTAGATCATTGTAGAGTAGCAACACTCGGAGAGTTCACGGCTCTCAAATCCAAGGAGTCATAGTCTCTTTTCTTGTTATCATCTTATTCCATATCACCTAGGCCTTACCCGCTAAATCCCTCGGTCCTCCAAGGCTGCTCTTTGCTCTCACTTTTCTCTCAAAGGTAGATGCTGTGCAGCTAACAGTGTTCACATCTCTGTTTTGGAAATAACATGCATGGTTTCTATAGCGTTTCAGCTACTAAAACACTATGTGTTACCATGAAAATGAGAAACTTGAAGGTAATGAAAACACACAATTGTTTCAGGATCTGTCAGACACCATTGCCAACTAGTTCTGCACCCTGTGAGGTGGTGCTTCTAAATTTCTGAAAAACAGCTTGGCTGCATTGTGATATATAGATACAATATAATTAACTGTGTATGCGCAAAACTTCCAGGTAGTGAGTTTGCCTCATCTGAGGCTCTCAGCATGGAAACACTAAAATATGAGAGCTTCTTTGAAAGTATAAAGGAAACATGCAGCTCCCTGCTGATATGTGTCAGTGCGCAAGTGGTTTACAACAGGGATGATAGTTATGCAGATGGGGACACTAAATCTTACAGAAAGGTGATTCTAAACAATGCAGAAACTGTTTTGACGGATAGCCTCAACATGTCATTCCCTAATGCTGTTTTGTGTGTACAAAGTATCCTTGGGAGTACTAGTGAGTCAGTGAAAGTAATACTGTTTTTATGGAATACGTCTGCTGCTCCCCAGTTCTGGAATATGACACTGTTTGAAAAAATTAAAAATGTTAAGTGGAAAGAATAAATACAAAGCAGGAAAGAAAAAGCTGAAAGCAAGCTGTTCCTTCAACAGCTAGACAGAAGTAGTTACAAAAGCCTTTCATTTGGTGTGCTTGGCTGAGGGAGACTTAAAAGAATGCCTTAAAGTGCCAGGCATCCATCCTATATTGCGATGCAGCTCTAGCAGAGTCAAAAATCAGTGATTATTGTAATTGCTGTAGTTGGCTCAAGTACATGCAGTAAATGATCTGCAAAAGCCCATGTTAAATTAAGGCTCCGATGCAGTCTATTATTAGATCTATGTTAGAACATTTTAACAAAAACCAAACACACTAACAATAACATTCAAAGCTTATAAGAAGTAGTAATAATTAAATTTCATATTTTAAAAAAGCTGAGTGTGACCTTTCTGCTTAACCTTTTACTATATCTGAACTTTAGTGCTGTTTTCTACGTGGCAGAGATAGTGATAGGACTGTTAGCTTGGCTTGGGTGGATGGCTTTGCTGCTTTGAAATACACTTCCTAGGCAGCTCAGTATAAACATTTCCACAGATGTGGAGGTTTTATGGGTATTTTTGCAGCATTTGTGTTTGCTGCCTGAAAAGGACATACTATCCCATTGCACTTCTCATTACACTAGACAAAGTCATACCTCTCCCAACTATTCAGTGACCTTGTTATCAGGGCACACTTTTCCCAAGCACCGTTGGACAGTAGCACAGTGCAAAAAGAGGCAATATCCTTCCCCCTTGCCCTGTTCTTTGCCTCAAGAATAGCATGCTTCACAGAGTCTCTAAGATTGTAATAAAACATTCAAAAAGTTTGAATAGTCCTCGAGAAACAACTCTTCCTTCAAAGCAATCACAAAGTGCAAAATATTTACTACAAGTGTGCAACTTATTTTTACACATGCAACATAAAGTATTCTAAATTTTCCCTTTGGAGACATATATAACATTTTCAAGAAGCCCCACTAAATTGTTTATAAAATAGACTCTGATTCTATGAACACAATACTATTTTTGCAGTATGTATTTTTAACACTACACCTTTTTCTTTCCTGTCAGTAAAAAACACCAAACAACCCAAACCCAATGGGCAATGCTAAATTTAACTTCTGCATATTCTGGATGCAGTATTAAGCACATAAATAACAAGTCCCATCCCCCCAGAACACGATACAGCTACAGGAAACAGTCCTTCACAGGCTGAGCTTATCTCATAGAACTCCACCTGTAATGCAGACCGATGGAGTGGACCTGGGTTTCTCCACTGAGGCACAGCAAAGCGTTGGCTTCTTGTTGAACTTTGTCCACAGCTATTGGTCTCAAGCAACTTCTGGAGAGTGGAAAAGATACATCAGCAGTACTAAGGTGCTTTTTGTCTCTCAGAGAAGCTGTGCTATACATACTCCTCTCTGTTCCCCTAATCCCCTCAGTGTCCCACCTAATGCAGTCTTCGTTGACTGAACTTTATGAACATTCCTTGCAAATGAACATCAACAAAACTATGCAGGGCACAATCGGTTGATGAGCAATAAGACCTTACCTCAGTCAGCTTTCTTGAAGTGAAAGTAGGTGAATTAAGGACTTTTGCAGAAATATTATTAAAATATGTTTGCACTAAAGTACCAGATCTTCAAAACTTTCCGTTAATCAAGACTTACAGTTTAACTGATGGCCCCAAATTTGACCTAGCAGAACTGAAAAGCAGCAAATCTCCAGAAGCAGTCATCCACTGCAAGAACATTTAGCCTTCTTTCCATTAGCCTCCCTATAAGATCAATTTCAGCACCCAAAGACTTGGCCTTCCGTAGTTTCTTGCCCCTGATTGTCAAATACAGTGTAGCACATGACGATTGTAAAAAACGGGAAAAAAGATACCTTGCAAAATTATGCCAACTTAGAGAAAGATTACACTATTTTGTTTTTAATGATTACTCATAATTTCATCTTTCATCATTCTCTCTCTCTTTGGTCTTGGCTTGCTTATTTTTTTCTTCCTCTGAGCAACTCTCATTTTAAGATTAAGAAATTCCAATTTTACCATCCAACTAGGGAGGATTGATCTTTCCTTTCATAGACAGTCCCGTGCATGTCATGGCTTGAGATAATGGAGTCGTTTGTGAGGCAAGGACAATGTGAGTTCTCTTCTTTAAGAGACAGCGGGGCAGAGCTGGAAGAAGGGAAGTCTGAAAGTTGTCAGCAGAAATAAGACACCTGATTCTTTCTATTTCTTACTGTAACTGGAAAGATTTTATTTAGTCAAATGGTGAGGGATTGAAACAGCATTACATTACAATCACTATTATTTTAATTTAATGACAATTTTAATTATCCGTGTTTTTCTGTGTGGTGTTTGGAAATGGCTTAAAGCTAGTATACACATGGTTAACCAGTTTGATCCCCTAGTTTGGTTAAATTTCCTCCCTCAATGTCAGCATTTCATATTTCAAAACATGTTGTGACATCTATATTAACAATATATAAACTTATCCCATAGTCAAAGTATGGATTTAGACGTTTTAAATTTGTAACTCACTATGAAGTCAATAATGTACAAACAAAATATGCATATTATTTAAAAGATGCTCAGGTTTTTCAGATAACAATGCTACTAAAGTCCATGCTGCATGCTTTTCCCTGTCAAAATAGACTTTAAAAAAATAGTTTTGAGCATAAAATCAGTAGGATCTCACAATATACAAATTAACATTTTTCATAACACTATAACACTTAATCTTTTTTAATCTAGTATTTGCACATCTGTCTCACAGAGAATTTTATCACATCAGATAGCACTAAAAAAAATTCTAACTTACAGTTGAGAACCAGGTATACGTTTTCTTATTCACACACTGGTAAAGACAATGTATGGTAAAAGCTGGAAAATGTAACTATATGGTTTGGCCATTCATTCAACATGTTGTATGATTAAAGGGCACTTCATGAACACAGTTAGGTCAGTTACACTCTTCAGGGGTTTTTTTTGTTGTTCCACTTCTAGTGGGATGTTTATGTGAGCAGTTACTTTTATAAGTACAGCAACTGAAAAACTGAGAGTTCATTTCCATGGTAACAACCACCTTTTCACTGGAAATATCAGTTTGAAAAGTCACATGTATCTATTTTCCCCTTTGGCAATTTTCCATGTACATGTAATTAAGATGGAGGTATGGCACGTAACGTTGTTTTATTAGAATTAATATAGGGTGATATTACGGTGGTATAGAATTAATATACAATGATATTTTGAAAGACAATTGGTAGGCAAGAGTAGCAGTAATTTAAATTGAAATCCTATTACTAAGGCTATTTAATTTCTGACTGAATAAGATAATTAGTACTAAAGGATGTTTTCATGGCAATAGTCTTTTTGTAATTATTATTTCTTCTGGAAAGACTAGTTCATTACCCTATTTAGTACTGGAAAAATTAATCTAATATTTCTCCACTTAGTGGGCATATATTGATGGATAATTCATGCACAAACTATCAGAACAGTATATTTTATTTGTTCTTTTCTTTTGTTTCTTTAGACTCTAGGCTTTAAAATTAAAAATCCCTTACAAAATACTTCTAAAGATTATATTAATGTCCAAATGTGTATTAACCCTGGTGCAAGGCTCTTGTTTTTAATAGCACATTACATTATTTTTTCTTTTGTGCCATATTTTCTTATTAGCCACAGTATTTCACTTCCTTCTCTATCCTTTTATTTGAAGTTTTACGAAGGCAGGAGCTGGAATTGGGCAACACAACATCCCTTCCTGGACAGGTAGGCCAAGTGAAACTAAGTCATGAGTTTCAGTTCTCCATCCACTGCGTACACATCATCTCTCCTATTCAAGTTACGACTTGTCATTGTGACTTTAGTGGACATCATTTAGAAACTGATTAACTGCCAGTTAAAGGATATTAATTCCAGTCAGTTTGTTCAGCTGATTCTTTAAATTACATTCAATACATTTATTTTGTATTCTGCTATTTAAGTCTTGCAATTTTTCTGTAATCTTACAATAGGTTAAAGTTGTCAATCAACTTCCTGCACTTAATATACTTTGTAAATCCTATAATTTTTAAAAGTACACTTGTGAAAAGCAAATCAGTTTCAAGTTTCAATATTTCTTTTAGACTATTTTTTGGTAAAAACAGTTTAATGTTAAAAAAATTAATTTTTAATGACAGTCTTTTCCACCTACTTCAATCATCTCTGGCTATGACCTTGCATTCCTATAAAACATCTTTGTAAAACTGCTAGAGTCAGTTCCAAAGTGAAATCTTTATTTAGCATTAATTTAATCTGTACTTTTTCATAAAATACATCTTCTGATGCTCCATGTATACATATATTCCAAATAACAAAAGGGACTTATGAAAGCTTGTGGAAGCCAAAATGTGAATTATCCTAGGATCCTATTTCAACTCAGAAGAGATGATGGAGGAGAAAAGCAGGACATAATCCAGAGTTAAAATGTGTTTCAGTCATGAAATTAAAATGACAGTTAAAATGACAAAAACCCAAGCACCACCACAAGACCAACTGACAGGACTCCAAGCAATCACAAGAACTACTACAAGAAAGTACTTTGTCAGTCTTAACATATGATTTGTTAGCAAAAGTGAATCTATAAAATACTAGTGCAAGAGAATCACCAACACAAGCAGGAAATGCATTATTCAGAATTCAAAAAGAACTAAATAAAAGTTTAATCAGTATGTTTTCCTCTGCAATAGGCTCCTTAAAAAATTTTATTGCACGTTGAGTATTTGAAGTGCCTAATGAAACGTTCAGAATGTGCACAACATCAAAGGAGGTAGCCTTCCCTACGACAAAACAAAATCAGAGAGAGAAGTGAAAATATTTCTGTGTAAATGAACTCTTAAGATGAAAAATCGGACAGCTATGTAAAGAAATAGCATCACTTTGGAGAGAATCAGAATATTCTGAGAAAGTTTAAAAAAAGCTTCAGCATATTGTCTCATAGTGAGAGCGTACATTCCCAGGTTTTTCCCCCCAGGTTGTGGGGGATATAGGTCAGATTTTCATTCTTGTTGCTAGTTGAACATTTCATTTTATTGTTATGCAGGTTGGGATGATATTCCACGGTCCGATCAATTCTAGCATTGCTCTGTGCCGTATTTCTTTCTGCAGCTGAATGGCCGTTAGCTCAACTCAAAATGGATTTTTCAGACCAGAGGCTGTGTATGGCAAACAACGAATGCTGTTATCTGATACCCAACTGGAAAACTCATTTTGAGATAGTTCTTGGAATACCTGGTGAGTAGGTTAGTCCCTGAAAGTCTGAAGGAGAAAGCCTGTGGAATTTTTCACCAAGGCAAATAAACATTTAATTTAGCCAAAGAGAACAAACTAGCAGTTAGATCAGTAAATCACTCTGAATTGGTCCATTCAAGACATGGAGGCAGGCTAGACGCAAAGCAATTTACTTTCCTTCCCGGAACTAGAAGGCAGTTAGGGAAAGAACTATGATTTGCAGTGTAAATAGCCCCATCTTTCTCCATTCACAATAGAATTTAAGCTAACAATTTGATCCGAAAGGTTTTGTTTCATAAATAGTTGTGTGATGGTGTTCTATACAGGAATGTTTATCACAAGGTTTGGAAATAGAGTACTGGAAAGAGATATTGTGTAGCACTTTCCAGTACTGACAGTTACCTGGCTATGTGTACCATCTCTTTATGAGCTATGATAGTCTGACTTTATTTTCCTTTTTTACAGCTTATTTTTCTTTGCTTTACTTCTTTTCTTACAACAGAGCAATAAGAAGATAATAGTGCATAGAGTGTTTAATATGATTTTGTCTTTAATTTACTACTTCTCTTTTTACTTTGTCTTGCTCTACTTATGACTTCTTTTCATTCCCTTCAGTTAAAAAATAAGACACTCTCCCAAGAGAGTAAAAGGCAACATTTGACTCACGATTCCAATTTCCATACACTACTGTAAATCTAAGCAGAAGTGACTCCAACTGAATCAGTGAACCTATGCATGCTTTAGACTGAGCTATTTGAAAGATAAATCACATCTACTGTTCTATCTCATTCTGGTCCTAGATTTCCATTTTCAGTGCCTGAAATTAGCAAATCCCTCTCTTAGACCGTGATCGAACAACATCTAACACACAGCACTGATGATGAAGGTCTACAGTCATAATTTACCCATACACAGTTAATATCCATGTTTTCAGCCAGTAAAACATATCTTTCTTACAAATCTTCAATGGAAGGCTATGCGGACTGGGGGGGAGGTTACTTTCAGGAAGCAAAAAAATCTACATCTAATATAGTGAAATTAAACTTCTAAATAACAATTCATAAGCTCAAGAATAGCCAATTAGATAAAGCTGAACATTTAATGTTCCTCCCTGACATAGCAATTATCTATAAAAATGCTATAGCAGTGACCTCACTTGTGAAAACTAATGTATTCTGTATTTTTAAAAGTTCTTAAAATGCTGATATTTCTAAAATTAAATTCAAATACATTTTAACTGAAGTCTCTAATAGCTGTTCACTAACTTTATTAGATAGCTGTATACAAATGAAGTTGTCCTGAATGTCATATTACATACACACCAGTGAATCAGGACTGAAAGTAAAAATCCAAAATTCAAAGTGAAAGATTTATAACACTTATTAGACTTATGCAACTTGTCCTACCCTTTTGACTGGGACATTAGTTTCACGGATTTGGTGTGTAGTGTAATTTTTTGTCGTTTTTTATGGTCTTTCCCTGTTTGAAAAGAGAATTCATATTCCTCATTTGTTTAACAATTGAAACACTGTTTGGGTTTTTTTTTTGTTACTGACAAATATGTCTGGAAGCAAGCATGACTATAGGAACCATAGCAGAGCTGACATATCAGCAAAAGCAGCAAAGGTCTTTGGAGCACCAGGAACTATTCCTGTGATCTGCTGATATTTCCTTTTTCTGGTGTCTGATCTGATTCTTTGATTGGTTGTTGTTTTTCTTCTCTCTCCGAGCAAAACTGGCCTTTTCTCTTCTCTGCTGGCTTCTGTGACTAACTGGTGTTAACTGAGCCTTTGCACAGAAGAGCGTGTGCATAAGGCATCGACGATCCTATTTAGTCTTCTGCTCCAAGTGAGTCAGATCATTTGTTGCTATTGTGCGTGTTAGAAGGAGATAAGGAACTCCTGGATGATTTGGAGACAAGATACAGAAGTTTTTGCTGTTAGATGCTTCTGGAGGTGGCGAGGGAATCAGAGAAAAGAGGAAGAGGTTTAAAATCATCATGTATAACTGGATGATTCCTGAGTAAATGCCATACATTTAATTAAAAAATAATTTAAAGGGAAAAACTGAGTGCTTTACCCATTAGACTATGCCATGATTAGGAAAAATACCCATTTTGAAACCTGAAGCCTGTTGCTTAACTAGCTTCACTGACAACATGGAAGGAAGCCTTTTCCTTTCTTCTGTGAATCTAGAAGAAACTGAAAAGAACAAGAAGGATGCATATGGATATACCCAAAATACCTGCTAGCTCACAGATGTCACAACAATGCTGTCCCCTGGGGCACTGGCCCTTAGCACTGATCACTGTCAGAATAATGTCAAAATGATAGTCCTGACTGTCCTGATTCCCTTTGTTGGAAAGGAAAACATCTAAGAAATTTTTGTGCAGCCAATAACAACTGGTGGGTTTTAAAACAAAAGGCTTTATGTATTCCAATCCAAATATCAGGCTGGGGGGAAGGGTGGTGATGTATATCTGTGTACTCAATGCCAGAGGCAGAAGTCTAGTGGTGCCATTTTAGAGAAGTATCTGATTCCCAATAGATACTAGTCAACTGCTGGAAAGATAAGTTCTTAGACGAAAAAAAAGATGAACAGGAAGTCCATTCTGAAAATGTAATTCTAAATTTTAACTTATGCCTTTCGCAGACAGTCATCATACTGTGGGAGAGTAGTGCTGAAAAAAATTTTTACTCACCTGCAACAAAAGTTTCAAAGCAGCACAGTTTGAGCACAGAAATATGCTTTACAGAGTAGAGGATACTGCATTAGAATGGCTTGAGAAGTTTCAGATATACGAAAATTCAGACCAACAGGTGATCTGAAAGGTATCTTTTGAGTGGAAGTTGTTCCCAATATTTTCATACATTTTATTTCATATTTTCATACATTTCATCTTTTGTATTTGCTTTAGCAAGACTATCGTGGAGCAAAGAGATTGCAGATGAGGGAGACAATGCCACACAATTGCACTGGTTTTGTACTGTTTAGAGACAAATTAAATAAATACATAAACCTATGAGTTTTCTATCAATTTTAGAGAATTTCTTAGAAATGAGACTATGTCTGTGGTAAGGAATGGAAACTGAAAAAACTAGCGTGTTTAAGGATGAGTTCAGAATGGACAGGTAACACATTCCTGTTCAAGTTCTTTGAAGATGTAACGGTTAATATAGGTACGGGGAACTAAGAAAAATAGGTCCGAAATATTCAGATAGCCTTTCACCACCTCCTTCTACATCAAAAGGAAAAATAGTTGAAGTAGAGTCACTGTGAGTAAATACGTAACTGTTGGGAAGAAAGATGAGCCAAAGTTGCAAAGGTGAATTTCTGGTGGTTCCACGCTTACAGTTGAGCCCTGAAATATTTCTATACTTATCCAAGCATCAACCAAGCTTGCTTTTTTTTTTTTCCCAATCATACATGTAAGTTAGGGTCAAAATATAACATGAAGTTTGTTAACCAGTTATTTCCCTCAAAATAGCTGAATGGGTAGACAGCAATCATGTTGCCCTGTGTCCTGAAGAGGTAAATATGTCGTTAGATTGTATCCCATTAGCAAATGGCCTATGGGAATGGGACAGCTAAATATATTTGTCACCAGGACATTGCCCCTGCTTGCCCTGGGCCAGTGCAAACCTAAGAGCTCTGCTTTTCTATTCAAAACTAATTAACATTTCACATGGTTCTGATACCAAAGCTTCTCACAGCTCTTCTCAAAAGATCCTGTTCAGAGTCAGTACCTGATATTGCTGGCCACTTCTCATCATAACATGATAGTGTTGTAATGTTGTGCACTGCTTCTGTCACTCTGTTGAGGTAGGTGGCTTATTCTGCTTTTTAATACTTAGAAGGCACCGATGCATTTGTTTAATTAAAATTGCATATGGCTCTCCCTCATCTAGGTTTCTATTATCTGCAAAGAGTTTATCCCAGAAATTGCCATAAAATTTGCTTTATCTTGTTTGCAGTATTCCATCACTAAAAGGAAAGTTTCTGAACCATAATCTCGAAATACAAGTTTCCCCTTATTTCCTCAGGAGTATTGTTTGTTATTTAATTCTCCACTTATTTAAAATTTTATTTTAAAATTCTTTAATAATTTATCTGGTAAGTGATTATTCTACCCAAATTATTTTTACTTCTTTATTTTTACATTGTTAGAGAGTGATTTGGTGTTTACTGCATGAATTAATTACATAGATTAAGAGATTCTTCTCTTTTATCAGTGATGATCAGGCATTCACGGACATTTGAAAGTCCTAATACTAGATAGTATTACATTGGATTAGATTCAGTTCTGAATTTTTAAATTGTATAAGGACATTTGGACCTCTGGTTTTATTCTAAACATTTGTAAAGACATTAAAGGCTGTCTATTAGATATGCAAGCTACAACATTTCTTTAACTAATATCCACCATATACCAAATTCTGGAGGAAAAGTGAGTGCACACCCCTGTCTCCCTCATCTTCATGCATACACACACACACACCAACAATTGACCTTACTTACACATCCCTCACCTGCTTAAAATGCTCATCTTGCTTTTTTCCTCCACTTTCTCTGAATAAGGAGCTAAATACCTTTATTCCATGGAGGGAGGAAAAAAAATAATCTATTTTTATTTGTCAAATAAGTTAAAGAAACTCCATTGACCCTCATACACATAAACAACTAGCTTCAAGTCTCCTCACTTTATCAGCTTCCATATGCTACTCATTTATGTCAAGCACTACACTCCTCTTACTTACTTCAGTTCCCCAGGGAGCAGTTCATACATCATTGACTCCCATTTAGCAATATGTTATTCTCCAGAGAAAGACCCCTTCTCATTTAATCCAGTCAACCTACTAAAGGGGCTGAAAAACACTGTATAACCCTTGTGAAGGTTATACAGTGGAAAGACCTACTGTTTAATGCAACACTATTCTGGAGCACTAAAGCAACTAAAAGGTAATAGGAGGAAGGAATATAAATGGATGGAGAAGACACAAAGCTCTCCCTTATCTACTTCCTCCAGGCATTAGGAATGGAAAAAGATGGTATTTCACTTTTTATTGCTGGATTTGGAAGACGTGGTTCTAAATGAGCTGCTCTTGCTCCCTGTTGCTTTATGTAATAGATGGGGAAATTTTAATGGACTTACTGATGATGTCCCAAATTCATTTAGTCTCCTAGTGATCCAGCTGAATGTATTTCCAAACTGTCGAGATAGCTTAAAAATCAATTTTGATATCTCTCTAAGCTGTAGCAGTGTTTGATGAGTTCTTATTTGCTCTCTCAAACCAGCTGGGAAACAGGTAGGACAGCAACCTTTCTCCTGTCTGGGTAGGGAAGAAGAAATTTCTTATCAAAATGCTTTCATTTGTGGATTTCTTCTTCATTTCCTGTGGCATCTGGCTAGAATTAAGTGCCACAATTTAGAAAGCATAAGGTATGGTTCACGGAACAAATGATGCATTTGAAAATCATATACATACCCTTCTCAACTTCTTTTCTCTCAGAAACTCTTATTACGCCCTTGGTATCTACACCCAACGTGGTGGCAGATGAACACTGCCAACACTGTGGCACCATCAGATGCATCACTTGCAGCTATTTCATGAGTCACTACTACTAGTAAAATGATGAAGGAAAAATAATTATCATGTTACCTATCAAACTTAAAGCAAAAGTTACTGGTACCTCAGACGCTGAATATAATTATGAAAAAAAGTCTACAGAGTAATATGGACATCTCTTTGCAAAATTGAATATTAAAGATAAAGCACAAATGAGTTCTAAAGAACCCAAGGACTAATAAAATGACAAAAGCTTAATCTTTCTACCTTCTTCCTATGCACTTTTGCAGGACCAAAGGAGGTTTCACTTTGCCCTCACTTAAGACTACATTCGAATATAAATTCTGTAACATTGTGAAATGTATTGGTGATAAATCAGCTTGCCTATAGTGTACAGGGGACACTGTTCTGTAGGTATATGCTTCTCAAATACAATAGCAAATCTGTCTCCATATAAATATAAAAAAAAATTATTTAAGGGTATTTTCTCTTAGTCCAGATATTTCTAATCCCAAATCTGTAGCTGACTTGTTTTATGAATCACCTTAATAATACGCCACAGGAACCTACAGAGAGCAAAATTACAGAGCTGTCAAACTCTTCTGATGATTACTAAACTCTTGAATTACATCTCCAGAGGTCTTGCTACATGAAATTTCAGTATAAATAGCTGGTTTCTTAAATATTATTTGCTGGATTCTTTAGGGATATATTATTCTATCAGCTTTAAGTCACTGTATACTGCTTGAGACCTCTCCGAAGGAGGGAAGCTACTCTGTTCTTAGAAAAGTGCCCCTGAAATATAAAACAAGGTGGGTTACTGTGGTCATACTAACATTTAAATACACCAGTCAGCAGAACTGTTTTCATGTATAACCACTCACATTTCTTATCAGACAATGAAAATTAAAGTGTAAAAAAAATCCCATTCTGCATCTTCTGTGTTTTTATAGTGTCGAATAAAGCCAAGAGCTTATAGCAGAGTTTAGTAAGACTTTTAGTCTTACTAGTTAGTAAGACCCACAAGCCATTTTTTTCCTTTACACATTTAAAGGCATTGAGTACAAAGAATCTCCTGCCATGATTGTTGCATCGCACTGTTGATAAGTTTCCTTGCTGAGCAAAAAAATCTCTATCAAGCTTGATGAAAAGTACGCAGTCATTATTCTGAACTGCATTTATCATCATCTTCATTTTAAACTTCCTGTTCTTCTTTGCCATGGCCTGTTTTCTTTAAAGCCTCCTGTTGCTGCTCATTTCCTCACTCTGCTGCAGAACTCCATTTCTAGGCAGGGAACATCACAGTTATAAAAACCTCCAGAGAATGTTGAATCACTAAGCTTCCCCTTTCGCAGGGCAAAATCCTGAAATTGATATGTATATAGAAAAATGGGCAGAGTCTCTTCTCAGTTCCAGGCCACATACACTACGCCTATGATGCATTGACCAAATTCAAGGAGATCATTCCAGGGCAAAACAACATATTAATTTTCTTTGTGTTTCCAAGAGGAACACTGTGACAAACAACTTACTGTCTCTTCTCCTATATGTAACTTGGATTGCACAATGTCTTACAGAACATCGAGAAAACAAACAAACAAACAAACAAAACAGAACCCCGAAAAAGCAGATTGCAAGCCCTCATCCAGTAAATGGAGTTATGACAAGGTATCAAGATACTACCAGAGGAGGATGGATCACAAAGATGTTCACTGGGAGGACCTGCCATGCAAGTTAAGGCTCAGAGCTAAGCCATCGTGCCTGACCATAGCCTGGAGTCTCACTAGCCCTTCTGTACAGTAACCAAGAACAGGACCTCTCTGTGCTTCCCTCCAGCCAGGCTCACACACCTGATGTCTGTCTCTACAGGTCTGGCTTCATATAATTTATCAGTTTCTCCAAGCAACGTAACAAGAACACATCCTGGTTGGTATCAAAATGCCAATTAAAAATGTGAAAATGAAAAAATCTTGTGTTAATAACTTTTTCATTGCTTAGCTGATTTTTACTGGTTGATTGATTTTGCTGGGTTTGTGATTTGGGGTGTTTTTTTTGTTTGCTCTTATAGAAATGAGCTGATACTGTTAAAAAGTGATTTGATTGTTGTTATTGTAAGTCAGAATTTAAAATTGTGGTGGATTTTAGTATATGAGATCTGGCCCAGATTCAGATTTCACTTATACGGCTATCAATATGGAACAGATCTGATTTAACGAATTAGCCCAGAAATATACTAATGACAGAACTGAAACTCACCCTCCACTGCTGAAAGATTCTTTTGTATGCTACATTATACTTGCTCCCAGCAGCATTGCCGGAAAAATCTTAGAATAGTTCCTAATTAATCAAATTAAGTATATTATGCAGCAGTTAATACAATCATTTTTCCCCAAAATTTTCATATGGTGCTTTTTATTGTTGAAGTCTCAGGTACATTTCCATCAGCAGGAAACACCAAGACATTTTAAAAGCTTTGCACGCAATTGCCTTTCTATAACATTCTGCATAGTTTACCTAAACAGTGTCATTTTTTTTTTTCCTGACCTACTCTGAACCCAATGAAATGAAAGAAATTGTAAAACATGACTTCCCGTATGAATTATCACATTTCTTGTGATTAAAATTTGGGTAGTTATAATATTATCTGTTTCTTTTGACAAGTACAATTATTGTTGGCATGTGCACCCAAATTGTATTTCATTTTCTGAAGAAGCATCTCATTACAATTGGTGAAGTCTCCAGTAAGAGGAAGGCAAAGAAGAAGTACTTTATAAATATTGACTTACTCTTAGTACCTGTCAGCAAAAATGCAAATGGCCACAAATCACAGCTGCAAAGGAAATGCAATAAAACCCAGAAACAGATACTATATACACTGGCAAGGATAAAGTGATTTCCAGACTCCCATATGTCTGAACTGGAAACACTTAGACTAAACAAAAGAAAGATGCTGCAGATAGACATTTTTGGTCCATAATTAACATTATATCTATATGCATTCTGTATCATTATAGGATACAATATTTTATGTTAATGCTAGTTTTACAAGATGCTCAAAACCAACGTATGATTCCTGGTTGTCCTGTTCGATTCCCTGCCTAGCCTATGGTGTATTTGACTTAACACATTTGAACACAGTAACATATATACCTTGTCTTGTGCAGTCCAGGCTTTGATCATGGTCAAATGATAAGGACTAACCCACATCCATATTGTTCAAGTCACATTAACTGTGTCCATACTACATATTGTCTGGAGTACACAATGACACCATTCTGTAGTGTTTCTTCCTCCTGTGCATGCATAGCTGCAACAGGCAGCATGCGCTATGCTCACATCCCTTCTACCATGGGCAGCAAATACACGTTTTATTTAGGTGGCCACACTATATATGAGTAAGCCTTTTTAAATCACTCATGACCTAAGGATGCAGCTTGATTTCTGATCTGAACCCTTCTGCTGTTGCTGCTTGTCAAGAAGAAAAATGTTGCAGGGATGACACTGAGCAGTTAGTTAGCAAGTGGATCCTGGCCTCTTAGACAACTAGTGTTCCTGGACCTTCAGAGGACCTCCATACCAAATTGCTTTCCTGAAGCTTTCTTGCTTTCCTGAAGCCTTAGAAATGAGCTTACTGTTCCAGAAATAAGATTAGTAACAAGGAATAAAATTTCTCTGATGCCACTGTGGAAATGAGTTCTTTTTAAATGCAGAATTAGAGTTTATTTACTACAATAGTATCCCCACGGTCACTACAAAAGGCAGTTTGTCTACACATATATGTAATAGCCATTCACTGCCGCATTCCCTTTCTACAGAGTAAACCAATTTCTTGAATATTATTGTGATCACTGTGTCATTAGTTACAGTGTCTTAGTACAGTTTATATAGATTTCCCCACTCTCAGCTCCACATATGCACCCAAGATCATTTGGAATGGTTCCTGGTTGCTCAGGTGAAACCCTGACTCTGTGAAGTCAGTGAAAGTTTAGCACTTTACTACAATCACAATTTTTCTGTCCCTGATGACACATTTTGCATTTGTGTTGTTGATCAGTCAAAGGAAGCTAGACGAAAATACATTCTGCACAACCGTGTTCTCAAGTACATACAATGGTAATTTCCATAAAAATCCCTGAATTAATTTATGATTCAAATCTCAAGTTGGTTCATTGGTTTGTTTCTGTTATGTGGTTGTTTTTTTTTAAAAACCATACTGATACAGAATTAAGTGGTTCATAAACATGTCATGTAGAAAAGAGAAAAGTTCAAAATACTACTTGATTCCTTTGACTAATGCCTCTAGTTTGTTTCCCCTCCTGAACACAGAAGCCAACTACATATACATTGCTGACACAAAACAATTTAAGTTTCTTCTTCCCAGAAATGGCATTTTGTTACAGGACAGAAAATAAAATAGTTCAATTTTATATTTGTTTTATTCACAGCAGTTTCAGGCTTTTAACTGCGGCCATCATTGCAGAAGCATAGCCATTAAAAACAGACCTCAGAGATTTTTATTTAGTGAACTCATTTGCGCTTTATCTACAGATATAAGCCTTAATATGCAACGGTTACACAGATAGCAGACCAGCTTGCCTTTTTACCTCCATGAAGACATTTAGAAAACATTGATTACTTTAAAAAAAAAAAAAAAAAATCACACATACACTTCTCCACATATCCTACCCCCTCAAATATATCAAAGGTTGACTGAAGGACAAGCATCATATGGAACTAAAAATATCAGAATGCATATTTTATCCAACGGATAGCAAAAAGCAGTGCAGGAAGACGGTCAATGGTAATGGTAAAGAATGATAGATGGTAAGAAATCCTGGGAAGTTATCTAGGTGTCCATTTTGCCTGTTAGATGAATCATGTGTGCTGTTGTACATCTGTAGAGCAGCAGGAAAGGTTTCATGAGACCTGTGAAAAATGTGGAGGTATTGTTTGGGAGAAGAACTGCAACTATGGAACATGAAGATATTTCTAGGGACATCCGAAAGAAGCCTCAATCCTCCTCCTAGGTAAATCAGACGGATTTCTACCATTGGCTTTAAAGGACAGTGGGGTTGATCCTTTTGGTTTGCTGGCGAGGCATGAGCAAAAACGCCATCCATGAACTTGTGCGCCAAATGAGAAAAAGCAAAGCAGGTAAATTTGATATTAGGGAACACTTAGATAAAGCACTGTCATTCAATGTAAACACCCAGAAGGGTAAGTACTATCACAGGAAACAAAGCTATTTTCTTTTAATATATCAAAGTAGCTTTGAAATAATGGAAAATACTCCAAGGAAACATGATCAAAATTCAACAGTGTAAAAGAAATCTAGCAACAGAGAGCACAAAAGGAATAGGAGATAACTGAAATTCATCCAGGCTGAAGCTAAAAGGAAATAGGGCAGCAGAGACCAATTTTATCAAGTAAGACTGAATAATCAAGAACAATAGAAGCAATGAGAATATTTTAAAAAATTGAATAGTCTGAAAAAGGAATATGAGGTCCCTAGGTGAATCAGAATCAACCTGAACAGTAAGAAGGAGGCTGTTCCTCTGTTATAGGAGAGGAGAAAAGGGAGATACATAGCAATCTTACTACACTAAGATCTTTGATATAGTTTGCGTACCTAGCTCTCTAAAGGACAGCAAATTAACAGGCTGTGGCTATCCCACCTTCCGAGCAGCAACTCTGTCATGAGCCTGGATTAAGTGTTCTTGCAACTACTTTTAAAGATCTACAGTCTTAGACTCTGTCTTTGCTCTGTACAGAATACATTTCTGTCTCTTGCTATGCTTGTTTGTCAACATTAAAATATTTTATTTTAAGATCCAAGGTAGCCTCTCCCCATGTATCCAGCCTGTGTTGGACTTCACGCCACAGGAAGCCTGATTTGTGTCACATAGTTGCTTAACTAGGAAACCTTTTTTTATTTTTCCTCATTATTTTGAAAATGTAAAAGATAAAGCAGTAATTCTTCTACTGTATATTCCCTTACGTACCTCTACATCCCTAGGAATAAAATCTCCTAGGTTCCCTGAAGCATAAGTTTGGAGCTGTGTCATATCATTGTGCTTACTTTCTCAAAATTACTTATTCCTCTTGCTTTGGCACTCGATTCAAAATTAATGAGGGATTTTATATCACTCTTTGATTTTGATGTAGAATGTAATAATAGCAAGCAGCAGTACATTTTGACAGTTCTATAGAAGTCCTCCACAGGTTTCTTTTAATACTTTCTGGGTATTTATTTAAGCAAAATAACTAAATATCAGCCATGGGTTTTCATTTATTAGCAGTCCCTCAGAAGCACAAGCGATCAATGTTTTGATTCAGTGAGTGTTCTAGTTCGCTTTTTAACATTTTTTTTTTTCTATTGCTATGTGTTTATTCTAGCAAGGCCATACTCTAAGGAGAGGAGAAGCTTGCAAGATTTGTGATTGTCCAAAGTCCCAGTTTAGTCCATGGTCTCAAACGCAGCCTTAAGAATTTTACTGTCACCAGAAATGAGTTTTAATCCTACATAGGAAAATGCATCATGCCATTTTTCCAAAACAGGCTTTGCAGTGCAATTTCTTAACATCTTTTATATATCTGAGGACTCGTTATGGATTTCCCCCAAGATGAAGACAGGGAGCTTGAACTCGCTTTGATATTCTTACCTAAGCCTGAGGAGTAGGATGGGTCAAATGTGTTCACAAAAGCCTGTTTTGCTGATGAGATATGCTTTAGGATTCTGCATCAGTTCATGCTTGCTAAATGCTGAAAATTTTCATTATCAGTTCTGAAGATCTGCTCAACAGGAACTCCAGTTCAAAAACGGCAAGAAGTACAGATAAGCAAGAACAGCAATAAATGCTTTCTTGCAAATTCTCCCTATTATACAACTCAGACAGCAAGTTCAGAAGGCAAACAATGCATAGAAAATTAAACTTCAGTTAGGTAATTGAGTATTCTTAAGCTTCTTTGATGCAGCACAGAATAAGGTGTAAAACAAAAGTGTGATTAATAAACAAGCTGAAAGCCTTTGTGGTTTTACTTTGTTTTTCTTAGCTAGAACTTTCAGTTTTCTTCAAGGCAAACAATTGATGTCAATACATAAATAACTGGAATCGCTAATAGTTTTAGCTGCTTTCAGGTGCTCTGCTAACATTATATCTCCACTACTATAGCAGACAAGTAAGAGCACACCTGGTGAACCTGTCATTGATTAGCAGGACATCGAAAAGAAACCCCTGTACCGATAATATGCCACAAATGTATAATTAAAAATATGGTAATCCTTTTGAAAAAGTAGAGTTTCTGAAGAATGTAGGAAAAGCTGATCTTGCTGGAATTCAGCCTTGAATTTGTTGTTGAATTCTTTGTGTTGAAATGCAGGAAACCTCCTTGGGTTACATCCCTGAGGCACATGGAGAGAACACTATCCATCCCAGGTGCCCAAGACAAGTTCTGCAGGGGTTGGAGCTAATGCATGACATTAACAGTTCCATCAAGATTTAGTACTCATTATTAATTTAAAAAAAATATTAATTCACCATAGAATCCTATTGCTTTCTGTACTATAAAAGTTAGCTATCGTCCTGTCTTGGTTAGATGACCAGCCAGCCCTAAAGATAAAACTACTATACATGCAAATGGGGAATTGGAGACTGAGATAAAGGAATGGCAGATTTATTAAGCAATTACTATATATTTTCTGCCTTTAGATGAAGAAAGAGGATTGATGGACTGCTGCATACCATATTCCATGGTATAAAACAGTTAGCAATTGTAGTGCACAGATAGCAATGGAAATGAGTCTGAAAAGATCAGTCATATATTAAAATAGACAAAGTACTACGTCTAGCGATATATCGCTAAGAGACTGAAAGGAAATGAAGATGGAAATGAAGAAAGTTTTTTTGTCGCACTAGTCAAAAGATAGAAAAATATTAGAACATTACAACTATTCAGAAAATAGCCATAGAAAAGACTCCAGTCACTTTACCCAGTCTGCCACAAAACTATCATGACAACCTCTCAAATCATGGCCAGGAAAGAGAAAAAACTTTTTGGAGAACAAGCATTTGCATTTGCAATGTACCTGATAGAGCACTACAAAAATCAGAAGCCTCCTGTGCCATCATGGCATAGGCTAACTTACCCTGCTACACAGGCAGGTTTTGGTGCATCCACTGATCTGTAGCCTACGGCGACAAAACTGCTGGCTTCTGAAAGTCCTATGAGTGCAGAGCAGACACAGTCAAGCCATAGTTTGGCTTACAGCAAAAGCAGAACAAGGAAAGCTCTGTAGCTAGATTTTCTTTTGCCTTCAACCTTCAGTATTGATTTCTCCATACTATTACTTTGTGAAGTAAATGGAGGTTTGGGGCATTTAATAGTACAAGCTCACATTATGTCTGCTAAGATTTTCTTTGTACAAGAGATATGCCTCTCTCCCATAAATGGCAGAAGACATAGTTTTAAGAAAGTGTTCTTCGAAACATGACATCATTTTTGCTGTACACAAACAGGTTCAGTGTATTTATAAAATAGCTGAGCACTACTGAAGAAGGATGGGCAGAGTTATGGACAAGTTAATTTAATATCAGCTTTCACAGAATCACAGAATGGTCAGGATTGGAAGGGACCTCTGGAGATCATCTAAGTCCAACCCCCCTGCCAGAGCAGGGTCACCTACAGCAGGTCACCTACAACATAGAAGATATATAACAAACATTTCGGGGGTGAGCAGGGGTCATGGAAAATATGTTTTGACAGAGACCCAACACGGATTTAAGAAATAAAGGTCATAACTACCTTGCTGGGGATCTTTTAAGATCTTACCATTGTGGCAGGCATGTGGAAATACTGTATACTTTGGTTTTCAGTAGTAACTGATAAGAGCATACCCTGAAGATCACCTAACAAAAATTAAGGCAAGATGCAAGTGTAACAAATGTGCCCAGCACAAGTATACACATTGGGTAAGAGCAGAGCTGAAGCAAACAGAAGCCAGTGACTGGGTTGCAAGCCAAGCCACAAGTCCTTATGAGGAAGCAAAGGAGATGTTCTGCTGATCTCCTGAACTCCTCCAAGCAGAGAATGCCAGATTCTCTGTATGTGAAGCAAAGGCCTTCTGCAACAGACAGAGTATCACTTTTGCTCGCAGACAGGGAGGTGAAGGATGAGCTGACATGAATTAAGAAGAGAGATGCCAGATACCCCGTGAATAAGAATGACAGAATTTACTTCCTCTCTGATGCTAAGCAATAACAGAGTTGTGATTCAGAGTCCCAGTGTGATGCCTGCTGAGTGCTGGGGCTGCGTGCTGTCCTCCCAGGGCTCGATGAGTTGTCAGAGTTCTGAACAGAACTGCACCAGGCTTGCCGAAGATGGCTTTATAGGATCAAATGGATTTCTTGGAGGGGTGGAAAAAACCCAAAAGCTACAAACCACAAAGCCAAAACACAGCTTCAGGCTTGTGCTATATTTTTTTTTAAAAGTACAGTACTTTTAGTTAAAATTATTTTCAAAGTAGGGAAACTTGTATGTCAAAATGCATTGGAAAGGTCTAACATTTTGGATCCTTTTAGAGAAATATTCTTGGATTTGTTTTAGCCTGTTAGGGAGTGGAGAGGCAACTGCTGGGCAAGAAACAGGATCACGTAAGCAGCATACAGAAAAAAGATGATGTGAGCAAGATGGCATTGCCACAGTAAGAAACAGAGTAGGTAGATTTTGGTAAAAAAAAGGATTAGAATAAGGCATAAACAAGGCTAGTGGTATCAGAATTTCCTTGGAGCCCATTTTCCTCTATAAACCCCACTGAAACCACCCCCAAGCTTTTCAAATCAAGAACCTTGCACAAATTCATGAAAGTAACATCTTCCAACACCTTACTTTACACTAGCTTTCCCCACACGATGTTAAATACACAGGTGGACCTGTTGTCTATCAGATCTTACATTGTTTCAGGGGTTAGAATGCGTGTAGTGAATAAAGACAAGGGCTTTCACAAAGACAGAAGCTACTACTCTGAACAAAGGATTTAAATGGCATCATGCAGAGCTGGATTCTGCTGCTGCATCTGACACAGGACACAGCTGCACAGTTACAATGCGGTACTGTGCAGATACTTAAGCTTGCTCACATCTAGCTCCACTGAGGCTAAACAAAACAGTTTCTTACTAGCCAAAGTGGGAATGAAACACTAATGCAGATCTGCTGGTCTCAGTATTTAAGCAAGCAGAGATATAACTGTACAGCAATGCACTGATGTGAAATGCAATACATCTCGGATGTGATGTTAGACTAGTCATTGAAATTTAACTCTGCAGTTGGTTACCAATATATATTCTGCTTATAAACACTCATCTTGAGACTGTGGAGTTTGAGTCACAGAAGAGCCATGACTGTAACTGAAGTTAACTAGAACTGTGCTTTCAAAGCATGAAATTTGCAATGCTACATATTGCAAAGAAGAAAGCCAGATTCTATTCCAGTATCAATGCTATTTGGTGTCCCAGGTCTTCTATCTGGCAAATGGAATTCATGGAAAAATATCCCTTTTCTCAATCTCACGAAAATTAATTTAAGCACTTGGACAGGATAATGAATATTTACATAAAAACCTATGGGAGAAATAATTTTATATTTGTAGTAGGGTTAGAACAATGAATAGTAAAGTTAAGCACCATATACTGAGCAACAACATTAAAAAGTAGTAAGTAACGGATGTGAGCATTGTACATTCTGCACATTGAATAAGCCAGGCGTCTGGGGGTCTGGCAGCAATAAAAGCAGTGTGTGACCATGTTAAGATTGTTGCAACTCATATGCTCAAAATGGCAATGTTGAAATGATCCTGGCATTAACCACTTTTGAGTATTTGACTTGGCAGTCCTAGTAATAATGTTAAATTCTTTAAGAATGCTTCAAGATAGGCTTTGACTAATGCAGAGAAGCCAGTCTGCTTCCTTATACACTTTTATGATGCTCTTTTCCTCATCCTCTACCCTTGTATTTTCCCACAGGGCAGAGATTTCCCCTCAAGTCCAAAACGTGTAAATAACCCAAATGCAACAGTATCCTCTTCCAGATTAAGGAAGGTCTTAAAAAAAAAAAAAGGATCACGAGCCAACACAGTGGCAGATCTACAGCTAACAGGGAAGGAAAATTAAGCCTGTACCAGGATTAGACGCACAGAAGATCTTATTTCAGGGTCTCTTCTTTCCTTGTCTCCATCCAACCCCAATGCAAAAATAAATAATTAAATCTACTGCCGTTCACGGTGATAACAGAACACATCATTAGTACTCTGCTCCCTGCCCCTCACAGCGCTGCTACAGGCTCCCCCTTCCAGTCAAAGCCACGAAGAAAGAGACTCTGATGTTATGTCAGATCCAGCTTCCACATGGACTAGCCCTGAGGTGGTTTTAGCACAACTGCTTGAAAAAGCAGTCATGCCAGTACAACCACTTCTTATATATGCTTGGGAGCACGTTAAAAAGACAAATTTCTATCAAACTTTAAGTCCAATAGATTCTTATTATGTGCAGATAATAATGCAATTATACCATGACAATCTGATGAGTTTATGACCATCACTTAATTATAATGTCAGGCTACCCTTACTCACTAACAGATGACACTGCTTTTACAATCAGTTTAGTCACAAGAAAATTATAGTCTCATCACCCATCAATATCAATTGTGCATGGTGTCAGATCAGTTTGAAGAAATAATTAGTTTCTGTACTGGAATTCCCCAGGTAGAGCATATTAGCACACATATACATAGTTTTCATTTAAACACAAGCCGTGTAAAACCATAAGCACATGGGAGCAGAACTAAAGTGTACAAGATCCAGAAATAATTGAGCAGCTTTATATGCCCAGATCTTTTAATTAGCCTCCTGGCAACATATCACAGAAAACATACATTTTCTCCTCATTATTTCATAAGAAGTTTTCATAGAAATTTTATTTCATAGGAAGAGAAGAACACAAGCATTATTTTCATTTTTTGCAGGGGAAGCGCCTGTATTATCTGCTAAACTTTATTTCAGAATATGAAATCTTTGTAGATTTTTGTGTATGCTTTGTGAGAACATAGGCAAAGCTGCAAGTTAGGCTCCTAGGCACAATTCCAGATACATAGGGAAGCAATTTTTTTAATGTTGCAGGATGTTGATGGTCTTCCCAGTCCTCCATTTAAAAGCTCAAAATGATGCCTTAGCAAATAAGCAGTTTTTCAGCACACTAACATACTGTTTTGAGTCCTTAAATGTAGGATTTAGATGTGCTGTTAATGAACCTATGTTTTTCCCCAAACGCTTTCTATCTCACTGCAATGTTAAAGAGATGAGGCATTAAAAAACACCTAAAAATCAAAGTTCAGGATCAAGTTCTTTGCTGGTATAAATTAATGAAAAGGTGTAACTAATGTAAATAAATGATTTTTCAGCCTTTTTTAATGAAGGAATTGGTTCCATAATTGTGAACTGACACCAAATAATAAGTTTAATTTGCTCCATTTCCTTTTTGGACCCTTTAGAAAGAGTTCAGGAAGACCTAAAGGGCCCATAGACGGCACGTTGTAACCCACTGTTGTAGCACCCTCCCTTTGTTCTTTCAACATTACAAGCCAGAGAAGGCATCTGAAGCTTGTACCCCGAGGTGCTCACTCCCAAAGGCAGCTCAGCTGTCTGACAGTGGAAAAAAAAAAAAAAAAAAATCTGTCTTACCTCCTACATAAAATTATTACTGTACTGAAGAATAAAAAAAAAAAAAAAGAAAATGTAAGGCTGTTATGCATAGCCAGTGTTTGAGTGCTTGAAGGGGGAGGCCTGGCTTATGAGAGCTTCTGCAAGAGCACAGATATTCTTTGTGCTCTTTGTAGGGAAGTGTGTGGGCTCCACAATTCAGTAGACTTTGGGGGAAAAAATATTAATATACTTGCTGGAAAAATCAAAAGCTGTACTACAGATTTAAAAAAAAAAAAAAAAGGATAGAGTTTGTCTTTGGTCCACCTGGTTAAAATTTTCAAACAATCCTTTCAAGGTGTAAAAGATCCAATACCATATTCCAGCAGTGCTCAACTTCTAGGTAAAGGGTCATTAGACCCAGTATCCTGATGGAGATATCCGTCCAGATTCCAGTAGGAGTATCCTGTTATTTGGGCGACTGCTCTGACTATGAGAGTACGGTGTAAACAGCAAGCAACACCACTGTCTTTTCATCTGCATCCTGTCATGTCTGGAGAAGGGAGGAGGGCCACCATGGTCAACATTTTGAGGGGCCTCCCTAGAGCAGAAGTGCCAGAAAGGTCCTCTGAAGGACTTAAGTATCACTTTACATAATTTACAGTTCTTTGCAAAGCTTAGGTAAGAGTCAGCTGGTCAGACTGGGGCAGCTGTGTGGCTACATCAAGCAAGAAAATATGGAAATGCCAGATCAGGTAAGGAGGACATACTGTTCAGTTTAGGCAGTTTTAGGGGAAGGTGACTGCTGAATGGGGCTTTTTGAACAGAAGTATAGGCTTGGAGTCTGTTTAAATTCCATTTTAATGTTCAATGTCCTTCTGTATGACTTGATAAGACTTTTAGACGCCTGTGTATTATAGAAAGTCAATGAGAAGGAAGTCCTGAGTCACCAAAGTACTTTTTTCTTTATTGTTTTTCCATTAGTCAGTGTGATGTAATTATTTATGTCAAATACCAGAGAGATTTCTTCAGCAGAGAGATCCAAGACTTTCATATTGACATTACGTGAGTAAAAATCCAATGTTACATGAGTTTTATAATCCTAGTAGAAAGAGGAGTTAAGTATGCTTCTGGACCCTTGCAGCCATCTAAGCTAAATGAGAATATTAAATTCAGTGATTAACTGCAATGTCTTTTACTTTTTCTCTGTGTATGTAATTACTTTTTGAAAGCAACAGAAGTGATTTTTTTTTTTAATTATTTTTTGCTACACTTCTTTTGTTCATTATTATTTGGCTGTACATAGGAAAAAAAGGATTTGTAAACCACAATTGTTCTTTGAAGCACATCCAAGTTAATTACACGAGTGTCAATATAGAAATAACATAATTCAAGTTATTTTTAACACACATGTTCCTTTTTTCTTTATAGAAACTTTCTTATTCATATTCTGAGGACATAATAACAGTCCATTTTCTCCTACGGACTTTATCTTAAATGGTAAGTGTTGATAGTACACACTTTGTAATGCAAACCAAGATGTGCACCTAGTGACTCCTACTCTGTGCAATCTCTTCCACTGGCCACTTAAGTGCTATAGCCCTGGTACTGCTAACTGCAAGAGTGCAGACCATTAAGCTTAACTTTTTTTTTTTCTTTGTTACTCCAGTTTGCTACTGGAGAAGAGCTGCAGGATTGGATTGTTAACTCTAAAGTAGAGGGAAAAAGTAAAACACACATTGTGATAAGTATCAAACATTTTCTGTTTTTATGGCCAGCGGTACAACTTTTGGAGCAAAAGAATTCCTTGAAACTGAATCTACAACAGAAGGCAAACTTTTCTCTGCAATCTTTGATGGACCTTGGGAGTCAGCAAGCAAGAGGTTCAGCTGCAGAATCAGGAAAGCAAAGGACCCAGCACAGTCAGGTTTTTTAACATGGTGCAGAAACAGAGGGAGGTCTGCTTAGGAAAACTTACTAGATACGAAAGAGTGTATGAGCAGGGATAGGAAAGGAAAGGGAGAAAGACATCTGGCCAGCTGACTTGCCCAATTCAAATCTCAATCTATCTCTCTGACTGAACCCAGCCAGTGCATGGTACAGTTTACCACTTATTTTCCATTCTGCGTAGAAAAAAGATAGCCTCCTTTTCCACTACAAGCACTTCACCAACTGTAAGCTCAATTGCCTCGGAATACAGCCCCTTCTGGGTGATGCCACTACCCTAATTTACAGGAGGACACCCCTTCAGAAGCAGCTTCCTTGGAGGTACTTTTCACCAGGAGCAGCCTTCTACCAAATAGATGAGCTGATGTGCATAGGCTCATCAGGCACACCAGCCCAGCGCATCTGCTACCTTGTTCTCAGGTCCCGAAACCTGACCTGACAAAGCCTCCTGCAGCAGCATTAAGGTAAGCTGAGCAGTCTGGCAGGGACACACATCTCCTTTCTCACACCACTGTGCTCTCTAACGCACAGCAAAAGGCTCAGCCTAACAACAGCAAAAATGAATGGATGAGTTGTGTGCTCACATTTGAAGTGTGATCAGTGCTCCCTTAGTCATCAACACATATGTTCTTTGCTAATTTTGTTGTAGCTTGTATTGAGTAAACAGTACCAAGTATCTCCCTTTGCCCCTATTACCAATCAAAATTAGAAGTAATCACAAATTAATATACATTCAGGTAGAGGCAGTCATGTACAATGTACTTCTGCAGCACCAAAAAGGAGACAACACAGCAGCTAACATTTGTAAAGCACTCTGCAGAGATATAGGTCTAGCTAGGAAATCAAGATGGCTTGGACGCACGGAAAGATTTGACAGACCCTTCACATATTTAAGTGGATCCCAGTGCTGACCTGCGGAAACGAAGCTATCACTATTCCACTGCAACAGCAGGTAGCGCAGAGACAACCACCTCTGCCAGCTTTCTGTGCGCTCCGCTTGTTACGCAGCCCTGGCTTCCCAAGCAGCGCGGAGGCAGCTTGACAGCATAATAGACAAGTCAAGCTGAGAGCCGAAGAGCAGTACATCCTCCACTAATGCATCAAGTATATCCTAAGGCTTAATGCACTCAATTTAGCAACTCTACAGGTGCTCCAGCACCTACCACAGCTGCCAGGCAATCACAGAAATTGCCCAGCAGCTCTTCCACCCCAAACATGCTAGACATTAAGGAGGGGAGCTTCCATTTCCCCAGCTTCTTCCACTTCTTTGAGCAAAGTCCACTCTAGCTTGGAAATAAGGAAGCAATTTCACTTTCCATTTGCGAGACACAATTTAAATGCATGTCCACCACTGAGAATAAATTATCTTAAAAAGTGCCTGGAGGCCATTAGGTATATTCTGTTTATAATTGTTTATTTTTGTTCTATGTCACCCTTTTTTAAGCTTTTGTTTTATTTATTCTGTTGAATAGATTTTTGTTTGCATCTGGTTTTGATTTTTTGCCACTATTGTCCTTGTTACATAATCTATATTCTTTGATAATTTAAAGAGCCTGAAACCAGGAAACAAAGCACTTTGAAACAAAGCAGGCTGCCTTTCAATACATCAATGTGTCATAATCACACATTCAAGTTCAAAGACTAGCATGTCCAGTTAAGCATCTAATTATGTTGATCAATGCCCTTGTCCATTTAAATACATGTGTCCAGAACGAGATCAGTTTCTGTTTCTGCAGCCTTTTTCTTTTTTTTCTGAAAAACCTTCATGACTATGAACTGCATGTGATATTTCTTTCCACTTTCCTATTTTCTTAAGTACCTCTATTAACATTTCTGCTTTCCCAAGTATCAGGTATTGAGACCATTTAAACTCAGAGAATAATTGAGTGCTCATTTAAGTGCACAATAATCCAGGCAAATATGCAGTTCCGGATATCTTTTAAAATTTATATTTCTAAGTATCATGCATTATGTTTATAAATTACTGGTCTGATAAAAATTACATTGCTGGTATACATTTACCTCTGTTTTCAGTCACTTCTAGCAGTCTCTTAGGAAGGGATGGATGACCAAGGCATGACAAATTCCAGAATGCATAGACCAAGAATAAAGCAAAACTAGCACTGTTGCATCTTAATTTTGTAAAAAGACAGCAAATTATGGCAAGTAGGTTTTATGCTGATCAGATTTCCTTGGCCTGTATTTATGTTGAAGGCTTAGTTTGGTTGTGTTTTTTTTAAAAAAGGCTTTCATCTGAATTGGTAGACACTTCTTATTTCAAGAAGTGATATTTGTTGGATACAAACTTCAAAAAATAACACTATTTTATTCTTTTGAATGTATAAAAATCTGCTAACAAACATTATTCCTAAATACTTAGACCTCCTGAAGTGAGATATCTTACATATAGGGGGTAACACTTGGTGATATGAATTTGAATACACTTCACTTGCTACCTTTACTGCAGCTTAACAGTTTCAGAAGGCATCCATTCTATATGTTTTACATGTAAAAATTAAATGTTACATCAGTCAAGCCAAAATATATGGAAAATCCACACCATGGCTAATCTCAACTAAATTCCTCAGCAGTTTTATGGCTTCCTAATAATTTTAATAAAATAAAGCCATGTATCATGATAACCTCAAACAAATATTGAGCTAGCAATATTAAATTACATCATAAGCTAGTTACTTAGGAAATATTTCCTACTCCAAGCTTGATATGAATTGTCACATGACAGACGTAAGGACTCTCTTTCAACCTGATAAAACTGCAAATTTTGTGGAGAAAGTGTTTCACTGCGGTCAACAGGTTCTGTTGGTGTGCTAGAACTCCTGGTTCAAACCATTGCTTGGCACAGTAATCCTCAGAGGAAAAATCCACATCATTACATTCCTACAAGAAGCATGGATATATATACTAAAAGGAATCCACATATGCATGTTGGATACTAACTCTATGGAATGCCATCTGTGTGAACTAAATGATAATATGCAAGAGGGCAATGGATGAGAAACAAAACTAGTCATTCATTTAAAAAGAAAATAGTTCAACACAGCCTTCTCTCATGACACATTAAATATGATAGGCAGAAGTAGCAGGGTGCTAACTACTCCAGTGATGTGATCCATTTTCTAAATAGTGAGAACATCAATAATTCATCAGAAGTGGCTGTTAAAAAATTTAATGTCTGACAATCCAAGCCTGGCAAACAGGAAGATAATCTTTTGTGTCTACTACTTGGCATTCAGAGGCTTTCTTTTCATATAAATGCATTGTTCCTACCTGACGTTTAGATTATGAAAGATGGCAGATATATAACACGTCTAGCTCTGATTGTTTCAGATAGGAAGGCAGAACCCAGCAGACAGAAATGCAGATGTCACATGTTTAATGAAAATGAGTTTTACAAATACGTTTAATAAAGTCTGAATGGTTTCTGCTGATAGTAACAGCCCAATTACATGGAAGTAAGTATAGCTACATAAACATAAATATATGGAGTAATCAGGTGGTTCTGCTGGCTGAATATTGCCCTTCCAGTTAAGGAAAATTCCCTGCTTATTCAGAAGAGCTTAATTTGGCTGTTAATGTTGGCATCAACATTTCACGAAGAGAGCATTAATGACTACAAAGTCAAAGTGTATTGCAGAAATGGAGGGGTAAAGTGTTATCTTTACCTGCAGGGTTTTCTACCTTTTGCTTTTCTGCAGCAATGTAGACAAAAATAATAAATGACAAAAGCCTTTCTGTTTAGCCTTGGCAGAGTGTAATTTGCAGATATGTATTGTTTGAATAGGAAAGGTTAGAAGGGTGTTGCTGTGTTTCCCAAAAAATTAGAACATAAGTGCCTGTATAAACTACAGTTCCAAAGAAAAGCACTATGGCTCAGCTATTCAAAGGTATTTAGGCACTTAACTCCCATTCTGGCGAGTACATTCTCTCAAAATCAGTGACAATTAAGTGTTCAAATAAGAATTAGGTTCTTAAATGGCTTTGTGGGTAGGGGCCTATGTCCCAGATTTAAACAGGTTAAGAGCTTCAATTAAAATCTAAGTGGATCATAATCTAATAGTCCAACTACCAGAAAATGGGTTTAGCAATGCTATTTCTCTCCTTAACTGCTCAAACAAAATTTTAATGAAGGTCTTATAAAACAATCTCACTATACACAATCTGTTTAAACCCTCAAATCCTTGAATCATCAATATTTCAGTCCTCATGATTTTTCTCACCGTAGGCCAACAGAGAGAGCTTTATGCTGTTTTGTAAGTCCCAATTGTAATCCTTCATCAAAATTTAGATTGATCCCTAAAGAAGATACTTCACACATTCTTGCCACTGAGAACTAATAATTGAATTTTATTGGTTATATAAGTAAGGTAGATGCTGAGAGTGTGCTTGAAGTATTTGTCACATAATGTGATGTACATGGCATTTTTGCTTTCTTTCTGAAATTTCTGTGACATTAGCTGCAACTCTTGGTTTCTGCTATCTCAAAGTAATATGTTTCATCTTAGCATCAGTTTAATTCCTCTCACAAGCACAAGCTTCCCATAAGCAAAGAGTAGCATTGGCCCAGGACTGACTAGTATCTACAGATACCAGTGATCTTAAATTATTCCATTTTAGACTCTTGAAAGGGAACTTAACTTTCTCTTATTTTCCCACCCAGACCACTACAAGGGTAGCTCAAGCTGAAGTTCAAGACATCATACAAGTAGTGACTTCTCAGAGCTTTGGAAAAAAGGGAAATTATTTCTTATTCTGAGAATGGGTCCATGCAAATCCAGAAATATTTTCTCTAAACTTAGCTTAGAACAGCTTATGTGAGAAGATGGGTTATCTCGTAACATGTATCCACTGTAGACCCAAGATCTAAATGGGCTGCATGCACATCAGAAAAATTGTGTCCATGAAGTCTGCTGGAAGAACAGCTCTCAAGAACTGTAAACTGGCAGAAAATCATGCAAGGAAAACCGTAAAGATCATTTCAAACTCAGCTTGTGTAATGAGATAGGAAAAAGCCCACCAAAATACCTTACAAAACCCCCACTAAAATTAATCTAAATTATTCTAAGCAAACCATTCTCAAGATCTTACAGCATAACTGAAATATTAAAAGAAATTAATCCACACCATTTGTACAGAGATGATACTGTGCATGAACTCCTACCAGAAATGCCCAGCATCTATAATTAAAGGCTGACTTTAATACTTTATCTTCTGTCTGGATCATTTAAGGTTTATTAAATACTGTGGTTAACAGTTAACCAACTTTTATAATTGCTTTTCTCTGAAAAAAAAAATCAATTTTATTTTTTTCCAGTTACTAAATCAATGTCTGGGAAAAATAAAGATACATTTTCATGCCTTTAGCTTTATTATTTATTTGTATTCTTGACAATTATGGGCATCCTCCCCACATACTGTGTTGCTGACAGTCCAGTTCCTAAGTATTAGAGATTACTTTGTGAAGGCCAATTCTTTATGCCAATAGGGAAAACGAAAAAGCACTCTCTGCTAGGGAATCAGTCCTATCTGTATAGGAAATAAAGAGGAGAAAAAAATAACAAGAAGCAAAGATATCCACTGAGCCATGTGCTGTGACCCCATAACTTCTGACAACATAAGCAAGGTCATTAAAGGAGAGGCTGCCTGAAAACGCTGGTAGCTCAGCATGTGGTGTCTTTTGAGAATTTACTTATGGCTCATCATATTTTCAAGGCAAAATTAATCAATGTCCCCAGTTAGTGTTGGGAGAAATGCATTTCTGGAGGTACAAACTTTTTCACTGAACAAAAACCCATGAGTTCTGACTGCAGCTGGTTTGAGCACTGGATTTTTAAGAAGTAGTCCAGTATTTAAGAAGACAAAGATGAAAAACAATTGCAAGTGTAATTCAGTAGCAAAATAGAATTAAATTTCACAATAAAATGAATTATTCCATTATGACAGATTTGTACTGCATTTTATGTGGAATTATATTGATATGTCTGCATACTATTACCTATGTCTAAATGCAACTGGATTTTAGTAGAAAATATAACATCCTTAAAATGAAATATTTTTATTTTTGCCTTGAAAAATGATACTAATATAGACTGAAAGCTTAGTAATCAACTGTTCTGAATATGAGGAATGCCAAACTCTATTCTGTACAGTATTTTATGGAAGACTTCTGTAAACATGGCTTCCCATTGCAACTTAACCTAGAAAATTTTTCAGAAGACATTTTCTAGTTTGCATCAGCCCAAATCACCATCACCTGGTATACTTCCAGCTGCTTCCCTCAGGCTACTCTAGCACAGATTCCTTTTGCCTATACTGCAGTCATTACTTTGCACTGCTTACCACAGTCTTAGTAATGTTTTCTTTAATATTGTTCTTTTCTCAATTTGAAGATGAAACGTTGTTTGTGCCTGTTCAAAACCATGTATGTTTGGCATTTTTTGAGGTATTCCTTTGCGTTGTTATTACCTACTGCATATAAATACAAAATGTAACAAGTTAACTTCGAAGAAGTTCCTAGTGCCCAATTTCCAACTGTCATATCTTTTAAAGACTTACCTAAAGCATTTTTCTATTATTTTCCCTGCAGTAGTTAAAACATTTACTGTGCAAATATCTGCCTTTTATTCCTCAGCAGGTGGTTAAAGCTTTGCTTTTGTGATAACTCTAAAGGTCATCTTTGTCAGGCAGCATTAAAGGAAATCATCTTTCACAGATGTTTGTTTCCATAGCAGACTACTGAGAAGCCATCAGAATGTTACTGTGATTTTGTTACCTTTTGGGAGCGTTTATTATTTAGCTGTCATCATTAAAAATTCAAAGCAGCGCATTGGCAAGGCAAGCTTAAACAGGCCTCTCCCCTACCCACATTTATGGCTAAACAATTGTGAAGGGGAGGGGGGGAGTGAAGAGAGTCTAGGTTGCCCTTAGAAACAGTAGCTTGAGGCACCCTAACAGCTGCAAAATTTGATTAAAAGAAGCCACAGATTACAGTTATTTTGTTTCTAGAAACTTTACCCAACATAAACCTAGGTAATTATAAGAAATAGCAGAGGCAGTGATTTGAAAAGCATATTAATTTGAACAGCAGCATTGAGATTTGGGGATGATTAAGCCCTCTTAGGTTTTGTTGTGGGGCTTTTTTTGAGGGGGCAGTGGTGGGGTGGTTTTTTTTTCCACTTTAAAAACGAAAGAGTTCTGCATTGGGCACTACTATGCCCTCATCGAACTCTTTGCATTGGTGTTTCTTTTTGATTTGGTATCAGATAACATATTTGTCATGACCAAACCCTTTACTTCAGCTGCAGAAGTCCTGTAGGAACAGGTTAAGGACTTCAGGGTAATTTCATTGGTTTGCAACCAAGACCATGTTCTAGAGATACACAGAAGCTGACCTGCTATATTTGTCCTTTTGCCAATATCCACAGCTGCTCAAAGAGGCTGAGAGGTGAGAGAACAAGCAGCTCAGAACTGGTCTCCCATCATTGCCACATTTCCAGAAGGGACTCTACAGCCTTGTGCACAAACTCCATGTAAGGTGCTTTGTTTTTAATAGGTTTGTGTGGGGTTTTTTTACTCAAAATTGAGTTTACAGTTAATTTTCTATATCCTACAATTGTTTAGTAGGAAGCTGTCCAAAGTGGCTAGAGAGAGATGCTAGAAAGAAGAGTGTATCTGAAATATACCCTTTTTCAGGTTTAGACACTGTTGTATAGCCTGTAGAGAGGGCCCCTCTATGAAATCAGGCTTGTCAGCACATGTTTTTTGATTAAGTTATCTAACAGTATTCCTTCTTAAGAAAATAAAATAAAATAAAGCAAAAAATGGCAAAATATAAAAAAAAATGAGCTCTATTTACCTACCTTACCATTTTGTGTTCAGCAGTTAAAAAATTCACAGAAAAAGTGAGAAATCTGAACTCAGCCAGAAGGACTGAAACCTGCTGCTGGGGTCCTCACCCCAAACTACCAAGTATTCAGCCACAGGGACACTCCTGCTACAGAAGCTACAATACAGCACAGGGAAGAGTTTAAGGCCTGTAAATTTAAATTAGTCATACCTATTAACCAATTAGCATTTAGCTAATAATTTCCAACCCACATCTAATTAACTCTCAAGCTGAGTGCAGCCATCTAGGTTCCTGCTGTTGTCCCAGGCACACAAATAGCACCGGTCTCTCTCTCTGTACCACCATAGCATACAGAGGTAGCAGAGGGCAAGTTCTCTCTCAACTTAAATGTATCCATTGGATACCTAAAGTTTGTAGGGATGAAACTGAGCTATAGGATCAGTAGGGACAGAGAAAGACAAAGTGTTATTGGGTTGGCTGAGCCAACACGACCACTCCTCTTACATTATCTAGAAATGTGTCCACGTAGCATGCTGAGTTACATCCCTGCCTGAGGAATTTGATGGTGTAAGATGATTTCCCTCTGAGAAAATTCATTTATTCAGACATCTCGTGAAAACTAGTGAATGACTTAATACATATGCATATGACATAAATCTTTTGTTGACTTATTTTTGTAATGCACCTGCCAGTCATGTACAGTATATTATAAAACCCAGACATCTCAAAAATGAATATCCGTTCTTCATGTGAACAGGAAAGGACACCACCGCAATCTATATCTGCCTCAGAGTTCGTCAAGAAATGTGAAACCTATAAAACCTTCTTGCCTAAAATTGAGGATAGAAACAATTCACAGGTCATTGACAAAGAAATTAAAGTATTCTGTATATTCAAAGAAGTATGATGTTTGATGGCTTGAGGGTTTTTTGATTCCACATAGTATATGCTGTTAAAATCTTGGAGCTGCTAATTAGCAAATTCTATTACAGAGACAGGAAATGGTCCCTCTTAGGCTGTGTCAAAATAGAATAGACTGAATGTTAATTTTTCCATTTCAAATGGATACCCAATGGTCAGATTGGTAGGTAGAAAACAAATAATTTTTCTACAGACTGTATCATGTGCTCTATTTCTAAAAAGTTGTTCCATTTTTCACACCATTGCTGAATGCCCTGATACATGCTCTTTCTCAATTCAGCAGTCGTGAGAGAAGCACGATTCTGAAGGGCCCTAAGTAATGCTGCTTTCTGCCTGTAAACTTTGAGTCCCCTTCCCCTTTCATACTGCAATCAGCTCTGCTGCAGGCTTATGCGGAGATGCTCTGAGGTCAATCAAGTTTCATGCAGGTCTCCCAACAGGTAGCAATAATATGTTACTTAAGATGTGAACATGTTTGAACATGAGGCAACGGTGTGTGGCAATGGTGTGGCTGAAGCCACACACATGTTTAACATTAATACCTCTCATTATAACAGAGGCTTTAATTTCTCCTTCCCACTTCTAGGGTCTTGACAACTTCACCTGATTTTGGAGACTGTTCATGGCTTCTATCATTCACCAAGAGAAAGACTGTGAAGGAAGTGACGCAGTTCGCCTAGGATCAGAACTACCCCCTGAAGGTGCTTACTTTTTTCTCTTTTCTCTCTAGACACAGAGTCTAGAGCAACTCCTAATTTAGGCATCCCAGTCAAGTGCTTGACATTAACTCTGTGACAATCAGCCACATCAATTATCCTCTTCACTTTTCAAGTTGTTATGAACGATAACCATATACACTTGCTGAGGGAGCAGTGGTCATACCTGACAGACTGCCTCAAAACTAAAAAATGTCCAAAGTAATGGCTCTACAGAGCACAGCTATTTGAGGTAATTAATTCCAGTAATGGCATTTTTAAATGAATACTGAAACACCAGTTGAAAAGCATCTGTATTTTTCTGTTCCTTCTTCTGGCTGCCCATGTTGTTGTAGTCATTGTCTGGTAATATCCTCAACAAACAACAGAACACGGGAAAAATTAACTATTATTTTCTGAGAAGTTTTGAGAAGGGAAAACTCACCATTTCCTACAAACAATTTCTGACCTTGTGACTTTATATGTGAAATATGCAGAAGATAATAACACAGTTAAAATTTACCTTGTTAACTCCCCTTTCATTGCTAAAAATCCTCCTGGAAAGTATTTCCAAACACATGAAGGACAAGAAAGTGACTGGGAATAATCAGCATGGATTCAGGAAGGGGAAATCATGCTTGACCAACCTGATAGCCTTCTACAATGAGGAGGCTACCTTCGTGGATGAGGGCAGAGCCGTGGATGTTGTTTACCTTGACTTTGACAGTGTCTCCCATGTGATCAGTGGCACAAGGTCCAGTTGGAGGCAAGTCATGAGTGCTGTATCCCAGGGCTCACTACTGGGTCCAAGATTGTTCAACATCGTCATTAATGACCTGGACAACAGGACAGAGTGCATCTTCAGCAAGTTCAGAGATGACACAAAACAGGGAGGAGTAGCTGATACACCAGATAGTTGTGCAGTCTTTCAGAGAGATCTGGACAAGGTGGAGAATGGCTGACAGGAACCTCATGCAGTTCAACAAGGGGAAGTGCAAAGTCCTGCATCTGGGGAGGAATAACCCCAAGCACCCGTACATGCTGGGTGCTGACCAGCTAGAAGGTAGCTTTGCTAAGAAAGGCCTTAGGATCCTGGGGTCAACAAGCTGACCATGAACCACCAATGCACTCTTGAAGCAAAAATAGGCAAACAGTATCCCCAGCCGCATAAGGAAGATTGTTACCAGCAGGTGGAGGCAGGTCATCCTTCCTCTCTGCTCAACACTGATGAGGCCACAACCAGACTGCTGGGTCCAGTTCTGGGCTGCTCAATACAAGCAAAACATGGACTTATTTGTGTGAGTCCAACAAAGGGCTGCAAAGATGGTTAAGAGACTGGAGCATCTCATATAGGCTGAGAGAGCTGGGACTGTTCAGCCTGGAGAAGAGAAGGCTCATGGGTGATCTCATCAATGTGTATAGGTCCCTGATTAGAGAAAATGAATAGGGAGCCAGACTCTTCTCAGTAATGCCCAGTGACAAGACATGAGGCAATGGGTACAAATTAAAACTCATGAAATGCCATCTGAAAATAAGAAAACACTTTTTACTGTGAGGTTGGTCAAACACTGGCACAGGTTGCCCAGAGAGGTTGTGGAGTCTTCACCCATAGAGATATTCAAAACCCAATTGGACACAACCTTGAACAACCTGCTCTGGCTGACCCTGCCTGAGAAGGGACATTGGACTACATGATCTCAAGAGGCCCCTTCCAACCTAAATGATTCTGCATTTCTATGAAAAATTAGAGTCAAGAAATCTCTGACTACTTCTGTCATTACAGAAGCCATTCCTGCTTACTAAGATACAAATCTTTTATTTCAAACATATAAAGAAAATGGGGTTCAGATATTAAATTTACTACACATCTCCCCTGTGATTGCAGAAATGTTGCTTATTCTCTCTCTAATTCAGTTTTTATTTGTGTAATTATCTAATATGTTTATATGATTTCAACTAATTGAAATTTATTAATAATAAATCTTTAGCTAACTATTAATGTCATATGTTTTTATTGTTGGGGTTTTTTTTTACCTGAAAAGCTCTAGACAAAATTCAACAGACGAAAATGAAACACTCCCCAGGCAGGTAGACGAGATGGAGCAGGAAGACGGAATCAGCTGAATGACAATAATTCAGAATAGCTAATGATCTTCTGCCTTACCTTCAAAAATTTAAAGCTTCTTTTGTGGCTATGTACAGAAGAGCTAATACAGTTCATGCAGGTAAAGAGGAAAAGGGTAATGTAACAAAGTTAGCTAAATTCCATCACTCTAAATGGCAAAAAACATTAGATGGAGCACCAAAACTCCCTGGAGCCAGTAAATGCAGGGTCAGAATTGGGGCTTTTGCTACTGTAGCTCAAAAGGGGAGAGACAAAAATAGCAGAAAAGTACAGCTGATAAGTGGGATAAATTCCCTTAAGTGAGAATGTATCTTTTAAGCAGTCTAACAAAGCAGTTTCTTTCTCAAAATCTTGCATTCAAAATATATAAGACCTGTTGCCTCCAGACACTATAAAAAACCTTCCTTTACCTTATATTCTTGCCTTCCTAAGAGTCTACTTAATCCATTCTCTACCAACTCCAGTGTTGCACCTGTAATTCACAACATTTTTGCTCTTCTGTAGGGCTCCCTCTTTCTCTGTCTCAGTTTCTTATTTGCTATGTGTGCAAAATCACATTTTCAAACTTGACAGGAACATTGCAACTACAACATATTAAAGGCTGAGGCTTTTAGATATTATAGTAAGACATCTGTAAATATGATAATTGTTTCTATCATCTGTATTTATAAACACAGTAATGGAGATACTCATAAAATTATCTTTGAATTTCACTTTCAGAAAATCATTGTGGTATTTATAATTTGTTTACTTTATTCCCATAGAAAAAATGGCATCTGTAGTGCAAACTACAAGAAAATAAACTAAAATTCTGCGTCTCCTGTAGCACTCTCATTTCTCTCCTGGCTGCTCATACACTGTATTTTTACGTTCCATTCATCCTATTTGCATTCTTTCAAATTCATCTTCGTCCTGCCAGGTTCTCCCATTCCATTCTTGTATTTTTAAGTAAATAACAGATGATGAGATGTTCTGGGGTTGGGGGAGACAGGGGGGCTCTGCTCACTAGCTGATATTGCTCCTTATTAGCATGCATTCTCAAAAATGTGGAAGCATGACCAAAGAACTCAGAAAAGTACTCTTAAAAAAATGCTACAAACCTAAAGCTGCAGCCATCTGGAGCGAGAGTGATGCCTGCCATGAACTTACATACCTCAAACTCTGAAAGGTTTTCAGGCTGAATAAATTCGCATCTGTCAGAGAAACAGACAGACTTTTATGCAATGGAATGCAACATGGCAATTAAATGCAATTAAAATTATAATTAGAGAGCCATATCTAGCATGCTTACAGTAATCTGGGCTCATTTTTCTCTGGTACAGACAGAAACAAAGGCCTGGTCTAGGACGGAGATTGATCTGTTGGTAGCTTCTCCTGGAGAATTTGTGCCTTCCCCAGGATGGGCTCTTCCTGCCGGGCAGGACCCCAGGCACGGCCAGATGCTGTGGCTCCCGGAAAGCTATTTATGGTTCTCAAGCCCAAGAGCAATCATTTCGAGTTCTTGGCTGTACATCTTTACCTAATAAGGTTACCTGCTTTCCAGCTTTCCAGTCTAGATTCCCTCTTAATATACAGGTTATATAAAGAGCAGGATGCCTGCTGCTCCCGAATGCTGATACCCACTGGAAATCCCAGTCAGCCACGTACCCCACTGCCTGCTCTGTCTGACTGGGAGTCCAGGCGGATGCTGCAGGCGACGCAACCGAAACTTCGGTCTCGGAGTCTGAACCAAGTTCTCACATGAGCGAGGCAAAGCCACCCAGAGCATGCATATCCAGCAGGCGGGCAGGTTTGGCGTGGGAGAGGGGGTAGGGTGAAGGGGACTCTAGTCTCCCCCTAGCAGCATCAGTGGGTGTGGTGCTCACGCAGTCATGAGACAGCGGGCTGCATGGCCAACGCTGTTATAAGGGCTACATGCCCTATATGCCAGCTCTGTGCCCAAACAACCTCAAAGAAGAATTACATTATTTTTTTAGTATATTTTATCATCTATGATACTGCCTTTCCTTTCTTTTCCTGAGAATTGTGATTTGCTGCATTAAATCCTTAGACTTAACGTATATGTGAAAATGAATATAGTATAAATTTCACAGTATCACAGTATCGTCAGGGTTGGAAGGGACCTCTGGAGATCATCTAAGTCCAACCCCCCTGCCACAGCAGGGACACCTACAGCATGTTGCACAGGATGGCGACCAGGTGGGTTTTGAATGTCTCCAGTGTGGGAGATTCCACAGCCTCTCTGGGCAGCCTTTTCCAGTGCTCTGCCACCCTCAAAGGAAAGAAGTTCCTCCTCATGTTTAGATGGAACTTCCTGTGCTCAAGTTTGTGCCCGTTACCTCTAGTCCTATCACTGGGCAACACTGAAAAAAGACTCTTCTCCTCTACCTGGCACCCTCCCCTTAAGTATTGATAAGTTTCAAAGACTAAGAGCAGCTAAAAAGGCACATTTTACCTATTGTTTTTCCACAGGAAGCAAAATTGATGCTTATTTATGCCAAACTAAAAGAAAGTAACAGGTAAAGTAGTCAACGCCGTTTTCTTTAGGAGCTTTTACAAATTATAACAATTGTGTTTCTAGAATTTAGATACTTAATTAAGAAGTGATTTTAACTATTTCAAAGAACCTGATCAAATTTATCTACCTGCAAAAGACCTAATATCTTTATGAAAGCTTTGGCTTTAAAGATATGAATGCCATTATAGAGGAGCATAGCACAGCCTTGCCCGTCTTGACAAGTTCAAGGCAATGATGGATGATCTCTGAGAGAAAAATCTGTCGCTAGAGTTTGTGTAGCACTGAAAGGAAGTGCCAGTAAATAAGCCACTGAGTAAGTGTTCAGAAACACAGTGGTATTGTTTGCATGTGTTATATAAAATCATTTTTAATAACTGTCATCAAAGAACACTGAACTCATCAACTGTCATAACAGAATGACAATATATTATGCACAAAGGTGTAGTCTTGTAATTCTAAAAGTGAGTCTTCAGTAGGAGAAATGGCAGGAAATTAAAAGCAAATATATCTTCTGAATTCCTTTTTTGTTCCCTGGCAGACCTGCATGAGATAATTGCATGCTAATACAACCATGATGCTATATAAAGCCTCTAACAGTTTAGCAAGAAATCAATTCATTACCACTATGTTTAAATGGCTTTCTAAGTGTAACAGGCAAATTTCTGTGATCTACTACTTTAGTTATTTGACTAGGAAGACTGGGATTCTCTTACAGAAGGAAAATCTGAGGGAATAGAGTTGGTACAAAAAGAATACTCTCTGACTAGTCCACTGGCATGAGGAACTGTGAGTGCCCCCAAGATGAGTGGGAATATTAGTCTATGTCCTCTGAGCTTCTCCTCTAGCCTCCAAACTGGGAAGTAAAATACGTTAGCTGACACTTCCTTAGCTTGAATTTCAAATATGTTGCTTCACTCTGCAGCTGGGATAGGCTACGAAGATATGTGATACCTGTTTCCATAGCTCATCTGACAGATGGGACCTTGTCAGGCGGCAGTAACACACTTGACATCTACCACAGGCTTGTACCCTGCATCGTGCACAGGTTTGCTTTGGCCTCACATATCTGCTGCAGTCAGAGAGCCCAAACTTTACCTATAGCAAGCGTGAATTAGCCAATGACAATTGTGTCCTTTGGCTGAGGTCACAGACAGTTACATCTTACTTTGAAACCCATAATTTTTTTCATTCACGGATGATCTTGTACAATACTCTAAGTGGTTTATTCTTTTTAATGAACACATGGCAAATTAAGGAGTTCAGAATGGTTGTTGTTTTATGAAAAATGTGTTGGAGTGCATAGCTGTTATGCAACTATCATCATGAAGAGCAGGATTTTCAAAAGCATCTTTGAAAGTGACTCCATTAAGAATATGTGATGCTTTTAATCCATTAGCTCCTTACTTCTGACATGAATTCCTGACTCCTTGAAGTTGTTGGCAGAAACTCCAGACACTTCAGAGAGGCCACAGTCTCACTACTGACATGAGTAAGCTTTTCCAGTTCTAATAACAATACCAACATTTACTGTTTGCATACTGTATTATTCTGCATTTATTTCCTTGTGCCATTGCTAAGTTTAAAGAAATTGTTACACAGTGGATGTGGATTTTACATCTCTCTCTTTTTTAAGAATATCATCTTTCAGCCAAGTGTTTTGCTTATGGCAAAGAACCTAGTACCAATCTGAATTACATACATACAAGTGCAAAGAGAATCATCTTAGAGCCGAAAAAGATACTGAAAAGCTGAAAATGTATTGAAAAGTACATTGACTTAATGATAAATATCATTCACCATGAATAGTGCTTTTTCAAAAGTCACGATTTGATTTACAACATGGGCCTAATGATGAGACATTTTAAATCAAAGAAAATTATCAGATCAAATTTAATGTTGAAAAGTATATTTTAGAATGCGATGTCCAACTCGCTATAATAAAGCTTCAAAATGGTTCTTTTCACTGATGTGCAGCTAAACCAGGATACAATTCCAGTTCTGCTTTGAGCAGGTGCATCAAATAGATTGCGCTAAAGCTGTTCAGTTATGTCCACTTACTGCTATTTTTGCACATTATCATTTAAATAAGCCACAACATGTTGTGGTCTTGAAAAATTGCTTAAAAAATGTTTGAGTCCAGTTGCAAACACCCCCTTCTTCAGAATACTTCTCAGGCCATCTATTACTCACCTCCCAAAAGCTACAGGTACCATTGCCATGTTGTTTCACTAAATTATATAAAGAGAGTGACTGGGGCGCCGCCATCTCAGGACTCTGGAAGACAAATTTGAAAATACACCTTCTGCACTGTTTTATTGAATATCTCTGTATGCTCTTCTGATCCATGCTACTGGCCACAATAACTCCCACAAATATGTTAGGAAAAAAATGAACTATTACTCTGCTATTAGGAAAAAAATCACTAACAGGCATATATGAGTTTTCATATCTAGTTCATACAAATTTAAAGACCAAAGTTTGTCTTCAGTGTAAGCAAGGGGATAATTTGGTCAAAGGCTATAAAACTCATGTAGTAACAATAAAAATGTGACTATCAATATTAAGTCTTTGTTATGTTTCTGGAACATGGGCAATGTTGTACCAGCTAAACAGAAAAGTAATAAGAAAGAGACAAGAAAATTGCATGGGAAAAAAATTAGTACTGCAGAAAAGGAACCTACCTCTAAAAAGCTTTTTGAAAATACTATACAGATTTACTTTCAATGTATAATATATATTTGTTTATATAACTACGGTATTAAAAATACAAGTATGGTAAATTGTGCACACACGCTAAAATCAGGTACATAGAGTATCTGCGTCCACTGAAGCCCCATCTCGGTAAACCTGTACTCCTTGCTGCCAGCAGTGAGTCTACTTGGCTTACAGCAGTCACTGTGAGACCCTTGCTTTGTCGGCTCCGCACAAAGTGGCCTGTGCAACAAGTCAGGGATTCAAGCTGAGAGTCTTGAGTCAAGTGCAGCAAGCCTTCCCAAACACAGAGTGTAAAGGTTGCAACAACCGGTGAGGTGAAGTGCTTTAAAGACAGAAGGTTATCTTACTCTGCTACCTTGAAACACTGTTGATGCACAAGAGTCTAAGGCAGAAGGAAAGTATATTTGCATATATTGAGTTTCATAAATAAGTTACAAAGGCTTACAAAGGCAGGTGTTTGAGAGGAAAGACCAGACTACATACTGTAGCACCAGATCCAGAGATCTCCCTCTTCCCTTCTCATAACTCCAGCCATTCATGTTATATAGGTAAAGAGTTGATCACAAAGCACAGCCAGCCCTTCAAGCGTGCATTTTATGGAGAATGAATGTTAGGAACATGAGGTTCTTACAGTCGAGTCTTCTCATTTTTTTGCCCGTTCTCAGTCCAAATGTCATCAGGAGGAAATTTAACCTTTGTTTTCAGAAAATGATTGTGCTGATGTTTGGCTAAACCCTAAGCAGATTCCTAGGCCATTTTGAAGATGAGTAGAATTTCTCACCTGCACAGGCAATAGTCTAGTCCTAAGAGAAAGCCTTCATGTAACATGCTCCTAGATTTTTACTGAGCTTGGACATGATGGTAACCAGAAAATTTGAGGTGGTTACCGGCTAAGAGGTAATAATTCAAGGCTTTGGAGAGGTAGAATGACAGACATGTTTAAGCATAACTGTTGTATTCAGTTGTTATAAAGATGATGCTTCCCTGGGAAAGTGCACAAACAATGCACAGTGAAAAAAACTGAGTTTTATTTTATTTAATTAAAGTATAAGAAAAAATATTATTTGGAGTGGAAGTTGTATTGTATTTATTCAGAAGATTTTAATGAAAGAAAGAGTTCTCATTTTTTTTATTCTAATTCTTATGTGCTCAATAAAGATCTCATGTATTAACCTAGAAGGTCTGTAGGCAACTTGCACATTTTAATAACCCAGAAGCAGGTTCCTATGGAGTGTTGTGGAGTGACACATCTCTGTATCTGTTTATCCAGGCATTTATTATGTGCACTACTCCTCCAAAATTTTTCAGGCTAAAACTTATTCCAGCAGAGTTTAAGCTTCAGCAGATCTACAGACCGGACTCATAAAAGACCTTCATTCAAATAAATATAAAAATAGAACATATGGCTAATTAGAAAAGATCACCTTTTGAAATACTTCCTTGGCTATCCAGCTAAGCCAATTTTCATGATCCTTTTCCCTGTAGTTTAAGAGAATTGTATTATTACCATTCCCCAGTGATTCCATTAAAATAGATTGATCCTGTCTTTCAAACACACAAAAAAAAAGGTCTGACAAAAAAAACCAACCATGCAACTTTTCTTTTTTACCAACCAATTTTCGCAATAGTTTCACTACTCCCCTTAATCTTTTCTGTATGACCATGAAAGAGAGAAGTATTGACAAGCGTTACAGAGCCCTACAGCTCGACATACCTTCAGAAAACAGCTCCATAACCCTTGCTCAAAGTTAGCCACACATCCCAGTGAGATGAATGTGATCTGTAAGTAAAACCTGGATTCTAAGAAGCTTTGCTTTACCCACGCTTTGCTTTATCCACAGCTCTGCTTTTGCTCTGCCAGCGTTACCAGTTAATACCCCCTGATGAAAAAAGAAACACAGTTAGCAATTACCCCTGTATCCATTTAAGCTGTCAGTGTTAACAGGCACCGCTCTTTGGACACCAGACACCCTAATCGACTCCTTGTTCATTTTCTAATGAAGCTGTCCAAAGGTGTCTGAAGAGTGATGTCCTTGAGACTAGCAGCTTCAATAGGAACCAGTGATTTCTACTGATTTTTTTAAAGTGGCATTGAGTTTGTTTTTCAAGTAACAGCATAGAATTACTGCACGATCTTTGGCGGTCATTTATAGACATTCTGCTACATATTTCTCAGTTCTTCAAACTAAAACACTGGAAGAAAACCTTTATTTCTATTTTGTAATATGTGTGCCTATGTCAAGATCGGGCCTATTTAGCTATTCAACAACATTATGAACAGCATTTTTAATAGGCTTTGCATAAGCTTCCCAATATATCATCAAGGAAATTCAAAAGGATGCTTTATTGTATGTTTTGTGAAAAAAGAAACAGAACAAAGATCAAGTCCTCAGGAATGCAGAGGATGTTTTTTAATTTTTATTTTTTTTTTACAATAAAAATATTGTACAAGACTATGTCCATGGTTATTTTAATTCCCATGTTCCTAAGTTACAATTTTATAGTATTGTAAAGTTGCTATTGCCAGAAATCAATTGAATATTATTACTGTGAACTTGTTCAGTGCAATGAATTTCTTACGTTTCATGTTTGGAGGGACACACTAAGAGCTCCTGAAACAAATAATAAATAATATTTTTATTATTCCTATTGGTATATTGTTGCTGGGGTTTCTCAGTGGCTAAATAGGTCTGACTATGTCAACTGTTGTAGAAGAAAGACCTGGTAGGAAGTAGCTGGCTGCAGTGGAAAGTTTAGTCAAAAGAGACAACGATTTGAAAGAGGGAAAAAAATAATCACAAAATTATCCTACATATATAAAGCATATTGTTGGGTACCATCAGAATAAAACACAGCTAAAATGTGAGGAAAACAGTATAACTAATAAAAAATAACAAAATAATACCAGTATCAATAGAAAATGTTCTGTGCACTAAGCAAGCTGAAGAACTACCTCATAGTTTGTGTCAGCACCATGAAACATTGCTAGACCAGCAGTTTTCTTTATACGGATGTTTTCCTTTGACCTTATTAGTTTGGCTTTTACAAAGACACAGCTGTCAAATTCACAGCAAAAATGGAAAAAGTGTTGATCCTATCATATTCACTGGTGCAGGGTCTTCCTTTCTTATTTTTTTCCATGTCAGCACTATTCTATATCAAATTAGTCTTTTGGTGTGATTTGTAAAACAACAAAAGAATTACTGCAGGGGTAAAATCGATACAATACTGTAACTTAACATGGATACTTGTACTTGAAAAACTCATGCTTTTAATTCAATATTGAGCTACAGAATACTGTTTTCCTCATTCCCAGTTATCTTACAAGATTTCCTACAAGATTACAGAATTATTTCACATGTATTTTTATTTAGTTTTCAATACCATTTTCAATAGTCACTACATCACTCCAAATACTCTGTCTTTACCTGAACTTACCCAAATGAACACTAACTATTGTTATGAATAATAATTATGAAGCGGGTGGATCCACAGATGGATAACAGAAATCTCTAAAAGGTCTATTATGCTCTTGAAAGAAGACTCAAATTTGGCCTGTAGGATTTTGAGTGTGTAGCTACTAGTCAGCCTGCACTCCCACATTTTAATGCTTTTTCCTTTTCTCTAGTGAATTTTACTACTCTATATTAGCATACTCGTAGACTTTTTCCTAGTTATTACCAGCTATTGTGCTAAATGGATACTTTTGAGTCATTATCCTTAACAGTGCTTCAGGATTCAATTTTTAATCATGTTGCTTGATGGTCTAAATTCACTTGTCCATGTCCAGTGTAGACATTTTGATTACGATTAAGTTGCCCAATTTTCTCCGATACAACCTCAGGGGACAATCACTGACACAGAGTTGGTGAATAGGGCAGAGGAGACCCACACTGTTCTGCAGTGGTGGCTGGAGGGCAGGCAGGATGCTTTAATATGTCTAAACTGTCACCAGATGCCAATGTTTAGGGCAACCGAATTTCACCTTTAGTAATGAAAGCAAAAATGGAAGAATAAAGGAACTTGACCTGCTCACTCACCTTTAAAAATTATCTTTTCCAAACGAGGTTAAGGAAGACAGAGTACTGAGTCCCTGCTATGGCAAATAGAAACCTTGGCTGTGCATCTCTGGCAATAGCTGATGATAAGTTGGAAAGAGCCTGCGAGTATGTAGAGGCAGATGTGTATCAAGGGCATGTATAATACAGTGGGGAAAAAAATCTAGTGTGATGAAGGGACTATAACCGAATGCTATTAAGACAAGAGAAATTTAGAAACTATATTTGAAATATCTTCCTAACACCTATAAAAATCAAGTTGTCAAATAGCTTTTCAAAAGCTGTCTTTGATTTCTCTCACTTGAAACTCCTGACTAGACAGAACAAGGAAGATCTTTAACAAATGTGTTATGGAGAACACACCTGCCCTAGAAGAATAGAGACCTCTCGATCCACTAGACCTTTTCCCATTTCTGCCCACTGTGTTCTGTGCAAGAACATCCACAGTCAGATTTTTTCCAACACCATACTTCATTAAAAACAGGATTCACTGTCACCTTCTGTTTAAATTGTCTTCTGAGATTTGTTCACCATTATTAAGGACAATGGGTTGTACACACAGAGATGCTACTTTCCAAGGGGTTAGAGCCAGGGGAGGAAAGCAACCAAAACACATTCCGTTTGGAAGGGATTTTGTACTTTCTCCAGTATTCATGTGAAATATTTGTGGGGAGAACAGTATCTCACAGGACTGAACTGTTAGGTGGTCAGTAGCTTCTTGACAGATAAACTGGTTCATTAATGCACTCTCAACTTACTAAAATTATAACCTATAAAGACAGGCCAGACAGTGAATTCTGCTTCTGATACTCACCTCAGCTTGTCATTTAGAAACTTCTACTGGCCAGAAGACAAGGTTTTCCCACCTGTGAGGCACAACATCATGTGAAATATGAGGTATGCTGAGTTGCAGATTATATGTTTCAGCTCCTAATACAGGGGCAAACTGACTCTAAGAATCTGGAGATTTTAGCAAGGTACTTACCTGCCTACAGCAATCTGACCCATAGTCCAAGCAGGAGCCCTTGCATGCAAAAGCTGGTGTGCGGATGGATAGATGTATGACCACTTGTCCCACTGCCCTGTGACGGCTCTTCACTCTTGCTGAATTTCTGCAGGCAGCACAGAGCTACTACCACTGATGTAAGTAATCATCCATCACATACTTGCCTCCAAAGGATGTAGCCGACAGGATCAAAAGGAGCTGAGGAGACACTGAAGTCATGTGTCAGTCTTCTGATGCTCAGTAGTGACATTTTGCTATCTTGCACTTGAAATACTCCTAGAGGGTGGCACTCTGTTCTGTCACCGTAAGTGATTTACAGGCTTAAAGCATGAACAGTTCGTGCTCAGTAACAGTAAACCTTGGGCTAACAAGGTTGAGACATTTAATTAGGAGAGACTGTGATTTAGATATGCAAGAAGACTAAAAGTGAAAAGCAGAAGCTTATCTCTAACACTGGTAATTTAGTTATAAATTCTTCCACTGTGACCTTTCTGTGAAATGTTTCCAGTAGATATTGTACCTCCACTAAAAGCATGACAATTGCTTGATAGAAACACTCTTCTCTAGCAGAAATAAATCATGAATTAATTAGCATAAAAATCAATACATGAATCCTCCTTAATTATCATAAATAACTAAGGCAAGTCATGGATAGCAAAGCACACTTCTTTTTTGGGTGCAGGTGACTCTTACTTGGTTTAACACAGGTAAAAACCACCTTTAGCATTCCTTTTCTCACATGTGTCGCTTTCTATTTGGCATAAACTCATAAACTCTAATACTTAGTAAAAAATAGCAACATTTTATAAACATTAGTACTAAAAAGGAAAAGAAATTTTAAGGGAAAAATTTGAATGAGCAAGAGAAAACGAAAATTGCAGGAATAAACAACAGAATTTTAGGAATGAGGACAGATGAATGTAAATTCATGTAAATGGACATATTTACATGAATCTTGTGGCTGTTCACTCAAGTCCTGCTCAGGTTTTGGCCTAATACAGCACTCACACTAAGGCCTAATGTTTGCTGGGAGCAGCGCCAGATAAAGTTTGATTCACAGAGTGTGTTGTCCTGTAAATTTGGGAGATCCAAATGAACAAATATTCAGTCAAAGTAAGCAAGAAATGGGTATGACCATGGTGGTTAAGAATATATTGACAAATGTGAACAAATATTTTCAAGATATAATTATACCGGGTCTTCCTAATCCTCTAAAGCAGATGTTAGCAGGGATTGTATGTTACAACTGAATACTTTATGCTTCTGGGAATTATACCTATGCGTTTGGTCCATCTGAGATTTAAAACATTCTGTGTTTGTGGTACCTATACCAAAGGCAACTTAACTCTGCCTCCAAGAACAAACGAAAGTTGTGAACACTAACAAAAACTGTATTTTATTGAATCTATTTACATATTTAATCTTATGAACTTTTTTATTTAACCAAGTATAATTAAGATAAAGATATTGTGCATCTAAATATATTCCAGTTACGCATGCTGAAGATTCAGGGCATTGTAATCCACTTTATTTTGCCAGTCGTGGATTAGAAAGTCTTCTCTAAATTTTAGAATTGAACAGATTTACTAACTACTGATTTTTTGCTTTTATGTAAACTCTCATCATGGTTAAAAGAAATATTTTCATCACAGAAGAGATCTGAGATCTTTCAAATGTGTATTAAACAAGTTAGTAACGTAATTAATAACAATCCATTAGAGAAATTATGTTATGTATATAAACATGCCATAAGTCCCAGCAAATTATATTTTTTTAATCTGAAAATCATTATTTTAGTTTAGAAGAACACTTCAATTTGCTGGCATGAAGGAAGAGGAACTTATTCAGCACTCCTTATACAAAGTCAATAGGAGTTTGCTGAGATACTGGAAATGCTTCTCATCTAGTATTGCACCTTCTGTTTTAACGGGAGTTTGTGTTTAAAAGTTTCATACCATAGCAGCCATAGCAATAATCTACTCTATTACAAAAAAAATAAAGTGGCAATACAAGTAGAAGTTTACAGATTAAGACAGACATTCCTAGGAAGGCTTTGAAACATACTATGTAAACAAACATACTTCATTTTTGTAAATAATAGTAAAAGCATTAAAGTCCCATTTTCTTTCACCCAGTTGTCTACTAAAACGAGTTTAGGGTGAAACATCTCAGTATCTCAGCCTGTGAACTGAAGAAATGGGACAGTCATGTTCAGAAGCTAGAGTGATGGCCTGCAGACAACTGTAAACATGATAAATAATATAGTTTTAATTAATGAACTTAATAAAGTTAGCAGGTTTGTGTCTGAGATTTGCACCTGATCCTACCCCAGAGTGTACATAAGCAAGTGGAGCTGAGTACAACTGGAAGGAGAATCTGGCCTTCCAACATCCAAGCATTATAACTTAATGGCTTCACAGTAATTTTCACAGAACATTACTATCAAAATTAATGCTAAACTTTGTAGAGCAGTACTGAATCTCATGCTTCAGGGCTTACACTATTAAAAACCCAACATGGAAGGATAACTAGCTTTGTGTACCAAGCCCTAACACTTTCCTCTGAAGCCTTGGTGATGGCCCAGACAATCAATTGATTTGCTATTTCCAATTTAGGTATTTACTTTTTCAGAAGTACACTTCCCAAATTAAAGTGCTTGATAAGAGTTTCAACTGGAGTCCACTGTTCAGTATAACCATGATTTAAAACTGGATTCAATCCAAAACTATGACACACCACTTCTGTGGCAGCCAGCCTTTAAATGATGCAATATAATAAGAAAAGCACTTACTGTATAGTCAGGTAATTAACTATATGAATAACCGAGCAATTTTCCTGCTACAGTTTAATTTGTGAAAACATTTTAATCACCTCTAAGTCAGTAGCCCCCATGCAAATACTCTTCGTGTACTGTGAATTTTCAATTTCCTTTTCTTAATTTGCATCCTTTTTAATTGTCTCATCTAAATGCACATTTTTTTTCATTAAAAATGGCTTGAGTAATGATGTAGGAATTATATTCTTCAGGGCCTTTTATTTTCAATTCTAGTCACCTGTGAATTATATCTTCTTTAATACTTGAGTGAAGACCTGCCATTAGGAAGACCGTAATAAATATGGCTCGTTATCAGAATACAAATGGAAAATAAACCTATACTTTAAAAATTACTAGACCTCTGGGAGGAGTAAGACCTTGATTTATATTAGGTCCCTGAAGACTATAAAGTTGTGACAAACAGTTCTCATTACCTATGCTCTGTCTACATTTTATCTATTGCAGACTTCAGGGCAGACAGTTACATACTTACAATATGCTCACTACAAACCAAGAAAGATATGTAAAAGTCCAATAAATATTAGCACAGATTTATCCATATTCAAATAAGAGTTTGACAGGTCAGAATTCTTATAAAAATTATCATAAGTTCATTTACAAAATTGCTGGTAATATTTTGATTGGAAGAATATCACTGCAGACATCACTCAGGGCAAACAGGCTCTTTCCTAAGCACCTCTGATTGGGAGTTGGACTAGATGATTTCTAGAGGTCCCTTCCAACTCTGAAAATTCTGTGATTCCATGATTCCGGAGTGATGCTGAGTGAAATGACCAGGTCTAAGAGTTTTCTCAACTGAAAATATGAATTTAGCACAACCAGGGCATCTTGTTATATTTTGTCACAATCCCCAATTATTTTATTAATTTCTAGAAGCAAATGTACTGAAAGCCAGTGAATTCACTGCCCGCTATTGCTGGCAGATAGGGCTTCCCTGGTTGCAGTAAACAAGTGCAGTCAGAAATTGCAGGCACTTGTCTGTCCTCGTCTCTGGAGGAGCCCAGCGCCTGCCAGTCACCATGGCCAGAACAGAGCCTCCGTTCAAGCAGGTATGTCACATGAAAAACAGTGCTTCAAAAGGGGATCAAGAACAGCGATGCATGCAGGAAGCTGCTAAAACAAGCTGGTGGTCCAGTACGGAGAGCTTCACCAGCTGCGTTTCGGAAAGGCTGATGTGAGCTCTCCGGCATCAAGGTTTCAGAAGCTCCAGCAGATGAGCCAGCAGTGTGCAATCGCAGCCTAGAAGGCCAACTGTATCCTGGGCTGCATCAAAAGATGTGTGGCCACCAGGTCACGGGAGGTGATTCTGCCCCTCTACTCAGCTCTCATGAGACCCCACCTGGAGTACTGCATCCAGCTGTGGAGTCCCCAACATAAGAAGGACATGGACCTGCTGGAGCGCGTCTAGAGGAGAGCCACGAGGATGATGCGAGGGCTGGAGCACCTCTCCTATGAGGAGAGGCTGAGAGAGTTGGGGCTGTTCAGCCTGGAGAAGAGAAGGCTCCGGGGAGATCTTATTGTGGCCTTCCAGTACCTAAAGGGGGCCTACAGGAGAGCTGGGGAAGGACTTTTTACTAGGGCATGTAGTGATAGGACGAGGTGGAATGGCTTTAAGCTGGAAGAGGGCAGGTTTAGATTAATCATTAGGAAGAAGTTTTTCACTTTAAGGGTGGTAAGGCACTGGAACAGGTTGCCCAGAGAGGTGGTTGAGGTCCCGTCCCTGGAGGTGTTCAAGGCCAGGCTGGACATGGCCTTGGGCAACCTGGTCTAGTGGGAGGTGTCTCTGCCTGTGGCAGGGGCATTGGAACTCGATAATCTTCAAGGTCCCTTCCAACCTAAACCATTCTATGATTCTATAATGACTCGAATGAGAAAAGGAACCTGGACTAATAGGACAACATCTATACTATAGGGCTTGTAGGGACATTTATTCATTGCCTGAGACACCCCGTATATTATCCCTGGGTGGAAGGAACTTCAGAGTAGGTTGTCATTCGCCCCAAAAAGTCACCCTTTTCTGAGACACATTCCTGGACTCTGAGCAGGCAGAGTGGTTTGAAAAGGTTTGAATGCTTTACGCCGTTTTAGGCAGACAGTATTTTATTCTGTGTCTACACCAAAAGAGTTCGCATCTTAGGGGAATTTTCCCGAGCTATATAATAAACTCTCCTTTTATTTATCTTTTTTCTTTTATTCTCTGCTATGTTTTCTTATATTTTACTATCCAATATAGGATAAGAATAGCAGAAAGGTACAGATGGAGGGAAATCCTGCCAATTCTAAATCCAATAAGGTGCTGAGAAAAGTTAGCACAGCTAAGCACGTGACTTGTAAACATCTCTTTAATTCAACACAAGGTGACAGTTGTTATTCTGAAATATCTCACTGAAAGAAATACCGAAACTCTAGGCAATATCTGATTCATGAGAATTTCCATGAGTTCTGTGTCAGATGAAACAGAAAATATTTCCACAGAAATGTTAAGAAATTAAGATTATTGTCTTTTTTGTATAAACGAGTGATGCACATTTTTATTTCTAAAGAAAAAATACCCAAGCATTTTGTTATCACTATCCCTTCCCTTCTTTATCAAGATTCTTCATCACAACCTATCCAGAAAACACTTCCTAGCCTCAAATCAGGGGTTTCCACTTGCTTTTTCAATAGAAATTCGTTCTCATGGGACCATTTTGCTCTCACTGAGCTACATCTCAATCAGAAGACAATTCACCGAGGAGACTCAGTTTGAATGTTCGCTTCATCTAGTCACACTCAATTGAACATAGATGCTGGTGATCATTAAAGGCCATGGCTTTCTTCTGACAGTTTTGTGGAAAATGTCCAAAATCCACACAGTGTCTGAATTTCATATTCCCCTGAAATTAAAGGTGCACTGTCTGGTGACATGGCCTTCTTCTGTAGCTATCCCCCCAATACACTCACACTTTGACATTCTCATACGTACAGCAGAAATAATCAGGAAAATATCACCAGCATAATAAATGTAACAGCAAAGGTTATAGCAAACACTGGATGTTCATATAAAGTAGGTATGGACCAGTCCCCTGGCTTGCCATTCTTCAAATATTGAAATGATATGGAGATTTGAGAATTTCAGAATTATCTTTACAAAATTATAACTTACTGAATCCATTAAATAATAAAAAGAGCCAGCAGTTATACAGCACCTATTCAGGAACTACTAAATGCCATTTTGGCCCCCCAACAGATGTTGGGGCAAATGTTTTGTGCCCGGAGGAGAGCAGAGAAGCTGCCTGTTGCTGCGGTTCTTTGGCACGGTTAGGAGGCCAGCCAACGCCCATAAAACAGCTTTTCTTCCAACTGTTTGTTAAAAGGACAAAGCAATCCTTAAAAACAAACAAACAAACAAACAAAAAACAATCAAAGAAAGAAGCAAACAAAACACCAGCCCTCCTTATGTAACTCTTCAGAAAACTCTCCAGCATGCTTCCTATCTTAAAGGTCCCTTCCTACCTAGGCAATTCTATGATTCTATGATTGTCTGCAATTAGGACAGGGCGGAGGGAAGAGAAGGTCAACATAGCAATTACATCTTCTCCTGCCAGCTGCTGGAAGTGGTTCATGCACTTTTTCAGTCTGAGGGTTGTGAGGCACTGGAAGAGGTTGCCCAGAGAAGGTGTGGAAGCTCCATCCCTGGAGGTGTTCAAGGCCAGGCTGGATGGGGCTTTGAGCAACCTGGTCTAGCGGGAGGTGTCCTTGCCCATTGCAGGGGGGTTGGAACTAGGTGATCTTTAAGGTCCCTTCCAAACTAAGCCATTCTATAATTCTATGATTCTATACACCATGCCTATGGCTTATGCAATAGCCAGTGGCCATGCTTATACATTTACACATACCTGTTGGCTGCATGGGAGCTGTGTAAACAGGGGGTTTGTTTTTACCATACATTCCGTGACTTATGAACTGAGACCTACAGACTTTAGGTTGAGTAGTTCTAGCAGGGGCATCTGTTATCTCAGCTTCCCAGCAGCATAAGAGACACAGTTGAAATGCATGGACCCACCAGGTCATAAGCTGCAATCTCCAAAGTGGATGTAGGTAAATTTCATGAGTTTCCCCCTCACCATGAATTTTAACTCTCATCCTGGATTGGGTCATCTTTATGTATACTTGTATGCCTGGGGTTTATTAATATAAATATCTCCTCTGTGTCTTGGTACATTCTCAAAAGGCCTCAAAAATTTTTCTCATCCATAACTTTAAACCAGCTTTAGAATGGCTCCATCAATGCAAAGAAAAACATTGCTTTGAATAGATCAAAGTCGTTATATAAAACTCCAGGATACTGCACAATCTCATCTTTAAAATGGATATTAAAAAAAGGCGGGGAGGGGGGTTCAAAACTACCATTTACATGTAAAGTACATTCAGATGCTGCCTTCTGATCTCACTCCAGCAAAAATAATAATATTGAATCACAGTACAACAGAAGAAATGTTCAAATACAGTGGAAATTAAGTAAAGTAAATTCTCTAAGAGAATGACTATATTGGAGCTTGGTTGTTATGATGATCTTATAGAAGAAGGCTGGTATGCTTTATCCAGAAAAATGGAAGGGGAATAACAAAGCAGTAATTTCTGTTCTTCCTAGTGATTCCAACAAAAGTAGTTCATAACATTAAAAATAGAAAATATGCACTAGGTCATGTGTTCCATCTCGTTACCAGGCCAAGATATTTTGACTTACCTTCAAATCACTTGGAAAAAATCACACTTTTCATGGTTAATACTATAACTTGTTCAAATAGGTCTGAAGTAAAAGCAGTATTGAGGCATAAGGTAATAAAGCTCATACCTTCATCATTCTATTGTTTGGCTGACGAGGATTTTCTGCAAAGGCAGTTTATCGAGAAAGCAGTACAACAGCGCACGTTATGAATACTGGTTTTGCAATGCAGGAAGTCTGTTTATTTATTTATAAGTGACAGCTTAGATTCTATCAGCTGCAGTACTGTCAGGCAGAGACAACCAGCTGACTTGCAGACACTGGGGCCAGAGCATGTCCTGGCAGAAAATCCTGCCCGCACAACCTAGGACCAAGACAGAAATCAGGTTGAATCCAAGCCTTATGGTGTCAGATCAGGCTGTAAAATGCACCTTTTCGGTAAAGTCTTCTTCCAGTATCGCTGCTCTTAAAACACATCCATACACACTCACGGTTTTCTTCCTTTCAGCATTACGAGGATGGAGAAGAGTAAACATAGCATTTTGCTCTAGGTTTTTCTAATCTCTAAGGCTTTTACTGAGGATTTCACCCTCAGGCAGTGGTTACCAATCTTTAACGCAAACAGCCAAGCCCACTAATAGGACTTACCCTGGTGTACAGTGAGATAATAAGATGCCAGTTCACAGTGCATTACACAGGAAAAGAGCCTGCCTACATTACGCATGCCCTGCTCCCTGCTCACTAGTGGCTCTTAGGGAGGTAAAATCTCAACATCACGAACAAAACGTACACAAAACTGAAGTCATTAGCTAAAGTATTCTGTGTACTTTCAAATGGCGTACACAACCATTATGGCAGACAGTGTATTTTCATACTTGCGGATATTGGGCAGATATTTTAATTCATAAGAAATAGAACTAATTAGGGGAAACCTAAGGAAGTAAACAAGTGGGTTATTAAATCTGCTTACGACAGTAGCTAATAATCCTTATATAGGTAATGCATCCCAATAGCGTCACTGCAACCGCTTATAATTTGCTCTCCCATTTTTTCTGAGTACACTTAATAACATTTACTTCCAGCAGTGCAAACAAACCTTCCACATCCCATATCAACAACTATCATTCTGTGAACTAGGCAAAATAAAAAATGCATGAAGCCCTAAAATCACAGAATGAATTTTAATAAATAGTATGTCAGTTTTGTTGTAAGACTATAGGACATGTGAAAAATATTTATTATGCTTCCTATAATGCTCAAATGGGGTAATCTGTATAGACTGAAGACTGTGGAATTGTGTAGAATATGTCATTTGTATTTGTAGCTATTCACAGAACAGTGTAATTTTTCCACTGATTATTTATACAGTACACAGAGAAGAATTTGAAGTGATTGAAGAGGCTGCCAAACACCATACTCTGCCTTCAGGATATAGATGATGCCTTTAAAATGGGTGAAAGACTAATTAATCTTGAGCTGTTCATGGATGATATATAAGATAATATGCCTTAGCCCGACAGCATGTTGGGAAGGCAGACAATTAAAAACTGAGCCACGATTTTCTTGGCAAGACACATACTCACACAAACAATGCAAGAGAGTTTAATACACAGGTGCATGAGAATTTAAATGCTACTTGAAATACAAGTTGGAACTCAATCTTCACTGCAAACATTATAGGTAGCTACAGGGCAGCCAGGCTGAGTTTGAAAGAACCCACAGCTTCAGGCCCTCGAACAAATATTTTACTGGCAGAAAAGGCTGCTATATGCATTTTATTGTAGGATCACTTTCTAGCAATAAAGAATCTGCTACTTTCTAACAGATGCAACTTTCATGGCAAATTGCTATTATATTCTTCAATTTTCGCAAAGAGAACCATCAAGATGTATGCAGCCCATAATGGAATGACAGTCTTCTTTACTGTTTCATTTTGCACTTGTCCAATAGATGTACACACCTACCATTACTTGCTCTTATTCCTTACCATATCTGAAATTAGACGACAAACTTCCTAAAACAAAGACTATATCAACATAGCAGTCACGACCTTTTCCTGAGTGAAACAGAGAATTTAAAGATGTCATGTCAAAGTAGTCCAAACTTGGAAGAAGCAGCATCCAGCCACAGAGCTCCAGCACAGAGCACAGTAAAAACTAAATTACCCTGCTTCCCAGATGAATTTTGCAGCTTGCATTGTACTTAGCGGCTAGATTGCTTCCTGTACCTGAGCTAAGAGGTTTCAAGTGATTGACAATAATCAAGCTTTTTTGTTCTACAGAAGTACTGGGCGACTTTTGGAGATGTATGAGAAATAGATAGTAATAACAAGGAGTGAGATTTGGTTTTTTTTTTCGTGCATACAGCTAGGCTCTCCAATCCTCTTTTAGACACTGCACTCTAAGACATATACAGGACATAACAAATTAATGGCATAAGCATCTGAATTTTTCCAGTTGTCTTGATTGAAAGACATCACATCTGAGTATATCAAAACCTATCTTCCAGAAACTTTGCTATAACATCCCTTGTGGAATGAAGGAGGGAGGCAAGGCAGAGACAACATGGTTTTATCACCCAAGAGAGCAGTCTTGTCTAACCTCCCAATACAAAGAATTCACCTTTTTCACATATTTTTTGTCACATTCCCCTGGCTTGCAATATTTCATTCTGTACATGACTTAACCTGAAGCACAATCAAAAACAAGGTTGTATTTGCATTTATGGTTGGAAGAAATATTGTCAGTTTTGCACACGATACCAAAATGGTGCCTAACTCCTAGTTAACCCACTGGAACTCTGATTACTCGGAACTATCCAGATGGGTGGTTGCAGGTAGCAGACGTCTACATGGCTCACACATTTTAGCATGAGTCAATAATGGAAGCCTTCAGCCTTGCTTACGTTACATTCATTTCAAATGAAGCCACAAAACTAGCAGAATACTTACTTGCACACTAGAAGAAAAGATCTACTCCCACAAGTCTTGTCTTTGATCTCAAATCTGTCTTTTTTTTAAAAATCCAAACTTACACCAATATGACATCATTTTCCCACTATCTCATTTTCAGCTGCTCAGTATGACAGTAAGTAGTAAGGACACATGCTGCCAAACCAGACAAAAAAAATCTTTTATTTATCATTCAAAAATCTGCAGAGTTTCAGTATCACTCAGGTTAACATACTTCTCATACAAATTATTTAACACTTAGCTGTTTGAAAGATTTACAGTGAAAGCAGACACCAGATACTTCTCAAGGCAATTCTCCACTGTTGAATAAATCACTTATTTGTGCAGTTCTCACTTTTACCATTTTTTAATACTTATTTATCTAGATATTGGGATCTATATGAGATGTTTTTAACACCAATATTTCTGGGATGTAAAATGAGAATTAAGCAAGTGTTTAATTCTGGAAATGTCAGCCTAGGACAAATTAACATGGCTCATGCAATGATGCAAAGAGATAACAGATGCGACATTACTCTTCCATTACTACCAGTCTCTACTTAAAAGTCTCTGTTTCAATTTCCTAACTTTTTCAGCCACATAGATTTCTCTAGGGATCATAAATAACTCTAAAACTGAGATAAAGATATCAAGAGTGAACTCATTACAAATTAAGCCAGTGGAAACCTCCCATTCTTCTATAATGAGATAGTATTTCTCCAATATTTTGAAGCAAAGCTGTACTAATGTTTTCGTCACAGAACCTTACTATATATAATAGCATAAAATACAGTACAAGATACAGAAAATATGCCTATGTTGTTACCTTCTAGTGGGTGGAAACAGAATTCTTAACTTGTAGAATTAGAAAAGGACTCTTTTTGCAGTTCTGTCATTGATTTGATCGCTATCTTTGCATGAGTTCAATAATTCACTGAATTGTTGTGAGTTTAATTACTGCTGGTGAAATACTTCGCAGTTTTTTAACAGAAAAGACTATATAATGCTCTAAGTGCTTGGGATTAATTTGCGCTGGGATTGATATACAAATAGCACATAACCCCCAATTTAACCAACGTGACAAGTCTTCTGCTGTAATAGAACTAAGTGGTACTTTAAAAACTCAGAAGAAAATTTGTGTCAGTTTTAAGACTTGAGGAATGTTGGTTGTGGAAACTGAAATTTGGGAAAGGTAAAAAAGAAAAAAAAAGCTGATGTCTGGCAAAGATGGAAAAGGCACCCTGCTGATCACAGATTTTGTTATCAGAAAAACTAAACAGAGGGTCATCAAGCCCAGCCTCCTGCTACCACAAACAATGTAGATAACAAATCCCTTTTGTAAATGAATCAAAGAAGAGCAATTAAATTTGGGGGCTTGCTCCTCCACTGCTCCAATTTCAGGGCTGTTCCAGAATATAACTTCTACAGTACTTATACATTTTTTTCTTAGAATTGCCATCTGAGTTTACTCAGGCCCTATTACTATATTTTTTTAAAGTTTGCTTTACCTTTTATCTTAAGCAGTAACTTTCTTCGTCAAGCTACTTACCACGCTGAAGACATCAACAGGACCTCTAGATAAAGCAATCCTACCCTCCTGTGGACTTGAGCTTTCTAAGCTAAGCAGAGTTCTTTCAGTCTCCTACCATAAGATATGTCCCCCGTTGTCCCGATCATGCCATACGCTTTTTTGTAAAACTGTTTCACTTTAAATGTTCACTTTTTAAAATCTACAACCTGTACTTATTTTTGAGTACAAGCGTATTTAAAAGAGCAAATGACATAAAATCAGAAATGGGACAGGATCAGGAGTAGTAGTCTGTAGCTGTAAAGGGCTCGGGCTGTAAAAAGGTTAGGGGAGAAAGGCAGCTGCAGTAAAGACAGAAGGCTCTGAAGTCCCAGGCTGTGATTTAATGTCCTCTTATGAGAACAAACATATAATCTGTCAAGCTTGTGAATTACGAGGAGGAGGTTTATTCTTGTTGGATTTTGTGCTTTTCTTTAACCAGCTAATTCTCAAGTTATATGCATGAAAGTATGCTAGTATTTTTGGAATATGATCAGCCATTATTTCATCAAGACCTTTTACAATAGCACAAATACTTTCCCTATCTCTGAACTTACATGTTCTAGGAAGGCTTTTGTCTTTTTCAGAGCCGCATCACATAATTATTCTATGATTAACTTTGTCTCTGTCTTTATCACTCATTTTCAATTTACAGTAGACTTCTTATTAGCAGTTCTTAAGTACCTGACCTTGTACTAGAACATTTCATTCCATTTCTATTAATGCTGTTTTAAGGTCACCCTGATATTCCTATGCATTATTCTCATCTTCCTGTGAACTCTCAGTGTATCTCAACTTTGACTGATTACCAGATTTTTATATCTGGCCCATGACATTTCAGTAGTACTTTATTACTTCATACTGTTTAGGATGATATGGACTACTGGGAAACAGTGGAAAGAACAGGTGGATGTAATACATGAAGTTAGTGAGAAACGCTGGTTTCACTGACCACCGTAAACTCAGGCACAAATAGAAACAGCTGGAATGCCACTGCTATAGATGAGCTCCAAATTCACATCACTTCATTTTCAGTGTTTAAATGAAATCTATTATTACTTCTTATTCTATCCATGATTTTCAAAGGAAGTAACTTCCAAACATGATTCAGCCCACTGAAGATTTGAAACAATGTTAGAACACGACTTTCTCTTTCTAATTTAGACTCCTAATTTAATTATGACAGCCAGATGCCCACACTTAAATGGAATTATCCCGAACTTTCATGACTAGTTTCTAAAGAATACAAATCAACTTCATCCAAACTTTGCTCCACACAGTGGCATTTTAAAACACGAAATTGAAAAAAACAATTTTTATATACTCATTGCCACTTTGGAATTCCTCCTATGCATTCTTATATAGGTTTCTTTCCAATGGATTTGGTCCTTTTAATAAAACAGTAAGGTATCATGTATTTGTGTGTGTGTGTGTGTGTGACACTACATCAAACAATACATACAAATCCCATATGTGTATTGTGTATACACAATACAAACAATGGCATTTGTTATCAAGGCATTTTACATACAAATCCCATCCCGGTCACAGATTAGGGCTCTTCTCTCTTGTTTTGGATTAATAGTCTCTAACTCAGTCTTAATCAGTCCCATTTTATCTACAATAGCATATTTTCTCTCTTAAAAGGATAATTTTGAATCTAATTTTATCACTTCTTCTGTTAATGACATTTTTTATTAAAAATGTCAGGTTGCTTTGGGTCCAAATGCATGTGTGATATTTGCATAAACAAATGTGAGTGGGGGAGTAGAATGGGCTTTTTGGCCCTTTCTAAATGAATTACCTTAAAAAAAACCCTGCGTCGGTCAATTTGGGGCTTTATAACCAACACAAATCCAAATGTGCTTGAGAATAAAGTTCTGTCGATCTGGTCCCATGCACCTGCACAGACATCTCTGACCGGTGCTCTCAGCATTTCAGTGGTAGAAAGGATCGTTTCATCCCAGGATCACCAGAGTTTCTGTTTCTCTAGCAGATCCTGGAGCGAAGCATCAGCCCTGTCTGTTAAGTCACAACACTCTGCTGCCACATTGCAATTATGAGGTTGTAAAGGGGACATTGGGACTGTGGTAAAGAATAAAAGAGGCAGAAAATGGTTCATTTTGTTAAACCGCCCAAACAGGTACCAACAGGTTGAATGTGACATATTGCAATCCACTGTCTATTTCTGTTCTACATTCTACTTTAGGACCGTGAATGCGTTTTAAGCTTTCTGAGATTGAATAGGCTATTAAGGAATGTAAGGTGATGTGAGGCTTAAGCACCTGAACAGGAGCTTCCTCAGGAAGGAAATCATAGAATCATAGAATCATAAAATGGTTTAGGTTGGAAGGGACCTTGAAGATCATCGAGTTCCAACCCCCCTGCGACAGGCAGGGATACCTCTCACTAGACCGGGTTGCCCAAGGCCACGTCCAGCCTGGCCTTGAACACCTCCAGGGATGGGGCTTCAACAACCTCTCTGGGCAACCTGTTCCAGTGCCTCACCACCCTTAAAGTGAAAAACTTCTTCCTAATGTTTAATCTAAACCTGCCCTCTTCCAGCTTAAAGCCGTTCCCCCTCGTCCTATCACTACATGCCCTAGTAAAAAGTCCTTCCCCAGCTCTCCTGTAGGCCCCCTTTAGGTACTGGAAGGCCACAATAAGATCTCCCCGGAGCCTTCTCTTCTCCAGGCTGAACAGCCCCAACTCTCTCAGCCTCTCCTCATAGGAGAGGTGCTCCAGCCCTCTGATCATCCTTGTGGCTCTCTTCTGGACGCGCTCCAGCAGGTCCATGTCCTTCTTATGTTGGGGACTCCACAGCTGGATGCAGTACTCCAGGTGGGGTCTCACGAGAGCGGAGTAGAGGGGCAGAATCACCTCCCTTGACCTGCTGGCCACACTTCTTTTGATGCAGCCCAGGATACGGTTGGCCTTCTGGGCTGCGATCGCACACTGCTTGCTCATGTCGAGCTTCTCATCAATCATCACCCCCAGGTCCTTCTCCACAGGGCTGCTCTCCAGCCATTCTCCGCCGAGCCTGTATTTGTGCTTGGGATTGCCCCGACCCAGATGTAGGACCTTGCACTTGGCCTTGTTGAACTGCATGAGGTTGGCTTGGGCCCATCTCTCCAGCCTGTCCAGGTCCCTCTGGATGGCATCCCTCCCCTCCAGCGTGTCTGCCTCGCCAAACAGCTTGGTATCATCAGCAAACTTGCTGAGGGTGCACTCTACCCCACTGTCCATGTCGCTAACAAAGATGTTGAACAGTACGGGTCCCAGTACCAACCCCTGAGGAACGCCACTCGTCACTGCTCTCCACTTGGACACCGAGCCGTTGACCGCAACTCTTTGAGTGCGACCGTCCAGCCAGTTCTTTATCCACCGAGTGGTCCATTTATCGAATCCATGTCTCTTCAATTTAGAGACCAGGATATCGTGTGGGACAGTGTCAAACGCTTTGCACAAGTCCAGGTAGATGACATCAGCAGATCTTCCCTTGTCCACTGCCACTGTAACCCCTTCATAGAAGGCCACCAAATTTGTCAGGCATGACTTGCCCTTGGTGAAGCCATGTTGGCTCTCGCCAATCACCTCCTTGTTTTCTGTGTGCCTCAGCAGAGTTTCCAGGAGGATCTGCTCCATGATCTTGCCAGGCACAGAGGTGAGACTGACTGCCCTGTAGTTCCCCGGGTCTTCCTTGTTTCCCTTTTTGAAAATAGGGGTTATGTTTCCCCTTTTCCAGTCGGCAGGAACCTCGCCCGACTGCCACGACTTCTCAAATATGATGGCTAGTGGCTTCGCGACTTGATCTGCCAGTTCCCTCAGGACCCGCGGATGTATCTCATCAGGTCCCATGGACTTGTGCACCTTCAGGTTCCTCAGGTTGCACTCTTAAAATGTGTAGGGGTACAAGACAGATGCGCAGCACCTCACAAAGTGACGCTGGGAGAGAACAGAAGCATGTGTTGCAAGACAGCCAGGGAGAAAAGCAGTGGGAGCTGCATACTCTTCATATCAAGGGAGTCAGATACTGACTGGTGGAGCCTTCAGGATGAGAAATACAGCACAGTAGCATTTATGTGCAACCACAGAAACGAGAGGTTTGCCCTTCTGAGACCCAGTCCCCTCCTCCTTCGAACAGATACGCAGCCTGGAAGGTTGTAGGCACTTCCTATTGAACCAGGCTCTCTGCGTTTCTCAGATACTATTCCTGCAGTGCATCCATTTTTCCAAGGCCAATCCAGCATTGTTCAACACACATATATTTCCATGCCATGCATCTCTCCATGTAAAAGAGATGAACAACATCCTTCAAGAAAAAGCTTAAAGCAGAATCTCATAGGCAATAGATTGGAATAAGAAATATAGTATTTTCCTTTCATGAGGAAATGAAAGCAACCACTCTTCCACAGAACACCCACAGAATCAGCTGAAACATTAATGAGCAAAAAAGAACATATACCAGACCCTTTGCCTGCTTTATTGGCTCTGCTTTTCCATGAATGGCAGAAGATATAAATATTATTGTTAGCCTTAGGGCTCTCTTCAAAAATGCTTGTCTGTATCAACTCATATTGTGAAAAAATGTCAGTAGCTGTGTTAAACCACTGCAGGCTGAAACTGAAAAACGGCACAATAATTTTTCCAACCAGTGCATGCAAGATCAAAGCTGTTAAGAAGGGATGACAGGTGGCATAAACGTCCCAAGGCCCTGACTCACTAGAGGCATAACAGCATCCACTATAACTCTAATAAAAATAGTCCCAGTAAAAATACCATAAAAAGCAGCAAGTAGCCTGTTATATCTTTGACCTCGGGGTCATTCCACCAACAGATCATCTGGCAGCCCAGTGAGAAAAGTATAACTGTATTTTATTCCCACACACGAGGCTAAAAGTGTCAGATATTCAAATATCAGGAGGAGGTTTTCAAAGACACATTTCTATTGATTGCAACAATAAAATCAATGCCAAAGGACGATCTCTTTATGGATACCCATCTTCAAAGAAATTGCATAGTTTTACATGACTCCAGTTTTGTTCTGTAAACTAGCATTTTTGTTGATGTTCTGGTGTTCATGCTTGTAGCTCTCACTTAAGTTAAAATAATTAATTTACTGCAGTTATATTTAGTAGTTAATGAAGACTTTAATGCATAATCTATTTTTTGATGACTAATAATATTTTGTAGCAGACAGTACAACATGTCAAAGCTAGACTTCTAGTAAACCATATTAATAGTTTTAATTTAAAAATTAAAAAGGACTATAGTCTTTGAAGAAAGTTATGAAAATAAAAGAAATACTGTTTTTTTTTCCTATATTCTGTTATGTGGGGTTTTTTCACTTTTTTTGTTACACACCTATAATCATATTTGAAAGAAACCTAACAGTTTTTATTGAATTTGGACTACTTGCAGCATCTTGAAATATATATCAAAGTAGATAGACCAGTAGTAGTTAGGTGTCTACTTTGAAAAGAAATAAAATCATGATAGAAATTAATAGAATAAAGGATGTCAAGCATCAGCACTACGCAGAGTAGTTTTAGGTGTTAGTTCTTCAGGTTGGAGGAAAACAACTTGTCTTTTCTAACACGGTAAATAAAATGTAGGAGTATTCACTGTGATAACACAAAAATGCAAGAACAAAAAAAAGTTCACAAAGGAAAAATAAGGCTAAAGCATTATTTATAGGGATGTGCTTGGGCCCTTAACCTGTAAATAAATCATACTGAGATTTTTCATGTGAATGAAGCTTCAGATTTATTCCTCCAGAGAAAGACATGAAAGCTTGCGCTGCTTTGTGAAGCAGACCTGGAACACTAGTAGCTTAGAGGCTGAATAGAGTTCATTTGAATGTTATTTAAGCACCAGCTCTGCAGAACCTAAAGTGATCTTACATCAGCCTGCGGAGAGCTCCAAACCGCAGCCCAGTTAAGCTTTGAGGAAAAAATATAAGCAGAGCTGGAGGGGAAAGGGCTGTGCTCTGTGGGGAGCAAGGGTACGTGCTGCCAAACCAGGCTGTGAAATCCTACTTGTTCATAACAGGAAGGTAAAGTGGCCACTGATTAATGGGCATTTTCAGACATACATATATATAGTAAATGGTTACCTGTTGTTTTAGAAGTAGCACAGATATTAGCCAACTCACTGATACTACACAACATCAAGTACTGCTCACTGAGTATGACCAGCTGGGCACTCTGATTTGGGTGAAGTTGGTTTGCACCTCACTACAGCTCAGGCATACCACGATGCTTTCCTTACCCCAGTCAAGGAGAGCCGCTTCCGAGTCACAGCAAAGAGCTCGTGCCAGGGCTGCTGTGTCACCTGCGCAGCCCCACAAAGGCAGAGACACAGCTGGGGCAAAGCCTCTTGCTGGTGTCACCCAGCCGGCACGCGCTGTGCCGCTCCATCCCGGCTCCCGGCCGCAAGGCAAGCCTGGCACGGAGCTGCCCGGGGACACCTCGCTGCAGTGCAGGCAAGCCAGTGACTCCCAGACTGCACAGCGCAGTCTGGGCATGCAAATTACCCAAGCATCTTTCTTGCATAAGTTTAAGTGTCAGTGTGCTCAGCATAAGGACTTCACCTACTCACGTGCTCTTTATACTGTGGTTAAATAGGCATATTGGTTATACTACTTGAAAACACAACTGTTTTATAAATTCAAAATCCTCCTATTATTCCACATCATAATTTTGAATGGGCACATAAAACTTTCTGACTCCTAAGTGAGAAAGGTGAAGATAATGTTTGCATGAGCCACTATCTAAAAAAAAAAAAAAGAAAGAGAAGACACTTCCCAGACATTCTCCAGCCTAATCAAAAAATACATATTGAAAATCCTAATGTCAACTGAATAAAACAGCAAGCCTCAACTATTGCACATACACTAAACCAGCTCTAAGCCCCAGCATAAGAATGGTTACTGCACTCAAGCTGAATTGACAAACACTTCCAGTGCCTTAAAATGGATGTCTCTGTCTTGCATTGGTGACTGCTTCATAATCCCAAGCAGCAAAAGAAAGGACAAGAGACTAAAAATCAAAGCAAGAAAGGGAGATATTACTCTGTCAGTTTACAATCTTTAATTGCCAGTTATACCCATTGTTTGTCTAGCAAACAAACAAACAAACATAAGCATTTCCATGGAAAAGACATTGCTCTTCTTTCTCCTTTCCTTTTACAGTTAAGTGATCATGAAGTTAAAAAAACAGACAGGGAGAGGCGGTAAATCTACTTTCCTTAAATGAACAATCGTTAGGAACTGTCAATGTGATAGGTTATGTAAGGCAAGTAGTACTTGCCCCCAAAATAGTTTGTTGGCAGAAATGCAGTGTGCCACTACAGAAGCACACAGTGCCTAACATTTGAAGAAAAGGAAATAACAAATTTTAAAAATAAATCAGGCATACCACGTGTTTTACAGGCCTAAGGATTGCTACTGTAAGTCCGATAAGTGGTGTGAGAACATGCCCTACCTGCTGTGTATGATATGTGCTGATCAGGTTTCTCAAGAGCAGATGTAACTTCACTATTTGATTTCTAAGGATTCTCTGTTTATCGCAGAGATTACTATAATTTTCTCTCTTTTGAGAGATGTGATTAGTTTTCTGCTTTCCACCCTTTTATGTAATACTGCTACTTGTTCTCTATCAAATGCCTGCTTGAAAAGGTGAATGCTAATGTCAAAGAATTTACATAAAAGAAAAACAAAGCCATTTTTTTCTAATTGTTGGCATAGAGCAATTTGCCTTTTGAAGCAGTAAAATTCATTGGTGACAATATTGTTACAACATATTTAAATTAGTAAAGCATTGATCCTACGGTGGAGCATAATTAGCTCTGCAGAAATACATGCAGGGGGGACTTGAAAAAAAATTTTGTAAAGTGACTTGAATTATAAGTAAGTTGTATTGCTATTTTTACTATACATATATTATGCGTAGAGTTGCCCAGATATCAAGGCACTCAGCTAGATGGAATAAAGGAGAAGGGCATGAGATACAATGATTTTTTCCTTAATAAATATTTTTTTAAATAGATATTTCCATTATTATCCTTCCTGAGGGGACTTTAAAGAGAGTGTTTAGAGGTGCAGCCTTGCATGTTGGTTACATGCAGTGTGGCTTGGGAATTCCCCCTGCTATGTGGCCTTGAGTCTCTGGGTGGACAGACCTGAAGGTGGCAAAAGTGAGGACAGGACGGCACAGGAACTGGAGCCCAAGGGGTGAATGAGCAGGTAAGCTGGACCCACCAGGGAGCACCAGCCATGATGCTGACAGAGGGAGGCGGAACGGGCTCATGTGAGAGGGGAGTTGTACGCACCCCTGCTGCCAACATGTCAGGGGAGGAGGAGAGGCAAACACTGCCCATGTGGAGCACGTTCAAGGAGAAGGAACAGAGAGGAAGGCAAGGTCTAATTTTTCATTTAAAAAATCAAGACTTAAGGCAGATGATGCAGTTCCTCAGTGACACTAATTACAGCTCAAATCAAAGAAGCCAAAAAAACCAATGGGCTACTGCCATGATATAAAGTAACACTTGGACTCCCTGCAGACCAATGTCATTGGGTTTGGAAAAGCATCCTGCCGAGGCAGTAAGGAGGGGTTCCCACAGCACCCAGCAGAGCCATGTGCTAATAGAGCGCAGGCTGCTGCAGTGCCGCAGGCGGAGGGGCAAGTGGGGCAGCCCGGTGCTCTGGAGGAGTTGCGGGGGACGTGCACACAGAGAGGGGCCCACAGAGCTCACATGCATCAGGGATGGCCCCCGCGCACCACGCAAGGGGGATGCGATGGGACGCTAAGCACTCTGGGGAGCTGCCAGGAGATGACCAGAAGCTGTTTCATCACCTAGAAAGGTTACGGGTTCCCCTATTTGTGAGTTAGAATGGAAAACAATGATACAAAGTCAAGCTGTTTTGACACCAAGCCTTTAAAGAGAATGAATGCTAGTACAACTACACTAACACTTTGGTATTAATGACGCTGCTGATGCAGAACTGACATAAATGTAAATGAGCGTCCTGTGTAGATTTGGACATCCCAGTATGAAGGGCAGCACTGACTATGGCAGCATCTCATCCTCTGATTTTCACATCAAAAGAATGCCTCCTCATGTCTGAGTTCCTGCTGAAGTAAAACTGTGGCTCTTTCCATTACAGCTACCCATGAGCAAACCAACAGAACGTGTGTTGGATAGGTCCTGTCCAATTTCATTCTGACAACTGACACATCTTTCCTGTGATGTATTGATGATTAGTAATTTATAATTAATTCATGATTAATTGTTCTATGACTTTTCTTAATTTTAAGTAATCACTGTGACAAAACTGCCTAATTGAAATCAGCAATGGAATAAGATTCAAGATTCTTTGGCAGAATGCTTGGATTAATATGAAAAACATATTCTGAGTTGCTGTACTTGAACATTAGGGAAAGCTGGTTAATTACTGTAAATCATTATGACACAGGCTGAAGTATAAACTGAAGTGGATTGAATTTTGTGATCATTGATATGCCTAGGAAGTCTGGTAACTAGGCTTGTCATCTCTATAAACTATACTCTGCGAGATCTCTAACCAAAGCTGGCAGCAGATCAAAGGGGAGATATAAGACTGAATGAAATAAAAAAGAAAAAAAATAAGTAGAAATATCTCATAGCTGTCATCTCTGTTTCTCCAGACAGACATTTTTATTCCCAAATCTAGCTAAAAATTGTGGAAAGGGAAAAGCATCACAGTCACAACAATCTCACTGAAGTCAGTGAAGGGAGTTATGACCCACCAGCTCACACCAGCACTTGTTTTGCTACAACAAACATTGGGACTGTCGTAAATGTAACTATTTTTGATCTCGATTATTCATCTGCTAAATTTCAAAACTTAGCCTTGTGCCAGACAAAAAAATAGAGAAGAAATTGTGGTCTATCATGCCAATTTACAATGATGAGAGCCGCAAATAACCCAAGATAACAAGAGAAAGGAAGTTCGAGTAAAGCAGGTTGTCTCCTCACTTACTGTTTGCATAAGAGCACTCGTACCCGTGAAGTGGTAGGGAAAGTGGATAGAGACACTTTTAAGAAGAAATCTGGGCACAAAGTGGGTGTTCATTGTTCTCAATTGGATTAAAATGACTGTGAGGTACATAAAGCATTATGGGAAGAAAGAGAAGACAATATTAAGCCTTTAGATAAAAAATTCAGAGAATATTTCTAAAGTAAAATTGCCCACTAAATGGGCTTTGAGGCTGGGAAAAAAATTGCTCTTACATTTGAGAACTAAGAAGTTATTTGGAATGAATCAAGACTGCCTTCCACTGTCCTTACCTTTATTATTTCTGTGTTTAACAAGCAAATCTTGCTCTGTTTCTGCAGACGTTGCTGAACAAAACTCAGGCATGTGAGCTGCCCTAGAGTCAATGAAACTAATCACAACTCACATGCTTACAGCAAAACATGAGCTTGAATTTAGCTGTGTACTGAACCGCTTTGATGGATTTGATTTTGTACAAAGGGGGTGAACTTATGGTAACACAACATATTCCTGCAGCACCTAATTACAAAAAGGTTTTACTGAAATCTATATGACAAGTCAGATAAGTGCAGAGCCTTTAAAGGAAGAGCAGAGTATCTCTAGGTCTGCAATTTTTTAATTATCCTCTTTAAAAAATAATCTTAAAGACACTTCACAATACATTATTAAATGAGCACACACTGCACAGATGAGAGCAATTTCTGTTCACACAAGGCTTTCCATTTTCATTTATTAACTTACTACATACCACACATCAAACTTTGGCCTAAGACTATATGCTAGCTTTAAAGAGGTGTTTTTCCAGACTAATTTGTCTGGCTATTTATTCTTTATTAACCATCTGGAGAGCCTGTTACTTCCTAATGCCACTTCTTGCAGCTCACAGTCACTATTGATAAGGTTACTACAGTATCATCTGGAGACAAGAGAGAGTACTTTCAGAGATCTTGAGCAATCCTCCTTCCTTCGAGCATTCACATTTTATCTTAGAGAAGAGCAGCACCCTTTCCTTCCCTCCCTTCCCCCTCGAATTAGGCCAAGTAGCTGGGACCAAATATGAGACTCCCTCACATCCCGTTGCTGGAGAACTGCCCCGTCAGTCTGGTGTGGGGCACTCCCTCTCTCCTCAGCTTGATTAAAGTTTCATTTAAATTGATATACTCCTCCAAGTCAACCTTTTCTGACAAAAAGAAAAAAAAAAAAAAGCCACAGCACTGGCAAAATCACTGGTTTGCTCTGTTGCCATTTAAGATGCGGACAAACCAGCTTGCCCGGAGTGAGAGGCTTTCACAGTTACCCACTAGCTTCCAGTGGGAAAACACAGCATTGCTGGCACATTTATTCAGTGGCTTAAACTTACTTCTACCTTTAAATTAAAGCTGCAGATAAACACAATGTTTCACATGTTGCTTGAGAAAGTAGTATGGGAATAAGAGGCTTAATGTCATTACCACACAGAGTGCCTTTGCCCCACTTGCAAATACAGATATATAGATGCTTTTGTCAGCTTATGAGAAGACTGTGCAAAATTGATTCTGAGGAACTTCATCATTCACTGAATGCTGTTGCCTCTGGAGCCTTTTTAATGTCAGTATCAGATGCTTTTCAAAACTTAATAGATTTAATATGGTCTCCCCTTCCCTGACCAATTTGCATCTTTGAAATTTCGTGCAATTAAATTTCACCTAACTTCTTACACTTCGATGATGATGAGTTATGAACTGCGGAATCTAGAGGCATGGATTAAAAAAAATAATAAATGCCTTGGGACCAGCATCAGTATGTGAACGATATCCATCTTAGATAGTTCCATCATTCTTTTCCCGGTGGCAAGCAGAATTTTCTGAGAGAAATTGCTAGTGGATAACAAATGTGATAGCTGGTGGTCCTACAACACTACATTATAATACCAAGCTCAATTAAGGTCACCTTGATATAAAATTGATATTACAGGGATGGAGAAAGGAAAGCAAAAGGAACACTGAATGATGCATAAATCTGGGGAATACAGTTATACAGAAAGGCCAATGAAACTAAGCCTCTTCTCTTTAAAAATGGAGCCACAAGAAAAATGAGATCTAGAAAACTATGAAGACAATAGAAAATATAAGCATGGTTTCAGGTAACTAGTTCACATGATGACTCAGAAAGATGTTCATTTAATGAACATCTTGAAGTTACTCAGTAATAAGGTACACAAACTGAAGTCATGACAAAAAGGCAGCACTGTAGTATTATAGATAAACTGTAGTTTAATACCTGAATGAGCACTCTAAATCTTTGCTTTGAGAATGTCACTAATAAACAGCAAAACAAAAAAACAAATCTGATAAGCATTTCCTTGACAACTGTGAAAGAAACTCTCTGCTAATCACGTAGGTAATGAATAATGATGAAGCTAATCAGAAGCTAAGTTTGGAAAGAAAAAATATTGTTGCAGAAGTTGATAACTGTAAACAAATACAATGAACCAAAATTAAATTTAATGTCATTTAATTTAATGACTACCTTTTTATCAACACACAGCCCAGTGCTGTGAACAGCAGTAGGACAGTATGAAATCCAAAACCCACTGCTGCCCCATCCAAACTCTCTGCTTTACTAATCCTGCAGGCGCTGGGGCCAGCCATGATGTGAAGCATGAGGGGAGCTAAGGTTTGCGGAGCTGCTGCTCCTGCACCATGGCCACGCACGTTTATCGCTGCCTGATCAGCCTGGGCAGCTTCAACGAATTGGAAGAGTGGAAAGAAGAGAGGGTGAAGCTGCCTGGAAAAGGAGACACTGCTGGAGAAGCTGGCATTGCAGAAAGCTCTCTGGAAGACCTCTGCCTCATTTTTCTCCTCTCCAAAATGAGTCTCTCATCCTTTTTGCATACTTCTATGTTATCCCCTGTGCTAACTCAAAGCTATTTGCCACCTAGAGGAATAGAACATAAAATCAGATTGTTTTCTTTAGGTTCACTCTCTATTAAGTAATGACTGTAAAGTTACAACAAGGCAGAACAGAAACATATACATAAAAGCTTCACATCCCGGAATGTTCTGCCTCCTTTAAAATTTATGATTATGCTGTAATTCCAGCATTTATTTAATAAGGATGCCATGGGATGAGAGCAGCTGCAATATGATACAGTGTCATAATCTAAATGAATGAACAATTAATAGATGAAAATATACATTTCCATCTGAATGCAAAATCTATACCACTAGACAGACATTTTCATTTAGAAATAACATGATACATATGCTTGTCCATAGTTTGGATTATTATTGTCTATAGAACTTCAAATAAATGTCTCATTTCTTTACTTCCTTTTTTTCTTATTCTTTTTTGGGGGTGTGATATGCTGTCTTGGTGATGTCAAGTTTATTTAGGATTCTAAAGATTCGTGACAATCAAAGTAAATTTTATGTTCAAGGAAGGCATTCCAGAGGGTTTATTCTCTGTGCTGCGAGAGTGGATAGCTTCTCCTAGGCTTGGATTATTTCCGCAGCCCATGTAAGCCCTGAAATAAAAATAGGATGTAAAAGAAGACAGAAAAAGCTTCATGCTTTGTTATTATATCAAATGGTCATCAGAGTACTGTTAATCTGGAAGACAGTTGATGAAGCATTTTACATCAGGATGGTTCCTCTGAGATAACAGTTCTCACAGCAGTTTCAGTCTTTAGTGTTAAAAAAACATCACCCTATTGCAAGTAAGAAAATGGAATAAGAATACCTTAACGTGTGTGTATAAAACTGATTATCTATAGCAGCAGACAATGAACAGTGCGGAATTGATTATATTCTCCCATATTGGCAACATAGGTCAGACAATCTTCATTTTAGAAGTTCTGGTATGGTGAATAAAAAAAACTGAAGACGATTGTTTTTCTAGTTTTGTTATGAATTCTCAGTGCAAAGATCTAGCACAATGTCATTCTTTTTAAAATTTAATCTAAAAATCTTAAATTTAATTCTTAAGAAGTATATTTCCTTGCTGCAGCCTAGGCCAATCTGGGAATGGAGTTTTTTCCCTACCTCTGTCTCAGCAGACTGGTAAGCAAACAGCTGAGCGTGGTTACAGGAGGTGCCTGCGTCCAGTCCACAAACACACCTATGCAGCATGAAACCTAGCAGCATTTAGGCAAGCTGCCAAGTTTAAATACCTGTGTAAGAGCTCCAGCCATCAGTGATTTACTGATGATTCATTACCTTGCCCTAAAATCCCTTCTTCTGCTGTGTCAGGCCATATTTTTTCAATCAGCTTTTCCCTTTTTTGTATTGTCAGGAAAAGGTTGCCTTCCTCTCTCCACTCCAGTTTTAGAGTCCACTCCTGCCAGCAACTAGTGGACTATGAATAAGTTTGAGGCATAATTGAGAAAAGAATGTATTTAATGTGTTCTACATTGTGTTAATACAATTCTGTTTAAACTGCTGTCGGGCAATGTCCCATAGCCTTAGTGATTTGTCCTTTAGAGCCCGATTCAGATTTTTCACCTCCCTGAACCTGTGAGTTCCCTGAAGAAGGAAAAGAAGGAAATGCTGCTTCACTGCTGCTTGCAAACTACCTCCTCAATTTCATGCATGACTGGCTGGAATTCACAGCACGACACACATCTTACAGAGGAGTTATACTGTGCTCTTGCGTGCACATTTTACTTTTTTTCCTTTCTCTTCTTACTTCCTAAAATGCAAAGTAAGAGCTCTTTATATGGCAAGTGCGTGGTTTCTCTTTTTGTAGGTCAGAGGACAGTAATAACACTAACATCTTATGCTTCTACTTCTCCGGCATTTGAAAATTTCAAGCTGTTCTCTATTTATTCCTCACAGCACGGTTTACAGACCTTTGCCTCTGAGAATCTCATAGCGATTTAGTATATCCAGCCATGCAGCCCCCTGTGAGATAAGGAAGCATTACAATTATTTTATAAACGTGAAGTTGCATCAGAGAGAGATTATGGGCTAAAACTACACAAGTGCCTAGGTATCCTACACAGTGTATGGGAAAACACAGGCTTTCAGAGTGGGATACACAAAATGGCAAGCCATCATATTACGTTTTCAGCTAATTAACCATGAGAAAATGTTGAGGACGTTCACCCTCACAGGTAGGTCCTCTAGTATGCCCAGCCCTAAAACCCTTCTAGAAAACTGGTGCCTTCAAAGTTTCACAGTAACACTGCAGAGATACTCTCGTCATTTTTAAATAGCAAGGTTGTGCTATCTGATGAAATACAGCTTCTTTTGTTATGTCCTCCCATCTGAAAACAGCAGAGGAAAGAGATGAAACTGCAGTTCTGAGATAAGACACCAACAAGGAGACTATTGTATATAAAACTGGAGGCAGCCTGGGAATGAAAGAATGTCGTTGCCTCGATGCTGCCATTGCAGGTCTCTCCTCCCAGATGTTACATGAATGCTATTGGGTGGAGCCTTCCAGGGAAATTAGGTTTCAGATGGTCTACTTTCTAGACCCCAGCTGGAATCAAAGCTACAGTAGTCCAGCCCAACATGCGTGTGACTTTCAGAAGGGAAACACACAGAACAGCCACTTTACCTTTGATCTCTCAGTCTTAAACCTCAAGGGAGATGTACAAAACACCTTCAAAAGGTAACTCTTTGCAATGCAATTTGTAACTCTCTTGGATACCAAATATCAGGGATCCAATACAGGTGCTGGTTTTGTGACAGATCATAATCTCTGTCTGCATTAACCTCTTGATGTTTCACAGTCTGTAAATGAAATTACCTACCTTGCAATGAAAAGATCATCATCTTAATACATTTCTCCCTGGTAAATTTCCATCTATCCCATAGATACTATACCTGTTCTCTCAGTCAGGATAATTGATAGGTATCTAATGATTTGTATCTATCTCAGTCTGTGTATAGCTTTGAAGTTTGCTGCTTCTTTTTCATACTGGAAGAAAGGCACATGTGCACAGAAGCTTTTTGATGTTTATTTTTCCAGCTATGATGGTTGGTCTAATAAAAAAAAAAAAAGTTCTCGTACAACTCTGATCTTGCCAAGTCTACCAAGACTGCAATGGCACTTCTGCAGAGACCCTTGTATCTAGCCTTGTCAAATACAGGTCATATTAAATAGCATCTAACAAGTATGGAGTTGGAGAGACAACCACAAACATAACCAGGGCTTCTTTACTTTTTACTATAGATCCAGAGTTTCCTATCAGTTTTGGGATGAGTTTGAGGTTTGCAGCGAGTGGGAACACATAAAAAGACTATTGTAGGGACCCTACTACATGAGATGTCTACCATATGGTTACAGAATCACAGACTGATCAGGGTTGGAAGGGACCTCTGGAGATCATCTAGTCCAAGCCCCCTGCCACAGCAGTGTCACCTACAGCAGGTTTCACAGGAAGGCATCCAGGTGGGTTTTTAATGTCTCCAGTGTGGGAGACTCCACAACCTCTCTGGGCAGCCTGTGCCAGTGCTCTGCCACCCTCAAAGTAAAGAAGTTCCTCCTCATGTTAAGATGGAACTTCCTGTGCTCCAGTTTGTGCCCATTACCTCTTGTCCTATCACTGGGCACCACTGAAAAAAGACTCTTCTCATCTCCCTGGCACCCTCCCCTTAAGTATTTATAAGTATTGATAAGATCCCCCCTCAGTCCTCTTTTCTCTAGACTAAAAAGACCCAAGTCCCTGAGCCTTTCCTCATAAGAAAGATGCTCCAATCCCCTAATCATCTTCGTAGCTCTTTGCTGGACTCTCTCCAGCAGTTCCCTGTCCTTCTTGAACCGGGGAGCCCAGAACTGGACACAGTACTCCAGATGTGGCCTCACCAGGGCAGAGTAGAGGGGGAGGATGACCTCCCTTGACCTGCTGGGCACACTCTGCTTGATGCACCCCAGGATGCCATTGGCCTTCTTGGCCACCAGGGCACCTTGCTTGCTCATGGTCATCCTGTTGTCCACCAGGACTCCTAGGTCCCTTTCCACACAGCTGCTCTCCAGGAGGTCAGCCCCCAACCTGTACTGATGCATGGGATTATTCCTCCCCAGATGCAGTACCCTACACTTGCCCTTGAATCTCATCAGGTTTTTCTCTGCCCAACTCTCCAGCTTGTCCAGGTCACGCTGTATGGCAGCACAGCCTTCCAGTGTGTCAGCCACCCCTTCCAGTTTTGTGTCATCAGCAAACTTGCTGATGGTACTCTCTATCCCTTCATCGAGGTCATTGAGGAATATATTGAACAGGACTGGACCCAGTACTGACCCCTGAGGGACACCACTTGTTCCTGACCTCCAACTGGACTCTGCACCACTAACCACAACCCTCTGAGCTCTATCTGTCAGCCACTGTTCAATCCACCCCACTGCCCATTCGTCTAACCGTCTAATTCGTCTTCTCTTTAATGGTATAATTAAATATTTAAAGTGATTAACTCAGCCATATCTTTTTAATTAAGAGATTACAGTTATTTTGGGGGAACACGTACTGGGAAGATCATAGGTTTAATTAAATTTGCTTACTTTATATGTAAACTTGACAAAAGGGGCTTATTTGAATTTCTTATTATGCCTTTTTTTTTCAAGTGCACAGGTTTTACACCATTTTAAAGATTGCATTCTAAACTGCCAGGAAATGATGAATTTGAAAAGACTGTGCCAGTGATTCTTGTAAGTGCTGTAAGACAGGGCAGATATAGCAAAAGAGCTGGTAACTCTGTCAACGCCACATTTCAGCTCTTACTGCAGTGATATGTTTCAGACGCTGTACTGGTAAAACACATGAATTTTCCAAATCTCAAATGCTGGGTTTTTTTCTTTCCATTTCCAGATGGTACAAAATTAGCAGGATACTCCAGGTGGTTGTGTTGCCAATCAGGACCTGGACAGGCTGGAGTAATGGCCTGACAGGAACCTTATGTGATTCAACAAGGAGAAATGCAAAGTCTTGCACCTGAGGGATAACCCCATGCACCAGTACGTGCTGGGAGCTGACCAGCTAGAAATCATCTAGGCAGAAAAGGCCCTCAGGTCAGTTCCATTTAAACATAAGAAAAAACTCTTTACTTTGTGGATGATCAAACACTGGAACAGGTTTCCCAGAGAGGTGGTGGAGTCTCCATCCTTGCAGATATTTAAAAAATGACTAGATATGGTCCTGAGCAACCTGCTCTACGTAACTTTGCTCTGAGCAAGGGGATTGGACTAGACAATCTCCAGAAGTTGCTTCCATTCTGTGGCACACATTTTAGAAGCTCAACATTAACCGTGTTTGAGGCTTTACTGAAGTTCTGAATTTTGTCAAAATGAGCTGCAGAATCCCAGTCTCCTGGACACTGCGTGCAAGCTCACATGAGTAAAGACCCAAATTAAATGATAAATCATTCAGCTGCTTTAGGAGTTACTCAGAAAAAAGGGCAAAGTGAGTTTTGGTTAAATATAAAATCTCAAAACTTAGAGAATCCTCTCAGAGACAAGTTCTTCATCATATAACTGTATAATATCAACAGATAGCATGTGATGTATATTTGCAAAGTATTTGTTCTTTTTGTCCTTTCCTCCGTCAGAAAATTTGGATATGTTCACTATATTTTCACTGCTGTAGGCATACACCTCCTTTATCCATACCTGGTCAAGGTCCATATCTGACATACTCAAACGCTGATGTGATGCTTCAGTCAAAACACTGAGACGTTTTATAAATTTACATTCTTATTATCATCGTCCAGATCTTTCAAGAGATCAGCCTTCAGAAATGATCGAGCAGTTAAACCAATACTGACCACTCAGCCCTCAGCTACCTTTCCACACTTTCTGGGCAGAGCAACTCTTTGCTGAGCTTGCTGCTTCTGAGGCCAGAGGTGAAAGTCAAAAAGGAGTCAAGGGCTTTGAACTTCTCTGCTCTGTTTCTAATGGTCATTAGGTCCTTGTAAGGTGAAAAGAGGAAATCCATATTCTTGATGCTGTAAAGAGAGGGGAGGTTTTCTTGGTCTGAACTGGGAAATAAGGGCTGCATTTGTTCAGTGGTACTTACTAAAAATCGTCAGGCATAGAACAGCAGGAAAGTTGTAGGCAGCTCAGCATAATTCAAGTAATAAATAAAAGCTTAGTTGTTAACAATACTTATTACACATTTCTATAAGCGTAACAAGTGTAACAAGCATAACACTTGTTATGCTAAGAAGAGTCTTCATAACCTTGAGCTTCACCCCTTTTTTAAACTTTGATTAACAAAGCATTTCAATGAAACTTTCCAAAAGCTATCTCAGCTGTCTGTCGTGTCGCTTGACTACGGTATTTTGACAGGGCACAATGGGAAGGAGAAGCACATGCCTGCAGTGGTGACTGACGGCACTGACTCTCAGAAGAGTGCAAACCCCTTGCTTCATTGCTCCTGAGGACTGGAGCACAGTCCACAGGCCAGCCGAGGAGGAGGAGCTTCATAGGTGCAGAGCATCTTTCACCAGAAAATAGGTTGTATCACTATGTACAAAAGGCTCAAAAGTATATCTTAATGCAGAAGAATGTTTGTAAAAAAAAATATTCTTTTTCAACTGAGAGCACTGCTTTGCATGAATTTTTCCCTGGCAGCCCGTTTGAGAAGAAAGGAGAGTGACTATAATAGAGGTACTTGCCATGGGGTTGGCTGAATTGCAACACAGTTTATAAAACTCAAGGCATTTCTCTCCGAGTTACAGCAACTCTGAGTCAGGATAGAAACATATTTGCTTACGGAGTAAATCTGGATAAAGTCAACTGGAATAAAAAATAACATAAGCCTCAATCTCCTGGCCAACTTGTTACTCCCACTTGTACTGTTTTTGAGCTGAAAATGTATCTAGTTGAGAAAATAAGAATGGAATTGGATAGCAGGTTCAACTTAATGGGACAGCTTCTGCACTAGCTACAAACATATAAAGCGAGGCGCCTTCTAAAGTGTCCTTAAATTAAATGCATTTAATTCCTTACTTGTCCCTACTTAATTAAACATATTTTTCATATAATTCCCAGAGCTCCTTTGATTTCTAAACACAGAAATACTTATGCTGTCTCCAGGCAACTGGCCTTGATGCTATTAATTTGCAGGACACAAACACCAGACCAAGTCACTGAGCAGGGAGAATGTTAATAAAGCACTTCAGCATTGAATTTTATTTTTCAAGCTTCCATCAACACAGGCAAAAAAAATTAACTGTATTCCAAATAACTTTTTTGGAAAAGGTATAGTATCTTAATTTACATATCATGATGGCGGAAAGTGAGTCAAAGCCCTCTGTGAATATTATTGACTTGTAACTGATATGCCTGAAAGGTTTTATTTACTGTTGGGTTTACATCCATTGTATGAATATTTGTAGTTTGCAGGAGAGATATAAAGCTATCATTTACTCACCACTCTCTTAGTTGGTAGTAAGTGCACTTAAGTATAGGTAATATTGTAAATAATATTTGATAACTACTTAGAGATAGAGTAAGAAAGATAGCAATTTAGCATATACAAGTCTGCACAAGCTGCTACACAAGCAGCTTCAATCAGCTTAGTTTTACTTAGATGACGAGGAAGTTACACAACAGGGAAAAATCAGAGATCTTAAGAGACAGGTGGGTCTGTGAGACAGACACCTTTCCACAGGCAAAAATTAGACAAATGAGATTCCTCACAAAGTAGCCTATACTTGCAAGTCTAAGATAATTGGGATTAAAATAAAATGGTAATCTATATGATTACCTCATACAGATTAAGATCTTTGTATCATTATAAAAGACAATAAATCGGGATTCAGCACCAGTATGCTGTCCCCAAGTGCTGAGTTTGCCTCCATGCAGGGGTTTCTATCTGCAGTCTCCAAAAGCTCCTTTAGACACAGACTAAATACAGATTTTCTGCCCTAATAAGTTAGCAATTTATTAATAGCCTTCAAAATAATCTTAACTATTGTATTTTAAAAGTTATTCTTATTTATTTGTTTTCGTTATCATTGATATATTCACCAACTGCATATATTATATAGTGATGCATCATATGGATTTTCTGTGTCATATCTGAATTGCTTTTCTTCAATTACTCATGTTATAGGCTGCTTAATTTTTCAAGTAAAATTATTTCTTGTTTATTGTTGTGGAAATCCAGTCTGTTTGGGTTCATTTGCACTCCCCTATTTTCCATCTAATGTCTAGTAATCTACAGAGAACTACAGATTTGTGGCCCTATATTAATAAACCTTATTTATAGATAAGTTCTATTCATAACACCTACTCTAAACCACTCAAAACTAGATCTAAGGATGGAAAGTGCCTTGAGCCATTCCCTTCACCAACAGTCCAGTCTCCAAGACTCTTCTGTGTTTAGGGGCCAGAATCAAACATATTTTTTGTGGTGACAGGAGCAAGGCACCTCTCTCTAAACAGTGCTATGAAACCCCTACCCACCCAACATAATCATTTATCTTCCTTTCAAATGTCAACTCCCTCTCATGCTGACACATGGAGCACTGAAGCTTCTGAAAGGAAAAAAAATTATAGTTATTAGAAATACAGCTACTGGGCCTAATCTCATTCCCTAGGAAAAAAAAAAAAAAAAAAAGAAAAGAAAAAATATCCTATGGCAGACTTTATCAGAAAAGGCTAACATTTTACAAGGTTATTAGGTGCTGAAAACATTCCTAGATAAAATGAAATGACAAATTCAATTGTGGGAAAAAATATCACCTCCCCTTTTAACCATGTTCCCCATCCCCCCCACAGCTAGTGAGTGCCCTTGCCAGACTCTTCAGAAAAAATCCCAAGCAGTATGTTTGATTAATTAAGGTTACATCATAGCACCACCTGTCAAAAGAGCATTGTGCTCTTTTGTTTGGAGAACACCTTATCTTCATGAATGCACTGGCTGGAAGAAGTGCCTTGAGAGTGTGCGGGACAGAGAGATAATAATTCCACAAATAAAGGCATGCTAGAAACTTGATAGCATAGGTGTCAGGTAACTTGTGGTTATAAAGTGGCTCAAAATGAGGTTTCAGTTGCATAAGAGGATGGCATTATATAAATTTGATAACACAGATTCATAGATTTTAGGGCCAGAAAGATCTATTTGTCTGACATTACTTAGTTCAACCTGCTGTGTATCACAGTTCTCCCTGCAGTGGGACTTATAATTCTGTGCTGTGCTAGAGTACAACTTCCAGGAAGGCACTCTGTCTTGAACTGAGGACATCAAGACATGGAAAATTCATCTCTTCCCAAGAAAGCTTGTACCAAAGATTAATAATCCCGAGCACTAAAAAAAGTGATGCATATCACCAATTTAAATTTGTCAAGCTATCTTCCAGCCATGGGTCTACATCATACCTTTTGCCAAGTATGTTAAAAAGCTGCTTAGTCCATAATAATCTTCTTGAAGATTCATAGAATCATAGAATCATAGAATCAGTGAGGTTGGAAGGGACCATTAAGATCATCAAGTCCAACCGTTAACCTACCCTGATTTAAAAACACCCACTTCTAAACCATGTCCCTAAGCATCTCATCTACCCTTTTCTTAAACACCTCCAGGGATGGTGAATCCACCACCTCTCTGGGCAGCCCATTCCAATGTTTAATAACCCTTTGAGTGAAAAAATGCTTCCTAATATCCAATCTAAACCTGCCCTGACATAACTTGAACCCGTTTCCTCTTGTCCTATCACTTGCCACGTGGGAGAAGAGGTCAGCCCCCATCTCTCTAAAACCTCCCTTCAGGTAGTTGTAGAGGGTGATAAGGTCACCCCTCAGCCTCCTCTTCTCCAGGCTAAACAACCCCAGCTCCCTCAGTCGTTCCTCATAAGGCTTGTCCTCCAGACCCCTCACCAGCCTGGTAGCCCTTCTCTGGACACGCTCCAGCACCTCAATGTCCTTCTTGTAGTGAGGGGCCCAAAACTGAACACAGTACTCGAGGTGAGGCCTCACCAGTGCCGAGTACAGGGGGATGATTACTTCCCTACTCCGGCTCACTACACTATTCCTGATGCAGGCCAGGATGTTGTTGGCCCTCTTGGCTGCCTGGGCACACTGCTGGCTCATACTCAGCCGACTGTCCACCAACACCCACAGATCCTTCTCTGCCAGGCAGCTTTCGAGCCACTCCGCCCCCAGTCTGTAGCACTGCATGGGGTTGTTGTGACCCAAGTGCAGGACCTGACACTTGGCCTTGTTGAACCTCAGCACTTAAAAATTCTTATTTACAATAATCAAACTTTAAAAACCAAACAACCAAACCACCAAAATCCCTCAGCACTTTACAGATCCAGATGGCTATGTCTCTTGCTCTAAGATATCTTTTTGAATCAGCTTCATAATTTATGACTGCATACTTATAATCCTTTGAAACTGTGGATACTAGATCTGTATGCAATATCTTGGTCACATAACTGTAAATAAATCCATAACTATTTTCATAATGATCTCTTGTCCTGCAGACCCTGTTTAGACATCAACAAGCCCATCAACACTTTTTGCTGTCACATTACACAGGGAAACTTTCATGCAGTTGCATGCCCACACTACACATTTTTCCAGCAGACATTACTCTGGATTATGTCCAGCCTGGTCTCTCAGACTGGATGCTCCAAACAAACCAAAGGATAACGGGAAGATTGGGAAACTGGTTTCAAAAGCTCACTCCTTGTCTGAACTAAGGTATCAACATAGGCACTCTAGGAAACCTAGGTGCTTTCTTGGACAGGGTCTCTAAACTTGTAGATACAGGTTGAATTCCTTGTCCTTAAATATACAACCTGTATTTTGTTCCAGTAAAATACCCAGTCACAAATTCACATTAACCAACCGCTTCTTTTAATTATTGTTTCTGTCATTTTTGTGTCTTTCATGAGTTTTACTAGTAATCACTTTATAATTAATTTTTTTTATTATTGCTGAAATCATGCATAGCATCAATAAGAGTACTAATTCTGTCAGGACCATAATTTAAATGTTCCTGAGAAAGGAGAACTTGTTGCATCTTGTACTTCAATTGCAACATCTTTTAGGCTGAGTGATCACTCATTAGAAGGGTGCTGCAGCTTGGTTGGTCTGCCTGGCTCCGTCCAGCGGGCTGCAGCAACAGCCTTGAGGGATCTCATGTAAGACCAACCTGGTGTGACAGAAAAGGAGGGGTGACCGGATCATCAGGGAGTTAATCATAACCATCTCAACGTGAGGAAATCCTGAGTTGCCTCAAGACAGAACCATTATATTTCAGCTGGCAATGGACTCCAAGGGATTTGCCTCTGAGGAGGAATGGCAAACCTCTGCTTTGGCCTTTTTTCCTCAGGCTGCCCACATAAAAGGGTAGGGAGAAAGAATGACAGAAGGACCCATATAGCTGAGGAACAGACGTTGTAAAAAATGTCTTTGCTGTGTAATAAAACTCAGTAAGGCAAAGAAGTTATCATCATTACTTCACATTTGCATTATGAAGCTTTAAAGGAGCTTTAAATGAATAGCTAATTTATTCAGATAAGCAAACACATTTATTCTTTCAAAGACTGCAAGAATGGCTAATTTTCCTTCACACCTTATAAAATACCAGATTTCTACCAGCAACTCCAAGCCCTTTGAAAAATAAAGGTAGAAGTGTCATGCTCAAATTAATTCTACAGATATTTACAGGTTTGACCTTAACCTATGAATATCAGGTGGGGGACATATTTCTAATGAGCCATGTAGTTAGTTAAGCACTCTGTCCCTCCCGTAAGACTTAACCCACATCCTTCCCACTCAGAATCAAAGGCTTTTATGCCACACAGCCCACCTGCCAGGCCCTGTCGGCAGGAACAAAGGGCTGTGACCAGCCGTGTGATGAGGACAACTGAAAGGGGTACCAGGCAGAAGGAAATGTGTGCAAACTGCTGCTCAGTAAAAGCGTCTGCGAGAAGGCAGCAGCAGCAGCAGGCTGAAAGAGCAGCAGCCAAAATAGAGTTCAAAGGAAGGGATTGCATGAATGCCAGTGGTACCAGAATGCTTTACTACATCACAAGAAGTCAGGCATCTTTCTTAAAAGGAGTAAGACACAACATAGACTCACACCCCACCAAAAACTTCTGGGATCATTGGGTTCATTTCTGTACTTTTCCAACATACAGAAGATGGTAATTTATTTTATATATCACTCTCAATTTTCTCACAAAAATACTTCTAAGTTTCACGGGCCCACCCTGCTAAGATATATTCCTCATCAAAGAGGAATTTTTTAAGGAAGTGACACTTAGAAAAGACAGAAAATAATTTATGCTGACAAACGGGGGAGTGGGAGTTTAAAAGCTCTGAAAAAGGCAGTACCTTCTAAAACTGCTTCTCACCTCATCAGCAGGCAGGGAAACAATCTGAAGCTCAGATCAGTTCCTCCCACCACCTCTGCTGGGGAAGAAAACTAAGGACTCCAAATATTTTGAACCTGGTGAAATAGCATGCACATGTTATGCCCAAGACTAAGACTGTAATGTAAAACAGCAATTCTTAACTTCTCTGTTCTTATTATTTATTTTTCAGCTGTTATCTGACCATTGTGACAACAGATTACCAAAATGTATCGGTCAAATTCTGTCAGAGGTGGGCTACAAAAATCAGCTATCCTGGTAAGCACTCATATTTAGAATTGATCCCCAAAATAGACATATTTGGTAAGGCCAGATTTGTCCATAATTCCATTTCATTTAAAATTAAACTTAGTTCAATTGTTTACAAATGTACTCTGAAAGCAGGCAGCGGTATTTTCAATAAACCATATAGAAAGCAAGCACACATAGTTCTTGTTCGCACAGCCTCCTGTTCACAGGGGACGTGGAGCTGAAACATTGTCCTTCTTTCCTCCCTCCTCTTTGATAGCTTTGTTTCACATCTTCATGGTGTCTGTAGCTTGTGAATTATTGCTTTTCCTTTATTTAAAATATTAAAGTTGGTTTATCAGGTAAAAGCAGATGCTAAAACTAGATTCTCTAATTATCACATAAAGTGGATCCATACATATGTATAACTTTATCAGGTAGTAACAGGTACTGAATATTTATCCCCCCAGCCACAATGGCTACACATTACAAATTTATGACTGCACAGTATCTACTGTGCAGCCTCTTTCCAGCATTCTCAAATGGGCAAATTTCACTTATCTCTCCTGGGGCTGTGATGTTTTTTGGGTTTGTTTTGTTTTTACTACCTTCAGCTTGTGCAACCACAACTGATCATGCCATTGTGGTGCTCTCAAAAAATACATATGTATTAATACCCACCAAATTTCAGGTTTTGCTGCCAAGGACCTGCATATGTCAGGGGGTTAATAAACACACAAATTAAAAGTGTTAAACAGACAAGTGATGCTTCCAAATCAAATGGAGACATTTTCCAGGTCACCCTGAGATATAGCACTTCAAGCATCTCATAAATTTCCCATGATGATGGCCTGAGATGAAATCCCTACAGAACGCTATCCAAATCTTTCTGTCCTTGGGTAAGTATAGGATCATTTCTGTTTCAGTGAGCATAAAAATAGCTTTGTCCCTCCTTACTGAAAGAAGAAACTTCACAATATGAAGCTATGGAAATGTGTAAGCCAACCTAGTCACTACATAAAGAACTGGAAGTATGGCACATACATACTTTCTCACTTTATCATTATCACGAAGTACAGCACACTTATAATACAGAACAGTTCAAGTTTCCATTACCATGTTCTTATGCCCTTGCTAGCACACAGCATGTGTGAGGCTACTGAAAAATCTGATAACAAAACTTCAAGTCAGAGAATTGCTTAAATAAGAGACTGATGGGGCAAACACAGAAAGCATTTAGGTAAAGTATCTGACGTTGGCATCCCGCCCTCAACATCTCCACAGTCTGACTGCACCTCAATCCAAACCAAGACCAAAGGTCTTCTGACCATTCCAACCCTGTATGACAGCTAAACAAGTTGTTCTGAGCATAATGACTCCACTGAAGCCTAGTTTCATATAACTTTGTACCCTTTGATCCTTTATTTCTTACCTTCAGCTTCCTTTCTTTTTCCTTCTATCTCCTTGTGTCACTTCAATGAGGAAGAATCAGCATATTCTGCAGCTGAGGGCTATAAACCTACTAATTGAGTTGCCAGTACATCTGTGGTATTAGCCAGCTGGCTACCACCAAACAACATATAATGGCTGAATTTTGTGTGCCTTTCTTTTGTGGCAGTGCTTCCATTTCCATTTGTTATTAGTAGCTTCAGTTTTACCAAACCAGCATTCAGGCTAAAATTCTCTTGAAAGTTAAATTGTCTGTGTTTCTGCTTCAATATTTCACCTGCACAGCTCCACCTGATGATACAGGAGCTGGACTTTGGGCTTCACCAAAACATTTAATACAAAACAAGGGAAGACAAGCCCTACATTTGTTAAACTGTTCAGCTACAGTTTTAATGTATCCTTTTGACCGAATAGTTTCACATCTGTAAAATGGGAAAATATCATATCCTTTACTTCACAAAATGTTGTATAAATAAAATCTTTTTTTTTTTTTTTGAAAGGACAGACCAGTGACAGAAAAAGTAAGAAATTCTCACTTGTGTCTGAAGCATAGTTTGAACAATGTCTAATAAATCAGGAAAGGGTCATTCACAGAACTATGACACGAGAAGCTGATCATTAAATGAGTGCCACATATTTGTGTTCTTGTAAGCCTTGAGGCTTTGGAAAAATAATATATGAGCAAACAACTAAAGACTAAATTATGGTAGCATAGACTATTTGTTTCCTGTTCGTAATGGAAACGTTTTCCACATCACTTCAATGAAGGCTGGCAATAGCTGAAAGTGGGCAAGCAAAACTGGCAGACAATAAATAGCTTCAGCCACCAGAGAGAAACAAAAGGAAATCATTAACACTTGCAGCCACCTTCAGAATTTTTTTAATGCATTCATTCTCACTTGGCACTATGAACCATGAGCTGTCTTTCCCATTGCAAAGAAAAGGTGAGTCATACTGGCAGTGAAAAACTCACTCAGAATCAAAGATGAATGACTGCTTTCTATCCCTACACTCTGATTGCAAAAAATAAAGCCCTCAAATAATTAAATATACATAAAAGCTTTCACAGAGTCTCCTTTACACAGTATCCATTCCTCTAAAGGAACATATTTTTTTTTCTCTAGAACTGCATACAAGTAAGCAAAAAGTAAAAGTTAGCTCAGCTTTGAAGCTCCTAGGAATACCTAGGAATATGCTCAAAATACAAACATATAGCCAGCCATTTCTCTGTCTCAAAGCTTTCAGTTATTCTCCTTTAGTTCAGAAGACAGTATTCCAGATTTTCTAAATCAGGATTTTTCAGTAGTGGATAAGGATTTACCCTTCGGAAAATTAAAAGGGCATTCTGGTCCAAAGAGTGTTTGTTGATTCTCACCTGTTATACTAATATCTCTGTTCAAAATCCTTTCTCTTGTACCATGCACAGAAGTCCTTGGCTTTCCTTCAAGAATGTAACATCTCAGCTTCTGGAAGATTCTCAAAGTGATTATGCATGCATAATTAATTGAGAAGAGTGAGACCATCACTCCTACAGAGATCATCAGTCCTATAGTATTCCCAGCTCCTCACTGGGATGAACAAGGCATCTTTTTGAATAGAACAAGGCAACCCTGTGAATGAACTCAGCATCCTTCTGCAGTCTACCTTCTTCAAAATGCCAAACCATCTGCTTCTCCTAGATTTTTTAATTGTACTTAGCAAAGTGAAATGTGACATTTTTGCAGTGCATTAGATATCATGAAAAGGCAATTACAATAGACTGTTTAATTATTCAGGACATAGCGCTCTTGAATGTAGGTATAGAGAAAGAGGTATTCCAGCTGAGAACTCTTCTGTGAAATTACAGTATTATAAAACTGGAGAAAAAAATGGCAAGCCCAGTTGTTTTCATAGTTACACAATGGGTATTGATGCTTCTCCTCTTTATTAAATCTGATGGAAATGCCTCATCTCCCTTTTTTGGTTTCAAAGGACAATGGACAAATGATAGAAAATACATGATTGTCCCACCACCAGATACATGCAACCAATTTTTGATTTCACAGGGCTATTCCTGTGCTGTAGTATAAAACAGGGTGCGAGTAATGAAAAAAAAGTTTGTTCATATTTGAATAATAGGACTTTAAACTTCAAAGCAAAATTGAGAGATTGACCTTTCATTGCTGAATGTCAAAGTTATTTGCTCAAATCAAAGCTGATACCGAAATGTCATCTTCATAATATGACAGTAATAAACAAACAAATACAACAAATTAAACTAGCATTGTCTTATTATCAGTCAGGAACAATAGTCATTTTACTCAAGGAAATGGAGCACTGCTCTAAAAACGTATTCAATGAAAAAGGGGATGAGACTTGTTTGAGTCAATGGGTGCTCAATCTTTTCTTGGAAAGACAGCTTGGGGGGCATACTGTTTTCGTTTTATGCGTAATAAACTGCTATCAGAGCATGCAGAAAGTCAGGGACTTGCATCTGACTCTCATCTCAGCCTCAAGCCAACAGATGCATGAGAAATATCTTATAACTGCAAAAGGAATCCTCCCCAAAGCCGAACACTAGTTTTCAGAAAGCCAGATCTTCAAGGCCATAGAAAATAAGACAGATTTGACCCTCTACCCAACAAGGCGTGTTGTGAAGAGTATACCCTGTTCCACAGACTGCATATTTTTCAATAAGGAGTCATTTTGTAAAATACTTAATGACATGACAGTTTGGGTGACAGTTGGGAAGAACTTTATAACTCACACACCCTGTTCTGATGCTGATACTGGGAACTTCATAGCACATAAAACTGCACGATCGTGTCAGGCACCTTTTAAAATTCTGCAGTAATAATTTTCTTACTCATGTACATAACCCAGTGTTTTTATTATTAATGACCACGTTAAAATGCTAATAACTAAAGCTTAGTAATGAAATATGCATGTTGGTACATGAAGATATCATTAAAACCAATCCACTTATAATATGTCATATAATTTGTGGCTTCGTATTTTGTACTGGCTCTTGGCAGAGTAATTAAAGAACAATCAAGCCTCTCTCACTAATTAACACTGTCAGTATGTCTGTATGATATGTAAAATGTGATAATGAGTTGAGAACTTTCAGCATTTGAAATGACTTGTGTTTTTTCTCTGTCCTGGAAGGAATTTAATAAAGAAACATCTGGAAGTGGGGGCATCGTTATATTTAGTGGAAATCAAAGAAGGATTATGAATGGAACAAGAGGTTAGAAATTAGGAGGCATTAATTTATCTTCCTCATTATGCTCCATTAAGCGAATCCATGCTATCAAAAGAACATGATGATTTCGAGCCTCAACGTAAAATTTTTCATTCCAGTTCGAACTCATGAACTCTGAACATCTGTATTTACTTTTCAGCTCCAATATGTTTATGGCAATAGTCTGGCTTTTCACATCTTCTTAACTCAATTTGGACTGAAACCCCAGAGAGTAGTTAATATGGGTTAAGTATCTTTAATCAAGACATTTGAGAACTTTTCAGTAAAATATTTTATTTCAACACAATTAAGATATAGCAGCAATGACCTTTCGATGAAGTTTTGGCAAACTTTTGCTAAGTCACAAGCAGGCTTCCATCAGAGATTATGTAAAGTTTTTATCATCCTGCCATGCATTATCCAGGTTCCCAGATGGGGTCTGTTATTTTAAAAAAGCTTGAGGAGGCAGACTAATCCATTCTTGGGAATTTACAGGCTTTCAAGTCACCTCGTTCCAAAGAGAGGCAGATCAAGGGAAGCAAATAACATTCAGGATCCCAAGACTACCAGCACCTTAAAGACTTTCTGCAGTCTGCCCTTGGATTCCTGGCTGTCTGGTAAAGCACCAGAAGTCTATGTCCTGAGTGTTTCAGCTCCAAGCAGAACTTGGCTTCCAGCTTTACAGAATATGACCGACATAAGTATCTGAGGCTTACCAAACCCTCAAGATCAGAGCCCCAAGACAGGGTCTCCTTGAACAAAAGAAGTAATCAAGCTATTCATTAAGAGAACAGAGAGAGTTTGGGATACTCAACAGCTAAACTAAAGCAGATTAGAATCATAAATTATAATATAATGATACCTTCATTTCCTTCACAGGCAAGTAATTTAAGTACTTTATGTTTTCATCCAGATCTCTCCTGTAAGTAGCCCATATTGAAGAGTCCCTATTCCAAAGTCTACGTGTCTTGTTCCAGACCTTATGCTCTGGGCATGTGAACCATAACTAGACTGCTCAAAGTATGTATCTATGCAAAAGGGATGTTTAGGAGGAACAGGGCTGGCTCCAAGAAAAGGGATAACTGAGGGCACCCTCTAAATTGTGGCAAGGTAGAATTTGTACTAAACTATGTCAGACAGATCAAAAATAATAATAAAAAAACAATGGTCGAGGAACAAGCCCAGAAAGACAAGCTTGAAAATACACAGACTGGGTGTGAAGGGACAATAGTCTTTTAAATGCCCACCTGTTGGCAAAATGTCTTCCCTTCAGGAACGGATGAATGTGAAAAATGCCTCTAGCAGCCTCTTATGTTCTGATATCTTTTATTTCAGTTTCCAGTGCAAAGAGAAGTATAAACACTGTTCTTTCCTGACAACACTAGAGGATGAATGCTGCCATGCGGTAAAGGAGAAATCAAAACCCCATGATTCCTCTTCCCTACAGTGTCTGAAAAATAAAATGACACTGAATATATGCATCTCATCTAGAGGAACAAACAGTATCTCCACTTCACTGTCACCAGACACTTTTGGGAGCTATTGCATTTTGGAGCTTTTTTTTTTAAAAAAAAACCAAACAAACTTATGCGCGAGTGGTGAAACTCAACACATAAAATGAAAAGCTATGGATTTAAGTATACCACATAGATAACACAGGTCTAGAATTTTAATGGCAGTGCACCGTGGCAGCATAAATAATGCAATGAGTCTCAAAACAATTAACAATTTGCCATTATGAAGGCAGCTTTATTCTCTAAATTCTCTCCTTTCATTATATTTAGCTATGAGAGAAGGTTTCATATTCTTCACACATTCTTTCCTGTGGCTTGCATTATTATTTTCTAAATGTATAATGCTTTATTTACTCTATTTCATAGCCCAGAGGCCTTTTTGCAGTTTCTTCTTTCAATGTACTTTGCAGAGAAGCCACAAGGATGCATCTATGTTTTTTTTTTCCTGCCAATTAACACTGATTGTACATCTTTGAAGATAAACAACTTTTTTATGTTTAAATCATGTTCTTTACCACAGACACAAACAGCTGTAAAACCAGATAATCAAACATTCCTCCACTAGGGTTACAATTTTGCTTTGCTCAGGAGGATATGCTCTGACTTTTTTTTATATTGGGATTGCACATGCAACTTAATTTGGGTACCTGAGGGAGTTATAACAGTAATTACATCTTTCTAACAACTACTAGGCTTTGAAATCATGTTACAGAAGCATAGGTATATATAATGTAGGGTATTTCCTGATGCGACATTTGATGCAACATTCTAAAATTTGTAGTATCCAAATTGAACCCATGGGACATTTTAGGGGTTTAGTGCATGGAATTTTTGTTTGCTCCTTTTCCAAAGGAAAACATCTAGTATTCTTCTCTCAAGAAGATGAACAGCTCATCAACAAGCTAAATGACAAATGGATGTTACAGCAGTATCAGAACAAGTCCTTCTAAAATTACTGTGTGATAGTAGTAGACAAATTATCTCTCCAAGAGGCAGGTAAGTCTCTGTATAGGACCTACTGAAAATTCACTAAACTCAAAAGTGTTTTTTAAGGAGTAGTGTTGAGAAGTACTGCACTGCACTTCCAGATTCACAAAGCTCCCCTTGTAAGCTTAAAACAGCAAATACTTACAAGAGGGTGGGGGGAGGGGAAGTCCATCAGGCAAGTGAAGTTGGTGTAACTTGGAAACTTGAGTACATTCCATCCAGCATGTCTTGACTGCTGGGTACTTCCATACATACTTCATAACATATCAGTTTTGTCATTCTGTGGTCCCTTATTTCACAATTTTGAGTATCTGAAACTGTCATAAAAAGCAATATAGATCTTACTATCCTGTGGGCTAGAATACCCAGACTGTTAAAAGCAAAAGAAACCCTGACAATTGGACTTACACTACTGAATAATAGGTAAACGTGAGTCATAATTTTCCTTAGAGAGCTAGAGGACTGTGACAGGGATTCATGGTTTACTGCACTGCTACTATGTACATTTGCTGAGGGCCTTGTGAAAGTGCTCGAAATTGCAGCTGAAGAAGGGCAGTTTTTATAGGATTAGTTCTTCCACCCTGGCTTTAGGCAGATAGGACCAAATTTGCATGCCTGTCAAAACTTTGATTATGTCAAAATAAATACCTGGTATATAAATGTTTGAAATTCATGAATTTTTGTTAATTTTAAAATAAACGAACAATGCAAGAAAGCAATAGGATGCAGTGTGGAAAGCTACTGACATATTTTTGGAGAAGAAGGATAGCGTCTAGTGAATGAGGCAAGCATCCAAAGACGTTGAGGCTGGATAATGTGCAGGGAATGAGAAATGAAGCTTCAGAGAGAACACAGTACATATAAAGAACCGAGCAGATGTCTTAACAAATGCATGGTATCTAACTTTCAGACTAAGCAAGGCAAGGGTCTTTTTACAAACAAAAGTAAGTAGCTAAGCCTTTACAGGTAAACATTAGCATCAATTCAATTTAGATCGCTGATGATACATCTAACCTATAGCATTGCTTCACTGTGACACACAGGGAGGAAATCCACCTTGCAGAGGCAACATTCACTTTGGGAATTCTTTTCATACTGCTAATTTGCATTAAAAATTAATTTGGACTTAAATTGTTAGTGTCCCATGTCCCATTTGTAGACAAATCTTATGAGACCCTATTTGACTCTATATTCATTTTCCTTACAAGTCTGCATTCATTTCCATTCTGGTTTCTGAAGAACTTTTATCTTCTAGATCGGCAGCATCCCCGTTGTCCCAAGGTGCAATAGCTGTAATAGCCACCAAGAAAGCAGCAATTCTTATCTGGCAGTCAAAAACCTTGCATCAGGATCAGTAGTTATTAATTTGCAAGGTATAAATTTGATTTCCAAGAGGACCTAGAAGCCCTTACTATCTGCTCAGAAAACATATCAGAGCCTCGAAAAAATTTGTTCTTTATCTATCAAAAACTGCAACTGGACCAGTTTGAAATCTAAACACATCACATCTTCCTACAGCTGGATAACAAGATAAACTGAACTTTTCCTTTTCACCACAGTTAGTATATACAAATGCAAGCACTGAAAAGGAATACTTAAAACAGAAAAATAACAAAATGTCTGAAAAATCTGCCACCCTAAAAAGCTATGTCACTGATTTTATTCTGTCTACATTCCACAAGAAGAGTAAATGCCTTAATTTCTTGCTTTAAATGAACATAGGAAATCATCTAAATACCCTAGAGTTTGCTTTTTCATTATTAAAAAGTCAGATACATAGGCAATTTAATTATGTCCGTAAAAGCAGTGTGTATTTTCATGCATAAAGAGAATAATTTAGACCATATATTTTTGTCAAATCTCTTTCTCATTGTTTCAGCAATGTTTCTGAATGCCAAATGTAAGCCTGTATTATTCTACTCAAGCTGCTTTAAGCTGATTAGGTGGTCAAATATTACTACTTAAATGGGATAATGACTATGAGATTAATCTAAGGCGAGGCAATATACCATAGATCAGAAAGCAAAGGGCTGTGAGATGATTGCATGTTACCAGGGCAGTAAAATCAAGAGGAAAAAAAGTAGGTACCACTAGAGGTTTGCCAATGGGAGTGAAAGTTAAATTAGAGATAAATTAATGAAATATTTAATACTGACTGCAAGATATGGCTTTTGCATTTTCCCAAATGAGGCTCCTTTGAAAGGTGTATTGATTAAACCATGTGCATTATCATACTCGTGTTCATAGCAAACTCAAATGGCTTATCAAAGTTTTTATATAATTATAAAGCCCCTGCACATTTTTATAGTTATGATAGACTCTTGAATGTGTTTTATTTATAAATGTGAAGATTTAGTGCCTTACATGCAAAAAATATCACCAAGGAAAGGAAAATACACCAATGTATAATGACAACATTCACAACAGAGTTTAGTTTTGTACTAAGTGTTTGGTAAGTAGTCTTTTATTTGTGTTTTGTTTATAATAAGAATTATATTGACTCAGTTGCTGGCGTAACTGCATCTTATTTTAGCAAAGCTCATGTTCGCTTTCCTAGGAACCCCACAGACTGTTTTCCACCGCAGAGCAAGCCAGCTTCTGACACTCTTTCTTCTTATGTACTTATGTGAACAGGGGTGGATTTGCTGAGGACATGAGAAGGCCACAGCTATATTAGGAGCCTCATCTGAGGATTGTGCCAGGTGAATATATCTGTGCTCACAGAACCTTCATGCTGCTCTTCAGCATTTAAATGTGACCTGAGACACGGCAAGCCAAATAAATGCCTCTTTCAGATTTGCGTTGCTGCTATGCTTTTATGCTCTTAAGAATAATACCAATAAGAGGTTTAGTGGAATCCACAAATTTTTTGGTACGTGTTGCAAAAAAAACCCCTCTGTTCTTAAGATGGAGGACCTCAAAAAGCGGTATAAGCTGAGCTGTGTTCAGAATGGGTTCTCAGTAAACTAAAAAATAGAAAGTTTTGTCAACAAGAATTTGTCTAAAACTTTGCCTCACTTCAAGTCTTAGATGCCTGACTTTGGTATGCAGGCCAGGACATTCATCCACTTATGATTACAACTCACACTTCTGTACAAACAGGTAAGAGTAATTTTTTTTTCCTAACCCAGAGCATAGTGATGCCTATCTGTTAGGCAGCACACTGGTGACTAAGAGACCTTGCTTTATGACCAGCGCATGACTCTGCAAACTAGCTGTTATACGATTTGAGGGAGAGGGGAGCCCTGGGATTGCTCATTTATTTATATCAACATAAATCAGAATCCAAACTCTCCATCTTTAGGCAGACAGGCTACAGATGTACATTTATTTTTGCTTGCTCTTTCCAGTAAGTTTTTCTGCACTCTGATTAGGCAGCCCAATGTGCAGGAGTTTCTGGAATTCAGTTTTGGACCCAGGTATCTGAAGCCTAAAGAAGTCCTACTTAAGTAGGACTCTTCAGAACTCTTCAGTTCTTCTTTTCAGATCTGGGTGCCTAAATATCTTACTTTTTTTGTACTCAGTGATTTAGTAAAGAACACAGTGAAAATTTGGAGTGAATTCAGAGATATAGGTAGTGCTTCCTGCATCTTAGCCTTGTCTTTAACATGTAGTCTTTTTCTTGTTTTTACATAGAACTCCAACAATCTCACTGCTCTGAATAGGGGATTTTTTTTTTTTTTTTTTTTTTGCAATGAACTATCATACAGCACAATTACAGTTAGTATAAACAAGTACGTGCTGGCAAAACGAAGAACAGTTTGTGGCCTGCTTTTATAAACAGCCACAAAGGGAGGTCCCAGGTTATAACACTTGTTGATTTAAAATAAAAGTATTCCGTTAACAAAGCATTGAATAAAATGAACTCATGTTTAAACAACTGATATTCCTGAATAAATCAGCAATAACTGAAAATAATGTTGGCCTGGGAGTCTTTCAGAGTAAATCCCTCAAGAAATATTGCCTAGAATAGTTATTTCTACTCACGAATACCATAAAAAATTAGGACACCTCATGAGGCAGTGAAGATGCAGTGTTTTAATCATTTTCACCCGTGACACGGCACAACAAATTCCCTAGTGTTGCTTGCATTTGAAGTGATATGTAATCTGTTGATGGGTATGAATCCATACTCCTTCATCGTATTAGCACCCTTTGTATGGTCATGTTAATTATCCTAAAATCTGACCATACTGGGCACTGAACAAACATGGAATCTGTGTGTAAGACAGTACACAGAGAAAGACGGAATTGGAAACAACAGGCTTGTCCTGGGCTCAGCCTAGCATGTAGTGGAGAGACTGAGGGAGGTGGGGGGAGACATGCAGATGTTTATGCAAAATATTCAGGGAGCTCATCCAAAGTGGGAAAGCAGTGCAGAAAAACTGCGACAGTGCTTGTTTGAAAACTTGGCAAGTGGATGATTGACAAGCAATGAAAAGGAAACTTGTCCTACATAGAACAAGAGAAAACAAATAGAACTAGGACACTAAAAGCTGCAGAACTTAAAATAATCAACTCGTGTTTGAGGCGACAAAGAACCAGACAAGGGAGACATTGGAAGAGAGGTCAGAGGTTTGGAGGAGAGCAAACACAATCTAGCTGAAAGTTGGAGTCCAGGTCTGTAGCAGAATTCTTCATGAATATTGCTGTGGCAAAAACACATTTGCCAAGACTGAAGAAAAGCCATGAGTGACGAGGTCCAGGAGACTTTAAACTTTGTGGACATCTTGGAAAGGAGATAACCTATGATACAACTCCATGACATTTTGCAAGCAGACAAGAATGATCCAAGCTGGTCATTAATGAGGCACAGGTTAGAGAATACTTTAGCAAAATGGTCACAGAAATCCATGGGTCGTGATGGGATGCTCCCATGAGTGCTGAGGGAGTTGACGACATTGCAAAGCCACTCTTGATTCTCTTTGAATGATCAAAGCAATTGGAGACATGCTTGAGGACTGAAGGACTTCTGTCTTCAAAAAGGGCAAGAAAGAGGACCCAGGGAACTACAGGCTGGTCAGCCTCACCTCGATCCCTGGGGAGGTGATGAAGCAACTAGTCCTGGAAACCATTTCTAGTCACATGAAGGACAACGAAGTCAACAGGACCAGTCACCATGGATTCACCAAGGGCAAGTCATGCTTGACCAACCGGATAAACTTCTATGATGAAATGATTGGCTTGGCAGATGAGGGGAGAGCAGTGGATAATGTCTTCCTGGACTTCAGTAAAGCTTTTTTGATGGTGTGTCCCATAACATCTCATACAATAGCCCTGCTGGAGCAGGGGGAGTAGATCAGATGACCTCCAGAGGTCTCTTTTGACCTCAACTGTTCTGTGAGTCTGTGAAGTCAAAAGACTTTGATGAAGGACAGGGTATATCATCTGAGGCATAGAACTATGCATCTTCTGAGACATGGCCACCTTTGATTCAGATAAAATTGAAAATACAGTTGTCTGCAAAATACTGCATAGGTTACACTAAAAAAAAAGTAGGATTAAATATAACTTCAGTCTCAAAAATCTACCATACATACCTCTACACTTAAACAATGTCATTTGACAGCATAATAAAGTATAATAAACATAACATTTGTAAATCAAAGGCACATTTCTCTGAATTTGTTTTTCTTTTTCTAGTATATTTAGAAGTGTGTTCCTTTAAAAGATTATCAATATCTAACTGAATTCACTGCGGTCTGAGAGGTGTATAAGACAATATAATGATTAAATGCAACCTCAGTACTAATTACCTCCTGAATGCATTTTCTGCTACATACCATGTTTCATCAGGTTTGAAAGGCTTTACTCTAGAACACTGAATGCCATTTGTAAAGGTGAAATTTTAATTTTATCCATTTGTAAGTTTGTTTATCCAGTCTACACTCACAATTGTGCTAATTAATACACCAGGGCAAAAGAATGTTTTTTGTGTCCCACACAAATGCCGGAGCTAATGAAAAAGTTTCTCAGCACCAATAAGAACAAAGAGATCTATTAATTTTCTTCTACAATATTTAAAATCCTTTTAAAAAATATTCAACTCTAAAAAATAGTATAGTTTTTAATTACTTTTGCTGAAGTTGTACAGTATTTCTAAATAGTCCAAAAGTTCCAACAAATTATAATAATTACATACATACTCGCATCGCAACCTTTTTGCCCAGATTGCTGCTACTTTCTTGGCATTTCAGGGCATTAATCAACACATTTTCTCATTGAAAGCATCTGTCATGCTTTGTTGTTTGTTCCTCTCATGTTGTTGTCCCATTCTTTGCATACTCTTGAATGACTTTTTATGAGGTCCAATATAGGATTAAAAACTTCATTCATTTACAGAACACAATTTTATTATATTTCTACTGCACAGTAAAGGACTGCAGAGCAATGAGACGAAGTTAGAGACGAAACTCTACTTGGGTTTGTAAAACAGTCATTGGCTTTTGGTTCTTTGTTCAGAGAGGAATATAAATCCAAAATTCTTTACAAAGGTGAAAATAAGAGAAGGCTATTTAAATTTGTGAAATATCATTGTATGATGGAACTGAAACATAGATTCATAATATAACTGTGTTAACAGCTGGAATTCAGTGATCTGAATCTGCATGTTGCTGATCTTCAAAGTCCCAACCTCTCTGCTATTTCTTAGGTGCAAACACTGTCCTCCAAAAGCTATGTTTTGCAGGTATCATACTATCTATGCTATTTTATGTGCCATGGGATTACACCTTTCTGTAAAACTTCCACTTAGCTGTAAAGGGTTAACAGATGTTTAATAGATGTTATATGGTGCAGAGCCCAGCAGGTGAACAGCAGTGACTCTGATATCCCTCTAGTGCTGGATTCATAACAATTTATAATACAACCTATTCATGTCCATAACATGTTCACAGTAATTCTTTTACTAAGGCTCATTACCTATTGACCAGCATTGGGTTTTTTTGCAGACTCAGGATGTGATAATTTAGGTATAACCATCTGTTTTCTCTCTTCAGAAATATACTCCCATCTGGGTACTTCTTGATTCTTATGCTGGAGATGTTTCATTCAATTTCTTAGCTATTATTTCCCTTTCCTCTGCTGTTTCTCACTGCATAAGGCTGGCATGGCTGGTAGAAGAGTCTTCAGCAGCATTTGGCTTGCAATATTTGTCAAATTCATACAGGCTGGTTCCTGGGTTTATGCTAGTGCAGCAGTATCTGTCAGTACAGACTGAACAGGTCAGACAACAAGATCAATTCCGCTTCCTGACATTTACAGGAAAATTAGTAGGCAATGTGGCAAAACAGAAGTATCTACCTATTCACAGTCAGCTAATGGGAATAAGCAAGAGCAAGAGGCTGGTTCCACCATTGTATTCTTAGTGGTAGAATGTGCAGAGGCATATGTAAGGACATTACAAGATTCAGAGGAAAAATTACAATTCAGAGTTATTACGTCTGAGACATGATGTCTCCTGAGGTTACTCATAGATTTTCCTTGTTAAATGCGACCTCTTACTCATATCTGCATTTAAAATGTGAATCTAATCCTAAGTACCCTGTATTTGTTCTTGTATGCCTAGTATTTTAACCTTTGACTTAAATCCAGATGTGGTTTGATATGAATGAACAAATGGGATCTCTGATCACAGCCCAATCTACCTCCTTGCATTTGTAAATTCCTTTGCCTCCCACTTATTGACAGAACAATTACATCAGGATTGGGAGTTTCCTGCTAACTCCATCATCATCCAGGAGACTACTGTGAGCTGGTTCTTCTTTTATCCCACTGTACCCTCAGGCTGGAAGGATGACATATCATCACAGCTCCCTTTTAAGTGGTGACAGTGTAATCCCATAGCATGACAATACCCCATCACTCAGATTTTCAGAACAGTATCAATGGAACTGAACCACTGCCTCCCCATAGCCAAGTGTTCCAGGGGAACCCCTCTAAAACAGCTAGGCTGGTCATCTCAGCACTGATTTAATTCTTGGGTTTAGCTTCTTCCAAGCAAGGTGTATAATATCAAGACTAGCAGCTAAGACAGAGACATTATTACCATCCATTCCCAAACTGAACAGTTGAGAGTTTATGATAATCTGACCATTGGCATTTGGGAAAAGCACCAAGGAGGTGGCCCCATGTAATGCCCACTATGTAGCTAAGTAGCCTACATAAGGCAAAGTCCTCAAACATTTCAGGGCCACCGCTCAACACCATTTCAGTCAGCCCACGCCTTTAGTCTTACTGTCCTCAACTTCAGACAGTACGACATTGCTGTTGGGCCATAGTCATATATTAGTATTCCTGTTGTAATTCTCAGACAATGAGATGGCTGTGCTTGAGGAAGCTGCACAGACCTTCTATAACCTTCAGCACTGAAGCGGTGAGTTACCACACTTTGCACTAATGTACCAATGTAAAGGGATGACCTTTTCTAGTCAGGGCGATCCTGTCCCGGACCAGAAATTTGCCCACAGGCACTGCTATTGCCTGCCGTTACTGGCATGTACTGGTCTTATTCAGTTTATGAGCCCTTCTTTGCAATTAACAGCTTTGAGCCCTTTTTTCCCTCAGTAAGTCTGCGTGTGACCTCCTTAGGAACCCAATATACTCACAGACTGGATTTTTCCAAACAGCTTTCTTCCGTTTCTAGTCTTCTGCCAGTACTGTATTCTCCAGATGGGCCCCTTTACAGTTTTACATTCCCAATTTTCGCTGGAGTTAATTTCTTCCCTGCTATACAGGGCTTATAGACCCATCACTCCACAAAATGGTAATTTTACTGTAAACTGTATTAATATACTTTGCTTATGAAGATGTCAAGATCTATAACATCTATTATTTTTCTCTCTTTTATTAAACCAATTATTATGTCAAAGAAGAAAATCAGATTAATTTTTCAAGAACAAATCATTCTTGGATTTTACTAATTTTCCAGATATTTGTAGGTTGCTTAGTAATATGTTCAAGTATCTTTTAAGTCAACAAAACAATGAAGATTGGTTAATAATTTCCAGAGACCTCTAACATTCCTTCCATCTGATCCCCAAAGTCAGAGACAAGTTCTACACTAGAGCTGCTTTAGTTTTCTAGGATCTTATGCATTCTCCACTGGCTCCCCAAAATAACCACTACACCTTTTGTCAAGTTCCTTAAGTATTCCAGAGTGAATTTCATCAGGCTTTGCTAACTTGAAGTAATATAATCTAAATGTTCTTTCTCTGTTGGAGCCTATGTTTCCTCCTTATTGAAATAATCACGCAGGTCACAATTAGCCTTTTTTTTATGTATGCAGACAGATGCAAAAAAAAAGTCTTTAAATATTACAGCCTTTCTTCTGCATTTCACTTATTAGAGAATGGTCAGGGTTGGAACGGACCTCTGGACATCATCTAGTCCAAGCCCCCTGCCACAGCAGGGACACCTACAGCAGTTGCACAGGACGACATCCAGGTGGGTTTTGAATGTCTCCAGTGTGGGAGACTCCACAACCTCTCTGGGCAGCCTGTGCCAGTGCTCTGCCACCCTCAAAGTAAAGAAGTTCCTCCTCATGTTAAGATGGAACTTCCTATGTTCAAGTTTGTGCCCATTACCTCTTGTCCTATCACTGGCCACCACTGAAAAAAGACTCTTCTCATCTACCTGGCAGCCTCCCCTTAAGTATTTATAAGTATTGATAAGATCCCATCTCAGTCTTCTTTTCTCCAGACTAAAAAGACCCCAAGTCCCTCAGCCTTTCCTCATAAGAAAGATGTTCCAATCCCCTAATCATCTTCGTAGCCCTTTGCTGGACCCTCTCCAGCAGTTCCCTGTCCTTCTTGAACCGGGAAGCCCAGAACTGGACACAGTACTCCAGATGTGGCCTCACCAGGGCAGAGTAGAGGGGGAGGATGACCTCCCTCGACCTGCTGGCCACACTCTGCTTGATGCACCCCAGGATGCCATTGGCCTTCTTGGCCACCAGGGCAACTTGCTGGCTCATGGTCATCCTGTTGTCCACCAGGACTCCCAGGTCCCTTTCCACAGAGCTGCTCTCCAGCAGGTCAGCCCCCAACCTGTACTGATGCATGGGGTTATTCCTCCCCAGATGCAGGACCCTACACTTGCCTTTGTTGAATTTCATCAGGCTTTTCTCTGCCCAACTCTCCAGCTTGTCCAGGGCACGCTGTATGGCAGCACAGCCTTCAGGCGTGTCAGCCACCCCTCCCAGTTTTGTGTCATCAGCAAACTTGCTCATGGTACACGCTATCCCTTCATCCAGGTCATTGATGAATATATTGAACAGGACTGGACCCAGTACTGACCCCTGAGGGACACCACTTGTTCCTGACCTCCAACTAGACTCTGCACCACTAACCACAACCCTCTGAGCTCTGTCAGCCACTGTTCAATCCACCCCACTGTCCATTCATCTAACCCACACTTCCTAAGCTTGCCTGTGAGGATGATGTGGGAGACAGTGTCGAAAGCCTTGCTGAAGTCAAGGTAGACAACATGCACTGCCCTCCCTCATCCACCCATCCAGTCATGCCATTGTAGAAGGCTATCACATTAGTCAGGCATGACTTCCCCTTGGTGAATCCATGTTGACTACTTCTTTTCCTCCAGGTGCTTGGAGATGATGCCCAGAAGAAGCTGTTCCATCATCTTTCTAGGGGTGGAGATGAGGCTGACCAGCCTGTAGTTTCCCAGATCATCCTTCTTGCCCTTTGTTCTCCAGGACCTATCAAAGATGATGGAGAGTGGCCCAGCAATGACTTCCGCCAGCTCCCTCAGCACTTGCAGGTGCATCCCATCAGGCCCCATGGACTTGTGGGTATCCAGTTTAATTAATTGTTCTCTAACTTGTTCCTCTTCAACCAAGGGAAAGTTTTCCTTCCTCCAGACTTTCTCTGTTACCTGCAAGGTCTGGGACTCCCGAGAGCTGGCCCGAGCAGTGAAGACAGAAGCAAAGAAGGCATTCAGCAACTCCACCTTCTCTGCATCGTCTGTCACCACAGCACCCGTCTCGTTCAACAGCGGGCCCACATTTTCCCTGGTTTTCCTTTTGCCTCCTATATACTTAAAGAAACCCTTCTTATTGGTCTTGACATCCCTCGCCAGGTTCAATTCCAAGGCCACTTTGGCTTTCCTCATTTCTTCCCTGCACACCCTGACAGCATTCTTATACTCATCCCAAGTCATCAGCCCCCTCTTCCACACACTGTAAACTCCCTTCTTCCACCTGAGCTTTTTCAGAAGATCCCTGCTCAGCCATGCAGGTCTTCTGCTTCCCTTGCCTGATTTCTTGCTCTTAGGGATGCACCGATCCTGAGCTTGGAGGAAGTGATGCTTAAATATCAGCCAGCTCTCTTGAGCCCCCTTACCCTTTAGAGCCCTCTCCCAAGGGATTTCTCCCAGCAGTTCCTTGAAGAGCTCAAACTTAGCCCTCCTGAAGTCTAAGGTTTCAAGGCTACTTGTCATTTTGTGCATACTGCACTTAATCCTGGACTCTATCTTCTCATGATCACTGCAGCCAAGTCTGCCCCCAACCTTAACATCCTCCACCAGTCCCTCTTTGTCAGTTTGTCACAATGACCACACTGCCTTCTTCTACTACCCCAGATCATTGTGCGTTAATACCCTCCAAGGAAAGGGACTATACTGAGATTTCTAGATAAACACTTCCTTCTTTATCTACACTAAAGCAGTTTATCTTTGTAAACTGTTTGATAGTGTTGGGGTTTTTTTTATATTGGTTCTTTTGATAATTACCCTGCATTCCTGAGCTGCTTTCTGATCTACCTTAATATTTATTCCCTAAATATCCTGCACAACAATTCCCTAAATAATGAATACATTTTATTGTCCTTATTCCTTGTTCTCCATTGCTTGTGAAGCCTGAGCTGTTTCTAAGAGATGTTTTTGGATAAAGAGAAAAATAAGAAACTTTCATCCCAGCTTATGAGGATACATCAGATACCCGGTACTAAAGCACAATATTGCATCCTTCTGACACTTACACTACTTGGCATCTTAGAGGAAAAAAAAACCACAGTAGTGCAGTAAATGTTTGTTGTGGAGACCTAGGAGGTAGTATAAGTATTCTAACGATCCCTTAAAAACTGCTGGAGATCAGCTTCTAATAAAAAGGAATTTTCCACCTTTCTAGAGGCTCCTTCAAGCAGTCTTACCCATCTATGCATTACTGTCTTGCAAGACCATTACCCTTTATGTGCAATAAAAAAGACCAAAATTTAAAATTTACATTAAAGAAATTGTGCAATTATATATTGTAAAGTGCTGTTTACATTCTTATTTACATTGATCTAAATTGTCTGGTTTTAAATGTTCACCTTCACCATAGTTTTAGATTATGCTGCAGGATGGGTGAACATTGCAACTCACATGATATTAAAGAGGTTTGTCTGCATTAGGATTTTTTCCCTTCCTTACCTCAAACTTTCTATTACTCAAATCTCTGAAAATGTTAATCAAATAATAATTTAATCTTACATTTTACTCTAAGAAATAGCTTGGAACAGTTGTTTGCGGGTTTGTTTAGTGACATCTACAACTTCCACAGGCATCACAGATTTGGGGGAGGGTTTAGTGGCAAGTTTTAGTAGATGGTATGTTTTTTTAAAAAAAGATTGAAATTTGTTTGCTGTTATAGGATCAAGTGATATTCCTTAATAGAAACAGATCTTTATGATCAACAAATGTATCTGGGATGGTCTTAACATAGTAGAAGTCATCTTGTGGGAAGCATATGCTTTCAGGTACATCTATTCAAAACCATTCCTGCACTGTAGCAGTTGAAAACTTCGATAACTAGAAGCACATCTTGTTTTGGCACAGCATCAATGAATGTCTTTTGTTGGCTATAGAACAATTTTATCATTCTTGGCAGTGGAAGCTGTTATTGCCTACTGAAGGTACCTTTGAGGAAAACAGAAGTAATTTGGCACTGATTGGATTTTGAGTGGAACTATAGGTGGACCTTTTTTCAGCATAAATACCATTCCTTTTTAACTTTCTTTCCTTTGTTGTCACATAAAACTAAGCCACAGTTGGGGTGAGCAAAGGACTTAAGACTGGTTTGTTAAGATTTTGGAGTGTCTTCTGTGAGAACTTTTTAAATGATGAAAATTTCAGAGAAGACAGCAGTGTAGTCATTGCCTAGAAAAATAATTCCCTGTTTCTTTATCAGTACTTTTTTATGGCAAGCCCTTGTACTCTGGTCAACAACTTCAGTATTAAATCATCAGAATCACAGTTTGTAGGTGCTTTAGGTACTAAAATTGTTGTGTTGATTGGCATCTTCACTAGTAATACTATTGAGAACATCTGAAGTAAGCTTTGATAACATTGCTTCCAGCACAGACACACATGACTGAAGATATGAACATACCACCTTAGTTTAAAAAATGTTCCACTCTTGATTGTGTGTAGCCTACAGGTACCTTTTTTTGTTTATGTGGCAAAATACAGTACAGTAAGCCCTAGAAAACACACTTCTCTCTGGGATAGTTTCAAAAAATCCTCAGAACAGATCTGCTTTTACCTTTCACTCACTTGAAATGAGAAAGTAAAACAGAAGGTATACCAATCCTCTCCAGCTAGACCATGCTAGTCTACAAAGAAAGAGAAGATGAGAAAGTAGAGAAAAAGAAGCAAACAGAAATCTAGTAAAATGGTAAAGCCATAAACATTTAAGAAATATCTCTCTCTGCTACCTTTTTTATTTGTTTCTGTACAGAAACAAATTTTGGACTTTCTCAAGCAAGAAGAATCCCAGCACACCTCAGTATTTAAACTGATTACGCAGCTTTGCTGTGTGTACTAAGCTATATCTTCTCTCATGGACCCATCAAGCTGGTAAAGGAGTATGTGAGGATAGTCAGTTAGCCATTATTCCAGATGAACTAACATTTTACGTGACTTGTAAAATGCTTCTGAAGGAAGAATAAGAAGAATCATAAATGTGTTGTCAATATCATAGCATATATCTGAATTTATTTTCTTGCAGAAATGTTTTCGGCTCTTAGAATTTGGTCTTATAATGTGTATGATACTATAGTCATAATCCACCAATAGGTTGGCGCTGGAAACTCCAGCTGGTTTCAACATCAGTTCACCTCTATTAAAGTGCAGGACTATGCTTGTTACTGAGCCTTAGTAGGTCAAGACCTTTGGTTTAAAGAAGAAAACACAGAGAAATAAAGATAATGTGACCATGTAAACCGTCACTTTAAAGTCTCATTCCTGACTTTCCTGATTCCGAGTTTACTGCCCCTATCAGGCAGCTAGCTTTTGCTGAACTGACCGCTATAACTGGAACAAACCAGGCTCTTGGCTGTGTCTACGGGTTGTGGGGAGCCGGCCACGAGGTGCTGGGTGTGCAGTCTGCGCTAGCAGCACGCTAGCTTCCCAGGCAGAGCCCACCCAGTGCTGTTCACCGAGCCGCTCATGCACACCGACATTCCTCTGAAAAGCTGTTTGGTTGTGTTTTGAACAGTTGTTGCTTTTATAAAATGTAGGCAGACTGCAGGATTGGTCCTGACTACAACCCTAGCTGAAATATTTCCATACTTACGATTAAATATATATACAAATGCCTTTTTTGACAGGGTTATAAAGACCTATATGTTGTAGGACTAAACCCCAATCCCAGGATATTGGTTTTCAAACACATTTTGCACATCCTGAAGAATTCAATAATAATAACATGCTATGCTAGTGACACCAGCTATATATCATTCATTATTTCTCGTTGAACCTTATTTCATAGAAACACTTTTATGAAACTCATCCTTCTAACCCCACAACTGCAAGTCACATTTAATGTCTTCACTGTTGTGAAATAGAAAAAAATTGGTTTATGATCTGAAGAAATATCAGTTTTATAGAAGTTATACAGGGATTTTTCTTAACAAATTTGCTTCTAAAGGTCCACTGAAATGAATCAAGTACCCAGATTCTTGCCAATGATTTCAATAAGAATATTTATAACTGTTCAGTAAAAAGAATATAGAGTAGCTACTTGACTTCAGCCTAGAAAAGTTGCATCTTTATCTAACACTTATTACTGTAAAAAAGCACTAATTTAATTTAATTGGCAGTGCTGGTAGGATGACTTCATAGTGTGATTCTTCAAGGCACAAACCAAGCATTTTTAAAAGTTGGGTTTTTTTATTTCCTTGTTAAAAATATATAGTCCTTCAGATCAACGCATACAAAGTTTTGAGATCAAAAGTAGCAGTAAATTTTGTCTTTATGTTTCCATTCTAACCAGTCTCCCAAAACTACATGATGGCCAGCGTCCTATATGATAACTACAAAACACGTAACAGAATCCTTTTTTTTTTTTTCAAGGAAAAGCACCAGTGAAGAGCCTACAGATATATACATTACATGCACTGTGAATAAATAACTCTCTAAGCCTATAGAGAAACATGGGCTAATTCGTTAGCTGTGTAAGTTAATAAACATAGTGCCTCCACTGGTTGTGAAGATGAGGAACATGCATCACTCACAGAACAATTTTTGTATATATATAAAATTAAGATCAGCTCAAAAACTGCATGAAAGGTTTTTTTACAGGAAAAAGAAATTAACTCATTGTTCTGTGTATAATAACTAATGATCACACATAGAGATGACCATATTTTACATAAAATGAAGTCTTAATTTCACTACTACGGTAAATAATGTCCTAGAAAAACAAATCTATAAATCAAAAAAGTGTACCAGTTTTTATCAAAGGGTCATTCATATTTTTCAAAGAGCAAACATTTCCACTGTATCTGTTTGTGAAACATAGTAAGTTGTTTAGCAAGTTTGTAAAACCATTTTTGGGGTTTTCATTCTAATTTATTTTAACAAAGATCACTATAGTTTGCATTGTAAATAGTGTAATGTGAAATGCATAAAAACCTAAAAGTATAAAACATCAGAATAGCTTTTTGTGTTGTTGTTTTTCTTAAAGAGCATGTTTTCTAGTTAAATGGTACATTTATAAGCAAGTGAACATTTAGCCATCTTAATCCATTTGCATTCTGTTGAGATAAGTTATCAGTAGTTCAGTAATTGAATTTCTTTCTAATTCATACGGAGTCTGCCTGCAGGGGACACATTAAGTGCTAGGCTCAAAATTACATAAACTTTACAACGTTCTGCTAGAAACCAAATAACAGAAAGCCAAAACAAACACACACACACACCAGAGCTTTGAGAGAATTGAATTTTATAGTGTTTTCAGGGTGGGGGAGGGGTGTGAGTGGCAAGTTTATTCTTGAGATTCGAGTTACCCTGTTTACCAAACTGTGCTAAAAGCTGTTTAAAATCCCCATCAGCATCGGTATAGACATGATACTGATGGTCTTCTAAATCAGAGGTAATGACTCTGTAGACCAGCACAACATAACTACTTTGATGGAGCGATGGGTCTGGAATACCACCCTTTCCACTGTGGTTAGCTTGCCTAACGGCCAACAAAAGCAGGTCATCAAACATCTTGTGCGGGGAATGGATATATAAAAGGATAGATACCTACACAGACACAGTTCCACAGAAAATGCGGATGTCTACAGTACTACAGCCTAAGGCCACTATTTCTTAAGTGTAGCTATGTAAAATAGCTTAGATGAATATCCATGTCAGACTCTCAGCTGTATTGAACGGTGTTGGCATGTCTCTCACCAGTACGATCACATCATTTAATGCTATTTGTGGATCCTGCCTTTTGAGTAAACCATCACTGGAATTGTAAAAGAAATATTAATCCAGCTTCTCCACTTCTCCCCCACTCCACACCCACATCCAGGACTCCATAAGCAGCGTGCTGCACCAAGCAGAAGCCGTAATGTTAACGTGCACATCCAAAAGCTATTAATTCCTGCTTAATTGTGTGAGCATCACTTATCCTCGCCCTGTATTCCTCCAGTGATGGCAATTCAACTTGTTTGACACTACACACAAGGTGTTACTGCTGCTGATTTCAAACCCATGATAACGTATATGAAAGGTTGTTGTCTGTGAAGGTGATCATACTTGGATGGCATCCAACAGTTTACAAAGCTGACGTGGACCCACACTGTAATTGGGCAGGTAACTCCTGTTGGCTTATTGCTGGTATTTCTGTTTGTTTTTAAGATTTAGTGACAAAATACCACATTTAGGTTCACCAACATAGAACCGGGAATGACTACTGGGTAAATTTAGAATCTACATTAATGAAAGTGTTCTCCAACCTGAATAGTCAGAAGAGAAAGGAGAGGAGTTTTTTCCTGGTTTTGATAGCTCCTTCAAACCCCCTTGAACACCAGGAAGAAGGGGTGGAGAGACTGTGACCTTAACACATCTCCCAGACGAAATTTGACTGGCCCTGATCAGTACTTTCATAGCAATAAGCTTCATTGCTTCCAGTAGAACAAAGCAGCTATGCTTAAATATATGGTATTGCCAGCATTTAAATGTTATGGATCAGAGATGTGATACGTCACCCTTCGATCACATCACAACCATCTGTCAACTTCAGTTTTTCTCATTTGCAGTTGTCTGTTGAGAAATACTGGACTCCCACTCCTACTCTTCTGTGAAAATCCCTGGCTGAGGTATCTGGAAGTCATTCTCAGTCTGTGCTGTGATGAATAGCACTGTGATGCAGACAGTGTACACATCCGTGCATCGGCTGCAAAAGGGCTTAGGGATTTAGAGCCATGGATATTTTAATAAAAGCGTCTTTCTCCTTACTTCCTCTGCCACCCCAAGCACTTTTGTCATATAGAACAAAAGCAAGATTCTTCATCTCTTGTAAAAAAAGTATCAAAAAGTTATGGCATTGCAAGAGCCCTAGTGTAGGACACATGTTTTTTTTTTTTTTATCCCAGTAAATATTTGCAAGCAGGAATGTGAGTGAGACGATTCTTTACTTTCTTCTAATAAAAACAAGTGGTAAGCATAGATTCTTTAGATGTCAAATGCCGCTTTCCTAAAGGGCTGCTACTGCTCATCCTTGCAACATCTCCAACAAATATTATTCAACGGACAAGTCATGGATTCAGTGAGAATAAGCTGCAAAGGAAAGCACATGGAATATGACCAATAATAAACATAATGCATTAAAGAGAAATGCTTTTGAAACTTTAAGTGTGTGGTTCCTGTGAACTTCTATGATCTTTCCTAGAACACAAATCTCTGTTGTTTTTCCACTTCTGTCAAAAAACAGAGCTGAAGCACACTGCACCTCAAGTTTCTAAGACAAGTGTTATCTGTCCCTGAACCTAGACTGAAAACATACACTTCTCTAGCATGATATTTCCATCACCTCTACAGAGTAAATAGGCTGAACCATTGACCCTTCTGCAATATTTTAACCATATATTAGATATTTATGGTTTAATTTCTCCAGCTCACTGTAACCCAAACTAAATAGTACCTTAAGAAATTAAAGATAAATGGTACCCTTTAGAGTAGCAAAGGTTGTATAAGAGCCTCAGTACTAATCATTATAGCTGCAGAAATGTGAGACAAATGTGGGTTGGTGTAAGGGATAGAGAAGCCTACAGAGACACAACAAATCAGTAAACCAAATTAAAGCTGTTAACTAGATATTGATGAGCTGGTTTGTCAGTTATTGTCGAAGGATTGTGAGTGAAGAATCACTGAATACGTTGCTATATCTGAGAACAGGAAAATGAAGCTTGTGGGGTTTTACTGCCAGTGATACAAATTTAGCTGTTTACAATTTATAAATTACACTGATTTTTCTTTATATTTTCCTTAGTCGTAAAGCCCATAACTCAGACTGATTCATTTTAATGAATGAATTCTACATGACTACAAAGGACCCTAATTTTTTTTAGACTCATGGACTGAGCATTACTCATTATACTTGTTTGTTCAGTGTGGCTTTGTTTTTCACAACATTTGAATTACCATTCACTTAGATTGCTCCTAGAGTTAATCTACTGCATCTAGTAGGTTGCAGATCCATTTGAAATAATTACCCATCTATTTCTAGCCTTGATGTTTTCCTCTGAATTCCTTTAAAAAGAGAAAGAGAGATCATATTTTCAGGTCAGTTGTTTAGTCTGAATAGAATGGAAGACTAAGTGGTCTGGATCAAGATGACAGTAACTGGAATATGAGTACTGATTCTCCTCTTGTTTACATTGACAAAACTAATAAAGACTGTGCAAAATTGGCAACAGAAAAGCCTGAAAATCTTGATTTTATAGAGGATTTGAGAATATTTCTAGGGAAGTTAAAGGACAGGGATTGACCTAAGGAGCGATGGGAACCAGGCATAACATCACCCGTAAGAAAGTGTAACTAGCAAAGATTCTCAAATCATGCTGTGTGGGAAACTATTAATGGGACATATGGCTATGCACTATATATGTGCAGCCTTTGTGGCTTGAAGCTTACCTAAACCAGGGATTCTCAGTAGTGTGGTGGGTCACTCAGAACTACGTGCACACCACAACTTTGCAAGAAATTATACAGAAAGGTCTCTCCAACTTAAGGTATCTGCGTAATTCTATGGTGGACATTAAACAGCACAACACAAATTGGGAAAATTATGCAATTGGCAGGCTTTGTCTTGGAAGGCATTAGTGAATTATTAGAAAAGGATATAAGGAAAAAGCAAAGCACTGATCCCATCAGTACATAAGACCTCAATGAGGAAAAGAAAGACAATATAAAAGACGTATTTTGTGCAGAACTTGAAAATGGGCTCCTCTGAATTTAAAGTCTCAAAAACATGCCATAGAAGTTGCCTGTATGGACTTTAGTGATGACAGAGGAAAGGAAGATATGTGGAAATAAACAATAGGCAGTGAATGCTTTCATAGTGTAACTAGCAACAGTAAAATCAGATTAATATAATTTCATCATCTCTGAAGACTCTGTGATGAGCACTATGTATTTTCATAACAGCATAAACAGGCATAATTGGATACCTACATCCAAGTTCACCAATCAGCTTAGCCATCCTCTCATTAGTGCAAGACACATGAGTAATGTCCAAAATTATCATCGTGTCAGAATCTAAGGAGACTTAATTACGATTAGGATTAATATCCTGTAAGAGAAACAGTAGGTGTATGTTTCTGTAAGTCCTGTTATATTATAGAACAGAGTGAAACAGGTGAACCAAAGACAGAATATAGAATTTCTGAGGAATTCAAAACCTAATCAGAAATAACAGTAATTAGAAATAGATTTGAAAGTGTAGAAGATTGTCCTTCAATGCTTAGGGAGAAAGTTAATACCTAGTGGAGATGATCAGAGACATGGCAAACATGAGAGAATCTCAGTAACTCAGAGTAAAACAACTAGACATTTCTTGATTGTAGGAAAGTAATTAAGAGTCAGCTTGCAAAAGGACAGCGTACCTTTCACATCAAGCCTTTTGATGGAGAAGAAAAATTGCAAAGAAAACCAAAACTCCATCTCAACACTCAGGATCTGAAAAGCAGGTACTGACTTTTTTTTCAGGAAAATATTAAGAGAGGGAGAAAAAAACAGAGTCAAATACTTTTTACAAATTACTTTCACGAAGTTAGAGCTTAAGAAAAATTCCTGAAGTCTTGATAGGAGGAAGTCCTACAGCTGTTTTTGAGAGAAGGGGAGAAAAGTGAAATATAACCATAGTGAAGTGTCCCATCTCATTATATTCTACAGAGTTTCAACCTTTCACTTTTTACTTACTTACTCCTTGTCTTGGCTGTTTATTTGTAGAATTATATGGGGATAAGAAAGGCACGTTATAAATACAAGTGAGGGTGGAAGAAGGAAGTTCACAAGAGGTGGAAAAGGGGGCTGACTACTTCGGATGAGTATAAGAAGGCTGTCAGGGTGTGCAGGGAAGAAATGAGGAAAGCCAAGGCAGCCTTGGAATTGAACCTGGTGAGGGATGTCAAGACCAATAGGAAGGGTTTCTTTAAGTATGTAGGAGGCAAAAGGAAAACCAGGGAAAATGTGGGCCTGCTGTTGAACGAGACGGGTGCTGTGGTGACAGACGATGCAGAGAAGGTGGAGTTGCTGAATGCCTTCTTTGCTTCTGTCTTCACTGCTCGGGCCAGCTCTCGGGAGTCCCAGACCTTGCAGGTAACAGAGAAAGTCTGGAGGAAGGAAAACTTTCCCTTGGTTGAAGAGGAACAAGTTAGAGAACAATTAATTAAACTGGATACCCACAAGTCCATGGGGCCTGATGGGATGCACCCGCGAGTGCTGAGGGAGCTGGCGGAAGTCATTGCTGGGCCACTCTCCATCATATTTGAAAGGTCCTGGAGAACTGGTGAGGTGCCTGAGGACTGGAGGAAAGCCAATGTCACTTCAGTCTTCAAAAAGGGCAAGAAGGATGACCCGGGAAACTACAGGCCAGTCAGCCTCACCTCCATCCCTGGAAAGATGATGGAACAGCTTCTTCTGGGCATCATCTCCAAGCATCTGGAGGAAAAGAATCATAGAATCATAGAATGGTTTAGGTTGGAAGGGACCTTGAAGATCATCGAGTTCCAATGCCCCTGCCATAGGCAGGGACACCTCCCACTAGACCAGGTAGCCCAAGGCCACGTCCAGCCTGGCCTTGAACACCTCCAGGGACAGAGCTTCAACAACCTCTCTGGGCAACCTGTTCCAGTGCCTTACTACCCTTAAAGTGAAAAAATTCTTCTTAATGTTTAATCTAAACCTGCCCTCTTCCAGCTTAAAGCCGTTCCCCCTCATCCTATCACTACATGCCCTAGTAAAAAGTCCTTCCCCAGCTCTCCTGCAGGCCCCCTTTAGGTACTGGAAAGCCGCAATAAGATCTCCTCGGAGATTTCTCTTCTCCAGGCTGAACAGCCCCAACTCTCTCAGCCTCTCCTCATAGGAGAGGTGCTCCAGCCCTCGCATCATCCTCGTGGCTCTCCTCTGGACGCGCTTCAGCAGGTCCATCTCCTTCTTATGTTGGGGACTCCACAGCTGGATGCAGTACTCCAGGGGGGTCTCACGAGAGCGGAGTAGAGGGGCAGAATCACCTTCCTTGACCTGCTGGCCACACTTCTTTTGATGCAGCCCAGGATATGGTTGGCCTTCTGGGCTGCAATCGCACATTGCTTGCTCATGTCGAGCTTCTCATCAATCATCACACCCAGGTCCTTCTCCACAGGGCTGCTCTCCAGCCATTCCCTGCCCGAGCCTGTATTTGTGCTTGGGATTGCCCCGACCCAGATGTAGGACCTTGCACTTGGCCTTGTTGAACTGCATGAGGTTGGCCTGCGCGCACCTCTCCAGCCTGTCCAGGTCCCTCTGGATGGCATCCTTCCCCTCCAGCGTGTCTGCCTCGCCAAACAGCTTGGTATCATCAGCAAACTTGCTGAGGGTGCACTCTACCTCACTGTCCATGTCGCTAACAAAGATGTTGAATAGTACAGGTCCCAGTACCAACCCCTGAGGAACGCCACTCGTCACTGCTCTCCACTTGGACACCGAGCCGTTGACCGCAACTTTTTGAGTGCGACCGTCCAGCCAGTTCTTTATCCACCGAGTGGTCCATTTGTCGAATCCATGTCTCTTCAATTTAGAGACCAGGATATCGTGTGGGACAGTGTCAAACGCTTTGCACAAGTCCAGGTAGATGACATCAGTAGATCTCCCCTTGTCCACTGCCGCTGTAACCCCTTCGTAGAAGGCCACCAAATTTGTCAGGCATGACTTGCCCTTGGTGAAGCCATGTTGGCTCTCGCCAATCACCTCCTTGTTTTCTATGTGCCTCAGCAGAGTTTCCAGGAGGATCTGCTCCATGATCTTGCCAGGCACAGAGGTGAGACTGACTGGCCTGTAGTTCTCCGGGTCTTCCTTGTTTCCCTTTTTGAAAATAGGGGTTATGTTTCCCCTTTTCCAGTTGGCAGGAACCTCGCCAGACTGCCACGACTTCTCAAATATGATGGCTAGTGGCTCAGCGACTTGATTTGCCAGTTCCCTCAGGACCCGCGGATGTATCTCATCAGGTCCCATGGACTTGTGCACCTTCAGGTTCCTCAGGTGGTCTCTCACTTTATCTTCATCTACAGTGGGCAGTGCTCCATTTTCCCAATCCTCTCCTTTGCATTCTGCGTCTTGGGCAGTGCAGCTGCTGTCCTTGTCTGTGAACACTGAGGCAAAAAAGTCATTGAGTACCTCAGCTCTGTCGCTGTCCCGGGTAACCAGTTCTTGCATTTCCTTCCGGAGAGGGCCTACATTTTCCCCAGTCTTTCTTTTCTCACTAACATACCGATAGAAGGATTTTTTGTTTGTCTTAATGTCCCTGGCCAGATTTAGTTCTAACTGGGCTTTAGCTTGCCAAACTGTCATCAGCAAACTTGCTGAGGGTGCACTCTACCCCACTGTCCATGTCGCTGACAAAGATGTTGAACAGTACAGGTCCAGCACTGACCCCTGAGGAACGCCACTCGTCACTGCTCTCCACTTGGACACCGAGCCATTGACCGCAACTCCTTGAATGCAACCATCCAGCCAGTTCTTTATCCACCGAGTGGTCCATTTATCGAATCCACGTCTCTTCAATTTAGAGACCAGGATATCGTGTGGGACAGCGTCAAGCGCTTTGCACAAGAAGGTTATCAGAAGTAGTCAACATGGATTCACCAAGGGGAAGTCATGCCTGACTACAGCCTTCTACTATAGCCTTCTACAATGGCATGACTGGATGGGTGGATGAGGGAGGGCAGTGCATGTTGTCTACCTTGACTTCAGCAAGGCTTTCAACACTGTCTCCCACATCATCCTCACAGACAAGCTTAGGAAGTGTGGGTTAGATGAATGGACAGTGGGGTGGATTGAACAGTGGCTGACAGAGCTCAGAGGGTTGTAGTTAGTGGTGCAGAATCTAGTTGGAGGTCAGAAACAAGTAGTGTCTCTCAGGGGCCAGTACTGGGTCCAGTCCTGTTCAATATATTCATCAATGACCTGGATGAAGGGATAGAGTGTACCATCAGCAAGTTTGCTGATGATACAAAACTGGGAGGGGTGGCTGACACACTGGAAGGCTGTGCCACCATATAGCGTGACCTGGACAGGCTGGAGAGTTGGGCAGAGAAAAGCCTGATGAAATTCAACAAAGGCAAGTGTAGGGTACTGCATCTGGGGAGGAATAACCCCATGCATCAGTACAGGTTGGGGGCTGACCTCTTGGAGAGCAGCTGTGTGGAAAGGGACCTGGGAGTCCTGGTGGACAACAGGATGACCATGAGCCAGCAAGGTGCCCTGGTGGTCAAGAAGGCCAATGGCATCCTGGGGTGCATCAAGCAGAGTGTGGCCAGCAAGTCGAGGGAGGTCATCCTCCCCCTCTACTCTGCCTTGGTGAGGCCACATCTGGAGTACTGTGTCCAGTTCTGGGCTCCCCGGTTCAAGGACAGGGAACTGCTGGAGAGGGTCCAGCAAAGAGCTACGAAGATGATTAGGGGATTGGAGCATCTTTCTTATGAGGAAAGGCTGAGGGACTTGGGGCTTTTTAGTCTAGAAAAAAGAAGACTGAGATGGGATCTTATCAATACTTATAAATACTTAAGGGGAGGGTGCCAGGTAGAGGAGAAGAGTCTTTTTTCAGTGGTGCCCAGTGACAGGACAAGAGGTAACGGGCACAAACTTGAACATAGGAAGTTCCATCTTAACATGAGGAGGAACTTCTTTACTTTGAGGGTGGCAGAGCACTGGAAAAGGCTGCCCAGAGAGGTTGTGGAGTCTCCCACACTGGAGACATTCAAAACCCGACTGGATGTCGTCCTGTGCAACCTGCTGTAGATGTCCCTGCTGTGGCAGGAGGGTTGGACTTAGATGATCTCCAGAAGTCCCTTCCAACCCTGACCATTCTGTGATTCTGTGAATTTCAGTAGGATAGGTTTGTATCTAATATACTAGACAGTTGAGGGAAAGACACATTTTATACAAAACATGACCCAGTAGCTCTGAATATGAACTGGTGTAAACAACAGTGAAAATGGTATTAAAATATATTAAGGCAAGTTTGCCACAATATTTCTGTTAAGATTACTGACCTGTATCTGTTACAAAATTACAAATAGTCCTCTAGATAGCTAGGTTACACCTTCACTAAGACATCTCCCTGGTCATTAAAACAAAATAATTGCACTAAAAAATACTAAAAGTAAACTAAAAAGAATATATTCCCGTGTCAAAAAACATATTGCAACCAAAGGAAGAACCTTTATAGGGCTCTTTCTTTGTAAGTAACATTACTATTACTAGACAGATATCAAAGGTACGTGGTCAAGGTAGTAATGCATGCACACACATCTAAGAAATAATTTCTGCATCAATGAACTCCCAGTGACCCTTAAATGAGATACTGTGTAGAGTGAATGATTGCAGAATGATATCAGAAGCCTTGGAAGCACAAAGCAGCAGCACAGGAGCCAGGACTGTCAACATAGATGGCCACTTATTGATCAGTCTAAAAGCAACCTGGGAAGACACTGGTTTTAGAGCACAACAGAAGCAATGCCCATGGCTTAATTGTGCTGATGAAGTCGTTAGCAGGCTCTCAGAAGGGCGTGTATCCTGAACAGTGATGAGAGAAAACAGGAATCTCCAGCTGAAGGGGACTTTATGGCTTGAAGAATGGGGAAGGAAATCAGGAACTTTCTCTCAAATCCTTTGTTAGCAACTGTCCAGGGATCACATAACTTAATCACATCCAGAACTGTATATCGGTCTATGAAAACTGCCCATAACTCATCGTCTGTACAAGTCTGCAACAAAACCCACTGCTTGTGCTGTCTCCCTACTTCAGAATCGGGTACCAAGAGCAGATCACTCTGCTAATCTGTACCATACACCTACACATGCGAGTGTTGTCTTATTATCATCAAAGGGAATTGCATTTTCAGATTTGGCCTGAAGTATTTCTGATTGTGTTTGACTTCTCTGGTCATCCCCTTTGAGGACTGGCTGTTAAACGTGGATGCAATGGTCAGGCTATAATTTTTCTTTCTATTTTTCAGATGCTAGCTTTCAATGCTCCGATAAACTGTAGGTATTGCAAGATTGAAAAGTCCAACCTGCTATTTCACTGGAAATAAGAAATTACTGTATAACGCTGTTTGGTAAAAATTGTATTAAGATGATATAGGAGTAGTTTCCAACACTAATGCTGAAGTGTGTATTGTATTATAAGCTCAACTGTACCTTCTTCTTAAAACTCTCGTTAAAAAGGTTATTTCTACCTCAGATATTGCCTTCTTGAACTGTGACAGCAAAAATTATTTTACCCACATTTAAAGTGATTTGGAAAAGCTGTTTTTGACACAGAGGCCTCAAGAAAAGGTGCTGCTCATCTTGTTCAAAATTTCCTCTAAAACTTTTCTAACCTGGTCTATCTCAAAAGCAGCTTATCTTAGGAACTGGAAATGAAGGTTATTTGAAAAATATGTTGAGGTTTAGCATACAGGGCCATTCTTCAGAAGCAGGAAAGTTTGTATGAGAAGTTATTTACTAGTAAACCAGAAATGTCAGAATAAAGTATCAAACACCAACATAGCATATCAGTATTTGAACTTCCATATTCAAAGCTAAAAGGCAATGTGTGTAGAGCAATGCCTCATCTCTCACTGTGAGCTATGTCTAATCCCCCTGGCATTTTAGAAAGCTGATTTATTTGATTACCTAGGTTACATACATGTTTTGCACCAGGAGATGCTGGTTCATTATGATTCCAATAAGAAAGGCACCCAGGCTGTGTAGCAAAGTATACCTTAAAATGCCATTTATTGGAGCTAAAACTATAAAGAAATAGAGGATACTATTGATAATCCTATATCCCTTCAGATGCTAGAAACCCTGAGTTGGGCAACACTGAACAGACCTCCAACCAGGGCACGGCCTGCTGTGCAGATCCCATCCATGGCAAGGCAACCTCATTTTGGTCTTTTGAGCTCTTATAGGATTTTCTTAAGAGAAAAATATTCTAGTTGTCATTTCTACTGTCAAACAAAAAACTTTTCACCTGATAACTTGTTGCTGCCCTTTTAGATAAAGGAAAGCCATGCAGGTGGTGTAATTGCTGGTACTGGGTGAGAGCTGCCTGGAGACTAAATTTAGCCTGTGGCCAAGGGATACACACAAGCACAACCCTGGCCTGGGGGCCACGCTGTGTGTGGAGCACAGCACAGCACAGCACAGCACTGACACAGGCTAACAGTTATGGGGACCACTAACTCCGTAATGTACAATAGTCTGCCAGTCAGGATCACAGCAACACGAATTATTAATTTTGAGTGAAAATAGAAAGGAGGAACAACCTTTTTGAACATGTGGTCTTCATTGACTTGACCAAAGCTGGACAACTAATCTTGGAAAAGTCCAAGTCTAGAAAACTAGTTCCTTGTTTTCCACTTTAGAACACAACAGAACTAAAATTTTTTGCACTTATTTAAGCAGCAGAGTTGTTTGACATTTAACTTGACTAAAATTATATGTTCACAGGTGTGTAATAAACTACAAAAAACTTTGACCGAGAAAGCAAGCCCTGCAGTGCTCAGATTACCATTTCTCATCATGTTACCTTACTCAAATAGATTCATGGTTAGTTAACTAAATAGGAACACGGAGTATAGCATCGGCAGGTACCAACAGACTATTCCTCTTTCCATTTAATTCACTACTATCTGATAATTAAAAAAATACTCATAAAGGCAGTTTTACTACAGCTTTGTACTTAGTTCACACTAAAGTTAATTTCTAGGCTTGTTTGTTGTGATATGTTATCTGCTTGGGAAGGTTGGGGGTTTGTGGTTCTGGTTTGGTTTCCTCAGTTTGTTAAGTCACAAAATACTTAATAATCCTCTGTACCCTGGTATGGTTCAAATCATTGACTTAAGAGAGGCACTCTTTAGCTATGCGACACTGACATGAAAAGTATCCTCTTAATTTTCTTGCTGAAACATATTTGTGGTAGAAAGACTTCATACAGCTCTACAGTTTATGAATTACTGCACTGTTTCCATGGATACTTCTCGTCTCAATACAGGCACAAGTAGTATCATTAAAGTTAAAGTTGAATTCCCCAACAATATCACAACTAGACGTTTTCATATTCTGACACCCCCATGATTAAATTTGAATAAGCTACTTGAAATGGAAAGGAAGTTTCCAGAATGTTAAATTAAAGCAGGTTAAAAAAGCTACCCTTCTCCTCACCTCCAAAAAAAAAAAAAAAAATTCACTTTAGCTTATGGTCTGTAACAATCTTTAAACCATGGTCCTAACTAGGAAAGATGATTCAATAAAGTAGCACCGTGCTATTGTGCTTCTCTGATTATTTTTTTTCACTATCTACCTGCTAAATATACTTTGTACGATTTGGCGTTAGCTACATAATTGCATACACACTGAACAGCAGAGCTGAATATTTCCCTAGGTCAGAATAATTCTTTGCTGCTACCAAATTTTCTCCATCGCTTCTCTCTAAAGTTGTCAGTGCGGGGAAGGAATGCAGGTAGCAGACCTTTTAAGAAGAATGTGATGCAATCTGTTATCTCCGACATGGCAGAGCAGTGCTGACTGGCGCCAGTCGGGGTGGCCCTTCAAAGCCGTTGAGGGTATAAATATCTGACTCACCTCTTTTCCTGCTTTCCAACAGAAGCTATTCACAAATGAGAAAGATGTCCCGTGTGTGTAAGTGTGTGTGGGAAGGGGGTTGGTTTTGTCTTCCAGCTGCCAGTCCTGCACACCCACTCCACACTCCCAGAGTCAGCTAGTTTTTACCTCCTCCAGTGCCTACGTTTTGCCAGTCACATTTTGCAGCGTGCTACATGTACACAAACCCTTTATTGTCACAATACCTGAATACTTTTGTTGTCAGCAGAGAGCTTTCACGGAGCAAAGAGGCTGGAGCACAATAAAGAATTGTGACTGCATATTAATGCAACACTAAGCTGGCCTGAAAAATACAAAGCATAACTGTTGCAGCTGAAGTGATGGGTGCTTAAGAGGATGATTGATAAAATGCTAGATAATGGACTAATGAGCAACCTGTGTATTGTCCGGCAGTGAATTAGCAAGGATCCACATAAAGACACCAGTGATATTGTACAATGAGGATGTGCATGATGGAAAACATTATTTACATAGCATTTGAAGACATCTCAAGTGAACTTAATGCCAAAGTGCTGCTAGCACTGAGAGCCTCGGTATCTGTTTGACTTTTGGCTAAATCAATTAGTAAGTCAATAAAAGCATAAATGTTTCATGGCAGAAGACAACCTTTAGGAAATAGATGGCACAACACACAAAGGCCTGTTAAACTTAATTGATTAAAGATGCATAGGCACAAGGAAGCCATGGGCTCATTTCTCTGAGGCTGGTCTGCAGGAGAACTGGATCTTACCAAATGTTGTTTTGCCACTGGTACGTTGTGTTTTGCTTTTATTGCCTGAATAAAGATGCCTACATATAAAATTCAATCTTGAGTTGTAGTTCCTATGATACCCAGGTATAATTATGAACTCGGAGAGAGACAAGATCTGTTTAGAGTAATGCAACACATTCCATAGGAAATTATAGAATAATTTTCAAAGGAAAGCCGTACAGGAAAATGTATTTTTATTTTTTAATTGGGATTTCATCTTTCATTTTGTTTCTTTTTGTTCTCTTCCTTATCAACCAAGCTTGGTAACAGCTCCAAATCTCTTACTGGACTGACAACAATGCAAATAATTTCTCTTCACTGCTGACTTGACACATCAGCCTTTCATTCTGTTTTTTTCAAGTCTCTTTAAACTGGAAGCAGACTGGCTCCCTTTTCTCTGAGCATGAGATAATGTTTTAGGAGCAATCTTCAGGCACTTACCCCTGCATATGCTAGGTCAGACATTCATCAAACTGCCTAGCTATATTAACTTCCATAGCACCATACTAACCTACCTTAACCACATACATGGTCCCACTGCATCGCTGGAGGTAAGTATATAAACTTAATTCTCCAAGGGGTCAGTTGAAGGTGTGATACTAAAAATTGTGTTTGATTTGTGCTCTTCCAGCAAGCACGTGACTGCAGTTCTGCCTGATATTGCTGTGACCATAATCCTTAACTCCTAGTGGTAGGTCACCTCCTTAAAACTAACAGAACTGGCTAACTTGTCATGACAAGACACGGTCAAAGACATGGCTCCAGCACCCTGGAATAAATAAGATCTAGCTGACTTGTACACAGCATTTGAGAGAGCAAGTGTCTTTTCCTTGAGAAAGTTATTGGTAAAAAGAACCTGAGGGGAAAAAACCCCACAAACGATACCATGCTGTCTAACAATATTCTTCCCCTTCTCAATAATAGATTAAAATCTTAATTATCTGTTTAAGATTACTCCCCGTTCAACCTCCACAGTATTTCCTGTAACCTCTAATGCAATTTTAAATAGGTTTCTTTCTCTTCTAGGCTTTCTTTTTCCTTACACTGTTACTTTGCCACTTTTTGAGATCCTTTGTATCCTGGGCAAAAGTCTGGTTGAGTACTTGTTGAACACCTTCCTCCCACAAAACAGAGTTGCAGCTGTTCTGTTCTCAGGTGTTTTCAATACTCCCCAATTTAACAGTTATAATTCCAAAGAAAAGCTATTCTAAAATGAGTTAGTACAAAAAAAGGACTCGATACAAAGCCAGAAGCTCTGAGAACATCCTTCTCTCTCATTCAGACTTCTGTTACTTTCTGAGAGAAAATCAAAGCTATGAAAAATCAAATTTGAAAAGAAATAGTACAAGAAGCAGTTATAGATTAAGTTCATATAAAATGCTATTGCCATGTATTTACTTTGTTAATTTGCTGTATAATACTTGTGTTACCAGTATCATGACTGAGTATCACGAGCTGAAGATGATTTCACCTGAGGATCCACACTGATCCATTGATTTTTACCCAAAGACATTACATTTCTAGATACGCCATCTCTTTGTGTGCATCTGTACATGAGAGCTGTTGAAGGTTTCGTTTGCTGAGATTTACAATATAGAAAACTAGATCTTCTCCTGCACCACTGGTGGTTTTGCTACTGGCTTTAACAGACGGTCAGTCACAGGGAATAAGCCTTACAGTCAGATGACAGTAAAAAGCTAAGTTTACCTGTTCCTCCTTTTAACAAAGTGCAAACAGTATGTGATGTAACATAAAATCTCTCAGTAAACAAAACCACAAAATAGAGATTGTGTTACCTCCTGAAATGGAGGTAAATGAATAAACAACATTCAATAGCCTCACAGGTGGTAGGATTATTCTGCTTCTTACCAAGTATCTCCCAGTCACCGCTAGGACCACAGTGGATCATACGATCTTGCCTTCAGGTCAGTCCCATCTGGGGAATCCCCATTTCAACAGAAACAACCCATATGTAGCTCAGATAAGCATACATACAGTTTTCAAAGTGCCAAAATGCCGAATGAGGACTACGATTTTCAGGGGATCCTGTGTAGATTTGGATTCTGTGTAGATCTGGAGTACAATGTAGACTCAAGTGCCTTTTCAGAGTTTAAGAAAATCCCATCCTGTATACTCAGGAAGACTTCTAGGAAGCCTTTCAACAGCTTCACTTGACCATGATGCCACTGTCCCCATCAGGGTTCATGCAAAAGAAAGCAAGTGCCACTGTCAGCTCTCAGAAATTGAAAGGGACTGTAATTAATAGCAATAATCCTTCCATGATTTTAATAATTCAGAAAGGCTGAATTTCCAGTGTTTATTTCAGCTTTTTTATAATCATAACATCTGTAAATAATAGCTAGGCACTGAGTTTAGACTGGAATATTGCGTCATATTTCTTTGCAACTTAAGTATTTCATTATATTCTAATATATATATTATATTCAAATTGTGCTCTAATTTAGAGGATTTATACGCTTGATAAAGTGATGACACATGAATACAATCCTCTCCACTAAGCCACCAGTTGATCTTCTAAAGTAGAGGTTTGAAAGCATCAAGCCTTCTCAGCTACAGACATTCCAAACCCAGATTTCTCTCCTTTTTCCAAACTTCATCTTAGAGGTCAGGCTTCCACTTCAGCTAAAGTGAATGTTTTTCCACTGCTATCAGCAGCATCATTTTTCCATAGGTGCAAGAAAATGTTCCATATATTCTTATTCCTTTAGAATATGATGTTTCCAAGGTAACTGTACCCAGGAGATGTACTAATAGCAAAAAGTGGAAAATAATGTAACTTCTATTTTAAAATTACTTTTCTAAAGGGAAAAGGAATTGCATTCCCACAAACTTTTTCCTTTGTAACTCTGTCAGTCTCTTTAACAAAATCAAAGAATTCAAAATTTAATGCTGAGGCTTTATATATAATCATGTTGGCAACAGATAGAGAGGATGTATTGGGATGTATTGTATTATAGTGTTAAGCGTTAGCTCAAAAGAAAGAAATTGGGTAAAACTTAGTTATGCTTTATGGATGGTCAAAATGTTTCAGATAAAATAAGATCCAGCACAAACTTCTGTCCCACTGTCAAACCAAACCTGCACACACATTTTTTTTAATAAAGTTTACGTTTTAATTGCTGTTAGAAACTGTTTTAAAAGTCCTAGAGAATATTTCAGTAAAAAATCGAAAACCTAGCTGGAAAATAAAATATAATTTAGAACTCCGTCACTCAACTTTATGAAAGTTTGTGCTCGATTGCCTCATGAGAGCTTAAGACAATCACGTCAGCCAAGATTTCCAGTAGAGTTAGCTATCCTATGGTACCTAAAAGCACATACAAACTAAACAACTACAAATGCAATTACTTATGCAAACATTTACTCAATTGCTTTAGGGAAACATGACTTTTTATGCATACAATCACAGTACTCGTCTTATACTACAAGTCTTTAAATACAACCTACTGCAAATTCTTAGGATTTGGTAAAATGACAAATTCCTCAGATTAGAGGATTTGGGGGGATCCATGCTAGTAAGCAGTTTAACTTAACAGTATATAAAATTATCACATTTTTAGTGAAATCCTAAGAGAGAATTAAAATAGGCAAAATGTGGACTGCAAAATAAATGTTTTTTAATAGCTTCTATGACAATGATTGACCACTTTTAAAAAAAGATAAGAAAAATGACTAGCATCTTCAAAAGGAAGGCAGTAGAAATCCAACAGCTGAATCAGTGCACTAGACTAAACATTTTGCACATATTATAATAAGGACTATGGGTACTAAATGAACTTTGGCAGAAGGAAGAAAATGATCTACTGGTTATTTATTGACTTGTCTCATTCTGTGATGCACAATATTGAAGTATATTAAAAACATGATATTTTAGTTGTTTGATATTCACACATTTGTTGTTTGAAATATCCATCTGAAGCTGGTAACAGAATAAATTGGATTCAGCTTTCAATTTCAACCAGAAACATGAAAACATAGCCTTAGATCTATAGGAGCTCTACATACCTGTCACATAATAAGAAGACACATTAGGTTGTTAAACAAAATATTTAACAGCTAAGAAGATACAATGTTTTAGTTTCCCTCATTCCCTTTTCAGTCTGATCCACTGCTATTTACTATGTTTGCCCGAAATACAAGTTTCCAACAGAGGTCTTTACGGCAGGTGAACACAAGCTAAGAACCAGTGTCAAGCAGTCTGACGGTAAGCTGTGGCTCACATTTCATTGTAACACAGAGGAGGAAAACAAGCCACATTTTGATGTCAGCCCCTGTCATATATCTCCACTGTGACATGACGCTATGCTGACTCACTCAGCACTGCTGAAGTGCGGTGCCGTAGGTCCGTCATTTAAATACAGCAACAAACTGCTGAGTCTAAGCCACTGTGCAAGCAGAATTAATTTTTTTCAACTGAGATATCACACTTAACAGCCTAAACAGAAACTATAGTCAAGCTAGACAGAAAATGATGCATTATAAAGCATTTCCTACAAAGGAGTTGAAACACACATTGGTTTTGGCTCACAAAGATCCTTCTTGGTAGACTAGATTTTACTGCTTTTGCCCTGATGTTCGGGAGTCTGACAAATATTTACAACCCAGGCATTTCCAAGAATATGTGATAAAAGCAGTGCAACAAATGTCCAAGAAAATGATTCAGTATTACATTTTTAAACCACGGAGACTGTTAGTGTAAAAATCCTAAGAAAACAATATATCCAGTCAGACATGATACATAGAGGAGGAAATTAATTGTACATAAGCTAGGGGGCTAAATGTTTGCATCCCAGATTCTTACGAAAACATAGGTATTGCGAAAGTGATGCGCAAGGGCAATCCAAGGCAATCAGAACAGCAGTGAGTAGGAGGGTCGCAGTGTTAGCTGTTCTTTGTTGTGGTCTACAGAGACAACCATACAATTTACATTAACATCATGGGCTCGCAGGAGAACGAAATTCTTTTTTAAATAACAAAAAGGCGTAAATAACAAATAGGCATAAATAACAAAAGGCAGTAACAAAAAGGCATGAATTAATTGTAACCTGAGATTTTAGGCACAAGGAAAAAATAAATTTAAAGACAAAAGGCAGAAGGGAAAAAGGAAGCAGGAGAGACATGCACCAAACTGGCATGTTCGTGCATGGGTGGTGAAGCGATGTGTGCCAAATATAGACTATGGACTAGTGTTTAGAAGATCTTCAGGGCATGTCTCATCAGGCACGCTGAGTCTCCATGATCAGGATGCTCCATGATCAGGATGTTCCCGCTGCAGCTGGCAATAAAATCCCCAGGCAACATCATAAAAGCTCCTTTGCCACTTTCAAGTGTGCAGCCATTCCCCTTGTTCTCAGATTAGGAAAAATTTGACCTCTTGCTCTACATCTGTAAGTCACACATTATTTTACTCTGCCGTGTTCCCTGCTTTCTCTGTCCTTCCTTCAAAGCCCGACTCCAAACCAGAAAATTGTCTCAACCTTTCCCCTCAGGATATCATTGCCAAACTATGACGTCCTTGTGCACACACATAATTTCACTGGAAGAATAAGAATGCATCAACGATTCACATGAGGCTCTAATATCATATCATTGTATTACTTAAACATCATGATATTTAGCTCCCCTTCCCAAAGGAATAAAAGATTACAATTCTTTATCCATACTAACATCATTTTTTTCCTGAGTTGTTACATTTAATCTTGATCCCAGCAGTTTCTAAGTAATTCCTACCACTTTTTACAATCCGCTGCACCATAAAGATTCATCTGCCACTTGTTAATTTTTCTACCTCTGTCCCCCTTGAAATCTTTCATGGTCTTCCCTAATCCTAACAATTAGCAGCTATGCATTACCAACTCTTTCATCACTCCAGTTAATGTACTTTCCATATAAGTAACACACACCCTTAACTCCTTAAACCCCATCAATCTCTAACAGGGTTGTATGCAAATAGCTTAACTTACTGCAGCCATCAGACTGCTTTAATGCATGCTAGAAATGGGATCAGCAGGAAAACCAACTGTTTCAAGATATAACTATATTCTATATCACCCTTTGTGACCAAAATCCAACCAAAATAATACAATGTTATAGGTAATCACTGAAACATAATACTCTACTTAAAAATTCTTTGTACCAAGTTTCTACGCCTTTTTCAGCTCTTTCACCTAGCACCTTACTTGAACTCGCCCTGCTGCCACTAGTACTCAGATCCTCCACCATATCGGCAATGGTGGTGGCAGCAGCAGTGAGTGACATGCAGTAAGGCATGGCCATGAGTCCCCTTCCTCAGAGAACCACTCAGAAAAAAAGTCCTTTCTACAAGTCCTGTGGACAATGTAGGTGATGGAAGAAAAACTGTCCATTACTGAAATCCAAAGTGGTATAATTCTATATGCAGAAAATCCTCTTACACTACTTAAAGTCTGTTTTCACCACTTGTTATTAGTCTTTATCAGAGACTTGACATAGTCTTTCCAAATGTCTGTAAAAGATGGGGTTGCTGTAAGATTATATTAGAAAGTAGACACAAATTGATTAGTTTCCCTGTTGTAATGGAATTGTCAAGTAACTGGAGCATCCATATTGGTATCAGAGCTGCCATTGAGCTTGTCATTGCTCATAAGAGTATGTATAAATGTTTGGCTTTAATCAGACATGGACATTTTTTTAAATTACTTGATATCAAGTATCAATGAAATCAGTAACAGAGATCCTCATCTTCTAGCTGAAAGTTTGGGCAAGTCTCCAGACACATATTATTCTCAGACCAAAAAAGAAATTAAGTTGATCTAGCACAAGAGGTAACAATTATTTATTTAAATTACAGATTTTTAGAGGTGTTTACCCTGCTACATATCATGAGCAACCTGTCAGCTAGCCTGTCTATGTTTCACCAACCAAATGAACAGTGACAGAAAAAAAATATCAAAAGCTTTCACATTGAGAAAGTTAAGCATCATCTGAAGCCAGCTATTTTGTAAAACAGAAGTACTATAACGTACAAGTAATATTAATGTATAAAATAAATTATTCACTTTGTAACTGAACATGATTCAATAATTCTGCAAGGGGTCTTCATTAAGAACAGAAAATAAATAGCAATGTATTTTACTCTTCTTCAAGCACTTTAAAATGAACCTTTTCCACACTATCAGGTTAATGGGAGATCAGTTGGAAATATCACTTACTCTTTGATGAAACTAGCATCATTTTGAAAACTGGTCCTCAATCCAAAAAGTAAACTCCCAAAACTTTAAGACTAACCCAGAAAGCACACAGACCAGTGTATGCACATGCTATTAAAAACAAAAACATGTAATTCTACTTGTACTCAAAACTGCGAAGAGCAAAGGTCTCCTGCAAAGATGCTTGTCCAGAATCAAGACACATAGAGCTCACAGGGCCCTGAAAAGGCCATCTAGTTAATTTTGTTGCTCCTTGTGTTTTGCAACTGTATTTTGTGTGCTCAAAACTCTCCCCTTGTGTTTCCTCATTCTCTTTTTTTTTTTCCTTGGTTAAATTACTCCAACTCTTTCACTCTCTGCACACAGTTTATGCACTGTTTATTCTCTCTGCTCTCCCACACACACTCTGTGGTGTGCTGCCTCAACCTGGATGCTCCACTCTTACTGATATCTCACCAAACTGGGTAGAGAAGAAAACAACTTTTTGTGTCAGAGAAATCCCTTTGGTTGTGCCTGTTGCTTATTGCAATGGCACAATGCTGTTGACTTGCAGTCAGACTAGCTAGAAACTCCATGTCCTTTCCCACAAAACTTACCACTTGTTCTCCAAAAAGAACTTGTGCAGCTGATTACCATTGCTTAAAAGTAAGATTGCGCTTATCCATATTACACTAATCCAGTGTCATAATTTTTTTCTTATTATTTTCCAAGAATATTTCAAATTCAAGATCTGTCCTCTAATGTGTTTATACCCTTAACAAGAATCTTCTTTATTCCATTATTTATGTCTTTCCTATGGTCCTAAAAATTACCCTCCCAGAATGCATTGGATTTTTTTTTTTCTTTTTGGACAGTAAATCCCTGATAAGATCCCTTTGAGTACAGTTAATCAATGAGTTTTACTTTTACCTTCTAATAGTTTCATCTAGACTATGCTTCCCTAGTTTATTTATGAAGATGTCAAAAGAGACAGATACCTCTTACATTCAAGATGAATGACTTCTATGGCTTTGTAACTCACAGCAATGCCTGTTAATCTGTCAAAAGGAAATTAGCTGGTTTTTGGCAAATCCATGTTTCTTTGCAACCCTCCAGGTGCTTGCAAATAGTCTGATTATTTTTAGAGATTGAAGTTGAGTGGTTTGATCTAAAATTTCTTACCTTGGTTCTCCCTTCCACCCCTATATTTCCCTCCTCACTGTATTCCAGTACTTCTACTTTATTTTGGAAGATAAGAGTCCTCAAAGATAGCAGCTGACAATTCTGAGATGGCCTCAGTCATTTCTTTCAGTTGATCATGCCCAATGTATAACACGTCATCAGCCTTTCCATTGTGTGGGATTTGTCATGCCTCATACTTTGATAACAGCCACTGCCACAAAAATTAAAGATATTTTTGAAGTCACACACATTTTTGAACTCTGAATCCACCAATATCAGTTCATAGTGAATTTTTCATTTTCTGAAATAAAACAAAGTAATGTCATACTTTGAAATAAATCCTTCTCTTTCTATTTAAAATTAATTAATACCCATACTGTCTTCCTGTGTGTGTAATAAAACAGGTACTCAGAGACAGTAAGAATAAGATACAGGAGGCTGAATTTTCTAATCTTTGGGTGAATTTAGGGTCACAAAAGGTATCTGAGATTTTTTTTCTGTACAATGAAAAAAACCTTACTGCAGTACCTTCTTCCTTTGCTAGGGTAAAAGGCTGGAGTAAAAAGGAGGTCAATAGCCCCCTGGGGTGGAGCACAGACAGAAAGGCAGAACAACTCTCCAGACTGTGTTGTTACGCCTGATAAGCTGAGACATAATTTTGGGGTTGACAGGGACCTTATAGGTCTTCCCATCTTCCTGATTCCCCAAGCGGACCAGCCCATGCACCTCCCACCTCCAAGACCACCACCACCACAACCTCCCATTCTTTGTTTTCCACAGTAATGACCCCTATGTACACGGAAAGGAATCAACTGCTGGAATGACTGGATGCTTGGTAAAGCAGAACCGTGGGAGGATGTACCATGGAGACTCTTGCACCAGGGCCTAAAGCCCACTCTTGACCTTTGGAGTTAAGATTATGCAATCTATAACACATCAGTGACATCTAGGCAGATTTACTTAAAGAACAAAATATCAGGTCTAGAAAATGCAGGAACAGGGACAAAGCTGTTACTGCACTGTAGTATAAGAAATTCTCTTTAAAGCATTTGGTACACGTGGAAAATTCAAAGGGCAAGCTTATAATTTAGGTTTCATTTTCAGTGGATACCGAATTTGAGGTGGTGCATAAAGTAATCACTGAGACTATGGAAATGATTATGCAAAAAACTACAACACTCCCCTTTTTTTTCCTTTGATATTTATGATATCTATGAATGCATTCATTATATCCAAATACTCACTTTCTAGTTTACTCAGAAAGTTAATTATGCTCCCTGCATATATTGTTCGTTCTTGATTATTTGATGCTTGTCAATTATGGTGAGCAAGTGGCCCTCTAAGCCACCCGGATCTTCATCCCTGACTGGATGACTGAAACTTGTAAACAGAATCTTCTACCATCTAAACAAAACAAAACCTTTTACAATTTAAAAAAGACAAAAAAATCATGACAGGTCACACAAATTTAGATTGTTCTTGGATTTTTTGCCATTGTTGTGATTCAAAAACAAAACATAGTTCATCTGCATTAACATGAATAAGTAGAAACCAGAGAAAACCCTGTTTTCTGAAATGTTTATTAGTTAAAAAAAACACCCTATGTCATTCATAGAGTTACCTGTCTGGCTCCAGCAGCACCCTCACACTCCCAAGACACATAAGAGTTGAAGGCGTATACATTTTGGCATTACATTTATGCAGAATTTACGAATATAGTTTGGAATTTCAGAGAGCTAAATTCAAAAGCAGAAGGATAATCAGATCCAAAAGTACAGTCTGTGCTTCTTGCACATTAGATTGCATCTTGATTTCTATTAAAACCGAGCATCTAATCAACAGGATAACTTAACCCCACCAGAAGACCTCATGTACTTCATTATTCTTCAGAACTTTACAGAAGTATGGATGATACCTGTTAAATTTCTCACATTTGAAATGGTAGATAAAACATATTTTCAAAAGAGTATTTTTAATAAAACCAAAGGGGAAATACCTATTGAGTTTTCTATGTTACTGTTACACCTCCCTTGCCTTTATATCTTCTTTAGATGCCATCTAAACTAAGAGTCCTGTAATTTCAGCATTTCCATCTGTAGATAGTAGGAAATAATTTCAACTTTTACACACATTCTGGTTGAGATATTCAGCAATAGTGAAGTTAAAATGATTTATTCCTGCTAAGATTCTTGTTTAATATATTATTATATACATAACACAAAATCAAACCCACATAATATGATTGCTGGAGGGAGTGAATTGAAGGCAGCATCCTGTCAGGTGTTATAAAAAAGACTGAGTGTGACAATAAAGTAGGAGAGCAACAGAGAAAAAAGACTGAAAAGAGAAAGGGAACATTATTATTTCTGCAAGATCTGCAGAGTACTGTAAGGTTTGGAAGGTACTTTCTAGGACTTGCTAAATCTTTTAATATAAAAAGAAAGTGAGCAGGGCATACTTGTTAACCTGTTAGCTAAGCGTATTATTGCGGTGAGGAAGTGTGAAGCAACAATAAATGAAATTTGTCTGAATTATTCTTTCAGATTCCACTGAGGAACAAACAGCCACAGAAGTAATACAGAGTACGGTAAAGATGGTTTACAGCAGTATATTGCAGTTACAGATCATGCCACTGTAATTTAAAATGAAAGCCTTAAAAGTCTATACTTTAAAATGCTACACTGCCTGTAAAATACATGTGTTGCCTCTTCTACAAACAGCACAGATACTTTTCACTCTTTCATAATACATAGCTCTGGCCTCACACAGGTTAATTATAACTTTTAAGGGCAGATATAAAACACTTTCTTTTAAAATATTACAGTAATCTTTTCTGCTTTCCATAGAGCTTATCCATCAGCTGCAAGGCTTCTTTATTTTGTAAGAACTCATTCAACCCATATTGAAGTCAGAAGTCAGACTGGCAATGGGAACTGGCTTGGGATCTTAATAACTTTTTGACCCTTGGCAGCATCCCAGTTGATGATGGGCTTCAAGGGTCCAGACTTCTTAACACATATCTCATTTCTCCCTCCTTTGAAAGAAGTGGACAGCTGAAACATATTTTTTGACATGTTTGTCTAATGCATAAGGACTATGGCTGACAGCTCCATTCCTGAAGCACAATGGCACGTCTTAACTGAAGGAAAAAAGCGTACCTGTGCATGACTTATTTTGAGCCAGCCTGAGGCAAAGGAGTGAACTTCTACAAGAACCAAGAACTGCCTCTAATCTTGCCAGCCTCCATCTTTTAAAAGACAGACATTCTTCTAAAGCCTCGCCTCTGGGAACATGTTCTTTAAGAAATACATACATTAAAAAGCCAGGCCCCTGTCAAAACAAAGAATTATTCCAAAACCGAAGCTGTCTCACCTACCCCCTGCCATCTGGATGAAGATGGGAGAGAATGAGCAATTAGTAGAAAACATCAGATTCATCACTCATGACACCTAAATTACATTTACTTCCTTGAAAGGTAGAGGTTTGGAAGTGGGAGGGAGAAGCAGAATATGCAGTTGAGGAACAGAGGACAATGGGAAACAGGGGCACAAGGGCTGTGTCTTGTTTGGGAGAGACGGGGTGAGTAGGTGGGGAGGGTGGGAGGAAAGAAGTGCAGAGCTGAGGCAGAGCATGATGAGTGGTGAAGGACACAGGCAGAAGGAATGAAAAATTATTTCTAGCACAAATTAAAGCTGCTCCTCTAAGCCCAAGACGAGCCTTGCCCAACTACCCTGCCTCCCCTTACACAATGTCCTGATCTGGAATCAGGAGAGCCATCGGGAATAAGTACAATAACTGTACAGGAGTCTTTGCTTCAAGAAGTGAAATATACCCATGAGTTCACCTTAAAAACATCACCTCAATGCACTGCTGTATTTGGAAGTTGTTTATGTAGGTGTTTCCTTTATGATAAGTGGCTAATAAATTCAAAAGACTCTTATGACAAAAAAAAAAAAAAATTAACAGTGGATAAATAGAGAGTGCAACAAAAAGCTACTTCTAGTCGTCCAAAGCTGAGGGGTGGTGCAGTAGCATTACAGATTACTTTGGGTGAGGAGTGTAAGTTTGGGATAGTGTGGCTGAAAAAATTTAAAAGGCAAATGATCTGTGGCAAGGATTTAGTGATTTTGGTTACAGAAAAAATTACACAGTGTGTACAACATTCAGACTATTGCTGAACTGTCTATAAGGATATACAAATTGATAAAGTAACTCAAAAGAGCTGAAAAGAACAAGAAAACATAATTGAACTCCAAGTAACAACTTCAAAGATGCAAAACCTGCATGATCCCAAACCCCCTTAACTGTTTAGCTAAGTGATACCGTAACCAAATGCTGTGTCAATCTGCAAGTGTTGTATTTGTCTCAATGAACAGGCTAGAGAGTTTGCACAGTACATAAAATGTCTGGCAGACTTCTTTCTACATCAAACCACAGGAGAGGAAAGGTGCAAGTGTCTAGGACCTCGTAAGAGATAATGAAATGACTCACACATTATGAAATCAAATGCAAGAATTTAAAAAAAAAAAAATCTTTTCTCTGAGAGGGATTCAAAACATACTAAATAACAGCCAGTACCAATTAAATAGTCCTCAGACTAGAAATTCAAACAGCTTGTGCAGAGTAAGAAAGAAAAGCTGAAAAAGCCCCGTCAAAATCACAGTTAGCAAAACAGCTATAACACCCTTTCTTCTTTGCGATTAATTTGCTGCAGTCAGTGTAAAAGCATGCTGTGTAGAGGAATGTCTTACAGCACAAATTTTGAAAGATATTTAGTTTTCATTCACAAAAATGCCATTTCCACTAAAAGGAGAGACATTTGTTTCACAAACTGAGGGACATTTCCTCAAACATGGAAATGACCTTAATATCATTTACCTAGCTTCTTCCTCAAAAATATGAGTTGAATAACCATTGTACAAAGTAAGTGTGTAAGTATGAAATAACTGAAATGCTAATTCATATCTAGTCCTATCAGCCTGAAATAATGATTTTCTTACTGCTTCTTTCTGCAAACAGAGAAAAAGTAAAACCATTCTTCTTTCTCTCAATTAAAAGGTCTCTGGGAGAAATGAAAAGGCTTGGGAGTGGGAAAATAGGGTGGTTTTTTTTTCTTTTAAACAGCATTAAATAAAGCAATTTAACTTTACTGAGATCTGCTCATACATACAAACAAAATCCTTCACAAATTATTAGCACTTCCATCTAACTCTCAAGTGTCATTTCCACACAATATCCAAAATTTTCCATGCAACCCATGGAACTGGAGAAATTTCCTCTGCTTGCAAGCTGGATGAGCCTAGCAGTGAGATTTGTAAGCCTAATTTAATAAAGGAATACATTTGGATACATGTCCAAAGACTATCCAAATTTATTGAAAAAGGCACTGGACTTCTATTGAGTGCAAGGAGATACCAAAGGATATACATTCATACACTAAAAATAGAATACATGCACACTGCATAGCAACAGCAAAACAACTGAAGTCTGTATGTCGATAACTGTAGGTAGGTTCTTGCCTCCAAAAATGCCAAGTACATATGTGCTACATTCTCTACTGTGGCCATGTCAGGCAAGGTTTTTTTTAAAATTGGCTTTGTTTGGGTAGAATATACATGTACTGCAAAATGTATTACTTCCAATCATAATTTCAAGATTTTGCATAAAAATAATTTTCAGGGGGACATTAACCAAAAGAATGCCAAAACAAAACTTCAAACAGTATAAAGGACATTTTGTTTACTGCTCATTTCCAGCTGAGCCAAGGTAAGAACTATAGAAACGCCAGGAAGGTCTGGAAATACAGAGCATGCATGCAGCTCAGGCACATACTCAAATTCCTGTGTTCACCTCAACTCATAAAGCAACCCAATGTGCTGGGAAATTTAGAAACCTGCATTCCCTGAAACAAAATTTGTACCACATTAGGGCTACTTTTTGATGACACAATCACCATGCCTTGGCTGCACAGTTGCTTGGGATAAAACTCAGATAAAAGCCCTAATTAGCTGGACAGCTAGAGCACCCAAAACCTGTGCCTTCTCCCCCATGATCAGTGTCACTATCACAGGTTTCCATTTCAACACCAGCAACATCAACTGATCAGAAGTACAAAGGAGCTGCTGAAATTATACACTCCAAGTGTTTGAGAAAAGAAAAACTGTGAATAAAGCAAGTTAAGATAAACGTGGGCAGGTCTATATGCAAAGGGGGAGTTATACAAGCAGAGGAAATCCGAGCCAACAAGAATATTTTTAGAAGCAGAATTGAATTGTTCAGTGCAATAATCCCAAACTGCATCATTAACAAGAACTATTTTTTCTTTCATATACGTTCTTTTGTTGACAACTACTGGTATTCCCAATTTCTAAATAAGAACTAGAATAGTAATAAGCCTGGTCGGAAGCCTACCAAAATCACTAAAGCTCCCTGTCAAGATGAAGGTAATCAATGTGATTTTCCCTGCAACAGAGATGTAGGATACTGACACTCGCAACCATGACTCCAGACTTAGAAAAAAAAGTTGTCTCTCTAACTATCATGGATGTAATTCTTATGCTTGCAACAGAGAAATATCTCAGGCCTTACTTCTGAGAAAATAGTGTCTATGCAACAGATTGTGGTCATGTCACGAGGCATCGCTCCTATTAATAACAGTTACATGAAGACCTAATGGACTTGGCCTATTTTTGAGCATAAAAGTTTGAAATGTAAAAGAAAATCTTTATGTGGTTGTTTTTCGATCTAATCATAGATACAGTCAGTTTAAGCAGAAAAAATAAGAAAGCAGCAATTCAAACTACCTGATCTATTAATAGCTGATCCATTAAATCGTAGCCAATACACTTTTATCATTAAACCGCAAAGATTTATCCCTGAAATTGCCTCAGAGAAATCATTCAGAGAGCTATCTGATGTAACACCGTGAGTTAAAATTATATTCTTAAACGCTGATATGACTCGGGGAGCTTACCAGAGACCTATATAAGTAATCTGAAATGCAGGGCATGACAAGAAATAACCCACAGAGTGTAGTCACAGAATAAAAACACGATCATCAGTAGCAGTGAGCTCCTGTCAGTCACGCTTGTCTACGATTCCTGCAGGAGAGAGAATATTTGCTCAGATTCTCGTATTTATTTGCCTGCTGCACTTGTTTTGATATCGACCTGACAATCTGCACAGAATGAGTGGCACAGGCAAATGCTGAGGAGTGTCAGCGCTGAGATGAGATGAGGGCTGACTGTATTACCATTTTAAATGGTCTGCCCACCGAGCACTGTGATTTCGTTCCTCCCTTACCTGTCACGCTTCATTACCCGGCGCTCACCACAGCCCTGTGCTGCTGAAAGCCCTGCTCAGCCCCTTGTTGTGGATGACAGCTGCAGGTGCCTCCTCCTACAGCAGCACATTCCCCATTTTCCTTCCCTCCCTATGCCCTACGCCGAGGGCGCTTATGCCCGCGTGCGTGCAAAGGCTCATACACACGCTGCGACACATTGCACGACTGAACGTGCCTGGGCTGTGGGAGGTTGTTTGCTGTTTTCAGCCTAGTAAGCAAGAAAGCCTGGAGTGCTTTGAGGACCATTCCTAGGCTAGGGCGCAGGAGAGAAATACTTTGTTCCTCACTGTGCCTTCCACAACACCTCTGAGGAGAGAGAGAGAGAGAGACAGGTCGTAATACATCTAGCCTGCAATTCGCATCAGGGTTTAGACAGCAGGCTTGCAATAGCAAAACACCGCCTGCAGCAAAAGCAAAGAAGTTCTCTCTCTTTACATTTATAATTCATACACGATAGAAAAATTAAACAGGACCGTCAAACAGGTAATAGAAAACCTGAGAGTTTAGCTACACGGTGATATAACAAGGTTTTTTTCCAGTTTAGCATTCAGTATTTGGATTAGCTTCTCCAAAACAAGCAATTCTCTGAGATGAGGGCAAAGGCCCATTTTTGAAGGGTGCCATTTAGGACACCAGTGACGTTTCATTTCTAGATGAACATTCACAAATTCTTCATCTGACCCCTGCGTAAGATAAGCTTGAGCAAATATTTAGTTTTCCTGGTCTTGTGTGCCATAATCTTAGTCTTTTGAACTACGAACACTCAGTGAATAATAAACTTCAAATAAGCTGGCCATTTGGGACAAAGTGGGCAGGACAATTGATTTCTGAGTCACCCTCTCTCCCCGAACATCAGGTCAATAATTAGGAATAAATTCGGTGGTCATATGTGGCCTTACAACATACTTGTTTGCAATCTATTTCACTGCAAAGCACAGAGTATTAAAGTGCATTTTGGAAAGTAAATTTATCATTCTTATCACTCAATTTTCTCTCAGTTATTCACCATTTTTTGTTCTGAAATATGAAAGTCTTTATACCATAAAAAAACTTGTATGCACTGTTATGTATTGTGTAAAGGTAGATTTGCATCTAATAGTTTACACTTTTTTATACCTTTTGTTTTAATTAATATTATTTTTCTTGTATGCAGAAAATGTATATCAGAAATGCTTACTAATGAATCAGGCAATTCGATAAGATGCATGGTTTAATAAACTGAATTTTAGAACGAAATCCTGGGTTTCTATGAAATGAAACACTTGTGCAGAGTGTGCAGTGCAAGTTCAGGTGGAAGAGGCAGAGCTCTTACCTGCAATCTTCCCTTGCTGGACTGTTTCTGGAGGTTTTAGAGTGTTGCAAGGTTGTTTCAGTAAAGGAATTGCCTTAAAGAGCACATATTCCCTTCTTCATTTGCCTGCCTTTGACACAATTCCCCAGGCCCTACATGATAATAAGGCTTCCAGGAAAATGTTAATATCAGAATGTCATTTATTCATAGTTATTAATTCAGCTTTTCTGAATGATAAACAGCATCACAAAAACTGGGGATTCCTAAACTTAGGAATCTGTACTTGCTCTGTTTGGTCAACTTTGTAACTGCTTCACACCAGTAACCAGTAGAAAAAGCAACATTGGGAAAAACCCTTTTGAATAAGCAGTAAACATTAATATGTACTTTCCTAATAAGGAGCTAAGAAGTACCGACAGCACTAGAATAATGCTTAAATATGAGTCAAACCTATGAACAGAGGATGGTACACAACGTGTTACAAGAAAAGTATTAAAAATGCAACATGTACAGTTTAATGATAACCCAACCAGACCCTACACAGTCTTATTTCCACACTTACGGCCTTCACTAATTCCTTTGTGGCAGCTATACATATTTATGCAACAACACAGTCTTCCACAGGGAGTTGATTTAAATAGGAAGAAAAGTGGAATATAATGAAAAGATACAGGTACTTCATTGAGGCTCAGGGAGTTAATATAAAATTCAGAGATACTGCTTGATACAGTGCCATGAGTATCCACTATAACGGCTCTGCATAATGATGGTCCCTTCTATAAATATGAGAGGCACTGTAACATTTACACCATAAAGAATGTTTTAGCCCTTGCCTTTCTATAGTTTATGAGTGCCATCCTTTAAGATCAAATAATAGTCACTGACTCTGAGTGGATTAAGGCTTAAGCTTTTTTTTTTCAATATGAATGGTAAAAGGCTCATTTTTTTTCTACACTGAAATGTTAAAATGCTGGTAAAAGCATAAATTGTATGAAAATGGAACATTCTGTGAATAACTTAACAGCACCACAAAAAGGCAAGAAAATAACGCATTCATTTTCTCATTCACTTATAAAATCTATAAACTATAGACCCCTTCAGGGAGCATTAGACATCATTTATAGTATGAAAAGGAATGGCTTTCAGATAAGGAAATTAATCAGCAGGAGTTCTGTGGATCTGTTAACTACAGATAATAGTTACTGAATGTTTTTTAGGCCCTGAAATCAATAACCTGCAGCCACTCTCCCTTTGCGACCTCTCCAGACATTGTGAGACATAGCAGGGCTCTCTTTAATTAGAATTTGGGTCATTGTAAAAAGTGACAGTCCAAAGAGCTTTTAAAAAAGAAAATTTAAAATTTAAAGTTTACTACCAAATCAGATCCAAATCTAATTGATATATATTTTAAAAGCCCTAACCCCCCCCACCAAAACAAAACAACCACCTCTGCAAGCTTCCAGCTGCTGCATCTATTCAATCAAATAAATATTCTTATCACCATTATCCCTAACAACAGAATATCAATTTTACTGGTCAGCTTTCAGGCACTAACAGGATTGCCAGGCGTGCGCAGACTTTCCTCGTACATCTAAGCTGGGGCTGGGGATCCCCCAGCCAGCAAGATCTCTGGGTAGGCTGACTGCAGAGGTCCTCCTGACCTTTGCACCACGTCTCTCATGTCCCAGAGCTGCCCTCAGACCCTACAACACCTAGGTCTCTGGAAGACACCTCTGACAGACCAGAAGGTGAAAGCAGGATACCAGAGTGTCTACCGTCTCCACTTCAGAGCCGGATACAATCAGTTTAAAAGCTTGAGATCACATTTTCTAGCATCTCTGGCTATAGGAAGCTCTTGCACTCTTCCGTCTGAATATCAAAACAATAACTCAGGCTGTTGGCTCATGCACCTAATTCAAAGTGATCTTGCTCATTTTTATTCCCTAAATGATTCACTTTTCACACAGATGTACTGTCCTGTCACTTCAGTGGCTTAAAATTATTTATTATCCCTAGATCTGGAATTATAAAATACAGTCATTCACCCTAAAAGAATAAAATTCATAGCATTTTAAGCAAGAAAGAGATCCCATTCCCCTCATTTTGAGTCTTTTTCACACATTATGTTCTACATTGGGCCTTGGCAGGATGAGATATGACTGTGCTGCTGGAGATGCTGGGATAGTGAGACATAAGGCCAAAACTGTCACTTACGTCACTAAAATACCTCATAGCACTTCTTTAGTTGCTTTTCCAGGACATAAAAAGATATAATAAAGAATGATACCATACACAGAAAAGGGAAAACAAACAAATAGCCCTTAAACTGTAAAATTAATCTTAGTAGCTTGCAATGGTGGAAAACAACTAAGATCATGTCATTACTAACTTGAATATCTCAAAGAAAAGATAAGGCTCTGAAATAAAAACAAGTGAAGAAAGGAGCTTTGAAATGCAGAGGCTTCCACAGTAGAAACAGTGAACAGAATTTAGCATAACTTTTTATCCATTTCTCAAAGGGAAAGCAGTTTCTCTTGGGTTAGCCAAATGGATCCTGAAGTAGGCTCTGATTTAAAAATTAACTAAAACCCCCAGAACGAGTACTAGCGATAGGTCTGACAAAGCCAGCTGCTGAGGTAACTTGTTAGGGTTCCCAAGCAGATGAAATATTAATTCAGAAGCAGATTTTTTTCCAGAAGTAACTGATCACAAATCAGAGACGTGCCGAGAAAAAGCCCCAGCCACAGAGAAAGAGAAAAATTACTGCACATCATTTTTGTCCCTCACAGATCTGGACCTACTTTAGGAGCTTTACTGATGTGAGTCAGCGTTGCCTACAACTGCCAGAAAGTTGTCATCGGGCCACAAAATCTGGAATTAAGTGTTCCAACTGCACAATCTTTCTCAACACTGTATAGTCTCTCATCACAGAGTTTGCCTACTATGACTACCCAGGAGTCTTCTGGAAGGAGAAAGTCTCTCTTTTCTCTTCTTAAGGAGTCCCTAGCACGGCACAATACTCGACTATCATTCCAAATAGCAAAGAGGTCACCTTGCAGCAATGGAATACAGACAAAAATAAGCATTATCAACAGGATTTTCACAAAAAGACAGTAATCTATATACCATCCAAAAAGGCATTGAGAAAATTGTACTGCCTCTGCTATAAAAAAACACTCATGCTCCAATTCTCTGTAGCTTTCTTTCATTTGTTAATAACTGCAGATTATGGTGATGCATCATTTCTCTACTATTTATTCACGTTCCCTTCTAATAGGAGAAATCCTCTTCTTAAGTCAAAAAAAGCATACTAAGCACTTGATTCTGGACAGTACAAAGACTTAACAACAGTTAATCACACAAACAAGTCAAGCATTGCATGCCTGAATTAATACAAAATGATGAACATGACTATTTCTAAGTATTTTTTCAGATGCACTGAGAGCCTGGCAGGTTTCTCTGAACAATTTGTGATGCTACTAGAAATGCCTTCTTGACAAGACTATAAAATGATACAATCATGTAACTACATATTGCAGTGACTACCACCATAAAATCATCAGTTGCTGTAAACCAGCAAGATTTCACAGAGTTCCTACAGGGTTACATCAAAATACAACAGCTGAAGCACCACATCTACAACCTACAATTTGCTTTCTGTTACGTTTATGATTGCAAATCATGATAGAAATTTTGGGGGTTTGTGATAAACTGTGCAAGCTAAGGGAAGAAAGCATGAAGGCTTATTGGAAGATCTGAACCTCTGCTGATTTAACATGGAAAAGACACACATCATAGCATTCTCTCCATTTTGTAGAACACCCAGTCTTGAAAACTGTAATTCACAGAAGGCTTGCTGTGCTCCTACGCCAGGCAGAGAGCTAACAGAGCACAGATGAGCTTCTTCAGAAAGATACCTACGTGTAAATTCCTAGATACACATGAGAGAACACAGAACATTTTCCCCAAGTGGAAAAAGATAATTGTTCCTAATGGCTAGTGCTTTTCTGCGAAACCATAATGTCCCTTCCTGTCCCTGAACATTCAACGCATTTCTCTCAGTTGGGAGAACTGTACAGTCACAAGGAATAACAGCAAATTCATAGAAAATAATTCTCTGACAGAAGGCTCCATCTTAGAAAATGGATTTCCTGACGGCTCGTTTGACTAGCATGTGCTAAAAGCAGCTGCACAGTAAGGTCAAGCACAATATTGACAACTTCATCTATAGTACAGAGACACATGCACAGTCTGTAAGTGTCTTCAGCAAGGCTTCTGGAAACATACTGCCAAAACTATTGCAAAAAGCCTACAGGCTTCATAAATTTGCTTTAGATTTGCAGATATTTCTCAGATCATTAACAGAGGCTCCAGCCAGCAAGGCTTGGGCCCATATTTTGAGATCACCAGGGAATTTATTTTTCATACGGGAGCAAGCCAGTTCCTCAGCTAGCATAAGTTATTACAATGCATTTAAACTCATGCATGCATGACAGTCTGGGTACATGCAGTGTACCCACTGTACTATGGATATGCTATAATTACAACAGATAGAAAGCATGCTTCCGGCTTTATCAGGCCTTCTTTGAATGCACTATAATGATTTTACTTAGTTATTCTACATAGGCTTGAGGCCGCTAAACAGTTATCTGTTGTATTTGGACACTTCTTATCTTGCTATTCACACAGTTAGTGAATCAATATCTGAGAGCACACCCTTTTAATTTGCCTATTAATTCTGAACATTTTTACAGTGACGAATCCTCATTCACAAAAAAGGCCAAGGTACCTGAAGCATCTGGATGATAAGAGTTGTGGAGACATCAGCAGATAGTGCTAGTGGAATGAACCGGGGTCACGAAGATCCAGATTATGCACAGATGCACTGGCATCATCTTTGGCATGTCTAAGTCTCTGCTATCCATGGTGTTCACTGAAGATGTGCTGTAGCTGGTGCACGTGGAACTGGAGATCATCTGTGTGTCACTGATGCTTGCTGAGAGACTTAGCTATTTGAGCTCTCAAATGCAAACACTGAGATGATCTGGGAAATGAGATGAAGGCTGAACATAAAATTAGCATCACAGTGACAAAGGAACATGTCAAAAATATTTCAGAAGTCACTGAAGTTGCTAATTTGTGCTAACGTATACCTCCTTTTGCTATTCTACTGGAAAAAATACAGGATTAATATTTGTAAGTTCATATTTGATTGGGGAAAGAGAAGTATGAACTATCAGTTAGTATTTATGTGTCATAGCTGATAGATCCTAGTGAAATATGCATACGACAACGTTGTAATTTCCTTGTTCCTCATGAAAGTGTATTTTGTCCACATACAGTACACCCCTGCTATTTATTATCTTTGCAGACAGTTCTTTATTTCTTGCCCTCTCACTCACTCTTCCTCCATCATCATTGCTACATATTTCTGAAAATTTATACGAACAGCATCCAGTGTATGGTTTTCTACTGAAGACAAGTGACTCTACTGAAAGTCTGACAGAATATAGGAAGTTTAAAGCAAAGCCTTTCTACACTGTTACCTAATGACAAGGTTCAGGCACAACCTTTTCTGCGCATCAATCTTCATCCTTTAGAAGTCCCAACAAAGTCACTTAGGACTACATATGAAAGTAAGACGCTATCAATCCTAGGGAAGAAGTGGGAAAAGGAACACATTTCTGAAGCTTAGTCCATCACCAATCTCAATGGAAATAACTGTCAAATCTGACTAAACTGGGGGAACCATTTTTACTGTGGGAACAGGCAGCACATGACAGATGGCAAGGTATAAGAGCATCTTTTAGTGAGAGACAGTGTCTGAGTATGGACAGATTCTGCGACTGAATGTGTTGTGAGGAACAGCCGGCTTGAGCAGTCAGCTTGAGGGAAGCGTGATGTGTTTTGCCTGCTGAAAGGGTCTAATTGCCTTTCTTTTAATTTTTTTTTTCTTTTTTTGGTATGTATCTCAGCCAAATCAAAGATCCAAAGTGCTACATGGGATAAATAGGAATATTCCGAATAGCTGATCCACCACAGAAAATTCTGGGTCTGTAAATTGTTTAACCGCTACCAAAAAATTATTACACTTCCCATGTGATAAAACATACTTATCAGCATCAATGAAGCTGGATTGATTTAATAAAAGTGAACACATGGATTTATTTTTACTTGGGAATCAATGACTGGTTTTTGATTTCTTATCATTAACAGCACAGAGCTGCCATCAATAGGAAATTATTACAACTGCAAAGAGTACATCATATTCACTATCAAGTGTCATTAATCCTTAAAATCTTTACATTTTAAAGAGGTCAGTATTTTTGTTTAAAATGTTTTATCTATATAAATAGCAAGTGACCTCTAGGCCACATATTTCCTTTCAGCGAATGGCCAGAGAGATTATGGCCTCTGCTTTACATCGAGGCTTCATTTTGTTCAGATGGTCATCATCTTCCAAAGAAAGCAGGTTTTGCCAGTTATGATTACACTTGTATCTACATCACTGCATTGAAAGAACCTTCTCCTCATACTACACAGTCGCCAAGCCTTCGTGAAAGGAATTGGTGATGGACTCACAGAAATATGTATCCCTTGTCCTCACAGCCCTTAACAAGCTATGTCAAATCTTACTACCCTGTGACTAAATCAGAACTTAGCTGAAACCCGCATCAGCAGGAAATCTATTTTCAATGGAAGGGTGGACACTAAGCATAACTCATGAAGTATAAACCTACAGTTCATTACAGTCTTTACTTAACCTCTTTTTTCAAAGCATCATCCATGAGAGTGCTTAACAGAAAGGTGAAGGACCAACTGCAAACTTAACTGCTTTCACAAGCCGCACGAGTAGTCAGAACTGAAGCTGTTCATGAGAGTGGCAACAATTTTGCCCACATCCTCTAAGGCATCTATCTAAAATATACCTCAATTTATATAAAATTTGAGTGACCAGGTTAACTGCACATCCTTTTCCTATCTTTGGTTTGCATTCTGGGATTAAATACTTATGCCATTCTAGCAAATATGCCTCTTTTATTGAGTTGAAAATTGCCAGCATTTGTCCCCACAGTACTGGTTTGTCAGAATTCCCAGTAATATCAGAGGAATTCTGACTAAACAAAAACTACAGGCCATGTAGAAATTTACAGAAATTTGGCCACTGTCCATTTCCTACAGCATTTACAAAGCGTTTTGTTAAATGGTATGTTTTCTGATTCTTAATTAAATTATTTGCTATTTTTTCAGTTTTGAACATTCAGCCTCAATGAATAGATATATTTTTTTTGTATATGTGACACACAAATATATTTTTTGTGAAATTCAGACAATAAATTATTGATCCCTTAATAAATACACTTTGCATGCATCTCCCCCTCTCAAAATGTTATACACTGAAAAAGAAGATTAATTCACACTGGGTGGATTGCTAGTAAAAGAAAATACATCATCAGAACAACAGAACTGATTATTCCTATTTTGTTTTAGAAAATGTATAAAAGTTGTCCATATACTTGGAATTGCCAACACCATTTCACACTGACATATTCAAATACCGGTTTCAGAATAGTCCAATTGGTGCATATCATCACAGGCCTCACCATTTTTCTCTACCTTTACTTTTTTTTTTCTTACAGGAGTCTAGTACTAGTGGAGGAAGTCAGACAACTCCAATTTTTTGCACATCCTTCACATTATTCAAATAGATTTTCTTCTCCCATGGTTGTCCTTGTTAATTGTTCTTTACCTATGCTATTAACAGTGCAAAAGACTGCTTTAATTTGTTCATCCTTACTATCTTTCATAAGATGCCTACAGGGTCCCGTAAGACATGTCTTCCAGAGACAACAGGCCAACCCAGCAGGCTGAGATTCTAATACCTGCACTGTAGCATTACAGTAGGTGATCTACAGAAAGTATTAGGATATAGATCAACACTGGTTTTTTGGGTTCACATGAAGATGTAATGTGTAGAGGTCAGAAGTCTCTTTAAGGCATAACATCATCTTCATGATACAGATTTTCACCTATTAAGAGAGGAAAGGTCTTTATCTAAGATCTGCTCAACAGAACTTTGGAATCTACCCTTAAAATATAAATAATTTTAGATCCAAAAGGAATCAAAACTGTAGTCATCAAACATGGCACAGAAGAAAAACAAACAGATGATATAGTCAAAGAATCATAGAACCATAGAATACCAGGTTGGAAAGCACCTCAAGGATCTTCTGGTCCAACCTTTCTTGGCAAAAGCACGGTCTAGACAAGATGGCCCAGCACCCTGTCCATCTGAATCTTAAAAGTGTCCAGTCAATCAAAGGTAAATCACTTAGAGTTATATAAAGACACACATTCTCAATTAGTGGGTCACCTAGTGATATCCAAGAAAAAAGCCTCATCAGCAATAAAAAGACTTCAGCATCCCACTTGATGTAAGGACAAAGTACAGTCTTTTCATTTTCTTTAATTAAAAGAAAAAAAAAATAATCCTTTGATTTTGTCCTGACAAGCATTATTTCCTGATCACATTCCTCAAATCCACAGTGACTCCAGCTCCAACTAAGCACTTAGTAGGGCTTAAAAAAAGTAGAACTCCTATTATTAAACATAATTAAGCCATTCCCTGCACTGTACAGCTCCCATAACGATAGAGTTCCTTCTCATTACTCCACATAGCAATTTTATCTTCTCAGTTGTCACCAGATTCTTCATCTCCTCTCACCTTTCAAGGCTGGGTGGGGAGAAGTTGTCACGGGCTCTTCACCCACCCGCCCTCTTTTTCGTCCACATCATAAAGGAGAGAGGAAAGGAGCAGGGGAGGTGCTCTTCACCTCAAATGGAGAGACAGACAGAAGGACTGGAGGAAAAGAGAAAGAAAGAGAAATCCCTAATGACAGGAAGTAAAGGAAGAAACTTTTTTGCCTCCCACAGCAGCAGTTATGAGTTGTTCATTGGGTGTGTCCCATTGATGGGACAATCAGCCTTTCAGGAAGGGTTTTCATCCTGGAAGCACATCACACGTTACTTTGCCCACCTACATGCTTTTAAGACACATTATTTGTCATTCTGAAACCTGGCACATACCTGAGCACTGGTAATGCCTCACTTGTCAGCCTCAACCTTCTCACAGCAAAAAGAGAAGAGAGGGAAGAAAAAAACCCAACATATAAAGCAAAGATACCAGCTACATCTTAGCAAATGTGCTGAAGTTATTTAGGTCATTATACACAAATTGAGAAGCAATATCTCAAGTAGTTACTCATTACTACCAATAAATATGTTATTTGTTTTTATTTTCCAAGTAACCTGAGGTGAAATCTGCATAATAGAGGGCTAATTGACAGAGGTGCGGATGTATAAAGCAACTAAGCTCAGAGAAGAGCTTACTGAAGAGGCTAAATGATGTGGCTGTTCAGAGCAGACATCTGCAACTGAGCGCCTCACGTTTGCCCCGAGGGTCTGCTTTTGCTTTCTCAGGCTCCCTGAAGCTCAGGCTGAAGTCAGCAGGGATCCAGGGCATGCCCAAAGCACAGGAACTGTAAGAGGCAACATACCCCTGAGAAAGTTCACATAAGGATTTCAGAGGAGACTGAGTATCTGCACAAGAGAAGATGTGGGTGACCTGAGCTGGGAAGACATCTCTGAGAATTCGTGTTTTCTGGCAACAGGAGACAGTTCTGCCCTGCTTAAGGGACAGGGCCCACCATCTCTTTCAGTAAGGTAGAGTTGCCTTGCAGAACTGGGAGGGCATTTGTAGTGAAAAGCAAGCTGACAGTGCACACAAGAGGGTCCTCCTGAACCTAAGGTGCTAAATCCTACCTGAAGAGAACGCAGCAAGAGCAGAGAGAGCACAGAAGACCGCTTGAGTCCTGAGAGAATAAGTGAGAAGGCAACTGTGCTTCAAGCATCCCTTCCACCTGCCTTACAGGAGCGCCTTCTTGCTACCCGGCTGTCTTGCTCAGTGGACGCCACAGCTTTGGCTTTAGCTCCTAGGACTCCAGGGTTTCAAACGGTCTGGAGATGCATGCTTCAGCTTTTGCATCCAGGTCATGTTCCCAAAAATATCAGCAGTGAGGAGAGGAACAGTTGCTCTCACCAATGCTGAGGCTCAGACAGGGAGGAGGGCACAGCTGGATCCCTACCCATAACTGGCAAATGACTGAATGGATGTTTCAAGCACTGCCCTCTGGTAGCCCTCTGTTAAGTTACAGAAGAATATCTGTTAAATTATACACTACTTTATCAAAAGACAGCAAAATTCTTCTTATGAATATAAAAAGAGTTTATTATAACTTGTCACTTACTGTAGATTCCTTTCTTCTTTTTTGTAACAGACATGAAAATGAAACAAAAATGCTAATTTAATGTACTTTTCTTCACAATACTTTATAATTGAAAATTAATTGCAAATGTGATATAACTTGTCACGAATTGCACTGTAAATGCTTTAAAATTAAATAATCACTGCTAAATGTAATATGATTACATACATTTCTTATGTACTAAATTTATACCACACTTCTTAAGCATCTATCCTCTTATACTAACATAGGAGTACCTATATTTACCCAAATCTCTAACTATTCAATTTCATTTACCTTCTGGTTTGAAATAATTAACTCAAATAAAAACAAATATTGGACATGGGAATAATGATTTCAAAGGGCACAAGTGATTCAGAAGCCAATGTGCTACTGTCAGTGTTTAAACCCAGAACTTCAACCAGGCACTTCCCTTCCTAATTGAAATATCTTTCTAAAATGTGCATACAGGTAAGAGAAGCAATATTCCCTTTGCAAAACACTTGGAAATCTATATTAGAATAGGACGGTATGACGACATTTAACAAAATTCAAATTTTACTGGGTAGAAAGCAGATGTTCAGGTAATCACAAAACAGGCCTTGCAAACTTAAAATGAATGTAGACAATCATAGCAAGAGGAATCAGGGCCATTACACATGCTGCTGTATAAACCATGGCACAATATAATCCCCATGTCTTAAATGAGCTGCTGAAAATACAGGTTCTTATTTCATGAGTAATCTATTGCATTTTAACAGCCATACACAGCAGTTAATTTTGTACATTATATGCAACTGGATGAAAACTAATTTGAGTTTTTTCTGTGTTTATGAATCAGATTGCCATTTCTGTCCACACCCACTGAAAATTATGCAAAAGATCTTATAAATTTTTGAGTTTCATTCATTCATTCGTGCTTTAGCGGGGGAGTTGGACTAGATGATCTCTAGAGATCCCTTCCAACTCTGAAAATTCCGTGATTCAAAGCTCATCTTCACTGGACCATATGTGTAAAAATAACAGAAGAAAAATAGAAGAAAAAAGTGCATCTGATACAGTCCCTTGCTAACAAGACTATTCAAAATGGACCTTTCTGCCTGCTTTTATACAGTGCTGTAATATAAAATGAGAAGCTGTAAACACAATCCCTGTACACAGCATGCATGTCTGTCCCTCCTGACACCAGACAGGCTGTCACGAGGCGTAGGGCAGAGAGGATCTCTTTTGCTCATGCAGAAGTTGGCTTATGAATGAGCAAACCATCTAAATGCATGTACAACAGTAAATCCATGCATATGTATGGTCTATGAAATACCATAAACACATACTGAATCTTGATTGTCTCCTTAGTTTAATAGTGTCCGTAACTCAAACCACTTGGAGGTTATCATATACAAATGGCTAATTTGAGCAGTTTCGCTTTGAATTTGGTGGTGGAATTTTTCTTGTTTCGGTGGAATACTCCCAGTGGAGAAGAGAAGCCATAGACTCCAGTACAATAGTAAATACATAATTTTTAATATTTGAATAGTACTGGTGGAACTCCTCACTGATTAAACTTAGCAGATTGATACCTCATCATTTTGGATCCTGATCTATCACAGGCTTTATGCTGATGTCAAGAATGCTGAGGTAAATTCAGCACTTTTATGCTTTGTACTCTCAGAAAAACGTTTTATTTTACATTCCCTTGTAAAAAGATAGGTGCAGAGACTACTGTTTAGTGCATCTACCTTACAGATTTACTAAGGCAGCAAAAATAAGCTTACTAATGTTCTCGCTTTACAACTTTCATCAGAACATTATTGCATAAATAACAAAATGGAATGCTGAACAGTCTGCCAGAATCAAAAGGAAAACAAATCGATAGCAAGTAAATTAATTACCTCCTCATCCATGTATATACATGTAAATAAATGCATACTGTTTATGCTGCTCTAAAGATCAATAACAAATTTAGCACACATGAATTGTGGATTATGTATGTAATAATAGCACTGTCAAAGGGAAATAATTGATCACATCTATAGACATTGAAATCCAAGGACAATGCTTCAAAACATCACAGAAAGATAAGGGCATCCTGAGGTCTATTCTGGCCTACGTATCAGTCAAATAAAATATCAAAAATAATACTCTCAATGTACTACATATAGCACTGTGAGTCCAGAAAAGTTGGAGCAATGTAAATACAAGCACTATTAAAGTTACCCTTGAAAAGAAAAGAAGTAAGAGAGAGATGTAAAATTTCTGTAAATCATGGATGACCATATAGGTTAAATGCTAACCCTGCCAATCCCTAATAATCATCATAGGTGGATTTAGACCAGGTCTTTAGACCAGGTTTCAAAGTTATCCTGGCACCCTTCCTTCCACTGCTTGCCTCCCTACTTTGCCATGTCATTTGATTATCAAGTGCTGAGAATGCCAGCACACCCTGCTGCTCCCCTTCCAAGGAGCCACGGCATTTGACTCTTCCAACCTAATCACTCCCTGTTATGTCATTAAATTGCATATTTATTTTGTTATAAATCTAGCATGCTTTCTAACTTCTCATTTTATCTCTGACTTCATTGCAGAAATTCAAGGACTACTGTCTCCTTACAGCTTAACAGAAACTCAAGCACAATCTAGGAACAAAGGAGTACACATCCAATCCCACGTTGCTGCAAGCAATGACATCTCTGTATCAAACCCTATCCTGGATGTGGTGTGATTTCGCTGTACAAAGAAGGGAAAAGTCCAGGGCAGAGCCCAACAGACTCTGCTCAGGCTCCTCAGTTCCCTGCTTGAGGGGAAGAGGAGAATCTGGGCCTGTCTAGTTCCTGTCCTAGAGGATTTCCCCAGCCTAGATAACCTGCAACACGCTACTGCTACTGCCCACTACCAGCATTGCTGTACCTGATGTCAGGCATGAAGAAGCTTTTTTTATTCATACTCTTGTGCTGGTATCTTTGTTGACCAGTCTCACCCATCGCCCTAATCAAACCTGTGACTTTTCTAAGCTGGTGATCCCCCAGATGCCCTTCTTCATCCAAATCCTACCAGCAAGTGCAGCTAAAGAAAAAACCCAAATATCCACAGAGAGTTGCTATAACTCTGCTAATACCTGTCTCTTCACTTTCACCAACAATGGATGCATTCTGCAGCATATTTCCAGAGTTTTGACTTATTTATTGAATGCTTTTGTGAAAGGCGTGTAACAGCACAAGTGTGAAGCAGGAGAAGTTTCATAATGAGGGTTTCAAATATAATCTGTCCTCCTTATCACGGACTTAAAAAAAAAAAAAACAAAACTAACAGTTATTCATCATATAACCAATTACTTTATAACGAGCTATTACAGCAAACAGAGTGAGCATATCATGGTCACAACTGTTCTGAGTCAGAAGCTGAGACACTGCTGCACTTTGCATTTGCTATAATGCAGAAAAAGAAGATCTACAGCAATTTGTCTGCATAGTTAAAACGAAATATGCCACTGTTTGCAAGGTCATAAGCGGATAAATAAAGACATAACTATTCCAAACTGTAATACTGGAAGGAACGATTTCCTCTCACAGCTCACCTAAGGAAAACTGTAGGAAATTAAGGTAAGTTTCTTAACTTTCTTCACAGTATCTCCATAGGCCATTATCTTTGAAAAGAACCCTTAACCAACCCATGTACCTTCGTGTATTATGAGGTGAAAACTAGGCAGCTCTGAAAAATAAAATTATAAATACCACTCCAAAAGCCTAAGGTTTAGGAAAAGTTAGCAATCATACATCTACCAGAATAACAGTTTTCATTCATGAGTTTAATGGCAATAGTCTGTGTAGTATTTGAAATACAAAGCAAGTTTCAAAAGCAGGTATGTATTGGACCAAGGCAGATATCTTTGACATAAGCTCTCTAATGCATAGGCTACATTTTGATTTCTCACACAATTCCTAATTATTATCTCTTGTAGTTTAATATAGTGTTTAGTGTCATAGGCTAGGACAGTACTTTGTACTCTACAAATCAAAGAAAAAGACTTCCCCTGCTCTAAACATGTCAGCAGACATTTCCTGAAATGTTGTCATTGTTTAACCCAGCAGGCAGCCAAACACCACGCAGCCGCTCACCCACTCCCCACATCCCCCAGTGGGATGGGGGAGAGAATCAGGGCAGAAAACTAAAATTTGTGGGTTGAGATAAAAACAGTTTAATAGGACAGCAAAGAAATGGAAAATAATAACAATAATAATGATAAAAAAAATATACACAACAAGTGATGCACAATGCAATTTCTCATCACACACTGATGCCCAGCCCATTCCTGAGCAGCAATCTCCGATTCCAGCCCCCCGGCCAACCCCCATCTATATACTGAGCATGACGTCTATGGTATGGAATATTCCTGTGGTCAGTTGTCCTGTCTATGCTTCAGCTCAGCTTCCATGGGACGCTGAAAAAGTCCTTGACTGCTTAGCAACAACTGAAAACAATACTGTGTTATCAACATTATTCTCATCCTAAATCCAAAACATAGCACTATATCAGCTGCTCGTAAGAATGTTAACTCTATCCCAGCCGAAACCAGGACAAATGTCTGAGCTGATTACAGAAGGGCTGTTGTTTCCTGCACCACAGATACATGACACTTTGTTATTTCAGTTGTGCCTTGAGTAGAAAACTTTCTTACCAAACTTCTCAAAAAAAAGGCAGCCCTTGCTAACAGATAATTTCAATGACATGTTGTTTCTCATAGCAGGAAGAAGAGCACCACCACATCTCAAGAGTTATTTGACAACCCCTGGGTGAAATTTGTAATTGGACATTAATATTAGCCTCATATTACAGAGTTTACCTTTCAGAAGCCAAGATAGATAATGTGACAAGCCAGTAAATATATCAGCACTGTGCATAAAACATCCATAGATATCACTGTACCTTGAAGTATCCAGCAGATTAGTATAGCCCCTTGAGTACCTTACTTTATTCAGAGAGAATCTTAACATTCAGCAAACACATTTAATATGAATGTCCATGAGCAAGCTGGCTAACAAAAGGACTTTTTCCATGAGTACATCAAATCACTGTAAATGACCTATTCCTAAATACCCCTTTTTTTTGTTTCACTCTGTAACTAAGGAAACTTATTGTTCTTGCTTTATTACATTTTATTTTCTTCTTTTTTGGAGATGCTCTAATATTTTGCATTGGTATTACTAGTAGATTTTTCTTTAGATGGAAATCAAACCTAGAATATTTTAATGGTACTATAAAGCAAGACAGGGATTAATCTTAAGATTTTTTTAAACATTCCACAAGGAAATTATCTATGCAAGATTCCAATTTAAAATGGAGATATTTTATTTATTTAGTATATCAGACTTATTCCTACTTTCATTGTTTATCTTTTGTTCTTTTTTATAATGTAGCCTCTAAAAGAAAAGACAGTCAGGTAGGAAACTACCATAAAACCATCCTCATCCTAATGAAAGCATACCGTGCCTTCAAACCCTCATGATGTTTTCCTCAGATGCACATTAAGTAATTTGAGGTAAAACGTCAAGTAAGTAAAGTAAATAATCAGCTGTGCAAGAATGGTTGGGTTAATGTACTCATGATCAAAAAGTGATTCTACTAAGCATTTATGAGTGATATAATGTAATAGACGCATCCAGCAATTCTGCATGGGAAATTCCTCTTTAATTTACAAATCCGGTTCAAGTTTACATTCACTTTAATGATTTCATCAATTTCCCTTTTCATAATGATTCCTCTGCACATTTGTGAAGGAGCATATCATCACCCTAATTGTCCTAACATCTCATCAAATTTATTGTTGAATTCATAACAATGATGAACCGTCTCAGCCAGATGATCATTGCCTCGTCTTTAGTTAAATCATTGGCAGTCCTAATCTCTGGTTTATGCAGGCTGTGTAAAACACAGTGACCTTCTCTTGGAAAATAACTTCCTAATTATCTGTGTGCCAACATGTCCCAAGGCATCAGCGTGGATAGATGATTTGCTTGTTTTGTCAGTTTATCAATCTGAAGGGACGGATACAGATCAGCTGTTACTACACTACTTTGACTTTATATTTCCAACATTGGTTTCGGAGGAGCATTAGTCCAATAACTTCTTTAAAGAAAGATAAATATATCTTTTCTTCTGTTTCAGAATAGAAATGACATTTAGCCAAGTAATTGTTTTAATACTTTAAAGATAGTGGGGCAGGAAACAAATGAGTGGAATAAAAAAATACCCCAAAGAACTAGGGTGGGGATAGGCATACCACAAGCAGGTGGGTTTGGGTTGGGTTTTAGAGGGGCTTGGGGAGGGTGGCGTTGTTTTGGGTTGGGGGGAGTGCTTTTTATTGACTTTTCAATGTACCTGATGTATTTATATTCTATCTTAGATTTTGCAAGGCATATTTGCAAGGGTATAATGGAGTAGTAAGAAGAGACTGTAAGTATAAAAAAAAAAAAAACTGGAAAAGGCTGGAAGAAGCATAAAAAGGAAAAAAGAAGGGTAAAACCCTCATGCACAACATGGATATTAAGAAAACATAGGAAGGATTCAGAGTGAAAAAACTATCAGTCCCTGACAAAAGAATAACAGCTAAATTTCCAGTTGTTAAATCAAGTTAAATTCCCACTTAGTGCTGTAAATCCAGCTTGGATTCTTCTGGAATGAGTTATTATAAATGCCTGAAGCACATAGCAAAAGGATAGTAACTATCATCGAAGCAAGATGTGTCCTGAGCTTCTTTCTAATTGATTAAGCACACCCAGAAGTGTGCAAGAAGGAGAGCCTGTTTGTTCTGGTCTGCACAGATTATGAGAAGTGCAAGACTGCAGGGCAGCAAGTTCTTCTCTGTCAGATTTGCTTACAGCTGTTGGTCTCCTTCTCCATGAGAACACAGGGCTTTGCACACGAGAAAAGCTGGGAAGAGGGAAATCTGACAGTGACTCCACAGGCTCCCTCCTCCTTTAAACTCCCTGAATGCAGGAGCGTGCTGGATCAGTTGCAAGCAGCTTCCAGCAAAGGTGAGAAAGTCTGAAACAGCACTTGTGGTATGTTCTGTCTGTAGCGTAAAACCTGCCTTTGGGGAGGATTTTTAGAGGCTGTAGAAGCCTAGCAAGGGTTTACACTTTTGTTCAGGAAAGCACTTGAGCACATACTAACTCTTACTGAATTCAGCTGTACCTAAGCTTGTGCTGAGCCTTTAATGAGTGGAGTAGGGTTCAGAATGTGCTCAAAATTAAGAATGTGACTTACGCACATCACCGAAACAAGTCCTTAGTTGTTGTGAAAAGTTTTTGTTTAGTTTGGCGCCTCTCTGCGCTCAAGTAGTTTTCAAACTATGGAAATATGCTGCAATGAATAATCCTACCTACATTCAAGAAATGCCAACGATCCCTAAAGTATGTTTACTCTGAATATTAAAGGATTCCATAGTAACAGATTTTAAAGGAAATGTACATGAATTATTTATTTCTGTTATTAAAGTATTTATAAGCTACTGGAGACACCCACCTAAGCAATAAGCAGTCTTTATGTAAATAATTTACATTTTAGAAATTGTTACAAAATGTGGGATGACTTGTTTATGTAAAACCTGATGGGGGATCATTGTTAGGATGGCATAACTGAAAGCCATTACCTACACAGGGAACACAGCTATTTAGCAAGTTCCATATACTTACAAGCTAGAAAAAGTTCAAATATTAATGTTCCCATAACAAAAAGTAACCCAGGTTTTGTTTATATACCTGTCTGCATACACGTAAAAATGCACATATGTATCTATAAACACATACCTATATATAACTGTGCAGGGAGGCTGATTTGCCTGTTAGCACATTTTGACACGATTGATATTCTGAATCACTGTTAATATTGTCCTCCCCGATACAAGACTCACTTGGATATTGAATCTCTTGCCTGCTTTTTCCTTTAACTTTCAAAACATATCCCTCCAGAATCCCTTCAGGGTATACTTTTGAACCTCCTCTTTAAATGTGGAAAGAACTTCAAAGTTCTGTTAGTAATTTATGTATAGCATGATGGACTGGGGTCAGTTCACAACTGAATTCCCAAGGCAAGAAAATTAGATGATGGAAAAGACAATTTAATATAAAATGCCTCCTTGCTCAAAAGTTCACACAGAGGCAGGTCCTGCATGCCTTCTTCATGCAGGCAGTCCCCTTTGAAACCAGAGCCCTCATTGCCTTGTGGTTTTTATAGTCGTTCACACCAAGGTGGATAAATGTTAAAGACACTAGACCTCTAACCTAGCAGCAATTTATCACACTGCATTCACTGAACCTCCGATCAGACATGGTTCAACAGAGACAGTTTCTAGTTCTATTAAACAGCAGTGTACGAGTAGCCCCAATGCTCAGCTGGCCAGCTGCCTGTGCAGGGTACCTCACCATTTAGGTACAGGCTGATGCAGTAGCTGATGCGCTACAGGGAGTGCCCCACATACCGGAGCCTATTTATCCACCCTGCATGTCTGGCTTAACCACTCAATCCCGTCCACTCTTGCAGCCAAACCACATGACAGACCACTGAGAGAACAAGACAGAATGGCCTCCTTAGCAAACAGTCCTGGTTTTGTCCAAGGCCAATGCGGAAGAGGCTTGCGGGCACAGTGAATTCAGCCTGTTCGTAAAGACAATGTGGTTCTCCATAACTCTCCCATCCACTGGTCACTGCTGGAACCAGCCATCTCAGGCAAGTGTAGGTTTTGTCCGTGCATAAAGAAGGACATCAAGATTTTCTTTTTTTAAATCTTTTGCTTTTGCACTTCAAAACCTAAACCCACCTTTTTTGTATAGCACATTTGTGGATTAAACTTGATGCAGGATGTCACGGCTGATTCATATGGCTCAAAATCCTATACTGATCAAAACATAATATTCAGAAGTACTTGCCTCTGCAACCAACTTTGTCTTCCCAAAAATATTTTTTGGAGCTATAAAAAAATGTTAATGAAAGTTTTAATTACATTCCTAAACCTAGACTATGATATCTAAGTTGGCTTGACAGAGCTGAAAATCAGGCGACCTATTTGAAGTGTTAAATAAACTATTCAGAGAGAACATCTTCACAATTTTAACCTCTTTCTTCTTTCCTACCTTCTGTTTTTAAGTATTCCTCCTACCAGCATTTTGACTCTTTTTCTATATTTATGTTTTTTAAACACCTAGGCAGTATTAACACCACAGAATAACACCAACCAGAATTCACAAACCAGTGAATTGGCTAAGTAAAATGAAAGATACCAGAAAGGAAGGCAAAGAAGCATGTATGTGTACTTGCCTATTCACAGCAACTGTCATCCACTTCAAAATTTGGCACAAAGGGCCTGATTCTGTCCAAAAGAAAGTCTTGTTATCGGTAATTTTCTTGAATAATCAACATGATCATCAACGATGATTCCCTAATGATAATCACATTTTTTAAATATAAATTATGCTTGGATCTAAATAGTGATTTAATGACATAAAACTCAGTATTAATGCTGTAATTACTTCTTTCTCTGTGTGCTGATAAGCAGATATTCATCGTGGGATGCTCACAACAGCATGTCAGCCTCTCATGCCATAAAACAAGCCATGGAAATACCAACATATAAAAGAACCTTAAAGAGAGAATTATTAAAAGTCATCCATAAATTTCATGGCTTTTCTGAGCTTAAGACCGATCCTCTTCATTAACATAGTTTCCTCTGATCTGCACTACTTTTAACTGGAAGTGTCTCCAGCTTATTATTCAAAAGAGATATTTGCGAGGAGTGTAGAATGGGAAGCACAATTAGAAACAGCTGCTGTTTAGCATTTGCCATAAAACTTCAAGATTCCTAGTAGGTGTTCTTTAGAAAAAGTCAATTAGTAATTTAGAGCAGAACAGAGCTCATCACAATTTCTGTTCTCAGTAGCACCAGGGGAGTTCTCCTTTGATTAGAATACTTGCAGTGGGGTCTTCCTTTGTATCCTTCATAATGGAGTTTACGTTATAAAGGCATTTTTTTTAAAACACTACAAAACTCAGAACACCGACAGACAGCTCTGCGTCTCTCATCTTTATCTCAAAGGACACGGATAAAGTCTGTTGTCAAATTAGTCAGCGAGGAGGGAGGATAATCCCTAGCAGAGAGGCTGTTAGGCAGATCAAGGATGAAAGAGTGTCTAAACACAGGGCTCACCTATGTAATTAATTGCGCTCATGCAGAAGTGCTGAACTACTAGCGCAGTCCCTCCAGCCTAGGATATTGATCTCCAGGAAACAAACTATATCCTATCTGGCAATTGCCCAGGGATTACTTCTTAATAGCTCAGCTGGGCATCCAGGGGAGAGGAAAAGCACAGTGAGTATATACTGAATAGATCCGCGGTCACTGCAAAGAGCAGCTCCCACTGGTTCCACCAGCGCTGAACTCGACCCGATTGCAAGCGCTAGGATCAGTTGCAAAAGGGCTGCCACTTGCTTTCAGGTGAGATGTATTTGAAGGCATTTGCCATCCCCTGTGTACTGCTCCTGCTTTGCCAGGAGAAACCTAAGAGTAAAAGTCTCTGATCACGCACCGTTGCTTGAGCGGCAGAGTTTAGCAATGCAACAATGTGAAATCTGACCTATATAGGCTCTGTATTAATAGAATAAACTAGAGAATCAGGCTTGTAGGCAAAAGATACTAGGCAAACTGCGCTCCACATTAGAGGCTGCTAGAAAACAATACTGATTACAAATATTAAGAAATCAACCATATTATACTAATCAATTAAAACGTCTGCTTCAGTACGTTTCACTGATTAGACATTGTTTCACTTGTTCTGATACAAGTACAGTCAGAGACACTGTTTTAATTTCTGTCTGCTTTAAACAATTTTTTAACTACATACCAAGGTATGACATATTATACCTAACGCGCACTAAAGCAGCGACAGCACGCATTCATATTCAGAATATTTGTACCATCACACAGCACAAGCCACGCCAGTTTTTGAGGTACTTGAATTCACAACAGTTAGTCTCACCAAACTATTCCTGAGTGCAAGCTGTGATCTAAATCTTCCCATGGTTTCCTGTTGCAGCTTGACATTCAAGCTGGTGAACAGCAACGCAGAACAGACTGAGAGGTGCTCTGCAAAGTTTAGAGATTGCCCTACACTTAAGGCCACAAGCTGTAGAGGAGATTCACCGCCCCTCTGGCTGCCTTTCCCAAGTGCTGACACAGCAAGGACAACTCTGCTGGTGCCCACAGAAGAGGTGGTGTGCTCAGCACTATGGGCAGAGAGCAGGCTCCTCCACAAATGCCTTACACCCCCTCATTCTTCTTCTGCAGTGTCAATTATAAGGCCTTGTATAGCTCCTGGAAGGGATGAGAGGAGTCATTTTGTCTTAGCAAAGACAGCAGAGGTTTGCTTTTGGTTCTTGATCATCTGCTTTGAGACACGCACTGTCCCACTGAGCTTGTTTCAGTGTTTTAGCACTTCCTGTTCAACACATGTGAGGCTGCAAGAGAAGATCATGAACGGACTTGGTGTGCAATTAAAAAGCAGTTTCAATGCAATACAGAGAGTGTTTCTTTCCCAGAAGTTGTATTACAGAGAGCCTGACATGAATTTTTATTTGAGCGTTGGGGTTTTTTTTATAGAGATGATGCTAAATCAATAATTTGCTGTTGAATGTTTGGAGTGTGCTAGCAGGACTACTTCACTTGCAAATAAATTAATTTCTTAGCATATTTAAAAGATGTATAGAATAAGGAATATCCTATGGATTTCTCATTTATTAGCTGAGCAAGACACACACAAAAGTAGGAATGGAACTGAAAAACAGACAGCTAAATATTAATGTTTTTCTTTTATTTATTTACTCAGCACTTACTATCTGCGCCTGTGATTTAATTTGCAAGGATATAATGGGGCATATATAAATTCTGACCAGCAGTTCTTCAGGAGATTGTCTAATATGAATTGATAATGTAAGGAGTTAGTAATATCTGTCCACAGGATCGTTAAGGCATACTGAACCACGATTGTTTTCTTTCATTTGTAGCCTGAAGCTCCAACCTATGTGAAACTTTTTTAATGCTTAATTAGTGGTAATCAAGCATCAATACAGATCCAATCTAATTGAGGGGATGGGACAGCTCTCCAGTTTGGCAGCTACTGCCGGAGGCAGAAGAACGTGCTTCTCTAATATTCAGCAATTCATCTTTATTTTCATGTATCAGAATTTTCTGTTATTTTTCTATAAGCTTTGCTAAACAAAATTGAACACATCAAGTGTTATCAGCTGAATAAAGTAACAGTTTGATACTTTGAGGAACTGGGTATGAAGAGCTAGTAAGTTATCTTTATAAAATAATGTTATAGAAAGCACTATATATATTGTTGCATGAAAATATGACACTTTGAAAGTGTTTCTATGTCACAGCTCAATGTCATTTTGCAAGACTTAACTCCTGCAGACTAAAAAGATCCATGTTAACATGCTTCAGAAATGCATGGATGTGGAAAACAAGCTTGCCATGTTTTTTGATTTTCTCAGATTTAGGTTGTTTTCTAATATCTCCACTGTATTTTCTTCAGCCAAGATGTAACTTTGCTTGTGGAGGAAATCAAAAGGCAAATTAGAAGTATGAACAGAAGGGACTGTTTTCAGCTAAGTATCTTCTGCTCTTTTTATATGCATTGCCTTATATCCATAGTTGGAGGAAGAGAACACAGTAGCAGGAAGCCTAGCTGTTAATGAAAAGCAGCTGCATTATGAAGAAAACTCACCAGCACTTAATCCTGATGAGTTGTAATTTCTTCTTTTGTCATAGTTACTGGAGCTATTTAAGATGCAAAAGCTGAAACTGGTAGAACAAGCTGAAAAAATACGTGCATCTTCAGGTAGAAATAGCCACCACAGAAGCAACCCAGTGAGATCTACAGCCATAAAAAAACAGCATGAGTCTGAACTAAATCCTTGGAGTGTAACATGCTATAAATTTACCTCCAGTCACATAGCATATTCAAAAAATACTACATACATTATTCCAAAAAGTGTGTTTTCTTTCTTTTCTAAAGTGGAAGATTTTTCTATCATGGTTCTTGCATTCAGAAACCCCATAACAATTTACCAGTTGAAAAATATTTACTAAACTACAGCTGGGGACTACAGTAATTGCAGATTTCTTACAAAACAAAATGTAAACCAGGAGATTTAAAGGGAATTACAGAGCATGCTTTTAATAATTTAGAAACTTTATATACTCTGTCCAGAAAATAAACCACTGCTGCTTAGTTTTGCACACCAGTCAACAATTCTAGACAACATTTAATGATATTTTATAAATTCTTCTTATCCTCATTGAAAACCTCTAAGACATACTAGAAATGCTTACAGAGAATGGCTTCATTTAACTGACCATTTCAAAAATTTATTGCAGCAGTGCCACATGTGAAATTTCCACCGATTAAGAAAGTTTTATGGAGGCATAACCAGAGAAAAATGGAACTGTGTGAGCTCTATTCATAAATACTGTCAGGATTGACAATTGTTTCAAGACTGCTGGTTAAGTAAAATACCACTTTCCATACAGACTACTATATTCTAGTAGTATTTATGACTCTCACTCAACACCCTTTCACACATACAATTGTCAAATTCTTGAATTTCTGTTCTGCCTAAAATCCTTTCTCTGTTCAAACATTCTTTGTTTGTTTCCTTTTTCATTTTTTTTGGGGAGGGGTGGAGTGATCGGGCAGGGTTTGCAGAGGTTTTCCTTGCAATGATGGAAGAATCTCAGTAAACTTTCCCCCATCCAAATAGAAAAGAAGAAAACCTGAAAGAATCATAGAATTGTTTAATCTGGAAGAGACCTTTAAGATCAACTCCAACTGTTAACCTAGCACTACCAAGTCTACCACTAAGACATGTCCCTCAGCACTAAATCTACAGGTCTTTTAAATACCTCCAGGGATGGTGACTCAACCATTTCCTGGGCCAGCCTGTTCCAACACTTGACAACCCTTTCAGTTAAGAATTTTTTCCTAATATCCAATCTAAACCTACCCTCGCACAACTTGAGGCCATTTCCTCTTGTTCTATTGCTTGTTACTTGGGAGAAGAGACGGACCCCCACCTCTCTCCTTTCAGGTAGTTGTAGAGAACGATAAGGTCTCCCCTGAGCCTCCTTTTCTTCAGGCTATATAAACCCAGTTCCCGCAGCCACTCCTCATCAGACTTGATCTCCAGACCCTTCACCATCTTCATTGCCCTTCTCTGGACACACTCCAGAATCTCAATGTCTTTCTTGTAGTGAGGGGCCCAAAACTGAACATGGTATTTGAAGTGCGGCCTCACCAGTGCCAAGTATAGCAGGACAATCACTTCCCTAGTCCTGATGTCCACACTATTTTTGATACAAGCCCAGATGCTATTGGCTGCCTTGGCCACCTGGTTTATATTCAGCCGGCTGTCAACCAACACCCCCAGGTCCTTTTCTGCCAGGCAGCTTTCCAGCCACTCTTCCCCAAGCCTGTAGCATTGCATGGGGTTGTTATGACCCAAGCACAGGACCCAGCAGTTGGCCTTGTTGAATCTTATACAATTGGCCTCAGCCCATGAATCCAACCTGTGCAGATCCCTCTGTAGAGCCTTCCTACCCTTAAGCAGATCAACACTCTCGCCCAACTTCGTATTGTCTGCAAACTTTCTGAAGGTGCACTCAATCCCCTTTTCCAGGTCATTGATAAAGATATTAAGCAGAACTGGCCCCAGTACTGAGCCCTGGGGAACACCACCTGTGAATGGCCGCCAACCAGATTTACCTCCATTCACCACAACTCTTTGGGTCCAGCCATCCAGCCATTTTTTTACCCAGCAAAGAGTATGCCCGTACAAACCATGAGCAGCCAGTTTCTCCAGGAGAACGCTGTGGGAAATGGTGTCAAAGGCTTTACTAAAGTCTAGGTAGACAACATCCATAGCCTTTCCCTCGTCCTCTAAGCTGGTCACCTTGTCATAGAAGGAGATTGGGTTACTCAAGCAGGACCTGCCTTTCATAAACCCATCCTGACTGGGCCTGATCAGAAGCTTGACTATTCCACATTGTAATTCTTTCAAGTGGTTAATAACAGGGTTTTATCTGCTTTTTTGTTTAAAATCGACCAAACAAAGGAAAATCTTCCAAGAAACAGTCCAGAAGTACCAGAAGGTCTCTGGTTTGGAGACCATATATAGTATAACATATAATATTATGTTAGATAGTATAATTAATACTATGAAGTATCTGGGTTGTGAATAATCAATGCAGAGGAAGTATTTCTAGTAAATACCTCTAGCAAATTGGGTAATTCTACTGTAAAATATTATTTGTTTCACATCATTCCTTGTCATGTATATGATGCATCTCACAGCCGCTTGTATTTTGTCATCTTCAGATTTTGCTGCTGTATATTGATGTGCGATTTGATATTAAGTACCATAAAACAGTAGACTATAAAGTATATCAATATCAAACAACAAGACATTACAAAATACATTTATTGCCTCATCATGTGCTATGATATGCCAGAGAAGTACACTCAGTATTGATGGTTGTCCTGCTTACTATTGGATACGCCTCTAAGCAAACTTCTATTAACATGAGTTTTTGCAGTAGCCAAATGTTAATTACTTCTCAACCACCTGTGAAGTGGCTTTTCTTAAAGCATCACATTAAAATTACATTAAAGCAAATGTACTCCCTCTTTAAGTTAAAAAGCCCACGTTGAAGGCATGGATTTTCAAGCAGGATCCACAGCCCATCATTCCACCAAAAAAGGCTCTTAGAAATAAGATCACATTTTACTTTACCTGAGTACAAAATGCAGAAAGGTGCTTAGACCGTTTTTTTCAGCCTCTCTTGGCCCAACATAAATGAATCCTCTGAAATGAGAAAGCCTTCTGGTTGTATTGCAGCACCTATCCCATATTCACATGGCGTGACACTAGCACTTCTTGTCACGAAAGAATGGGAACTCCTGGCTTCTGCAACCTCCTGTCTCAGGCACAATACACTCACAAATGAACTGTAGCTGTGTGGCTACAGACCACCTGCTGTATGCAAGCACAAAAAGGATCAACCAGCTTGCAGGTTAATTTAAAAAACCTGGAAGTTACGTACAGTAATCAGTTCTTTGAAGGGCTTGAATTTATATGAAAAATGTATGAAGAACAAACTGAGAGTGAACACATGCAAAGAAACGGCTTGCTGAGTTAAAACATGATCTTTGAATTAGCTCAAGATGGCTACGACCTTAATTTGTTCTGTCACCTCTTTATTTTCCTTAGCTCTGAAAGTGGGATAATGTCATTTTCCCATGATATGTTATTTAGGGCCAGCTTGTGATTTACATCACGGTCGATGAAGGTAAGTAGTAATAAAAACTTGGTTCTACTACATCTTAAATGCACAAATTATTGGGAGAGGGTTGCAAACTTACAATTTTCTTGCCCATCAGCAAGAAGGCCAAAACGTTTCACTGCTCATATATATATGTGATTAGTCATTATTACCTTGAACCTACATGGAAACAAGGAACTATGACTTTCTGCAACAGAGCACCATCCTGTAGATATTCATACAGTCATCTAGGCTTTGGTTTAAGTTTTTATAAAAGTATGAAGGTGACAAGGTGCTGTAACAGTCCTAGAGGTAAACAGAAGAATAAAAATACTTATTTTCAGAAAGGTCCATCCTTTACTATAATTGTTTTTATTTTTATATTAGAATGCTGCATCTAACTTTCATAAGATCCCTCAGACTCCTTCTTTCTGTCATATCCATACTTCAGAATGAGAGAGTGATGTGTTTGTTGCTGGGATAGGTTTTGACCCTTGACTTATTTCTTTTCATTTTTTTTTTAGGTTAAGTGAAAGAAGAGATCAAAACTGTTAATATGCAAGGCATGGGAAGTAGAATGTAAGTACCTAACAAGTACATCCCTAGGTGTGGGCTATTCACACTTGAAGGCAACATAACTATTTCAGTCCTTTCTTGCAGGCTCCATCTCACAAATACATTCAGAGTACAAAGACCAAGTAGTCAAAAGGATAAAATCCACTTCTGCCTTTGTCTGTTTAGAGACAACAAACATTACAAGAGCCAACTTCAGAAGCCAAGTACTTACCTAAAACAAAGAATAATGTCATAAACAAAGCAGTCCTTGAAGAGACAGAAGAGATTTGTGTCCAGATGTTGAAAGAAAACACATAAATGCAGCACTGGATTTTTCTCTCCAAGAGCTGAATCTCCAACGTTTTGCTGGAGTTCATATAAAGAATAAATAAATAAAAGTTTTGTTACACTGGAGCAAGTAAAGTTGTTAAACTGAGGTGGGAAAATAAGGGATGAAAGAAGGAGCAGATTATTCAAAAGCTGAAATCTCTGTTGAGCTTGCCTTTCCCACATCTATTGTTTCCTCCTTATTCCCCAGCTCAGATACAGTGAAAAGTTGTTCAGATGAGCAGGCAAGAATTGCTTAGACACACAGCATAGATTAAAATGGCAAATTGCCACATTCTTCAGCACAGACGCACAGTACTGTAATCCTACCAGGCCTAAATTGAATCCAAGGCAGGTTTATAGGATAACACAGCTAAGGAGAAGGGGTGAAACCAAAATCTTTTTGTCCACTCAGCTTACGTGTTGTGCCAAGAACTAGGAATTGTCTCCCCTAGAACCAAAGGTCTGGCCTTTACACAAAGCTCACCCATCCAGAAACCTGTTGAGACACCTCCTGGCACAGTGGTGATAGGTTTGCTCTCCTTTATTTTAATTCTGCTGACTGCCTCCACATTGGACCTCACCTCCTCCGCCCCTCTTCAGGTGAGTAGCAATAGCAATAAATGAAACAGCATCTTTTTCATCCTGATGCTATTAAAAGAGCAAATGTAGCTAGCCCTGGCCAATCTAGCCTGTATTGTTACCACAGAGGATCATTTTTCTTCAAATCGCTATCTTCTAGGCCAGCTTATATGAGGACTAATAAAAGAATCCCTAATGAATCTCTAAGAAATGAACAGAACTAGCTCCCTTTCTCCCATCTAACAGGAGGAGGGCAGCAATGAGTGTCAGTAAATCAATAGCTCCGAGGTCAAAATTCATTAGTTTTAGTGGTAACTCAAACACCAATATACCTTAAAGCTCCACTACTTACCTATGGCTGCAATAAAAGAGAGAAATTGTCACATTATGAAAGTTTACACTACCTTTTTTTCAAGTATTTCTCTGCTGTGAATAAAAGACTACCTGAAAAGGTGTACAGGAGAAGCGTACATGGGGCTATAATGTCGGATAAAGAGCAGGCTGCTGAAACTGATGTTGTTTTCTAGAAGACCTAGCTTTTAAAAAGTTCAGGAAACACTGTGATAGTCTTTGAGTGACGTGGGTGAACTGATCTAGAAGGTATGTGTTGGTAGAGAGTATTGGTAGAGAAATCAATGGTAAAGATTCTTAGTCACTTTTTAGACACTATTGAGGATGAAAATTGCTTGTAACTGTTTGCAAGAAATGTTTATTTTTTCCACACTAAATGTCATCTGCTGATAGAATAAAGTGTCTTATGCTTCATGGAAAACATTTCAGTGGAATAATTCTGTCCACTCTCTTGTTACTATTTTCTCTCTCTGTTTATAGTAGAATTGACATTTATATGAAAACAAGATCTTTATGTCGTGACAATTACTCTGCTTCAACTGCTTATTCCCCACTTGAGGATGCAGTTATTTCTATACATATCAAATGCATTCTCACCCAGGAATTAGTCTGAAGACCAACAAGGTCAGAAATACACTTCCCGTTCATTCTGTGGGCACTAGGTAATGTTAAGAATTCCAACATTGCACAGAAAACAAATGTCTCAGAAATAGATTTAAATGTCTTTTACCCACTAATAAATTTAGGAATGAGGAAAAAATGGAAAATACTTCTTAAATTATAGGTAGGAGGAACTATCTTTAAATTATTTTGTTCTAGAAACCTGACCTGTTCTCACAAATTAGTGAAGTTTCCAATAAAGCATTGTGGTGCAAGCCCTACAACTTTTAATTCTGATGCAGAACTGGAGGATTTTTTTTTTTTTTTTTAAATAAGGAAGAGATATTAAGAGAACGAAAGAGAAAATGAGAAAGAGAAATAAGGCACTGTAACTCTTGTCTTGTCCTGCAGCCCTTCTCAGGTCTACTCGCTGCCTCTACCATTGGGGCTCTTCAGATGGGTTGGGTTTTTTTTTCCCAAATACCTCTTCTGCTTTTTCTTTCTGTCATAAAACTGCTTAGCTGCCTCTTTTTCCACTCTGTAGTTTCCTGCTTCACAAAATTTCATAACGTTCTGACATTCTCTACGACATGATGCATCTTCTTGTAGGGACAATTTTTTTGTGAAAAACAGAGATGCAGATGCATGTTAAATGGTACAGGTGGCCTTTAAAGCAAAGCTGTGGCAAAATCCTTGGATGCAGGTAGAGCAGAACACCAATACAAAAGAATCTTTGTTCTATGTCTTCTGCTCAAATATTTTCTCTTTTTCTGGTTTCCAAAGTTCCAGGAAGAAATGGAAATAGCTGAAAGATTTCAAAAGAGGGGAATAAAAGATCTGGAAGTTGTGAAACAAGATGTAAGGCTCACCTTACTAAGAGCTTACTTTAAGACAAATTGGAGAGATGACATGATGATATGCTGTAAAAACTAAAGCATCAAAATGAAGCCTGATAAGTGGGACACGAGGTAGCTAGGAACAGGTTCATTGGATGCAAGTTACTGCTAGATAAATTCAGTTGTGAAATACATTTAATTTCTCCTTAGACAGGATGATCAAAGGAATGACTTAGCAGTGACTTATGATGAGCATCTTCATGATGAAATTAATTGTCTTACTAAAATACATCTTTGATCTATCTTTGGGTGTGAATTCTTTGCCCTGCAGTGGGTAGAAGAGGGACTGGGAAGGATTTTTAATCACTCTCTCGACCTCAGAATTCATAAATTGAGGTCCTTCCATTTCTCCTCCTTCATGGATCCTTTCAATAAAAGAATTTCTTGGATGGCCTCTAGTATAATCATAATGTTCATGGTTTTGAATTAAAACAATGATTAAACTCCAATACCAGGCCTCAGGTCTTCTGCTAGTTAACCTTTTCATTTGGAAATATATTTTCCCCCTCATTGCCTCTTTGACTGCTTCCACTGTATTCTAATATATTAGCAATATACCATGGCTAGGGGTAGCACACTGAGAAATGGATCATTTTCTACAAAAATCTTCTGTCTAGTATGCACAGCTCAGATACACAATATCATACTGTTCGTAAGGCTTTCTGTTGGAAAGAAAATTTTCTCCAACTGAAAATAGGGGAGTTTTGGGGCATTTGATTTGCATGCAGAGGGAAGAACTGATGGATATATATTGTCTGACCGATCATCTGACATTGTAGGCATCTCAGGCAAACACATAAATTTTAGAGCTAGTTTGAATGCTGAATTATCTGGCCTGAAGCCTTCAGTATCAGTGTGAAACAGCCTGTAACGTAGAAAAGTTCTTTCAAAAGATCAGATGTAACTTCATGGTCATGATTTCTATGAAACAATTGTCTTCATTTGGTCTGCTCTCTCTTATTTTTCCCCAGTCCTTTGCTTCTTTATTTAGCACCTAAAAACTGCAACCCCTAATACCTATGTGCCAGCCCCAGTGGTGAATAGAATTGTGCCAGTGAGTCTTTAAATCCACACGGAAGCCAAATAGAAATAAGTATACATATTTTTCCACATCCTTGCAGGATATTACTTTTCAGAGAAAACTACCTGGCACTGTAGCTTAGAAACTGCTACTTTTAACAAACCTGAGCCCCAAGACTGTCACCCTTCTTTATCACAAGTAGCAAAACTGCGTGTTAACACATTTCACAGTCTGCGAATTATGGAAATGAACTATGAGTCTGCACTGATAATGAAAATGAGTACAGCTTTCCTTTTAAGAGGATCTTAATATTGTCTTAACAAATTGTAACTGTTTTGTAACTGTCTTGTTTCCCTCCATCCTGAATCACATTGTAATGCAAGTGTCCATGCAGCGGTATCACCCTTGTTGGAAGAATAAAGAAAAGAACGAACTAATTCCATTCTTTTACAGACTTCTTTTAAAGAAAAGCAGACTGAGTTACAGCATTTTTTGGAAACCTTGCTTTTTATGAGATGAAAAGAAACCTACCAGTGCAGATTTCCCTGCTGACAATTAATAACACTGCAATACCAACACAGTTCTGCTGAGTATTGGAATGTGCTTGTTCTGTACATTGTTTAAGGATAGCTTTCATTTATTTACTGAATGATAAGAAATGAAGCTGCTCTAGATTCTCCAGCCTTTTAATGCAAAAGCAGTGGTTCTGTTCTCATGGTTCTTCTAGCTCTGTATTGACCAAGACCATGACAATAATACAAACCCATTCTATGTGATATTATGAGATAACACATGTAGTAAGAATTTATATTTTTTATACAGAAATCAGAGGATATCGATACCATCCCTGTTCATATTCTTTATGTCAAAGGAGAAGTCCTCAAAAAGGCAAATGCTGCATCTGTTGTTGTCAACCATGATTCCCTTGTCTCTTTTCATTACTTTGCCGAGGATGAAAAACTACTTTGAATGGCAAGATGAATGTGGTGATACAGTGCTTGTGGATACACATATTCAAGAAATTGAAGCTGACATTTTATTCTGCACTATGTTAACCATAAAACATTATTGTTTGTCCTCACTCCAGTCCAATGTCAGACAGCGACACCTTATGCTGCTGGGTAACAACCTTGAACATTTATTCAGAGCTAGGAAAAAAGTGATGGAGTTTGTGAACTGATTTGACAGCATAAAATCAAGAGGCATTCTGGGAAAGGATCAGGTAGCTGAAGTGACATCTTTGATGTGGTCAGCTCATGCATACCAGTGTCTCAATCTAAAGTCAGTCGTTTCGGTACTAGTACATGTGAAGCTCTTCAGTGATACATGAGGAGTTTTTGTTAGGCAAAACAAGCAAGCAATACCTCAGCCAAAACCCTGAACATAAAAAGATAAATCAACAGTCAACGTATGACTCAGTATAATACCTGATCACAGAATCACAGAATGGTCAGGGTTGGAAGGGACCTCTGGAGATCATCTAGTCCAACCCCCCTGCCACAGCAGGGACACCTACAGCAGTTGCACAGGACGGCGTCCAGGCGGGTTTTGAATGTCTCCAGTGTGGGAGACTCCACAACCTCTCTGGGCAGCCTGTGCCAGTGCTCTGCCACCCTCAAAGGAAAGAAGTTCCTCCTCATGTTAAGATGGAACTTCCCATGGTCAAGTTTGTGCCCGTTACCTCTTGTCCTATCACTGGCCACAACTGAAAAAAGACTCTTCTCATCTACATGGCACCCTCCCCTTAAATATTTATAAGTATTGATAAGATCCCATCTCAGTCTTCTTTTTGCTAGACTAAAAAGACCCAAGTCCCTCAGCCTTTTCTCATAAGAAAGATGCTCCAATCCCCTAATAATCTTAATAGCCCTTTGCTGGACCCTCTCCAGTAGTTCCCTGTCCTTTTTGAACCGGGGAGCCCAGAACTGGACACAGTACTCCAGATGTGGCCTCACCAGGGCAGAGTAGAGGGGGAGGATGACCTCCCTCGACCTGCTGGCCACACTCTTCTTGATGCACCCCAGGATGCCATTGGCCTTCTTGGCCACCAGGGCACATTGCTGGCTCATGGTCATCCTGTTGTCCACCAGGACTCCCAGGTCCCTTTCCACAGAGCTGCTCTCCAGGAGGTCAGCCCCCAATGGGGGGGGCTATTATAATATAATATAAATACTTATATATTATATATATTATATTTATATATATTTTATATATTATATATTTTTATATATATTATAATTATATATAATTATAATATAATATAAATAATGGGGTTATTCCTCCCCAAATGCAGTACCCTACACTTGCCCTTGTTGAATTTCATTAGATTTCTCTCCACCCAACTCTCCATCCTGTCCAGGTCTTGCTGAATGGCAGCACAGCCTTCCAGCGTGTCAGCCACCTCTCCCAGTTTTGTTTCATCAGGAAACTTGCTGAGGGTACACTCTATCCCTTCACCTGAGTGAAGGTTAGGTGATCACCCTGATCACCTCATTAGTGCCTCCTTTCTTGTATTATGAGAAACAGTGAGCAGATGTTTTTTTTTCCCCTTTTCTATGGAAGTTATAATTTTGTAGACTTACAGTATTCTTAATTATATTTTTTCCAGGCTTATACATCTTGTGCAATTTATCCTCTACATATACAGAATATATCCCAAACATCAGTAGTCCACTGCTTGGCGATAGTATTAGATGTGGAAAAACTGGATCTGAGGTTTTAATTTTATAAGACAAAGTCTGAGGTGGAATGACCTAACTTTTGTTTCTGAAGTGAATACATAATTAACAGGTTGCTGAATAAAATTATGTATGCTTGTTCAGTACAATCTGATCCAGTCCACACCAGGTCTCAACCAAGTTTGAGTATTAACTGGCACTTAGGCATGAGCTGTGGCACTTCAATCACTTCAGATTTGGTTTATGCTGCATATTAGCAGCAGGAATCTGGTGTTAGCAGATGATGGGGCAATTGGAGATTTCAATACAAGCTAAATCTGGCTTTTCTAATGTATCCTGTCCTTGGTGAATGGGTCACTCATTGACTAAACAGATAGGGTCTCAGGGGTTCTATCTCTGCAGTAAAATAGCATGTCTAAAGGTGGCAAAATATAGCCCATAATTAACAGTTAGCAACTTATCTTTTAAATAGTTTTAATTTTAGACAAATATACATCTACCTGTCTGGTTTAGTTACATTGTGGAACCAAAAATTTCCTGAAATTACAATCTTTCTAAAAGAGACTTTCTCTTTTTACTTACATTTCTTTTTATTCATCATCTCAGCCTGCTTCTTAGCATGGGAAGGAAGAATACTCTTTTCTTTTTCCTTCTAGAGATACCCTTCATCATTTGGGATGGACTCTACAACTCTGTCCTGTCTCCAGGGAAGGTCTTCCCCTCCAAGGCAATGCAGTGAATGGATTAAGTTTATTATTTTCTTTTGTTCTTTTGGCCAGAACAAAACTAATGACAAATGTTTCTCTGTCCAGTTCCTGTAGCTTCACTGAACTGTCTGAAGTTTAATTTTCCTGGCTTGCCATGGTAATCAAATTAGCTGGTTGTAGCGTAACACATGAAAGTTTTATATTCTCTCCGAAAATAAAAGTGCCACGTTAATCCATTCATTTAGGCGAGGAAGAATTAAAAGACTCATCAGTAGCCTCATTTTCAGGACTCATCTCAAGGCAGTAGGGACCAGAGGTCTCAAGATTTTGGCTATGCTTCCTAACCACAACCCTAGGACTTTATGCTACAGGTAGGCATGCAAGAAACAGTTGCAGAAAAGATCTGCGATCAGATCACTCCTGAGAGTGGTCTAACCTCTTCCTCCTGTGCATCCTTTCAATGGACATCACAATAGCTCTATTCCTTCCACTTACACTAGACAAAATAGTTTAACTGCTGTTAGTGTTAACAGCTGAAAAATTCAACAGCATGGCAATCTCCATGCTGAGAATACAATATGAAATCCCCAGGGCAGACATATTTGTTCTGTAAATACTCTACTACAGCTCAAGCTGCCCCTCTGCCTTTTTCAGGCAATGTCTCAATCTCATACACAAGGCAACCTGCTACAATTTTGTTTGTACTTGTTCCAGATACTATGCTATCCCACAAGCATCATGATATCATATTCAGTGCATACACTATACTTGCAAAATCACATCTCAGCAAACTAAAGCAGAGACACTGCTTAGAATTATCTATTTTGTGAAACTGTAGATGGGCAAGCACTGGTTGAAAAAAAAATATTATCATTATCTTACCTTTACTTATCATCAATTCTTCAATGTTCACCACTCACTCCTTCTGTCCCTCAGACTTTGTCTGTATTGAAGTAAATGGAAGAAAACTGTTATATGTTGTTTGGGGTACAGAAAACAAGACTTAGGAGGAGCAGCTGAGGGAACTGGGGCTGTTTAGCCTGGAGAAAAGGCAGCTGAGGGGAGACCTTGTTGCTCTCTACAACCACCTTAAAGGAGGTTGTAAAAAGGTGGTTGTCAGTCTCTTTTCCCAAGTAACAAGTGATAGGATGAGAGTAAACATCCTCAAGTTGTGTCAGGGGAGCTTTAGTTTGGATATTAGGAAAAATTTCTTCACCAAAAGGGTTGTCAGCCATTAGAACAGGCTGCCTGGAGAAGTGGTTGAGTCACCATCCCTGGAGGTATTTAAAAGATGTGTAGATTTGGTGCTGAGGGACATGCCTTAGTGGTGGACTTGGCAATGTTAGGTTTACAGTTGGACTCGGTGATCTTAAAAGTCTTTTCCAGCCAAAATGATTCTATCATTCTATATATTCCTTGAGGAACTTGAAAAGCAGCAGATATGGGCACCACATACATATGGTTCTCCCTGAGCTCCAGCAGTACAGCAAACACATGCGTGCTGACACTGTGAATGTGCACATGGACAGCTCAGCTCCAAAACTCCACTTCTACTTCACAGAAAAGAATCATAGGAAAGCGTAGGTTGGATCCGTGCAGATCACAAACTGAGCAACTCAACAGTTAATCAGTCTGCCCAGGACCTTACTAGGTCACGTATTGAAAATCCTCTAAGATAGATAATCCAGCTTCTTGGGCAACCTGTTTCAGGGCTTAACCCTCCCATGGTTCCCAGCGCTTCTGTGAAATGATGTTCATTGCTACAAAGATTCAGAAATAAATATACGTGAAAAATAGTTGGGCACTTCATCTGTGCCTACAACTATTTTGATCTCAGCCACAATATGGCTGCAACACTATATATTATACATAAAGCAGTTACTATAATGCCATAAAAATAGAAAGCCAGTTCTGAAAAATCATTTCTGTCACATCCTTTAATCTCTGTATGGTACTTTGAAGATCAACTTTCTTAGAGAAAAGGATACTCATTCTCTGCTGTCCCATTCTGATCTCTTGACTAGAGCCCTATATACTCTGTAGTAGAATGATTCTTAAGGCTCCAGATAAATAATTGCTTTCCTGATATTTTTCTGAAATACCCTGTGAAGTCTGTTTGCAGAAGCTGGTATTAGCCACAGAGGCTTTTGAGCCTCCTGTCACAAATTAATATTCTGAAGACAATCACCGTTATGAATAAAACAATAATGCAAGCTTATCCCTAGATGCAAGGGTTTGTGCCTAAACACTGTCCTTTTTGCATGGCAGCTTTTAATTGCAGAAAGCAGTTCACTGAATTGATTGACATTATTTAGACAGTGTGCTGCTCGCTGTGCTAAAGGTACTAGGATTGGTCCTTATGTGTTTGTTTATTTTTGCACTTTTTCCAAACTGGATAATAAAATTCCTCCTGGCATTTCACTTTTCATTAACCATTTTTTTAACAGTTGCACATTCTGGTTATTCTGGTATAATAGCAAATTGCCATAACGACAGGGCTAGGAATACTGGGGAATAAAAACGTCCTTTGCTATCAGGACCCAATCTTTCTTTATTTTTAATATGACAAGACTGAATGGTCTTAATACAGGTTTACAAATGCGTTGTTGGCATTACAGACCTTATATTCAGAAAATGACGCTTGTTCCAAAGAACAAGTCTAATAATATGTTTAATTTGTTTTAAGTTTAAAACTTACGGAAGCAAAACCTAAAACTTAAGGCACAATTTAGCAGATTTTGGTTTTTTAAAGCTCAATTCAATATACATAGCCATTCCAAAACCTTAAAAGTAAATATTTTTGTTCTGTTACAAATTACCGTGTTATTTTTTTATCATCCCTTACTACTGCAACACTGTAATTATTGTCTCATTATTACTGCATATTCTCTGAGCCCTAATGATGGACAACAATCCTATTGTGTCAGACTTTGTAGTAATATTAAGTAGATGGTCACAAATGCATTCATTGCTAACTTTCATTCACAGAGGTAACATATCATCAATCAGTTCCCATCACAAGACTTCACAAGAAGTCCATCTCATACCTGTTACTTTAGAAGCTCTCCTTATTATGTCTGTAGGAGGCATAATGAGGATACAGATTTGGACTGGGGAGTCTGAGTTTCTTATAGATTCAGAGACTGTTTTGGATGTTAGCCAAGAGCAGTTACAATGCTTTTCCTCCTGTACCTATTTTCACATGATGGTTCAGTCCCACAGTTGTCCTTACTCCAGCCTACCTGTTTAGAGATATGAGGACAAATTATGTAACACTTAATTAATCTTTTGCCTCTTACTCTTAGTATTAAGGACAATCCAACTTGTAGACCAGATCAAAGTTTGGACTTCGCTTCCATTATTATGAAGATAATGGAATGTTGGTTGATGAGAAGCTCAACATGAGCCGGCAATGTGCACTCGCAGCCCAGAAGGCCAACCGCATCCTGCGCTGCATCAAAAGAAGCATGGCCAGCAAGTTGAGGGAGGTGATTCTGCCCCTCCACTCCACTCTGGTGAGACCCCACCTGGACTACTGCATTCAGCTTTGGAGTCCTCAGCACAAGAAAGATGTGGACCTGTTGTAGCAGGTCCAGAGGAGGGCCACAAAGATGATCAGAGGGCTGGAGCACCTCTCCTATGAAGACAGGCTGAGAGAGTTGGGGTTGTTCAGCCTGGAGAAGAGAAGGCTCCGGGGAGACCTTATAGTGTCCTTGCGGTATCTGAAGGGGGCCTACAAGAAGGGTGAGGAGGCACTTGTAAAAACAAGGGCATGTAGCGATAGGACGAGGGGCAATGGCTTCAAACTGGAAGAGGGTAAATTTACATTAGATACCAGGAAGAAATTTTTCGCTCTGAGGGTGGTGAGGCACCGGAACAGGTTGCCTAGAAAAGCTGTGGATGCCCCATCCCTGGAGGTGTTCAAGGCCAGGCTGGATGCGGCTTTGAGCAACCTGATCTAGTGAGAGGTGTCCCTGCCCATGGCAGGGGGGCTGGAACTAGATGATCTTTAAAATCTCTTCCAACCTCAACCATTTTATGATTCTATAAATATGTTCACAAGAGTTTTCCCACATTTCAGTGAACGATCACCATGATTTCACAAAGAGATCTACACACTTCGTAAGACTTTCACTTTTCGGCTGGAGGATTCCCTCTTAATATCACACCTCTTCCACTTACAATTTTGGTAGGAGCACTGAAATCAAAAAAAAACCAAAGAAGCACGCTGAACACCCTCATACATCAGAAAGTGAAAAAAATAAAACAGAAAATAAAGTAAGATAGGATATGATACAATACTCTGGACTGAGTATCTTTGGTACCTAAGTACTATATAGTAGTCTACTATATAGTAGTCTACCCTCTACAACTTAATAGAGAATTGAGAACCACTAAATTCTGTAGATTTTCTGAATATGTTTTTAAAGATTCACTATGTGGCTTTAGAAACTTAATTTTGCCCAACTACTTGAAAGTTTGAGGAATGTCCAATAATTTTTACAGGTTCTGATTTATTTTTTGTGTTGGAGAAACCTAATGATTTCATGTTGCACATTCATATAGAGAACATTCAAGTACTGGTTCAATAACTGAGAGAAAGGTTTTGTTATTTCTGTTGTTGTTTCCATTACCATTAATACTTATATCCATACTTAAATGGGTATTTATTTGATACTGAATTCCCATCTGTCATTGAGATGAACAGGAAAAAGATATGCCTTAGTTAAAAGGTGGATGGACTGATGTGAAAATGGTGGGCCTTTGGTTGTTACTGTGGAGGGACATAAATTGCACTCATTAAAATGGGATGCTGTTAAGGACATGCTATAAATCTGAAAATGGGTTGCCCCTGAGATCGGCAGTGGGTTTGAGAGGGGATTTTGCATGTAAAGCAAAGAATTGATAATAAAAGTAATGATGGTATTGCTTTTACACAGTATACAGGACGAGGAAGTGTTTCTTTAGAAAGCTAAAGACAAAAGCCACCTTATTTATAGCATGTATATGTCTAGATTTAGAAATATCTGCACTTCAAACATTATCAGAGAAAGCAAGTATCATTAAACAGATAATATAGATTATAGCATGAACATCGCAAGAAACAAAAAGGACAGAAACAATTGCCGAGAATATGAAAGATAAAGAAGGGTAACTTTCAGAAATGGTGTTTGTTGTATTTGAAAACTGAGTAGTTTGAGCTCATCTTGCATGAAACAAAGGCTCAAAATGAAATTTTATAGCAGATCCAGTTATTAGGCATTCTTTTCTTGATTCAGCATTGTGTGGCACTATTAGGAAAGCTGTAAAGCAAAGCCTCTTTCAGAAGTTCTTCCTGAAGGTGAGAGTGAAGTAATCACTGATTCACAGAATCACAGAATGGTAGGGGATGGAAGGGACTCTCGGAGATCATCTAGCCCAACCCCCCTGCCAAAGCAGGTTCACCTACAGCAGGTTGCACAGGAACGCATCCAGGTGGATTTTGAATATCTCCAGAGAAGGAGACTCCACGACCCCTGTGGGCAGCATGTTCCAGTGCTCTGTCACCCTCAAAATAAAGAACTTTTTCCTCATGTTGAGACAGAATTTCCTGTGTTCCGGTTTGTGCCCATTGCCCCTTGTCCTGTCGCTGGGCACCACTGAAAAGAGTCTGGCCCCATTCTCTTGACACCCACCCTTTAGATATTTATAAGCATTGATGAGATCCCCTCTCAGTCTTCTCTTCTACAGGCTAAGCAGATCCGGGTCTCTCAGCTTTTCCTTATACAAGAGATGCTCCAGTCCCTTGATCATCTTAGCCCTCTGCTGGACTCTCTCCAGTAGTTCCCTGTCTTTCTTGAACTGGGGAGCCCAGAACTGGACACAGTACTCCAGATGTGGCCTCACCAGGGCAGGGCAGAGGCGGGGGATGACCTCCCTTGACCTGCTGGCCACGCTTTTCTTGATACACACCAGGATGCCATTGGCTTTATTGGCCACTGGGGTACCTTGCTGGCTCATGGTCATCCTGTTGTCCACCAGGACTCCCAGGTCCCTTTCCACAGAGCTGCTTTCCAGCAGGTCAACCCCTAACCTGTACTGATGCATGGGGTTATTCCTCCCAAGATGCAGGACCCTACACTTGCCCTTGTTGAAATTCATAAGGTTCCTCTCCGCTCAAAACTCTATCCTGTCCAGGTCTCACTGAATAGCAGCACAGCCTTCTTGTGTGACAGTTTTGTGTCAACAGCAAACTTGCTGAGGGTACATTCTGTCCCCTCATCCTGGTCATTGATGAATATGTTGAACAAGACCGGACCCAATACTGACCCCTGGGGGACACCATTAGTTACAGGCCTCCAACTGGACTCTGTGCCACTGATCACAACGCTCTGAGCTCTGCCATTCAGCCAGTTCTCAATCCACCTCACTGTCTACTCATCTAATCCATATTTCCTAAGCTCAACTATGAGGATGTTATGGGAGATAGTGTCAAAGGCCTTGCTGAAATCGAGATTGGACAACATCCACTGCTCTCCCCTCATCCACCCAGCCAGTTACGTCATCATAGAAGGCTATCAGATTAGTCAAGCATGATTTCCCCTTGTTGAATCCATATTGACCACTCCCAATAATCTTATTTTCCTCTACATGCTTAGAGATGACACCCAGGATTTCCAGGGATGGAGGTGAGGCTGACTGGCCTCCACCATCTTATGACCACTGCAGCCAAGGCTACCCCCAGCCTTCACATCCCCAACTAGTCCTTCCCAAACCACCACAGACTGTCCGCACAAGGTCCAGCAGCGCACCTCTCCTCGTTGGTTCCTCTATCACCTGTGTCAAAAAGTTATCATCAACGCTCTGCAGAGATTGACCCTCAAACGGACAAGCTCACATTTTAGTCTAAACTGAGGGGACAACCTAGTGTTATATCAGAAGTCAATGGAGACCTAACCAAGATGGAAAAAAGGACAAGCCTCTCTGCCTGTACACATCAGAGCTGGTACTACAGGTAGAAAAGCAGATGGATTCAGAGCAGGTTTTGCTGGGAAAAACAAAGCTTCAGAAGCTCTCTAATGTAAAGAGGGTGAAGAACTGGAGAAGGGCACAAAAATAAGAAGAAAGAAAAAGGGAAGATTTGAAAGTAGAGCAAAGCAGGACATAATACAAAGGAATATGGTACCCAGATGAGCAATTTTGCTGTCAGTAGCAGATAAGGGAGGCAAGCACTGAACAGGAGAGGGAGGGAGAACCCAATTAGCATGCTGGGTTTGACAAAACATTCCAGCAGCCTAAAGAATATGTTTCTCTCTAAGAAGTCTTTTTTTTTTTCACAGCCTCACAACTGAAGAAGAAAGTGAGGAAGAAAATAAAATACACTTCAGTAAAAGAAAAAAAGAGGAACAGGAAACACCAGATAAAACAAAACTGCAATTATATGTGCTGCACTCAGGTTTAAATCTTTTTAAAATAATCAATAGAATCAATAGTTATTTCAATAGCCTCCATAACTACTAATCACATAACTAAAGAACTCTAGTAATGATGCTGATAATAATTGTAGTAGCATTACAGACGGACATAATGGAGAGGATGTCTTTACAGATTCTATTGTAACAAAAAGTAACACCTGCAATTCTGTTCAGCAGGATCAATTCCATCTGCAAAACTATTGAAGATTTAGTCCAGAAAGGATAAAATAGTACTATCCATTTGCCACCACATTACAAGTTGTGCCATCTTGAATCATTTTAATGTTTTTATTATTTAAATACATGGTAATTTTTGATGCAAAGAATGTTCTCTTTTCCTCCAAATTTGGCAGTAATATTACTGCAACTTTTAAAAATTATCCCAAACAGTTATTTGGCTAAGTAATTGCTGCTTTGAAATACATTAAAACCCGAGGTGCGCAGTAGAAGAATGACCCAATTATTGCTCTTCAGAACATGCAAGCAAAGCTGCACAATCATTACTTTTTCAGGTTTTTACGGTTACCCTTGTTGACAATGTGGCCACTGTAAATATTTCTGCTCAACTGATACTCAGTTTTCCCCTTCCGTCTAAACCAGTTTGAAAATGTATTATTGATTCATGGTGAATGAAAAATGAGATTTTCTTGTTGTTATTGTTATAAAAATCAAGGTGACCCAAAGTTCATGACCAAGCTTCATGGTCAAATTTTAACCTATGGAGAATACCATAAAAGTGTGGTGTATAAAAACTGTTCTAATTTTATCATATATTACTTTCCACAGAGGTATTTGGAAAACATTAACAAAATTCATTAATCATTTTCCCATTAAATTCAGCAATGGCTAATAAAAGATTTTAAATGTATGATGAGTAAGGTAGGTCAACAGAAATTCACTTTTTCCCTGGAATAAATGTGACCTACATGTAAAGGTGCTGAGGGATAGTCCCATTTAACCGAGCTGAATACATGGGTTCTTTCAGAAAATATATGCAAACTTGCAGATTCTTGGAAGGAAAAGAAAGAAAAGATACAATATCTGGAATTATTTAGCATAAAACTGGACTGATATCACCAAAGAACTGACCAAAATATTTAAATATTGTAGCCTTTCCCAACCTAAGACATTTTCTCCTGAAGATCTACATTCAGACTACAATAAAATGCAGAAATCATACTTGAAAGTGCATACAATTGCAGCCATTTTTTAATTTCTTCTAGGAGAGATTTTTAACAATGAAAGCGTAGCTCAGTGAGGAGAACCCAAGCAGACTGCAAACACCGTAATTACTTTCATGCCCAGCCCTGGAATTTTGCACGTCTGGAAGCTGTTCACAGACTGATCTTTTAGCAACGGCTTGTGAAAGTTGTGGGTAGCCCCATGCAGATCACAGCTTCGTCTGTCTTCCAGCCTGCCCTCCACATAATCACAACTGTGGGTCATCCACTCCAGCTTCTCTACTCAGCACTGCTACTGAAGACCCAATTATTCTTTCTGTTTTCTTAAGAAACCTGTTCACATCCATGTTCTGCTGTTTGCTTGCCTCTCCTGCACAGAAAGTGGAGAGGCAATGCTGGCAGCCAAACAGATGCACAGGAGATGACATTTGTCTGTTCAGGCCTGTTCACAAACTTCTCAGTACCTCAGGTATTATGAGTTATATATATACCGCATTTTGGAACAATTAATGTGGGGTATCACAAACCCTTTGTGTGTCTGCCTTTCGCCAGGATTTGGGATTGTATTGCTGTTCTCCTATAGAAGGCTTTACCGTTTTCTCAAAGCAGTAGGTTTTTAAGATCTACAAATGTATTTAATGTTTCTTAAAGGAATATATAGTTTAAATTTAGCTAATTAAAGAAAGAGACAGATATAAAACACTCTCAGTGGGTAAAAGATTCCCACCCTGCTCACTATTACAAAGAGACTTCACTTAACATCAACTATAAAATGCGAGATTCTAAAAAAAACCCCAACATTTAATCAGACAATATCAAATACTCATTGATGCTCTATTTTCGTTTGCATTTTTCCTTGGGAAAAACGCTACTAATTTTTTCAGTGCCTCAAATTCCTGAGTGATTAAAAATGTATCCCATCTGGTCAACGTGCACACTCATTCATCCAGTTTTTCCCAAGTGTAGTTGAATGCAAAGCACACCTTTCCCTGAAGTGCTGAGCTTGGCAAAAACCACATCCATTTAGCTGCTGTCTAAGAATATTTGCAATTTCTTTTGTTTCTGTTGATGGCTTCTTATCAGTTTTTCTGTCAGCGATTCTTTGCAAAGTACTGTTTGTTCTGCTCAGTTTTGATTCCTCCTTCAAACCCTAGTATTATTGCTTTCCTGACAGCTAATCTCCATCTCCCTTTAGGTGCAAGGATCCATCCATTTGTTGTCACAGAATTCTCCTCCACAGCTTGTTACATCTTCCCATTTATCATCTTCTAATATACACACCAAAATCTGAATTATATTCTTTTAACTATTGCCTTCGTCTACGCTTTGGATGACTTGTTTTACATACTGGTGATCAAAAGCCAGTGTGGATGTCTGGCTAACTCCCTGATCCAGCAGCTCAGCTAGCACTGACTGTGTACCTAATGCATAGCCTGGCAAACCAAAGAGAGGAAGAAATGCACTTCCATATACTGGGGGCACTCACCAAACTGTTCAGCAAGTAAACACAGTCAGACAGAACCAGACTTTCGCACTGCAGACATATTCCTTATCCTGCACAACAATGCAGGTGCCACAGGTGAGGCAATGAAAAAAATTATAGAGAAGACAAAAGCAGAACTGGGAATATGAACCAAATTTCTTGAACTCCAGTTCACTTTTCTAGCTACCAGCAAACATTTCTCTTTTCCTTTTCCTTCTACTAAAGTATTCAAGTACTCCTGTGCAGAGTCCCCAGAAATGACTCGGAAACAGTAATTATTCTTGTTTTGCTGCACTGATAGAAGAATGGGCACAGACAAAGAATTTACTCTTGAAGGGGTGAGATCGCAACAACTGTAATTTGCATTCACTGTGAAACAATACAATGTTATGAATGTTCTTTCAGTAGCACATCAGGCCATTTGCTGACTCTTGATTGTCTGTGAGTCTCTCTGTGCTTGTTAAAATCACAGCACTGAGCTCAGTACACTTTGCTTTTACCATCTGGCACTAGAGCAGGAAGGCTACATTAGCATAACCTGTTTTGCCATCTCAGGATTTCGATTTTAGGTGGCATGCTGATTTCTTTAAAACAAATAATGTCTGTCTTTCATTAGACATTTTGTATCCTTATACTTCTAATGACACTGGAAAAAAATTGCTACTAACCTTTTGTTGATTTTTGATATCTATCTTTGTTAACATTTTCATCTATACTAAGCTCATGTTGTCCCATCTTTGTAGCCAAAATAGTAAGTGACTGATCACAAACCTTCAATTATATTTTGGCCAATGACACATAAAAACATGATGGATTATTTAGCGAAACCATATGGTTTGCTTACTGTTATTATTGACGTTTAATAATGACTGCCCAGTTCTAAAGACATTTCTGTTACCTTGCATTTCAAGTAATTACTTCATTACATATCTGTTAATGCAAGAATAAGCATGGAATATTAAAGTTAACAAATACTTTGAGTTGAAGTTTCCATAGTAACTTCCATCCATTGCCTTGTGCGCTTACGTGCTCTAATTTATTCATTCTTAACATCCTCTCTCTGCTATTTTATCTACTGACAGCTAGTAAATAAAAAGAGAAAAAAATATCATTATTTCTATATCCAGGCACTCAAAAATATGGTAGGAAAGCTGAATACACATATCTTGAGATAAACAGAATCTCTCATTATGATCATACATACTCAGTATGCAACATTAAACTATTTTCCTGAAAGCCAGATTAAAGACAATGGGTTCTGTTACTGCTGGCATGATGTCTTATTGCAACTGTAGGTTCTTAAAAGAGTAGAGAATATTTCTTCTTATCAGCCTTCAGCAGAACTGAAGTGTTACACTGCAGGGGACATGCCATGCTTTCTTTTTTTTTTGTTTGAGAAATAGGAGGGTAAAAAGACAAGGGGCTATGGTTCAGTATGCATGAAGAGGCGCAGGCAAGGCTTTTTGGGGCTTTGAGACGGCTTTGGTGTCCAAGGAAGGGCGAGCAAGGTTTTTATTCCACATGAGTATCTAAGACTGCAGACACACAACTGTTTCTCAGGTCCTGCTGAAAAGCAAAGTTATGCAAATGGATAACTGCAATGGGATTAATCTAAAGTTAAGAAGATGCATAAAAAACTGAAAGACCAGGGCTTCTAGTGTAAGGGAAGAACTATTTCTGTGTGTACTTGTACACTGATAGAACAGTGGGATTCCGATCCTAATTTTCTAGGTGTTCCCACCATAAAAATTGCTACAATGTTTCTATTACTTAATCAGCTAACACCCAATTGACTTACACAGTATTTAAGGAATGAAAACAATTCACCTGTTTCCTAAAAGAAAGTATAGACCTATATACCTTGGGATACACAAAAACTTTTAGGAATTTTTAAGTGATAGTCTCCCCGATGATACAACATTTGCTAAATAGTATATGCGTGAGCTGACTCGGGCAGGATGCAGGAACAACTACAAAACCATGGATGAAAGACAAAGAACAAATTTAATCTCAATACCTTGCAAATCAGGGAATCTCCAAAGCAACACCTGGGCAGAGGGACGCAAGTGGGGCATGCAGGCACTGCAGAGCGGGAGAAAGTCCTTGTTAGCAGGAGCATGTGAGCTCCGACTTGCTGTTCTTGCGTGCTTTTCAAGGGTTCAAGCAGGCATAGTTTTCCACTGTGCTTTGATCCTCTTCAACAACAAGGCAGTGATCTCGTGTATGCTAGATAAGGTGTCCCTGAGTCCATCCCAGGCTCACGTTATCTAAGTGCAGATGTTCTACTTGTGAGCACACAAGGCTGAACAACAATTAGTGTGATATATGTGTTGTCCAGCACCCCAGGTGCAAGTCACTTGAGCGTGTTTACAATCCTGCTCACCAATCTTCCATTATTTTCCCCCAGTATATCTACCCTATTAGTCTTATGTGGTCATTAACAAGAGAGAAAGAAAAAGAAAACAGTCATGTAAGAAAAAGAGGAAAAGGAGTGAATGACAAAACAAAAAATGACTGGTAGAATATAAGTACTCATTTCTAAGTCCACACAACAACTGAAAGGGAAAAGAAACGAACAGAAAGAAGAAAAAAAAAAGAGAGAAGATAATCAACAGCCTTTCTGTATTTGCATTAGCGCTGAGTTACTGTTCTACTGAAAGAAACATTATTTTCTGATTTTGGAAACAACAGTCTTTTCACTGATGTTGTCTAATTTTTTGTATACTGTAAGAAAAAAAAAAGAAAGCAGGTAGAAAATATTTGAAGGAAGTACAGAAAATTCTAAACAAAAATAAGTTATGAGTACCACAGGACAAGAAGTCTGGGACACAAAGCAGCAAGTATTCCACTCTCTTGGTTTCCCCTGGAGTCATACCCAGCGCTGACAAGAAACCAGTTCTGCTGAGCAGATGAGACCTGACGAGATCACAGCTCACAGAAAAACACTGCAACCTGCTACGTTCTTGTTGCTGAGGTTAGTGAACCCCGAGAGGAGAAAAACAGAAGTAGGAACCAAAATAACTCACCCTTGAGCAGTACCACAATGAAATATAAGAATCTAAACCTTTCTCAGTATTCATAAACCACTAAGTGCAATTTTCTGCCATACTGCTTTTCAACACTTGGACAGTGTAACAAAACTTAATAGGGATCGTATTCAGGTATGCAAAACATACAGGCCAGCCTCAATTTGAGTTTTGTAATTAGAACTGTTCTAAAGGTATACAACTGCATTACTTCACGCATCACTATTTCACTGCTTTGAAGCCAGTTACGATTCACAGCAACTGTGTCATTATTCAGCCATGTGGGTTAGTGCCTAAGTACCAGCCACTCTTTAAGCTCCGTGCATTCCTCATGTGCCAATTAGCTTGCTCTGACAGACAAGGCAAATAGTCATGGTTATCTATCAAAGTAAGTCTTCTCATTACATACGTGTGCAAATTATTTGATGTATGATTTCTGTTGGGTTCTAAGAATAAATCAATACTATTTCCATACTCCAGTGCTGACTTTACATAGATTTGGGCATATAATCAAAATTAGGCAAGTTCTTATGTAACTTGCCTGAATTAATTCTTCATTATTAAAACAAAGCTACAACTGTCTGAGTTTAACACAAGAGGAACAAAATGGGTTACTTTAATTTATTTCTGAAGTGTTTTATTTTATTCTGCTTCCTGCTTTCTGGGCTTCCCAGTGTATCCCATGATCTTTGTACCTCTCTTGTAGACAGGCTGTCTTCAGCTTGTAAGATACCTTAAATATTATCACTGTTCAATAAAGAAGAATTATTAATAAAATTTATTTACTCATCATGGTAACAATGAATGCAGCAAAGCTTTCACTTCATCTTCTGTCTCATCAGCAAACTGGGTAATGCTCTGTCAGCTCCACATCAGTGAAGTCTGTTCCTTCCATATAACTCTACATAGGACAAGTAATGGAAGAGATGCCTTCTTTAAAAGGTATTTCTCTTTCCTCTTCTCTCATAGTGTGTGTAGAAGCAGATTTATTTTTGTTAATCTTATTGGCCAGTATTAATTAAAAGTCTAACAGAAGTAACTGAAAGATGCATCAATGAACGGAAGATTGGAATAAAATATGGGAAGGAATGGATAAGCTAGAAATTAGAAAGACACAAATGGAAAACAATGGTGCAAAGTGAAAGGGTTTAATAACTATATTCTTTGATGGAAGATGACCAGTTTGAGAAAGAAATGGAGAAAGATCATACACTACTATAAATGATGCCTTTATTAAAAATCATTTACATTTCTGGTAAAGACAAACAAGTATTAATGTTGCTGTAGCATATCTCCCCAGACACTCCCTGGTACGACTCCAATAATCTGTGGTCCACTAACATGAATCAACAACTGCCAGAATGGAGGTGGAGAGGCTAATATTTTTTCTAGTTACAATCATTGTAGTAAAACATCAAATGATTAGAAGAGGTATTTAAACAAAAAGGCAAATGTCACGACCATATGGTTAGAGATTAATCATAAATAAGGCTGGGCTTGAGACCAGAAAAAATTTAATCCTTAAGAGAGTGAAGTTCTGGAACAAGATTTTAAAAGGAGCCCTTGTTGCTTTACATGATGTCAGCTGCACAATAAGCAATGTTTACTGACTCCTATTTCTTTCTTTTAAGAAAGAAAAGGAGGGTTGTAATTTAAAAAAAAAAAAAAAGAAACCTAAACAAAACCCAAACAACTTTACTGAAAGATGTTGAAATATTTTCCAAAACAGTAAAAAAATTACTGTTTAAAAATTAAGGTAATCATTAGCAATGATATTTTTTTGATAACATATAGAAGAAAACCAAAGAAAAAAGGATTTAGTATCCCATAGAATTAGGTATTCTGTATCCAACTGTAGATACATGCTGAAGGGAAAATCAAGAGTGGTAAAACCCTCTCTTTATTTTAGTAAGAGCAGCATTTAAAATTCAAAGTTGATTTCTTAAAGCTACTTTTTCACACTTCAGTAAGAGTGGCTTGACTTTCAAAATATTTTAGGCATACAAAAATCATGCATCAGAACTACCTCAAAGGAATGAATGATCACCTCAAAGTGAATTACCTCAAAGGGAAAGCAAAGCATTTCAGTAACATGTTACTATATTCCATTGGTGTGTCCCATAAACAGAGATTAAGGACTATCACTGCAGCTTGGGAAAATTAATGCAGAAGTCACTGGAGTAGTAAGAAATTTACACTAGTGACTACATGGCCAACTACATGGCCTGACCTGCACTGATAGAAATTGACGATGTTGAACAGTATTCCTTTTCTCATACTGTTGAAAGATTTTATAACAGATAACCAGAGGTGGAGCAGATTATGAAACAGTAGGGCTATAACAAAAAAAACAACATTCATTATCTTCCCAAAGGATACGCTGGAATAACAGTACATTGAACAGAGATAGCCAAAATATGACAAGTTTCTGAAAATGCATGATAATCTTGTACCATAAGCAGTTTAAGGAAAAGAAATGTTTCCTTAGCCCTTATTTCATTGTATTAGATCTGTTCTAGGAAGTGTCTGGGAGTTTCTGTACACTCTGCAAGAAAAAAAGTCAAATGCCATTTATAATCTTTCTTGTTCTCAGTTGAGAGTTGTTTTGTACTTGCACCTGAGGAAATGTTGTCGTGATGGCATGTTACATTATTGTGAACCTAATGATCATAAGCTAGAACGATAATACTTCTACCAACTTTCAGATATGTGCAAAACTACTTAATAATCCTTCATTATCACAGCCACTAAAAGATAAGCTCAAACACTCCGTCTTTACTTTATAGACCTTCATGAACGTATTATGCTTGAACGTCTTATCCTGCATCCTTTTAAGTCAGCTATAAAGCTTTTATATATTTCAATGGCATGCTTTGTAAACATCTCCATGCTAAGCAGAGCATAAGAGGTGTATATTTCAGGGGTACTTAAGTGACTTTTGCACCTCAGTGAAAATTTCATTTTCAAAATAACTTTAAAGAGTAGGGAAAAAAAATCCTGAACACTTTGAAGAACATGGAGTTAATTTCTTAAACCAGAATTGTTCTCTCAAGCAAACATCTGGAAAAGCAAAAAATTTTTGAATTTTCAGAAAGTTAAAATAATGGTCAGTACCATTGATTTGCCATGCTTTAAGGTACCACCCATTTCCAGTGACTATACTGAAAACTAATTTCTGCCTTTCATGGTACAATAATTATAGGAGCACATTTTATGATTGCTTGGTACAAAAGGTTCCCTTCTTCAAGTGTACCAGTGAACTATATTTAGTTGACATTCCAATACATTGTGTATTTCTTTAATGACAATGTTCCATTAGTGCAGTTACAGCATTACAGCATAAACGGAAAAAAAAAATGTAAGTTGGTTACAGTATGACATATGTGCCTATGTTTCTGACTCTAGCCTTCTTTATTTCCACCAAGGTACCCTTGAACAGCCTGTTCTTTATTATAATAAATTGTCTTAATTCACAAGACTGGATCTACTGGATCTGAATTTTTACTTACGCTTCTCTCTAGAAAAACAACAAAGGGAAGAGCAATAGATTGATTTGTAATGGTATAATCAAGATCTGCCAAAAAAAAAAAAACCACACATGCTCCTTCATACTGTTTGAATTGCAGAGTTGATATACAGCCAAATATTCTTCAATCAAAAGGATGTTGATTTTGTAGAGGGGCACAGAGATGAGTTCATAAGCAAAGAGTTATCAGACACCATTTTCAATCAAGCGATAATGACAGCAATCCAACCTGCAAACTTACTGTTACAAACTTTCCATAACTTTCTGGACCGTTTTCTGAAAAATTAATATCTCATCATTAAGGATGTGCTTCATAGCAGGTGCATTATTAGGAGAGAAGTATGTTTCCAACTCGGAGTATGGCAGGCATGGTGACACACGCAGCTGCGTGTCATTGATAAAGGAAGGCAAAAGTAACAATGCCCAGATAAAGAACATTGCTTAGGTGAAACAAAAGTGCAAAATTTAACATTGAACTTATAAATTACTTCTGTCAAGAAGTTTGGTTCAGAAAAAGAACCTTAAAAGTTAGTTATAAATAATTTTTTTTATACCTGCTATCAATAAATTGATACAAAATGAATTTGAAAAGACTATAGTCCAGGAGAACTTTCAGTTAAAAAGGTTATTTCTAAGTTTTCACATTTTACAATGTAATGCTAATGAAATAAAACTGTATTTTCTTAACAGAAATAGAGTTGTCTGCTTATGGCATGACACAGATTCATTGCCTAACCCTATATATTTTTCAAAGTATTTCTTTAACAAAAATTTTTGAAGGGGCCTGTTGTTTGGAGAAGCATCTTCTGGCACAAATCACTGCAGCAAAAGAGCTTGTCAAAACAGAAGAGATGGGCATTTCCAAAGAGAACCATACATTTGGTAAATAAACAAATGTTGAATTTGCACAGAAAAATGTTGATATTAATTTGCCTTTTGTTTAGTTCCAAAATGTCTTTATTTACATGACAAGGAAATAGAGAGAAATGCATTATTAGATTTTCCATTTTCCTCTTCAGAAATTGAGAGGGGGAGGAAAAAAAAAAAAATGTATTCCCCTGCCACTTTCACAGGCTGTACATATTTTTGCGTAATCATAGAATCACAGAATTGTCTAGGTTGGAAGGGACCTTTAGGATCATCAAATCCAACCATCAACCTAGCACTGCTAAAACCACATCCCTAAGCACCACATCCACACGTCTTTTAAATACTTCCAGGGATGGTGGCTCAACCATTTCCTGGGGCAGCCTGTTCCAATGCTTGACAACCCTTTCAGTGAAGAAACTTTTCTTAATATCCAATCATAACCTCCCCTGGTGCAACTTGAGGCCATTTCCTTTTGTCCTATCACTTGTTACTAGCAAGAAGAGGTCAACCCCCATCTCGCTACAACCTCCTTTCAGGTAGTTGTAGAGAGCATTAAGGTTTCCCCTGAGCCTCCTTTTCTCCAGGCTAAACAACCCCAGTTCCCTCAGCCGCTCCTCATCAGACTTGTGCTCTGGACCCTTCACCAGCTCCATTGCCCTTTGCTGGACACACTCCAGAATGTCTTTCTTGTCGTGAGGGGCCCAAAACTGAACACCGTACTCAAGCTGGGGCCTCACCAGTGCTGAGTACAGGGGAAGAATCACTTCCCTGGTCCTGCTCACCACACTACTCCAATCAGTATCTCCTAGACTGCTGATCACATGAAAGCATCTTTCCTCCTGACACACATGTTCGTCTTTCAGAACTGTTACCTGATTCTGTGCTCCATCCAAAGCATTCAACAATTCTTTGCTGAACTTACCCACGGTTTTCTGTCTCTAGATTGATCATACAACAATAATTTTCTTCCAGTAACCCCATGGATGCTGTCATGATAAAGTTCCAAAATAAATGTCATCATATTGAACAAATTCAAATTTTTTCCACCTGATCATGCTACAATTTATATATCAGGTACTCACAGCTAAGTACCCAAGACAATAAAAAGAGCTCTGCTGATGTACATGAGTTGCTTGAAGTATAAATCCCTTTTTAAAATACTTAATAAAACTCTTGTGAGGATTTATTGCATGCAAAGTATAATATTTACAGACAAAATGCAAAATATTTGGTTGGAGACCTACTAGTTTCTATCTATTCCTGACAGAGCACTTGTAAATATATTTTCATTTTTTTTACCTAATTTAGTGTGTGAAGAAATATAAACTAGGATGTACTCATAAATCAGCATGTTTTAACTTTGAATATATGGCCTTATGCATGTGCCCTCCTTTTACATAATGTAAAAAAACAAATTACAAACTCTAATACTCTAATACAAATAATGAATGCAAACAGTGGGGAAATATCTGATTATATATCATTTTTATGGTTCCAGAGTCAGCCACCTTGTAGGGTAAGATGATTATGACAATGATAATAACAACAACACATGTATGAATGATAGTGCAGTCTCAGAAAGAGGAAGACCAGGCTACACAATTTTTCACAGGTGGTATTATTTCTCTGTCCTCATTGGTATCCAACAACAATGCAACTCAGACTTGAAGCCAAGTATATGCTTAAGTAACCTGCTGAATGGCCTTCATACTATATACTTGTTTGAATTCACTTGTACTTTTCTTTATCTTACGGCAGACAGAAAGCAGACAGAACCAAGAGACAGACCAACTTGTCATGTTTGTCCACGCCTTGTTTTGAAGAAGCATTTGTAAAGAGCTTATAGAAGTTTAATGAAGCTTTAATCTTTAAAAGTTCAAACACTATGGATTGTTGCATAATCTATTATGTCAATAGGTTCTTTGCAACCAGAGGTATTTTTGTAAAAGGACAATCAGAATGTCATTACAGAACATGAGATAAACTTGATATGCATTAGATGCTCTTGCAGTATAAAATTAGTCCTGCTTGTTTCTTGTAGTCATCTGACTCTGTGCAGATATGGTAAAGCCAGTCACACAGTAATTTAATCTGTAAGGAGATTTCAACATAGCACAAAGCATAATCCTGCAGAAAAATCCAAATTTCAGAAGATCTGCATAGCTACATTACCTTGGCATTCTGCCTGGTTTCTCAGCAATATAAGCAGCCCAGGAGAAATGCCGCTACACTGTTACTATCACTCAAATTGCTCATTCTTAATTAGTACCCATCAACCCTTTTAGAACTTTATAAGCGTACAACCAACATAAAGCAGTAATGAACAAACCAGATGACTGTTTAATACCACACTTCTGAATGATTGGTAGGAAACCAATAGGCTATTCAATGCCTTTTGCTCTTTTACTTTCTGTTATTCTTCATCTGACAGCACCAGCTTCCTAAAAAATACTGAGACACCGATGCTTTCAGTCTATGGAAGGTCACACAAGGGCCTATCAATATATTATCTTTCACAGATGCAACATATTGTATGCAGTATAAAGAAACCCTACCTGCAGCTCTGCCAGAAAGCACCCATTATGACAAGAGCGACAGACGTTTTTTTCCGATTTAGCCTTAATATTCACTGGGGCAGGAGGATGGTGGAGTTTTTTAAGCAATATAGGTTACCTACTGTAGATATAGGGGATAATTCTTTGCTTTCTTTGTTTAGAGGTACAGTTCAGCTCAGCCTGAACCGCATGAAGAACAGTTTTGAGGTATTCCTCACCCAGAGCATGTGTTAAATCTGTAAACTGCAATGCCAGGATTTGAAGAAATACAGGTCCACAGCAGATTCCCCAGTAAATGCTGAGGACGATGCATATGTGCAAAGCTTTTATCGCAGCAGTCAGGGGAGGCAGACGTGTTTTCAGATGGAGGAAAAAAAAATTTCTAACCTACATCAAAAAAATTGGGGTTCGTTCTTGAAACGAGGGCCCTTGGGGAACTTATCACAATGCCTCCAATCTTTTATCCTTTTTCATGGCAAGAAAACATAAAAGAAGAACAAATTACATTCGTAAGCTAGTGAACCAATGAAATGAGAAGACATGAGGAAAGAGTGTTGGAAAATTATTTTGGCAGCAAGCTGACTCCTTCAGAGCTCTCTTTTGTGCTGCATTGAGTCTAAAGAGAAAACTCTTTTTGTTGTGAGATTTTATTCTGTGTTCACTAACATTTTATGCATATTTTACAGGTCCCCAGGGGAAAGGTATCTGCCAATTCTGAAACCATTTCTAATTAATTAAAAAGCTTTTGTTGCTATGTTCTTACTGCATTTTCTGTAGCGTTTTCATGCTAAGGCTTCTTGAATTATATTTAAAAGCCAGAAATCATAAGGAACTTTAATGAGGATTTTCAACACAAGACTTCCAAGTTTAGGCGCTGTCGTATCCCTTTAGACAGCCAAACAGCTAGCTTAAATTTAAAAAACGGTAAGCATCAAGAAGTTTCAAATTACTTCCTAAGGATTGCCTTACTAAAGGTCTATCTAACCCTGCAACCTGTAGTTCATAGCAACCAGTAGCAGGCGCTGAGGAAAGCACAGCACAGGCATAGGAGGTACCCTCCTGAATGCCCTCGAGGTATCCAGCAGCTGCAGCTCAAAGCACTTCAGGAAGCAAATTCCCCCAGAGGAAAAGTGAAGATCCTGGTTTACTGTATCTCAAAGGGATAAGAGAAAGGAATGTTTTCTGGAAAGACTGTATCAATCTCTTCCACATATGCGTTTCCTCTAACATCACATGCGCATCCTCTCTTTTTTTCAGCTTTCTTAAAGATTTAGTTTCAGTTTATAAGCATTGTACCAAAAACTTTTCTTTTCACTTACTAAACTGATTGAAGAACACATCTATTTTTAACTACCTCCACAACATTTCAGCCACGGCTAACCTATGAAACAGCACTCTCATTGTGAGTCCCATCAAATTATGATAGTGAAAGTTACATTACATAAAATAACACCAACAATGTATAGTCCAGAGACTTAGGTGTAAGCACATTTTGACATGAACAATGAATCCACCCAAACAATAACTAATTCTAATAATAAAAAAAAAATCTCAAAGAAAAGAATTAACATTTTTTTACATTACAGAAATGAGGGAGTACAGCCATGCCTGAGAGAAAACAGCAACCTGTACTGTTTGGCAATATAAATACTATTATATACTCCAAGCCAAGAGAATTATGAGACAGAACTGATAGACAGGGAGAGAGGATACATACTGTGGGTTTCCACTCATATAACTTCCCAAACAGTATATGTTGCAGGAAAAATGTAATAAAAGGGGGAAGCAACAAGTTATTTTTCAGTCTATGGTTTCAGTAGTAATTTATTTCTCTTTTGCGCCCCTTCACTGTCTCCTCCAAAACGGTCTGGTATCTTCAATGGTAAAGAGGAGCTAAAATGCTAGAACTAAAAATACTTGCAACATTCTGGAACTATTCCCTGACTACAGGCACTTTCATTTACTGCAATGAAAAGATAATCTGAGAAATATAATAGGAATTATTTTATTACATGCAACAATGTGGATCAAGAAGCAAGAACAAATCTTCATAGTTTCACTTCATGATTCAGATTCACTGTGGCTTGAAACACATTCACAAATCTCATGGGTATTTTTACAATGCTGTAAAGATTAAGATATGGTTTAGAATTAAGGCTGATGGATACTGAATCTGTATTAATGAACCTAAGGAGGGATTACATAGCACGTATTGCTGTGGCACACGTAAGGCCTAGCTCAGGAAAAGCCCCCTGGATTTACTTTAATAAATTCTCTCCTAACAATTTTTTTTTTTTTTTCCTAAAAAACAGACCTAAATTTTCAGCCATTGAAAAAGAAGTCCAGTTTCAGAAGTGCAATATAATACAATCACATCAAGACAGTAGTAAGAAGTTCAAACAAGCAAAGGTTGTTTTGTTTCTCACACCAGCATCCATCCAATAGCACTGTATGCTAATTTCTATCCTGAAGTTGTGAGCTCTCAAAATGCCCTTTCATATCCTAGCCCAGATTAACAGTCATGGGAAATATTTTGACTTTTTTAAAACAAGTTTGGTCAGTAGCCTGAAGATAGCTATGCTTGTCACTTCATCAAGAAGTCTGGGTAGCTGGTTTTATTGTTTTAAACACTTGAATTGGTCTTCTCTACATGTTCACAAAAGTGTACTAAAACAAAGATACTAGAAGAGTTGAGTTCATGTCCATAGTAAACATTTTTCTTTAATCTATCAAATCAAATTTAACTATTTTCCTTATCATGGTAGTAATGTTTCATGCCTCTTGATGTCACTTTCATGAAACGCCATGTGTCCAAACATCTTAATGCCCTCTTCTTGAAGGGTCATACATTAATATGCACACAAGTTCATGGTTGTTGAGTTTCATATGAGAGGAAATCCACTGAGGGGAGCTTGTTCCATTGAAGACAGCAAGAATATTCACAACTAATACCATTTTTATGAGACACCTGGATGTTATACCAGAATAAAATATATTTCAGCTAGCAAGGTTTTGTTTATCCGGAAAACTGTGAATTACCAACATGTGCAATACAAACTTTAAAAAGTGGCTGTTTCTGCAGACAGCAACTGTATTCCATGAAAATCTCTCACAAACCAACCACTGCCACTGTACTTACTTAACCTAGAGTTACATTTGACTAGGGGGAACATCTTAGCGCAGTGATCAAGGCTGCAGAGCTGAAATGAAGACTTCTTTCACTACAGTTACAGCCATTTAAATAGCTCAGCCTTTGTAGAATAGTGACAAAAACTCCACGCATTCATTTTGAATTAAAACCAACAATGTCACTATGAAATATTTCACAAAAAATTTCTTAGCATTTTTTTGCAAGTGAATTAGATTTGTTGAAATTGAGCTTTTCCCATAAACAGTTTTTGAGAAGCTAGATTCCTTAATAAAAAAAAATCTTTAAAAATTAAAAAAAGTTGCACCACAGAAAACTCCATTGTCTCTGGAGCTAGGGACACACACGCAAGAATCTTTTGTGACTTTTAAACTAACTCAAAACTGGCAACATAGCACAAATAAGTGGTCTGTGCTTCTAGTTCTGTTTATTCTATTACATTTCAGCTTTATCTGAAGTCCAGAGGATTTCAGTCAGGATGGAAGATAGAAGAGGTCAGTTGCTTTTCTTTTCAATTAAACCTATTCATCCAGAAGTCTTAAAATACGTTGCAAATATACGGCAGGTATCTCTATTAAAAATTAAGGAACCTGAGAGGAGATACCTTAAGAAACTTTCTCAAGGTCATACACAGTAAGAAACAGCCTGCCAGTAGATTGCCTAGCAAGCCCAGAAAGACAGACAATACACAGACATACATATAAATCCATACCTGTATGTAAGTTTCCAAAAGAGAACAATCCAATCTTTGCAGCCATAATGCTAAAGAGAAAGGATCAGTTTGCAGGCTGACGATCAAACCGGGTTTGAATGCTGAACTCATTAAGGGCTTGGGAGAAGCATACAAACCTCCCTGCATAGGCGGTCTGTCACTAAAATGTGCAGTCTGGTGCATTGCATAGCATGATCCATAGGTATTCACGCTGATACAGGACAAAAAACTTGTCTCAAAAACCATCTACCACACAGCTAAATAATCAAAGATTATATCTTTAACTTACCATCATCTATTTCTGACATTCAACAGCTTTGGAAAAAGATACGTGAGAACTTCCTAAGTTGTTGGTTTTTTGGGTTTTGGGGTTTTTTTTGCCTTTTTACAAACAACAAGCAAGTAACAACGATAACTTCTTAAATGTAGAACAAAGTGCAAAGTAATGTTAATTATTGATTAATATAAAAGTGTATTTTTAAGACACAAGATATGATTGAGGTCATACATTATAATAATTAATGACTGCTTTCCAGAAAGCATCCACTGTGCTTGTAAAACTATGTTCAGCTAAGAATTAATTAAACTAAAAGCTTTATGAAAATATAAAAGGACAATAATCAGGAAGTCAGGTTACCAGTTTGCTGTAATTTGTACAAAGAGAATTTGTATAATTGATTAGTCTGAGATCAATTACAGAGCTGGCAAAGCCCTCAAACAAGAACCAACTTAAGAATGGCATATTTGTAATTGGTTTGTATTCATCTTTCCAGCACACTTATTTGCCAAATAATAGCCAAAATTGCTGTTCCATTTTCTGGTATATGAAGGAAACAATTAATATTATGCATATGCAAAAACGTGTGCTCTGAACACACCCTACTATCAGTCCAGGCTCTCTGTGAATAATGCTAGGAGACTACTTCAACCTGACTAAAACTGGGTTGTATTCCAGCCTGGTTTATAGGCAGTCTGAAAAAGGCCTCAGACAATATTGTGCATCACACCCTTTTTTATGTCTATTATTTATGTCTATTTTGTGATCTTCAGAGGTGTCACATGGAGGATTTTGGTGGTGGTTTTTTCCTCCAACAGTTGCAGTGATGACCAGATGTCATCAGAGAGAATGCTTGCGAGGAGCAAGCTCCCTACATCATTTGCAATTGAATTCGCAACAGTAATGCCTTCCACATGTGGGAGGCTGGAAAGAAAATTTACCTGTAATACTACATAAAACACTTGATGGGCCACGTCTGGCCTGCAGCATCTCAGATGTGAATTTGCCCAGCAATACAGGGGTTGAAGCAATATGTGCGAAAGAACACTAAAGAGACTTTTACTGCTCAGCATTTTGTCTGGCCATGGAAGCATACAGCTTGGCCACAGGTGCACATCACGCGTTCTATCTGATTGAAGGGGAAAAATGAAGTTCTGACCTGCTAAACAGTCTTGAAACAGCAGTGCCTTAACCAGACAACAAATTCAATCTCAGTAATTATCACCATCCAGCAACTAACCATACTCACTCCCCATACAACAGAATATCTTCCGTACAGACTTTGTGACCATATTATCTCAGTCCCTCCATCTCACATAGTCCCTTGCGTTTCTAAAACTAAATATGGATCACCCCTTCCCTGATGTATGAGGTTAGTATGCTGTAAATCACAAAAATGGAAAGCAAAGCAAACATAAACCATCCCCAGGTCTCATAATAATATCCTCATAATAGACAGCTGAATTTGCATTCTAGACAATGCTGTGGAAACCAACAGGATCCTCAACAGGATTTTCTTTTGCAACATCAGCACAGAGTTGTCATACATTACTCTGGACAGAGAGAATTTATAATTGTGTTTTGTAACAGTGACTGCTGTTTAGTGATATGTGCTTATCTCACCTTTTTGTGTTATAGAAAAAGCTACAGATGATCAAAACAAGTGAGGTTTTTGATGAAGATACAGTGAATAACTGAGAAAAGAAAATAATGTAATTCAAGATGTGTTGCTTATTTGAGGTTACTGCTATGACAGAGCACCAAACATACTATAGTAGAAAATCCAGACTATGAAAAGCACTGAAGGCAGAGTTGTTCATATAAAGTCTATGAATATTATGCCCTTTTGGATCAGCAAACTTCGTAACTAAAAATGACAGAGGACTTACTTATAAGTGATGTGACCTCTGACCAGCAACATGAGCATATTACTATTTAAGAACTTGCTGAATCAGGCAAGTTCAGAGTTAGCTCTAAACACATTCTTCAATATTTTTTGGCTATCAGTACATGCTTAAATTTAAGCTTGTATATGGAGAGTTTTTCCTCAATAAGAAGCTGCTATGGTATATCAATAGTAAGCAGATGTCCGAATGGGACACGGGCATTGTGAGCAACTGGATTAAAACCGGAGTGTTTTCCCTCCAGACAAATGAAGAACCTATGGAAAACCAAGGGTAAGATTTTCAAATATACAGGGAGAGCTGTGATATAATAGAGCAGAACTAAACCACCTGTGGATTATTATCAATCCAAAGAAGAATTGCAGGAGAAAGCCCATTAGCAGAAACTTTAATAGGCTATTGCATATGTAGAGCACAGCTTACAAGCACAGGGCAAAGCCTTGAGAAGGTGGAGCTTTCATAGATAAAGCTGAAGTCTTTTACTACGTTGTTTTGTTCTGTGTAGGTGCAGTAAGACATTATCAGAAATAAAGGCATTTAAAAATGGGGAAATACAAATTTGGAATACTTCAATTCCAGTTACTGCTTCACCAAATCTGGGATTGTAACTCTCCAGGCTCTGTAAATAAGGATCAGTAGTGGAAAACTCCCATACAGAGTCAGTGTGAATAAATACACTAAATGTCCTGGATATACGATGTCTCCTACTTTCTTGTACAAAAGTCCATATCTTATACCTATTCCTAGCTTCCTAGGGAGAAGCTGCAGCATTGCCCTTAAGTCCCCAGCCCAGACAACACCAAGTTAGAGTCAGCCTGGCACAGGGGAAGCCAGGGTACTACTACTTCAATACAATTACACAGACACCCACAAAAGCAGCCCTACACAGAAAACCAGGTCATATCTGCAAAGATATTTTCATGTCATCACTCCACCAGTTCTACGTAGGACAATTATGTTTACAAAAGGTAAAGACTTTCTAGGAAACACCATTCTCAGTGCCAAATTGCCTTTTTCTCATACGTGCTCATAAGAACATGAAATGCAGGTGCTTTTGGCCCTACCAATTGCACAAGGAAGCAGTACAATAGAATCCACAGAAGATTATTACACTATTAGTCTACTGTGGTAGACTTTCCTGAAGACATCCTAATTAGTTCTCTAATTATTCTCTAAATAGAGTGAATATTCTCACATCTAAAATCAAAGTTACTTCACTTATTTTCATATCATTTATGCAGCCACTTTCTATGAATAGTCCGAGTTCAATATGAAAATGTAAGCAAGAAGAAAAAGGTAGCAGGTGAAATACAGATTTGACAAACACAAGGTAATGCAGAATAAACAAAGTAATATGAACTACTGAGTCATACTTCTTCAATTTAAATGTACTACATCAAACTTGGAAAAAAAAAACCAACCAAGGCTTTGGTGTGGACAAATGAGTTAGAACAGTGTCAAGTTCAATGTCAATGAAGACAGCAAAGACTGGAAGTATGCACAGTTAGTGAAAACACCGTAAGTATGTTGGGGTTTTTTATATGCATTCAGATGGAGCATTATTCTGGTTAATCTATCTGAGAAGGAATTTTACAAGCAACAAAATAATTCAGAGATAAAGTCAACATCCAAAACAAATTTATGAATAGGAAAACTATTTAGGTTGAAATAGCTAATAAGGAAATGTTGCTAAGAAGTCATCATTATACACATCCACAGAATAGAAGAAAGCTGTACTGTGTCTGGCTGGGATGGAGTTAATTTTCTTCACAGGAGCCCATGAGGTGCTGTGTTTTGGATTTGTGACTAGAAGAGTGTTGGTAACACCAATGTTTGGGTTATTGCTGAGCAGTGCTTGTACAGCTCAAGGCTTTCTCAGTTTCTTACTCTGCCCCTGCCAGCAAGTAGGCAGGGGGTGGGCAAGAAGCTGGGAGGAGACACAGCTGGGACAGCTGTCTCAAAATAGCCAAAGGGATATTTCATGCCATATAATATCATGCTCAACAATAAAGACTGGGGTTTTGTCTTGCAAAGTAGCTGTTGCTCACAGACTGGCTGGGCATCAGTCTGTTTGTGGGAGGTGGTGAGTTATAGCCTTTGCATCACTTGGGTTTTTCCCCTGAGCTTTAAAAAAAAAAAAAAACAACCAAAAACAAACTAAAAACAAAATCAAAACACAAAACCACAACCAAATACCACAGAAAAAGCAAATAAAAAAATCCCATCAAACTTCTAGTGACATACATTTCTCCCTTCCATTACACTGATTATCAATGTGAAATATTTATTACAGGGGAAAAAAGTCTTCGCTGTTATTAACATCAAAATATTCCTAAATATTCTGAAGAAAAATTTGACTTCAAATTTCTGAGGTCATTTTCATTAGATAACCAGTTCTAGCTAGCATAGTGGTTGATCACTAGGGACAAACTTTGCTGCATACAAAAATAAACAGTAGGAAAATACTGACAGCATTAAAAAGATAACATATGAACAGCTATGTATCAGATATAATACATACATATATGCATAATATACAAATGCGTGTATACACACAAAACTTCTTTTGGAAGACTAGGCTCTCAGCTGCTTTTTATATAGTCCAATCTATTGATATTACTATATTTAGTTCAACAGAAGGGATAATTTCTTATTAAAATTGAAAGGATACAGTGAAATAGAGTATTAGTCATTAGACAAAATGTAAAAGCCAAATCAATCGTAACAGTAGGGTGGCTAGAAGTCAGAGTCTGCAAATACTGCAAGCCTCAGCTAGGGGAAGCATATCTTAAACTAGAAACTGCCTTAAGGAATCAATTTGCTCATACAGACATGGTGACAATATGTTTGCTGGTTTTTTTAGAACAGCGTCAGCACAAAATATAACTTACTTGCAAACTTATGAACTAGCAGTGAGCATACTTTTACTCTGCAAAACAATAAATCATTTTGCTTTTTTACCACTTGTTGTCCAGCACCACGTTATTAATATTACATACTCTTTCCAAAGGTTAAAATCCCAGGAGTCAGAGGCAGGTTTATGTCACCTTCCCTCTCCCTGTTTGCACAAATTGATATACAATGCCACGCTGTAGAATCCTTATGGGTAAGATCCAAAGTAAGGTTGGGGAAAAAAAAATTGTATTCACTTCAAGAGGCTTTGGAACAGACCACAATTTTGATTAGCAATTGGAAATGCAAGTTTTAAGATGCACTTGATTTTTCTCTCAGCAGAAAACTGGCATGATTTTGGTCTGATAAAACAGATTAAATAACCCATATGAGTCACGGATAGACTACGTTTGTAACTTTGTTGATATATTAGAAGATATTTTGAGTAGCATTACCGTGTAACCAGGAGTTGGGAAATATGTGTATAAATACACATGCAAATGCCCAGGGCCTGAGAGATATATAGATACACACACGTATATTTACACACATATGTGTGTATGAATATATGAACATTGTAAAAAAGTATAATTTACCTCATTATGTTTTTATTGTTCTCTTTGCCCAGTTCAACACTGCTAATGATAAAATCATCCTGAAGGAGCTGATCCCCATCTTGCCATAATTACCTTTCTTCTTTACCTCTGTGATAGAGTTCCGCTTTCCTTTATTTTACAGTTACACATTATCAGGGGAGTCTCCAATATGCTTACTCATTACTTTAAGAACATAGGCACATAAGCAAATCCAAAACTTATCTTTGACAAAAAAAAATACTATCTAAAACCACTTTTCTTAGTTGTTTGTGGCTTTGCCTTTATCCAGAATAAAGCATCCATAGGAGCGTACTTCTAATTTTTCCAAATCTTAAGGTTAACCCAACTGCCTGGGCTTTGGCATAGCCATTTCTGGTAAAGTAGCATTACAGTCACTCAAATTCAGAGTACGTTTGACCCAGCATACCTAAAATTACTGCATGACTCCAGTTGTAAAAAAAAAAAAAAAAAAAAAAAGAAGAGAGACTACTTATAAGTAACTTTGTAAGTCATATTCTATGCCTAGATGTGCCTGGGTACTGTCATTAAGAACACAAGGTCAGAATACACTGATGATGGCAGTCTCCCCTTTTGGGGTTTGATGGTTTGGTTTTTGGCATTTATTTCACTCAGTGACAAGAAATCAGGAAAGTGTTGCCTTAAGGACAACCTTAGGGATTCCAACCTTTTAAGGAATCAATGTCAATTTTCCTTCAGCTTACTGTTCTAAATTTGAGACCCATATTTCCTCTTGCCTTTATCAGTTTCATAAATAAATCACTACAATGCTCAAACTTTTCAACCTGATGAAGAATAATTTCCTTATATTACCTTTCTCATACAGTGTATTATCAGATTCTGATTTACACTCTCCCATGATCTTACAACTTCTCATTTATCTTAAAGTGTAATTCTTATTAATTATTTTCCTGTATAGCTTCATGAGAACTTAAAAGTTAAAGTTGCTGCTTGTCTAGATTATTTCCTACATCAATCAGTTTCCTATTAAATAGTTTACTCAGACTGGTCTCACGAAGTTTTGGCTGTTCTTTCACATATTAAAAAAAACCCACAAATAATTGAAAAATACATTCGGAATTTTTAAAATGGTCTTCTCCGCTGAACCTACAATTAGCCTTCATTAGGACTGGTGGGAAATGAAAAGATTTGGCATTCAGGAAAAATATCTTTTTTTCCCCCTTTTCAGTTTGCTTGGATACAGGAATTTAGTTCATAGGACTGATGTCACAGAGTAAGGTGAATAAACAGATCTTGTTCAGTACCCATTACTATAGGCATAAATATATGATTTGTATTTTAAAATTCTCATTCCATGTGCTCGTTCATTTTGCAAACAAATCATCAATGCTAAACAAACAAAACAAACAAACAAAAAAAATAGTGCCTCCAAACCCTACAGGCACTCCTAGAATTCTAAGTTTTCCATGGCAGAGTCTTCCTAGGAAATATTTTCTACAGAAGGCAACCCTCATTTAAGACTTGAATTTTGTCAATCAACATTTTAAATTAACAGTGGGCAAGACTGTGAGAGGAGAGGTAGTCTATCTGCCGAGAGATCTGGTGCTAGAATAACTGTGCAACACCATGTCTGAGTAAAGGGAAAGAAACTATCAAAGAAACTTGGGCTGAAATCTCAGGACAAATTAAGAAAAGGGGGAGAGGGGTGATTTATCCATTATTTTACAAACACATGACAGATATTTTTACTCAACACAGACAATCATGCTCAACACATTTATACTCGGTAACAGAAAAGAAGATATGGCAAAGCCTGAAGATGCTGAATAATATTCTGGATGATTCATTCATTGGCATCTCATTCATTATTAACAATAAACTCTGTAGCAGCGCCAGCCTATAAAACTTTAGGTCCTCCACAATTCTGTTCACTGGGGTTGAAAAGACATGCTGTGATCTGACCAAGCTTTGATTATTACTGTTGTGCTAGTTCTGAATTGGTTTTTAGAACCCCAAAATTCAAGGAAAAACATCCTATAAGTTTACTTGTGAAAGCTACTTTTTTGCTTCTGGTAATTCCAAGATCAGATCTGTATCATGTACACTGTGCCTCTTCCCACTTTGCTGCAGATCACTTGCTGACATTTTGTGTTAACATAAACAATATATACATTGGTTCTTTTATCATTAAAGTCTCTATAATTCAGTCTTTTCAAAAGAAAATGAAGTCACACTTGTTTCATACCTCATTTACTGTACTAGGAAATGTATTTAACGTAACTACTACAATTTGTTCCATATTTTGTCAGGATTTTTCTTTTCTCTTTTTTTTTTAAGAAAATCCATTTATTTGTTCATTTGAACTAGTATCTCTTTGGATGTATTTAGTAAAATTGAATTTTAGAAGCGGAGAGAAACTCCAAAAAAAAAAAAAAAGACAAAACTCTTCCATTTGAGATCTGCTGTTACATAATTCTGAACAACACATTTAGATCAGAGATATGAAAAAAGTTTTTATATTAAACACACCAGATATGATGATATATAGCTTCAATATTCTATCTTATCGATCATCACTCTTCTGAAACACTGCATAAATATTAGAGCATGTATTTTCAGATCTTCTCCAAGAAAGACAGATATGGGTCCATTATTGTACAGATAAAAACAAGTTAGATATGGTTTACAAACAAGACTTTCTCATCAGTTTTGTGACAGAACATTAAGCACTTAAAACTACTGAATTATAACTGCTTAACTGCAAAACTATTCATCTGTCTGTTTTTGTTCTGAAGAGTCATTCTAAATACTGCATTTGACTATGCATTTTTGTATGCCAGAATCTACTAAACGTATTCTATCAGGTTTCCGTAGATGAAAGAGATTGAGATGAAACAGCTTCTCACACACAATTTTGTCTCTTTGATTACATTTACAGGCCCTTCAAGTCACTCCAAAACCCCACCAGTCTTTTACTACAGCTTTCAAGCTGTGACAATTTAGATAAGTGAAATGTTAAATAGCTCATTATAAGTCCACTTCTGCACCGTAGGAATTGATGGCAGCATTGCCATAGACTTCAATGGAAGCTGGATTACAGTTCGAAACACATCACGTCTACATTCATCAGAAAAATTTAAAATTCAGAGACTTTCAAAACTTCTTCAAATCAGTTTATACTGAACCAGCCTTACTATAAATCAGGAAAAGGTGGCAGGCCAGTTTTGTAGAATACTACAAAAAGCTATTGAAATGCAGTTTTTCTCATTTTGCCATTTTCATCTAAATCTCGTTATGACTTATGTGACAAGCAACCATCAGGGAGTGAAAAGACATTTCCAACAAACATAACATAATAGAATAAAAAGAGCAGGGGACAAACAACTTTCAAAATTGTCTTCCGAGACAGGCAAAATATTTCTCTGCTAGAAACTAATCCTACTATGTGATAGCAACCAGAATGCACATAATTTAAGGTTCCGGCTTATAAGAAATCACACAGGCAAAGAGCTTTGGTAATTTAGTGTACAAGATAACACTCCTGTGTAGTTGGAATAATGCATATTCCAAGTGGGTATGTATATCATTCTCTCCTACATTGAATCCAAAGAGGCAAAGTGTAACCAGCCTCCCAAATTCTGTATTCTACAGACCGCTTCTGTTGTCTTGGCAACAAGAAACTGCTAATAAATCTCTCTGTGATAAAGAATTAAATACAAGTAATACTGAGTATCTATAAAAATATTCAGGGATGAGATTACCTTCTATCTTAATTCACTGTCTATGGCAAATATAAACATATTAATCTACCCACTCAGCATGGTGTCTCTCAGGCAGGGAGGAAAAGTCCAAAGCTTTAGCAACCTTCCTACAAGTCTTGCTGACATCGTTTTTGGAATTCATTACATTGAAAGCCCCTTTAAAAAGGTAGGAATAAAATACCATACCAGTGAAATGAGAATATAGCTCGTTTTCTCAGCATTCCCATAGGGCACAGAGCAGTGTGGACGTGGTACAAAGCAGCAGATAATTCCTCAGTGACCCAGGTAAAGACGAAAGTCAGTGGCTCTCTTCCTTGAAAATCCTGTCCTGAAGAGAAAGGAGAAAGGTACTCAGGAAATTCCCTGCAGGGATTACATGAGCAAGGCTTAGAGGTCTGACTTTTAACTCTTTTCCTAAAAATGCAGCAGTGAAGACATGGACATTATAAACGCATGCATTTTTTCCATACGGAGAATTGTGTATTTTAAACTTCTTCCCTCTGTTGCTACAGATATCTGTAGTGATGACAGAGGTGTCATGGCAGAAAAGCCTACTATTTTCTAGATGACCGTCTCTTACCCTTTATTACTTAACTTTGTCACCTTTTCTTCAAAATTACTTTTTGCACATGCTACAGGGTATTTGGAAGGTCAGGAATTAGTATTTGGGGGCTATAAATGTCTTCCTGTCTTCCTTTTTTGATTTTTTACTTTTTTTGTATCCACTGAGTTTTTTCACTTTTCTAGGTAAGACATCGAGAAGGGTAGTTCACTACATTTGGCAGATTGTCTCCATTTAACACTCCTGTAGTGATAGCTAGAGCTTAGGTACCATACTATCTTAGAGGTGCTATTCTTTCTAGATGACAAAAAGGAGTTACCTCAAAATAACATGTCTATAGGGCTGAAAATTGCAGCCACATCTTAACATCAGTTTGAGGAATGGTACAATATTTTTAAGAAACTGCATGTCAGCTAACTGAGGTCTTAATACCTTCTTTTGCTTTACTTAGGAATATTCTCATTTAGAGGTCATTTGTTCAAACACATGTAATAGAGGGTTCTTTCAGTGACACATGACAGTGATTAAATGGTCATTTTAAATGTTGGCTTTCTTTTAAAATGTATTGCCGTAATGAATCAAATATCAACTATTTCTTTACCATTATATTTTTGTAAGTCTCATATTAACAATGCAGCACTCCACTCACTATACAGGGTAGATCTTATGTAGATCATATAAAACAGCACAGCAAACTCATGTACATCATTGTCATCAGCAGCCATTGAATCAGCATCAAGTTTTCATATAAGCCTCTGAACCCAACATTGCAGTTGTACAGGAACAGTACCAAATGTCCCACAGAGGTTTGAAAATTATATCCAGAATAGCACTGCACTTGCCCTGTCACCTTGATTTGCTAAAAGGAATTAAGGTTGAACAATCACGACTATAACTCCAGGTCTTTTCTTTGTATTTAAATATTAGATTATTATATAGTTCAACTTCTTTTGTTCAACTGTGTTTTAGCTTAGCAAAGGAAGTATACTAAAAATAAAAGCACATTATGCACTTAAAATGCTGATCAGTAACCTGCAAAATATTTCATTTCCTGAACAAAATATAGCCAAGGAACTCGAATTAACTTCCCTGTATCTAAACCTTTAAGACCATGGGTAGTCAAGGTTTGGTTCTTGGTTCCCGGGTATTGTTTCTATCCTGCTCACCACTTTAAGATGTGGTGTTGATAAGAACTATTCCTATGGCATTCCAGATACCAGAGCAGAAGCAGGTATTAATGTTTGGATCCACAAAACTAATATTCAAAGATTATTTCAAAGGCAATTTGATTTCTGGGAAACTGAAAAAAATAATCAGTTATCTTCACAATTAAGTTGATCATATTTTAAATATAGTGGACCTCCACTAGATGCTATCTGTTTTCTTTCAAATTTCCTTTTAATTATTCAGCGTATCACTTTATATTAGGTTTGTTCATGAAAGCTTTACGCATAACAATATTTTCAGGGGTTAGAGCCTGGAGGTGGAGGGGAATTAAACCCACACTCACAGATGTCTGCACTTATGGGAAACAGAAGGGTTTACTTTATACAAATGAGTATATTCTATCCATTTTACACAAACACTTGGCCTCCAATATGTTCTCTTTTTCAGAAGATATTAAGCACACATTGCATTTCTTATCTGAGATCTAATCAGCTGCTGTTCGCAGTGACAGAAAGGCTAGTTTTTTCTCAGGCCAAAAGCAACTCTTATGGTTTCAAAAAAAAAAAAAAATTACTATTTCCTCTGAGTCAAAATAGCTGTAGAACACTAAAGTATGTGATATTTCTTCTAAACACTAATTCGAATTATCTTCAGAATATAATACTACATTCAGAGGCAGTTTCTTAAAAAAAAAAATAAAAAATGAAAAAACCCCAGTGAGTAGGTGTGAAATTCTGACATTTGTTTTTCAGCTGTTGCCTCATGTAAGGCTAACTGCTAAGTTTACAGGTCAAGCAGCATTTGATTAGACTAGTTGTTGTTGTTCTGGGATGTCAGTGAACGAAATAGCAATAGTCGGGAGTAGGAATTATTATTCCTTTTCAATTTCATATCTTGAAAGTGATGGTAGGGCATTCTTTGGAATTCACTTTAAGAAAATAACTAAAATAACCATCAAATGAAAATATACAGAAAACTGACTTTAGGCGTTCAGTGGAAAATACCGCCAATCCTCAACAGTAACCTAACGTCAGAGATAATTTACCTTTCATTCACGGGTTTAAAATTGAAATCTAAACCTTCAAATGCAACACTTTCTAGTAACAATATATAGCCATGGTTCACGTCCCTGTGACGTGTCAGAATGTCAGGGCATCGAAACGCTCAGACCTTGGAGTAATCTGTTTTCACCGTATAAAGTTATCGCCCTCTAGTGACTAGCCAGTGTTTCAAGACTACAGGGTTTCATGCCGCAATAAAGCCGAGGGCCAAATCGAGACTTATGGACAGGGGAAGTCGATGAACTAAATATGCAAAAGATCTACTGCCACTACTTTTAATCTATTCCGTAAAGATTGTGCGTTTACACTGCACAAAAGAAGAAAATACTTTAAAATGTCCAAAGCCAATAGGCAAGCAGTTTGTGCTAGTAAATGGGAGATTTGTAACAACTCTGGCCTCTCTGCTTACAGATGCCCTCAAAAAGGAGCATGCGGCCAATCCTACTCTAAAACCACTCATGGGGGTTAACCCACATGCTAAATTGACTCTAGAATCTTATTAACGTTGAAGGTGTCATGTCTCTGTTCCTTTACCTCTACTCACACAGGTTAAGTAATGTAAAATGTTAACTTGTAAGATACAGACTAAATCTGGGAATGACCCAATCTCCACAACAATATTTAAACTTTTAAAAGAGATACTGCAGGCAGCATAAGCCTCACTGTAGCTCTGAAATTTAGACTGTCGCGTGAGTTTAAGAATTGCAGCAGAATGTCCTCAGCTGATTTGAGGCAGACTAAGTCGTCCTGGGACAACCTATGGAATTGATGACTATGAACTTTACTCTCCCGAGACTGGTAATCTTCCTTAATATTTCCCAGAAGACAAAAAGATGCAACTGCAATTGTTTCCATTAGGTTTGTCAGAACAGATTTGCATTAACTCCCACTTCCACTTGTGGCTGCAAACTGTGAAAGCAGGCTCTGTGAGCATCCGGGGGCTTTCATATCACTGTCATTTTCCACGAGTGAACTTGGGTCTGTCCAGAAGTGCCAAACAGCGGCACTGTGCCTCCTACAGTCTTCTTGCAGACTTCTTTTATGTCCTTTCACCCCACTGCTGGTTTTTCATTGCTGTTGGTTTCTCTCATCGTATGCCTTTATGTGAATGTGATCACTGCTACTTTGATGTTTAGGGTCTTGCCTTAATCAGTGTAAAATATAAACACAATAGATAAGCAGCTTCTAGAAAAACAAAACGCTTCCAGAAAAAGGGTCTATACCTCTGTTGCATACACAACAGCTCTTCTACCTGCCAAGAACTTGGCTTCTATGTAGGAGAGAGGCCTTAACTCCAGATACCATTCATTATACCATAACGCTACAACCCTGCATACGTAAGGACCCGTTTGTTACTTTTCATAGGGGGAGTAATATCGTGTCATTGCCATATATGAAACAAAAGCCACTTCAGAAAAAATAGGAAAAGCTTGTGAAAAAAATGAAGCGTCATCACTTTCCATAGTTTATTCTCAACTGCACTTCAGACAAGGAAAGTGACCTGAATTCCTTGAGAAGTCTGGGAAAGAGAAGCTTTATGGATGTTCCCCCCATATCTGCAAACTTTTATATAAGCTTTTATATTAAATGAGCTGGAGTCACTTCTTTAAAACAACAATTTAACAGCTCAGACAAGAGCACTAGGAAAGCAAGTAGTTGAAGTCGTATGGTTTCAAGACAAAGAACGTTACATATGTACTTTCTTTCATTTGTTCTGGAACTGTAAGGAAAGGGACAATATTAGAGTCCCTCGTGAGACAGGGTGGTTTTTCTGTTTAAATAAAACAGAATATTATAATTTTCTTTTAACGCTTTCTGAAATATCTGCTATATATTTGAAGGCTTAATTTTTTATATTTTTTTTGGTGACAGCAACATTCAGAGATAAGTCTCAGACATTATTTTTAAGGTCTGTCAAACAATTTGGTTGCTCTTGTAAGAGAAATATGCACTATTTTGGACCCCAGAGTTTGACTGCCTACATCTTATCCCGGTCCTGCAGATATGAACGTGTACTTTAGTTTCCTACAGCAGAAAATCCAGATATGTAGAAAAGCAGCAAGTTTTTGTGCACCTCCCTGCAGGCCTCCCTTTCCAGGTTCATCAGGGAATCAAAACTTAGCATTACTGTGCTGACTGTACCTGTCCTTAAATGTGGACACAGCTGTTTTCCACATACTGCCTAAAACAAAGTCAGAGATACCAACACGCTGGTACAAACTACATTTAGGACAGTTCAAAACTGAATCAGCAACTGATGTAACATAAGTTGATTAATGACATGTACGTAGCACAAGTTTAAACTTCTGCCTCAATTATAGGCAAAAGTTCCAAACTCAATTACATTAGAGAATGGACATTTTTAAAAACTGCAGAAGACACCTGGCCTTGAAATGTTGACTGTGGTTTTCTTATATAGCTTCTGTTTTAAAGTCTCATTTTGAAATTAATTTAGTTCAATCAACACTTCTGGTAAAGCAACTGACAGAGTATCTCATTTCTTATAGACACTCAGGCAGGATACTTCACTGGAAGGATGAAAGTACATTACTAAGTGTTACACCTTTAAAACAAATCCCTTTTGGGCAGTACAAATGCCAATTCATAACAAGACAAAAATAAATGAAGTTTAGGTTTATGTATTCATGTGTATATATGCATAGAGAGACGCATAAAAAAAAATTGAATAAGTTAAGAGGCAAGTGTTAGGGCACTTCGTTACATTCAAATGTCAGTTTACCACTTTCAAGGTTACAGATGAATTTTCATGTATCATTTTCAAATAATCTTTAAGGACTTGAGAGTTTTGCACAGCCTTGGTTGTATTTGAAGTACTGTACGCAATTAAATCTGCAGTTAACTCTAAAATGCACGAATGCCAGTACAGAACATTCAGTTCAAGGTTCTCTTTGGATGATTATGAAATTTTCACAACAGCAAACCTCTGAGACTGATTAAACTGTTACAGCCATTTTAAGAGGATGCAAGTTCACTAATTTACTCTGATGATGGAAGCTGATTCAGGCACCTTGCTCTGGAAAAGATGAGACACTGTCGCAAGAATGCCATATTCCTGTTCCAGAATCAGACCGTTATGACAAGCCCACGAAGTCAAAACAATTCATAGAGAAGTTTTGATTTACACACACACACCCCAAATATGATAATTAATCTTAGAATCATAGAATGGTTTAGGTTGGAAGGGACCTTGAAGATCATCGAGTTCCAACCCCCCTGCCACAGGCAGGGACACCTCCCACTAGACCAGGTTGCCCAAGGCCATGTCCAGCCTGGCCTTGAACACCTCCAGGGACAGAGCTTCAACAACCTCTCTGGGCAACCTGTTCCAGTGCCTTACTACCCTTAAAGTGAAAAACTTCTTCCTAATGATTAATCTAAACCTGCCCTCTTCCAGCTTAAAGCCATTCCCCCTCATCCTATCACTACATGCCCGTGTAAAAAGTCCTTCCCCAGCTCTCCTGCAGGCCCCCTTTAGATACTGGAAGGCCGCAATAAGATCTCCCCGGAGCCTTCTCTTCTCCAAGCTGAACAGCCCCAACTCTCTCAGCCTCTCCTCGTAGGAGAGGTGCTCCAGCCCTCGCATCATCCTCGTGGCTCTCCTCTGGACACGCTCCAGCAGGTCCATGTCCTTATGTTGGGGACTCCACAGCTGGATGCAGTACTCCAGGTGGGGTCTCACGAGAGTGGAGTAGAGGGGCAGAATCACCTCCCTTGACCTGCTGGCCACACTTCTTTTGATGCAGCCCAGGATACGGTTGGCCTTCTGGGCTGCGATCGCACATTGCTTGCTTATGTCAAGCTTCTCGTCAATCAGCACCCCCAGGTCCTTCTCCACAGGGCTGCTCTCCAGCCATTCCCCGCCAAGCCTGTATTTGTGCTTGGGTTTGCCCCGACCCAGATGTAGGACCTTGCACTTGGCCTTGTTGAACTGCATGAGGTTGGTTTGGGCCCACCTCTCCAGCCTGTCCAGGTCCCTCTGGATGGCATCCCTCCTCTCCAGTGTGTCTGCCTCGCCAAACAGCTTGGTATCATCAGCAAACTTGCTGAGGGTGCACTCTACCTCACTGTCCATGTCGCTAACAAAGATGTTGAATAGTACAGGTCCCAGTATCGACCCCTGAGGAACGCCATTCGTCACTGCTCTCCACTCTGACATCGAGCCGTTGACCGCAACTTTTTGAGTGCGACCGTCCAGCCAGTTCTTTATCCACCGAGTGGTCCATTTATCGAATCCATGTCTCTTCAATTTAGAGACCAGGATATCGTGTGGGACAGTGTCAAACGCTTTGCACAAGTCCAGGTAGATGACATCAGTAGATCTCTCCTTGTCCACTGCCGCTGTAACCCCTTCGTAGAAGGCCACCAAATTTGTCAGGCATGACTTGCCCTTGGTGAAGCCATGTTGGCTCTCACCAATCACCTCCTTGTTTTCTATGTGCCTCAGCAGAGTTTCCAGGAGGATCTGCTCCATGATCTTGCCAGGCACAGAGGTGAGACTGACTGGCCTGTAGTTCCCCGGGTCTTCCTTGTTTCCCTTTTTGAAAATAGGGGTTATGTTTCCCCTTTTCCAGTTGGCAGGAACCTCGCCAGACTGCCACGACTTCTCAAATATGATGGCTAGTGGCTCAGCGACTTGATCTGCCAGCTCCCTCAGGACCCGCGGATGTATCTCATCAGGTCCCATGGACTTGTGCACCTTCAGGTTCCTCAGGTGGTCTCTCACTTTATCTTCATCTACAGTGGGCAGTGCTCCATTTTCCCAATCCTCTCCTTTGCATTCTGCGTCTTGGGCAGTGCGGCTGCTGTCCTTGTCCGTGAAGACTGAGGCAAAAACGTCATTGAGTACCTCAGCTCTGTCGCTGTCCCGGGTGACCAGTTCTTGCGTTTCCTTCCGGAGAGGGCCTACATTTTCCCCAGTCTTTCTTTTCTCACTGACATATCTATAGAAGGATTTTTTGTTTGTCTTAATGTCCCTGGCCAGATTTAGTTCTAACTGCGCTTTAGCTTGTCTAACCCGATCTCTGGCTGCTCGAACGATTCCTCTGTAATCCTCCCAGGCTACCCACCCCTGTCTCCACTCCCTATAGGCCTCCTTTTTTCTTTTGGTCACTTCCAGGAGCTCCTTGTTCATCCATGCAGGCCTCCTGGCTTTTCTGCCTGCCTTCCTCTTTGTAGGAATGCATTGCTGCTGTGCTTGGAGGAGGTGGTCCTTGAATATTAACCAACTTTCTTGGACCCCTCTTCCTTCCAGCGCTTCATCCCACGGCACCATACCAAGCAGATTCTTCAAGAGGCCAAAGTCGGCTCTCCTGAAGTCCAGGGTCTGCTGCGCACCTTCCTCGTTGCCTTGAGGATTTCAAACTCGACCATTTCATGGTCACTACAGCCCAGGCTACCCTTGAGTTTGACACTGTCAACCAGCCCTTCCTTGTTGGTAAGAACAAGGTCCAGCATGGCTCCTCTCCTCGTCGGCTCCTCAACCACTTGGAGAAGGAAGTTGTCCTCAATGCAACCCAGGAGCCTCCTGGATTGCCTGTGCCTGGCTGTGTTATCCTTCCAACTGATGTCAGGGTGGTTGAAGTCACCCATGAGAACCAAGGTCTGTGAACGTGATGCCGCCCTTATCTGTCTATAGAGGGCTTCATCCACTTGGTCTTCCTGGTCGGGTGGCCTGTAGCATACCCCCACTGTAACGTCCCCTGCTCCTGATTTCCCTGTAATCTTGGCCCATAGGCTCTTAGTTGGCTCTGTATCCTCCCCCAGGTTGAGCTCCATACATTCCAGCTGCTCATCAACATATAAGGCAGCACGGCCTCCTCGTTTCCCTTGCCTGTCTCTCCTGAAGAGCCTGTACCCTTTCATGCCGACGCTCCAGTCATAGGAGTCGTCCCACCAAGTTTCTACGATGCCGATGAGATTGTAGCCTTGGAGGCGTGTACACATCTCTAATTCCTCCTGCTTGTTCCCCATGCTCCGCGCATTTGTGTAGAGGCACTTCAGCTGTGTCTTCGTTGCGGCCGATTTGGTTGGAGCAGCGGTAATTACTTTGTGCTGCTCTCCAGTTGGCATTCCTTTGCCCTGTATTAACAGTGCCTCCCGACTGACTCCCGTTGGTCCAGGAGCTCCTAGCTCATCTACGTGAAGGTTTGGGCATACTGCAGCGTAGCTGGCACATCTTGGAGCTAATGGCTGCAGGCCCTCACCAGCGCCCTGTTCCCCTTTCCTTGATGTAACATCCCTTGGCTGTTCATGGGCAACACTGATAAACTAAATTCGACGGGGGAAGGGGGTATTAAAGCCCTGTTAACGAGCCCTGCCAATTTTGGAGCAAAAACCCTTCTCCCTCTTCGAGTGATCCAGCCCCCATCTGATGCCAGCAGGCCTGATGCCGCATAGGTCATTCCGTTGTTAAAAAACCCAAAGTTGTGGCGTTGACACCATCCATGGAGCCACGTAACTTCGTTAACTATGTCTCATAGAGCATATGCCATTTGGCATATTGCTATAAATGGCAATGAACCATGTCTATAGAGATTCATTCTTTCCAAAGTCCCCAAAATACATTCAAAGCTTGACAGATAAGATGGTGACAATAATAAACAATTTATCAAACTGAAATGCAGTCACCTCTGGGGTGAACCGCAATATTAATATTTTCTCCTGTGAACGCATCATTGTAGTGCTTAGAGATTAGCATTATCTGATTGGAGCTCAGCTATAAAATCACTTCAAGATCCCTTTCAACAGCTGGAAGAATTTCTCCTGATTTATGGTGGTTAAAAACAAAGCTATAAACGTTGCTTTGCATCCGAGTGTCTGCAATGGAGATAATACAGATTTTCAGCATAGCATGATCCAGCACTAAGAATGTACACCAGTGTCTGGAAGACAAAGTCCTATCAGTCAGTTACAATGCTAACACTGAGAAAGCTGCTGACCAGTGTCATCAGATCTCATGAAAGCTTTTTTTAACCTGGTTAGATGAACTTCTAAATTACATTGTCTCCTCTTCTAAACAAGATTATGATCTCTTGCTTTAGAGACTCTAGCCAGGTTCCCTTTTGATGCCTTTTTTTTTTTTAATAAAGTCATGCCCATTGCATGCAGATTTTACCTCTTGTGAGGTTTAAAGGAGTTCTGTAGGGAGCTGGGCACAGAAATTTCATTGCTCAATTTCTTAATATTTAAAAAAATAAATCTATTTCTTCTAGGAGTACTTCACCGTATAAAGCATTACTTCAAGCATATTACTTTACAAAAAGAGATGTACCTCACCATACACAAGACCTGATAGCCAAAGGGACTTTACATTATGCATTAAAAAGTAAAGTAAATCCTGATAATTTTTTTCCTTCACAAATGTAATCTTAGCTTTTTGAAGCACTGATATTAAGGGAGATACCTCAACCTCTGCTTATTTTAAGTATTCTATTTATTAAGAAATTTGAATGTTGATTACCCCATGTTGTACTGTTAAAGAAATGTACAATTGTAACAGCAATAAATGGTTCATTAATTCCTGAAAATCCAAGTTGACTGCTCCCTCTCAAACCAAGGAAACTAATACGATAACAAGTCACGGTTTCTTCTAAAGAATATTTCAGCAGGAAGAACGTTTTTAATTGTATTTGCATTTCTTTTGTTTAGAAACAGAAATTGAAAATAATCCAATAATATTTAAGTCTAGATTATTCTCTCATATAAGACCTAAACGCAGTAAAACATCAAAGCTAGCAACACTTCACTGAAACATTTGTGCACTTTGCTCATTGTAACTTATGAACACTCACCCCTACACTGACACTTAAACATGAGAGAACAAATTATGCGGAGGAGAACATCACCACTTTCTCCCAGTAGACGTCACTTGCCACATCCCTTTTGCCTCAGGAGTCCCATTAATAACTCAAGTTTTAAAATAATTCAAATACAAGATTGAGAATTCGACAGACTTTTCTTATCGCCTTACTACTATCAGCTACAGTCTGTTGAAAAGCAAAATTACTAGCATAATGTAATGAAACCATTTAACAGATGTGCCTCCAAGGCGCAGTCAGGGTTAGTGCTAGATGCTGTACGGAATGACTAAAATGACAAGCTCCTTTCCATGAAGGGCACAAGTCTTCGCTTCCTTTTTCTCTCCACTGACAAAATTTTGCTATGAGTTACTAATAAACATATGCAATTAATGATGCTCTTGCTATGCTCAAAACACTAATTGATATTTTGCATATTTTAATGCTTTCTACATATTGCAATATGTCAATACAAGTAAAATACACTGCACACACTGGCACATCCCTGCATATCAAGCAACAAGTGAAATAAAATCCAACTTATCTCTCTCTTCAGATGTGCTATTCATTGCTCGAAACTAGGTAATTGCCAAGTTCAGGTCTAGATTTTATCTGGATCAGATTCGTTTGGTCTAAAATAAAACCCCATTTCCTGAAAGCATTCCAACTAGTGCAGGCATTCCCTCAAGCCCATAAAATTAGAATAATATCAGCGTCAGAGATATTAAAATACGAACATAGAAATGGAAAAGTGAAAGGATTCGGGTTGTTTGGGGTCAGGTTATAAATTCTACAAATGGAATTCCAACTGCTTACTTTACAGCAATATTACTGTAGTGGATATCCCTCCTTAGAAATAGAGTCAGTTTTCACTCAGCTTTAGTGGGAACGTTAATGCTGTAATTTCTTACCACTTTGCAGCTTTGAAGGATGACAGAAGTGAAATACAGGGGCAATTATTTTAGTTTCTACTGGAATACCAGTTTTCTTTTATGTGCATTTTAAAAATTCCAGTCTGATATATCCAGGAGATGTTTCTTCTTTCATACTTTTTATACTGCCAAGGCTAACCACACACTTCTCGTTGATGGCTTTTTTTTGTGCAATCAATATGGTCTACCTACTCTGCTGAAGAAGCTACCCACTAAAGTTGCAGGTTGCCTCTCCCCCAGATAAGCTCTACATTTCCCATTTCATTCCCATTCTCTTCTTGTCTATTCTAATGTTAGGAGTCACTTTATGATGGGGAGGAAGATCTGTTTGCTGGCGAGAGCACATGCCGCAGATACTTCAGGTTTGGGTTTCTTTCCCCTCCACCCAGCTTCCTATGTTCCCTGGGGTGAATTCCCTCGTATTTCTTCATCTGTAAAAGGGTAATACATATGGGAGCTGCTAGTAAGGAGGTTGTAACATTTAGATTGAAGATACTAGGAAGTGCTCAGATTACCCAGCCACATAAAACTGACCAGGCACAAGTCAGCTATACCGTAATACCCTGCCTCAGGGACTGTATGATCCCACTTCTTCCAGAAGTGCTGTCTGGAAAGGTCCAGGTATCTACTGCAGTCTTCTCTCACAGTATTTTTCAACATTTATACTATGTAATTTGCAAAGGTGATAGGTGCTAAAATGCCAGTTGTGTAGGATTGCAGCCTGGCAACAAGCTCTATTTTATGAAATAAATAAACATCAAGGGCTTCCAACCTTTTTATCTTATATCATTATCTGAACCAACAGCAGTTGAACAAAGCAGAAGCATAGTTGGATTTGAGCAGATGGGAACAAAAAAAATTACGAAGTTCACTCATACTGTAGCCCATTAGCGCTGCAATGATGTAAATAACCATGACTTTCAAATATTTTTCCTTCTTTACGCTGCTTCTTCTGGCAAGCCACAATAGTAACAGCTGCTCAAATCATAAGGAAAAAAAAAAAGGCACATCTACACATATTAGCACAATGGTCTATTTCCAACCAGTCAAAAAATATTGTTATTTAATTTTTATTTTTTTTAATTGCAACACTATGTTTAGCAGCCCAGCCTTCTGGAAATTGCTTTGCACAGCAGCTGAACAGAGCCGAAATTTGAGAGATATAGGAGTAATCCTTCCCATCTCTTGCAAGGCAACAATAATTTTCACATGACAGTATCTTCCTTTGGTATACAAGGAAGGAAGTATGGCTCTTTACCATATAAAACAGGAAAAGTCAGCTCCAGAACTTAACAAAATCTTTTCCACACTTAGCTCTTATTTCTCTGGGTAAGATAATATTTTTTCCCTACTGGTAAGGAGCTGCACTTCATGTGATGAAAAAAGCATCCTTGATAGAGGTCATTCTCAGTATGTTGTCTATAATTTCCTTTCTAAATTTCCCCACTGTTTTAATCTTACCACACTTGGTAGGAAATGATTCAGTGACACCCCACACACCTCAAGCAGAAAGATAATCATTTGACAGTCTGTTATGTCAATACCTATTTACCCAAAACGATGGTTTTCCTGTTCCGTTTCCACACATTTTGCTGCTTTCCATCATTTACTTCTCAGGTTATTCATTATCAGTTTTGTATGGTGTTCTTTTGATCTCACCACAGTTTGTTCTTTAGCGTCTCATTAGCTACTTTTTAAAACACGGGTGATAACCACTAGAAACGATCACCACCCCAATTGCCTTCCCCTCCTCTTGCTAGAATTATTCCCGTTTTAATAGCATATTTAGAAAGTAAGAAGTATTAGTTGAAGTTAGATGTTTTTGTACCTAAGCAATACAATTTCAAGGTAGGGAGGAACTAAGTGGAGGGAAAAGGAGGAAAATTTCAAAGGAGGGGAAATAAGAGGAGAACGTGTGCTCAGTCACCAAGGATCTGCATAAATCAATCTACCAGATACACACCTCTCTTCCTGAAGTAACTGTACCAAACGAAATATCATCTATGCACATGACAAACATAGAATCCTGGAAGGGTATGAAAAGCTTTCAGTGTAAGCATTACAACAAGTAAAGGGAGTAAACCAGCAGAGCACAGGGTCTAGAGGTTGTTTTTCTGAACAAGGACTCTCACCATTGCTTCTCATGTCAAAGCTGATCAAAGAGAAAAGCCGAGTAGGAACAAGGCAGCACAAGCCTCCCCGCCCTGAACTGAGGTGAATACAGATGCCAATGCCCACAACTTTGCCTTGGCAAGATGGAAGAGATGGAATAGGCACTGCCTTCTTCACTGCTTCTCCAGCTTACTCGTGCCCAGTCTGAAAAGCTGGGAATAGCTCCTCCAATACCCATTGTCATTTATTTACCAAGGTATTGCTGTGTTGCCTTACAAGAGTTAACATACTGGCAGGGGAAAAAAAAAAAAATAAATAAAATAAAAAGAGGGCTGTGGTGGTTTTTTTCTTCGTTTTCATGGAGTGATGAAGTTTTCTCCAGCAACGGAAAGATAACACAGTGACATTAACATTATCTTTGTAACCTCGTGGTTCAGCTGCTGCAAGATAGCCCTCCTTGTTTAACAGGAAGGAGGGCAAGGGTGGCAGCTCACTTATGAATTTTGTACAGGGCTGCTGAATGTGCAAAAAGCTTCCACTTTATGAACATCTGGATATTCTTATCAGGTAACTTTAGTTGTTCCTTTTTATTTTCCATCCTCCCTTCTCTTTTTTACTTCTGCCCTCTGCTCAGTGCCACACAGGACCTCTACCAGTGCAGTTTCTGCAGTTCCATTCTGTTTCCCCGCTCCTCTTATTGCTGAATATAATCATGCTGTTATCTTAATTCTGAATTTTTAATTCAATAACTCATTGTCTTTCTTTCTCATTGTCTTTCTCCATTCTATTTCAAGGCTATTAAGTTTAGATTTAGTTTCTGTTGATTTTTTTTTCCTCAGTATTTCTGCAACCCCATGTTATAGATTGCCATCAACTTGTCCATCTTCTACCTAAACAATTTCTGACAATGCTAACATTACATATATTTTTACAGGCTTGTTATACATCTGTCTCATTCCTTTGAAATGCTGACTAATGGTTGCTACTCCTTCAATTTACACTCTTTCATCTTAAGACAGCTGAACATTTGCAGCAGGGCATGTCTGAGTATTTTAAGCAAGTCTTCAGCAATTCCCAATTTTGTCTCAGTAAGTGTATTCATTACACCAGAATTGCCTGCATGGTCTGGTTCTAATTCCCTCCCCACCCCCCTCCTTTTTCTTTAATTTGGAAAAGCTTATAATTTAGGTTTCATTTATCAAAGTTGTTCCAACCTACTTCCACACTCGTTGCACTGTGCTAGCCATTTTATTTTGGGGCAGTTGAAATCTAATTATATCCTGAAGGTGTTTTTCTATACCTTCTATAAAGCTTTTCCTATTACTGTGGCAGCACCAAAAGGCAAATAAACAGCATGACTTTTTTACACCAACACCTTACAGGCAAAATAGAAGACAATCCTGGCCCTGCAAACTTACTCTCTGGATAGACAACAGCACAAAGAAAAATATGGACTCTGCTTGAAAAAAGAGTCATGTCAAAAAAGTGACACACTATGTTTAGCACAGGGACATTCTTTTAGATACGGTAGGAATTACCCGAAGGATGGCAAGGTGAAGAATGGCAAAGGAGAAGATCAGCAGTTCATTTTGGACAGACAGTATGAATCAACAGACTGGTCAGAATAGAAAATGTAGAAAGAAAGCTTGAGCAGTTTCACCCTGGCTCAGAAGCAGGAGCAGATTACAGTGGGAAAAACAGTTGTATGAGAATCTTTTTGTTGCCATAGGCAATTTCCCACTGCTCAGTTGAAGGTACAGTGATAAATAACAACAGCAGTAGCTGGATATGATGTCTTCCTCTCCAGATCACACTGAGAGCGGGGAGAAAAATGTAGGAAAAATCAGATGTAACTGCTCTGGCTTTGCATCCAATATTGGCCTCTGTCAGAGGCGGAGTATCAATGTAACTGGATCTCTGGGTTTTGCTTTCTTATCACATGAAGAAAGTAGTTCAGAAGGCATATCTCCGTGATATCTCATTTTCTTGTTTTTCCTTCTTTTCCCCCTCCTTCCTAAAGCAGGAAATAGCAAAAGCGGGGAGCCATGCTGTCTTTGAGAATGCTCAAAAAATAAATTTGACAAGAGAGCTTGTTTGAAAAGATAAGCTGTTCTAGAAAGAGGATTCTTCTGGAAGATCAGCTCCAGATAAAAGAATATGAAACCTTCTAGTAAAATACCAACCTGACATTCAACAAATTACATGGGTTAAGAAGTAGTTTGTCACTATCTTCTTCTGAGGATATCCTTATTTCCCCCACCACTGTGTCTTCACAGGGTGAAATGAAACCACTGTGTCATATTTTGCTTTGAATATGTTGCTTTCTATCACTGATCTTCAAAATTATGTTCTGAAACGAAAGAAAATTTATGATTTCCCTTACAGAAAGAGACTGTCTCCTTCCAATAACTTTGAAATATTTTTTAGAATCCAAGCTTACATCCTAGAGCTAACATTTACCATCTGCTAAATCAATAAATAAGACCATACTAAGTTTAAGAGTTTTCTGTATTCTTTGAAGCATTAAAGTTAGTGGTATATATCAGGAAAACTGAAATATCTAACCAAATCCTATACATTAAACACAAAGTTTGTATTTTATACATAGTATACGTAGAGAAGAGGATGACATTGTTCACAACTAAATTGGTGTTTCTAAAGATAACAAAAGCTCTTTTCTCAAAGTAATATCCTCCAGGTATCCCTTTTTAGACACACATATACCAATGTATATATCTGGTGAATGACAGAAGCAGTCTGACAATACTCAGCATGCTGGAGACAGGATGTCAGGGCTAGCAAATCACTGGTTTGACCCAGTATGACAAGGATTTTTCTCCCCTATCCCTAAACAACTTCAAAGTTATATTCATCTTTCCTGACCTTTCTTGTTCATCCGATAACCTTTCTTTACATTTTGGTGACAAGTGTTTTCCAAATGCACTCAAAAAAAACTATTAGAGTTTTCTGTAAGCAAAATATTTTAACTCTATTTAGAAAACTTTTTCATACTGTTTCCAGTTTGTAGAAGTAATATACAGTCATTAATATAATCTCTAAAATTTTGCATTTCTGGTGAGAGATATCATAATCTTTACAAAATTAGTTCCATCATTAAAACAGCATTATTTTCTTAAAAAAAAAAATTAAAGTCAAGTAGTTACTCATTTTTCCTTTAAGTTCATCTATCCAGCTCTAGCATGGACATATTTCCTACCTGCAGGAATTGTTCAAATTTTGAAAAGGTGTTAGCATTCTGGAATAAACACACCACTAAAACATTGTTATTGTCATGGAAGCTGTCAACTGTAAATCTCCACTTAAAATTATCTTTTGAAGTTACATCAGACTTCATTTACAGTCAACTTATGGGAAAAAGACCTCTATTGAGAGTATTTGGGAAAATACTGACTGTAAGTACTTGTAAGTAATAGACTAGTTCTGAAGTGTACATTTAGTGTATGTTTTAGCATTTTCATAAATTTAAATAAAATAAGCATTTAGGAACTAGTACTTCTGTTCTTCATTACCTGAATCAACTGATTTATGCGACAAGAGCTTCCTAGTCTTACTGTACTCGAAGACACGAAGTATGTTTAAATTATACATTATAGACGCATAATTTGTTCCTTAGGACAACTCCAGAGGACTTACTCACTCAAGCAGAAACTCTGATTTTTTTTTTTTTTTTCTAGTCTTTATATTGCCTATGCTCTCCCCTTCTTGGTCAGAAAACTCTATAGCTGGATCTCTCTGATACAGGCTGTTCAGGCTTGAAAGTCATAACCTACTCATTTGCTCTTGAATACTTCAGGAAGTTCAGGAAGAATGAGCATCCTTCACACTTGCTGGGTTTTCTCAGGGACCGCATAAAAATTAAAGCAAGCGATGTGAATTTTTTTTTTTTTTAAATAAATAACAAAACAATCTCCCTTTTGTTGCAGAGATCAATGAAAAAATAAAAATAAGTAATAAGCCAAAAAGTTACCTGAGAAGTCCAGCCAATTTTTCATCATCATTCAGATTTCTTTAGGTTTCTACACACACACACACAAAGTCCTTTTCTTGTTTAATTTTTTTCTCCTTGTCTTTTCTCTCACTTCTAAAATTACGGATATTAAAATAATCCTCATTTTGTTCACTTCAAATCTTGGCCTCATGAGTGAAAGAAAATGTTATTTACAGCAATATTGCAGCAGACATGTTGTCTTCTGTTCAATTCACTGATACTATTGATGCCATATCACTTACTGAGTTAAATCACAGTATCAATTGTAGTGAAGTGTTTTAAGAAACAGTACTATTACTATAAAACTATCAAAAGTAGCATTTATGTCCCTTTTCCTCACCTGCTAAATGAACTATAGATTGTTATTCAACCTGCTAAAAAACATAAGCATTAAGGAAATGATAAGTGTCATGAAGTATTAGTCACTAAGCATTATGCTGTAGAAATAGAAACTATTTCCTGAAGTTTAGTCAAAGCAATCTCTAAGATGAGGGGAGGGATGACTACAAACCACACCTCTCAAGCATGGAGCCTTCAGGAACAACTGCCAGCCTAGAATATACAAATGGAAATTGATGGAGCAGTACTGAGCGAAGTCTGACCTGGTTCTACAGATATTTTGTAAAACTCTAAAAGCTGACATCTGAAGAACAGCACATAAAAAAAGCAAAGTCATAAAATCCCATTAGGTAACTCATACTCCAGAAAATCCCTACACTGCTTTCATCTCTTATCCCCTGCTAGATGTTCAGGCATGACCATTTCAGCTTTGAAAGAAAGATCAGGCTACAGCTTTTGTACCTAGACAGGTTTATTGGAAAATTAATGTAAGAACTTTGCATCCAACACCATCATTACACTAATAATTGCCCTAATGGTGAGCAAGCTTTTAGGTCAGATGGTCAGTTTGCCCTTAGGGAAACTTGATTTGCAGTTCCTTTCTTCTGTGCTTCTTTCTAGACACCATGCAGACCAGTCTCACAGGAGAGAAAAATGTTCTACATTTGTCAATAAGTGCCTTTCAAAGCGGGGTGTGTTTCCATTTTAAACACCCTCTTGTGTTGTCTGAGCACAGACTTATGTCTGTCTAAGCATGATACTCTGTACCACGTTCCAAATAATCACCCTTTGGGGGGGAAAAAAAAAGGGGGGGGTGTATTCTTGAAATCTCTTTCAAGGTCTACTACGGGGAAGCTATCTGCATTCTCTGTGTCAAATGACTTCCGCAGACTGACACAAGCTCCAGAAACAGGGGCTTTCAAGTAGAGCAAGCACAATGGAGACTATGCAAATAAGCTACTTGGTAGCAAACACTTAAAATCCCATCTTACTTAAGGTTGGCCATAGGTGAGGAACCACCAAGCGTATCAAGAGCTTCTAGCATACTGTCAATGAAGAGCTCAGGAGCAGTTCAGGATGCCCTTGTCTGTGTAAAGTCTCCAGCAGCTCACTAGGAGAATTTAAACAGCCCAGATACCCTGCTTCAGGATCTAAATCTATTCTCTATTTACCAATCATGTCTAAAGAGCTGTTAGGAGTCCACCAGTGCCCACCATAAATCAGAACTAGAAGCAATATCTGAACTCCTCTGACATTCAGTTGACCTGGAAACACGTCCGCTGTTGGGATCCCACTCACAGTCAACTATTAACTGGTCTCTGGTACTGGGCCAATTTACATTTATAACTTGTTTAGGATCACAGACAACCAGGCATTTCTTTGAGTTCATACTTACTCAATGTAAATAGCCCATGACCATGCTACCAATCGTCTCCTGTGTCTGTGCCTAGAGCTAACTGAAGAAAAGCCACACATCACAGACGTATCCCACAGGTCTCTTTCCAAGGGAGCTCTCACTCAGCTGATTGCAAGGCTCTCTATTTCACTCTGCCCTCGAGACTAGAACAGAGGCTGAAATACTTCCCAATGTGTTTGTACTTAAATGCTGTCTACTTCCAGATGCTGGTCTTTTTACTTATGTTCAACTTTGTCTGTTGATTTCACCTCCTTGCACAATACCTTGGAGTTTAATTAAGATCAATAGTAAGTGATATAGCATGTTGTAGTTATTTTGCAGAAGGCAAGTTGAAAAAGTTTGAGAAAAATCCATAGAAATTAAAAAGCAGCTTGTTTCTTGTTTCGGTTGTCTTGTTTTGACAGTACCTCCAGCATTTGCAGGTTTAATTTCTTTTTCAAGCTAGAGGCATAAAGCAAAATGCCAAAGAAAAACATTTTGCCCAGCCTCAGCTAGTCACTTTGAGGTAATTACAGTGCAGAATGTTCAGCCTGAAGTTTTCCAGATAATTAGAGGTTTAGGTTAGCTGCCTTTCTTTAGTGAGTATTTCAATTCCAACTCATCTCTGTTAAAATAACCCCCCAAACCACACAGAGAATAAATTCCCTGGGTTAGAGTAAACAGATTTTGTCATATAACCTAGTACACTTATAGACTTCCTAGAAATCTAGGTAAAGAAACTAAACTGGGTTATTCTGGGTTAGAAGATGGCTCTGTATGATAAATATGGTACTAAAGTATTTCTGAGGCCGTAGAAATCAGTTATTCCATTTATTTATTTTAAAATATGACACCAGCACCAGAGAAGCAGTCACAGTTTGTCTTATGAGATGCTTCTACATTAACAACCGGTGTGGTGCACAGAGAGAACAGACAAGGTTAATTTTGTTGTGATGTGTTACAGTTCTAGGCTCTATCGCGTCACTGTTAACCAGCAGTCAGGTTTGCATCATCTGCGACTCTTGGGTCGCAGACACTAGTGCACAGAGAGACCATCCAGTGGAGAACCTGGCAACCTCTTCCACAAAGGGTGCACTGAATGGGATCCCAATGCACAATTTCAGACTTGGTTTCAAATGGAGCACCCCACTGATGCACTTGAGTGCATGCTGCATGAATCCAGGTACAAAGACCGGGCAACTTTGCTCCTAAAAAGACCCTTTCCAAAGCACTGAAGCATTCCAGTATACGCTCATTGTGCTTGCTAGCAAGCCAACGGCAATGACACAAGGAGAACTTTAACTTCTGGTCTCCATCCTGATACTTTCCATGACCTGCATATGCATCTGTTCTGCATACAGATACAAGTAGCCTTCCACATACTCAAACCTTAGCAAGGTATCAAAACAGAGCAACAGGAAGAATATACACAGATCAGGGTAGAACGGAGAATCACTTTTTTTTGTTTCATACAATACCATTCATTCAGCCAAAGTCCCTTGGTCAACCAAAATGAAGTACTCTGTTAAGTTTTGAGCTCTTTCAAATAAATGCTTTAAATAACACCAAAATAAACATTTACTACTACAAACATTTTGTGTATTTTAAAAAAACAATGACAAAATACTTCAAACATTTCAATTATTCAGAACTTAAAAAACAGTGATCCAGCTAAACAGACACAAAATTGCAGACTGCTTTAAATTACTTAAATGTACTTCTCCCCCTCCCCCTTTAAAATATCTGCTAAAATTTCACCTAGACCTAAAAAAGAATGATGTCAAAAAGCATATGGCTCACATACACCAACTATATATACACCCTTTAATAGATGGAATCAAGTCAGAAATTTTAGAAATCCAATTATATATTGTAAATAAATACAAATATTAGCAAACTTTAGCAACTGCCTTTTTAATATCTATGCTGAACACCAAGAAGAGGACAAAAAAAATCTTAACCGTTAAGAATGGTAAAATCTACACTTTAGCCATGGATTAATTCCAGAGTGCTATTTATCACTTTCTTATAGCACTTAGAGCAAGGAATACGACTTAGAGGATTAAGTTTTGCACTTTGTCAAAATACTGAATTTGCTATCAAAGTATCATCACCGTGACCAGTAGAGGAGGCTTAAAAAAGGCAGCAGTTGCTTAGTTCTAAGTCTCTTTTTATCAAATTAAGAGCCCAGTGCTGCACCACTGATTTAATGGATACTTTCATCTCTTACATTAATGGCATCTTTTCAGCTCTCTGAAGAAACAATAATATATTATGCAGTCACAATCAAGAAATGCATTGTGACTGCAAATTCTATTTCACATATCCCCCTGTATATAATTAAGAATTAAATTCCTTGCACTGTATTCGAGCTATAAGCAACCCTCTGAGGGTTTTTAAATGAGCTTTAATGATCGCTCCACATGAGGATTTTGAATACTAACATTATCAATAAAAATGGCTCTATAAAATATGCCAGCTCCACAGATCTGTTTCTCATAATATAATGTTATTGGTACCACTGTGAAGAGCTACATCATCCTATGGGCAGAGGTAGGTAGGATAGTATCCATTATAAAAAGCAAACATTATATTGAAAACAAAATTGCCAGGCTCATTAGTATTTTCTGCTGATATACCACTAAGGTTGGAGTCCTGCAGCCCTTTCCTTGTTTACTCTGTCTTAAAAACATTCACCCCGAGAGACGCATATCAAACACCACTGAACATCCAAGTAGCATTTTCATAGTACTCTAGTCCGCCTGTGCTCAAGGACAGCTATTCCCTTTCCACCTACTGGCATATCCCCCACAAGAATTGCTCCCTATAGCAGTAAAACCCTGTACTGGTTAAGCGTCAGCATCCACAGTTCCTCACCTCTGTAGCATCAGTAACAGTGCTCCCCCTCTCAAAAAAAAAGCCCAAAACACAAACAAAACCCCAAAACCCTTTCACAATGGCTGTAACACCACCAGCTATCTGAATACTCTTGATTATTCACCATACTAGTTTTTATAATATCGTCTTGTTTTCAGTCAACTCTTTACAAAACAGAACAATTTCTTTTAAGTGAAAGCTCGTGGAAATAGAAAATGGATGCACATTGGTATAGTTCATTTAGTTCACAAGGATATTTATGCTGATTTAGTGCTAACGTTGGTCCCACTCCACTTCTCCTCCAAGAGGCGGCCAACACAGTCCTGGACAGTTCTGCCACGCAGAGGGCCCCAGGCACGCTGGGGGAATGGACGAACAGGAACCTTACGAAGTTCAGCAAGGGCAAATGCAAGGCCCTGCACCTAGGAAGGAAGCGCAAGACAAGCCGGGTACCATCGGGCTGGCAAGTACCTCTGTGGAGAAGTCCCTGGGGGCTGCCAAGCTTCCCGAACCTCCTAGGCATACCCAGGCAGTGGGGTTTTCTGACCACCTTGGACCTCCCCAGTCATCCCAACCTCCACACACACCCACCCCTCAGGCTTTGGGGCTCACCAGCCCAGGCATCGCAGCCTTGGCAACGGCTGCCGCCTGCACTCCTCCTGCTGCACCAGCCCTTTCTCAGGGCAAGGTTCTGCAGCCACCCGAGCCCCTGAGGACCTAATGGCTGTCCTCCCACTACAGATACCAGTGCGCTCTGTAACTCTGTTCAAGATCAAATGTTTCTGAATGAAATTAATGCTGGGGAGAAGACCATGAACAACCTCTATAATCCCCAATTTCATTCTCAAAATAGGGTTTATGTAGATGTATTTTCAAGCTCTTCCTACCTCACGGTGCAAGACAATGTGGCACCCATAAAGTTTAATAATTTTGAGTGCTGAAGTTGACTTAAGCTCCCTATGATTTCATGATCAACTTTAACATACTCCTCCATTCCTTCCCTCATAAGAATTTGCAACAGAATTGAGTAATATAAGTAAAATTTTCACTAGCCTGGTGGTGCTTTGGATTTTATCATCAAGCCAACAAATGGTACAATGAATCTGTTTGATATAAAACAGTATCCAAATGTATGCACTTCCCTAAAACAAATTTTATAAGACATAAGGAAAACAGAAGTATGTTACTTTGAATAAAGCACATTCCCATGTATTTAAGGTATTACAGAACTTGCCTACTAAAGAATAATTTACACAAAACATATTGAAGTTTTGGTTTAAAAACAATGTGCCCATTAAAATACGCAACCGTATATTATAAAGAAGGCTTTTCTTCACTCAGAAAGGAGATTGTTCCCTGAAAGTACACTAGAGGCAAAGAAGATGTCATCACATCAATTTAAATTGTGTTCCTTACAGGCTTTTCACCTCTAAAAGATCATTTTGCTTTGTCGCGACACTTTCCTCATTAGCTTTTATACACTGGCTATGTAATACATTAAAAAAAATAGAAAAAATACATGGCATCTTGAGCTGATTTTAAAATCAGTAGAGGCCTTCGAAGTCAATAGAGATGAACACCCCCAGAAAGAGCCAGGCCTTTATCTTCAATTTTGCAAAAAAAATTCCTAACCAATTTTACTTTCGGTTAGTGCTGGCACTCCAGGCACTGAGAGCATTACTTGAACCACTGCTGCCAAAGCACCCTGCACACCAGAGAGGCAGCACTTGGACACAGCACAGCATAGCAGCAGCCAGTTCTGGGGACTTGGTAATACTGAAAACCCCAAAACATGTCAATATCTGAAACTCTCTCCAAAACAATATACTCTCCCTCTGATTTTATAGCTCTCTGTACCATTTATTCTTCTCTATAAAAGAATAGGTTTTCTTCTGAGGGCACTTGCATCCAAACAGGAGTCCAATTTTCACATAATCCAAATTGAAATGTAGCGAATGCAGCACTCTCACAAAAATCAATATTCAGTCACCAGGATGTTTAGCTTCACATTGAGCTGAATGCAATATGAGCTGGGCAAAAGTGCACATCTCGCAAGTTTGCAAGAATATGTGTATACATCAGACATTAGTTTAGAAAAGACTTAACGAACTTGAGCATATTTAATAAAAACAATACTGCTTTGACTCAACCAGTACTTCTAAGTGTTTTAGACAGTATTAGAAAGCATTCTTTATTTAGAAGGGGGTATGTTTTTAATATTTGCCTTCACACTTTACATTATACTAAAATTAATGTATACATCTTTGAACTGTTTTTTCTCATTAGCACTCTTCTGGTTCAGCTTATTCCAGAAAAGCTCTTCACAAAGGCATTTGAATTTCCCAATAGATCATTTTAGAGCATCTCAGATACAGAATCCAACCTCAAGGATCCAGTCCAGAAAACAATGTCTAGAGTCCTATTACTTGTTCTTTTCTTACCAACACCCCCACCACCACCCCAGCAATCTTTAATTTTCTATACTGAAACATATATGAACTCCAGACTGTGTTCCTGTTTGCTCAGTAGGGTCTCCAGTAGTGGGGAAAATGAAAGCAGCAGCTTAACTAGCATTCAAAGTGGTGACAAGAAGAACTTCTGGGTAATTAAACTGATGCCAGCCTCCTCTATACTCAGAATTATTAGTATTCCCTGTAGGTGGAGGAGGGTGCAACTTCAGTGAGAAATTAATGGGATTTACAAAATCTGCATTGCACAATATATTGTTTTCTGTGAAGAAGTAGCCAGCAAGAGATACACAATCCCACTTTAAAAAAAAAAAGTGCTTTCCAGTCTTTGTCATCATACTTTTCTTCCCCCAATATCACACTTGACTTTCTCCTCTATGACAATTGGCTGAAAGCTACAATTTGTGATTAAAATCACTAATGTATCAGAAAAGTGATGTTATAGCTACCAGCAGTAAAATTACTGAATATATTTTTCATTCAGAATATTCTTTCTGGCACAGAGGATACTAAGATTTCTCACCCAACACATCTTAGGATCAGTTGCCTCTTCCACAATGTCTATAGCATTAGTAGTACACACTTTTCCTATGGTTTACCAGTGCAACAAGGTGACAAGCTGCATTTCACAGCATAAAGCTTCCTTTTTTCTTAAGGGAACAATCTTGTGCTCTATACTGTTAAATTTCACCTGGCTCTACTAATATAGTCCTTTTTCTAAATACCAGTGCTCTGTGAAACTAAAAGCTGTTCTGGAGACCAACAGCTATGTGTCAACAGTAAATGCCCTCCAACCTATCCCACTTCTTGGCTCAGATTGTCTATAAAGAAAGGTGAGACCCAAAACCACTTCAAGAATAGCGTGGCAGAACAGAAACCATTTTAGACCTCCTTAGACTTCTTGAGCATCTCTTTATGTTAGCTTATCTAGAGGATCTATCATATTTATCAAAAATTAGACTGAAGCATTAAACATTTCCCAATGCTACTAAATTTTAATTAACAATCCAGGACTGAAGTCGTCTTTTTTTTTTTTTTTCTTTTTTTCCTGGTGGCTATTTTAAATCCTTATAGCAAAGTCTATTATCCAAAATGGATTTTTCACAGTAATGCTAAATTGAGCATCCCAAATTTGTAGTACACTAATTTAGCTCAATTTCATAAGCATTTTTGATCAGCAAGCCTCAAAGTGTTTGAACAGTAGAAATATGGGGGTATTCAACGCAAGTTTCACTCTGTAGGTTTCATATTCAAGAACGACACATGAACTGGATTTCCCCTGTAAGGGTCATTATTCTCATGCAAGAAAGGACATCACTAACCGGTGTGAAGGGAACATGAATATTGATGGACTAGAAATCACAGAAGTACCTGGGAATTTTCAGGTAGGAATTAGTGCTTCTCCCCCAGAAAAGGTGACAGGATCAACACCACAACCAGAGTGCATCTACACCAATGCACGCAGCACGGGCAACACACAGGATGAGCTGGAAGCCACTGTGCAGCAAGAAAACTATGATATAGTCGCCATCACAGAAACACAGTGGGATGATACACACAATTGGAGTGCTGCAATAGATGGCTATAAACTCTTCAGAAGGGATAGGCCAAGAAGGAGAGGCAGTGGGGTAGCCCTGCATGTTAGAGAGTGTTTTGATTGTCTAGAGCTTGCCTATGGTGGTGATAGGGTTGAGTGTTTATAGGTAGAATCAGGGGGACGGCCAACAAGGCAGATATCATGGTGGGAGCCTGTTATAGACCACCCAACCAGGATGAAGAGACTGATGATATATTCCATAAGCAGCTGGGAGAAGTCTCACAATCACTGCCGCTTGTTCTCATGGGGGACTTCAACTTACCAAATGTCTGCTGGAATTACAATACAGCAGAGAGGAAACAGTCTAGGAGGTTCCTGGAGTGTGTGGAAGATAACTCCCTGACACAGGTGGTGAGCAAGCCAACTAGGGAAGGCACCCTGCTAGACCTGTTGTTCACAAACAGAGAAGGACTTGTTGGTGATATGAAGGTTGGAGGCCATCTTGGGCATAGTGATCATGAAAGGATAGTTTTCAATTCTTGGAGAAGTAAAGAGGGGGGGTCAACAGAACAGCCATGTTGGACTTCAGGAGGGTTGACTTTGGCCTGTTTAGGAGACTGGTTGACAGAGTCCCTTAGGAGGCCGTCCTGAAGGGCAAAGAATTTCAGGAAGGCGGGACATTCTTCAAGAAGGAAATCTTAAAGGCGCAGGAGGAGGCCGTCCCCATGTGCCGAAAGACAATTTGTGAGGGAAGAAGACTAGCCTCGCTAAACCAAAAGGTTTGGATGGAACTCAGGAAGAAAAGGAAAGTTTATGGCCTATGGAATAAGAGGCAGACCGCTCAAGAACACTACAAAGATTTCATGAGGCTACGCAGGGAGAAAATTAGAAGGACCAAAGCTCAACAAGAACTTAATCTGGCTACTGCCATAAAAGACCATAAAAAATGTTTCTATAAATACATTAGCAACAAAAGAAGGACTAAGGAAAATCTCCATCATTTATTGGACGCAGGGTAAAACACAGCGACCAAGGCTGAGGTACTTAATGCCTTCTTTGCCTCAGTCTTTAATAGTAAAATCAGTTGTTCTCCAGGTACCCAGCCCCCTGAGCTGGATGGCAGGGATGGGGAGCAGAATGAAATCCCCATAACCCATGAGGAAACAGCAAGCTAACAAGACACACAGAATTCTAGGGGGCCAGATAGGATCCGCCCAAGGGTACTGAGGAAGCTGGCAGAAGTGTTCACCAAGCCACTTTCCATCATTTATCAACAGTCCTGGGTAACTAGGGAGGTCCCTGTTGACTGGAGATTAGCAAATGTGATACCTGTCTACAAGAACATCTGGAAGGAGGATGCAGGGAATTACAGGCCTGTCAGTCTGAACTCAGTGCCAGGGAAAGTTATGGAGCAAATCATCTTGAATGCCATCACACAGCATGTACAGGACAGCCAAGTAATCAGGCCCAGTCAGAATAGGTTTATGAAAGGCAGGTCCTGCTTGACTAACCTGATGTCCTTATATGACAAGGTGACCCACTTAGAGGATGAGGAAAAGGTTCTGAATGTTTGCTACCTAAACTTTAGTGAAGTCTTTGACACTGTTTCCAACAGCATTCTCCTGGAGAAATTGGCTGATCATGGTTTGGATAGGCATACGCTTCGCTGGGTAAAAATATGTCTGGATGGCCGGGCCCAAAGAGTTGTGGTGAATGGAGTTAAATCCCATGGGCAGCCAGTCACAAGTGGTGCTCCCCAGTGCTCAGTACTGGGGCCAGTTCTGTTTAATATCTTCATCAATGATCTGGATGAGAGGATCAAGTGCACCCACACTTAAGTTTGCAGACAATACCAAGTTGGGTGGGAGTGCTGATCTGCTCGAGGGTAGGAAGGCTCTACAGAGGGATCTGCACAGGTTGGATTCATGGGCCGAGGCCAATGGCATGAGGTTCAACAAGGCCAAGTGCCGGGTCCTGCACTTGGGTCACAACAAACCATGCTTGGGGAAGAGTGGCTGGAAGGCTGCCCAGCAGAAAAGGACCTGCAGATATTGGTCGACAGCTGGCCGAATATGAGCCAGCAGTGTGCCCAGGTGGCCAAGAAAGCCAACAGCATCTGGACTTGTATGAGAAATAGTGAGGCCAGGAGGACTAGGGAAGTGACAACCCCCCTGTACTGGGCACTGATGAGGCCACACCTCAAATACTGTGTTCAGTTTTGGGCCCCTCACTACAAGAAAGACATTGAGGTGCTGGAGCGTGTCCAGAGAAGGGCAATGAAGCTGTTGAAGGGTCTAGAGCACAAGTCTGATGAGGAGCAGCTGAGGGAACTGGGGTTGTTTAGCCTGGAGAAAAGGAGGCTCAGGGGAGACCTTATCACTCTCTACAACTACCTGAAAGGAGGTTGTAGTGAGATGGGGGTTGGTCTCTTCTCCCAAGTAACAGGCAATAGGACTAGAGGAAACAGCCTCGGGTTGCACCAGGGGAGGTTATGATTGGATATTAGGAAAAATTTCTTCACTGAAAGGGTTGTCAAGCATTGGAACAGGCTGCCCAGGGAAGTGGTTGAGTCCCTATCCCTGGAGGGGTTTAAAAGATATGTAAATATAGTGCTGAGGGACATGGTTTAGTGGAAACTTGGCAATGCTTCGTTAACAGCTGGACTTGATGATCTTAAAGGTCTCTTCCAACCAAAACAATTCTATGATTCTATGAGAGCTGATCCAGACCACACTGCAAATATACCTACTCTGGAATACTGGGGGGAGGAGGTCGCCAGCACAAAGCCCCAAAGTTAATCTCTCACGCCTCTAACTTCTTCATTTGTCACCTGGTAGCACTGGAAGTTAAAAGCAAACATGAAATGTAGGTATTGCTAATGTATTAGTCACGCTGCTTACTAGACCTATCTAGAGCAAAGTACATTTTATCTGAAGTATTTCCAACAGAATCAAAATGCTACGCACTGTTTCCCTCTATACAGTAAAAAGAAGCAAGTTGATCAGGGGTTAGATTAGACAGGCCCAGAGGCCCCTCCCAGCCTAAACCGAGCATGATTTATCACCAAGGATTAAATAAAAATCTATTAGCAGCTTACCCACAAAATGTGGATTCAACAACATTTAGAGTCCTGATTTCAACTGGAGCCTTTTGCACCAACTGCTTTAGGAAAAAAAAACCCAAACAACAACAAAAAAAAAAAAAAAAAAAAAAAAAAAAAAAAAAAAAAATAATAAAAACCCACGAAAACACCCCAACACACCAACCTCAGAACACTATGTTGTGGTTTAGGCCAAACCAGCCATTGGGTGAGCAACAGATGCTCCCCCCTACCCCTCTTCAAAGACAGACGCAGAGGAGGCAAAAAGACTTATGAGTTTAGAAGGAACCAAAATACTTTAATGAAATATTAGTAATAGAATAAAAAGAAAATAATGAAATATATACAAAACTGTAAGCTCCCAGGATTACAATCACATCACTGCCTGGCTCTGGGGGAGTCCCAGACTGGACTCAGTGACTGGCAGAAACTGGATTCTGGATCTGGATCAAAGGCAGACAAACAGAGTCCTCCTCGGATGCCAGCCACTGAAGAGAGCGGCTGACCCTTTGATCCCTCAGCTTTTGTACTAAGCATGAGTCAGATGGGATGGAATACCCTGTTCGTCAGTTTTGGGTCACCTGTCCTGTCCACTTCCTCCCCGCAGGTGGGACCTATGTTTTTTCACTTCTGACCCTCCAACAGGGCAAATAACAGTTAGTTAGCCTTGGCTGTAATAGCAGTAAGTATAAGCAAGAGCCTCTCCGCATACCATTCCTTGGCATCAACTATAAACATAGGTCTTATCACTCTGAGAGCAAACAGTGTCTGCACAATATGCTGTAAATTTCAGTAGTTAGAAGAGACCCAGCTAAAAAGTAAAATTACTGAACAAAATTCATCCTGTTGTACCTCAAACCAGGACACATTACAAGACAAGCTTCGTTGCTGTCCAAAGCAACTGCTGTCCCAAGTTGCATGGGAAGTTGTGCATTGTCTCTCACACTCAGTAGCCTTAACTCCAAAATGTTATTACTCTCTACTGCTTTTTAAGGTGCCCCAGTGTTCCAGGAGGGTATTTGGAATGCAAGGAGGTGCTACCCTTGTGAGGCCCTTAGATGTCTCACCTGCCAATGCTGCTGTTTCAGAATCAGATCCACCTGTTAGGAGCCACATTTTTCTATTCACTTGCTATGGCAGAGGTAGTCCAACAAAGACCATAAAGTCAAACCATGGATTTTTCTTCCAATTCTTTCTAAAACATGCAGTCTGAACCAATTGATGTTGATCTTTGAGAGGCTTTCAGTGTGTGCTCTGGACATAACAGGTGCACAGGACATTACAGAAGGCTTGAAGAATGGAAGAAATCAAGTTGCTAGCCATTAGGACTGGCTCCTGTAAGTAAATCTTTACCCCAAATGCCTCTGAGAGCTCCTTCTTCATGGTGACTGTCAGCATTGGTAGACAATGTGGTATCCCTCGTTGAACAGGGGATTTTGAGTGACTTGTTTTAAATACACAAAAAAGCACACAGTTCTGTGTCTCACACAGGCTTATGTGATGTACCTTCCTCAAATAAAACAAAGTTGGCATTTTTCCTCTATATTTTGCTGTAGTTGCTACTTTTCTCCATACCTTCATCTTTGTGGAATAACAAATTCTTCCCTGATGTCTCATACGCACCTGAGAAGAGCAAGTGTTTACTACATAACTAAGGCCTTTGACACAGACAGCACAACATCCTCTCTAAATTTGAGAGATATGGATTTGATGGGTGGACGAGGAACTGGTTGGATGATTGCATCCACAGGGTAATGGTCAATGGCTCAATATACAGATGGAGATTGGTGACAAATGGTGTCCCTCGGGGGTCGCTATTGGAACCAGTACTGTTTATCTTCACCAATGACATAGTGGGACCAAATGCACCCTCAGCAAGTTTGTACATAATAACCAAGCTGAGTGGTGTGGTTGACACGCCTGAGGGACAGGATGCCATCCAGAGGGACCTGGACAGGCTCAACAAGTGGGCCCACATGAACTTCCTGAGGCTTAACAAGGCCAAATTCAAGATCCTGCATCTGGGTTTGGGCAACCCCTGGTATCAAGACAGACTGGGGTATGACGGGATTGAGAGCAGCCCTGACAAGAAGGACTCGGGGATACTGGTGGATGAAAAGCTGGACACAAGCCAACAATGTGCGCTTGCAGCCCAGAAAGCCAAATGTATCCTGGACTGCACCACAAGAAGTATGGCCAGCAGGTCGAGGGAGGGGATTCTGCCCCTGTACTCTGGCGAGACCCCACCTGGACTACTGCGTCCAGCTCTGGGGCCCTCAGCACAGGAAAGACATGGACCTGTTGGAGCAGGTCCAGAGGAGGGCCACAAAAATGATCAGAAGGATGGAACACCTCTTCAACAAATAAAGGCCGAGGCAGTTGAGGTTGTTCAGCCTAGAGAAGAGAAGACTCCAGGGAGACCTTATGGCAGCCTTCCCATACTTAAGGGGGGCTTATAAGAAAGATGGGGACAGACATTTTAGCAGGGCCTGTTGCAATAGGACAAGGTAATGATTTTAAACTAAGAGAGGGTAGATTGAGACCAGATGCAAGGAAGAAATTTTTTACAATGAGGGTGGTGAAACACTGGAACAGGTTGCCCAGAGAGGTATCCCACTCCTGGAAACATTCAAGGTCAGGTTGGATGGTGCTCTGAGCAACCTCACGTACTTAAAAATGTCCCTGCTGATTGCAGGGGGGTTTGACTAAATGACCTTTAAAGGTCCCATCCAACCCAAACTATGCTGTGATTCTATGAACATACAGGTATAGCAAAAGAACATCATAGCTCATCTGATAGCTATCCTGGCTATTTGTATTACATACACATTTTAAATAGTCCCACTGACCGTCAGTATAAGGACTGTTGTGACAAACAGCAGTGTTGCGCCAGAGGGTTGTGCAACCCACCTGGTTCCTTTTACTAGTGTTAGAAGTTACGCTTAGTAAAGTAAGTTTATTCTAGTATTTTTCAGAGATGATAGCGTTCTGAACCTACATCCATTGTCCTCCCCAAACATGTATGTACAGAATAGTATATAACAAAGACAGACATTTATGCATAGCACACTGAAACACAGAAGGACTTTTGTTGTTAAGATGACACTACTCTTTATCACTCCCAGAAGTGGTGAGAAAGCAATTTTCCAAGTATTTTACTTGCTTTCACTGTGAGGAAGGATACTGAGTCTGAGGCCAGGGGCTTACTCAAAAACACTCAAGAGCTCAGGGATGGGCAACTATTAAAGCCCTTGAATCCTGAGGACAGCTGTGTCAGCCAACCTGCAACCCAGGCTTGTCAGTATTCATTATGTTGTTCCCACAGCAGAAAAGAGCTTAAATGCTCATTAAACCTGGAACTCTTCCAGACGTTAAAGTGGTATGCTGACTTCTCTAGCCTTTCAGATATGCCAGCATCATACCACCCTCTGTTTTTTACGATTATATCACCTCCTACACTGAAAAGCCCCATATCTAGGCCACTTCTTTAATTTTTCAAAAATAAATAACATCTGCTACACTGCTACTACTTATGGTTAGTCACACATAAATATATGGGGCATATTATAAGAATTAAGCAATCTTTATGATAGCACTGCTTGATCATTTAAACACAGATGTTCTCCAATGACAGTTCTTCATACTGACTGATCTGATGATACTAGCTCATAATAATTTCCAGCAGCTAAATTGCAAGGGAAGACAGCTAAAATTCATTCTCAATATTCCTTAGTCATATAAGCAATTGCTGTTTTACCCTAGCCACCCAGCGCGATAGTAAATGAAAGGAGGTTGTAGTTAGATTCTGCAATCTGCTCCTGCCGCACTGCATCAATATACTGCGACTTACCCTCAGCAGAGCATCAAGGCGGGCTCCAGTTTTCACTAACATCGCTCCCCCTCAGTTTAGAGATTACTTTTTCCTGAATGAATCCCTACACTCTATGAAGTAAAACAATGTCTGGTATATCATCTTATTCGGGGCTCATTTTATTAGAGCAGTACAACAAAATCCACGAACTGTAACTTGCCTTCCCATGTTTTATATTATTTTTTGATGAACATCATTTACAAATGAACAGACAGGCAACTAGAATCAAAGAGCAGACACAGGAGAAGGTTTCCTAAATTAATATTTGGTTACTGAATTGGAAAAACTTACAAAACGTAGGACTCATAGGAGCAGCTCTTAGCAACTTAGTCTAAGTTACTAGTTTACAGACATGGAAGGGTGTTACAAAACTCAAAGTGAAGCTTATACTGAGAGAAATGCATAATGGCAGGGAAAATCTCTGCAATAAAATGCAGACTGCAACATAAAATTAAAATCCTTACCTACATAGGTCCTTTAAATCACAGGCACCATCATCCCAGCTAAAACAGCCATGAAAACAAACACAAGAAAAAAAAAAAAGCTATCTCTATTTTCTCCTAAAGTAGGCATAAACCTGTGAGGGACTTTCTCTCCTTCACTCAGTTAAACATAACTCAACAATAACACATCTCTATAACACACCCCATTCTCTTACCCACCCCCTTTACATATTTCAGAAAACATAACCACCTGGTAATCAACTGAGATAATTATTCCTACTGCCACCTCCTTAGGCATTGCAATAGCTTCACCTGTTCCCTTTAACCTTCCCTGGAACACCTGATATGGCCTGAACCTGTCCTGGAGATTGACCCTTTCCTTTCCAAGCTTTTGATTTGTGTTACGCATGACCTTAAACTAGCACGATTACATTCTGAGTCTGTAAAAGAAAATACAGATATTTGCAAGTGACAACTCCAAGTTCAGACTGGATAAGGACAACATCCTTATCTTGGATAAGGATGCTGGACAAAACACAAAATAACCATGTATAATAATATTCGGAGGCCTTTGGTTTATTTTTTTTTGTTAGTGGTAGTTTCACTGTACTCACAATCAATCATGAAATTTAGAAAGTATGCAGGATAATGTTACAAAACATTATTTTGAAGTCAAGGAATAATGCTGACCACTGCACCACAGCACATTCTGGCCACATTCTCATTCTAGAGTGCATCTGCCAGGCAGGCGGCTGAGCTAGAAAAAGCAGATTTTTTTAAGTCAGGTTAATATACGATACAAAACTTGAAGACCTCCTCACCCTACCCCACCCCACCCCAAATTAAGCTTGAACACAAAGAAATACCCATACATACGTGCCAACACACATTCAAAGTAATCTTTGTAACTTCTTTTAAAAACAGATGCCTATTTTTTAAATAAAGTTAGTAGAGAACATCAGTGTAGTGTAGTTGGCAGCAAACACAAATAGCTATGGAAGACTAGACTCAAAACTGAAAGATGTAGAGTTGCTAACTAAAATAGATTTCTTCTGTTATGAAACACTGAAAACAGTACAATACATATTACACGGTCCTTAAAGAAGACTCCATACATCTTAGAGGAACCATAATACAAACAAAATATGAAACGGCAGCTGACAGAACTGACAGGCAAATGAAACAGAAATAAATTGCAAGTATTTATATATCAGAAAACACAGCAGCCTGTCAGAAGTTTGCCATTGGTGTTTGTTTTTTATACTTCCTTACATTTGCCTACTAAATTCTTTACCTTTTACATCTCTTCTATAACTCATTAACAAATTTTACTTGTGCTCGTTGCTCTGTTCTTAAAAATGGGATTCATTTGTGCAAGCGAAATGAAACCATGTGCCATTGCGCCATGTTGCATGCCTTTACAGAAAAGATTCCCTGTCACAAACTGGTAGGCAAAGGACCCAGAGCTGAGGGGGAGCCATGGGGCTCAATTTCCCTGTGCAAAGTGGCCAGCTGCCCTGTGGCATGCTGTAAATTTTCCTGTAAGAATCACAGAGGCATGACACAAGCCTAGTGGAGAGTTAGCATCATAACATTTTCTGGGCATTTGGAAGTGTATGAATTCCAGCAATTGTGTATCAGACAATTCTCTTCCCAGATATCTCCCACACTTCACCTCAATACTCATTATTTCATGTTGTATAGTAGCTTTCACATGTCACTAATCACATTTATAAAAGCGTCTTTATATGGTGTATGAGTTCATCTCCCCATAACCTCTTTTACCAGTGACCAGCTGACATACTGTTTTTTTTCATTTCATGACCAGCAACACATTTTTCAACATTGTCTTAATCAAGACTATTGCTTACCCTGATATACTTTTAGAGTAAAAAGTGAGCCTAGAGAATACCATACCTGGGAACTGGATCCCTCCGCAAGCTATGAAATAAACAGTGTGCCTTCCCCATGCCACCGTAGAGGAGGGTGCTGGCCAGCTGAGCATTTAGAGATCAAAAGTCGCACCAGTGGATATAGTATTCCGGGTGCCCAAGAGTCAGAGCAAAGACAGAAAAATAGCCTTTCTCAGAGACATGCTTTCTCTTCATACAGCAACAGTTTTGCTAGTGGGAAAAGAACTTGGTACAACTACGCCTAGATCATTTGCAGACAACACCTTTCATTTGAGCAATTCACACAGAGGGAGTGGGCAATTTTTAGGAAGAGGAAAATTGTAACCAATTCCTATGATGCTTTGGGGACTATTCCTCAGAAATAATAGGTCACAGGATGTAGCTACAGTGATGAGTTTCAGATATCTCTATAGCAACTACATTTATTTTTTAAAAAAAAAAAGAAGTAAAACCTTTTTGCATCATATAAATAGTGGTGTCTGTCTCGAGGAGTTCAGAAGGGATTTTTGTGTTGACAGCTGCACACACATCACTGCTGCTTCTTTAATACCAGCGCTTGCATCTTCTGCCTACTAAGAAAAATGGTGTTTGGCTACAGAGGCAAATGAAGGTTTTGCACTGATGTCTAAGCATTAGTAGTGTTTCTGATAGGTGCAAAGGGACAGTGTCATTCAAATATAATTTAGAAAACATGATTGTTTTCTAAAAAATCTTCATTGGTGAATAGCAGACACCTGCATAAATACAACAGCACTCGAGTGAATCAAACTCTGATTCTCTTCCTTCGCTAGCTGACTGAATAGTGGACTATTTCTTTTCTCACTTGAAACTTTATTTTTTACAACCAAACATTTACTTTACTATTGCTGGGTATTTCCTGATTCACACAGACCTAAATTTGTGCACACTTTCATGGAGGTAACTGGCAGGAAATTGCATTTATGCTAATATAAATAATATGAAAAATACGCAGTTTTCATAGCTCCGTAGTGATGTAGACAGGATGTTTCCAGAGCTCAACATTGCTTAAAGACCACCTTGTCAAGCAGCGACTCTAGAAACTGCAAATATGGAAGTTATAAAATGTAATCTGAGGTGTGGGCTGAACTGCCTGGGAAGCATCGTACCAGTGTTAAGTAGGAACTAATACACCAACTAAACTGAGCAACACTCATGGCAGATCAATATACTATACTGACCTGCAGATCAAAAACTCTTTTCCCTCCATGTCACTTCCTAGTAGAAACCTTTGATCAGAAACAGAAAAAGAAACTACAACTTCTATTAAAGACATGAGAGAGAAACAAAAGAGTTTTCAATCATCAGAGATTTAAGGCCAGCTGTTCCAACCAGGCTGTATGTATGAGCACAGGTGGTTCACAGAAGGAAAGGGCACATTTGAAAAAAAAAAGCATATATTTTAAGAAGTCTGGATTGTATAGCTATGTCTGCTGCAGACTGCTGCGAAGACTCAGCTCTTCCGCATGGGCTTGCTAAACCCTGAAGCCAAGTTGACTGAAACTAGAGATTATTGCCAGTGGCAGCAAGTAACTTGATGTTCTGTGATTCATTTTTCTGATTTGGAATGCAAAAGTGTTTTCAAAACTATCCCTGATGAGGGAATTCACACACACACCCTTTTTTCATTCATATATCACTTTTAGAAGATATATCCACCTCAAAGCTATTTTAATCATCTCTGAGTACCATGCTATCTCACTGCAGAAAACGAGGAGGAATTTGATCCAGGACAGAAGATGATCTATTTCAAACAGCATTCATTAACAATAACCTTTAATAAGTTTTAGAAGTGATACCAAAAAAAAATTCCAATGTTTCCAGCATATATAATTACTTCATGCTAACTAAATAAATATAAATTTGCTTAGGGTTTTGCAATGCAGAAATATACAGTAACTTAAGAACAGATTTCAAATAGATATATCCAGAGTATTAAACAAGTTCAGGTACAGCTTCCAAAGTATCTGCGTTGGCTGAGAGCTCATCGCAGCCTCATAAATTCCAATATTTATTCAGTTTCTGTGGGTTTTGAAGTCTATACAGAATTCTTTGCTTCTGTGATAACAGTGCAGTGACATTAGCTGGTTAAAATAGGTCTGCATGAGCCTAGCCTAGAAGGAATTTTTGCCTCTAGCAGCCACTCTGCCCTGTAAAGAGATGGAATAAAAAGCACAAGTAGATTTGTTGTGGTTGACTTGTATTGCTGTACAAGATTTCAGGGATATAGATGCATTTGAATGAACTACTGTGTAATGAAACTAGATGACTTTTTAATCCGTCGATCAAAGTGCACAATTTGAATCAAGCAAAGTAGTGAAATGGTAACTATTGAACAAAGAAATTTCATCTGTCAGATTCTCAGGAATCACTTAAAAACTTAAGTTCTTGAAAAAAAATGTATTTTTACATAAAAAGAAAGTTTAAAGAGTTTGTCACCTGCCAATATGACTCCAAACAGCAACATATTTTTCTGTTCTCAGAGCTGTAAGAAATATGGAAGGAACACAGACAGCATCTTCACAGACCAAACAGAACAAGATAAAAAGAAAGTGTGGATTAATAATCTGCATTCAGCCAAGTATTTTTTAGCTTGCCAATAAAATGAATAGTCTCAGGAATTCTTGTTTGAGGGACAACCATTCTTGTTTTCATCTTCCTACTTTTAGGAGGTTGAGCATCCCTCAAGAGGGTTTTTTTCCCTTTGGTGTGGGATTTTTTCCTGGGTTTTTTTGGTTGTTGTTGGTTTTGTTTGTTTGTTTCTACACACTTTCATACATAATCATAGAATCATAGAATGGTTTAGGTTGGAAGGGACGTTAAATATCACCTAGTTCCAACCCCCCTGACATGTGTTGCTTCTTAAAATAAGAGATTTCTGTTTAGCAAGACAGAGTGTTTGTGAGGGGTAATCTATACTACTGTCTTAAACCATTCCAAATGCTGTTTTCAGACCTCAGATTGATGTTTCCACAGTTACTTTAATCCAATAATTACTAGGGGAATTCCTTTTTGGCATCATTCCTTATGTGGTCTTGAAAGCAGTAAAGACCATAAAGCTGCAAAAGGCAAAAATTACCAGAACCAAAAATTAATTTCAAAAATTAAAGACTGGAGGCTGTAAGCCAATGAACACTGATATTGATGAGGAGTACTGGGTATTTCTCAAGAGCATGATAAGAGAAGAACAGGAAATAACCAATTAGGCTCCTAAAGGCACTCCAATTTTTCTTCTATTTATTCCAAAAATGTGTGGATTTGTGGAGGGAAGCTGATTCCAGCACTTATTCCCTTTCACAGCTGGTATTCCTATTCCATGCATTCTTTTCAGATTGCTTCCCTCAAGGACTCCAGGCATAAAAACATTACAGAGCAACATAAGTCCATTTCCCAAGAAACATTATGGGCAGGAAACCTAATTTATCTTTTCATTGTATAACAACTTGTACACCCATCTAGTTATTTTTAGCCAAAGTCACTAGGAATCTGTGGCTGCCAGGCTAGTTATTTTGAAAACAGTTGTATTTGTTAAAAGAAATCTATTCATAATTCTTTAAGAAAAAATTTACAGCTATTTATTGAACTTACAGCATGTACTACCCCAGCTATGAGTTGTATGTTTAATTACCATCTTAATCAGACTCCTTTACCTACTGTCTCTAGTTTATTTAGTTTTTGTATACCTTACAGCTCAAGATCAGGAGTTAATAATAAGTACAGCAAAGGAAAAAAAATGGGGAGTTTTGTAGTTTAGTCAGTCACCAGCTATAAAGCCTATGATAGCAATCAGAAAGGCCATATAAGATAAGATCATCAGTATGTTTTTCAAAGGAAATGGAGTAGCTGGAAGACAACAAACCAAACTCATTATGTAAATTTAATCATTGCCTTTGCCTCATCTTGGTGAACTTTCTCTAAAAAGGCAGGGGAAAAAAAATATCCTCCTTTAAATATTGGCGGTTTCCCAACAAGTTTAACATTGACCCTACTTGAGCCACATGGTTTGTCAAACACAGGTTGTCTGGACCACACCTAACCCAAAGTTACTCTTATTGCTCCTGGGAACCACATTCTTGTGTGGTGCCTCTGGCCAGGACCCAGATTTCAGCTCATGCTTCTCCAGGGCACACTTCCACATACACAGCACTACTCGCTGCTCATGAATCAGAGCCTCTTTTCCATTTCTCCACCACCTCAAAAACCATTTAATCACATGTCATAGCCTCTCCTATGTTCACTTGACCTCCACAGGTTTATGTTATTGACTGAAGCCTCCATTAATTTAACAATTACTAAACAGAAGAGCATTGAATTACCCTCTCCTTTAGCCTGGAGGGAAGCACAGCTGCTCCAACGAGTTTAGACCCAAACCATACCTGTAATAAGCATAGAAGTGATTCAACTTTGTGAATTTAGAAATCAAGATGGTAGGAAGCAGTAAAACACAGGGGTAAATAGTACAGTTAACTTACCTGCATGATCATTCCAGTGCTCCTCTCTCTTTCCCTTCCTTCTACACATACACGCATTTGAAGTGAACTGAAAACATGATGTATTGCAGACTTTTTTCAAAATTGAAATGTGACTGCATATGCACAACAGGTATGCACACTGGCAAAATATTCAAAGATGGAAGGATCACATTCATCTCTCACAGGAACTAAAATATATGGTGTGATTTATGTAGCTCATCTGAGCTGGTTCAGTTTAAAATATTCATACAAACTCTCCACAGACAGTTAAAAATCTGGAAATGCTTACAGAAATATTTTGCTAAGAACTCCAAGTACTAAAAATATGAATAAGAGGGAAGAATCATAAAATAATATATTGTTTACCAGCTATTCCATCACATGTAATTGCAACCAAGATCTGACCATTGTTCGTACCCCTTATTCTCCCTCAGTGTTTCAGTGTTCCTGAAAACAGTACTTGACTTTCACAAGGAAGATCTTAATGGTGCCTCTACAGAGGGATTTTTGTACAGACTGTTCAGTTAATCCTTCCTTTTTGCCACTTAGCAAATGGCAAGCAGTATAATGGAAATATTTAGAATCCCAGACCCTACTTCCTGGCAACTCTTTTCCAATACTGAGCTCTTTTAATAATGACCACATGCAACGTATGTGCACATAGGTAAATATAACAGAAAAACAATTTATTAACCTATTTTTGAGTAAATATTGATCACATTATATTTGTTTATGAAACTTTTTTACTTGCAAGAATATTTTATTTCAAATAAATGCTGAAAATACCATACAAATTTGTACAGCACAGAGGAAAATCCCACTAAAAAAGTACCATTGCCATCCAGAATAATGGCAATCATTTTTCTGAATATATATGTTGCATATAAAACTATGTGCTGCAGTCTTACTACTTATTTAGGTCAAGAATTTTGTACTCTAAACTGATTATAATACTGCATATGGTGACATGATTAAAATTCCTCATACTACATACAATGTTTTCTATAATAAATTACACACACATTTCTTTACATAGCTATATGTGAGAAAATAGTAGATAGTGAAGTAATATGAAGTTGTTTTCTAGTTTTTAATAACCTTGAGTTAGGTATTCTTTCTGGTCAAGTTTTACCTGTCAACAGCCCATTTGGAAAGAAAAGAATAATGTATGCTGTTCCTTGGTCACTTTTTTTTTCTTGCTTAACACCAAAATCCTTCCAAGGAATAAACTTTAAGAGAACAGTGACAACTCATTTTATAGCATATTCCTTGTCTGCTGTGTAATTTCATTAATATTGCATCCAAAGTTGCCTTTTTTTGTAAAGCAACAGCCTCCTCCAAAAGATATCTTACAATATTTCCACTGCCAGAAATTTAAGACAGATGATTTATTCTGTATCCCTTTTTTTAAGAAGAAATACCTGATGTCAGCAACTTTTTTTTTAACTGGAGGATGTTTGCCTACTATTCACAAATTCAATTACCCTTCCTTGATATGGAACAGTCTTTTACATTATTTTATTTTGCAGTTTCAAGTTTTCTTCCTGCTGCTTTTTGCTTTGCTTGCTTATTTAAGTCTGCCTGCCATCTTTTGATGATGTGTCAGCAGGTCTCATCATGGGGGAAGCAAAAAACAGTCAAGAAGTAAACAGCAGCTTCAATTCACACTTTGAATCAAGTTAAGGTGCAGATTGCTTGTTTTCCTGCCAAGATTAAATCCTTCTAGTAGCAGATGAAACAAAAGTGACTTGTCCCTCACTTTACATTCCACCTGTAGCTGACTCTGGATCTTCCCCTACCCTCTTCAGCTGATCTGGGAGAAAACAAGTCATAAAGACAAGACACACTTGCTCCACCGTTCTACAAAGTGTGCCACCCCGGAACCCCATGAATGAATGTTTGCATCATGAAATGTACTTACATCCTGTATTTTGGCCTGGCTGGTGCTTGGCCCCTACAGCTCTTGCCGGTTTGAGCAAGAGCTGTCAGAACTTCATGTCCTTCCCAGCAGCACAGCTGCATCATGCTTGGCAGATACTTGCCATGTCTTTAACTGCATACCCTTTGGGAAGCGCCATTTCCTGCACCCGCTCTCCCAAGCTCATCCTCCTCACAGCCACATCCCTTCATGCCTCAGTTTTACTTCTGGCCACCTTCCAACCATTGTCCTACTCTTCAGCAACACTGGCAGTTGTGCATGTTTAGTGTTTTGGGGTGGTTTTGCAGATTCATTTGGCAGCACTAGAACAGCTGAAACGTCACTATTCCTGCATAGCACCAGCTGCAAAGAAAGAGAGCTAAGGAGAATCAGCTAAGCAGAGTTTGTGAGTAAACACTGAGTGACAGGCAGACACTTATGCACTCAACAAGGTTTTATTAATCATATCCCAAAATAAGGTTAAGAACGTGAATGTGTCTATGCATAGATAGGTCCCAGAGGTCATTAATTCAGCCAATATCTACATTTGAACAGAAGAGTCTGCTCAGAAAACTGCAATACTCATAAGCCACAAATTATACTAACCTCAGAGTAATCATATGAAATGACATCACTCATTTTTGATACAGGTTTTTTTCATACTGCCTAAAAATAACACAACACTGACTTCAAGTTTACAGCAGGCCTAACCATTTCAGCCCCCAAGCAATTTACACCACTTGTAGTTATATTTAGACCTGCTCTCAAAAACCCAAAGTGTAGTCTTGCGCTCCATCACCACCTCAGATCTCAAGCTCCCCTATCTCTCCCAGCCAGAAACTCCACGGACAAAAGACTTGCTTCTTCTGGAGTACAAATCCTTCCTGACAGCTGCCATTTCTGCTGCACACATTTTTTCACAGCACAAGCTGCATTTCTCTCCTGTTTCTCATATCCCAGGCTGGCCTCTTTCTACTCTCAGGTCTCACCTGGCTTCATAACAAAGACTTAGGAGTACAGATTAGACAAACTGTCCTGTGCAAAAGTTCAGCTGACCTGTAAGCACCGACTCGCACCAGGTTTTCTCATCAACGATAAGTTGCACAGTGACATCCGTCCCTTCTTCAAAGAAAGAATTTGGCTCTGAAGAAAACCTGTGATGTCATATATTTATCTGAATTCCTCTTAGGCACCAGATGCTACCCATTCTTTGCCATGCCACTGGAAACATGGAGTTGCACTTTTAAAAACTGTTTGAAAAACAGAAAGCGAGGCATTGTCATTCTGTACCTTGCTAAGAGAAAACAGCAGTTTCACAGATGCCGTGATCCACTAATCATACATCTCCCTCTACCCGTGTTTTGGGAGAGTTTAACAAATGGTGAATTTCTTCTTTACAAAGGTTTATAGAAGACAAAAAACCCAAGAAGAATTCATTAAGAAATGGATCAAGAAACAAAACAACGTGGTGGTAAAAGACCATCACAAAGGCAGGCTGATAACATCCTGGCCTGTATCAGAAATAGTGTGGCCAGCAGGACTAGGGAAGTGATCGTCCCCCTGTACTCGACACTGGTGAGGCCGCACCTCAAATACTGTGTTCAGTTTTGGGCCCCTCACTACAAGAAAGACATTGAGGTGCTGGAGTGTGTCCAGAGAAGGGCAATGAAGCTGGTGAAGGGTCTAGAGCACAAGTCTGATGAGGAGCAGCTGAGGGAACTGGGGTTGTTTAGCCTGGAGAAAAGGAGGCTCAGGGGAGGCCTTGTTGCTCTCTACAACTACCTGAAAGGAGGTTGTAGAGAGGTGGGGGCTGGTCTCTTCTCCCAAGTAACAGGCAATACGACTAGAGGAAATGACCTCAGGTTGTGCCAGGGGAGATTATGAATGGATATTAAGAAAAATTTCTTCACTGAAAGGGTTGTCAAGCATTGGAACAGGCTGCCCCAGGAAATGGTTGAGTCACCATCCCTGGAGGTATTTGAAAGACGTGTAGATGTAGTGCTGAAGGACTTGGTTTAATGGTGAACTTGGTAGCGCTAGGTTAATGGTTGGACTTGATGATCTTAAAGGTCTTTTCCAACCTGAATGATTCTGTGATGTAATTTAGCAATTTAGCAGAGCTGTTCCTGGGTAAAAAAGAAGAATGGAAAGTTGCAGCTGGTGTATTTGGTTAATTAAATCCAGAGTTTAGATCACAGCTTAACTTCTAAGAAGCAGGGGAACTGTACAAGCTTTGCAATTCTACAACAAAATGGCAAAATCAGGCCTTTATGTTAAGGTACAGTGAGGCAAAACCTTTGAAAGAGCCTTCACTCAATCTGTTTCTGCAAAACTGCGGATCTTAGGTGTTTAATTTTCAGTTACTTTTCACTGCTGTTGTGAATCTAGGCTTAAGTGGGTTTCTCCCGCCCAAACAGGTGATTTTGGTAGAAAGCTGCACAGAGAAACCAACCAAAGGAAGAGAGCCATCCAAACCCTAGACATTCAGCTACTCAGAAAAATTCTCTGTGGAGGCTGTTACACATGCATTGCTTGCTCCAGTTTTCTTTTTCCAAAGCTTCACTGCTTCTGGTACCTCTTCTCGTTATTTCACTTCTCTTATTTCCAACCTCCCCTCTAAACTTGTAACATTAGAAAGGCATCTGCCATTCCTCAGCTCCTGATATTTCTTGTATGATGCATCTTTTGCTTGTTGTTGGCTCTGCTTTGTCTACTTTGATTGTAAGCACTCATCCAGACCTGTTATTATTACCATGCAATAGTTTCATTGAAGCCATGGAAAACAGTAAGATTTATGTGCTGCTACCCAAGTGACTGGGTGCAATTAGCAACTAAATCAGATCCTGTGACTTTTAATAGAAAATTTATAAGAGTGATTAGAAGTCATTTCTCCAGGACAGTCTTACCATTCCTGATAGGTCACTCAGGCCAACCGGACAACTTTTACTTTTTCTTTTCTTTTGTTTTATTTAATATATATTCACAGCTGGGACAGGGACTGCACAGCAATGACTTGGATCAGAATACAGTGACTCCTGTCACAGAAAAAGTAACTGTTTTAAAGAAAACATTATAGTCCAAAGTATTTCATAAAAGGCCTTTGTAAATTGTCCACTGAAGGTAGAAATATCATACTTTGAATTTAATAGTTGACACAGCCAATTCAAAAATCTTGGTGAGCAGGAAGATAAAGTTAGCACGATGGCCTGTGATTGTTCAGGTTATATTAATCTGACCACTAGCACTCTGGTGAGGGTTATCCTAAATTTCTGGAGGGAGATCACCATACTGCAGAGATGATCTTGCCAGGCACAACTGTTGCAGTGTATCACTGTCTAGGCTACTGTATCCCTGTTACACATTTTTGACCTTGCTTACAAATTGTATTCAGAAGCACTAGCAAGATCCTAGGAGATAAAAATGGATCCTGAAGCACTGAAAGGTTTCCAAAGGTGTTCTACTGCGCTCTAATACGAAGTTTCACCTTCTTTTTGATTACTTCTTGTCTAAAGCCAAATTAACACAGAAAAATAATGGCATGTATTTGGAGTCAGTTAATATATTCTGAGTTATTGCATTAGATGTCACTATCATTTAGAGGAACAGTACAATTTAGGTCTAGGTGGACTTAGCAATAAATAGCTTATGGGTGACTAAGTACCTTCTAGCTCATCATATATAGACATAGTTCTATTCTTCTGACGGTTGTTAAAGGTGACAAGTAAAATGACTTTTGGCAGTTGCACTCAGTTCCCCAGGGAACAAGAGTCAAATTCAGAATACAAGCAATAAAAGAATGTTGCATAAATGTGCTACTGAATTTGACAGATTGAAATAGTCTCTGTAGGACAGCAAGGACAGACTGAAACAAATCAGGCCCCATAAAGGTGTCCACAGTGTCTGGATATTATATTATTGAAGTGGTAGAAGTGATGGAAAATTAACATACTGCTTCCTTATAGCAAAAAAAGTTTCACTAATTTGATTTTGGTCATCATCTCTCCCACACCTCTCCCTCCCCATTCTAAGGTAATAACAGCTTGTGTAACACCTTGTTGTTGCTTTGTAATAACAGGCTGCACACTGTGTACTGAATTTGCAAGGCCTCAGGACTGAGGCATGTCTGACTTGGTTTGTCAGACCTTTTCTTGACCTGCCTGCAATCTCCTTTTACTTTGGTTAGCTCTAACAGCCAATTTTCCTAATTGACCAGGTTCTAGGGCTAATTTGTTTTACTTGTGTTTATTTTCTATAGTACAAACATAGTTTTTGTACAGATAGTGATAACAAGGAGTGATTCCGTGCAGAATGAGATATTTATGGATAACATAATAATACAGAGAAATACAGGCCCCGCACAATAGCAGAGGCTTAAGAAGTAGAGAAATAGGATGGAGCAAAGAGGACCACAGGCATGAGAAAATAAAAGATGGGGCACAGGCCTGGTACTGGAAGCCATGCAGTTATAAACAACTCCCCAGTGGTCACTAAAAGAAAAAAGTGTACCGGGAATTGGAAAAAAGTGGGTTTATGTGTAACAAAGAACAAACAAGTAGTATCCAAGACATGTGAAAGGCACAAAGTTTGGACATGAAGTGGAGCTGCAGACCAATGAAGAATGATGACCAATGAAGTAAAAGCAAAGGTGTAAAAGCGTGTTAGCAAACAAACAAAAACGCCCCCACACAGATCCTCGGGCAACAGAGAAGAAATCATGAACATGAACATAACATTCTTTCCAGCAAAGGAGTTCATACAGTGATAAACCACTGTAACACCCTCACCACCACCAGAACGAAACCACTGACCTTATGTTCCAGAAGCACAAGGTAAGGGAAAGTTTCTGACCCTTTCCCTCATGAGTGTGTGAATAACAATTTTAACTCCATTTACATTATTATACTTTTTCTGCATAGACATATTCTTTCTGTTTCTGCAATAATTACATTTGGACCAGTAATGGTTCTTGGATTAGACTACTAAGATTTCAATTATGTTAGCAATAAATTCTTGGGGTTTTGTAGGTGTGTTTCGTTTTTGCCCATAAACAAGATTTTGAGTGCAACAATGGTTGGCAGTTCTAACTGCACAGATGTTCAAAAAAACCATGACTTTAGATTTACTATGGAAAGGTCAGCTTCTGCAGTGTAGTTGTATTTCTATATATAACTTAATTATTCAGTAATAATTAATAATAAAGGGAAGAGATTGCTCAAATGTTTTGCTTACTCTCCCAAATACTTCTGTAACCTTGTTGTGTACAAATGGGACTGTATCTCTAATTCTGAGAACATTGTATTCTATTCTCCTTCATGGCATACCATTTTATTGTCAAACAAGTTAATAAAACCATAAGATTAGAAAGACCCTCGGAGGCCAAAATGTTAGTTGCTAGTATGTCAGAAAACCTACTACTATTGCTACTCCAATTAGCTACATTTTACCTAAATATGCACCATTTGTACTTATTTGTTCCTGTGCCAACACTATTCATTACCCAAAAATGATCTTCACTGCCCATGATGTTTATCATTCTAAAATATTCATTGACTGTCATCATACTTCTCAGTGTTTATTTTGCCGAGCTAGAAACCTTTTTTTTTAATTGTCCCATTGAGACAAACTCTTTTTTTCCCCATAATACTATTAACCCTTTTTACTCATTCCAGTTAAACTCCCATCTCTCCTGAACATGAATAAGCAGAACTGATAGTCTTACTACTAATCCTTACTGTTAATCCTTAAGTGCTTGCCTTGTCCTTTGTACTATTAGATTTATTGTTAAATTACACAACACTTTGGTTCCTTTTGTTCTCAGTGCTGTCCAGCTTCTTCTGTTCTTGCTCTCCACATTTTCTTGAGGGTCTGTCAGCACATTGCAAATGTACATTGAGCAGTACATTTAAAGAGTGCACTTTTTGTGCCTCAATCAACTATGAAATTATTAAAAATGATCAGTCCTAACCCAAAGCCCAGAGGAACACCACTCAGAATTTCCTTTATTTTTTTAAAGTAATTCCCCTGTCAGAATAACTCACTTTCTGCTTAATCTGTTCCATACATAACTCCCACATTTTATCTCAGTCCCCATCTTAATCTACCTCCTACTTTCCCATGTGGCACCATGTCAAATGCTTTATTGAAATCTATATAGACCAGACATTTGCAGTTTCTTTCGACTGGCCAATCATCCTTCCAGTCAAAGAAAAATATCATGTTAGCTGGCACTATAAAAAATTGAAGCTTGGACTTCTATGGTAGCCTGTTTTCCAGTTTCTTCTATTAATTCAAAAGAATTAACTTCCTACAGCTGAAGATCTTGCATCCCACTGACCTCAAAGCAAACCATTTCTACGGTCAAAACTTGTCTTCCTATATTATTACAAACTGTGATCATTTTCTGTTCAGCATGTATGTCGAGATCTGTAATTGAAGATCTACACAGTTCTCTACCAAATCTCTAACCTGTTCAGTTCTGTATGCAGCTCTTAAAATCAAAATCAGGGGGCTTTAACCAACACTTAAAAGACAAAAACATATAAGCTAAGCAGTTATTTAATGGGTGTTCTCTATTAACAACCTTTGGAACTGGAGGAGGGTCTGTCTGTAGATCTAGTTGCTGTTTCAGCAGTATAGCATCCTTCGCACCTCACCTTTTATCAGTGTAACCTACATCAGTACTGTATACTTTGAAAATTTCAGGTGAAGAAAATGAGTATTTTCCCAAGCACTCAGATGACATTTTGAGCACTCAAGAGTTTCTTGCCCATCTGATTTGCTTTCTTAGTTTAGAAGACTGTTAAATGCAGTCCTGGCATTAACTAGCAATCTTAAAAACGATTCCTGGCCTGGATACAGTTCAGATGTTAGTACAGGATGGGGACTATTATGAAATCTGCAGTTTTCTCGTAGTTGGTAGCCTCCTGTTTCGAAGGCTAAGAAAGTTTAAAAGTAGCAGCACAGGCTATTCCACATCAAATAGCTGGTTTCAGTGCTTGGAAACATTTCTGGGCATGCCTAACTGACTTGTATAAGTACACATACAGCCTAGGCATATAGCTACTGAGGAAATCTTACACTGCAAGTTAAAAAACAGATGTAAACAGATCCTTTTAACCCTTAATATACACAAAACAAGAAATCAGTTTGTAATTACTTATCTCCTCCTTTCCCCACCCTGGAAGCATATAGGGATTGAGAAGACTGCACTAGGAAGAATTATTTTGTTCTATATGAAGTTATAGCTAGACAACATGGCTCCAGACACTCTCCTCGTCTGTAGGCATATGATCCAAGAAACTTTTCCACAGAGAGATGACCTCACATTGCATAAACAATATGTTTCTTTCTCTACCTTTAATTACCAGGAAGCCTGATCAGCAACTGAACTTACACCTGAGACCAAACACTTAAAGGCTTTAATGGCCCTAGCTAATTTTTTTCTGGGCACAGGTCCCACACCATGGGCCCCAGAGCCCACTTCGTCTCAGCCCTGGGTGGCAGTCCCCAGAGGAGTACCAGTCCCCAGCTCCACCATGCACTCCACAGGTCCAGACCCCAACCTGTAGACTGACTTCCCAGCCTGACCTCAGGCCTGCCTCATCACCGCAAACCTGACAGGCAGCGTTGACTGTTGCTTGAACTTTTCCCTGAGCTCTGGGCCTGCCCCGCTTGCCTCATTTGGGTGGCAAGGGCCAGGGCACCCGCTGGCAACCCTCTCATGCTCGGCTTCCCACCCCTAAGGGAGTAGCCAGCCCCTGCTGCTCCCTGACAGCGTGCACCAGTAATGAATCTCTTGATAAAGAACAGATTCGACTTTCTTTGCAATATTTCTTTTGAAGTTCTGTGACACGTGTACCAGCCCTATTCACTGCACAAGGTCGAGACGGCTACATCAGCCACATCAATCAGCCCAGCTGAAATGCAAATTGTCAGCCTAGGAAAATGTTGCTAGTGGAATTCCTAGTGGGTTGATTTAGGAAACAGCCTTATTTAATATTTCCACTCATGGCCTTGGCTCAAGAAGTGCTCAAGATAGGTGCTAAAGAAGTTGGCTAGTGGCACAAGGCTGACAGGAATACAAATGAAAGCAAGAATATGCTGGGGAAAAATAAAAAAGACAACCTGGAAAACTGAAATAATACAAACTGAATGAGACCTAACACTACCAAATGCAAGCACAGGAAGCTAGCAGCTTCCTACATGACCTTCCACTATAAGCATAAATAACATCAGTTGAACATGACAGAGGAGAGACCTTAGCGGGCTAGTTCAGTGTCTGGTGACTGCACACCAACCCTGTGAAGTGACTCTGCAGAAGAAAAATGTGAACCAAGGTAGAACAGATAAAATATTATCAGTAAAGATGAGAACTAACTCAAGTTCTGTTGTGGAAGGACTATGTCAGGCCTTATCCAATACACTGAGCTCTTCTCATTTCTCCATGCTGAAGAACATAATGGGAGACAGAGAAGGGACTAGAGGAATGCAAACCCTATTTTATTAAGGGATATTATCATAGAATGGTTTAGGTTGGAAGGGACCTGAAAGATCATCTAGTTCCAACCCCCCTGCCATGGGCAGGGACATCTTCCACTAGATCAGGTTGCTCAAAGCCCCATCCAGCCTGGCCTTGAACACCTCCAGGGATGGGGCATCCACAGCTTCCCTGTGCAACCTTTCCCAGTGCTTCACCACCCTCATAATGAAAAATTTCTGCCCAATATCTAATCTAAATCTCCCCTCTTCCAGTTTGAAGCCATTCCCCCTCGTCCTATCACTACATGCCCTTGCAAAAAGACCCTCTCCAGCTTTCTCGCAAGCCCCCTTCAGATACTAGAAGGACACTATAAGGTCTCCCCGGAGCCTTCTCTTCTCCAAGCTGAACAACCCCAACTCTCTCAGCCTGTCCTCATAGCAGAGGTGTTCCAGCCCTTGGATCATTTTCGTGGCCCTCCTCTGGGCCCACTCTAACAGGTCCATGTCCTTCTTGTGCTGAGGACTCCAGAGCTGGATGCAGTACTCCACATGGGGTCTCACAAGAGTGGATTAAGTGGAGAGGAGGGGTAGAATCGCCTCCTTCGACCTGCTGGCCATGCTTCTTTTGATGCAGCCCAAGATGCAGTTGGCTTTCTGGGCTGCGAGTGCACATTGCTGGCTCATGTTGAGCTTCTCACATACCAACACGCCCAAGTCCTTCTCCTCAGGGCTGCAATTAATTAATATTGCAATTAATATTACATTAACTTATCTTATTTAGCCCAGTAAATTGATGGCTGAGGCCAACACACAGCAGGCACATATAAAGACCAGAAAAGGAGAAGTTTTTGAACACAGGTTTGGCCCAACACAGGCTGTGTATAAATAGAAAGAAGTTTCCAAAGAGTCAATTTCTGGAAATGTGCTGCATTAGAATCACGGGAGGAAAACTAACCTGTTCCATCAAGACCAAGCCTAATTTATGGAAAAGGACAACAGTTGTGTAGCTTCTGTCAGGATGCAAAAAGCATAGAGATATGCCACAGTTTAGAACTGTGTGACTTTTTACAGGGATATATCTGCCCAGGTTAGTGCACTTATCAGCCCCTAGTCAAAGTTCATTCATTAATAGTGATAAAGCAGAGTTAACTTTCTTTCTGAAGTGAGGGACACATGCAGGGCAGCCACTGACACCATGTGTGGTGTGAACCTCCCAGTTGCCAGAGGGAACCACAAGCTGGGTCTGCATCAGCAAGAGCAGCCCAACAGGAGGAGATCTATCAGGCAAAACAGATAGCGGGGAGGACCTGACATCCACACTGAAAATATCTCAGGACTTTTTCCCTTTGTGCCAACTGTAGTCCTACTCTGTCATGACCAGAGTGCATTAGATGCGTTCCTGAACACGCTTTCCTGTTAATCTTTGTACAAAATCGATCCAGTTCACACTCTGGGAAACTGCTCTGCAATGCAAACCAAAGCTCAGTAAGAGGACACAGCCAGGACACTTCCTTCAGAAGTTCATTCTCCATCTGAATTAAAACATGAGACCGTTGTCATTACAGGACTGCCGGCCTTAAGCTACACACAGTTCAAGATGGACAAAACCTTACCTTTCCATAGACCCAGGTACTATCCCTGAAGTTAACCTGCAGCAGCAATGATTTCAGCAGATATTCCAAACCCTGGTTTTGCCATAAGGAAAACATTTGGCTCGTTCCCCCTCACTGATAGCATAAGAGCACTATTCAGTATAATCAAAACCATAGGTGAAACACATCTTCTATTAATAGGCATCACCGTGTCTTGAGAAGTGGGAAGCAAGTCACTTTTCTATCCTGCCCTATGCTTGTTAAATATAAGCTTAAGAAAGGAAGTTTCAAGGCCATGCTGAATTCATTTGTAAGTGTTTTCTGGTCTGGGCTTTTTTTCTTCCTTTCCTTTAAGCCATCAATAAAACATTAGTTGTGAATGGCCGATTTGTTCCAGTTCCAGCAGGTACACTCCAGGCTCACTGCAAGGCTTTTCATTTTGAAAATGTTTTTGACATAACATTGCTATGTTACCATCTGCCTGAGTGACAAATCCCAGATAAACAGCTTTATTGGGACACTCTTTGTCCCTTAACATACAATCTATGCTAAACTTCCAGGGGCAGTTTTAAATATATTAAGACCAAAAACAAACACTACAACTTGCACTGTATGGAATATATTGAAAGGTTATACTAGCATATACAGTACAAGAGGCCCATACAGAGGAAAGGCAAGTGAAAAAATACATTTACTATTTATTAAGAATGAGAAAACCAAACAGCCTATAATCCAAGCCATGCTGTTTTTCCAACTCATGATGGATGTCATAACGAGCTGCAAGGAAGGAACAGGAACGAAAGAAGGGAGCCCTTTCCCTTGGAGGTGGGGTAGGAGTCTGAAAGCTTTCTGTACTTCATAGCATATGCTGAAAGAGCAAAGGTCCTTTACTGCCATCACCTGGAATAAATGAAACCAGAAAAAGAAACTCCCTCTTCAGGTAACACAGACAAAACTCATTAAGTATGTGCTGTTATGCAGATACAATGACAACATAGGCTTAGTTACTCATGAGAGTAGTCAGAGAAGCAGTGAAATTAGAAAATGGTATCTCTCAAGAGAAACAGATATCTTCATTCACCATCTGCACAACGAAACCAAGCATGATCTTTGCAAAACACAGATACCATTCTACATCCCGGCGGGGACAGAGCTTCCACACCTTGTATGCTCACAGAGGGACCTGCAGAATCAAACCTGCAGTTACCAAGGTGCTATGAAAACAAAATAAGACTCCAGAAGATTTAGGAGAAAATGTAAGAGTATAAAGCAGAATCATTAGGGGTATCAGACAGAAAGGCAGTGGGGCTCTCAAACCTCCATTTGATGATTATGGTAAAATTTAGCTAAAAATTATCAACTTCCTTTAGGTTCCACGCTGACACCAAAATACATGCATGTGATGTTTGGAAAGGAGACACAAAACAATGTCCTAATCCACATATATATGTAATTTGTCTGCTTTTCAGTAGGTCCCATATGGAAAACTATCTTGCAGCTTGGTGCAACAGATGTTACTACAGCTGAAACCAACAAAGGAACACAAGAGACAACAATCTCTGAGTCTCCCTCATCCTCCGCTACATAATCATGCAGAAGTAGACTGATCTGATAAATATTGAAGAAGTCTTGCACTGAGAAACTAGTAAAAGCTTCCCTACTTAAACAGGAACCTCAAAGCATTCTTTGGGTCAAAAATAAAGATTAATCCAGTAGCTTTGAATCACTTCTCAGAGATTTTTGTATCCACTTTTTTTAATTCATTGCAGTGATTTAGCTCTAAAAAATACTCAGATGGTATGTGGAACGGCTCTATGTTCTCTGCTGTTCACATATATCATTAAGAAGTTTTAAGACTCTCAAAATAATACAGGAAAATGTATCCATAATTCTTTGAATGAAGTCTATGCTGTCAGGGGAAAAAGCATTCCATAAGCTTGATGTTCAATAAACTATCTTTTCTTATTCAATAAGGTAAAGAAAAAAAAAGTGTCACTAAAAATATTGGTGTAATACATTTCTCCATTTCCCTAAGTATATGTTAAGTTAACAAGGGAGAAAAGATGCTCAATAACTGGCACTTTGATGGTTCTAGAACACCTGGCAAAAGCTGTCAGCTGCAGCTTTGATTTGGATAAGCAGCAAACAGGTTAGAGATCTGTATTCAGATAAGTTTTCTGGATGTAACACCAGGCAAAAATCTAGGCATAAAATTCCCCAGCTGGTATAGAAATTCATGGCTCTTTCATATGAGATAACGGTTCTTAATGTTTCATCCTTGTGCCCCTCTTTTGAAAATGTTTCTTAGCTGTAACACCTATCCCAGGTCAAAAGTAACAGGCATCACAGACAGAAAACCTAGCGTATTAAGTATGAGAGAAATGAGAATAGGAACTGTAAGAATAGAAAAGCAGCTCCGTGGGGCTGGAGTGCAAAGAGTACATACTGTACAAGAAGAGGCCAGCTTGTGGCAGCATACCTGAAACAGCAGTCTTGTAAGAAGGTATGCTACACTACAAACTTACTGCTTGCACACAGAAATATTTGAGCACTTCACTTGATAAACACTGTGACCAACTATGAAATACAGAAATTTGGCACAAAAAAGAACCCCTACTGAAGAAAAATTTCAAAAATAAATTAAGATAAAGACACTGATAATGAAAACCTGCAAAAACATGAGCATAACCACTAATCTGAGTTTAGCGTGCATCTCAGCTTAAATAAGGAGCAAAGCACCTAAGGGAAGGGTTTCAAAATCTGGTAAAGACTTTAGAAGCCCATATCCCACTGGAAGTCACAGATTTAAAGGAGATTATTATGCTATTAATATAGTGTTTATTTTGTTCAAGATCCTGTTGGACTAGCAGGATTAAATTTCAACTCCTGCCTTTGCAACGTATATATGGAAGCAAAGAATAACAGAATAATATAGGTTGGAAGATACCTTTGGAAATCATCTAGTCTAAGCCCCTGCCCAAAGCAGGGCCACTTCTGAAGTTAGAGCAGCTTGCTCAGGGCCTCATCCAGCCAAGTTTTAGAAAGCTCCAAGAATTAATATTCTGCATGCTCTGGAGGTAACTTCTTTCACCTTTGGCACGTCATTCAAACAATCTGAGTCCCACCCGTAAACTGGGGTAAGGACACAACCTTACTTCAAGCAGTTGTAGGGGAATAAATTCAGTGTCTGTGACACATATTTACCTTGATTAGATCTACATACACACTTAAGCAATGTCTCTAATTCCCATGCATTTGAATATCTCTCTGCTAATATTTAAGGACTTGGGAATGTAATTTTAAAGGGTTATGGGTATCAAATACTTCAAGAAGGCAATTCTGATTTAAAGATGCATTTTGGAATACTTTTGAATAGTGTAATATTCAAAACTAAGGAGAAACTGGAATCGCCTGCTTTATGAAGCTCTCAATACTACTTTTTTTTTTTTAAGATAATAAAAGCTTCTTAAGAGGAACTGTCCACTACCTTGTTTTTGCACTGCACACTGCAGAAAACCTTTCCATTTTTCTGCCTTATCTCCATTTTAGTTCAGGCCTTTTAGAGCTGCTATAAAACAAAATTGTAATAGTACCTTTTAATAAACCAATTCAGACTTTATAGGTAATTGCTTTTCCCATAGAGCGACCCCCTCCCTCAATTCAGGCACAGCTGCAGAGTGCCAAGCAACAACAACTTCAGCGTAAAACATTTCCTGAGAAATTTTCTTTGGATGAAGTTAATGGCCCTGAGTCTTGCCTCAGGCCATCAACCCTCTCAATCAGTCATTAATCCCCAGAAATTGCCCAGGGCCTCAATTGTTACTGCTTAAACACATTAAGTTAGGTTTTGAAGAAACAGAGCAAATGAAGGTCAATATCAGGAAACAGAATTCAGTGAAAATTAAAGAAAATCCTGAAAAGTATATAATAGGTCTGAATCAGTTCAAAGGATACAAGGACTTGATCACAATGTGTTCTGAGTTACTGAGGACAAGGCCAGAAGAGCAGGGAGTTTACCTCTAACTTCAGTGGGCTTTAGGTCAGATACTTAATGCTCTAAAATCTCCCTTCCGGCACAGGGTCAAGTCGTTAAAGGTGCCTGTAATGTCAAAACACTGAAAACAAATTATAGTTGCATGATATTTTTAGTTATCCTGGGGTAGATGATGCATTTCAAATACATTATGCCACAGGACTACGCAGATACTGGAAATACTTCTTTCTAGACTTTTCAAAGAGAAAAATTGGGAGCTACCTTTATGATGGATTTTGTTTGGCCCCCTCCTCCCACACACACAAAAAAATCACACCGCTCTTCAACATTACAAATTATATGCATGCTTCCTTGTAAAATTTGTTGTTGCTTTTCCCCTCTTCATTTCCCTAGCTTCATTACATTAGTCATTACTATTGCTAGTAAGCAGTTATAATCAACTCTCCTAACCAAGAAATGAGAGCTTTACTTGCCAGCTTCCTTTAGGTTAGTTTGTTTTCTTGTGCCACATAGTCAGCTGGCTGTACCTGGGCCATAGAAGAAGACTTCTGCAAAGATAAATCTCCCGCTTGTACAAAACCAGTTAAGGTTGCACCATCAACACCATCTTCACCCCTCAGCCCCTGGAGAATTTACGCACGAGTGTACACAGCACCAACATATGGCCTAATGAGGCTTAATGAACCAGAATCAGCTCAACTGCAGTGCAAGTATATAACAACAAGAAAACCAAAAGCTATGAACAACATTAATAAGCCTAATCCCAATAACACTTTGCTAGTTACGGACTTTGTTATATACCTATGTAGCTCTTACAGACAGTAACAAAGTAGAACTGCAGCAATTCAGAAGCTGTAAACATTGATAATAAACTGATGTTGTAGAAGTACAAAGCACATCATGTAACATCTATAGAAAAAGTCAATGTCATCATTTTATAGACCATTAAGTAACCAGTGAAACGTGCAAGTCAGTTAATACCAAATAATTAGGTAAGCAGGACTTAATGGTGTTTTAAGTTGGTCACTTCAGCCCATACAGGGTAACTAACAGGACAAAGGGGACCGATTTTCACACACATTCAGTATTTTCCATGTATTTTGGAGATGCTGTAGAAATAAACCTTCTCCTCCTTGTTTTTGCATGGCCTCTGCTAGAGCTCCTACATGTTACCACAGTACGAATAAATCACTACATTTACACAAGTAGATCCACTGGCTACCACTGCAACATAAGCAAATATTATGCCAAAGGTTTGTCATTTTTTCCTAATGAATACATGCTTTTTGCTAGCAATACCTGGCTTTCACAGCTTTCCAATGTAGTGTAACAGCACAGGAACTGTGTAGGTATGAGTCATGCTTGATCTGTATTGCAAAAAACAGCTCCTGCTACCTTTTATGAGCATCACAGACTGTGCCTGCCATGGAACATGGCAGATAGGGTGTTTTTATCCTCATTACCACTTTTGTCTCAGCCAAATAATGCAGCAAACGGACCCTTTTATCCTTACCAGTAAACCCATTCTGCTAATAAAACCCAACATTTTTACTTCTTACTCAGATATTCAGATCTTGGGAACATCATACACTTTGTTTAAAATCTATCAGTGTCTATTGAGTCTCTTATTAAGCTAATATTATGCACTGATTAATACACAGCAACAGAAAACTATATAAAAAACTATATATATAGCAACATATTTTAATCTGGTTTTACTACTGCTTTATTCTGGGCAATATGCTCACAACCAAAATCTGCAGCAATTTACAATTTTTTTTGGTCTGCAGTAAATAAAGACTTGTAAAGGTACTCATTATTTACTCTGCTATTACTGCTCGCTCATACAGATCAGATCAAGCAATAGAGATCTATGTTACCAGAGAAAACATGCCACCCTGAGCAAAAGCAAGCCAAACGCAGCTGACTAGCTGCTCACCTATACCAAAGGAAAAAGGGATCGGCAGTTAGAGTACCACGCACATCTGTACAGCCAAACGAGCCACCCTCCTTCTGCAGTCTTTGGACGAGGGTCAGCAAGTTGTATCCAGAGTTAGCTACTGTTCTGGGAAATAGCCTCCCTCAGCAACAAGAACTGCTACCCCAGCCTCAGCCCAATCCTGGCAGCATCAGGAGAACACCTGCCTGGGGCCCCGTCCTTATGGAAGGCTGGTCCCTCCCTGAGCAGCCACCCGAGAAACACGAGGGCTGCTGCAGGGAGATGCAAGCATCTTCCTATGGCAATGAAGAAGGTCACTGCAAGTGCAGGTATAGTGGTCTTTTACCACAGGGGATTGGGACAGGAACAGGCTGGCCTGAAAGCAAGAGAAGGAAGCCCTTCCTCAGCCTTTGAAGATCCTCTGATCACTCCCAACTCACCTTCCTTACCGAGAATCCCCCTTCACCAGCAGTCTCCAGCAGTCCAGCATGAACCACTGGCCAGTTCTTGCATCACTTCTGAGCTTCACTGATTCCCTTGTGTTCTGCCTGCAGACCCTCAGAACTCCTACAAGTCTCTTTCTAGTCCTCCATACCAGCTTCCCAAAGCTTCCTCTGATCCCCAGACCCACATTTATCTTTCTCTGACCCCTGCAAGACCTAACTTCACCAAAACCTCCCAATACATATACAGAAATATTGCATGTTTCCACAGAGAACTGGATGCACAAAGTACATAAATACATATATGTATTTTTTCATTCTTTTTTTTCTTTAAGTGAGCCATAATGGTTGAATTTGAAAAAACAGCAGTAAAAAAATGTATGGAAAAAGTCTGTAAAGAATTTGCCACAATAAAACCTGCAATATTCTTGGCCTGCTTATACGCTCTTTTCCAAGCAGCTACTATTGGCCATTCTCAGACTCAGGAAACTGTCTTAGATATACAATTGGTCTGACACGCTTTTACAGTCATGGTCAAAAACAAGCAGTTGTTTATGAAAATCTTTAAATCCACTCATCTTTCATAAACAAATTTTTTTCTCTGCTCTTCTTTTGCTTGACATTGTAAGAATTACTAATCCTGTACATTTGACTTCCAAAGTAGTTGTCATGGAAATTAAGGTGATATTGCAAACTGTAAACATGATTTCCCTCTAAGAGCATATAAGGAGAGGAACAAGATGTCTTGTTTGAAAGTGAAACACCAAATTCTGTTTTCAGCTAGACAGTCACATTTCACTTAATGGTAGACAGTAAGAGTCACAAGCCAGCAGAAACCATCATATCTCTACTCTAGAATTTATCTAAATTTATCTGGCTGACTACATCCTCGCTCCCTCCCTCGCTGAATATTTTATAGTAATCTTAAAATCAGTTTGGAGTTGCATTAGTAATTATTCAAAGACATTAATTTCTGCTTGTTTCAAAAGTGATGTTGTAAATAAAAATGGACCTAAATTTACATGACACATATTCCAAAACTGCAGTGAGAAATGAGGAATTTCAATATTAATCAAATTAGAAGTAGGCAAGTGAGAAAACAAACAAAAAAATTCTTTATAATTCCAACACAGACAGTTTCTGGCACATACCTTCTTTTAAAACAATGTTGCCCTCAGTAATGTACTTGAGTAAAATAGACTGAGGTACTTAGAGCAGTTTTCACTCATTTCTTCCTCTGCAGTACCCCCTTCTTCAATGTCTGCAGAGAGCTGGATTTTATGAAGTTATAACATGACTACTTTGCTGTCTAGTCTCAATCACAGCACTTAAAATATTAATATTTTTTAAAAAAACAACTACTCTGCTGCTTGTTCTCTGCAAGTTTCAAGGAGAAAAATGTGCCCTTAACTCGTTTTGCCCTTGCCAAGAGAAAGTCAGGGCCTCTCAGCATCACCTCTTCAGAGGCAGGTGTTCTTCTCCATATTCATATTAACAACAAACAATGAGGACACAGAATAGGTGGAGCTGCATGGCTGATTTGTGCTGGAGACTGACAGTATTTCCATACTGAACCCTGGATAAATTTTATGTTAACCAACATTTCAGAGGAACAAGACAAGGAGTAAAAAACCCACAAAGGCTTATGTATATATTTAAACCATGATCAGAATTACATACTGAAGATTTTAAATATGAACATTTTTTTAGCAGGAGCCTTGAATGCCCAAGAGTGCCCAACAACAAAGAAAGAAGTGTCCAGTCTATCGTACAGGTCAGATAGTGTGTAATATAAAAATGAGAAATTCATGTAAGCTCTTTATTCAGGTATTGTAAAAGTATATGCTATATATGGAAACCAAAACTGAAAGAATTTTATGAAACTGAGTACCTAAATTAATCCCTGAAGAAGAAGTTATACATACAGTTCTGTAAGTGCCTATTTGAAGAAAAAGGCTTCAAGCTTTGCCTTTTGTTTAGGCCCAGATAAAAAGAGAAGCTGTTGATTTAATAAACTTGTGACAGAGGATCTCAATTCTCTTGATTATGTTATCTTGCTAAACTTTCTACCAGTTTGAAAGCTCCCATTATTTTATAGTTCTTCCACTCCACATGCAGAAAATTCCTCGAACTGACAGCCTCCAAATTAAAACACTGCAAGGGCAGCCACTGTATCTATTTGCCCATTGGGATTTATATCTCATTACTCAATACAGTTTTACATAGAGCTTGTGAATAGCTCAAGTATCCCCCTGTACCCACTTGGTTCTGTATTTATTGACTTCACTTTCTTCAAACCCTTGATTAGCTAGAGGCATCAGAAGATTGTGTCACCTTCTCATTGCTGCTCAGAAGAGAGACTAATCAGAATCCTACTGTATCTATAGCAGCTCCATTTACCATTTTAGCTACTTAAGATTATTTATTGTTAGACTCTCAGCTTAATGGCATTATACTTGTAAGATATTTCTATCTTACAAAAGTTCAGCCCAAACTTCATACTTGTAATAGAAAACAAAAGATTTTGCTTTCAAACTTACTATTTGCTATTTGCTTCTGTATTTTAAGCTTCAAAATCTGCTTGCTGCAGACTCAAAACTGCAGTTATTTGCAGCTTTAAGTTTTTTGGTTGGTTGTAGTTTGGTTTGGGTTTTTTTAAACAAGTAATTAATCGCTAGTAGCCAAGTTTCAAAAAGAAGAGTGGTTCATCTCCATTTTTTATGGATGCCACTGCCAAGATTTGAAGGCAAACACTACAAGCAGAGCAACTTTGAAAATCAGGACAACTAATTAGGTGTGAAAATGAGATTTGGAAACTACACTTCATGCACTTCAGTTTTGAAATCTTGGAAACAAAATTCACTAGTATGTGATCAAATTAACTTCACATTGAGCTTCTGCTGTCATGATAACACAGTTCGTCTAAGATTTCTAGAATTATTTGCTTGGGAACCATAAATGAGAACAGTGAAAAAAAGAGCACAGGATTTTAAACTTTCAATTAGATCCATATGTTGAACTGCTCTAATTTCAAAATTTTAGGACATTAATACCTAGAATTCTGGCTTAGCTTGTCAGGCAAGGTTTCAAGTGACATATCTCTGTATGGAAAGTGAGCATATATGCAGTGGATGCTGAAATGTATTGCTATTTCTTCATCTACGCACACCATTTGAAATGCTTATTAGTATTTTGGCCCCTGGATTTTTCTCCCCAGCCTAACCAGACAGTGAAGAAGCACAAGAAAAACACAGCAAAGAGAGGAAGCCTGTCGGCACAGTGAGTTTGGCTCTGCTTGCACGCTGCTTCATGATCCAATTCCAGAATTTTTCTGAAAAAATTTCATAGAAGCTCTACCTTACCCCCAAGGAAAATATCATTTCCTCTGCTGGATTTTTCACTTCCTTCCCTTCCAACTACACCTATACAACTAAGGAAATAATAGTTGAAAATACTTCAAATTTGGAAAGAAAAAAAAATATTATTTGCCAGCCCCCTAAGAGCAATTTTCTTCCTTTTTTCCCTTCCCTTCTTTTCAGTACTGGAAATACTGGAAGTACAGCCTATAGCTGTAGCCAAGGACTCACTCATGAGAGTTTAACTACAAGCCTCTACTGTCATTTCCCCAAAAGATAAATAATAAAATATTTGGTTCAGTTGCCTATACTTTTCTTTTTTCCTATACTAAAAAGAAGTGGGATGTTAAAAGAATAGTGAAGCAGCTTTATCCTCCTTTCCAATACAGAGTGTTCATAATTACATAGCTGTGGGAGGACTGAGACAATACTTGTCACACATTGTACTTCATTCTTTAAGGGTTCAGCAGCTTCCATTTACCCTTTTTGAATGCACAAGCATTGCCAGAAAAACCCCAATGCACTACTGCACATTAACTAGCAAATATGTGTAATTATCTAATAAACAGCCTGATGGATCATTTTGGATAATTTTCTTCTAAAGCACTGCCCAGATCATCACAAAATGCAAATTATTATAAAAGCAGTTTAACTTCATATACAGTATATATCACTTTAAAAATTTAGGCAGATTTTCACAGCATTATTAACAGAGATTAACAGCACTAACAGCAAGTCCAAACCCCGTGTTTTTTGCAGTCTGCTGAACTGCACACAATATAGCATGTGTTTCTACACAGCTGCATAGCCACACTGCTCTGGAAGCTGCTAGTGTGCAAGTACATGCTATTCAGGTGTTTATTTTTCCAAACAGTTCTGCTCTAAAGCCAGTAAAGTTGTATCCTTCCTGCAGCTAATGAAATTTAAGCTAATCCATATTCAGAACGATGTTGGCACAAGTTGAAAAAAATTTTTTTTTTTTTTAAAAAAAAAGGAAGTAAAACTGTAGGATGGCTATGTTAAACACGTTTCTTTCCTAACCTAAAATCCTAAAAGGAAATTCTTTTACCAGGAAAGCTCCACTTCATGAAAAAGTTTAGGCATATTAATGTATTATGTTTTCCTAAGTTCTCACAACATATCAAATTCCTTTGAATTGTAGCATGTTAAGTGTTGTTTTTAAATGATTAAGGGGTCAGTACCTGCACAACCAAGAGTCTCCTACTGAAGATCAAATCATAATTTCTCTAGGCCTTTTCCCCCAAAACTGTAAGAATCCTTCCATTGTAGAAGCAGCCAGGTATCAATAAGTAAGTATGAAATTTAAAGGAAAATTCACGGATTCCCTCGATTCTTCTTCTGCTATTCTAAAGCCTATTCAGCTCTTTCAAGATGTTTCCAGACAGAATAATTGACAAAATTACATAATGCTCAGTGGTAATATTAATGATCACAAATACGTAGCTAAGTAAGTTGCTGTGTATTAGGCCCCATGAGGAGCTCTGATAGTGAGTCTATCAGCAGCACAGACCCTGACACTAGCTACAGCATCAGCAGGCAAGGAAGATGAGAAGGACAGTCCTTCATGAAAGAAATTTGATTTCACTATGTGCCATGCTCTTTCTACACTCAGGAAACAATGCTGATGGGGGGCCGGGTTTGCACTGCACTCCTGGGACAACCCATAGCAGCTGAAAAATTTGGGGATAATAGGGAAGATCTGCACGAAGCTCGCAGTGCAGCAGCTGAGCCATCCTGTGTCAGAAAGCATGAGCTATCAACACTGCTGACTGCTAGCGCTCAGTAGCTAACTAGTGTGCTGGGGATGGTGGTTGTCCTTGGCTCGAAAAGGCATTGAGCAATTTGCTTTAACTGCAACTGCTCTCATCTCCTTTAAAATAGTTTCAGGGCTCTTAAATCTTGATCTGTCCCCTGAAAGTAAGGAGATCCTGGCTCCGAGTGATTTGCACAAGGCACACAGACCATTGCTAGATTTCCAGTAACGGGAATTTGTTACCATGACAGGGTCCTCAGAAAGGACCCCAATGAAGTTAATTGTATACGGGTGTCAACATCATCTTTCCCCGTTTAATTATCCGTGGTAACATATTTGTCTTTTTAAGAAGCTTATGGAAGAATAAGTATGTCAAGTAAGGTGATTATGAAGTTTTACCATTGTATCATCTTCAGCAAGTTGTGACAGAAGAAGCTAGGCAAGCTGAAAGATGCATGCTAATTGAGACACAACAGAAGAGGTAATTAGGAAGATTTCATGACAAGGGGAGGAAGTAACAACTGAAGAGTAAACTTCTATTATCCAGTGATTACCCATTGCCTAATCATTGCTGGGGGCGGGGGATAAAAATCCTTTGCAGGGCTGGAAATGAAGTTCATGTTTTCCAGACTGCATTTCTTATACCCTGCCAGGTAAAGGGAGTGGAGGATCGGCAGAAAGTGCTTTGGCAATAGAAGCAGGGAGGATGAGGAGAACTTCACAAGCAATGTCAGCCTTGTGGTACAACAGTGCATTTAGGCTGTCATCCTCCCGAAGAGGAAAACACTGAAGCAAATAGAGAACAACTAAAACCAAACCAAAGTAAACAAATATGTTTGAAAAGTATATTCTAAAATGTGATTGCATGTGCTCTCCTTCCATACCCATTTTCTTCACTGAAATGTTTTCATCCTCACGTGAATAGGATAAAATAAAACCATTCTTTCATGGTTAAATCTTGTCTAATAACATAATTTACTCTCAGTGGTTTGATTAATAGACCATACGCTACTTCTCAAACAGCACTAGACATACTGGATTGCTGTTGGAGCATCCCACGCCCAGACTAGGTTGAGGCCATACAACAGTCTGTGCTGTAACCCTCCCCCTGCAATCCTTGCTGTCAGCTCCCCACCACCTTTCAACCTGACAACTGCATTACCTTTACTTAGACTGCTTTACTACAGCAAAATATAGAGGAAGAATGCCAACTTTTACTTTAGTTGAGGAAGGTACAGCACGTAAGCCTGTGGATGTCTAGGTGTGAGACACAGAACTGTGTGCTTTTTTGTGTATTTAAAACAAGTCACTCAAAATCCCCTGTTCAATGAGAGATACCACATTGTCTACCAATGCTGACAGTCACCATGAAGAAGGAGCTCTCAGAGGCATTTGGGGTAAAGATTTACTTACAGGAGCCAGTCCTAATGGCTAGCAACTTGATTCTTCCATTCTTCAAGCCTTCCGTAATGTCCTGTGCACCTGTTATGTCCAGAGCACACACTGAAAGCCTCTCAAAGATCAACATCAATTGGTTCAGACTGCATGTTTTAGAAAGAATTGGAAGAAAAATCCATGATTTGACTTTATGGTCTTTGTTGGACTACCTCTGCCATAGCAAGTGAATAGAAAAATGTGGCTCCTAACAGCTGGATCTGATTCTGAAACAGCAGCATTGGCAGGTGAGACATCTAAGGGCCTCACAAGGGTAGCACCTCCTTGCATTCCAAATACCCTCCTGGAACACTGGGGCACCTTAAAAAGCAGTAGAGAGTAATAACATTTTGGAGTTAAGGCTACTGAGTGTGAGAGGCTTGAGCTCAACGCACAACTTCCCATGCAACTTGGGACAGCAGTTGCTTTGGACAGCAATGATTCTTGTCTTGTAGTGTTCTGAGGTGGGGTTTTGGGGGGTTGTGGGTTTTTTTTACCCCTAAAGCAGTTGGTGCAAAAGGCTCCAGTTGAAATCAGGACTCTAAATGTTGTTGAATCCACATTTTGTGGGTAAGCTGCTAATAGATTTTTATTTAATCCTTGGTGATAAATCATGCTCGGTTTAGGCTGGGAGGGGCCTCTGGGCCTGTCTAATCTAACCCCTGATCAACTTGCTTCTTTTTACTGTATAGAGGGAAACAGTGCGTAGCATTTTGATTCTGTTGGAAATACTTCAGATAAAATGTACTTTGCTCTAGATAGGTCTAGTAAGCAGCGTGACTAATACATTAGCAATACCTACATTTCATGTTTGCTTTTAACTTCCAGTGCTACCAGGTGACACATGAAGAAGTTAGAGGCGTGAGAGATTAACTTTGGGGCTTTGTGCTGGCGACCTCCTCCCCCCAGTATTCCAGAGTAGGTATATTTGCAGTGTGGTCTGGATCAGCTCTCATAGAATCATAGAATTGTTTTGGTTGGAAGAGACCTTTAAGATCATCAAGTCCAGCTGTTAACGAAGCATTGCCAAGTTGCCACTAAACCATGTCCCTCAGCACTATATTTACATATCTTTTAAACCCCTCCAGGGATAGGGACTCAACCACTTCCCTGGGCAGCCTGTTCCAATGCTTGACAACCCTTTCAGTGAAGAAATTTTTCTTAATATCCAATCATAACCTCCCCTGGTGCAACTTGAGGCTGTTTCCTCTAGTCCTATTGCCTGTTACTTGGGAGAAGAGACCAACCCCCATCTCACTACAACCTCCTTTCAGGTAATTATAGAGAGGAACAAGGTCTCCCCTGAGCCTCCTTTTCTCCAGGCTATACAACCCCAGTTCCCTCAGCTGCTCCTCATCAGACTTGTGCTCTAGAGCCTTCACCAGCTTCATTGCCCTTCTCTGGACACACTCCAGCACCTCAATGTCCTTCTTGTAGTGAGGGGCCCAAAACTGAACACAGTATTTGAGGTGCGGCCTCACCAGTGCTGAGTACAGTGGGACGATCACTTCCCCAGTCCTGATGACCTCACTATTTCTGATAGAAGTGCAGATGCTGTTGGCTTTCTTGGCCACCTGGGCATGCTGCTGGCTCATATTCAGCCGGTTGTCAAACAGCCCCAGGGACTTTTCTGCTGGGCAGCTTCCCAGCCACTCTTCCCCAGGCCTGTAGTGCTGCATGGGGTTGTTGTGACGCAAGTGCAGGACCCGGCACTTGGCCTTGTTGAACCTTATTGGAACCGTTGGCCTCGGCCCATGAATCCAGCCTGTGCAGACCCCTCTGTAGAGCCTTCCTGCCCTCAAGCCGATCAATACTCCCGCCCAACTTGGTGTCATCTGCAAACTTACTGAGGGTGCACTTTTTTAAAATCTAACAATACTTATACCAGCTGAATGTTTCTGAAAACTTATGCTTCTGCTTGGTAGTACTGCAGCAGATTCATTCAGCTAGTAACTTTCCTGTGCCCCCACCTGTTACTATCACCTCCAGCCTTAGCCACTGGCACAAGGGTGCAGAGGGTTCACAGTCTTCTCACAACTTGCTTCATCATTGACTGGAAGGATTTATCCCACTATATGGTGAAAAGGAGGAGTATTCTTCAAGGAAACAAGACACTCCTTTGTGTTCTGCCTGGCTTTTTTACTTTGCCAAGGGAAATTAATGCATGACTTTTACATACGTTAGGGCCAGAAAAACATGGAAACATCTGTAATCAAAGTTTTGGGTAGTTAAGGTTCAAAGATAAACAGCTATCATGAGTGTAAACACAAGGCTGTATTCAAATTATAGTCTCTTCTGTGAAATCTTCAGTCAATCAGTGATGAGAAAAATGTCAGAGCAAGGTATTGAATCAAAAACATAGACTATAGTACTCAAGGCAAATGGCTGCAATGTTTACATGAGTCATCTGTACAACATTTTGAAGCAGTATGCAGTAGAAAAGAGAAGAAAGCAGAACCAAGAAAAAAGATTCACTGACTATAGTTTTGATGACAGAATTTGCAGAACTTGGACTGAACGCTACTGAGGTTACTAATGGGAACGTTAATTAGAGATTTTGCACAACATCAACAAAAGACAAAAACACTGTTACTGGGTAGGTCTCTTTTTGATAGATACAAGAATTTGTGTATTTTTAAAAAAATCCTTAAAAGAGAGTAAATGTAAAGGAATAACTATAAAATATTGATTAAATAGATCTGACAAATGTGTTTCCCAGCATCATGCAGTAATGGCTACTCTCTATGGAGAGATGTTCCTTTGAGTACCTAAATACTGCAGAAATATATAAGCCATTTTGGTAAATGTAATGACCTTGGAAAGAATGAGAAAGTGTAGTCCAAGTTGTGCAAGTTTCTACGCGATGAAAGATCTGTATGGTTGTATACATCATCAGGCTTAAAAATAAGATGCTATGTACAATGAAAACTTTGTTTGGATTTACATAAACTGTAGACTGGAGGCTACATTGCCTTTGAATGTGCACGAAAATTAATGGTGATCTTTCAATATGGAGATCAAACCAATCATAAATGGAGTTTTCATTTGCCTCTCAACAATAAAAGAAATAGGACTCATATCTTCCTTGCCATGGAAATATTGGAAATTGAGTTTGTACTGTTTATTTTCAGCCTAATGTAGTCTTTTCTGCCTCCTGCCTTGTAAGTTATGTGTGCTCACAGGATAATATATTGTATACAAGATAAAGCCATATGTGCATATCAGTTCTTACTCAATGTTTTTTATGAACAGCATCTAAGTAACTTTATAAAAGTTATCATTATACCCATTTATCGAGGGAAGATGGAGGCACAGACAGGTAAGCTAACTTTCCTCTGGGGCCTCAACCCCTTGATTGCATATCTAAGAACACAGACCAGCCATCCTAAAGTCCATTTTGGGGTTTTATCAATTCTTTCTCACAATGCTGAAAATGATGACCGAAATATAGAAATCATAACCGCAAATGATCCCAGAAGAGAGACATATTCTCAACACTGGGGAGGGGTTTAAGATGATTCTATGGCCGACTTCAGAAAGTTAGGCTTATGTTATTGGCTGTGTCTCTAAGCTTTCCTCCTTAGGCATTGTAGACATAAATAATACTATTTTTTCAGATGAAAGTGCATATGCTAGTGCCAACCTTACCCCAGTTACTAGGGCAACACGGAGAACACACACACAAAAATGCACAAGCCAGATAAAATCAACTCCTGTTTATGCATGAGTTGTGACTATCAGCATTGGCAAAGATTTTAAAAAACAGACAACTGGCACTACGCTATTAAAGTGGCAGCATTAATTTTACTCTTTCTTCTGCTGCACGCACCACATTTCCCTTATGTCCTTTTGACTTCACTCCCAAGCAGAAAATTGTTCTATCTTAAGTATGGAAGTTATTATCATTCCTTCCTTCAGATTCAGGCATCCAAATAAATGAAATTGCAACAGTACTTAGCACGAATCAGTTTTTAGGCTCTAAGGCTAGTGGAACCACTAAGGATTAAAAGTGGTAAAACAGGCTTAACTATCTGGAATAATGTAGGCAAAATATCATGTCACTTTTATGCGATGTAATTTGACAGTGAAGCAATAATACTGAACCATACATTGTACCTAATCAAGGCTAAGTTATAGCATCATATCAAACCTTTATTAAACTCCTCGTTGGAAAACAATTCTCACAGAAGTTGATTCACTCTGTCAATAACACTTTAGTCACAGCAGTTGCAGCTCTGCTGTAAACAACTTGCTAATTGTATTTCTCAGTCTTTATGGTGGGAGACGTGCTAACGGATTTAAGCATGTCATTACAACAGAAAAGTTTCTCGCGAGGAACAAAAGCTCACAAATAAGTTATGCTCTCCAGATAAATTGTAGTTGCCCCACATACACACCCACAGCCACTTTGCTGCTTTCTGAGAGCTTGCATGGGAGATGAGCAACATCCATTATCAGTACAAGCATGCAGTAAAGAAATGTTCCATCTTCTGGAAGATCAAGTGCTTGCATAATGGAAACAGCACTGTAATCTGACAACTTAGCATACAAGAAATCATACATTTATTATGTTTTCTACAAGCGTCTGTGTAAATCAGTGGTCTATAACTACTGATTCATTGTATATGCCGGTTTTGGTACAACTTACAACACATGACAAGACTTACAATATTTAAACCAGGCATCAATGTAGAAAGTTACAACTACATCCTCCAAACACAGCTGGGCTTAACAAATGGCCTAAATTCACAATATTTTGTATTTTATTTATATATGTTTCATTAAAAATTAATGTGCTATCTATGGGAGCACAGTGAGCATTTCATTGTATAAATAAAGTAATCCTTAAATGTTCTTCATAAAACATATCAAAACCTTGAAGTGCTTACAGTAAATTCTATATGTATAATTATCTGATTTATTTTGAATGTTAGCAGATAAATTACATGTTTCGGTGATTTATCTGCCATGAAACTAATAAAGTTAATAAAAAAATACTGTGTTAATCAGAACTGAGAGTTCATCCTTCTATAGCTGTATTTCCAGAGAATTATATTAATTTTAAACTGGAACACCATTGTACCAAGAATGCTATGAAACATTGCTGCCATCTACACAAATTAGTAGTGAAGAAATTTGGTGACTGTTTCCTTTTCATTTTGCAATAATATTATAGTCAGCAGCTTTAGGAACCTTACTGCTGGGATAATTATGTGGTTTATGGCACCTTCCAATTTTTTTTTCCCTTTCTGTGTATATTTTCTCAAAGGAAAACCTTTTTCCTCTGTTACGGCTCTCTAGCAAAAGTGGATTTTGTTGAAATTAATAAAACAAGGTAGTTTTGAACACTATGCAAAAACATCCAGCAGGATGTTTTAAGTAGTATTCAGAACAATTCTGTGAAGTGTAAGAAAACAACTCCTAGGAGCACTCATTTCCACTCACCCGTATTTCCACTACCTCACCACATAACTTCCTGAATATATCATAGATCCGCTATATTCTGTAAGTTTACATGTGCCTCAGGCCTAAATTAATTCTCTCCACAAAACATCCTAATTCTCCTGCCCAACCACCCTGTGAACAGCCTAACATTCATTAAAAAAATTAAAAATATGGAAATAATTCACATAGTGTTGGACTACAGCTAGTTTTTCTAGGCCAGCAGAAATCTGTCTTAGTTGATACAAATATTTCCTTCCTATGGCAAACATATTTAAAGCTTCGGTTGTTTCTTATAAATGCTAATTACTTTAGCCTTCTGAGCTATCAAAGAGAAATGACTAGGAGGAAATTGCTAAGAGAAGAAGTCCTAGAGCAAAGTTAAAAGAAAGCATTTTCATACATTCTAAGGGTGAAAGAAGCACACACGATGCCTTTTTTATATGGACCCTTGCAAGGGCTCTTTATGCCTCAAAGTACAGCTCTGTTTATTAAACTTCTCTTTAAATTCCTATGCAAGTTCTTTCACCTGCTTCTCACAATATAGTTCATTTCATTTTCCATGACAATGGTACTTTTGAGAACTTTGCATGTATTCTACTGTTTACACTGGCATACATGAAGCGTAATTCAGAGAGATGCTGCCATAGTACCTAAGCGTACACCTACTCAAATGATGTGCACACCTACTCAAACTGACAGTGGACAAACATTCAAACCACAGCTAGACAAGAAAAAAGCAAGAAAGCTGGGCACATCACACAACAGAGCATGGCACAGAGATCCCCAATGCAGCACATACCCACAGTGGGTATGTAACGCCGCATGTCCCAAAAGCAGTACAGAGCTGTTGGCGCTGTGTTCAGCCTGAGTCCATAAGCCCTCCCACTCAGAAGCAAATCAAAGCTACTTGAGTTTACACCGACTACACTATGTGGTATTTATGCCTGATCATTAGTCTCACTCCCCTGAGATAGCCCTAATGGGATATACTTCAGTCAACCCATCACCGTACAAGATTGTTTTCACTAGACCAGCACTTCTGAGAGATTTCCTGTAAATGGGAATTTGCACTAACTGTAGGGAAGCAGTTTTACTAAAAGGTCTGAAAGCCTTGACACCTGCTACCAGCTCTGCTACCGGCTTCCTAGGTGACATTACACAAATCAATCACTATTTCCTTCATTTGGAAAATAAGAAAATAATATTAGTTTTCTGGGGATGCCATACAATATATGAAAATGTTAAACATAATCATTGAGTACAAGGTGCTACAGATATGAATGGCTAATAACTACTTCTCTGAAGCAAGACATTGATAGGAAAAGGGAATTATGACGTTAATCACACAGTTTTTACTCAGGCAAATGATCCTTTAAGCTTCATATTCAACAAAGCCTGAAGCTGATAAAAACTTTCGCAGATTTCAGGATAATTTACTAAGCAGTGGTAAAATATGCAGAATTCAGTTCAGCATGACATACAACCTGTAAATGACTATGGTTGTAAAAAGACCTTGCCTTTAATTTGCTCATTTGAATGTCTATCTTTTTCACTCATTAATCTTTTGCTCGGTTTTACCATAATCTTGGGTAATACAACAGTTGAGAGATAAACAAGGGAAAGAGGATTAGACGTAAACTATCAAAAGGAAAAAAAAAAAGTCAACTTCCAAATAAAGGAATAATAAATTAGACAAAGCAGAATGGTTTTATTGTGTGCTCAACCTTTGAGGCAATATAAGTGCTAGGCATTTGTTTGACAAATATGTATTGTATTTAAAGTCATAAAAACAATTACAATGACATTTCCCTCCATCTGCATTGCACAGCTTACCCTGCTACCCATGACTAAACATTTTAAACTAACTTCTGTAAACAAAACATCTTCTGTGAACAAGGATAAAAATTAGTTCACTTTGTAAGTGAAATAATTCTTAATACCAATTACCAGTTGCCATGGTAATAACAGAGACTCAAGAAATATGTATTTTGCTTGTTTAGCATAGACAATCTGCTTCCCAGAAAGGCACACATAGAGGAAGTTAAATGTCTGTAGGAAGACAATACCAGGTCAGATACTCAGCCTACTGGCATTTACACATTGCCATTAAAGTTACATGCTAGCACTATTAATTATGCTTGGTTGCCTCATTTTCCTTTTTTTAAAGCAAATAATTGGGAAGTTTTATAGTGAAAAATTCCTTCGATGGTAGTTAGAGAAAAATATTTTGAAATAATGTGATTTTCCTTGCAGTATTAGGCTAGTCACTGTCATTGTTAAATTTATTTTTTTATTGCATTCATTCCAATTTTATATTTAAACTGTGAAACTTTAAAAAATGTATCCATGGTGATTCAAATACAACCATTCCAAAAGTGTCAGAAATTCTGCTGAAATAGTTTTATACAGCTTTAATAGGTTTTTAATGAAAAGTTTTTCTTGGCTGGAAACTTACAGTTATTTTTCATTTAGCTACCAAGCTTTGAGAATGTAAATGTTGAGTCCTTCATTAAAACAGGTGTTAAAAATACCACATGTGTACAGATGTTTGCTTTAATACTTTCTCAAAGTTCAGGAAAACAGTTATAGGAATTTTAGAAACACATAGAAACTTGTCAGCAGAAGTGAGGTCCAAAGATTGCATTCCTAAATACAAATGGGTAGAAACAGTTTTCACACCCTTAAAACACAGGAGTTACCTACGAGTACTAGCACGAGAATAACTTCATAGAAAAACACAGCATGAAATTAGGAAAACATATCTATGTAATACATCTAAATAATATATAAAAATTATATATTCTTCCAAGGGAAGAAGCCGAGACTTCTTGTTGAGAACATGCTCCAAGCAGTTCCCCAAACCGAGTGAGCAGAACCCTAGGAAACCAGAGGCACATATCTGCCATAGTTTTAAACATAACCTAAACAGGTTAAACATGAAAAAGCTATAAAAAGGCGATAAATGAACGCAATTACAGCAGCAGAAAGTCTACAGTGTAAGATAAAAATCACAAAAGAAATTTCTATATCCATCCCATTAAAAACAAAATCTCTATCCAGAAAACAGTCTAAAATCACAAATACAGTGACAACAGTACATATTCAGGTTCAGCCTCCCTTGCCTAACAGTAGATTAAATGAAGCTTGCACATTTGAGAGGAGCAGATAGAAAGAAAACATTTGAGGGATCAAATGTGGGGTTTTTTTGTGAGGCAGTAAGCTAGAAGAGGATCTCCACCACCAGAGATCTCCACCAGAGATCTCCACCAGCAATCTACTGCACACAGACTCCCCAAACCTGCCCATCCTTTCATCGCACTCGAAAAGTCTTTAACAGCTTCTCATATAAATTATTTTGTGTGTGTGTGAAATTTCTTTAAACTATTCTTCTTCATTAATTTCAGTACTTTCTCTTAAATCAGGGATCTGTGCTTCTGATATGCTGAAAGATTGCTCTTTTTTAGACAAACTATTCTTTTCCCAAGAGAAGTCACCTAGATCCTCTCTGAGTTTAAAGGTCATAAATATCTGGAGTCTCTTTTCAGTTCCTTAACTTTCCTTCAGTTCCTTTCCCTTCCCAGCCTCACATGGCTAGTCCTGTAATACCACACAAAATCTTCTGTAGATGAAAATGTCTGTTTAAAATAAAAAACATTGAACGTTCCAAAGTCTAACTTGTGAATTACTCAATAAACTTCAGAGCCTCAATCTACAAAAAGGCTTAGCTACCTGGTTACCGCTTTAGGCAGCTAAGTCCATGTGACATTGACGTCTCTCAAATTCTCATGGCCATGTCCAGCCCCCAGGTAGAGGCAAGCATCCTTATCACACCCCAGCTTCATAACGAAACAAAAATTGAGCATGTTCTGCTCCTTCAGCCCTTATGTCTAGTTTAAATGGGTACCCACCCAGTATGGATAATTAGGAGACCAGGATGAACGTGGGAGCTAGAGAGCACATCTGCCCTGCTCCAGAGAATAAATATTGCCTAAGAAACTGCTGGTGCAATCCCTAACTACTTCCAAATAAATCTTCCCTGTAGCACATCACTTGAGATTCAAAGAAGAGCTGAACGTGCTTGTTGGCCTTATCTCTGTATCAGCACAGCAGGTTGGGAAGAAGGAAAAGGGAAGAGGAAAAAGAGAAGATCCACTGGACCTCTGCTTTCAGCATCTTCCTCTGGGGTGCCAAAATCATGAATGGTGGCTGCGATAGAGTTGGCTCTACCCCCCAGCTTGGGAGACTTGCAGCCACCTCATGCCTTGTGATGGCATGAAAGGATGTCATGAAATGTGCGATGTGGGGCTTTACGGTTTGTATTGTGGAAAAAGCCTGCAATTTTTGTGGGAAACAGTAAGTGCTCGGAGAAATTGAAGGAAGGTGTTCTGCATCTCCTCTAGTTTTAAATAATCTATCAATTGATATTTAAAAATGAAGGTACCTCTGATAGTGGTGAAGTTGGTAATTTGGAGGATTAGAGCTTTGCCACAAATGTGCCGGTGTTTTGTTTTGGGTGGCCAGTATGCAGATATTTTAACAAATAATCTATGAGCTGTTGCCAAAGTAGAACCCTGGGCAACTACTGCTTCACTACAAGTACTGTACTACTCAGGAGTAATTTTCAGTACAGGACTCTGAGCTAGGGCAATTCCAGACAATCAAAGACATCCGTGCAAGCCTAACATAATTCCCTGGTACCCAAATCAGTGACACTAAGGGCTGAGAAGAGCTCTGTAGGCCCAAGACTTTTTTCACCTTCTTCTACTGATGAACCACCAGAAACTGCATTTTTTGTCAATTATATTAACACAATTGTGAAAACAGAATTTTACACTTACTAAATAATAATGCTTCTGCTGTTTCTAGAAAGCTACGTCCACTACACCTTTCATTATCCACTGTCTCATTCAAACCCTATTCTCTTCTTTAAAAGCCTCCATTGCTTCATGTGGTCAGCCTTCTGTTGCTGGCTATATCCCAAATTGCAGCTGGTGGTCACCCTTCCAAGGCACAGATTTCCAGCTCCACAGTCCTAACAGTATTTTGTATTGCCTCCTGCGTACACATATTGTGCTCAGAGCTCTTCTCAGAAAGCAGGCAGAACTTGGCGCTGGCAACCCTAAGGGGAATTGACAGGTAGATAAGTATCCAAATTTCTTTTGTAATATAAATACAGACTTGGGAGTTGCAAAAGTTAAATTTGACTCATAGATCCTATAATGATTCATTGTGCTAAGGTATTTACCGCTAAATACTTCATTTAATCACAGTGAGTAAGTTTCTACATGATTGTAAGCTCCTACAGTGAGTCTAATTCCCATTGCCACATTTTTCAAACGCCCAAGAATGTTACTATTACACTAGAGCTAGAGATTACCTTTCCACCACTTCTTGACCTCTGTCATGTGCTCACACATTCTCTACTCTGGTGAGAGCTAGCAATTCCACCAGCTCCAGTTCTATACAGATTTTCTTTCCACCACATAAACCACATGTTCAGCAGCACAGAGTAAAAAGTCCTATGCTTTTAACACGTTACTGCTTGCCACTGCAGTAATATTGGACAAAAACAACAGTAAAAATGTGTTTGATAGCATCCACATTTCGATTATCTGAGACTCCAGAGCAATACCTGAAGCTTATTATACCAATAATGTGAATTTTGTTTTTAATTTATACATAACTGATAGGCTAGAACCTAATTTTCAGGGGAAAAAAAATAGAATAATTTTATATTAAATCATTTTTACTTCTCACTTTAATTAAACCATTCTTTTTAGAAGTATGTGGATCTCTAATTAGAAATTAATTATGTCTCATTATTTTTACTCAAGGTTTCTATTAGAACAACATGGAAATGACCTGTTGCAATGTATAAGCCTGAGCACATCAATGAGCAGGACAGGGGAAGTTTGAGGAAGAACCTTTAGCACAGGTGAGAAATTCCATTGTCTGGAAGGACCTGAAGAAGAGGAACTGACCCCTCCTCACTCTTACAGAAAATAATTAAGTCTCTCCAAAAAGGAAGAACAGGTAGCAAAGTGAGAGAGGAGAAAATTAAGAAGAAACAGAAACGGGAAACGTTTTAGCAAGAAAAAGAGGAAGGAAAGTAACCAGGTGCCAGAACAGTAATAAAAATCTCACCCTGTAACTGGGTGAGAATTGCAAAGATTAAATAGAGGGCGAAACAGAAAAATCTGTCCTGTGTCCTCACTGTGAACAGGAGGACAAATAATTTTTTTCACTTCCTCTTGCAACAGCTTTTATTTTCTTGAACTGTTAAGGTCTCCTTCACTTTTCTTTAGTCTAAACAATCCAAGTGTTTCCTGTCTTCCTGTGTACATAATTATTTCTGCTGTCTTCTGTAGTCTCTCCAAGCAGTCCATACTTTTTTTAAATGTGAGATTGCCAAAACCACTTGCAACACAAGTTCTTTGTTCTTTCCCCAAAAGACAGCTCCTACCCTAGAAATGATTCACACCTCTGACCTACTAAGTCTTGAAGAAAATGTAAAGGTGAGATTAGGTTCAACATGTTCACTCTGGTACACAAACATTGGATCCATTTTGCTGAGCATTACGTGGACAAATATATTTGCATTTCCTTGTCGTATGCCCTGCCTTTTGCCTTTGAGAGTAGATGACAGGAAAGGACAGCCAAAGGACATGTGCAGGGAAAAGGGGGTTGAAATCTCCTCTTCTGTTCAACACTTTCCCTCCCATTTTCTCTAGACTTGCTCACGGCTTTTCTCCGAAAGATTCATTAAAACCAGAATGTAGTTCAGTAATTAGTTAAGAGCTTTCCTCACATTATATGCCAAGTATTAGTATTTCATACAACAAAAATTTTTGTCTACTTATTTAGACCTTATGGTTCCTGACCACTGAAGTTTTTCACAGAAGTAGACTAAAACATTATTGAAACCCTGTAAACTTAATCCATTTTGTGTTGTACTGAAGATTAACTGTATTACATTTTAATCACAGCAAGGAAATGCATGTAAAATTAGAGTCTGAAAAAGAGAGGCTTAAAACGCTCTCATATTCTTATCGCTGCTTTAAAATATGTATCATCAGGAGACTGCATCCTACCACCTTCAGCACCTCACGTGTGCCATCTTCCAACCAGTCAGTCCAGATTCTTTACGGATCATTTTGCTTAGCTGTACAGTGGGATTACATTTCCCAGCCAGTTTCAAAGGGCACTTGAGATAGAGAGGTTAAAGTAAGTGCTTGGTACAAATAGAATAAAGAAAAGTATCTACCACAGCCCTAATGAAAAAAGGGAAAGCAAAGACATGCCAGTCTGAAGCCCATGTTTCACACGCATATGCTTCTCTGTGAAACTCTTCCAACTATTTCTAAGGACACACACGTAGTCCTTATGCATAAGACGTGCTGACATGCAAAAGCTTGTACTCAAATCAACACAACTGAGTTCATACAAGCCCAAAGGTAGTTTTCAATGATTAGAGAAGTTGCTAAGATATTAAGGCTACAAAAATAAAGGGTTTTTTCATTCTTTTCAAAGTCTTCCTAAATTGTAAGACAAAAAAATTCAGCTTTTAATAAGTACTACAAAGCATGTGATGGATACATTAAGAAAACCAAGAAAACCCGAAGTCATTTAATTCAGATTTTGAGTTACTATTCCTGTCCAACTATTGCAGAAAAATTCTCTCCCTATACTGGTACCCAATCAGGATAATGATAGCCTATGCTTTCCATTCAAGTTATACTAGGGGATATATAGACTGATTCTGCACCTCTATTTCATATTCCTTTTTTTTTCTTTTTTTGAGAAAACTTTGTATTTTCTGAATGGTTTATCACAATAATAGTTATCATTAACTGAAAAAATACATGGTATTAGCTATGAAAAACGTGGTTTTGCTCTCAGTTGAATAGTTTGGATTCTGTATATGTCTTTGAACACAGCAATGTTACAGGATTTTTGATCAGCTCTTTGCAGAATTTTGCAAATTGTAACTTGCGTGAAAAGACCCTCATCTACATGGTTTCACTGAGGCCCAAGGATCTGCCCTCACTACTCCAGGTAACACACAAGGGCTATAAAGCATCTTCCTATGCATGCCAGATACAAATAGTTATTAGGAAAACTGATGAGCTGAGCAATTTCAGCACAAGGGAAAAAGGAACCAGACCATACCCAATCTGAAAAGTAAATCATTAACACAAGCACTTTCTGTGGGTGAGCATTTCTTTCTGTGACTAGCTGAATTCTGATTCTTAAAATCAACACAGCAGAACAGAGGGTGTTGTGCTAATGACTCTGTTTACTTATATTATAATCATACTTATTCACATATGATTAATGACTAAGTATACAGTGAATCTATAAAACTCGAGGACGTTCAGTACCAAGCAGTGTTCCTGCTTCATTGTTACCTTGGAGCTTAATGTACTTGGTATTGGTTTGATTGGATGGTTTCTCTCAATTGTCCAAAACAGAATAAGAGTTAACTATAACAATTTAGTTTCCTGAACTGGTAGTTTTATTCTAGGAAAGCTACTATTTTCATCTCAACAGAACTTGAAGACTTGTATCAAAAATGTACTGTGGAGATTATGTGAGTATAATGATCTGTTCTCTGAAATCTTTCAAAACTTGTCATTGCTCTTGAGTTGTCATCACACATGTTGGGACCCATTTCTCTTCACTGGTAGAAATGAATCTCAGGTGAAGTTAATTTATTTGCAATTTGGGTCTAATTCTGGTGTTACTGACAGTATATATGAAGTGTCTGAAATGAAGATTAAAATATAAAGAATTATTGGTTTCTGTCTCATAATTTTAGACCTTTCAAGACAAAATAATTTGTCTTTGATCTCTTTGTGAGACTCTGTTTGTGGGTTTTCTATACTTGCACTTAGCTGTTACACAAGACACGAAATTGCATACTATCGCCTAATTGTATTAAAAATAAAAATGTGAGTTGCTCAGAAGATACTGATTCATAGCACTATTTTGGTGAGTTTATATTTACACAAGACAGTCTGTAACTGCATAAAGTAAATGAATAGCTATATCATTGCTAAACATTTGGTCCTGTTCACAATGTGAAAAATATTTTAAAGCAAAGAAATGCTACCTCTATAAGGGCCATAACACAGGAAAAGAAATCAAATATTGTTCCCCATCAATAAAATGTAGCAATGTATTAAATGGTACTCTCCAAGAAAATAAGAGTTCATACTGCAATTTTAAATCTCCATTCTGAAAGCTAGTATAGTTATTATTCCATGACAGCAAAATATGAAATTGCTTTCTGCATCTGGCATACTGATACTTATGTTCACTAAGGATTTTCATATTCTTTTAATTATTATTAATAGGAATAATGACTCATTCCTCTGAAATGTTTTTTGCATGTGCATTCCTAATGTATCTACAGATCCATATAGAAATTTCTAAAGGATGAACATTTTTTTCCTTACTGATTTGAAAGCACAATTGCACTAATTATTCCAATCTCATCAATAATTTTCTTTCCTATAAAATTATATTGCATATATTTGTTTTTCTAAAGTAACAGGTATTGAATGGGTTTTACTAATGTGTTTGGGTTTCTGCAATTTGGGACCTTGCATTCTTTACTAGACCAGTTAAGAACTGAAAAGGGGTTTTCTTCTTTGTTTCTTATTTTCTCTTTCAATTACTCTGTTATTAATCTATTCCTGACAATTAAAGGAAGACGGGAAGAATAACTCCATCTGACAAAGCTAGTAGATCCATTTCAGTTGGAGAAGGAAGTTCAGTTTCTTTTCTTCTACTGATTTATTGAGATCAATTGTATTTAAATAATTGACACCACATCTGCATATAGTATGTTGCCTGATATTAACAGTAGTATATTATAAAATAGCTTATAGAAGAAATTATTTTGCTTTAAGTCATTAAAATTGGTAATTTATTTTTAATAATTTTGCAATACTTTGATAGTATTATCAAAAAATATAACAAATTACACATTAATTCTTAACTGTGGGAGATGTTTACAGCAGCTATTTTAGGCTTAATTTAATGTAATCATTCTGCATTAGTCAGCCTTTAGGACTCCATGAGCAGAGAGGGAACTTACGATCCTAATTTTGATCCTCTGAATTGCACCAAAATACTCAAAAATAAATGGTGTCAATACCATGTCTCTATTCCCTCTGCTTCTAAACATATAAAGACACATGGATTACCCCTTTTCTTTCGTAATCACAGAAGAGAGCAGAGAAGCAACTGTAGACAATGAGGTGCACATCGGTCTCAGGGAAGACATCAAAACCTGATTACAGGCTTTCTCTGAAAAGTATTGTGATGGATTCTCAGGCTGGGTAAACTTTTATTCTTTATTCCCATTTCCATGTCTTGTGGGATGGGAAGGGAGTGAAATTAGTGGTTTATATGAACTAGCTCACTGGACCTAACCAGTGGAGCAGACTTCGCTGCTGAGGCATCCAGACAGAATGGGGATATGTAGTGCGCAGCCCACGCAAATGTTCTCCCCTCAATGTCTGCTGGTTCCTCAAGATAAAGTCAGTCATGGAACAGTGGCAGTTTTCTCAGATGAAACTCAGCAGCAAAACAGCAGAAAAATCGCTTTTTCTAGCAAATCATAAGCAAGAAAGCAGGGCTTACACAGTACTGAGTGGTGAGGCTGTCATTAATTTCTTGTCTACTCTTCTTAAACACAACCTTGCATTGAGAACAAGTCTTAAAAGCACACTTTAGACCTAAAGATATTTTTTCAAGGAACCCCAAAACATTAATATACCGTTAATTCAGAAGTGTAAGAAAGATGAAAAAACCAACTGGAAGTATTACTCTCAAAATTTACCTGTTTCTTTAAGATTCTCTCCTTTATATTTCATGTTACACATATTAGTAATTACATATGGTTTATGTGAACAACTGGATAGGATAGAGTCCCCCAAGATCAAGAATGAGATGTACAAAATGTTAACAGCAGCAGTTCTCCCAGATTCTGCAATGCAGGGCGACATCATTACCAGAGATTACATACAGAAAATGGCTCCCCACAGTACCACAGAGGTAAAACTACCAGAAATTAGGTAAGATGACATCTGTGACCTCTCCAAAATAGATATACAGAGAAACATGGCAAGCTTTGGAAAAAGAATTTTCTATGTTTAAAAGTACCTCTTCCATTACTGTATCATATATTATTCAAATGAAGTGTAACACATACAATAAACTCACAGTAAATCAAAATACTCATGAAATTTTTATTTAATAAAGTTGCACACAAAGGATATCTTTACAAAAGTATAGCTAGCTTATAGCACGTAGTTAGCTAATAAAGCAAGCATTTTATTTTAGCAGAGATTCGCTATGGGAAACACTCAGACTATGGAGTCTGACTTTGATTGTTTGTTATCAGCAGAATGACTTACTAAACAAATATTATTAGAAGGTTGTTCATACTTTAGATTGCTTTTTCCATCACAAGACTGAACTGCCTGAACTTTACACATCATAATTTGATAAAAGCAGCTTCAGCTTTTACTGATACTTTTGTTGAACTGCTTATGGCTTTGGTCAGGAAAAGCTGTAACTACCTTGCTCTCACACAGAAGGAAGATAGAGTGCAAGTATCATTTTTCAGACTTATTACAAATTTTACAGTCCCTTTCCAATCTCTTTTGTTGTTTTGATTCATTCCACTAACACCACACAAACCTGTTCTGTCTGCACAGCTGTTCTGAAATCAGTTCCTTTCAAAAGAGTTAAATATACACGTGCAAACACACAGAGACATGTATAAAGTGCCCACCTGGACCACCTCGGTGGAAACCGATCTGTTTTTGTAGATGAGGGTACCTTGATGTCAGAAAGAGAATTAAAATCCTTAAAGTCAAAAATTGCTGAATCACCTCTGTTTACCTTACTTTTAGGTGCTTGGATACTTTGTGGGAAAAAAGCAAAATACTGTTGATTTTATTCCTTCTGAATAATAGATACCCTTTTCGTTAGGATGCCACAGAAGAAAGTATGAAACCCATTTTTCCATGCTCACATACAGCATCTGGTCTAAACTAACGCATAAAAAGGCCAAATTGCTCTCAGAAATAACTTTCCTCAGCTGCTCTTTGAAGGCAGTTTCTCTCTAATGCAGAAAGCCCTGCCATGCTGAATACCATGCTTGCAAAGAGTGCTCCAGCAAAATGGTGCATATGTGATGAGGGATGCTAGAATCCAGATATCAAAATTAAAACATCTTTTAATTTATGGAATTCTTCATGTTCTTTCAGTGATCATAGCAGGCATTTCCACCCTGGTTTCTTCAGAAAAGTTGGCTGTACTTCTGTGTAATTGTTCATCCTACCTGTAACTTTGAACATGATAGTGAATTTCTATCATATTTGGCAGAGGAACGGCAATCTTTTTGAAAGTTTTGTGAAAGCACTGCTCAATGGAGGTGAAGGAAACAAATTCTTTTTCCAGTTAAAAAACCACAACAGTTTAAACTCAACAGTCATTTATTCTATTGGCCTAGCGTTAGCCAATGCATACTTTGGACTCAGTCACAGGACAAACCATCTTTTACCTAGCCAGTGGTTGACTTGGAAAGGACCTGATGGATTGTGAATGTAGGTAGAGATTCAAGGAACAAGGAAGGGAAATCAACTGCTGTTGTTGTGGCTGGAGGAAGTAAGTAGGAATACAGAGTCAAAATAAGAAGGACCTGGGGGTGATGATTGATGAGAAGCTCGACATGAGCAAGCAGTGTGCGATCGCAGCCCAGAAGGCCAACCGTATCCTGGGCTGCATCAAAAGAAGTGTGGCCAGCAGGTCAAGGGAGGTGATTCTGCCCCTCTACTCCGCTCTCGTGAGACCCCACCTGGAGTACTGCATCCAGCTGTGGAGTCCCCAACATAAGAAGGACATGGACCTGCTGAAGCGTGTCCAGAGGAGAGCCACGAGGATGATCAGAGGGCTGGAGCACCTCTCCTATGAGGAGAGGCTGAGAGAGTTGGGGCTGTTCAGCCTGGAGAAGAGAAGGCTCCGGGGAGATCTTATTGCGGCCTTCCAGTACCTAAAGGGGGCCTACAGGAGAGCTGGGGAAGGACTTTTTACACGGGCATGTAGTGATAGGACGAGGGGGAACGGCTTTAAGCTGGAAGAGGGCAGGTTTAGATTAAACATTAGGAAGAAGTTTTTCACTTTAAGGGTGGTGAGGCACTGGAACAGGTTGCCCAGAGAGGTTGTTGAAGCCCCATCCCTGGAGGTGTTCAAGGCCAGGCTGGACGTGGCCTTGGGCAACCTGGTCTAGTGAGAGGTATCCCTGCCTGTGGCAGGGGGTTTGGAACTCGATGATCTTCAAGGTCCCTTCCAACCTAAACCATTCTATGATTCTATAATCTGAAAGAAACTAGTTTTTACTAGCTGCAGTGGTCACAGAACAACTTGTATCACAAAACAATGTATTTCAAAACAATACATTGTCCTAATATGCACAAAATCCACATTCTTGCACCCAAAATGAGTAACTAAATGTGACATTGTTTGGCCAGCAAAACACCTATGTATGCACTTGTGAGGATGGGTATTTTTGAGTGAAGACAACTTGAAGGAAAACTTTAGGGTTACTGTGTCCTGTCCACTGTACCTAATGAATGTATCTAAATATATGCAAATCTGGGAAGAGCCACAGAAGAATGCGTGAGTTTTCACAAGGTTCATTATGACAATTGTGGGAACATGCACTGTATTAGTAAGGAGGATACTGCAAGGATATCTGCGTAAGAGAGGAGTTAGGAGATTATTTAAGTTTAACCATCATCTTGTGTAAAACAAAGCTTTGCTGACTTTGACAAAGTTATGTACATTTACACCAACTGAGGACCTATCCCATATTTCTTCTGTATGTTTTTTAGATCACTACTTCATTAAGGCAACAGTTAGACACTCCCTCCCCCCCCCCCCTTTTTTTTTTAATGAATGACTCTACCATGAAAGAACTGAATAATGAACTGTCTGTACTAACTCTGATGTGGTTCCAGATGCTTACAAGTTCAGCTCTGCTGTTTCAATGTATGCTAACGTCCCTTTGGAAAGGTGTAACTACATTCAGATACTGGTGAAATAGTGAACACCTTACCTGCTATAGGATCTTCCCTAGATTATTATAAATAAAACCAATTTAGGGAAGGAATCTTTTTAATATGATTGATTTATGACTGGTAAAGACACACTAGCTTGCTGTAGCTTCCATACAGACATTATAGTTAGGCTTACTTAATATCTATAAAAAACAACTTTATTTTCTGTGTAAGTATCAAAGTCTATCACTCCTAATAGTCAAATCTCTTAGGCTCCACACTCATTATACCTTTGCTAGTTTTCCATTTTGGGAAATGAAAATGCATAAATAAATTGCACGTGAAGTTCATAGTGGTTTTATACTGACAATGTACACAATTCTTACCAGCACGATAACTCAAATGGTCACATTATGTATAGTGGACACCAGTGAACACTCATCATCAATTTGATGATCATCATCAAATGTCAAGTCTTGTGCCTGATCCTGCAAAAAGTTCAGAATTCTTCAAAGTACATAACTGGAATTGGTGTGCACCCTACAGGATTGACCCTCAGAGCATAATGCAAGTTTCTTTATCACTCAATCCCATGTCACTGAGAACAATGGGTGTTTGATAATGCTTACTTATTTTTTAAATGCTATTGGAGAAATTCCTGTTAATTTTGGCTTTGACAAAAATTATACAATTATTAGATTGAATGGAGGGTTGGTAGGTCATCTATACCAGCCTTCTTATCAAAACAGAGTCAATACTCAATTCAGACCAAGGTAGTTAGAGATCTGCCCAGTTCAGTTTCTAAAACCTCTGAGGATGGAGACTCCACAATCTCTTCAGACAACTTCTCCTACTGCTTAGTTATCCTCACAGTAAAAAATGTCTTCTTCACATCCAGCCAGAACATTCCCTGCTTTGTTTTATGACTGTTGCCTTTCACTCCTCATGCACGTCAGTAAAGAGCCTGGCTCCATGTTCTTCATGCTCTTCCCATAGGTACTGTAGAGGAGCTGTTGGGTCCCCCCAAAGCTGTTTCTTCTCCAGGCTAAGTCCAACTCTCGCAGCTTCTCCAGCCTTGCAGACCCTCCACAGTCCATCAACAAGCTCTCCTTGCTTTCATCAGCAAGGTATAAGACAGTCTTGCTTACTAAGGGCACAGCCCAAAGCTCCCTGAAATCAATAAAAAGACCTCCATTGACACTAACCATGAGATTTGGATAAAGTCCTAGTACTACAAATGTTAAGTGATCCAAAAATGTCCCTGCTCTTCTCAACTTTCAAAAAGATTTCTGTTACTTCTGAATCATAGTTTTCTTTTACTTGTCTGGGTGAGCTGGAGAGTATTGTATTTAGAGAAATGATATTCAGTGAATGTACCCCTAACTATCCCTCTGACATCACCAAGACAACCACAACACAACTCTCACTGCTGTGGATTTAGCTTTGCCATGAAGTGTAATTTCTGCTCACAGTAAACAGCAACATATTGTTCATTTTACCTGTGAAATTCAGGATCACAAAGCTGATGTGAGCTTGAGTCTTAGATATTTTATTCACACCCTCACCTCCATGGCTGACCATCTTCCTCACTTCAGCAATTTTGTATTTCAGCATCTATGTCAATCAGTTACTTTGTACTCCAGTGAACCTCTGAATCACTTTTATTTGAAGAAGGCAGACACAGCATACTTGGTTTTAGTCTGGAGAGAGAATACTGCCTAGAATTTCAGTATTAAGTATACAGTAGCTGGTTATAGATAAATAATTAAAATGGGACTTTCCTACAGAGAAAAACTCAGATATATTAAACCCAGGGTCAGAGAAAGCAATAAGGGCCTGGTCTGCCTGCCTTCCAGAAAATTGAAATAGTCCCTGACTCTTTAATATAAGATGGTGTCGGTTTTAAAATAGCTTAATGATTAAGGAGGAGAATGGGGGTATTTTAGTAGATTTCATCTTTTAAAGAGTTTCACTGATAAAGCCAATCTCAGCAGACTAAAGCTGAATTAACACTCAGAGTTCTGACCAGGAAAGTTTAACTTTAAGAGAGTCTGCTTTTTACAAATCAAAGAAACTTATTCAGTCTGTAGATGAAAGGCTAGAATTTAATTTTTAACATCATAAATTATAACCTAGAAGTGCTGAACTACAATTAAACAATAATGACTTTAATTGTCAAACGATTTCTTAAGAAAGGGAAAGATGATGTCAATGCAATCGTAGTCTTCCCCTCCGCCCCGTAAGACACTGTTCTGCTGATTCTGTTCTCCTGAATTCTTTTGTCTTTATTCTATAGCAGTCTACTGCTCAAGCTGCATAACACGGTCTGTACTGATTTTTGTCACAGTTTACTACTGCATTTGTTGGGCACATCAGTAATTTTTTTTACGTTGTTCCTATCTAGGGTGCCCTCTGATAAAAGCATAGACTGCATTCTCCTCAACCCCCCCCTTTTTTTTTAAATGATCATCACAGTAATTCTTGATGCTCTGTCTCACAGCAGGTGCCACCTCATGTTTTCCATTTTGCAGTGGAAGCTGTAGTGATTCTGCAGGTTTTTATTCACTTTGATTTATGATGTGCTCTCTGGTCCTGTAAAATATTTTCAACTAATCTTCAGGAGGAGTTACTGTAATGTGATTGCTGCCTCAAAGCTGTTGGAATCTGATGATGGTACCAGTGCTATGGCCTTCCTAATAATTCATCCTGATCGATGGGGAGTTGTTGCTTGAATTACTCAGAACCCTGTTGGACATTTCATTCACTGGAGGGTGTTTAAAGGTTTATTTCTTCTCTATATAGGTAGCTTTTTTTCTTTGACGTAAATTTCACTTGATGTTCAGGATCTTCTGGTGGATATTTGGAAAAACTAAATGTATTTTTAAAAATAAACATTAAGTAAGAAAAAACTCAACACGGGAATGACTTAGCATCCCTGCAGTGACCACGTAAAGGCACGTGGAAGAAAAGTCATGAGATCATATTATTAATTTTCCTATGCTTTTCAGAGCTTAGGGGAGAAAAAGGGCATTGTGTAAGCAAAATAGAAACGGCCATAGACTCAAAACTGGCAATCCTGATGTCAGAGTCCAATATTCTCTCACCAGGTTCCTTCAGATATTCCACCCGTAGAGGCTGTAATCTATAATACCAAATTTACTTATTTGAAGATAAGTGATTTTACACAAGATTTTCAATCTAGCAGAGTAGTACAAAATGTACGGAAAGCACAATACAAACGTAATACTGATGAGGTCTGCATTACTGGTCTCTCTGATATGCTGTCACTATGCTGGACATCCCCAGTCACCAGGAAGGAATACATGGGTTGAAGCCAGGCCAAGCCCGTTGCTCTCTTCCAAATTATTTTAACAGGTTTTTAGTATTTATACTCTGTATTGGGCTGAGACATATTCACTCCCCTCATGCTGGTCTGGCTAACTCAGGGAGACATTCACACCCTTATAACGAACTCAGGTATAAACACACCACCAGTTCATCTGCTCAACTGTCGATAGCTGCTTGTCTAAAACAAAGGCCACCCTCGGTCCCCTTTGTGTTAAGATAAAAGCAGCTTTCTTTGCAACAGCTGTGGTCAGTCACATCCTGCATTATTCCCTGAGCTTCATGGGTACAGTGCCCTTGCCCTGCTCCTCTGATCCTTCTTCCATTATAGGGGTTTATTGGTCAGTCACAGCTGACTTCAGTGGATACGAATGAAGTGAAATAGCAGTACGTGTAACTACACTCAGGTGTTCAATCAACCTTAAAAATGCCCTGCTTCAAAACAGGGTAGTAGAAATTCTCTAACCAAACATAATGGAAAGGAACAACCTATTCCCATGTATTTGCCTGCTCCCTGATCAAAATTCAATCATCTGTTGTAATTTCATTCAGTTACCAAATGCCTCTACTGCTCCGCTCCCTCAGTTCGTGCAGTGATAAACGCTGCTGCATTTCCTATATATGCATTTCCTAGGCACATTTAGGCATGCAAACCCTGTATAATTTTGGGGGAAAACATGATTTTGCACCCTGGACCCTGGGTTCTGAAAGCAGAGCCCCAGCTTTCCCAAGGTGAGTGTTGTTTTGACTTCCTCATTTTCATGAGGAATGTCATGCAAAAAAACATCGTGACCACCGACGCTTCAAAAATATGACAACATTGAAACAAATCTTTGCCCAAAAAACCCGCCTGCCACAACCTCCAGGTTTATCTCTCAGTACAGGAGACTATTGTAAGCATTCAGTCTTGCTCAACAACTTAAAACTACACCGCCTCTTTCATGCTTTCACTCTCCCCATAAGACTACATCAAAGGGCATTAGAGCAGGCACTTGCTCAGAAAAGCAACCTCTTGGATTTCTGCATTGCTTTTGAAGCAAGTGTTTTCCTTCTCACCTGCTGTGTAGCATCTTGTCACCACAAAACAGTAGTGCCACCTGCCATCACGGCACTAAGGCCCTGTCCTCTGTGACAGGTGTATGGATTGTCCACATGGGATTTACTTTAGACAGGCACAAGACAGCACTGCAGCATCCAAGAATCAATCCCTGTCTCCACTCAACTATCTACCAATAAATTTCCTTGGCTTTGCCTTCCACAGTAAATATCACACAGCACTCTCAAATTATTTGCTGCTCTATAAAAAAAAGGCTACAACACACGGCAAGTGGTAGGCTATCGCTGTGTTATCACACTGAATTCAGACCCAAAATTACCAAAGTTCAGTTCTAAAGGTTTGGCCCGGACCTGCTTGTGCCCTTATTTCAAAAATTCAATTAAAACAGGTGGAATAAGTTTAATAAGTAATAAACTCCTGAGAATTTTGAAATTAACTGCATAAAGTGAACCACGAATGCTTCTGCAGGCTTGTCAAAGGCTGAAACAGAGAAAGTGGTTACAGGATAAAACTGACATAGGTTGTGAGGGGATAAATCTTCCTTAAGGTTAGACTGTGTAAACACTGCAAAGTAGCAAAGTACTTTCTTCAAGGTACACAAGATGGCAACAATAACTCTGCGTGCTATGCCAGCAGTAAGACATCACTAGTTATGTAGAAATTCCTTTCGAGGATCCTGACAGCATGTACGCTGTAAATCTTAGATCTCAGTTCAGAGAACTCTTATATATTAGCAATGCTGAATTTGCTGAGAAACCACTCTGAAAATCCAAATATGAGATACACTGAAAATCCTCATCAAAAATAACACTCTGGGACAAATGTCTTTTGTGGGATGGAAGATGAAGCCAAGTGCAATGTGTACACTATAAGAAAATTATAATTAAATTTTATTTTGTTTAAAAACAAACAAAAGGGTGAGAGTTCTTTCCCACAAAGGACGTGTATTAAAAAAAAAAAAAGTTGTATTTTATTGTGTCTTCTTTACCTGAACCTTCATATTTAATTTGGTTCTAATTAAGAGCATTGTGTTTTAAATTAGATCCTGGGTAGAAGACAGGTGTTTACTAGATCAAGTTTAATCTACTGATGGTGTTTCAAATAATGTGGCAGTGAACACTCAGCTCTGCTGAACAAGGGGAGAATTAAGCACATTCAAAAATCCTTTATTTTGCCTGAAAGATACATTACAAGGGCTGTGCTGAGTTTTTTGGTCCAAAATTTACAAGCCTGCAAGTATGTATATTCAAATACGTTTTTTCTATGATCAATCCCTTCCTTATATTTTTGCAAATATGCCTTCACGCAAAGCCCTTTTTTTGGTTTTGACTGTTTCATGAATAAAGATATCTATTCAGAAATTATTAATGCTTGCCTCTATTCTGACTGAGAGGTGGTATTTACTTCAAAAACCACTTTTACTCATTTTTCATTCCAAGGACTATGCAGGAATCCACCCTTAAAGCATTCACTAAGTTAGTCACTTATTTCTGATTTTAGTGCAATTTTCATAAATGCCAAAAAGATCAGTGACTTAGTGGTTCATTTTGTGACACCACAAACCTGAATGTGTGAAAGGATAAACTTTGAGATAACTGATCTTTAGGAGTATTGAACCTGTTCAAAGCTGACACAGAGCTGAAGAGCCAGCACCAGTATTTTAAATTGGATTTGAATAAATGCACACAGGTCCCACATTTCCTCCCCCCACCGCTGCCACCCTTCTGACCAGCGAGGGCTGTGACAGGTCCAGAGAGCACTTGAACTCAATGCCAGATATGCTTATGCTTTCTAGCTTTGGTTTAAAGTGTGGGCTCAAAGTCTTGAATCTCGTATCCGTTACTGCCATCCATTTGCATCCTACTATTCTTTATTATTATTCCCATCAAAATGTTTCTGTTTGGCAACCCTAACATAATATTTGATGATGTGTTGATTTTGGATTTGCTTTGTTTTGCCTCTCAAGATTGATGAGCTTTTTTATGTCTCAGATATTTTGGGAAGCATGAATTACAGAGCCAGAAAGCTAAAATTCATTTTTTTCCTAACTCATAGCATATACCAATATATGTTTTTGACTCTGCATTCTAACAGTGTCTTCTAGCACTTCTTTCATAGTGATTTTGTTTATTAGTAAGCTTTGGGGTGGTTTGTCCAGCTGACCAGCCACAGAGCTCAAGCCTTCCTGTCTCCTGAGCAGCAGAGAATGACAATTGACCTCAGGCCAGCGTTATTTGACATGCTAGCAAGGGTGCCGGGAAATGGAGCCTCATGTACCATTGGCCAAACAGCACCCAAACCCCACAGTGCTGCAAATGGCACATGCCTAGGAAACTTCTGGTGAACAACATTTGAAGAAGTATGTGTACTGTCAGTAACTTGGATGTCATGAGGATATAAACTCTAAATTTCTGAGGCTAATATCTGCAGAGCCCTACCCTAGAGATACGTTAAGTGACAAGTGAGGCCCAGGGTACACAGACAATTCCCACACTGACAAAGGAACATAGGATGGAGCATATCTTAAGGATGAGTCGGCAATTCATTTTACATACAACAACGTATATCAACCTACAAAAATTGGCATGGTCTCATTGTCTTCTCTACAGCCCGTATTTATCTCCATATCTCCAAAAGATTTTTTTTGTCATTATTTTCCTGATTGTTTTAATGAGTAAAAAGGAACTATGTATTTTATGTTCAGCTGTAAAAGTAGGACCTTGTATTTAAATGATGAACAAACTGCAGAAAGATATTTGTCTACTGGCGAGTACTTTCTTTTTCATGTACAGGCATGTTGCCCTATTAATACTTTTTAAAGTAACTCCTCTAAAAATCTTAAATTGCTGACCATACATTCTTTTCCTCACTTAGCTGCTGGCAATTTGTTGCCCCTACCTTTTCTTGGTGGTTCTAAAGAAATGATCAAACATATCAAGAAATTATGTCTTCCTTCTCGTCTAAAATATGCGCTTCTTGCTTGGTGCTTTTTAATTCTTTTGCTAAAATTGCAAGTCAGCGAAGCATGATTAGCAGCCATATACAAAATCTGTATGTGTATGTCATTATTACTGAAGGCACAACAAATAAAAGGCTTTCAAGTGTATGTAAAGCAAGCAAACAAACATACAAACAAATTAATTAGTGTAATCAGTATAACTCCTGATCTAGGAGGTATTCATAAAAGTATCCCATTTGTATTTATAAAATATATCCCATTTTTCCTTGAAATATATATTTCAAATTAACAGTTTCATTTGAATCAGATATATTGACTGAGACCAGGAATCATCATAAAAGATAACCTTTATACTTCGTATGTCTGGAAAAGCAGGTAGAATCCTCAGAGGAACTAAACGGGTTAACCAGCGGACAGAGCAAAGTTGCTTTCACCCTCAGTTATTTTCTTCTGTATACATATGGGTCTGTGATCCTATTAGAATGAGTATATCAGTTCTGTTTATTATTCACAGATTTCTTTAAAAGAATAAGAAAAAATACATGAAATAAAGTATCAGTGAGAATGAACTGACAGTAATTGAATCAGTTACAAAGCAAGTAGAAAAATGATGTTGCCTTCTACATGGCATATCAGAAAGCTATCATCTCACACTTAGCAGTAACATCATTTCTTTAAAAAATCACTAGGTTTGTAAGCAACCTATGTATCTCATTCATCATTTTCTCACCAGTCCTTTCAAATTAGAAATACCATGAGAAATAGATATTGAAGACTGTCAGGGATATCATGGATTAACTTTGAAAGAGAAAATCATATTTTCAGAAAAAGGTTGGGAGACAGACTCAAAAATGGTTTAGTGTGGAAAAAGATTAATTAGTATTTATTTTTTTTCAGGCCTAACTCATGCTAGGGGCAACTTTCTCAGATATGGTCTGTCTTCCTAGGGCTTACTGCAAGCTTAAGTTCTGTTTCATAAATTAAAAACTTTGCATCCTGTTCTGCATGAAGGAAAGACAACTTAATGTTATGATTGCTGGTTTTCAACAGCATTATATATGCAGTGTTATAGACGTAAACCACCTCAATTAAAGGCTGCTTTCTCCTTTAGCAGATACAAGGAACGATTTTTCCCGCTCCGAATTTTAACCCTGTTATGGATGCCCAGTTGCTAGGAGGAGCCCTACAGGGAATTGGTGAGTATCTTGACTGATTGTAACCCATCTTTTTTTTTTTTTTAAGAAAGCTCTCATAAAATAACAAGCATTAGGCAAAATAAACACTCATAAAATTAAAAGTGTCACCATATATCTGTTGATTCTTCAAAGTATCACAGTAAGACACACTGGTGATGTCCAAATAGATCATGTATTTGCACTTAAAGGAACTAAGAGGTGATTAAGATTAATCTGAAATCTATACCAGCATTTATAGTAATGAATGCTTTCTTTGAGAAAATAATTAAAAGAAAACAGAATTCTGTGTTATGTCACTAAAGTGAAGGCCAACAAAGGAAAGGTTTTTAATTGTAACTTCAACAATTATCTGTTACCAGGGACCACTAAGTCTTTCAATAAGTTATCAAGAAATAAAAATTAAAGGAGTAGAAAGTTTAAAGAATTTGTTATCTTTCACTCAGGAGAAATTTTTGCTTGCGTTTTTCTCCATTCAGATTTTTGTGTTTTCCTGTTGAACAGTCAGTATTGCTGAGGGTCAGAATATTGATTTAAATTTTTTTCTTTTTTTGCTATCTGAAACACTTTCCTCACATTAAAATTGTTTTCTGTATCAGAATTTTTGTACTCCTTGGGCGTTTCGCAAGGTTGTACAGCACCAAATCTTGCATTCTGTTTCGTTTTTTTTAATGGAAATGTGAAAACTCAGACTTAATGTCAAATGAACCACAATGAGTATTATTGATCAAGGGGAATCTGAAGTATCTGTTTGATTAAGTTGGCTACAGATTAAAAGTTTTAAGCATTTTTCTAAACTTCAAACAGTACTTTTAATGCAATGTTGCTAACATGACAATGCAGAGATGATTCTCTTCATTTAATACTTTAAATACACATGCATTATCCTTACTTTTAATTTACCTATCAAAGTACATGGAATAAAGTTCTGATTTCAAGGACAATTGGCAAAATAAAAAGTTCAGCTTCAGAGGAGTTTGTGTCCATAGCTTTACAGGCACTGACACTCTGACCCCAAATCTTGCACACAACATTCATTCTTGTGAGGAGGTTCAGTCACATATGTTGTCCCACTGATACCAGTGATATTACACAAATGAATAAAGTTATTTACGTTTTTAAATATTTCCTGAATCCTTAGTTTTTACTGTAGAAACTATATAAGCTGTACAGATTCCTAGTGATAATTACTTTTTGAAAAGTAAAAAGAAATCCTTATGCACAGTTTCAGTAATACTTCCATTTTGTGAGTTTTATGGAAATGAATCAGACTGATGTTAAATCGGTGTTTCGCTAAAAACCTGGTGCAATTGTGGCTAGATGATCCAGAAGAAAGAGAACTAAACCTGGTGTATAATAAGCAAATATAGACTTCTTCTGCCAACTTTAAAAAAAAAAAAATTCAATGTCCAACTACATTTGTGTCAAAATGCAACCTCTCAGTTATAGATTATATCATAAAATCTGCCTAACAAAGCTGTAATAGGTACAGAATGCATATCTGTAACATCTGCATATATGCCTACATAGCAATTGAGAGACTATACTCCATTCAGGTGCCAGCTGATCCCCATGCTTTCCAGCCTAGCTCATCTCTGCTGCAAGTGTGATAAAGTCAATTGATTTACACGTGGAGATACATTTACTCTGGAATGTCATTAAAATGCTCAGCCATCTGAAATTACCAAGCGCCAACTTTTGGGATGGAAAAAAAATTTAAAACGATAAAATAATTTTCAGAATACGTTAATCATAAGCAGTAAATACTGATTCATTATAGAAGTTTAGCAGTATGCTCTAGCCATCAAGCAAAAGATCATAGGTAACTTTCAACAAAATGCACTTCAAAATAGGTTAAAATATTATATTTTTTTTAAACTCATAACTTATTTTATATAGTTCCTCTAAAAATATGTCTTTCAGTTTTTCAACAAATGGTCTGACCATAATCTGTCATCCCCATGAAAGAGATCCCTTATCCTGAAATGACAATTTAATCAATATGAACAGGGCATACAAGTATGACTTCCCAGGCTCAGCCACAAATCCTGCTCATGTGCCTAGCTCTGAATAGATGAAAGCCTCTATCTGTTTTATTGATGCTTTCAAATGCATTGAGCTTGAGAGAGATGGTGACGCATCTGATAATAACAGACTACTTCACTTTTTGCTAGTATTACACCGGCAAGTGCAAGGTACATAAGCATGGTAAATATAACTGATGTTGGTAAATACAGGTGGGATATTAATCTGTTGATCTATTTTTTTCAAGAAATTAGGTTAATGTTCCTGAACAAAACATGAAAAATCACAAATATAAGTAAATAACACTTTGTTAATTTAGAGTCTGTGTCGTGTTTCCTTTACAGGTTGTGAAAAAGATGTGTTGATTGATATCCTAACACAGCGTTGCAATTCACAGCGGCTTATGATTGCCGAGGCGTACAGAGACATGTATGGCAGGGTACGACACAGCCATTTTGTACTTGCATTATTTCTGTCTCTCCTGTCTGCAGTGCGGTCGGTCAGCCCTTCTCTCAGGTCAGTCACTGGAACCAAACACCTGCCAGACAGCTAGCTGGCACCAACACATTGGCACACAACTTTGCTCATTTAACTATGGATACCTCTGACGGTTTCAAATTGTCATTTATATAGCAGTAGAAGTATGTCTGCCACACACAAAGTTAAAAATAAAGAGACATGGAAAGTTTCTTCTTCTGTAGTTTATTCTCCTCCTCTATTGACCAAACCAGAATTTCTGGAGAGACTTATTTCTTCCTCTATGTGCTTTTGGAGGTTTCTGCATTACTTGTTCCAAGTTTTTGGATTACCTCTTAAAATTGTGTTGTATTTGGATTGAAACACCAAAGAAAAACACCATACCAACAATTATAGGTAGCTGTATCTTACACACTGATTTATGTTCTTATCTCAAGCACTGACATTCTCAGACCTCATACCATGTAATCCCATCCATACCCTAAGCACAATACTCATCTGAGCTGCTTAATGTTAAATTTATGAATCTTTGAAAGGTGTTTCAAAAATTTTAAGACATAAAAAGCTAGCTTTTTTTTTCAAATGCATTTTATCCATATTTACTGTATATAACAAGGTATTTTTTGTTATATGAGTTCTCAAACATACACAGAGATAGATATCCTCATTCTATTTCCAGATCTACTATTGCTAACCAAATGACTTTGGGAAAGTTGCAACGCCTGCATTTTCCTCAGTTACCCCAGCTATATAAGGTCAAAAATAAGAGCAACACCTTTTGTAAAATCCCTGTGAAATCTGGTGATGAAAAGTGTTATATGAAACTAGATACTATTGGAAAGCTAAAGAAAAATGCTGTGATTAAATTGACCAGACATGCCCTTCCCCTAATAGAAGCCAGCCAAACATTTTAAACAAAATCCAGTTTTCTTCTTTTCCTGAAGCCTGAAAAAGTAATGGCTCACTGGAAAATGTCTTGAAGGTCAGTGTATGTTTGCCATTGAATCAATCAGTGTGAATGACAACAGTGAATTTGCAGAAATCCTACCACACAGCCATCAGCTTTAATTAGAGTTAACTAGAAATGGGTCATTCAAAAATTCCACATTAACTGCTGATGTGGTAGTCTCTTACACCACCAGCCTGTTAACCAGTAGAACAGTGTATTTTCTTCTTTGGGTAGCTGAGCAGTTTTCCAGAGACAGCCTATGTGCCACCAGTATACCAAAATACCCCAAAAACATTGACCTTCAACTATGCTGAAATGCCCCCTTACTCTCCTGGAACTGGGGGAAAGAGAAGAGCTGGGTTTAATCAGTGTAGTGGCTTGATTTTGTGGTGTTACTCACCTATAGGAGATCACTGGCTTTATTTGGACTGTTACAAAAATTCAAACACACAGTATTTGCGATATTTTAGACACAGCCTTGAATGGATTAGTACATTTTAAATAGACCATAAAAGAAAAATAACTGAATTACACGTATCCTTACCTTCCAAAGACTGTGACAATGACTGTCACAATGACTGATAGATTAAAAGTGGTTTTCTATCATGAGGTAATTATTAGGTTCCCATTACCACTACACATGCAAACCACACATGTTCAGTGTTTATCCATGCAACATTCCTCACTGAGTTTTATAGAAAACTAAAGCATGTCAAGCTACCCAAAGATGCCTGTGAAAGTAAAGCACCCAAGCCCATTCTTTTCAAGTCTTCATTTATCTCCTTAATCACTGAACGGTGCTCCTTCTCTACTCCATCCATAGCAACTGGCTGGTTTCTTCTAACCTTTCCTCTAGAGTGTTTCAACTGGACCCTTCATTTTAACAAAGGAAAATGTTTAAAAGCTCCATATAATTTTTTATATTTAATTTCTGCCGTTTGATACAGGAACATAACCTAGAGATATCACTAATGATATCTCAATAAAGAATTGCCAACGGACTTTCAGGAATGGAGTTATGATTTGCCATGTTAGGATTAATAGAGAACAATTATTGACTTGCTCAGTACCGATCTATTTAGATTTTCTTTTCAAATCCAAAATAAAAATATAAACAAATAAAAAAATGCCTATGAAACAACACTGCCTTTATATTTATACCTCTGACAGCCATATTCAAAGAACTTGAAGCGCTATAAAGCCAGTGGCCACAGACATAAAGACCTAGAACTAAAAAAGCCAAAAACTTCAGATGTCATTTTTAAGAATTTCAGTGTCTAAAACTATGAATAATAATAGAAGACAAACGCAAGCAAACTATTTTTATGTTCCAGTAATGAGCTACAGAAAATTCTGAAACTCAATGACCCAGTATTGCATATATACCCATAATTTTAATTTAAATGAATCTGTTAAGCACTGGCTATACTTGATAGCTCAAGATATATCAAGATAGCCTTGACAGCTTTCCAAAAAAAACCCAACTAGTTCTGCCTTTTGTCATGTGGAAATGGGGGTCAGTACAAATTTGTTCTACCCTAGTTCAGAGATGAAACAGGAATACTGGGGGGGGGGGGGTGTCTCACCTGTGATAGCAGATACACTGAAATAGCTAATCTGGTTAGTGCTTCATGCAGTTTATTTGATTTTTCCCTCAAAAGTTTGCTATCGTGGGCAGGAAATGCCAAACAGGGTGGGATACATCTTGCCCTGAATTGCTGCAGTTCACACTTCAGAAGATACTTCAGCACTCACCAGTGATAGCACTTCACTGGCTGCAATCTGTACCCATGGATATACTGCATTGGGCAAACGTGCCATTCAGCAGTCCCAACTCATGAGTGGTAAACTCTGCAGGACAGAGAAGACAGACAGCTAGGTAATAACAGTTTTAGCCTTCTCAGTTCAATCTATGTCAGTCCAATCCTCCACCCTATTAATTTCAACTTGGTCTGTTCAATATGGTAGCCACTATGTCCATTCATTTGACAAATGTAAAGTGTGACACATTAGAAGGAGAAATGTATAAAAAAAAGAAAATAAAACCCTGAGCTGGCTGCATGATTCAGACACACAGGCAAGCTTTAGGATTCCTTCTTACAATTAGCCTTCAAGGACTTCTTATAGCAGAGACAAATAAGGAAATGTTAATAAGGACAGCTTACAGTTGTCTTTTCTTATTTTTTAATACTTCACTTCCCTTAGTTCTGATTGCAAGAGTAATTTTTAATTAGTATCCATTTGTATTATTAATCCATTTTCCCTTAGGCATGTTGTCAGAAGTGAAATGTCTTAATGAATTCATTTCTATTCCATGTGTGATTTAGTGGTTGTCAAATGCATCTAATGTGCGTTCGCTGAAGACTGCATACATTTCTTCCTCATAAATTTATGTTTAATGTGTATGTGTTCTCCATTGCTACTCTAGCTACTAATTTAATTATATTCAGATAGGTATCAAAACCAAAGTACAGGTCTGAAAAAGACACGTCAGAAAAAAGATAGTTTATATCTTGGGAATCATTTTTGGTACTTTTAAATTCAGACTTAGGTCAGAACATATCTGACAGTTGCCCAGTGATGTACAGAAATAAAAAAAAAAAAAAAAATGAGTGCACAAGTATCCTCTTAATCAGAAACAGCAATAGTATAACTAACAAGCTTTTGGCATTCACAGTGTTTTGAAAGATGCTACTGGGAAAGGGGAGCGTGGGGAGGAAACTCTCATCCATTCGTCAGCTACCTGGCAAGCGAATACTGAGACACATGCGAGGGAAGAGGGGGGGTTTCTTTTTATTAATCCAGCATCTGTCAGAAGTAGCAAATTCAGTTTGAATGTAATATATACATAAATTGAAGCACATAACCTTCCAGTAATCCAAAGCAGATATTTTTATGTACTAGGAGCAATATGGATGATTTTTTAAATTATTCACACAGTGAGTAGCACTGAAAAAAGCACAAGAAATCACCTGTGTTCTATGGGATTTGATTCCAAAGCTCCTTAGCTCCCACAGATTCTCACAGGGAATATGCCAAGGGAAGCTGCAGATGCTCTGCCATGGTATTCAGGTTTCCAAGCCTTTAAGTATTAGTTGCACTTAAATCCATGAATTTTCTTCTGTATTGTAATGAACCAAAAATGAACAGTCCTATGTGGTCTACTTGCTTGTGTGTGCCTATTGCAATCTCACCCATACTATTAGAAAAAGCAGGTATTATTTAAAGGAATATTTTTCTTACTTAATTTTAGCCAGAATTCATCTTCAACAGTTTATTCATTTACACAGAAAACCCCTAACGCTTTTTTTAAGCTGTCTTCATAAAGTGTGACTATTGAAATAATCCTGTCTATGCATTTTCTTTTTCTTTTCAAGGATCTCATAACAGACCTAAAAGAGAATCTCTCTCATCACTTCAAAGAAGTCATGGTTGGCTTGATGTATCCACCTGCCTCCTATGATGCCCATGAGCTCTGGCATGCCTTGAAGGTACTTGTCTAATTGAGAATTGCTTAGAGTCGCAGTCACTAATTACAGTACTGAACATATGTCAAATTGATTTTTTTTGACATTTAAATGGTTGATAAACTGCTGGAAGTTAGTACACTAGGTCATCAGACATCCAGTGCTATATGAAGTTTATTCACTGGTACGCTAAAAACAGCACAAATAATATCCTAGTTGTGTAACAAATAGAACTGACCCATGGTAAAGTTGTTAAGTGAAGAAATATTTATACCGGGAAATGTAAGGCCCCGATCCTGCAAGCATTTATGTATATTACAAACAAGACTCATTTGAACAGCCAGTACCATGCACTAAGCCTCCACCTCTGAAGAGACCAATACTTCTTGAGTAGAACATGTCTTTACATAAACACTTACAAATTACTCTGTGACAAAGCAATGATCACTGCACTCAAATTGAACTGATTGCATATTTTGAAGAAATTATTTTCTATTCTTCCCAGGATCTGAGCCTGTGTTCCTTAAACAACTGAAGTTTTGAAACAAACAAAAATACTTTTTCAAAGGTTATGTAATTAAATGGCGAAATTCATTTCCACAGGGCATTGTGGAGGCCAGAAGCACAAATCAGTTCATAAAGGACTTCAACAAATTCTTAGAAAACTGGTCTACTGTTGGCTATTAAAAATAACAATACTTGGCAAATTCCTTCTCAGGAATTTCCTAAATTGCCAGTTCCTGGAATAGGAGAACATACCAGAGTTCAACAGTGCTTTCCTTCTCTTTTTGCTACTGTCCACTGCAACAAGGAAAATACAGACTATACAACTCTGAGCAAGGTGATCCAGCTTACATATTTTGAGAATCCCCTCAAAAAAAAAAAAAAAAAACAAAATGCTTTTTCTTGTCTTTCAGACACTTAAACCAATGCACTTTTTAGAACTACTGATGTATTTTTAATTGCAGTTGGCATTAAAAGGATTTTGAAATATCATTGGTAGCACTGGAAGCATGACTTTTATTAAAATTATTGACAAAATTGCCAAAGTTATAATTTTTTCTAAATGTGGCTCAAAGTTAATCTTTCTTATAGTATTCTATCTTGACCTGGATTCATGTGGCCAAAGCAAAAAACAGGCCATATGTGTCTCCAGGCTCAGGCTCGATGTCACGTTCTCCCAATATCCCAAATACAGAACACTCACCAACTCTATACATGTGCATATCAAAAGCAGCATATGCAGTGTATCTTATGTTAGTTCAAGTTTAAAAAACTAATTCAAAACCTGTGGGAAAATACAGTGATTTGCAGCACTGCATGCATGGCCATGATGCTTCCCTTAAATAACAAGCTCTATGGTAGACATTACAGACCATAACATTCATGAATAAATAAATAAATAAATAAATAAATAACTAAATAAATAAAAATAAAAGAAGACAGAAGCATAACATAATGCTTATACTCATATCTACTTCAGATTGCCTGAACACTTGCTGGGGATGTATGTTCAATCTTCGCATCTGATTTCTTTCATTAAATCCTAAATTCTTACTAAAGCTTTAAAATTCTTCTCATTGAGTTTCTGCCAACACTAGTCTTGCTTCATTGCCCACTTGTTAATGTACATGATGAAATTCAGACTAAGTAGGAATATATGTACAATACAGGGTTCTACTATTAATTTAAAGTCATTTTCTATTTAAACAGGTAGACTATGCAAAAGTACATGTTGCATTTCTCCAGCAGAGACAGCTATTCTTTTCTTACTTCTGACAAGAGCAGCATTGCTTTCTTCTAAAAGCTGTGGTTTCTACTAACAACATGTTTTCATATTTACTTCTTTCCACACAGGGGGCAGACACAGAAGAAAAATGTCTAATCGACATATTAGCCTCAAGATCAAATATGGAGATCTTCCAGATGAAAGAAGCCTACTTAATGCGTAATGTTTTTCACAAGTGCACAGTAGCAGTTGTACTATGTGTGCTCTGGATGTATTCGCAGACATGAAGGAACTGAACCACAAAAATTACTTCTCAGTACTAACTGGTTCCCTTCTCCTTCCTCTCCCATAACTATATACAAAAGGCTGAAGCAAAATGTTTAAAGTTGAAAATATGTCATAGTATTTTTGAGATGTATTGCTGCCTATGACATTTGAAATACTTGGCAGTCACATTTGGGAATTTTCAGAAACTTGCACACTTTAAAAAAAAATGTACATAAGCTGTTTTCCTTCAAAAAGTGCTTACTTGGGCTGGAAACTCCACTCACCTGCCTTGATGGGTCATTTCCAAGTATCCAACCATCGCTCAGCAGCAGCAGTGGTAGGGCTGTGCCCGTGGGTGGGTGGACAGGAGAGCCAGGGCAGCGGCGGAAGCCCCCCAGCAGGGCCCAGACAGACCTGCCAGCCCCATGGCTAGCTCTGTGTAGAACCTCCATTGGTTACTGTGGAATACTCACTAGAGAAAATGGACATGTAATAGCACCCTATCTATTTATCCTTTGTTTTCTAATCTTCAGTAGTACTATGAAGAGCATGTTCATTTGTGATTTAGATTATACATTTTTGTTTTAACCTAGAATATAATAATGATCTTCAACAAGATATTGATTCTGAGACTTCGGGTCACTTCAGAGATACACTCATGAACCTTGCTCAGGTACTGTAAAAACAAGTAATATGACTTACATTTCTAAAAAATTCATTACTACTTTTGATCCTGTTTCAGAAGTCTTAAATTTTAAGGTGACTATGGTTAAAGCTAGTTCAGTAGGGCTACACTTTTGAACAAGAGAGGGGAAAGTGCAGAAGAGGAAGAGAACTTGAATTCCTTCATCTACTTTGACGTTGGCTTTCAGATGGAGGCAAAGGTCAACAGACTATTTCATTAAGTAAGTCCCTGGATATTGAACTGCTGACCCTCTGCTCAATCTGTTTCATCTCAAAAGAAGTCTACTTGCATGTACAAATGAGATTTTAATTTTTAAAGCTCTGTTTTTCTCTGTTGTTAGAATATATGGTTCATAATTCAGTCTAGGCATTATGTAAAAATGCAGATATATCCCTATTTGATTATGAAATAAAGTATTAAATAGTTCTCTGGTTTAAACACTATGTTCTTTGTGCTACTGCACATACTAAATCACAGTACATTTGCACGCAGGCAAACGAATTGTCACTATCACACACCAACTTTTGCAGTTTCACCAGTTCGTAGCTTTATGCAACAAAGTTGGTCACCCTTGTCAGATCACGACTTCCCATTCCCATTGTTGTCACTGCCCTCATTGTCTTAAAAACCTTTAGTAAATCACAGTAACAATGACAAAAGGACTGCCAGCAGATAACAGCATACATAAGGTATATCTGTACTTTTATATATGTTTCTTACTAAGATTTGAACTGGCGGTAGGCTTCACTGAGGTACAGAGATAAAGAGAAGATATTTCAAATGTAGAAGGTATAAACAGGAAATATTTTTTTCTAATGTTACATGTTTTTCCCCTGCAATAATGAAAATTCTTCCTTACTTAAAAATGAAGAGCTATAGGTTAAGCAACCTCACGTCTCACCTTTATTAAAACCACGAGACACACTTTACTTGTCAAAAGAACAAATTTAAAATAAATTATCTCAGACTTAATTGTTAGTCCTTGTTTTATTAAACCACGGATAATTCATAAAGAGGCTGGAAATCAGCAAGTTCTTAGCTGACAAGATTTAACTGCTATTTTTCTCAAGATAAAGAATAGTTGCAGGAAATTCCAACTTTATTCAGTTATACTGTATACTTCTGAAGATTTTTAGTTGAATCTTCCTTGTTCAGATACGGTCATATATTAAAAGTCAGTGATATTTCATTAAAATATTTCCATTGTAGTACCATGCAACTTACAGAAGAGTATTCTAAGGCAACATTTCCAATCCATCCCTTAATGTTTTTTTCAGAAACCCTTTGTGTTGATTTCTATTAAATCTTGGGACTCATAACGCACACGTCTGACTGCGGATAGAAGTCAATGTGCTTCACGTACGGAGAGCAAACTATTCAACTGCTATAGTGTGGTATTTATGGTTTTCATGTCCACACTGAGGCAGATCAGAAGTTATACGTTGTGGAATAGATAGTCCTTCCTAAATAAATGGACTGAGTTACAAATTCAGGCTAACTAATGTTCTAGTATGAGACAAACAGAAGCTTTTTATTCTAATTCTCTTTTTCTGGATATTAATTGAAACATGATCATTTTCTACAATTTAAAAAATAATTATACATATTGTAGGATTCTCCAGTAAAACTATGCCAAGAGTAGTCACTGTTAAAAGTTACTGAGAAAAGCGGGCATTTGACTCATGTAGAGTATTATTTAACTTATTATATTTTTTGCTGGTCTGTCTTTTTTCCTGTGTTTTCTCATGTACGTAACTTTACTCAGTCATTCCAGCATAATTTCCTTCAAATAATTAATCATGTTAGTAGGAATTCCACTATGTGAAATTCTTAAAATGTAATTAAAATATAAATTAACATTTTTAACAGGAAAGAGCTACAAATCAGTCACTCTACAAGTTGACAGCCAATACATAATTTTAATCCTCCCTTTCACATATAGGGAAAAATGACTGTAAATTTTAAACTAAATTGCTTCAAACACATACCATTAAGGCAGTGATTAAATGCAGCTTGAGACTGTTAAGAGTTGTGCAACCAAGGCTGATTTGTACCCTTACAAGACAATTATGGTTAAAAAGCAATTCCAAAAGTTGTGTGCTCTTCTCTTTTTCTAATAACTATATAATTCAGATCATAGCGTGTTTACTAAAGCATATTAGCTTGATTTGTGTAGCTGAAAAGCTATTAAATGTATGGGAAAATTAGAAGTATTCTTCTGTGGTTTATGTATCAAAGTTGACAAACAGTTTCCTAGTCTTGGATCTTAAATTTATGCAATGATTATGAGCAAGCAAAATCTCTGTTATTTGATGTGCTTGCTCCTACAGTTTGTGCAGGGAGAAAAAAAACGAGGAAAGATTCCTCGGTAATAGGCATATTGATAAGAAATAATCAGTGAATGGCAAATGTTACTCTTATCCTTGTTTTCCCATCATAGTTACATATTATAGTAAGCAATATAACATTCATAATACTGGAAATGGTGGCGGGATGGTGGTAGCAAGGTAAAAGCTTATTTAAAATGGGACTAAAAATAGGATATGTTTATCCACTTCCCCCATTTTTTTCTCTCACAAGACTGTTTCACATTCCAGAGTTCCTCTGCTTAGAGGAAATGAAGACATAACGTGACAACTTGAAGATATTTTCTACAGTTGCAAATTCAACCATTGAATGCACTGATCCAATCTAAAAGCCCATATGTGTTACCTCAAGAAATGAAACACAGCTTCATATAGAGACAACCTTATATTCCTACAGTCTTCCAGGATTTAACTTTTGAAGACAATGTATCTTATTTTTTTCCCCCAGGGAACAAGGATGGAAGGATATGCAGATCCTTCTACAGCTGCTCAGGATGCAATGGTAAATATAGTCAGATGTGAGCTTCTCAAACATTAAAAAAAAAAGAACAAATACAAATGTTGAAAAGTGATTTAGGACTTGTTTAAAATCTTTTTCATTTTTTTTCCTTTTTCTGGTATATTAGATTCTATGGGAAGCATGTCAGCAGAAAACAGGCGAACACAAAAATATGCTGCAAATGATTCTCTGCAACAAGAGTTACCAGCAGTTGTGGATGGGTAATCCAGCAGTTCAGCTGTTTGAACATAAAGTGGAAAGGAAAAAATCTGATTTGCTAATAAAACCATGGTTTATGTACCGAGAAGCTCAGTGTGCAGCAGGGTATTAGCCTGAAACCTAAGTGTGAACTGTTGGAGCTCTCAGACTCCCACTGATGTTAATGGGATTTTGGAAGTAATGCAAAACTGAACTTTGCCTGATGACTACAGACAGCTGTAGATAGAACAGAGAGACATCAGCATGCCTAATAACAAGAGAGAAGAATGTATGAACAAAGAAAGGCATCGGCTATGGCTGCACTGAGTTTACACACAACACCACAGGATGAGGCAGATTCTCTCAACTATTTTCTTCATTTTTCTTAAGTAACTCTTGCTATGAGTGGAAACACCTTGGCAGAGGCAGTTGGAGTATTTTCAACACTTTCTATGTGAAAACACGTTGTTGTGTTGAAGCTTTTCCCTGGAAGTTTCAAATAAGTTTTTGACAGGATCACTTCAGGTTCCACATCCACTCTCTCATAATGAATATATACACAGAAACATAATAGGACATTTTTATTTAAAATAGATAATCAGACATAATTACAGATTGCAAGAAATTTATGTGAGATCATCCAGATCTTCCGCTGTAGCAAATAAACCTGTTGTATCTGTTTAGTGACAAGTTTGAGATGTCTTTTGCTCCGCAGTGGAAAAACAGGCTGTTTGGTGACAAGTTTATCACTGTGCAGCCAGCTGTATTTCGTATGCCAACTTCTAACAGTAGCTTAGAACTACTTTGCTGCCATGGATCAACAAATGAATTCTTCTATCATGACTTCTGTAAGGCTGGTGATGACAGGATTAACATAGTGTAACACACCTGCTTATGCCCTACTCTCTTTCTGGAACAGAGATTTGACGGTACAGCCTGTAACATAGTCCTCTGTAAGTTTTGTAGTAAGCAGTGAGGCGAAAATTTTCCTCCTTCCCTAAAGGAGTAAGCACGCCCTGTATATTTGTGTGTGTAAGTCTGGATACGTGCATTATGCAGAAAGTGTTCACGTCTGGATACTGGCACGTTACGCATGTCATGCCATGGCTTCTTGTCATAATCTGTGAATCTCTGGCCAGTTTTAGCCAAGCTGAGCAAGGAAATCGTCTTAATGACATGACTTTCTTATAAATTTCATAAACAGAGGTTGCTAGATAGAGAATTTATTAAAGCTTCCAGTGAAACAGAGGCTTCAGCATGCATTCATTTTATACTGCATACTGGGGAACCCAGAGAGAGAATGTCCTGGAAGCCAGATTTCAAGCTACTCATTTAGATTGCCTTACCTGGAGGATATAAACATAATGAAACACTGAGAATAAACAGGGAAAAAAATAAACTCAATAGTTATAGTACTGGGGGAAGCAGGGGGGGAGGGGGGAAAGCAAGTTGATCGTTATTAATGAACTAGAATAAAGCAAGATTATTTTTCCCCCAAGTTTTCCAGGAGTTCCAAAATATCTCTGGGCAAGACATAGTAGATGCCATTAACGAATGTTATGATGGATACTTTCAAGAATTACTGGTTGCAATAGGTAACGTAAAATATTATCTTATACTAGCAGTAATCTCTTAATAAATATCCATTATGGTATCTCTGATATATCAAGCATATTATTTTTCTGATATTTTTATCCACTTTAGTCTTCTATATTGTGTAATTAAATTCCCAGAGATAATTAGAAAAGAATATTTGAACTACTTTTTCATGTTTGTGTAAATCTAAAAATGTATATATGCAGCACTAGATTCTGACTAAGCAGAACTAGTATCTGTTCTTTATTCGGTAACAAATTTTGTGCGATCAATGATAACTGCATTACCAACTGATTCTACACAAATTAAATAATTGGCAAAGTTTTCAGGAATTCAGTGGTATATAAACAAATTCCAAGCTTGATGTGCCTTTGTTTCCCATTTATAGAATAAGGATAATAATAGTTCTACAAAGATGTCACATGAGCATATTCACTGATATTTAACAAGCCCTTCTATGCAACGGCAATGAGTACCCACCCAAAATAAGTACTAGATTTTTAAATTATAAATACAGTTATGTTTGTGCAAACTGGCAGCTTAATTTTAAGCTGAGTCATGCACAACACTACCTAGCTTTATATTTCAAGGAGCCCAAAGCCAATAGAAATTATCTTATAATAATCTTTATGTTTACTTGTTGCAACTCTTCTCTCCTAGTTCTCTGTGTTCGTGACAAGCCTTCCTACTTTGCTTACAGGCTTTATAATGCAATTCATGTAAGTAGTCTTTCTTCTTCACATATCATAAAAAGTAACTTCCTTATTTATTTGTTTGCTTGATTATTCTGCAACAGGTACTTACAAATCAGTCTGTTCAACCTTTAAGGTGTGAATGCGTGTTTTAAAACAATTCATACCTGCATAAATTTCAAAGCAGTAGTGCCTAAGCAACAGTGAGAATTTATTAGTAAAAGGTTAAATATTTAGATTCCTTAAAAAAAATGTCTGTCTGGCAACTTTGTCAATTTGGTTTTTTAAATTGAAAATCTTTCTTTTCTATGGACTCTATCTCCCCCTGCTGTGCAGAACTCAATGTGCCCTTTTCTTACGATGCAATTTTTGTCTCTAGAGATTTAATAACTATCACTAAAAATTAAATCATAAATTAATGTTACATAAACCCAAATGGTCATATCTTCTTGTGGGGCTCAATGTATATATGCAGGTTCTTTTATCTTTGTGTGTAAGTGCTAACATACTAAAACAAATGAATGCCAAGAAAAAATGTGGGTAAATGCAAAGAAACACCCACAAATTCTTCCTACTAGAGGTCACTGGAGACATTTCATTTCGGTTTTCATTCATTAGTGAAAATAACGAGGTATTATGTTACATGAAAAATAAAGTATAATCTTTTAAGATTAATCTATTAAGTGTAATCTTTAGAAGATGGTCATAAAAGCCAGCCATGGGTAAAATGTGAAGCATCGTCTTAAGCAGGAATGGCAAAGATAGGATTCAAGCCAGAACCATCGAACAAAACTTTTCAGCAACACTTCAACAGGGCCCCAGAACCCTCCTCCAGATGCTGCCAATACTGCTGTCCCCTGTTTCAGCTAAACCAGCAACAGTGGCAGCAAAGAACCAAGGAAAATCCTGGGAGCTGAGAAGAAGAGGCAGTATTTTGTCTGAGTGGCCAAAAGAGGGTATGAAAAAGGTTTGCCAAAAATACCAGCTACCAGCAAAAGTGACGTTTCTCAAAGGTCCTGTATCAAGACCGCTTTTCAAGTTAAAACCTCATTTTTAAGAAATATCACGTAGACACTTTTCTTCTATATTATATTCAGATGATGTATGTCATGCAGGAAAAAGTTGTTAATGATTAAGGATAAACATTTGCATTTTGTTTTAATTAATATTTTACCCTGTTTTCTCAGTGTTTTAATGAACACAGATAATTCTAAAAAGAAATGCAAGAATTTAAAATACTGTCTGGTTTTGCAACCAGTTTATACCAAAAGCTTTTCATACATCCATTTATAATACAATATAATAAAACCCACCCAGGATTCTAATGCTTGAAATCATAGTCCATAATGGTTTATAAGAAAGATTTTAATTTAGCCATCAAACATGTATCCTATTCTCCATATGCAGCTTTGTAACATATCTCATTACTTGTTTTTTGGAGTACAAGATTTGATGAATAGCTAGTCGATAAAATTACGATTTAGCTTTAAACAATCTAAATTGGTCATCAATCACCCCAACCCTAAATCTGTTTTGATTACTTTTATTGCCACTAGATGTCCCCATTCTCCACACAATCACAGTATGAAAATTTAGTTAGAAACAGTTAAAATAAAACACAGCTGAATACAAGCTATGTAAGTTCCAAATCAATGGTTAAAAATCTCACTGAAATCACATTCGGCAGACTTTGTTGTGAAATAGATTATTGGCTTCAGTATAGTTTGAAACGGACTCCACGACAGTCACAACGACAGTCACAACTGCTACTTACAAACTGAATACCTAAGACTCCTGACAAAAGTTCATCAGGTTTTTCTTTTTAAAAATTTTAGTGCATGGTCAAAACACTGATACGTGGGGAATCTGTTATTTAGTAACATGAAGTCTATTATTTGAGCATGCAAAAACTGTAGGATAAAACCTAATAAAGCCTAATTGGCTTACCTATCAAACATTAATACGAGCATATACAGATAGACAAACACATATTGTCCAACTGTCAAGTTTCCTTCCATTTTCTTTTCTTTTTAGGACTTTGGGTTTCACAATAAAACAGTTATAAGGATTCTCATTGCCAGAAGTGAGATTGATTTGATGAATATAAGACAGCGATACAAAGAGAGATATGGGAAATCACTCTTTCATGACATTAAAGTAAGTTTTTGTACACTTTTGCATATATTCAGTACTGGCACCACACAGACTGTGCCAAGCCCTTCCAGAAAAAATACAGAGGGTTAATCTCCATTCAATTACTTGGTTTTAAAAAAAAAAAAAAAGTATAAAAACAATAAAAACAATCTTTTCATTGCCTCAGGGCGACTTCAGTACGTGAGCAGTGAATTCTCAACTCACTCTCATTCTATGTGATTTTGTCTCTCCCCAATAGCAGGAGGAGGATATACGGAGCAGAACAACGTATGCTGAGGAATAGTTTGCATAAATAGTTTCTACACTGATTGATACCATCTTTCACACTGTCCTGCAAAGTTAGGCTGATACCACTTTCACACAAAACTACAATAGAAATCTGGTTCTATCCGTTCCCTTGGGTACTTTCAACCTTCAGAAAAACTATTCCTCTCGTGCTTTTGCTCTGTATCTTAAAACAAAACTCTGATGCTGTTTAATTATACAAAAATGACTCTTGCTACAACAACTTACCTTTTTTATGTTGCTATAATCCAACCGTAGGATTTGCAGGAACTGTAAGAATTTGCTCATGATTTTTTGGTATTGAACTTGAGAAGTATTAAACAGGTTTGATCCAACCTTTCAAGGGCAGATTGTTCCTAGCTGCCCAAGCAATCAAAGCCCAAAGTATGTGAAATTAAAAAAATCTTAACCTAGAATTCTTATGAAAACACTGTAATATTTTACAAAACCTTACAACATCAGTCTAGTCCTTCTCACACACCAAAAGAAGAAACATTATGAAAACGTATAGTCACAGAAATGTTATTTTTTTTTTCTTGCAGCATTTTGCTTCAGGGCATTATGAGAGTGCTTTACTTGCTATCTGTGCTGGCGATGCTGAAGATTATTAAGGAAGAAGATGAATTTTGAAGGCTGTATAAATTTATTTTAAATAGAAATTGAACCTATACACAATGTAATAACCATGAGAGATTCCTTTTCTGCATAATAGAACAGAAACATCAGTGCTATCCATTTGCTAGTATTAAATCTTTCTTGAGACAGGAAAAAATGCTGGCAGGAACATGGTTTTATCCCTAATTCTAATTAATATTTCTGTTTCTATGATTAATGTAAATTAATGAAGCAAGTAGTAAAACAACTCCATGTAAGCATATGTTTATCATTTAGTCACGCAACATCCCAAACATTAGACAATAGGCTCTGGAAGAACGTATTCACTTCCACACTGGAGAGAAAAACCGTTTTGCTTTATTTACTTTTAGCAGCATGATTTCTTCCTTTAAGTATGTTTTTTTTTCTTTTCTTTCCCACTTCTTATACCTCATATTTTATGCTCTTTAACATTATTGGTTTAGTTACTAGCAAAGTAAGTATCTGCCCCTGTCTATTATGAGTCACTCACCAAAGAGCGCTTTTGTCTTCTCGTTCACTTAGCCCACGTACTTAATGGCATTTCCCTTTTTCTGTTTGAAATGAAAGGAAAAATTAGAATCAAGTATCTCAAACAATTCTTGATTTAGTGCCATGCACTGGAAACCCCTGGAAGACGAAGCAGTACGTAGCTTTGAGCAGAAAAGTTCCAAAGGATTAAACTCTGAAATTCCGCTTGCGCCTCTCTCATTTTAATCATTAATTGAATGTTGACCTTCAGAGCACAGAGGTATTTCCAGGATGCCCCAGAAGGTAGCAGTAGGTAACACCGCACCTCCAAAGGAGGCTGAAGGATGCAGCGCTCCTCAGAGTACCAGAAACACAGCCTGGCAATGTCTGGTGACAACAACTCCTGCCGCACCGAGGAAAGGCGGCACAGCCCGGCCCCGAGCCCTCGTCCCACGGGAAAATGTGACACTGCTTTTAAATATCCTGAGTCCATTGAGTGCAGCCTGTCGATGAGACGCTCCAGCCCCTGCGCTTGCACCTCCTGTCAGGCTCTTACGTAAACTGACATAAGAAAGGGGAAATGTGGTAATATTCACTAAAATAACGGCCCTTTGTTTTTCTCCTGCACCTACAAGGTTTCCCACTCGACAAAGACATTTGGGGTTTTTTTTAAATAGGTATTTTCTGCAAATATAGCTCACTATGACTCAATGAAGCACTGCTATAAAAAGATAGAAATACGTGATTTTATGCTGTTTGCACCTGTCCCTTCCCTCGCTCTGTGAGAACGTTATTTTCAGTGTACCTTGCTTCTTGCAAATACTGACTTTATGTTACAAATCTCCTGATTTACAATAAACTTAAAATTTCAGTCGAGTCCCTCTTGAGTTTGACGCCTGTCAAAGTATTTCAGGTGGACAACGCAATTATTAAGCCAGAACTTTGGAAGGAACGGCTGTGGGCGGAAAAATAAACGAAGAACAAAAATGAGAATGAGATGAGCGCCATCCAAACTCGTCAGCATTTACAAAATCCTAAGCCTAAACTACACAATGATTTCACAACCGCAGTTGGAGGTAGCTAACAACAGCCATACCTCAGCACTGTGGAGTTACTTCGCTTTAACTCCGTGTACCTGCAGACAGGAACAAGGACACCTCTCAGCCGCAAACGCGGAGCTTCCCACAACACCCGGTCCCCAGGCCCCGCCGCCACAGGCAGAGCGGGAATTCTCTGCAGGGCCTCTCACAAAATGGCGGCGGCGGCGCTAGGGCCCGGCAGAGAGGTCCCGGGGCACGGCCCCTCACGCCCCGGGCAGGGGGCGGGTCCGATCACACCCGGACCGCTCCGCGCGCCTCCCCCCCCGCCGTGGCACCGCCTCACGCCCCCGCCTGCTCTGACTGGAGAACTGCGGTGTCAATCTCGCGCCTTGCCCAATCGCCGCCGCGTCTCTTCTTGCCCTTCCCACCGCTACCGCGGTCCACTTCCAGGCAGTTCGGGGCTCGCTGGGGTCTTCGGCTCCCCTCGCGGCGGCCGGCAGTCCGTTGGCGGTTGGTGCTGGCTGCCGCCGGGCTGGAGGCGGCGGGGCAGCGGGCCGAGCCGGGGGCGCCCAGCCGGCCCTCCTGCGAGCCGGGCCCGGGGCAGCGGGACGAGCCGGGGGGCCCGAGCCGGCCTGCCGGCGAGCCGGGCCCGGGGCAGCAGGAACGGCGGCCTCGGCCGCCCGCCTGCCTGTCGCAGATGGAGGCCAGCCTGACGTGCGCCGTCTGCCTGTCCCTCTTCGAGGAGCCGGTGACGCTGCCCCTCTGCTCGCACAACTTCTGCCGGGCCTGCGTGCTGGAGTGCCTGGCCTCCGCCTCGGCCGCCCGCCTGCAGCAGCAGCAGCAGCAGCGGGGCCAGGGGCAGGCCCGCCTCTCCCGGGGGGGGCCGGGGCCCGGCGCTGGCGGCGGCGCGGCCGGAGCCCGGGTGTCGTGCCCGCTGTGCAGGAAGCTGTGCCTGCTGCCCCGCGGCGGCGCCGCCGCGCTGCCCGTCAACACCACCCTGGCGGAGGTGGTCAAGCTCTACCGGTCTGGCGTGGCAGGGGCCGCCAAGGCCGGGGAGGCAGAGCAGGGGCTGGGGCCTGGCCTGCTCTCCTCGCTGGCGCTGGGGGGAACCTGCCAGAAGCATCCGAGCCGGCTGGTGCAGCTCTACTGCCGGATGTGCCGGCAGGCGGGCTGCGGGCAGTGCGTCTCCGAGGAGCACCAAGGCATCTTCCACTCCGTCAACCTCATGGACACCGTGTACCAGGAGGAAAAAGTGAGCGCGGCGCTTCCCCTCCGCGCCAGGGGCCCGGCCGGGAGGGCGGGCTGTCCCACGGGGCTGCTTTTCCTCCGAAACCCGGGGAAAACCGCAGCGTGGTGGGCGGGCGGAGGGGCAGCGAGGGAGTGTGCTGCTCTGAGCCAGGGGTCGGGATTTGTTTGTGGGGTCCCGGGGTGTGCCATACCCCGCTGCCCTCAGACTTCGTCCCCCACGTACGGGGTACCAGGTCACGGTACGGTATCAACAGATCTGTACCCAGCTTACCAAAGTACCTGAAGAGTTGCAGGGGCGTCTGTATGTGTTTGTTTATTTTAATATAGAGACTTGCAGTCTTTGCTGAAAAAGCACACTGATGCTAAGAGTTTATTACGTGTCTGGATCCAGTTTTTCCTAGTTCGGGAAGATGCTAGTCCTACTAACAAAAAAAAAAAAACCACGCACAGATACCTTGTTTATAGGCTCTCTGAGCTGGCATATGTAATTGGGTCATGGATAATTACATGTTTAGAAATAGATGGTTTAGGGAAGTAGTAATTTAATAAATGTAAAACCAAAACACATTCCTGTTTGCATGAAGAAAGCAACTGCCTGGCCTGATGGTTGGTTGGCTGATTGTAGTGGTAGCAGTTGTGATTTTTGCCAGAATAGCTACCATTTGGGTACAATGAGCTTTTCATGCCCTACACAAATTGGGTGCAGGGTGGCATGTCATACAGCACTTCTGCTGTGTAGTAATTGAAACAACTGCAGGGCAGTGATGAAGAGTATAGGTATGAAAGTTTAAGTACAGCACTGACTGTTCTTTAAGCCAGAAGTTACTTTTGCACTGATTTCCTTCCTTCCTCTCCCAGCACCTATTGCATGTCACTTGGGAAACCACGGGAAAACAGTCTTTGCACTAGACTGTATGTAAAACTTAGTGGTACCGTAGTGAGGTAAAGGAGGAAAAAACAGTGATAATCTTAGTTTAAAACCAAACAGAATTAACTCGGTTATGGACAGCTTTCTATTTTATCAGTCTGAGGCGTTAAAAAAAAAAAGTGAGTGTCACACAGTTGCTTATCAAACTAGAATAACAGCATTAAAGTTTGCATTGTGATAGATGTGTGAGTGAGGGGAGAGGTTAAAAAAAACTGCCCAGGGAAGCAATGGTTTAACTATAAAGTAACCCTGTAGCCATTCTAGTAATATGCTTTGTAGGTGAGCCTAAAAACATTACTTTGAGAGGGAGAAATAGCAGAAGAAACTTTGCATCCTGATCCAGGAAAGCATTAAATGTTACTAAGTGGTGTTTTCAATCACAACTTGCATTTAATATGTTGTACAGAACATCCTGTGATGTCATTCTAGATAACCACTGAAATGTATTTATTTTATGAAGTGGGTAAAGTTGTAATAAGTGTTTCAATTGTCTTGCAGTTAACCTTCTTCAGCAGTCTGAAAAAAATGAGAATAATAAATGAGAAGCTGATGAATGAGATCTTAAGTCAACCGAATGATCCGGATGTGAGTTACAGATGCTGGATGTCATTTTTATATATGTACACATATGTGTCTCTGTTTCTCATAGGTTCATAGGTTTATCACAACATGGAGGGTACTGGTGCTTCTTGTGGTATGGGTGTGCTCTGAGCTTAGTTAGGGAAGTGACTCCGTGTAGACATTGCTACTGCATTTTCATCTGGTTTTATGTTCTTGTGCTTCTAGATGGCGCTGAACAATGATGCAGAGATAATAGCGCTGGAATTTGGAGAAATTTTCAAAACCCTGGAAACGAAGAAACGGCAATTGCTAGAAGATGTTGAAAATCAAAGAAGTAAAAAAGAGAAAGAATTTCAGATTTGGAAAAAAATGAAGGAAACTCACAAGAAGACCATTGAGAATTTTTTGAAAGATTGTGAAAAGCTTGTCCATGAGCGTGATCCTCAGCGTTTCTTGGAGGTGATGGCCTTTCTGTTACTATTTGATATCAGTTGTATAATGAACCTCAACTGTCTTGTAGAGCCTGCTATATTGTGTATTATGATAATGACTGCACCAGGAAAAACAAATTCAACAAACAAAAAATGCAGACTATTTAACACTTCATACTTTTTTAATACAAGTGCTTTTCATTTTAGTTTGAAAAAGTTTGAAGAGCGTTCTTTGCGGTTTATTGGTGATATTTAGTGAATTCAGTAGACACTTTTCTTCACTGAAAATTGGTAAAATTAATGTTGACTGTACAGCTGTTGCTGTAACACTTGCTATATACTATGCTACCAGCTGTGAAAGTAAACTGCCTTGACGCTGGGTAGGGAGTTATTTACTGCCTTCAAAATTGACTCATGTTTATTTGCCTTTTCATATTTATTTTCAAATGCTTTGTGTATTAAGCACTTCCATTCCATTTTTAAGCTTGTAAGACATTAAAAATGCTTTTTGGGGAAAGATTAGAGGCCGAACTGATAACTTGTCTGTGCTACGCCATGGAGTACCGTACTGGGATACCTGAGCTAAGGTGATAATACTGATTCTGAAACCTGCTGTAAACTTTGCACCCAGGTGTGCAATGGAGATAAATCAGCCTGTTCAAAGCTAGCTTGAGGACTTCTGATCCACACTGTACTACGTAGTATATATGCTTCTGCATACAAGACCCTGAAAGTCTTCCTCGTAGTGTTTAAGGGAACTGCAGAGAAGAAACAATATTTCTGATTCAGAGGTAAATGCTAGAGGAACGCAAGACACAAGCTTAGTCTTCACTGTGTTTCGTCTCATTTATGTTGAACACTGTGGCTGCAGTTGTATGGAATTTAGGCAGATGGTAGATATGGGGCAAAGTACTTAAATAACTACTGAATTTTGTGTTTTCTTTAACTTCAAGGCTTATGCTTTCCTAAGAAACCACAGCATATCACTGTTTTCTGCAATGGGTCTTTTTGCTGCCTTCAGATAAATGAGAAGCTAAGAAAGTACTTGGAGTTTGACTAAGTTTCTGCTAACAACTTGCTACCCGCAGTAAAAGCGACTCCCACTTTTGGAAGAAACATTCTGACTCCAGTGATTAGCATGCTTTAAACTTAGCACCTTCCCTCCTGCCCCCCATTACACAACTCATTTCAGTAACGGGGGGGGGGGGGGGGGGGGGGGGGGGGGGGGGGGGGGCGGTGTTTTAAGATTCAGTACAGTGAGATCACCAGGTTTTTATAGGGAAGCAAATTGTCTATAATCCAATCAGTTTTTTTTACTTTTCATTACCCATTCTTTGGGAAGTGCCACTTTACAACAGCGCAGTGCACTTCATACTGCCATTATCTGCCTGATTTTTAAAACTAACAGACTTTTTTAATCTCTGTGTAGTAGTATGTTGAGAGCAGGTAGCAGAGGCTTCTCTCACCAAAACATACAAAATAGTATTTCATTTAAACGTTTACAAATAGCTGAACATCTGAAATGGATTATATAACCATATGGGTCATGAGTCATGATTTGAATGGCTTCATTTGGCTCTGAGGGAGTTCTTTTTAGCATAAAATATTACAGGATAAATCATTGTCCCAGACATACTTTTTTTTTCTTTACATTGGGTTGCTTTTTTCCTTTTTTTTTGAATGTTAACAGGTTTATTTCCTATAGTTCTGTGAAATGAAGACAGGGAGTTCAGTCTGAATTAATTTGATAAAGCAATAATCTCCTTCTTTTGAGAGTTGGAGGAAAACTCATTCCTATCTTACGAATTCTTGTTTTATTTATAGGTGGCCTGTGGCTTGAATACAAGGTATATTTTTTTTTTTCATGCTTTGTTAGTTCTGTAGTGTAATTCTAGGATTAAAACCTAAGAAAATAGTTATTTTGGATATGGTCAGATACAGCGACTTAAAATAAAAATTGTACATAGTAATTAAGACACTATAATGCTTTCATATTTTTGGATGTTCCATATTCTAAATTTTGGAAAATATGTCAAGAATTTAAGTGATGGGATTAGAGATAATCAGTCTTTTGAATTGGCTCTCTGACAAAAACTGTGTATGGGAATTCATTAGTACACGGTGATTAGATATTTTAAGATATGTTACTTAAACTCAGGAACACTGAAGCGTGCCTGGAGCTTTTACAGATGTACTTAAGTCTAAGAGCGTCTGGAGATTCTGCAGTGTTTTCATTTTTGTGTTTGCAGTGCACATAGCCTGTATATTTTGTTCTATAGACTTTTAATTACACTTCGTATCACTTTTTAAGCAGAGTTTAAGACAGAATATTGGAAATGGAGTTCTTTAAAATACGTTGTGGGTCAAACTAACATTAGCAATGCCCTCTGAAGAAAGAGTATAATTTAGATTCAGGTATAGTATACTAAAAAAAGTGGGGTGTGTTTAATCTTTTTGCTGAACTACAGGCACTACTTCTTGCAACTTTCATTGTGTATGAAACCTAATTCAAGTGAATTATTAAGTAGTAAGTTTTAAGAAAAAATCTGGTAAACTTATCATTTTGTTGAAGACTTAATTTTTCTGATTTCTTCTCCTTCTTAGCGATATCTTTTTAAAATAATTTTTTTTGTATCAGGCAGATGTAATTTAGTTGTTGGCATGTGAGCCTTAAGAAAAGTGTTTGTTTAGGGTTTTTTTTTCCTTTTCCAGAATGAAAACTCAGCTTGACCTGATGAATATAGCATCCAGCTATGAAAAACCACCAGAGTATACCCAAAAGAAAATGGATATCAAACCTGTGGTTAATGAAATCTTGGCTTTGAAGTTAATGCCCGTTAGTGTAGGCATAGTTAAAGGTAGGGAAGAGGTACTTATAGGACAAGACTCGGGAAGTCACTCTAGGAACCTGCAACTTGTGGGACTAATTGCTAATAAACAGTCTGCATGGCAAAAGTATGCAAGTGATCAGAAAGCAGCTGAGTAAATTGATGGATGATAAATTCATCAAGGGCTTTTAAATGCATGTTGTGAATGTGCTTTCTCTAGAAAGTCCCTAGGCTGTATTTTTGGGAACTGGGGGAAGTATCATTAGAATTTTCCTGTACAACCAGTATTGCCACTGTTGGAAGTGTGTTGCTGAACTAGATGGGCATTTGTTGTAGTGCAATATGAATGTTAACTGTGCTCTGATTAAATGCTTTTACCCCATATGAGAAAATGTTGTTTTGTATCGGGGCAGGCATCTCCAGGTATTTAGAAAACTTCTTATGCAGGCCTCTTGCTTTATATCATGGAAGTTTTGACAAGTACTAGGGTCTCACTTAGGGCAGTATAATTCTGTTCTTAATTGGAATCTCTGTTTAGATGCACAGGAACTGTTCAGTATTTTCCATACTTAATATGCTTTCCATCAGTATTCTTATGTTCTTTTGAATAGATCTACCTTCCGGAGGAAACGAAAACTCAACAAAAAATACTCTCCTTAAAAATAATGTAAAGCAATGGCAGGACCAGAAGAATATAGCCAACATATTTCTTGTAAGTTATTTACTATGGGGCTACAGCACTGTGCTATTTTGTTTATTTTGCGTTATCAAAACGAACTGTAATGTCTGCTGCAAAACACTTTTCAGCCTGTATCAGGACAGGAGGAAGCACTAACAGACGGTAGCAGGATCTGTACTCGCTTAATGTCAATATCAGAAATGTCAGCATTTCAAAACATGAGTCATGAGGTATGACCAAGCATCTGTTGTAAGTATGGCTAAGTTACTATTTATTATGACACAACTTTCTAAATAGCTTGTATAATCTTTTTTCAGTTTTCTTAATAGAAAGGTACCCTTCTAACTCTAGAATGTAAATCTGGCTAGGTTATTAATGCTGTCAGGATATTACTTTTTTCTTCAGAAAGCTGGAACTTAATCTTACTACTAACTTCAAATACTTATTTTTATGCTTTAGTGTGACTTTTTGAGTCAAATCTGTAGCTTTCTAATCCAAATAAGCTTTTCTCTTGCCTGTTTGAAGAGGAAGTTATCTGCCTGTGTTCTGTTTTCTGAAGATAATAGAATTCACTCTTCTAAGACTACCTAAACTCCTGATAATTTGACATGAAACTGAGTCCAGTATCTTTTTTTGTTTCATTTCTAATGATCTAGTTATACAACTAGATTTTTTTCACTTTTTTACTTAATAGCAGTGCAGTGTGGGTGGCTGAGTATTGTTCTGTACAGTATGATTCTAGTTACAGTTAGTGAAGCACAGCTGGCAGTGAATCACATAATGTATGTCCGGAGAATACCAATGGCAGATGACTGAATGAAAAAGTTGCTTAGGTCCTTTAAATACAGGATTATATTTCTTTTACTGTATTATTTTGGAGAACGTCTGTTTTCTATCCCCATTGAGAATGTAAGTTCTATAGTTATTATATCTAGTTTAAAAAAACAAAACAACCCACCACTTAAATTGGTTTCAGTTGGTTATTTTTCGTGACAATTTGAGAATTTGCCCCTTAACGTCTAAGCTAGTATTTTTAGCTATTTCTGGTTTTGGCAGTGACTTTAAATACAGTTTTCTATAGTCTCCTATTTGAAAACCTACTTTGTCTTCAGGGTTCCTTGTGTATCTTGTTCGATTGTTTTTAAAGAACTTTTTCCATGATGACTTGTGTTCCGTTACCTTCTTAGCAACAATACATCATAAATACTATAGAATATACGAAACCTTTTCTTCAGTCTTAGGATTGTATGTGAGTTTTATAATCTCTGAATCCACAATGCCATTTTACTTAAAATTTTTTGCTGTAATTGTAGGAGTTACGTTACATATACTACATGGAATGTCAGAAGCTCGCCTATGAGTTCAAGACAGAAGTTTTACTTGCAAATAAAAAGCATAAGTTTGTAACTGTTGAGGCTTTGAAGGACAGGTCCTCAGGAACTCTCTTTCTATCTTCACCTACAAAGGCAAATAGCACTGATAAAGTTAAAATGGGAACCCTGCAAAGAACAGATGGCTTTGAGAGAAGCTTTTCTGGAACCAGTAATCACAGCATCCCATCCACAAATGTGAACTTTTCTGAAACAAATGGTGACTTGAAATTATTTCATGAGAGAAGTTCCCAGGAAGTAACCACTCCGGCCTTATCAGAAAACTCTAAAGACTTAGTAGTTAAAGAAAAATTGCCAATGCAGGCATCAGCAGTTATTGTTTCCAATGAAATGGACACAAATTCTAGCACTTCATCTGGCTTAAAACCAGCAGCATCAGTAGCTGTTACTGTTTCAAATTCAGAACTTCTAGATGTTTCTGCAGAGAGACTTTCTGCTTCACCTTTTGCTTTCAGTGCATGTAACAACTCATTACCCAGATTTATTAAAGATACAGGTACCTTTTCCTTTAAAAAGAAAGACAGGAAATATGTTTTCCCTCAGTTTTATCTGGGAAAATGTGATCGTGCGGATAAAACCGATGATGAGGATGAAAGCAAATTTAGAAAACATGGTCCTGTAACTAAAACTACAGTTTCTGATGCTTCAACCAGTCCTAATTTAGACTCAGCAGAAAGTGAGAAGCCAGATTTTCCATTTCCATTTGGCGATTCAGAAAGAGATTGTTTTGCAGGATTGGGAGTCAGCAATTCGTTTAAAGTTTTACCATTATCCTCACTTTTTAGCCAATCTGAGAAGCCATCTGACAAAAATACATCATCTCACATGAGAGAACAAACACTTTGTGCAAAGGAAACTGCAGAATATGGTACGCAGAAGCCATCTGTCTCATGGGAACAAAAAGCTAACGCATCAGAATCCATCGCAACTGTAGCTTGCAGTACTTCAGAAACCAGCACTGCGGCTGGGGTGACTGATGTCTCAGAGTCCCCCTTTCTCCCCAGTAATTGTGTCTTTTCTTTCAAAAATAACTGTGTTCAGTGGCCTTCACCCGTATTTTCATTTGGAAGTGTTGTCAGAAATACCTCTGATTCGCTGACTTCCTCCATGTTTTTGTCTGGAAATGGTACTGAAAAAACGGAAAAAGAGATGATGAAATCGCCTGACAAAACGCCTCTAAATCTAGGGAAGCCTGTATCTTCAGAGTGTGCAGAGCCTGCTCCTAGACATAGTCATCCAAAATGTGAAGGTTTATTCCTTCCTGTGAACTCGTCTAAGAAAACCGAAAGTGCAGAAATGCTTGCTGATAGTAATTCTTCTTGCAGTCAGCCTATATGTTCACTTGTCCTTCCTGTTAAACACAAGAATGCATCTTCCACTCAACTTACAGCAACAAAACAAGAAACAAAGGTAAAAGATGAAGAAAGTGAAACTGTTGCTGAAAACTATTCCTGTCCTCAGAGGGAAGATGCACCTGAGTCTGTACTGTTTCAGAACGCAGCTTGTTCTGTTCCTGGCACATGCAACGATGCATCTTTAGGAGGTTCTGTGCATACGGTAAATGAGGCAGGAGGAATGCCAAGTGACAGTGACTCTGACACTGAAGAGCTAAGTCAAACATCCGTCTCTACCGACACCAGCAGCGCATCAGAATATTTTTCTGTTGCCGAAGACAAAATGTCTAGTACAAGAAAATCAGAGACATGAAGAGAGAGTGAAATGGCAGATAACTATACTTGAAATAAGCTGGAATGAAATAAATGCTACTTAACACATTAAAAAGTGGGGATACCTGTGATTTTACAGCTGCTGTTCTCCCTGATTCTTGCCAGTTTGAGGTATCTCTCTGTTAGAAACGTAACTGCTTATTAGCAAGTACAACGTACTAAAGTGATTTTCATAGTACAAACCCAAACTGAAGAAACAACCAAAAATGTTTTGTCCTGTTAAAGACTTAAGTATGACCGTGTGTGCTGTATCTTTAAGAATGCAGACCTCCCAAGAAGTGCCACTGGGGTATGTGTGGGTGGTGGGGGACTGAGGTGTCCCCAAAAGTGGGTTCAGTGCAGCCTCGGCAAGAGGAGCAGTGTATTGCTGTTCTGGTACAGCAGCACTTGCACCAGGGTGAAATCAGTAACGAGAGCGCAGACAATAGCCCTCACCTCATAGGCAGGGAGGGAGCAGAGCCATGGGGAAAATGAGGGGTGTTGAAGGCATTACTGAAAATTGTTTTGTGCATCTCCCTTTGGCTGTTTTCTTTTTCTGTGATGTGCATCTCCCTTTGGCTGTTTTCTTTTTCTGTGATGTATTTGACATGTATTGAAGGTGCAACTTCTAGTGTGGTTTCAATAATTTCTCTTGTGCTTTTGAAATTGAGGCACCACGTCGATGTTCTCGTTGTGTGTTGCAGAAGGTTATCAGCTACGCTTCTGAAATGCTGCCTTCAGGAAAAGTAACCGTCACAATTAATTTTCAGTTCCTTTTGGCACCAGTTTGGGCATCAGTGGACAGAGACTGACTTGCTGTCTTGATGAAAGCATTAGGAGAATCTAGCTTTTCAAACACAAAAATTTTGTTTTAAAGTTTGTGTAATGACAGGTAAAAAGGAAGACAGCACTTCTCACTGTAAGTATTAATGATCCAGAACTCATTGAATTCTTAATCCATGAAATATGATACAAAGCGAGGATAGAAATACCATCTTTTCTAATTTATTAACCACTTGTTACATCTAAGAGATAATTGTGCTTTAGCTATTAGAATACACAGATGGTAGTACTATTTCAAATTAAAGCACTGTTTCATTTAGTGTTTACTCTGCAGCAAAAGCTGGTGCCAAATTTTAAATAAATTAATCCTGCATTAGGTAGACATGTCAACTGGCAAGTATTAGATCAGAATGTTTAATATCCCTTCAGATTTTTCACTGGCAACTAGATAGTAGTCTTCATTAAAAAAAAAAATTAATCCGAATTATCTTTGTAACTTCATAAGCAAAATAGTACTTAAATTTAAATCCCTGCAAGGCTTACCAATGTACTTGCTGTGACAGAATACTTAGAAATACTATTCCTGGTTTAGGAAACATCAACCTAATTTTAATTTCATTTGTGTTAAATTCTTGGCCTCAGTTTTTCTGTGGCAGTGTATTCATCTATTAAATGTGCTGAAAAGTACACTCTAGAATTTATAAAACTTATTAATCTTCCCTTTGCATCTGCAGAATAGTAAGGAAGGCAGTGAAAATTCTCTTTATTGCTAGTTTTATAGTTCTTTATGTTCTCATCTCTTAAGTCTTACTGGTTTTCAGTTTTCTAAGAATTGTTCTGCTTTTATCTCTAGACATTCTTGTCATGTTCTTCTATACAAGTAGGGGAGAAGTGTTAAAAAGGTATTAAGTTAAATTGCTGGAAGTTGAAGGCTGAGCATGATGATAATGGCAGAAAGTGTCATGGATGGAGGTTGATCTCACTATAATGAAAACAAGAGAAATGGCACAATTTTAGAGAGACAGATAAGGTATCTATAAAACTTGTTGCCAGAAGGTTGTAGAATATGCTTGTCTTCTGCTACAGTGAGTAAAAAAATTCCTAATGAGCTTGGGTTATTCAGAAACCCTACCGAGTTTCTTAAAATTGTTTGGTTTTGACGTATCTTCTGTTCGTTTCTATTAGTGTTTCGTAAGAGTTTGATAAAGTTAAACTTTAAAGCAAATACTTTGTATTTTGGCGAAAAGACACCTTTGTAAGATCATATGAGTAGACTGAGATACACTTTTTTTTTTTAAAAGCAGGAATTGTTGGGGTGTGGGTTCAGTGCAGTCCTAGGACTGCTTTTCAAGCACGACACGTTGTTGTCTAAGTGCGTTATAGCTCAGCACTAAGGTTTTACAGGAAAGATATATGTTAAGCGGGATGTTTTATTTGCAATAGGTCACAGTAAAATTAAGTCCACCCAGGTAGTAAATGAGTAGGATTATTGATTTTTCTGGTATTTTCTGAAGTTGTTCCTCGGTCATTTTGACTTAATCACATGGTTGTCTTTCACTGGTGACTCCTTACTAAAAGCTGTAAGGGGAGTGAGGTGCTTTTTGTGTACGTTATTAAAAGTGAAATGTTCACTGCTTTTACTAATGCTTTGAGACATTACAGTCTTCAGCATATAAAATTAGTACCCTATGATAAACCTAATAAGTTTGTTTTTCACCCAGGATTTCATGCTTGCTCATCACTTAACTGAGAACACAAGAGGACCAATTTCTGACTTTATTCCTTGGTCAATTAATTGTCGTAGGTAAAAAGAGTACTCCATTTGTATCAGGAAACACGAACATGGGAAGGTCTAAATAAGGTCACTTCTACCCTAGTTGTGCAACAGTTGTGCACGACTTACCTACATACGGCATGACTTGCAGGCAGTAAAGAACGATTTGAGTAAATTTTATTGTTGAAGCAGAGTTAAAGCAGTCTTTACTACTGTGTTCCATTTCTGTTATAATTTTGTTTCACACATCATTAAAAAAAATGGAAGGAGAAAAGTTTAAGTCAGTTGAAGGTAGCTCAGCAGCACAACCTGACTACATCCAAGTTTTCCCGCTAGTATCTCTTAGCAACATGTTGCATGTGGGTAATTGCTGTCTGAAGAGATTCCAAGTCAAAGACTTCATCAGTGATTGTTTGACGAACACTAGAGCGAACTTGAAGAAATGGGATTCTGAATTGTCCTTAATGCATACTTTGCTTATTATCCAGAGAATAACTTCCATCACTGTCTTGGTCATTATAAGATTGTGTGTGGCAGTGAGGACTGTTGCCAAAGCCTAATTTTCCTATCTAAACATTACTAATGTGTGTGTATTTTTTCAGGCTAAGAATAGACTAAAATGTGGTGTTAAACTGAAGAATTTTCAGGAATAGTATGAAGATACTGCTAAGAACTTTGCTCTTTCCAGCAAAAAACCCAAGAAAATAGTTAGGAGAAGATTTCACTAAACTCAGTAATGTCTTGCAAGGGACTTTGACAAGTATGCTAGAGATGTCCTGGATCTTTCTGACTCTTAAGGATATAAGAGGTGAAAAAAGAAGCAATTCTCCATATGGTTGGAACATTTTATTAATCAAACTTCATTGTATTGATACAAAACCCTCTTTATACTAAAATATATATATACACTAAAATACTAAAAATATTGTAAACTAAAATTGCAGACAGGTTTAAAAGGTTTTATAATGGTTCACGAAGGTACTACTTCATAACTTAAAAACCTTGGAAAATAATTAGACTGATTTATTTGATTATACTTGCCAAAGCAATTGCTAAACATCTTTCACAAATGGGCTGAACGTTTCCAATGCTGTCCTACTGAAATGCTAATCTCACCAGAACTGTGACACTTGTTCAGTATATTTGAGAGCTATCTTAATGTGTATATCACTGTCTGGGGAAAAAAAAAGTGCAATTGAAAGATAAGTGCAATTGCCTAGTTTTGCAATCTATTAGAAATAATTATATAGCTGATATTGGAGCTGCTAAAATGTCCATGTCTAAAGGTTGATTTTTCTAAAGTAAGCTTTGTATTACTAATATTGGCTATTTCTAAAGCTTGATTATGAAACATATTTGGTAACTCAGACCTAGTCACTTCCTAACTTAGAAGGCTGCATATCTGTGTGGTTAACAGTATTATGTACTGCTGCTTTTTTTTTTCCCCCTTCAGGTGACAGACTTCAGTTTCTCTGCGTAGATTTCACCCAGTTGTTGAAATGCCAGTAGAACCTTATCATTTGGATCATCACACAGTTCACTCAGTGATGTTCTGTTTAAAAAAAATAAAAAGCATTGTTTCATTTTAAGTTGGTTTCAAGGTGAATTAATAATTAATTAAACATACAATATTGTGCTTTTTAATTTTAAAAATTTAAGTTTATCATACCCAATAGACTTAATGAGGAGTGAAAAATCCTTGAGTAAGTTGTAAGCATCTCCTTCATTTAACCTGAAGAAAGAAAAAAAAATTCAAATGGATATACGCTGTAACACACTGTTTCACTTTTAATAAACCCTGCCATTTAGTTTGGGTAAGGATGCAGAGAGCATATTCCATGGCCTCAAACACTGACATACTAATTCATTAGGATTACTGTAGAATAACTATAAGGTTAAAATAATAATGCTATAGAGATACATGTTTCTATAATTATACTAAACATATGAAAGACTCGTGAGTAATATTTGGAAAGATAAGATAATTTATTAATATTATCTTGGGAACACGGTTTCAACTGTTTGAATAACTAAACTGGAACACTATATTTCAGACGAAACTAATGGCTAAATTGAGTAAGAGATAGCGCAAGCTTTCTACAGATGATGAAGACCCTATATTCTGCAAAAAGAACCACTGATTACTGAAAAGCAATTTAATAAGCTCAGCTCCTAGTAATTAAGAATACCACATTTTAAAAAAAATAGTATTGTGTTAGGAATAATAGAATTATAGAATGGTTTGGGCTGGAAGGGACCTTTAAAGATCATCTAGTCCAAACACCCTTGCCATGGGCAGGGACATCTTTCAGTAGACCAGCTTGATAGAATCAAAGAATATGTTTCTATAATCAGTATATTTCCTTATCTCTTGACAATGTGGCATCAGTGCCAAACTCTGCTGTTGTAACTACGAGAGTGCATGGAATGTGTATGCTAACTGTTCTTACTAGAATCTTCTTTGAAGCGCTTACAAAAAAAGCAGATAATATTATATGCTCCAAACAGCAGCCTCAGGGAGAAGAGTGAAATGGTATTTTCTTACTCATAAATATAAGTTTCTGGCTATGAGCATGAAGGCAAAATAAAGATACTGATAGAGTAGTTGGGAGAGGGAGCTCATGGTTGAGCTTATGTGAGCTGAGGTTGGGAATAAAACAGGTATGTGAATGCCTCCATTAAGAACTGCAAGCCAGAAGTGTTATAAAGAGATGGATTTAATGAGCAGGTTACAGAAGGCTGGTGAGATTCAAAGGAGAAAGTGATAATGATGAAAATAACAAGACATCACACTTAGCAGGTGCATCTCTAAAAGATTGAAGAGGACAACAGGGCTGTAAGTGGTAAGAGCAAAAAAAAAAATCTCAAATTTAGCTTCTGAGAAGAAGGAACAGAAGAATGATGAAGTTTATAAGCTGCTAAATTAGGAAGGTGAATGTGTCTCAAAGGTAGTATATTTGGAGCTCTGTCAAGCGTAAGAGCTTGACAGGCTCTTCAGAGAGGTTTTTTGTTTAATCAAGGGGTTTTTTTTTCACAATGAAAAAGATCAGGACTGTCCCTGAAATGAGGAAGTCCAATGCAGTTGCCCTGAAGATGGTAACACAGTAGCAAAGAGATGTCAAAAGCTTGGTCAAATAATAGATTAAAGGAGGAATTTATGATCAGTGTTAAAAGAAACAGGCATGAGAGTGTAAAAGAAAAGAATAAAACTCCAGTTTTGGAAAAGCTAGAGCATAAGTGAGCCAGGAGGAGAGAAAAAAGGAAGACTGCATGTACCACAGGTTTCAGCATGAAAATATGATGAGATACGGCAGGGGTTGACCAGCTTGGGCATGGAGTTTTTGGTGGGTGGGTGGTTTTTTTCCTTTAAAGAGAGAAGATAGTATGATTGAATTATCAGGACAAGTTGCTAAATGCTTAGAAAAGATTAGGAAAAGGGGAAGCATTGAAGCAATAGTGATACAAATACTGCATTACTGGCAAATTTTGCTTTGCTACTGTAAAAGGTTTCTATGATGACAGTCTGCCTGTAGCAGAAAAGAGTTTATGTTTTGGATGCAGCAAGCAACGAGAGAGGTGGTTTGAGCTCACAGCACTGTTTGGTGAAACCCAGCTGTGTCACTGAAGTCAAGACTTCCCATTTACGGTACTGCTTTGAATACCCAGCTAATACTTTATAGCCATTGCCACTGGACTTTAATATAGTTACATGTTTTATTCTCACTAAAACATTCAATTAATCTATGTAATCATATTTAACAGCTATTCCATCCCTAAGATCTGGAGGGAGAAGGCTTTAAAAACAAAAAGATGCACTTCTGTACCATGTTGTAAACAATGCTGCTCTTTAGCCATATTTAAAATGGCAGTACGTACCAGTTATCAGTTGTCAATGCAATCAAGGAGCCATGCTTATAAAAGTCCAGTGCATATGCATTGAGTGGCCTCTTCCTTCCTTGATTGTCATACTTGTTCAAATAAAGCAGGGGGCAGTTTGTGATGTTAATTCCAAGGGAACGTAAGACAGCCTAAAAAAAATAGAATTATCTGCTGAATAGCTATTGTGGCTTTGTTTACGTGCCTCTCTTTTCAAACCTACACCTTTTGACCCACAGCTGGAAAGTTCCACGCTTCTGATCCTAGACCACCCCAAAAATCTGCATAAGTACACATCAGCTGTAGACACAGGAGAGAGTTCGTTAGTAAAGTGACTTCCGCTGCCAGTGCAGCTCTGGGACATTCTGAGTAGTTTAAAGTTTGACCAGGCCACCGGATTTCTCTTGAGTTTTAGATGAGGATTTTTCCGTATGCATAGATCGTGTATTCAGACTCTCTCACTGATGTTTTGAATGTATTAACCTTAAGCATGGAACATTTTGAGGGTGAGGGTGAATTTCAAAATCCCCAGTTGCAGGAATTCCATTTTTTCTATTACAGAATTATGAGTTGTGTGGTAATTCCCTAACATTCCTACAAAGCCCATGTAGAAGACTGCAGGAAAATGCAAGCTGAGAGTAAACATGTTGATGTGTATTACAATTGAGGTAACTCACGTGCTATCTAACATGATCACTGAAATCCAGTTGAGAAGCAAATGATCTGTGCAATAATGCATCCTTTTGCTAGGATCCTTTCAGACTATGGTGTGATTGACTTAAAAAAAAACCAACCCTCCTGATGTGGAGAAAACAAACTGGGGATATGGTTTGAATCTGAAATTTTAGAGTCATTTACTTGTCTCAGCATCAGGAGGAACAGATGCCTTGCAAGAAAGCAAGTGATTTACAGACTTTTGTCCCCTACATCCGTCTATTCTGTGTTCCTTGCACTGTGATAATATGGTGCCACTCAGTGATGATTTTTTTTTTTTTGGAGACCTTTCAAATTGTTTCTCTGAAAGAGTGACACTTAAGCATAGTGCCATCATACTACAGATAGGCAGGAAGAGTGTAATAAAAAGATGTTTTTATTGAACAGTAGTAAAATTCTGCCCCCCACAAAAAATAACTTACTTTATTAATGATCTCCCCATGAAACAGATTGTTATCAACCACTCCAGATAAACATGCAAAAGGTGAGATGGCAGATGTGCTTTTGGTGTTGTCCATCAAATAAGATGCTAGTTCAGAACCATGCCAATTCTTAGATGTAAAATCTAGGCAAGAAGTTTCAAATACAACATAAGCTATGCAGACACAGCAATCTATTTTAAAAGCAAGAAATGTTCAGTTGAGTAGATAATGATAGGAAATAGAATTAGTCTTCTAAAATAAATCCTTCTCAATAAAGGTTTGTTTCTTTTGTTCATGAGAACCTCTATGCAATTGATTATGGTATATAAGAGCGAGCTTTCTAGTGGTGAGAATAATTACACCTCAATCCCCTTTCGCATCTTAAGCCTTTCTCCTTGACTCAGCTGTAGCCAAAATTGCTAACAGCATGGAGCTGTGCCAAAACCAAAGGGAGTGTTACTATTAGAAGACTTATTTTACCTCCATCTTTTATTCTGTCCTACATTGAAGAAAAACAGGTTTTTTCAGCCTGTATTCACAGGTCTTAATAGTTAGACATCTAATAATCTTTATTGCTATCCTCTGAACTCCCAGTCAACATTTTTCTTGAAGTGTAGAGCTCTAAAGAAAGAATATTCTAACTGAGGCCTTGTTAGGGCTTAAGTACGTGAAGGTTGTCACATACAAGCACTCTGCTTTACACAACCCAGCATGAATTTCTGTTTTTACAACAGTATGGCATTTCACTTGACTTATGGTCTGCCTGTAACTTCAATCACTGTCTGCAGAAGACCCGTCTAGTTATTTCTAAATCTATTTGTACTTTTGGTTTTCCTTTTCTAAATACAAAATTACTCTGTCTTTCCACATTGCCAATGATACTTTCAATCCTCATGCTAAAACCTTTTCTGCTTTGTGTTACGCTAAGTATGCTGTAGTTACGCTGTTTATGGCATTCATAAAACAATCTGAGCAGTCTGACGTCATGGGTTTTTTTTTTTGCAGCTTCACCTCAAGTTATGGTAAGTACGTACAAAAGTCTCTACCACCTCTTGAACTGGACATGGTTTGATCTTGTATTTCTTTTTCTGTAAATCTAATGGAAAGCCTTTCTTTCAAAGTGAAACAGCTTCAGCAAAATGGGGAGAATGCAACCATGTTACACCTTCTATTTAAACAAAAAATGTTACTATTCAAGTAGAATAGGAATTCAATTTCCGCAGCTCACATCCTGGGTAAAAGTAGCATTAGTAACACTAATATATATAAAGGAATATATACCCTGAAAATGCAAGGCAGCCCATGCTTTGCTTTTCTAATTTGGAATTCCATCATTTTATGATTTACAGCTCTTCATATCTGACATTTTTCAGGTAACATATCAAGGTGTGGGGTCCCTCCATTGTTAAAATAAGCAATCTTAAATCGAATATGAAAAAATAGGATTTAACTATAGTGTTGCAAATGTTATACCATTATGTAGCACATTCCAGTGCTCTGTACTGGAAATGGAAAACTGCTATTTACCATCTCAAGCCATATGTAGTATTCAACCTTGTTTTGCATTCACTTTATCTGTTTATCATCTCCCCCAGTGCCTCACCTTTGTATTGACATCCACTTTATACAAAACTTTCTATGATCAAGGTAGCCATGTACTTGAAACTCAAAGTAGATAATAAGATAGGGTAGCTTCTAAGGTGATTTGGGCTTTTTTTTTTTTTTTTTTCATTTTTACACAGAGACTAAAAAGAAAAAATAATCCCTGTACCAATGCAGGAAAAAAGGATGAATAAATACAGTTATCTGCTATAATTAAAGTGCTTCCTTACTGCAAAAATAGTATTTTTGAAGGCATGTTATTTTTAGAAGGTCTAGGCAATGGGGTAGTGGTATATTACATTGCTTTTATATCTCTCTTCCAGGAAGTAACATGACATTATGTAGCAGTTAAATATTTTTCACCCAATCCATATTGCTTGGTAATTTTATAGTCGTGTTTTTTTCGTATTGCTTTGGTTACTGGACACCATTTATTTGCATAAGTAACTTAGTTGATTTAACAAATGGTGCAATGTTTTCTTCCTTCAATCTTAAGTCTGTTCAGATGTTGAAAATCTAACCTTTGTAAGACTCTGAAAGCAATTCAAGTATCACGGGCATTTGAGGATCTGCAAATCCATTGATGATTAAATAAAAAGGCTTCAATTCAATAATTAAATATATTTTTTCCTTTTGTAAGAGAGTCCCTTTGATTTTTATTTCCTCTACAAAATAATAGAAGAATAGCAACTAAAATGATCCTTTTCCTGTACAAGACTTGTACCATATACAATACAATCTTTAATGGTTGTAAACCAAAAGTGAAATAGAAATGTCTCTCTTTATTAGCATGTCTGAAATCACCATTTTTTTCTTTACAAAATAAGAATTAACTTACCTTTCCTAATAAAATCAGTTTCACAAATTATGAATATGCATTAATTTTTCACTTCCTACCTGTCTTTGACAGTGGAAGTCTGTATTCTTGTTCCATATCTGCCAGCTTGGCAGTTGTCAGAAGAAAATGAGCAAAATTTTCCTGTACTTTGGTGTTGTACTCTTTTACAGCATCTGCAAAGTCTTTTGGCAGATCTTCTAGAAAGACCTGAAATAACATGCAGTTTATTGCTTAATTCAGGTAATTTCTCAAAAAGTGTCAGTTCTACATTGGCGCATCTATAAAGTATTGGTACACACATAGCATATTAGTAGAAAAAAGGAAAGAGTACAGCTCCAAACTTTACCCAACTTGTGAGACTGCCTGACCATCTAGAATTAATGGATCTTAAAGATGAACATGAATTTCATGCAAAAAAAAAAGGCAAGGCAGATAAACAGTAAGTACAAAATTCATAGATTTTTAGTCACAGAGTACTTGGCAAACAACTCTATTAAAGGTGTTTCAGCTAGCCAAAAAGTGCCTTTTGAAGGGCCGCCTTTCCCAGATCTTGTTTTGCTTATCTTGGTGTTCAACCGGTTTCCTACCAACATGACAGACTGATGCTTTGCTGCCATCAGCCACAGCAGTCCTGTAATCCCTCCTACATGACTAGCCACTTTTCAGACATAAAGAATATTTTTCCTCTTGGAATGCTTGCTGGAAACTGGCCACATAAGCATCTTCATCTGGAATAAGTTTTCTTTGTTGTTCCAGCCATAGCTGTGTCCTCCAAAATTTTAAGGCTTTGCACAGAAAAGCCAACAGAAGCATGTTAAAATGTTTCGCTTTATGCCTGTACCCATGGTGGGTTAACTTTGTGCATAACTAATGTTAATGCTTATCCTACTAATATTGTCCTATTTTTGGAAAAAGCCCTAAGCCTACAGTGTCATCTACCACAGAGCACGCTGCTGTCCTTCTGGGTCATTGGTATGTGTCACAAAAAGCTGCAGCTCCTTAGACAGAGACAAAATTCTAGCAAAGTGAGAAGAAAGTGAATTGCCATTTGGGGAAGAGATACTTGAGTTGTATTGTATAAAGAAATGCTGTGTCATTTATACTTTTACATTTTGCAGTATCATGATAGTAACTGCATAATCATCTGTCATCACTAAAACATACTTGAATAATCTGGTACTTTTCATTTAACCTGACAGTCAACTGCTGCTTCTGTGGTTAAATCAAGGCTTCTTTATTTTAATCCGGTGAGTACTTGAAAAAAGTACTCTAGCTACTTGTATTGTGTGTAGGTGGCAAGGTGTTGGGAGGGGGTGGGTACGTGGTTCAGGGCTGTCTGCTGCGAGAAGTCACGGGCTGCCCTGTCACAGACACAGCCAGCTCCAATGGCCCCACCACAGGACAGAGCTGAGCCCATCAGGCACAGGTGCAGCACCTCTGTGAAAACTTATTTAAGAAAAGGCAAAAATGTCACACAGGCAGAGTGAGAAGCAGCAGTGCTGACACCACGATCAGAGAAGGAGGGGGAGGAGGTGCTCCAGGTGATGAAGCAGAGATTCCCCTGCAGCCTGTAGAAGAGACCACAGTGGAGCAGAGACTTCCCTGTAGCCCTCTCAGTGGAGATGGCCATGCGGGAGCTGATACCCGCACTGCAGCCTGTGAAGGAGCCCACACCAGGGCAGCTGCATGTTTCCTGAAAGAACTACAGCCCATGGAGAGCCCGCACTGGAGCAGGGGTGACATGTAAGGAGGAAGGAGCAGCAGAGCAAGCTGTTAAGAATCGACCACAACAACTCATTTCTCATCAGCCCTGCACTGCTTGGGGTGGGGGGAGGTAAAGGAGTCAGGAATGAAGGAGTGAAGTTGAGCCTGGGGAAGGTGGAGGGGGGGGGCAAGGTGGTGTTGACATTTTTATTTTTTGTTTCTCACTACCAAAATCTATTTTAATTGGCAACAAATTAATTTCGTTTTCCACAAGTTGAGGCTGTCTGGCCCACGACCATAACTGGTAAGCAATCTCCCTGTTTTTGTCTCGACCCATGAGCATTTCCATCCTATTTTCTCCCCCATCCTGTTGAGATGGAAGAGTAAGGGAGCAGCTGGCTGGGTGGGCAGCTACCTGCTGGCCCACCAAACTACTTACATCCATAATGACACTAGTCTAACTGACGAAAGGAAACAAGTTCATTGAAGTGGTCCACAACACAAGTTACAGGAAAGACCAATGCTTTCTCTACCTTTGACTGGCAAAACGGGCGTTCGTATTTCTTTGAGCAGGCTGGAAGATGTTTTCTCCCAAATAGGTTTGCTAGAATGAGCACTAGCTTTTCCAGGACATCTTCTGAAAAAACAGTTGAGCCTATGTCAAAACAGAAAGTACTTAGGTTAAATGTGGAAGTGTAAAAAAAATATTTATTTTTTTTTGCTTAAAATAAACAACTCCTACTCAGGAGTTTCCTTCCCAACTGCTGTTGTCATGACAGAGGTTATGCAAAACTATGTTGGATAAAGATCAACTCATTACATACAAAAAACTCTGGTAGATAATTAAGCAACTAATAATACAAATTAATACTGTATTCTTACATGTTCACATATCACAGCATATCTCAGTACACAGAATGGATTTTACTCATGTAATGAGACATTAGTGGTACTTCATTTTTTAAATTTGTTAAGATGGATGACTACTCAATATCATTTACTACATGGCATTCAAATTTTGCTCTGGAGTCAAAATTATTAATTTTTCTGTGTATAGCATTTTTTTTCTGCCTCACTAGAATGTTTCACAAACAGTAAATTTAGGTTCATGACACTAGCATTGCCATATGTGTGCCTTGGCTTTCTCAGACAGAAATATAAGCATGTGCAGACTATGTAGAGGCAGAGGCCGAGGATATGAGGATGAAGGCTAGGCAAGCAAAAGGTGGCAGCAGCAAGACGGCACCCAGAGCATTTCAGAACCATTGGGGTTACAGAGCCTGCCATAGACTGCAATTAAGATGCATGGAGTATTATTTACCTTTAATTGGCTGGCACAATTTGTGGAATAAACCTTTCACAAGAAAGCTCACTAAAACAAAATTTGAAGGTTCGTGATAGTACAAGTGTGTGACAAGTCCAGCAAATCCCATGGGGTTACCTTCTTGATCCAAGTAGCCCTATTTAATTTAAAAGCAAAAGAAAAGAGTAGTTGTGAAAGATGAACTTGGATATGCCAAAGATCTAAAATGGTTGCATTCAGAACACTAGTCATTCAACCTAATGCATAGGTACCTATTAAGACCATTCAATTTCCACTGAAAGGCAAAATTTGTCCTTACTGAAAAACTGAAAGTCACCAACTATTTGAGTATTTCCATGAGAGATCTTCATCTCCCTGTGCAAAGCATAGTTTTAGCACCAATTTAGATCATGTTGCAAATGAAAAGTGCATACAGGCACCAAAGTAAGATTTGATGCAGCTTTCACTAAAAAAAAAAAAACAAACCAAACCATTAACCCAAATGTTTGATGGGATAAAAGCACAGCAAGCAGTGATCTGTCAAATATGTTGCTGCAAAATGTTTGGGTACTAGAAGCTTATATAGTTTCAAAAAACAACAGGTCAAACTCATGAATGAAGCTCCATGAAAGGCTATAAATACCAGGACATCTCTCCTGTCAGAGATCACACTGCATCACACCCTTTAAGAAAGTAGGGAGCATCCAGAGAATAATCATTATATGGCTGCCTCCCCTCGGCTTTTTTTTTTTTTTTTTTTTAAATATATTTCCCTGGGAAAAGTATTGGAGACATGATACTAGGTATGTGGGTCAGGTTTTGTCCAGGTCTTAGGCTAACTGTAACTTTTTGGAAACGTTACTGATCTCTCTTGTACACTGACTAGATTCTTCTCTTCAGTGGGAATATCAGATTCTTGGTCTCACATACACAGGACAGCCAGCAGAGGAGGCAGAAATGTTGGTTAGGGCTCCTACTGGGAGTAGGACTGGGAAATCTGGGCACAGATGATTTGTTAATGTTATCACATTACTGGCGCCTCTTACTGCCTGTAGTTCTGGGATGTAAGCCAAAATGGAGTAATGCATAAAATTTTTCCAAAATGGTACCCATCAAATTGAAACTATTACTATGGAAATATACACCACTAATTTTCAGTCTTCCCCAAGACCTACTTCCTAAATTTTTGTTAGAGATATAATTTCTCCCAGCATTTTGGAAATCATGTCATCCTTAGTATGTTTTAAAACCCTATCATTTCATGTGCATGCATCTTCGTATACAATATAAATGCATAACTCTTACTTTCCTAATCAATTTGTAATCATATAAACCATATCATAAGATTTTCCCTGTTGAATTTATTCTGTAACATAAGGAGCTCAAAATTAACCTCAAACTTAAAGCACTCTGATTTTATCTGTTTCCTTAAATTTCTTTCTAACAGAAAGAAATAGCGTGTTGCTATGGAATATAAAATATATGGTTCTTGAAATGAAAGCATACTAACAAAAACAAATGAGAATCTGTGGATTTAAGAACTACCCTTTATAAGAACAAGTTAAAACCTACCTCTTTGATAAGAAATTGCAAGGAAAACATAAAATAAATTTTTAATATTTCAGCGTATCTTTCTTTTCTGAAGGACATCAGTGAGTGCTTCAACACTGACAATGCCTAGTTAAACAAAACAAACAAAAAAAGACAAAATTAGAAATCCAAGGGAATGTTGATATTGTAACCAGCAAAGAAATTCTATACCCAGCTTTTATGCTTTGTTTCATCAATTGGTTTTCAGTCAAAATTGCTGGGTGGGGATTATGTTGTATTTTTATTTAAATTGAATACCTAACTCCTAGAAATGCTTGTGAAAAAGTCCATCCTCTGTCAGATGTGTGTGCATTTTCTAAATTTATGCTGAGGTTTGTAAAGTTAATTACATGAAGTTCATATAGAGATCCACAAAATAAGGATTTAAATATCATTAAACTAAAACCAGGAAGTTTTGAAATTACTCCTTACACTTTAATAAGATTTTAATATTTTAGTATTTAAAACAGAAGTTTACCAATTTACTTTGTTATCTTAGGAAGGCTCATGTCTGAATTCATTCAGTGAGTCCTTCAAAATAAATGTCTATATGCTGGAGGGGATGTAAAAGCAAAGAGTTCCTTAATAATTACAAGAGGAGATCTCTGACCAATTTGTAATCATGGTCATGGGTTGTTCACTTAAATCACTACATTAAATGCAAGAATAAGAATTCTTTGATTCCAGAGAGTTAGTATGTGGATTTAAATAAATGAGTAATACACAGAATTTTCTCATTGTTTTAACTGAGATAGCATTTCATAGTTCCCCCCTTCCCTATGGAAATGTACGTTCACATCTTTTCGTCAAATAAAGCTGAAATTTTAAATATTGGAAGACTTTCTGATTCTCCAAGTTAATGCAAATATTGCATAGAACAATAGTCAGTAAAAATACCTTCCTGATAGTAGCATTCTTTCTGATGATAATATTTGTTGCAAAGAATAAATGTATGAAAATGGACAGTACAACACTGTGGAGAAGATTGCACAGGTACTAGAAGCAGTATGCAATTTCATTTGGAGGCAGACTGCTTACTTCCGAAGCGCTTAACTTTCTGCTCATGTTAAGAAGACATAGTTTAATTAAATTGCTATTGTGGAAAAAATACTAACAAACAAACAAATAACAAAATATTAAACCTTTGCTCTGGCATCTGCTTTGTCATCAGCCTTTGAAGCCAACAGCATGAGTCTCAATATTAAGGTGATAGTCAGAGGAAACTGGCCTTTCAACTGAGGCACGTTGGATTTGATAAGTCTTTCAACTTTGGGCAGTGGGATATCATAGAAGAACACGTTTCCAATCATATCTTGCCCCCGTCTTCCAGCACGTCCTGACATCTAAGAATAAAATATTTAATAATTATATTATTAAAATAATAAAATTATTAATTTTTAAGTAAAATATACTTATGTCGTATACACTGGTACCATCTATACAGTCTTAATAAAGTATTTATGGAGAATTATTAAAATAAAGTTTGCAAAATATGTTGTACCTCAAATATAGCTGGCTTACAAACATTGTGGATTTATTTACCTTCTAAAATATGAACTTTCAAATTTAATAGAAGACCTAAACACTGGCCAGCTTATTTACATTCTCTCACATGTCTTTTTAGCATTTATAGTTCTTCAAAGTGAGTTTTAACTTAATTTATACCCATACACCAGCTTTGTTTTCAATTCACATTTAGCTCTGAATTATTTCTAGGTAGATTTGGGGCAGAGGTAGTCTCAGTACAAATAAAGAGCAGAGAATATGAATAAGGAGTAGAGAGAAGCTGCCTAAGTGTGTATTCCCTTGCTTGGATCACCTGTTCTTGGTCAGGGCCATTGTAGGGACTTGGCCCTTGTACCAGATGATGTGACAAAGCGGGAATCATATCATGATGCATATCATCATATGCATCATAATCATCATATGCAGCAGAAGGGAGATGCACATAGGTCAGGCTACTGCACAGATCCATCCACACTCCAACACCTGAGATCACCTGCCAGGTGATACCATCAGCTGTATCTGGCCTATATGGCCTTTAATCTACTGAGCAATTGTCATACTTTCATTGCTGAAACAGGTCATTTGACTACATATGTTACTTGTGGGCTGGCAGTTCTGAAACATCAGTAAAAATCACCTTAGCTAAAACTATTATTGTCACCAAAATGAACAACTAAAACTCAGAACATACCTAGAAGTATATATAAAAGAAAAGACATTTTTCTCAATTTGTGTATGATGACAGCTACATGTGTACCATTCTCATAAGAAGTAGGTGTTCTATTTCCATACCTGTCTGTAATGTAAGGCATCTAAAAAGACAGAATCTTCAGCAAAGACAACAGATTTACATGGCATGTTGATTCCTAGAGCAAGTGTTGAAGTAGCTGTGACTACCTATAAAATATCAAACATGAGTATATCTATTAGAAATGGTAATACTCAGTTTAAAAAAAACCCACCTGTAATACCCAACTTAAATCAACAGGAATGTTACTATCGTTTTTCATATAGCTAAACTTTAATCTGATGAATTTAACAGAGCTATGAACATACATGAATTTCACTCCTTAGTGTAGTTCATGTAGATCTTACATACACATATTAAACTTTTGTATCCTGAAAGTTTGTATCGCTGTGGAACACAAATTGAAATAATACTGAAATTGAACACAAATTGAAATATTCTGTGAAGACGGTACAAAATATCATAATCCTATAGAGGTCATTTAACTAAAAAACATTCCGTTGGCTGTTGCAGTAAAAGACAATCAAAATGTTTCTATAAATACACATTAGCAACAAAAGGAAGGCTAAGGGGAAATACAGTGACCAAGGCTGAGGAAAAGGCTGAGGTACTTAATGCCTTCTTTGCCTCAGTCTTTAATAGCAAGACCAGTTGTGCTCCAGGTACCCAGCCCCCTGAACAAGGATGACAGGGAGCAGAATGAAGCCCCCGTAATGCAAGGGGAAATGGTTAGTGACCTACTACACCACTCACATATACACAAGTCTATGGGGCCAGATGGGGTCTGCCCAAGGGTACTGAGGGAGCTGGCAGAAGTGCTCACCAAGTCACTTCCCATCATTTATCAGCAGTCCTGGCTAACTGGGGAGGTCCCTGTTGACTGGAGGTTAGCAAATATGACACCCATCCACAAGAAGGGCCAGAAGGAGGATCTGAGGAATTCCAGGCCTGTCAGTCTGGCCTCAGTGCCAGGGAAAGTTACAGAGCAGATCATCCTGAGTGCCATCACACAGCATGTACAGGACAACCAGGTGATCAGGCCCAGTCAGGATGGGTTTATGAAAGGCAGGTCCTGCTTAACTAACCTGACCTCCTTTTATGACAAGGTGACCCGCTTAGAAGACAAGGGAAAGGCTCTGAATGTTTTCTACATAAACTTTAGTAAAGCCTTTGACACTGTTTCCAACAGCATTCTCCTGGAGAAACTGGCTGCCCATGGTTTGGACAGGCATACACTTCGCTGTGTAAAAAAACTGGCTGGATGGCCGGGCCCAAAGAGTTGTAGTGAACAGAGTTAAATCCACTTGACAGCCGATCACAAGTGGTGTTCCCCAGTGCTCAGTACTGGGGCCAGTTCTGTTTAATATCTTTATCAATGATCTGGATGAGAGGATCAAGTGCACCCACACTTAAGTTTGCAGACGACACCAAGTTGGGTGGGAGTGCTGATCTATTCGAGGGCAGGAAGGCTCTACAGAGGGATCTGCACAGGTTGGATTCATGGGCCGAGGCCAATGGTATGAGGTTCAACAAGGCCAAGTGCCGGGTCCTGCACTTGGGTCACAACAACCCCATGCAGCACTACAGGCCTGGGGAAGAGTGGCTGGAAAGCTGCCTGGCAGAAAAGTCCCTGGGGCTGTTGTTCGACAGCCGGCTGAGTGTGAGCCAGCAGTGTGCCCAGGTGGCCAAGGCGGCCAACAGCATCTGGATTTGCATGAGAAATTGTGTGGCCAGGAGGACTGGGGAAGTGATCATCCGCCTGTACTCAGCGCTGTGTTCAGTTTTGGGCCCCTCACTGCAAGAAAGACATTGAGGTGCTGGAGTGTGTCCAGAGAAGAGCAATGAAGCTGGTGAAGGGTCCAGAGCACAAGTCTGATGAGGAGCGGCTGAGGGAACTGGGGTTGTATAGCCTGGAGAAAAGGAGGCTCAGGGAAGACCTTGTTGCTCTCTACAACTACCTGAAAGGCGGTTGTAGAGAGGTGGGGTCAGTCTCTTCTCCCAAGTAACAGGCGGTATGACAAGAGGAAATGGCCTCAAGTTGCACCAGGGAAGGTTTAGATTGGATATTAGGAAAAATTCTTCACCGAAAGGGTTGTCAAGGCTGCAACCCTCAAGGAACAGGCTGCCCAGGGAAGTGGTTGAGTCACCATCCCTGGAGGTATTTAAAAGATGGGCAGATGTGATGCTTAGGGACATGGTTTAGTGGCAGACTTGGCAGTGCTAGGTTAACGGTTAGACTCGAACTTAAAGGTCTCTTCCAACCAAAACAATTCTATGATTCTATTATAAACTAATGTGAAGGATAGAAACTCTTAGTTAGAAGTAAAGTTTTACAGCTATCCATTCACTTAGTTTATTTTATTTGTTTGGAAATCATCCAGTCAACATTTTTTAAATGAGCATGACAAAGTCAATGCAATATATGTTACCACTGGTGAAAGTTACACGATATTTTTTAATTAAATATATGGAGAAACTAAAATTAAAAAAAAACCAAACAATACTGATCCCAATTTACAAACCTTGATATATCCCAGCCTGAAAAGCATCTCCACTACTTGTCTTTCCCTGGCAGCCATAGATCCATGATGATACCCAATGCCCCTCAGTGCCATCATTTGCTGCACATAACCTCTTCTCTCAAACCTAAGTCGATGAAAAATCTTCCTCAAAGTCTACAAATAAAAAGAAATGTCAAGTATTAGCCACAATGAGGTGTTGATAATGAAAAAAATGTCTAATCTGATAAAATTCCAAGCAGCACAGAGAAGTATAGCTGTTTATGATCTTCAGTGAACCCAAAGCCGAAAGTGTACCGTCTGTAGCTTCATTATGACAACAAATCCAGGCTTTTTGGTACGCTTCTATATACTATCAATATTTTTCACCTTTGCAATAAATGCCAATTGTCATACCACGCAGCTAGATGCCACCAGACATGACAAGGCTGCATATTCATGACTTTCCTACTCGAAGCATGGCTTCATGACCATATACTGCATGCCACTATCACAGAACAAATTCCTAAGTAGCTATGTGAAGCTGATACTCTTTTGCTCGTTTATCATCCCTGCTCAGTACCACTGTCTTATCTCACTACACAGTTAGAAGCTTCCCTTTCCCAAACTCAGAAATAGCACCGAATTAAGCCTTTTCAGTATTTTCTGAACTTCACTCTACAGCTAAGTGCCATCTGTTCCAACGTTCAAGCTATTTCTTCACTGCCTTTACCCATGTGCAACTGTGGGAAGCAATGCTCCTTCCATGCTGGCTGACAGCAGTCCAAAAATGCCATTGGGATCCCAAGTTCCCAGGATAAGGAAACATAAGAATTTTCAAGTTTGGTCCCAATACACAGAATTTTCCTCTCCTTCAAGACATATCACAATAAGCAGAAAGCATTATCAAGACACTTGATCAAAATTTTGAGCACTTTTTCTCTGAATCAAGAATTATATATCACAATTACTTTTTTAATTTAAAAAAAAAAAAAACAACCCACACCAAACAACCAGCCATGAAGAGACAGCTATATAAACCAGTCATGTTTCAGGAAGTTTGGACCAGAGGGAATATCCTGGATCAAGGTCCAGTCACCCACTATCGCTGGAAACCACATAATATAAATCTCTTTCATAAATTATTCCTTAATTATTTGTATACAAATATGTACATTAATATTTCTCATGGACATCTGCAGATTTTCAGTGCTTTTCTCACCTTTTCTTTCCCGGGGGGACACCAACGCATTGAAGAGCATGGAAAATGCTGCTTTGTGAGAACTAGAACTTTTAGAGCCTAAAATACTTTAGTATTTAGTATTTTTACAAGATATGAAGGGCTTACAAATGTTTTGATAAGCACACAGAGGTGCCATATAGCCTATGCTAATGACTCAGTCAGAAAAATAGAAGTCTGAGATCTGAATCAACAAGTAACAGAATTGTATTGCTGACAGTTCATGGAAATTAATTAGTTGTAGTATAAATCCCAGGACTCTATCACAAGGACAAGTCAACATCTTTTTATTTGGCAAAATAAAAGTTGTCCATACATCTTAAAAACAAAGTTATCTAAGATTGATACCTGGAATCAAATTTAAATTAAAATATTCAGAATGTTTCATGAAGTCAATGTGTACTGTTATGAAGTACAACTGCATCACACGCTACATGCTTTTTATGTATTTATGCACAAATTCAAGCATTTCAGACATACAAAACCAAAACCATGCTATAATTATCAGCGAATTACTTACGTCTCCATCCACTGCTTTAGGATCAGCGTAAGTACACGAAGAAGGGACAGCAGTTAGCCTTTTAAGTCTTCTTTCTAACTGTTGTTTTGTACTCAAAAGAAATCTGATGTTGTCCATTGTACTGGGGCTCAACTTTTTGGTATTCCTGTACACAATATGCAATGAAAATATTATTTCTGTAACTTACATTTATTTCTTGATGTTAAAATATTTTTTGGGTACTGAAAGATGCAGACTCATTCCCTTTTAAACTGTAGGCTCAAACATGTAGGTAGATCTGTTAATGTAGATTTACTGATAATCCTAACAGCTTCCTTTTATCAAGGCTTGTATGCAAAACAGCAAGTAATTCTGGGTGAAGTAGAGAGGAGGAATTATGGTGATACACAAAAACGAAGGAAGATAAAGACAGTAACTGTAAGTACCACATTTAGCAAATTAGTAAGCTAACAAGATTGCACAGTAGAAGAATTAAACATGAAAGAGAAATGTGATGGATTTACTGCCAATAATGACATGGACTGTAAGGATTTAGGACAGGATTTGAAGAGAGGAGAGGGAAAACTATTTAGAGACAGATTGTCAAGCTACTTCAATGTCTACATATGAGTCTAAATTCCTACTGCATTTTCAAGTTCTCACTTACTACTATTAAAGTCAGCTAACTTCGTTCTTTCACGATATTATGTCCAAAGAATGCACTGTAAATTATCATGATTAGGAGAGCAAAACTATGTTTTATTTTCCTGACAGTTCTGACAACTATAGCCATATTTCATTGCCAAATGCCTTATGAAAATCCATACCCTATCACAAAAATCAAGAAAATTCAAGGTTAAGGAAGAAACAAATACAGCACAATCCACGCAAAAGGCTGACAAATATTAAAAGAACATCTCATCAGCCAGGTGAACCCGTACTTCAGAGATCCACTGCTGTAACCAGACACAGTCAGGCTAAATTATTAAAATATTCTCCCACAATGGCTGGCCCAGAACAAGGGTCAGATGCCACACCGTTTTTAAGAGATGCATGACAAAAGCTACCAACTGGAGAAAGAGACGTTCTGATATCTTGATATCTCAGTAGTGAATTACTCCAAAATGACCAATCTCATATACTCAGTTCTGTCTCTTTGATTCTTATGTTGTAGTGCCACCACCTTACACAACGTCAGCAACACTGATATCTTCCTGCTGCTTGACTACGCACTAGGTACTGCTGATTGCTACCTGCCATACAGCTGCTCTTACTGTGCGGGTTGCCAGAGCACAAAGAGGAACAGGAACTGCTATACTGCAGGCCGGATGAATGTGCCGCTGTAAGGTATATTCCCCAGAAATAAGTTATCACAAATTTATAGTCTGTCATAATATGTAAGCATTTTAATAATATGTAGTTATAATACTTACGGAGAGCTCAATTTTATTAGCTGTTTTTTCACTTTTCTTAGTTCATCCCTCAAATGTTCTTTTTCCCTCTCGGTATTAGGGTGTTGTTCACTTTTTTGTTTTCTCAGCAAACTGAAGAATACATTCTTGGCTGCATATTCCACTGAATTCACATTAAATCTTAAAGTAAATAATATAATATACATCAGTTAGGTGAACTCTATTAGAATTTTTATTTATATGTAATGCTGTTACAATAGTACTGTGAGCTTTATCATCTGACAATTGTTAGAATTGTTAGAATTATTGTGATCTGACAATAGTTATAATCTAATCATTAGAAGCATATACCTATTCCATCTCCAAATCATAATCTGCATTCACTTTCAAACTGTTATTATCCCAGAACTGGGTGGTAAAATGTAAAATGGTTCTGACAATAAATTATCAATAGAAAGTACGCTCAACTCTATGTTTCCCTAAGGTGGATGCTTAGACATACAGACAAAGCAAATTGTAGCTTAAGTCATTTTAATTCTTCTCAACCGGGTAGTTGAGAATCAGTGTCTCTCTGTCTTGGCCTTCTACATAGCTGTTCTTCCTCATAGCTTTTTCAGTATTGGACTGTCTGGAGTTTAACTGGGATGAAGGCTTCCCCAGCTTCACTCTCAAAGTATTTTTTTTATTCTTGTTGCAACAGGCAGATCCTGTTAACTAATACCATACAAGGTGTTGGCAACACATAACGTCCTAGTCCATTAGAATAGTCACAAGTCATTCAAATCTGGCAGTCACTAAGAACGGGAACAAGAATTGAAGAACTATCCTTTTATCCAGAAAGACCAAGTACAGATTTTAAGGCTAGGAGGTAACCTGTCCTTAAATTATGCTTTCCAAATCTTCACAGATGACAGAGCTCAATAACAGCCATTTGCAATTTACCGGGGTTTTGTCTCCCTTTGAAGCTCAGACTGAATGATCTAATTTCTCTCTATCATTGACTTCATTCAGTCATAGGGAGTACTAAAGTGGTGCCAGCCTGTTCTTTTCTTTGGTGGCTCTAAGAAAAGAAAAGCAAACTCTTAAGTATTGCTTTTTCCCTACCACCAATGGCTGTGACAGCAATTTGGCTTCTACAGCTCTGATACCTGCTCTCTCAGGAGTCTCCATTAATTCCATGCTAACATAACACCATACAGGATGACTGCTTTGCAACCTCATTCATCAATAATGGCTTAGGGAGAAAAAGCTTACCAGTACCCACAAAGCATAAATATCAATCTATTACTTCAAGTCACTGTCTACTACTTGTGAAGTCGACTCATGCCCTTCATCGCCATCACAATTTCTTAGGACTAGACAGATTCTTCATTTTTTGTTTTAATTCTATCTGATTCTAGTCCCTTGTCTGACTACAAAGACACTGGGGAGCTCTACCAAGTGCTGTTACACTATTCCTGTGCCTTCTGTACCTCAAGCCCCAACCTGATATCACCAGGTTCTGCCTCAGTGTTCACTGGTCTGGAATGTGTTCTTGTCTCACCACGACCATTTATCAATTGTCTAGGATATTCATACTGTGCTCGCAGTTCCTTGTCAGACCTGTAAGTCACCAGGAATTTTTAAGAACCCATCATTCCAGGGTAGATGAGAAGAAGGCACTTATCCACCTCCCCTACGGAGAAGCACCTTGGAACTTCCTAGTGAGTGTCCCAAAATGATGTTGCAGTTCAAACAACAGCCCTGAAATTGTTCCTTATTTGAGAGAATTACAAATATCTAAGACTCCTTTTGAAAACTGTCAGTTTCAGCTTGAAATCAGCCATAACACTAATTTACAACTAGACCATCATTTAGAAGCAGAAAAATAAATAATTTACCACCAGCTAGAGTATTTTGAGATGTGCCATCAATATGTATATACACTTTTTGCTTCTTCCTTTCTAGAGTTCTTTCAGAAATGCCTTTCTATCAGCATCAAGCACATGAGAACTGAAATGGCAGTGAGCCTTTTACCCCTAACTATCAAAGTGTCCAATGTAAGGAAGAGCAAGATGAGAAAACTTTGCATTTTTATATAATTGTTACTGTGCATTATTAGAGTGAGAATATGCACTAGACAACTGTTTACTGGTAAGCAGCTTCTTTTTATTACTAAGTCCAGCATTGAGGTACATGGCTACTTTACTAATATTAGCAACATCACTCACAATAATGGTATTGTCAGTAGGCTTAAAGTTGTGCACGTTTGATGTTATGTAATTACATCTCACATATATGCAAAACAGGTTGATTGATGCATGTCATTGAATGTAAGGTGAGATTGTTAGAGGCTATGCAGTGGAACCGCCATGATGCAACAAATGAATATACTAACAGAATCTCATTCCACCCTTTTCCCTAGCAAATCTGCCCCTATGTACACCGCTTGCACCTCTAAATAAAGAGTATACACTTTCCGCAAGTTTTGCTGACTACACTGCAACAAAGCAACTGAGAATCTGACTCTCATTTCAGCGTGATTCAGTTTCTTTCCATTTTCTCAGACATCACGCATGGATTCTACCCTTTCCACACAGTAATTAAATGCTCCCAGTTTTATTTCAGCTAAACCTTTAGCGCCATAAAGATGCACAGGTTAGTAGAGCTTGTAGGCCTTTCCTTTGTACGTTTTAAATCAAAGGTAACAAAGACCATATATGGCATTTGCCAAGCCATATCAACGCTTATCTCTAAAACCCATTTTTCTGAATATAGGCAATACACACATAATACATTGAATGTGAATACTTACATAAAAAATATGGCAGGCAGCTTATTCATCTCATGTAATTTTTCAACAAAGCTTGCAAAACGCATCCACTTTTCCTCTTCTGAGCAATCCACAGGTTTTGGCCTAAGGTGCTCCAGTAGCTGATTCACCTGATCAAAGTAGTATTATTGTGGAAATGTGAATGGCAGAAACTTCTGGCCAGAGGCTAACACATATGAAGATTCCATTTTCCTGTGTCAACTTTTATCAGCTTGAATTTTTTAAATCATTTAGAACTGCAATAGCCATATAGACTAAAAGGTCTGCAAGTTATCAACTGACTTTGGTAAGAGCTTAAAATGCAAACTGTTGTAGCGTTCACGGCTACCATCACTGTGCAAATAATAAAGTATCACTAGCATACAGATTACGACATATTATTTGTGTCATATTTCAAGATTTTTTTTTTCCCAAATATTTTTTATTTTTTCCTTGTTGTGGATACACCACCTCCTCATATTCCTTTTTATGATATAGGAATAGGTGGCCTCCAATCAAGGACTTGATTTTCTGCTCATTGCTTTAATTTCTCTCTTTTACATGGAAACATACACACTGTTTGTGGTTACACAGGAGGTTTCGAATGAGCAGCAAAAGTGAGGTAGACTAAAAAAGCAGAGCAATGGTACAATACTCTCACTAATGTAGGAGGTACATAAAGGAATCGGGAATTGAAATCTCACAGCAGTATCAGAAGTCTGACTCCCAGAGAAGCTTGTGAAAACATCACCTTGAAAACGCTTATGGAAATGTGACAAATATTAGTGCTTATCTTTCAAGTACAGCAGCAGTTAAACCTAATAAATAATTATGGGAGGAAAAACTCCTATAATTATATTATTACATATCATTATTATTATTTTAAAGCTGTACACAATCTTAAGAAAGCACTCTGTAACAACTGTTACCTTCCGTCTTTGGCCAAGCACAATCCATTTGCTTAGTTCTTTTTTCAGTTCCTGTTCATATTTCCTCACATCTGGCTTTTTTATTACTACTTTATTCTTGAAAGAGACAAACTCCTCAGGATCTAGCTCCTGGAAAACACCATTAATATAAAACATTGCAGTACTTTGTTTTCTATTCATTTTTATATATTTTGCCCACAGTTGTGTATACACACCTTTGCCCTTGGCCACTCTTGCCAGACTTTTACCATTGTGTCATAAAGCTGGATGCTCTCTCGTGGAGACAGAGAAAGATCGGAAGGAATACCATAGTTCTCAATCTGCAAGGAGTTTAAAGAAAAGAAAAATAAAGGAATCATTTTGATGGAATCCATCGTGCCTAAATGTAACAGTTGCTAAACAATGTTGACAGCAGTATTATGCTTACATGACTGACTGTTAATGCAGCACACGGATGACAATGTTCAATGATAAAATCACTGCCCTTCAGAGAACACACATACTTTTCCAAATCATTGTATCTTTCTTCATACAAGACTGTGAAGAGACAAAAATGCTGTCATGATGCACTTGATTTTTTTTTAAAAGCAAGTACTTAATCCTGCAAGATTTATTTTTATTTAAAAGAAAACCAAAACAAAATATGTTTAAGTTCACACACCATCATTAAAGTTTTTGCAGAAGTAACACTGAAATTTATTTCTTAGTTATAAAATATTCTGATACACACCTAGTCTAACACGATATGATTTCTTTTGTTCTTGTACTTTAGATTTCACTTTACATTTTCTTGTAAAGTTCTTTTCAGAGCTTGTAGAGCTTCCTTCTATTTTATCCTCAGCATGTCGCCAATACCTTTTCACAGATTGTAACCACCTACAGTGCAAGAATAAAAACGAGAGTTGTAAAAATATTTTAAGAAAATTGCTGCAGCTGTAATAGATGAATTACTGCAATCTGCTCAATCTCTCCTATAGAATTTTCAGTGCCCCTCTCACCATCTTCAGTGCAATTTTCTCCAGCTTATCCCAGGGTGCAAACAACAAATGTGAAATAGCACCATTATATACATAAATACAGTGCAGCTGTCTTCTCTGATTGATGATGGACAAGTGTGCTTATCAGGCTTTGGCAATTCAAACAAATGTAAAAGCCTCCTAAATTCCTCTGCACAGCTCAGTTATAAGGTCTGAAAGAATAGCAGTGCCCGTTACGGTGTTAAGAGCAACAATATTGTTTTGTGTGAATTGGGGCGGTAAGGGTAGCATAATAAATGTAACAATATAACTCCAAATCAGTTGCCTCCCAATAGTAATTGACCACTCTATTTAAAACAGCTCATATTCAATTGAAATATGCTCTTGTGAGCAAGAAAATTCCACACATACTCAGTTAGGTGTTCCGGGTTACTGACAGTAGCAGACAGTGCCAAAAATGGACACCGAATTGTTACCAGAAGATGCTCCCAAATCTCTGCTCCAATTTCACCGCCAAGACAATGGACCTATGTTTTTGGGAAAAAGGATTAACAGAAAATAAGTGTTCCTATTCAAAGTGTACCCATAACAGGAATTGGTTTTTTTGCAAAATCAAAAGTTTGGCAAGATCAGTACTGAATGATTGTTAGCAAATGACCATGAGATCCAAATCAAATGTCCAGTAAATCCCTCTCCAGACTTCACTGGATAGAAAATTAGCCTAAATTTCAATACTCTATTCGTTGTTTGTACCCTAGATACTCACTGGCATCATTAGCAATTAATTCTATATACAAGAAAGAATACAGTAGGAATTTTAAATTCAGCAAGATTAATCACCGACATTTTCCCTGGAAAGACTGACAAATACAATATGATGTGAAACATGTACGATCCCAGTCTGGAATGCCCTATTTGTGCCACTCAGACTACAGTGGTGGCTTTTAGTTTTTCAGTTGACTAGCTTGAGAGAAATAAAGGAAGTTCCTGGTAGCTTTGACTGAACTGTACGTCCTCTAGAGGACTAAAAAGAGTTTTAAGTTCTTTCACTGGAGTACATAAACACTATCAGCAAACAGGAAAATGCAAGCTGAGTCTGAAGTATTTCTGAAAGTTGTTTTTTTTACTAGCGATACCATGTGTAGTGAAAATCTGAGTCACCAGCATTTTTGCTCAAGATTTTTCATATATTTGTTAAATTAGTTACTATTAAAAGATGCCTACCTCATCAAATATAACATATTGTATCCGTTTGGTCCATTTCTGGGAACGAGGAGACAGCATCAAGATTTCTAAACATTGAGGTACAGTCACTAGTATCTAAGAAGAAATGTTTGTAAAGCATTATTTTCAAGTAAACTGACTAAGCAACTACAAGTATATTCTATATTTTAAAAGCATTTAAAAATATATATGTATTTGATTTCAAGGTAAGCATGAATTATTTGTCACTGCTATCTTCAAGAAGGGCAAGAAAGAAGACCCAGGAAACTACAGGCTGGTTAGCTTCACCTTGATCCCTGGGAAGATGATGGAGCAGTTCTTCCTGGAAATCATTTCCAAGCACATGGAGAAAAAGAAAATCATGAGGAGTATTCAGCATGAATTCACCAATGGGAAGTCATGCTTGACCAACTTTGACCAGCTTCTACGGTGAAATGACTGGCTTGGTAGCAATGGACGTTGTCTTCAGCAAGGTTTTTGACAACGACTCCTCCAGGATTCTCACAGACAAGCTGCTGAAGTATGGGGCAGATGAGCAGATAGTGAAGTGGACTGAAAACTGGTTGGAAGGCTGGGCCCAGAGACTGGTGATTAGTGGTGCAAAGCCTAGCTGGAGGCCAGTAACTAGTAGTGTACCCCAGGGGTCAATAGGGGGTCTGCTGCTGTTTAACATCTTGAGCACTGGAACAGGCTGCCCAGAGAGGTTGTGGAGTCTCCCACACTGGAGACATTCAAAACCCGCCTGGATGCCGTCCTGTGCAATGTGCTGTAGGTGTCCCTGCAGTGGCAGGGGGGTTGGACTTAGATGATCTCCAGAGGTGCCTTCCAACCCTGACCATTCTGTGATTCTGTGATCTTCATTAATGATCTGGATGATGGGGAAAAGTGTACCCGCAGCAGGTTTGCTGATGACACCAAACTGGGAGGAGTGGCTGTTACACCAGGGGGTCATGCTGCCATCCAGAGAGACATAGACAGGCTGGAGAAATGGGCTGATAGGAACCTCATGAAGTTCAACAGGGAGATCTGCAAAGTCCTGCACCTGGGGAGGAACAGCCCCACACACCAGTGTATGCTGGAGGCCACCCAGCTGGGAAAAAGCTCTGCAGAAAAGGACCTGAGGGTCTCAGCAGACACCAAGTTGAACAAGAGGCAGCAGTGTGCCCTTGTAGCAAAGAAGGCTAATGGTATCCTGGGCTACAGTAGGAGGAGTGTTGCCAGCAAATCAAGGCAGGGGATCTTTCCCCTCTACTCAGCGCTGATGAGGCCACACCTGGACTTCTGTGTCCAAGTTCTGGGCTCTCCACTACAAGAGAGACCAGCTAGTGGCCTTCTACGATGCAGTGACTACATCAGCAGACAAGGGAAGAGCTACTGATGTATTCTATCTGGACTTCTGTAAGGCATCTGCTGTATGCTGGCAGCCAAAGGATTTTAATGTCTTTTCTTTTAACCAGAGCAAGTAATCAACTGCATGTTCCCTAAGGATGAATAGGTAAGGTTGTATGCCATAGAAAGTTTCTGGTAAGCAGTATAGGTATGCTTACATTTTTCCTAAACTTTGTATTTAGTAGTGGCACAATTGTTAGAATTAACATGTTCAGAAGCCAGATAGAATACAGAAGTCATTACTATTACATGTTAAAACACCCATAAAAATATACCTGAGAATTCATGACATCATTGCGATAATCTCGCGTGAAGACTCCACACACTACCAATCCATCCGGAAGTTTCTTCGTGAATTGACTGTATATAGTTCCCACCACTTGGTTTACAAGGGCCTTAAACAAAGCAGGTTGTTATAACTAGACAGTGTATGTCTAAATGCATATCATATTCTGAGACATATAAAAGCATTCCATTTTGGCACTGATATTAATGTACTAGACTATAAGGAAATATGTAATGTACTCTTAAGTCTAGACTGTCAGCAATGTTAACTTTAGAGATATGATACTTGATTTTTAATTATACTCAAATACTTTCAAAGAAATTTAGTGTTGTGTAAAGTGAGTTATACATTATTAATTCTATACTTTAATTATTTTCAAAGCAGTTAAAAATAGATCACATACTACTGCATCCACAAGCACTTTAATGATTTGAAAGTCCTGAGGCTGCAGGTGTAAAATACATTTCTGCATCCAGACTGATATTCAAATGAAAAGATGATTTTGATGACCAACCTGAGTATAACCACAAAAAAAAAATTTTACTTACAGAAAACAATCCACAGAGATTGTTATTACATAACAGCCCATGTAATTCAATATCAAAAAATCATATTACTGAACATTAAAATAAGTTTTGGAAGAAGTCAAAACATTGTGTCCCAGCACTTAAATCAGTTTTTAACTATCAGGACGGAATTCATTAAACAATATCCCACTGCCTAGAATTTCATAAATTTTCTCTCACAGCATCTAACAGTGAATTCAATTAAAAAAAAGATGACTTGCTTGGTCATTGTTCTGTTCCAGTATTGCTTTAACCATGTTGGTAGGCTTTTGGTACTCTCACCATTTACTTAACATGCTACTTACAGCACTTTTGTATATATTAGTGTTTCTGACCTTAAATTAGCTATATAGATATTAATAGACAAAAACTCTACATGAGCTTAAATATTTTGAAGACTTTTGTAAATATGCTGTTTCTAATAAATGTAAAATAGAACCTAAAGATTCAATTTCTAATTAAAAAAATATGTATCAACTAAATTTGTGTAACAAGTTACCCCAAATGGCTTCAGAATCATACTGAGAAATACCATAGCCATACATACAGAATATGTAGTAGGATGCAGCCTTACCTTTGTAGGAGCAACATACACAACTACTCCATCATTGCTTGTTTTTAGAACTTTTTCCATGCAATAGTATGATGCATATGTTTTTCCTGATGAAGTAGGAGCAACAATCACTGCAGACTCATTATTATCTACAGCATCAAGAAGTTCTCTCTAAGAGAAAAACAGTTATTTATTCAAAATGTCGTTATGTTCTTCTTGAGTAAACCATCTCTCTGTGACATCTCTTATTTTTGCATGTAGACTTTATACACAGAGTTTAGACTACAGAAAATTAGAGTTAACCTAGTCATTTTATGACTGTATTCTTTCCTCTTAAACTGTTAGTGGGAAAAAATGGAACTACAAATTCTAACTTGTCTTTTTCAATTATTTGGTCTGAGATACTGATACCACAACATTCTGAGTCCAAACCTGGACATTTTCAAATTAAAAAATAAAGACAGTTAACCCAGCAGTATATAATTTAGTTCCAAAAACATAACTGTTTTATACAAGGCAGTATTTTTTTCTTGCATTATAATAGTTAGAATCATAGAGTCATAGAATGGTTAGAGTTGGAAGGGACCTTAAAGATCATCTAGTTCCAACCCCCCTACCATGGGCAGGGACACCTTCCACTGGACCAGGTTGCTCAAAGCTCCATCCAACCTGGCCTTGAACAGGTTACATCAATACTGTCCAAATCCCGCTTCTGCTCCTAGCTTACAGTGTTTATTAATCTGTTTTCTTCCTTATTATTTTCTTCCTCCATGCTCTCTCACCTTACATAGGTCTGTGAAAGGATTGGGGAAGGGGTACAGAAGAGGAAACAGGAATAGTACTAACACTATCTTTCTCTATCAGCATATATGTCAAGTTGCTTTTCAAGCAAGTGACTGTTATGCAGATATGGACACGCAAAGCAGCAAATTCAGCTGGCCTCCCAGTCTAATAACAACAACAACAAAAAAATCTGAGTTAGACTTACTTTGCTTTAGACAGCAAAGTTATTCCTCAGCTGCTACTATGGGTAATTCTCTAGGGACAAATGAACAGTCAGAGATTATCTAAATGGGGCATTACCACCATCAAATATGGTAATAAGCAGTGACATCTCATGGATTAGGCATTTTTTATGTTGAATTCCTTGGGCCAAGCTCTCTGTAGAAAAGCTCTCAGTGTAGAAAGAACATGGAATACAGTCCAAAATGATCTAGTGAATTTGTTAAACTTGTTAAAAAAGTTAACTTTGTTAAACAGCACTATTTTTGACAAGTAGTATAATAATGTGGTTTTTTAAATGGAAAAAAAAAAAATAATCAAAGATCATTTCCACTAACTTCATGCGAAAGGTTTGTGTCTCCTTACCTGCCATGTGTCTGGTATGAAATGTTGCACTCGGGGATCTGGATCATTTCTCTCTTCTCTGAGCAAGTAATAATCCATGTATTGTAGCTGAAAGCGAGCTGGACCCACTTTGATAGCATACTTGCTTATAGTGTGATCACTAGGTTCTCCTGTCTATAAGGTCAAATGAAAATTCAAGTTGGTTTGAAAGCTAGCAAGAGATTAAGAAAACGGCACATCTTTTGCTCTGTGGAACTCTGCAAACTTTGAAAAACATATGAAAGTGCAGGTGATTTTTAAATAATTTCTTGCAGAAATCTACACCATATGGCCTTATGTCAGAGTTATGCTTGTATCTCTTCAAAGGATATTAAGTTCTAAAAATAATACATCTTCCATAGCTGGTGGTCGTAGTGGTGTTTTTGTTGTCAGAAGAGCTAGCAAAACTGGCTAGCAGGCAAAGCTCAGCCTCTTCAAGCCACTGCCTTCCAGAGCCTTCTTATCCTGTATTTATATCTCTTTTCTTCTGCCTGCCCTGACTGCTTGTGCAATGAATCGCAGTTGCAACAGGAAATTCAATATAAAGACCGAGTGTGATCCCAAATTCAGCAAAGCATAGTAATTTTAAACAATGCCTGTATACCCTACAACGTACCAAATTTAATGTTCATGGACACATCTGGTTATAACATCTGATCCTGAGAGCTGTATAGAAAAGCATTACATGTTACAACATACTCCAGAAGATCAGAAAAATCACATAACGATTTAGCTTGTCAGGGATGTCTGAATGTCAATTAATCCAACTCACTGGTAAAAGCAGGTGCAATTAGATCAGGTCACTCAGGGCTGTGTCAGACGAGTTTTTACTGTCTCCAAGGATGGAGATTTCACAGCTTCAATTTCTTGAAAGAAGTACCTTCAGCTATTCGTGAAAACTTTAGTTATTCCTAAAATTCCCCCAACTTTTCAAAAGTGATAATCAGAAACAAGCAGCTGCAAAAGCAGGTCCAAAATGCACTGACTGACCTAGAGCCCTTCTGAGCAAGACATTAAACTTGCCAACATATTCCTTATATCACCACAAACCTTTATAACAGACCTTTTGAGATCCTCGGATCCTACAATTCTACTTTCTGAAATGTAATGTACTTCATTTGGGGAACGAAACACCGTTACAATAACTATGTAGCCAAGAGCAAACAATCATTGTACACCAGTTGAATTCACATAGGAAAAAAGAGACAAATAATTCTCACTCTTCAAGGGAAGAAAATGTCTTACAAAACAATCACCTCCTCCCTCACCTCTTAATCCTGATCCTCAAGAAAGGATGATAAACACTTTCCAGAAATAAGCTTCCAAAAATTCCTAACTCTACTGTGCCTGAAAAATGAGACACTGAAGTGACTGATACTGGTTTTACAGTTCACTGTAATCTTTCTTCCTTTTGCTGTTGACCCCAACTCCTGCAGGCTGTGAATTATATCCTCTCTCTTCTGCCCGAGAGACACTTTAGCATCCCCTCTCTCTAATAACATCCCATCTACACACAAAGGTATCAAAATGTTCTTAACATCAAATCAGCCAGTGGGCAGGTTGCTAACATGCAGAAAAGCCTAAAGTCAATCCTTAGAGAAATTACTTCAGAGCCAAACTCAGTGTAGCTACTGGTGGTCTCAGCCGTGGTAGCAAGGACAAGAAATTCAGTATCTGAACCCATTTCCTTCAGAGGTGATCAGTAATACCATAACAGCAAACAGAATAGTTTTCATCCACCTCTTCAGTCTTAGAGATTTTCTTTTCTAAAGTAGCACATTTTGGCCTGTTAGAGAGCAGCTTTTAACAGCTATTTTTAACATGCAGAGTTCAGTTGATGTGATGAGTTGAACAGCCGGCACCTCTCAGAGACCTCTCAGACCTTATGTCTAAGGCAGACATAACTAGAGCAAGTTAATCATGATGCATGTTTCAAAGGGTACCTTTGCAGCCATATAGAGTTCTGTTTACTAAAGGGGAAGTGGCCTGTTGTGCCAGCTAGCCCTCCCATCAAGTAGAGAAAGGTATCCGTGGAACTAAAGATGAGTATCTGAAGCAAGAATAGACAGTTCCAAATCTTATGGGACAACACAAAATAAAATAAGCTTATATAGAGAGGTCAAAATATAGATCTTCTACACACTATTCAGTGCTTAAGAAGACACTGTAGATATTCAGCTACAGATCCAGTTACAGTAGAATCATTACAGTCTCTAAAGTTACCTGGCCAGACAGAGAGCATGCCAAATTCTCAAATCCAAGAAGTCTTAGATATCTGGTCAGCTTTTGTAGATGTGGTTTCTCCAAGAGATCTTGATATTTTTCAAGGAGGACATGAATTCTCCTCATGACTTCAACAGCTTTGCTTAAATCTCTAGATTTCTCACCTTTAAAAAAAAGCCTACAGTTATTTAAGAGCTGATTGTATCATTGGGAGTCTTTTGATATTAATTATTTTTAGAACAGACCGTATCTGTCTAACAATCTGTTATCTGTTTATGACAATTTAAAAATTAATTTTATTTAAAGACAACTAGAAAAAGGCAACACACGCTCCTGTGACCTCTACAAGGAGCGCCACTGAAGACCAAGCACCCAAATAATTCTATTTGCTTCTGCATGCTCAGCTACAGAAGGAATTCATACTTCTGACCTATGCGGTAACAGAGCTCCCCCATTTCACCTTCCAGACCCATGCATTTGTTACTCAATCTTATTAGCAACATATTTCACTCCAATGTTTACAACTCTCCTCAACACATTTAGAGCAGAGTGTGTTTGGACCCTCCTGACTGAGGGTATGGACTGAACAAGTTGATTCTACTGAAACAGCAGGCCATTAACCATGGTAGCACAGATTTCTGTGCAAGCGGTCATCATTCACACCATGAGCTGACCACCTCAGCTAATTAAACAATCTGCTGCAATGTAGATGTATTTTAGTGTACATGACACATAATCACTGAAGATATATATGCAACATTTACAAAGCAAAACAGGAAGATAGCGACAATCTCATTTCACTGGATACTTTATGGATGACTCAAAGGATCCTGAAACTGCAAAAGGGGACCAGAGCCTGTTAATACTTAAAAACACCTTTCATGCTCCTGAAACAGGGCTGTATTTACACATCTTTATTCCAGCTGAGAATGTCCAAAGTCGCTCAGTCTCTTGGTTAAAGGGAGTGGAAGTTGAATACTGAACATGAATTTGGCTATCATACCTTGCTCTTTGCAGTGTTTCTTCCACACATGTAAACAGGCAGACAGTCCTGTCATTTCGACGCTGAACTTCACAGATTTATTTTTAAGAGTCTTGAGCAACTTCTCCAATTTATTTATCCCAACAGTCATATTTGCTTTTATTTCCTTTTCAGTTGGTATACACAAGGCTTTCCATTGCTCCTGTTCTTTCTTTTCTTCTTCACTTTTTCGTCGCCTGTTGTTTTCCTCTATAATTGTTTCTGCTTTACTTTTCTATCCAATAAAATGAAGATATTTAGAACTAACCATTACTGTGTGGAAACATCATCTAAAAAAAAGCTAATCCAGAAACTCAATCACAGCATGTACATTATAGTTTTCAATTTATCTGTTTGATACATTGTGTTTTGGGAATCGTGTAAAATTGTACTTCATTTTGAAGGAGGTATAACTTCTGAATCCCAATATATGTTGCTCAAAAGGGCTTCCCTAAGCTTCATTTTAAGTCAGTGTAAGGCTTCACAGGTAACATAAAAAAGCACAAATGTGGAAAAATAAAATACCACATGTCTGAAAGTCAAATTTCAAGCTTTTATTTATTACATGGGTAAAAGTAATTCTGATCATATTGAGACGCTTTTCAGTAAGCTAAATAAAATAAAGAGTTCAACCTTACTTGAAGTTAACAAAGTTATTTTATATACAGACATTTACAGGTAATTCAACAGGCTATAATCTGTAATCCATAATACAGTCTATTATGAAATATTACTCAAATTATTATTGCTCAGTATCGTTCATGAGTATGCAAGTACATGCTACATACCCTGCGATGTCTGACAATATTCACATAGTTAGGATTAATTGCAATATCTACAGGATCTTTCACAGAGAATATTTCTAAATAATGCAGGGAAATAAATAACTGAATAATGTTTTTTCCAGTATTTCTAAATAGTTTCTTAAAGTAAAATTAAATTCATGAATCCAGTTTCCTTCACTCCACATTATAATACTGGCCATAAGCCAAAACCTATCAGCCTTTACAGAATTCATATTTATTAAATTTTTTTTATTTACTTATGCCCGTTAAAATATAAACACTCATTAGTATTCCTAACTAGGAACAAAAATACTTTTGCCACTTAGCTAATTAAATTTGAAGTACAATGGCAATTTAAATTTCTTCAACTGAGAACTTACTAGCGCACTCAGAATGTAAAACTTTAGCTGTAGGACTCATATAGTAAAAATCCTTTCCTGGACAATAGGAAAAAAGATTTAGAAAGAGCAACTTGAATATACTTACATGCTTTTTTTCTGTCTTTTTGACAGCAGCACTATCATTTCCTGAGACATCCTTTTGATGTACAATAAGTTTTGAAGTGACATTTTCCAAAGTGCTTCCATAAAAATGACGAAAAGTCTGTAACTTTTGTATTTGTCTTCTTTCTTCTGGATGTTTGGATTTTGCTGCAAACACATATAATTGATTAAAAAACACTCTGATAGAATTCCAGGCTAATCTCTTTCCAAGAAAGGACACATGGGTAACAGGTAAGTTTCCTAAAAATTCCTCATTGACCTAAAGACCAAAATCACATTTTGAAAGAGGCTGGCTACTAAGACTCACTGAAATCCAACAGTACTTTGAATTATCTGAGAGATAGGCAATAGACTCAAATTCAAACTACTTTAGGCCCACATTAACAATACTGAAAAACTTAACAAGCAGGATGCTTGGAAAGAAACTACAATTGAGCAAAATGCCTAGGCTTCTCACGCAGTCCATGAAAATAGGAAGGTGTCTTCCAAAGGCAATTCAGATGACCAGAAAGAGACATCTTTCCCATGAAAACAAGAGTCTGTCATCAGAACATAAATAAATAAAGCTGCTGGAAGAACACATGCTAGCCAACAGAAGATACTGAACTGAGCACATGGATACTTCCACAGTCAAGCCTAGGCATTTCTCTCTGCCCTAAAATCAAAACAATGAGCCAGTTCCTGAGTGTGAAGACCTACTTCAGAAGATCTTTCTGTTTTTCACAAGAAAGACTGAGATGACATATGTCAGCATTCAGAGTATTCGTGCAAGGCACAGGAAAGAAAGGGCCCTCTCTTCAACTGGAGTGAACACAAACCTTCAACTCCAGAATTACAGAAGGTGCTCTAGCTGCTATTCTGCAGATTACACTCTCCAAACTTCCCATTGAAATCACAGTGCACAGAAGAACGCAAAAAATCATCCAGTCAGAAAGATGAGCAGATGGAACCCTCGTTTCATAAGTCAAATGGTACAAACACCCACTCAGGAAACATTTCTAAGTCACTGAATGAAAACCATAAGCAACACTGGAAGTACTAACAGTAATCCATGACTTCTCAAGTCTTGGTAAGTTTTTCAGTTTAATTCACTGTATGATGCAACAGGTGATGGGAACATCTTTAAGAGAAAGTTTTGTGTACTTGCTGGTACCCACGGTATCATACACTTCATTTCATGTAAATATGCAAATCTAAGACCAAAACTAAGTCCATGGTCTGTTTTCCTTAGTATCTCAAACTGGAAAAAAAACACACAGGGAACTATAATGCATAACATCAAGAATTATGACACAAACAACTTTTGTTTACTTCTGTGCTGGTTTCAGCACAATAAAGTTAAATTTCTTCATAGTAGCTTGTATGAGGCTATGCTTATACAGCTATAAATATTTTCTGAAATGAGAAGTCCTCCTCCAAAACCATGATAACCTTTACAATACTGTTCTAGCCAATACAGACACGTGGGCTTTGTGTTAGTTTTTCTTACCATCAGCATTGCACCATACTCGCTCGTATTCCTCAGTCAAAGGTCTGCCAGAATGCCAGTGACGAAGCTCATCAAATTCCTTGTATTTAATAAGTGAAGTAATTGCAGGATCATTGCTGAAATACACAAAAATTTAACAGGCAGAAATTAAAAGTGTTTTCCAGCATCTCTAATGAAACATGAATGTTTTGAACATTCAAAAAACTGGGTACTTATCAAAACACAATTTTACTGTGGCAGAAAACCAACATAGGGTTTAATTCTACTCCAGATATAGTGCATCAAGATAGCCTCAGTTTTTCAGAAAGAATTACTAACAAAGTAAAACCCCATTTTTTCCACTTATTTTCACACCAATTAATCACAGAATGCAATGTAACTATGTAACTCGCACACAGGCTAAGAAACACTCATTACGCTGCACAGAACCCACTTCCACAAGTAGCAGAGCAAATGTAAAGGATCATCTCTTTTCACCTGTTTTTCAGTGTTTTTATTTAATGTTTTTCTTTCTGAAATCAATCTGAGCTTCGCAATTTAGGATAAGGCCTTTCAAAGGCCTTAAAAATTGTAGATTTAGAAAAACAGTTCCAGAATGTAGGATAAGAATCGAAGATTATAATGCAAACAAATAACAGTATCAGAAAATACAGATATGTTGACTCTTACCCATTCTTGTTCTGAACTTTCTGTTAATATTTACACCAGTATGTGTAACTGTGAAATTTTACCCAGTCATAGCAAAAGCACTTCTACATTTGTAAAAATTGGGCATAATATAGATGTAAAGTGCAGGGGAGTAGAAAATAAGCCCATATAATGTTATTTCATTAGAATAAAACTCATATATGTACCTTTCTAAAACAGGTAGGTCTTTCAAAACATCTCCAGCATAATTTTCAACAAGATCAGATTTCACTGGGATAAGTCCAATGTTAGGAATTTCTTCTTCATAGTCTTTACAGTGTAAAGAATAATAAATATTGTTTAATTAAGAATATATATAATTGCATATCATACTTGAAAATTTTGTCATTACATTATAAATGAAATTCTATAAAGTGAAATTTGCTAAAAGTAAGCAGCAGTTCACAAGTTCCCCTTTTCCTGTTTCTTCTCAATCATGGGAAGAAGAATGAAGCAGACATCATTATTGCTTCCCGCATAGATATTCTCATAATCCATTTTAGACACCTACGCTAACTTTTTGAATGCTACAATCCATGCCATCTCGCAGGCATCTACTTTCCTGCGCTGATTCCAACTGCACTTAGGTTAGATGACTGAAGATGACATGTAACACTGCGTATCCTTCCCACGTTTGAAGTCTAGCCACAACTTCAGTCTTCGAGGTCTCCAAAGGAGATACAGAAATGGGCAACACAAATGTCATGCCAGAAGATGCCTTAATATCCCACAGATAACAAATAAACTGTTGGTTTTTGCCCACTTTGCCCACTTGACATCTTTGAAACCAGCTGAAGAACACTCACAAACTTAAGTAGAATTACATTCCAGCCTTTACTGAATTTCTTACCAACCATCTCTTCTAAGGATTCATACAATTTGATAGGTTTAAAACAAACATTTGAAGGTTGCAACAAAACTGGTTCTCAAGAAATGTCAGATATCAGGCAAAAACATCTACCTACTTTCAGATATTCAAAACGGGTCTTGTAAGTGAGGGAAGAAAACAAATCACCTCTGAGCCAACTATGCACTTCCCCAATTATGGGCTACTAAACAGGATGATGGCGTAATTTAAGAAACCTTTGGGCAAGTCAAATTTCTACAGCCTTCAAGGACTGCAGTGTGATCTACACTGATGGCTGGACTCTCTACCATTAGGGCAACAATTCCATGTTTCACTTAATTCGCTGCTCCCATGCCCAATACCTGCATAACCCTACGTCAACGTATACAAAGATGTTCTTCAGAGACAGTCTTCCTGCAGCATAATCATTACTTTAGTTATGAGTAATTATTATGCTTTTTACTACTATTTTATAGTATTTTATTATAGTAAATAGTAAAAAAATAGTAAAAGATTATTATTTTATAATAGTATTACTATTTACTATTACACTAATCAATGTTTTTTACAATACAGACAATAGATTTGGGCTAGCAATAGCAAAACCCAATTCCTACTGAAGTCATTAACAATACTTGTTCTGTCTACAGTGGAGTCAGAATTTCATCCATAAGGCCTGGTCAGACTTATTTTGGCATCAGCTTCAAATTTTGTTAGGGGTTTGAAAGGAGGGAGAAGAGGATCCATAAAGCATGGATTAGATTTGTGATCAGGGTAAAATCAGATCACTACTCCTAGGACTTTTAGTGGTAGTAATGAAGATCATACTTCTAACTCTCTCATTTGTGGAGTTGTCAGTACCTCTAAATAATGTCTGTTCCTGTTCAAGAAATAGTTGGGAAGTCTTTCGTACTGGGAAAGCATCTCCAAAACTGTATTTCGCAGCCAATTTTGTTACAGTGTCCCATAAACATTGGTATTCATTCTCCATTTCCTTCCCCAATTCCTTTTTGAACTCTAATCCTGCGCAGGGAGGGAAGAAAGAAAAAAGATAAAAATAATTTTAAAAAATAGCTTAAAATTAAAAGTTTCCTCAAACAGAACCTCCTATTCACCTATGCAACATCAGGCACAAAGACATCAGTCCTATCCAAGGTGTTTGGTCATTACAAGAAATTAGGTTAGAAAGCTGTATGTTCGGTTTTGAATAGCCCAGGGTATAACTAACTAAAATGTACTGAGAAGATGTATTTTCAAAAGAACACCAGATTTAGACTGCCAGTGGAAGTCTGCAAGCTCCACAGCTAAAGAAGAGTTTCTCTCACCTTCACCTCCTGCAGGGTAGGATCTTGAATTGAGAATTTTCTTTAGTGCCCAATAATAGGTATCATTATAAAAATAAACATTTCATATTCCTAATGTATATTTCCTTTAAAAATTCCTCTATACTTCCTTTACCGTGGTACACACAGGGCACCTTGTGACTAGATTCATAAAGAAAATGTTCTGGTTTGCTATCAGACAGATAGACCCACAGCAGAGGATTTCAGATAAACAGAATTACTCTGAAAAAACACTTGCTACAAATCTTTTTCCATATTTTCTTGCTCTGTCAGCTTTTGTAACTTTTTTGTGAATCTTAACACATCTGATGGTGTTCTTAAAGCTCCAGCTCCAAATTCACACGTTTTTAAGACAATATATGATTTTGTCTGAATCAATCTCATCTGAAAATAAAAATATTATCCAATGTCTCAGTGACATTAGGGATCAAATCTAGTTGCCATTCCGACTGTGTTGCACCAAGACAAAATGAAATGGATAGAAAACTGGCTAAAACCCAAATGGTTGAGGATACCCAATAACAGTGACACAGAGCTCTTACTATCCACGCTGTGTCACTCTTCCTTTGCGTAAGTACAGGTGGCACTTCAAAGATATGACATGGTAAAGTATTCTGAATGTGTACTGGTGAAAGACACTTTCATATGCGATTTTCTAGACTTGGCTATAGAAAAAAGTTTCCCTATTATTCCATAAAATGTATGTATTATTATATTGGTAATTAGAAAATTGTGCTCATTTCTGCTTGTGCAAGCAGTTTCATTCTCATTTTGCAGCTTAATAAAGTTGGAAATGTAAGAAAGCAAACTGTTCAACAACGATAAATACCTTTAGTGTACTCAAACTCATAGTAATGTGCAATATTTCTGAGCAGTGAATCATCATTTAAGTCAGGCAGGTAGGTTAAATCCAGCTTCCAACCATTTGTATCACTTAGCTGTGTCAGAGAAAAATGCGTACACAACTGTTGCTGTTAAAACAAAGCACACAATTAATTCTTACAGAGCACCTTTTCATATGGAGGGATCAAGGCATCTCCAAAGCAAGGTTAACTACCACAGGTTTTACTGACATGAGAAACAACACACCGTTACCTGACTTCTCTGTGATCAGGAAACTGCCTTCACTGTTCTCCTTGACTGTAATAACCAACATTAAACAATAAAAAGGCCTCCCATCAAACTTCCCATACTGGATGAGACCAAAAGATCCATCTAGCCCAGTACCCTAACACTAATGCTGGCTAACTGGAGATGTCTAAGAGGTCAAGTATAGAGACATTGCCCCAAACCCTCTCCTAGCCCCACTTACTCGTGGCTCACAAGATTCCTGAACCAGGTAAGGTTTGTCTCCAGCAGGTACATTACGTTCTTTGATCTCATCAGATGACTAAAGTAGAATATCAAGGAACACGAAAACTGAAATGATAATTGCACCTGATGACAGGGAAGTAAGACAGTGCTACACATACCATTTTTATTAATGGTAAAACTTGTTTAGTCCAGCAGGATTTCATGATCCTAATCTGAGCTCTCTGTGAAAGAGGCATATGAAGAAGAAAGGCAACTGTAAGACATTGCATTCTGCAGAGGTCAGCTGCTTCTTCTTGAGATAGGGGTTTACTTCCCTGTTGAGAGATGACAGGCAAAAAGTTGACCACATCCTTCAGTAAAATAATTGTGCTCACTTCTACTTAATTCAGTGGTTTGCAGTTTGTTAAAGCAGCTATTAATTCTGATCTGTTTAAACAATTTGTGCATTGTAATTACTTGTGGATACACTTACTTCAAAATGAACATTCTTGTAGTGCTGGTAGATGCAGATCAGTTAATAAAAAGTTATTAATAATAAATAAATAATAATAAAGTTTAAAAAAAAAATCTCTTTTCTGAAAAGAATATGACTATGAAAAGACAAAACTTAAAAACAATTGTCAGTGTGTCTAGCTAGAAATATTATTTTAAGAGGAAAAGTTACTCTCTAGATATAGGCCTATGCTCTTTTCTCAGCTGCACAGCAAAAAGTGTATACAGAAATACAGCTGTGCTAATCACTTATAGCTACCCTGTAGTCCACTGAGTATGTGTCTCAAAATATTACTGATATATTGTGTCTGTGTTAACTTGATGAAAATATAAGGCTTGTAGTATGGTCACAAAAACAATGCCATGACTGCATCTAGAAAGAGACCTTTTTTCTTAAATGTCTTGCTAACTTGAGGAAAAGTGTATTCTTCTGTAAAAGCTAGTATGTCACTGAATGTTAGGAATGCTAGGAAAAGAAAAATAACGAGTGCAACTAGCTTCTAAGGTAAAACTTCCTACAGAAGTAATTGCTCCTAAGGTAAAACTTTCCCCAGGAATAGCCATTGTGGCAAGGAGCACAGTGCCACCCACAGAGAGACCATGCTCCTTTGGAAAAGCTGTGGCCACAGTAAATATCTGAACCAGACCACTTCCAGAGTACAGTCACAAAGGAAGCATCTAGGCCTCTCTTCAGCTTGGGATCTAGAAGGACAGCCATCTCTCCTCTTAGAAAAATGTTTATGGTCACTGTGCTGAAAATATATTAAAAAAAAGTCCTTACTTTTGCTGATTGCTTTGTCTTCGCTCCCATGGAAGTATTTGAATTTTTCAACATATTGCTGTATATTTTTAATCCCACAGCACAAGAAAGAACACAGACCACACGCCGAATGTCAGATCCTTTAGGCCACAATTTTTTCAACAGATGGACGGTCTGATGAACCTGTAGTCAAAAGATTACGAATAGCACAAATGACTACTATAATAAAAACTACAAAAAACTACAAGTCTTTAAAGAGTTCCAGAGAAGGCAAAAAAAAGGACGCGAAAACTACAGAAGGAAAATTGTGCACAATCATTAGTAAAAATAGCTGGTTTTTGTCATGTTCTTGAGGGCACCAACAGCCCTGACTGTCCCTGCCCAACCCTAGGGGCCTGCCCCCACCTGCCCTGAGCCCCATTTCAGCCCCCCGGGCTGTCAGTCCCTGCCCCAGCGATGCTGCAGCAGAGCCGGTCTCCAGCTCCCCACAGCTCAGCAGGCTGACAACCCTGTCTGGCCTCAACCTCTTCCCAGGGAGGTGCCTGATGTCCTGCCCCGCTTGGCTGCTCTGCTCCCGGCTGGGGCACTGGGACAGGCCCTGGCTACCAGACCCTGCCCTGCCGCCTCCAGGGGAGCCCCCACGGCCCCGGCTCCAAGGGAGCAGCTGCCCACCCTCACTGTGCCCTGATGTTTTCTGCTCCTGGGGTATCCAATTATTGAGCTTGCCTCAGGAAAGATAATCATAATAAAACAAACTATTAGCAGTAGCCAGGCAGCTGTGTTTCTACTGACTTTAAAATGCTTTCTAAGTAACACCATTTTTTGGACTGAAAAAAAAATCAGCTTGCTGGACTAGTATCATTCCCACTGAAGTCCAAGGAAGCCCTGCTGCTGTCCTCTGCAGGAGCAGAAGTCAAGTCACAAAATTGCAGTGTAACTTAACACTCAGGAAAATGGCAGGGGTATATTAGGCACTAAAGGTACAATATATACATAAAAATACCAAATTTTTAAGGTTAAAGTATTTTAAAATCAGAGTAATGAATCCATCGCTTTAATCATGCAAGAGCAGACCTTGCAACTGTAATCAAGCTCTGAAAAAAACCCAAACAAATACCCAGATTGTGATAGTTAACTGAATGTGCAAGCCTTGGCAGCTGCAACATAGATTTTTTGAGATGTCTCTACAGACGAGGTTGCTGCTGGCAGCAGCACCGACTCTTGCCCGGTGCTCCTGAACATTCCCTCCTGCACCATGCCCTCAGGAGCCAGCTGCTGCTGTGGGGGTGAGGCAATGGCCACAGTGCGCCTGGAGGGTAGCAGCCACAGCTCCCCAGGTGGCAAAGGGTAGATTTATGCCACAGATGGTGTTTTGTGCTGACTGGGCTGGTTTCCATCTTCTACAAGATAAAGGCAGTCATCAAGGTGGGAACATCCCTTAAGTGGCATCCCACTGACCAGCTTCCAGCTGAACCATCCTACTTTAGTGAAATTAAAGAAAGAAACAGCTTCAAGCTGCTGTGAAGAAGAGTAGGCAGAGAGAAGACCTTCTCAGACTCAGGGTATCACGTCAGGATAAGGAAAGAGAGCCCACAGTTCTGGCTAGGAAAGAATTTCAGGTAAAGGAATGGAGGAAGACAGTCAACCTGAGGAGGAAAAAAGAAAAATTATCAAATTACCTCTTTTTGTATGCTTTTCACACTCAGCTTGAGATGTTCATATAGACACATCAATGGTTCTTTGTATCTGACTAGGTTTTCACAGGCGTATCGCAGATCTTGCCGATACTATGAAGTTCAGAAGTCAAAGTTACATGCAAAAGTCAACAGATACAATGCATCAGGGACTACCAGCCGCGGATAGAAACCATTCAGATATATCAGTCCTCAGCCTCCAAGAAACATCTAGTCTAAATAAAACTCCTTTAAAAATCACATCCCTGGCCTAAATGCTAGTCTTGTCTGGCATATTACAAGTCAACTAAGACACATGAGAGTGAACATATAGCAAAGGCTGTATCTGAGACTCCCATATCTTAAGCAGAATCCTTAACAAGAATGTGAAATGAGACTATAGAGAACAGGGCAGGAATTTGCCACCAAGCGCAATGTTTGCCTGTCAAGGATTTCAAGACCAGCAGATTAAAGAAACATAAAATGAGCCACATATCAGTGCTTTATAATTTTAATACATAAAATATAATACTCATATTGAGATATTTTAATTAAATCTGCAAAGTAGAACTAACACAGTTATTGCAAACCAACAACAAAGTTGTGTAACTTACCTTTTGAAAAAATACTCTGTGTGTATACACACTCTGAACATGATATCCATAAACTCTAAGAATATCATACTCCTGTCCTGAAGCAAGCACAACATTGACTTTCTTTGACAATGAGTGAGCAATTAAAATAGACAAAAAGTCTGTTTGGAGAGAATTCAGTCCTATGTCAGATACGATGATGAAGTAAGGATAGCTTTTCTTCAGGAAAATCTCCCAATTGGACGATAAACAATTGGAAAATTCTGTGTGAACAGTTGTGCCTGTGTTATGCCTCAGGTGTTCTATTAAGGCAGTACGTAAGAAGAGAAAATGAGGATACGGAAAGTACAGCTGTTCTGCATCCTGTGGGAAATAAAAACAATGAAATTATTCAGTTACATTTGTTGACACAATGAACAGTTTCCTAAACTTAATCAGAATCAAGCAGTTGGTTTTGAAGGAGTGCAGTGGTTTAAACAGCAAATAAATGTTACTTGTTCAGTACCTTGAAGAAAACAACGACATATTTTGCTCCTTTTTCAGTGAAATCCTGGAGGAAGCATTCAATTTGGTAGAAGAAGTTTAGATACTGTGTTTTCGAATCTAAGAACATAAGCAGTAAGGAATCCCCATCTATCACAAAGAATTCAGACTCAACAAAGTCTTTTAACAGACTGACATACCTGAAATAAAAAGAAATAGCACTTACATTACATTCCTCCAAGAAAAGTTGAGGACATGCGACAGAAGACATTTGATATTAATAGATTTTAAAATAAATGGGTTTGTTCATTAAATCAGCTAAACATTAAATGTATAAATTAAATCAATAGCAAACCATCTTCATTGGATCTAATGTTAGTCCTAAATGGCTTGCAATCCTTTCAGCTGTTGAACGTATTAGCAATTGTCTCCTTTACAGCTCTGGAAACTTTTGTAGCATCTGAGGCTTCTGTGACTTATGTGGCACCTCTTGTCCATGTCTGCTTATGCACAAAGCATAAGAAAATATAAAATATAATATACATATTATATATATATAAATATATATATTTATATATTATGTTTATATTATATAAATATATTAAAATATATAATACAAAATATAAACATTTCTATAAGAAATACCCCACAGGAGATAACCACAAAATATATTTTGAGAGTGTTTCAGCCTGAGTTTCCAGCTAAAAATAGCAAGTGGGCTATCAACAACTATCATGACAATGACAACAACCTCCCTCATCCAAGGAACATCTATGGCAAGAAAAATACTTAAACAGCAAGAAGAATCCAATCACAATACATTCTTTCAAGAGGCCAAAGAATTAATAGACTTCATCATCCCCTTCCCATTTTAGAAAACCATAAAGTTGATAAAATTTGCATTAATCAGTCTTAGCTCAAACTTGAAACAAATCCTCTTCACTGAAGATCACAGAATCACAGAACGGTCAGGGTTGGAAGGGACCTCTGGAGATCATCTAGTCCAACCCCCCTGCCACAGCAGGGACACCTACAGCAGTTGCACAGGACGGCGTCCAGGCGGGTTTTGAATGTCTGCAGCGTGGGAGACTCCACAGCCTCTCTGGGCAGCCTGTGCCAGTGCTCTGCCACCCTCAGAGTAAAGAAGTTCCTCCTCATGTTAAGATGGAACTTCCTGTGCTCAAGTTTGTGCCCGTTACCTCTTGTCCTATCACTGGGCACCACTGAAAAAAAGACTCTTCTCCTCTACCTGGCACCCTCCCCTTAAGTATTTGTAAGTATTGATAAGATCCCCCCTCAGTCTTCTTTTTTCTAGACTGAAAAGTCCCAAGTCCCTGAGCCTTTCCTCATAAGAAAGATGTTCCAATCTCCTAATCATCTTTGTAGCCCTTTGCTGGACTGTCTCCAGCAGTTCCCTGTCCTTAAAGATGGCAAGTATGTCCTTAAGATGACAAGTATAAACAGGCATCAGGTCAGTAGTTTTTAATACGTCCTAGGAATTGACTGCATTCTCCAGCTCTCTAAGAATCCACAAAAGTCCAGGGACATGATGTTTTAGCCAGGAGAGACCAAGGAGTCGAAAGAACTTTTGCATGTCTGGAAGGAGCAGCAAGCCCTTCTAGTAAAGGTTCATGTTTGCTTTCATGTTTGTCTATTACATACTACACTGTCTTGTACATATTACAATACTAATGCCTATTATGAGAACATTCATATTCTAATGGTATGAACATGCTTATCTTCTTCAAGGCTGCCAAAAATGCCTGATGCAAATCACCTCAGATCCACACCTGGGAAGACACAGCTTTCCCTTCTGGCTGGGATCAACAGCCTCTGGTTTACAGGTCCAGTTTGTTATCATGGAGTAGACTTCCATGAACAAAAACTATGTAAACTTCTGTCTTCCACACTTAAATCGTCTGCCTTTAATTAATACTAATCTCTTTAGCAGGTCAGCTCCAGAATGAAAAGACACTTCACTGTCAATGTAAATGTCACTATTGCTAATGTCACTTTTCCGTATCAAGTAGGGAAAGTAATCAGAATCTGGAGCTGCAGATGATCATGCATGAGAACGGATGTGCAAAAACACAGAAGGTATATATGAAAAGGAAAATTTTGTAGGAAAATTGTTTTAAATGCTGTATAAGTAGTAGCCTTAAAACGTGAGGAAACATGCTCAAAAAAAGCATGACAGAGAATTTGAGAAAGAATAAATATCAATAGTTAAAATTGTAGATCAGTTCCTAAAACATCCAGGCAATCCCTACTGTTTGGGCAGACTTTCTATTATATTAGGAATCTTCCTTCATGTGGCTGGAGGAAGTATGAAATCCTAAGCATGCCTTAGGTCTCCAGGTTTTCCACAAACCTAGGTGGCAAGCACATAGCTTCTTTCTCTAAGATGTCTCTGTGATGTCTACTTAGTTCAAAGAAACTATTTTTATTACCATTTATTACATTTCTTTCCATGAACCCACTGTACTTACTGAGCTTTTGATAGGGATGCCCAAGTGTGTAGCCTCAACTTCTTCAGAAATTGAAGATGTTTTCTTATTTCTAAAATAACCACATACATGGTTATTGATGGAACCACATAACCATAACTCATCAATTAATTACAAAAGAGCCAAAAGTTGAGACACCACAATAAAAGCCACAGACAGGAGCATAAGCTAATAATAGGTCCTCACCAGGGCTTTGGGAATCACGTTCGTGCTGGAGAATGCTGAAATCCTTGACTTCAGTTTGTGATGCCGGCTGTATCACTTCTTCAGTGGTCAAGATACAAGCATTACAGTAATCTGGGTCTCGGGCTTCTTTTTCTCTATTTTCCTCTTCTTTAAGCATCTTCATAACATCTGCTTCTGCTTTGTCACTAGTCTCATACTCCTCATCACTGTCATTTTTACTCCCACTCTCTTCATCTTCCTTTGTTGGAATGAAGCCTATTTTCTCAGTGTCCTCATCATCACTACTAGTATTCTCATATGTATCACTATGAATGACTTTCTTGAAATAACCTTCTGCAGAATCCATCATAGATCTTGATTCTGGCATCCAAAAAAAGAAAACTATAAGCAATCAATCAAGAGAGAATTTTCAGGAAATATGGTATGCTCTAAGGCTTCAACCATTAAATTATTTACTTCGCAATCACACTGGAATAAAACTTTAAGAAAAATCAGAAAGCATGTGAACATCCCTGTGACACATATTTTAATTTTAAAATCAATAAATATTTTTATGAACTATAAGGAAAACATCAGCTTTTGTCTTTCTTAAAGTTTACTAGAGGAGCATTACTTACCTGTTTTCTTAAAACCTTTCTTAAAAAACTAACAAAACAAACTAAAGTGCAACCTCCATTTTTTAGATTCCACAAACTCAAGACTCAGTTACAACTTTCTTTCTGATTTTCACTGTGCGTTAAACTCCTAGCAAATGAAGTTGCAGAAAAAAGAAACAAAAATGCATTTTTATTATCTACTTGTAAAATACTGTACGCATAGTACGCTACATTACAATGGTGTGCTTAATGTAACTGTACAGTGGAACTTTAGACCTATTTTCAAGAAATGTAAACTACTTGTATACATACAGCTACATAAAGTCACCTTTTGTGTACCTGCATACATACTTTTTGTCAAGACAGCAATAAACCTGAGACTTTTCTCCTTTTTCCTATCTAAACTGAAAAAGCTGTATCAAAGGCTTCAGAACACCATTCGGGAATGAATCATGTACTTTTGCATGCTGAAATTGTCACTCACCTAGAAAATGGCCATCACTACTTCGGCAATCTCCTAAGTAAGTGTGACTTTCCATAACTGAAAATGTAAAGTCAGCCTCTCTCAAAGAAAGCATAACAGTATCTTTGCACACTTACATATGGACAGCTCTATTTCCTTTCAAAATAAGGCTTAAATACTTTGCTACTTGAGTGCTTTTCTGCACACCTACATCTGAGGTGCCTGAGGCTGCAGCGTGGGCAGAGGCAAGAGGGTGGCTTTGACACCCTACCAGCACTCCTGTTGCCCCTCCACCCTGGAGGGTGCTCCCTTGCTGCCTGCAAAGTCCCAGATGTTCCCTTGCACGCAGTGCAGCCACCCCATCCAGCCCTAAACCAACTGCACCCCTAATGCAAACCCCAAACCCACTCCAGCACCATGCCTAAACCCAACCCCAGCCCCGCCCCCAGCCCCAAATCCAACCCTAGCCTTAACCCCAATCCCAGCTTCAGCCCCAAAGCCCACCCTAAAGGCAACCCCAACCACAACTTTTAACAAAGCCCCGGCCGGGACAGTACCTGCCACCGCTGCCCGCCCCACCGCCCGGCGCGGCTCCGCCGCTACCCCGCATTTAAGGCGCGGCCGCCGGGCGGCCCCAGGCTCGGGCCCCGCCGCCCGTCCCGATAGCTTTCGGTTTCTGTTCCCGGCGGCGCCGGGCCAGCAAGCTCGGGTTTCGTTTCCGAGGTGCCGGCGAAACCGCGTCCCTGAACACAGCGCTGCGAGGTATCATCACGATTTCCGTCACAGCGGCTTCAGGTGATGGTCCAAGAGCCATTAAGCCCGCATTGCTTAAAAAAAAAAAAAAATAAAAATAAAAATAAAAAAAAAATCTTGTTAATGCAGGTTGCGCGTGCGGTGAGGAAAATGTTAATTCTTATTTCTGTTCCTTTATTCACCACAACCTATTTGTCTACCAGCCTGCTTTCTTAAAGGAGGAAATTCCATATAAAGATAAACTAAGAGATATACTTGACATAACTTTTGAGCATTTCCAGCAAATCCTTTAGCAGGAACAGTACCAGCCCCCTAACGCTTAAGTTTAAAATAGCAAAGCCTCGATTCGCAAGGGAACCTGTGTACCCGAGTACTGCTGAAACACCACTTGGGAAACCAGAGGTTACGTATCAGATTGTCTCAGCTAGAAATGCAAAGCCCAGCTCCTCTTTAGATCAGATACTTGTGCAGGACACAGGACAGAAAACTGGTGGGGTTACAGATCCAAGTAGTCTCCCCATGGATCCAGGCAGGTTTTTGACAGCCGACACGTAACACTGTCCATGTAAACAGATCAGAGGTCTCTTCCACATCTTGCATTTCCTTTGAGACCTGTACAAAGATTCCAGAAACTCAGGAGATCGGGATCTATTACAGCATAGTAGCACACCCACAGCACTCCAGCATATCAGAATTGTTTTGTTTACCTAGCCAAGATACGCCCCTTCTCCCTCCTCTCAGCACACTTTCTTTTTCTTTGGTAGGTAACAATTTGGGAAATAATTGGAACTCTTTACTTCCTTGCCTCAAACTAAACGGGAGATGATCTTTAGCCCAATGCTTCAACAGATTTTTAATATAACTTTTAATTAAGTCCTGAAGACAGACCTTTAGATTCAATTCTCCATCCCTTTGGATGACGTATTTTGGTTTAGAAAAGTGTATTTTAGCTTTGCTATTCACCTGACTAAAAGGCAGCCCAGCCATTTTACTTTCCTGAGGAAGCTGGTGCCACATGAAAACATGTTTCCATGCTACATGAAAGCATATTTAAGAAAGAGAAAAACACCACTCATGCAGAGGAGTGAGGAAGGGGGAAAAGGAAAGAAGAATAAAAAAAAAAAGTGAGGAACACTAGTGCAGACACCGAGGTCAGGTCTCCCCATGGAGGGCCCTATGCTGGAGCCCGCAGATATGCCCTGAAAGAACCCCAGCCTGTGGAAAGCCATGTTGAAGCAGATTTATCCTGAAGGACTGCAGCCCATGGAGGGGACTCACACTGGAAAAGGGGTAAAGTGTGAAGAAAAACTGTTATGTGCTGACTAACGCCCACAACCCCTCATCCCCCCTGTACCGCTCAGGGGATGCGGAGAGATAGAGGAGTCAAGAATGAAGGAGTGAAGCTGACATAAGAAAGGGAAGGGTGGGGGAAGGTGGTGTTTAAATTTTTTTTTTTTTTTTTTATTTCTTACTACCAAAATCTATTTTAATTTGCAATCAGTTAAATTACTTCTCCCCAAGTTGAGTCTGGTTTGCCTGCGATGGTAACTGGTAAGCAGTCTCCCTGTATTTGTGTTGACCCACAAGCAGGAAAGAGATACCAAGAGGGAAGGGGTACAGACAGATGCCTGAGATGAGGATTTGAGTCAGCCGTTCTTTGAAGCATGAATCAAGAGTGCCTAAAAATCATCGAGCAGTTGGCAGTAACCATCTAGTATAGAAAAACAGCTGCAAAAATTTTAACTTGGGACATCTTATGAAGGGGAAATTCAAATTGTAACTGTTCAGCAACAGTAACTGGAGACCGAGGAATGACCTGATCCTGGCAGTAGGAAAGCTTGACTCCAGAACCAGGTTAAACAATAGAAACAGGAATACCAGAGGTGGAATGATTCAATAGAAGAGAAAACAAATTCCCTTGTTGATAAAACAAGAAATGCTACAGTATTGATTTGTAATGATATGACTGGTGCTGGCGCAAGCATGTAAAAGGAATCAGCTCATGCCACATCTTTGCAGACTCCCTGTAGAACCGCTTATGGCAGTAGGATTCTGTCCAATGCATTGCCCATTAAATCACTTTATATTTAAGCACAAATGTGTATTTTATTCACCTCAAGGGGTACAATAAAAATTCCCCAACACTTACTTGAAGCTGTCAGGAGCCACCTATCTTAAGCTAAGCTAAGCTCTCTCCATTAAAATAAATGCATTAATTCAAATTTTGCATAAGTTGTGTCTCAACTGGTTTCGGAATCTAACCCTAAATTCAATACAGATGGGGGAAAGACTAGTACATGTCTGAAATGGAGAAATTTTTGACCCAAAGATTAAACTAAATACATGAATATTTTAATTTCTTTCATTAACCTTACTGTAACAACACAAAGTACAGAAAGTAGTAAGAAATCCGGTACTGCTTTGATTATTTTTCAAACAGTAGTAAGCGTAAAGGCCATACCATAAGGAACCCTCTGCTTGTCTGGTCTAACACCAGCCATAGAACTTTCACCACATTTCTGAGATATCACTTAAAGAAACACTGGAAAATGAAAGGGAAAGGTTAAATGTGCACATGCTTTTATGTGGAAGAAAAATTCTTTGCTTAGTGTTAAGATAGAGTTATTCTGAACAAGCTAAAGTTTTAAATTAGGAACTATTCATATTTACCCAATCATTCTTATTAGTATTTTTACTGTGCGTTTTCTCGTCGAACTTTCTAAATGTTGAAACTCCAGTCATGCTCATCTTGTCAGTTTTTCCTGAAGCTAATCATCACAGAGAGCTCTCCAATATCCAAATATTTCAGCTCCATTTCTGCACAGCAACTAGATTTTGATACATTTCTATTCAGTTTCTAGGAATAAGGAATGAGTCTCTCCCAGACGCTAGGGATCTGTATCTGCTTATAATGACTTACCCATTCACATGAGATTTCTGAAGTGGGTTTGCAGCCCACTCTGCATGGACAAATTACTCTGCTTTCTCGTAAGCAAAGTACTAGAATAGTACCACCCAACAGTGGTTTTGCTCTGAAGGAGGGAGATATCAAGGGGGAGGAGGGGCATGAGCAAGCATGGGAAAACAGAGAGATAAGGAGGCAATAGGCTGATTGCATGTAAACAGGTTGCTGGGCAGAATGCTTGTCTAGCCATGCACCTGCACCTAATCAGCACAGGCTGTCCTGTCTGCTAATTAAACTCCATTTCTAACCCCCTTGCTGGTTGAGGGACTACCTGTTCTGCGTGCATGTGTGTTTATGGAGGTCTCAGTGCCAGCAACTGGTGTCAGACCATGCGTGGGTCACAGGGGTCCATGGGAACCAGAAACAGGAGTGAGCGAGGGTATGTAAGTCAGTGTGTAATCCCTAGTGACTATCACGCCAGACCTGCCAGCAAGCATGTGAAGTGGCCTAGAAGCCAGGAATGCATGCCTCTAAGGGTGAGACTCCTGGAGAAGCCGCCTACCGGGGGTCCAGGCCAAATAATAGCAAGACCACAAGGTCTCAGGCTCATCGGAGAGACTTGTTTCCATGTGCATGTATTTCCTTCTGTGCAGGAGGCAACTGGGGAGAGCCCGGATCCACAGCCAGCCACTGGATAGCCCAAGTACACAGGCATACAGGCCCAGCTACTGGTGGGATCTGCATTGTATGTATTTCCTACTAAAGGGCTTTCCTACTGATCAGCCAGCGAGTGCTGAATTTTTCTCTGATTCCCTTGATCTATGTGGCCAGCTGTGTTTATATGTATGTGTTGTATATATGTGTTTGTTTGTATACCTGATGGGGACATACAGCCCCACTACTGGTTAGACCAAATATTTTCCTAGAGAAGTAAATCTGATATATACTATTAAATTTAAAGGCATGAAACAAACTTTTCCAGGTGTAAAATCTGTTGATCATCACTAAATTGCATGTGGCTGTAAAAGGAGAGACAAAGAATTTGACATTAAATGGAAAAGCGTTCTTCGTAAAATAAGAATACCTTTTTCATGGCTTTTTTGACATTAGATTCCCTACATGTTTGTCAGGCGCATTAATATCCTCAAAACTGGTAATAAAACACAATCTATAGCATTTCATGTGCATTTCCCGAAATATATCCATCCTGGATATGAAGTGTGTCCTTATAAGCCTTTTAATTACATACTTACAGCACCGAAACTTTCTGCATGAGTTTGTAATTGCTGCATGAGCAATTATAATTTCCAGATGAGCACGCAAAAGGTGAAATAGCTGTTCTTACATTATTAGAACCCACTAAGATGCCAGTTCTGAGTCAGTGAATTCATTACCTGAGAAGTATAAACAGAAATGACATAAAATGTAAGGGTAGCCATACTTACACATGCAATTCTTCTCCAACCCATACAAAAAAATTCTTCATACTAGTGTTACTTAAGCACTGCTGCTATAAATTTTAAGTTACAAAAAAACAACTGAAAATCTTGAAGACTTACTTTTTATTAAAGAAAAATTCAGCCACGTTCTTAATCTAATTTTTTAATGATCGAGATCCTTTTACACCCTGGTACATCTTTCCTCACTTTGTATATACAGACGCTCTGTTCTACCCACTTGTAACTTTGGCTAAAATGAATCTGACCTGCTCTTTTGCCTCAGGATGAATAGGTGTTTCTTAAAAATTCAAACCTTTTAGCAATTACTGAGAATAATTTTAGGGGAAAAAAGGACTAATTTTAGCTAGTATTATTTTTCTGTTTCTTTAGAAACCTCTATTTTAAAATGCTGTACCCGCAACTGTTATGAAAATTTCCTTCCCTATTATATCAATCATAGTATGATTATATCAATTACAGTATGAAAGCATATTAACTTTGTTAATACATACTAGTTTACAATATACACTGCAATGTAATGAGCTAGTGGAATTTTACTGGAGGTTTTGGTATTGTTCATGTTTAGGTAAAGCAAACAAAAGGACACCTCATCACAAGCACCAGAAGAGCCCAGCCCTGGAAATAAGGACTTTGCTTTTTAGAGCTGTCCATGAAGGATAAAAGATCCCCTGGGCAACCAAGGTAATGCTAACATCCTAGCCCCTCCAGCACACCTCTGAAACCCGCCCAGTATCTGATGTCACAGATAAGTCCTACAGCAAGACTGACTTCAGGAGTATCTGGATCAATGGACAAGCAGCAAGAACACTGACGACACTGCAGAAATACGGTTGCTTTGCAAAGTTTTACTATGATTAGTAGTAAGTCGTTCCTGTGTGAACTAGTTATTAGTCAAATTGTGTTGTACTTAAACACTTGAAGGGTGTAAAACCACATTCAATGTGCCCCTGTTTGGCTGGGACACCTCATATGCATAGGTGTTAACCCTTGTAATTCTGCAGTGTGCTTCCTAGCCTTTTTCCTGGGCTGCATGGGCCAGCTGCAAAACTTCTGTAAAGCAATATATAGGGCAGAAAAATTTAAATTAGTTTTGGTGTTAGATGTGAATTTTAAGTCCGAACAAAAGTTCACCAAGATTTGGGCTAAATTCTGGCCATAGATATTAATTCAGTACAGATTATTTGTAACAGCCTACTGAAATCTCTGATTACTCCTACACCACATATGCATCAAGCGCACAGACACTGAACATGCCTTACTCTTTCTTTCAGTCTCATGATTATCACAGAGGAAAACTGTCACAGTGACGCAAACATAGGAACAGCAGTGAAATGCTTATTGGTGCACTGGGTGGGGACAAAATAAGCAAACAGGTTTTGATTAGAGAAAGAACAATGATGGTAAGCCATTCTAGAAGCAATCAATAGGAACTGGCCAAAGTTCTCTGTTTTGCTGTTGGACTCATTTAATGCAACAGCAAAATCTTCTGGGAGATCATTATGAATTACCTAAAGAAAAAACACAATTTACATTTATGTTTCTGAAGAGCTAGAAGAAAATATGAAATGCTATAATCAAATCAAATACTGTAATTAAAGTTCATTGGGCTACAGCCACAACAATCAATCAGTGCAGCTGCTGGAGAGCAGGAGGAGCAGGGCCACTCCTGGGCAGCAGCTGAGGCAGCAGCACAGGGCAAGGACCGCACTGAGGGGCACAGTCCCACGGGGCGAGCAGGGCAGGGCAGTGACAGTGACACATCCCACCAACAGCCCAGTCACCATCAAGCAAAGTAATAAGCCAAGGTCAACCCAGGAACCTCACACAGTAACTCAGGAACAGGGCTAAGACAAGTCAGCTGTAACTGGATGGACCTTAAATTAAGCACCAGGGTTGGGGGACTGTAGGAGAAGGCCCCAGGTGAGGATAGTCAGGGCAATTAACACCAATTAGTACACTCAGGTCCCTGACAGTATCTGTCTTGTTTTTTAGACGTTGTGTTCAAGAAAGCAGAAAGACAACACAATGAATATGTTCCTAATATTACTTTCCTGTGTAAATAACTGTTATCTTGCCAGACAAATATTTTTTAAAGTACATGAGAAAAATTCTTAGGTTATGGTCCATATTTTGTGAAAGTTTTTCAAGGGCTTCTAGCTGTTGTAGAAATATTTACTCTTTCAGAGAGGTGATATGCTTGCAAAGGACTCAGATATCTTCAAGGCATCAACTAACGTGGTTTACATCTGAGAATATGTTCTGAATCAACAGTTATGAATATGATTGCTGTCACACTGACATGTTCAGTGATAAGATAAAGTTGGATAATATTTCCTGTCAGATTGCCAACTGTCATGCCGTCCACCTCTATTTGCTTTCCTTTATCATAATCTTTAACACACTGTTAAAACACAATGGTAGTGTTAGGATGGTGATATTAGGCTCTACAGGTCTAGCTGATAGTGCAAAAATCCTGACCTGAAAAAGAAATTCAGCATTAACCTTAAGCTTATTTGATAAAGACGTCAAATAGACCCGGGGGGGGGGGGGGGGGGGGGGGGGGGGCGGCGGCAAGGGGGAGAAAGAGCTGTTTAGTAAATATTTAATCTCTGTTCTCCATTCAGCATTTTTGATGCAAGTGAAGTACACGGAAAATTTGGAGCCTGAACAGCCCAACTGGAAAGCCTTTGGACAGTAAAAGCAGTAACAACCAGTACAGCTAGACACGCAGTGATAAAAGCTAAACAGCATAACGTATTTGAAAAGGAATTGACCCAGCAAAGAACTGTGCATGGATAGATATTTGTGCCCAGGTAGTACGTTGAGGCCACAAGAGTGTAAATGTAGAAATAATACATTTGGTTATAAAAAAGAAATAAGACAAAGACATAACTCTCTCATAAAAAATTCTAGAAAACAAAAAGAAGAGTTTTAACATCTCTAAGGATTTTGGTTGTTTGAAGGACATAAATGAATGCTTCAGCAGTGACAAAACCTTTGAGAGAAAAATACCTTAAATAGTCTATCTCTAAAAAGTTTAAACACATCATCTACTAGTAATTAGATGTTAGTTGTACAGTGATGATTTTGAGATGTCTGGGGAAAAGAAAAATCAAGTGAAAGATTGGGAAGGAGTATCTTTTTTCCCTCTTCTCTTTCTATTTGGAGCAGGAAACATTATTCTGCCAACATAAATGAGATGTGAACCATGGATGAAGGGTTACACTATTCCTTGTACAGTAGAGACCACTCTATTTTCTTTCTTAGCATTACAGCCTTCTCTCCTCCATCCTTCTGAACAAGTAACAGAAGGTATTTGTCCTGATGAGAGCTCTCTGTGAGCACTTGAAGTAAATAATAGAAAGCAAACATGCATATTACACAGAATAGAGAAAGAAAAAGATAACGATTTTTTATCATTTAATGTATTAGGAATGATATTTTTTATCTGTTTACTGAAAACAGGATGCATATTTTTCAGCTTGCCAAAAATAATATATAGATTTAACACATTTATTTAAGAATTTAAAAATATGTTTAGCTACAAGATACAGAATCCACTCTCAAAATGAGGAATAAGAATGTATCACCTTTGCTTTTGCATCTGCCTAGTCACCAGCTTTGGCAAAAAACAGCATGAGCCTCAATACCAATGTGATACTCAGCAGAAACTGGCCTTTTAGCTGGAGTACACCGGATTTTACAAGTTTTCTTATTTTGGGCTGTGGAATCTTATAGAAAATCCTATTTCCCAGCACATCTAGTCCATGCTGTCGAGCACATTCAGACATCTAAAAAGAAGGGGTCAAAAATACAATTTTATTTCATTTTCTATTCTAGCAAAATGTCATTTCAGTAATATTCACGACTATGCCTTAAAGTGAAGTGTGTTGTCAGAAGGGTTTTGGGTACATAAATGTACATTGAATCAATGATACCATAGTGTAACTCGTGGATGTTAGTACTTCCAGGAGAGTAGATAGGATCTGAAAGATCAATGAAGTGGAGAAAATTTTGGCACTGTTTGACAGCACCCCAAGATTATAGTCTAAACAGAAAGAGGAAAGAGACTGAAGTGGAAGAAGAAAATAAAGAAGTGTTTAAGGGAATCAAACTATTCCTCCATCAAACTTGCTGTATTAGGTATATTGATATCATGCTATCTCAGATGAAGACATTTTTAAATCAGCGCATTCCATATCTTTTCTGACCCTCAGACAGCTACCTCAGCTCTGGCTATTTGGGATGCAAGTTGATAAAGAAAGATTTCAGAGACGTGAGAACCTTGCGTTACGCAACTTGTCTCCATGCGATTATTTTACTGTGAGATGCCTCGTACTGTAATTAAACTTTGTAAAACAGTCAGTTGAGAGAATAGAGGCAAACCAGTCAGTGCCCCTATTCACACTGTATTTTAAGCTACACAGAGTAGGCATACACAATCATACTCAGCTGTTAAAGGAAGGGTCAAAAAAGTATGCTGAGTTTTTTCATTTCAAAGTGTTTCAAATAATGAAGTTTTGCCACTTTCACTAGCTAAAAATTTGTAAAGAATCAGAATTGGAGTTCTGAAGTGTAAATGGAGTTTACAAGCTGTTGCTGGAGTAACAGGAGCTTACATTTTGTTACTGTAAAGTATAAAAGGTTTTTTAAAGGGATGCTTATTCTTCTAGTGTTTATGGCAGGACACAGTCCTCCTCGTTCATGCGCTTTTTATCAGGTGACCACATCAAATGTAAAGACTTAAAATAATCTTGTTTTTTATGATTTACAGGTCCATTTATCCATGCCTGATTTTTTTTCTATCTATCTATCCACTTCTACATTTCATCCTGCCTCTGTGACATACAGGAAAAATGTCAGTTTCAGCACTATATGGCAAAACTAATGAACCTAACTGCCAACCCATTTCTTTCCCAATTCGTGGCACAATTAAAACCACCATCCCTCTCCAAATCACTGTAGTCTGCGGTTATCCCCGATTCTGTTCGTCCTACATATGTAAGCCAAATCTAAATTATGCTGCATTATGATTCATTAGTGATGAAACTATAGGTAAATGTCACAAAGAGCTGCAAATGACAATGAACACACTCAAGCATTCTACATACACCACATAATGTTACCAAAAAGATAGTATTTTTCAGCAAGTTTTAACATTGCCTTGTAAGTATTCTTTTTTCTTCCTTCCTATGTATGAGCTTTAGTAACTATCTTCATTCAACTCCATAGGCCTTAAGAACGGGGGAAAAAAATCCTCCATCAATTCTAACACAGAAAAATACTTATTCCCACTCACCTGTCTCCACCAGAATGCTTCCCTGCTTCTTATACTTAATGCTGGCCAAACCACCGCTGAAAGACTACAGAGGCAGCAGTAGCTGGAAAAGGTCAGAGCAGGCTGAAGAATGTCTAGGGAGAGAAAGGAGACACAGAGCGTAGGCAGTGGATTAGACCTCCTGAGGTTTAAGGAGCACAGTCCTCTATGAGATGTTTTACCTAGCCTTGCCTTAAACACGGGCCTGAAGTATGCCTTGTTTCCAGACAGCTCTCATTTGGCTATTGAAATGTCTATTTATGCTGTAGGGAACGGTGGGAAGAAGTAGCATTTTGTAGTGAAGTACAAATTAGTTTGATGTGAGCTGGCAGTTCATTGCAGCTGCTGGAAATATTTCCTTTTCATAATACCTCTTTCAGCTCTTCTCTTTCACTCCTTTTTCACCCATTGTTCGTTCTCAACCACACAACCTGACCCCTTTTCTGATTTTGTTTCTGTCACTCATCTGCTGACTCAGGTCACTAAGTTGGTAGAAAACTATTCACTTCTTTCTTGGATTATTTCTCTCCTGCATTGCCTTCATAATTTCACTCGCTGTGAAGCCAGATAAGTACCAGAGACAAGTGAGAGATGGGGTAGCTCACACAGCTGGGACAGGAGAGAGAAAAGAGAGTGGGAAAGGGGAGAAGCAAAACTAGGGTGGCCTTTTTTGCCCCAGCAAACCATTACATTGGCTTGGCTCGGCTCAGGGCCTCTGATGGTACTCTTCAGAAATCTCCATATTTGCAAAGATGCTTACATTCCCATTGTTTGGGTTTGTGTGGCAAGGTTCTGATAGTGGCAGGGCTACAGGGGTGGCTTCTGTGAGAAGCTGCTAGAAGCTTTCCCCATGTCCGGTAGAGCCAATGCCAGACGGCTCTAAGATGGACGCACCACTTACCAAGGCTGAGCCCATCAGCAACGGTGGTAGCACCTCAGTGACAACATATTTAAGGGGAAAAAAAAAGCTGTGCAACAATCTGCAGCTGGAGGGAGTAGTGAGAATATGTGAGAGAAACAACCCTGCAGACACCAAGGTCAGTGAAGAAGATGGGGAGGAGGTGCTCCAAGCACTAGTGCAGAGATTCCCCTGCAGCCCGTGGTGAAGACCATGGTGAGGCAGGCTGTCCCCCTGCAGCCCTTGGAGGTCCATGGTGGAGCAGATATCCACCTGCAGCCCATGGAGGACCAGAGCAGCTGGATGCCCAAAGGAGGCTGTGACCCTGCAGGAAGCCCATGCTGGAGGCAGGTTCCTGGCAGGACCTGTGGACCTATGGACCTGTGGAGAGAGAGGAGCCCATACTGCAGCAGGTTTGCTGGCAGGACTTGTGATCCTGTGGGGGACCCAAGCTGGAGCGGTCTGTTCCTGAAGGACTACACCCTGTGAAAGAGACCCACACTGGAGCAGTTCGTGAAGAACTGCAACCCGTGGGAATGACTCACACTGGAGAAATTCATGGAGGACTATCTCCCGTGGGAGGGACCCCATGCTGGAGTAGGGGAAGAGTGTGAGGAGTCCTCCCCCTGAGGAGGAAGGAGCCACAGAAATGATGTGTGATGAACTAATTCCAACCCTCATTCCCCGTCGCCCTGCGCTGCTCAGGGGAGGAGGAAGAGAAAATTGGGAGTGAAGCTGAGCCCAGGAAGAGGGCAGGGGTGGCGAGAAGATGTTTTAAGCTCTGGGTTTATTTCTCATTACCCTACTCTGATTTGATTGGTAATAAATTAAATTAATTTCCCCGAGTAGAGTCTTTTTTGCCTGTGACGGTAATTGTTGAGTGATCTCCCTGTCCTTGTATCAACCCACGAGCCTTTTGTTATCTTTTCTCTCCCCTGTCCAGCTGAGGAGGGGGAGTGATAGAGAGGCTTTGTGAGCACCTTGCATCCAGCCAAGGTCAACCCACTACACCCATTTATATCAATGGTAACTGTAGGTACTAAGGATGCAGACAAACATGCCATTCAATTCTAAATATAGAATTAAGTGCCTAAACTTAGATGCCTATATTTTAAAAATGTAACAGTATTTTAAAAGAGACTAATTTTTGAATTAAAGGTATTTTAGTTTCCCTTACTTACCCAGTCTAACAATGTATTTGTTATTTACTGTCTTGGTAGTTTTCCGTTTTCTGCTGCTTTTTTTTTTTTGAAGCTGTCAACAAACCGGAAATTTTTTCTTCTTTGCTCTCAGCATGTTGCCAGCATCTCTTTACTTTCTGTAAGCATCTAAAAAAAATTAAAATACAATGCATTGTATCACTTTTCTAGCAGATGTGATATAGCTATACAAACTTTGCAAACTCTTCAAAACAGCAACAACAAGAACAGAATCCACTGGTAAAAGGGTATGATTTTATGTCGCTAACACATTTTTTACTTCAATTTGTCTAACAGCCATTGGGTGGCAGACAATGAACAGTATGTAAATGGCCTGCTGTAGCCCTAAGAGGTTTCCTCATTTATGCAGTTTGTGCCTGACCAGCTGGAGATTAGGTAGATCCATTGGCCCCTTGTAAGATGCAGTTAGCAGCACAGCAGTGTCCGAGAAGTTACTGAACTACTTTTTATATAGAGCCCACAGATTCAATCCCTCATCTTTTTGAATACAATCCCAATACAGATTTGTATTATTTTACACATTTTTTTCCCCCAGGTTTTGTCATGATAGGCAAATTCTGACAAAACTTCCTTCTGGAAAAAGTAAGTGGAAACTACAAGTAAGACAATTAGAAAGTAAGCAAACCTAACGTGATATTGTAGCCAATTATATGTGTTTATTCATTTTGGGAACACACAGAATTATTTTACTTTGTGCTTTTCTGTGTGCCTGCATATATGTGCATGTATGTGTAAGTATTTGTCCACATGTGTATGTTTGGATGTGTAAGTGTATGGATGTTACTGCAAGAGAAATGAAATTGCTTGGAGAAAAGCTCCAGATCCTGAACTCCATATGACACAAAGCCCAATAACTTCTATCTCTAATTTCTGGGCTGGAATTCTACATCTTCCAGCTGGCACTTCAATAAAATAGCTACAGTAAGTGCTAAATCAGTGTACATATGCATTCCTCAATGAAAGAACTGTGATGCTGAGAGCATATTTGTTCTACAATGTCAGCCCTTGTCCAACAGTGTTAGTTTTTGTATGTTCTTATTTCTTTGGAAGTTCACAATTTAGAAGTAGAACTTTTTAATACTGATATAGCCACAGTTGAATAATCGTTTTTTTAAAATAATTGAAATAATATAGCATATCTGACAGTTAAGAGCATCATGGTGAACATCCCATCTAAAACCACCACTCACTGCCAAGCCATCTGGCAGTGTTTTATCAAATCAATTACAAAGAGTTGCCCATGCTTAGTTAACAAGAGCCTGATTTTTGAGAAAAGACAGTACTTCAGTAATAAGTAAACAAAAGTAAGAGATTAAAAAGAGTAAGTAAAGATCTTGGTTTGTCATGTTCCAGATTACACAAAACCTGGAGTGGCTGGTATGTCACAGGGTCATGTTGTGAGGGTGACTGAGTACTGTCACAGATTGCCCAGGGAAGTTGTGGAGTCTCCCTCCCTGGACATGCTCTAGGTGGCCTTGCTTGAGCAGGGGGTTTGGACCAGATGACCTCCAGAGGTCCCTTCCAACCTCAACCATTCTGTGATTCTGTAATCACTGAACTACCCATGTTATACTACTGTAACTCCAGCAGTATACTACAGAATCACAGAATGATGGGCGTTGGAAGGGACCCTGGGTGATCACCTAGTCCAACCCCCCTACCAGAGCAGGTACACCTACAGCAGGTTGCACAGGATAGCGTTCACTATACATTACTGTATACTAAAGTCAGGTCAAAATACAATTTCTAGAGATTAAGGATGTGGTATAATAGAAAGCAACTCAGCATGCTTTGTACATCAGAAAATAATGATGACAGAAGATTTATACTGAATGCAAGAAAGACTGCACAAGATCAGATTAGTCACATTATAGAGGCAATATCAAACACCTGTCAACTTTTTGCTGATTTCCATGTGAGTTTGGTCTTGTCTTTATTTATTATACCCTGAAAATTAAGAATTTAACTCCAGCTAGCTAGGTAGGTCATCAGCCTGCACATGTCAGCTTAGCTTCAAAAGTCTAATGTACCTGCACTACTTCACACACGTTGATAATACTGTAATACTGCAGTGAATTACTATTTTGTATTAAGCTACACAAGGTAGTAAAGTTGTAAGTTTGTAGAAGCAACATACAGAACTACCCCTTCATTACGTTCCTTCAGGATTTTTTCCATGCAGTTGTATGATGCATAGGTTTTCCCTGACGAAGTAGGGGCAACAATCCCTGCAGACTTATTATTAACTACAGTATCAAGAACCTCTTGCTGAAAAGGGAGCAAATGGATGGCAAGTTAAGAAAACTTTTTTGTGATAAATCCAGAATTGCACGCACACAATTATTACATTTCACTGATACAGGGTCAATATTTTCTTCTTTTTTTTTCTTATTCTCTTCACCAATTTTTCCTTTAAGGAAAGACTTTTCCTTGTTAAAGAAAATTCATCTTTCCTTCACTGATATCATCCTGCAATTTAGTACTACTAAAGCAAGATACTGTGAATAAAGCTCCTAGTTCCTTCTATTGATCCTTATCAGTTTATTGTGTCTCACAGTATCTAAGCTTTAGAATATTTTTGCTTTCTCATTCCGGAAAAAATGGAAATCCCCATTTTGTTTTTAGTTTCTCACTTTTGGTGGAAAATGCTTGAAAACATAATCTAGGTATATCCCAAAGTTCTAAATAAAAGAAAATTAAGAAGGCAATAAAAAAAAAAGTTTCGTTCTGATTATTTTTAATCCGATCCCATGATACTTGAGACTTCACTCACTTTGTTTGAAATGAACAATACTGAAACGAGAAAGTAGATGTCACCTTCACTGTTTTCTTTGTTGAAGCTATTCAAATAACTATTGGCTCAAAGATATAGGTCAGATTAATTCTGTACCGATATCTCAAGATTGTCTTTGAATTTATTTCTTGTAATACCAGTGTCTTCCTGTGCACACCCATAAACATAAGCATATTAAATAAAATTCACAGTGTATGGCATTACCTGCCATGTATCTGCATAAAAATTTTGAACACTGGGATCTCTATTTTCCTCTCTTCTCATACCAGGTAATGGCCCATGTGCTTTAGTTGAAATCGAGCTACTCCCATACCAACAAAAAACGTGGAGATGTCTGACTATGCTCTGGATTCTGTAGACATTTAGTATATTTTTCAGTTGGATTGAAAAGTATTTTTTTCAAAGGACCCAGAAAATATTCTGAGTAGGCTTTAATACTTAACAAAATTAAATCTTGAGAAAGTGGGTAAAACCAAGTGCCAAATGCAAAATACATCCCAGCTTGACAAAACTAACCACTCATTTACAGAAATGCCATACAAATGATGTGGATATCAGTGTAGGAAGAGTTAAGCAAAGTTTAAAAAAACAACTGCACAAACTGAATGGATAAATGAACAAGATGTGGCAACAACATAAAGCACATACTAATATATCAGTAATTATCTGACATTCTGTTAAAGATTTCAGTTCACAAGATTCATACTTTTCCCAAATATGGATACAGTGGCCTGTATTCTTTTGGCAGGTAGGCCTACAAAATGCAAATCAATTCAAAAGAAGTACAATTTTTTTAACTTCAGACTGGCCTTCAAAGCAACTCAAAAAGCCATTAGGACATCTGAAACACATTTACATTCAAATTTGCATCCTTAAAGGGGAAAAGAGACAAGACAAACTTCCATCCTGAATGGGAACTCCTAATAAGATTTGATGATCAATCATCTCAAACCTATTATGACCCCAAATGGCTGATTACCATGGTACCTAATATCAATTAAATACAGTACTGGGTGGCATATAATAATCCCACGTATGTATCTTTTTTAATAATGCTTTTCAGTTACAAGTTTTAAAAGATACAAAAGCACGGTGGATGAAGTTGCCTTAAATCATATCTGTTCATCGCTTCAGCTAGCAGAAAAAGAATTTTATCCTTCATTGATTGGAGTTTTAGTTAGGCAAAAGAGTAAAGAAAATCACAGTTGGTCTGCTAAGGTGGTAATGTGTTCTTCAGAAAAAAAAAAGCAGCATAATTTAAAGAGAGTATTATTGACTTCATAAATTGGAAGTGAATGGGATTGCTGGAGAGTCATTTAAATCTGAACAAACTGCTGGAGGACACCAGGAAATAAAATGATTATAAAACCTTACACTATTCACAGAGAAAGTGCTTCTTAAGGTATCAGGCACCACTATCTGATATGCAGTCAACCATGCTGTGCTAGGCATTTAAGAACACTTGTAATGGCAGCAAAGTCATAGGTCTGGGGGTTAAAGCCTTTGTGATAACATGTTATGGAGTCAGTCCCCTGTAATAAAACTTGTTCATGCCTTTTTCCTTGCAAAGAATATAGAATTAAAAATACTGTTATGGGGGCTTCCATGGAGGTTTTACGCTTTGCAAATTCAGGAAAGACAAGCTTAACTTTCACTCCATCATTTGCTTACATCAGATAGTACAGGCAATTATAAATACTGCATCTCTGAACTTTACAGTCTTTATCAGGGGTTTCACTGCTAATATTGTTGCTGCTTTAACTTAATATTTTGAGAAAAACAGTAACAACTATGGCTGCAGCAAATATATACAGGAAAGACAGAAAAATTTTATAGACATAACCTGTGGACAATCTGGACTGTTTGCCAAAATCTCAAATCCAAAACATCTAAGGCACTTGGCAGTCCTCTGATAATCTGTTGTCTGCAGTAAGTCATGCTATTTATGCAGTAGAAAATGGATTCTTTTCATTGCTTCAACAGCTATTCTTAGATCTTTCACACTTCTGTCTTGGGGAAAAAAAAAAAAAAGCCAGCTGTAATGATTGTCACATCCAATACTTTTGCTTTTAAGAATCTTTCCCCTAATGGAATAAACTTTCAACAATCAAAAGCCAGTGATTCTCACAGATGTCTCAATGTATACAGAAATCAGTAAATGTGATAGATGTACTTGGAAACAAAAATGGATGGACATTCTGTCTGCAAACGTGTGGCATGCATTTTGCCGTGGTCTCCCATATCATTCCAGACCTCCATCCCTGTAAACCTTACAGGCACCTGCCGATCTGGGTTAAATACTTACTGATGTCAGCCCACCCCTAGCTCTTGTCACTGCTCCATTGATGGCTGTTACTCTCCCAGTTATTCTACATTAACTGATGATATGCTAAACTTTATCTGTTAGGTGATCCAGCTTGAAACAAAACTAAAAGCTGCAATAAGAAGCTAATACGTACAAGAAAGGCTACTGCAAGCTGTTTATAATTTCTTTTCATTCTTGGAGAGTGTATCAATGCCTCATCAAAATAGCTCAAATTGAGCAGCGTCAACAGTCCCAAACTGAACGGGCTGTGAGTCTGGGCAACCACAAAAGAGCAATGCATCACCTGATGCAGTACCAGAGGCCCTGGCTGACACTGTGGAGAGCATTAGGCAGCAGAGAGGAGGCTCCACACCCAGTGCAGGCATACCTCACTCATGGACCTTTGTTCACCTTATTGTTCATCATGTGAAGAACATATGTTCATCATCACTGCTAACAATTTAGTGGAAACAGAAACGAAGTAAGATATGCAAGCTTGCCATAATAAAAACACCTTCAAAAAGCATAATATGGGTCTATTTTGTGCTTAGCAGGTTTAAAGCATTCTTTAAATCTAAAGCATTCTGTTACTCAGCTGGCCCAACATAATCTGCGATATACCTATTATGAAAAACTACTTCTTATGATGATGCCAAACTGATGAATTACTGTAATACCTAGAAAACTCCTCAAATACAGAATATGCTTCTCCCACAAATTAATTTCCTTGAAGTGATCTGAGCTATACACAAAGCTCTGCTGTTAGTATGAAAACATTATCCCACTGCAATAGGCAAAGTTTATTAGGAAGGTCTTCTCCAGTCTTCATACAGTTAATTCCTGCCATCCCCTCCAAAGAAACTACAAAAATATGTACACTTACCTTTATCTAGGGTTTGTTCTTTCCACGGATGAAAACAGACATTCAAACCAGACATTTCTGCAGTACATTTCACAGAATTACTTTGTCATGTTTCCAGGAAATCTTTTCACTTATTTATTCCAGACCTAAAATTCTGTTTAATTTGGTTGTCAATGCAAAGGCTTTTCCATTGTTTCTGATCTTTTTTTTCCCCTTCATCTTTCATCTTTTTCTAGTTTTCTTCAATTATTTTTTCTGCTTTTGAACTCTACCAATAAATCAAATTATATATAAAGTATTTGTGAAATTTTAATTAACAAATACTAAGTGTCTTCCATAAATTCCATGTTCGTTGCTTTATAAATTTGATTCACATTTTGCATTTTCTCTCATATAAAATATTTTCAAAACAAAATCACAGTCAGCACATATATCACCAGTAGCAACCCAGTGGTAATGAAACATACATAATGAAACATACCCACATACAGTGAAGAAAACATGTCCTAGGACAAAGCGATATTAAGGCTTTAAGAACTCAGTAATAAATCTTTGATCTGAGTAAGGGACATATATGCACTTTATTATACATACAAGTTGGCTAATAAACAAACACAAAACAACAGTGATAGTCAACTGAATACCTCACATATTCAGACTAAATGAAATCTTTTTTAGTATTGTATTATTTAAACTTTTGAAAAAAATTTATTTTCACTCTGTATGAGCTACTATCCAAAATTATAATTATATTTAGAATAAACCTTTGTAAAAGAATAATATTTACCAATCTTTTGCTAATTAAACTGCCTAATAATAATAATAATACCTAGAACATCGATTACCTCATATGCCTTTGCCATTCCTCTGCCCTGTCCCATTTACTGTGTATTAGCCAAGAAACAAAATAATTGTGTACACATATTAGCATGAATGACCTTGCTTTTAGGCAAGGTGAGAAATGCTCAGAAAAGATGTGAGGGCTGCAAGCTCAATAAAGGACCTGTACTCATCCTTTATTATCACTATGCATCACTAAACAAACGGCAGATTGAAGAGATTTATCATGAAGTCTTGCTAACATTTTGAACTGTATTTTTAAGGAAATGTGTGTCTGAATGTATTAAATAACACTCAGATGCCAGTGTAGTAGGTAGAACCTAAGAACGAAAGTAAACTTGTACATGTACATTGTATGATGAAACGCTAGTCCATTCAACATACATCTGTGCAATTCTAAAAGTGAAATTTTAGAAAGTCTTAGCAAACTATCACAAGGATTATGCAATGATTTTCAAGTACCCCTTTATTCCATGATGCTATATACAAGAATAACATTAAGGCTGCAAAGCCAGACATTCGGAAATCAGACAATGACAAAATTAAGTCTGCCTGCAGAAAGAAAATGAAAGCACATGGGAACTTAGGACAGAAGTGGCTAAACTAGGTTAACTTCCTTTTGTCTTGTTCTTTCACAAGTACTGTCATGTAAACCATATGCAGCCTCTATGAGACCTTAACAGTGAGACAACAGCCTGTACAAATGTGCAGTCTGCTCTCAAAGCTGTTACATTTGGGAACTTGAAAGCCTTGTGCAAAGATCCAAGTCTATGCATAAAAGGCATCAGTTCCTGCTTGACTTAAAACTGACCAAAAATTAAGGTATTTGGTTAAAAGCATTTCCTAAGTCATAAACTGTTACCTATCTATGTAGAATACCGATGAAGTGTAAGAACAATTATGTCTGCTCTAATAATAAGGAAGTACTTAGAATAAAAGCTCTGTAATAAACTTTTTTTAAAAGAGAGTTTTGATTAAAATACTCTCCTCAAACCATATGAAAGTTTGATAAACACAAAACAGAATTAGCTTCTTACATGGATTTCTGAAATCTTTTTTGTTAAACTCATTGACTGTCAATATCTGCTCTATTTCCTCTCTCTGAGAAAATGTATTTGAAAATTCTCTGCAGTCCCTTTTATTTTCTCCTTGATCTTCAAAAGATAGTAAATTTTCTTTACAGCTTTTAGCTGTGAGATTGTAATTTTCAGTTCCATTTTGAAAACAAACTGCCATGACTGTAATCTTTCAGTTTATATATGCTTATTGGACAGAGGTGTTCGATCTCCATATATTACACCTTCTAGGTATCTCTAAAAAAATACATTCTTATAAGCTTTATTAGTTAAATAACTGTATAAATGAAGTAAAGGGGACTTTGAAAAAGGAAAGCTATCTATTGTCATAAGTTTTGGTAAATCATATTTACTAATTTACTTCATCAGGGTTTGAAGTCAATGGACACCAACAACCTTAAGCATGATCTCTGCCATCCTTTCTGTGCAACTCCCCAAACTGCAAACTCACCCTCACTCACACCAGTACAAGTGCCCAGGAAGAGTGTCAAAATTGGCTATGCAGGAAATCCTCTAGGCTTCACTGCTTGCTGGAATATTACAATATTACAACATCCATTCAACTTGCAGAAGAAAGGTAAGAAGAGAGTTCTTGGTCAAACATAACTAGATGCCTGCAAAGGAAAGGTAGCTAACTTCTATGGGCTTATTGAGGTTTTTGACTCTGTGGCTAAATACTCACAGACAGCATTTCCCAAGATGATGCTTTAAATTTCAATTCCTGAGACTCACTCATAAGATTGCTTTCCGTTTAGGACTTAAAATGCATACTCCAGAATAATCCTGTTAAAAATAGAGATAAGAATGCTGTAATGGCTAGTTTACATAGAAATTATATATCCACTGATCACAAAACTGTGCAATATATTCTCATACAGTAAGTACAATTACCTCAAAATAATAAAAGTTTTGTGTTAATTCCTCAGCATTGTGTATTTGCATATGGTAGTTGTACATGTGTGTGTATTTTTTCAAAAATATATTATACATAATTATTCCACCAATTCCATATAAAATATATCTAATCCCTCCTCTAAAACTGTTTCTATTAACATAAATTTTCTATCTCTCCAGCCTGTTTGGATTATTTTAGGATTTGGAAGTGGCAACAAGGTTAATTAAGCAGCTTGTTGTTTGTTTTGTTTTGTTTAGAGCACCACCCTCCCTCTCGTTATGCAAAGTAAAATCTAGATAGGTTCTGTTGGATCCTAATTTTGCACACCAGACCTGCCTTTATTTCTGTCTGTACCACCTGTGCAACAATACAGTTAGTGCTATTGCAAAAAATTTTTCAATAACAGATTTATTACCTAACTTCTGTGGGTTATAGCCAGGTTTTACCCTTGTCCAAATTTCAAAGCAAATAATATAAGTATTAGATTGCTTATACGGCATCTTATAATTTCAGAGCCTTCTGTGAAAGCATCACAAAAGAACACCATCTTTCATTTGCAGATTCTTTGGACCCAGTCAAGCTTTGGTGACAAAGCCAGAAATTGTATTCCAAACAGTCTGAAGGTGTTGTTCTAGTAATCCACTTGGGAGAATCATTGTTTCAGTAGCTCCCTCAGCTGTCTCCCTGGCAGCTTTTAACTCTCATACGCATACATGCATCATCACTAAAGGGTGGTTGTCTTGGCTCTTTAGGCCTGCTTCCTCCCAGCTCCACATTCTACCTCTGACTGGTTGAATATTTTGCACAATTATCCACAATATTTCACCTCTTAAAGAGTGTTCATTAGTGCACTGATCAATCTGTCTGACTCCCTTTTCTAAACTAATCCCACCAGCTTCATACAAGGACCAGAAAATCACTGTATAAAGTATCACTGAAACTCAAATGACACCTCATTCAGCAACTACGAAATACATGAATTTAGAATTAACTGTCCCTTTCCTTCATAGAGAGTATCCAATTCAAGGTGCACATCTGATGCTGTAGAATTTAAAGCATATAAAAACATACCTGCAGATGTGCGTATCCTGTCATGCATTTCTCCTGTTTGACCATTAGTAGAACCTATCATGTTATATCTGGAATATATTTTTACGCAGCATTTCATCACTGACTTCTGAATGTACTCAATTCATCTCTGCAAATTCTTTTTTTTTTTCCCAGAAATGTTCACTGTTTAGGAAAGGAACAAGCTCAATCTTGCCTAACTGAAGAACATGTTAAACAGCTAGTTTTACTCAAAAATCTTGGACCTCCTTTTTTCCAGTCCATCAGTGACAAAGCATCAAGACTGTACTCCTACAATGTTTCGTCATTGGCTCTGAAGCTGTAACACCTAGACAGAGATGTACTTATAAGCACAAAATCAATACTCTGTCAAAATTCTAACTCTTACTTTTGTCAGAACCAGTAGGTACAATTTGGGGGTCCAAGCTCTATAAATTGACTTCAAAATTAAGAAATACAAGGATTCTCAGTGCTGCCACATGTTTTCATTGCCACTGAAAGGGTCCTGCTTTCTCGCAAGTTTTGAGGCTTACTTTATGCCATTCCTAAAAGCACTTATTTTTAAAAAATTATTTGTATGCTACATGATTTATGTCTAAAAGTAAACGATTCATTTATAATTTTATAATTTATAATTGCCTTATATGTTGATGAGCAGCTGGAATGCATGGAGCTCAACCTGGGGGAGGATAAAGAGCCAACTAAGAGCCTATGGGCCAAGATTACAGGGAAATCGGGAGCAGGGGACATTACAGTGGAGGTATGCTACAGGCCACCTGACCAGGAAGACCAAGTGGATGAAGCCCTCTATAGACAGATAGGGGCGGCATCACGTTCACAGACCTTGGTTCTCATGGGTGACTTCAACCACCCTGACATCAGTTGGAAGGATAACACAGCCAGGCACAGGCAATCCAGGAGGTTCCTGGATTGCATTGAGGACAACTTCCTTCTCCAAGTGGTTGAGGAGCCAACGAGGAGAGGAGCCATGCTGGACCTTGTTCTTACCAACAAGGAAGGGCTGGTTGACAGGGTCAAACTCAAGGGTAGCCTGGGCTGTAGTGACCATGAAATGGTCGAGTTTGAAATCCTCAAGGCAACGAGGAAGGTGCGCAGCAGGCTGACGACCCTGGACTTCAGGAGAGCCGACTTTGGCCTCTTGAAGAATCTGCTTGGTATGGTGCCGTGGGATGAAGCGCTGGAAGGAAGAGGGGTCCAAGAAAGTTGGTTAATATTCAAGGACCACCTCCTCCAAGCACAGCAGCAATGCATCCCTACAAAGAGGAAGGCAGGCAGAAAAGCCAGAAGGCCTGCATGGATGAACAAGGAGCTCCTGGAAGTGACCAAAAGAAAAAAGGAGGCCTACAGGGAGTGGAGACAGGGGTGGGTAGCCTGGGAGGATTACAGAGGAATCGTTCGAGCGGCCAGAGAGCGGGTTAGACAAGCTAAAGCGCAGTTAGAACTAAATCTGGCCAGGGACATTAAGACAAACAAAAAATCCTTCTATAGGTATATCAGCGAGAAAAGAAAGACGAGGGAAAATGTAGGCCCTCTCCGGAAGGATACGCAAGAACTGGTCACCCGGGACAGCGACAGAGCTGAGGTACTCAATGACTTTTTTGCCTCAGTCTTCACAGACAAGGACAGCAGCCGCACTGCCCAAGACGCAGATTGCAAAGGAGAGGATTGGGAAAATGGAGCACCGCCCACTGTAGACGAAGATAAAGTGAGAGACCACCTGAGGAACCTGAAGGTGCACAAGTCCATGGGACCTGATGAGATACATCCGCGGGTCCTGAGGGAACTGGCAGATCAAGTCGCGAAGCCACTAGCCATCATATTTGAGAAGTCGTGGCGGTCTGGCGAGGTTCCTGCCGACTGGAACAGGGGAAACATAACCCCTATTTTCAAAAAGGGAAACAAGGAAGACCCGGGGAACTACAGGGCAGTCAGTCTCACCTCTGTGCCTGGCAAGATCATGGAGCAGATCCTCCTGGAAACTCTGCTGAGGCACATAGAAAACAAGGAGGTGACTGGCGAGAGCCAACATGGCTTCACCAAGGGAAAGTCATGCCTGACAAATTTGGTGGCCTTCTATGAAGGGATTACAGCGGCAGTGGACAAGGGAGATCTACTGATGTCATCTACCTGGACTTGTGCAAAGCGTTTGAAACTGTCCCACACGATATCCTGGTCTCTAAATTGAAGAGACATGGATTCGATAAATGGACCACTCGGTGGATAAAGAACTGGCTGGATGGTCGCACTCAAAGGGTTGCGGTCAACGGCTCGGTGTCCAAGTGGAAAGCAGTGACGAGTGGCGTTCCTCAGGGGTCAGTACTGGGACCTGTACTATTCAACATCTTTGTTAGCGACATGGACAGTGGGGTAGAGTGCACCCTCAGCAAGTTTGCTGATGATACCAAGCTGTTTGGCGAGGCAGACATGTTGGAGGGGAGGGATGCCATCCAGAGGGACCTGGACAGGCTGGAGAGGTGGGCCCAAGCCAACCTCATGCAGTTCAACAAGGCCAAGTGCAAGGTCCTACATCTGGTTCGGGGCAATCCCAAGCACAAATACAGGCTCGGCGGGGAATGGCTGGAGAGCAGCCCTGTGGAGAAGGACCTGGGGGTGCTGATTGACGAGAAGCTCAACATGAGCCACCAATGTGCGATTGCAGCTCAGAAGGCCAACCGTATCCTGGGCTGCATCAAAAGAAGTGTGGCCAGCAGGTCAAGGGAGGTGATTCTGCCCCTCTACTCCGCTCTCGTGAGACCCCACCTGGAGTACTGCATCCAGCTCTGGAATCCCCAAAATAAGAAGGACATGGACCTGCTTGAGCATGTCCAGAGGAGAGCCACAAGGATGATCCAAGGGCTGGAGCACCTCTCCTATGAGGAGAGGCTGAGAGAGTTGGGGCTGTTCAGCCTGGAGAAGAGAAGGCTCTGGGGAGATCTTATTGCAGCCTTCCAGTACCTAAAGGGGGCCTACAGGAGAGCTGGGGAAGGACTTTTTACTAGGGCATGTAGTGATAGGACGAGGGGGAATGGCTTTAAGCTGGAAGAGGGCAGGTTTAGATTAATCATTAGGAAGAAGTTTTTCAGTTTAAGGGTAGTAAGGCAGTGGAACAGGTTGCCCAGAGAGGTTGTTGAAGCTCTGTCCCTGGAGGTGTTCAAGGCCAGGTTGGATGGGACTTTGAGCAACCTGGTCTAGTGGGAGGTATCCCTGCCTATGGCAGGGGGGTTGGAACTCGATGATCTTCAAGGTCCCTTCCAACCTAAACCATTCTATGATTCTATGATTCTATGATAATGGAATAATACGTTTCTGTTTGAAGGACATAGGCTCTTTAAACATAAGACATGTATTTGTAAAGTACGTAGAACACATCATTCCAGAAGAAAAAATACATGGTTTTAGTTTTAAGCCATTAAACATGTGCTATGGTAGAATATGCCACTCCCAAATTGTAAACACAGGTCATTGTATTTTCAACCAACATTATTCAGTGCTTTGTCTGACCTCTTTTCGTTTCCCATAAGAGAGAGAGAAAGGAAAAATTCTGTTATATTTTTACATGATACAGCCTATCATAAAACTAAAAGTAAGTTGCCATTGCTTGTCCATATGATATTTACCACGTCTGGAATATTTCTGCCACCACCTTTTTCAGCACCTGTCTCTTGGCCAATCAGAAAAAAGCAAAAGGCCTGAAGTCTCTCCAACTCCATGGAAACTCTTTCCAAAAATACTCCCAAGCTAAGTGTCTCCCTAATAGAAGCTAGTGACTGACAAATCTCTCAGCAGTTCATTCTATATCGCCAGCTGTATTTTAACTTTTTTTTTTTAAATTTAGTCCTACTGAGGTTAACAACGGAAGTAATCAGCTGTTCAGTGTTCCTCCTTCAGCATTCACTCCTCTTTCCAGAAGTATGGATGTCACATTCTTGCACATTTGTCTTTGTTTAGCACTATGACTTCTGGCAGCAATACACAGCTGTCTACCCTTATCTTGCACCAGACGTGTTTTTAGGTGGCAGGCTGAGCCTCCCTACATAGACCGCAGGAATACATTTGGCATAACCAAAAGACAGCTTGCAAGAGCTGTTAAAAAGGTAAAGTAATGTAAAGCTGTATAATGATAAAAGGAAAAAGAGAAGTAAATATTTATTTTCCTAGAGATCAGCATTTCACAGTTTGTTGAAAGAGGCACATTCCTTTTTCAAAGTTAATCCCCTTGTAAAGAAAGAGGCTTTAATCTGGCATTGAACTTCAGCGCTGTCTGTGCCTGCTCAGATCAAACACATTTCACATGCTAAGAAGGAATCTGAGTACATGACTGGCTGTGAATATAAACATGTAAAATATGCACTATAGGCTTGCAGCTAAAATTAATCTAACGGAGATCATTTTCCTTATGAAGAGGAAAGTCTAACTGAGCTGCATTGACAAAGGCTTAGTACATACAACACAAAAAGATGCCATGTGATGCTATAAAGCATTTTTCTCACTGCCCAGCTATGAGAGTTTTATCATATGCATAAATGCAAACAGTTTTTATTTTAAAAAAAATCAGATTTGTTTGAAGTATATTTTTCACAGACGTATACAGGTAACAGCTAATGTGAGTGGGTCTGAAGCCCATACTTGAAGTTAAGCAGAAGTTCCATACTACACAGGGCATAGAAGGAAGGATAACTTTTCAGATATGGTACAGCAAGTGTTAGCAAGTGTATTTAATTTACAAAATAAAATAAATGGTAATGCCACATGAATATGAGTAACATTTACAGAATACAGGACAAAATCAACTCAGAGAAGAGTAATAGCTGAAGCAGTTAAGTTAAATGAAACTAGACAAAATTACATCTAAGGTCTTGAATGTGGACTCCTTAAAAGAAAACTCTTTAAGACCCAGACTAGCGTTAATTCTGCTTTGCACAATTGGGAAAATTAAATTAACTACCTAACACCTATGGTTTGCTTTTCTCCTTTCAGTGTATGAGGTATTAGCCTGTTTAAGTTAGACTGCTCCTTTTGTGACACAGATTTTCCACTAGAGTGTTTTAGTTATCATTTCTTTCACTTCTTTCCTTAGAAAATTATGTAGGACTACACTGAGCTGATACATTACAAACAGTGCTTAGATATCTTAAATTTATCAGATAATCTGAAATCTTTACATGCTAGACTATTCACTTTCAATTACATCACCATGTGCTACACTGCCAAATTTTATCCCTGCTTTCTCTACTCTTGTGAGATTGCATAGGTCCCATCTTGGGTAACTTTCACTCCTTTCCCATGTTTCTTAATTCAACAGGAAATGGATTTCCTGGGGTTTGGTGCTTTAACAACATCAGCTGTGTCACAGGCTTGCTTAAATTCTTATTTGCATACATTCCCAAATGCTAAAACCTGGAATGGCCTTTCTACCTAAACCACGCAGACTGTCAATTCCAGTTTGACACCTCCTTTCTTGACCTTTAATGCTATTATATAACATGCCTTAAATATTTTAATGGCATCAGGCAGTGAAAAGGCCTTCTCTAGGCCTTCTGCACAGATGTGAGCCCAGCCTAGATGGGTTTTCAAGGACTTTTATTACGAAAGTATCAGTACCTGTAAATCAGATTGTCTAGTCTGTTGTCTGTTCTGAAGAGGAATTTCAACGAGAAATGTGTCAACGGTGCAGGGCCTAACCTACGCGCTGGCCCCTGGCCGAAAAGTTTGATGGCACACCCCACAGTTTGATGGCCACGCGTCCCGACAGCCCAGCTTGTCCTGTGGGTCCCCGCCGCCCCATCACACCCTCCCAGCCGCCACAGCCAGGCGGGGCGGGGCGCTCCAGCCCTCGCTCCCCACCCTCTTCCCGCGGCTCCTTTCCGCTCACCCGGAGGGGTTGCCGGGCTCCCCTCCCCGCCTGAGGCAGCCGCTCTCCCCAGGTCCGCCTGGGACCTCTTCACCTCCGCCCCTCAGCCGGCGGCAAGTGCCAACCTCACTTCTCCCTCAGCGCCGACACCCACCTGCCCCCCCAACCCCGCTCCGCGCCGCGCCGTCCTTTTCTCTCGGCCCCGTCCCGCTTCCCGCCCTTCTCCCTCAGGGCCTCGCCTTGGGGCCCTGAGCGCGTACGTGGGGCTACGAGTGGACGGGCTTAAAAAGGCGAAAGGCAGGCTCAGAAACGAGTGTGTTTAACAGCGTTGTGAACCTCGAGGGAGTTTGATGAACGCCGGGGCCTGGCCAAAAAGAAGTAAAGGGGCCGCCAGTCTCGCAGGCTCGGGCGGCTGGGTGGCAGCGCCGCCCGGCCCGGGCCTCCGCCCGCTCTCAGGTAACTGGGGCAGGGACGACTGCACGCCAGGCACGGTGTGTATTGGCGAGGGTGAACAGTTTTGCCCTGCCTTTCTTCGCCGTCCTGCTCGATCCTGTGAGGGCACCACGGTGTGCTTCACAGCCCCAGATGCAAAAGTGTATTAATCGCAGTGCACAGGGCCACAAATTCCTAACAACGTTCCTGTGAGACTTAAGGGGTGTTGAAGACGTTTGCCAGTAAAATGGCAATTTGGCCATGAGTTCAGATTTTACCTGAATGGCTAGTGATAGATCAAAAAATACGGCATCTTGGGAGAGAAGAGTATGACAAGTGTTCTAGTAGCCTTGAGATAAGGGAAGCTGAATTACAGGTTTTGTAGTCTGAGGTAAAATGCCTCAGCAAGACCTTAGATACCATAGAGCTTTGACTGAGAAGCCTTCATCTCTTCCTCAGTTTAAGAAACAGTATTTGTTCTTTGTAAGTTGCTTGTTAGCCTGCCTTTCCACTTCACAGTTTCCTTTCCTACTCACAGCTGTGGTAGTTCTGGAAAGTTGTGGTATTTTTAAGTTCATTGAACTGTTGTTACTTGCAGCCCCTCAGTCACTTTGTTGGTGAAGTACTCTGTAAAAGAAGGGTGTGAGTTATTACTATTCTTTTAACAGTTTAATTTTAACAACTGTTGTGTTTCTTCTAGAACAAGTACCAGTACCACTGCTCGGAAAACTGAAGGTGTATGAGCTTTTCCATTGCACTTCTACAGCTTCCTCCTGGGAAAATACTCAGAAAAACTCTTCCAGAAACTTGGAAAAATGGTGTTTCAGTACCATTGACACTGCCTGACTATTTCATTGTTTGACACTTTCATATATATATATATATATGACAGGTAGGTACTTCCAATGCACTCTATAAAAATACACAGATTAGCTCTAGCTATGTAACAAATTTATTTACAAATATATTTACAAGCAAAATTAAGCATGTTTGCATACTGAGGGAAAGCAAAAAACCAAAGCTATGTATGGCATCAAGCTACAGCAAAGCAGTGACCCAGTATGTTTAAGCACAGGTGACCAGATTATTTTTTTTAAACTTTCATAGGTGGAAAGAAATATCTGTCAGTGACTCAAAATAACTGGAGGATTATGTGGTAAAAGGGTTTGTATCTGTCTCTGCTGCCGAAAGTAGAAGCAGCTCTTAAAGATTCTTATTTGAAGTTTACAAACTGGTGTTTGGACCTTGGATCGGAGATTGACTATCGACTTGCATTTTATCCTGTTGCTATTTAGAGTAAGATACAAAATAACAGGAACTGTAACAGAGGTTTTCTGCTTTCTCAGGTAAGTGCACAAATTAGTAGGGTAAAGAGCTGTGCCTGTTATTGTATTTCAGTTTTAGCCTAATTAACAATGAAAATATTTTACACTGTGTAACATCTTCATCAGATGAAATGGAAAGCTTTTACAACCAGAATAGCTTTATAGTTTGTGACATGAGGTTTTGAATGACTCGGGTTGACTGATATTAGAAACTATTATTAAGGTTTCAGGAGATCGGTCTAGCTATGCTCCATCAAATCTATTGGTTGTGAAAAGTATTATCTCCATGGGGTTCTGTTCATCAGTTGAATTTGCCACAAAACTGCAATAGGAATGGAGTGAGCATATCGGGCATAATAGTCTTTATCTTCTTTGTATGTTATTATTAACTTTTACATTTTACATGTAAATGTTGAATTATTACATCATTGCATATTATTGCACATCGTTCAAAATGTGTAATTGTTCCAAAGTTTTATTCCCTCTGGCATTTGCTTATAGTGATTTACTGCTGTCTACCACCTTTGTAAAGGAGCATACACATTATTTTTGCAATAAAAATGGAAGGTCTTGGTGAAAAATTAAGTAAGGTTCTAAAAGATTCAGCACAGGTCAAAGGATGTAAGCATTCCCTAAATCTTAGTAGAAAGGCATTGTGAAAATTTGTTCATGGCTTAATACAGCTGTATAAACCCTTGCCCTAGTCAGTTTGCAAGTTATGATGAGTATTTCATTAACACTTGAAGCCACTAGGAATAAATGGAACACAGATCTTTCTGGGCAAATGTTTCTATCATGCTGTACAAAAAGTAATAGGCATACTTGATTTACACAAATCACCAGTGTAACTGTATTCGTAAAAGCTCAGTTCCTTTAAAAATTATTTCTGCAGGTGTCTCCAGGCACATATATTTTCTTCCCAGAAGTAACAATTAAAACATATAATTCCAAGAACCAGGGTTTCATCCACCCCCTCCCTGTAGAAAATGCTGAAGATAGCCCAAGGCAGTTTGCTGTTTATATGCAAGCTATTTTTGGCTCTCATTCCAAGGTGGCTAACTCTAATGCATTTGGTGGAGAGGCCGGGTGCCTGACACGGGGCCTGGATTCCACTCTGTGGGGTGACTGCTTAAAAATTAGGCATACAGTGGTTAACTCTTAGATGACCAGCTCCTTTTTTGTGTACAGGTTTTAGCCTGGAATTTTTAAAATGATGATTCTGTTCTTATTTGACACACTGAAATTACTGTAAATTGACCTGAAATAAAATCCTTTTTATTAATTTCATTCCAACATGGTAAAGGATCCCAAGTCATAAGAATGGGGTTTGCATACATTATGAAGTAAGGAAGTATTCCTAATCCAACAGTGACGCTGTTGAAGTTGTGATTAGGGGACAGTAATTGCTTGTATAAAGATGCGAAGAAAGATACTGTATTAACCACTGAAATAAAATGTGCGATACTAGCACTTGGTAACACATGAAGATGGTCTGGGATCAACAGGGAACTGAGTCTATTGTGCACTTCTGTCACAACAGCGGGTCCACTGCACTTCTATTGTTACTGAGGAATAAACAGTAGTAAAAATTGCAAGGCAATATCTAGAAGACCTTGAGCTAAGAACAAGTGCCAGCCCACAAAATGAATTCAAATCAGAGAGCAGGTATAACAGACACTGGCAGAAGAGACAGAGGCCTCGAGCATCTATTTGGAGCTACAATTTCTCCTATCTACTCTAGTGAATTTGACTCCTAATAGGCTGCAATCTGGCAGAAACAATCCTACCCACACATTGCTTTTATTTCTGGAAATTATGTGATAAAGTCTGTAGATTAAACCAGCACTCCTCATGTTTACTTCTTCCTTTCACTGAGTATCAAAGGAAATGATGTGCCTGAAAAGGCACAAGTGTGCTCTTGGACAGAAAATTTTTCTTCCCTGAGACAAAATTCTCACTTGAGTTCTTAATGAGGTGAAAGCACTTCCTTAGCAAAAACAGTAAGGGAGAGTTGACTGTGTTACTCATTACACCCTACAATGCTGCAGAAACCAGAAATGCATTTTGATTGTTTCACTGTTAATACATATGTCAGCGTTGTAGGGTCATTTTAAAGCATACAAGTTTTCCGCAGATTTTGAGTGTCATTTCTGAGGGAGATACTTCTTTTCTGATTACAGGATTACTTCATTTGAGATGTGAAAATTCAGTAGGTAAATTTATTTACACAGTGTAATATATGGTTACAGATTAATAATTTTTAATTATTACAAAAAGCTGTACCATTTCTGCTGATAGCTCTAAAAATGAAAAGGGTCTTTTCCAACCTAAATGATTCTGTGATTCTATGTTTTTTTCTTTCCCTGGAAGATTTTAAGGTATGCAAGGAAGCTATTCATTTTAAATTACCTTTTGTAGAAAAATACTATTATTTTCTTTATTGTCATAAAAATAGTTGATTTTGTTAAAAAATTAAAAATCTGTTAAGTCAAAATATGGTAAAAAGACATTATTTTTTAAAAATTTACTTTCACATACTGTGTTTTCTATGACCTGTGGAGGCAGGACCTTTAACAATGAGCAAAAAATCACATCCTAAAATTCCAGAATAATATTTTAAAACAGCCTGAAGTACTGTGTTAAATACAACAAAAATTGCTCATCTAAATGATTAAGTTCTCTAAATTTCTGAGTCGTAAGTGCACAGAACTTTGTGCCACTTCCAGGCTGAACATTGCTTCTACTGGAATTCCAGATAGTGGCAGTCTGCTGAAACATGAGTTCAGTTACCAAATATAGATGAGTGGGGTAAGAATTACATAGTCACAGAGGACACATGTAGCACACAGGCCACAGTCTTCTCAATGCTTACTGAGGACCAAGCAATCTTTAGTGAATAGCCGGAGCAACTTTAAGCCTACTTAGATAAAGAAGGAAAAAAACAACTTTACCCGCTATTAATTATACTTGAGACTCTTCATATTGGCCTGTTAATTGTAAGGTCTGTTTTATGTTTTCTGCTCAATTTATTGTACTTTTGGGAGTAATTTTGCAGGATTTCGAAATTCAGAGGAAAAATATGTGTCTTTTTGTTTTAAAAAAATCTTAGTAGATACATTTCTTGCTTCATATTATTCCTTTGAACGGATTGGCTTTGGATCATATTTTTTTAAGTAATAATTTTTCATTGGACAGGTTCTGCAAATTCAGGATGCTTATGTTTTCTTGAATCCTTTGATTTTCCATGGTTTTCCATATTTCATTATTTATTTCTTGATACTTTAATTTGATTAATTATTCAAATGTTTTCTGAGATTATTTTTATCTATTACATTTTGAATTTACTGTTTACCAAATTACTCTTTAGAGCATCTATATTATTTTCTGAACAAATATTTAAACAGCGTGATATCAAAATGTGTGTTTACTTGTGAGTAATCTTTAAATATATAGCAAATAAGACCCCATAAATAGTTTATACGGAATAATGCTGGAAATATAGCTAAACACTGATATGCATGTAACATTGTATTTTGTGTCTTTAAATGATATAGTATATGGCTTTGCAGGTTACCTAATGAGTAATGATGATGAGAACTGTTATAAATACATTGTAGTCTAACTCGGAGAAGCTAGAAATAGCATTTGAAATATCTAATTATGATCTTATATGCTACTTGATAGGGTTAGCAATACTTCACCTCCAGTTCACTGTGGTTACAAGTTGCTCTAAAAGAATAGTGGGTTTGTGTATTACAGTGTGGCTGAAAAAAAGTCTTTATACTGGAAGCTTCCATTCAGCTGTCCAAAGCTAGACATATAAATCCATTTTTAGGCACCAGACCTTTCTCCCAAGAAGGCTTATCAGCATTAGAAATTGCCAATAACCAGCATATATTTAAATTAATCGACTTTATCTAAATACCCAGCTACAGACTGATCTACTTAAATTTAGACACTGGGCTTTGAAAATTATGACATATGTAGTCATTATGTTTTTCTAATGATAAAACTGAGTATTAGGAGGAGGTATGCTAATTCATAATACATTCATTTTAATCATCGTGTCGAGTGGCTAGCAATAGGTGAAATTGTCCTCTGACCCATAACCCATTGAAACACCAGAGCAGCTTGGTGTTAGAAGTCAGAGAAGTTTATCTGAGTACGTAATGCATCACTTTGAGATGTGAGCAAGCTAGGAACTAGTATGAATCACATTTAAATAATGATATCATTTGAAGCACAGATATTTACAAGTTATCTAAATAGTAAATTAGCACCTTTGTTCATTTGAATACAAAGTTTTGAAAATAACTAAGGTTAAGGAGACAGAAACTCTCCAGATTTAACCCTTGGTTCCCTTGCATTCATCCAGTTTATGCCTTAACAGCTGAGCCCCTAGACCAACTGTTTGCTTGGCTTCTCAGTTTCATTCTTTAAAGCTGCTATGTGGTAGTCAGTTATACTGTATATACTTTTTTAGATCCTGTTGACAAGAGATTGGCATGGTTGCTAAATTTGTTGCCCTGTAAACACAGATAAGAGGAAAGAAAGATGTAATCCCAGCAAAGAATAAGCCTATCACTGTATTCTGTAAAAACATATACCAAATCCTAAAATGCTTTGGTTCCCTTATCCTTCTCTTTTATGCGTTGGTTGTAATCTGTTGGCAAGACAAGCAGGCATATCAAGAGGTGCATACACCAGGCCAAGAATTCCAATAATCTATCAGTCAGTTAATGACTACATGCCGGGTAAGCCCTGGTGAACTGGCTAAAGGTAACTGGAGCTTGCACAAGCTGATGTAAAATACATCCGAGTGCACCTCATGACTGTAAAGCTGCCTATCTATCAGTGGACAAATATCTGGACCATTAAGACAAAATATAATATTTTTTTAAGTCTTAGGCAGAATTAATCTCATAGAAATTATCATAAGAAGAAGATAATTTTCAAGGGTAATTAAAAACACTGACATTCAAGTTAATGAAATGCTTTGCAGAAGCAGCAATTACTTTTAAGATCAGATCACCTGCAATCTAGTGACCAGCAGGACAAATACATTTCAATAAGGAGAGTTTCAGACAGATCCCTTGGAAAAAGAGCAGTTTCTCTGATGTCTTGTTTCTTACTGGCTTTACAGAGACAGAGAACACTCATCCTCATTCTAAAATCGTGTGGAAAAACTGGAGATGTATAGATGCTTCTGTACTTTGTGAAACTGGTAAAGAATAGACATTATACACTTACTTATATGGTGCAGAGTGATACATAGGTTGTGAAATCTATTTCTTTAGTGTTTTACTTTTAGCATGTGGTAGTTTGGTATTCCACTTATCAGTGTTGAGAAAAGTGCTACTAAATTGTATTGAACAGTAACAAGTTATAAACATTAACACAAGAAGTAAGATAATATTAAAGACATTATTAACATTAAACAGAAAGGATAAGTTGGAATTGTGTAGAATCTCATAATGGTTTCTACTAGAACAATGTTTTCCTCTTGGAATTTGATGGTTTAGTGTCTGGAAGGCAGTGTTACGGGAAAGGGAAAAGTAAATAAGTTCCCCAAATCATCATAAGCCTAAAATCAGGAAAAGTGAGGTGTAATAGCATTGATGTGAAATAAAAAATCAGGTGGGAAATAACAAATCACTCACATTGCTCCAGTGGAATTGAGCTTGCGCTAGACAATGTACAGACAAAGGATGTTTTCATAGTTCTGAAGAAAGACACATGAGAGAAATGACTCCTAACTGCTCTCATTTCCACCTAGACAATTTGCAGCCCTGGACCATTCTAACAGAAACCAACTTTTACGGTAAGTATTTCATGCACTGTTGGGTTCTGCTCTACTCCCAGTTTTGTATCTAGCTTATGGGAACCAGGATATTTTTTTATTATTATTATTAACAAGTTTTTTTTGTTAAGGAATTTTATTTGTGTCTTCCAGGATGCAAGACAGAAGCTGTGGCCAGGCATTGCCTCTTTCTTTAATGCTGAAGGAAGCTTACTGCTCAGAGAGAGGCACCAATAAAGGATATCCTGAAAATATGTCAGAAGCTTCATCCTACCATGACTTTTTCTACGATTCCCTACCAGACATACAGAACGGGGAATTTTCAAATGAACTTTCTGCCTTCCTTACCCAGGAGGAGATATGCAAGAGCCTTGACATAGCTTGGGAAGCCATTGCCAGTTCCATGAAGGAGGATCAGAATGCAGCACCAGACTTTACTCATGATTTCAACACCTCTCTTTCTAGCACTTCAGAAAATCCTTCTTTCAGGGATACCAAACTGCATGAGCAAGATGCTTTACAGAGGCCTCAAGCAAGCAGTCTGAGTTCATCTGCTGCAAGTCACATTCTCCCAGGGAATCAGAAAGAGCAATCCACCGCATCTCAAACAGCAAGTAGTTTTGTCACAGTTTCCAGGAAGCAAGCAAGCACCTCACCTTTGCTAACTGCTAGTCCCAGCTTTGTTAGAAGCCTGAGACATTCAGAGAAAGATGGTCCAGGTGTGCCTAAGACAAGCCCAAAGTCTGAATCAGCATCTCAGGGAGAAGTTCCTTTCAGGAACAAGCTGTGTGACAAAGCTGCCACATTCATAGAAGAATTGTCATCAATATTTAGACAGGCAGCAAAGACAAGAGGCCGAAGTCCTGATGGGGACTCTTCTTCTCCAGACAGCGGATACCTGTCTCCTAAAAAGAAACAATCAGCTGCAAGTACCTCGGTGAAACAGGAGTTTGACAGACCACATCAAGAGACTGAGCCTGAGACAGAATTACCTGGGGTTCATCTGAATGGAGAACAATTTTCTGAGAGGGAGAGCATCACTCAGAGTGAAATGGTCCTTTGCCACCCCTTCATCAACATGGAAGAGAATGAATCTTCACCACCTCAATTCACTCAGAAGCTCCGGAGCCAGGAAGTTGCCGAAGGAAACAGAGTATTGCTGGAATGCAGAGTTACTGGCAACCCAGTCCCTGATGTCAGGTAAGTGCATACCTTTTAACTAAGTCACTGGATATCTTCATCTTCTGATTGTGGAAGATACCTAAGCACAGGTATCACAGGGGACCTGCTTAGAGGAAGTCACGTAAGAACAGTGGATCATGCAGCGGTTAGTAAACACATGGAATAACGGATTCTGTCCTCTTTAGTTCTCTTAGAGGGTTTCATGTTTTCTGCTTGGCAAATGAGGTTCTACTTCATTCAAGAGCCACATGGCAAAATTAGAAACAGAATTGGCTCTGACAACATTCTGTGTGACTGTTACCTCATTAATCTAGGTGAAAGAATTCAGAATTTGCCCCTGCAAGAGCATGTATCAGCCAGCTGATACAGTTTTTACTGTCAATTAGATTGTCTCCACCCCCATGCCAATGGGATTTGGGGTCTATACTGTGAGATAACCTAAATCTACCAAATATCCTCGTGTCAGACATTTCCAGAAGACATTAAGATGTCCCCATTTCAGAAATTCTTTTGATACTTTGTAGTGAAATTTATGTGCATTATGATAAAGCATAAAAGTAACTTCTGTGTAAGTTTATTTGCTTTGTGTTCTTTATTAACATGTGTTTATAACAGTTATAAAAGCTACATTCACAGTATCAGTGAGGGTTGAATACCCCATAATAATTTCCACTGTCTTCCTCTCCTTCAAAAGCTGATAGAAATTAAGGTCAGCCAGCATTGCACAGTCAGTGTTTGCCACTTAAGAGGTGTGAGCCTTAATGCTAATATGATTGCTTAACACACACAGAGGTAGATTGTACCTCTAGTTTAAATAGTTCCTCATGACCTATTTTGATTTAAAGTTGACTGAGCATATTGATATTCTCAAAGGAAAATTTTGTCCAAAAAGTCCTGTTTGGACAGGATAGAATTTGTAGTTCCCCATTCAGAACTTCCTGTAAGGTTCTTTAGTTACATCTGAAGACTACATAATTATTTTAAAGTTCTAAAAAATTTCCTTAAAGCAATGTAGCAATCACTTTCCTGTAACACTTTTACTGTGCTTTAAATTCCCTCGTATATTTTGCTGTGAAGTTTTTCAACACTTTGAAACTACTAATATTTTGCATTAAGTTACCCCTGATTTCTTGTGAAGTCACGTGGGTAGGCCTTGTGGCTATGCAAGCCTAGAAATAACTATCCATCACTAAACAGTGTCTTTGTACATACCATAGTTGAACTTTTCCTTTGAAATCAGTCTTTCACATATTTTTAAAATCTCTACCTTTTGGTACAGGTTTGCAGAGGGAATAAACAGAGCTGTCAGTTTGAAGATTTTAGATCTTTGTCAACAAGATTTTAAAAAGTACAGTTTTTAAAAGTCATGTTATAACTAGATGTGCTTTCATGCCAAGGTGAAAAGTTACTCTTTGGAAAATATCTCCAGAGAGAAATATTGCCAACAGGTCAGGAATCTTACACCAAAAATATAGTTGTAATACCTAAATGGTAATGCCCATCAAGCAATATGACAGCCGTGTCATGTCTTTAATAGTTGTTTGGTCATTTATTTATTTTTTCATATTTGCTGGGGCAAAAAGAGTAAGAATCACAGCTATGGGTGCAAAAGCCTTCCAGTTGTTCATTCTCCTTCAGACTTCCATGAAGCAAGAAAGGAGACTTGTACAAGTCACACAATTGTGACCGCCAGTGAATCCTCCTTCTTGGGTTTCTTCTCTTAGATCCTTCCGTCCCCCTCACCAAGATATTGCAGCCTGCCAGTGGTACTGATGTGGACACCAGGGGCAACACAAAGCTGTTAACTTCCAGTAATTCTTTTGTTGTTGTTGGGTTAGGTAATATGACAGCTAACATACCGCTACTGAAACTTTTGTGTTGTAAAATAGAGTAGCAGCAACAGACAGAGGGGAGCAACCTTAAGGAAAAAAAATAATCATTATTAATTAATACTAAAGGCCTTTTCCCCTAATTTTACCCATCTATAGGTTAGCTGTTTAACCTCACCAAGTCGCCCTAGACTCCATCTGCAGTCACTAGAGAGAAGCACATCTACCAAGAGTCACTTACGTGTTTGCTACATTGACAAGCACTTAAGGCAAATACTTCAGGCTAAACACTTCATTATTAACTTGTTATAATAGGTGAGGTGAATCCCACCCATTCTCCCATCTCTATGCCAACAGATGGCACACGGCAAAAGAGTTGCTCTGCCAACTGATATCCACAGGTAATGCAAGTAGAAGAAACAAACCTAAACTGTCTTAGAGGTGGGAACTCACCATGATACGAATTGCCTCAAAGGAACTTAATTTTCCTAGCATTTAAATTTTGAAAACACCCATACTTATATAACTTGAACAGCAAACTTTGTAAGAAAGTTTCTTGCTAAGAAAGCAAGAGACACAAAGTTTTTTTATAGGGTACTAGTTATCACGTCATTAATAAGACTATTAAGATACTGAGCGTCAGTCTGTAGACAATACTGTTTCACCAGAATGAAACAGTGTTTCTGTTGGCTTGAATATTTTTACCACCATCAGTCTGTTATGCTTTAACATGTATTTCAGTCCTACCAAGTTACAAAATTTATTTTGTGGGATGAAAATTATCTTAGAATAGGCAGCACATAGGCATGGAGGATCTCTAAAAACAGAATTGCTAAACGTCCGCCACACAGAACCCAGGGTCAACAGGCATTTACTTTCATAACGTAGCAAAAAAAACCCTCACTGCTGCCATCAGACTCACATACTGTATTTCCTGCTATTGGTACAAGTACAGTTCTGTTCAGAACCGATTAGAAGGTGTCAATTTCTTTTATGAAATACAGCATAGACAGTTTAGGTGAGTTTGACAGCAGCAATGAGGTTGCAGCATTTTAATAGCAAAGATGCGCTGTTGTAATGCTTCATTATCTTGTTGCTCTTGTTTTATCGGGCAGAACATCAGTCTAGTTCAGTGATATGACTCCAGAACTGTGCATAAAAATGAACGGAACTAGGAAGTTGTATACAAGCTATGGAACTTTTTTTTGTTTAGGTCTTGTACATCATTGTTGTATTCATTTCAGAGGCAGCTAATATCAAGATGTTTACAAGAAATGTAGGAAAAAACCTATTATGTTCTTTAAATTTTAATGTAAACTGCCTTTCTGAAACTTAACACTTGCAGAATCATTAAATGAGAAGGCAAATCTTAATCACTGAGCAGAATGAGTTATGAGAAACACTGCTGACACAATAGTAGATGATTTTAAAATCAAGTGTACTTCTAAGTACTTCATCAACCTCAACTAATTTGGAACTTTTGGTTTACTTCCCTTCTTGAAATCCATAATTGTGCTATGTTAACAGTCTGCTGATACAACAATTGCTGAATTGCAGCAAATATGCTTCATGCCAACTTCTCAGCCTCTTGCAAAGCTCCTTGGCAGTCAGTTTAATACACTTTCATGGTCCACCTTAGAATTTGTTTTATTTAATAATTATTAATAATTCTCCATCTGGCAATAGCGCACAAATTGGTGAATAAAGAAAACATATTACTTACTAACAAAACATCACTTTTTCCAAAGTTCCCACTAAAAGGACATTTCCCCGTTAGTCTCCACTTCATTGTGGATCTTCAAGAGAGGAAAAACAAGGCAGCTATACCTCAAAAACTCTTCGTTTTGGAAGTCAATCCGGTTTTGCACCGTGGCCTTTGTGTAATGACGCTGCCTTGGCTGAAGAGGTCACTGGCACACAGCACGGGCAGGGCTCTCGCAGCCTGGATTGCTCCTGAGGGTAGAGCCGCGCAAGGGGGAAGCACGGAGCACTGCAGCTGCTGAGCGCCGTGGAGGAGCCCGTAGAACGCAAGCCAAGGCTCATTCGGTGGGTAAGAGACGGTGCTCACCGTGTTAAGGACATGGCAAATGTGTGCTGTTTGTGTGAGGCTCCGAAGTCCTATCTCTGAATCTTGGGGAAAGGAGGGAGTTCTTTCTGTTATAAGAAAGCATGCAGAAAATTTCGTAGTGGATTCTAGACTATAATATAGTTAGACAATAACAGACTATAATAACATTACTGGGAACTTCTGAACAGTTACATAATATCACCTATGCACCTCACTTCCCATCTTTCTGGAGCTCAAAGAGAATGTTATGGTATATCCTGAATATTCAGTAAATAGCTAGTAGGGTGCAGTGGAAAAAGATAAGCCTATTAAAAACCACTGATGTATTGTGGAGCAAGTGAAGAATGCTTGCTGTTTATGCCACTTTCAGGCATATTTCTATAAATATGACTTTTATATAGGGTTTTTTTTTTAAAAAAAAATCAATATACCAATGATACAATAGTAGTTGACTATTCTTATGTATTTTGGTAATAAGAAGAATCTAGTTTTCTAAAGCACTGTACTTAGGCAACTGTTTCCTTAGACTGAATTTCTGATTTGTAATACCTTTGAAAAAATCTTTGGAGTGTAATCATATAGGAATTGGGAAGATATAAATACTTACTCTTTTCTGAAGAAACTGGCCAGAGGGAAAAAGTGTAAAAGATATTAAACATTTTGTGAAAACTGCTGAGTAGGTAGAAGGTAAAAATGGATATTAATGTTATTGCCAAAAGAAGAGCTATAGAACAAGCTGAACAGTTACCTGGTCTGTGAGGCGTAAGAGCAAGCCACTTAGCACATGCAAAACATGCTGAACAGGAGATGCAATTAGGGGTAAGAGCCAGGATTACCACGGTCAGTATGTCTGCACATAGCAATAAAATCTGCAGAAACCAGGTGTCAGTTGTTCTGATTTCTCCCAGAAAAGCCAGTTTCAATAACATAGCCACTGCAAATAATATTTTTTGAACTCTGTGTGGTAAGTGTGATAAAAGTAGAGCACAATTGGGATTTTCATTTTTTGTCTCAGCTGGGAAGAAAATAGCCAGAAGCCATAGTTCCTAAAGTCATGATGAAATAACAATAATTTAATGGTCAGAAGAAAAGCACTAATGAAATTGTTATTTTTCCCAGCACCCAAGAAGTTTTCCAGCCTAGTAATGACCACAGCTGATGTTTAGGCAGCATCAAGCACTAGTGGTCATGAGTTCATCCAAGTAATCTGCAGCAGAGCAAAAGGCCTTCAAAAGAAACTACTTAGGTATTTCTGTCCTTTTAGCATGTTGTTGTTTTTCTATGCATCACATTTCATTCTGGATCCCAATAATCTTTAAAACTGACTTTCTTCCCTTTTCAGCTTTTTTGGAGCTAAACTATCCAAAGACCTCAAGCTATCCAAAGTTGAGCTAGAATCCTGCCTTAGTCTGCACTCTTCTTATGAGGCTAAGGAAAACAAGGTTACAGAATCTTATTATAAGCAAAGAAACCATCAGATGTAGTGTAAGGACAAGTTACATATTTGAAGGTTACGTGACTAGGAAGGCCTCTTAAATTTTAAGTTCCTTGAATGTTCGTAGCTGTATCATACAGAAAGTAAAAACTGTAAGTATTATGGTTTGAGTAACAAAACTTGACCAAAGTAGCTTTGTTCTACAAGAGTAAAATAAATAAACTTTGACAGAAGAACTTATAACTAGAATGTTTAGGGTTGAATCCCAAAAGAAAATAATCAGTTAAATTTCAAGAACCACTATATTTCCTCAAAATTCAATGCCTAACTTGCTAGTTTTACTAGCAGAAAATTAGATATCTAAAACCAAAGATTTTCTCACTGATCAAAACAATTTTAACATTGCTGAACAACTCAGATTCCAACCTAAAACCTAGCAAAGTACTGAGTAGTTTGAGAAGTTCTAGGATATCTGTCTTCTAAGGAAGGTCTAAAGCATGTGAAATATAAGTTGAAACAGAAAGTTTCTATGTTACTCTCAAAACCATTGTATCAGTCAGTAGCTCTCCTTCAAAGCGCATCAGCAGTGCAGTACTTAAAATACCCAAGTAAGCATTGAGCTAGCTAAAGCAAATCTCTGCTGGGAGTGACTTAGAGGTCTTCAGCAGTTGCCTCATTAACTGAATATTTAATTACTTCTGAAGTCTGCCCTGAACTGTAAGCTATGATTAAATTATTTACAGACATTCACCCAGATTCCATAGCACAACAGGTGTTGAGATCATAGAATGGTTTAGGTTGGAAGGGACCTTGAAGATCATCGAGTTCCAACCCCCCTGCCACAGGCAGGGATACCTCTCACTAGACCAGGTTGCCCAAGGCCACGTCCAGCCTGGCCTTGAACACCTCCAGGGATGGGGCTTCAACAACCTCCCTGGGCAACCTGTTCCAGTGCCTCACCACCCTTAAAGTGAAAAACTTCTTCCTAATGATTAATCTAAACCTGCCCTCTTCCAGCTTAAAGCCGTTCCCCCTCGTCCTATCACTACATGCCCTTGTAAAAAGTCCTTCCCCAGCTCTCCTGTAGGCCCCCTTTAGGTACTGGAAGGCCGCAATAAGATCTCCCCGGATGTTTTGTGCAAAGTATATTCTCTTCCTTCTTCAACAGCAAATTGAACAAAAAAAAAAAAAAAAAGAAAAAAAAATACACTTATGCACTTCCCACATACAACATAGCAAGAACAGGGCTTCTTTGCTTTAAGGAGTCTATTTGCTCTCATTGTAACCCTTTTCTTCTCCTAAGCGTTGTTTATCTAAATTTCACTGTAACAAGTACTCAAAATCCCCACCTAAAAACATTACTTGCATGTAATCCAGAACTGTTCTTAGAAAATATAGAAACAAGTGCAAAGTGTTAATACTTAAATTGATAACAAAACCCAAACTACCTTGATTTCTATAACTTCACAAAACTCACCCAGTTTTATGGCTTTTAAAAGCTTTGAAGTCTAAGAACATGCAATGAACTCTGTCTTCACTATAGGCCACTGTCAGGCACAGCTGCAAAGAACATTGGATGTCAGATTAATGCTTAACACAAATCTGCACAGCTGTGTGGAAATCCAGGTGTACAGGATAATAGTGACTGAACTACGTAGAAAGCAGTTGGCAGATTTTTAAGTCTTGGGAAGGTAAAGGGTGTCACAATGTATTTTCTGGTTCTTTGCTAGGCTTGATTTCAGGTAAGAAAACTGGTTTAGAGGTAGCATTTGGTTTTGTTTCTTGTCTCATTGTGTAAATTTTTTAGTTGTAATGAAATACCAGTGTGTTGGTGGGAGATGCAGGTGTTCTACTAGTTCTATAATGGCAAGGCTTTAATACTACTTATTTTTTATGAAGTATGAGTAGTCGTGTGTGTGTCTGTGTGTGTGTCTGTGTGTTAATGGAACGTATTTAACAATCCTAGGTATCCTTAGTTCAAAAAAAATCTGTTTCTTGGGTGTGTTCCTCACTTTTTTTGTATAAGCTCTTTAATAGTCATCTTCAGAACTCTTACTTTTCCATTTGTAAAATCTTAACTCTTCAGGTTAGAGTTTAGAACTAGGTGGTTCAGGTTCTGCTTTTCAAATATTTTCATAAGCTTAAATACATACTTATGTTGTTCAAGATGAAGACTTTAGTGAAGCTATTTTATGATGAACTTGTTTAAAGCATTTGTTAATTCCATTCTTATTTGCTAGCCCAAGACTAAGGAAGGGCCCAAGAACTAAACTTGCTTCTGAACAATGAGATGCTTAATGTGTCTTAATAGACAATAAGCCTTAGGGTAGCTACAGTGATTGCAGAAATACTTTATAAAAGATTAAAAGGATTAGTGTGTGCTCTACGTGGCAGGAGGGGGCTCTTGTGACTTGAAAATCATTAACAGCCACATCTATTATTCTTGTACGGTAAAAGCAAAATACTTTATTGAGGCTTAATGTGATTCTCACATTGTTTCCTGGACGTGTGCTTTAAAATGAAGCTCACTGGTTTTTGAGAAATAGGCAACAATTCTGTTGCAGAAACTGAAGTACTACTTTGTTCCAGAGATAGTATTGACTGTACAAATGGTTTATTTCTGAATTCTTATTATTGAGAATTGTCATTTAAACTTGTCAAAAATCATTACTAATACTGTAACTATAGCAAAGTTCCTTTTCTCTTTCTTTTTTTTCTTTTTTTGTTTTAACACACCCATCTCCTCATGTGTTTCTCTAGATGTTCTAGTGACCTTACAGCTTTATCAGAGGTCTGTTTGCTTCAGTAAGTGTCTAATAGCTTTTATTCTGGTATTGATAGTTTTAGGACAAAGTGACATTTTTCATTTTAACTCCATTCATATGCAAAGTATTTTAACAAACTTTAAGCACAGTAATTCTATCATGTTTCTTTTTTTCCTTTAGTCTGTTGGGCTACTGGATTTTCTGTTTATTTTGTGTATTTGTAGTGGTTTTACTTTAGTTGATTATAAAATGCAGTATTTTACAATAAGTATTGATCTAAAACACTTCCCTAACTTATACAATAGTTTCTATTCCATTAATTCATAACGTTGTTATAATGGTTTATTACTGTTTAGAACAGTGCGACAAGAAATAGTAGTTCTTTTTTATTATGCAACATTTTGTAAACAAGAAGTGTTTCCAGAATATTTTGTATTTATTTCCTAAAGAAGATAGTTTACGGAGTTAGTTGTTCAATTGCTGCCAAATATAAACATTTTTCTTACGTTCTCCCCACAGTCTTACTGGTTTTCTTTGTGAAACTTTTTTGCCCAATAAACATGCTTTTATACAGGAATCTACAATAGCTTTCTACTAATCATTTCAGAGCAGAATCCCACTAATCTATCTTCCTACTGGTCCAGTGCAAAGAGAGACTGCTTGTTAGGAATGGAGGAAGATTCTTGTACCTAAGGAGTTCCTTGGGTCTAAAATGTTACCTTTGCAGATCGGGATGTTTTTCTGTGTACGGAGCAAGATCATCCGAAAGTTTAAACAGCATGTGTAATATTGCTGAGTGTAAATAGAAGAATGTTGTAATGTGGTAATACATTCATTGGAGAAATCTGCTTAGCAGTAATGTGTTGTCATTTAGTACTTTATTTGCATTCAAATTAAGATATAATATCTATAGATCTGAAAACGCTATGTCAACATCCTAAACGTTTTTCTGTCACAAGAATATTTTTACTTCTCCTTATATCAATAGTCTCTCCTTTCTTTTGCCTTTTTTCCCCTTCATTTACAAGTCAAAATAATAGCTATTTGCAGTCTTGACCCTGTTATTCTTTTAGCCCTTCTTCCCTTCTCATTTATTTCCTTTTATACTCTTAGTTTATTGCATGATGCTATGCAATTCTTAAGTCTTTTGTTTGTCTGTTTGCTTTCGCTAATTTTAGATAAGGTCTGTCATTACATTTGGAATGTAATGTTGAAAGTCACCTCAGTGACTTAGGAAACTGCTTCTTTATTCTGTTTGTCTTAGAACAGTGCTCTGGACTAGTGGGCTGTATTGGGGAAGTGAGGATTTATACCCTAGCCCAAATGGGTAAGCTATTGCAGTGGCTGCCTGTCGTCATTTGGGGCCTGCAGGTTTTAGGTAGGCAGCATGCATCTTTCAAATATTGTCTTTTCCGTTCTCCATTCATTTTGTGGCAATGAAAGTCCACACTGTCAGGTTTTTCTGCATCTGGAGGAAAACATACAGTGGAGTTAAGGCCTAGTTAGATCATGTACCCATCCACTGTAAAAAATAGCATGGAATATCTGAGAAATGCTAGTAGTGCATCAGTTTTCTTAATCCATAAGTAATATTTCATTTACCTTAGAACCACAGAGATGTTGGAAAGCACATTCTTTATGATTTGTCATCACACTTCTTAAGAACATCATTTAGGAGACTCTTGTAGTATACGATAACCAAATGTTCCATTTGTATGGGTTATTTTGTCTTGCTTTATTGGCTAAAATCATAGAATACAGTATTTAAAATGGATATCTGGAGAGCCAGGCTCTTTCCTAGGTGAAATGATCTTTACAAAATCCAGATTGTGTAACAGGATAACGTATGAAAGTCTTATAAAATGAACAGATTGCTAGAGAACTTAGGCTGAGAAATCCATTGACGTTACAAAATGAATATTCAAAAGTCTAAAATCAAGAATGTGTGGGTGTGTTTGGTGGGGGTTTGCTGCGGGTGGATGTGGACTGTTTGCTTGTTTGTTTTTTTGTAAAAACCCCAAGGAGGATCTGTAAATCCTGGGCACTGGGGTTATTCTTATGTTTCATTTATTTCTTCTCTCTGTAGAATAGTTTTGACTACATGATGTATGCATTTCCTCATCTTGGTTATACGGGCTCTGTGCATCTCCAGGCTCTCTTTCTTCAGAGCTGTAAGCTTAGCTGAAGGTTTAAGCTGAAATATCTCTTTTAGTTTTTGTTTTAGAAAATGGAATACTTTCCTTTTGGTTTTCCATCCTGAAAATAGGAAGAATAAAGCCTGTTAGGTGCATGAAGATGGATGTTATAAGAGGCAATTGTAAAAACAATGGGATAGTTGTTGAAACTAGGACTGCTCTTTCAAATTGGAATTAGGAAGAGAATTCCAGCTCAGTTACTTTATTTTTCTCTGTCTATCTGTGAATGCCAATGTCTCGGTCTTGGTGTATTTCTGATTACATTACGAAAAGTTTAAAAGCATCTCGGTTCACTTCTTTATTCTTTTGTTCTGCTCGGTCTGCCTTTCAGTAAAAGAATGCAGATCTAAAGTTCCTTGCTAATGCTCCATAAATAAATAACATATTAACTAGTATTTATAAAAAGACTCAAAGATTAGATAAAAATTGTATCAAAGTACATTTTAAACTGATTCTGTGCTTGACAGCTAATATGAAAAGCTTAAAAGTAAATTAATAAAAATTGCTCTTCTGAAATAAGATTATGCTATCTGCATAATGAAAAAAAATATGTATAAAGAATTTGTGCCTTTTATTTACATAGGAATTGAATGAGACTTGGATGAACTCTAAAATAACAAGGCACCACATGTCTTCAGAAAGCTCTTTCACTACTCTAGCTTTGTCTGTGTTAAACATTTTCAGTTTAAAAACTAAGCTTAATTGAAGTAGTTTTAAAATACAGATTTGCAACAAAACTGGTGCTGAAACAGGGCCAGAGGCAGTATTCCAAGGGGCTGCTTTTACTTCATGTTTCAGCATTTATTTGTATAACTCCTATATATTGTCTTGGGGTCTTTCCAGTATTGTGCACAGCATCAACAGCCAAGAAGCCTGACAGCAAGGAAATACATTAGCAATCTGCTTGTCACGAACTAATTGAAAGTACCGATCTGTGAAAATAAAAACTAAATCTATAGGCTAAGTAGAACAGAGAGGGGAATGAACCCCCATGTTTTAGGAGTGTACTGTTTTATTTATACTGAAATTTGCAGAGAAACAGTGTAGTGAGGCTTTCATAGAGAGAAGTGTTTGGAGTCAGTAATTTGGCATCATTACTTATCAGTGTTCAACAGGTATGCAGTGCTATTCCAAATCCTATTTAAAATATTATGCTTAATATTCTTTGACATGTTTGCTCGTTTGCCTAAGGGCAATACCACATCTTGGATTGTTTAAGTTTCTTAAGGGTAATTACAGCAGTTTAATAACATTACTTAAACAGGACATACCTTTGTAAGATGCAATATGTTGCTTTATAAATATAAATTAAGTAAATACAATTATCACTTTGAAACTTGATGCTTTAAAATTCTTTCCTGATAAAAAACTTTGTCATGTGTGAAATATGCTCTGTGAATGCGTTCTTGACAACATGAAAGCTAACGTTAGAGATCTGAATGATGAAAATGAACAAATAGGACTTCTCTGCAAACATTCATAGCTGATGGCTGAAAATGTTAGACCTTAGCTCATGCAATTAGAACTGACAGGACTTTGAGGGAGGTAGAGAAGGCTATGGACTAGAAGCCTATAATAGACCAAACATAGAAGAAACATTGTTAAACAGCAGTGAATATTGAGGTTATTTTATTAGTTCTAGAACCCATCTGGAAAGCACGTTCTTTCGAACAAGTGTTACAGTTTGATACAGCTCTGTTACGTGGACTATAAACGTGGATCATTTAGGCGTCCATGGGCTTTGCCCTTTAGACCCATGCAGAGGTAAAGGAAGGAGTAAAAGAAATTCCCTTGCCTGCCTGCTCCCTGTCACACATGAAAATAAGAGAGTAAGTCCTTCCCATAGTATCTGTATATCCTTCCCTGGGCACAGAGATGTAAAGAGAGCAGGAACGTTAAGGAATTAGTTGTGCTTTGGTTTTATACCTTGTGCTCTCATTTTGAGGTGGTGGTGCAAGAACAGCTGCAGATAGACCTGTTATTTCTGTGATCTCTCTGAAAATCTTCCCTTCAGTGAAACTCATCACTCTCATAAATAGTGAGGCTCGTAGAAATAAATAAATAAATGGAAATTCTGAGTAACTTTTTAGGGTATGTGGGAGAGCTGTTTGAGGGACATAATGATGAAAGAAGCCTGTTGTTCCTGCTCTAGGTAGAACTTTACGAAACCTCTGCACGTGCACTATATGCAGAACAGCTATTTTGTTTACAACTAAGGCATTATAATGGTTTCTCACCATGTTGTTTATTCACAAAACATTTTATGTTGTCATGAGTTCTCACATTCCATGTGCTTTAGGAAAGAAGTGAAGATTAAAAGATTATTTTTTTTTGCGCTTTTGGATATTGAAAAATAATCTAGTTGTGGAGTGAGGAGATAGCAAAATGAACAGAATTTGGAAGTCTAGCTTTGCACAGAAGAAATGTTCACTGAGGTGTTGTCGCCTTAGCCACTTAAATCTTTTTTAGCTTTTGTCTTCTAGAAAACTTTTACGTATATGAATGTAAGAAATGGAGTTCGTTGCTACTTTGTGTCCCTGTGTGTTGCCTTGTCTGAGGCAACTCACAAAAGGAGAATTGATCAGTAAGAATAGTAAAAAATTGCAAACTGTAACAGTAACAGACTTGCTTAAGTATTGAAAACTTTAATCAACATCTATATGACATGTTTCTGTAAATCAGGAAATGAGCAGACTTCTTAAATATACACCTGGGTAAAGAAGACACGCTATTTTATTAAATAAATTGGGAAGAATAATTCAACTAGATAATTTCACCTGTATAGTCAAAGATACCTTTAGGTTGCAGAAGGGGAAAATGCTGGTATAGAAGTATCTTATCTGATGTACTGAAGTACTGCATGTCAAAGTGCTTATTGTAGACCAAGAACCTTATTTTCCTGAAGTAATACGCTACAGTTAGTGTGATACTACTCAGTATAGATGAGTACACAACTCAAGATTAGGAGTAGTGTGAACTCGAATAGGTCAGACTTCCTGTGGGAAAGGATAATAAGTTAAAATGCTTGGGGGTTGGAGGTAATTAGCAGGTAGAATCGCTCTTAAAATACTGGTGGTTTTTTTCAGCTACCTGCAGGTCAAAGCAAGTAGAGGACTAAATTTTTTCTGCAACAAGTGTGTTATGAAGACATGTTTCTTTTAGTCTAACATGCTGCTTCAAATCGAAGTGATTCATTGTTCCATCTTACTAATAATGTATCCTTGCAGTACATGCATGCATTAATGTTATAAAAATAATTAAGATTTTGCACTTATGTGGTGCCTTTATCTGAGCATTTCACTGCTTTATAAACAGCTTGTATAATATGTGAACAACTTTTGTCTATCTCCTTTTATTTGATAAGGGTGTGCTTTTCAGGTGAACAAGGGGTAAAGATTAGACAAATAGAATCCATCCCTCATTTATGGTACAACTGACAGGTACCCATAGCTAACTATGAATTCTTTTAATATCACAGAAAATGTGGCCACTAAGATAACACATGGTACAACAATAAATCATTGCTTATGGGAAGGCCACTTAAATATTTGCCCTGTGAGTAGCTGAGGCATGTATTTAACTAAACTAACATGAACAGAGGGCCTCCTACTCCTAGAGACTAGTCTTGACAATTGCAAGTTGACAAGAAGCTTCATAAAAGACTCTCTAATGCTTGGCCACAGTCTAGCATCCTTAGCATTTTGGTCTTCCACTGTCTTCTTTTCCCTGTGCCATGTTAGTAAAATGGATAAAATATTAGTACACTGATAATTAGGGGCCAGGTACAGCATCAGATGCTGTCAGAACCTATTATCCTTGTATATGCTTTCCAAATAGCTGATTCTGAAGGGAAAGGTGTGTCTCTTTGGTCAAGTGTGTACCTGTGTGTTACGAAAGCTTTACTTTTAAGAGGCAGGAAAAAAAACCAAGCCATCCTAAAAACCTAGGAGTCGAAGCATACTACTTCATGCAGGAAAACAAGCTGTATTCAAATAAACTTTTGCAAGGGTGCTGAGTGCAATACTCACACAGTTCCCTCCTGGGAATAAGATAGCAAAGTGCAACCCAGTTCAACAAAAATACAAATTCTCTGTTGATTAGTTTAACAGGTACATCCAGTTAACCAAAATGGGGCCAGTTACAATGCAATGTAATTCTCTCAAATATCTGCAAAATCAATAAAGAAAATTCTTATTCTCTCTTTTGTATGTAGGCATGTGTTCCTATTCATTGTCAAGTTAGAGAACGTTGTTAAAATAGATACTGTGTTATCAGTCAGGTAGATAAATGCTTTCAGTGTCTAAGACAAGCAATCATCCTGTGATGTACAGAAGGAAGAAAAGGGGTTTTCTTTGTTTGTTCTTTGTTTTTAAGGTTGAATTGCTTCCAGTAGCTCATTGCTACGGTTAGATATTCTACATGCCTATGTTGGACTGTGAAGGCCATGAGTGGGCATACAGATATTATTTGCAATATCACACTCGAGCCCAGAAATGAGGTAGAAACATGGATTTCTTAATGACAATTATCCGTAGTTAAAGCTTGAATGTGAACTTTGTTTCCACCTTATTCCCTAAACAAAAACCAAGTAATTTAAACAAAGATAATGCATAAGTGAATTGACATGCTTATTTTCAGCTAGAGCATAGTTTTGGATAGAAAGAAGTAATGCAGTGTGCATAGTTAGAGTTATATATGTTAATTTTAATAAATTTTAAAGTGTTTGAGGATGAATTTCTGTTATTTTCCAGTATAGGCTGATTTAAAAAGCGCGCTAGCTTAGAATTCTTATTCAGTATCAGATGTCCCACTTAGTAGAACGTGAAGTTCATCAAAACTTTTTCTGATTTACTCCCTTCTTTCTGGAAATGTTTCTGTGCTAGTTCTGAATGTAAATACTTACTGAACCAATTAATTCAGAAAATAACAGGAATGAAAGTATGTAGATAATTAACGAACACAATGTAAGGTATAAAAGTGGCTTTTCAGTTTTCCTATTCTTGGTATATAAAATCAGCTTCTTCTGTTAAATACTTACTGGCAAAACACATTCTTAGTTCCAGTCAGATCCCTTCACTCAGAATTTTCTACTTTTTAAACCGTAGAGACTCACATTAAGATAACTGACATAGCTATTTATCAAGTAGCCTGTTTACAAGCAGTGTAAACCAAACCCTTTTAAAACCTGCAGTGATCAACTGATATGTGCCTCAAGCAGATAAACAAAAGTTACTGAGTGTATTATTGTTTTAAAAAAGGCAAAAAAAAAAAAAATCCTCCAGGGAAGTTCTTATGCAGAATTGAAGTTGTTAATAAAAACTGGGGACGTAGAACTTTTTTTAAGGGCCTGCCATAATTCTGAGTGACTAGTCCATAGAAACCTTAATTCTCACAGTCACTGCATGGAGAGTCCTCAGAAAGTGAATTCCATGATAATCAATGAATGGGATCTATATACCTAAATTCTTTGAGATCTCTCATGCACAAAGCTGAGAAATCTAATTTCGATACTATGTATAATATAACATAGTTGAAGGTTGGTATAATATTCCAAACTGATTTTTTTAAAAAATGAGGAAATTATCTCAATTTCTGTTTCTGCACTTTAACAGCTTTCTTAGTTAAATACGGATTATTATGTCTCCCAAACTATGATTATACTTAACCAGTCATCAGTCAAGCAAATTTGCAAAGGAAAAAACTCGGAGGGGAAAATACTTATTCTGTCTGTATTGGACAGTTTCCACAAGAATGCTTGTGAATAACTGCTGCTAGGAGTTCTGCAAATGTTAATTTTGGGAGAGCTTGAATCATAGTGAAGAAGCAGTATAACATAATCAAACTCAGAATGCTGAACTGAATTTTTTTAAATGTGTCTTTCCTATATACTGCAGAGAGTATTGGTATGTTACAGTATTTATTACTAATTAATATCAATAGTGACTGGATCTAAGAACTTCAATCCTTTATCCCTTAGGACAATAGAGATGGACAACTTAATTCTTAATTTATGATTTGCTTGAGATGTTGGCACAGTGAGTCTCTTGTACAGTGAAGAATAAGGGAAAACACTTGTAGCCTTACAAAGGTAAATGTTACTGTATGTTTTCTGCCTTTATTTCAAAACAGCATTGCCGCTGGTGAGGGCTTTCAAGTTTAATTAGGGAGGGTTGAGACAGAAGGAGAGTTGATTCTATCTAAGCTTCCTCAGGCTTGCCATATGGCCAGAAGGAATCTATAAAAGCCTGTTTTCTGCAAAACCCATGGGAGGTAATTTGGGAGGACTTTACCTATAAAGGAAGTAGGTGGAGATGGTGATGCACAGTTAACTGGGGAATTGTTACAGATGCCAGGCATTGCAATTCTAGAACGTGCTACTGACTACAAATTCAGAGGCTGGTGATTCGGAGTTTCAGCCTAGAATCTGTCTTTATTCTCAGAGGATTTCTGTATCACTGACTAAAGCCCCCACATTTAAAAAAAAAAAGCAAAACGCCAAGCAAAAACTAAAACTAACTAAAACACACCCTAAATGAGATTATCCTAATCTCTTGTTGGATGGAGGAAATGCCACTGTTGCTGTAATCCAGGTAAGTGGCAACCTAAAAATTGGATGCATGTGACCTTATGAAGTGTGGTATTACAGCCAAGGTCACTCCAGACCCCAGGACTGGCATAAGACCCACGGCAAATTCCCATATAAACTGATACCAGAACTGGCTTTCAATGAAGGCCTTCCCTAGTTTAATAGTTATAGCAGGCCCACTATATTATGTTCCTTCGCCGCTTCTGTCCTCAGAAGGACTGTTCTTTAGGTGTATGACATAAGGATAGAAATTACATGCTTTGGATTGAGAAGGAAGATGCAATATTAAAGTTTCCCTAGCTGGATGGTGTTGGATAGGTAACCTTTAGGTAACCTTTAACTGAATGTAGTCATCATGATTCAAAGCAGACTGTCTTACTCTGCCTCCTGCCTATTTGAAAGATAGCTCTATTATGTCAGCCTTCAGCACAAGGTTGCACTGCTCTTCAATACTTTGCATTTTAAACACAGATTGAATTCATTAATTATTGCTTCAATTAACCATATAGTCTGCTCCGCTGACTTTAGTGTGGCGCAGTTTGACAAAAAGATATTACAGGTTTTTGTATGCAGCCTTTATTATAGGTGTGGATATTTTCCCTGATATTATATCTTTTAAGGCTGCTACGTTATGTAATGTCTAGGTAGCTCAAATGGCAACAAAAATGTGCCTCAATGGTTATGTTGATCCCAAGGATGATCCTGGTTTACTGCGCTATTTTTTATTCATAGTATGGCAACTGTTCATTTTTCTCATGTTGTGGCATTCTCAAAGATTAACTTGCTCACCTGTAACTGAAATACTGCTTTCTAAATAGGGAGCAGGAAAGGAGTTAAATGTTGACATGAAAGTGGACGTTGCTGTCCTAGCAAACGTCTCTAGATTGAATGTATGTAATTCTATCCATAACTTTTCTGCTTCTGGAAAGAGCATTGTAGTCTATTATATGCAAATTTAAACTTTAGACCCTTTGGAAAATGAACCAGTGCATATTGTAATAACCTCTCAGTTTAGAAAGAATTTGCATGGATATCTTCATGCTTAATTCAGAATTCGGAGCAATTTTATGGGGTTTAAGGTGCAAATGAAAATTTTGACTTCAACAAATGGACTTCTTCAGGAGCTTGGAAATTTGCTACTTGAGTCCAGCTTACTATCTGGTTTTGTTGTACAAATGTGTGGTTGTTTTGCAGTCCTTTGGTTCCTCCCTCCCCTTTACTTAATTCTATAAAAAGCTCTAATTTGGTATTTCAGGTAATCTTTGGAAAAGTATCTATTCCTCACCTTTTTGTGGAAAAGGGTGTGTGAAAGTTGGGTTGATGGGGGATATTATTTCTAGTCATGTATTTCGATATTGCTGATGTAAAATGAGCATTGCCTAACGATGGGTTAATATTGAAGTTATAGAAAGAATATCCAAAATCACAGGGCATCACACACTAAGAAATAGGAACAATCTACAAAAAGCACACTTGCTGAAAAGCTTCTTTGTATTCTTTGATTCCCGTCTTTTTCTTGAATATCTTAATAAAAAAAACTGAAGTTCTTTTAATCTAAAAGGTTAATTTTTTTCCTAAAGCAAGTTATTCAATCTAGACTACTGGCTCTCCATTTTCAAGTGAGACGAAGATAATTTTAATCTTTGTGAAAACAAAATTCAGCTCCCTTTTTCAGTAAGGGCACACGTTCAGATAATTTTTGTAGTACATGGTATGAATCTCCCATGAACTTCAGTGAAGTCTGTTTTCAAACTGAAACACGTTGTCTGGCAAATCTGTTCTTGACTCTGAGTTGTACAGCACCTTGCCAATTCCCCTGTTTCTGCAGCAGCAATGAAACTAGCAGTTGCAGTAATCTCAGTTGACCTAAACATAGTCCTTTTTATTTATTTCTTTAAAGATATAATCTTAAAATTTGCAGCAGGGATTATTATAACCTGGAACCTGACTCAGTGTTGTAATAGGGTTTATACACCTAAAAGAAGCACAGAGCAAACGAAAGCATAGTAGTCTAGATACAGAAGTCCTTACTTAAATTTAAGTTCTATTTACACCCAGTTTACATGGTGTTCTATTAAGATTGCTTTTGCAGCCAGCAAGAGTATTTGAGAGACAAGCTGGAAGCAAAAAACATTTTTCTGGAAATAGCCTGGTTGCCTTTTGCTGCCTTAAGAAGTGCAGGGTTATTTGTAAGGTATGCAGATGAGAATAATGTATCTAACTTACCTCAATTCAAAGTGAAATGTCTGCTTTTGATATTTACTGACATTTGCATTGTGGTAGCTGGCAACACTGCAGCTGCACTTTTGGCAGCTTATCTGTGTTTTCCTATGAAGAGTACTGCAATAGCTTCCTTAGATAAGGAATGTCAGGGGTGAAATAAGCAATTTTTGACTCCTTAGAAAGGCTCTCTTGACACACCTAATAAAGATTCTTGGAATGCAAATGTCTGACAGTGGGAGACATGAGCAACCACCGACCCAGTGCATGGATCTTCCATATATGCCTAAGGCATTCTGTGAATTGGCAGCACAAGAAAACTGTGGACATGCAAACATGCTATTTATGGGTGAAATGAAAGAACCCAAGAAACTACTTAGGAATGCTAGCGAGAGGCCTTAGGCTCTGCCCTTACTGGATATTTGGTTTTTTTGCTAGTTCAATCTGGTTTTGACATCTCTTTAAGGACTCCCACTGTTGTAGACAAAAAACTTATTCTTATCTCCTTCTCATAAGTGATGAAACTGAGGTGCAGACCTTCCCAGGAGCAGGTTTAGAAAATACCACAATCTGACTGCCTTTCGTGCCAGCCACGCACTTACATATTTTCTTTCAACAGAAAAGTCCTTTAATTATTTCTACTAATTAAACTACATGTGGAACACTGTAGGGAAGATGGGATGACCATCACATACAACAGAGCAGATGAAGTCCCTAGTGTTTTATTCTATACTTTTTGTCTGTATTACTAATGGGGAATTCTGCTTTAGAAATCAACTTCAGTAATTTACCCAAAAAAATCAGGTGATACCATTTTTTTTTGTGTGTGTAAGAACATTTAACACTACTATCTGTGCCTATCCCTTTTTTGCTTTTTTAAAACCTGTATTTCAAGAAACAGCAATTTCTTTTCATAGAAGGGCAAGTATCTCTGAGAAATCAAGTGACTTCATAACCCTTTACATCTGTCTACCAAGAGTCTTCATCTCTCCCTACTTTTTCCTTTAGGTATTCACAAAGTTTTTTCTTTCACAGTATAAGATAGTCCCACTCATGCATAACAACCAGAATCTAATTATAGGGATTTTTTGTTTCCTCAGATTTGGTCTGGTTTTCAAATGCAACTTGGAGATCAAAGCAGGCTGTGGAAACTCAGCTGTAGGAGTGTCAGTCAGATCAGGAAAATTCCTCAGTGGTTGCCAGGTATCTTACCAAGATAGTTATTCTTTTTCCACTAGAATACAGTTAGTTTTGACTAGTTGTAACTCTTCTTTAGCCTCTTGCTGTCTCTTTTTTTTTTTTTTTTTTTTCCCTTAATGCATCAGCTGAGCTAGTACGTTTAGTTGCGTCTAAATTAGGCTGTACTGCACTTCCATAGTGATGCTGATTTTTCTTGTCTTCCCACAAGTAGAACATGTCTGCCCTCAATTTGAAGTTCTTAATACATGAAATGTTTTAAGTCTTTCATCAAATTGCTGTTCTGTTGTTCTTTAGAATAACTCTTTCTTTTTATTGCTAATTAAGTTTTCAACTTTTTAATTCTTTCTTGTGTATTGTTTGGTGAACAATGTGCAGGGAATAGCTTCATACTTACCATTTTATTTGTGCCTTCCATATTATATTGGATCTGTTTTCTTGTTTGCTCATTTATACTTATTGAACAGTACAAAAACTATTTCTTAGTACTTTTTTTTTCCCTGTACTCAAAATTGAAACCATCTAGTTACTTATATACCTCCTACACAACCAACAATTTTGAGGGAGGTTATCTAAGATGGGATTCTTTGAACAAAAGGCTTTTTTCCTCATTGTTCATCAAAAACCAGTGACTAAATCCATGACTGAATTAAAAATCAGTAAAGATGAAAATATTCAAGTGGGTTTTAAGAATGGAAGCATCAAAAACTTTGAATATTTAAAATTAAATCTCAAAGATACTGGAGTGTGGGGGCTGGGGTTTTTTTTAACACTATTCCATTACCTATTCTATGTGTATTAGGTGCATCTCTAAGATGGAAACATGGCATTGAACTTTTCATTCAGGTCTTGAAAAGTGTAATGATAACTCTTCACACCTGTTATCAGAACTAGAAGGGACTTCAGTGGCAAGTTAACACAGGTGTAATATTTGATATAAAATAATTATTTACACCTTTGTTTAGGAGTGACAGTAGGCTATTTAAAATGTGGAGTTTCTTTGTTGGTTTCTTCGTTCTACATTGAATCAAGTGTTAGCATAATATTCTCTGGAGGAGAGCACATGACTCGCTCTAAGGGAATTTCACTCGTGGTACCATAAAGAACTGTTCTTTGCTTTTCCTTACTTTAAGAAAAATTTTAAAAAACAACAGTGAGGGCAAGTTGTATCACATATTGAAGATTACTGAAAAATACGTGCTGGTAATTAAAATATAGGAATAGTGCTTGACATACTTGGGCATATTTCTGCTAAATTTTAAGATCCTTTTTTTTTTTCAGTTGTAAGGCTAGATGTTTTTGTAAAGTCTTTAATTAGTCATTCCTCACATTTATTGCAGTGGACGTAGGTTTCACATTGTACTTAGTGTATCACCAATATTATTTGAGGCATTATGCCTGCAAAACAAAATATATGAATAACTGCGAATTAGACTGTCATCTATTTGAAGTCCTATGAGGCAGTTTAAGGAGCTACTGTGCTTTTTTAAAAAAAAAAAGGTCAAAATGGACAGAGCTGTCTAAACACACAGTATCGAATGTTCAATCTGGCATATTTCATCTTGAAAAAGACCTTGTATTGTGGGCAAAAGAGAAAGGGAGGAGGAGAACTGCTGAGGCTTCTAAAATATTGCAGCCATCTGGTATTCTTCTAAAATTAAACTTCCTTGCATAAGCTGAAGCAGGATAGCTTCAGCTATAAGATCAATTAAATCAGCTGCTCTGTTAGGTTTATTTAGTGAATACTATAGAATAAAACAACCTTTTCTTGGCTCACTAGAGAATGGAATGACAGGGTCTTTCAGGTTGACTGTTTAGGCTGTAGGGAGATTAATTTCTGACCAATGCAGTCTTTCTACGTAACAGCTCTGGGAAAGGTTTAAATTATTCTTGATGTTACTAGTTTTTTTAGGGGGGGAGGAGGGCAGGGAAGGGATCACTGTTTTAGTACTGCCCATAATGCAAGCACTTTACTAGACTTCACTTAAAGCCAAGGTCCTGAAAAAATAGAAAGGCACAATATGTAAAAAAGGACCCCATTACGAAGGAACTTGTTTAAAACTGATGATAACTCTGTAGTCATATTTTGAAATTGCTTGCAAGTGTCCAGTTCTCATTTGTTAGTTAACTGAAGCAAGAGGAGGTTGCATGCTAAGTTGATTTTGAAGCACATCACTGATTAGTGAGAGCAAGCCAGGGACAGGAAGGCTCTTGACTGTTATTTCAATATTCTAAAAATTTGTTCATACTTCTAAGCTTCAAGAAAGCAAGCATATTGCACAACCAGTTCCAATTTCAAAATACCCTTTATCATAAAGCTGGTGCAGTAAACAGAAACTAGGAGACTGATTTCAAGAGTCTGACAGATTAATGTACTTTCCACTTACTTCTCAAGTCTTAAACCCTTGCATTGAAACACAGGCATCAGTGGGAAATAACTGAGGGGCAGAACAAGCTAGTGGACAGAAAAGAGCTTGGCTTTCTATCTGATGTGACCATGTTACAGAACTAGAGAAATCTGTAGTACAGCAGACCTCATGAGATCCTTCGGTGACTCGCTGTCCTCATAGAGCACAAAGATAACCTGAGATGCAAGCAAGGCAAATACCAGTCAGGAGTGTAAGCACAAGGGATAGGTGAATGGATGGGGCTTGGTGCAAGCTACAAATATGATTATTATTACTATTTCCACTAATCTTGTGGGAGTTTCGTAGTTTTCACTGGAATTGAGTTTTACTGCAGTTTTGTAGCTCCACTGCAGCCCAACTATAGCCACCTCTCATCTGTGGTTTAGAATTTCATGAAGTCACTCAGTCGTAGAGAATGACTGTGACAAGTCTGTACTTAGCTGTGGTGGTTGTAACCAGAGTATCATGTCCTATTCCAGAGCTACCACTAGAGTTCAGAACTCCTGACTCCTTTATTCTGCTCCTTGTTAGCAAGTATGTGTGTACATGCTGAAAGCTGTTCCATACATACAAACAAATATTGATTCTGGGAAGATTATAGTCTACTGTGGTTTCACAACACACCATAGCTCTCACGCAAACCCCTCTATTGGCTATGTGATGACCAAAAAACGCATTTCTTCCAGGAAGATAAATTACACATGCACTGTGTAACTTCAGTAAGGCCAGCAAGTCCTGTAGAGATTCTCTTAGCTTGTTTTGAAAACAGAACAGTGCTTTTTTTGTTGCTTTTTTGTTGCTTTTCCATGGGAATCAGGAGAGGAACTTGAAATGAGAAAAACAAATGGCAAATAACTGTTGCAAGTTTTAAAAATGTATCTGAATGAGTTTTTCTTATCTGTATGTGATTATATTATTTCTATAAATGGGTCTTATGGTATGTCTATTTTGGGCTGAGAAAAATAAAACTATCCTTTCACCTAATATTTGAATCCCTTTCACTTTTCTAATTTTATGCTTCATTAAATCTTATAGCCTGAGAACCCTTTGAGGGTAGTCATCATAGATCTAACGGAATACTTTTGATTTTTATCACAGCATGAAGGTAAAATGAAGAAATGCTGAGATTCAATGATTTTTTTTTTTTTTTTTTTTTCAGAGTAGCTACTTAAAAACACCAATGGAAAAAATGTTGATCTGTGTTAGGGCCAAATATTGGCTAGAAAGGAAGTATTTTGATTACATTGTGATAGTATGAAATATAGCCTAGATAATGAAAGGCAAAAGGATATGGCCTCTTACTATATAATCTCTTTGGCCATCAGCCAGAGCAGGAAATTTTCTCTGGGAGAGTGAAGGTATCGAGTAACTTGAAAAGTAATATATTTTTAGAGACACTAGCTTCATTTCACACTGCTTTCTAGAATTAGATTGTCACCTTAGAGAAGACTTCTTGTTTGAAAAGCAGTCTGCAGTCTAACTCTTTTTCTGTATTTATTTAAAATATGTTTTAATTGGATGGGGAGAGAGGGGAAAAATTACAGAATACCATTGTTTTAGGATGGACCTTTATTACTACTGAATAATAGTATACTGGAATATATACTGGAGAACAGCACATTCTATTCAAGACTGTACAGTACCAATGTGTCACTGTAAAGCCAAACACTAAAATAACGTTTGCAGTATTTGACTTAACAGAACTGGCTCTTGGCACAGTCAATGTCAGTAACAAATCCTGAAGAGTGCAGTGATGGGTCCTGCAATTATCTTCTGCTTCTCCTGTTTGTCATACCAATTGAGCTTGTTCATTTTTTTAAGTGTCTTTGGAGAGACCGTTGTATGCATGTATATGGAACAGGGGGGGCAGCAAGGGAGGGGAAGGCTCTAGATGGGTGAAGGCACTTCAGATCCCTTCAACCTTGAAAGGAATTTGGTTACTTACAGACCTCTAAAAGAACTGTTATTTATTGCACAGGAAAAGGTATGCTGCTGAAATTGGAACAGTGAAATACATTTTTGCTCAAGACAATTGCAAATTGTTGACCACCATTGTATTTATGGTGGCAAAGTGTTCACAATATGTTATTAACTACTAAATAACTTCTATTTCAGAAAGTGCACTTCAATTTATAATGCTTTTAAAATGTCACTACCTGTCTTACGTTTACCATATGAATTGTGATAGTGATACTTCTTGTCTAACTGAACAATTCAACAATTGCAATATTCATGTAACTTAAAAAGGCGGGATGGAGGGACTTAAGACTCAGACAACCATTGTCTTCCATCGAGGTAGTCTGATCCCATCTCTCACTGGAGTAGGATGGATGTTGCAACAGAAGGTGTCATTGGAGGGAATGTGGGATTCCTTCTTTCTGCCAGTCCCGTGCGGAAATTCTACCATGGATAGCATGGGAGAATCGGCATCCGTCATGTTAGTTCTGCATGCATTCTGATTCATGATGCCAGATACTGTAATGACATCATATCATAAATTATTTCTTTGGGGGCATCCACACCTCCCTTAATTGTTTCTATCCTTTGAAGTCCTGCTGACTATGGCTGCGTTATCCCTTAACTTCAAAAGTCCCAACCAACTAAAAGCTTCTGGGAAGGATTTTGTGACAGCTAAGGGTGTGGGATTTCTATTTTATTTTTTTTTAAGAGAGGAATGAGCAGAAAATTAGGTGTTTAGTTTGCCTGAATTAAAAGAAAATGCTGCCCAGTAATATATGTATTATCCTGCCAGTTCTTTAGGGCATATTTTGAAATTTGATACAGGGCAACCTTTGTGCTAGAGATGTGCCTTTTACCACTCCTATGAAAATCCACCCAGAACTGGCCAAGTTGCAACCTGCAGTTCTTCCTGGGTTTATATGTGGTTCCATGATTGAGGAATTTTGCCCTAGAGCAAAGATTATGTTTGCACTGGCTATGTTCATCTCTGAAACACAGTCCAAGCAGCTTAAAGCCTTTGCGGGCTGGCGGACTTCTATGCTCTCCAGTAGGCTAAAGAAACCAAGAGAGTGTGAAGAGAAGCTTTGGTCAGGAGTGTAGAGTGCACTTAGGATCAGCACTGATTGGCCAAAGAGGCCACTACTGGGAGCTGTGAATAAACTGGGAGCTGATCAGATGAAAGCCCTTGAGAACTGAGGGAGGAGAGAAGGACACAGTGCCTGAATAAGGAGGCTGGAACTGCGATCCAGTAGGGACAGATGGAAGGTCATAGAACACAAAGAAAACTAAATGGGAGGTCAGGGCCTGGGGTAAGAAATCTGAAGAATATGTATTAGGGCTGCCTAGACAAAAAACTATAGATGTAGAAGGGATGGGACCGGGATGGGTGAGGACAACAGTGTTCAACTGTCTTGCTGGATGTTTAGTAAAGTCATAAGTTCTCATGGTAGACCTAAAAGGTTCTGATGCAATTCTGTACCTTTCTGTGATGCTGTATGATAGAACTTACCTTGTTGGCTCGTTCTTAGAAATGTAAAAATACTTTCAATTATAAAGAATTATTGAAGTTATAAAGTCAAGGACTCAAAATGAAGAAAAAATGTTGCACTTAAACAGTACGCTACAGTATGCAATTATGTAATCACATTTCCCTCCCACCACCCCATCTTATTCATGAGATGAGGGGTACAATCATGAAAGGATTTTTGTAGGATTCTTATTTTTGCTGAAACTGGAAAACATAATATTGAATTAATACTGAAAATTAAGCATGTTATTCATGGTACTGAAGTCGGCATTTTCAGCTACAACTGAAAGTAATAGAAATGCTACTTTAAAAACATACACTATATATTCTCAGCTCCTAAAACATTTTATACTCTCAGATAAAAACAGCTCCTAAATATTTCAAAGTGTATTTTGCAATCCTGTTTGCAAAGCAATGGTAATACCTTTTATCTCACAGTGTTAATTCTGCAAAGATGTTGCTTACAAAGTATTCATGTAGAAGGAAATAAAAAAGGCCGTAAGATATTAATAATTGTCTTAAAAGTAGGTAGGCATTGTGTAGTAAAAAAGTCTTTTGATGAAGCCAAGTTATGGAAGAGATGGAACAGGAATGGGCATGGTTATATCAAGATGAGGACAAATGAAGGGAGAACGGTCCTTTTGAGACTCTCAGATCTTTATTCTTGCCCTTCCTGTGGCATTAGCAGATGGTAAAACCTGGTAACAATCGATACCATCATTTCTTCTCCCAAACACCATTATCTGCTCAGTGAATTCTCTCGAGAATAGGTGTTTGCCGTTTAGCATTTCTTAACTTCTAAGTGCTTAACTTCTTTGCGATGCTTTTTAACATACTAGGCTTGTATGTAGTATCTTTTCTTTCCACATATAATGTTGACAGCTCAGACCCCTCAATCATTATTCATGAGATGCATAAAATCAGCTTGTCAGACATACAGCTGCTTCAGCTGACTTTAAAAAAAACCAAGACATAAATTGTAAAACTATTTAAGAATGATTATTTAAGCAGTGGGTTGAAATGATTAAAATACTCATCAAATTCTTTGTACCCTTTGAAAAACATGGGGAATCACTCTTTCAAATCTGCCAAAAAGCAAGACTAACAAAGATGATAAATAAAATAAAAATTTCTGTTAAATAAGGGGTTACAAGGCATGAGTTTGACATTCTTCAAGCACATAAAAACTATCAGTTTTACCTGTGGGGAGTATTTTATCAGAACATTTTATTCAAACAATAACCATTCTTATCAACCAGAACCAGGTTCAGTCTTGTTAATGGGATGAATTGGCAATGAATTCTGTCTACATAGCAACCAGCAAATATTGTTCCAGCGGTCTGGAGTGGCCGATGAGAGGCAGGGCACATTGGGGCAGCTTTGCTCACGCCAATAGCACCATACTGCAATTCCTCCTCCTGACAGCCCCCTCCCCATTTCACTAATGTGAACGTTTTTAGAGCATGATCTCATCTGCAAATTGTGAATACTTGGCACTTTTATGACAGGAAAGTATTACAAAGTGCTGAGGCTTGCTGCATGAAGAATTTAGGTAGGAAGCATTTTTAATTTTCTGTTATTAATGACTTACGCCTATTTACAAAAAATTGTACGCTTAATTATGATAACTTATTTGTAAGTTCAGTAAGAATTCATGTGTGCAGTATTTAGCATTTTATTTAAAGTCCTCACTGTCTTTAGGGACTCTTAGTGGAACTGCACTCAGCTGCCTTTTATTGTTCATAAGCAAGCAGTGATGAGAAAAAAACCTAAAACTCTTCACTACACTCGTTTATAACCTTTTAACATTTGTCACTTAATAACACCTCTTTTAATTCTTCATTTTGTTGCTAAAATGTCTTTACTTCACTCTGGATAGAAGAAAAAACTGTAAAATATTACATTGCCTGCTTTTCCTTTTACATTTTCTTGATACAGAATATACTTCTTATTATTGAATATACTTAGAGCATCCAAAGAGATGAACCATAAAAATATAAGTCAGAAAGTATCTGGAATGTTAAACATTTGTTGGTTTTTTTATAGGTGTTATAATTATTTAATGGTGTTTTCTATGTAAATACAATTCCTACTGTGGACATTTCCCTCTTATTTCAGTTTAAACTCAGTATAATATATTTTGAGTAAATGTTGTAATATGTGTATATTCTACTAGTGAATATGATAATAATATCTTATAATTTTTACATATATATTAAGGAATCTAGGTTTTAACTGCTCATTAATCATAAATTTTACACGAAAATTCTTCTATAGTAACGCAAAGAAACGAGAGAGAGCTTTGAGGTCAATAGGGAAGATACTATCTTTTAATTTCATTTTGCTTCTAGGAATGGGGTCATCCTATGTTTTAAAGATAGTGTTTCTGACTTAGAGATAGGTGAGATGATGGTATATGTATCAACAGTAGTAACAAATGTCCAAAAATATCAGATGTCCAATGTTCTTCCTACACTAAACTCAAATTTTAAGTAGAGCTATTTTGAATCTAAAGAGCTACTTAAAGGTTAATTTTTTTAGCATTCATTGTAGCTGTCTGACTTTACAGTCATGAAACAAAAGATGCTACTTGTCATATATAGATTAAAACCAGGAAGACCATCTTTTCAAAAGTTGTAGATTGTAGACTACTTTGAAACAATATTGTGGAGGTATATTTTATCAGATCTACTATCTGGAAGTCCGAAAGAACAGTTGTTTAAATGTGCAGTGTTCATACAGGAATTATTATTTATACAAATTGTTGACAGAAAATCGCTTACGCCATAAATTGCTGCACTGTATATAGAGTATGTTCTTATTCTGATTCCTGCTGATTGTGTAGATTTCATAATGATTTCAGTAGGTCACTTAAAATTTTATCTGCCAGTTTCATCTGAAGACCAGAAAGGTCAGTGATATAATGGTTTCTGCACCTGATCCTTAAAGGTGAGCTGGAAAGTTATATTTAAAATTGGATGGGATCCAAAAGTCTAAAACTCTAATGCCCATGCCATCCTGCTGACAAAGACTATTAAACAGATTTTTCAGTAGAACTTAAATGTTTTTAAGTATGGGAATATACACATTGAATTTCTTCTTGCCTCAAATGAATACTTCCCTTAAGTTTCATCTTTGTTTGCATTGGGGTTTTTGCCTCCCTTGGTTCTAATCCTGAATGTAAAGTGAATTTATGTTTACCTTATACAGAAACCCTTTTGTTTCAGGACTTGCCAACATTATTACATGGGCTACATAAGAGGAATTATATAGATTGAAGCATTTTTGGATGCTTTTAGAGAATCCAAACATGGCATACAACTTAGGGTATTTAAGTTCTAAAATGTATGCTTGCTATTTATGACAATTCAGTCATTAGAGATTAATTCTCTTTCATAATTTTCCCCATAATGATCTTCACTATGTGGAGACAAATGAGTGAAAAGAGTATTTAAAGACAAGGACAATTAAGAATATGTAGGAAGTGACTCAGTAAGCTTCCTTGCAGGTAGAGTAAAAGAACTGGTCACAGAGCACTTTCTTCTTTCATATTATTTCCTGGACTAGCCCCGTGAGGGTCATCATGCTGCAGGTTATTTGTACCAGAATTGCATAAATACGGTCCCTCTAACATGGATGTTTGAAATAGCTCAAATTGAGTGACAAAACAGATTTAGTTTATGTACAAGCAAGATATTAAATGCTTCCTTTCATATGAAATGTGTGTCATCTTCCAGTGGTAATTCTCCACCACTTCACTATGGCTACACAAAAATGATATCATTGTATATTGCATTTATACATGTTTGATCTTGACCTTTCCATAGAACACTTAGAGAAATTCAAGCCCTGAACTTCACGGCTTCCTTTGGATCCAAACTGAATTGTGTCATTTTAATTAACATTTGTAGTCTCTGATTTCCACATCTTGATGACAGATTAGCATACCAGCAGAGTGATAAAATGAGATTAAAAGGTAGACAAACTTCTGTTTTTATTAAGCCTTGATGTTACAGAAGAAGAAAGGAATTTAATCATGGAATGTTCCTAGATTAAGGATCTCTTATAACAAACTTCCATGGTATTTCTTTTAAGTTATTCATTGTTTACCTCTGTATTTGGATGTATTAGGAGCTTAGATTATTGACTTGTTATGAACCATTATATTTTCATAGCTACAGAAATCTCCAGTGCCATTGAAACCAAAAAAGGCAACATTTCTACTACAGCCTTTCCCTTTTTTTTTTTTTTGAAAACATTCTCATTTGACTTTTTTACGATCTAGAGGCGTAAATAGGGCTTGAAGGACTGCATCATTAAAATTTGAGGGTTGATTCAGCTTATAAATCTATTATAAATTAACATCTCTCCTAGGCTCAGTAGAAACTACTAAGAACGTCAATCTTGGAAAAGATGTACAAAAGAAAAATTCCATAGTGAGTTGTTAGATCTTTGTTTTTTAATGTAGTTTTTTATCGTCTGATTAAAACTATTTGTATTACATGCAATAGCACCTCAGATTAAATGTTTGCAATCTTATAAACTAATTTAGCCAAAGTAATAGCAGTGAATAAACTCGGCATACTTGAAGTAAACCTGTCTTTTGGAGCTGTGGGCATTTTGATGATTTGAGCATATATCACACTGCCATACTTGAAAACACAAGGGAAGCAGTGTTTGAGCTTGAAAGAGAATTGGCAGATAGTTGTTATTATTTCTGGATATCCCCTCTAAGTAACAGTAGTAGCAGGTGCTGATGAGCTCCAATGATCTTATTCCTAGAAGGGCCTACAGTCATTGGGAAGAGATGAAATACAGTCTCCGTGCTTTTGTTGGCTAGAAGTATCCAAATATCACTGTTTAATATTGTCATCTAGGTATTTCTTGTCTCAAATTTAGAAACAAGCAAACAAAAGCCTTCCCATGGGCAGAAGTACAAGTAAACTTATAAAATAATTTGAAATCCAGCTGAATATTAGATATTATGTGGCATTGCATGTTGTAAAAATTTTCACTATTTTAAATTCATTTTATTCCCAATTGGAATTAGGAATCAGTTATTTTTTTAATTTTTTTTTCTGTTCAAGGGAGAGCAACAGACATTTTAGTGTCCACTTTATAGGATGAAGTCCATGACCCAAGAGGGGGGCCTAGGTCTCAGCTGGCAGAAGGCTACTGTGCCTTTTGTGTGTGTGTGTGATATTTTTAGGATCAACATCTGTTATCTCTACTGAATATGTGAGAATTACCTATTTCCTAATTAGCTTTTTTAAAGTAATAATGTGCACTCCATAAATACATTCCTTTCTTTTTTTTTCCATTGCAAACTGGAAGTCCCACAGCATAGCTAGGCCTGAGGGACTGTTTAAAGCTCAGAGAGCCATCAAGGAGGAAAGGCCGTTTTGGTTTCTATGGAAGTACAGGGGTAACAGATAGTGTTGGCTTAAGCGGGTATCAACCAGGAGTTAGTTATTTTGGCACTATGTATTAATAGTAAACTGAATGCTTCTTTGTGTGGATATATGTGTAGTTTTGTCTGGTGAGTACTTTTATAGTATAGTAAATTGTTTGCCAGATTTAATGGCTGTTATATTCCTGGTCCTGCCCTGGTAATATAGGCTGGAAGTGTTTTCAAAACAGACTGCATAGACTGGTTGGGAAACTATCAGTCAGCAGTAACCATGCCAACAGGATTTTGAAAGCATGTTTTGTTTTTGTTTTTTACCAATCTACTAAACAAAGATCTATGCAATATAGGACTGGGGTCTTCTCAAGGGGTAAGAGGAGGTAGGAAAGTGGAATTATCAGCTGTGGAAAAAGCTTGTGTAGAGACTTATAACGAACAGCTATGAATGAAGCATGAATAGAAATGTGTGTGTAAGCAACAGAAGAATAAGTGTTGAAAGAATGGCCTGAAATGATAGCAAAGAACATCATTCCCAGTCGAACAAATGAAAGATTGTGTTGTTTCTATAAAACCAAAATGGCTGCACTTGAGTAGGACAATATGCATTCTGACAACAGAGGGGTGGGAACAAGGTTGTAGTATATGCTATTTCTTTTTCTGTTTGCCAAAGAGGAAGAAATCTTATAGTAAAAGACTTCCCATAACAACTGTTAACTCTTAAAGAATATAAAAATCTGTCATTATTGCTAATCAAGGAAACCTAGAGAAATCACAAGGACTTGATAGCCAGCATCTCTTGTTTTCCATGTTGTGTACAAGTGATCTTGGCCAGAACACTAAACACATGTCTTGGTGCTTGTAGATACATGGGTGTGACAGTGTGTGTTAAAATCGACAGTGGATGAAATCTACAAGGGAATGAGTGAGTAAGTAAAATCAAATTACCTGGAGATAACTATAAATGCTATTTCATCTTCCGTAAGGTTTTACACTGAGTTTTGTTATACTAATTTCCTACCTACCTAAAAATTATGAGGGAAGCATTTAATTTTAAGCATGCACAGCTGAGAAAAACATACTGAAATTTCCTCTCAAGAGCAAATGGAAAGCTGAAAAAAGGTGTTAATTTGATGCACTTCCTTCTGCAGGCATGCTCTTACAGTAAAGAGGAAAAACCCAAACTGTACCACCAGTTCTATGTTGCACACCCAAATCACTGAAGCCAGGGAGGGCAAACACTATTCAGTTTTTAGAATTATTATTTTTTCAAACTTTTGAGGTAAAATACATTAACAAATACAATTAATATTGCAAAGCTTAGCTAAGCAAATCTTGTGATCATGGAATAGGATACGTGACCTTGTCTCTGACCTAACTTTTCTGTTATGTTGTATCTGATATTTCACAGAAGCATCTCACAGGCTACAGCAAGGTACTGCAGGAATAAACAGACTTGTACATTCTGTGAATTAGTGAAGAACACATCTTACACTGATAAACATGAATACTGAGGAAGAATAGGAATGAAAATCAATTGACAAGAATGTAAAATAAAGTTCTGGTGGGCAGACTGTAGAACAAGCTACATTGATGTAGATGACCGGTCCAGGGTAGGCAAAAAGCATTTGAAATACTGGTTAGGATTTTATGTGACTGCTTTCTTGATTGTCACTTCTGACACTTCTCACATGAGTTTTTGAAGGTGTTTCTAAATCCCTCACAAATTTTTGTTTTAAGATAAATTTCCTTTTACGTGAGAATATTTTAAGTTTAATAACTTTACGTGGCATTTTACTCTAGTAAATGCAGGAGGATTCTTTCTCTTCCCTCCTTGAGTGAGCCAGGAAGGGATGTTTTGAATACTTGCAGTTAAACATTGAAATAATTTACAGGTCAAAGCCTATCAAGCAGACACACATTTCTGACTAATTTTTGTTATCAAATTCTTCAATTAGTTTGCTGACAGAAGAAAATAAACGTTTTCTTTTAACATCTGCTCTTAAATAATTGAGGTTAAATATAGGGTGATCATTGTATCATCGTGCACAATTTATTTTCTTCTCAGGATAAATAAGAGCATCTATCCAAAGTGACACCAGCAGAAATGAAATGCAATTTGATTATATTGTTATAACTGCTTAATGACTGTGGAGTTGTGTCCTGGTTTGAGGTAAACCAAGACCAGTTTTGTTCAGTAACTTTGCTTCTTAGCTGGGCCTCTTCTAACTACTGAAATTAACAGCATGTTGCGCAGACAATGTTCGCTCTCAGAGTGGTAAGACCTATGTTTGTAGCTGATGCCCAGGCATGGTATGCAGAGAGGCTCTTGCTTATACTTATTGCTATATACAACCAAGGCCAACCAACTTTGTTACTTGCCCTGTTGGAGGGTTGGAAGCGGAAAAGCGCAGTGGAGTCCCACCTGCGGGGAGGAGTGGACAGGACAGGTGACCCAAAACTGACCAACAGGGTATTCCATCCCATCTGCATCATGCTCAGTATGAAAGCTGAGGGATCAAAGGGTCAGCTCTCTCTCTCTTGCTTCAATGGCCAACATCTGAGGAGGACTCTGTCTGTTCATCTGCCTTTGATCCCTATCCTGAATGCAGATCCGGAATCCAGTTCCTGTCCGTCACTGAGTCCAGTCTGGGACTTCCCCAGTGCCAGCCGGTGTCGTGATTGTCATCCTGGGAGCTTGATACGGTTTTGTATATGTTTCGTTATTTCCTTTTATTTTATTATTAATATTTCATTAAATTAGTTTAGTTCCTTCTAAACTCATAAGTGTCTTTTTCCCTCCTCTGCCTCTCTCTTTGAAGAGGGGTAGAGGGGAGTATCTGTCGGTCCCATCTGGGGTGCCCCATGTCCCCAGGAGCCGATTCGGCCTAAACCACAACGAGTTGCTTATTGTGAATATCACAGTCAAGCTTAATTTTCAAGCTACAATTTTGTAACCACTTCTACACCTCTTCTTAGCTAGAACTGTCGTGTGTGCTCATCGTTCACCCAAAATGAGCCTGTGTGGATGGTGCCTTTGTGGGAGCTGAAGACGCAGTTCCTATTTCTCTTGTGGAAGTAGCTTGCAGCTGGAGAAGATGCCATTAGTTCTTCATCCTCTACTTATTTCCCAAGGGTTTAGACTTGTCATTTTTTCTTTCAGGTATTCTTTGTACTTGAAGGTAATATCTTAGATTCTCATTTTACAAAGACAGTTTACATCAGGGACAAATCAATTTGCTGTGGAGTTAGCATTTATGGTGTAAGAACACTTATGTAACATTCTGATTTAGTGCCAAATAATTTGTTATCTATGTCTTCTCAACAGTGACATCTTTGGTTGATTGTGTATTAACATTAGCAAGCCCCAAACTGCTACTCATTTCTAAACATAAGAGCACCCGTTTCAAGGAGTACTTCAAGGATGCTACAGGAAACTGTTGGTGTTTAGTCCACATGTTAAAATGAAACTTGTAGTGAATTTTCAGTATACTAATTAATATATGCAGGTTCCAGCGCTTTGTATTAGAAAAAAAGAAGTCATTATATATTGTCACATTTCATGTGAATGTCCTTCTAGCTGATGTGGTATCAGTCTGTTTCCTCTCTGGTGATGACTGGAAAATGATCATCCCATCTCTAGAGTTATTATTGCCATGAGAAATACACATACTAGATGACACTTCTTAAAAAGGAAAGCTGCAAGCAGGTGTACTGAATTTAGTTCAGTTTTTACTTGTATCCCCCCGTGTGTGTTAGTCTGTATTCGTGACTAAACTTGTGAGGAATATTTTAATTTATTTTTTTTTAAATGGAAATGTCACACTACGTTCTTTTGGTCAATTGTAAGAAGTCTCATCTTTGATGCTTACAGAAGAATATCTTCAGCAGAAAGGTTTTCAGCCTTTTCTAGTTCGCTTATGCTCCTTATAGTGTTGATTTTACGTTCTGCATAATGTATCCATAGACATACTGATGTTTATACCTAACCCCTTTAATTTCACTTGACTTTGAGACTTGTTGATACTATTTTGCCAGGTTGAAGGACCTGAGGCGTACCACCTTCGTACTGTACTGTCATTCAGCAGCAGGACAGACACTACCTCAGTCGCCTCTGTACTGCACTCTAGTGTATGGTCTGGATATTTCCCCTACCCTACTCTTTATAAAGTCCTCCCAATATTCTGATGACTTCTGGATGCCTATAGTCTCCCCCCCCGCCCACTGGTTTTTGATACAAAATGAAAACTATTAAAGCAAAATGTAATATTTTGTGGTTTACTTGCTCGTTTGAGAGTCACCATACATTGAAAGGAGGTTTTAGTGACTTCATCTATGTTAATAACTGGAACTTCAAACTGCTTGTTTTCAGTTGTCTGCTGATGCTTTCAGGAAGCTAAAGCTGCTATTCAGAATTAGTCACTTGGAAGAGGAGTTCTGTGTTTACCTGCTTAGCTTTGAGCTAATGTTTGCATGTAGTTGGGCGCTTAGAAGGATGTGACACTTGGGTAGGTTGTCTTTGTGTTTCTTTGACTTGGGGATGGTGCTAACTGTACTACCATATGCTGAGCTGGGTTATCCAGAACATCTCCATATTACAAAAGGGTGCAAAATCTGATAGAAGAGTGTGACTTCTGATGGAGATAGTTTTATGTGGCCTGCAGCCTGTGTCAATCAATCAGGCTCTTGTGTATGTTGTCAAACTCTGTCTAGAACGTAAATACCTGTTCAAAAGTGAAACTAAATCCAAATTAATCCTGTCTTTTCTCTAATGGTATTTTCCCTAGTGGACACTTCAGAACATGCATTTCTGTGTTGTAGTTAATGGTTTTTTTTTTCAGATAACAAAAAGTGGGATTGCAAAAGAAAAAAAAGCTGAAGTTCTGTATCAGCAGAAAAAGTTTTATGCTCTTTTCCTCATCAGCAATGTGAACAGAAAGCTAGTAACTTTTATTCCATATAAATATTTCAATTTTATGTGCAATTTCACAAAGTTTACACATATTTAAAGGAAAAGTCTTGTCCTCCTTTTAAAAGGGAATGCAGCATTAACTATAAACTGCTACCAAGAACTTGCTATAGAGATACCCATTTTGCGGTTCCATTTCAGTAGTTGCCTTTTGCAGAACAAATGTCAATTGCAGCTGTAACATAAAACAAGTTCTTGAACCTCTGACTTCATGATGCTAATTTAATAATGGATGTGAGCTATCTATCTTACCTATTGGTTGGCATCTGTTCTTGGTTTTCTCTTCTCTCTTTTTTGTTTTGAAGAATATGGAAAGGAAACCAGAAATATGTCTTTGGTTTTTTAATGTATATTTACAGGGAAGGCCTGCAATATCTTAGTGCACAGATAATATAATGCTTGCAAAATTGAGACTGTGCAAATTGGGATGCTTTACATGGGTCATATCATTAGCTCTAAGTAGTTCAGTCTTTATAGTCTTTTGTCCAGTACTTCAATTGTGCAGGTAACTAGTCTGATAATTTTTGTTCAGCCAATGTTGTATGTTAAAATGCATACGTTTTAGTATAAATATGCTTTTTTGTATGTAGTAGCAATTCTTATAAAAACATTGTTGTTCACACTTGCGTGTAGTGACCTGCGTGCTTTTTAAATTACAATATTATTTCACGTCCCTGGTAACTTGTATTTGTAGCACTTTAAGTTGACTCTTCTTGTCATTCAGCAGCTTGCTGCTCTTCTGAAGAGCAGTAAAATAAGAGGAAATATAAAGTGGTTGTCTATTTATCATCTAGACCTGGCCAGCCTCATCCCCTCTTCCCAGGCTAGAAGGGCGAATGCAGTTCAGCAAGCTACATGTTTGACAGATTGTAGTCCTCTTCAAAATGGCCAGGTTTCCTTCCACAGACATGTCTGTGAAAAGGTAGTTGAAAGGTAGTTGCTATGCAAGTCCTCCTACAGACAACCCATAAAGCAAGACAGGTAATGTTTGTAAAATGCTGCCCTTGGAACTGAGAACCTGTTGATGGAACCATGGTGGCACAGACAGACTTAACTCAGTTTACGTGCACTTTTGGGTACTTTACAAAGTAGGTAAACTGCCTATAGAAAATGGAGCACTATTACCTAACAAGCTTTGATTTCTTTGTAAGGCTGGAGCATAACAATATCTTTCTGCCTCTGCCAAGTTAAGGGCCCCAGTGTTTGGAATTGTAGATATATATAAAAAGCAAGTAAATGTAAATTTCTTTTTATTCCTCACATGCAGGGATCACTACAACCAGTAGTAAGAAATAAATATTAATCATACCTATTACAGGAGTAGGCATGGGCGAAGGGAAGGGAAAGGAATAAGTTTTGTGTTAATTTACTGCGTGCTTAAAATAAGATGTCTTCCATTTTAAATGAGGAGTTGGCATTTTCAGCACTATCCAAAGGGGAGGCTGTGAACGAACTTTGGCAAACACAAATGCTCTGTCTGTGTCCCGAGAGCTGTGGTTGGCATGTGGCAATGGGATGTTACTCCTGGCACTTGTGGTCTTGACGGTCTGCTGAGTCCCTGGCATACCGATCTGGGTAACAAAGATCTGTGAAGACATCAAGGACTTGGCAGCATTGTATGTATCTTAGCAATACAACAAGCCTCGATTTGCCAATAGGTATTGCTGCATGAGTTCATTCACTGAATGCAGAATCAAAAGCCAGCTTTTCAGTGAGCGAGAGGGGAAAGAGAACTTCTTGCCAGCTGCATTACTCATTAGTCCTCTTAACCTAACTTAACCCTTTTGTGCACAGTGAAGCTGCAAGGGAGCAAGGAGTGTTCAAATGCTTTGTGGATGCTTTCTCCATTTGTTCATCAGCTGCTATAGAGCAGCTGGCCATGCTGCAAGAGTGAAACTTTAAGAATGTGTTTCCAGATCTGCTTGGGCAGTTTGCCCTCCTGTTTGTGAGGCTGTTGTTGAAGGCATGCAGAGATCACAGATACGGCACTGGAGAGCAGCAGGATATCTGCTTAAGACATTTTGGATAGTGTATGCATGGAGTATCCATTTTTCACCATAAATCCTGTTTGCCATGCAATTAGCTCAGAGCTGGCATTGCAGAATGATGTGAAATGTGATCAGGTTCTACCATGAAACACACATGCAGTCTCTGCTTTTTTTTTTCGTATCGTGGTTACTAGTGCTCATACCATACTGAGATATTTTTGCATAGGCACAGTTAATATTATTGGACATTAAATAATATTGGACTGAAGGAAGACAACATGTTGATAGCGCTTCATCTCCAAATGCAAGCTGAAAGGATATTAAGTATGCAGGATAGACAGTTAAAGAGCAGACTGTGGTCTTCAGGAGGGTACCTGCATTCTTCCTGCACAGTTCTCAAGCTTCCTGCCCTGGCTGCCAGTAGTGCTGTAACTCACTCCCTGGCCACCTACCAGGGCTGAGGAGCAATCTTTAGGTAGACAGCATTACCTATGCTTTACTTAAGCCTACCCAAGTGAGGAAGCACCTTGCTGGGGAGCAGATGTGAGCGGGCAAGAAGGGCTCTGGGTCCTAGGAAGAGGGTGCAGGGGGAGGGGTGGAGCTTCAGGCATAATGCACTAGAGAGATGGCATCTCAGCTTCTCCCATCTAATGGTCTCGTGCTTAGCCCTTGCTGTGTCTATGACTGATCTATAAGAAGTGGCCTACTGCAGAGAAGACTGTCCTCATCTAAAAGCTTCAGTTTAAAAAGCTCCTCTGATGTACTCTATGCATTAATTGCCCAGACATATGTACATTACAATTTCACCTAATCTTTTCCAGATATCCTGAAACTTCCTTCTGTGTAAAACTTTCCGAATTCAGCTTTGTCATAGAGATACCTTACGTGGAATGCAGTTAGGAAAGCTTATATCTTAAAAATGTAAAACCTATAACAAAGATGTGGCACTGTTCCCGTTTCACTGATTTTGTTTGTGGCACTGTTCCTGTTTCATTGATTTTGTTTGTTGTTCTTTCATCTTGTCACCACCAACCATAAACACAACACTGAAGTGAAAAGCCTCAGCTAAAAGAGCATGGGATTTCAAAGGACTGGTAGGAAAAAAACCCACACCCATGTATGCTAGGTCACCATGAGAAAAGCACTGAAGTGTGTCAGCAGAAGAGGAGTTAGACAGCCTTTTTCTGTAGAAGCCATGATCTTAGAGAATCCTAACTGTTAATGAAAGCTTGCCTTCTGCATGTAGCTCCACAGCATTTGGAAGTGATCTCTTTGGTGTGGCCATACTCCAGTCCTGCTTGCCCTTCAGCTGAATACTTCTGCCTCTTTCTGGCATAATAATTGTTGAACTGGAGGCTGGTTTCAAACAGAATTTATCATAAGTCGAGATTTCAAAGCTAACTACTTAAAGATTCTGTTAAAATAAGAAACTAAACTTAATATACCTACTGAGCTTAAGGCTTCTTTTTTGGTACAAATCGTTATGCAAAATTACTATTTTGTTTGCCCAGCTCCTGTTGAGTCAGCTTGCACATACCAGAGTAGAAGTATCAATGTCAACACGGTGTATAATGTTTGGTAGCTAGGGGGCATAGAAGGGATTGCAAGGTGCAGATTTGAGGGTTGGCACTGATGCTCTTGAGGGGAAGAGAGTGATTTGTGTAACCCAGCTTTGTAACATACTAAGGTGGAGAAAACATAAATTGTGCATATCTGTAAGAAATCATCCTTGAAGAATAGCCTGAGTTTTATTGCTTGTAAAATTAAAAAGTTGTATGTATTAGGTTGATTGGATAGAGGTAAGAAATCACTCCTTGAACTTGGCCCAAACTAACTGGTAATACTTAAGGAACATTTATAAAATAGTGCTCTGAGCCACTGTAAACGAAGTGAGCCTGAGAGAAAACTATATCTATATAGTTATATATATATATAGAACTTGAGATAATTTAGTTTTGCAAAGGGGCACAAACGTCATGCGTGGGAGGTCTGAAAAGAAAAAAATCTCCAACCATTGTACCTCAGGGGTAGAGGTAATACTTTATAAGCATAAACATGGTTATAATTACTGCTAGCTGTATGCTGATGTTCCTTGGGAAAGGCAATATGCACTTGAAGAAGGGGCGGTTCAGATACATGTGTCTTCAACTGCAGTAGTTCTTTGAGATAGGGGGATTGGAAACTAGGTATAACTTTAAAATGGCAAAAATTATCTGTGATAAAAAAACATAGCTGTTTTGGAAGTTATGTGCAAGAAGCAATTAGGTTCCCTAATACTCCCAGTCAAAGCTGGGAAGATCAGTAATTAAAGGAAAAAAGCTGGGGCATGAGGTAACAACAAATAGCCTGTACATTGGAATATATATCTTTAAAAACAAACAAACAAATGGAAAAATACTGCATATTGCTTCTTAAATTGTTTGTTACATGTTTTAGTAAGTAGCCTGATATTTAACAAATAGCCTGATTTTCCAAAATGTCTGAATATTTTAAATATTTCAAAACCACTGTTTTGATAAGCAGAATCTGCTGGGTACTTGGTAACATAAAACATCTGAGGGTCTACAGAAAAACCTTAACTTTAAAATTCTATTAAAGAGAGAAAAAAAAAATCTTGGGTACAGCTGTGGTTACTATTGGCTAGAAACGCTACCGAATCCAAGTATCAGCGTTCATATACACACACACCCTGCCCTTCAAGGTTTCAGCAATGCATTAGAAGGGGAATAGCATTGTGTGTTAAACATGACTTTTTCTGGTTTTTTATTTTACTTTATTTTATTTTTTAATGTACCTATGAGCTCATTTCCTGAACTGATTTTCCTCCATACTCAGGAATAGAAATATGTGGTTTACCTCAAGTTACTTTTGAAGAATTACTGCTGCACAGTTAATCCTCCTGAATAGCATTTTTAAGATTTTTTTCAAATCATGAAAGGGGATTTGTCCCAGAAGTAGGTGAAGCAGGCAGCCTGGTAAAACTCAGCCTTCACTCCACAGCTATCCAAACAGCCAAAGCAAGCTTGATTCTATGTAAAAACCATTGATTGATGTTCAAGGGAGGCCCGTTCCAGGTGATGCGTGAACTGGGACCCCCTTATGGTCCAGTCAGCAGTCTCTGCTAGGTGATCTATTGGGAAGTTTTCCCCCACCTGACTGAATCCTCAGTGTTTGTGCCAAAATATCTTTTTTGAAAATGATTCTCAGAGACATTGCATAGTTTATTTTTAAAAAATTTCTGTGTTGACTCCAAAGTGAAAGAATATGTAATATATGTATACTTTTAACTTCATTTTCTTCTGATAACAATACTTCCTTTATGACAAATAGTAATTCCAAAGTAATTTCCAGTCCTTACTCTCTATATTCAAGTGTAATTTCTTTTTTTCTGTGTCATTGATTAGGAAAGTATTTTGACCTTCCAGAAAAATACAATCTTTTAAAATATAGTATTGAGAAGGAAACATTGTGGCCACAGTTGTAATTTGCTTGTAAAAGAAAACACTGATAGGGATAGAGAAGACCTCTTTTTAAATAAGTATACATAAGTATTATGTTAACCACAGATGGACATGAATTTTTGGCTTATTTAAATGCTACCTTTGTCTAACATAAAACATTTGTGCAAACAATTTACATTTTCTCTTAGTAATAAACCAAAGAATCGTAAGGGTTTTTTCCCAAAACAAAGTCTAAATATTGTGGCTATAAGAACTTCTCAAGTACTGATTAATTTAACATTAGAACCCATTACAAGGGTTTGTTTCTTCAATTTAGCTGCTTTCTTTATAAGAATTTATAACTGCTGGCTAACCATCAACTCTGCTGAATGCTTCCACTGCTTAGTAAACACATCTTGAAAAAATGCAGCGTTTTTCACTTGGCTTAAACTAATCGCTGTGCTTCATTAAAAGGAGGTTGTTCTTCCCATTTTAAAGCTTTGTGGTTGCTGGTTCTCAACCTGCTATTTGCTGAGAATAGAAGAATTTATTGTATGGTGAGAAGGGTAGGATGTTTACAGTTTTGTATGGTATTGTTGTAAAAAGTGCAACTTGTTTTTTAATAGCTGTTGTATGATTTCAGGGGAGAGCAGTTGCCTTGCTGTCGATTAAAAACTTCATCAGAATTCAATAAATGAACCTTTAGGATATGACATAAAATAGGGGCTTTCCTTCCCAGCTTAACTACACTTTATTTTATTCTATTTTTTGCAAAATACTTTTTGTTTAAATCTTAAAATATATTTAAATGGAAATACAGCAGTAGCTGCATTGCTTCCTTTAATACTCATTTCACTAATAGAGGCTGCAGAAATGTATTCTTTAACAGCTCAACTAGAACGGGATAAGGCAATGACTATACTTTTAAAAAATATTGTGGTTTTAAAAACAAACCAACAAACAAAAAAACCCACCTTCAGAATATCTTTATGAGGTATGTGGTGGTTGGAAGGGGTTGGGCCCCACAAACCTCTTGTTGTACTGCTACATTTTATTATTAAGCTCCTGATAGTTATTATATCATAACATAAAGGCTTTGGCATTTAAAAAATACATAAACTAAGCTAAGAACTAATATAAACAGTTCTCCTTTACAGACTGTGTTCTTCACAGATTCTTAGAATTGCAAATTAAATAAGAAAATATATATATTGTACAGGATTTAGTGATTATTTTGTTACTTTATGAAAACCACCTTCTCCAAGTTTAAACTGAAATAAAATTGTTCATGAGCTACGTCTATCATTACTCTTTGACTTCTTGTTTCTTAGCTAAAATGGATTTGGTGGTCAGATGGTAGCAGCAGTATCTGCTGAGATCCTGGACATCAGTTCGCATAGAGAAGAATGTGCTGGTAATGCTGGAAGCTCTGTTTTAAGACTAATAGTAGGTGCTCTGCTTTTTCAGAACATTAGAGTTGTATTGGTACTGGAGTCTGGTCACGTGTTCCAACCTTTTACCTTGTTTGCTTGGAAAGAAAGGACGCTAAATGCCTGTGGTTCCAGTTTCTTTAGTAATGTGACCATGGAAGTTTCATGCTGTCTTCGAGCTACATTTGTTTCTGGCATTCCTCAGAGATTTTCTGTAGTAAATATTAGCAGATAATGGCATGAAATAAAATTAAGCAGAAAAAAAAAAAAGAGAGAATAGGGATAGAACTAGGGAACATTCACACTGAAAATTGTAGTACAAGAGTTGCAACAATTTTTAGGTGCAGTTTGTTATTTTTTACAACCAAAACTGACACTTTTCTCTAGTTCTATACTGGATTTATAATTTCTTATGAAAGAAGGAGGCTAATCTTCTTTTATAGCTTTCAAAGCATTCACTTATTTGTGAAAATCTTCATTTCTGACTGAGAATACGTGCACTATCCAGAAAGAAGTACTTGGGTTTTTACTTTCTGACAGACTGTAATGGAGAATTACATTACCCGTTTCCACGCTCTAGCTTTGTATGTTTGCTCAACATGAGAATGAAGGTGAACTAAAATTGCAGATAAATAGATGCATCAGAGAAGGCATGAGATTCTCAGACTCACTGGCAATTAAGAAGAATAATTCCCATGCGCTATAGCCTCAGGCAGAATATCCCCAATGTATGAATCATATGGACAATGCATGAATTAAGTGGGTGGATGAGTTGAGTTTTAGAAATGTTTGGTTCCCTTCATCTCCACCCTACCATTATCCTAGTTCATGCATCCTTTTAAGGTGCTTTTACATTTAATCACTCAGCAATTTAAATGGAACCTATTTCAGGGCTTATTATTATATACTTATCCTGAGATTACAATGGATTCAATAAACAAACAAAAGAAGTAGATGATTCTTTAACTCTGTGAACAAATATTTCAGCCATTTGACTTGTTTGGGTTTGGGATGCCTGCATGTACACCCCCCCCCCCCCCCAAAAGTAAACAAATTTTCATTGAAATCAGATGTAACAACAGATTTGGAAAGTAATAGTTATTACAAAGGTTCTTGGGCTTTTCGGTCTTTAGGGAATTCTTGTTGGCATCCAAATGAGAGATGCATACTCTACAAGATTCCTACATTCTTCTAGTGCTCTGGAGTATCATTTATGTGGTTTGATTGACTTTCAGGCTTAAGTGCAGATGATGAGGATTTTTATTTGTGTAATTGTAACAAATAGGTATTTCTATCAGTTTATGTTATGATGCAGCTATAAAACAGTTGGAAAATCAAACTTGTCTGAACGCATACTGTCGGTATAATAACAGATACTAATCTTGAGGGCATTCTGGTTGAGGCTGTAGCTTGTAGGTACTGTTCATTTTAATAGATACTGGGTTTGAAAAGCTTGTGATTTCTTTGAAACTTCAGTTTAGGTATGATGTTAATTCTGACCTTGGGTTGTGTGCAAGAGATCTCATTAATTAACTTATTGTGAGATATCTGAACACATCCCTTTATATACACAGGCTGTATGACTGTTTCTAATACCTTGTTCTTCTGCATCTCTACTGCTTATGTATAAGTGAATCAACAATGCTTGTAAATAGAAACACTAGAGACCCCAAAGACAGAATTATGTCTATTTTTTTTTTCTTTCAAATATGAAAGTTTTCATGCAAGGAAAGTGTTATGAAAATTTTAATTTCCTCTGATTTAGATCATATTTTCTGTAAAAGTTTATTCAATTTTTTCTTTTGGGGGGTGGGGTGGAGGGAAGTTCTGTTTCTCTTAAATAAATACTAACTTACATTATTCCTCTAAGAGACAGAGAGGACTTTGTAACTATACCATAAGTCTCACTTTCAAAAAGCAAAACCTTTAAATGTTTGCCTAAACAAAGATAAACTCAGCATGGGTCATCATTTGAACAGTTCAGGTATGCAGATACTAAAAGGAAAATGTTTGAATTGGGAAAATACAGACTGTCTGACCTCAGTGTTCTACCTTTTTGCATTTTTCACCAGTCTTGTTTCTTTTATTAGATTATAACCCTTGTCTTGCAAGTCCTCCCTGTATCCAAATACTGTGTGACCTTTAGTGCTAAATGCCAAATTTACATAGGCTATATTAGGAACACATTTGTATGTACCCAGTACAAGACACTGAAGTTGTTAAACGGCCCGGCTTACCAGAGCTTGTGTCTAGTAAGCGCTCAAAAAAGCAAGTAAAAATTATTTTTTCCTCTTAATACATGACTATTATTATATTATACTATTATTCTGGGGAGAAAAAAAAAAAAACACAGCAGTATAATGGCTTCTTCATGTAAACAGCCCAGGAGGGTCTACCATAACATCTCTGAATGGGTTTTTAGAAGCTACTACTGGTAGTCAACTCTGACATTACTTAGAGCACTTTGATCGTCCTTAAGGAATCTTTTAAATCTGTATTACTTTTTGCTGTTTATAATTTCTGATGCATTTATCCAGTGCTTCAGAAATTACTGTAGCCATCTGGTCTGAGCACCAACCAATTTAAGGCTGCTGTATCTTACCAGTCAAAGGGTTACTCCCACAAAGTGTCTCATTTCTGTGTGTAATGAGAATGGACTTTCAGTGAAAGAAACAATAATATATATCTTTTCTTTACTTATTTAACTAGAAATGAGAACAGTTGGAAAACAAAGTGGATTCTGATAAATGTTCATCAGAGTATGAAACTTGCAGCTCTTTGTAGGCAGAATGCAACATGTTACTTGGAGCAGATCAACTGCAAATTAGCAAATGTACAGTTGTCATAATTTTCCTAAGTGTGATAGGGTTACATTATATTTGAGTTAAACAACAACAATATTAGTGTAGTAATGGTTCATGCAACTGAGACCCCTGAAAAATTCAACCTTTTGTTTCACTAATTACACAATAACAAATAACTCCAGGTATTTTTTTTGTGCCATGTGTCTTTGTCATCTGTGCAGACAGCAAAGAATAACAAGAATGTAGTATCTATCCTAGTAATGATTTGTTTGATGGATAAACGTGGAATATCAACTATTGAACTACTCAACCTTACTTTGTCCGATTTTATTTGAGGTTTTGGTTGTCTTGGCTTCAAATTCTGCTGAAAGCAGCTTCATGGTTTTGGGTCTGGCTATGACAGCAGTACTCAGACAGGAAAGCAGGTGACAGCTCCCCATTGCTTTTTTGTTTGCTTGCTTTTTTTGTGTTTATGTTGTAATTTTATATTTTTGCCAAATTTGTATTCTTTCAAGCCTGTGCTTTTCCATAATAGCAAAACAAATTCAAATATCTGGACCAAGACTGAGTTTTGGACTAACCTCTTTCTTCTGGAGACTCAATTGCAAGTGAAACTAAATGCGGGCTTATTATTGTCCACTCATAGCGTATGTTTTTCAAGTTAGAACTGTAATTACCCAATTCAGCAAATTCACTGCAGCTGATGCTCAAGGTGGGATGAGGTGTGGACTAAAATCCCTCAGGTAATCTTATCTGTTCTTGATCTTTTCTTGCATGTGAAATTTGTCAGGTTAAATTTGGGTTGGCAAACCTCAAGACAGCAAAGAAAGCCAAGCTCTGTAATTCTACCAAGGAGTAAAGTACCAGCAGAAAAGTACATCACAGTAGGGCTCAGTGAATGTCCTGATACAGAACTTGGATTTACTGTAACTTTTTATGGCCTTACAATATATTGCAATTCAGTCTCTAGTGAATATGCAGGAAGGCAAACTTAAATCATCATAACTTCCTTTCATTCCAGATGGTTTCTATGGGCTTCTGAGATTTACCATCAATATAGAGTGTATTTTTAGTTTTAAAATTTATCATAACAGTTCTTTTTGCTACTAGCTTTGGAAAAGCACTGTCATTTCTGTAATATAATGGGAACATGGGGAAGTGTATTATATTGGTTCTGTAAAACCTAAGCTGATATCCAAAGCTCCATTAGTCTTATGAAAGGATAAAAAAAAGATAGGTCCAGGAAAAACTATTGACCTTGGGTATGGAAATCACTAGGTCTGATCTACACTGTCTCCCATACTGAGTAACATTGGCTGGTTTACGCTATCATTGTTGAAACTGGCACACTGGGGTCTAATTTCTAACTCTTTTCTCCCCCCTTTCCCACTTTCATTTCTGTTTTGAGAACTGGTATTTCAGAACTATTAATTGTGGAAACTGACCGGTTTTGCTTTTTCTAAAATACCCAGTACCAGGTCTGATACCTCAGAATCTTGGGCTAGACAATTCTGCATGAGATGCAATGAAATCCAGAATTGCTTTGACTGTTCTTTATATTGTTATGTTTTAATTAAACCTTTTAAAAACTAATACTACTCTTTCTGAAGTACTACTCTTCGCAGAGAGTAGTATGATAAAAACATAAATTGTATTACGTTAGCTTGTAATATTTTGAGGGCACTTGCTTGAGATTGAAGCCCTACTGGTTACAATAAAGATTCTCCAGAAATTTTAACTAATCACAGAGACTGCTGCTGGCTGTATAAGTAGTTTTAGTGGTCCTCAAACTTATTTGACAGAGTCCAGATTAACTACAATAAACTTATTTTATTATTACAATAAATGAAATAAGTAACAGAAAATATTGAAGCTATCAATGATTTTTTTCCTTAGAATTTTTTGTTTACTTATTAATAACCATTTTTAAGATTTTAAAAATCCCACAATTAGTAAAGCTTTTTACAAAAAAAAAAAAGCCACAATAGTTACATTATAGCTTTCTGATTATCCAGGAAGGAAGCCTTAATTTTTTTTGTTCTGTGGAGTTTTCTTGTTTGTATTGTGTTGTGGGTGTTGATTTTCTTTTTGACAGAGTACTCTTCTGAATATGGAATTTGTTCATCAAAATTTCTGAAAAAGCAGGATGAAATTAAACTATATAGAGATTTTTATATTGTATACTTATGGTGTAAACTTGCAACATTTGCTATTTTAAAAATCAACATTAAGCAGTATCTAGAAATTCCTAGGACTGGAATTTAGGAACTTCTGGAAAGGCAAATGTGATGCTATTTTTTCTGACCCGTAGGGAACTTCAATAGTAGTTTCTGTTTGTTCTCTCCAGTTTGCGAACAAATGCACACAGTGTGAAATGCACTCTGGCTTCAGTATTATCAAGTAGATTGCTACTAAATCATGCGTTTCGTGACGTGCCCTTGTAAGTGTAGAGCTCCTCAGTTACGGTTTAATAGCGCAATCAAATGAGCTGCAAGTCACATTGGAATTCTTTACCTACCTACTCTTGAGATCTGAATCTTAGGGTAGAGACAGTCTTAGTACATGCGATAAGAGGAGAGAATGAGGGGAGACGGATCACTACATTACTTCCTTCATGTTATTTTTGGATATGACTAGCATTCCTCCCCTTACACACACCCTCTTTTTTTCCCCAGCCCCCATCTCTTACATGCGTTACAAGCTCATACAAACACTCTCACGTACTCTGAAGCAAAAGCAAGAGCAACAGTTGGACTGAAGCCAGAGGACTTAAACTCCGCTTCCTCATTGCCAGCAGGCTTTGTTCTTTGGAATCAGTCAGAACTAGGGAGAACGTCTTCATTGCCGATCGTGAGTGGCTGGAATTTGGCAACTCAGCTGTCTATTAATTTTTTTTCTGTGCTCTTCTGCGAACTATGCTGAGTTTAGAGCAGCAAAGCTAAGAGCCGGGGATAGTCAAGAAAAAAAGGATCCAGAGACCATCAGCTATCAGCTTCTTTGTGGGGGGTGGGAGTCCCTCTGTTCTGCAACGGTAAGTGCCAGCATTAAATGTATGTAAAGATGCAAGAAACAGTAAGATGCTTTAGCTGTTTTACTACAATAGAGGAGGGGAAAGAAGTACGTGAGTGAATCATGCAGCGTGTGCGCAGTTACAGTGGTCTCGGAACAGTGCCTAGCAGTAAAATGTTGCTTATTTCTCCCTTTCCAGAAAGCACTATAAGAATGCATGTATTTTAGCAAAATTCCTAAGTACCTGTACAATTCTGGAAAGCTTTCCAAATGGCTTCATTATCGGGTTTTCTGCAAATCTGTTTTGTTTTGAACAGTGTGTAGTATAGAGTAACTTTAACTAGCAGAGTAACCTATTTGTTTTTTAAGTGCAAGAGCTGAACCTGGGAAGTAAAGATCTTCCATCACACAGGATACGAATAGAACTCAAGCTCAGGAGGATGGGGGAGTGAAAAGGGATGAGATGCTTCCTAAGAATGTTTAGGTTATAGGAACCCAAAATAAACTTGTTTTAAATGATTGGCATTCATTCAGAGCACACACACACCCCCTCCCCTCCCCGGCATTAGGAGCCAAGTGAATCTGTTTTTAAAAAGAAAAGGCTTTGAGGGTCCACTGTTCTAGAGCATGCAAGTGAAAGCTTATGTACAGTGGAAAAGAGTGTATGCTTGGATAAATGATTCTCAGAGAGGACAGGAATTGCAAAAAGAAACTTGGTTTTCTTCCAATAAGTCAAATGATTTAGCTGTTCTTGCTTTATAAAAGCATTTATACTGCTGCCTTTTATGTTTACTAGCAGAATGGATTGCTTTGTTACAAGGACCTTTTTTTTTCATCTCCCTGTCTTTTTCTAAAAAGTTTTATAATGATCAGCGCAGCGGCAGGTTAATCCAAATGGCTTGCTTTCAGAAATGCCATCTAGCTGTCAAAGGAAACTCACTGTAGGGACCCATTTGTTTTAAAGCTACTGATAAGCCCTGCTATCAGCATGCTATTATGTCTTGCTACACGGGTTATCTTAATAAACTGATAAATAAGAAACCCTTGAAATCCAAAAGTTCAATTGTGTAATAAATTTGAGAAAGGAGGAAAGACCAGGTGATTGAATATACTTATGTACTTTAACAAAAAAAAAAAAAAAAACCAAACCAAGCCAAACTAAAGCATTATTGGGACAATAGATTTGAAAAGAGGAAAGCTTTCCTTTCCCTTCCTTTAACTCTGGCTCCATCAGCTACTTCAAGTAGTTATTCCAGTATTGTGTGTTGACAAGGTGAGTGGTCCCTTCCTCAAACCCCCTTATTAACTGCTGGTTATCAGGGATTTGTGAAGGTGAATCTAGTCACGTGAAAAATATGCTGAATGAGCAAATGGGTGATTGTGCAAAGTATAGCAGGCACAGTCAATTAACTGTTTGTGGTCTGTAAGTTTGTTTTTTCTAATTCAGAAACTCGTAAGCAACGCTCTCCCATTCAGACTTTCATCCTTCTTTTGGAAGAATACTCTGCTTGGTGTGGTAATTGATAAAAACAATCTGCTAAATTCTGTTACTATGGCACGACTGCAAAACAGGGCTCAGCAGGATAGTGTGCACTGTGTTAGGATGTTGGGGATGTTTGGTACGCATTTTGTTTGCTGTGTTCTAAGGCACTTCTTTCTATAGAAGTTACTAGCTCTATTTATGGCAAGTTATTCACCGAACTGGAATCACACATTAGAACCAGCATAGATTCTTTTTCAGAGCTAAAAATGGAATAGTGTTTTCCTGAGTTGGGCTCCCCCCTGCCGATGGCACCATGTCAGGTTGCCTCAGCAGCTGCTTTCAGTTTCACAATTTACATGGGTGCTATAATGACATTTTTTCTCATTGATGTGGTAGAAAAATCTGACATCGTTATGCTGTTTTTCCTGCTTTGATATGTTAAAGCATATTTTCTACTGACTGTGAGGTTTGGCAATGAGTGTTGAGTTCAGAGATGGGCCTATACCAAAACCCCTGGATCCAACATCCATGAAGTATGAGAAGGTTAATAACTGATCCAAACATCTTGGCTCTGGCCTATTCCTGTTTTAAATGCACATCACTTTGGCCACATGTTTAAATTTTTTTTTGAGGTGATTAAGACTGAAAGAAATCTTTCAGGTTGCAGACAGACTTTTAAAGAGGAAGTGGCATTTAAGAATCTTACAGTTAGTTAAGCAAAGCTTGCTCATTTGCTGCTTAAACTTGACTTTTAGGAGCCCCCAAGGAATTACATTCCCCTTCCTCTATTATAACTTTGGATGTAAGTAATATTTTGGAACTCCTTCTGAGATGTGCTGAGAAAGCTAAGGTGCTTTGTGCCTATCGTTCCTACTTGCTCGAGTGGAGCAGCGGCGAAGGCTAGCAGCATACATCCAGGTACTGCAGGTACCTCAAAGGGTTTGTTTGGTCCTAAGTGACCTGCCTGTAAGCTTTTAACAAAATACCATATGCATACTTTCCTGTGCAAAAAATTGTGGTAGCCCATGTTAAAAAATATTGTAGTGCAGTGTAAGTGCAATGTAATTGTTACTGAAATCATGGTTATTCTGCTTTTTTAATTGATCCAAATCTGGCTGGCTTAATGGATTCAATGGCTCTCTGTTAACACAATTACACATACCTCTGCCAGCTGCTTGTGGTATCTCTGTTTGCTTCAGCAAGAAAAGCTCACTGTGGTTTGTGGCAAACAGCACTGATTTATTAGGCAGTAGTTACATTTTTTCCTTGAATGATTGAACTGTGATGTCACTTTTTGTCTTGGCTTTAACCTTTTAAAGAACTTTTTTTTTTTTTTTTTTTTACTGCAGACTATTCTCTTAACACTAAGGAAGTGGGAAATGTCCCAATGTTCATTGCAGAGCAGCTCTGTCTACTCCAGCACATTCCAGGGCCACCAAATCATTTGTGGTGAGAGTGATTCAGATCTGGTTAAGATGATTTAAAAGAGACGTTATGGGCATAGTGCAGTTGTGCATTTAAGAAAATACAGAGAGTTTTTTACTGCCTGATTGAGACCACATGGCTCCAACTTAGCCTTTTTTTTTTAACGTGGAAATTGTTGGCTGGATGTAGTCAAACGAATTTTTTTTTTTAATTGCCTAGAGGCCAAGAGGTGGGATCATAGCATTTAATGGTAAGGTCAGGGTTAAAACAAATAGTTTTTAATGTTTCTTTGAATAAAAGGAGAAATGGCTTCTTTGAATATTTTGCATAGAGTACAAACATACCTCCTTAAATGAGAGCAAATGTATCTCAGGAATTCTTTTGGACATTACCAGGTAATTGGTGACCTGATTTGAGAGAGGCAGAAGGACAGAGATAAGGGAAGATCTCCCTGTCATAAATCACAGTAAATATGTTCCATTCCAAATACATTATGTAAAGTATGAAAAGTAAAAAGGAAGGACAGTGACCTTTTTGATTGTATACAGTTTATTTGCTTGCTCTCAAAGTTGGCATTTCAGGCTACTCTTAAGAGGTGTGGAAATCCTATATTATTAAACACGTTTGTAATTATCTAGAGCAAAGTATATATCCCTAATCTGAAGGATGAGATTGTAATATATATTGTAGGCACTTTGTACTATTATATATTGGGTTTATATATAGTTTATTCTGAAATAGTTAATCAAAACTTGTTCTTCCCTCCTTTCTTCTCAATTATATCCTTTCTCCCATAAACTGTGGCACAGTACTTGATGTAAGACTTTCATTCAAACCTCCTTCAGATGTCAGTATTAGATGGTGAATGTTTTTTATACGGATAGTTTCTAAGTGGGAAACCAAGTCCATAGAGTTTCAAATTTAGACAAAAGATCAAATTATAGCATTGAAAAAACGTGTGTATTCTTGCCTCTGGTTGGAAGATGAAGTAAAGATGAAGAACAGTTCGTAGAGTAGTTCTGCATACATGGTAATTTATCTGAAAATAATATATAAGTATTATTCTACAACAGCAAATCCAATAAACAATTACAAGCTTTTTGTTATCTTTAGCTGGCAGAAACTGAAAAAAAAGAACAATCAGTCTTATAGTTGTGTACATCCTTTTCAACTAGTTTCTTGCTTAACATTACTCCTCTCTAATTTCCAGGACACATGTGAACTTTGTTCTTAATGTGAAAAAGGATAAAAACTAAAAAAACCCCAACCTTTAACCAGGGTTCACGCATCAGTGTCAGTTAATTTCGGCCTCAGGTAAACTACAATGTAAATGTTTAAAAGTTATTCACAGTTTTTTCTAGCTATGAAGTGCACAATGTGGATGAGAAAGCTATTAGTATTTCTGAATAACTGCTGTGAGAATTAATCAGAGGTCAAAATGTATACTGCAGCACCTTGACATTCCTGCCTCTGATATGTTAGCGTTGTGTCAATGTTCAGTTTTACTGTGTTAACGCATGTGAACTATGTAAACCAACCTGAACTGGTTTTATACTAGACAATCCTAATTGTAGCGTGGACAAAACAGTACAGTTTTTCTACCAAAAAAAAACCAAAGCGTGGCCTTTATGGTGCCCAGTCTTAAAAGGTGCATCTTGTGCCTGAAGTCTTTGACAGATTCCAGAGCCCCTCAGTGCTTTACAGATCGAGTGAAGCAGAGGTGGTAAGATTCTGCTGCGTAGTATAGGTGGGAGTATCCCTGTGTCTTCATATAAAGAGCAGAATATTCTGTTCTTTGAGACACCTCTGGGACAGCTTTGATAGGGCTGCTGAGGGTATGCAGGTATTAATCTGTAAGTAGATTGACATTTGCCATTCTTCCTAAACTTAATGACTACTTACATGGTTTTTGTGGCTGTAATGCTGGTGCAATCTGCATTGCACTGGTCATCTGTAAAATAGATCCCCCCTCTTTAGTCTGTTTTTCAAACAGCAGAGAGAGGCGTGATGGAAAAGGGCTGGAAATAAGGATCAAGGAATTCCAGGATTTACATGGGCCACAGCAAGCGTACATAAATTCTAGTCATTGCCAAAAGGAGGAGTCCTTAAAGCAGTCTTCAGCGGTGACCCTCAACCTGTTGGATTCCTGTGGTATTTTTGATTTTTCTGGTAAAGCCTGCTTTTGGTACTCTTTCATATTTAAGTTTTCATAATAGCTGTGAAATATACACATGGTATGCTCTGAGGCATGGCTGGCTAGGCCAGTGTATGTTGGTAGGTGGGAAGAATCTTGGAAGCGATGGCTGTTTGGAGCAAGCGGGCACTGGCCATAGCTACGCAGGTAGTGACCAAAGCACATGGCAAGGGTACACGCATGCTTTTGGATCATACCATACTGATGGCTGGCAACCATGGCTGAAACCAAAGTCTCAAGTGAGAGCTGTGCTGTGTCTTGCAGCTAGTGAGAGCATGTAAAGGTGCTTTAACTGATGGCTGAACAGATAGCATCAGTTAATCATTATGAATTAGGCAAAGATGATGCCTGGTCCTTAGGTCTGGCTTAGGTGGTGAATGTAGTCCTCCTCTAAAGAGAGTCCTTGTGGGTTTTGAAATGCACAGTAATGCAGTAGTTAACCCTTGCATAAACCAAGTCGGTCAGTCAGATTTTGCCTCTGGCGTGTAATTTCTGCAAAGGGATGCTGGGTATAAGGATGCGGAGGAAATGGTGGCACAAGTTTTGTTGCCTTGGGAGATCTGAGGCTCCAAAGACCGGCAATTTTCCTTCCCCACCCTTTCCTTCCTCTTATCTGCTGTTTCAACTAGACCCTGTCGCATAGCACACTCTAAATCTGTCCTAGGACACCACAGATGTTATCTAGGAGTCCAAAGTCTTGAATCTTATTTTAGCTCTTTTAATAGGTAGCTTTTTGCTATGTCTGTTCTTGTACTTACCTTGAAGGTAGGATATAAGGGAATAGCATGCCAAAGAAAAGTAGTTACTTGCAAAGATGACAGCTCTTACATAGACCTCAAGCCTTTTTCTTCCCCCACTCCCCCCTTCCCCCCCTCACCAGCAACTGTGAAAAATGCCTTTGCTAATATTACATTATGAACCAGAAGAGCTATAATCAGTATTGCTGATGTATGGTTTTGGAAGTTAATGTTGGAAATTAATTCAGAAAGCTTCCAATTTCAGTCCAGACCAGTAAGCTTAGAAACTATTTAACATGTTACAAATGTGGGTTTGCAAAGTGTCTGAAGTTCTCTGGCTCTTCTGGATATAAAGCTATTATTGAAATAAAGTTAACTATTAGAGCGTTTGGTGTATTTCAATGATTATACAGGTGACCTCAGATTTAGCTTTAAAAATTTCCTTTCCTGAATTTATCTTTAAATAGTTTTCTCAAAATTTTCCAGTTGTCCTTACATGAAGAAAGTAGTTAATGTTCCTGTGTCTGAATTACAAATTAAAGAATGCATGCAAGATAGCAAAACTTAGCAGTATGGATGAAGGAGACGTTAGCATATTTGGCAAAGACTGCATCCATAAGTTAAGAACAAAATTTGACAAAAAGTTTAACTGTTTAAAAATAATGCATATTAGCTCAATTATTGCTGGGCCTTGATCATTTAACTCCTGTTGGCTGCTGGGATGTCGAGCAAATGTGAAAAATAAAGAAAAAGTTCAAAATAAATAAAACTTGAGAAAACACTGCATAGCAAGATAAATATTTTAAATTAAAAATGAACTGGAATGATCAGAATTTCTGCTTTTGCACACTGTTTCAGGCATTACTAAAAAAAACATTCAAACCACAAAATTGTCAAGACCCCCAAAACAGCAGAATAGTCTCTATTTACAAAGTTCTGATTTTATTTAGGAACAAGAAGTTATTAGGAAATTGTTGATTGAAAAGGGCAACAAACCAACCCCCAGGAACCAGAGTGTATGTGGTTATTAGTGATTTTTCTGAAAACAGAAGGCACATGAATTTTTTTTCTGATATTTTTGTTTATATACATTGTTTGGTACCACACACAAAAAACACATTTTATTTTCCTGATAGTCCTAAGGGCACTTGCCTGAGGACCTTCTTTTAAGCTTATGAGATGAAAATTGTGATGATCACTAGCAGAAATTATTACATAAGCTTTAAGCCATATGCCACCAATTTTGGCCGAATCATCTGTTCTCTAGTTGCTTGCTTTTGTTAGCTGTAAATACATGAAACAGATTCAACTGTTGCAACTGTGTGCGAATACAGGTCATCCTAATCTTGAATGCTTCAGTGATGGAAGTTTCCTCCACTGGCATCCCAGCCATTCAAGACCTGCTGCTTGTATTGAACACTGTATTCAGTCACGTGCTGAGGTGCTTGCTCTCTGTATCCTGGGACGCTCTGCAGAATGATGCCGATTTCTGCAGGCTGAGCCTCACTTGAGTAGATGTGACTGCTGTCATACTTAATGCAGGGCACTGACAAAACTGCTGGCAGCAGCAACTGACCTGACCTGACCTGCATGAATCAAGTATTTTATCTTCCGGTCAATAAAGTTCTGTTTACAGACTCTGGCTTGGAAGTAACTGGGAAATAAGAAAAAGGGAGATGAAAGTAGAAACAGTATCCATATAAGAACGAAACTGTTTTGTATTGGATACGTAGGGTCTCATTTTGCATCTAATCTGGTCTAGTTTAGCTAATGTTGCAGCTGCATATAAAAGGGTTTATCTATTCAGCTATAATGTAGATAACTGTCTTCTGTAGGCCTCATTTAATTGTGCCTATAAAAAGCACGGTCATTGCAGTATGTTACAGTTGAGTTAATAACTTGCTACCTTTCATAACTCCAGCAAGATGTCTGCCAGTTCTGAAGGTAAACCTGCAAGTTCCACAGTTGCCACTTCCCTGTTTTCAGTAGGAATTAGACTACACGCCCTGGATGGACTTTTTTTTTTACTTACTGTTGATTTGCAAGTTATTAAGGTTTCATGATTGAATGTTGTTTTGTTGGTTTTTTTTGTGAACTAGAGCGATTGGTCTAAAATACTTCTCAGCTTCTTCCCCTTTTAAGTATTGTGTTTTTGAGAACAAGTATTACTGCTTCATCTGAAATGTGTGTTGCCAGCCACGGAGTTGCCATTAACTAACTCACCACAATCATATTAAATGCAGTCTACTTTACGTATGGAATTTAAACTGTGTAAACGCAATTTTATCTGTATAACTTCCCATCTTATTCTTTACTCCTAACTCTTTACAGTCCTTCCCTCAAAGTTCAAAATGGTATTCCACTGGACGATTATGCCTGGCAGTTCTGTAAGTGGTTCCCCTCCCCATGTAGGCAAAATAATGACAGCATGCTTGTTCAAAATCCGCTTCTGGTCAAAAGAGTATACAGTTATAATGGATAGCTGAGAGCGGCATTTCTGTTATAGACGATATGCATTCCATTTCAGCTAGACAAGCAATTGTGTTAATCCTACAAGCCTCAACAGCTCTTTGGAGCTGAAAAATGTTCAGCCTTTTACATGTGATTATTGAATACTTAATTTCTTTAACCTGCTGTAACTGTCTTCACTGCTTTTAATTTTCTTTCTTTTCTTCCGTTTTGTGATCATGTTCATTTGCTATCAGGTACCAGAAGTGGTAACTTGTACATCTAGATCTGCATAAGCCAAGTGATAGTATCTGCAATTTAAGTGAACGTAGTTACAGTTATTTACTGCACGCACTGAAGACTTAGGTGCATAACTGCCCTCAGAGTTAATGGAAGGTGGCCACATAAAATCCTTCTGTAACAATAGGCAAACAGACCCCTAAAAATGAAATTCCAGTACTTCATTGCCACACAGTGCTGTATAATAACTTACATTAGTCTCTTCATTCTGATCTGCTAGGTTTTTAGAAGATTGAATAATAATTTTAAGGCTAATAGTATATCTGGTAATGCAAGGTCAGAATCTGCTCTTATTCTAGAGACCTGGTCAGCACATGGAAGGTGGTCTTGAGTTAAGGCAGTGGAAGCTGAGTTCTGACCTGGCTCTTACCTTTCTTGAGTGATGATGGACAAAGTGCTTAACCTCTGTTTCTCAATAATCAAACATATCTAATTATCTTGCATTCAATTACTGTTTCAGTGCTCAAAGTCCTATTCGTTGAGCTTCTCTTTAAAGAAGCATTTTTATTCAGCTAAATCAGACACAAGAACATTAGTTGTGCAATTGCCGAGGTGCACAGTAGATTAGAGAGAACTGTTGTTGTGACCCATTAGATCCTGTGTAGACTCTTGTTACCAGGTGGTCCAGTGCTTATATTTGGTAAGATAGATGCCGTGTGGTAGACACTCTAGAAAATTATGGTGAATGTTCTTACTGAAAATACACGTAAGGGTATGCCTAACATAACAGAATGGGAAAAATGTGTGAGGGGAGGGAATGGTGGAATAAAATGAGGGAGGCATAGTGTGCTGCTCTAGTTGGCTCTTCCAGCACATTCTAAGGCTGAGAACAAACCTTGAAAACAAACAAATGAAAGCAGAAATGTTATCTCTAATACCATACGTGTGCTTCTTCTGAAGCTCTAAACTGTAACTCCGTTATTGTATGATTCCCCCACTACTCACTCTCAGTACAGGGCTGGTTGCATTTCAAGACTGCTTTGTAAAATATATGGGATATCTTTCTATAACTTCCTTTAAAGAAATATTTGAGTACTCTCAATAGAAAATGCAACAGGCAGAGTTTCCTGGATTGTCTTTGGAATCCATTTTAGAGAGAAAATTTGCATGTATGTATTTCCATGTGTGACAAAGGGTTTCTTTAGCCACAAGGCAAAAAATACGGAGCAGCATCTCTACGTTGGAAATTCAATATTCTGATTTTTGGAAAGAGATGATAATCTTTGCATGAAACAAAACAGCAAATAAATCAATTTCTGCTGGCGCAACTACAGACACAAGCAGAAGGGGTCTGCTTGACTTACTGACAAATGAATTAGTGGAACAATCTGAAATGCAGATAATGTCTACCACACTTTAACTTCAGGGTAAGATGTTCCAGGCCCAAGAAGGAAGTTGTACAAAATCGGTCAATTTAATTACCTGTCAGAAAGAAATAAATTATTGCTCAATGTCTGGCATTCCATGCCCTAAAACTATAGGGGCTTCTGCATAGTAACTAGTTAAATGCAAAAAGTACATGTTTCAGGTGCTGAATTCTGTATAGTGTGTTTCACAGTTCTGTCTGTGATAATCCTCTGAGAGGATCAAACTTTAAAAGTGTGGAAAATGAAAGTTTATATCTGGTAATCATTTAAACCTGACTTATACTTCAAAAATTAATGAAAGCATCTACAATAATACTAGGGACAAAACTGCACTGTCAGCTATTGTCAACTTTTTTTATGACTGCAGTTCCTCATTCTTCACATCTATAAACTGTTCCATCTTTGTGCTTTCACACATGGAACCAGCTTCCATGTTTATTGGCATTGGAGGCAAGGTATTGCCTATACTGCAGTGGAGATCAAAATTTATAGGATATTTCAAAAGAAAAAGAAAAAGCTTCCAGCACAACATGAAACTTAAAGACAAAATGAGGAAATTCATGGAATGTTAAGGAATGAAATAAATGTACATTAGCTGTACGTACTCTGCCTGTTTTAATTTGAACTTGTACTTTTCTTCATTCTTCCTCTCACTTATAATCAGTAGCACCTACTGATTTTAGCATAACGTTTTCTGAAACACAGGTAAACATACCACAAAACTACTGTACAAACATTCTTTTTCTGTATCTACTGTTCTGTTTCTTGGCTTTTGTTTTTACTAATGCATTATAGAGAATTGCATTTGTAAACATATCAGAAGACTTTTCCTTTTTAATGCATTTTAAATAATTTTGCAAATTGGGTTTTGGGTTGTGATTTTTTTTTTCTTTTTTTCTTTTTTTTTTTTTTTTAAATTTTTAAACTCAGAGGTTACAGATGGTTTTGCTACTGTATTTATAAAACAAACAACCATTTTCCAAACATAAGTGGTGTAATTTGGGGGCTAGGACAAGTGGGAATTTGCAACTATTAAATTATTCTGCCGTAACTCATGTTTAATGATATTGAGAAAACAGAGATATATAAAAAACTGTTGGGTTATTGCAGCTTGCTGCTATTTCCAATCCAATCACTCTTTTCTTCCCCTTGATATTTGCAGCCGCCTTAATTAAATTTGGGGGTGTTATAACTGAGGAAAACAATTTTAAGTGAAGGGAAGGGATTTTTGAATCTTGACCTTTAACAGCTTAGCCTCCTAAAGTTGAATGTATTTTGTTGTGAGGCAGTATTGGCTTTGTTTGGAAGGAAATTTATTTCAATTTCAGCACTTAATGAGAGCTTGAAAAAATGATGTATTGGTAAGCGCAGCCATCCAAGTTGTTGAGTGATTGCTTTCATTACTGAAATACAGAACTGTAATTGTAGTGGAGCTGAGTTCTTTTGACTCTTCAATTGTGCCAGAAGGTGCCTACTCTGACTTTTGAGGAGACAAGTAGTTTTCCCTTTGATTATTCCAATTTATCTTTTCTCAGTCTGGCTAACCTGTGAGGCAGCAGAGTTATTTCTTAGGCACCTGCGAAGAAGCTGTAGCCATCTTTGCACAGACTGCACTTCATCTCAAAAGCCACTTTAGGATTTATATCTCAGATGTATGGCTGAGTTGTAAGTGGCGGTAGTAACCATATATGTGCCAGGAACACAAACTTAGACAAACAGAAGATTATATAAAATATCCTCCTACAGACTTGAGGATGACAGGTACAAAACAATGCTCCAGAAAATAGTAAAGTGTGAAGAAACCGTCCAAGAAGAAATGATGTAGGGAAATGGTTAATCACTTGTTCTGCTATAAGATTTCTGAATTTTCTGAAGAAAATGACTGCTATAAAGAATCTGATTAAATTAACCTGCAGTCTAGTACCACTTATGTAATGAGTCCAACAGCCCTCAAAGAAGTCTTACAGATAAAAGTATGGAAACCTTAGTATCTTAAATTGTATATAAATTATCCTTGGATTTTTATTCATGGTTTTTACATGTACGAACATGGACACATAATTTGAAAATTAATATATGCCCAAATTCACTAGTTATAGAAGTTACTCAACGAAACGAGAAGGCATTGTTATTTTTAAATAACTAGCTGTATGTGTGGCAAAGTCAACATGCTTGTTGTAAAAGGTGGTTTGCAGATTGCACTATGTAATTGGTCCTTAAATTGCATGGTATTTTCTCTATTTCTTGATTTGATGATTATCCAAATCTAGCATGAACTGAATTATCTATCCACACCTATTTGTCAGTTAAATTACTCCTTCTGAAAGTGACACATTTATAGCGCTGGCTCGTGCCCAAACAGGGACAAGAAAGTTCTGTGTAAGATTTCTGTTAGGTGTAACCCATAGATTTCACCAACACCTGATCAGTGCTTTTGTCTTCAGAAAACATGCAGTTATGATCAAGAGTAGTAAGGTACTTTGTGTGTTGGTGATGGATAAAGATAAATCTTTTGGGGTAAAGGGCAAAGATAAATCAAAATAGGATATGAGCTAGGGTTTAAACTTTGGACTTCAGAAATGGAAAATAAGTTATTCAGCATTCTGTTATTTCATACATGAAGATTGACTGTAACATAAGCAATATTTTTTGGAAGAAATTGCTTTATAAGCATGAGATATTTGTTCATTCTGGTTAGAGAAGAAAACATACAGATTCTTCCTTTAATATTGACTGCATTTTTGGCCAGTTAAGGGAATATGATCTCCATGCTCTTCTTACTGAATAAATATAGCTGCACAGATGTCTTTATTCTGCATGATGAAACAGGATTACCTGAAATGTGGTATCTCAAATGGATACCATTGGATGTATTTGTGAAATATCATTTGCCTCAACACTACACTACTGTCAGCAAGAGTCACTTCCCTGGTTTCTTTGCCATATTTCATAAATGCATTTATGAGGCTTTGAAGCCAGTTCAACAAGAAAGTTGCTAGATGCTTGTCACTTTTCTTCTATTAAATATTTAAATAGTCTTCCTGTAATCACAGAGTTCTAAAAAAAAAAAAAAAACAAAAACAAAAGAGTGAACATACCCAGTTCTTAAAAAAGTCACTCCTGCAAGAAGTGAGTAGCCTGTAGGGAACATTACCTTGAGCTTCTTCCCAGCCTGTTATGAGAGAGATGTTTATTAATCACAAATAAATAGCTTTGGATTACATATCCAAATAAGTCCTACAGCAGGTACCTCTTTCCTATATGATATACTATCTCTGGTTTCTATAAAGAAAAAGTTAGCATTAAACGTCTTCATTATAGGCATGGAATGTAATTCAGTTTTGTTCTTAAATCTCACCATTTTTTTCTTTACATCCAGGTATTTCATTACTGTATCACATCATGCGTATCTTCTAGACTTTTATAAGAAAGGATTAACACAGAGATGTGAAATTTGTAACAATGGAATTTTAGTAAAGTAGAATGGGTTTGCTTTAATAACTCATTGTTGTCTATAATTTTCCATAGTAGGCAGTCAAATTATGATAAATGTTAAAAATAAAATCAATTTCTTTCTTTAAGTTAGTTTATACTGCTCCTAAAACAAGGCCACATCTTTAAGGCTCTCAGAAAAAAAAAAAGTAAAAAAGAAAAAAAAAAAGTATGAATCTAAACACAGCTGTAACCATTCCTTTAAAAAAAAAAAAAAAAGAGGAAAAAATTAAGGATTTGTATTTTGGGACAAATTTTTCCTGAATCTTTAATTCAATGGACAATTACCAATAGATGTAGTCACTATTGCAAATATCTTTACTAATTTAGCTCATATTATAATGCGCACAGTTGTTTTGACTAGGGTACTCCTTAAAAATAGCTCGTCGCAAAATGCTGAGGTAAAGCAGAAGGGCCTTAGGAAATAGGAGGCAGTTGCCTCAGGAGTAAATTTGTAGTAGGAGTAAATTTCAGTAAGTTCAGTAACTTCAGAAAAATGCATTTTGTGGCAGTAACAGAGTTTAAATCAGTGTCATACATTATACCACTGCCAGAGAAATGCAAAATTAGCAAACGTAACTGTCAAGCAAATGATTTAAAATTCTCTTAATCTAAAACGTAAGAAAAGTGTTCTCTAAAAGATTTGGTGTATGGCAAGTTAAACAACTATAGATCTTTGCTTTGCTCAGTGTGATTCTTTCCCGCATCAATTTTCTGTATTCTTGCGTGAATATCTATCATTGAGGTAGTTAAAAGCCTCCATCATAAATATATTTTTTTAAAAGCTTCTATACTTAAAAGCTATAAAGTGAGGCCAACAATTGCAAATACAGAGACAAGATACAATCTTAAAAAATTTTAAGAACTTTTAGGCTAATGCTGTGATTTTAAGACAGAACAATTAGTTTTTAATCAAGTCTAGCAATACTGTTTTTCTTTTGTAATTAACTGTACACAGCTATGTAAGGCTGTGGAACATTGCAGTGAGAGTGGCATGAGCTACAGGCAGGATCTCTGCTGTAACTCGGAATATCTTGTCTGGAGCTGTCAAAAGCTCAAGCTAACTTTCATTTTATTTCCCCAGCGGAAATACTAAAGCAGAGCAGAATCCTTGTCCTACAGGTAAAGTGAACAGAAAAAGACTTGGAAAATCTACACAAGAACGTAGGGAAGGAATTTCCTAATGACAGGAATAAGCCAAAAAAAATATCTTTAGAGTTACTGCAGCCTGCAAACCGCGACAGAGGCTATTGCTCACTCATCTTGGAAGCTTTGTAGCACATGGCTCAGCTGGTCACATCTGTTACCTTCTGTACCCCCTCCTCTTTGCATCTTTGCACAGAGCATGGGTGCAAAGCTTGACTTCAGAGGGAGCGGAATTAACTTGTAGGAAATGGTGGGCTGACATGTTGATGAGTGTCTTGAAAATACAGCCATTTTGGTATTTCTTTGCCTTTGTTTTACACTTTGAGAAGGCAGGATTGGTCCCTGAATACCTAATTGTGCAATTTACTCAGCTGGATGTGAAGTCCTCACTGACATTTGTGAGAGATTGGAGAACACTGTGCAACACCTGAAGAATCAGTTAAATTCTGAATAAGTATATAACATTACTGTTTATAATGTAACGTGCATTTTATAATAAAAATTGGCTTCTGTGGTTTTCATCATAAAGACCCATTTTTTAGTTGCTTAACTGGGTGTTCAGGCAAAGCGCCAGCATCTATATTCAGATCTTAACTTTGTTTTAAGAATACAAAATATAAATATTTAAAGTATGTATGTTGTTATTGGTAACTCTCTTATGAATTTCCTATACAAATAAAGGAATTGTATATAAGGCATAAAAATATTTCATTGTGAGTTGCACAAAAATTGAGCAATGTGCAAAGAACATAAGCATCTGAATAATCTGATTACTGCAGTGTACTGTAAATCTTATATGGTGAAGTTGATTTCTTTTAAAAATCCAGTTAAATTCTTTAAGTAGTAATGTTTTACAGTCTGGAAGTGTTGGACTGCTTAACTTAAATGGAGAAAAAAACCCATGGAAGTTACACACAGTATTGTGTTGGAAAGCTGACTCTGCCAGTGCAGGAACATCAGAGTATTTCATTTTAACTTTTCTTGCTGGATGTACTTAACACCACTAAGGATAAAATTACTTTTTAATTTACAACTTATCTCTCTGCACTTTTTGTAGTGGTCAGAGTTCCCTGTTATAATTCTTCCCTACGGCTATATCTTAAAGTTTCACTTCAGCTGCCATTTTAAATTAGCTTTTAAAAGTGTGCAGAAAGGAAAACCTCTCTATTCCTCAGTGACTCTCAAAAAACACAAGTTCCAGCAGGATTATGCATTAGAGAGAACCTTGAACTGTTTTTCTTAAGGCCCTGGTGCTTACTCAGTCAGTGCACTGTTCAACTCTGTTTATATTTTGTTCACAGTCATTAAAATCCCAGACACATGTGCTCGTATGTATTTCCATGCATGGAGGGTTGTGAGGGCATAAAGAAGAGAAGAGTGAAAGAGAAAGACATACTGTGTGAATTGCTACTTGATGTCGGCGTGCATGAACTGCTGCTGCTCACCTGGCATCTGACTGTCCTATTACGTTTGCTGTTCTGGTTTTACTGTCATACAACAGTGTAGCCAGTGGAAAAGTAAAGTAGGCTTTGACGTGTGAAAAGCGAGTATCTCAACCATTGTTCCCCTGCTACCAAAATACCTCTGCTTTGCTTCCTTGGAGTATTGACTTTCCAGTCTAGTGATTGTGTTTCAGTGTCTGCATTAAATACTTAATTGCTATCGTTTTAACATACAGTAGATACAATGTAGGTGAAAACTACACATAGTTGGAGAAAAGGCAAGGCAAAGAGTGGTACAGTGGAACTGCAGGCAGGAAGAGAAATGGAGGAAAGAGAAGGAAGAGGGAAGTAGGAAAGAACAAAGAAATTCAGTGTAGCTTGAATAAAATGAATTCCAGTTACATCAAATTTATATTACTTTTATTGTATTTTTTTGTCAGCATTTATCTGACATCATTACAGTAGTTTCTGTTCTCTTTAAAGGGGACAGTTCTCTACAAATTTGCATTTTGTGTCAAATTTGACCAAATTTGGACTCTCTGCCTGTTTTGTTTCTGTCTGCACACTTTATACAATATTGAGAACCTACAGCAAAGGGATAGGGAAATGAGTAGATAATTTTTGTACTTTTGGTATCCAGAATGTGTGAAATAGATGTGTCTTTAAACCAGTGTTCTCTATACAGGGAATTCTTTCTTTCACCAAGCATCTGCAGTGCATTTGTTCCTCTGTGTTACTCTCTGTGTCCTTTGGTTGTGGTTTGGTTTGGGTTTTTTTGGCTCTCCAGAAGCATTATTGCCTTCTCACAGTGAGATAGTAATCCTCTTATCCCCAAGAGGATCAGTAGGCTGGAATAGATTGGATGTGAGTTAATGCTGCCCTAGTTAGCATAAAGCTGGAATTTTCTTGTAAGACTTGCGTTATGGCTGTTTTTCTGTGTCTAGCCATGAGTCCTTCTGGTTTCTTTGGCTTAGTCTCCCCTTGATAGTGATTTGTTGCTTGCTTTGGTGATGCCTCTGTAGAAAGAGAGAATGCTTCAAAGGACACAATCCTGTGCAACCAGCTCTGGGTGACCCTGCTGTGGCAGGGGGGTTGGACTGGATGATCTCCAGAGGTCCCTTCCAACCCTGACCATTCTGTGATTTGTCTTTGAATCTTTTTCAGTCCTTAGAAGCAGAAAATCCTCTTACCGTGACTGTTCCAAGTGTAACGGCAGTAAGGCTGATGGGGCCTTTAGATAGCAGTTTTGTGCCGTATAATAGCCCATAGTATATAAAAAATGGAAAACTAAAGTTCAGTCTGTTTGTGCAAAAAAGACTTAATTTAGTTTTATTATCTGACCCTTTTTAATTCACAAACTCTCTTGAACTGAACTGGCAACTACCAAGTTATTGCAGGTTAAGTATTTCAATGGAGTATTTTCTAATTCACTTAATTTTGATGTGATCTCCAAACTAAATTCACGTTAATTAATCCTCTCTTCCTATCACCGTGTAGATAGACAAGAAAAAATACAATTAGAAAAGGAAAGAGCATATAACTAAGTCTATTCCAGTATTCTTCATTTCAAATAACTCTGCTCTTGCCCATTGTGAAGGTGAATTCTTCTTTCCGCAATAAACAGTGCAGTCCAACACCAGGCCTGTTTCCCATTCATCAAACATCACCTTAATGACAGCTGAGGTAATTTCATATTGAATTGCTTACTTAGGTGTTTTTCTCTGTGGGAGACAGTGTCTGATGTAGCAGGTCAGGACTCGTTTTCAGTGGTATGTCACTGATATGATGCAATGAGTCTCAGTCCCAACCAGTGTTGAGGAATAGCTCCCACTACTTGAGGTTGACGGTGTCTATGCATGAAACAAGGGACAGTGTAGAACTTGCCCTCCCAAGAAAACAGTTTACTTATTAAACATAATCTGACAAAAAATGTAGATGGATTATTTTTATTTTAGGTTTGTATGCTTATCACAGTTTCTTAAACATTTTGTGAGCATGGAATTTGGGAGACAGCAGAAAGGCATACAATTTGCATGAAACTAAAATGGGACCTATCTGAGAAAATAATTAGGCTTGGAGGAGAGGTTTTCCTTTGCAGGATGTTTCTGGAAAGGAAAGAAAAATAGAACTAATGGTTAAGTAGAGCCTCATATTACAGGCTCTTGTCTGTGATTGTCTAGAAATTGAATTAACCTCTCTTGTGCATATCGTTCAAAATGTAACTTAGGAAAGGCTGCACAGAGGTTAGGACTCTGAAGGTCTAATAAGTAGAAATAGTAGCAGAGGTCCTCACACCGGGAGAAGGGAGGACTTGTGACAAGAGAGGAAAGGAGGGGAAGAGGGGGAAGACAAATGTTAATTTTGGCAGGCGAGCTGACAGAATAGATTTGTCTCCAAGCCCAATAGTTGTAAAAGTAGGCCAAAGGGGTCTACTGAGTAAACAAATGGAAGTTTGTTAGTTCCTTTCAGAAATGATACTTTCTGTCTGCACTTTGTGGGCACAACAGAAGACAGAAAAGGAACTTGTTAGTCTTTTAATTACAGAAGACAATTACATATGGTTTTAATGCCACTATCAACATTTTTTTGCCTTCAGGAATAAAAGATCTATTGTTCATAAACACAGAGGGTTTGCCCACAGTTCTGGGTGTTATTAAGGGGAATTCTCTTATGTGTAGATCTGTTAGGTTTCTTAACTCTGCATTCTGAAATAAGCATGAAATTTCAAGTTTTGCAATCTAATATTTTCAGAAGAAAGTTTTGTAACGTATTTTTTTATTTTTGCTAATTACATATAGTTTACTAATAAGAAAAGAGAGCAATAAATGTGAGGCAGTTCTTTCTAAAGACTACTCACTGATTGTTGTTGTGTGGTATCTGTCCTAATGTAGAGTTGCATGCTTTATTTAAATAGGTAGGGGGTGTTCTGTACCCCCTTGTGGTTACTTTGTTGGGGGGGGGGGGGGGGGGGGGGTGGTGGCAGGGGAAAGTCATCTGATAGGGAGGGGAAAAAAAAGTTTAACTCTGAAGTATTCCTGGAATGTAACTGCAAAAGTGCTCTCATAAAAATGTACAAACTAAAGGGAAAATATCAATTTTTTTTTTGGGTGGCAGATTTTAAGTCTTTAAAATTGTTTTTGAAAATACCGTCATCTTTTAATTGGAATTGAATATCCATAAGTTTCTGTGGTTATATTTATTTTTTAAAAAAAATCCTTACTACAGTAGGAAACTAAAAATGTATTGGGGGAAGGGAATGAAAGATCACTTTTGAAGCTTGCTGTCAAGAATTACTCATTTTGTCTTTATTCTCACCACAGCAAGATTTGAATTTTGGGGTGGCAGAGGGGAAAAAAGGGAAAGGAGGGCAAAGAGGGAACATGGAAAAGCACAGATTAGGATTACAGGATGAGAGGAAGGGCAGGAAGAGTGACAAAATTCATGGTGAGTTTGTAGGGCTGGAGCTCAGAAAGACTTGGCAAAATATGTTTTCAGGACATACTGAAAATTTGAGAATGAAAGGAGGGCTCTTCCCTATTAATTTTCTTTTAGTGACTCACCAATCTACCATCCCTCGCAAAAATACATAGCAGCCCCTGTAAAAAAAGAATTACCCGCTTCTAAGACTTGCTGGGCTGCTAGAGATATGGGTAAGTCAGGGAGTAGCCTATGAGAATAGGACTAGCTGATACCAGGGAATCAAACAGAAAAAAGGCGGGAGCTGGTACCTTCATGGAAGCAATGAGGACTGAGAACATGGATTAGCTCTTCAGGCAGCCTGCACTGGAAAATGCTTGATTCACCCAACATTAACAAAATAGGCTGTGCTTTTACCTAGTAATAAGTCACCCCAGATAAGTGTCTGTTCTGCCTGTACCTAAACCCAGCCCTTTTGCTGGGGCATACCTTTTTGGTAGTGGAACATGTATTATATATCTATATAAAAATCCAGGGCTAGAAAACCAGTTTATGTTCCTGATCTGAGGCAGGAGTAAACCTATTTTAAGTTTAGCAATATGGAACCTGTATGATGGGATTATATTAGGTTGACTGGGCACGGCAGACAAAAATCAAGCATCCTGTGTAGAGAATCAGTGAGTATTAGGAAGAAGGGGGTAGCAAGTTAAATTGAAATGCTTAGGCTGTGGTCAAAGCAAGCCAGACCACAAGATGTGCAGAAAGCATTAATTCTACCAAAACAGGGCAGGGAATAGCTTTAAGTTGTAGGTGTGTACAATTTTCTTAGCACTCAGAAATGTCTCACTACCTTTTAAACAGTTTATTCCAGCAAGTTATTTCTTTGTGAATGCCATTAAACACTTCAAAGCACCATGTACTGATTTCAGTAGCAATTTAGATTTTTGCAGCAGAGTGTAATGTCTTCTTGTGTGCAATGAGCCTGAACCAATCTTTTATGTTCTTTTTTTCCTTTGTATTTCTAAATGTGTGTGGGCTGCAGATGGTTCTGTGAAGGAAAAGAACTCCAGAATACGCCTGACATTCAGATCCGTTCTGGAAGTGGAGGACTTCATTCACTAATTATAGCAGAAGCCTTTGAAGACGATACTGGACGCTATACTTGTCTGGCTTCAAATTCCATTGGTTCAGATAGTACGTCAGCTGAAATATTCATTGAAGGTAAGGGGTGAAATAATAAGATACTAGACACATACGGGAAAAGATGACTAAGTTGAAGTTTACTCTTGGTTCTGTATGTTAAGATTACATTTGCTTTGGTGGTATTTTTACGGTGTTCCCCTGCTTCCCTTTAATGCAACACATTTTGAATATCACATCATATTAATTCAAGTATTTCAAGGAGTGTTCCAAGAATCAGTGGATAGATTGCTATTTAGGGTACAAGTAAGATAAAGAAGGGAAAAGGAGGAACAAGCAGAGCTTTTGGCATATGGTTAGTTTTTTAGCAGTACCCTCTGTAAATCAAAGATTTGACTGGTGATACCAATAATGATTTTCACTGTAGCAGTAAACTCCATCTCAGTTCTGAACTTCCTCCCAGTGGCTGCCCCACATGAGTCTTGTTCAGTCACAGGTAAATGTATTATAATTCTTAACATTTGGTACGCTAACTTTAAGTCAGGTTAAAAGTCAGTCATATTGGTTTTGTCCAGAATCATACTGCCAGGAATTACCAAAATACTTCTTGATTTAAAAGTTAATTATAATTCAAGTATTATTTTCTCTGAGGAAAGTTAATGACTTGACTGTAAGTAAAATTATTAAATTACTTTTTTAGTGTAGGAGTGTATTTTAGGCATGATTATATTAATAGAATATTGATTTTTATTTTAATTCATGCATCTTTCAAACATTTTTGTAATATGTATTTTTACCAGTTTTGTAGCTCATGAAAATTAATGTAAATGGTTAATTGAAAGCATAAAACAAATCAATATAAGAAATACTCATAGCAAATCTGAATAATACCATACCAAAACTATTAAATAGCTTTTGTTTAACAAAGCAATAAACTTTTCACTATAAATCAGCTAAATCATGATAGATGCACATTTATAGGGCTTCTTTCATTATGTTTTTTATTCTCAGAACTTTGTTATCCCACATTAGGGTACAATAGCAAAATCCCCAAGACTAGTAAGACTTTTCTTTACAGAAGTAACCATGATTTCAGAAATACTCAGGTATAGTACAAATATATAATACTGTGTGAAGTTACAACAACAGAAGCAACACTAAAAATGAAACAGGTAGGTATAGATACAGCGAATAAAACAATTCCTTTTTTGAGATCTGGCAGTCTTACTATGAGGAAGTGCTATCTTGAAGTTTTACAACATGTAACTTTGAAAGAGAGAGAACTGTACGAGTCATTAGGTTCCTCCCCTATGATCTTTAAGGAAACGAGAATGTCATGTAAGCATTGCTTTGTACATTAATAATCTTGACGACACCGATGCCTCATACTTTCTTCTGTGCAGCAGGCCCAGCCACATAAGATCTGGTTATCCTTTGCTCAAGAGAAATACTTTCATGTAGACCCACTTTGCTCACTTGACATTGCTGCTCTCTTCTTACCTTTTCTGTGCTACTTGTTGCTTTGATTTTTGTTGTCTAAACTTTCTAAATGAATAGGGTACTTGAGTGCCTCAGTTGAAATTTTGTTTTGTTGGAATCAGTCTACGCTATACTGTGCATGTTGATTATGAACTGCTTATGATTTCTATTACAAATATAGCTATGCACATGTATGCACAAATCATTTGAGGAATAGTATATACTGGAATAAATGTCGTGTGAAGTACCAGTTGTTAGGAAAAATTAAGACAAAGGGAATAAATGCTTTCACATTATTTTCTTAAAGTGAGTTCAGGGTATTGCCAAACACATACATGTTATCAAGACTTCCACTGGCAAGAAATACTAGTGCATAAATGTTACGTATAGGTTAATATAAATAGTCTGAACTGTGGAGATTGTGGGTAGCAAGTTTAGTCTGAAAATGCCTTGCTATACTGTGTTGCTCTTACTTAAGGTTGAAGATTTGTTATCTGTGTATAAGCCATATGTTTGCTTAATCTTTTAACATTCAAGTAAATAAAATTATACATTTCCAGTAAAGTAGTAGTAGTAGTCAGCTTCTTTTTTTCTTTTTTGGCCATATTTGCTTCAATATGATGGAAGACAGCTAAGAGCCTAGGGGAAAACAGTTTGCAATTAAATCAGCATGGTTACGATTTCTGTAACTGTCTAAAGTACATAGTTACAATCTTTTATCGGATAAGAAAAACTGCAGTAGTTTATTACAGACAGTTCTCAGCTCTTGAAGTGAAATGCAAAAGTAGCACAGTTTTTTCTTTGGAATATAAACATTAAATAAATCGGTAAAAGGATATGAGGTTATTGAAAATACTTTCTTTTCCAGGTGCCAGTTCCACAGATTCAGAGAGTGAAAGTTTAATTTTCAAATCAAAATCTGGAGCTATGCCACAGTAAGTGCAAAGTAGGACCAATGCTGTGCTAATGTTCTTAATAAGGGACACTGGAAAATCTTTGGTATTTTCAGATCTGATTAAGCATCTGGGGTATGTTTGTGTATGTCTTGTCTTTTCTCCTTCTCTCAGGTGATATAAATGCGTAATGTTATAACTGTAGATTGTATTAATGTGCTTGTTCTGTCAGAGAAGTCTGGCCCTACCCTCACAATTCTTTTGTTGATATCAACTTTTCATATTCATTAACTTTAAGTTACTCAGTTCTTCGTTTGTAATTACCCAGCCCTGCGCCTCCAAAAAAGAACACGCAGAGGCCTACAATTAAAGAAACAAAGTACATTTTAGTTTGTATCTTGAATCAGTACATTTCTTGGGTGTGAAAGTTTAAATTAGCCAAAGATTGTGTTCTACTCAAGCTTCCTCCAATGTTGATCTTTTCAGCTGATAATGACATATTTAAAGATGTAGAAAATACAAGGTGGCTTATTGGTTACAAACTAACATATTCTGATTTCAGATCTTATAAAGTGCTTGCTGGTTTGTTTGTTTGTTTGTTTTCAGGGCCCAAAAGAAAACCACCTCTGTTTCCTTGACAATAGGATCTTCTACACCAAAGTCTGGAGTCACCACAGCTGTAATTCAACCTATCTCTGTGCCCAGTCAGCAGGTATTTTTAGAAACCAATTTTTAAATTAGGAAGAGCATTTTAAATTCAATTTCAAAATTTGCAAGTCCTGAAAAACTCCGTCATATTGAGGAATTATATTATTGAACTATAAATTTATCTTATTATATTAAGAATGATGATTTGAAAAAATTAAGTATGTATCTAGTGAATGGGGCATAAAAGTAAACATACATATGGATTTTTACACAGTGTGTATCAAAATGGCGTGTGAGCAGCTGACAGATCTGGTGATGATGAAAATTGCAGAGTAATAGTGGTCCAATTCCAAAAGAATGTAGTACAAATGAATGCCTACGGTCTTTTTTAGCAAAAGTTTTAAATTTTGTTATTAAATTAAATATTGCTGTAATTTCTCTGAGCCTTTTAGAGAAAATTAAGTTTTACTGTCTAGAAGTTAAATGTAGGAAATTAATGTTCATTAGTTTATTCTAAGTTTTAATGCCACTACGGATGACATAAAGTTTGCATATAAATCATAAAAGACAAATAAAATAAAAATCTCTGTTAGACAGTACATGGTAAATTCTTTCCCCTTCTTTTGACTAACGTTGATAAGCTTTTAGGTGCCTGGATTTATTTATTACTACATCAGTCAAGGGATGTAATAATAGGAGAGGTAAAAATCCTTCAGTGCAAAGGACTTACCTGAATTATATTAACAGAAGTCAAACTCTCAAAATACTTCAAGGCAAAGACAGTTGGATACAAAATTCTCGTGGGAAGTATAGAAGCCTTTAAAGCTTGCATTTTGATTTCAGAAATATAACAGACGTGAAATAGTGATGTCACTCAAGAAGCATGCTAGAACAAGAACACCATAAGACTGCATTTCAGAGTTTGCTTTATTGTATAGATACATGCAGGCCATGTTATTGAAACCAATATTCTTTCAATTTTATAGCATTGTTGCATTACTTTGCAGGTTCAAAGCCCTACTTCATACCTGCACTGTGTGGATGGACCTAAGCCTAACTTTTCTGCACCCATTTTTACAAAGGTATGTTTTATCCATCATGATTTTTGTATCATATTCCCATAGTCCAGGGCAAATATCAAAATGATATATCCTAATGCAGGATGTTTGATTGTGTTAAAACTTTTGCAGTTTTCATTATCCTTTTCAGTATTAATGACTTCGTAAGAAAATACTTTTCCACTGCAACAATGAAGTTCTTATGCCTTCTACCCTATTAAAATCACTAGTAGAATTACATGAATATTTTCTATGTGTTTATCTTATGCCCATGACTGTCTTCCATTGAGAAATCTTTGTAAAATAAAACAAGGCAGGCACCAATTACACATCACAGTCATGATAAAGCCTCATTCATAATAATTTATCTACTGACAAGAACAAATAACACAGGCTTTTTTACTTTGTTTTAGAAAATAATCCATGCGGTGTGTTAGTTAAAAAAGCAGTTCAAATATTCTTCATCGGGATGCCTAGTAAAATGTAAGGCATGGACTTGCTAGAAGGCAGACTTATTCACTAATTCTTAAGTAATTATTTAAGTCAATATTTATCTTCACATTCATCCCAAATGAAACTCTAGGACTGGGACTTAGGTAACAGCAAAAAGAAGGACAGCGTTTTTCCCTAATCTCTAAAATACAACTTTAATCAAAAATATGATTTTCGTTTTGCCTTCAAACCATCATTTCCATAACAGTTACTGTTATTTAGTCACTATTTGTTGAAGTTAAAATGAAGAAAAGAAGGTATTTCTGGTTATTACTTCAGAAAAGCAATTGACTAAAAGCTAATATGGAACAGCAAGTAGTTTTGCCAAGAGATAAGAGCAAGCACTGTTCTCCACAGCTGTCTATCCTGGCTCTATCATATCCATTTCTCATGTCAGGAAAGGTCTGAATCTATCCCTCATAATTCTGCACTGATACTGCAGTATCACAGGAGAGTGAACAGTGGAGGTGCAAGAGGCTAGAGGATGCAGTTACTGCAAGGTAGGGAGGCAGGCAACTTCCTAGTAGAAGTGGGAAATAGAAGAAATCCAGCCCTCATTCAGAAACTACCAAAGCAATCAAAACTCCACTGTTCCTTCCCAATCCTCGCATCTCTTGTCCCTGAAATCCAATATTAACTGGCTTAAGCCATTTGGGACATACCAAACCAGAACAACTTTAATTACAGAAGAAATGAACCAGATAAAAACAATAAAAAATGTACTTCTCCAGTAAATTTTTTTCTGTACAAACTTCAGGGAACAACCCAATGATTTTTAGGTTTCCATGTAACAAAATTCTTATGTATTTGATTAACTAGACATCTATGAATAGTAACTAGGGATAACTCTGATCTTAGACCTAACTTGAAGTGCTTTGCTGCATCAAGGTCCAAAACTTTATTAGTAAACTGGAAAGGGAATGAGACAGACAGTACAGTTAAAAAGACTCTTTGACTCTTGGCACAGGCTGCCCAGAGAGGCTGCGGAGTCTCCCACACTGGAGACAATTCAAAACCCGCCTGGACACCGTCCTGTGCAACTGCTGTAGGTGTCCCTGCTGTGGCAGGGGGGTTGGACTAGATGATCTCCAGAGGTCCCTTCCAACGATGACCATTCTGTGATTTGTAATCTTAAGATGAATAACAAAGGCAAAAATAGTGGCTGTCTCCTGTCAATTCTGTTATTTAAAGTACTGTGTTTCTTCTCTCTCACTGTGTTCTTCATCAAAGGTTTAGATTCTTCCTGATTTTATTCAGATGTATACAAGAATTTATTACAGCCATAATACTGTCTCAGAAGCTATCCATATGCAAGCTAATATATCCTAATGATGTTTGTGTCATCTAATTTTGGCTGGTTGATTATAAATGGCTCGGAGGAAAAGCAACTCCACATTCTAGAGGTTGACCTGAAAGCAGCGCAGTTACTCTCTCAGGACCAAGTCAACTTAGTTGCAGAATTTTCATTTCACTTTGTGAAAGAAGAGTGAAAAATGAAAGGTCAGACTGTAACTATGTGCCTGTGATGGTCTGAGGAATTAAATACTTCTACACCTTTTCCATCTTCAGTCATATTAAGAAAGTATTTGAAAATAATGTGTTCGGTCATTTTTAACTATATAGCTGATATATTAAATTTAATCAGAGTGAAAATACAGTTCACAGAAAATGTCTATTGCAAAAAAGTAATGACACAATAAAATAAAGTTGAAAATACAAAGGGAAGAAAAGACTATTTTTAAGAATGTAAAATGCTCCCAGTTAATTTGAATTGTGATTGTTATATTTCAGGAGTTACAAAACTCCACAGCATCTGAGGGACAAGTCGTGGTATTGGAATGCAGGGTCAGAGGACCCCCTCCCATTCATGTTAAGTGGTTTCGACAGGGCGTTGAAATTCAAGATTCTCCAGACTTCAGAATTCTCCAAAAAAGTAAGGCAATAATCTGAATTGGCTACTTTTGATACGGGGTGGGCAAAGATTGTGAAATTAGTCTGTCAGGACTGAGTTTTGGATAGAGTCCTCTCTTCCTCACATTTCAGTGATTATAATGGCTAGAAGTAATAATTGAACTACTGCTACCAACAGACAATTTGTCTTCCTTATTTTATAATGTGTCTGCACAGATTCTGTAGTTGTCTACAGTATTTCAGTATAATATCTTCATTCAGTGTACTGTTGTTTATTAATGTAATCTCTAATACCATTTTTCTAATACCATTTTTCTTGTTTGTGTCCCTCCTTATGATGTCATATGCAGAGCCACGATCTGCAACTGAACCTGGTAAGAATCATATGAAAAAAATAATCTCTTGATTCACTAGCTCTTTGAGTTTGTACTGAAGCCGTAAATAGAAAAGTGTTTCTGCTGAGCATTGGTAATACGAAACCCCCTTAAAGACAATGTTTCTTTATCACACCTTCCATACTCTACACTGTCCTTTACATCAATTCCTGTATTAGTTAAACAGTAAATTCCATTTAGAACAGCAAGGAGTCTCACAGCTTAAACTTTGAAGCAAACTTCATTCTCAGAAAATGAGCAATTCGCATGCTACTGAGGAAAAGGAACAAATCCTACAAAATTCCGTTACCCAAATTGTACACATAAGAGTTTCATAACAGCCAACCACTGAATGCTAGTTTTGCCAGTCTAGCTTGGCAGATGTGAAGTGTTTTAAATGTAAGTAAAAGGTGATCTTCAAAAACAAGGCCACATTGATTTTTTTTCTAGCCTATTCACAAGATAGAAGTCCTAGATTTCAGCAAGTGAAATGTTCTTCCAACTACGGGTTTTCTCTGGCTGCTTCATTTTCCCATTATGCATCATTATATGCTGTGGTATTTTCTTGAATAGTAAGTGGATGCCAAAAGACCAAGAATGTTTATTCTTTTCTTTAATATTTCTAAGTCAAACGTGTAGAAGAGAAGACAGGGGTAGTCTCAGCCTTTCTTTAACAGGGTGGCTGGTTGTGCTTGAATATGCTTGAATTTGGAAAGAGTTTTAATTGTGAAGCAGAAAAATAAAACAGAAGAGTTTTCTAAGACCTGGGTATTCCCAAAGAGTGTCTCTGAACTGAAGGACCTTAGCAATGGGGGGATTTTTCTAAACTTTGAGGGGTCATATTGGCAGTCTTTCACTGCAGGGAGAACAGCTGAGCGATGTTTATGAAGTAGCAGTGTGGCTATGAGGATATGGACTAGGAAAAAGCAGTGAAGAGTTAATTGTAGGAGAAATGAAGCTTTCTCTTAGCTTTCGTGGAAAGGAGAAGGAAGAGGTGAAGAGAGAAAAAGCTTCTGCTTTTCTTTGTCAGTTACTAATTTTCTTACTGCCACACAAAATTGTTATATACCTATTTTACTTCATGACCATCAGACATATACACACACACACGTGTGTGTGTGTGTGTGCACATGCACGCACACAAGCATGCTTTATTCTGACAGTTAATAATATTAACTGTGGTGTGCAGCATTGTCACCTCTAGTAACAGCTGATGCCCAGAACACATGTGACTGAATGATTTGATTTATGGAGGCTTGAAATGTGAGCTGTGTGAAGGAAAGAGTGGTAAAAAACCAAATTAACCTCTAATGAGGAATTAAAACGCGTCTGAGTTCTAACGATGGGCTATTGGTAGTTTATAATTGTAACCCAAACTTTAAGATTTAGAAGTTGTAAGTTACAGTACAAATCAGTTTGAGGAGAGTTTCAGTATCATGTCAAGCCTTTGGGTATGAAAAGAAATTAAGGGGAATAGATTTGTGTTGAAATATGAAACGTATATGTTCTGTATCTTTCTTGGAACATTGTCCTGTAATGTATATTACAAAATAAGTCTCCAACTTAGCTGTTTTCTTGATATCTTAAAAAAAAAAAATCAGATCAATGGGTTGACTTTTTTCCCCTTCCCAGAGAAACTTAATTCCCATCCAAGTAGTAACATCTTTTATAAATTTAATCTACCAACACTATGAGAATAGTACCTAGTATATCTAGCTCGCTGTTACTAGGAGCTTCTTCTCTACAAAATCAGTTCAACTGCATTCACTCTCTCCTTTAACATGATAGAAAGTATGTGAAAGGACTGAAACTTTATGCAAAAATTTCTATGAAGTCTAAATTTACTAGCATATCTAAGGATTTTTCTTTTTAATACCTAATTTTAAAATGTTCTGGCAGAACATTTTCAATCATGTTTGGTTATTTTGGTAATCTTTTTTTACCCCTTCACCCTCTTTAGACAACATAATTTGTATAAAGCTAGATGAACAAAATATTTTAGAGTAGGAATCAAGTGTTATCTAGTAGAAAGGAGAAGCGCTTGTTTGCTTGAGACAAAAGGTTCAAATTCCATTGTGTGAATAGTTTGAGTACAAAGGAAATCATATATTATGCCTTTTGCTAGAAGATATTTTTTTTTCATGGACAACCAAGTATTTTTCAGTATTGTTAGTTGCAAGGTTCATATAGCCTATCTGACAGATATTGCTGTGGAATAAGTAAGAATATTCGTGACAGTTCACAAAACTAAAAATTTCCTTTCGTAACTACTACCTGAAATGGAAAATCAAATGTGGAATTCTGAGTCCAAAAAGGTCATCACTTTGCCAGCCCTCTCACATACTTGCACCATCATGTTGATGGGGCTGAATGATTTTCTTCCCATGTCTGGTTAGCTTGCAGACCCTGGAAGAAGATACCTGAAGCCTTCTAAAGAGTACTAGGGAATGGATCCTTACATGAAACCTGCATTTCTTGAGTTTTCAGAGGTACAGAAAAGTTATTAAATATCAAGGTATCTCATACCACTCTCAAGGCAGGTGGCAAGGCAAGAGTAGGGAGGCATCTCAAAATATTATTTTGGTATCTGTATCGTTGCAGTTTGATACACATAACAGTAGTCAATGCCTGACAGCGGTCTGTCTGTTTTTTTTTTTCTCGTGCTTGTAATTCGGTTTTAATATATATTTATAAGCCCCTTCCTGCTACCCAAACCCTATGAAAGAGTTTGTTTGGTATTTTGTTCTCCCTGGATTCATTGAGCTAAGTACGATCCCAGTAAGATTTGTGCATGTATCAGTTCTTACTAAGCCCTATTAAATAATGTGCAGTGTCTTACCCTCCACTAAAATTAATGACAGTGCACTTACTGGCTCATTTGTGTAGGAATTGACTCCGTGCATGTGAAGGGAATGTAAATAAAGCTTGGGCAAAACATAAATATTTCCTTTTGGCATAAATGATGAGCAGTGTTTTGTGTATTAGTAGTAATACCGGTAATAAGTAACACTGTTTTTTAGGATGTCATGAAGGATCTTAAAATTTCTATAACAGCAAGCTGGGTGGGTACCGGAAACACAATAGGTACAGCACTGGTTTGTGATGCAATTCATACTCTAAGAAGCCAGACAGAACAATACTGCAGAGGAAATTGTTCCTAAGCAAATGCACAGCTTGAATTCAGCGCAGATGGTGAATATGTGTGCAAGATCGATAGGGAAACAAACATAGAAGCATAGAATCATTTTGGTTGGAAAAGACCCTTAAAATCATCAAGTCCAACCGTTAACCTAGCACTACCAAGTCCACCACTAAACCATGTCCCTAAGCACTGCATCTGCATGTCTTTTGAATACCTCCAGGGATGGTGACTCAACCACTTCCCTGGGCAGCCTGTTCCAATGCTTGACAACCCTTTCGGTCAAGAAATTTTTCCCAATATCCAATCTAAATCTCTCCTGGTGCAACTTGAGTCCTATCACTCAGTTACTTGGAAGAAGAGATCAACCCCCGCCTCTCTACAACCTCCTTTCAGGTAGTTGTAGAGAGCAACAAGGCCTCCCCTGAGCCTCCTTTTCTCCAGGCTATACAACCCCAGTTCCCTCAGCCGCTCCTCATCAGACTTGTGCTCTAGGTCCCTCACCAGCTTCATTGCCCTTCTCTGGACACGCTTCAGAATCTCAATGTCTTTCTTGTAGTGAGGGACCCAAAACTAAACACAGTATTTGAGGTACAGCCTCACTGGTTCTGAGTACAGGGGGACCATCGCTTCACTAGTCCTGCTGGCCACTGTTTCTGATACAAGCCAGGATGCTGTTGGCTGTGTTGGCCACCTGGGCACACTGCTGGCTCATATTCAGCCAGCTGTCAACCAACACCCCCAGGTCCTTTTCTGCTGGGCAGCTTTCCAGCCACTGGAAAACAGTCTGTAGCATTGCATGGGTTGTTGTGACCCAAGTGCAGGACCCGGCACTTGGCCTTGTTGAACCTCATACCATTGGCCTCGGCCCATGAATCCAGCCTGTGCAGATCCCTCTGTAGAGCCTTCCTGCCCTTGAGCAGATCAACACTCCTTCCCAACTTGGTGTCATCTGCAAACTTACTGAGGGTTCGCTCGATCCCCTTGTCCAGATCATTGATGAAGATATTAACCAGAACTGGCCCCAATTCTGAGCCCTGCCCATGCTGGGTAAGTATTCAGAACTTTTAAAGATGGACATGATTTCCAAAAATTTTTCCAAGTGTACAACTTCCATGGAATTTTACATAATTTGTAACAGGTTGTAGTGTGGCTTTAATTGCTGGTTATCATCCAACGGTCAATAAACACTTTATAGTGCTCAAAAACATTGGTTATCCTTTGCTAGGTCAGTACTAATGATTTAAAAGAAAAATGTTCCATGAACTGATACAGGTAAGAAATTAAGAAGAGAGGGGGGAGGAGTGGCGGCTACTTTTTTTGGGTACATTCTATCTACCCTAATGTGTTTTGCACTCCTTTTTCTGTCTAGACAGAAATAAGTTTGCATCACAAATCTCTCCAGACTGCTTTGTGAATTAATAGCTAGTCGGATTACTTAAAGCCAACATCACAGTTTGTCAAATTACCTGCTCTGTACTTCTTTCTTGGACGTTTTGACTTTATACTGATTGAATCCTTCAAAGAACAGACTGCCTGAGAATGAAAAATCCCATGGAGTCATTTGCCAGCTGTTGATATTTTGACCATTACTCAGCTGTCTGGAGGCAGCCACAAACTGTATTGAATTACATTAAAACAATTGTCTAATGGCATGTAAGAAGAAAACTATATGAAGTAATTTTTCTTAAATTGCCAGGGAATTGCCACATACACATGGTGGTTTTTTTCCTAAGCACAATACTGTATATGTTCACCAAAAACATCGCAAAAGATAGTCGTCACTTATCTTGGATTGTGCTTTCTTTTTCCCTGTTTGGCTGCTGTGTTCGAGTTTCAACCCTAGTAAGTAATTCCCTTAGAAATCCCCTCCTATTTCTGGATAATGTTTGAAACTGAAAATATATGGCAAATGTTACAGAAATCCTTACTGCCTCCCCACACCAAGAAAACTAGCTTTCTTGATAGCTGATGAAATTTGAAACACGGAAACTTCAGTAGGTCAGCATGCATGTTGGATCCTTGCATTTTTTAGTGAAAACAAGGGCTTGAAGATGGCAATCTCCAATGAGCTAGAGCTGAAGATGCCAAATGAAGAGAAAAACTGAAAATAAGCTAAAACTGTCCTTCATTAAAGGTGGTCTGATCACTAATTGCTTGTCAATTACATTTTCAATTTTACTCTGCACTCTCAAGGTACCTACAGAGTTCTGGTCCTGTCAGTGACCCCCTGCTATGACTGTCCTTGCTTGTTGATGCTTCCAAATTCAAAGTAAACCTCTGATCTTTTTTGTACTATGTGGTTTTTAAAAAAAAAAATTGCTGCTGTTCCTCTTCAATTGTAAATATTTAAAGTTCATTGGGGTACACTAATCATCGCAGTTACGTTGCTGAATATGTTGATTTCAGCTTCGATATATATACCTGACAACTTCAGACTAGGTGCTTAGGCATCTACAGCATCATAACTCCCTTAGGGTAAGCTTTAGCATAATCTTTTCCTTGACCCTGATGAATGGCTTAATTTCTCCTCAAACCTGAACACTGCTTTAGGGACTAAAGTCCATGCTGCCATAGCAGTATTCCCATTTATCGTAGCTGAACTGCCTAGATTTCAGCTCTCTTGGGTATTGATTACATATGCTGTAATCTAGGTTCTGTACCCTAAAACTGCATTATATTGCGCACAATCACATTTGCTGTTGTTCAGTTTTCTTCTCAGTATTTTATAAGTGCTGTTTGAGAAACCTTCAAACATAACCAGTTCTGTGTATCTGCTAAAAGCTTGTCTCTTCATTTCTTGAGTGGCATAAAGCCTATCAAATAAGCCAGAACTCTGCTGCCTGACTAGGTAAAGGTATATACAATAGTGATATCGGAAACAGGTAAAATAAATACTTTTTCGTTGTGTTATTGCAAGTTAAGGTGTCTCCAGGTCTGCAATACTAACATCTATTATCCTACTCTGCATATTCAGTTCTATATTTTCACACTTCCCCATTCCCTTTATATAAAAGATGCACAGATACCTAAATGAGAAGTTGTTACCTGATGGGCATATTTCTTTGCCATTAAACTGGAGTTAAATATCTGATGGCTAGGGAAAGAACAGGGAGAATAAGAGACAAGTTGTCTACAAGATGGCAGGATTGTGTTTGGTTGGATTTTTACCAGGAAACCAACACTGTGACTACGCGCTGTCTTTATGTAGCAGAAAACTTACGGCTTTGAACCTACATCTATAGAAATAGCTCTGTCCATTGCATCATAATGAACAACTACTAATAAAAGACCATATTTATTTCCCAGGACTATATGTGCATTACAGTGGAGGAAACTAATGAGCACATTTGGAGATAAGAACTATTCTGCCTTTAATGTAATACATAGAAACACTCTGAAGTAAACACATCGCCAGTGATAAAATTTGTCAAAATGCAAGAGTTTTCTCTCTTACCAAAGATTATTCTTTCTAATGGGCTCATGAACCATAAAGGGAAAGCATTACTCTGTAAAATGTAATCTTTCTTTCTAAATAACTGACAAAATAGTCAAGTACTTGCATGCCTAAGCATTTTACATGTTTCAGTGAACAGAATGCTTTTGTATTCATTTAGTCAAGTGTTAAATATGTTTTAAGGCCCTGAGAACAGCATTTCAGAGCTGCTTTCTGGAACACATTTTTGTGATGAAATTATTTGTCAGCTGATGATTGCCGGGAAGTAGAACAGACATTATTTACTTCAAATCATCAGATTCTACTTAGCACAGTAACAGAAAGGAAAATAATTACATAAATCAGGAGGTAAAGCTACAAAAATACTCAGAGTACTATGCATCCAGAGTGTGTTATGGAAATCTTTAAAGAACGTTTCTTTTGTCAAACTAGTATTTTATTTCTATGCTTTCCACAGTAGTAAGCCTTTTAGCAAGGACCTGGAGGTCAGTGATTCTTGGTTTGGGGGGAGCAAAATGAATAAAGACAACGGCAGTGTGTTACTCACATATGCTTTTTGCCCAAGCTGCCTTTTTATTAGTTCTCAGGTTTTCAGTTTAGCCAGTTTTCTCATGATTGATCACAAATGCGTTGTAGTCTGCTCACCTGGCTCAGACGACTGAGTTTTAAACTCTGTTTATTTTCATCACTAATTTACTTTCAATTTCTTTTACAAGCATTACTGCAATTTACCATGTATAATTTTCAAATACACTGCTTCAGTAAACAAACCCCACCATGATAGAATCCATTAGAATTCTTTTATCACTGAAGAGTGAAGATCAGCTCTTCTCATGTGATCGTTTTACATACTTACTGAAAGAACATTATGCATTGCTGTTTGGAAAATAGGAATTCTGCTGGTTGTATTTTGTAGTACTTTCGCTTCATTCAAACAGCAGTTCTCAGCATGGTGGGAGTGATTTTCTTTACAGTCCTGAAATACCCAGCTTTCAGAATTCTGCTGTTAAATGAACAGGAAACTAGTATGCTGCATGTATCAGATTGCATCCCCAGAGTCAGTTCAATCCAGGAGTACGCACGTGTGGTTAACAGTATAGCTTCAACTGCTTACGACACACCAAGATTCTAAAAAAAAAGCTGATCTCAGTAGTTCAAAAACTAGCTTGTGTTACCCATTACTTTCTTGATAAGACCTTTCATGAGTCATTAATCTTCATCTGGGTCAGATAAGATCCAACGTGCTACAGTATTACCAGACATGCCTCTTGCAGCTACACAGAATTACTGGTTTGTGTTGCCAAAAAAAAAAGCACGTTCTGCTCTCTGAAAAACAACTCTGTGCCAAATCTTTAGTCAGTCATTCATTTTTAGCCCATTTTCAGTACAGGAAGTTTTTGGATGCATTGTCATTTATAATTAGAAAAATTCCATAACTTTTTTGTTACCTGTCTAAACGAGATAGTAGTCTGCCATTCCACAATGAAAATTAGAAAAGAAGGAAAAAAAAAAAAATCCAAACTATTAGAAAATATTTTTCTTCTTTGAACTAAAAGAAGTGAAGCTTACCTTACTGAACCTCTTCTACAGAACAATTTTTGTGTAAAAGTTATTGGGAGTCTGAAACATTTTTCCTCACTTTTCAGTTAGTTTTTATGAGCTATATTCCATTGATTTTGTGATAATACGTGGGATTACATGGAAACATCCAAAATGCAAAACGTTGTGGTTTTTTTTTAAATGAAACTGAATCCTATAAAACTTCCCTGATTTGGATTTGACACTAGAAAATTAGCATAATTAAAAGAAACTCCTAATTAATTGAGGAAGCCCCTGATGTAACATTGTCCAGGTCTAAAATTATATAGGTATGTTGTGTAAATACTAGGATTATTTAGATTAGCTATATTGTGAATTTTTAAAAAGATTAGCATGCCATTGCAAGTAAAGATAAAATAAAGTGACATCTTTGAAGAATCTGGAAAAAATGTGGCTAGACAATTAAATACGCCCATTATAAACAGATGGAAATGGTTTAGAAAACATTACTGTGAGACCCAACCTGAAATATGAACAGTGCAGACTTCATATAAGTTTTCTGACTGAGGCCCTGATATAATCAAAGCATATACTATAGCATATCAAAGTAGAACAAACATATTTCAAACAGCCATAGGATATGTCTGTGTCACAGCATTCTGAAGAGTTTCCGGGGATGCTTTTGTGCCCTGTATTTTCAATTTATCCATTCTCACTGCTATGCAGACAGAGACAGAAATTATCTTCCCGAACTCTTCTTAAGAGGAATATTTATGCATCCAGACTTTTTAATTCTTTAATAATTTAATTCTTTAATACAGAAAAGTTAATTGGAAGGGATGACAAAATACTTTCTGGTTTTACTGGTAATGGGGTTTGATCTGAAATGTTGCATTAAATACAGAAGATTTCAGGGAGGGAAGGAATGATGTAACATTCATATTGGTGGTGTTATTTAGAGACCCTAAAAGAGCCTGCAAGTATTAATTGTGTATAGAAACCAATACGTTGATTTGCGTGAATTAGTACTATCCTGCATAAAAATGAAGATATTGAGCGTGTAAAATGACTGCACAGACTTTTGAGTGCAAAATTACTCTTCGACATAGGCCCCTTTTGAAAACTCAGCTTAATAAATTTACTTCTTTTAGATACAAAGTGATTTTCATTAAAGCCATTTATGTTGGAAGCTCTTCTGCAGTTTTCATAGCATTTCTTTGTGTAAGGAGCACTGTCTGGTGTCCTTCTAACATACAATGCAAGAATGTTACATAGTACTTTAAATAGTTTATGATGCAGTTTATTTTTCTCTTTATTTCCAGAAGAGATATGTACCCTTGTAATTGCAGAAACTTTTCCTGAAGATTCAGGACTTTTCACATGCACAGCAATGAATGAACATGGTTCAGTAACAAGCAGTGCGCAACTAACTGTCTGCTCAGGTATGTGATGAAGGGAAAGAGGAATTTTTCATTGTAAATCTTAGAGAATTAATTTGCCTCTGAAGTTATCCGTCTGCTTCCCTTGCAGAAAAGGCCTACTGTAAGACAGGGGTTTGTTAACCTCAGAGCATTCAAATAAAGCAAACTGCATGTTTTTATTGTCCTAGTTCAATATTTTTCTTCATGTAAAATACATTTTTAAACTATTTGCCACAAGCCTGACAGACTTTTAAGCATTAGAGGTCTGGGACTAGATGGCAGCAGAGGCAAAATGAAAGCAAGTGAAATTATGCTGCCAAAGGTGGTATATGCCTTTTGTAAAATAAAAAACTGTGACATGGTATATTTAGTTTTGTAATATCTTTATGTACATATTGTTGTGGTACTAACCCATCTGCCATTGTAAACATGCCATGTATACATGCATCCTTTAGTATTTTTAAATCATTTGTTCTTAAACGATGCTAAGACTCCAGGAAGAGGAAATGCTGTTTCAGCTGCTGTTGTCTCATAGTACTTGCAGCTAGTGGCTGGATTCCTGGAACAGATTTAGAGGGATCCATAAGGTTCCTTATTTTGTGTTTTGCATGGGGCAAAGTCAGAAAATGAATAGCCAGTCGTGTATCTAATTCAGCATGAATTGTCAATAGGAGGTGGAGAGAAATATCTGCGCAGAACCAAATAGATCTCACCTTCAATAAACTGAAAGTAAAGCATGTGAGTACCGTGTACTTTGTCTATGACTTGTTGGAGAGAGATTCTTTTTGATTTCTTTTAGCCAACTCAGAAAGCTCTAGTCATGAATCACTGACAAGAGAATCCAACAGTGATGATTTCCATCATTTCCCGCCACTTCCTCCAGTTGAAATTAGCTCTCTTGAGCTTCCTCCTAAGAAACATACAGAGACCCACCAAGCAAACAACACTGACTTGAGATCTGGTGTGACAGCCCTTAAACTACAGCTAAATTCATCTGAGGAAAAAACACATGGCATCCATCCTGTTCATGGAGTAAATGGAATGATTAACAGCAAGCCAAATGGTGATAAATCCATCCCACCTCCAGCTGTCTTGCTTTCACCCGCAAAGGAGCCACCACCTGTGCTTGCCAAACCAAAGCTGTGAGTATTTTTTTGTTTGGTTTTTTGTCTCCTATAAACTTGATATTTACTGCAAGTAAATTTTTGCCTGCAGCAATTTAGTGTTAGACAAATAATGGACAATGATTGTGCCTGTTCCTTGAGCAATCTTCTTATTGCTGTGATTTATGTCCCAACAAAACTGCATTCTTTCTCGTAGTGCTACATCAAAGGGAAGTGCATTATATATACAAAATTCAATAGAAAGGTTTAAAATAAAGTCACAAAAAAGAAATAAGTGGTAGTGGCTGTTGCTCTGCACTTTTTAGTCTCAGTCACTGTACCTAAATGTCCTAGTGGACTGAGATTCTTGCATGCTATTGCTTTTTCGACACTGGTTAGCCATCTTTATTCTGAATGTTCTTGGTTTTGTGTAGTCAGTGAATATTCAGGTGTGTAATGTTTGTATTATTTCTTACATTATGTTTATACATAATATGTAACTCATTCTGCTGCCAGATGGGTTACAATGGCTATTTTATAACTGGAAATCTGAAAATGAAAAGCTCAAGGAGGGGAGAGGAAAGTGAAAAAAATTGTAGTAATGTTTTTACCCCATGTTAGTGATGACACTGTTCTTATGCAAGAGTGATCTTATGCTGACTGTTAACTTATAGCCTGATTTTAGCATTGTGCAGACTCCTCTTTTCCATCTCCCTCAAGACTTTTTGGAGTGTGACAAAGGAACTAAAGTGCTATTTTATTTCATTTGCATCAATAATGAGAAGGGATTATTAATTACAAAAATGTGTTTGAGAAGAAGCATGACATACAGTCTTCAAGCATAGCAAGGTCATTTGCTTAATTACATGTTTTCACAGGATAACTTGCAAAATACAAAAATGCTGTTCTTTTAGCAATCGTGTACTGAATTTAAACACACAAAAATACATGCTTGGGGCAGCAAGTCAACGGGGTTCCCTTTTTGCAGTCACCACTTTTTTCTTTCTGTTGCTCTTTGTCATTCTAAGTAGTCTGACATCTGTAGAAGAGAAGGAGGAAGGGAAGAAGTAGAAAGACAGAGTGGTGGAAGAATAGTGTATATATAGTGGTGATTGTACATATGGGAGTGAGGTTGCTGAGGATGGCAATTTTCAGATGATACTAGGTGCGGAGTGAGCCAGGTGGTCCTGTACCCAGCACATCTGTTACAAGACCCATTTGTGAAGAAAGGAGGTAGCAGCTCCTGCAGAGCAGTAAAAATCAAATTTCACCCCAGAGCTTTCTTTCCCAGAAGTAAGGTTGCCCTAGATAAAGGAGAGAAGGCTGTGTAATAGATCTCCCATTGCATAATGTTCACTGCTACTTGTGCAAATTTGTTTTGTTTTTAAACAGAGAGTCAACATATAAACAGAGGTGAATATTGTGTACAATGATGTGAGAGTGATGCTATTACAAGAATCCTTTAGGTTGCTGATGTCCAAATCGATGACCTTGGAGTCCCTAGTGCAATTGCACTTGAGTCCTGTATTTTGCCGTTAGCAATGCTTGATGTAGTTTTGATTGCTGTCAAGATACGTGTTTTGCTTGGCCAAAGCCAGTGTAAGTCTATGCTGCTGTCAGAAATGAAAATCTTGCCTTCCCCTCAGCCAAATATTTTGCTCCCAAGCATAGTGATAGCATAAGAAAGGGAAAAAGCGCTAACAGGAGGAGGAAAAGAAATGTCTGGCTGCCGAGACTTGAAATCAGCTTTCAGCATTTGGGAAACTGCATCCCAAGTCAAAGCTAACAAAATAATTGCATTAACATTAGCTGAGTAGTAAAGTAGCTATCTCAACCATGAGAGTGATCCCTCTTGAAGAGAACTCATCTATGGAGTTTTTTCTGTCCATGGAGTATTAGTATTTGATGATAGAAGCAGCATATATTAGCAATGACATAACAGCAAACATGTTTATTATAAATTTTTTTATATATATTCTTTAAACAGTTAAAGTCGTGTTGGCTATCTAGAAAGCTTGAAGCTTCTCAATATCATTAGTGAGTTTTACTTTTTGATGAAGACTGACTCTGATTTTAAATTTCCTAATGAACCTTCTCCTCTCGAGCTTATCTTCACTCCTAAATTACTTAACAGGTTTATCTGTGTACTCTGTGAAAATAGTTTATTCAGCAAACGCTGAAAGTAACTGCAAAGAGTTTGGGAATGATGGGTTGGTTTTTCTTTGGTAATTTATTTTTTTTTTAACAAGAAGGAGAGACTGAAGTATGAAATATATTTGCACCTTGACAATGCAGCTGTAACCAACACCTATAAATAATTATTTGATAATGATAATGCAAGAGCTGGCATGCTACACAGAGCTTCTGCAGTTGTCTTCAGGCTTGAAAAGTGTTTTTAAAGCCCTACAGAATGCTCAGTTTGTGGTTACAGACACTAAAGTTAAAGATTAGTTGTTTAATGTGATAATATACAGAATTTTCTGGGGAAAAATATATATAGAATTCAGTGGGAAAGCAATCAATATCAGATATTTTGCTAACACAATATTTAGAAGACAATAATGCTAAATATGATTAAAAGGCACAATATTGTGGCATGGCTTGTTTGCAACATGAGTTTAGGTAGACAGGAGAGGAAGAACTGTTGAAGTGAGATCAAAAAAACCCAGATCTTTGTAATTCTGATCTCTGCTGCTGTGACCTATTTGAAAAGGTTGAGCTGTTAGTGTGTGTTGGACTTTTCCAGGCAATATTGGTGTAATGTGCAGATAAGCTTTCAGAGGTGTCCCCGTAAGTGTCTGGTATCTTCAGATACTTTGCGTCTCTCAAAATTAGGTAAATAAGGGTTAAAATTAATTTTGGTACGTAGCCCGCATGTGAAAGTGCCGCCTTAAACTTCTCATAATCCTCAGTCTGAATGTCTGCAAAAAAGGCAGGATCCTGTTCTGTAGAACTGTATATAACTTGCCCATGAAGAACTTCCATTCAAGTGGCCTAGTATTACTACTATTTTTCCGTGTGTCTGTTAAAGCAGTAACAGAAAAGAAGATGGCGTTCATATGGATACTGGATGTACCTACATATGTGATATTAGCTGGCTTTGTCACAAGCCATCGGTTCAAGGTTCATAGATGCAATATGATTACAGTGTGGTGCTAGAATTTCCTGACGGGAGAGCTTCTCTTCAAATTGCAGCTGGTTTATGTTGTGTTGGGAATGTTATTCCAGTCTCTCATATACAACAATCAGAAAGAGTATTAGCTTAGCATCTCTTGCAGATGCAGAGAGCAACTGTAGGTATTGATAGCTTGCTTTCTATAGTTCATCGATTAACATATAACTTCCTACTGGCTTCTTTTATGTTTGACACCTTTAAAATTAGCACAGCAATACCTGCCCCTGTAGAATGATCAACATTTTTTTTCATTGCATTACTGTGAGAAGTAGTATTCTATGCAAGCACGCATCACACATGCTGTGAAGAAGATGAATGGGCAGAATTCCTGAATTCCATCTCACCCAGTTCTCTTTGACAATGGTGTTTGGGTTTTTTTTGCAATGAAAATGAAAGGCGGCTATTAATTCTGTAAAAAGCATACCTTTTAAAAGTGAAAAGCAGTGAGATATAACTCCTTGCAGTTTATGAAGTTGTTGACAATTAGTGTTTCCTTCAACAGACATGGCTATATTGTTTCCTGTTTTTTCTGAGATTTGGGGATTTTTTTTTAAATGTATTCAGAAGTCTTAGGTTTTTTTAATAATACACAGAAGAAATTAATCATAAACATAATTAAGAAGATATCAAGCCATTTATATGTAACATCAGTAAGGAAAAGCTGAGACTATAATTAAAATTATTTCTTAAAGATAAGGAGTTAATCTGGTTGATATGCATCAACATCACTGCTGTGTGAGTTGATAGAACTTCCTTAACTAAAAACACTTGCGTTCATACTAGTTGTGAAATTGATGCTATTTCTTGAACTGAATTATTTGTTACTTCAGTCTCCACTCCTCAGCAACTGAGTTTTCTTTCATGGTGTCTTTTGTTTTGTAATCAGTGCCTCAGAAATTTTTGGAAAGACGCTGGTTCAGTAATTTCTGGAATGTCTCTTATGCCTTTTGTTAAGATGTTTATTTCACTGTTTTTCACTCATCACTGAAATTATTCTTAACTTGATCTTTCTACTAGCTATTTGCTTAATATTGAACTTACTATGTATGTGGCTAGAAGTACAAGTATGATGTTTATAATGCTTGGCCTGCAAGGCATTGAGTTTTAAAGACACTGCAAAAAATTGTTACATCCTTAATAATAGTGTTTGATATATGTAAGTAGTAAGTCACTATTTAGGCTATATTAGGAAGCATTGGATAGAAAAAGAATAGCCAACAATCCTATGATTGATGCCTTGGAGTATACAAAAATCAGGTGTAAGTCCTTAACCTGCTTAAGAGAGCCCAGGCTGCTGAAGCCCAGAGAACAGACACTTGTGCTGTGAGCTTTGAAGGCTCCACATTTGTTCTCACGCAGAACATTTTGGAAATGGTGAGAAGATGTGTGAGGTAGGAAAACTCTTTTCCATCTAGTTCTGCTAATGTATCTATGAATGTGATTTGCTTTAGCAGCCTAAGTTAGGAAACACTGACCACAGAATGCTCGACCTGAATGATAAGCACTGATTTATGTAGGTTTGTTTGAAGTTATTGCATCTTCTGATGAAAACCTGAATAGAAAACGATTCTTGCATAGTTTGAATGATGCACAGAGCAGAGTTCTGCTGCCATTATCTATATGAAACAAAAGGTTTCCCAACAAGAGCCTTTCCCAATTATGGGCAAGATATTCCCCACCTCTTATATGTGATTCAACAATGAACTATGTCTTAGTGGGTTTTACGTATTTCTCTAAAAGTTAAATTGAAAACCAAAAATGGGTATTATTAATTTTTATTTAGAACTGTCAACCAGAAATATGTTCAGTATATATTCAAGATTTATTTGCTACAGGAAAAATGTGGGAAATGAAACCTTTTTCATTACAGAGATGCAAACAAAAACCAAAACATGGCTCTTACAAAAAATTGTGAAGTTATAGCAACAATAATTTAAATAAAATAGCAATAATTTAAAATTCCATGGAGTCTGAACATTCACCTTACAAATATGTAATCTTATTCTCTATAAGACACTGGTGAGCATCCCCTGTGAGACTTTCTGATAGAAAAAAGGTGTAAAGTAATGTATAATTGAGGTTCTCATATTCCGTAAGGCTGAACAGAATTCAAAGTTGTAAATATTCATAGCATTATACTTTGGAAATGAACAATACAATCTTCATCTGTACAGAAAAATTGTGACACTTGTTTTGTGTAGGAGTTAGCAATCACAATAAACGTGCAACTTTGCATTCATGAACAAAGGTCCCTCCAGGTCAACTTCTTCAGTTTCATCTGCTGTGCTCTTTCAAGGTTGATAAGGACCTTTGGATCCTTATCTTGCTAGTAAAGTCTACCCACAATAAAACTTTGATCTACATGTATTTTCCATTGTAGGAAAAATAACTAATGCTAACATGGAGGAGCAAAATTTGCTAAAATGTAAAACAGAATAACCACGCATGAAGTTAATCACTTGATTATAGTACATTTAGAGCATTTTCTACATGTGTTTTCACAATTAATGTATGAGTGGTTCATTTGTAGTGCTTTTCTCGCTCTTATTTCATACCAGCATTTTTTTAACAGGATTAAAGATAAACCAAGGAAAACTTTGGTGAAGAATTTCTATTTCTTTGGCTACTAATCAACAAGCACTTGTTATACTAGGACTAGGGTTTATGATTTACAAATAACAAATAATATAAAAAAATAGAAGAGGCTTTATGAGAGAGTATACTAAGAAAAAGGGGTTTGTCTCCATTTTCTCAGGCTACTTGCTTATGCAAAACTTGCAAATCCTGAGAAGGAACAAGCAGCATTATAATGCCTCATGGCACACCTGGGGACTGAATGCAGTAGATTAGGTTAATTTAAACCAAGGTATTAGTTGACTTCTGTCGTAATCTTAGATCACTGTGAAAAACCACGAGACCACTGGGAGATAGAAGAGAGGAAATAGGAAATTATAGGTTGTAAGTTGCATTTATTTATCATGCTCTGTATTTCATTCACTGTTTTATACAATGAAGGGAGTGTTATTTAGCTTTTACTGAAAAAAAAAAGATAGATCAGTGGAACAAAGTTTCTGAGCATTTTGTGGTACGTTAGATTGATGTTTGCACATAGAAGAGATGAAAAATCACAGGCTGTTGCAGCGGTAAAAACAGCTACCTGTTTAAAAAGTATGCAAGGAGACCCAGTGAGAGGACTAGAATCAAAATTATCATTCTCTTTTCTTCAAATTATAATGATGCTAAATCCTAGATCTTCCTACAAATCTTTAAGCTATTCTATCTGTGTATCCTTATGAGTAAAAGAACACTTTTAAAAGCATGACTCTTTCCTAGAAAATTGCAAACTACTTAGGCACTATTTTTCCTTTGAGAAAGAAGACCCAGTTTTGCTGAGAAAACTAGATTGTCTATACTTAGGATGTTAAAAAAATGTAAGTATAAATATATAATACTTGTGTGAAAATGCCGTAATTGACTTGTATCAGGTTATATGAACTCTAATGGAACTGCATGAACTTGAAGAGATATAAAACTATTCCAATTCCACCTCAAAATTATGTAACTACCAATCAGATGGATCCATTCTGCATATTAATAATCCATTTGTTCATACTAACCTAAATTCAGTTTTATGAGACAGTTCTAATCCCAGTAACTTTCATGATTCCTCCTTTAGACGCTTAGTCACATGAAAATGTGGCAATAGTTTCTTTCATATTGCTCAAAATAGTCACAAATAACTTGAAGATTGAAATGATGTGCTGGTCAGCCTGCTGGTAAAGGCAGCCTGCTCAGGCAGTAGAATGTCACTTCTTCTTCCACTTCCTACAGGTGACTTTAATGAAAACCTACGAATAGATAGTAACTTGAAGTTGTAAATATAAATAATTTATCTGGGTTTTGTGCTTGTTCTGCTTTCAGCGACTTTAATTGCCTATTTCAGTCCAAGGAATAGCATGATCCAAAAACAGTCGCAGTTATTGCTGAGAAAGTTCCTTTTTACCAATGCCTTTGTTAATGTAGTGCTAAAGGGTATGCGTAAATGAACTTTAAGCCTTTTAAAATCTGCAGCAATAGAAGTCTGAATCTCTTCGTAACAATGGATATCCACAACAAGAAAGGTTAAAGGTAGGGGAGAAATGTATTTTTTAGATTTGTTTTCTTTCTTCTTCTGGCACTGATGTTTTCTGACCTTCAGTAGGTGGAGACAACCAACTGTACATCCTGCTTACATAAAAGCTAATCAGTATTTTAACAGGAAAAGTCAGACATCCTTGAATCAGTTATAAAATATGTGTAGTGTATACCCTCCCAAAACTACAGTAGTGTGTGTGCCACCAGCATCACTTGCACACAGGACTTCTGTGGGTTTTTTCAGATTTTTATCTTAACACTAAAAGTAATCCAGGTTATAGGATAAGCAGGGAAATGGAGGAAAATGGACACGGGTTCAGCCACTAGTTTGAGTTTGTGCATACTAAGTTTTTAGTTAAACACATGCTGTAAGCTTGTGAAAATCTTTAGTGCCTCCAAAAGATTGCTCTCCCTCTCTTTTCTGCCTGGCTATCACTTCATAGTTTTGTTGCCTCTCTCATACCTTTGTTGCCAGCTGTTACTCCCGGTTCATCTCAAGGTACCATGAGTAGGCTTTTTTCTAAGAAGCCAATATAAACTAGAAGCTCGGCCTAAGTGCTAAGAACCTTCTTCATATTCAGTTGGTACTGGAAGTATACAGAATCATGCAGATACACAAATAACCAGTGTTACAGAATAAAGATAGCAAAGGTCGGTGGGGGTGGGGCAGATCGTCCGTTTGGGGTGGCTTGTTTTTTTCTGTAACAAGGTTGAGTAGATCAGTGTGCCAGCAGTTTATGATGCACCTTTGAACCAGAAAATACAGGAGGAAATGTACTATCCATCTGCAAAAACAGCTTATGGTAGTCTTATGATAATTGTGAACTAAAAGCATTGAGATGAAACATTTTGACTTTTGAAACAATTCTATTGTTTTCTATTTCTTTCCTTCTCGCTGAAATAACTGGATGATTTAATACTTGGAAATGATGAAGCAAAGCAAATCCAAGTGTTCAGTTCTTCTAATATGCAGCATTTTCTGAGAGGTTTTCAGTGTGTGTTTTTGATAGGGAGTTCCTGTAGAAATGTTCAAGGATTCTCTTGGTATCACAGGATAGAGTTCTCAAACAAACCGATTAAATGCTTCCCTGCCTGTTAATCCTTGCAGACTAACCATCATATGTACTTACTCCATATTTACATGGCTTTGAAAATGGCATGCAACCACATTTGCCTTGGTATTGTTTCATCCCTGACCTCATAATTATCTAATCTACGCATAATTTTGAAAATGTAAAAATATCACATTTTGCTGGATAGAAGGAGGAAGGAAGTTGACACGGGATATAGGTTTTGGTTTGCACTACGTTTGTTTTGCTCTGTCTCAATGCAGACAAATCCATTTTCCAGCACTGCTCACTTTGGCTGTAGGAGGTAAATGCTGAAGCTTCAAAACGGAGACAGGAGGTGTTCATAATTTTGTGTTTGGTTTGCAGGAAAGAGGAACACTAAATTTTAAAGTAACAATTAGTATGTCTGTCATCTTTGTCTTCTGAGTGACTTCCTGGAGAAAGTTGCCTTCTGGTTCAGGCTAAGAGCTTTTAACTAGTAGGACAGAAGGTTGCACTGCCACTTCCTTTGGCACCCAGGTCTGTTGAGAAATGAAAAAAACTCTGCATATAGCACTTAGTATTCTAATCCATAATGAGAAACTGGAAATCTTTACTCAACCGAGACATGACATGAAAGTTGATTAATATTAGAAAATACAATTTGCCTTTTAGAATATCTGCTTGTACCTTTTGTACAGATTTTGATAGTACTTTTTATCATGTTCTTTCCTGAGTATAAAATTGATCAAGAAATTGAAATGAAAGATAAACCGGTATCAGTTTAAGAGACTGAGAGGTACTGGCCAAAGGTAGTTCTGTCAGTATTCATTTTGTTTGGAAAATGTGTTCGGTAGAGTCAGGATAGATAAATATACAGGTCTAAAGTTCCTTTTGATAATAGGAACTTTGAAGTATTATGGACACTTCAGTAGTCCATGATAGGCATAAACATAATTATGTGAATGGTAGTTGTGGTAAGAAGCAGCAGGTATTGTGTTTGAATGGAATTTGGAAGCTACATGACTTTGGCCTGAAATCTGCAACAATATGAGGACTGATTAGTAATTGGTCTATTGTTCTTTCCTTCAAGAAATATAAAAAGAAGGATAATTTCTGAATAGCTGAATTACTCCATACTCTTTTGTGTAATATATATGCAAAAAAAGTCACTAAACTGATTACAAGTTCAAGTGATGGCTACTCTCAGTATCTACTGTTAGGATGTCCTCTTGATTTAATAAACTTGTTGCTGGAACTTACCTTACGGCAGAAACATCTAACCACCTGCAATTAGTCCTGCCCATCTACCTGCAGATGGTCATGCCCATGCTTTAAAAAATGCTCTGCAGAAGTAGGAACTCACACTTGGGTAAGGAGAATTGCTGGTCAGGATGGACAGCTTATGAGGTTTAATCATAAACTCACATAGTTACAGAGCTACTTGTTTTTATTATTCTTCTGTTCCCTCCTGACATATGCCAGGGCTTTAAAAAAAAAGTGGTACAATTGTCTGATGGTTTCTGTGCTTCTTCCAACTGCGATTATACTACCAAGCTTTCCTCGTATGTAATTTCAAGTTTTCTTCCTTGTCCTCAGGTCTATCTTTCATTATCTTTTGCATTTACTTACAGTAACGGTGTTTTCATTTTCTGCCCCATGTTAAGAAATGTTTTCTGGTTACAAAAATGGGAGGTTGGAACTCAGTGGCATTTGTTTCTGTCTGGTTCAGTATGCGTGCTATAAAACTTTGGATAAAGAATTTCCATGTGCTACTTTTTTGTCATATATGGAGTCAATAGAGGTGCCAGGATTTGAAGATACTAATATGCCAGTCAATTAAAGCCATATTCCTATTCTATGTACTCAAGCAAATGCCCAAACTAGGTAGATTGGAGAAGACCTAAGAACTGAACAAGTGCTGCAGGTCCTGTTTTGTGAGCCTTAATGCTATCAAATATTTCTCGTCATAAGAAGACTTATTGCTCTGACAGAGACTTTTATGGAGGTAAGAACAGAAAAGGCTTATCCAGTGGAGGGAGCTGTGTTGCTTGGGTAGATGTCTGTCAGGGAGACAGCTTGATACTTTCTAGAATACTGAAAAAAGAATATAAGAGCCGAGGGAGGTGGGAGGACGTGGACCACTTTCAGAGACCTTGTTCATGCCCTAGCAGGAATACCAGGTTGGAAACACGCGTCTAGAACTTGGCTATGGTGGGCAAGTTGCACATTCGGTTCAAAACCGGTAGTAGTGAAGGCAGAAAAGACCCCAGTGCTTAGGACAGGAGGCTAGCAGTGTTTACACAGAACAGTTCAAAGAGTAATATATGAAATGTCTACAGGGGATTACAAAGGATTGATCTTTGTATCAACTACAACAGTTGTTTACTAGAGATATAATCACCTTTTTACCTTATGGTAGACTTGATAATATATAATATATAATATATATACAGTGTGTGTGTATGAAAAAAAAAGTACTTGTGAGAACCTAACACGGTTGAGATCTGTGATGTTCTAAAACTCCTGCCTGTTACCTTGTGTCAGGCCTTTAGGTGTCCTTGAAAAATGCTGCAGTGTATTTAGAATAATAACTAACATATATGAAGCTAATGGCATTGGACTCCTAGTAAATGACTCCAAATTTTGCTTCCAGGATGAGATCTAGGCAACACTCATATGACCTCATTTTTGTTTCTTTTGACTAATTCCTTGTTATTACTCATCATAGATTTATTAAAGCACATCTGTGTGATGTTTGGTAATACTCACTGTATAAAATATCTTCAGTTTTCAAGAATGTGAAGCATCAACTCAATACAACTGGAAATCTGTATGTTTATCTCTACATTCCTTACACAGGCAAATTATTAGTTTCTTGCATGTTCTTTGAAATTTGTTTCTCTTATCTCCATTATCTTGATTCTGGACTTCATCTGTAGTGTACGGACAGATAGTTGGAAACACTTTTCATGTTCTTCTGTATGTATTTGAAAGACACGGTTGCAAATATTCTGACAGTTTTCCTTCCTTCTCCCTCTCCCTTTCCTTCTCCTTCTCCCTAACCACGTTGACCACTCTAGTGTTTCTGCTTGTAGTTTCTTTTTGTTTCTGTAAAGTATTTAAGAAACATACATGGCCTGTGTTTTTTCATGTTTCACTGAAACGCAAGATTTTGTCCATCAAGATTTTGTTCACCATCCCCCTGTCTCACCTTTCTCATCTCTCTGTGTTAAGTCTTGTAAGTAATAGAAGTAGAACTGTCTTCAATTATTTTATAATACCTAACCTTTTTTTTTTAATGGCAGTTAGAGTCAGATAACTGTTGTGATATATGAATTTTAATTAAACAGTGAGTTTAGAAAAAAGTGAGATTTCTGTAGGTAGTATTTTTTTAAAGTATTGTTCTATTTAAAATTTTTCCTGTGAGACCCAAAGAGCTTTCTCTATGTATCATTCTTCTATAGCTCCAGCTTTTCCATTTGTAGTATATGTAAGGTTTTTAAAAAGTTCTATATGCCTATTTGTCAAAGGCTGGTTATTGGTGTCTCCATCAGTGAGTTAATAAGTTGTTATGGCAGGAACATAGCTTTTGTAGCTTTTTATGCATTGCTTTTCTAAAGTCAGATTTAGGTGATACTTTATATTTTCATCTTCTAAGATCAAAAACACTGGAGTTCAGATTCAGCAGTGATGGATAGTACAAAAGTGTGGAAGATACAGACTTTAGGTCCGTGTTTAAACCTAATAAAGGTGTTGGATCCATCACCAACCGTACTTGTAAAGATCATCAGCTGCTCTCCTTCTCTACCTCTATTTCTGGCACAGCTAGACAGAGCAACTTGCCTTCAGATGGTCTTTCAGGGCCACCAAAATAAGGTTCATCCCAAAATTAAGCAATCCCTTTCCCTTCAAGCCTTTTCAATGTGATTGGTCCTTAGCTCTTAGTGATAAACGTATATGACTTTTGCAAAAGAGACAGAGACTCTTGCTGCGTCAGGAACTATTCTAACCTTTGTTCTACTGTGCTTTCTATGAATCCTTATTTTTTCATGCTATTTTTCATTACATGATGACATGACAAAAAGCCATTGGCTCACCATTTTGTTCACAAATATTCTTGTACTGTGCTGTATTTGCTCTCCTGGTTCTCCCTAATTAGCTGCATCACAATATTTAAATGTCACAAAATCCTTTCCTTTCACTTCCATAGATCTGCTCACCTTTTTCTTTGTCTTTCTGCTGTGTGGATTACAAATTAATTAAATCATGGATTAGAAGTATGTATCAGTCAATTGTTTTGTCTTGTGTTATCACTTGCATTTGCAAACCTTATTTTGAGAATGATTATAATTTTTGGTAATTATTTGATAGGCCTTCACTTTACTACAGATATGTGTCTGTTAGATTTCTTCAGCTGTCTTTTTGCAGTTAAACACGATATATACCAAGTGTTATTTTTTCTGCTTTTCTATTTCTACTATTCACCCTGCCTTCATCCAACCTTTCTCTGAATATACCTCCCATTGTTTTCTACAACTTTTTCTCCTTTCCTAGTGCCTTCCACATTCTTACTGTTTTGTACATTAGATCTTTAGTCAGCCTCGTTAACAGCAAACCAAATATACTGGTTGTCATATGTTGAGCTTATAAGTTCAAGTTGAGCTTATGCTCTAGGTCTGATTTTTCTCTCTCTAAACTGATTTCTGACTCACTGTAATTGACATATAAACTTTGTTAGTTATTAGCAGCTGTTGTTTGTGAGCTAAATACTGAGAAAAAGCTTCACGTTTAGCTATTGACCATGAAAAGATCCAAAAATCATGTTCAATGTTCACCAAGAAGGGAGGGCTTTTCACACCTTATATGATACCTGCAACACAAAGCAATAATATGCTTATACAAACAAATATATTTTTTGTCAACTGAAGAATAACTGAAGCCAAATTGATCAGATCTACAGGTTATCTGTTTCTCATGTGACCGTGAAAACACTAAACTCCTAAGCATATTTTGGAGGTCCCAGGTCTCAGGATATGTAAAATATCTGGCAGATGCAATGACATGTCAGAAAATAGTTTTACATAAATTTATTTGGGGTTTTCACTAGCAGTCAGGATTCATGAGAAATTTGAAGACTGTATAAGATTACAACCTAGGAAATAATGTGAAATATAATAAGGAAAATAACAAAAGTCATAGAATCATAGGATAGTTAGGGTTGGAAGGAACCTTTAAAGGACATCTAGTCCAACCCCCTGCAATGATCAGGGACATCTTCAAGTAGATCAGGTTGCTCAGAGCCCCATCCAACCTGAGCTTGAATGATTCCAGGGGTGGGGCATCTACCACTTCTCTGGGCAACCTGGGCCAGTGCTTCACTGCCCTCATTGTGAAAAATGTGTTCCTTATATCTAGTCTAAATCTCTCCTCTTTTAGTTTAAAATGATTACTCCTTGTCCTATTGCAACAGGCCCTGCTAAAAAGTTTGTCCCCATCTTTCTTGTAGACCTCCTTTAAGTACTGGAAGGCTGCCATAAGGTGTCCCCAGAGCCTTCTCTTCTCCAGGCTGAACAACCCCAACTCTCTCAGCCTGTCTTCATAGCAGAGGTGCTCCAGCCCTCGGATCATTTTTGTCGCCCTCCTCTGAACCTGCTCCAACAGGTCCATGTCTTTCCTGTGCTGAGGGCTCAGCCTGTCTTCATAGCAGAGGTGCTCCAGCCCTCAGATCATTTTTGTCGCCCTCCTCTGAACCCGCTCCAACAGGTCCATGTCTTTCCTGTGCTGAGGACCCCAGAGCTGGACACAGTACTCAGGTGGGGTCTCACCAGAGTGGAGTAGAGGGGCAGAATCACCTCCCTCGACCTGCTGGCCACGCTTCTTTAGATGCAGCCCAGGATGCAGTTGGCGTTCTGGGCTGCGAGTGCACATTGTTGGCTCATGTCCAGCTTTTCATCCACCAGTATCCCCAGGTCCTTCTCAGCAGAGCTGCTCTCAATCCCTTCATCCCCCAGCCTGTATTGATACCAGGGGTTGTGGCAACCCACGTGCGGGACCCTGCACTTGGCCCTGTTGAACCTCATGAGGTTCACACAGGGCCTCTTCTTGAGCCTGTCCAGGTCCCTCTGGATGGCATCCTGTCCCTCAGGTGTGTCAACCACACCACACAGTTTGGTGTCATCTACACATGAAAGTACAATCAAAATAACCTTTGATTCTTTGACTCTTTACTCACCCATTCTGTATGGGACTGTGTCTGTATTTTTGCCTGTTTTATAGATTTGATAAATATCAATCCATTATAAGTATGCTGATTTGACATCCAGAGAGTGATGGCAGCAGCTGAAAAATGTGTTTAGGAAAACGGGTAGAATGCCATTAAAATCTGTTTAATATTTTCAGTAACATCTGTCTTCTGTCTGTGCTAGAGACTTTTACAAATTAGTTTCCAGAAAATAATTGAAGGATATGACCTATGTTTACAAAACCAGAAATATTTAAGACTGAGTGAAGAAGCTTAGTCAGTTAAAATTCCGTGGTGAAGTTCACAACAATTTAAATTCTTAGTATTTTTAGTATATTAGTACCAAAAATTTACAAATATTTAGTATTCTCTCTCTGTCATTCATTTCATTAAAGTCAATTCAGTGCAAGGGGTAGTAGTTTACTCAAATCCTGTTGCAGTTGTTGATATATGTCTGCGGTGAAAAATGGAGATGGGGAGATAGAAATAACAATGCAGAGGAAAAATTTCTCTTGCTTAGATTATTGCATGAAAAATCTTTGGCTTAAGAATTTTAAAAGTGCAATTAAAGGAAAGAGTTTCTTTACATTTATTTTTTTTAAAAGACTTTCTATTACAAAAATATTTGTAATAGAAAAAAAAAGTAACTAGGGCTTGAAGTTGCTTTTCCTTCATTCCCTTTCCCTCACTTGCTGTCGCTCGTGTGCTCTCTCACTCACACTTGCTCTTGCCTTCTCTCTCCCTGCTTCTTTCATTCTGACGGAAAGCCTTCACAATTCTGACAGATGAACCACTATTAGCATAAGATTAATCAATTCAGGATAAGGACTGTTTTATGTTAATTGCACTGTCATGTTTTCATAAGGCCTCAATAGCTTCTTAGCAGAGTCAGAGGAAAAACTCATAGCATATTTTCCATTTCAAAAGCAATAATGTAAGAGTTGCTGTAGAAACTCCTTTTCTTCTCTGTGTTCTGGTTTATAATATAGCTGTTGCATTCATTTTCCTGCATTGACAAATTAAATATTTGGATGATCCTGACAGATGTATAAAATGCAGATCAAGTTACTTAAGTTCTCAGTGGGTGGAACCTTGAAGGGACATGGTAGAGGTCTGAATTTTTAATTTAAAAAATTTTACTAAAGAGATTTCATTAAAGACACTATGGAAAATGTTTCTAGTGAACTGCTAAGTTCTTCCTTGTAATATTAAATGGTTATACTGGTCTGTTTTAATGGTACTGACATTACAAGGCCATGTATTCAGAGTCTTCTGGAAATGATTGTGTAAACAACATACTTAAAGTTTGAATAATTAAGTCATTTTCTCACTGATTTCAGTGGGAATTATGATATGTTTCTCTGTTAATCTGACCTGTAGTGTTCTTCCATAATTACATTCTGTTTTGTTGTTCTGATATTCTCAGTTTGTGCAATTGCTTATAATTTCTCTATATCTTAATATTACATTTTTAATATATCTGTGAAACAGTTAATGTGTTGGCCTTCTAAAAAAAAAACACCCCAGAAAACCTCAACTGTACTTGCAGCTTCGGAATTGCTTATATTCTGTTACAATTCCCTAATATAAAAACATCATATAACACCTATAAACTCTAGTGCCTTCTTGGAACTGCCATATAGTGATTAAGACTTTGTTAAATGCACATCTTCCTCTACACTCCATGCAGGACTGGATCTGGTCTCACTGTACATACACAAAAGTATACCAGCAGTTCTTATTTCCTTGAATATCAAGTGAGGCATTTTCTTGTTGATAAACTAGCTAATTCACCAGAGGACTTGCTACGCAAATGGAAAGCTGATGATAATTTGTGAATGTAGCAGATGTGAGTTTAACATGCCAAACCTTGGTTCTGATTTTAAATATATGTAAATAGAGGTATAAAAATATTAGAAACATATCTGAACCTGCAAGTGGTCTGTGGGATAATATTTTAAATTTCTCACTGATTGCAGAAGGATACTTTTGCATTATGTAATTTTCTGCTTATTCTGTGCTCTAAAGATTGGCCTGGAATCTGGAAGAAAATACTTTTCTATAATCTCATATGTGTGCAGTATACTTGCCAAACATTAGCAGGTAGTGATCTTATGTTAATTTATCTGAGTTTATCTCATGCCCTTTCATGAAGTACCCTGCCAGTGAATGCATTGTGCAAGTCCTTTGGTATTTTTTCCCCTTTCCTATCTGTATCTGTTTCCTTTTAATATTTCCACCTGTAGCTGATTTCTTAAACTAAGGATTTATTTGTTTTTTATTTGTGTTGGCAACTACAGTCCGTATTATTATTTTTTTTTTAATTTGGAAAAGAACGAGGGAAGTAAATAAACTTTACTAAGCTTAAAACCTCTAGAGCCCTAATGAGGACCTGCATTCAGAGTATTTGAATGCCACCTCTTTCTAGTTCATCTTCTATAACACGAATTGGATAAGAAAATCTGGTATCTCTGCAGAGTCTTCTCAGGTGTTCAAGAATAGCAACAGGTATGCAAGTAGTGATGTGGTTGAAAAAAACGACTTTGTGGTTCAATAGTAGTTTATTTCTCCCTGGTAGCTGAATAAATTAGAGCATGAACAGCACATGCAGTTCCAAAAGGCAAAGCAGAATGGCATGGGTTGCTGCTGTTGCAGTTTAGGGAAAGTTTAATGAATGTCAGGTAGCACACTCACTTTGAGGAAGTGACCTACTAATAAAATACAAAGGAAAAAGCTCAACCAACCTCAAGTGACAACAGTTTTATTGCAGCAGTTTGTTTCTGGTTTTGTCTAAAGGATGAAGGTATTTTTATTTTCCACATTTCTGAGTTCAGTAGTAACATTTTGTTGTGGCACTTTGAAGAAAAAATGCTTTTTATTTTATTACTAAGTATTCAAAACCTACAGTACTGAAATGGCAAACGTTATTGGAAAGGTTATTTTCTGACCTCTGCTCCAAACATGCATATAAATTACATCTTTAAATTCAGTAAATTTTCATAACTGCTTACAGAATAAAATTGTCATTGGAGATTGCACAAAGTGAGAAGTCCTCTTAAGTGCTTCATTTTATCATTTTTTTTAAATTAATTTCTATCGTATTTTAAATAATTAGGGAAATAGTTGTCATATTGGCTTAGATGTTATCAGCTTGCTGAAATTGCTTAGAATTTTGAGTTGGATACACTTCAACTTTTGTTTACTTTTATAATGCTCACTGGGAATTAAACTGTTCCTCCCTAAAGTAATATAGGATAAACAGTGTTTTCTGTCGTAAACAGAAATTCACAACTACCCTTTTGGCCCACTTACTAATCATGTTTACTTAACTCTCAACACGGTCTAAAATGGACTTTAGTGACATTTGCAGACTTTGTTATCTAGTAAATGCCTGTCTGAGTGAAACTGCCAAGTCAGCCCCTGAAGTCAGAACTGTGTGCCTTCAGCTTCCATTAAAACACATAAACATGGTGCTGGTTATCAGTAAACACCATAGAAATGTGCAGTGTAAAATACCCCAACGAGCATGAACAGCCTGTCAGCGTCCATAGCCATTGGGGTCATGTAATAAGCCTCATCCTGGCTTTACCAAAGTCACAGAAGATTTTGATGTGCTACCCCTGAGGACTGTATGTTGTGCATCTAAAACACCTCAAACCAAAATATTCACAATAGGGGGGGAGGGGGCAAAATTACCTTACAAATGTCCAGAATTACAGATGTCCACCCTGACTGTTACTGTAGTATAGGTAAATATATCTTCCTTTTTTTCCTGGTGTATGTGTTTGTGTAGACGAGAGACTAAGAATTGCTAACGTAATTAAAGATAGCAGAGATGTTTAAGTCACTGAGATAGGACTCGAGTTCTAATGCTGATGTGTGTACTTTTTGCTCTGTCCAATTTACTCTTCCTATGTGAATTCTTGTCCCTGGCAGCAGAAAGACAAAAGACACAAGAGAACTCAACTTCTTCTGTCACTAATTCATAGGTTTTCATAATTAACTGTAGTTGCAGTAATGTGTTTTATTGGAGAAAGCTACAGACAAGACTTTTTGAATTTGATATTGTCCAAACATAATTTATAATTTCATTATATTGTGAAGTGTTAAATATCATTCCCACAATATTCTCAGGGTGAGGAAATATGGAGGAAAAACTCCTGTTCTTGGTAAGTGTAGAAACATATAAAAAAGCTTAGTAGAGATACTGCTGAATTATCATCAGCTGTTTAAGGTATTCCACAATATTTTCATGGATAAGGCAAATGTTTAAATTCTAATGATTCTGTTTCATGAAGGAAAAAACTGTAAAGCAATGGATAGTCCAGATTTTACTTGCACTCAGAATATTGCAGGGCTATCTTTTATAAACAAGCATGTTGCTTGTTCAAGTTTCCATGTTGTTTACTACCACATTACTTGTAAGCAGGTTTTTGTCAGAATCTTTTTACAGTGGGACTGTTAACACCTCATTTAAGGCTTTCTGCTGTAAGCTGTGGAGAGAAGACAGTTGTTAAGAAATGCAGGACCATTACAGGAGAATCACGTTTTATCCTCGATACAGTCTAATTTCTAACAAGTTATCAGCATACAAATGGTTCTATAGCAGAATGATTTCATGGGGAAAAACTCAGCTGGGAACTTCAGGAAAGCATTTCAGTTTAACCTGAGTCAGGGGTAGAAGTTACCCAACACAGGGTAATATTCTGTGCTGATTGGTGAAGAGGTATTTTAAATATGCCTGCCAATTCTCTGTTAGTATTAAAAAGAAGACATTGAAGGAGGATCTAAATTTCCTTGCCATGTATTGTTCTACTGCCAGAGTGAAAAATGAGTTAATACTAGCAAGTTACTGACACAACAATGTGAAAGACAGAATTAAATCATCTTTATTTAGGGTATCTAGCTGCTTTTCATAAATTTGTCAAAATGGAACTCAGAAGGTTTCAAATTTTGGATGTAAGACATGCTTTTGAAAATGAGTATGGGAACTTAAAGAAAATATTGACACATAGGTGTTTTGCTTGGTTACTGCCTGTACAATCTGCAACAAATGTTATGAGACATAAAGTGTAGTTCATCAAAAGTAGCCAAAGGACAAGGAAAAGGGTTTTTATAAAAAAAAGTAAACTAAATATCTGAGTGGATAAGCTTCTCGGCCTTTGATGTAGCAGGCTTTTTATATGAGGTTTGTTCTGCCAGTTCTGAGCAGGAGAGAGCATGCATGTCAAATCCTTTTCCAAACAAGCCTCTCTGATTTCTGCCAGAGAACCAGCCTTACTAAAGCAAGGCGAAGTTAACCCTTATTTAAGAAAAAAACAGCTTTATGTAACGTGAAAGAAAGAAAGACATTGTAGCTCACTGAAATGATGCTTCTAACGATAGACATGGATTTAGGCTATTAAATAAATTATGCCATTGTTTCCAAAATGAGATAAGGCCAATTCAGAACAAGCTTTCAAGTCACTAGAACCAATGGTAATTTCACAAATTATCACTTAACTTTTCTGAAAAAATATTGAAAAAGTCAGTCAGCAATTAATGAACTTTTATAGCTGAAAACCCCCTAAACTTACTGGTAAAATGTGAGGTAGGTAAATGTGTTTCTTTATATTCTTTTACTATTACCGTACAATTAATACTGGTATAAGTAATGGCATAAGCAGCAAAACTTAGAAAATATTTACCTCTGTTATAAATATTAGTATAGTATGTTATGCCCTTTCTTTGTGGGAAACAAAATTCAGAACAAAAGAATAGCTTTGAAAGACAAAATCTGATCCTCCTAAAAAAGGCATGCACATACTAAGAACTACTGCTGAAGCTATATCTAAATCCCAGTTTACATGCAAGCAGTGAAAGAGCAAGCTCTGGACTGCCAAGCCTTATCAGGCGGTATTTGGAACGAAACATTTAGATTCAGTGCTCTGGATAATGATATTCTGCAAAGCTTTACAGATAGAGGTTAAAATGTAGTAACAGATGAGTACTAGTATGATTTTAGTGTCTTGTGAAACCAAAGACTGAGGATTTGGACAACATAAATGTAACTTATTAAAGGAAATATTAAGGATAGGAAATGGCTGTTTGTATGCAACTTGTTGCGTGCCACTTGTACATTTAATGTTTACGCACCCATGGAATGTTTCAGAAAAACATTGGGAAACTACATCAACTTTTTGCCAACGGAAAATGCAGTACAGCATTATTTAAGGACAGAATAACATTTTTAAGAGTACATATTTCAGACAGTAACTTCATCAACTTTGTGTGTTGGCTGTTGGTTTGTTGACCTTGCTGAAAATATGTAGCAAATTCTCTGAGTTCCCTGTGCCCGCTTGCTCTTGCTTCTATGGGAATCCATATGCTTTTAAACATTGTAACCGGTTCTAATTATTGCTTTTATACCACCTGGTATCCTCCATGAATCAGAATCTATTTTCAGATATGGTCAAAGGATTTGTCATAAGCTTTCAGAAAACAGTTGGTTTACAGCCCAAGTATTTTAACTTCTTTAATTTGTGGTTAGAAGGAAGGTCATTTTTCTTTCCCAATACAGGGAAAAACACTTGAACTTCAGAAAAAGTGAATGAGAGAGAAATATTTCTCTAAAATGAGAAAGAAGTATTATAAACATAAAATATTGAGTATTCTACCTCTGGTATAAATGCAAAAACAATTCTGAGAAGACAAAGGTATTTTTGTAAGTTTTCAATGTCAAACTTTACAAATATCCAAACCATAAACTTTCAGATCCCCATTTTCATTTGCAATGACCTGACTCTGATTTTCTTTGGCTTTACTGGAATATCCACTTAATACCTTATGTGTATGTAGCTTTTTGGAAACAGATTTTAAAACCCAGTAATATTGTAGCTTATTTTAGCCAGAAATTCAAATGGATTTTGTTCTTGTTTGATATGACTAAACCCTTTTCTTTTTTTGGTTGGAAAGGGATAGACTTTTGTAAGACCGTTTGAAATGAGCTATATATGTTAACATGAAAATAAGGAGACGGGCTTTTTCAGATACTAATCATTTCATCTCTTCTGAGTATTTGCAGACCATAGTAATTATCTTTCTGTAAGTTCCTGAAAAATACTTTAGTCTTGCGCTGGTTGGAGTAGAACCCAGCCACATTCCTTACCAATCCTCAGAGCAAGGATATTACATACATCTTCTAGAATGTGAAAATAATAGGGTTAACAGATCCTTTATTTTATGAAAAAAAATTATCTAAAATGTAAGTTGGTTAGGTCTGTGGTTATGATAGTGGGTAAGAGTGTGTGCATGTGTGTGTATGGATTCCTGTGATAATCCTTTTAAAAGACTCCTTCACTTAAAAATGTTTTCTAGTACTCAAGAGGAAACCTCAATCTTACCAGTTTAGAAATTATGTATGATAATCATTGCACTCAGCATGTGATATTCTGAATGTGAGTTCACTTTCAGTTTTGTGGTATTTACCTGGAGAAGACTTCTGTTGTCATTTTGGTTAGTTAAGGGTGAGGTTTTTGCTGCTCTTGTTTTTCCCTTATTTGACAGTTGTGCTGAATATACACCCCTGAAACTGGTTTCAGGTTTATTGATGGACTAAATGTAGCATACTGCTACTTCAAGAGAATTAGGATGAGTGCCTCTAATTCTTCACAAATTCAAAATTATTAACACGTGACCTTTCTCTCTTGGCTTTGGTTGCCAAGAACTGTGTTTACAACTACTTCCTCAACATCCCTGTCTTCCAGGAGCAAATCTGAAGAACCCACTGTCTCGCCACTGGGGCAGAGACAGTGTCAATTTGGCTATACAGTTGATGGATCAGGAGAGCTACTAAGCTAAGGTCCAGCCAGCCTTGTTCCATTAAACAATCAAAAATGGCTATATTTTTTTCTTCTTTTCTCCAGTACAGGAAAACACTAGTTCCAGATTAAGAGACTGTTAGTTGCTTGATTAACTGCACGGGTTAGTTCCATCCTGTGTGTAGGAGGAAACTCGAGCATCACTCAGAAGTCTGACACTTCTTTTGACACTTCACGTGAGGTTTTTACAGCTCACTTCATTTGATCAATTAAGCTTTGTCATCTGTTTATCTTCAGTATGTCTTGAGTGCGAGTCTCACTGATGAGGCTGGTTTCACACGGTCGTTTAGAGGTCAGTCTTCACACAATCTGTTAGAAGTCAGTTTGTAGTCATCTAATCTAAGCTTGCTGAACTGGAGTCAACTTTTTTTTTTTTTTAATAAGCATTATTTATGACAAAATAAGGCTGCCAAAGCAGCACAGAAAATGTAAAACTGTGATAGTGCATTTGCAATTTCTGGAGTGAGTCTACATTATGTTGAGTTTTTTGGCGGTGCATAGTTGCAAGGTCACTTTTGTATGAGAATATTCTTAAACAGAAGAGAAAGTCTATAGCTCTAGATGCAAACAACATTTGATACACTCTTGTTTTACCAAACTGCGAAAAGATGTTTCAGGTAAAGTAAAGCTGTCAGTTTAAAACTGGTTTGTTCAGCTCGGTCAGTTTGAGACAGCCTGCCAAAGCAGGGCAGGTTACTCCAAATCACTGTAAACATGCTCTGGGAAGAAGACAACAGTAGTTGTCTCTTGACCAATTAATTACACACTTTCAGTTATTATTTTTAATGGGTTGTTGTAATAACCCAATGACCCACAAGTACCCCATGGAAAGCTTAAAAAAGTATACCGTTTCAGGCATTCAGGCTTTTACTGTACTCTGTACAGTTTTGTTCTTTCATAGAATTTTTGATGCTAAGAATAATTTCAGAGCAAGAGATCCTGATCATAGAAAGCAAAGGAGGTGCTTTAAACTAGCTGTAGCAAACCCACTTTTCTTAGATGGTTGGGAGCCTGAAAGGTTTCCAGCCTTTTGTAGTTTCTATTGCTTTTTTTTCATAGGCTTTTTATGGATTCTCAGTAGTAGATAATAGTAGTGATGCACACTCCAGGAGGCCTCTTCTGCTTTGGCCTATTTTCAACATGCCAGTACTGAAAGATGTGGGAGGATTAGTTTAGGCTGTGGTCTCGTGTGTGCACTTTCAACAAGCATAAGTCAATGCTGTTGTCACCCTGTTCTGGCCTCCTCTCCGCCAGCCTAGCCCCATGCCGCTTCTTCTCTTGGAAAAGACAACAAATCAGCCATGCCAGGTGAAAAGTAGGAAATGCAGCAGATGCCTGCAGAAGTGCTTGTGCTGGCACTAGAGTGGGGGCAGCGAGCAGTAGCTTATTAACAGCAATAATGCCAACTTAAAACATCTATATGTGAAGCTGTGGCATCAGAACTCCTGCTGTCCCAGTGACGGTGGCCTCCTGCTGAATAACTCCTCTGGGAGAAATGTTTTTGTTGCTTTTGGGGTTTTTTCACGACAGTGCAGTATAAATGGGTTTTAGTTTAACAGAAAAGACTTTTGGCCCAGGATCTTTATCTATGACTTCATTTGCTTCTCCTGTTGCTGTTTTTTATTTCTCGTCATGGATTTACAGTCCCTTGAGGTCTGGTAACTGAAAAGACAAAGCTGCTATAATGAGTATCCTAGAAAATCAGACTCCAAAGAAACACCTGCAATTGATTTATACTCTGTTAGTGAGTTTCACCCCATCCTTCAGAAAAATATGAGGGAATGTTCACTCACTTGGAAAGAAGGAGAGTTGTAGAAACTTCCATAGGGACTGAGCAGTGTAATAGCACTGTTCCTTTCCACTTACTTTGTTGTCCTGTGTTGTTCCCTTTCCTGCCCATCCCCTGTCATGTCCCCCTCCCCTCAGTTCTTATCGCTTCAAACACAGTAGCCTCTCCCCAAATTCTTTCAGTTTTTCCACTGTTTACTCAAAGCCAGACAAACCCCCTAACTATGAAAATTAGGAAATACATGTCTCCTTCAGGATGAGTTTATCTTTCTTTCTGTTGTACAGTGATAGTGCTATTGGGAGTCTTGTATTGTGTACTTTTAGTACCGGTTATTGATTTCAAAATTTCTCTCATGTAACTATGAATTTTGCTTCATGGGTCAACTAGTAACTGATTTGGAAGAGAAGAATAAAAAAATAAATTTTGTGTCTCTGAGGTAACAGAAATAAATAATTATAATTTAACAGAAATATTATTTCTGTCACCTGAGAGTCTAATTGCACAAACAATTGTATTAGGAGAGAGGTGAGAAACTGTAGCAATGGTGCCTAGAGGGATAAAGAAGTGACTGAAAAGGAGGGGAAAAGACAAATTTTTTAAATTACTGATGGAAAATGTTTCTGTTCTACTTAGTTAAAGTTTCCATTTTCTGTCCCCTGCCACAGGTTCATCTCCATCAGGTTGTGCCAAGACCAATTGTTTGTGTGTATCTGAGACAAACTTCTTTAAAATGTAATGAAAACATAAACCCATCATCATCTATGAATAAGACACATGATAATAATTCATATAGAATTATGATGATTTCAGAGCCATAGAGATGTTTCACAAGATTTGTCACTGCTTTCAATCAAAGCAAATCAATCTTATATAAGGCATCAGACTATAAGGTAAAAGTAACATCTAAGAGTACCAACTGAGATAAAGTAGTTAAAGTAGTCAAAAAATACGGCAAATGTTACTTTCCCCACAAGTTGATAACTTTTACTTTATACGTATCATTTACTCCTGGTGTTACGGTTCTTTTTCTACAAATTATATTTGCAGTTGAGTGTTTTTCTCAGAATTAGAAAAAAGTGAACTAGATCAGGTAAAATAAGAACACAGTCATTCCAGCTCTTTGTTAAAAGCCTGGTGCGTGTGCAAAAATGTTTGGATTTTTTGGTTTGTCAGCTGTCAAAATTCCATCACCAAGGGATTTTTTGGTTCTAATGTTGGATACAAGTATGCAATATTCTGAGCTTTTGAGGCCACTGTCGCAAATGAGTCTGTATCTGGTTTTTCTGATCATAGCTCTGTTTTTGGAAACAAAGTACCAAATTTTAAAAAATTGTACATGTACAGTTGCATGTAGTGTTTATATAAGCACTTAGTCTAAACATCCATAAAAATGGTTGCAGGGTATCTGTGTTTGGATATTTGTGGGTGGCTGTGATATGCACCCATGTGCATTGATACGCACTGTGTACTGCAGCTGGTTTTTCTCATTTTAAAGATATGACCGTAAAACTGTTTGTTTACACAAAGGAAAAAAAGCGCTACTCTAAATATGCTTCCACAATGGCTTTCTTTTACTGAAGTGGCAATGTAAAAAAGGATTTTCCTGGGCAGATGAAAAACACTGGGTGCTCCAGACAGAACAATCGAGCATTTCAGAATGAATTATACTAACTTGCTGAACCAGACACTTCTCCCTGCGGGCATGTATCTGTTTGCATATATTTATCAGTCTGCTTGGAAACAGAATGAGGAACACTCATGCTTTGCCTTTTAGAGAAGAATCTGAATGGATCTTTTTTTTTTATTGTATTAAGAAAAAAAGCATCCTAGGGAAGATTGTAACCACTTACTGTAAACTAGAAAGAGGCTTTAAAGGCTCTTCTTCCCACTGATTTTCACACAGCATGAGTTGTTAGTTCGTCTTTCCTTTAGATAATTCCAAGCTCCGGTTTAACAGTGAAGCATACTATAATTCCCTGTCTTCAAGTTTAATCTCCCTAAGGGAGGTAATTCAGGAAGCCTATACTTTCTTGTAATTTCTTGATTGTCAGGCTATTTTACTTCTTTATTTTTACTCATGACCGCCCGTGAAGCACTTCAAACTTCATCTGAATGCTAGGACTTTAACAAAAGTTCAAATGCTTCCAGAACTAAAACAGTTCTCAAAATAATGGGTCAGTCACTACATTTAATATTTAAGTAGCCAAGTTCTCATGAAAAAACTTACTGGTTTGTTAAAGTTATGACCTCATGGCCTCAAAATCAGGTTAGCTCTGATATTGATAGTGGTGCCTCACAAACTACAGGTCTACCTCACAAGTACCACAGAGCAATTACAGCTGTTGACAAACTACTGGAATTCTTTTCCTTTGTGACAAGCTCTTTGTCCAGCAAAAACTGTTCCAGCATTTGACATAAAACAAATGCGTACCAGTCACTGTGAAAGAGGTTGCTAGCAAAGAAGTACGCGTTGTTTTCACACTGCTTAATGCACACAAAGAAGCTATATTAGGAGGCCAGTCGTGCATCATCTCCTATGTGGTTAGTAATGGGTGGGAGCTCTTACAGGGGTTGTTTCAGATTATTGGCCTGCAGAAACCAGGAGCACTTTAAAGTCCAGGTGCCACATCAAACCACGTTATGATTTTATCTCATGAGAAGACTCAGGATGCACCATGCCCTCTTCTCAAATTTTATTTCCACATCAAGGAAGCCTGATTTTCTTGTTTTCCTTTTTCTTTAGATGTCCTTGCAAATCAATGCTATCGGTGATTTGCTAATTTCTAAGCTAGGTTGCTTATAGCTCCCACTCTTAGAACTCTGAACTGAAAACCAAAATACCAATACAGATAATTTTAGCATCGCTATCTCCTTCAAATAATAATCACATCAAAAGCCAAAAATATTGCTGAAAATAATGAATTTGTTATCCACATTTTCCATAATGAGGAAAATGCCCTACTGTTTGTTCTTCCAAGAGTATATTCAGGATCTAGCAATATACCTTCTTCATTTAAAACTCCCTTTCTTTTTGTGAAAACTGTATTAAGTGACTAGAATGAGTTCCATTGTTTGCTTATTTATGCTTACTTTTTAAGTAATCTGACATAACCTACACATTCAAAATGAAGCTGGTGCCCATCTTGATTTATTGTGAATGTCTGCTTAGACCTTCAAAGCATAAAGATTTAAAGCAAGGCTGCTTGCTTTCTATAGGTATTAAAACGTATTGGCAGGAGTCTGAAAGTCTGAAGTTTGTACCAAACTCTTTTCAGTGAAAGCGGTCATTCACTTTCACCCACTATCTAGTAGATTATAAAAGCTGGTAGAACTTTTTAGTAAGGAACAATGCCAAACTACTAATTGGTGGAATTGCGTAACTAGGGAATAACACTGTTTTTAAAAAACTCTACATCCTGATTTATTAACACTTTACAAACTAATCTGCAAATTTACATTGCACAGAAATTGTAGATTTTTATTACAAATGGCAGTTGTAACCATAACATGTCATGATGATTTTCCTCTCTATGCTTTGGCTGTTTGTTTTCAGGGCCACAGCAGTATCAGTACCATAACCTGTATAGCATTTGATTTATTCTCATGCACTTCCCTTTTACTTTTTCCCCAGACTTGTTCTCTGTACTAGGGATCAAGAAATGTTTCAGACAGAAAATTATGAATCAGAGCTCCATGGGATTTCAGAGATGGACTTTGTTTCATGCCCACCTTCAGCCATATATAATAATGACTAAAATCTCCTTCAATACTTTTTCATAGTTTAAAAACAAAACAAACAAAAAAACCCAAAAAACAACGTTTTGAAATTATGTAGCTCAGCCACGAGGTGGGAGGAGAGGAGAGCTTCAGCTTACATCAGACAGACAACTGAAAGTTAGGAGTTGAAGCTCCTGAAGGAAGAATCTAGACAAGACAAGCGTTTGACGGTGTCCTGCAGAATATCAAAACCGACATCACATCAGTCTATGTTCTGGACCAAGTATGAAGCAATATCCCTGAAATTTATTTGTGGTCAGAATTACTCTCATGAACTGGCCCAGCATCATAGTTTAGTCTTAGTATATCCTGAAGGGTTCTTTGCCAAGTAGTTGGAAAGGCTTGGGGAAGCTCTTGAAAGCCTTTCAAGATAGCTTCCCTTCCCCCCTTCCCTTGCAGTGAGACATAACCTGTCCTATGGAAATTTAGCCAGACAGACTGCCTCACAGATCTCTTGGTCCAATGACTTGAAGCTGAGATAACTGTGGTTTAGATTTAAGGCAGTTGCACAGAAATTAGCTTAGTTGCATGGCTGTGATATTTTTTGAGTTGAGATGTGCACTTTCAAATGCAATTTTATGTTTTAATTCATAAGTGTATTCAGTAAGGGTGGATTAAACACACGAGACTCAATAGTGACTCTCTCCAGACCTTGCAAAGGGACTGCAGGACAGAGCTGGTGGTGCTGGGTGGGTAGAATGGCAAGCATGTATGTTGGGAGGTTTCTCTCTGCCAGTATAGTTAGCAGTGCACTCCCAAAGTGAAGGTCATTGCCAGTGAGGAAAGTTTGTTCAAGTAGGTGGGGTAGTGCAAATTGCCTCTCCTTCCAGCAACAGAAACCAGGCTATTTTGCCAAGTAGGAATCTGCTTCTACTCCTTGGAGTGCTAGTTGGAGGACTGAAGAGGGAATGGGACATTTGTGCTGCCCACATTTCTAAAATCCCACTGATGTCTTGTAGAAACAACAAAAATTAGTAGTATTTGATAATACCATAGTCCTTTTTTTGGTATCCGTACGAAGAATTTGAAAGGTATTGCTTATTGTTGTTGTAGAATGGCAGTCATCCGTATTAACTCATGTGAGAAACAATTTATAGAAAACAGTATTGCTTAAATTCATATCTGTCTTCAAATGCTATTCATATCTGTCTCCCAAGTGTTACATATGTGCTGCTGTAATCTTGATATGCTCTCTTGTTTTCACAAGTTCTTCTGAATTCTCACCAACATCAACATTCATATAAGCATCTGAAAAAGATTATTTACTTCTCTGGTTTTGATTTGTGAATTCAATATATGATTAGTAACCTCTAATGTTTATTAAGTAAACCATTCTACACCATTTCAGGTGGCACTGCAAGATCTAAGGGAGCATGTGTGCCCTGGCTGTCAGAAAGGCTTTTCTTAACTTTGGAAAGTAGGAACAGAGGGAGCTCGTATCAATACATAGAGAAAAAAGGGTGAGAGAAGCAGACTCTGATTCAGAAATGAGCTGGCTTTCTTAATTAGGTGGAGTTCTGTCCTCTCAGTGAAACGCGTGTAACCTGTTACTCAGTCAACTCATTATCCATTGAGTTTCATATTTTTTTCTAAAAAGATATTCTCATTAGGCATTGTTTGTGCAGTCTTTTTAGGTATGAAAGTTTGATTTGTGACTCTCTTCATCTGCGGTCTCAGATACCACATATGCCCTAAGGAGATATGCAGCAAAATTTAGTACCTTCATATTGTTTTCAGTGTGTATTTTGTTGACTGGCTCATGCCGCACCAAGGGCTATATTTTACCACAAAAAACCATAAACCTGTCTTTCCCAACCCCCATCTTATGACTTCTTCCTCTGTGAAGGCACCAGCAATCCTGCAGCCACATGGCCAGCTGAATTAGGTAGCTGATATGGTTAAAAAGTAAGTCAAAAAAACCCCCAAGTTAGTTTTTCAGCCAGATCGCTACCCTTTCAGTGTTGGCCCAAATTTAGATCAGCTTAAAGCAACAGTGAAACTTCATCCTTAGTGTGGAAGATGGCTTCAGTACACCTTTAATAAAAATCCTTTAAACGTTACTCTTGGTGCAGGGTATTTTAGAAAAGAGTGTGTTGAAATATAAACCTGTGTGAGATATGACTGACTGTCCTGTGCTGTGTTACAGAAGGAAACTTTCTTGTAAGAATGGCTCACTGGCAATACTTCACGGTAACATTTATTGTGTTGATTCTGACATGACTCCCTAAAGAATAAAAATCTTGACATTGATGAATGTCTTGAAAGGTTTCCAAGAATTCTTTAAAACTTTGCACAGTACGAGAAATCGTACCTGAAAAATTAACTAAAATACATATTACAAGAAATGCAATGGGGAAAGAAACAGCTTAGAATTTCCCATTTTAGTCTGGCAGTTGTTTTCTGTGCAATTCATGGATGTTGCCATGCACGTGTTACATTATTTTGTGAAGGATTTATTGATCTTCATTAGCAAGTATGTTTGGACTTATTTGAAAGGTAACGTTACTAAACCCATCAGAAATATTACGCCAGACTTTCAAAGTAGCACAGTCAGTTTTCTGTAGTATGGCTGTGTCTAACTTCACTTCTTAAAGTTGTTTGTTTTGTAAAGCACTTTCATACTTGGAGAATATTTTTCAAAGTTACACCATCGGTATAGATCCACAGAATTCTTTTTTTGCATTTCCAGCTGCTCTATAATAAATTCCATCTGTGTTTTATCTATATTTGTATTGATTTTTCAGCTATGCTAGCTTATGTCTGTCCTCTGCCTTACTGACCCTGAAGTCAACTAAAGTGGTGGGCGTACAGCCAATTTCAGATGGCATTTGGTTAGTTTACTCCCTTTTAAAGTAGTTTAGGAAATGTAACTCAAATATTTCTGTTATTCGACAAGCCTGGTTAACTTTTCCAATTTCACCCCCTTTACTCTGAATTTCCTCCTCCTTAATATTTTCCAGTTCTAGAGAAAGGGACTAGAAATCTACCTCACCTTTAGCTATTTTCATTGTATTTTTCTTTCTAAATTTCTAGTTTTGTTTGTCCAGCTATGGATATTTTTTTTTCCTAATCCTGGAGTTATATATATTTTTGCTTTGTGCTACTGTGCATTTGTCTTTTAAGACATAGTTATATAACCCTGGCACGTAGCCTAAACTCATAATTACTTTAAAGGGAATTAGGGTGTGCAAAGAATGCAAGATCAGGGGTTTGGAAAATGGTCCAGTGGAGTTCCTTTTTTTTTCCCCTGTACAATGAGTATTTATCTTAAACAATTTCCATGACTCTTGGAAACTCTTTTCGCTTCTTCTCAGCTAATGTGTGTTCCATTAGCAATTTTTGGCCTGAAGCCAGCTGATTCCTTCAGGCTTTGTTGAAGTGTGGCTTGCTTTTTTTTCTTTTGTTTGGGGTTTTGTGGGGGTTTTTTTAGAAGTTCTCAGTCTGAAATGATTCAGCGTTGATTTAGTGGCTATTGTGATGTTGGGTTTTGGTGGCTTTTAGTCTCCCAGACCAGTGACTAGAATTGTAGCTCCTTGTTTCAAAAGTCCAGATCTTTATTTATATGTTGTTTTATTGCAAAAAGTATGGGATGCTGTCCAGGCAATATCTGATTAAAGTAGGATAAGAAAGTACATTTAGTAATCAGACTTATCAGGCTTATTTTGTTTTGTGAGAATCATGTCCCATGTATCAAACCATACTGTCAATAATACTGTTCTGCTGGCAGTATTATTTAGGGCTTGTTTTTCTCATAGCTTACTGGGCAATTTTAAAAACCCCCATTGTATTACCTTTTACATATACATAGGACTGTTTCCTCACTTCACTGTGTGTTATATTCTTTGGAATGTGGACTTAAGTAAAGGAAGCTATACAGTGTTTCTTAGAAGAACAAGCCAGGAAATAGTGATGCAAATAAATCAGACAAACAGGCACAGCCTTTTGAAGGTCCTAATAAAACGTGAGCTAGTGTAACTACCTAGCTGACTGTATCCAAAAAAGAATTGCGTATTTTTCCCTAGGGTGGGGTGAGGGGGACAAAAGATCCTTAAAGCATCAGACAAAAGATTCAAGGAAATGAAAGTAACTGATGATAGTAATGAGACTCTGACTTCCTTGTGTACCAGTGGAAAAGGCCAGCTGGTGATAAGGGGAGGTTGTGTGCAGCAAATAGTTCAGAGGTCGGTAACCATGCTAGACTCTCCTCCTTTATTCACTGAAAAGGTAAGACTCATTTTGGTGTGGTTTGTTTTCTGTTTCTGGAGTTGTTTAAACACGTTTTTTGTTTTTAAGGACAATGCTCTTAAGTACTGTGACATAAATCACACTTAGTTTTGAAGAAGCAAATGTACATTGCGACAAACTTCTGAATTAGTCACAGGTGACACCTGTTGTAATCTGAGTAGCAGAGTGAGAATAATCAAACCGGGGAAACTCCCTCTCCATTCCTACTACCCCTCTAAGAGTTAAAGGCCGGAGGAGTGCTTCCTTATGGGATATGCCTTTTGGGATCCTGAGAAAAAGACGTTGGTACAGATGGATGGTTGAGACATCTCTGGGTAGAAATTTGTTCATGTTTGTGCATGGCTTATCCTAAATTGATTCCAGTTGTCCCATTTTTAGAGATGCTGAACTGCTGCTTAAAACTGGTTCTGCAAAAATTAACTGCGATAGTTCAGCCTCATGTGTCATCAGACTTTTAGCTGTGTTACATCTGGATTGCTGTTCAGTTATTTTCCAGCAGCATTCCCCACTAACAAAGATTACATGTGCTCAGCGAAGATCTAAAATACGCTTCTTGAATTATAAATGAAATAGTAAATAAAATTTAAAAAGGAAAAAAATTATATAATTTTGTATATCATTGTTTAATTCTACAACATTTTTCCAATCAGAATAAATTTCCCATATTCTTCACATGACTGATACCATTTTTATCTTTAGTACTTTCTCAGGTAACATTTTCCTTCTGATTTTGTAATTCTTATGCATTCACCTTCTCCTCACACATAGATTAGATTCTTAATGTGGTGTTGTTGCTGTTTGAAATCTAGAAGCCTTTTGGGACAAACCTGAATATTGAGTCTTTCTCCCTAGAGCGCCCTGAACAATTCCTGGGATTGAAATGTGAGCTTTTTTCATATTCTTCTTCACAGTGGCAGTTCCATATGGTTCCTAGCTAAGCAAGGACTGCTGAAGTACAACCTGCTGCCACCATAATTTTTCTTCTTTGACTCTTCCAGCGTGCCCATCTTTTTTATGGGTATCAGAAAGTTGGCATAGCAACCACGCATCAGCTGAGAGTTCTTCCCCTGTGAGACTAGAACAGTGATGGGGGCCTGTCATGAAGAGATTGAGCCATTCTTCCAAGTATTTGCTCAGCTACCTATAAACGAATATGGCTAAACCTTTTCCATGACCACTCTTTTCCCCCCAGTGTTACTTATATAAATTAATTCTGCAGAGGATGGTTATTTTACAGCCATTGGAGGATTGAGCAAAGAATTTTGGTTATTTTATTTTCAAAGTACAAAACATCTGTAAAATATTTCTACAATGAAAACTAGAATATTTAAATAATTTATAGTAATTGCAGTAAATCTAGTGTGAGAGAGAGGTCATACCAAAAAAATCTCCTTACAGCTATAGACAACTGTTAGTTGGAATGCCTTTTTATTTTATAAGTCTATAAATATTCAGTGACAGATACTTGTAGTTAAGTTTGTTACTTTGAACAGGTCATCATAATGGGACTTTTGTTTAGAAATTTCTATACCAGAAAGGTTGATTCATTTTAGAGACAGTGGTATTTTCCAGCCCCAGACACTCTCAGATAGTGGTCTTGACAGTATACCTATCATGTTATATAGTATTTTCTGTAAGTGCTGATTTCAGTATGTTAAACAACTTATTTTTCCAAAGTCTTCTAGCATAATATCCTATAGCAGAATCCTGTAAACATCCTACAGCAAAATTCGAAATACTAAACAATTTCATCTAACACAGTTGCAATATCTTAGTGAGAATTAGATACCCCCTCCTTTCCTCCTAAGAAGCTGAAGGAAGGATAAGTTTTACAGAATGGCAGAGTGTAAAGTTGTAAAAGGAACACAGTAGTTCTTTCAGAATAGACTCTCCATAAATTGAACAGACCCCTCAGCAAAATAAACAGTGTTCCATTATACAAGATACCTATAGGGAGTTTTCATTATGCCAAACCCAGAAAAAGATTTACTTTGGATTTGGCAAAGAAGTAATCCAAGAATGTTTGGCAATGATTATACTGGGGAACTGTATTATTCTCCCCCCTCCTCCACCACCCTTATTGAATTCCTAGTGTTTCCAGGTTTTTTTTCTAAAAAAGATTCTGCTAGTTCTGTAAGTTCAAGGTAACCATAATAAAATGTTGTAAGCCAACGTATGTTAGTGTGTATTAATCGTAAGGGCTCTGTTTTAACAAAAGGTGTTATGTTTCTCCAAATATGAACCATACATGTTATACAGTATTGTAACAAAAGCCTTGCTGCAAGTATATTATGTTTTTAGTTTGATCAAAATAGCAGAATTTGGAGGGAAAATATACAATCGTCAGTCATTCCTTATTGGCACCCACCCATTGCTGAGGAAAAAGGAGGCCAAACTTGTTCTTAAAAGTCTGGGTTTGGTCAGTGAGTAAGCATCAGTTTATTGATAGGAAGTGTAGGTTTGCAGTGCAGTCATTTTCCAGCCAGGAACGTATTGTTGTTGTGATATGGAAAAATCCTCATTTGCTATGGGTTTGGGGACTATTTTTGTTTGTTTGTTTGCTTGGTGTTGTTGTTTTCTTTTTTGTTTCACTTTTGATCATACTATGTGTAATAAATGACACTGAACTGCTTTTAAAATAACTCCTCTGGATAAGTGCAGTTGTTGGGCCAGAAGATAAATTTGCTTCAAGAAATTTAAAAGACCCCCCAGTTATCCTTCCTAATTAGAGTGGACAACATCTATACTGTTGATATCAACTGAAGTAGTGAATCTGCAAATGATCAGGCCCCAACATAGTTGGTGATACCATGAATTAAACTTCCAGCCTAAGAACCGCTGTCTGCTGCTGTTGTACTTGCTCTCACGATGGATGCTTGTAGAAGTCCACGAAACTTTTGGCATCCCATAGATTGCTGCCTCGGCACTGGCCTGCAGTACTGCTCTCTTGGCATAATTCTCCCAAAGGAACTTACACCTTTAAAAGTTTTGTTTGAGATACAGCATCCCTGACTGTGAAGTACTCCTCAATCAAAACCTCACATAACAGTCTTTGTCGTGCTTCTGGAATACAAATGTTGTGTGTTGTTTAGCTTTGTCAAAGGCCTTCTCATGTCCAAAACTGTAAAAGGGGAGGTATCATAGGTTGTTAGTATCCATGTGTCATCAGTTAGCAGCTGTTATCTGTCCACTCCATCTTATTCTTTTAGTCCACTATAATTTTAAAGCCTAGTTACAAATTCAAGTCGGATCCTAAAGACTAGTATAACCATGTGAAAGCAAAATGTTGTTCATAAGAATTCATATAAGACCAAAAAAATCAAAACTGTGATTTATTTTTTTTTACGGAGCATGGTCTTTTTAAACCATGGAAACTGCATACTTACAGAGTTGTTGTACATAACAAAAACCTGTACAGATAAAGAGAATTTCAATTTTAAGAAGGTCTATCTACTTCTTCATTGACTTTTCAGAATATTTTATCACTGGCCAATCCATGATACTTGTTCAACTTTGTTTTTAAAGAGACTTCCAGTTTTGTTTTTATTTAATTTTCACTTTTAATGATCAAAATTCCTCTTTTAGAGAGGAAAAGGAACTGGAAAATACTTCAGAATCTTCTGGGTATCTGTGGATTGGAATTTCTGTCCTATAACAGTTGTGTGGACATTTTATTGCATCTTTTAACCGAGTTTCAAGTGAAAACCGCTATGTTTTTCATGGAATTGCATAGGGAAAGGGGTAAGGTTTTAACCAAAATTAAAGATGAAACAGCAGAAGTTTTGTTTAATGTATGGTACATCTTTTTACCAGTTCTTGTCCAGGTAATAAAATAAAAAAAAAAAAAGGGGGGGGGAAAAGCCAACCACCCAGCATTCACTGGAAATGAGATAGAAAAAATGTAGTGATAGCTGTGAAGTAATTTAGAGTTGAGGTCATATACATCTTAGGGAGGCGTCAAAACATGCAGTGTTATTCTTCACAGATTTTACAAAACTGTTCCAATAATCCTGGTTGAATGAAATGTAGCATTTTAATATTCAGGCTTAGTGCAGTATAAACAAATTTGTATTAACAGTACTTTCTTTCTGAAAATGAAGTTTTATACCATATTCCTTTACAGTTTATTTTCATCTCAGCTGAATAACTGTTGTATGCAAAACTTAATGCTTCGCAAAAATACTGGTAGGAAGCCCAGAAAGAAATGTATGGTGCAAACTCTCTCAAAGGAGTTCTGTGGAAGTTGAGCATGTAAGACTAGATGAAAATTGAAGTTAAAACTGATTTGGACAAGTTTGTTCATCCATTTCTACCCATACGTATCGCAAAAAATTACATGAAGGGAAGTTCATGAAGTCAAGTACAAAAAGTTAGTTTTATAGCCTTCGCTAATTGCCTTTAATCTCTACTCTCTCACCTTCATACGGAATCTCATCCAGTAGCTTTGTCATCATCTTGAGCAAATGTTGGGAATGCAGGCGAGACAGACTCCTTGTTTTCAGTTCTCATGCCTTATGTCTGTGATTCAGAACAGGATTTCTAGGAAGGTCCTGCTAAGCCAGTGACAGACAGTCCAGAGATCTAGCAGAGACTATCCTATGTGTATGATCCATGGATTTCTGACCTGCTGGAAAAAATCTGGTTGGAAATTCTGATGTCATACTGAGCATGTGCAAAACTTAATTTTTGGTAGGAAGGGGTTTTGTTTGTTTACTTTTAAATAAAAGAGCTCATGATCTAGCTAAATATAGGCATAGTTTAGTCTACTGAAAAAAGACTTATTTCTGTCTCTAGTAAGGTCCTCTGCCAAATAAGTTAATTCTCTACAGAATTGTTCGTGGGCTAGAACATCCTTAAGATGCAAGAAGCACATTCCCCTTTCATTAATTTGAACTTCAAAATTTTAATTTCAAAGGCACCTAAAACTGCTTTGTATAAAACTTAAAAAAAAAAAGACAACAAAATTGTTCTGATCAGATGTTTGCCATGGATTATTTCAGCACAAATGGAAATTTTGCAAAGCTGTAAGCAACTGATTCCAGGTTCTTCTAGCAATGTGCTGCAGACATCTTTAAGAAAAGGTGGTGCTATACTTTGAAGAGTATATTACTACTTGGCAGCAGACTGTCTGAATGCTTTCTCCTGTAACCATGGAAAATGCCCTGGTGGGTTTCACACCAGCACCTTTGGCATAGGTGAGGGTTGTGCTGGTTTAGTGTCTCTTTGGTTGCCATAGAGAGAGAGGACTTGCTGATACAAGAAGTTTTGGTCAGTAAACAAAGTACCATATAATGGTGAAAGGGCTCTCTTAAAAAGCTTTTTGATACAGTGTTGGAGGGGTTCATGATCCACTAAGTTAGGAGAAGCACCAGTCAACAGCTTTTCTGTGTATTTTAGAACAATTGCATTCCTTTTTCTAAGCCAAAACATAGCCATCACCATTATATAAATGTAAATCTTTCTTGAGAAGTCTGGTTCTCTTCCTTCATTTCCTGTAGCATGTTAGCTGCAGCTTATTTCAGACTGTTTTCTCTTAACCTCCCAGAAAATGTAAACAGAGCATAAAAATCTTGTCCACAAATCTTCACACTAAGTCATTCTAAACTCCCACTAGGAGTACATTACCCATAAGATCAGTTATTGCAAATTACTATTGAAGTGGGGGTTTTTCTTTTCTTTAAATATGTTGTAATGTCTAGGACAAAGAAGCCTAGTTTCTAAAGGACAAAAGTAAGTCTGTAACATGTTGTGCTTTGACAGTCACAGGCTTCATGATGCATGTCTTTGTTATACGTTATACTGGGTTTTGGTTGCTTGAAAGTTCTATTCTTCTCCTGAGCATCCAATAAACATGACTCCTACAGAGGAAGAAGATCTCACTAGTACAGTGCATCAAGAGAGCTAATATAAAACCGATACTGTATTGCTGAGTTAATTTTATTACAGTGCTGCCTTTAGTCTCAGTTTAGCACTGTCTGTTCTGTGGATCTTCTGTTTTGCCCAACAGAGTGAGATGAGTTAAACTATGGAATAATGCGGCCAAGTTTTCCGTTAGAGTCAGCTTCAATTTGTCTTTTCTTAATTTCATTCTGCCACTCCTCACTGTAGTCTGTGCTTATTTACTATTTACCAGTTAGTTATCATTTAATGAAGTCATGAAGCGTATATTTCTCTCTAAAACCAGACTGGAAAGCAGTCATCTACTTGCAATTCACAGTGATTTCTACTGCCATCGTGTATTTCCTCCATTTTGATGATACCATGTTGGCAAATGTTTTCCAGATCTAAATACAGTACAGTGGAGCATGTCACCTACACACATGGAGAATAGTACTTCCTGTTCCCGTGAGTTTGTGTCCAGCTCTGTCATACATGAGCATTGTCCTTGGCTGTAAATATAAGTCAAATGACTTTTTACCACTCATAACTGCATTATATTTCAGAGTAGCTTTCATCCAGGTTTCCCCCAGGATATGTTTTAGTACTTCTGCGCCGAAAGTTATGGAAATACTATTTTGATATGAATGCATGGTTTTCATTCATATATATATCTTGTTAATGTTGCTCACATGGGCCTGTAATCAGAAAAGCATGCATTAAGATTAAATGAGGATTCAATTCAAACAATACATTTATGTGTAGTAATTGAATATTGCTGACCAAAGCCTTGATATTAAGCAAACATTTTTGGTTTCAGTAAAAGATGTCATTTCTTTTAGAGTCCCACTTATACTTAGTTGATAAAAGTTGGAAAAAATATATTTTTATATACGATAGTTACAGCATCATGAAAAGCCTTTCTGCACAGTTATGTTTAAATATTTAATGCTGTGCTGTAAGTTCAGGCATGTAGCGCATGATGCAGAGTTCTTTTTTGTATCAGCTGTCTGTTTCTCTTGTCATGGTGAAAATGCCAAGATAGAAATGTCTTGTATCTTTCTTGTGATTCCATGAAAACATATTTTAATGGTCAGCTAAACTGCACAGATTAATTTTAAACTGGGAAGTAACCATCCTTTGTCTGTGTGGCTGCCTGTGGGTACCTGTACACTTGGATGCGTGCATTCCGTATCTTTCCATTAAAGTTCTGGGAGAAATTTCCAGTAAGCAGTACTATCTTGGTTTCAATGTGGGCACGTGTTTCTTTGAAGAATATCTAAAATGTTTAGAAAAAGAAAAATTTATTAAGCCTACAGATTATATATTGGCCAAAACAATTTGGGATGATACTTTGAAATAGTATATTTAGCTAATAAACTGAAGGCAGCAAACATAGCACTGATTTTTAAAAAGAGTTTTCAGGGAGTTTCAGGGTACTTTTGACTGATAAGCCTGGTATCTGAAAAACTAGTACATTATATAGAAATAATAGTATGATCTAGAATAAAGAAAGTAGAATAATAAGATTGTGAATACAATGTGATATTCTGGGGAAAAAAAATTGTAAATAGAAGTAGCACTTCATAAATCTACTCAAACTATTTGGAAGAATCAACAAGAACCATGTGGATGAGTGAAGTCCAGTTGATGCAGTCCACTGGATTTCCAAAGGTTTTCAACATAGTCCATTTTGAAAGGCTTCTGAAGAAACTAAGTAACCAAGGGATAAAGGCTTGACAAAATATATCTTCTTGCCCAAATAAAAGTAAGTGTTTAAAAGAAAGTAACTAAAAATAGAAGTAAACTCTATAAAGTGAACTCTCAAAAGAGCAGGACATGACCAGTTGAACTTCACACAGAACTGTGCTGAGTCTGGCACTGTTCATCATTAGGTGCCTCTTTTTCCATATCATTTATGTTTTAAAAAACAAAAGAAAAACCCTTTCCTCCAAACAAAAAAAAAAATGGTGTTCAAGTTTCGGGTGTTTAGGTACAACAGATCTGTAGAGAATTATTTTTATCAGTTAAGTCAATGTATATTCTCATACTTTGGCAGGGAATTTGTTCAAGTTCTGTATAAAAATATATTATTAGCAGTACATGTATCTATACATCCAGAATATGTTAAGATGTTAAGTCTGAGAAAAACTATTATGTGTTACTGAATGTGCTTTACAATATTAGTAAATGTTTTAGCACTTACGCCAGTATTCTTACTTTTTATTACAAGGTTGAACGCTAGTAAAGAAATACAGGGTGGTTTTTTTTTTTTACTGATAAAATGCTGAGGTTTTTCGATTGTTTTCATAATTCCTTTAATAATTGTAAAGGATTTTGTAGTTTATGAATTCAGCATTCCCCAGCAGCAGGTTGAAAGAGTTGTTCCCACTACTCTAAACTTGATAAATGGTTGTGCACTGGTACCTAATACTTCCATATTCAGATGCTAAAACTGCTCAGGCCTACTGGGTTCATGATGTGATCTTCCCTGGCATGTTTCTATGCCGCTGCTTCTCCAGAGCCTTCTGGTTTTTGATTGCTTAAAACTGTCCTAGCATTGATGTGGGGCTGGACAGCACAAGTACACTCTGGCAGAAGTGCAGGGGGGAGAGCATACAGTGCGGTTCTCGGAGGGCGGCGCTTCAGGCCCGTGAGAAAGGCTCGGCCATGGCTCAGTCCAGCTGCAAACATTGGTGCAAACGTGCGGTGGAGTAGTTTGAGCAAGCGGGTTTGCTGCGGGAGGAGAAGGAAGGATTCAATTGTGCAAACACAAATTGGCAGCTACCAAAATGAGAAGATGGCATGGGGAAAACATACATTCTACTTGTTGAAAGATTGCCACTGGGGTCGATGGTCGCAATTTAACTATGTGGAGTATTTAGAGAGAGACAAACCTGTACTTTGAAACCTGTTTGACCAGACAGAGAGAGGTCCGGAGTTGTCATTGAAAGTCAGTTGAGTAGTAACTTCCAGATCTCTGGCAGAGCATCCTTTCTGCAAGGGTAGAGGCCTAAGCTTTCATCTGCATTTATCAAAGTTTTTAGATGGCTTTCCTGACAGTATTGCGAGTTCCTCATTCAGCAGAAAGATACTCTTATTTGCAGAAGGAAAATATGGCACAACAGCAAAAGGACAAATGTAGAACGGCGCCTCAAAGGTCAAAGGATATGTCTTTCTACCCTGAACATGTCTGTTATGGTGTCATTCGTTCCTTTCAGAAGAACTGATGTCAGATGACAAGCCCTGGGCGGTAGATTGTTTGCAGAATCAGCAGTGAGTTATTTGTCAGTAGCCTGAACACCTGCTGGAGATGATGGAGTTGTTCTGAAATAAACCAGTACTGCTGCAGCCTTTAGCACTGGAGAGGATGAGCTCTGTGAGAGATCCCATTTTGTTTTAAATTACTATTTGACAATTTGTCCTTATGACTTTTTTTAAATTTATTCTTAAAGCATTTCTGTATTTTGGATTTTAATTGTAGCATTTTCTTTGTCAGTTATGAATGTTTTAATTACATTCATCTTCAAATAGATAACTTGAAACCAGGAGATTTTTCTGGACATAAATTTTACTAAATTGTTCCTATATGTTTCTTATTTTGCTGTAGGGTGGTTGGTGTGGTTTTTTTCTGAGGTGAATTTTAGCATGGTAGTTTACCTACGTAATGTAAATGTGATGTGGTCAAGATATATTTCTTATTCTGCTATTCTTACTAAGCTGTTTCCTTAAGTTTTTTTTTTCTAGTTTGAGCGTTTCTCACAAGTAAACAAACTTGTTCAGACCTCTGTTGAGGGCAAGAATGCAAACTAAAAATACCAGAGTCGGTTTTCTGTTGAGCTGAAAATACAACTGGCTTCATGTGCTGGGTGCAGCTGAAGGAGTGTTACAGGAAGGTGGTTATAAATGCACCTTTGTACTCTCCCTGATTATTTTTTGTCATGCACTTGTGCCCAGGAGCAGTCACTGTTGCCCTGTACATCAGTGACTTAACGCAGCGCTCCCTTTGTTCCAGTCTGCTACTTGTTTTCTGCTTCACCCAAACATCCCCAGGAGTTTGCAATAATGGAAGAACTTTTAGCATTACTTAAGGACTTCTTTTCACAACTTAATACTAAAGGAACCATATTGAGAAATACGGGAATGCTTCCAGACTCCCAAACAGAATTGGAAAGTTAGAAGTTTAGCTACAACTTCTTTAATTTGTTGCAAAATACCGTTTCTTGTCACGCTGCCTTAGAGAGGGTTGTCTCACAAGACTTCTACTAATTTTGAATCATTACTTCGCAAAGGGTATTCCTTTTAAGGAGTCACAGCTCAATAATTTCCTTAGTCAGAGATATCTGCATATTCACTTTGTCTGTTTCAGTTGTCACTGTGGACATATTCAGTGTATATTCTCCTGAATTGTTACCATTTTCACACTTAAATGTAAAGAAAGGAATCGCTTCCTGCAGCATTCCCTTGGTATTTATTCAAAAAGACTATCACATAAATGCCTGTGATAGACCGCTTCAAAAAGGCTAAATCTAAAAGATGTGAACAAAAAATAGTGACCAGCAGGGCTAATTCTTTTATTGAAGTGTTCTTCCTTGTTTGCTCTTGGTCTTACTTGTCCAGCTAGACTGTGCATTCTCTCTCAGGAAGCACTGATGGGCTACTAAAACCAAGTATCAAGCAAGGGGGTGTTTTGCTCGCGAGTTTACACCGCCTGCCAGCAGGTAAGCTGCTCTTTAGAATACTACTTCACAGAGTTTAGGGATATTTTGAGGGTAAAACTAGTCTCGCTTGCTTGGTAGCCCTGTCGAGGGGCTCCTTTCTCTCTGCGGAAAGCGCCAGTGAAATCCCCAAAGGACACGCTGTAACCTGTTCTAAAGAACAATGAAAAGTATGGCAGGAATCTGTGAGTTTTTACACTGGAACTCTGTAACTTCGTTTTCCTTTGTCCGCCTGCCAGCGGTGCGCACACTGCCGCGGCACCTCAGCACCCCCCGCGCCTTTGGGCTGTTACAGAGGTGAGGCTGCTCGGGGGCGGGGGGGGACCGGCGGAGGAGGACCCAGAAAGAGTTGGACGGAGCTTCTCCAGAGGATCCCCGCTGGCAGCCCGCCTGCCCGGCAGCGGCGGTGCGAGGCCTCTGCCCGCGGCGGCCCGGCCCCCCCCCCGCCCCGCTCCCGCCCCGGCTTCGCCGCCGGCGCCCGGGGAAGGTGCTCCTTACATGGGCATGGCCGCGGCCGGCGGCTGCTGCCGCTGCTCGCCCGGGGCCCGGGCGGGGTGGCCCGCTGGAGCCGGGCCGCGGCCGAGCCGGGGGCGGCGCGGCCCCGGCGGGGTTCAGCCAGACAAAGAACGGTGCCGGCAACCAAATAAGGAAGTCGGAGCTGGAGGATTTCAGAATATGAGCAAGGGGGGGCGGGGGGAGATGGCGGGGAAGCCGGGGAAAGCAGTCTTTCTGCAGGAAGCCGCTTTCGGTTGTTAACAGCGAAGTGGTAAATACAGGGGATCAAGGCTCCCGAACTTGTCGTTACCCTTCTGTAATCTTCTGCCAGCACAGCTGAAGAATTCAAGCTGTGTTTGTCATATTTTCTCATGTTCCTGAAAGTTCTTTATAGATTTTTTGTTTGTAAAGGAGGGGGTTTTTGGCAGCCCCGTTGGTTAGCAGCCTGAAGATAAATGAGTCTTCCCCTGCCAGGGGAAAAAAAATCCCATTGTGGGTAATTTCAGGCATTACAAAAACACATTATGAATTTTTGCCTACTGCAGTCTTCTAATGAAAACTTAAAAATTCATCTAGGAAGAGTACACATGCACCCCTGAGAGACTGAGGTGTCTTTGCAGTTGAGAACAGTAGTACAGAAAGAGAGAAGAGGAAGAAAATGAGTACTGAGGAAACCATCCTGACAATTCTGAGAGAAAAGCATTTCATAACAAAACGTCTTGGTGGAAAAATATTCCAGGATATCAGAAATGCAAGCAAGCTGCTGTTTTAAACATAGGTATGGAATTCATGCCTTGCGATCCTAATCCCTAGGGTCTTGGGACTTTTTTTTTTTTCTTTCTACTTACATGGGCTGAATTTAAAAGGTCTTATTCCTGGTGGGAAAAGACACAGAACACCATTCACCTTTTCACTTCAGACTTACCCGGAGCAGGAAGAATTAACACAACAGAAACATTCAGTAGATGAAGGAGCAGCTGTGATCTCTGCTGACTGTGTGAAAGCTAGAACAGAGAAAACTAAATAGCTGTGGGCACAAACTTCAGCAGTAACGTTTAACATACTGGCCTGGTTTGCTCCGGTTTCAAAACGTTAGCAACAGAATGTCTCCTAAATTCACAGCCTTTATAGCAAACAATTACATGCACTACGAGCTTGACATCCTGATGAAAGGAAGTAAGTTATGCCTTGATCTTGAAATTGTGACCAGATCAGCTCATAAACAGCTACTGAAAAACATTTTAAATATTGCGGGGAAGCCTGCCTCAGAAGAAACAGCTTCTGTCTTTCCTGACGGGCCTCCCAATTACAGCAGCTGTAAGTTACCAAAGTGTAACTAATTGAAAGATACAACACGCTCACTATTACCGTATCAGGAGTATTAAAGAAGAGAATGTAGTATTGAGATTTGAGTTGGGAACTTGGAAGGACATTCAAATTGGGTGACATTCAAATTGCTGTAACCACCTGTGACTTTATATAAGCTTCCTAACAATTAAGCATCTGAAATGTAGGTAGACCTGTCATAGATCCATAGTGATGCTTGCAAATGTGATTTCAATATCACAGCTGAAGAGTGTTACGCCAATTTTACTATGAAGTAAAGAAGAGGCCGTAGATAGAATACTAACAAAACCACAGAGAGTAAGCCTTAGGCAAGGTTATTTTGCTCTTGATCCCGATATGTTGATTGAAACAGAAGAATATTATAGTTGTTGCTGTAATTTATTTCATTAATAAAGCACAGAGAATCTGAGAAGAGTAGTAGAGTGAGGGAGAATGAAAGTGCAAGGAAAAGCTCCAAGAGTTGGGAAACAAACACGGAGCAGAACCAGCTGCACAGCTTGGGAGAGAAAAGAAATTGGACAAAAACTTCCAAAATAGCTCTCCTTTGTGGTGTTAGGGAAACTGGCAGCTTAACACAGGTCAAAATCCTTTCGAGTCTGAGGAGTGAATCGTTTTCCAGGTTATATTTTGTTATATTTTAATGAAGCTATTTCCAGAGCTCATGCGCATTGCTATACCAGTAGTTGTGCAGGCCAGGCAATTCTCACGGATTACTCATGGTCAGAACAGACTAAGAATGCGGATACCAAAGTGTCTAGGTACTTTAAGGAAGCCACTGGGATACTTCATTTCTCTCTATGCTTGTTGTTCAACCATCACTGTTCCGGTTCCTTGTTAGAAAGTGCCTATGTAGTAGACACACGGTTTTTCTCTGTGCCGTCATAGGGCTTACACAGTAAGTCTAATCAATATCATTTAAACAATTTTGTACCCTCAAGACCCTTGCTATTTTAGTCCAAAAGGTGAAGCAATTAGTACAATAGCAAAGAAGACTTAAGCATGAGTCACTTCATCACCATGTACATACACATGCATGTGTGTGTATACATGTATGTCCATTAAAATGATAATTGATTTCTTGTGAAAATTGTCTCAGCAATAGAAACTTCTAATTTTTGTTTTCCTCTATGAGTAATTAAAAGTTTGGGAAAAGATCCTCTTTTCTACTTTTGTTGAATCACGTTTTAATAGATCGGAGACTTTGCAGTATGATTTGCTTTCAAATGTTGGCTCTAGCTATGGTTTCCTCTCTGGAAAACACAGAATTTTGATGGTGTGTACTGGAGGAATTGAAAGTGAAGGGAAATGTTTGCTTAAATAATCTTTCTTTAACAAACATGTGATCCTTTGCTTTCCATAAGTGCTAAGAAAAACAAAAACCACAAACAGCTTGGTACTCCTAGTTCAGACATTGTGAATTTCACCAGCAGGAAATAATACCAAACAAAGCAATTTACAGTTACGACCTCAGTGTCTGCCAACACCAGCAAAGTTAGGTAGTACAGGATGCTTGTAATACGGCGTTCAGGAGACTTTTGAAATAGTGCTAAATGCTTTGGACTGGTACATGTTTAGCAATTGGCATTTCAGAGGTGTAGTTAGTCCCTTTTGTTTTTAGGAAAACTTAACTTTGCATTCTGGCTTTCTGAAGAAATCTCAAACTCTCATGCATTCCAAGAAAATCAGTGCCCTGTTCCTGGCTTAGTAATCCCCATTCAAAGCTTTTAAATGTGGTGAGGTACAGTATGGGAGGAGACGTAGTTTTATGGAGACTTTTTTTGTTTTAAATAAAAAAATTGAAAATCCACAATGGTTGGCATGTCAAAGCTTATTTTGCGTAGCTAGTGGAAGTGGGATGCATTTCCTTTATGTAAGAAAAACAGAGATTGCTGAATTGGGTTCCGTAAATCATTGAATTCAGTCAGCTGCATATGAATCAGTTTGAAGGCTTGTAAACTCTTTCAGTTCCCTCTTCTAGTCCTTCATGTCTGTGTTACTGCCATTTCCATCGGAGCTTAACGATGTTTGAACTGTAATATGATGCAAAGCTCCATTGTGGCTAGCTGAATACTCTTTGGGTTGATTTACAGGCATGCCTGTATTCTTTAATTAATTTCCAGCTTTTAAGACCAAAAGAATGTCATGTGTCTCCCCCATGTAGAAAACACCATTTGAATCTCAATCACAACTTCTTCCTAGACCTCAGAATTTTTTAGTGTTTTTTTTGTTGTTGTTGTTGTTTTGAAAAACATCCTGTTTTGATTTAAAGAATTTGAGAGATCTGGTCTTAACTAGCATGATCAGAATTACACGCTCCATTGTAGCTTTTAATGTCTTTGTTATTCACCAGCTAGGATGCTAAAATTTTGCATATCATAATGAAGGAAAACCAAGAAATAAGCAAATAGAAGAAAGGAAATAGAAGCATATAGTTATTTGTAGTATAGTAGCACCTGGAAACTAGCTCTTGTGGATGACTAAGTGCACTCTATTAAAATATACTTCCTTCACTGAAGATATGCTGCAAGCAAAAAGGTTGCATTGAAGTACTAAAAATTATTCTGTAGTAGTTTAGGAAAGTCCATTGAGTTGTTTTATCTTCCTTTGTTTTCACTCAGATTGCTGCGGATGTAATTACTTTGTGTAAGGTTTTCTCTCTGCATTTTTGGCTCTTTTTTCCTGAAGTCATCCTTTTTAGTTTTCTTACTTTAAGCAATACTAATTTCCTTTTATTTACAGGGTGGTATAAAAAAATGAATCCTCATTTTGTGAAGATTTTGAAAGTTTGAATGAATGCTAGTGAAAAAGCCCTTATACGACTTCAGGCGGTTTGGTGTTTGCCTGATTTACGAATGGCATTTCCCATTACCTCCATTAGTTCACAGAAATTAATTGTTGGGTTTTTTACTGCATTTTTCCAAAATCTGTTTGTTATAATTGTCATTACATTTTAAATATTTCATTTAAATATTAGGATTTCATTGGAGTTGTGTGCAATTGTCTTTTTACATGTAGATTAGTTTCCGTCATTTTAGTTTACCAGTCATGCTGTACATATAGTTGGAAACTCCTTAAACTAGAAACAAATGTTCCTGGAGCTGGAATGATAGGCAAAGTTGTTTACAAGAAAGAATCACAGATCATATTAAGTTTTAAGTTAAGCATATGGTTTTGTTTCCTTTCTCTTTGGATCTTTATCTCACATTGGGCCTCATGTTTGGTTCCCAGTAAGTTGAGCTTCATTTTCACTTTCCGTGCCCAGTTATGCTTGTGGAGTCACAGTGAAGCAAGTGTCTTGAACTAAGCTGATGTGCACAAGCTGTCTTTTTGCTTTCATCTTCCATCCCCATGAAGTGAACACGAGCATACATACATAGACATAAAATTCTTCTCCAAAATTCTTGGAACATATGTGCAAAATATGTGCAATGTAAGAGCTGTGACAGAAGAAAATGTCAGAGAACTGGGTTTTCTTTACTGCAATATTAACTCACTCTGTTATAATCAAATGCAAAGGAGAAGGTGCAGCTAAGACACGTGAAGTTCAGATACTGTTTTTTTATAATTGGCTTTTCCTGCCGTACATCAGTCCATTCTTTGTTGTGTGTGTTAGATTCCCTGCAGCTATTACTGACTTGAACTGTGTTCTGCTTGTTAGCTAAAATACTGTCCTTGACCAGCATACTAACCCAAAATCAGAGAGACATGATTAGTGATGAGCGATACTCTTTTTATCTTTGTCCTGTCTTAATACTGTGTGTATGAGCTGCCATGCTTCTTCCCCATAGTCATGCACCAGAATTGGAAACAGCGTGCTCATGCAGTGCCAGTCTTCTCGCTGCCAGGATCTGGCATGTCACTCTCTGTTCTAGCAATGGGGAAATGGCTTTATTTCCCCCTCCCTTTTTCCTAGTTGGCATCGTTCCTCTGTTCGCCGTGTTACGTTCTGGAGCGACTGAGTGATGTGGAGTGAGTTCTAGTCCTAAAGAGGGCTGGGTGGTGAAAAGAGGTGAAGGGGGTTGAGTAAGCAGGGGGAGTTTCAGTGCCACCTTCTTCTGCGTCGTCCACCATAGAATGAAATTTCTCTAGTACAGGTCTTGCTCATCTGGGGTTTCATACCGGTTGGAGGAAAACTGGTTTGGGGATCTTATCAATACTTATAAATACTTAAGGGGGGGGTGCCAGGTAGATGAGAAGAGTCTTTTTTCAGTGGTGCCCAGTGATAGGACAAGAGGTAACGGGCACAAACTTGAGCATAGGAAGTTCCATCTTAACATGAGCAGGAACTTCTTTACTCTGAGGGTGGCAGAGCACTGGCACAGGCTGCCCAGAGAGGTTGTGGAGTCTCCCACACTGGAGACATTCAAAACCCGCCTGGATGCCGTCCTGTGCAACTGCTGTAGGTGTCCCTGCTGTGGCAGGGGGGTTGGACTTAGATGATCTCCAGAGGTCCCTGCCAACCCTGACCATTCTGTGAAAATAGTTTGGTGATGTTCTTGCATAAGCCAAACAGATTCCAGACATCCAGAGCTGAACTATAATTCATACTGATTGGAAAGCGGAACTAAAAGAAGAAAGAGGAGCACCCTTACTTTCAGCTGCCCTAACATCTCTTAACTATTGTCCAGGTTGATAGTAGTGAGATAAAAGGCAGCATTGTTTGTACACTATATGTTCGTACACTTCTTTTTGCTGTCTATGTTGTAGAAAATTCAAGCGATACCACTGATCGCCTCTATGGACTAAGCATGGGTTTGAGAATAGAGGTTTTATAGATGTATCTTTTGAGATTGTCCATCTTGTTTTAAGCAGATGTTTAAGTAGATGTTACTAATGATTAGCTGTGTTCTATGATTACTTATAAAACTGATGTTGGCTGTAATCTGTGAGAAAGCACTGGATCCAGACCAAGTGGGTTCTGGTAGGAATGACAGAAATCTGTTCTTCAGTCTTCATCTCCTTGTGGAAAAAAAATGATGCCCTTAGTGGAATATGCAGTAGTAATTAATGTATTTCCGGTGAGTGTTTGACACTCTGGATGGTTTTGCATAATTAGACTGCAAAATAGTGTGATTTTTGTAATATATAGTAAATGTTCTCTGAACTCTGATGCTATCCCTTGGCAGGTGAAGGAGACATAGGAGATTGTTTATAAAACAGATGTATCACTCTGTTGCACAGTACTCGATTTTTCTGAAAAAAAGTTTTAAATTCAGTATAAGGTTATACTCAGGGACTTGGCAGCGATGAGTGATGGCATAAGTGTTATTTAAAAAGAACAGAAAAGCGTTAAAAAGCTTAGAAGAATAACTTGAGACATCGCTTCCGCAGTTCTACATGAAAACATGCCGCCATCCCACCCGCTCTGTCACGCAGACATAAGCGTTGTGGAAATCGTGGAAACTTTTCCTACGCCGAAAAGCCAACGTGAACTCTGGTGGCGACGCTTTTGTGCAGCTCTATGGCCCGGTGGAAGGCCCTGGGATGTTCCCCCCTACTCTCCGGGCAGCTGCAGCGCCTGCTCCTGCTTTAGTGCAAATTTTCTCAAGCTTTTCTACTGGCTAGGGATGCCGAGTGCCTGGAGGGAGGAAAGCGAACTTCCAGCATGGGACCCGAGCCTTTTTTGGCAAAAAGCGTCTCAAAAAGTCCCAGTCCTTGCAGCTCCGAGGGGAGAGTAACTGAGACTTGGTCTGCGGCAGCAGGGAAAGAGGATCCCGATGGGGATTCGCCGCGGGAAGCCCGCGTTTCCCTGCCGTTCCCAGCAGCCGGGTAACGCCTCTCGCAGGCATCGGGGAGCCCAGGGTGACGGCGGGACTCTTAACGTGAAGCCGCCGGAGTGGGACGCGCCGGCGGCGGCTCCCTGAGTCACGGCGCGCCGCCCGCGCCGCCCGGCCCTATATAGCGCCGGGTACCTGCGGGCGCCGCGCCGCCCCGCTCCCGCCGCCGCCGCCGCCGCGCTCCCGCCGCCCCGCTGAGCCTGCGCTCGGGTATGTGATAACTGCCCGCGGGAACGGTGCCCAGGTAAGATGGCAGGATGCTTTCGGGGGTTCGTGCGTGACGTGGTGCTCTTTCGGATGAGGCGAGCGCACGGCAGAAGCGGTGATGGGAAGCGAGAGGTCAGGGCGGATGAGATCGGGCTGTAATGGAATCGGGCTGACCGCGTCTCTTTCGTGTATTTCTTTTTCTTTGCACGACTGTTTCTTGCCCTTTTAGTTTGCCGCATCGTCTGTAGGTGCATTCCAGTTTGGCTGATACTTTATTTGCCGACCTTGGCCATCCCCTCGGTGTTTCCAGATACAGAAAGGATGCTGTTGTGGCAGCAGCGGCTGTGTGTATCTCCGTAGCTCAAGACTTGCTAAATTAGTTGTTAGTTTCTGAGTAAATGTGACAGAGCAGTAAAATATGAGTGCTTTCGCAGCCTTCTTTGTAGGAGACTTCTGCAGAAACGCAGCGATACTCCTGGATGAAAAGCGAGTTGGTAATGAACAGGAGACTTGGATGTTTTAGAAGACTTACTATGGCTTATATACAAAAATCAAACCGAAATCAAGCAAAATATTGGGTTTTTTTTTTTGTCCTGTGGAATTCATTAGTCTGTAAGGAAGACATATTTGGTGCCCTAGCAATGATGTACTCTTGTAGCTAACTTTTTTGTCGAATGTTTATCCTTTAGTGTTCAAAGGAATTTGGTGTTACTTAGTAACTTTGTAACTTATAACAGTAATGTCTTCGGAGATTTTTTTTTTCTTCTTTTCCAAGTCTGTAGCAGGCATTTGTTTAAGTTTTAGTAGTGAAGACAAAAAATAAAAAAGTGAAAGTTTCCTGGCAGCAGGCGCATAATTAGAAAGAAGGCTGGGAAAAGTAAGACTGGCCTTCCTTATAATGATGTGTTTACAGAAACTTGGAAAGCGGAGATATGCATTGGCTATCAAAGAGAAACCAACGTCTGCTGTTGGAACATTTTCGTCAGCCTTATATTAAGGAATATGGCACTGCAGAGCATACATCTAAAAATAGGAGCGGACACATTCGATGTTTCATTAGGCTTTGAGGTCAAGAAACTGTTTTTCCACAGAATTCTGTGGCTGTATTGAACTGAAACCGTGATTCCTGGGACCAAACCTTATATTTCTGAAATTAACTTTGTAAGATGTATTACATATTGTATGGAAAGTTTTATGTCCACTCACAAGTCTGTGCACTGAAATACACTGGAGTTCTGGGGTGGGAAGAATTATGATGATGTTCTTAAGGAAGCCCAACAGTTTCCAGGCATCCAGAGCTGGTCTGTGATTCACAATGCATACCAGACATAGAAGGATTAAGATATAGAACTGATAACAAGAGGATGGAAAAACATATCAAAAGTTAAATGGCTCTCAGCCCATGTCCGTTGGTTGTATCTAAACCACTTCACTATGAAAAAGGGGGCGTATACTTGTGAGAACAGGATTCTGAGAGAGATTCTGTTGCATCCTGCTCTCAGATGGGGAACAAAACCTGAAAGAACTGACTGTCTGTGAAATAATATTCTGGTACTAATTTTCCTGGCCAGGAGGAGAAACCCTGTGGGAAAAGGTGGGGGCAAAGGGATAAAAGTTTGAATAAAAGAAACTGGGAGTATTGAGTAGGAAATATACAGATCTTCTTACAACTTTTGAAACTCTTAGGAATATGCAGGTAGGATTTTGTTGGAACTAGGAGTGTCTCATTTGGATAAAAACATTTCTCTCATCTTTGAGATAGTAGAAACCTGATAATCACAAAGTCAGAATTAACCAAGTTACCGTACTCTGCAATCTGACATAGAAGTTTTCTTAGAATCACAATGGTGGATATGTGGTAAATTGTGGTGGATTGTTAGCATTTGGCAGATATATGTCACATAGCTTTTCTTGTAGCTTTATGAGAGCTGAGCAAATTTTTTTTTTTTCAGTGAAAAACTTCTGAAAATTTTAAGTGTGATTTAAGTAACATCCTGATGTATCAGGATTCCACTAAAAAGCGCTGCTGTAAAATACACGTTTTTATGTTCTCATACTTAGTGAAGTCCAAGAAAATTCTCTGTTGTCTTCAAATTGTTCTTCCATGGCTTTTTTTTTTTGTTTGTAAGACCAGAACAATTATATATATTGTCCTGCCAAGCTCATCTTGCTGTGCACTCATGCACCTATTACTGTGGGCTTATTATTTTTGACTAGCCTGAGTCTACTGCTTTCTTTGCAGAGAGCATGTGATGATTGCAACACATAAAACTTTGCAAAGTATAATTCTACAGTAATTATTGGTTTTGTATACAATTAGAATTATTGTAAAGTAATTATTTGAGATCTTTGGTTCCAGGCAACAGAAAGCAACTCGCTGGTTTTTGTTCTGGACTGAAGAATTTTTTGAGCTAATATGACAGTTGTGAAGAGCATGATAGTCTAACCTCTCCACAAACAGCAGTGGGGTTGCAGTTTTGTCATTCACTTTGTGGTCTGCGTGACTGCAGCAGCCATTTCTAACAGCTATGTTAGCTATGTTAGAACAGCATGCCTCCATTTCTGTAAGGACACAGTGGTAAATCTGATGAGTAATGTTCAGCTGTTGGATTTTGGGCATTGGAAGGCAAAGGGAGCGGTCTGGCTGGAAGTGACCTGTGGGATGCTGGTCAGCCCACTTACATGGAGAATTCCTTCTTTCTCTCCTGTACAGAATTTCTTTCTATTCCTCTGCTTCAAAATGATCCGTGAGAGACTCACCTTATTTAAACTTACCTGGTTCTCAGCTGGGCAAAGTAAACTGATCTGACCTGTAAAATCATGTAATTGATGGGAAATTATTGTCTTCTTCAAACAGCAAATGAATTTCTCAACAAGCTCTGCTTAAAGTAGCTGCTTTGTGATTTTACTGATGCCAGCAGTAGTGTGGACCCATGTGCCTGGGAGCAGAGTAGATCATCAGTCTGTGATGTCATGTATATAGGTTTTCTCTGTGTGTATAGCATCATTTCCTGTAGGTTATGAATAGTAGTAGGCACCAAACCATGACAGACATGAAGATAAAGACCTTTGGTTTTAAAAAGCTGAGTTTCTAAGATTAAAATGTGTAGGTAATGGGATGCAGTGAGGAGAAACTGTCTGAAAGATAAAGATAAGCATATACACTATTAGTTACATATTTTTCATATGAAATGTTTTATGTTATTGTTGTATGTCTTTTCATTTGCTGTTTACTCTCCAAGAAAGGAGTCTTCAAGTATTTGGGGATGTACTGGACCTTTACTGACCTGAGTAGAGTTGGTGGCCCTAAGATTTTATTTTCCCAATAAAAATTTCAGGGTTATATAGAACATATTAATTAACTGATAGTCCTATATATTCTTGAGAACATAATCATTGGCTGGAAACTTTTCATTCTGGGAATATTCTTTAATCAAAATATGCCTATGGAATTTTGTATTCATGAATCATCTTCCATCTTGGAAATATTCCCATTTTCTTAACAGATAGCATTTCAGTGCTAGATTAAGTAATAAAGTTCCCTTTGGAGTGAAGCTCCCACTCAGTGATAGCAATACTGAGCAATGATTTCATAGTGATTATACATCCATTTGGAAGAATTAGAAAGAATGCATACAAAGTAATTACTAACCAAGTTGTAGTATGCCCAGAAGACTCCTTTTAACCTCTGATTTTGCAGAAAGTGAAAAGGAGAGTCTCTTGTGGCCACAAGTGTCAGAACTTCCTGGAGCTTTACAGGTCATTTAAAATTTTAGTATTCATATAATTTTAAAAAAAATGCTTGCTATGCCATCATAGTTATCGTAGAAGGAGAACAAATAATGAAGGCACTTCTTTTTACATATGTGAAGTATACTTTCTGGATTAGCACAGGAACAGAAAACTTAGGAAATATTTTTCCTCCGCATTGCTGTCTAGACACTTAACGTGGTCCTTCTCCCACCTGCTTGAGACGTTCTAGCCCTTGCCAAGGCAGGAAGTTTGTATTTCCTTTATTGAAGCAGAAAGTGATTGTAATTAGTGTACTGTGTATGGCACTCCCCAGCGCTTCCCTTTTCCACAAAGGGAAGGCGTTTAAGATAAACAGCATTTATTTTTATATAAATAAATAAATACAATGGGCTCAATTTATTGCTGGGCCTTTTTCTGCACCTGCGTGAGATGAGCCAAGAAACAACTGAATCTCTTTTCCCTAGTTTGCATGGTATGTGTATCTCCAGGGATAATTTGAGTAAGAAATCTTGGATTAATTTAGATTACCTTAAACCATCCTTTGGTAGCAGTTATTCAGAATTCATTCCAGTCCTTCCCAGGACTTTCTTCTGAGACTGGGAAATTTTATTCTTTCACATCACCAAAAAACGTTCCTCTTGAAATTCCTCCTTGAAATGTTACCAGTTTCAGACAATGGTCTATATTGTATGTGCTGGTCTAAAACACAGAAGAAAAACCCAATTCTTCTAATTCTTCTTTTTGAAGAAACCAATCTTATCTCACAGTTCACTATAGAATATTTCAAACAAAAAGTGACAATGTGAGCTTGAGTTCATACTTCAGCCTTCAAAATGTGGAAGAGTTATTTAGTTGAAGACCTGAGCCTGTGTGTCAGGAGCTGCTATACTGCATTGCCAAAGTATCCAAGTTTTGGTAAATGTTCATAAGATGGCACATGTCTCATTTGTCCTTTTGGATTGGCGTAAAGTGAAGGCTTTCTAGAGAAAGACAATTATTTGCAGACATGATGTGTCAGCCAGCAGAAATGTACAGGAAAAGATTTTTTGGTTTTCATTGGCAACACGTTACATTTTTTTTTTCCAGGCTAAAATGTAAAAATAGATTAAAACACAAAAATCTGTTTTAGTAATGTTAACGTTTATGCCAACCCATCAAATTCACAGTGAAGAGTGATATTCTTGTCCTATATTCTACTGTACCCATTAAGGTAACACAGTACCTGAAGTGTACATGTAAATAATGGGAAAACATAGGGAATTAAGTTTACAACATCAGTATTTAACTCCTTGCTTTTACGATCTTGGGTGGGCTTGTTTTAATCTTTTGCATTTACAAGAAAATGACTGAACTTTGCTTTAAAAGCATTGAATTTAGATGAAGAGTCAGTCAGCTGGATTTAATTTTTAAATTGCAATTTAAAAAGAATTCTTCTCCTATGATGAAGAATCCACTTCAGAGAGCAAGAAATGCATGCAGGCAGTATCTGGTGGGATGGGGATACTTCATTAGGAGTTCCTGCCTGGGCTGTAGTAAATAGAAAGAGAGTGTGGAATATTTTGCTTTTTTATTTTGGTGCTGCTTCTGCTACAGAATCAATTAAAAAGTATGACCCCAGTTCTTCAGCCACACTGAACACAGAAATCTGGTTTAAATCAAGACCTGCATGTGTTAGCAACTTTTCTCAGGAGAGCCAACCTGCTGGTTTTAGGCCAAGATTTAAGCTGGGCTTGCTCCTACCCGTTTTTGCACCTTACTCACAACTTGGAAGACTTATGCTTAAAAAAGGATCATTATGTTATTTCTATAGTTGGATTCTGTCATCTTTTTAAGTTTTTATTCCATGTCTGAATTCATTCTTCTGAATAGGCGAAATCGCAGTATCAACGTAGTCACTAGAAACAGAATTGTTTCTTTCAGTTCTGTTTCAAAGACCGTGTGCGTATGTACATGCAGATGTGTGTGAAATGTATGTTTCTGACTTCAAAGAACACATAATGCAGATTTCTTTTTATGAGAGGACATAATGCAAGTCTGTTTCTGTGTCCACATGTATCTAATGGTGTGTGAATATATGTATATGTGAGTGTCCATACGGTGCATCAGTAAAAATCTGTATCTGACTCATGGGGATGATTTGTTTAAAGCAGCTATTAAAGTGCAAAACAATTTTAATAGCCAACTTTGGCTAGCGGAGCAGATTCACCAAGGCAACATAGAAAGTTTTGCACAAATGAGAGGAGAGTTTCCTCGCGCAGAAACCCAGTGGTGCTGTATTTCTTCCAGCCCACCTCACGGTACTTATTTTGGCTCTGAAATATAAAGCCTTTCTTTTCAGTGTTTGAAGGTTTCAGGAGGGCACCCTGATTTATGGCTGTATTTTGTGGTGACCAAAGATCTAGTGAACTTTTTAGTACAAGTGAGGCTTTGAAAACCCCAGAGGTGGTCATAATATTTTGTGGATGGGCTATTTTCATGCAGTCTGTATTTATGTGTGATCTGTTTCCTGTCAAAACTTTTAGGGAATTAAATGAAAGCATGAGTTACTTGGTATTGCATTACTGATGATGAGTCTGTTGCAAGATGATGCCATTTACTTCTGTGTAAATCTGAGGTGCCTAAACCAGAATTATGTAGAGAAAATTTAAAGGGAGTATTAATATCCACACTGACAGAAGTGTTATTGCATAGCTACAAATGACTTTCAGACATTTTCATTAGAAAAGCGCCTGGGCTTCAGAAGTGTTCATCAGTATTACTCAACTAACAAGCCACCAGACTGTGTATTTTGCTCTATAAACTAGATTCTTTTCCATAAGCAGTCAGAGACTTTTGTGTTTTCTTTTCCACAATATTCATGTTTCCTCACCTGACATGGCCAAATTCTATTGTTTTTCTGTTTCTAAAGCTACCTGATAATTTTCCTATATCCACGATAATTCTCACACGCCTAGGTTCTATGTCCTCAGCAAATCACATTTATTCTTTCACGTATAACAATTGTAGCCTATTTTTTAGGGCAGTAAATAGTTTGCCATACTGCTTGACTATGTTCTAGGTAGGAAGTCTTGATTTCCTATAAATCTTCACAGTTTTTCTATCTTTATAAAAATCTGGAGATCTATATGTAACATAAAAAAGAGAGACACCTCTTCTATCAGTTCCTGCAGACATAGGAAATCCGATTTATAAAGTGAGACTACGGAAGTTCAAACTATATTGAAAGTACATTATGTTGTCTTATGAGTCTCTAGGATTTTACATGTGGTTTCCATTCTTTTATCTTTAAGTGGCTTTTGGAGTTTCTGCTAGAGATTTTAAGGTTATTAACTGTTTAACATTTTCTTAAGTTGTTCATCAGGAATTTCTGGAAAATAATTGCTTCCATTTTATGCTTTGTATTAAAATACCCTCTAAACCTCTTCATTCTTTTTAAAATAAAGAAAAAAAAATTTTAGTATTAGTTATGTTTCAGGAACAGTTGTGCTCGTAGGATACAGAGCTTTCAGGGAAAGCTTTCTGCTTTCATATATGTGCAACTGAATTAGATGAGTGTTGCATGTGTATTTGTCCACATAGATGGAGTGCCTATTAACGTAAAACCAAAATGATATGTCAATATTTTCTCAAACAAAGACTGACCTTTCAGCCACTGACTCTGAGGTTGGTTCCATGGTTGTCTCTGGCCCATAAAACACAGCATCTTTAAGAGTTTCTGAGATTTTAGAAATAAAAATTGCACAACTGATTCTAAAAGTCTAGGTTCCTGTGTCCCCATCCCTTCAAAATCTAGTGGTCATGCTAATGGATAGGTATAAAGAGCCAATTAATGTGAATAACGACATTGATCTGAACCATACAAAATACCCAGAAAAACGAGCAGAAGCCTTGGCAATCAGGATCTCTTTGCCACGTTTCTCTTGCTCTCCCACCAGTTGTATGGCTGCCGTCAGCGACCAGCTGCAAGCAACACGTGAGCCTTCTCTGCAGCCCTAGCTGGAACATATTGCAGTAATCTAGTCTTGATGTCAAAGGCGCGTCATGTGGTACGCGGAGCAGTGTATGGTGGAACCATTCCCAGGATGGTGAAGCTGAGGGCTGACCACATGCATCACAGCCCAAGATCGAGGACCCGAATTCAACTCTGAGGAATCTTTTAAGGAGGGAAGCAATGCTTTCTGGAGCGTGAGCTGTCATTTTGAAGGAGCAGGGTTTTGCGATTGCCTGTCTAAGCTTCAGCATATCCAGCTGGTCTATGATACCTCATTGGAATTTTTCTTACCACAACCAAACGATCGCAGGGATTCTGCAGGTTCACAGAAGTATCAAGAAATTCAGACCCCAGAAACACAGACGCACAAGCAGTGGATATTCTGTTTGTTACAGACTGCAGTAATAAATCAGGGCGTTAGCATGTGAGCGCAAATGTTATAATTATAAATTAGTTTCAGGTTCTTTTGCCATGCATGTTTTGAGATGAAGCAAACCATTTTTACACTTCTTACAAGGATCTGATTATTATCTATGGGCACGGCTTTTTGTGTGGCGAAATGTTTGGTTCAGAAAAAGTCTTGATGTTTTTAACGCTAGATTTAGTGTGGTGTTTTACTAAAAGGCAATAAAGTACTTCTGGTTTCATACTCTTCTGACTGCAGTCTGCTCCTCCTACAAACTGCCAGGCAAGGCCGTTTCATCCTCACTTTGAACACTCTTTGAAGACTGTTTTGTAGTACTTTTGTAACTTTGTAGAGTTAACATTCCTGTTGGGTACAAACTTTTGGCTTTTTTGGTGGTAGATTGTAAGTAGAAAAGAGGAGTGACCTAGGGACAGCTAATTATAAAGAATTACAAAGGAGTTCCGTGGGCCACTGAGGCTAATTATCGCTTTGCAACTAAAACACAGTGTTCACGTTGTGTCCTTTTTTGGATTAAGAAGATAGGTGTTTGTGCTTTAAGCATTAATGCCTACAAATGCAAAAGACAGGCCCTGTTTACTGAGTGAATTCTTGTACGAGTACTGAATTAGAGGAACTGTTTGCAATGCTAATATTTGAAGTAACATGCTCATTGATAAAGGGCAGAGCAGAATAAAATTGGAATGCATTTAAGCAGGAAGCTGATCTGGAGCAGATGAAAGTTTTGAGGGGGGCTGAGTGAATTTGTATGAGCATACAAAGCTCTGGGATACCTAATATTTTTGCAAAGTATCCTCCCTTTTTCCACAAGGTTTGGTGTGTCTGCCAGAATTTCCAGTATTGGCAGAGCAAAGTTGGTTATGCAGAGTAACAGAGGATTAACTAATTAGAGTGAAACTGGGATGTTTGGGAGACGTTTGTAAAACACGTAAATAGTACTTTTTAATTAATGGAAATGTTTAAAAAATGCCAGGGCCTCATCTAGAGAGTGATACGAGACAGAACCAGCTTGTCCAAGAGATGAAATTGTTCCCAAAACCATAATTAAATAATACTTAATGTGCTTCTGAGTTAGGGAAATTGTCTTTCTGTCATCATTGATGGTCTTTATGATACAGGAAGAATCACAGAAATCTGCTGTCAAGCTTCCTGATGTTAATCTTTGTGGTTGGCTGTTGAGATGATTCTCAAATGCTTCCTCTATTTAATTACCTCAAATTCCGCAAGACTTTTTTTATAGGTTGTCCACTGCTTTGCATGAAATTGAAAATGTCTTTGACAAGAGTCGCTAAAAAAGGAAGGAAGCTACCAATATGATTAGTTTCTCAATTAATTGCCCTTTGTTTTGGAAAATCTAGGGTTTGCTAAACCACTGACCACTGTCAAAGTTTGTAGAATGATTTAAGTTTTCGTATGTGTTTCAGAGTTGGTAGAAGTAACTGCAGCATGCTGCATAAAGGACAGGAAAGAGGTGGTGAAGGGGCTTTTCAGAAGATGTGAGACACAGGAAAAACATATTTCCTTAATTGGTCTGAGCAGCAGTTCAATGTTTCAGAGTTTTCCTTGGATGCTTTTGGATGTATACATTCAGGTCTAAATGAATTGGTTGTCCTGTAAGTTCCTGACTGTGTTTAATATTCTTGTTATCTGTTACCAGATCTTGCATTGTACAGATTCCTGTCACACAAATATTGCACATTGACATGCAGACTGGCATGTTGTGGGGACAAGAGCATGTGTTTAAACTATAATGTTTTTGGTTTAATGAAACCATTTCAGTGCCTTTTTTTTTTTTTTTCTTCAGAAAATGTTAGTAGTTTTGCTGTGATAATAGTATATATTGTCCAGTGTTTTTGAAGAATTGCTTTTCTAATCAAATTCTCATTGAGGTGCTAACTCTTGAGATTTATCTGTGGTATGTTTGGATTCTTTGTTTCCAGTAAAATTAGGATTACATTTATTGTTGTCAACTAATTTACATACTGGCCCAAGACCTGAAGGAGAAGCAGTCAGAAATGGTAGTGTTGTACATCGTCCTCAGGCTATGTGAAGTCGGGCTATAGCTGGGAATAACACAAAGTTACAAAAGTTGTCCGTAGAAAGTGTCAAGTTTGATTAGTTATACCTCATTAGCTTTAAAATTGGCTCTTTCTCTTCCATAATAAATGTGTACATGCAAGGAGTTTGGAGTACCTGTTGTGGTAGCAGTACCTATTCTGGTATAATTCTGCCTATAGAGCAGCTCAACTGATTCCTTCCTCTCTTAGCTTCCTAGTGCAAAACTGAGAAAAAAGGAACATTTCTAAACTGTAGTACTGTAGGTTAAAACTACTGCAGAAAATTAGTACAAGTGGTTGTTAAGCCACAGTTAACTAAGTGATACTAGCTGGTATTGAAGGAGATACCTTCTGATTTATATCATATTTCTAGACATTTGAAACTGTTACTCACCTGATACTGGTACAGTTTCTTCTAAGGCTTCATTGTGTGAGGTTTCTCAAGATTTAATTTATTTTGGCTTGCAGTCTTGTGCTAGTTTTGCAACACAGAATTCATAATTTAATCTAAAATTATTCATTTTTCTACAGTTGTCTGTTTTGGGAAAAGTTGCTACGTTTGTAGCTTTTCTTTAGCTCAGGCAGTCAAATTATTAAGTAGGGATAACAAAGCAAGTTTAGACAGTGTGAGCTCTAAAAGATTCTAGGATATGTTAATAGTACCTGAAATATTATAAACACACATGGATCTTTGCAAGTTGCATATTAGTGCCTTTTCCATGCTCATTTAGCAAAAGAAGTTACCACTGGGATAACGGTGCTTTCTTTTCCCTTTGATGAATTAGCTAATGGCATGAAATTCTGTATGGGAGACTTGAAGAAAACTTGAAGACTGGAGGGAAGGCCTCCAGAGTAAGAATACAAATGAACATGTACATATTAAAAAGGTTTTCTTCTAAGAAAACTGGTCAAGTTTGTAACATTTCTCATTCAATGACAATACTATGAACAAATTCTACCGATGTTATGAGAACCTGTAGTACATTAATATATGATGTCATTGTTGGTGCCTACATTATATAGCACAAATGCTCTGCAGAGTGTACCCCGCGGTGCTGAGTCTCAAGAGCTGGTGGATGTTGAAATAAGACTGGAGTCCCCCATTTGTCCTGTTTTTATTTGAAAGAAATCCTGACCACATGAGCTGAAGGAGCTTTGCACGTTCCGACAGATTCCCCAGGCTACATCACTGGGGAACCAGTCTGCAAAATGTGCCGCCAAGTACACCTGCTAACGGCATATGTGCTGCTTATGAAAAACAAATGCTATAGTAGTGCTAAGTCTTTGCTCTGCAGATAATGAAGCTGTATCTTTAATAGCTGAAGTGATTTGTTTAACTATTATATTCTGAGAATCCTTTTTTTTTTTTTCTTTTTTACCCCCCCCTTGCTGCCCTTCACGTAGAACCAACCGTGCAAGTACAGGTAGTAAACTCAAAAAATGCCGTCTAGGTATCTTCTGTGACACCAGTAGGATTTTGTGCTTTTCAATGCAGCTTCAATTGAAGACAGCATGAGTTCTGCCATACCCTTTCATAGGAAGGTTTCTCTATTCCGATTTCTGAAGCCAATGATGTCATTCATCACTGTTATTTAAATTACCTGGATTTGTATGCCATGATAAGCGTTTCCTGTGATCTGAATATTTAATTAAAACTTGGAAAAGACTCCAGTGTAATACCAGGGACACTTAGTTAACATCCACAAAAAAATCTCCCACACTCCCTTATGTATAGGGACATCTTCCAGGCATGAAAGTTTCTGTTTCCACTGCTTAAATCTGCTAATAACAGTTGAGATTAAAGGTAGTATAGTTACACTTTGTGACAGCTTTTCTCGGAAGAGAGTGGAGATTGGCTCGCTTCAGTCATACAACCAAATGCTATAATCAGATGTTTTCCATTTCTGTCATTACTGATTGGTCTTAACTGGGGACCTGGTTATGAAACCTTTGCATCTCCAAGTATTTCTGTGCCGTTTAAATAAAGGTTAATTACCAAGGTGTTTAATTCACCTTTAAAAATTACTCCTGAAGCACAAACTAAAAATTGAAACAGATTATTATAATACATGGATGAAATATTAAATGTAAATGTTCAAGTTTGTTTGAATTAAGTTAAATTCATACAAAAGTTCTCTGATTTTCAGAGTTACTTGCTCCCATTAGTTTCAATGTCTTTGTGCCTGAACGGACAAGCTACTGGTTTGAATTCCTGAATTCATTTACACAAGTTTGGAAAGCTGTTACAGCTTGTTTTTTTCTGTGATAAAACAAAAAAATTATAGATGCAACATGTACATGCCCAGCTAGCATATCAGTTCCTCTTGCGGCTGCTATATATAGGAGGCTAACTTGCACAATAGTAGTGCTGGGATGGATGAGCGAGAGACTCACAGTTGAATTTTTTCTGTTACAGCTCATTTTAGCAGATGTTTTCTCTGTTTCCAAAATGACAATGCAACACACTACAATAGTTGAAACTTAACTTACTTAGCAGGAATTGTGTCATCTGATCAGCTGGTTTTGGTGAAGTTTTATTGTGATGAAGATTTGATTAATGTTAGATAAATATAGCTGCCATATTATTTAAGATTATGGTTTGAGTCTAACTTAATTCCTCTGCTTTCCCTGACCTTTCTGAAAACTAGGCATTAATGGAAACCACCGCTAAAATGATATTTTAGAAAATGGGCACTGGCTGATGCTAATAATTCTGCCTATACCTTTAGAATAAAGAGAACCTGATTATTTAGTAAGTAGCCAATTCATGGATCAACAAAAGTACACAAAGATTAAATTGGTCAAGTGAATGTTGTTATTTATACCTTTGTCATTCAGGCAACCGAGTCTTAAGTTACATATCTTCACTTTTAGTGAAATGAAGGCCTGTACTGTGCACTCGGAGAGTGTGTTAATGTTGCACAAATACCCTCCGTTTGAAATCCTTAGGTAGTTCCAGTGATGGAGGTGAAATTTAGTCCAGTTATTCATTGTGCACGCTAATCAGTTTAAAATCACTTTTCTCTGTTGTAATCTAAACTCTGGCGCTGCTTCAGTTAAAGACTTTGTTAATTTTAGGGCAGTTGAATTAAAAATGTATGTGTGAATTAAGACATAAAGATCTTGTTCGAATGCTGCCATTTAGAAGTAAAATGGATATAGAAGTTCTTTCTTATCCTTCATGATTACAAACTAAAGGTATGGCTTCACAAACCCTACCTTGGAATAGACTTCCTCGCCGGCGGTGTGAGCTGTGGGTGGTCCAGCTCTTAGGTCCAGGAACAAGCATCACCCTTCTGTTGCATCTGCAGAACCCTTTGGGTGGCTGAAGCAATTAATGGGTCCAAGTTTAAAAAAAAAAACCAAACAACACCCCCCTCCCCCCCAAAAAAATGCAAACAAAAAAACCCACCCCAAAGCCCCAAAACAAAGCCACAAAAAACCTAACCAACCAACGCACCAGTCCACTCAAATACTAGGGTTACTTTCAACCTTTAACTTTTTAAGGGTCCTAAACTGTTGTTCCATCACAATGGGACGTGAAAGAACAGGGAAGGGCACACAGAAGTATTTGAGGATGTCTTGCTGAGTAAGGGGGACAGAGAATCCATGGTATCATAAGACCACGTGATTCCTAAATGAGAGCGTTCGCAGTGGTATTCAGTGTACTCCATCTCACATTTATTTGCTGCATACCTTTACTTGATTAGTGCTTTCTTTCTTGAGAGTCACTGACGTAAACATGGCAACGTTTACTGTAAATTTACGAAGATTGTATGTTGCACAGCTGCAACTAAAAGCAGTAGGAGCCACTCAGTGACCTCCTCTCAAACATTTTTTGGAAAAAGCAGAGGAGAAAATGACCTACCCTGACTTTTTGTACTGTGGTAAATGCATTTTTGTGTTTGTGTGTGTGTGACAGTGCCTAAATAAATTATGCTCTCAATAAAATTCCGTGCCAGCAAATATTGCATGCAGGCTTGAAGTAGGAGTTGGATTATTGCTCAGCAATTGCGCATTAGAAATACAATAACTGAAATTTATGTTTACGTTAATTACAGCATGAACATAAATTTCTCTGGGCTTTTTTATTCTTCATGTACTATGTTGATTGCTGGACTTTATTGTTTGTATCATATACCGAGACACAAAAAGCAATCTCCGTAATGGATGTAAAAAACTGAGTGCAAGGACTGTCTTTTTCTCAGAAAAAAACTTGCAGGTCCACTGGGGTTTGTTCCACATTTAATTTATTTTTATTGTGTACAATCAAGGAGCCCTATTGTTTGTGGTGAAAAGTTCAACATATATCTGGGTGGTGACATCTGGCTCTTAGTAAATGAATATGGTATAATATTTGACAATAATTAACTAATTCCTTCAAAATAGTGTCATACTAGAGATGAGGGATGATACTGAGGGTACCATAAAATAGAGGGTCTGTCGTTTTCTGGATCACAAAGAATAAGCAGCAAATAAAACTATGGTAGCTGTTTGTCTCTGTCCTGCTTTTGACCAGTGGATTAAGGCCTCTCTTTTTAACTTGTAGCTTTCTAAGGTTCCTAGAAGAAATCCCGAGTCTACTGAGGTAAAGTCATAGGAACTAGAACTTGCTTTTTACTGGAATTATGCACATCTCACACATATCTTTTGTTAGAGATTATGCAACTTTCTTGCTCTGCAGTTGGTGACAAATTAAAGGCGGTTTTCATTAGAGGTTCTCTTTTTGATGGTGTAGCAGGAGCTCCAGCTCTGTGTTCTAGTCCTGTGCAGCTAACTACTGGCCTTATATGATGATCCTCACTGAAGACTTTGTGGACACTTCTGAGTGTTTAAAGCAAGATGTTAAGTTGCAGAGAGGCTTCCTATTAAGGAAAAGTGATGTAATGTCAGTGGAACACTGCCAACTTCTCTCTGCTCATTTTATTTATATTAGCTGCATACCAAAGAAAATGCCCCATAAAACATGAGTGCTCCTTGCTATATTTAGCCAAGCTAATTTACTAATACCAGGAGATTATGTTTATGTGCAATGGAAATAATTATAAAAAGATTTCGGGGCATCTTATTGAAATAAAACAGGTTGAACTTGGGAAAAGTAAATACCAGATTTGCTCCTGGTGCATAGAAAGACTCTAGGGTGTCTTTTAGCATTTATACTTGCAACATGTGTATTTCTGTGCTGAAAAACATTGTTTAACATTTTAATTGAACTACTTTGCTGATTGTTTAAAGAACACGAAGTACAAGGAAGTTATTTACATTGATCTGAGTCTTTTTAGTCTTAGCAATGCAGATATCCCCACATTTAACCTGTGTGTCTAAAACCAATCTCGCCATACACATTTCAATCTGATATTCTGGTCTGAAATATTTGCATTCGTTTTCATATGGAATACAGTGCAGTATTGTGCTTTTTTGGTAATGTTTAAAATCAGTTTGTCATATCTATTTTTGATTGCTTTCTCTGACTTTTCCATTAGGACTGCTTTTTAAATGAGTAAAGGTGTCCCCTTTTTAATGAGTAAAATTTTTTTGTCTGGTTTATGTTCAATTCTTTGTTCTACAGCTGATGGTGTTGATAAATAATCACAAGATTTCTTCCTGACTCTAACAATGTTACTTCATAATGCTGTTGAACAATTTGACCTTTTCTATTAATTTTACTCCTACATGGTGACCTTAGCTGGGTGTGGTGGTGTTGGAACTATGGATCCTCCCTGATACTAAATCTGACTGAAAGAATATTCCTCATCAAGAGTAGTGGAGTACATGTGTTAGTTGCTGATAAATAAGAGCTGTCATACAGGTTAACTACATAATGCATATGAAAAAAAAAAATGTTACTTCTAAATTAAGAAATTAAAAGCTAAGTCCAGTGTGACTGTGAAACAGTTTGATCTATTAAGAGATCTGCGGTTGACTCATGAACTACTAAGTTGGGGGCAAGGGAAAGAATTTTGGCTAGTGTTATTTTTATCTGCATTACTGAGGATGTGTTGAACATTTTATGTGTTTTCTGCTCAAATCTGAGTCACTTCTCTTCATTTTGAAGCCTGTGCTTTATTGGGACGACTTCTAAAGATGCTTCTTTAAGAGGGGCTTCATACATTCGGACATTTAGCATCTAATTTACACACTCTGAACTGCACTCTGGGGGTTTCACTGGCTATCTAGGAGGCTGTACTACCACTTACATATGTGAGACGCCAAAGACAAGATGATGAGAACATTTCCCTATGTGTCTCCTTTCAGTTAGAAGAATTAGAGCAACATGACAGCAAACTGAAGTGCTGCAAGGCCTGAAGAAAAAGGCAAATGATTTTTTAGGCCTATCACAAATCAAGTATCATTCTTTTACACATCTGGAGCTTGTTTTGAAAATATAAAGCTATTTAATATATAGAGGATTTCAAAATGATTGCAAGATTCTGTTGCTATTTCCAAGTATGCAGATCTTTTCTCATTCATTCTGAATGATTCATTAGGGAAGTAGATCATGCTGCTAAAAAATCATGAGAAAAAGTTTTGAGTCAACTAAGGGTCGAAAAACATTTCCTGCAATTATGAAGTATGTTAATCAAGCTGGACCTTTTGCCTTACAGATTCCTCTTAATTTCAAATATCAGATTTTAAACATAAGACAAATTTAAACAAAACAGAAAACCTTGGATCATGAGATGCCATTTCTAGTATTAGGCTCTTGAGGACAAAAGTTCTCCCTAGTGTAGAAGATCAGACATAACTAATCTGTGAAGTATTGCCTGGACAGTGTACAGCAAGAATTATGTGCTATCAATTCTTGCTTAGCAAAGTTTATTTCCCCATTTTTAAAACTGAGGCCTGGTGGATTAGTTAGTATTTAAGTAACTTTAATATTGAAGTCTTGAAATCCATTTGGAAAAGTGCAGTCTCTGAAGGTTTATGAAATGACCGAAAAATGAATAGCTTCAGACAACATTGCCTTTCGGGCGTGAGAATGTAATTAATGTGGTAAGTCTAAGTGCATGGGCTTGTTACAATCTTGGCATGCAAAAGAGGATGACTGTAGGGGAACAAACTTATTTTCCTCCAAACAAAAATACTAAGCAGCTCAGTCTTTCTGTAAATCTGGGTGCCTGCTTTCCCTGATATACGGCACAAGTAGTCAAAGATCTTAAATGTCTTTGCCTTGTTTTGCCCTCTATGGCAAAAACTACAATATTTTGAAATGTTCTTTGGTGTCTCTAGCTTTTTGACTTTCATTTAATCATTCCTTGTTCTGCAAAAAGCTATCATTGTGTTGTGTGTGAATTGTCTAATCAATTAGCTGACCTCAAATAATCCAAACACTTGTGTTGCTGTATAACACTTCTGTTCAGTGTTGTTGAGGTTTCTCCATGAAACAGAAAAGGAATGGAGGAATCCTTCAAATGAGAAACAGGTTCAATATACTATTTAAGTTTTACTTGTGACTACAGAGTGGCTTCCGTAAACTGGCCCAGAGACACAAGGGTCATGCGGGTTCTAACACCTAGAATAACTATCCTTTAGTTCACAGTAGAAAACTGTAGTAGACAAGGGTATTATAGGCCAGCGTTTTCTGAAGAGTGATGCGTGCTTTTCTAAGAGAAGCTAGCATATGAAGTGAGGTAGAAGGTAAAGTAATGAATTTTGGTATCATACACCCTAGGTAGCACTTCTGAAGCTCACGAGGGGTGAGTGGTGAAGAGTTGGTGACAGCCCAAGGGAAGAGGCAGGGAGACAGTTGAGAAGGCAGCAGTTAGAGAGAGGGAGGTCAGTGAGAAGAGAAATTGAAGACAGACCAGCATTGTACCACGATCTGAGTATTGCTGAGAGGAGCAGAGGATCTTGTGGAATCTCGTGGTTCATGCAGGAAGAACCATAAATGTCCTTTCCAACCTAGACAATTCTATGATTCTATATTCTGATTATTTGAAAGTATATTTAAGACTGCAGTGACATCTGTGTATTGTGGGTGAATTTTGCCTTTGCTCAGTAATTTTGCCGATAGGTATTCATTTTTTCATTTTGTAACAAGCAATGGGGAAATTACAGTGGGGTGTAGAATTCAGTCATGGCATAAGGCTGCAAGTCTACATAGTCCTTAGGTTTTGACTAAGACATCTTCATTATAATTATGTTTATCATCCAGTTGTAATAAGCAGTAGCTCTGCATATCTAAGGGTGCTCTAGCAACATTTCAAGTATCATAATTTTTCTTGTCTCTTTTATACTTTGGGGAAGATGCCTTTGTAAAACAAACAAACAAAAAAAAACAACCCCGAAACTCACACTTCTGAAGTACATGTCTGACTAGATATGAAGTGGCAGTGCCCTACAAACTCTATTTTATTTTCAAAATTAGTCCAGCAAGATGGATGGAGGTCCACATCTTAAAAGATTGTTCCTAGTACAAAATAGGTCACAGAAGTATTCATCAGGCAGGTATTACTGAAATTGATGCAAGTTGCTGATAGAAGACAAAAACGTGATAAACCAAAAAGATGTTATCGGTCTATACCAGCACATAAAGTTATGTCTACTGTTACAGCCAAGTCTACAAAGAGTTCTTTTCGGTCTTCTAAGTGCAGTAGCACTTAGCTAGGTACATCTGCCACACTGTCAACTGTTTTCATTTTGCTGAGATACTCTGTTGCTGCTGTTTTGCCAGTGGGTGTTGGAGTTTCCCTTCTGCTCCCTGAGGAGCGTAGCCCACAAAAAGCCCGCTGGGCGCAAATAGATTGGGCGTTTGCCAACTCTTTGCAGAAATATTTGTGTGCAATGCCACAACATGTGCAAACATTGAGGACACTTCAGCTATTTTTTTATATTCTGTCTCTTTGCAACAAAGGGAATATTTCACTTAACCAGAGCTTTGTCTATCAGCTAGCCTGTTTGGGGAAGAAAGTTGAAGCAGTTTGTCGATACCTAAACAAACTCTTAACTGCAGCTGGAGCCAAGCAGCTATGTAACATGGAGGGGGTAGTTATTTGTTCCCTGTTTCGGGTGCCAGACAACAACGGCAGGGAAGTAGTGAAAGGCTGTTGTTTCTTCAGTTAACGCATGAGATGGCTTCACCAGTGCTTTTAAAAAGCTGTCCAAGAGGGCATCTGGGAGGAAAAAGTCTCCCAACAGATCTGCAAATCTCTCTGGATTATACCAATCCCTAATACGGCAGTAACTTCAGATACCCTAGGAAGTTTGCAGCGTGCAGAGTGACTACACAGCTATTCGTCCTTTTAAGTATCTTTCTTTTCACTGCCATAACTTTCATTGAGATTACCAACTTAGATTGCATGACAGGGATAGAGCATCCTGCACTGGATCAAGCACAAGATATAATTGTGTTAGGGTTACATTGATTGAATAAATGCCACAAAAATTGTGAGTAATGCTGTAGCGTTATTTTCACTTTCCAATGCTCTTGTGAACCAGGCTGAAAGATTATTGCTGCCTTTAGCAGTTGTTGTTACTTCCTGGTGCTTCTCCTCCTTCCATAAAAGTTAGTGTATGTTGCTGATGGGTTTATTTTTGTGTGTACAGAGGGACTTCAGCAAGAATGGTACAGTACTAAAACTTTATGGTACTAAGATGGTGCTGACACCTGAAGCAAGTAAGTCATATTGTCATAGTGGGAGAATCTCAGACATACATATTTATTTCATGTAAATACCAGGGTTTATGTGTTGATTTCCTTTCCAGTGGTTCCTTTTCATATGGTACTTTATGAACAGGATACCTCCAGTGAGTTTTAGTAACATAGACTACTGATGTGTCAGTTGGTAATACCTAAATTTTACATGAGGCAGCGACCTGCTCAAACATCAGAACTGTTTGTGAATACAGAATGGCTGGTAAAATGGCCTAGAATTTAAGCTCTAAAACTACCTTAATTTCCTCAAGTAGTTTTAAAACATAGTTAAAGTTTTAATTTTCCTAAAAACACACTGACAGCAACTATGTGCTTCCTTTAATATCAGGGCATCCAGTAGCTACTCTTTTTTTTTTCTTCTTAATATGATGTTCATTCTTCCTCAGGGAAGTATCTCTTTCAGTGGTACAAAGCTGTCATTTTTATGTGTACTCCAAAGAACAGACACTTGACAGATACTGAAATGTTAATATCGAAAGCATGGAGGTCCAGTTTTAAGCTCGCTGTAACTGTTGGTGGGTAGGCATAAAAAATAAGCAAATCTCCTCACTTTGGTGGCCAGTGGTAGATGAAATGTGTTGATTTATAAACCATCTTGTTAGTCAAATATATTAAATTTAAAATAAATAAGACATCTGTGCATGTGCTCTTCCAGTGCACTGAGAAGATGTATCATACTACATCTAGAAGAGGAGGAGTGGCCGTCCATCTTTTCTTCTGTTCACTGTTGGGTTTAGGCTAGTACAGTTTTTCAAACTTTTATATATATAAATTTTTTTCTCCCCATATTTTCTTTGAATATATACCAGTCAGCACAGAGTATAACCTTCCACGTGGTATAGCACAATCAGAGGCAGAAGACCTCTTTGTCCGTTTGCAAGGCAGTTCATTCCAAGTCATAGTTTTGGCCAATTCAGCTGTAAATTGGAACCTGTATTGCTACTAATGCCTTGTTACAATTTACCTCTTAATAACATAACACTCTTTGCTTCCTCTATCAGTAAAACTTGTTACCTGTGCCATTTTTTAACTGTTACATCCATCACTGGATATTCTGTGCCTGAGTTACAGAACACTATTGAATTACCAAACCAGACAGATTTTTGACTACCAGACTAATTCTTATGATCTAACCCTACCAGAGATATGAAGTTTAGCCCCTTTGCTAAAGCTGTATTGTGTCTTTATGACATTTGGGAACAATGAATGCGCACAAGAGCACAATTTCCTCTCTTTCTGTACCCAAGCTAAACATGTTATCTCACTGGTGCATGCTTTGAAAAATGTCCCTGCGGTGGTATAGAGAGATGAAAAATGGTTCCTGTCTCTAAAAGAATTGCTTGTGTTCACTGAATACTGGCAATATCGCTACTGTTGGTTTCCTTAGTCCAGAAATTACCTTGATGCCTTTGACAGATAATCAAACCATAATGGAAAATGGGCACAGGTACAACTGCCACTTTTTCAGATAGACAGAAAAGTTTTTAACAGCCAAATTACAGCAGGATTTCCTTACAAGAGAATTCACAAACAATGCAGATGCAATGCAGATGGCATACATTTCTCTTCTGTGTGTATGAAATTTCTCAGATTAAAAGTCAAGTTTGGCTTCATAGTGTGCTCGTAATGCAGTACCTGCGTTAGCACTTGCACCATACGGATTTTCCTGACAGTGTGTTAGGTTACAGTGAAATTAATTGTAAACGCTCCTGTATATTAACCTGAAATATGGAAAATACTATTTGTCGTGAATCTGCATTTTCAAATTGTTAAGCTTTGAAGGGCAAGTAATAAAAATGTTAAAAGGTTGCAGCTGGTGGAGGTGGTTCCTAGCTATAGCTGTCTAGTTATACAGCATGAGGATTAAATTGTAGTGACAGCCTGCATCCTCCCTGAAATCTGTTAGTATAGACAGAAAATATCTCTGAATGTTTGCAGGGTAGAACCCAAACTGGTGCTGGTTTTTGTCGCCCCCTCCCCCCTTTTATTTTAACTGATAATTCCAGTCTTACATAAATGTGAACCCTTGCAGGATTTAAAACAGTCTGCATTTCTTTCTCGCAATATAAGGGATTGTTCAGCATCAGGAAACTTAATGCTTGAGTAAACGTATTTGTATTAATACAGCCTGAAGGCTGTCTGCGTGTCAAATACTTTGCAGTTTTTGTAAAAAGAGGCATCTGTTCTCCCTTTGCTTCACCTTCTTGCCTGGTCATACACGTACATTTTTAACATTTCTAAAAACGAGTAAATATTCCTTCAGTGGACAGTTTAGTTGGAATTACTTTTGTATTCTGAGTATTTCTTTTCAGTACAGCTGTTAATTAGTTCACTGCTAGCTTAAGCTGTAGTTTTCATTTTTAATAACTCTCAACCATTGATAAAGCCAGTAGGAAACCTTAAATTATATTAGGAATTTTGTCAGACTACAATTCCAGATATCAGTAACTACTGTCAAATTTTGGATGAGTTGGTATGTGCATTTCAGTCTCTTAAATAGTAACTGTCAGAAGAGGTTTAGAAAATTCCTCCTTTTCAACAGTACCATTTATACCAGTAAAATACAAATGTTGTGGTTGTAGAAAGCAAATTAAACAGTGTGTTTAAGAGGTAGCTGAACAGCTACCTGGCAAGTCTGCCGTGCCAGCTGCCTAAGAGCCACAGGTGCAGAAGCACTGTGAATCTTATCTAGTGAGGCAACCACAGCAGCTCCCAAGCTCCCACCACTTCCAGTTCTCCATTTCTTCTCTGCCTACCAGCTATCCAGTTGGGCTGCCAGGGAGCTAGAGAGATATAACTGTATGTTCTATATTCTGATTTCAATAAAATATGAAAAAATATTGCATCCTGGGGTTTATTATATAAACATCTAAGTGTAGATATAAATATATCTAAACATATACATATAAAAATGTGTCTAAGCATAGATATATGCTGACATGGAAGTCAGTGTTACCTGAGAAGAGCCCTTGACTTTTAATACAGCATGATGGTGACTGTTTCCCTTTTGGTAGAGCTCTGCCATGATTCTGAAGCAGTGGTATTGAGTTAGAAGCTAAGTCTTCATTGGAAGGTAGATTTCATGGAGGTGAGTAGTTGTTACCCCAAAATACAAATACAGAGGCTTTCTGGCATTGGTTTCAAATCTTAATTTAGAAAACTAGCTTGAGCTTTTAAAGTTGTGCTTAATTCTGATTGTTTTCAATGACTTAAGGCAGAAGTGAGCCCATTATTCTTCCATACGTGAGATTGATAGGACTCTCTCTTTCAAACAAAAATTGCTTTTCTTTGTCTGATTTCCCTTTGCTCCTTTTCTTTTGTTAAGATTAGGAGGGCTGAATTTAAAAAGATTGTAACAGAAAAATTTATTTAATGTTGGTTCTTTCTCTGTGGTGGTTTATTTCAGTCTACTTCATATATTGTGTCATAAAACACTGAATAAACTTCAATGCCCTTACCACATTTTGTGGTAGACACTACCTGGATAGGGTTCATTTTCTGTATGACTGATTCCCTCAAGGCTTGGACAGCATCCCCCTACCTTTGGAGAACCTCCCCCTCCAAGATAGATAGTCTGGATAGAAGGGCTTCCGTATGAACTTTTGTGTTTAAAAGGCACACAGGCCAGGTTATGCTGAGGAGTTGACTATTAAACTGCAAATAGTAGGGTGCTTCCCAGAAGAGGGGCATTGTTCTTCTAAATAAATTTTTTGTTATGCTCTTCACAAACACAGAGATGTAAGATAAATATAAAGCTGATACATATCCTAATATTGGGAACATGTGAATGAGCCTGACAGAGAACTTTCAGTATGAAGGATTTAGTGCATCCCTGAAAATGCCATCTGCTGTACTGTCCTCTGCAATCCAGTAGCCAGTTCCTATTGGGACTTTGAGATGTACAACCACCTACCTGTCTCCCCTGCTGCATAGCACTGTGTCTAAGCACTTGGAGTTACAGTTCCTGATGGTGGTTGTTACCAGTTTAGCTCTCCAAGTTGAGGACTGTTCTATTAATTTTCAAAACAATGTGATACAAAGAAGGTATGAGGAAGAAAAAAACATTATGAAAATGGGATAAAAAGATAAACCAGCCTATTATAATCTAAATCAAGTGCATACCTCAGAACATGAATTTTTGAGTAACTACTAAGATATACTCTATGTACTGGCATCTTTAGAGAAGATTCTGATCATCTCTGACCACTATTTTCTCATACAGTCAGAGTGATTTGCTTTTAAAAAGATAGTATTCTGTAGTTGCCCACCAAGAAACCTAACGTCTCTAGTCTTCCCCTTCAAAATCTGTTTTCAAATGGTTCTGTCATTTAGCTCTGAAAGTATCATCACCTTACTGAGCAGGTTCCAAGTACCCAGAACCGAACCTGTGCATGCAGCTGTTCTTACAGGCAACGCGGGCCAGAAACCTCACCTGCCTTGCAACTGATATCTGCTACTGTTAAAATAGTACTGCTTTACTGGTTGCATTTCTTTAACTGGTTTAGCATAGAACATCTATTAGAATATCTGAAAATGTATATAAAAATACTGGTTAAGAATATCTGGTATTGAAAAAAATTTGCAAATACTGAAGCAGACCTTTTGAAAATATTTATGTACTACTAGGTCTGCTTTTCAGTGAGTTGTTGAAATTTCTCAATATTCACTTAACCCTAGTTATGAATTTTTAAATTACTTACTTTTGCCATTGACTGATTGAATTTTACTAAAAAATTACTTTTTAATGTTCATTCTTACATTGTTATAATTAATTGTTTGGCAAAACCAAAAACTCCACATGAGAAAGTAAGTTTTATTCTCTATTGTTTGAACAAGCTTGATGCTCTCCCTGAAAGCATGTGTGCCCTTTAAAACACTGGGATTACAAAACATACTTCAGATAATTGGAAAGAGGATGTAATTACAATTAAAATAATTTTTCCTGTAATCTCATCCAAAAACTGAAGTCTTTTTAATTCCCTCCTTTGTTTCCCTACTGATGAGGGCAACATAACAGGCAGATTCCCTTGCATAATTTTCGCTGCCGGGCTCTCTATATCTCTGGCACAACAGTGTGATCTTTCAGGGACCTACCTGTGTAGACCTTCCACCACTGTCGGTGTCATTGCAGAAGAAAACTTGTGAATTGATTATTCTTTTTTTTTTTTTCCTTCTTCCTAATGACACATCCCTAGGATACATCTGCTCGAAAAATTAATAAGTATAGGGCAGTATCTGCTGTTAAAAGAATAGCTCTGAGGTGGAGAACATTCCTTTGCAGACAAGGATCATGCATTTCTACCACTGGAATGAAAATTTGCTCTAAGAAGGACTTCATGGTTTTTGCTACGTGGACTGATGTGATAATGATTATGGCTGCATGTTATTTTTCAAGCAGACATGAACTTGCTTTGTCTGGACCCTAAGCTGATCAAAAGCTTTGCAAATGGAATTAGTGCTGTCCTGAGCTAATAAACCCTGACTTACAGGCGTGTATATTCCTGTGGCCTAAAGTCAAGCTTAGCGTGAGAGCAGAGCAACCTCATGTTTGCCTGCCAGCCTTTTGTAGACATACCCTGAATCTGGTCTTTACTTCTGCCCGGATCGGTACAGCAGCAGTTCAGTGGCAGGCGCTGTAGTAGTATACTTACCATTGACAGGGCCATAGATGGTCATTTGTGTTATGCTGTTGGCTGGGCACATCGCCATGTGACTTGGCGATGAAAATAAAAAAGTCCCAAGGCAAGACACTCTGACTTGCTTTCAGCACATGTTGGGTAAACATAGGAGTGTTGGAGACAGCTAAGTTTCTTCTGTATTCAACACGCCACTTACAATACTAAATTTCCCCCATTTTGTTTTAACCTTAGCCTCTTTCTAACAAAAAAAAATATATTGGGGGTGATTATGATGGAAAAGAAAATAAGTATTTTTTGTATATAATTTTAAAGGTATTGGACAGTAGGTCTGCAAACAGTCGGACTAAAGATACAGAATGAGCTGAAAGTAGTAATCTTACAGGACTTTCTCTTTCCAGTCAGAGGTGACCCAAAGTATTTCTGTCATCAGCCAAGAAAGTCAAATGATGATGGGAACTAAAATTGTGTTGCTTTAGCCCATTTAGGGAACGAGAGTTTTATGTAATTTAACAAAAATCAAAGAATAAGGTTCAGCCCGTGTCCTCTGGAGTGAAAAGTTGAACTGATAGGGATTTAGAGTCTGTGTTGTCACCATTAAAAAATGAATTATAAAATTTACAAGTGAACTGCAGCATTTCAATGTTCTTGTTCCTGATTTAATTAAAAAGGAAAATGCAATCTCCTTTTAAGTACTGAAATATGTATTGTTGGTGAGATGACTCATGTTGCTAGAATTAAACCGTCTTTATGACAAAAAAAGAAAAAAGCAACTGTTAAATGTAAATAACTGATTTTTCAGTTTTCTGTCCCAAGCAAGCTTGCTCCCCTTTTTCTTATCTAAACAATCATTGCCTTTGGCCTGAGATCATAAGCAGAATTATTGTCAGAAAACATTTTCTGAGAAATGTGGATGGCTGGAATATCAAAATTAATCTTAGAGTGGAAAATATGATGATATTACCATTTCTAATTTTGTTGCTACCAACAAAAGTATATTGTTGTGCCAGAATCATACATTCATATGCCATGCATTAAGCAGACAGCTTCTAAAATTTCTGCTTAAATTACCTAAATTGTATATAAACAATGTCACAGTTGTATATAATAAAGTATTTATATATTACATATACAGAAAAGGTATATGTACATATGCTGAAACTTTGTGGACATCTGGAGTATTGAGATAAAAGTTATGATTTCCAGCTGGAACATGACAATTTTAAAGCAAGTCAGTCTGATGCACTTTAAGATGATAGACCACACAGTTAATTTTGATCTCAGTGTCATTCAAATGCATTGTGGACAAAAAAGAAGCCGGTGCATGGTCTGGTTTGCTTCACCACTGAAAATTTTGCTTTTGTTTGAGGGTTTTTTTTAACTTAATTAACAGTTTTGAGTGCTCCTGCATATTAATTTTGTAGTCTTTATTGTTCTGCTAGTGAATGTCTGCATTGCTAAAAGAAGATCGTGTTTCCATTTGAACTGATAGTACTGCAATTAGCAATTCCTCAGAACTGTATTCAGTATCTACTAAGACTAGTCTCAGGACCTACAGTTAAGAACAAAACCTGGAAAAAAAAGTGGGACTGAAGACATGGGGAAGCTCAGTTCACCATTTCCTTAGGTTACAAATGTTTCTTGGAAGTCTTCTTTGCTCATCTACAGATACATAGATGGTTCTAACACAGAAGTTGGTCTCTTGTCTCCACATACCTCATTAAAAGTATGGCAGTAATTAGGTCTGTCTGATCAGCCCGCAGAGGCTACAGCAGAAATCAAGGCTGAAGTTGTGACTGGGTAAATATCCGAGGCTTATTATTGAAACAGGGCCGTTGAATGAAATAGGCAAGAAATGAAAAGAAACCTTGTTAAGAACTTCAATATTTTTACCATTGCTTATGTTGTTTGGATTGCTCATTTAAAATATCTTAAGGGTCTTCAAATTGTCTTATAATTTACCTTTTTTAAGAACTGAAGGATCTGTTAACTTCTATTATGTGTATACTTTTTTCTCCTCTTCTTGAGCTCAAAAAATGGACTTTTGTAGCAGTGTTTTAGCTCTGAAGAAATAGGGCTGTTCAAGATATGCAAACACTTTGAACTTTCCCTGCCTTCTGATTTTCCTAGACAATAGATCAGTGGAACTTTTACCTCCTCCCCAACCAGCACTGCATGTCTGATCATCTCTTTGTCTATTTTTCCTTCCCACAGGGACCCTATAAAAATACAGCAGCTGCAGAACCAAATTCGTCTGGAGCAAGAAAGTGGCCAGTGGTATCGTCACCAACAGCAGCCCGATCATCATCAGCACCCTCCCTCCTCTCCTTCCTTCCCTCCTCCCCCCTCCTTCCAGGAGCTGGAGTCCAGCCAGTCTGTCACCTCTCCTGTGCCAATGAGTATTCTTAACTCTCATACTTCCCCAACCATGCAGTCTTCCAGCTCCTTCAACTATGCTCGACCTAAGCAGTTCATTGCTGCTCAGAACATCAGCCCTGCTTCAGGTTATGTGACTCCGTCTTCAGGATCATCTACATCCAGCCTTCCTTCTCCTATGTCTCCAACTGCTTCTCAGAAACAGTTTGGGAGAGTGCCTGTTCCCCCTTTCTCTCAGCAGTTTGCTCCAGAAGGGGAGTACGCCTGGTCTCCTTCTTCTCCATCCCCTCCGCCCCCACCTCCACCTGTCTTTAGTCCAACCACAACATATCCAGCGTGTGATTCCTTTCCTCTTCCACCTCCTCCACCCCCTCCTCTTCCTTCACTTTCTTCACCTTCCCACAGCCTGTCTCCAACTCCCAGATTTCCTAATTCCGGCCAGTCTCCAGCAGCTTTTCTCAGCTCCATGCTGCCATCCCAGCCACCACCCATTTCTGTCAACGCATTAGGCCTCCCGAAAGGAGTGACGCCTCCGTAAGTATCAGCTAATGAGCTCCTTGAGTTTGACTGTACTGAAGATTGTACTGAAGATTATTGCACTTGCTTCATTTTATACTTTTCTAGCTTCATTTGTCACCCTGCTACCTGAGAGGGAGAGATGCGTGAATTATTTGCAAATGCCTCTGTGCTAGAGAAGGGATATGGTTTCCTAACCCTCATAGAAGTGAGGTTCTGAAAGAGTCCTGCAGTAGGAACACAAAGAGGAGAAGCTAAAACTTTAGATTGGAGGTGATGAAAATATGAAAGAAGCAACAAAAGGCTCTACATGCCCAGGGCGGTGGAAAGAGGTCCAAGAAAACCCTTCTCATGACCCAGTTCTTTTAAAGTCACATATTCAGTGATATTTGCAGTCTATGTTCCTATTAATGTCTGCAGGTAGAGAAATATCAAGTAAAGAGAGCATTGTTCAGAAGTCTCTCTAGCTTTCTGATACTTAAAGTATAAGATATTAAAGTATACCTCTGACAACAAAGTGGTCGTAACGATATATTGACTTTTGGCAAGAGTTTTTGTTCCGAGGAAGTTTGGAAACGGGTTTAGGAGGGGATTTAGAAAAGCAGTGCATAAAAACAAACAGAATCCCTCCCCCTAACAACTCCGCATACTTGTTTTCCCCTTTTGTCTTCTCTAAAGGCCAAAATAGTATTTTGGAGCATGTCAGCTCCCATCATAGATCAGTTTGTCTTTCCACTGGCACTAGACTCTCATTCCATCCTTAGAGAACAAAGAGACATGCTGAAGAACAAAAATGAGAATAGCTGTATCCAAGGCTTATTTATAACTTTGTCTAGAAGTTTGTCTAAACATATCTACGGTATCTAGGTGACTTGCTCAGCTACATACCGTTGCAGTGGGAACTTCTGTTATTTCAGTCCAAGATACGAAAAGGAAGAGAAGGAAGAAGTCATCAAAGTAATCAAAATAATAAATCACATATATGCTTTAAAAAGCATTTCTTTATCTTGATTTCTGTCATATGGCTCATTATGGAGTCTGGCCATAAAACAGATTTAGGAGAAAAATGAATAAGTAGTACAGTTTGCCCTTGCAGTTATAATAGTTGTGATTTTCTGTCTTACTGTGTCCTTTGCACTGGCTGAGTTTCTCTATTGATGCTGACTGCTGAAAGTTGCATGATTAATTTACTGACAGCTTGACAGGTAAGCACAGCCCACAAAAGCCTGCAATTACCCCTGATTTTCCAGGAAAGGCTCTAGTACAGCTAGATGGTTCTGGGTGTAGGAACTGGTTGCTCTTTCAAGTTCCCTTCTGTGTGCTATGAGGGTGACAGCAGCAGCTCGAGCCTCTGCTGTGTCCCTCTTGCCCTGTTACACTAAATTCATGCACACATGGTCTCACTTGACGCATTGACTGTGTTCTTCCTCGTTCCCTTCGGTCTTGGACAGAGAGCCAACTCTGCAAGGATGCTTCCCCCTTCCCCACGCCCCTCACTTCCCCAAGCCCAGCAGCCAGTCGGGCTGTGCATGTGATGGTGTGTCCGTCCCCTCGGGACAAGGCAGCAGCCGCAGGCTCTGAGCTGAGGATGAGGTGGTTGGCTCTTTGGCCTGCATACCCTCAGGAAATGTGGTCCAGATGGGAGCTGGATCATGTTAACCCTACTGAATGTATGTGTGCATAATTTATGTATATGTATATATACATGTGTGTGTATACATATATATACACAATGAGAATTTGTCGTCTGAATTATAACATTAAAATATGGTAAAAGATGTACTGCGTGATGCAAAAAAACGCCTATTGTTATGTGTCTTTGATGCCAATTTTTCGCTGGCCTCTCCTTTTTCATTTTACTGTGTAGGCTACTAATGTCTGGTGTGTCTTGCTGAGTAAATAATTCTGTTTCCCATCATTCTAATACCACTTCTGAGCAATTCTTCCCCTTGCCTTCCTTCCCCCCACTGCTTTTGGTCTCTTCTGTTTTGTGCTCTAGTCTCAATTCTTTTTTTCCCTTCAACTTCACTTTTTGCTTCTTTTCCTTCATCTTTTGCTCCATCCTCACAAATCCTCCATTCTTGAACGCATTTTTCTTTCTGAGACATTGTAGTTTTTGAGCCACTTACAGTATTCCAGAACCTCAGCCTATAGTCTCACCATGTACTCTGTGATCTCCCAGATCCACTGATTGAAAAGGATGATACTGTTTCCTGACAGTGCGCTGTGCAGACTGGGTGCAAGGAATGAATTGGAGCACTCAAAGTTTTGCTTCAGCTCAGCATCTAAAATGCTAGTTAAGCCATTTAGCTTTGTCTCTGCTTCTTGATCAGCCATATTGTGTTGATATTGAGAATATGATAGTGGGTTGCTAAAAGTGAGCTAGGCAGAGTTTGAAATACTTTTCATGGAAAGGAAGTCCATTTTTTACTAGGCACTCCAAATACAGTGTTGGAAGTGGTAGGATTTCCTCTTTAGATAATAACTTTATGATTTATTATTGTATTTTAACATCAGTGTAGGTAGACTTGGACCTGTCATTGCATTTAGCTATTTCAACACTTTCGTATCAAGTGCCTCTAGCAGATAAAATGCTCTTAAAATGGTTTTCCTGTCTGCTTTCAATGTTTTCATGGCTCCTTTCTCTTGCCTTGTCTTTTTTGAGTGTGGATTTCAGGGCTGGTAATTCACTGTTCATATTTTGATTATATGGTCTTTTTACCCTGGTTGTTTACTCCTTTCTCTCCCAGGCATGGGTACTATGGCACTGGTAGCCAAATATCTGAAAGAAAACAATAAATATTTAGCTTTGTCAGAATCTAAATATTCTGACATAAATAATCAAATTACCAAAAAACATTATTTGGTAGAGTAAGAAATTCTCCAGGCTGCTTTTCTAAGTTGTGCATCTTGATATACTGTGGAGTACTCAATTATTGAGTAATTGTTTAATTTTTTCATGCATTTCAATGATTTTTTCATTACTAAATCTTAGCACAATTACAGATCTGCTCCTCAGAATCAGTACTTAGTAGGCATCATTCTTATTTTCTTCAGATTGGTTTTGTGGTAGGAGCAGGATAAAGGTAAAGTAATAAACATTGCAGGTGGAGGTAATTATTTTTGGAGATGGTCAAAGGCAGCATCAGTGAAGTTTTCTGTAAAATGGAAGACACTGGTTGTATACAAACCAACAGAGTCTTCATTTCTCCTCATGGAGTCAGACCTTCCCTCCATCAGCTTTCTTCAGGCATTTCCTTTCTAGTGTTTGCATCATCTTTGTTCTACTTAAAACAGAAATTAATCCGAGGAGGTGTTGTGCCTCTTGTTCTGTAAGAGATCAGACAAAATATTTTTAACACTCTCTTCCATCCCTGTGGTCTGAGAGTCCATGAGCAGTAAATACCATGCTGATGTTTCAGGTAAGGGTTGACATTTTCCTTGGTTTTGGACCCTGAGACTCTGTGGAAGTGACAGCAGTATCTAAACCAGTTTGATCAAATGAATATTCTTTGCAGTTGATAGATTTGGAAACATTGCATTGGAGTTTTTTGGTTTGTTTGGAGTGGGTTTTTTTGTTGGTTTTTCAACAACAGGTAGCCTTGCAGCCTATCCTGAATCATGGGAATAGCTACTTGTGAATTTACTACATTTTATTTGGATGTCTGAAGCATGGAAAGCAGCTTTGTGTTATTAGTTCCTACTAATTCACCTTTAAATATTTCAGCATTTATTTGCAACAATTGTATGGGAAATGTTTCAGTTGAATAAAATATATCTCATCTTTCCAGTAAGCTCTAGACACTTTGTAGTGACCAGCATTTTCAAGCAGTGACTGTGGTGGTGTTAAACTAACAAGCTTTGGGAATAACCTTTTTTTTATTAATGGGGCAGATCTGATAAATTCATGTCTTGCCAGAGCATAATGTTATTAAACAGAGAAGTGCTGGTGGAACTGCATAGCTAATTAAGTACTTAAGCGAATTATGAACACTCATCAGTGTGGTAAAACTTGGCTGGAGTAAGATTGTTGGATACTGTTCTTTAAAAATATCTCAGTTCTTTCTTTACCTAAAGAAAACTCAAGGGTTGGGTGGATGTGCTGGATTCGGGTTAGCCTTCGGTTAAAAAAGACTTGCAGGGAGCCAAGTTAAGGTGACAGAAACCTAGAACTGAGGGAGTTTTGTCCACAGTTAAATCTGTAGAAGCTAGAACCTGGTCTTCACTGTTCATAGAAAAAACAAGTTATATCTGTATGAAAAGAAATAAGTATGCTATAAATTCTAGGTAAGCACATACATTGGTAAGCTTACATGAGCATTTGTGAAAGCAAAATTAATCCCATGAGAAGTTAGTGACTAGTTAGTGAATATTTAAATAACAGGAATATAAATCCTATTACAAAAAGGTGTGGAGTCATCCAGCCTGGAGAAATGGAATCTCTTTCTAAGTATAAAAAAAAGTATTATCAGCTATCCATATATCCTTTTGAAAGCAACTTTAAACATTACATTTTTTTCTTAAAGTAGGCTGCTTCTTAAAGTAGATATCTTCAGTAATATTACCTTAGTCACAAACAGAAAAAAATCTGACTGTAAAATATAGGTGAAAGAACGTGACTCTAGATTTACTGCTTTCTGGAAAACAATGGGAAATTGAAAAGAAAACATTGTTTGAAGGCAAGATTGTCTAAAGTATCTTGTAAAATGTAATTAAATAAGCTGGTTTTATCATTCTACATAATAAATTTAACTGCTGTTTCAATGATCTCTAGAACCTTAAATCCAAATCTTAAAGGAGATTCTGTGGGAATCATGAGAATACCGACATCAGAGAGAGATCTACACTTTTTTCCCTCTTTGAATCAGAGCTGCTGGTCTGTTCTTGCAGCTGTGTACTGTGACTTGTCTGTTGAATTCTGTCTCAAATAGCATTAAAGCAGATATTTTAGTAACCCTTACGTTCCTTGAGTCAGTTAGCAATGATGGTGACTGCTCTGAGGAAAAGCTGCACTTCATCTTTTTATCTTGCAGCCTTCAACAGTCTCCCAGTACAAATGCCAGCTTTTGTTTTAGAGTAAACTGTATTGCTGTCCTGTGTCGACTGGACATTCACGTTTCCCATTTCTGTAAGTTATGTCTGTCACAACTGTGAAAAATAGAGGTTACCTACAGTATGATCGATGTGAAAATAGCGATACATAGGAGGAAGTACCTTGATTAAGAATTTCAACATCAAACTGAGGAGAAAGGTCAGGGTGTTTGCTTGCTTCTGAGGGAGCTTACGTCTTTGCTGTGTGCTGCCTGTTCAGTCACAGCTGTGTTATCCCTGGATCTCAGGAAAATATATCTGAAGACAAGTATTTATGTAACTGGAAAAATTCCAGCAAATATTAGGGTTTCCATTCATTCCCAACCCCCAATTTTCTTAAGCTATTGGTCTCGTCCATTAGACCATTTTTTTGTTTAAAGTTCCTTGATTTATTGTGTTGCACCTCCTTTTCCCGTGGCTTGGATACTACTTGGGGCTGTTAGACCAACACCTGAGTGGCTTATCTGTGATATCAGATCACTTCTTGTTGATTGTGCTGAGAAACAGCTCATATTGGGGGTTTTGTTTTTGCACAATGTAACACCTTTTTATTATGTACATGCACGTGATTATCATAAAATACGTACCCATATCAGCTTTTTTGAAATACAATGAATGCATGTTTGTTCCACTTGAACTTTGAAATCCAGGTTGTGCCCCAGATCTAATCAATTATTGCTCAAAGGTAGAGATCAAGGATTTAACATGGAGACACACAGACGGTATCCAAAATAACTGACCTACTGTATCCTGACAATCAGTGCATCTGGAAGTCTTAATTTCCAGGATCTTTTTATCCAGTTCTTTTTCTAAGTGGTATTTGCAGATGCTTAAGGATTTTGTAAGATGACAAGCGAACTTAACTAAGAGAATTAGTGCATATACCTCTCTGTTGAAAAGAGAGAGAGGCTGTTTGCAGCATTGCTTTCCAGCTTTTTTTGGTCTGCAGATTTTTTCTTCAGAGGACTTGGTTTTATAATGTCTTTATTTTAAGCAGATCCAAATGCCACAGAAATGTCTGTAAGTGTAAAAGCCAGGTACAGCGCTTGATAGTTGTGGAGACCTTAACTAGTAGCATTTCATCAACTGGAGTAAAGGTTAATATTTTGGATATAACACCTTTTCTCAGTCCAGTGTAGGTTTTTCTTCCCATGCTTCTGGCAGTTACCTGTTCTTCTCAAGATTTCAGGACTATGAGGACTGTACCAGCCTTTTCTACACTCAGGAGCAGCTAGTGCTTTAGTCATTTCTTCTTGACCATCAGTTTTAGCATAATGCTGGTAACAATCAGAAATGCAAATAAGATTACCAGTTACAAAATAGGTAGTATTTTTTAAATTGATATCCAAATATGTGGACATCTTTTGAAAAGCAAATGGCACTTTTGTATCTATTGTAATCAGTGCGGCATGAGGCAGAGGGATAACTTGCTTACGTGGGGAAGGAACTGATCAGGAGAATGAAAAAGTAGTAATTCTTCTTTTAATGAGTAGAAATGCATTTTTAACGATAAGCCTTAGAAAAATAAATTTTTGGTGGTAGGCATGCAGTTGGTAGGTGAATTGTTCTGTGTGTTATCTAATCATTAAGAAGGATCAAAATTGCTCAGAAATATATATTATTCATGTCAGTCTTGTTCCTATCCAATGCTGAGGCATGATTTTTTTTTTTTTCAACTACAGTTTCATAACCTTTTCTTGGGTGGTAGAAATAATTGAACTTTTGTAACCTTTGTTTCATTTGGTGCAAGTCATCCTTAGTCAGGTTTGTGCCTCAGGCATTCCCTTCATTCAGACGCGCATAACCTCACATCACTGATCAGAGCTGACTCCTGGGCTCCGCAGCGTGTGCCACAAGATCAGACTAAACCGATTTTAATACGCAGCTACAGCTTCAAAGTTTGTGACCTGTTACAGTGCTTGTAGTGACTTTGTTCTTACAGTAAGTGAAAAATGCACTAAGTGGACAGGAATTAGCTGTGTTTTTGGAAGGCTTTAGTTTTAAAGGAAAAATCAAGTTACTGTTCATTACCTCAGTACTAGAGAATTGATTTGGAGTTCTGTGAAACTGAGCCATATTGGCTGCAAACAGGAATTTGTTCTTGGAAGGATAACAACAGCCAGCCTGTTGCCCTTGTTTACACTGTAAAAGGTACATAGGAAAAGAGGGAATCGCATCCAGCGTGCACTCTGTGTAATTAAAACATGAAAAGTACTGCTGGTTTGGCCTTCTTTCTAAATAAATGTTAGGGCAAATGTTCAAAACTAAGGAGAGCCAAGCCGAGGTTGCAAAAATCTTTGCTGTCAAAAATCTCTGTGTGAATTAAGATGACTGAAATTTGGCAATTCCATTGCGCCCTTTCTGACCAAAAGAATTCAGATTTGCGTGCTTTTATCTCAGGCCCTCAGTGACTTAAGCGAAGCATGTTTAAGAGGGGCTTAAAATCTATGTGAATTGCAGCCTGATTCCCAAAGGCTGATAGTTTTTTTGCACATTTGTGGTGGTGATGGTTGTGTGCTCAAGGCTCATGATGTCAATAACTTGAAATTTGCCTTCTCCAGCTATCTCCTGCTACCTTAATACTCACAATATACTCTGAAAATTGCATCAAAGAATGAATATACAAATATACAAATGCATTAGCAGAATGTTTTGTTTGATATTATCCCTGAGAAAAGATGAAAAGAAAGCTGATGAGTCACTGAGGAGGACAAAAATCTTAGGACCTTAATGCATCCAGATAAGGGCATGTAAGGATGGTGAAAAATATTTGCAAAAGCAGCTGAAGAAAGTTTGCTGCCAGACTGTCCTGACACGTGAACCATCTCTCAAGCTGAATGGATCTGTGCTTTGGAGGCTAGATTTACCAAGGATCGTGTATTTGTTGCCATTGCCTTGTAGCCATTTTGAAATTAATCTCAAGAATGTATGCCTTAAGAGCTAACTTGGGGGGTGGGGGGGTGGGTATGTGTGCATATATGTATATTTATGTACATATTTTAAAGTGTATGTATATGTGTAGAGAAAGAAAGAGTTTCTAAAGAGGGAGTGGAAATAGAGCATCTGCAGGAAGAATTACATTTCCTTGTGCGCCTCTTCTTTTTTTGTCCAAATTTAAAATAGTCCTGAAAGGCAGAGAGGTTTTCTAAAGCCATTTGCAGAAATTTTGACTGATACTCATCTTTATAGTTATGTTTTTTAAACCGACTGCTTTCTTGCTTAGATACTTTTCTGTAATTGTAAGTAAAGAGAAGGGAATCTATTTTTCAGGCAAGTTGCCTTGACCAGGTCTTAGATGACACCTCCACACCCACTGTGCAAAGCTCGGGATTTTCTGGCACGTAACCAGAGATCTGGAAGGTTGTTAGGGAGTCTGCCTCTCCTCTTAAAAGCTACCAGGGATCCCCAGGCCATTGCTGAAATACTTGCATACCTTGTTCTTAAATAAAATTCCTTAGCTTACTTACGTGACTTGTTCCAGTGTTCGACTGTTACTGTTGGAGGGTGGAGAAAGGAGAGTTCTACATTGTTTTTGTCTAAGCTAGGCCTGTTGTTCTTCAAGTTGCTGTCTACTTACCATCCTCAGTGGACATGGAAAATCATTGAATGCTAGCTATTTTCTGATGTTTTAAGTTTGAGTCTTCATTCTCCTCATTTCCTGACTAAATAAACAAGATTTTTTGGGGGGAGGTGTGAGACATAGCTTGTCACAAAAGCTATGATTTTAAAACCATCTGACAGTTTTCTTGTGCTGAAACTTTCCAATTTGCTGTATTTTTCTTGAAGTGCAATAATAAAACTGGATTCAGCGTCCAACAGCAAGGAATAAAGGAAAACAATGAAGTTTCGTGTCTTGTACTAATGTGTCCCAGAATTATATTTCTTTTCCTTTTGAAATAATGGTGTTATTGTCCAAGTTTTAATCTCACAGATTCTTGAGAGATGCTTAAAGTGTTAGAGCAAATTTTCCATTTGTATTGCTGTCATGCTTTGAACATTTTTCCTGAGTTTCATCATCATTAGACCACCTCTAGACTAAGTATGAAGGTTATTGTAAATGACAGTTGTTACCTGCATTGCAGGTAACGAGTTGCAACCTCTGCAAGTTCAGCATCATCAGCCAATTTGAGAAATGTGCTTTTTTATTTCACTATTCCAGTTGTTGAGGTTGAAATACTAAGTACTGAACTTAGTATACATAGACCTTTGAAAAACCTCATTGGTCTATATTTTTCCAGTTTGATGGGGGGGGGGGGGGGAATCATTGCTACTCTCTGAATAGCTTTTTCAGAGTTATGCAGCCATATAATAGGAATTGCAGCCAGACCCTGTTTCCCTGATTTACTAGGGATCTTACTGCAGCTCCTAAAGGCTTACTCAGAAGCCATGAACTGAAGTGTATCAAAGCTGCTTCTTTTTGCCTATCTGCATGCCCTTCAGCCTGAGAGAGAGAGAAAAGTGAGGTTTGATATGATTCAATTTTAATTTCCTTATTATCCTACATTGTTTTGAAATGGACTGTAATATTGTTTTCTTACATTTAGTATGGATGACATTGAACTTACTAACCTGTAATTCTCTTGATACTCCTTCCACTTTTAAAAATGGGTGTGTTTGCTTGAGGGTTTTTGTTATCAGAGATAACTGATAATGCTTCAGAGAATACTTTCACTATTTGAAATCCACTCCAGAACACTTAGTTCCATCCCCTTCTTTTTGTGCAGTGTTGTGACTTTCGTGGATAAACTGTACATTTTACCTTTACAGCCTATTAAGTGCCAAGCATAAGCAGGCCTTTTTCTGCTAAGACTTTTTTTATCATTCAAGTATGAAATTTGTAAGAATGTGAAATGAAAACTGTATTTTTTAATGTATCGCTTGGAATTTTCCAGGTAGGATGCATGTTTCCATTAGGAGCTGGCACAGGGCTTCTTCAAGGTGAAGCCAAAGTAGAAATTTGCTTCCTTGAAGTTGGGCAGATCTGTGCGCGCGCACGTGTGTGTGTGTGTGTGTGTGTTTGTGTGTTATATCCAAAAAGTGACAAAATTCAGCTCCGTGGCGGTGCTGGGCTGCATGGGGTAAGAGGCTGGAAGGTGAAGGGGAAAGACTGTGAGGAGGGAGACAGATGCTACCTTTCCACTAGCCTTCTAGCAGTTGGTACAGCCCTCTTGAGGGACGTTCCCTTCTGATCCCCTCTTCCCAACTTCTCCTGTCTTTTTTCCTTCCATATCTTCCTTTACATTTACTGTCCCCAAATTTCTTGACTTATTGAAGCATCTCTTTCTTGAAGAGAGCTTACCCCTTCTTCTTAGCGTTCTCTTGCCTCTCTGTAGATGGGATAAGTTTTCCTGACTTCTCCCCCAAAAGGGAGTAGAGGAGACTTTGTCACTTGTGACCGAGAACATCCCCAACCAAATGCTGAGGGAATTATTCTGCTTGGTGACTGAGAAGATCTCCAGTGAATGGCTGAATATTTCTAGAGTGAGGGAGGTTGTTGTCTGGCTCTTTGCGACACTAGGCAAATGTCTGCTCTTCTTCTGCTGTGATTTAATGTGAAAATGCAGTTCTTTTTACAAGAACTTCACCATTTTCCCATTTTAAAATTACTTTCAGTAACAGAATATGAAATGTTTTAGGAATTTAGACAGAAATGTTTCCAATTATTGTCTTCTCCATCTAGTCACTTAATTCCTTTTTGGCTTTTGACAGCGTATGTGTATTGTTTCATTTTAACTGATGCTAAAAATTACCATTGAAAACACTTGCTGAAGAATGAATTTTCTCTAACCATGTTATAGAAACATAGTACCAAACTATATCCAACAAAATTTATCTTCACCTGATTCTTGTTTAACATTTGGTGCTGGTAATTATATTATTAAATTGTGTATTGGAAAGAAGTTTACCCCTTACATGCTGGTCTGATATTTTCCATCTGTGTCATCTGTGAGTTTGGCAATTTACCTTATTCGATTCTATATTTTGCATAAGTCATTCCCATGTAATGGGCTGAGCGCTATTTAGTCAATGAAGTTTTAAAAAGCCCCAAAACTAACATTGAATCAGTATCAGTGTTTTAAACGATAATATGTGACTTCGCTGGAGAAATGGGGTGTGCTACAAGTTTCAAATACTGATAGCAATGTTGATTTCTTCACAACTGTGTAAGAACAGTTGTTCTGCAGGAGAAACCACCATTGTTGGGCGTTTCCAGCAACAGAGCCATCATAACATCACTGAAAAGTGTTAAATATTAGCGCAGACTGGAAAAAAAATTCCTCTGCCATTCCAGAAATGGGAGCGAGGCATCCTGAAAGTGCAATCGTAACTTGTAGACTGGTATGAGGAATAGCTTAGCCCTAGGGATGCAAACTGCTAAATGGTTGCTGTTCCACTGTGAAACGCTGCTGCTGCTGAAAACTGCTTTACAGGGATGATTTTTCTTTTTGCCAGCGTAACCTAGACTCTGTGAATGGCTCTTCTTTCAGAAACAACGTTTACATGTTGCTTTCTGGGTATGTGTTCACAGAGATATGAAGAATAAACATGAAGTTATGCATTGTGTATTGCAAAGCTGTAAGAAGGAATTAGTTAATAAATAATATAGGAAATTAATAATTAACTGCCTTGTCTTACATCTTTCTGATCTTTATCCATCTGGTACTTCACAGGAACCTAGTTTATCTTCTCTCCCCACTTATCTAGTCATGCTTTCTCTTTCATGTTTCCTCTCACTTTGCTTTACTGCCATTGCTCACCAGTTTCCTCTTTGAGTGTATAGTGTTTACAGCCGCTGCTGCACAATCCTGAGCCCTATTTTAACTAATGCACGAATAAAGCATAGTTTCAGCTTTGTCCTTAAACTAACCATTTATTCAGTGATGTGAGTTAGAAGAGACAGCATAACAAGGAAGATGCCAGACCTCTAATTTAAAAGATACAATATTATTTTCTTCACTAGTAGCAGTGATTCCAGGTAAATTCCTAAATGCCAATGATTTCAGGAAAGCTCATGAATTTTCCTGTACTGTTTTGCAGGGGATTTCCCAAGAAAACAGGCAGAACTGCTAGGATAGCATCAGATGAAGAGATTCAAGGGTCAAAAGATGCTGTAATTCAGGATCTGGAAAGAAAACTTCGCTTCAAGGAAGACCTTTTGAACAATGGGCAACCGGTATAAAAACATAAAATACCCTGGGGAATGGGAGTGGGCATCACGGGTAGTTTCTCAGATATGCTGCATATGAAATAATTGTTGTAGATTATATTTTATGTATTTATTATTTTTAATTGAGTTTCCAAAGCTGCATTTCCATAAGGAATGACAGCGTACATTTTAGCCTGTCATTCCTTCTCCAGTTGGACAGCTTTACTTGGACTTAACAAAGCAATGGAGGTCTCAAAGATGGTGAATTCACATGATGCCTGCACAGTCTGTAGCTCAAGGGCTTCTTCAGCCTCAGAGGCCATTTGCTTTTGACTGTTTGTCACTGAGTGGCTGGCCCGTAAGCATATGCATAGCTCTTGATCAGTCCAGGCTCATTCTACCTTTTGCCCAGCTGTTGGACAATGGGGGGGAAAAAGTAAGTGGTAAGTGGACATCAGGGGGGACAGGGCAGTTCATCACGAGTAACAACCAATTAAGAATCAGGCATCATTAGATCCTGCAGTTGTGGGACTTTTTTGATCAACAGAATAAGTAATAACCTATAGTACTAACATACAGACTTTATCAGAAGTTAACGAACTGCTTGAGGAGTCAAGAAATGAGGTTAAATGGGCACATGAAACAATTGAGACGTGCAGCCGTAAAGTTCTCCATTAATTTTTGTGCATTTTAAGATATGCATAGAAGATAAAATACCAAATTCTTCCTGCTCAGAGTTGATGAGAAGCAATTCTCCTAAGACTTTATTACAGTTATTAAGGCATTGATTTAAATGTCTTTGAAGCAGGAATCTCTTTAAGAGGAAAGTAATTTTAAAAATGGAGACTGTCACCCCTGTTTTGTCAATGAAATGTTTTCAAAAGCATCCGAATGCCTTGGGATCCCTTTGTGTCACTGAAAGGTAGTGTGCTTTAGGTTTCTCAGCACCACGCTCAGAAGTTTGCTAAGTTTGCTACCATGTCTGAGATGTGGACTGTGGTGGTGTAGTTCAAGACAGCATATTGAGTTAGACTATCCAGTCCACAGCTGCCGGAATCTGGTTCTTAATAAGGTCAGTGGAGCGAAGTAGGGAAAATGTTCGGAGTGACTGGTGCTTCTGTAGTTACCTTTCTCCATTGACTACATAGGCTTTGGCAGTTTTCTGTAGTAAAGCAGAATCACTCTCATAGTGTATAAGTTCCTGTTTTTTCAAAGGAGGTGGGCTCAGCATGACCGTCAATGCCTATTTTGGAAAGTGAGAGAGATGTTTGGCCTGGACAAATGAATGGAATGTCCTGAGAAAGCCCACATGGCCTGAGGAGGAAAAAAAAAATCCCCAAAAAACCCCAACTGTGATCAGATGATGTGGGAGCTTGAACCAAGTAAACTCTGGTTTTGTGCTTGCCTTGAGGCTTTTGCCTTGCAGATTCCCGTCTTGGGGGATTCTGTTTGTGTAATCATGGCTGTGGGCACTTTGAGTGATCATAGAAGAAAGGAAAGTGAAGAAAAGTTCATGACTTGCTTAGACATTTGTAACCAAGCCAAGACTGGTACCTAGTTTTCGTGAATCTCAGCCTGCTGGATTAGCTACAATATGACATCTTTTAAAAATCAATTTAAATGAGCTTTTTTAAAAACTGGAAGCATTAAGTAGGTGTAATGTTTTACAATTTCCATTCTTTTTTCATTTTTCTGTTTAAATGAGGCATTTCACCAGGTAATGAGTTTGCCTTTTGTTCACTGGCATTTTTTTTCAATGCTGATTTGTAAGAAAGTGTCTAAGTGCCTGAAATATGTTATTGAATGTAGAAGGAAAAATAATAATGAAATAATTGAATTGCACACTTAAGGTTTTCTTTTAACTTGCTTTATCTTCTGAGTGTAAATTGTCCTTTATAAGCTGTCTCCTTAATTTCCGACACAGTAAGAAGAAATAGAAATAAAAAACCTTAAAGAATATATTATTCTATAAAGCTGTCATATTTTTGACAAAATAATCAAGTAGTGTAGTATCTCCTTTGCATTTTTGGCAGAGTTTTCTGCCGTGTGGTTCTAATGTAAAAATTGAGCAGAACGAGTAGGAGTAAGATTTGGGATGATTTGACATGCACTTTTTTGATGGCCATGCTGATTTAAGCAGTTCCTATTGCTCATTCCTGCCCAAGTTCCTGGCAAGAGGATGGAAACAAATGGCAGAGTCAGGGCAAGGGTTCCTTAAGCCAGAAGAGCCACTTGTAATGCAAAAAAAATGCATTACAAACTGTGGTAGAAAATTTCTGTTAGAAAAATATTGCTGCTCTCTTTTATTAACATTACTTAAAGCATTGCTTGCTGTCTAACTGCCTTGTAGTTATTAATCAGAAATAAGAACTTCTCTTTCTTCTTTTCCTTCCTCCTCATCCCCCTTTTATTTTATTTTTTTCCAGAGATTAACATACGAGGAGAAAATGGCTCGTCGATTGCTGGGAGCAGACAGTGCTGCAACTGTCTTCAATATACAGGAACCAGAAGAGGAGCCTGCTATACAGGTGCCACATAACTCTACAGTTTCAGAGGAAAATAAAGAATTTCTTCCCATTTTTCTTCACAGGCTGTGATTCTCTTTAAATAGTCCTACATAAGACAATAAACATACACAAGATAGGACGGTTTTGATTACAGAAGTCATATGTTATATATCAGCGAAGTAAACTGGAGGATCACATGCCTATTGCTCAGTTTTTCCATACTGAATAAGGTTGAGAGTTCTCAAATGTCTGCTCTCTGCTTTAAACTCTTCCGTTTATCCTATTCTGTCCTGACCTTTAAATCTCTCAAGGAAAAAATATATCCACTATCTTGAAACTATCTTCTCTTTATGTGTGTAATCTGCACTTTTTGGATGCAGACCAAAAACACAGCAGAAAGTCAGCTTGAAAGGCCAGGTACACATTCTCCACTGTTCAGATGCCAGAGTTGCTGTTCGGAAATGCATAGCATTCGTTTGCTTATGTTACCACATAAAGTATATTCTCCTGATGAAAACTCTGAGAAACTGTCACGGATGCCTCTCGGTCTTCTTTCTGCCTCTTGATCTTTTTTTCTACCCTTTGCAGGAAGCTCGCTCTGTTGGTGCTTCTGTAGTGAGTCCTGTGGATATTCAAAAGGTTAACGTTTTCGCCTTCTTCTGTCTTGCTTTTTTGTCCATTGATTTTTTTTCCCCGCTGTCGTCTTTGCCCTTTCCCTTCTGCTGTTCTTGGTTAATAACAAGAGGTCACTTAGCATTAATAACTGGGAAGATTTGGGCTGCACTCCCTTCCAGGTGTTAAAGTTGTTCTATAAGCCTAATTGTGTGAGGGCAGGCAGCTTAACCGCAGTAACGGTGTGCTCCAGCATCTTTCTGCTGTAATGTTAACATACAGTGATACTAACTGCCTTGCATCCAAATCAACTGCTCTTTATATATACCACGTGTACTTCATGCATTACTTTTATGATAAACTTTCAGGGAACAAAGGAATTAAAAAATGTCTGCAGTTTACAAAGGTATTTCTCTCTCCTTCCTTTTTTTCACCCTTATTGAGGGTTATGATTAGTTCTGTAACCAGCCAGTAGAAAGGCTACATGTCATTCCCAGACCAGAGTCCATGGTAGAGGATGGGCATGTGAAAAGAGGCTTTGTACGAGACGTGTTCTATCTTAGATAAAATAAGGGTCAGAGACGATGGCCAAAGGTCATTCAAAAGAGTGCCTGAATTTCTGCTGACTGAGAAGAGCATTGCCTAATAACGATTTTTCTTTTTCTGCTTCTGAGCTGTCTTACATTCTGGTGTTATCTTTGTTATCACTGAGATTCAAAGCAGAACTTTTGTACTGCAAAGTAGGTAGAGTGAACAGGTCAAGAAGGTAACTCTGTATGTCACAGTAACGCTTCCCACTATCTGAATTGCAAATTTAAACAAGCAGTAGTGTTTTACACCGGCTGAGACTTTCCACTCTTCTTCCTATATCTTGAATACTCTTATGACAAATATTGTTTTTAAGGAAGAAGTGATACTTTTGGCCAAACAAAGGGGACCATGGCAACAGGAGTAATGGGAGGCAACTATCATGGACTGCCAGTGTTGCTGTTTTTACTATTTTTTTTTCTTATTTTTACAGGCAGCTGTAAACAAAATCATTTTAGCCTTCTGGTGCAGCCTCCGGTGTAGTTCTATGCAAATAGCAGATGTGAACCATATGGTCTTGTGGCCATCTGGAAACAAAACCCACCCTAAATCTGCCTGTACCCTCAAGGAAATATTAGAGTGTTTCTTTTGTCTTTATGAACTGCTTCGGAATACTTTTATTCTTATAGGCTTTTTTAAAAAATTGAAAGAAAGCAACCAATGACTTTCCTTCCCCTTATAAATTACACCTTAAGATAACATGAAATACAATTTTTGCCTTATACCAGATGTCTTCATTTTTTCATAGGGAAGTTATTGGAGGCACGGATTATAGTGTTTTTCTTCAACAAGATACAGTTTCCTTTTGTATGGAAAACCTTAATGGATTGCCAAAGATCAGTAGAATTAAAAAAAAAACATTAGGAACACTTCTTGCTGAGCAATGTGTTGAAGCTGGACACTAATATGTACCTTTCTTGTTTGACAGGAGTATAAAGTCTCCAGCTTTGAGCAAAGATTGATCAGTGAAATTGAATACAGGCTGGAGAGATCTCCTGTGGAAGAATCAGATGACGAGGTGCAACATGGAGATGAACCTGTTGATAACAGTATGTCACCATATTTTGAGATGAAGCTAAAGCATTACAAAATCTTTGAGGGAATGCCAGTCACGTTTACGTGCAAAGTGGCAGGAAATCCAAAGCCAAAGGTAAGAAAAGAGGGTAAATGTTTCTAGAAACACTCTGAAGAGTTCTATATTGGTACTTTACATCAGCCCCTGGACCCTATGGGCTGTATCTTACAGGAACAGCAGATGTTCGCTCTTGACGAGAAAGACCCCTAGCTGGTATAAACTGTCAAATCTCTTTTGACATCACTGGAATTATTTACATTTATACTAGGCAAAAATCCTACTAGGAGGCTTTGGCTCCTACTTAATCCCTCCTGAGACTTCATCTCAATTATTTTACCTAGAAGTAATACTTCTGTCATTTTCAGAGTTACCTTCAGGGTACGCCTGCACCACAGAGTGCAGTGCAATGCTAGAAAACCCCATGTGAGCTGGCACAGTAGTCCCAAAAGCAACCTCACCAGGTTAACGTGGGTAATTAGCTCAGGCATAGCAACACGCTAATGCAAAAAGGCTACTTCTGGTTCAGGAGCCAGCGTAGTATCTCTGCATTCTTCAGCATTGCAGAGTTTATAGCTACACACCCTAACAAGACTAAATTTTATTGAAAGTTAGAGGAAGGCATCATAAAATACCATAAGCTCTCATATATCCCAACAGCAAGATGGGACACGATGGTGAGGTTTTAATGATGAGCTTCTGAGGGAGGCGGGTTGGGCTTGGGAAGCATTTCCTTTTAGCAAATGTAAAAGTACCAGTTGTGTAATGTCAGTAGTCTGGAAGAATGCCTTCCTTTGGTAAGTTGTGTTTAACCATTTCAAAAATTGCTTGGCAATCAACTGACTCATGCAGCAGGTAAACAGCGGTAGCTTCCTCAGCTTCCTTGCCAAAGCCAGCGTCTTCCCCGTGAGGTCCTTGTAGCTCTTACAGTGACCTCTTGTGGACAGGGGCTTTTTTTCTTCTCAGACAAGATCAAAGATGCTTTTTCTCTTAGATAAGATCTTCACAGCAGCACCTACATCCAAATCTCTTATCTAGTGTAAGTTTTACAGGTATTTAGGATTTTGAACGGAGATAAATGCAAATGACTTTACATGTCCAATGATGTAGGTGTATGATACTGCACAAACTGTAAAAAAAAAAATGGACTTTGTCGGGTGGCAGAGAAGGAACAACAGAGAACTAGACCTATATCGACATTAGCAAGTAATGCAGACCAGAAGAAGCAAATCGGTGGAATGAGATATCTATCCCTGCATGCATTTCAGGAGGTTTTACTTCAGGCTAGCTCTAATCTCGTCCTACAGACTGAAGCAGATGCAGCACATTAGATGTGTTCTTGGAGCACATTTTCTGGCTTAGTTTCATCTGAAAGGAATCCAATTCTGTGCTCCAAGACCACAACACGATGTGAACCACTGCAAAGTAAGCGGGGCTGATCAGTATACTCATATCAAAAAAGCTCTCCTGCTTCAAACTGAAGACACACACTGAGAAGATTAGCCCGGTCTGACTGAACCCAAACCTTTGATGTCCGGCATGGCTTTTTGAGACCGTACAGAAGAGTCTGTTGTGCTGAATAAGGGTGGAAGGCAAGTGGTTCGTTGGTGTTAGAGGTGCAGGGTGCTGGAGGAGCTACTCTTTTTGCCCAAGGCTTATGACTTAGTTGCTGGATCACCTATTATGAGTCAGCCTTAGTCAACTTAGCCATTCCCTAATTTTCACAGTTTTCAATTAAGGTGTAATTTCACAGTCATCTTAATCTGATTTAAGACAGATGAAAGAGGATGTCTGCTTTCCCTCACTCTCCTTGTTTTGGCATTAGGGATTGCACAGCCAAGGAACCACATTGTTAGTACTTCCCCTAAAGCAGGGCATTGTAAAGGAGGAGCTGATGTGAGTGCGCTCTGATTCAGATACGATATTCTGTTTTTCTGCAGCGTCGCAGCCCGCGCATTAAGAAGCGATTTGCTCTTGCACCTGGGACTATGGCCCTTTATTCCATTCACTTGCAGATGCTTTGTGCGATTTGCTAAGTTGCTTGGGATGGAACCAATTTCAGTGCTGTTGGATGGCTACTTGTTAGCTGGGCTTTGCAAATGTCAGAGGCTGTATCTTCCCCTCATCTGCCGGTGCATGCCAAGATAGCAGTTTGGAAACGCTCGATGGCTGAGGGCTGCCCTTCTGCTGTCATTTGTTGAAGCTGGAAGTGTTGCCCCTGAATAAATTCTTTACTTTGGCAAATGAAAAGCTGGAAATAATTTACTAACTTGAAGCTCCTCCCTTCTAAGTATTCTGTCAGCTCTGCCAAGGAACGGCTTTGGGAAGGACTGTAGTGTTTCTAAAATCTGGCATTCATTACAAGGGATTTTTCTAAGCGGGGTTATTGGCTTGATTATTTTTTCCCCTGAACATGCCATGTAAATTGAATACCGATGTGCAAAATCTGTCTTCGTAAATATGACTTTTTAAATCTGAGTCTACTTTTGTTATAGCCTTGAGTGTAATGTAAAACTATTTTCTCGTTAAAATGAGAACCTGTGGTGATACAGGAGGGACTGTGAAGTACTCTTTTTAAGGGCTATTTCTCTTCAGAATTAGGACAATGCCATACAAAAGGTTAATTGAGACATGGATGTTGCATAAAGCTCGTACTGCTCGCTCTTCACGTGGCTGAATATAATTCTTAGTGATTAAAAATGCCTGTGCTGCCCAAGATCAAAACCCCTTTTGTACTGGGTATTCCATTGTACTTCTAGTCATTACACATTGGTTTCTGAAAATCTGGTGCAAATAAAAGCAATCCAGATGCAGCGTTCAGTGCTTACGTAGTTTAATGGTACATTTATTAAAAGGTATCCCAGAAAGAAAATACTTCACTGCAAGGGCCATTGTCTCCAGCAGTGGTAGTGTTTTACTTATTAACTCCACGACAGATAAAGGTAATATTAAGAATTTACTACTCATAAGTAAAACCCCGTGATGCCAATGCTTTCAAGCTTAGTGGAAATAAGTGGCGGACAACACATGCGCGATGTTTGGATAGCTGGTTCAGTTAATATTTGCATGTATTTCCATGTAATAATTCTTGGCACGTCACCTGATATTTCTGATAGGTGCATGTTATTAAATAGTTGCTACTTAATGCAACAGGTTTCCAAGCGAGGTTATGACACATGTAAAGCATGCAAGTTTAAACTCATTTTTTGCAGCTATGTTGTTACCAGCATCCATTAGCATGTGTATATAAGTGATCAAATATCTTTTGCATCTCCAGTAAGTGCTCTGTCAGCAGATGAGAAGACATGACTAAATCTTTTGTTAGCACCACAGAGCCTCTGCAAGGCTGCTGACAGACGAAATGGGAAACAAGTATAACCAGCTATTGAGGAAATGAAATCATTTCTAGTTACACATAATGCTTGTTAATATAAAAACCATACATGGTAATTAATTTATAAGGGAAATTTCCACTCCTTCCCTCCAAAACATTCTCCATTGTCTTTTCGTGAAATTTAAAAGTACGTCCTTAACTTCCCCCCCGCCCCCCCCCCTCCAGTGAATGAATGTAGAGCTTTGAAATGTTGGCACGGATGAAGAGCCTGGCATATTAAACCCCACCAGGAACTGTGCTTTGCTTTGTCACTTCATTTTTACCGGAAAGCCGGTACCTTTTCCTCGCTGTAAGACCTAAATTCCCACTTCGGGAATTAGACAGGGGAAAATGTGTGTGTTTTCCTCACCCTAAATAGCCCCAGCAGTCATGCGACCAGGAGAAACACGTTTGTTCTACTTTGTACGAGTTAACCTTGTAAAAATCGTGTAGGTATCTGCACAAGTGACTTAAGAAATGCTGAACACCGCTGACCTTATGGAGTACTATGCGCTTCAGAAATGACAAGTAAATAATGTTCTACTCCAATATTGGTTTGGGGAGCTGAGTACAGCCTTCCCAGTATAAAATTTTTCATGTATTCCCGTGTGTGTTTTCATGCATATACCACGTTTTTCCTTTTGATTCCAGCAGATATCAGTTTGGGGTTTTATATTATTTTTAAAATATAGCAACCGCCCCCCCCCCCCCCCCAGCTAGGTTAAAATATTAGAATTTTTTTCACCTCAAGTTTGAGGCATTAAAACCACATACGTGGGGTTTTTGTGTAATTTATGGATTACTGTAAGATATTATTCTGCATACATCATTTTTTTTGGCTCACTGAAAGTAGATCTTGGGTCAGCCAGAGAATAAAATTATGTATCAAAAGTAATGGCAAAGACCTCTGTTTGATAGATAATGTAACTGTTCTGTACAACTTGGAACCATACTGGTGTTGGCGGACAATTATTAAAGCCTATCTATGTGCTGGCTTGCTTTGAAGTGTTTCCGATGACTTTGTGCAGCTGCCCATTTCGGTAGATGTGTGTCACATTGGGGCGACGCCGTTGGTTTCAGTCGCGCAATTGTACTGAGGTGGCCCCTTCACGTACGGAACCGCTCGGTGCCGGCGTGAGCGGCTGAACCCCCTTCTGACTTTTCAGGCCGGTCCAGTCAGCGTAACGGATACGAGATGAAACTGGTGTTTCAACAGTGAGATCATTACTTCTATTTTATTCATCATTGAACTAATTTTTCCTATAATTACTTTGGTTGACGTTTTTGTTTTCTGCAAAGAGAGCAGTAGCGTGTTTTTTATTTCTCCAACTTCTTCGGATTTAAGTGAAATAAAAATTTAAAACTAATAATATTTTCCAAAACAGAACTTTTCTTTCTAATGACATCTACTTTCTGTTCTTGCAATGTTCAGCTGCGGTTCTGTGCTGGGGACGGGGACGGCCCTTATGCACCATTAAATTTCCTTGGTAAATGTTCAGGCTGCTGTCTTTGTCTCTGAGCAATTGCTGATCAGTAACTTGTCTTTTAGTGAAAGTGGTTCACGGAGTGTGGTTCTGCACTTTCACTAGTTGATCAAACTGGTTTTCTTTTAATGCCTAGCAGAGAGGTTTTCAGCAGTTAAGATTCGTTAGCGCTGTTAATTGAGAAATGATGACAATGAGCACCCACCTCTTATCAGCCGTGCCTTGTTTTTTCCTGCAGATTTATTGGTTTAAAGATGGGAAGCAAATTTCTAAACGAAGCGATCACTACCGAATTCAAAGAGAACCTGATGGAACTTGCTCGCTGCATACGGCAGCCTCCACCCTGGATGATGATGGGAATTACACCATTATGGCCGCTAACCCACAGGTAAATGAAGGTTTGGCTCCAGAGCAAACATGCTTCTGGGCATAAATCTTCAGAAAACTATCTCATCTTACGTATGCATGATTTAATTAAATGATGAAGTCACCATAAAGTATGTAAGTTAGATTTCTGTTTTCATCTTGCATCAGGAGGGTGGGACCTTTCTATCTCCAAGAGATTAGCAACTCAACAGCAGGCTTTTTCCTATGGTTTGAGGTTTCAGAAGGGAGGGGCGTTGCTTTTTAATCACTCTTCCACCATTTGTTTCAGCTGATAACATCTCAGTATCCTAACTGAGCACGGATAGCACACACGCTCTAAAGGGAGAAAAAAAATCCAGTTTACCAGCAGAAGTAACCCAATCCAGGGATTTCATTTTCCTTCTGTTGACACTGCTCACTTACTGAGGCCAACTTTTTGAAATGAGTGGGAGTATATCGCACCTCGACATGTTTACATTAGGCAGTGATTGCTATTCTGTAAGGCAAAAAATGCGAGTGCTTTTTATGTAGGGGGGGAGGTCTCCTGTGTTGATCCCGAAGTCTGAACGTTTTTCTGAAACCTGGAGCGTTACTGGTTTTGTAATGTTATTGGCTCTCCGCAGACCCAGCGCGAGGGCTGAGGTATACACCAGAAACCCACGAGAGCGCTGGGCATAGCTAAACGCACAGGTCACGCATCCTATCGAAGTAACTTTTTCAATCCACTTTCCCTACAGCCCAGCAAACAGGGGAAAGATTTGCACGTGAGAAACCAAGGCAGTAACGTAACTTTAGGGATGTAACGAATTATTTTCTTCTGTAGCACCGAATATCTTGCCAAGACTGGGCCTGCAAGCAGAATCACACTGTAAAATAACAAACTGTATGGCTGAGACAGAGTTTAATCTAAACAGGAGTGTTGTGCTGTGTTGTGGACGTTGCTAGGTTACCTAGCATGACGCTGCCATTTTTGCCTTGCTCTTTAACTGTCCGTCCGGCTCGTACTGCAGCGGGCTCCTGAGTGTGTGGGATTGTACACGCAGACAACACACCCGTCGCAGTTTTCGGCTAGATTCTACAAACTGCAGTACTTCAATCTCGGCAGCTTAAGTCTTATTTCTACATATAGAAGTAACAGAAATAAAGATACAATAAAGAAATAGCAGAAGGCCGAGGGAATTCTTCAACCTGGGAGCTTTTACGCATAGATGACCATTGGAATTTTGGAAATTCACAGCAGGTTTAATAAGATAAACAAACACATAGGTGCTCAAGATAGGAAGTAAATCCTGTTCATCTTCCTATAAGTGCTGTGTTAGTGCGGGTGCAGAGCTTCCCTGTATAGTGTTACTGCGTGATCCAAGGCCTTAAGAGATCTTGGTGAATAAACGGCCTTTGAGTTTGGGCACTGCACTCTGTCGCTGAATATTTAGGGCCTACTGTTGGGCATTTGTTATTCTGGATAACGCTCATTCAACGACACAGCCGTGACCTAGGTTACCGGGTCTGGTCATCGGTGACACTGGTTTGTTAGTGGGTTCTTAGATGTACTAAAACGAGCTGGTTTTATATTGTTCCTAGTTTGGGGATTGAAAAAGCAGTTTCGCTAAATGATAAAATTCTGCGTCTGTGCTTTTTTTCCCCTCTTTGGAGACGAACCAGAAGCATCCCCCTCTGGATCCCCTAAACAAAACATCTGTCTGTTTCCCCAAGCCCATTCTATTCTTTCTTCGCAGTGTAATTCCAAGCAAACACACTTATCTCTTCCACTATTTGCTTGCTTTTACTACACGTTTAACAGTACAATGGAGGCAAGGAAGGGCTGTGAGTTAATGCACTAGCCTTTCACACTCAAGGATCTGGATTCCAATTCTTTTAAGTCATCCTGAGTGGAAATAATTTTGGCACAGCTTCCTCAATTCTAATGGAAAGTTGTCCACATCTCAAAGCTATCGCAAACTTAGGCAAATTTGGCAACCTTTCCTTAAGAAAAGCGAAATACGTAAATGTAAGGGAGCCTGCATCAGGGTTCTGATGGACTGGGAGATATTTGCTAGGCTCTTGCCGTGTTTTGATCATTGCCGTTGGACCCACCAAACTACAAAGCAAAAAGGCGTAGTCTTAGCCGATAGAAATTGACTTTATTAAAGCAAAGGATTCAGGTCATTAAAGCTCTGCCAGTTTATGCCATCTCACAATCTGGACTAATACTGCGTGATTTATGATGTGAAGTGACTTGTTGACACGCCTTGGAAGCGTTCCCTGGTAGTTACTACGGCCCGCACCATTGCCCGCGCTGTAAAGCGCCGTGAGCTGGAATGAGGGCTGCAAGGCACCACTGGGGGCTGCAGTAACATCTGCCATGGAACTTAGTCCAGAGCAGACTGCCCCCAGGCCTAGACAAACACAAAACCTGCCGCAGCCCTTCCGATAGAGGTTACGTCCCTTCACTGATCGCTTTCCATGAACCATACGGGCTTGAGTTGAGTCCTTGCTTTCACCTTCTTGCCTTTTATCCCACTCCCTCCGCTTCTTTGCGCTGTGCGCCCAGTCCTCAGGCTGGGTTATCCCTGATTTTCCAGGCCATCTTCTCGTGAATTACTTCCCGCTCATCGCTCCCTTCCCATTCTTCCCATGACTCTTTCAAATCTTTGGCTTCCTGTTTGTTCCTCCCTATCCAAATTCCTTACTGCCCTTTTGTGTTTCCATTTGTGGTGCCTTCATGTATTGAGATATGCAGAAATTATCCCAGAAACGTGTGAATTCATCACCTGCCAGAAAAAGATTAATATGCAGTGGTGCCCAAAATAGAAATGTATTTGTTCCAGATGTCTTTAACGGCCTTGTAACACACAAAAAAAGCTTTTGCTTAAGAAATGGCTGCGGGTCATGCACAATGGCTTATTTTAACGCAAGTATTTTTCTTGTGGACTAAATGGGTCATGGGAATAAAAGCGGGACAGAGACGTCATTTCTAACAGTCCAGCAGGAACACAAAGGTCGTTGCCATTAGAAGGCTGCTCGTCACTCCAGTGAAATTGTTTTTTGATGAGCTTCGACCAGTTGGTAATAAACAGCTATTTGCAACCCCTGAATTACTGTGACAAAAATATTTGTCGCTTTTATGCTGACAGACTGGAGCGTGGCGCTCCCAGCTTAGAACTGAAACAGGCTGCAAGGCTGGTGCGGCTGGTGCCTTACTGCCACCAGTCCAGGGGGCAGGGACAGATGGACAACTGCTCTACGCTCATCAAAGAGCTATTTAAAACTATCATTTAAAAAAAATTATTAAAATCACATTGTTGTTATATAAAAGTATATAAACTCTTATTACAGTATGATGTTTATTTAGATACAGATTTCATATTTGTATCTATTACGTATATTTATTAATACCACCAGGTGCTTTTAAGCCCTTACATGGCGAATTCTACAGAGCCCCGGACGTCGGCAGTTCTGCCTTCAGGCTGTCCCATCCCAGATGTTACCCCTAGTCCTTGTGCTGGACAAACTGTCTTTTAAAAACCAAAAGAGTTTATTCTGACATATGAAACAAAGCAAAAGAAAAAAAGGGGGATTAAATACAACAGAGCCTGTATTTTATTTAAAGCTTTATCATATACTGGTTTAAGGACTTCATTGCCAGTGGTACCAATAATTATTTTTTTTTAAAGAAAAATTTTCAGATGTGTAACCCTGGCTGTGTTACAGTCACAATTATTCCGGTCTGTTCTGTGTTAGATTGGACAGTTCAGTATCAGAAGGAATCATGACAAATGTTTTCCAATGACTTAGTCAAAGAAGAGATTGTGTTACAGACGCTGTACCAGGGGGGCAAAAAAGAAGCGATCAGGTTGACCATCTATTAGTATTGCATGCTTTAAGTATTTTAACGTTCCTTGTCTCCATCATCGTAACAGGGCAGAGTGAGTTGCACGGGCAGGCTGATGGTTCAAGCTGTAAATCAAAGAGGCCGCAGTCCTTGGTCACCCTCTGGGCAGCCTCACATCAGAAGGTACTTGATGCTTTTTTTTTTCTTTTAATAATAAGTAAGTGATTTGCAAAATTATGATGATAAGGAATGAGAAGTAAGAATGTAAGTTAAAAGGTATGGCATTTGGGAAGAAATGTGACCTCTGTTATCTAAAAATTTCTGCAAAGCTTTCACACTCAGAAGTACAAGCAACCTCTGAAATGACATTACTTTTAAGTAACTTAAATTTTGTCCGTCTCCTCCTTTCTTTGTGATGTTCGTTAATTACTCCTTATCTCAAATTACACTGTCTGCTGTTGGGAAGGACCTTGTCCCTTAGCTATTTTTTTAAAACATCTCACCTGACTAGGATTCTACCAGGAACCTATACTTTCTGCAGCTTTTAATAAGTATTCGTTTAAAGAGCGAGCAGAAATGACTGCATGCCAAAGAAGTTGATTAGATTTACATTAGAAATATTTTAGTATTTCAGTGATTTCAGTTCAGGTTCTTGTAAGGAATTATGAGTCAGAAATAAAGTATTAAACTTATCTTTGGTGAGTTTACAATTATTCACATATGAAGCTTTGGTTTACGTTTTTGGACCATATAAGGGAATTTTCTCTTCAAATACTTTTTTTGCATTACCCAAAGCATTTATGAGGCTGTTTAGCATGGCTTAGACATCTTTAAACGATGCAAAAAAAGTCATTTTGGTTACTCAAACAGAACTGCTTTCAAGGGAGTAAGAGGGCTCCGGTTCCGGATTCTGCTGTGATGAGAGACGTGTTTTACTCAATGCTCACAGTGGCCACAGGATGTCCATATTGCCCAACTGTAATATATAGACGTGACTACATACAGTCAATGTGCAATAAAGAAATGGTTCCTCCGACGATTAGTAGTGGTAGTAGTACGTACTGTAGAACTGCTGCGCGCAAAACGGGCTCCCTTACCCACTCTGATAACTAGGATGTATTAGGAAGCGACGTTGGTTGTTCAAAAGATCTTATCAGCCTTATTCCTGCACGGAACAAATTGGGCTTCCCGCAGCCCTGAAAGCGTTTCCCCACCGAGGCCTCCTACCAACTCCCCCTCGAAGGCTTCACGTTTAGGCCTGGTAAGCCCAAAGCTGAGGCTGCTGATGGAGGGGAATGTCCTGCTGTCGCCGCGCTGTGAGAACAGCCCACAAAAGCTGGGTCCAGCTGGCGCGCAGTAAATAAGGCACTCGGCACCTGCAGATAATGGGTAAAAATGAAAAGTTTCTGTTAATCCCTGAAGGGAAAAGCTGCCACGAAGCGTCAGGTTTCAGCTGAATTAGTGCCCGGCAGGGTGAGAAAGGGGAAACATCTTTGAGAAGGGGGCCAGGAGAAAGGAAGACGGGTATGGGCGAGAGAGCAGTGAGCAGCCGATGCGTTCTGAAGGATGCTTTCTGCCCCTTTGTGAAGGAGAGAGTGTGGGTCTGTCGCTGTCTGCGAGGGGCACAACCCTCGGGCGGTAACGGGGGAGGCTCCTGTTTCAGTCTCTCCAAATGCAAACGAAGGCGGAGGCGTTTAGGGCCGGTATTTTATTTTCCAATGGACAGAAGCACTCAGGCAGCCGCTGTGTTTTGGTTGGGTGTCCAGTAGAGTAATGAATTATAAATGAGAGACTTTCAGATAGCAGTTTAATTAAAATCAGGGCAATTATCAGGGATTCTTATTTCCTCTAAAAGTAGCATACGTGAAGGGCTCATCCTGATATGTTTACTTACGGAAGGTCTGTTCCTGCTAAGGATTCAGCGCCATACTGTTTCTGTTTGGGGACATTTCCCACTACCCCCATCATGCAGTTCTCCCCGAGACTGATGAAATGTGACGTGTGAGCGTGTGAAACCTTCCTGGGACACACTCCCGCCATCGGCATTTCTAATGTAACATCCCACGCTACTGTGCTCCCTGTGTACTGGGGTATTTGTCACGTGTATCGCCAGATACTTTCGCTAAGTAACACTCCTGTGGCATTTCAGTATTATTTCTATAAGCTTTTCTCCTTGAGCGCAACAAAACCTTTTTTTTTTTCTTTTACAAGTGTAATTATTAGCTTAATGAACTTTATGACTTGTTACACTGTTGACAGGCTTTTTCCTCAAGTATTTTTAATCTCTCACAGAATGTGTTCTGGCAGAACTCTCATTTTTGTCATCTTTACTATGTCACAGCCATTTTAAAACACTCTTTGTAGTTGTTATTTCCTTTTCAACGTCTATTTCTGAAATTGGCTTAGCTTGCAAACATTACCTTCTTGGCATTGCTTTGGGGGGCAACTTTTGAACTGTCCGATGCGTACAAAGCTTGGGCTCAATCCCCTGGACGACACACGGTGCTCAACTGTAGCACCCAAGATGTCCTGCGTGCGCTGCAGCCAGAGCCCCACATAAATAATCTTAAAACGCACAAGATTTAAGGAAGATCTAAAAAAGAAATATTCCTGTTTCCTCCGCTCTCAATTAAAGGATTAATCTGAACTTAATCTCCTTTATCCCAAATTAGCGATCATTATCATAAGGTCAGTCATGAAGTCCTCCCCAGCTTCCCGCTCGCTGTAATTCCCAGTGCGCAGCGCCACACCAACCCACGGAGTGTCCCCTGGACACATTCAGTACCTGATGGCGGTGTTGCTGAAACTGATCTTTGCGATTTGATCCCACATCACAACTCTGCCGACCCCACAGCAAACGCAAGGGCATTCCAGTCTACTGCAGTTTGTCACTCCGAGACAGCTGAAGTACTTGGCTCTACTCATTTCATTATTTCTTTAAAACCACAAAATGTTTTAGGATTAAAGTATGTCTAGTTTCACCTCTCAAGGGTAAAGGCTTAAAAGTAGCCTGCAATTTTAGAGGTAAATTTACAAAGAAGTAAAAAGAAATGCATTATTTCTTTCTGATTCTCAACTAAAGACCGTGCCCATTTAGGTTTCCTTTCAAATGTGTAATTTGGGAACTTAAGTTTTCACCATTCAAGAACATACTCTCAGAAAAAAAACCATCTTGGGTCACAAACTCCTAACCTTTTTTCCATTTCATTTGGTATAAAGTTTTTGTCCCCAGTTTTGACCAGCGCCGCCTTTTCATGCAGCCGTAGCAGTGAGACAGTGGCTTTCAGGACTTTCCCACTTCTGTGGTGCCCGTTACCCTGCTTGGCTCAGCCTTGCAAGACATTGAGAGGCACTCGTTACTGCTGCTTCATTGGCATCTCATCAACAGAGTCTGAACAGGATGCACGTAAATCCTACCAGGGCAGATTTTGCAGGGGTTGCTCACGCTGCGTAGCACTCACTCGACTCAATACCATCATTTCTAGTTGGGATTGCAGAACTAATTACCAAAAAGATATGAGGAAGGTTTTCCTTTATTACTATCCATCTTCTGTCCCAGCTACGTGCATATGAGGCGCGTACGTCTGCAAAACTGGTGAGAAACTCGCCAACTAGAGCAAATTCTCATTGTTTTGACACCACAATTTGGTGCTTTGAAAATGTTCAAGAATCTCTCAAACAAAAAAACCCCGTTAAATGAGGAATAAATATCCACAGCGCGTCAATCTACAGAGTTTTCTGCATGGTCTTGAGTAGTGCAGAACAAGAGAAGATCAAAAATAAGTGTGATGTGAAAAGTCGCTTCTCAGCTGAGAGGAGTTAGCTTTTAGCTGCTGTTGTGTTCTGGAAGGTAAACATAATTAACGATCCATACATGCACTTGCTGGAGTAATCAGCAGCAGGGACGGGATGAAATACACAGGAGAGCAGAACTGGGGCACTGAAGCTACATGCCAAGGCCTACCAACTTATTTTCTTTGTCTTTCAGCGATTTAAAGACTAACTCTAAACAAAAATACTGTCACGTATAAATAATTATTACAAGCAATTACTCTGTCGCAGGATTGTTTTCTAGATCATATTTTGCTGCAACGCGTGAATTAAATGAAAGCAATTAATAAGTACAGTGTCATAATTAACTCAGCCGGAGCCAAATGCTCCCAGTGTATGTGTGTAAGTATGGAGCGATTATGGTATAGATCAAAGAAGCCATGTAAAATTCCAAGCGGTCTTATAAGTGATTTTGGTTCTTCTGATTTAGCAGAGGAAAAAAAATAATTTACCTTTATTTCATGTTATTTTAAGACCACGATCTCGATCAAGGGACAGTGGTGATGAAAATGAACCAATTCAGGAAAGATTCTTCCGGCCTCATTTTCTGCAGGCTCCTGGAGACCTGACTGTTCAAGAAGGAAAACTGTGCAGAATGGACTGCAAGGCAAGTACCCTGCTGAGCATAGCGGCAACCTTTCCATATCATTCGCTAACTCAAAAACCAACTTAAGTTTCTTTTTAAAGCTATTTTACCTATTTGCAGTTTCAACGACTGCCAATAGCTTAATTAATCTCACTGCTTATGAGGAAGTGGACAATAAAAGTTTGCCTCCCCTCCAATGAAAGTGCTTCAGGCAGATCTCACAGCTCACACGAAACTGATTTTTAGAACCCAGGTGCGCCGGGGTGTGGAGGGAAGCAGCACACGCTCTAAAGACAGTGCGCTTCTCAGTTTTAAGCCCTTTTACTACTTGAGTTTCGATCCCCCATTAAAGTTTCAAACAATATAGTCTTGATTTATGACTCTGCCTAACAGGATTAATTAAGGCTTGGATGACTTCCGTTTACTTTATGGTGATATACTTGGGAGAAGCTATTTGTTTTCAAGCAGTACCCACAGCAAACGGCATGGCTTTCAAAAGTACAAGACTTGTTCACACAGACCAGGCGTTTACTAGTGCAGGCGGTGCTGGCACTGGGTTACACCTAAGCGGAATGGAACTTAAAAGTTCAATAATTAGTCAGCTAACATCTTTTTGTCTGCGAGTTTTCCACAAGAAGTTAAATCTAGAAAGGAGTGTCTTCAGTACAATAAAAAAGACAAAAGGTGTCACCCTGCCTTTTGTTTTGCAATGTATTGTTACTTCGCTTCTAGAGTATCTAAACACTGATCTTTTTTCAGTCACGCCTATAAGACATCATGGAATTCAGGGAGTTGGCCAGAAAGTAAGGAAATGAATACCACTGAGTCAATGTGTAATTCAGGACAGAAGTAGATCTTTAAATCTTGTAGTACACCTGCAGTTGCAAACAAAACCAAACTTCTCTGAAGTAAGGAGTGAGGACTCCTCCAGCGTTTCGTACAGCTAAAACCATTTCCCATTTTTCTGTTTACACTGAAGGTTAGTGGATTACCGACTCCAGATTTAAGCTGGCAACTTAATGGAAGACCAATTCGCCCCGATAGTTCTCACAAAATGTTGGTGCGTGAGAACGGCGTGCACTCCCTGATCATAGAACCAGTCACAGCCAGAGACGCTGGAATCTACACGTGCATTGCCAGCAATCGAGCTGGTGAAAACACATTCAGCCTGGAGCTCGTTGTTGCAGGTAACATCTCCACGCAAAGCTTCCACACTGAGCACTGTAGGGATAACATGAGAAGGGCAAATGTCAGTGCCGTCAAATGAGATGGCTGAGGGGTGGGGGGTAAGAAAAGGAAACCTGGCAGGAACAGAACTATAGTAGAGTTACGGGTGGTACCTTTACATTCTGTCATGGCCCAAGCTGACTGGCAAGTAAGCTCTGCGCACACAGTTAAGAAAAGAGGGCTGTTGCCACAGCTGAGGCCGCAAACCGGACTATTTACTTGCATGGGGTCTGTAACTGCAATTTGTGCAGCCGCAGGTCTGCCAGGGGGTAGCTGGTGTGACATGATTTGCGTGTTTCACAGCAGATTAGATTAATGCCATTCCAACCTTCTGGTGGAGCAGTTCCTTCTATAATTAAAAGCCCATCCTTTTATGGAGTATGAAGGAGCACTGTTTACACGCATTGTGCAGCCAGTTTAGCGAGTCTTCATGCTCTACATTTCAATTCTTTCGGGGAGGCGAGGGAAACCACTTGGCTCTATTCGCGCTCGCTTTTTCCCTACTAAAATACTGATGTGACTGTTTTCTTCAGACAAACCAGGACTGGAGTTTGTGATTAATGAAAAGACAACCCTTTGGTTTCCCGCCACTTAAATTATTCATTATGGGTTTTTAACATGTTGCTGAAAGAAAGGCTACGTTTTTACAGACTAGCGTCAACATGACTGCAATCTTTATTTTCACAGCTAAGGAAGTACACAAAGCACCTGTGTTTATAGAGAAGCTACAAAACACAGGTGTGACTGAGGGATTCCCAGTGCGACTGGAGTGTCGAATCTCGGGGGAGCCATCTCCTCAGATATTTTGGAAGAAGGAGAACGAGTCACTCACATACAACACTGACCGAGTGAGGTTAGACTGACTTAGAATAATCTCCCCACATACAACTTCAGTGACGATTTATCCTGGAACACAAATGAAAACCTAGGAGGACTTTGCTTTGTGTGAACAGCAGTTCATAAATATTAACTAGTTATTGTAATAATGTATGCCATTTACTCAAACTTGCAGCCAGCCTGGTGACTCAGCCAGAATTAAAATGGTAGCTCTGTTGTCCATCCTTGCACTTAAACAACTAGCTTTGCACTTTAAGCATGTGGGGAAGTAGTTTTTCTTTTCTAGAACTAAGACTTACGGAACTTTACTGGTGAAAACCAAGGCTCCCAAATAAAGCTGTCTGCTTCTCAGCAGAAACCTTGAGTCGTAACTCTGCTGCATAGTTAAGTAACTACAATTCAGGGGGTTTTGATATTCTAAGATCTATAAAGTTGTCTTCAATATTTGATAACATTTTGTAGGAATGTTTAAGAGCAAACTTTCTTGTGAGAAAAGGAACTCGTTACTGATATATGACACTGTGATAAATTATTGCTGTCTTTCTACGTAACTAAGAGTATTTTAGTACCTTGTTCCTTTTTTTATCCTTTCCCCGAAAAGTCTGGGTAAGTTCTGGCATCCCTAGTACTTAAATCAGATTTCCAGATGTCTTAATCTGTAATTGTGAAAGAGAAGCTACTTTATGCCTTTTGGCTTCTTAGTTTTCTATACAGAATATTAAACTGCCAAATTGTCAAGCATACTCAAAGTTTTATTTCCTGCTTGCTAATTTCAAGGGAAGTTCCATATTAATTAAAAGTGGATTATAATTTGTAACTAGGATTGGGTCTGTTTAGAATGACATTTTAAAACAGTCTACGCTGTTTTGCAATTTAAATAGTAATTTTCTACTTTTATTTTGTTTAGCATGCACCAGGATAACTACGGCTACATCTGCCTGCTTATTCAGGGAGCTACAAAGGAGGACGCCGGCTGGTACACCGTTTCAGCTAAGAACGAGGCTGGCATTGTGTCTTGCACTGCCAGGTTGGATGTTTATAGTAAGTGACTTCAATTTTCATGATCACATTAACCCCCCAAAAGCAACAGTTCTGTAAGTTTCAGTTTATTCACAGAATGGTTTACATTGGTCTCTCTTTCTTTTGTTTATAGTTTCTCCTCAATAATAGATCCACATCAAGACAACAAATGCTCTGTCAAAGTACATTCCACCATCTTTCAGATACCTAAAGCAAAACAAGCATGCATGCTTTCTGTTTTTGCTTAGTATATTAAATATAGCTAATTAACAACAGATAACGGCATGATTACATTATTTTTGTGGATCATTATTACTATTGCTCTGCTAGCACTTCCCTAACCTTTTGTATTCTTTTGTACATTAGTCTGTAATACACCTTTGACAGCTACCACAAGTGTAGTGGATGTTTTGTGGCTTTCTGCTTAGTTATTCAGTTTGTTCCAAAGCAGCCCCTTCCATAGCCAATGTTTTCTTAAACCAAAATCTCTTCCCAGTCTTCTCTAACAAGAGTTAAAGGGGGGGTATGGAGGGGGGAAGGGGAGAGACTGGAATGGTAAATGATGGTTTCTGGGGTAGTGGTGGTAGTGGGACTTGCGAATGAGAGGCTTGGCTCAGCATTCTTCAGCATACGAGGGGTGGCAATGGCAAGCAGGTGATCTCCTTTCATGTACAACAACCAACCCTCGCAGAGGCCTGTCCCTGTAATGTTCGTGCACGGAAACAAACCCCTTGCTGTAACCCTTCTCAGGGACACAAGGAAAGGTAGAAAGCAATGCCAAAAAGGCCAAGTAACAAACACAGACACTATTGTTTTTCCTTACCACATCTGAAGGCGAAACTAGACGCTGAAGAAAAAAAGCAACCACCCAGAAATGAAACAAACTTACCTTTGATACAATGGTTTTCTGCTGCTCAGAAATTAGCATCTCCTTTACAAAGGGCTGCTTGTGCATCTGGCAGGCTTCATTGCACAGCTCAAGATGGCTAACGTTTTTTCTTTCCTTTTTAATCTACAGCTCAGTGGCAACAACCACCTCAGACAACCAAGCCAAAGAAGGTGCGGCCCTCAGCCAGCCGATACGCTGCACTTTGTGACCAAGGACTAGACATCAAAGCAGCTTTCCAGCCTGAAGCAAATCCAGTCCACCTGACAATGCCGTCTGGCTTGGTAGAGAGCGATGATCTGTAGATCCAACTGCCACTTCCATCATTTTCTTTCAAAGCAGAAACACTGAAAGCCATTGCCTTGACCAATGATACTCCCATGTCACTTTATGCAAAGGCAAACACCTTCAAGTACAAAAGATAAACAACAAACACAATAACCATATATTCCTTATTCATTATACCAAATTAGAAGAATAGATAGATTATTAATAGAAATGTACACATTGCACAACAAATCACATTCACCAGTTCCTTATACCTAAGTTGCTTCAGCTCTTATGAATAACCCTTTTCATAAAGGCCAAACTACATCAGAGACAGATTTTTTGGAAGAGAATGCTGTTTATCACTCCGTGCCTTCATAAGCAATAAGTAGATGCTACACAATGTTAACGGTGCAAGATGTTTCATTTGAGGCCATTAGATCACAAAGAAAATTAGAATGTATGGTTATCTGTAGTTCTAAAATGGCAATGCATTCTGATAGCTACAATGAACAAGTGCAATATTGTAAGAATAAACCAGAGGAAAGGACAAGGAAGAGAACCGTAAGCAAATGCTGTATCTCTGCAAACTGCCTTCTAGTCTACAATGAAAAAAATACCTTGCCTTAAACGGTGTTGGGATGGACAAAGCAACAACATCAACACCGTAATTTTCAATTCTTTTGTATTCTTCCTTTTTGCCATTTAGGAGGAGGCTCACCTACAAACATACCGCAAAGACAGTTTAAGCGTAAGTAATTTAACCTCTTCAAGATAACGAAGAAAAAGAGCTGACACGTAATAACAGTCTACTCCAGACCACAAATACGGGGGGAGAAGGGGGGGGGGGGGGGGGGGACAGGGCAAGAGGTTGAACCTCTCTGTGGATTTCCTGAAGACAGTCTGTAACCTCGTAATACTCCCATTCAAGAATCCGAAATGTTTAAGGTGAGCTGAAAACTAGGGAGTGGCTGTATGGGACGTTCGGCTGTTTAAAGCTTGTGTAATGTGTATGGGGATTTTAGGAATGTATAGTAAGTGAAAAATGGGTTGAGACTGCAAAATGAATTTAAATGACAAGTATACACCACAGGTGATGAGCTTGCAGATCTGAGGAAGTAGAAAATGAAGATGGACAAAACCAACACCAACTTTGCGCCTTTTTTTTTTTTTTTCTTCTTCTTAACATAGCACATGTCTCTGGTAGACTTTTTTTTTTTTCTCCTCATGATTGCAGACAAACAACAGATCTTTTAATGGGTAGAGTCTGTGCACCGTAGATGAAAAGCCCGAAGGCTGCTTTCAGAATGCAAGGCAAATCCACGGCAAACCGGAGCCCCACCTAAGTCAGCCCTGACTGGGTAGTTTTAAATTAGAACCGAATGAATTTCAGCTGAAGGGGAGGGAGGGATGGAAGAATTACTAGGCCTGACAAGAAAAATGAGCGTTTGATGGTACGAGCATACTTTGCTATGAAAGGAAAACACTGTATTCCTTATATGAAGCACATATATGGTATCTTTCATTATTTATAATAAAAGTGTTGAAATCTTTTATCTCAGCTCAGTTATTCAGAAGTCCTGTACTTAGGGTTTTTTTTTTAATTTTGTAATTGTGTACACCATATATTGCATTACTGCTATACGTGTATTGCTTTGTAAGTACACAAAGTTTGTTTCGTTTTTTAGTGACTAATAAACTTTAGCACATAAGGTAGTACTATTCTGGTGCAGGATATGACCAGTAATGGGGATCGTTAATCTACATTAACGTCTTAGTCTGTCATCTGGGCATAATCTGATTCTATTCTAGAAGAAGTATGTCATATCATTTGCCAAATTCTTCTCGACTGTGACATGCTAATTTACTTTTTTGTTTAGCTTCACTAGCATTATTTTGCCACCTTTTATTTGTATTTATAAAAAAAAATGTATTATCATTACTTTGGATTGTTGTGCTGATATAATGTGGGTTTAACATCAATAAATATTACACAAATAGAAAGTTTTCCTTCTGGTAAAGACTATTAACTGTTTCAGTACAAGCATGCAAGTATAAGATTTAGAAATTTTAAGTACTATGAATGCAGATGAAATGAGGGCTATATGCAGCATCTAAAAATGGCTAGAATTTATCAGCATATTCTGCTTGTGACCCAAAATCTTGTTTGAACAAAACAGAGGAACACGACCCATAAGTTCTGAGAAACTTTTGCCAAATAAAAGTACCTGAAGATGCTTTTTTTTAATAGCTTAGAAAATAAGCAGGTCTATTTTGCATGTCTGGTAATTGCAATATGACATCACTTCCAACTGACTCTAAGTAAAGGGCATGGTCCATGTGCTGTTAAATTGGTTTAAGAAGAGTCTTTTAACAAGGCAATATCAAAATTAGAAAAATAAAATGTTAAGATTTACTTGTAAAATCCTGAATATTAACTAGCTTCTCCTTCTTCCCTTTCTCTGCAAAGATACCAGGAAAGATGCAAGATAATTTTTTTCTTTTAGGTTTACATTTCAAGGATTGATTACTACAAACAGAATTATCTCAGCAATTAAGTGAGTACTGACATTAATGGTGATACTGCAACTGAAGTCAATGGCGTTCTGTCTGCTTACAGTAAATTTGTCTTTGGCTTAGAGACTAAAAAGCTGAGACTGCTCTTGTGAGCGGGTTTAAGATGAGGTCATCATCACTTTTTGCCTCTGTATATATGTACAGACACACACTTAAGTAGTAAATCACATCTCTAAGCAGCAAAGTTGTTTTTATGAAAACTCAGCTGTGCTGTTACTTAGTTACTGGGACTGTTTGGGTTTACAAATTCAGAGATAGAAGTGTGGCACAAGAAAATGACATACTTCTCAAGCCAAAAATCTGAAATTCTTGGAAGCATCAAAGTAACTTTCAGAAGTTTAATCTGTCTCCACAAGCTCCAAAGATAGATAGTACAACTTGAAAGTGTACTTTTGTCATTTCATAGGACTAAAAAAAGAAGTCCTAACTTTGTTCGAGACTTCAGGTTTAGCTATGGGAAGACTTCAAATTATTTAGGAAGCTGCTCAGTCCAAGTGTATTCAAAGCAAGCAAAGACTCAGTGCAACTATATTCAGGATGACGAAAGCAATCTCTGTCAAGAGCACCAACAATGAGGTGCAAAATTCCACATGCAAGTTTTTTTCGGCTGGTGGTGTACCTTAGCACACAACGCCTTTATCCTGCAACTTCAGGACCAGAGCAACAATTAGTTAACATAAACATTTTTTTTCCATCACAGCCAAGTGGGGATTAGGGATCAAACCCAAACTACAGTGCCATTTGAAACCCTGGCTTGTAAATCGCAGTTTCTTTCTGTATCACCACTTTCAAAGACCATTTTAATTCGCTTCGTTTGTATGCTAATAAATGCCCTGATTCTCCACATATGGACAACCACATCCTTATCTCCGCGAGCAGCCCAAACGGATTTCATATGTAAGTACTTCATGAGATCATATTATCCATCGTGTCCTGACGCTGAGGAGCTCAGCTGCGCGCTCTGGCTGTGCGACCCAGCTGCCAAACCCGCACTCTGTGTGTAGCATAGATGGATTAATGCACGGACTGGAAATGCCTGCTCAGATTATGCACGTTGACAGCAGACCTCATTCACTGCCTCACAATTCAGCCGTACATGCAAGGGGCAGAATTTGCTGACATGTAGCTCATTCTGCTCAACTAGCTAAAAGAAACAGCCCTCCCTCCCCCTGCCCAGCTTTTCTGTGTGAACAGAACCATGAGCACGTAAGACACATCAGGCAGATGAAAACACAGCTCCTGCCCCAAGAAATTTACAATCTGTTCCAGACAGCGCACATTATTCTTTAACGTGTCTTAAAGTTTGCAACTGTAATTCAGAATTAAGCCAAAATTTGCATCCTTTTACTAAAGTGATTAATATATAAAATAACCTCATACTGTACTGAATCACTAATAAAAATGTCAGTGTTTGGAACATAATGCTCAACTCGCGCTTACAGCAAAAAGGCACTACAAGCAACAGTACCTGTACCGCAGTGGTTTCAGCAGCTATACAGAGGTCGAAGACGAGTGAACTTCAGCCCACCACCACCAGGAAGGAGAAATTTTTTGCTTTATAGAACAACTGCGGTGCAACAGGTAAACCCCGGGGAGGGCCAAGGCTTGCAACCGCTGTCACTGTCTAGTTGTGCAGTAGCAGAAATGGTGCAGAAACAGCTGCAGAAAAAAAAGGAGAAAAAAAATAACAGCACATGGCCACTACTCAGAATGATTACATCATTTACGGCACGAGCTCTACAAATCTCACACTGAATGGATTAGGGGTTTCTTTTTGCCTGAAACTGTTCTGTTAAACACACAACTAAACATGTTGTCAAGCTTTTTTTGGCCAACTCTTGGCCTAGACATCACAGAGTATTTCTACAAAGAACAGAGGGTACAAAAAGAGATTGCCAAGGACAGGACCTTTCCAAGCTACTGCGAAAGGTGTTGAAAATACCTAATAAGATAAGACTTCCCCTACAACAAGCAACACACCTCTAGTCTGTTGCAGATTAAGAACTAGTGGATTTTGGAGATGGCTTTTATCTGCAGCATTTGTCTGAGCAACTGCTGAAGTCATTGGTAGGAAAGGGCCTAAAAGAAAACCTGTTTTACCACACTATTCTATAGTATAATGCACAATTCTGTTTCTTATTAACATATTAACTCGCTTCCTCCTACAATACTTCAGAATCAGATTCACTGAACGTTTTTGTAATATACTGTTAATCTATAATAAAAGTTTTACCTATCTTGTTCTGTATTAACTTCAGCTGTACAGTCTCTGATCATTTACTAATTCATGTTTAATAGCTTATAATAAACCAAAACCTAAAATCAAATGTAATTCTTCTATCACCACAACTGTTCGTTAGTAGATCCAAAGATCCTGAACTGTACGTGAATTATGGCATTTCGGGTATGGAACAGCAGCAGCTTTCAAGACTTTCAGTATGTAAAGTTCCAGAGCCACCTTCCTCTAGGAAAAAAAGTGTAATTACATAATGTAGGTTTCAAAATCTAAAATAGGCTCTGTTTGTTAGTTGTGTCCCTTGAAGTCCTGTATACGTAAAGTGTAACACAGTTAAAAACCTTAATAGAAGAATGAAGAAATTTTTTAATTACTTTTAAGCTTTTTCAGAGCAGCAAATCGATTAAACAACCAACTTCATAAAAGCAGAACAAAGTTTTCATTTGTGATTATTAGTGTTTTCTTGCGACATCTAAAAATGCTTATAAGAAAAGGCACAGCTACCGCTAGTAACTGTCATTCTAAAAAAATTCATTTCAGGTCTGCCTATACAGCCTAAAAGCAGAGACAGTGTCACAGTGTTTCCCATCACTACTTCTGAGGACTAAGACACCAGTGAGCTGTCTCTGCCCAGGGCAAGTGGCATCCAAGCCTAAGGTGAAGCAAAAAAGAACACAGCACCTTAAGTGGGGAAGAAAAATGTTGATGATCAGTGCAACTCCACTGCCCTCACTTCAGAGTTCGGATTTCTCCTGGCTGCTTTTGGCAGACGTCAAGCAAAAATTCAGGCCTGAACTCCCAGTAAGCGTGGTTGAGCTCAGTGTGGAAGCCAGAGGAAGCTGACATCGCAGAGCACTCATCAGCAGTCAGTATAGCAGAAATATAGTGCCTGTTTACAAAGGATAATACAGTAAGGGGAGCTCAAACGAGTTGTCCTTTTTAGAGGCAAAACTTAATTTATTACTCTAGCAATGCAAGTAGCTCTTCATGGACAGCTTCAGCTGCATATGGCAGAATAAATCATTTCTTATGAACAAAACACCTCACATCATATTAATAATCTTCTAGTATATTTGGTTCTCCCCCAAATAGAGAGACACCACCTTAATCAATGACAGACACAGGCAAGCGATAAGCATTACTGGAAGCCAGCTAATACAGCATTAGGAAGAAAGGCATCGTGGGGCTAAGAGAAACAAGATTTTACAGAAAACTTAGTAAACAGCTTTGCAAAACCACGCAGTAAATTAACCTCACTAAGCTAATAGTTACAGATCAACTGAATACAGCTTCACTACAGAGCAGAAAGCTTAGTGTGATCTCTGCTCTGGTGCCCTGAAAATTATGGTGAACTAGAAAACTACATGTGCTCTCCATTCTATATGCCTGCCAACAAAAGAAGAACTACAAGACCCTGCAGGGAATGGATGCAGTTCCGGTCTACTGCTGGCAGAGCCGTCTCGCCATCAAAAATCATACACGCACACTAAATGGCATCTATACAAAATACATGCAATGACTATAGTGTTTTTTTTCTCTGGGGTTGCAGGAAGCTTTCAGTACGAATCTATCAACTACCCAAAAAACCCAGGATCAAAAGTCAGACTGACAGGAGCAGGAAGTAAAACACTGTAACCCGGAGCTTTTAACAGGTCTTCAGCATATGGGTGGAGATCTATTTAGGCTGCAGGCTCTAACATATAGGTACAGCATGTACTTTTAGGGCATTTAGCATTAGAAGTACAGAGCAGGGAGATGTGCAGATGAGAATTCACAAAACATCGCAATGCTTCACTAACACGCCTCAGCAATACCATAGAGTCAACTTGCAGTTATCCCTAAACAAACTGTTCAAAAGAAAGCAGCAATTTCAAACCCGTCAACGATGTGCTGCGTGTGCAAGGGCACCTCAACAGTGGCAGCCCGCAGCCTGGGAAAGGGTGAGTAACATCCACGCACCTCCATTTGCTCAGACGGTGTCAGCTCAGCGGCATCTGACCCCACACTCCCACTGACATTATCCTAACACGCGTATAACGATACTAAGGAAGATTTGGTGGGCTTTACTTGTATGGTGTCTCAACATGCTTGCCATCATCATACCCAAACTGGCAATTTGTTACCAGATCTCCAAGTAGCCAAAGCAATTTTAGTTTTAACAACTATGACAGAAAGATTCATTTTTATTTCAGGATATGAGACTATAATGGTGAAATACATGAAGGAAAAACAGGAGAAAAAACCAGCAGAATTGGATCTGATGTTATTTAAAAAAAGAGTGAAAAAAACCACAATTGTGGGTTTTAATGTTGTATTTTGTTCTATGAAACGAACAAAAAATATCCCAAATCTTAACAGATATGAACTGTCAATATGAAAAATAAAAGCATAAAATACTATAACAAACAGTTGTGGTCATAGTCATGGTGATCTAAAGATACCTGGCAAGGTACAGGCAATATTTGTTACTAACGCAGGACACATCTACAGCAAAAAGGAGCCTTCAGCACTCAAACTGAACACAGCGTGGGGGTGAAAATAAAACGTAATCCGGGGCTTCAGCAGAGTTCTTAAACAGCCAATGCTCTTTAAAGATTTTCCACCACTAAATCTGCCCTGTCTTTTCAAACACTGACCTACTACCTGAATTAAGTAGGTATACCTCATCTTAGAAAGCTCAGTTTTCATTAGGTTTACTTAAATGAACTACAGTATGCTAAAAAAAAAAGTGTCACATAATTGCAACAGGCAATGTATGTTTCAGTTTCATGCAATACAACCTCTCACACTATGCAACACATCAAAGGAGGAAAATTTGTCTAACAGCAATAGATAATCATTACAATGTATGTTTTAACTGTAGATAATAATGTAATAAAGAGATTTTGAAGGCTGGGATTTAGACATACACTTTCTATCCAAATTTCACTGAACTCAATATTGAAATCCTTTCCATCTTTAAAAATCACGCCTTGTGTCCCCAAATAGCTCAGGATATACGGATGTGGACTGGTAACGGCAATGCCAGCTATCAATCAGCTTTGCATCTACACAGGCAACTCCACTTCCCTAAAACTACATAGATACGAACCAAGTATTGCCAATATAGTGATATGCCTTAGGATAGACTGCCCTCAGGAGGCCAAAATGAAATCTCTTCATGAGATATCACACACTAACTCAGCACACTTTATACACATGTTACCATTACAGAAAGTCTGCAAAAGAAAGTCTGTTCCTTGCCACAGCTCCTACATACAGTTGCAATATTAAAAAAACCTCACTGACATTTTGCGTGTCCTGCTAGGAACTTCTACTGATGATAACCAATTGCAATATATGCCTCAAAAGCAGGAAAAGACTAACATAGTGAGTTCACCACAGCAAGCTCTAAGTTACAAACATATTTCTTAAGAGATAAGCAGCAGAAGTAAGGCTCCAATGGTACTTAACAAAACATTGTAGAAGAATTTTAAGCAATATAGCAGGTGAAGAAACATCAGACGAATAAAAGCACATGCTCTCACTTCCATTAGGAATGGAATCACAGAAACTTTGTATGTCTAATAAGAAACTAGACTGAGGTTTTCAAAACTCAGTTGAGACGTCATAAGCACAGTGTCCTACTCAAGAACACCCACATGCAAAAAACCCCAAAACATTTATGTATAGCTCAGTGTAAATGCTAGCAGCACAAGACATAAAACCCGAACATCTGTTTTTCATCAAGGCCAGTGACATAACAAGCATACCAGAAACAGGATGGAAGCAAGATAAACAAGCAAGATATTGATACAAAATATACAGGGAAGTCATCAAACTAAATATCAATATATTAACTCATCAAATCAAATCTGGATTGAATTTCCAGGCCTGATACGGTAAACTCTGCTGTTAGACAATTAAGATGATGGCAGTAGCTATGACATCCAAGGACTCTGAGGCCAGCAATGTAACTGTAATGAAAGACAGCAATTATCAGCAGGTTGGATAAATGTCACACTGAAGAAGCCAAGATCACTTTTTAACATATTTTTTTCACGTAGCCAGTCAGGGCCACTCAACTCTGGCTGCAGCTCCCAGGAGCGTACAAGACCTGAGTCAAAACACTATTTTCAAAGACCGGCTTTGTGATGGTAACTTTTATTTCTGGGAAAATATTGACCAAGTTTATTAATAAAGACAACAGTCCACTACTGCAGAATTCCACAAAAAAAGGAGCAACATAAAATAAGGAAATATGCTAAAATGAAGCCAAAGGGACAAGTCAAAAAATTAAAATGCAATGCTTGACGACTACACTAAGATTGTATGCACTGAACTTCAGTATGATGACTTTAAATACACATGCCGAATCAAACTTTTGGGGGAGGGGAGAAGAGAAGCTGGCATGGATTAAAAGCTCCTAGAACTGAAAAGTCAACCTTTGTAAACCCAGCAGTCTAGCGTCAGCAGTCAAATGGAATCTGTCCCTGAATGTAAAATTTAGACAGATCAGAGCGTAGAGGAACAATTTACAGAAGTGCATACAAACTGAACACCACGTTAGGAACAGGTGCCATGCCTGAGTAAGACAAGCAGATGATCAAAATAAGAAGCAAACTGCTCAGGGAAGGCAAGGCCACAGAGACAAAAAAATCCTCAAACTCTGATCAAAACCCTAAATCAGTTTTTGGTACCACGCAGGAACTTGAGTAGAACCTCTACAGGCAACTCACGGAAGGTTTTACGCCTCGGAGCAAACCATCAGAAGAGGTTACAGAGGAAAGAATGACAATGGCTTGGGCTGGGGGCTATCACTCCCTAATTCTAAAGGAAATAAGGAACCAAAGTGTGAAACTTCTGGGTTAAAACCGCCTCATTATCAAATGGCTGGAAGCTGGCAAAAGCAACAGCAAGCTTTTGGGAATTTTGTGGGTGGAAGGATCACTTGTTTTTTAAGAAGAGATTCCAGAGGGACCCAGGGAACTACAGGCTAATTATACTTTTCTGTACATAGCAAATTGCCAGAAATTGTTCTAAAGCTGTGAAAACAACCGGATAAACACACTGAGGGAAGTCAGAGTTGCTTTTGCAAAGGAAAGTGATATTTGATAAACGTTTTTAGAGTTCTTCTAAAGAGTAAAAAGAGATGAGAGTAAGGAGATCTAATGCAGCACGCTTGAAATCCTAAAAGGCATCTGACACATTCCCTTGCCAAAAACCATTAAAGATGCTGTGCTGCCAAGAGAAGAATTGTCATATCAGTAAACTGTTTAAAGATAGAAGACAAAGGATACGAATCAGCAGTCATTCTTTCCTAAGGACATGGATCGCCAACAGAACACCACAGGCACCTACGCTGGGGCTAGCAAAGTACAACCTATTCACAAGGGTTCCGAGAGCAATTTCTGAAACCCACAGTATATTCCAGTAACACTAAGTTACTCTAAGTAACAAAGGGATAAAGGAATTAAACAAAAAAATTGCAGAACCATTTCACTGAGGAAACAGGTGTTAAAACCAGCAGACTAAATTCACTGTAGATAAATGAGAACAATTCACACTGGGGAAAATAAAAAAAAAACCAACAAACAGTCCTAAATGCATATATAAGGAAATGGGCCCCAAGCTGACCCTTAATTATTTATGATTGAGTTATTGTTCTTACGTAGCTTCTGAAAACATAAGTGTAAAGGTTAGGAAAAGGCAAAACTATTACGCATTATTTTTGGAAGCCATATAAAACAAAACAGCCTAATTTTTTTAGATAAATCCACAGCAAACACCGTGAGTGGTTCCACCTGCTCCTCCCTCGAGAAACTGGAAAAGTAAAGGACAATAAGGATGACGTAAGCTACAAAACAGCTTTCCAGCAACAAGTAGCTAAAAGAAATAGGAGTCTTCAGTTTGAAACAGAAAGAACTGAGGCAGGCAGGATACAAGAGAGGTCTACAAATTCAAAAGCGACACAGAGAGAGCACAAGAGGGTTGTTTTAATGTCTCATCAAATGCGCAGGCCTCAACCAAAGCTATGAAATGGCAGATTCAAACGTATCAAAGTGCTGGAGGTAAGAGAGTCTTCTAAGGAGACATCACCACACACCTGATCTGCTACCTACCCTACGCACGCACTACTTCCACTGTCTGGGACATCACCCCAGGCCAGACAGAGCCCTAGCCTGACAAACAGGTATTTCTTCTTAGAGTGGATGTACACAGTAAATGCTGAAACTGATTACTGTTTTTAACTAGTTTTCAGTTCTAATTTACCAGTTTGAAGAAAAGGGAAAAAAAGGTCTTTTAAAAATACAACTTTAAGGCTATCAACACTTCAGTCTAGTCCTATAGCAACAGGAGTATAATAAAAACATAGTATGTATTGCAACATTAAAAAAAAAAAATACTTAGCTGCATACTGAGCTGCTTCTGAGGGTGTTATTCCAGGTTTTAATCACAAATATAAACTACAAATGCCATTGCTTATTTAACACATTTAACTTATTTAACAGTTCCCTTACCCAACAAAACAAGGGATAATAATAATAATTAGGGTCAAAACTCACTAAGAGGAAATTATTTTCAGTCTCTTAATTTTGGCTTCTGGTCAATATATGTCACACATGCTTTGCCTGTAAAATACTAAGGACAGGTATGGGCAGCAGCCAAGTTACTGACATATTACTACTTGACTAGTAAAAATGGGAGTACCGGCTGTCCTTCCTCACCTTCAGTGCCCTTGGAAAAAATTCATCTATTCTCTGGCCAGTTTCTCCTATCAAAGAGAAATGTAATTAGCAATTATATTTTTGGTGCAAAGACACACACAACACATAACTTTTCACAGCAAATAACACCACCTTTCTACAAAGCGATAACAGTGAGATAAGGGCTCCTGAAAGGACTACCTTTAGTGGTATTCATATTCCACAGCGAGTAACACAACCAACTGTAAAACCCCCTGAATCTATAACCATTCCTTCTATTATTTCTCAGTACATACCTGCAAGAAGCTTGAACACGCACTGCTTTCTGGAACAAAGACAAAATTTCTCAGCTGCACAAATGAAGAAAATCTCAGACTTTAAAGACTCAAAGTTATCATCAGTGAGATCTCTTCTTTCTGTACTTCAGTTTGTGCCAAGACGGGAAGTAATTTCAAAAGCTGAATCAACATCTGGATTATGATGCAATGAACACTGGAGCTAAGAAGTGAAGGTCCTAAACCACACTGATAATTTTCTTCAGAGACGATAAAAACATCAATTACCAAAAATTACTTGATCTCAATAGAAAAGCCTGCGGTCAAATTTTTGGTAATTTTTCAGCAAGAGAGGAACCCTGAGGATCATTTACAGCTGAATAATTACTCTGCTTCAAAAGCTGCTTTGAATAAAATAAATGGCTATTTTATTGACTAAACATACATATTAAGGAGCATCAACATAACAGTTGAACTGAGTGTTCAAGAAGATATAGAGCAAAACACCTTGACTCCACACTCTGGAAGTGATACGTGTTTTCTAAACATCTATCGAGTCAGTGAAAAGTCTTTTTATGCAGCAGGGTCTGCAACTGTACTGTTCACCAGTGTACGTGCAGCTCCAACTCAGAATATTACAGAATCAGCAACTCCAATGACCAAGCAACAGTCCTTCAATGTATACATGCAGGTGTTACTGGATTAAATGAGAGCTGTACATACATTCAATAATGGAACTGAGCAGGTTTTCTTTATAAAAAACACATTGCATGTAATTAAATCCCCTAAAGCCAATTCAGGTATGTTGAAGATCTAGAAGCTCCTAGCTTTGTAGTGTGAGCTACAAACAAACAAAAACCAAAGGAAACTCCTTGGCACTTTGTAGGGACTGATAAGAATAAAAAATTACACAGTTCCCAATCTTTGCCCTACATGAAAAACTTGATGCAATCATACCTGCCAACCAATAAACACACCTCCACACTTTATTAACCTTTGTGTAACATGATAATCCAAATAAAATCTCCACTCTATCCCAAATTGGAAAACATGACTTTATAAAAATATAGCACTCTAAAAATGTATCAGCAAGTTATTTAAAACTATTACCATACCAAAACCAGATTTTTTTCAAATTGTTACATACACAGACTTCATAATACCAAATGGACTCTTTTGTGTAGCTAAATGTACACACTGGACTTTACTGCTGCTGAATTTGTCCTCTGACTACATAGTATCAAGTCAATTACATACACTGATTTTCAAATAATCTCCAAGCCCCCCCCATTTAATATAATATATTATATATTACCATCATGACATTTATTTAAGTAGGTACTTATTCAAGGCAGCATTTAAGTCAGAAGCTGCAAGCCTCCATCTACAATTAGAGTACTCCCTGTAACATAAGGGGACTCCAGAAGAAAGACAACAGCTTGTGCAACTTCACGGGGCTCTCCAAATCTTCCAAGGAGAATTGCTTTCTTCAGCTGATCTTCTTCCAAATGAGCAGTCATCTCCGTGTGAATAAAGCCTAAGAGAGGAGAGATATTTGAAGAGCTACCTAACCTTCAAGTAAATTTCTCTAGCATTTTTTTTCTGGAATCCTCCAAAGTGAAATCTACCAGGATTCAGCACCAGCTACGATTCTTCAACGTCTCAGAATTCAGTGCGCATCATTTTATAGCTGAGACCAATTTTTACCTAACCAATAAAACATCTTCCAGTTTTGGAAGCACCGATGTAATGATCAAAATGTAGAGATCTATAAAGTCCATTAAAAAAAAAAAGGTAACTAAAATTGGGTCCCAAAACCATATTTAGCATCACTTTTCTGAAAGACAAAATACAGTCATTTCAGCAAAACATTCTCGATAAAAACACGAGTATGAAATCTCTGTCAGGAAACCCCTACAGCTTACAAATGTTTCCATGGTATTTTAGAAATTATGACAGCACTTGCATCATTTCTATTAGAGAACTCATTTGAAGAATATGTCTTGACAATTTTGAAGGACATTTATTTACAGTTTTCAGTTATCTGAGATTCAGTTTTCCCACTGCTGCACTTCCCTTCACATAAGCTGCACCTTCATAAAGAGCTGATCTTATCTGCTTTCTAGCTGCCACCCAGAAGGGAAAGTCTCAGTTTTGCTTTCTACTGTACACCTCTGCCCCTTTATGATGGCTCTGGACCCTTCAGTTTGCCACTCAACTCACTAAACAATAAAAAGTATTTTTCCTGCCTAGTTCACAGGCTGAACTGGCTCATGTAGAGGTCTGACAGGCATTAGAGCCAGCACAAGGTGAGCAGCAGAGTACACAGCTATGAGTGGAAAAAGTCAGAAAAGACAGAAGGATTTTTCCTTCAGGGTGATGCGTTGCTTGGACTAGATCATCTTCTGAAATCACAGCCTTGTCCTCAGACCTCACCGAACTTTCTTTCCAGAATCTCTCCTTTTACTACAGGGATAGACAGGGATGCTTTCATGCCAGCTTCTCATGGTCTTTCATGTTTCTCTAATAACAAATAAGCATTCTCTAGCAGGAGACCAGGGTAGCTGTCTGTATGTAATTAGTTCTTCCATCTGCAAGGAAAGCAGGTTTTGAAGGAGGAACAAAGGAAAAACAAGACATTTATTATGTAATAATGGACAGAGGAACAGGTAGACATGCTCTTCCAAATTTCTCAGGGTTCCCTTAAAAAGACTGAAGATTTTGTAAAAGAATGTATTACACTTTAAACAGAAAAAAAAGGTATTAAAAACATTTACTTACAAAAGTTGAAGAAAAAAATAACAATTTGTCTTAAGTTACTTTCAGAGTACAGCAAATATCCACCAGTCTTGATGATCAGGTATTGCAACATCAAGGATGTAGGAACTTCCCCAAAACTAACCTGGAGCAACGACATTGACTCGAATTTGTTTTTTTGCTACTTCTTTAGCAAGGGAGCGTGAAAATCCAACTAATCCTGCTTTGGTAGCACTGTATACACTTTGACCAGAGTTGCCTTTAAGTCCTACAATACTTCCTAAAATAAAGAAACATCAAAGAGAAGAAAAGATTAAATGGCTAATTTGAAACCTTGTACTAGCTTTATCATTTAAGTTTTAAATTTGGAATGGAAAATGAAATTACAAGAAAAGGAATTAAAAGTATATTACTTAAGTGTACTTTATAGCCTACTGCTGGGATAAGCAAATCCCTCAATTATCTGTGACTTTTGTGGAATCCATATCTTTATGTTGACCAACAGCCACCAGGAGAGTAAAATGAAGAGCTTTCTAAAAAAGTACCCTTGGAAAGGGGAAAAAAAAAAAAAGAAACCAACTGTACCTATTTGATTCTTAGTTAATAACTAGCAGCTGGTAGATTTAGCTACTGAAAGAGCTGATGGTAAGATGGAAGAATGGTAAAATTATTTTTTCAATAAAATATAAACTCTGAGGTGTTTATTACTGAAACAAGCTGGTTTTACGTTTAGCAGTTGCTGAAATTGCACAAAAGAATAAGCATTCATAAAGAAATGTTAAATACAGAATGTCTAAATACAAATAAAATAGTCAATTGTAACAAGTAATATTTCAACATGTTACACCTGCTAAACCTTTCTAGGAAAATATTACATAGACTTGCACTGGATTAGACAAGCAACTTACCTACGTTGACAATTGCACCTCCCTTCTGTTGAATCATGCTTTTTACAGCAGCTTTGCATGTCAACATTGTTCCCAAAAGGTTAGTGTGAATCTGGGCTATCATATCTTCAGTCTTGGTTCTCAATAACAACCCATCCCTGACAGACCAAAAAACCCAAAAGAACTCAATGAACAATCCCAATGATCACATTTACCCATAATAAAACACAACTGATGAACGGAATATTAATGGGGATTTACATGGTTCCATACATTCTAGCATTCAAAATGATGACATCGCAAGGATGACACATAGCAAGAAAAAAGTTAGTTATGCTTCTGGCAACAAAGCCTCCTTCACAGAGAGGTATCAAAGATCGTTTTGGACCACTTCAAGGTGAGGAAGTAGAAGAAAGGGGAGTAGAGGGGGAACTCAAACTCAGAATGCAGAAGCCACAGCTACACTATCTGTTAGAATTCTATTTTCATCAGGAACAAAATACTGGTGAGCACTTAATACTGTTTTCAGATGTACTCATTAACAATTACTATTACTACATGCAAAGGCTATTAGCACCTTACAAGAAGAAGCTGTCATCCAGAATTACACACAGTCTTGTAATGAATAACTAACCTGTTGATCCCAGCTGCATTAACCAAGTAGTTAATAGGACCTAAATTCTTCTGCATCTCCTCAAAAGTATTATGGACTTCTTGTTCGCTGGATACATCACACCTAAGTGCCAGATGTCCTGCTGCATTGAAATAAAGGCACGTCATAATAATAGTAAAAGATGCTGTACCATTCATAAACCTTCTTCAGAATTCATCAAGTCAATGGCAAAAATAGATGTTGAACTAGTAACTTGAGGAACCCGTTTAATCTCCAGAGAATTAGATAAAGACAATTTTCAAGTATTGTATTGATTAGTTATGTAGCAATTTCTTGATTCATGTTTTGGCCTTTTGAAATCAGAAGTTCAACGTGAACAGACTAGTCTCAGTTCTGGCTTGGTCAGTAGCCAAGGATGACTCAATTCACACCATCCCTCTGTTGTGACTTTGAGCAATTCCTTTCATCTTACCTATTCTACCCACAAGATATGAATTGTAACATACTTAACTTTCCCAAAAAATATTGCAAACCCAAAATTGTACTGGTATAGCTTTTCGTTCAAATTTCTCAGCTGTCACTTTCATTTTCATCCAGTTAAACAATGAGGTTTATATAATGCTTTACTATTTTTACAAGTTACCTAAGCACTGGGCAGTGAACAAAGTATTGCAAAGCAGCATACGTACCACCAAGATTACGTGCAGTGGTTTGGGCTACTTCCAGATTTCTAGCAATAATCGCCAGGCGGCAGCCTTTCTGTGCCAGTAATTCTGCAACAGCTTTTCCTATTCCTCGGGATCCTCCAAAAATAGCGCAAACCTTGCCCATCTTCAAAAATAATTCACAAATTTGCAGACAAACTATGAATTTCAGATCCTATATAGCAGAGAATAACCATTGTTCTTGTCAATATCACGGCCCTTACTAATCTGTAGCAATTTGTAATATCAAATTATAGAATTAGTAATTTGTTAATTTTTTATTCAGCAAAAAAAGAAATACTTGAACTAAATTAGACACCACTTCTACAAACAGAAGTTAATTCTTAATGATTTCTGAACTAGTAAAAAATTATGCATATAATCTAGCATTTCAATTCTACTGTTACAATTCCTATTCAGTTGATGATATATGCGATTTATGTATCTAAAGGCCATAATGTATTGTTCAGCTGTTCATTCAATACCAATGTAGTAGTTGTAATTGTATCGTTCTTGCAAGCACTACTCTTTTACTGAAGTCATTTAGCCTCAAGGTCTCACTCCATCCTAAGTATCTGTGTTGGACACCCACACTGCAAACATTACTGACCATGATTTGATACTACTGCACTCACACTAGTTTCATACTAAGTTACACTACATAATACTGTGTTTTACCACTAGCCCTAGTTTTTTTTTGCTTCTGCTTTTGAAGAAAAAACCAACTTTTTGAAATGTGAAATGACTGAGAAGTAGGTTGCTTAGATGTTTACGAAGGAATGTAAGAAGAAAGTACTTCTGTAGAATGATCTTTTATTCTGCAATCTCTGTAAACCAATCAGCTGTTTTGGGATTTTCTGAGGAGCCAGAGGCAGAATCCAAGCAATAGTAATGAATACGTTTCCATACGTTTGAATAAATCCTTTTTGAACTCAATTAAACTTTGTCTCCATAACATCCTGAGGCAATAAGTTTAATTATTTGTGGAAAAGTACTTCTTTTTGTTCTTAATTTGCTTTCTGATTAGATAATACTATGCATTTCTCTTCATATCTTCCCCTCACCGTTCATAACTTCAGAGGCTACTCTCCTGCATTTTACCCTCCTCCTATATTCTCTTTCAGGTCTATTTAGTTACTCTTATACACATGGAAGCCATTCTGTATCTCACTAAAGACTGCCCAAGATCTTAATCCTGCCACTCTACCCTTTCCCTTACCTAGGTCTATTACACCCTTTTTGATGTGTGACAACCAGAAGAGCACACAGTGTTAAGCGTACAAGGACACCTTCAACTCATACAATGGCCTAACAATTTTGGTGTTCTGCAACAGGGCCTGGCAGAGCAGCTGGTCCTTTTCTGTAACAGAAAGTAAACCCATGTGCCTGAAATCAACCCATGTGTCTGCTTCCACGAGCAAGTTTAAATCAGCTTCTGAGGAGTAGGAAGAGGATTAAATACGTGCATCTCAGGTGGCGGCCCTTTTGAAAGAACATGTACAAAAACATGTCCTGCATGAAGACAATTCCTTAGTGACAAAAACAGACGCTGCTGCCTCACCAGAAAGATTAATCCTTTGAGTAGTCTTTATTAGGTAGCTAGACTTCAAGAGATGAATCAAGAGGTCTTGAACCCCATTAACTGCAACTCTTACTGTCTTAGTAGACTAAAGGCACAATCAATCAACCCATGTTTTGATGACAGATTTTTTTTGTTAGAATCAAAGTCTCAGTCTGCCTTCTCCATCACAACTGATCTCTTCTTTTACAGAATTAGCCACAAAGACTTAGAAGTTCTTGCCTACTTGTTGCAACAATGTTGCACTAGGATCAATTCCCCCATTTCCTCCCCCATATTTTGCTCTTACCAGCACTGAGCATACCTACACTCTTATTTGAAACATGGTATGATATAGATTAGAAGGGACCTCTAGAAGTCATCTTGTTAAACTCCTCCGCTCCTAAGCAATGTCAAGTGAACCATCTTAGCCTGTTTGTAAATGCTGTCAGATCTATATATATGCTGTTTTCCAAATAATTCTAAACATGCTTAGCTACACAGGACCCAAAAAGCCGCCTGTGGGGAGAGAACTTCTTTAAAATGTGTTGATATACCCTTGCTGGTCTCTGTGGGAAGGGGGAAAAAAATCTTGGTGATTCTATTGTTCTCAGAAAGAATAGTAAAAGTCCCTTGTGCATTAACCAGGTATTTACAGGCCGCAGATCAGGCCTACTTCCAGGAGAGCAGTATACAATTTGTGTTTTAGCACAAAATACAGATTCTTTGGAGTTGCGACCTGGGAGAAAAAACACCTGCAGTAGGAGGAATAACCCTACAATCCCATGTCGACCAAAGGCCGGGAAAAACAAGCATCTTTCGAGCCACAGGCCCCTTTAGGTCGCCACACAGCACGCACGAGCGACTGTTCCACCTTTGCCCTCTACGGCCCTCCTCTTCTTTCAGAACGAACCGTTCAATCCGTGACCACCGGGGCTCCAGCGGCACTGCCGCGAACCCCCTCACGCCGCACAGCTCTAACGCCGCTGCAGGGCGCTTTTCAACAAATGCGACTCGGATATACCGCGGCCGCCCCGCCCCAGCCCGGCGCCTCAGCCTCGGCCCAGGCTGCCCCACCACCACCACCACACCCCCCCCGGCCCCGACCCACCGAGGACAACGCGCCCTCCGCAAACCTTGCTTTTCTCCCTCCGCCTTTTTTTTGGGGGGGGGGAGGAGGGAAGGGAAGGGGGGGAGATCTGGGCTCCCACCAACCTCCTCCGACCGGGGCGGCACTTCTGCCCCTCACGGCCAAGGGCGGCCGCCCTCCGTCCCCGCCCGGGCCAATCGCCCCCAACCGCCGCCTCCCCGCCCGCCGCCAAGGGGAAGGAGGTGGGAGAAGAGGCGGGAAGGAGCCGCCGGCTGGCTGGCTCCGCGCTCACCCTGCCTCGCCTCCTCGGGGGCGGCGCAGCGGGATGGAAGGTGCCTCCCTCTCAGCACGGCTCCCGCTCCCGGCCCGGCGGTCGGGCTCAAGGTGGAGCCCGCGGCGCGGCGGCGGCTGGGGGCCCGGGAGGCCGCGAGGCACGCCGGGAGGCGTAGTCGGCCCGCGGCGGTGCCACGGTGGCAGCGCGGCCTCCCCTCGCGGCCCTCTCAGGGGCGCCCTCCCCGCCGGCCCGGACAGCGGGAAGGGGGTGCGCCGCAGGAGGCTGAGGAAACAACGCCTTTTGTGTGGATTTCGGTTTCCTTTCTGGTTTCCGAGCAGCTTTGCGTTTGCTTTCCATAGAGAGGCTTCCCCACACACACACATACACGATGAGGGTTCAGCTCTGCACTTGAACGCAGGCGTCACGAGATGATGAAATGATGTAAACCACCTGTTTACAGCAGCCGTTATTGCTGGTGGGAGCGAGAAAGGGAGGTGCTGAGGTGCTGCGCCCTCTGAGCCAGGCCCCTAAGCTGGGGGAAGACGGAGCTCCCCGGGGCAGGGTGGCCGGTCACTCCCCAGCGAGAGGCTGACCCACCAAAGGCAGGGCCACGGCCACGGTCCCCTGCAAGCCACAGAGAATGGGTCTTGGCCCTTCGGCTTTTACACTTTCAAGCTTTCAAAATATTTTTTATGTCTAGTTATCTTGGCAACATCTGGCTGAGCCACTTGTACTATGCTTCTTCCCACAGAGCCCGAGTACCCGTTGGCAGAGTTTATATGGGGCAGAAAGTATCTGCTTCACTCTGTTCTGGAGCTCTCAGTCCTGCCCTTGCTTCCCCCTCCACCTACAAAAAGATGTTTCACACATAGACGCATACAAGCAGATGACCAGGGATTTTGTCTCTCTCTTTTCCATGTTTCTTTGCCCTCAAATCCCTAGGATCTTGGGTAAGGCAGCACTATACCAGTAGAGTTAAATTGGAAACACTTGAAGGTAGATAAACCCAAAATACAGGAACACCTGTGACAGTCCCTGTTCAGTAACCAAAATTAGCTTCATGATATGCAATTAAACTAATATAAAAATCTGCTATGTTTTAACAATAATGCTGTTAACATTTACATCTGATGATATGCTGGAGGGGTTTCTGTGGACTCTTAAGTTACACCTACCGAGTACATTTTTTCACCTGAGAAACAAGAATAAAACCAATCACAATTGTGTACATGAGTATACTTTTGAACTTTTTTTTGAGAAAAATTATTATGAAAAGATTCCACGGAGTAACAAGTATCAAAATCACACTGGAGTTTCTATGAGCACAGTGGGAGTGTAACTTTGTACAGTTCTCGCTTTTGACTTGAAGGCTGTTATTCAGGATTTCAGATTACAAATGTTTCCGGGGGAGCTGTACAGAGTTTAATAACATTACCTGTATTCATGTAGGATTCTTTTTCCATGGATCATTCTTTACATATAGAAGGAAAAGCATATGTAGGCATTGCTAAACAGATGAACATCTGTAAGAAAAAAAAAAAATCTTTAAGAAAAGCTGCTATGCAAAATTAGTTTCTTTGAACAAGTATATTTATATTGCAAGCTGGTCCTGTTTTCAAAAGAGTAAATGAGATTTTGTGATTCAATGACATTTCAGAATATGCCACATTCTGAAAAGCCGGAGGTCCCAGTGATGAGTAAGAAAAGGCGTGGAAAGCTGAGACTGTGACTCAGAACAAGTCTCTGACCAAGACTTTTGGTCTTGGATCAGGATTCACAGGGGAAAACTAGGGCTTTTCCTTCAAGTGATATATATAAGCAAAGTAGCACAGAGGGGAAAAAAATTGTCCTTAGTGATATTGCATGTATTCTGTCTGTAGTATACACAGCTTCAGAAAAACCATGAGCACCATATTGTATGAGGACAGCAGCAGGCAAATTCTATATGAAAATTATATTAGTAATTACAACATTAACCTATTTGTGACCCGTGTCCTCATCCAGAGAGCTGACCCATCCTTGTAAGAAAGATAAAGAAAAGCTGATCTCTGCTCTACTGTTAGGACTTTGCTGACACAGAATAAGGGCAAGTTTAACTTTTTTTTTTTTTTAAACTGTGTTATAGTTGACAAAGTAAAATACCCTTCTCAAAAGTTCAGACAAGATTCTGTTCAATTCTTGTTCATTAACTGAGTGGTTAAAACAAGATGTGTGTTCATTCATTGGCCAAAGCTGGGTTAAATCATGCAATCAGATAGCCTAAGCAGAGTTCGTCTGAGCTAGTTTATTCACACTGATTTCCCATGAAAGCAAGATGAGCTAGTAGAGTCCAAGAGAGAAATCAGTGTCGTGCTGAGTACCCCCCCCCTTTCTGGGGGACAGTAACTGGTAATGTGAACTTGATTTGGTAGACCTGCTCCACCCATCGTGTCCAGATCTGTAACAGTTCAATACTGGCCATTATTATGCCTGGCTTAGTATTAATGTGGAATTACAAGATAATAATTCTTGTACAGCGCTCCATGTGAGTATGTATACACACATTTGGAACCTGTTGACAATATACAAAATGATGCAGATGTCTTTTTGGAAGCCTAATGCATTCAGGCATTAAAAACACTCTTCCTAAGAGAGTTTTTTATTCTTTTCTTAAAATGTTTCAATCATTCTTCCACACAACTGACATACTGCTTTCAAGTAAGCATTTCTCTATTAACAGGGGAAAACCAAAACATCCTCTAACAGGAAAGGATATTTAATGTATCTAAAAGCATAAAACACAAATCAAAGCATAACATCACAAAACAGGGGCCATTAGCCATTTCTGTAACTGAGGTCTCCTGTATCAGCTATTTCACATTCCTCTTGGGTTTGGATTTGAGGCTAGATTTACAAACGAACTTGAGTGCTAATCATTAACCACACTGGTGCCCAAATCTGTGGTCTCTTAAATTTCTGCCACGAGTCACATGTGAAAGAGTCACACTGCGCAAAGGTCCAGCAGCATTTTCATACTGTTCCCTATACTGCTTGTGAAAGCATACCTACCACATTATATGGGTTTTGTGTAAGGCCTGAGACAAAATAACTGAAGAATGGGCTGCACATACGAGTCAATCCCATTTTAAACAAAAGCCTGCTAGCTGGAACACTCGCCTAAAAGAAAACCTGTTTTCAAGTCTTCTGTCTTACTGGAAACATGGTCACTAAATACAGTTCCTCACAATTGAACAAGAGTGTCATAAACATCAATCTGAAGCAGTTTCAGTTTATAGGAAAAATGACAAAAAATAAAAGTAAGCCCCAGAGATTTGACCCTCCAGCCAGATGATTACTGTCCAGACATGTAAGAGCTTGGAGATTATTGAAATCAAAAGTTCATTCAAGAAACTATTTTGCTTTCCAACTGGCATATTAAAAATGACTTTTCTCGGTTAAACAAATCTGATGATGAGGGTGTGTTTCTGGAATACAGGAGTCATGGACTTAGAACAGAATTAAGCCAGTGAAGAGTTTAAAAAACAGAGTTTTTTTCCTTTCCAGGCCTGTAAAAAAGAAGGGCGTAACTGGACTAGGTGCCTCGTTCTAGGTGAGCTCTCCCCTAGACCATGGAGGAACACCATGGCCAGGGCTCCTCATCAGTTGCTACTTCGCCTGGGCAGCTCAGCACTGAGGCTGCTGAACCCTTCTGTTCCTGTCAAGCCTAAATCACCCCTTTCATCAGATGCGCACTTGTGATTTGCATTGGGGAAAAACAGGTGTAGTTACTAATTCTATATATACACATAAATAATATATAAATTCTGTAACAAGTTACGCATTGCAATTCCCAAATTTGATATGGCTTCAGCCTTCCAGGCAAGGGATGCAAAGCCTGAGATGAACTGCTGAGGAAGAAGCCAACCACCTAGTTGTATGAAAGAAAAACACTCCCCCCTCCTCCCTGTATTTTGCAACTTGGCAAACTTTTCCCAAACACACCAGTTCAGATATTTAAGTGGCCAAATTACCGTAGTTTTGTTCTTAAGTGATTTTTTTTTTATTATGTTGCAGTCTGTTTTGTTTTTCTAGACTATCTAAAATCTCTGCAATATTTGTTATTGTGTTATACAAGTGAATTTTTATCATGCCAACATGAAGTGTTTTTGTACAATTTAGATGTACTTTTTCAACAAATATGTGGGCAAACTTTTTCCTCTTGAGAAACTTATTCCCAGTACCCCTGTGAAAAGTCTTTCCTCTAAAAAAACCAACCAAAACAAAAACCCCCAAAACCAGAACAAAACAAAGCCATCAGAGGCTTTGGCAATTTACCTAATGTTTTCACATCCTCCTGGCTAAACAGGTTTCCCCACTACGACTAGTACTATTGCACGCTTCAGCATGAGGCCCATGTTTAAGTTAGCACAGTCACTGAACTGCTGCTGCTTCTAGTGAGAAGTCAGGCGCACTACGGAGACAACAGAGAGAAGCTTGTATTATTGCTGCTTAATCTGTTGCTAAAAATTGAACAGTTCACTTCCAGTGTCTTTGAGAAACACTTGTCACACATTCAGCCTCTGTCCACAGCTCAGGTCTGACCACAGGCACTGGCCACTCCTACCATGTATCAGCGGACTTTGGATCACAGAGATGAAATTTAGGATCTCAGCATCTCTCCAAACCTCTTTCTTCCCTCCATACATCATAGAATGGTTTAGGTTGGAAGGGACCTTGAAGCTCCAACCCCCCTGACATAGTCAGGGACACCTCCAACTAGACCAGGTTGCCCAAGGCCACATCCAGCCTGGCCTTGAACACCTCCAGGGATGGGGCTTCCACAACTTCTCTGGGCAACCTGTTCCAGTGCCTCACCACCCTTAAAGTGAAAAACTTCTTCCTAATGTTTAATCTAAATCTCCCCTCTTCCAGTTTGAAGCCATTCCCCCTCATCCTATCACTACCCGCCCTTGTAGAAAGTCCTTCCCCAGCTCTCCTGTAGGCCCCCTTTAGGTACTGGAAGGCTGCTATAAGGTCTCCCTGGAGCCTTCTCTTCTCCAGGCTGACTCCTCATTTAAGGACTGCACTGCCACGGAGTGTATCAGTGTTTAGCTCATGAGTCCCAAGCCAGTGGGGACGGGGAACAAGGAGGGAATAGACAGCTCAGCCATCCAGGGAGTAAATTTACCGCTTTCTGCACAGCGCCTCTTAGACAGACGGCTTTTCAAAAGTGCAAAGAGCATCACACAGAGCAGTCAGCATCTCCCAGCAAGGTAATTTGGGAAACAAGCAAAACTGACACCACCACAGAAGGACGTCTCACTCCCAGCAGTCGCTACTGACCATTTCGTATAGAAAGGATATTTTTTGAGTATTGCATATTTCATAAGCACTAAGAATATCCACTAGAAATCTGGTACAATAACATCCAAGAGTTTTGCAGAAGTGTTTGAATACTCATGACTGAATGACTCTCCTCTTGTTCTTTTAGAGGCAATTTATTTTTAATTGTATCTAATGTACTCAATAAAGAAAATAAGTAGTCTCAGGAACAGCACTTAAAAATAGCTAAATGCCATTTATAAAAGTCCACTCGAGACCTTGCATAATTTGCTTTTATTTCATGTATCAATGCAGTCTTAACTTCCCCATTCTGCCTTTCATAGTCTCAACCCTACTCCCATTCACTACATATTTATATAAGCTGCAAAGTAAGATCCATGGCTAATCATGTCAAGAATTAATATATCCTGTAAAAATCTGTTTAGCTATTATGGCAATTGCTGGTGAAAAAAAGAATATTTTTGAGAAGTATTCATCAGTAACTGGGTTTTAGGTCCTAAACATACAGAAAACTGCTCTCAGCATTACAGACTAACAGAAAAAAGTTCTGAACAGCCAAAATTTTCTTCATGTTGTGATAAAGCAAGTATCAAGGTTTTCCTGCCCTAATACAGCACTAATCAGAGTCTCAGGTTTTGAATCTCCACAAATGGTACAGACAAGTCTGAATTGTTGCCCACTCTGGTCCTGTGATGCAGTCTTCTGAAAATTTACTGCATCTACTCATACTTACATTTAGTACATGGTATGGACTATGTCTTAGAGTTTGCTTTGTTGGGGAAACGGGAAGAAAGTGGGATGTTGGGAGAAGAAGACAAGGAGAAGGGGGCAAAGTCAGAAAGAAGGGTGGGGGGGAATAAAGATGGAAAGATTATGCCTAATGATTTGGACTGAACTCATTAGGGTAAGAAAATTCATCTAAAGGCCTATACTGCAGGAATAGTAAAACATAGTTAATAAGTAACATGAGTTGGTCCTTCACTTCCATTCTCACGAGAAGCTCTGAGAACTTACACAAGCAAAGTCTTTGTTTTATAAACACAGTAAATAGCCTCCAGGAAACAGCAGACCTGAGACACATGAAGGTGAAATACTTCCATGATTCCTCCTAATATCTACTTTGAAATTTGTAACATTTATGAAAAGGAAGAGACCAAAAGCTGAAGCAGGAAACCGAAGGCATACCCACAAGCATGAAGCTGTTTTTACAGCCTCACCTATTTTAGCATATGTTCATTATGTGACCGTGAATATGTTCTCAAGGTTAGCCCTAATGAGGCACAAATTTACTGAGTACAGGAATACCAACTTAATGTAGCACATCTACTTACTGACAGAAAGCAGCAAGTCAAGGGACCGTGTAGTCATCCCCCCATAACTGCAAATAGCTGTGATCCTAAACATAAGGACTTACACTGGCAAAGCTTCAGCTGATCATTTGCCAGTAATGAGTGTTGAACACAGTCCATAATAAATGGCAACTGTGATAGTGACAATCACTCGTCTCTCATAGACTGCTCACCTCCTTTATCTTCACCAGTATTGTAGGAAATGTCAAAAACAATATTCTTTACAGCTGTTACCCATTTTGCAGCCCAAAACACATACAGTAACGCTTGGAGAGCTTTCAAGGAACTCAATTCCCAACATTCAATTTTCTCTTATCAGATTGTCCTAAATAAATGTAGTTTCATGTCGCATCTCCTCACAGAAATATTTTGCTGTCATTTCATCCTGCTCATGTACTTAACTGAGCAGCTGAAGACTTCATCTTTTTGTGACATACAGAAGCCCTTACTGCTGTAATGTCCTTGCAATGTTTGAGTATTAAAGTAGTAAATCATAATAATACCCAATCAGCTGGCTTAATGAGGTAGGAAGTAGGTTATTAAAGATGAGACGAGGTATTTTTAGATGATTGCTTACACCATTTTTTAATTTATCTATCACAGTGAATATTTTCCTTCAAAAAATACCAGAAGCGATGAGCATCCTTGGAAAGAATTAACTATTGCTTGTGCCAGACTATGCCAGATCAAATAATGCTTGATTATATAAAATGCATACCTTATTCCAACAGTTTTATTTTTTAATCATTCCTCATAGGTTTTGATTTTCAAGAGCACAGTTTGTGATGAGATTCTACTAGAAGCCAAACATTATTCTAGCTCCCCATAAGAGATCTAGTAACCAATCCTGCCCTGCCCAACCACACACACTTAATAGTGTGGCTTACAGAAACCCAGGATCGCACAACCTACCGTCTCGAAACTCCGGAAGGGGATTCTGTTATGAATCCTGTACATTTATGTTATAGAAAAGACAATTAAATATTTACTGCAAAGGGGGGCAAAAAGGCAATTGAGAAGATCAGTCTAGAAGGCATGTATTTTACCACGCTATGACCATATTGGCTATGAAAATGCAAGTGATGAACAACTACCCTGATTCAAAGCCATGTGATGCAGGTTGATACAGCAGCAGGGCACTACAGGAGCCTGTTTTGAGTTTCTTTTTTCCAGAACAGGAAAAAGTCACATTTCTATTTTAAGTACACTTTTTTTGGCTTTATCGTCACTTGCCTAAATCTTCTCTAAAAGGTTATGTATCGTTTCTATACTGAACATACAGAATATACTGTATTCTGCACATTGCAGCGGTAGATTATCCCCAGCCTGCGACAAGCTCCCCTTTCTGCCTCTATACATCATGTTCTTTTTTCTTGACAAAAGAAACACACTCTCCCTTCTCCCCATCCAAATTCTTTTAACAGATGCAAAACTCGTATACCATTGCTTGAGCAGGGTTGTTTTTTGTTTTTTTTTTTAAGGGAACTATACATTTGCAAAAATATCGGTTCTGAAGAGCACTGAAAATTACACAGAAAAAAAATGAATAAATTTAGGAATGAAGTACATTTGTCTATGTTTGAATTTTTTATTTTTTTTTAAGAAAAGCTAAAGGTTGACTTTTCAGAGAGTGAAACTGAAGATTCCAGATTTAACTGAAACACTGAGTATTGTGAGAAGATTCAAACTAGTATTTCCCTCCTAACTTTCACAGTTTAGCTACTAAACCAGAGAAGATGTGTAAGTGCAGACCAAGCATTTATGAAAGACCCTGCTATTTTCCCAAAACCAGATAGGTGGCTTCTCCTCCCAGCTGAGTCTCTGCAGCAAGAGGTTCATTAGGTATGACTTTTTAAGCTGTACCTGCAGTTCCAACCAATCTTAACTAGAACAGTCCATTGCTTTTATGTCTTTTCCTTCTTCTATAGGGTTATTCCATTCATGTTTTTCTCTCTTCCTAGTAGACACAAGAAAAAAAAAATGCTTCTCTCTTTCCATCTTAGAGGAAAGAGTGTCGTCCAGCCATAGCCTTTTGCATAATATTGCCCACAGACTGAAGATTTTCAAGCAAAATTGCCTGAATCTGGACTTCAGTGACTATCTTTGCATAACACCACACTGCATCATGCATTTCCACTCAGCTCATAATTATTTTAGGCAACCTATACAAGTGGGTAACGTTTCTGCAGAGTGTGCAGTGTTTACATAGCAGAATTCATTTCTGTTTACTTCATCGAATCATTGTTGAATTTGAGGATGCCTTTCATAAACAATTATTCTGCTCTAATAGTAACAAGTAACACATTTGCTTTACAAACACCTCAGCAAAGCACTCCTGTCAACATGAGTTGTCTGTCATGTGCTTTAAAATGTTTTGAAAAAAATATGGTATGCCATCTGGCTCCCAAATGCTCCTTAAATCCATTGGAATCGAGTGTTTAAGGAAGCTGACATCACATGATGCCCACCACTTAAAAAAAAAAAAGGAAAGAAAGAAAGAATGTATTTATAGAATGATACAAACAAGAAAAAAAGGAAGTGGTTAAATTTTGCTTATACTTTAATTTTCGACAACTAAGAACATGCCAGCCGTTTCAGAGAATAAAGACAGATGACAGCTCCTATTCCCTGGAGTTTATGGTCCAAGTTTATTTTCCGAGTGGCATGAAGAAGGGAAAAAGACCTAGCAAGGGAATGAGATGCTAAAGCAATAGACTATTTAGGTTTGTCAAAGGAAGGATGTCCTTATGAACTGAGATTCAGAGGGCATGCTCCAAGTTTTTTTTAAAGACTTGCCAAGTCAGTTTTTCCCCTCCGAATGTCAGTTCTCCCATCTTTAATTGAGGCTAACGGTTGTCAGCTTGATGTGTTGACACAGTCCTTGGAAAAGATCTCTTACTCTATAGTTACCGTCTTTTTTTGTGGAAGCACTTTTAGGCATTACTGTAGAAAGAGGACTGCACCTGAAAAAACTGAATTACCAGAGAAAGGCTTTAAACCCCATTTAGAAAGGCAATGTCTTGTCTTAGGAGAGTTGCTCAATAATTTTTCATGGGAAATTTAAAAATAAATAGATTAGGGAAGGTTGGGGGAGTTTAAAAAAAATAGTGCTTAATTAAAAAAAAACAAACCAACAAACCAAATCCAAAACAACAAATGGGTTTGACAATAACTGTATTTCCTGTAATTTTTCAAACAAGATTTATCCTCTTTACTAAAAACTGCTAGATTTCAATTTTCTGGAAGAAGCAAAAGCTTAACAAAAACAGAGGGAGTATTTTTGTGCTAACGTATATTTAGATTCAAAAGCTGTTAAATATATGTAAATAAAAGATCTGATAAATGTATGTTAAGCAATTCTACTTATGACACATTGGTCCATTGCCTGATGACAATGACGCAAGAGAAAAGAACAAGCTGCAATCCTGCAGAAAATAGCCCAGGGAATAAAGAGGAGAGCAACAGATAACTAAATGGGATAAGAAGGAGAAAACCAGTAAGGCCTCATCCAGCAGACAGCAGGACACCGCCTACTGAATAACGTGGGCTAACGGTGGGTACGTTTTCTCCATTGTAAGAACTGGGTAATGTCGTGCCGACTGACCTTATCCAGCCTCTCTGCAGTTTCTCAACTCAATGCGTAGCTATTTTTAGCAGCAGAACTCTGCAAAATGTTTTATAACCCAGTTTGGCTGTAATGCTGCATCCAGTTGCAACATCCTTTATAGCTTTAACTAAACTAGGCTTGCTATTTTGTTAAGCATTTGAGGGGAAAAAAAAATACACTGGAAAATAAATAAGGCACCGAACTCCACTATTTGACTGTAAATGGAAGCTTTTTGCTCCAAGACTTCTGTAGCTGCCACGTTCAGAAATTATGATGGCAAAGACAAGTCCATCAATGAAGGGGGGAGAGGGGAGGCTGTAAACAAATACACTTGCTGCCACGCTCTTGTGTTTTGCCATCTGGAACTTTACAACACAGCAGGAGGTTTCAAAACAAGATTCTTCTAAGTTAATAAATCTGTTACGCTGACAAGAGGATCATTCTGTTTTTGATAAGACAGACTGCTCCCTGAGGGATGAGAGAACCCACGTATGTGGAATTAGCATGCACTGTCTGTGCTGGCAAATTTACGCGAATGCGAGACAAGCCATTGCTGGGTTGCAGTTCTTAATGAGCCTCCCTTGGCATGTGCAGGGCAGCCATGTAGAGATTCGTTTGATCATAAAATGGATATGCTATAAAGGCCAGGATGCAGTAGGTATTCCACTCATGGTAACTCAAAAAGCAGCACACATTTGAAGATCTTTATACCAGCTGAGAAATCACAGCTATCACGAATACTAACCATTTCTGTGTATTTTATCAGCCTCGCAGGTAAATTAGTTGTTCATTTCTTCTGTCAAAAGTAAAAACCATACAGGACAGTATTCTACCTAATGGTGTCAGCATTCCAAGTATTTCCAAACTTGAGTTACACTTGTGTGTAAATGAAAAATGCAAAACAAAGCCCAGTTCTACCATCTCACAGCTCTCTCACAGCGACATTGCTGTTTGCATCGCTCATGCTTCTAAATGTAATTGTTTCATAAGTAAGAATTTTCTGGGTTTATTTGTAACATGTATATGTATTATGCAAAGCACACACAAGTTGATAGAAGAATTTCTAGGTAAAACAAAGATATCATCAGCCTGGATGACAGCTTCATCTATAGCTCTATTTTCCATAATAAAATCAGCTCTATTTTCTATAATAAAATCCATTTATTCTGGTACAGCGTGTTTCAGTTCTTTCAGAAGGACACCCACATTAACACATAAATGGCAACTACAGCCATACAAATACTAATGGCATAGTATTCATCCACGTATCTCCCTTTGGAGGACAAAGTGCTGTAATGCTACAGGTCCTAATTTTTTCTTTACAACATCATTTGAAAGGCATGTCTTTTTTGCAGACACTAGCAAACACAGATTACACGTTTGCCTTAATTTTCATACCCCTACCACATCCTGTCACCATAAATCTTCCAGTTAAGTGTGCAGCCATTCAATTCCTAGGCACAGTAATTTTGGCAGATTATTGCAGCCCTTCCTGCAGCTGGTATCTAGCATTGGTACCATTTTCAATCCCAGAATTAGTGCTCCCCCTCACTGATACACTTCCAGTTCTAGTTTGCCTGGAAGGCGAGGAATCAGTTCCCTCCTTCGTTTCCCCAAAGCGAACGCTTACCTTTTTAAAAAGAGCAAAGAAAGTAAGAAAGAAAAGCATATGCAGTAGTGTCCCACCCTCCAACCCTTTGGACATATTACCCTGAAGTGAAGAGCTTCCTGCATCTGTTTTAGAAAAAGACCTCCCTCTCCCACATCCCACTTTTGAACGTTCGTTGTTCAAATTGTCAGCACAGATAGCATTCAACTTACTTTTTCTTCACATCTTGGTGAAGTAGTTCTCCCAGGTACCGCAGATACTGCCTTCCTGCCACCAAAACCAAACCTACGCACCTACACTACAGATGTCTGATCCAATGTCTACCTTATGCCTCGAATTTTATTTCCTCTCCTCAAAGAGAAAGCATATGCTCTCTTAATTTCTAACTCTGCGTCTATAAATTTCTCATCCTAGACTTCAGCAGTTTTCCAGCACTAGCGAGAGGAGACACCATACGACTAACGTTGGACATACATAAGCAGATCAAATTTTTTGTCAGCATTGCCAGGATTTCTTGGAACAAGTCTCGCTCCATGTACTGAGCTGCCCGATTACAGCAAACGAAGGCCTTTGCTCTGTACTTGCTTTCAGGGGAGACATGCACTGCTCCCCGCGTGTGTTTGTTTAAAATATCCAGTCGGTGAAGTCTCTGGGATTATTTACTTAAGCATGGTCCAAGGCATAATTCAAGTCCCTGATTCAGCAGAACTCACAAGCACCTGAAACTCCCACTGAGGTCAGTATAGCTGCAGTGCACACACCAAAGGACTATACCAAATCACAGCCATGGTGACTAAGGCACAATGTGGGAGGGAGGGAGGGAGAGTATTCTAGGCCAATTCAGTGAACCATAACCATTAAATCTCAAACTGGAAAACAGAAAATGTTACCGGAGCTCTCCAAAGTGCTGTACTTTCCCCTCATATCTAAGTGTTACAGCACCCAAGAAATCAATTTCACGTTTGAAATGTCAATTTAATTTATTTTTGCTGGATTAGAAAAGTATAAATAACTTCTATTTGTAAGTAACATTGCTTTTTTTCTTCCTAGAACCACACTATTTTATTTCCAGTATGGTCGTGAGGGAAAAAATCCCTATGATTCAGCAAAACACCTCATCACACATTTAACTTTTAAGATCACGTTTAAATCCATTTCTGTTATGCAATGTGCTTAACAACATTTTTTGTTCAGTAAGAATCCAACGCACTTAATCCTTCATGAAATGAAGGCCTAGGAGGTTAAGCGGTGCATGTGAGAAGCCAGAGAAAGAGGTGGCTGGGCATAACATCAGGCTACGTTATAATTAGCCACTAGACATGCTAGTTCTAGCTATAAAAAAGTAATTTAAAGTTATAAGTGAGACATTACATTCATGCCTTAGGGACCTCTTTTATATTTGGAATCACTATTTCAGCATCTAATATCTCTTCCAAAAGCATTTTATCATGTTACTAAATACAGCAGGAAGATAGCGTAAACCAGCTAGAAGCTACTGTAGATTTTCAATAGTGCTTTTAGTTATAAGAAGATGAGCTTTCTATTTGTGGTTTTTTTTCCACTACCAGACACACTGACAGCTCTAAGAAAAAAAACAGAAGTTGATCAGAATTTAGTATTTGCCTTTGAAAAAAGATACTGTTTTGTTAAAAAACGCTGCTTTTGACAGAAATGTAAAAGAGAAATCATGTGGACAGATAGATGCGGACATATCCTCAGACACACACAAACAACTAGAAAGAGTTCCAGCCTCTGCTACCATTATCTGATGATGAAGTCCAAAGAGCTCAAAAGTACAGGTTTGATAATTTTTCTCCAAACTAGCTCTTGTACTTGACAGAAAATACTTCTCGTACAGGTGGATTTAGTCATTACTCAACAAAAACAGGGCTTTGGGCTAATTAAATCACAGCTCCGCAAGTACGTTCTATTACTGTCAGCTCTGAGAGTGTGATACTTCCCAGTCAAAACCAAACCTGTTAACACAGATTGGCAAAAGTACTAAGAGAGCAGATGGAAAGATTCACACATCATCATCTCGTTCGTCAGTAACACGCTTACGCAGAGTCCACACAACAAAGATTTGCCAACATAAATATATTACGGTGCAAAGACAGACGCATCCTACTGACTGATCTTTTTCCACCAGCGTGACCTCTGAAGGGATGCAACTGCTCTGGGAGCAGACAGCTTTCACTGCTTGGTTCAGCTGTCTGGGGCTGTTGTGCTGCTCCGACAGCAGATCCTGCCATCAGCCTAGGCCGTGCTTGCACTTACAGACAGGTAACTAGTTAAGTTCTGTTGTGGCCCTCATCTGCCAGACGTCCAAACGCTTGGTCACATCCAGTAACCAACCTCACCAACCTTCTGTGGGAGAGCAGCGTTGGCATCATTTACTAAGGGATAGCTTAGCGTCAAAAAAAAGAAAAAGCTGTGGTTGGAGCAGACAATGTTTGACTGATCTCTTTAATTACAGGGCTGTTTCTCCTCCCACCCATGCCCCACTGGCACGTTCACTGCTGACATGTCAATCTCTACTAAGAGAACTGCAGCAACTTTCCCAGACTCAGAAACTGGCGTTCAAGCCTGGCTGATCCCGCGGCTGTGGAGAACAGTTGAGAAATGTTACCCCACAGCATTTTATATTTACTATTTAATTTTTTTGGGATCACCTAAGTGTTCACTAACACTACCAAATCAGAGAAACCAAATTACGAGAGCACTGTTGTGTTTTGCAGCTATGGCCAAATTTTATCTGCATTTGACACCAGGTTAAAATGGATTTCCTCACCAAGGAGTATTCTAGGCAAGAAAAGGAAGAAATGAGAAATATGGTCTGCCTTTTTCTTGAGCGCAGCTGTAGCAGACCTCCAAATGGCAATACGGTTGCAGTATGCGCAACTGGACCACTGAAAGTTGGTCCCGAACCAATCTCTGGTTCTTCAGACAGAATTCAAAGGTCATCTCATTCTTGCTCTCCTTCTATTTACCGGAGACATTCTCAACAGAAACACTCCAGCTCTCTGAGAATTATGTCTAGCAGTCTGTGGCAGAAATCACCAATTCAGTATTAAGGAACGCACATTAGGTGCAAGTAATCAAGAATACTGAATGCCTCGGCAGGATAAGTACCCACTTTGTTTAGAGTTTTACAACATTATCTCTTCACATGTGTTCTTATCCTCCGTGAATAGGTTGATCTTTACAAAGCCCAGTATTATTTGAAAAAGCTATTGAATTTCACCCTTGTAAAAAAGCTATCAGAGTGTGTGTATCAGAGATCTTAAATTACTGAATGCAAAGAATTTCAGTGATATGCAGAGGAAAATAGTTACTTGTGTACTATAAAATTAGAAGTTGGACAGAAGCGTACAGTAAACCTTTGATAAGGAGCAAAAGATAAGCAGATTTTCCTGATCTGTGTGTATTCAAAAGACACACTGAAATTGCCTACCAGAGGAGCGGAGAAAAATTCTTTGAACTGTAAACGTTTTAGAGCCAGCATTCTTCAGCTTATTGAGAAGTTCAACCAGCTGAAATAAGAAATTTGACCTAGGGCACATCCCTTGTTGTGGAGAACAAAGTCAATGACCACTTTAAAGTCATTCTACTGCTGACTCATCTTCTCTCCCAAGCATCCACAGATATACCATGAGAAAATACAGCAGCAACTAACCACAAAAGATTTTGGGGCTAGCAGCTGTTAGCAAACCAAAGCCTACTCTGCAATTGTGGATCTGAAAATTTATAGGTTTGATTGAAAAGTGAACAAGTCTCCCATGCTTTAGAGTGCTGCTAAACAGCATCATCTTTGATCCAGTGCCTTAGCCGTACCACTGGGACAAAGATTTTTTTGAGAAAAGTATAACACTGCCCGAAAAGCTCTGTATTTTCCAAGTATGAAAATCATCCGGCTCAGTTTCTTCCTAACATATTCATTCCTCTAGAGTAGATGAGATATTTTCTTTCACTATTTAACAGTAGGGGGCATATTCAGTGTATGCCAGCAAAGTTTAATGAAATCAATGAAGTAGCACTGATTTGCAGTAATTGAGAGTCCAGCCATGTGTTCTAATGCCAAAGAATCTGGGTATTTTAAAGGCTTATATTGCCTTCCTTTCTGGGAAGAGGGATGCGGGGGGGGAAATCAAAGTCCATTCGCTTTGTGGAATGGACTTCCACCTCAGATAGTGGGGATAAGAAAACACCTGTACAGATATTTAGAAATCCTGGCATTTTTCTTTTTGCCTTTCTAATTGAAGTGCGTTTTTTTTCTTGCTGTGCTAGCCGAATATCCACTCTCTACACTCCTGTACAGGCTGTTCCTACCACTTCGAAATGAGAATGTAGCTAGTGTTTGGACACATCTTGTGAATTGGTTTTGATCTAAATGACTACTAGATGCAAACATCAGAAGGCCTTCGGTTTCTGTATGCCACGTAAACAGAACCATTAATATAGGCACTAGAGTTGGCTGCAGAGTGCAGCCGAGTGCTATTCATTTATACATGCTAAGAGGAATTTTTACAAGCTAGTTATAATTGTGAATAATTGAAATCTGGGGCTAACATTACTGCGCTTAAATCGTATTTACTCCACTGAGTAGGAACGGCAGAGAAGTTAAGAACTGATTTTGCCACTTCTCTTTTCAGCAAAATAATACAGCTGACAGGAAAGAGTACAGTAGAAGGAATGGATAAATAGTAATTTCTGACATGTACTAATATTATATTCAGTGCAACCGCTATGATTTGATAGGCATGCATGAAATGCTCATTATGCTACATTTTGAATGGCTTTTGCACATTGCTGGTTGGATACAGAGAATTCATTTTTGTTTTGTTCCTTGTACCAGGCCAATTCTGATCGAAGTGCTCTTCAGCTGTTCGAATGGATCAGCGAAGTCTCTCACCCACAGAAATCAGTCTCTAGGAGACTTCTCTAGGGGAAGCATTTAGATGTTCCAGCTGTTGATTGTATTTGGAGGTGGGTCTAATCCATCAAAATCTATTTGCAAATTCATGAAAACCAGTCAGCCTTTACTTTGAAAACAAGTTTGACATCACATACCTCGCAAGAACAGGAATCATCGGTTTGGCAAATGAGGAAACTGAGGCTCAAAAAGGTGAGACCTCAGGTTTTCAAGAAGAGCTGCTAACTTCAAGGCTCTCAAGAAGTTTGTCTCCTAGAAAGTAAGAGCAATTTGGATAACGCTGTGGAAGAAGAATGCATTGCATCCATACCACGTCCCAAGACAGCCCCCTAATATTAGTGTTACTGCATAGACTACGTAGAAAGTGGACACTACCCCGTTTATTAATGCAAACCTGCAACTCCCGTTGTGTTTTTTTTTTATTTAACTCAGTGTGATATATATATACATATATAGTTTCTCAAAGCACACCCACCATATCAAGCCTTTCAGGTAAATCAGGAATACAGGTGCCTAGTTTTGGATTTCAGATGTGTTTTGACATGAGAACAACAATGCAGCTCGGGCCCACCACAACAGCAGTTGTTCTAGACACAAGCAGCAAACAAATCCAAGCTTACGAGACTCAGTAAAGACTGATGGGTGCATTTTCAGCCTTAGACACCCAAATTCCTCTCAGGTCCTTTCACAGAGCTGGACTCTGGTAACTGAGGTAAGATCACAAATAAGTTAGCTAAGATTCAGGTCTCATATACAGGTCTTCCAAATCATTTTTTCTTTCCCATTCTTTCCCCACATTTAATGTCCATGAACTCACCATCCGCCATCACCATTCTCAGCTCTTTTGTTTCTATATACAAATGTTCCAAGTATTCCAATTTATGAATGATTAAGGCATTCAAACAAATGCACTGGTCTTGAGCAAGTCAAACTTCAGATCTGCTGTAAGATTTAGCATTAACCATTTATCAAAGTGCAGGGAAAGAACACCTGAGAGTGATTTGAGAAGTATACATATTGCAGATTTGTGATAAGAATCCAAAGGTGATGAGTGCCCTGGCACGTCCTACAGAAACCAGTGGCATCACTACTTATTATGCACATATACGAAAGAGTAGTTTTAGTAGAGGAGCTTTAGTAAGGCCAGACACAAATCTTTTTAATGAGACAAGTGGATTCTTGTGTTTCATTAAAGTCAATATACACCTTTAAACACATTTGCTTAAAGCTACTGGGAAGAACAAGCCAGTTAAAACATTTTGCCAGCCCTGTGAAAAAAAGCCAGAATGCTCAGAAGCCATGTTTTTAAGCCTATGCAAAACTATCATAATTGTCATTATGGCTATAAGGCAGAGGTAATGAAGTGAGGGTGAACAGGATTTCAGGCACCCTTGGCAAACCAAATGTTAAAACACACATTAGAATTACTCAATAATTACAATACCCCCCAAAAAAAACCCCAACACAAAGAAATAGTCTTACTTCTACTGCACAGCCATGATGTTTGTGTGTACTTTTCTCCTATGGACGCACTCATGTCAGATCACAGTTCTGAAAAACAAATAAGGCTGGTTTTCCAGATTCTCTATTCTGTATTTCTACAAATCATGTTGCCTCCCCCACTTAATTAAGGAAAGTTGGACCAGATGCTTCTTCTTTACAGAGGACTTAATGCTGCATCACTCACTGCTAGTAGAATCTAGGTCCTGGTCAGTCTTAACTAACAAGGCATCTATCACAGTAGCTGGAACATTTACAGAGTCTAAATATTTTTGCAAATACTTTTAGGATTAACTTTCTACCGTTTCCCCAGCAGCCACATGCAGACACATAACTGCATTCAAATGAAGAAGATCTCCTAGTTAGGCAGTTATTGTCTGACTGCTGTGCACAGCAAACTTCTTCAGGGCAAACGAGTCTCTTACCACCAAACACTTTTTCCCCTTCATGAAAGTTCAGGTAGATGCTTCACCCTCAGGGCTGGGGACAATCTCTCAATATACACACAGCAGATCCACTACGCTCGACGCTTCTTCCTCTAGGGAAGGCACTTTAAAACTATTACGTCCCTGATACGCTGTTGACAAGACCAAACCAGTCAGTCATGATCAGACTGAGATGAAAGTTACCTACCTCTTCTGAAGTTACTTGCAGAAATAAGGAGATGGAAAAGATCAGCCGGATCCTCAGTTTTCACTACAAATTTTGCATTATATTCATCATCCTAAACTTCTAAAATTATGGATTGTGAAAACTTTTTCTCTATGAGCAGAAATATCCTCCTATAAATTCTGAAATTAAGTTCCGGTAATTTTATTGTCAAATTCTTTACAAGTCATTTGTGTTTAATGTTTCCATACACGTTTTGATTTAGCTGTTTGCTAAGAAAATATTTATTAGGATTGAAAGTTTAACATAGTAAATCAAACACTTAACATTCACTGGACTTCAAACATAGATATAAAATACCTTACAAAATTTTTTATGGATTTACAGAAAGCAAATGCACAGGGTTTGTCTGTTTCTACACTGAATTAATCCCAAGCCAAAACCAAAAAATAACCCCTAAAAGATCACAAAAAAAAGCATGATAAAACTGCGGTTTTGTCATTGTTGCACTGCTATGTAATAAGCCCTTTTTACAAACATTTACTTAATGTTAAAAAAAAAATCAATTAAAAATGTATTCCATCTAACAACTATTGGATTAACAGCTGATTTTTAACTGACTTTACATCATGAAATTCTATTAATAGAGGTACCTTAGTCACTTAGTTTAAAATATGGAGAGAAGAGATAGAAAAAAATTAACCTTTAGTAGTCTTTAATATAAAATGCACTAAATTTTCCAAAATAAGAATATTATGACACACTAGTGCCAATTTATGCTGACAAAAGCTGATATCAGCTTCTTTCTAACTAAAATTCATTTCACAAAACCTTTATATATTACATGAATATTCAAGTAAACTATTTAAAAATCTTTAAAAACACAAAAACTGAATTATACAGTGTTTCAGAGAGATGGTTAATTTGGGAATGCTGTCATGTCCAACTATATATATTTATAGATATATTTTTTCTTATTTTTAAGACCATCATGATACTACCTGATATTGCAAGAAATCCTTGTCATCAACATTTGATATTTCTCAATGTATACCTCAAAAAAAAATTAAAATTATAAGGATTTAACACATCACTGTGTACTTTTCCATCACTGTTTGTGTACTGTGTGACACTGAATCACACTACTGGCTTCCCTTTTTAAAGTGCTGAGTACCAGCCAAATTACATCAGATTAAAGTGAAGGTGATTGTGCTCAGTGTCTTGCAAAAAAAATCACCATTAAACTGCTATAATCAAACAATAAAATAACAATAAAAAAAACAAGTTCAGCTGAGTAGCGTGTATGTTCACCAGTGTCAAATCTCCAACAAAACCCTGAAAGACTAACAACACTTTTCTTGCAGGCTGCATTCTTTATATCCATCAGCTGCAAGAACATTAAAATATTTTATTAATGATTCAAACACTGGACACCTCCTCTGGTTGAAGATGAGTTGCTCACTAGTTTTGGTCAAGTGGCTTTTGGGAAACTTTCAGAGCAAAATAACCCATCAACAGGAAATTGGAATGGAAAATGCCAACCATGCACAGTCATATTACTGCAAGAATTGAGTAACACATGCAAGACAAAGAAAAGGTCAGAACATACCAAAGTAGCAATGGTTAAGAAGTTAGTAAAGTTTTCACAGTGTTTCATACAGCCTTTTACTTTAACACAAGTGCATCACTTACCACCACTATTGCTCAGACATTTTAAAACATCTCTTGGCCATGCAGATCAGTTTGAGAAGAAAACAGCAAATTACACTTCTTAGGCATTTTTAGACATTAAGTACAACTTATAATTTTATTTTTATATTCAGTCTTATCAAACAGATGTTTTCAAGATATACTCATTCTAAGTGTTGGGCTTTAACATTCCTTCCAATTTTGTTGGATCCTGAGCGCTAAATGCCCAAAGAACTGGCCAAATATACAAAGCTAAGCTTTGTTCAAATAGCCAAGTTATTACATAAACAGAAGGTATAGGGAATTTCTTATTGACACTCCTAAATTTCTTCCTTCCTAACCTTGAGATGATCCTAACCTTGAGATGGTTGAATTTTATTCAGTTGTTCATCTATGTCTTTGCCTCCTGGAAACATTACTCTATTTGGGTGATTTATGAAGAAGTAGAACTAGACTCAAGAACACCACTGACTTTTTTTTTTTTTTTTCTCTGTCCAAAGAACAAAATACACCTATTTTTTTTTCCCCACTTGGCAAATTCTATTTGACGCCACATCACCACCACTCAACATTAATTCATAAAACAGAGACTTACTCCACTGTCAGACACAGCAGGGGAAAAATGTCCAGAGGATAAACGGGAGGCTCTATCAGATATAATTGCTTGCTCATAAGGAGAGAATCCAGCTTCCCCTTAGTTATTCTTTCATAAATTAATAATTTGTTAAAATCATAGTCACAAGAATTTTAGCCATTACACAAAATTCAAGTTTAAAAAACAAGAATAAATTAGTTACAGCCTTGTAAACAATTGTTCATTTATGTAACATACTTGGGGAAAAAAAAAGTTCCTCTATATAATAAATCAGACAGTACAAGGCACACATCACACTTAAGAATCCAAAGTGATAAAACCAGCAGATGCCTTCATCTTCTTTGTCCGCTGGTGTAATTGTGCTATAGACACTGTAAAAATATGTAGATATTTGTTTACACTACAGTCATTTGAAAATATTTCATGACTGTGCTTTTTCTGGTAAAATATTTGTGCTATTTTACAATACAGTATGATTTGAAGCTCTTGGAATGAATCTTCTCAAATGTTTTCTACAAAGCTGCCAGGGAAAAGGCCAGTTTTTCCATTTCGTTGCAGAGTGCCTTTGAACCAACCATCCTCACGTTTTTTGTGTACAAAAACAATGTCACCTTCCTTAAGTTCAAGTTCTGCTTCGCTCTGAGGAGGATAGGATACCACAACCCTGTACCTGTGTAATTAGAAAAAAAAACACCTTCGTTTAGGGTTTTTTTTTTTAAACCAATGCTTTTAAAAATATTCCTGTGCGCATTAAAACTTATGAAAACAGGAAACTGCCTAGGACTGTTTGCTGAGTACATAACTTATAAGTGAAGTACATCTTGAACAGAAAATAGCAATAGCAACCTAATGAATTGAAGTCAAACACATGCATCTTCTATCAAGTTTTTTTCACCAAGATTCCTGTAAAAATACATACAGTGGTTAAATAATAGGAGAAAATTGTAAACATATTTTTGGATATAAATTTGCACTCTTCCAGTCAGCATGATTCAACAATAATCAAAACGTTCACAGCAGTAATTTGGCGTAATTTTACAACTGTATGTTTAACACACTGTTATCCCAGGGAAGACTTAAGGAAAGGCACAGAACAAAAAGAAGCAACTACCAAAATCTATTAATTTGCACTGTCATTTTAAATTATTTTCATTTATCTTAGAAACTTTTCAGGATAGAATGCATGTCATCTTATTTGGACACAGTTGCTCAATTTTTGTACTACTGTATTAACTATAATAAACATTTTTAAAAGTGTTCAACTCAATAATTTTCTTAAGCACCTGGTACAAAAATAAAAGTATATTTTTTCAGTTTTCCACAGCAAAATCACTTTTCAAATATGAGTGCATTAAAAAGAAGCTACAGTCTTCTGTCTTTATTTTTAAATGTGCAAAACACCACTCAATCTCTTTTACCATGGTTTGAATTCACATGAACCTAAAATTTAAGCGTTACAGCTCTGTGGACAATTGTGTCAACTTCTTGATCAAGTGTTCTGATAGATATTGTAACTCGGTTTCCAGTTGCACAACCAATAATGTCTGCATGTTGAAATCAAGTAGAATGAATCCATGGCTGACTGTAGAATTCAAAACTTCTAAGGTTAAGAGCCTTAAACGCAGTGCTAGGAGATCTGTTGGACAAAATCTGATTTCCAGTTAAAATCAGAACACTTTGCACTCATGAAGATTACGTATTACTTAATAGATTAAGATAATTATTATATTAATAATCTTAAGATAATATATTATTTTAATAGATTAAAATTAACAATGTGATGAAAACAAAAAATAAGAGGATACTTTAGTAAAGTATGGAATACCAACTATAGCTCAATACAAGTTAATTCTCTAACACTGACACGGAGAAAGATACTGTATTATAGTAGCGCATTTTGCTTAAGAACATATAAACCAAAAACGAAGTCTGTCCCTATAGTCAAAAGCATTCAGAAAAGAGAAGCAGCACTGTGTAAATAATTGAAGTCTCTTGGGAAATCTATGTATAGCAAATCATATTAGGACTTAATCAGTTGACAAATGTTATTTATTAGTGACTTATAAACTATGACTTTGTTTCAGTTACAACAATCCCCAGACTTCATCACACTGGAATTATTAGAGTCATGCTTCATAGAATTTACCAAGCCAACTACAAGATCTATTAGTGTACAGCTTCAGAATGCTCCTCATCCAACCTAGGCAGCATGGCAGATGCCTGCACTAACTTCTGCTGCGGGCAACTTGGACTTTAATGCTGGCTTAGGACATGAGAAACAAACATTTTTAATAGACTGTAAGTTTAAGTAAGACTATAAACTATTTGAGACAAAACAATAGCCTCTACTCAGGCAGGACAAGATACTAAAAGATAAGGACTGCAATAAAGCTATGAAGAACTTCTTCTAATGTAATAAAGAGGTTGCTTTCAGGCTGAAAATTAACCAGCACACTACAGAACACACACATAACACTAGTTTTACGCAAAAGAAAGCCCCTTAAAAAATGGGTTTCAAGAAAGAATTACCTTACTTACCTACCCTACTTACCTACCTTACTTACTTTGCATTCTGTCAAATGCTGCCCTGTAAACACTTGACTTGAAATATGCTTGGTTTCTGTTTCTAATGCTGTCCGACAGTAACCTCTGTGTTCTCCTGAATCGATAGACCAGTCTGTACTTTCCCTAGCTTCTGCTGCTGCCCCCTGAGCATTAAAAGCAACAGCTTTGCAAAAACCCATCTTCTCTTTGTCCTCTCTAGAGGATCACCAACTTATGCAGAAATACTGTTCTCTTGAGCTTCCCATACAGTTTTGAACTCCCTCAGCCCTGCAGTAATTTAATACTTCTCGTTAACTTTTAGCTTCCCCACTACTTTGATATCCATCTTGTAATCGAATGTCTAAAACAAAGCACAGCAGTCCTGGTGTTAAAATGCTATTAATGAGAAGAAACCCATCAGGATTTGCACCTTTAAATCACATCTCCTCCTTTTGTCACAACAAGCCGTAAGATTTTATGCCTCATTTTACAAACTCCATTTGCCCAAATAGAGGTGATCAGATCCAGACTCATCACACATTCACATAGCTATCTATTCAGATAATCTTCAATCAGCTATAGAACAAAACCTATTTTTCCACTACTTATTTCATCATCTACAACATACTGCCAAAACTACCAATTTCATGCAGAGTAAAAAGCTGATGCTTCAGCTGAAAAGTTCATTGCCAGGCCTCTGGAGAAAAATAATCACATTTACTAATTGTGACCTATGGTTTGGAAAAACATGTTCATTCCCACATGTTTGAATCTTCCAAAACACTTCCTTGTTTATCTCCCTATTCAGTATTTGCAAGTGTTTTCAAAGTCTGACGGTCAAATTTATAGATCTTTTGTGGTCACCTAATCTATAATATTCTACATACACCTAAGCTGCAGTATGTGTTTTCTTCTATTTTCTTTTACTGTCTTACGATATTTTTCATTAATTTTCAAAAAAAAATCCTAATTATTTTCTTCAGCTAGTGATAAAAATATTAATGCTATACAAATTATATTATTAATATTATAAAAATAAAAGTACTTTAGCTTCCCAGAAGCAGCCACTATATTTGCCATCAGTTCTTTCCTGATATTCCCAATGCGTCTGGTTGCATCCCACAGTGCTCTTGCTCTTTATATTTGTGAATTTTTTTTTTTTTGGGGTGGCAGTGGTCTGTGTTCACTTTTCTCCATTCTACTTTTCATTTTTAATATTGGCATTTCTCGCACTTTTCAGTATCATGAAAAAGATTATATATTTCACATGTTTCTCCCTTTCTTCATTGCTTCTGTTTCACTAGAAACAAAATACTGACTTTCTTCCAGCTATATGTAGTTGATTTTTGGACAATTATCAGTGGTTTTCCTGATCACCAAGTGGATAAAAATATTTTCTCACACGCAGAAAATTTTAGCTGAGGAAAACACAGAAAGTTGGAATTCCTATTATTACACAAGTTAAATTCATACTTACTATTCAACTTCTTGCTTTAGTTTCTTTTTCTTACGCTTTGAATTTTTACTTTTCACTTTACCTGTGCCCTGCTTTTGTACAGCTCTCCCGTCTGCTGAGTAGGTGCCTTGACTCCTACAGATAATCAATGCCCATCTAGGGCAGACCAATTCTCAGCATTTAATTACCAGCATTAAATGCTGCCAGATGCGATAAAACCTGCTGCCCTCTAAAGCCACTGGCCTGCTCACTGGAAGCAGATGTTACACCAGTCATCTTGTGGTGGATAAAATGACTTAGGGTCTTTTTAATCACAGAACAAAATTACTGCTGTCCTTCACTGTAACTGGACAAAGGATTCATATTATAGCTTAGGATATGCAGTGACGTGTATTTAGGTTCAACTTCAGGTCTTTAACACCATTGTGGTATGCTGGGAAGTTTATTATTACAGTGCTGTACATTTACTGTAAAGCTTAAGGCTATTTAATCAATGTTTCCCTCTAGAAGAGAAAGCTCATGAAAAGAGCTTGAAATATTCTTTTACTTCTAGTCATGGACAAAACTAAACCCCTCAGATAACCAAATTACTGTGTATTCATAGCATAACACGGCTCCCTCTGGGAATTGCTTCAAACTGGAAGCAAGGCTTGGCTGAAATTTCTAACTTCTCTGTTCCTTCTGTACAAGGAACATATGAAGGATGACGGACCACGGTGAGCAAGCAACCTAGTTCACTGAAGAAGAGTGAATATAGGAATGGAAGTAAATTACTGCTTTGCTACAAAGAAGACCTGCAATAGTAAGATGGAATGGAGTGTCACCATCTTCCCTTGCTTTGGAGAAATGGCCACGGGTATTAAGTATACATCTGCAAATCCATGCCACAAAGAGCTCATTTGCTATCAAACAAATCAAATGCCCATCCATTTATTCTGTATGATTGGAAACAAGTTCACAGTTTTTACTTTCAATTTTCTGTCGAACGCATAGGAAAGAGGTACTCTAGGACAACTTGAAATTCTGGTGAATGGAGAAACAGTGGGGTTAGAAATAAGAATTTGCTATTGCATCTTAAAGGAAGCAACGACTTTGGAGAAAATTCTGTATCCAAAATAGGAACATTTTCAAGTGCTTTCCAGAGTTGAGCCAGCTACTTTGGCTCCTAATTCATGCAGAATAATCAGCAGAACCCGACTCCTAAATCCTCTAGCCACCTTTGAAAATAAAACTTGAAAACTAATAATTATACTGCAAAGCCAGAGTCGGAACAGAAAGAGTATTGTTTCTTTTTCCAAACAGATGGTAGCCCGTGATTAGAAATGTGATATGTAAGAGCAGAATAATTTTAGCAGATTTCTCTGTTCTTCTGCTTTTTGTTGAGCTTATCTTCATTAATATTTTCCTCCTCAGCCCCAAATTTTCACTGAAGATACTATTGCATCATCAGTATGTTTCTTACCCACCCCTTCTTACAGACTAATGAAGATTAATTGATGCTTATAAAGTACTTTGAAGATATTGAGTACAATGTAAGAGGTAAGTATTATTAAGCAATTCAGCTTAAAGAAATGGAAACATGACAAGAGCACATCAGCAGGAAAAGCATTAACCCTGCCCTGAAAAGGACAAAGAGAACCCAGATGCAATTCTATTTAAATACACTGACCAAAATTTAACAATTCTGCATGACTACTAGGGAGAATGATCTCGTGGTAGCACTTCTCTGGTAGCAATTATTTAAATAACAGTAAGGATACAGAGATATATTACTAGATCAATAAAAATATACAGCATCATTTTCTGTAAGTCATTCTGAGAAAAAAAAATCTCCATCACAGAACTGAAAAAACTACCTTTTGTGAAGATGCAAATAGCTCTACACAAATATCCACTGGTCATGCCAGAATGAATTTGATATTATTTTCACATTCAAAGCATAAAAACATATTATTGTGCCAACCAGACTTATGATAATGTGAAAATAAATTATGTTATTCTTAAAGATAAATCAGTTTTTATTTTCCATCTGTAAGTGTCAATCTACTTCAGAAATTCAGTATGAAGTAGAAATTTCCTGCAAGGAAACTGCACAGAAAGAGTAATAACCTTTTAAAAAAACATTAAAAGGTATGACAGAAGTCAAATAAAACACAAACTAGACACTTACATGCTCTCTGGCTCTTAATACATAGATGTAGCTTAAGGTCAATGGGCCTCTAGAAATACAACAGTATGCCCGCACATCGTGAGTTAATAGTATCAGAACAAAGTCTACAATAGTCAGCATGAATCAGTTCAGTCCTAGAGCTGTTAACATTGAAACTCCACTGTTGTTTTTTTCTGTACGCCACACAATACTGCAGCTACTGCAAAAGAAATCCTATGACACTGTTCATATTGCTCGTCTACTACCAGGAATAACAAAAAGAGACAGCAGTTAGAAAACTGCCACTTCCTTCACAGTCCGTGCTATCTACTGAGGACTTGGAAATCTCAAAATAATAGGTGGACACAAAAGTAAAGTGACAGAACAGTGCCTGGCAGTTTCAGAGTCCAGACAGCTATGTGTTTTTCAGACTCGCTTCCCAGGACACAGAGGCTGCCCTAGAGCTTGCTATGTGGAGTGCACAGTACTGGGGCATTTAGGTAGTAAAAGTATCTTTGCAACAGCACAAAAAATCACTTATTAAAGCTACTCATAGATAAGAATCTCATTCACCATATATTTAGGTTGGTAGTTCGGTACTTCTAATAACCTTAAAGGACTAACTTGATATTCATAAATGCAATATTATAATGTGTTCACATTTTGCAAAATAGGAGGCCTATTTTATCTACCTCAGTTCTCATACCAGACCTGTGATCACCGTATTTTAGTGTCTATCCATTCCAAAACCTCAAAGTAACACAAAAGGTAAACAAACACACACGAGTGCTGGTTGATAAGCATATAAAGCACCGTTAAAAAAGAAAGTTTCATTTTGCTGTAAAATCTCAGCATTTTGAAGCAGTTCTAATATAAACTGCAAGTGTCAGAGAGTGGATTTTTTCTTGGTTTGTGCGAGTCTAGCTGTGCAGGATAATTTACCTTTCACAGACAAGAGGCCTGGATTCATTCAGGACTGGACCCAGGGATGAGCAAGGCTGCCGAGGCGGTGGTGCTATTGGAATAGAGGAATCCAGGGAACTTGTTTTCCGATGCAGCGTCTCCTGTGCCAGCCCAGAGACCTCGCTGTCAGTGGGACAGGATCCACCTTTGCTGTGACCGCCTGCTGATGGAAGCTCTGGCCCAACTGCACCTTGCAGGGCTAACTCTGCAGCTGCTTGCTCAGCCTCCAGCGTTGGTGATGCTGGAGGTGACAATCGGGGCTTGCGTTTAGTGGATGCTCCAGAAAGCAGTTTCAGCAAACCTTTCTTTTCTTTCTGTAAACCAAAAGCAGTGCCTCATTTTAGAACAAAAGTCTCCCGTGAAGAGCTGAACACTTCCTTCCGATAGATGCCATCCTGATCAGAGGGGACTCAGTAAATTACGAGAAGATATCTGAGATTGTACAAATTACAAAAGATAATTATGAAAATTATACAGGAGAAAGATAATTACTAAAATTCTAAGGAGAAAAACAGCACGTCATTTAGACCATAAACCAGCTAAGTCCTTTCACTTAGGTAGTTAAGGCTTACCTTAAAAGTCAATGGCACTGGCCCAAAAGGTTGGCTAGCAAAAGCAGTGAGGAGGAGTTAGATTCCCACAATGGGAATCTAAGGAGTAAAAAATGTCTTTGACATGGAAGTTTCTAGGAAGGCATAAAGAGTCATTTCAAACCAAGCAGGGAGAAAAGTCTGCCCTGGAGGCTGCTGTTTAGATAAGTGTCTTTTACTTATCCTCCCTCAGTAAGGGAAGACCTTCATGATTTAACAGAAATTTGCCACAAGGGGAATGTATTGTGTTTTGCTGCTCTGCTAGAGGGGAGAATTGTAAACATTCTTTCACTTGTCCAGACAGGAATCCCTGAAGACTCTTACTTACCCTGAAGTGAATTATTTAAGTAGCTTTTGTGTTTCTTGTCTTTTTTTTTTTTAGGGGTGTGGCAGTGATCTTCTTACCAACCCTTTGACTAAGTGAATTTAGTGCTTATGAGAGGTGCCAGATTGTAAGCCCTGGAGACAAAAATAAGCTATTTAACCACAGAAAGAGAAAAGCATGAGCAATGTGAGATTTTTATTATAGCTTGGGATGCAGGTGAACTGTGAATGAAAAAATCCTCTGTCCTTCTTCCAAGCCTCCAACGACTTAAAGCCATTTCAGCAAAGAACTGCTGTCTAGCAAATGGGAAAGAAAAAGAGAAACTCAAAGAAATTAACATAGTCCAAATATGTTAGCATCTTTAACCTTAAACTATAGGTTTTCTAAAAGCCCTGCCTAAGGGCACCTCAGTCTGATTTCAGTGGATATGGCTAAAGTAAATTTAAAACAAAGTCCTAGGTATCTCCATTCAACAATAATCACCAAAATAATTAAAAAGTGGGTGAGATTAGTGTACAGCCTATGATCAAAACCTTCATAACCTTCATTAAGAAGTGCGTGGGTGAAAAGTAGTAAGGTAAAGTCTAAAACTTTTGAGATGTAAAGAAAGTTGTCAAAAGGAGAAAAAAAATTTAACCACACCACAACTGTTAAACAAAACCAGTTAGAAAGCTGGAGGAATGTTTCTGCCTGTAATATAACATAATAACATGGTTTGTTGGACAGTGAGAAAGAGTTTAGACACAGAGGAAAATACTTCAAATAGAAGGAAGGAAAACAGAATCACTACAGAATCTGATCTACATTTAGAAAAGAGAGTTACGTGCTTTTTTCCTTTGTCCAATAAACATTGCTGGTAATGCGTTTTTAATAATCTCTCAGTTTGTCTACTTAGTAAGGATGGCAACCTAAAATAATACTGATTTTCACCAAATATTATGTTTATTTTATTAGACTGAACTTATGTTCGCACAAGTTAATGGGTCTGGGGGTTTTTTGTTTGGTGGGGGTTTTTTGTTTGTTGGTTGGTTGGTTTTTGTTGTTTTTTTTTGCATTACGGGGTTATTAGTTTACAGCTACTTACTGATAACATTTGCTAACCATACAACTTTCTAAAGTATTTAGGAAACTGACTGCAGGTAAAGAAAAGCAAAATACTTAAAATTCCAACAGTCAATCTAATAGTTCTTCTGAACTTTACCCATTCACCTTTTGTTTTTCCTGCTTAGGGCATGAACCTGCTACCCTATTTTAACCCTTCTCCAAGGCCTGCTCTGTATTTTATCCATCCTAAATTATTCTTGTATGGCCAAGAATAAACTTGCCCATAGCTGTAGTCACAAAATGGGTGCCTGAGTTTCAGGCTCAGTCTTAAAAACCTTACAATGCTGCTATTCAGCTGATGTAAGAAAAAAAAATATGGATCTCTTAAAAGCTTGCATGAGGAAAATGGGAGAATTCAAGGGAGTGATTTTATTCTCTACCCACCTTGCCATCCTTGTCTGCTTTACTGACAGCAGCATTTCCAACAGCTGCTAAAGCACTCTCTGGAGACGCAGGAGCTCCAGGGTGAGTGTTTACAGTTCTCCCACTAGTATCTCCCTCCAAAGATGAAGCAGCAACGTTGGGAGAATTCAAAGAAGCTGCTGCACATGCCAGTGGGATGGTTGAGCGGTTCACATTCACAGCCGTGACGTAAGCAGCAGTATTTGGAAGCTGGGGCTGGAGCTGCTGGGAGGCAGAGTGGTGGGGAATGATCACAGCTGCAGGAATAAGGCATGTTGGACTCTGTGCTTGTATGGGTGTGACTGCTGCCGTAGGTCTTTCTTGACTGTGTGCAGCAACTAGAACAAAAGAATAAAATGTGAGAGAGTTATCTTTTCACAAGACAAAGCGAGGTACAATCACTGTGTTATAGCTAATCAGTCATAAGAAGCTTCCATCCAACCTTCATAACTTCCATTTATATTACTATAATGATATCTTACACAGCACCAAATTTATCTCACCAGAATAAAGAAGCAGCATATGCTACCCTACTTGCACCAGTATGCAACAGAAGAATAACAGCACTGCAACTACTGTGGAGAAATCCAAGCTGCTAAATAAAATGCTTCGCGTACAGACAGAGATGCAAAGTGAAGATTACATTTTAGTTTGTAAGAGCTAGCTAAATCCTGCCTGGAACTTGTTTGTTCCTTTTAATATGCTGTGTAGTTGTCAGGGCACATAAAACAAAGTAGGAAGAAACACCCCTTATAGAAGCTGCTAAAAATATAATTGGATTGTTTTCCCTAAACTATTCACAAAATCCACAACAGATTTAGTGGGTCTTTCAAACAATAAGTACAGTGGCAATTACTGCTATGAGTGGTTTCTCTGAAAACGTAAGCTATTGTCTCTTGGGATGTTTAAATATAGAAGTGGATTTATTCATACCCCTGTGAAATAAAAGGAACATCTACACTGGAAGTTGGAGAATAGCACAGGGTTGTATATACTAACCTGAGCTGCAGCCTAGCTGCAAAGCACAGCGCTCTGCATGAACTAATTTATTCTTTCCAACAAGCAACATTGCTATTACAGTTCTATGGTCAACCATACCCAAGCTGTTGAAATGATCCAAAAGCGTGTATCTCTGCACCACTGGGTGGTATGAAGTGCAGACATCTTACCTGAATAATATGAGGCAAAATGCAGCATCCCAGTGCTGCACAGCCTCTTTTCTTCAAATACTCTGAAACTTAGTATCTAAGGAGGGGTCATCCCTTTAGCTTGGTGCATGTACATCTCAAATGTATCAATTCACTCTGATTTTTCAGATACTCCTTAGGGTTTCGGGCTTCTTACAAGTGATATCCTGGAATCAAGCCTCCAGCACTTGCTCTCTTTATTCTGATCTCTACAAATTCATCTGGTAATTTGGTTAGATTGCATCAACAATGTATTAGAGAAGACTGACAAAGTTCACAAATTTGATATAACAATCCTACGTTATTAGACTCAATTACAATCTCTATGATAAGAAACACAAATTCTTTCTTAAAAAGAAAGCACCACTAAATGCTATATCTATTTTTTAATACGTAAACTCTTCCTCCGTAGCAGACCCTCCCTAACTCTGAGTACCACGAACGTTTCCAGAAGGAAGATAAGGAGAGTGCAGCAAGGTTTTTTTGTAAAAAACAATTATTAATGCTGCCATTTGTTCGTGAGACAAAGTCAGTTTTCTTACCAGTAGCTGCTATTCTTCAAGATGTGTCTATACTTACATGCAGTCAATGGAGTGCAAGCATGGAATAGCTTTCTGGTTTTGTTTCTTACCCCTAATGTAAACCACAGGAAAAAAATGCTTCAAGTCACCCTATTTTCATACAGTTCATCCTTGAATGAAATAGGCAGAATATACGTTTTCTTCCCAGTTCCTTTTAATCAAAGAATACATACCCCGTCAGCGAGGGTGATGTCAAGCAATGTCTCACTAAGATCATTTGAAGAAGGGTCCTCAAAGTCCTAATCTAAACTGAAACTGAAGAACAGCCCTGTGAAATGCAGCATTGATCTGTGAAGCTTCATCAAGAGAGTAACGTTCAGCAAAGGTGCTAGGGAAAGCTCAACATGATCGCGTTTCAGACGCTGACTACAAGGATTTCTAACATTTGAACGTGAAGCAGCCATTATTTCTTCAGTTCTCATGCCCTTTTAAGGGACGGATCTGTATTTGAGACTGAACAGTACACCTTTACACTGCAATCCAATATTAAGTTCCCTGTGAAGAGAGTGCAGCCTCTTTGATTTTTCCATTTTGGACCTGAAAAGTTGGTGGGAAGTATGTTGTATCTTCCAGCTGAATGGAACTGTAAGAGCTTATTCATCTTGACAGCAGTGCAGAGATGCAGGGACAGAAAGGCCTCTGGAGCCCACAGGAGCATCCTCCTTTGTGCTGTCACTCGCAAGCTTCTAGGCAGCTCAAAAGAAGGGTTTAGAGTAGAAACCTCCTATGCCTGAGAGGCAGGAAAGTACAGATGCTTTGCTTAGTTTCTCTTACCAGCTGCCAATAGCACCTGGTTATTTTTATTTAAAGGCAAAGAATAAAGTTGTTACAGAGGACTATCGCATCTGTTCCAGCCTAAGATCAGACTGGAGGAAGATGGGGCCAATTAAGGAAATGAAACATCTAAAGACATATGCACATATCCTACCTCCAAAAGCAAACCTGGTGCTGACATCTGTACATGCACAGGGTGTTTTAGGAGATGCATAACTGCAGAGGGAGCGGGCTAATTCATGGATGTTGAGACCATAAGAACCAATCATCCTTAAGGGAATATGAGATAATACCATTTGCATCTTTTGCTTTCTCTTCTGCTCTGCCAATAAGAATCTCGTGATGAAAAAAAACCTGTCACTACTCTCTCAGCCAAGAGATCTTAGGCCCCAAACACAAGGCTGAAAGAGGGAACCACTGGGATAGTTTGAAATGCAGTATTTTTTTTCCTTTTCTTTTGAGGCCCTAGGAGCAACTGGAACAGATTAGGCTCCAGTTGTGTGGTATTCTCCTAGCCTGGCAAATCCACAGAGGAGTGCATGGATTTGGTAAACAAAAACTCTTGAACACACCACTATCAATCTTTTTAGATCTGGGTTTAAATAACAAGAAGGCATGTTTCACTATGATGTGGCCTGCCTCAGACAGTAAAGTTATACCTGTCAGAAATACAGATTTTTATGACATAGATGGTATGGATCTTGAAGCCAGTGTAGTCTTAGTGTTTCAGAGTCAAAGCTGAAAGAAGCTGCAGTCAAGTTTAGAGAACAAACTGGAATGCCTAAGGACCAATCCTGAGCCAGAGCCATGAAAATAAGGAAGACATAAATGCTGAAGGTCTTCAAAGATGTTAGGAGAGAATTTAAAAGTGAACGCTAAATTACAGCAATCTGTAGCTGTGATGCAGTTAACACACACAAAAAAAAGCTATGACTCAGATGTTCTTATCACTTTTATTACTATATGAATTGCATATGAGTGAGGAAACTCAAAGAATGACCCCATCCCAGACACTGCTGGAATAAAAAAAAATTCCACCTAAAGTACTTGCATATAAATTCCCAACAGTAGGAGTATGCACGTACACACAGTTACTTAGAGAATAATACAAGATTCAACAATTCAGAGACATATATTGTCATTTCAGAAAGCATTCAACTCAAAAACTAGATAAAAAATGCCTTAAAAAATCCCAACACATATTTACGTATAATCTGACTCCAGCCACTTGCCCATACAGACCCTATAGTCTACCACATGTAAAAAAAAAAAAAAAAAAAAAGCTTTTTACCTGTTCTAACTGCATTGCGAGCCTGGTTGACTGTCATTTGTCCTGTCATGTGCATAAGGACCTTGGTTTGCGGACTAGTTTGGATATGCGCTGCAGAAACCACAGCTGTGGGTACTGTGCTGGAGTTCACTGCCACACCATTCCCCTGGAGCTTCTGAGATGTTCCACTAGCAGTGGAAGGGCTGACCATAGTTACCACGCGTCCCGTTTGGCCAGCAGTGGACATGGGAACTTTTGTTTGTGATGCACTTGTTACTGTCCTGCCAAAAATAAAAGCAAAACACAACTGGAAAATGAGCTAGTTACTAAAACCCGCAGCTCTTATTATCCAATTTCAGCATTAAATACAAGAACAGAATCATTTTGGACTTGAAACAAGATACAGTATTTAGAAACTTGTACAAAAATATACCTTGTAACTGGAGCCACATAATTTCCAGGAAAAACACCAATCTTGCTTGTATGCATGGAAGTTCCCTTGAACCAGCCATCTTGACACCGTTCAAACACTAAGAACATTTCTCCCTTCCGCAGTTCCAGTTCATCTTCTTTTCGAGGAGTGTAAGGGTAGATAGCAATATACCTATAAAAGACAGGATAGTAGATGCAATTGGTAAACCTGAAACAATTGAAAACATCACTTGTGTTTTCTGGCAGAGAGAGTTCAGTCAGAGATGAGAAGGCATGGCAGAAAGGGTTATGTGTTAGTGGATCCATCATACTGTTAAAATATTAAAACAGACATATTAAGGGAAACAATGACCATTAAGAATATCCTCCTAACTGCACTTTAATGTATATACAATACTTCTAATAAGCTTGTCCATTTTCTTTATTAAGTTACTGAACTTAAATAGGTGTTTATCAGCTACAGATCCCAGCATATCCCACTTATCTCTCCCTACACCTGTTTCTACTCTCTCTTACACTTTGTGATGTGCCAACTCCTATTTTTTTGGGGAGGGATGGGGAGCACAGAGAAGTTCTGTTAGTTGGAAGTGAAAGATCAGTATGAGAACTACTGTTCAAATTGCACTCACCCTGTGCAACCGCAGTGAGAAATAACAGATACGCTACTAGAACTTGAAGTCTATGGGTAAGGCGGCTAGCAGTTATTCACTTGTAAATGTTATTTCTGGGTTTTTTTTCATTCTAAGCAATATTAATGCATAATACAGTGCACCTGAAACCATAGTGAGAGTTCAGAAACATTTTGCCTTTTTTCTTTTTAAAAAGACATTCTTAAAAAAAAAAGTAAAAATAAAACTGAAGCTCCTGCAGTTGCATGCTGGAATATTCCTAGGGACGTCTTCAAGCAAGATTGCACAATTTTCTATTATCACATTAAAAAGCAATACTGTTTTAACCACCACAGTGTTCTATTTTCTGTCACAGTCTGGACATAAGAAAACTGTTTAAACCTTTTATATAAAAATGTTTATATAATTATGGATCCAGACCTATGGGAAATAGCATTCTAATAAATCACATTTTCTCAAAAAGAATATACCTTTCACAAGAGGTAGCCAATTAGGACAGACGGGTAGAACATCCCCTTTCTTTGAAAGAGGATCCACAATTACTTGCAATGCTAGTCCTTCCCACTCTCCTTGTTACCCCAAGGGTAAAAAAGCAGCTTTACAAAACATTCTCGTCTCAAAATTGCCTCGTGCACAGTAATGATAGCATTAACTGTATGCTTCTCCTTTTTGCATTATATTTTTGTTCCTTGCTGTCCACCCAGGAAACTGCATTATCTGCAAAAATGCCGTAACGGCATATAGGTACCTGCTAAAGCAAGGCCAAAATATGCTTTAAAGGCACCATATGACACACTGGCAACAAGAGGCTGGTACACGATTTAGGGGTGATCTACAAAGCCACATACTGAAGCTCTATGTGAAAGCAACTGATGTGCTTTAATTGGTGTTCATTACCTTCCCTTTTAGTTAAATCATTCCAAATTTCATTAGTATCCTCACATAGAGCAACCCTTTGAAAATGGAAGACGGGAATAAATAATATGGGAACTTGATTAACTGCACTAAGCACAGTAATCTATACGAAGCAGTGTTAAAATGCATGACACCAAAGAAAGAGCCCAAATCCAGATGCACCTGCTATACAAGAAGGGTGCTCTTTTGGAGCGGGAGGAAACCTGGTGGGAAGATAAAAATAAAGACACAGAACAAAAGCTGTCCTTGCACTATTCAAACGTGTCCTATTAGATGGCTCAGCCATTCCTGAATTATATTTTTTCTTTTCTCATTCTTATTCTCCAAGCTGCACACAAAGAAGTTTCCAAGAAGAAAGATGTTGTCAGCAGCACATGTTAATACACAAAATATTTTCACCCAGAAGGATGACGCACATTTGCTTGTATTACAAGTGTGAAGACATAATGGTAACGAGCAGCTTTCTGCCTTTATTCCAAATTGCCACCCACTAATTAACTGAACTGTAGAATCTTCAGTCAAATTTCAATCGCAACTTACACAAGCAGTCTGACAATGACATGCTAATATAACAGTCTAAATGAAATACAGCACTTTCTGTCTTTTGTCGTAAGTTATTCCATATGAGAATAGCCTTTTCATTCCATGTATAACAGAAAATATTGAACAAATTCACTCCAGAGTTTGCCACTTGCAAGTTACACAGTCTTCATTGCTAAATCAAGGATTCATTCATCTTCTGTATGATAAATACTTTATATTTTCAAAGTGAGTCCTTTCTACACACAGCAACAGCTGATTATATTTACCTAAGACATAAATAACCTTCAGTATAAAGGCTGTTTGGGGATATCAGCTTTATGTATGTTTTGTTGCTTTTGTTCTGAGTTGTACGCTTGGCTTTCTGGGAATTCTAGCAGACACAGCCAGCTGGCATGATGTACATGTGGTGTTACTGATCTCGTTCCATTTTTCTGATTGGCAAAAACTTTCACTTTTACTTACACACTTGGACGAGTTTGTGGTCGTAAATGTGCCATTTGGTCAGTTGATCCTGATGTAGGCCTTTGTATTACACCTGCAGACTGAGGTCCAGAAGAGGCCGATGCGATGATTGCCGCAGACAAGAGAGGTGGTGGCGGAACTGGGGGATTCATATTCTGATTTTATGAGAACAAAAAAAATAGCAATAGATGATCAATATTGTTTGATGAGTTGAATCAGCTGCAAAAAAAAAGGTATGATATTCTAAGGAAATGGGAAAAAAACAGCTGAGTTCAGTATTCCTTTACCTACTGGTACTATAGAACTGGAGAATTATGTTTGTCTGCATTTCTCTTTTGCCAATTTCAAATCTTGAAGTCTTGGGAGCTAATTAAGCAAATGACAAGCAATTTCTCAGCACAGGAAAAATGGAAAGCATTGTTTCTAATTATAACATCTTTAGGATGGGACTCAACAAAAATTCAGAAGCCTTCCAGGAGGTAGATTTTGCGTCCTACTGCTGACTATAGTTCAAAACATGATTGTTTTTGTAACCTGAAGCTGAAACATAATATACAATTCAGCAGCAGTGCACCCAAACCCACCCCTTCTGGGGGAAGTTTTCTTTTGATGTATGGGTTACAAAAGTGAGCACAATATGAAACCATAGTCACTGAGCTATTGTTACCTCTTTCTCCTATTCTTCTAGTTTAAAGAGTTAGCTTTTGAAATTCGGTATTATCAAGATTGGTAATCTTTAACAAACACCCCAGTAACAAGGCACAGTCCTTTTACAGGCAGATCATAATGGGGGTCCTGCCTACAGGCTTCTACGCCTTTTGAGAATCAATGGAGCAATTGTTACCTTCTGCTCTGTAAAGCCTCAGACAATTCTTTAGGACGTTGTGTACTGACACTCCTGGGAAAAGCCTCTCACAAAAGGAGAACTTTTCCTTCCCCCCTTCCAAAAATAATTATTTTTGTTACAACACACACAAAAAGAGTAATAAAGAACTTCCAACATCTGAAAATGTAAAACTGAATTCATTTCAAACATGATCTTTGACTTAATGCAACCCTTTCATACTGAAACAAAAAACTCTAAACCACGCCACTTCAGGTTTAGAAACCACATAGCAAAAATATAAATTAACAAAATATGCTGAAGTACTGCCTGACTCTTCCAGCACGTCAGCAAATAAATGCACAGCATCACATTATCAGTTTGGAAAATATGTAATTGAAAGTCATTTTAATTCCCCTCAAACAACCTATTTCTAAAGTTGTTTTGTTGTTGTTTTTCTAAACAAAAACCTATAAGGAAAGTAAGTTTCAGTTCTACACTGTGTGTTTATTAGCTCTCTGCATATGGAGAAAGTGTTAATAAAAAGACAGCTCTCTGAACTATCTTATGCTGTCAAAACACAATAAATAACTGCACGATTAAAAGCTTTCAAATCTAGAGAAAACTGATTAACTCATAGTTTTTCAGTCAAAATCCTTATGCTTAGTCATGATATAAATTGCATAGTATATTGTGAAATATTCTTATTTTATTTAAAGCTTTTTTCTGATCATACATTAATTTCTAAAGACCAAATAGGCCTCCTGTATGCAACACAAAGCAGACATGACCTGCTGGAGAAACATCATTGTGAGCTTTGATACTAATAGTTGAGTTATTTACAAGAATGGCAATTGCATTTGCTTCACATTCTAGATCCCCATCCATCCAACAATCTTTTCAAAATGTCTTGATTATTCATACTGAAACATCAACTCTTTCAGTTGCTTTACAGCAGAATTTATCTCCCCGCCAGTCAGCTTCAACAAATGTCTTAGCTGAATCCAAGCTGAACGCGAGCATCTAACTTTTAGGCAACCTGTCTATAGAACATAAACTCAAATCTTTTTTCAGGCATCTAGATTCCTTTATACATGGTAGAACCTGTAAATCCACATCAGGAGATGATTAACCGGAAATCTTTAAAATTAAACCTATTCATGCACAATATCAAGACTGTCATGATTCCATACTTCCTGCATCTCTAAAGATATAACTGCTGGGCGTTGTATTTTATTCATTTGAACACACAATATATGTTGAAATTTTAGCTGCAATAAAGGCACTGTCCCAGCTCTATTTTATTCTGCTTTATTCAGTTTCTGCTCCCCTCCCCGTGTCTATTACTATGGTAATGAAACCTGCAGTGAGCCACAGCCCAATTAAACTCCTAAAGTCTTGGCAAGTACTTAGAAATCTAAATAAACTACCTGATAGGCTTTAGAGGTGCAACGCTCCTCAGCTTGCACTGCTACAACTTGATAAAATAGATCCAAATGCTCTAGCCAAGTTTTCAGGAAGTTTTCTGGCATGTAACCATTTTTCTAGCTATTGAGAAACATATCTACCTCCAGAGCACAAGCTAGTTTTGATGGTACCCACATTCAATAATCTGTGAAAGAATATATGCAAACCCCACATGATTTAATAAAATATGTTTATCAAAATAATTAAGACTATTTTTACTTTAGGTAGTTGAGGGGAAAAAATTGAAAGTTTCTGCAACTGCTTTTCAGACACCAAGTGTACTTTCAAGCATATAAAACAGCAAATAAGTGAGAAATTATTTTTTAATTAGAAGATGAAATATTACATAATTTGATACTTAAGGTAAGTAAAAACTTCAAATAGTACCTGTACTCATGCTCTAGAAACTCATACATATTACTAAGTTTACATATAATTAGGCTGCATTCCCATATCAGTCAACTGAAGATCAATAATCCGCTCACCCAAAGAATAACAAAAGGCACAGCAGTGGAAAAAAACCACTCATTAACTGTCTTCACTCCCACGAGGTCGAGGAAAAAATATATGACTTGCAAAATCCCCTGAGGAGTAACAAATTAAGGGGCATGTTTAACATAATTCCTAAACTATAAATATATGTTTATCAAGAACAGGCCTCTCACTCAAAACCTCATCGCTTCTTTCAGCTGCTTCCTCTTCCCAACAAAAGTTGATTTGAAGTTTTGTTGGTTAAGACTCAGACAGTTTTTATTTAAACCTCCTCCTGACTGACTTACACTATTGAACCAGCTGGAACTACTGGAAAGAGAGCTGAATGTCATCAGTGTACTGTAACCTTCACAGCTTGTGCCTCACTAATAATAATGCAGACTACTTTATATACTTCAACATAGAAGGGCAAGTTGGTTTTTTTTGGGGGGGGGGGGGAGGGGGCGCAAGAGAACAGGACAAGAATGAACGTGGAATTTTTAACTTTTGAAACCTTCCGCATGTAAGTGAATGTAAACCGTCCAAATATAGACCACCTATTTCTGCTTGTTAAGTGCACGTACCAAAACACTATTTCAAGTCAACCTATTCAATCTGCAGAAGTAGCAATATGGTTATCTAGGTCGATTGCAGTCCAAAATACTTTTAACTTCTCCAGAGACTGTAAAGGTAGAATGAAATGAAGGTAAGTTACCTGTTGTTGCTACATTCTGGTTTTCTTCTGTTGCTTTTGAATGTAACTCTAACTTTGCTGTGGTATATTCTGTCTCTGTTTTTCTCATATCATGGTTCAAATCACATACTTGCTTGAAGAGTTTTTTCAGCAAAATCTATGGCAACTAGATCTCCTCCATTAGATAACTACCTTATAAATTACATCCAAGAATTTCCTCCCAAGTAAATGAGCCTTACATAATTGTAGGTGCATATTTTCACCCAACAACTATTGAACTTGACATCTGCTATTTATATTTTATAAGGAACTTCAAATATACTAAGCACCTACAAGGTTCAAGAATGCCAGTGGCCAAGAAAAGCAGACCAATTAATGCCCCCATTAAGGGCAAACTTGTGGTTTGAAGTCCCAGAGAACAGTGTAAGTGATAATATCACAGTCAAAAGCCTCAGCTGTGAGAAGTTTGTCTCAGTTCATAGCTTCTTCAATTTCAAAGACTCAAACCTCAAAACACAAAACAAGAATCAATGCTGCCAGCTAAACAAGGCTAAAGATCTGCTGCTGTAAAATAAAACTTTCAAATAAATTATCACAGGTTTTCTGAATGCAAATTAAAATTTGCTTAAGTGATACAAGCAGCAGATAGTGCATATGGTCACTCGACAAAAGCACCCTCATTCTTAAGTCTTACTTGTGTCAATTTTGGCTGCGAATTTGTAAATCACTTACTTCATACATCATTTGGTACTAAATAGCACCTAGAAAAGATTATTATGGACAAAATAAAATGAATACAATTGGCATTTTCTGAACCACCATAATATTTCCCAAAATAACAACGTAACAAACGAAAACATGATCCTATATGTGTACACAGGTAAAAGACTCACAGGCTCCTTTGGGCTAGGAATTAATCTCAACTGTCTCAGAGAAACTTGCTACCCAACAAGACAGCTCAGAATTGCTCCTCTTAACAATAAAAAAGCCACCTTTATTACAGAAGGTAAGAGAAGACCCTAGCTTTTCTTTGCTCCTAGAATCAGGACAGATAAATATAGCAAAGATGCATGAATTCAGGATTACGGTAAAGAAATATATCCTTCTTTTCACTGATGGGGAATCATGCTCCTCCTCTCTGATTTCTTCTTTCTCCCTTAATCCGAGTTTGGCATGAAGTAAAAGAAGTTGTCTAAACAGCTTGCTCTCAAAGAACAATCAATTACTTTAAATAGCGTTATATACACAAAAACCATTGACAGGAACAAGATCCAATTAAACCATCTTCATGCTAAAGAGAAACTCTCCCCGTTCCAATCCAACTCTCTTGTCATTGCTTAGTATTTGGAAATGAAAAAAACACTGAAGGGAGAAGCTTAGAGAAATGCAGGAGTTTATACTTACAAAAGCAAAAAACACAAAAGCAAAAGGACCAAGCCAATCACTTCTGACGTATTAAATCATACAATACAACTGTTCCGTAGCTTAAACTGAGAATCATAGAATGGTTTAGGTTGGAAAGGACCTTGAAGATCACCGAGTTCCAACCCCCCTGCCATAGGCAGGGACACCTCCCACCAGACCAGGTTGCCCAAGGCCACGTCCAGCCTGGCCTTGAACACCTCCAGGGACGGGGCTTCAGCAACCTCCCTGGGCAACCTGTTCCAGTGCCTCACCACCCTTAAAGTGAAAAACTTCTTCCTAATGTTTAATCTAAACCTGCCCTCTTCCAGCTTAAAGCCGTTCCCCCTCGTCCTATCACTACATGCCCTTGTAAAAAGTCCTTCCCCAGCTCTCCTGTAGGCCCCCTTTAGGTACTGGAAAGCTGCTATAAGGTCTCCCCAGAGCCTTCTCTTCTCCAGGCTGAACAGCCCCAACTCTTTCAGCCTCTCCTCATAGGAGAGGTGCTCCATCCCTTGGATCATCCTCGTGGCTCTCCTCTGGACACGCTCCAGCAGGTCCATGTCCTTCTTATGTTGGGGACTCCAGAGCTGGATGCAGTACTCCAGGTGGGGTCTCACAAGAGCAGAGTAGAGAGAGTAGAGGGGCAGAATCACCTCCCTTGACCTGCTGGCCACACTTCTTTTGATGCAGCCCAACTTAATGCTCAGAATGTCAGGGAGGGCATTTCCAAAAGGGAAACATCTCGACAGACCAGAACATGACTTTCTCTCTTGACCTGTCAGAACCGTTTTGCACATTTCTAAAATTAAAACAAGTTTATGAAGCTAGAGGAAAAGTGGATGTACAAGACACACTTCACAGTCTGTGACTATGAACTGCATCGTCATCTAATATCATCGACAGTAAAAGAATACAGGAATGACCTGACTGTAGCCTAAGCTGCCAGCTTGTATTTTAGTCATGCTGAAAACAAGTCAAGAAGAAACAGAACATTATGTACAGAAGGTTATTGACTTTTAAAGAGGTTGGCAGAGAATAATTCAGATTCTCAATGGGAATTATATGCCTAATTGGAAACAACCAGGAACATGGTTATCACAAAGAGAAAGTAGCACTCCAGGATACAGGACGATCATGTGGCAGGAGTTTCACTCCATGCTGCATTTAGCACTGTAATTTAATTCCTGTGGGTACCAATGGTGGGATTGCTTTTGAACAAGCTTATGCAACTAAAGCACCCAAGGTGGTTTAATGACTTCGCACCAGCATGAAAAGAAAGTGTTTTTCCATGTTGGCATCAAAGAAAGAACTACTGATTCTTAATAACAAATAAAAGTGTTTGTTGGGGGGGGGGGGGGGGGGGGGGAAGAAGCAACTTCTGACAGAACTTTTGAAATTATGCTTTGAATCCTGCCCACCCCATCCTCTCCAAAATGTTTCTCATCCACAGATCAAATCACTTAATGTTTGCAACATACATGTTAACTAGACTTGTATTCTGCCTAACAGCACAAACAGTACCAAAACTGATTTTGTTTGCTCAGTTCTCACACATATTTTCTGAAGGACAGAATGAAAGAAGAATAAAAGATTACATGGATTAGTATATCAGCAGCTAATTCTTTCTAGTATTATATGTGCACCTTATGCAAAAAAAAGGACCTGGGGGTCCTTTCTAGTAGACACCAAGTTGAACATGAGCCAACAATGTGCCCTTGTGGCAAAGAAGGTTAATCGTATCCTGGGCTTCATTAGGAGCAGTCTTGCCAGCAGGTCAAGGGAGGTGATCCTTCCTCTCTCCTCACCACTGATGAGACCAAACCTGGAGTACTGTGTCCAGTTCTGGGCTCCCCAGTACAAGAGAGACACAGACATACTGCAGAGTCCAGTGAAGGGCTACTAAGATAATAAAGGGACTGGAACACCTCTCCTATGAGGAAAGGCTGAGAGAGCTGGGACTGTTCAGCCTAGGGAAGGCTTAGGGGGATCTCATCAATGTTTGTTAACACCCAAAGGGAAAGTACAAAGATGACGGAGCCATGCTCTTTTCAGTGGTGCCCAGTGAAACACAAACTGAAACACAGAAGGTTCAGTCTGAGTATCAGTAAACAGTTTTTCACTGTGGGGGTGACTAAGCACTGGCACAGGTGGCCCAGAGAGGGTGTGGAGTCTCCATCCTTGTAGATACTCAAAAGCTGTCTGGACACCATCCTGAGCAACTGGCTCTCGGTGGCCCTTCTTGGGCTGGGACGTTAGACTAGATGACCTCCAGAGGTCCCTTCCAACCTCAACCACTCTGTGACTTTATAATACGAATTTAAATACAAGATTATTATTAATTGGTTCAGGATTAACATACATTTAACAGTAGGATTGCCCTGATTGAAGGAGTCGTTAACAATAAAAGGACAAAGCATTGCTACAGTGCAACCTGCATTACTCAGTAAGGCAGGGCACAAGCACGCTGTCTGTATAACTGTCAATAATAAGGTCATGTGTCTAAAGAACAAAGAATGTGAAATACATTTACTTGGATGAGAGCAATTATTACATCGCTACTGACAATCAAAATTTGTGGGATCACGGTGGATATTTAGCTGAACATAAACTTTTTGCTACATGCAGGCCAAACAAATGGGTGTAAATTCTCAAGATAGAAACATCAGACTAATAGGATAAAAGTAAAAGGGTCATACTACCAATATTTTCATCACTGGAAATGACTGTCCAGTACTGTACCCAGTTCTGGAATGTTTTTGTTTTGGGTTTTTTGTTTGTTTGTTTTTTAACTAAGTGGGTATTTATTATTCACCTGTGCCCCTCCCCCTAAAGGTTAGGGGCACAATGTTTGGACTTGAAACAATAATTAAATTTCAAGAATTCCCATGATCAGAATAAAGGCGTACTAAGTTCCCTTGAAGATCTCTGCTATTTTTATTGCAGTTAAGGTCAAGCTCTGGTAAGTACACTATGATATAAGACATTCCAGAGCTTCTCCACTACAAGCACAGCAAAATAAAGAATTTCAGTGGGTTTTGGAATGAAATCCTGCACTTTTCAAATTCTTTGTCCAAAGGAAACAGCATTGCAATGTGTTGCTTCCTTTAAAAGATGGCCATTTGCAACAGTTTTTCACTGATCTCCAAGAACCTAACTTAGACATGCTAGATATGTTCTTCAGCTGCCACAGGCATGCACACAACTAAAATCATCATATTTAATTGGGAGAAAGCAGAGTTCTGAAACTTATTTCAGAGAATCTTGATAATATTGAGTCAAGTAAGACAGAAATATCTGGTAGCTGTGGTCTCAAGTTGATATTTTTTTGTAAGATCTTGCTTGTTTCCCCTAACCTCCCCTCCATTATAATCTCTTTCCTACTTATACTGAAGAGAAACACTTTTCTGGAAGGAAGTGTGCTTCTTGTGTTTACTACAGAGAAACAACAGAGGAAAGCCAGAGAAATGGGTATGCATAACAGTATCAATAATGCTTTTGCTATAATTCCAATTTATACCATTGTCTATCACATAGACAACCATCATGAATCATCATTTCAAATCAGTGTATTAGAACTCGAAAAAAAAAGAAAAGACTGTACAGGCCAAAGGCAAATGTGAAGGCTGAGTTTTCTTAAACAGTACTTACACCAAGAGCAGCTTGGTAGGTAACTTCTGATGGGAAGGTAAATGAAGGCCCTGTTGTGACTGGGCTGCTAGGAGGTGGAGTCACAATTAGCCCTGTAGTACCTATATGAACCTGTCAAAGAAGAAAAAACCAGAAGGGTCAGTTGTAAGTAGTTTAGTAAGAGCTGGCTTTGACGCAGCGGTAAGCTCCACAGTCAAAATCACTAGTACTCTACTATCTATAACTTTAGACTAGAACTAATTTTTTGTTAGATACTCATACAAACAGTATTGGATCACACTGCTCACTTTTTTACCCCCTGATGTTTCAGAAACTTTGGAGATATATTGAAGCAGTGACATGGAACACACTTTGACCAATGTCAGTTTTTCTTCCATAAAAGGCTTTCAGATCCCAAAGACGTGCAAATACAACCTATTTACTACCTCATGTAAAATGACACCAAGACTTCTCATTCTCCATTACTATCTCTTCTCCCAAAATGTAATCTCTATGTGAAACAGAACTACTGTAGCTTGTATCTAAAAGCTTTGCAGAAACAGGAGACTAACAAATAAATAAAGCCAGATAAATATTTCTACTTCTCACAATCAGATTAATATGGTACATTTCTAGAATTTATGTAATTTTCAAGTTGAACTTACCTTTTACCTGCATGCACTTTATGAATATCTAATATTAAATTCAATTTAGAAAAAACCCCAAGAAATTAAATCGCTCCACTTTCTAGTTTCCACAGTTTAATAAAAATCTTTGTGGTGCTTTAGAAATAAACAATTGTGAAAAAAATTAGCTTACAAGACCAAAAATATTTGCTATCATTGTATAAGTAGTGTTGTAAAATGTTTTCCTTAAATGATCCCATGTTGGAAGATAAACTTTGTCAAAGCATACATTAATATCAATTACATATAATTAATAACGTGAAGTAAGTAATCTGACAAGATCGGAAGCCTTTCTGGTTATTTTTTTAAAAAAATACACACAATTTATATTTGATTTAACGTAAATTACCTGAGAAGGGGCACTACAGGAAAGTCCCGTCAGCTCACTTATACGGGCTGCTGCAGTTGGGTTGCTGGAGCTGATGAGGACAGGAGGACTGATTTCCATTGAGTGGCGGTTCTGAGAAGACTGTGAAGACTTGTTGGACATAGTGAGGGAGGTAAAAGAGTGCCGTTTTTTGGTGTTTTTCTTAGTATCGGTGTGCTTTTGAGTTGAATTGTTGTGGGCTGCCCCAGAGGTACCTTCTCCAGAGTCAACAGCAGAACCTGAGGGCTTGTCCAATTCTATCAGCTGTTTCGCCGCTGTGTTAAACTACAAAAAAGATAGTCACTTATTAGTATCTTTTTTTATCTGTAAAAAAAAACCCGATGCAACTTAAAACTGCGACATACTGACCTACTCTACATATTAGTCATTACAGAGTGACAAGTCTTTCACTACAAACTCAACACTTACTGTTGGACTGGTGTGGACTACCCATCAGAGGTAAAATTTCAATCAAGAAAGGACATTATGCTCTAGTGCATCCACGGATTAATTCAGCACTATGCACTGCATGCATTATCTAGAAGTCAGACTAAATCACGGTGGTCCCCTTTGACCTTATAATATAAAAATCTGTATGACAAAACTTCGTGAATGTTCATTTCATTTTAAGCCTTTTTTGTTTTGTTTGTAAGTATGACATAAGCCCCCACCTTTGCATATGGACTCTTGAAGACATTTCTCCTAGTATCGCTTGGTATTTAGGCACAGATCTTTAACACTACCAGTAGTAAAAAACAGGCTTCCCAAATACAGATTTAAGAACATAGTAGGACAGACTGAAGATCCAACTATAATCAGTATACTGCCTGACAACAAGCAGCTATACAAGCATAAGACAGTATAAGGAGAAAAGAAACATATATTGGCAATTCTGTGGAAATACCTTCTCAACTTTTGAATTTTCTAATGCAGAGACAGGATCTCTGTGCCTACGAACCCTCAAATGGATTTTTCTTTCTCTAAGCTTATCTAATGAATTTTTCTCCACAATGAAATTGTCTGTTTGTTGATTTTTTCACAGTAATATATTAAATGCAAACAAGTCCTTCCTTTCCAATGAAGCAATATGGAATCCCACACATTTTCCTCTTACAATGAAACGTAAGCTATGTAAGGGGAGGAGGGGCAAACAAAGAACCCTACACTTTTCATAAACCCTTTGTTTCCAGAAAATCTTATTTTAGATCAATTGGAAATAATAATGTCAGAACTCTCATTTATTCATGAGCTGAAGTAACACCAGCACCAGTTTTCTGAATAAGTTCACTAATTTTATTACGTACCACTAAATATATACTGTACAATCCTGTTATTTGCAGAAGTGTAGCCAATTATGAAGAAGGGAAAAATCTTTCCTGAAGAACATCAGGATGAAGAATGAAATTAGTTACTGTGGAAGTACTATTTCTATTCTTCAGCATATTATTTCGTCTATTTTTTTACCCATTTTTCCACAAGTCTTAAGATACCTACTATGGTCATGAAGAGTTTTAAAGCAGTATTTTACTCCATCAAAACTTTACTAGACAAACAACACATCATTAATCATGACTGCATCAACACTGATTTAAATGTAGCTCCCACAAATGTCAACAGCTTATATCCTGAACACTTTCCTATCTCTGAGGACAAGTAGATATATATGAAACAGTAAAAACCAATAAAGAATTTTTTTTTTTTTTTTTAATGCAGAAAAGATTTGCAAGTGGTATTTGAAAGATGAGATATGGAAGGAAATTCCATGCATATACAGAAGAAATAGACAAACGAAGTTCAAAACTAGACCTACTGGAAACATGAGGAACTGACATAAAAGCCTACTAGGATGTAAGAGCAGGAAAATTAAAATTATGAGGTGCTTGAAGAGAAATAACTACCTAGAACATGGTGCAGTGAAAGAGGGGCATAATGGAGGATTTGAAAAAGAATACGAAGATGAAAATGTAGAGTTTTTTCCTACATGTTCCTATCGTCAGGCCTTTAGAAGGCAGCTGAAGAGGACAGGAAGGATAGGAGAAGACGATGTCACAGTAGTAAACATTCCTAAGAGAAAGGTGGACGCTAGATTTTCCTTCCTGCTAATACCGGACATGGATCATATGGACAAAATAATTTTGTACCACTTGTGTAGTACAGAAGACATGTCCATACAGCTTTCTCCAATTAACTTGCAAGCCCATTATTTAGACAATTTTTTATTTATTTATTAAATTTTAAATTTAAAGTGAACATACTTTTAACAGACCAGTGAGACCAGTGAAAACAACATTATTTTATCACAGAACACTATGAGGCTGAAGAATATGAAACAAGTAGAAAATAAGACCAAGAAAAGCCTACTCTGCTACTCATCCTGTCAGGGTCCTATCCTTCATCATGGAAGACCATGCAGGCTAATCATTTAATGTATTTTGCACATTTTATTTTTTCCAACTCAGATTTAAATTCTTCATGTCCTTTCTGAGAATCTGTGTCTTCCATACTGTCTTATACAATGGCTGCAACCACTTCTGTTCTTATCTAATCTACTCCCTTATTTAGCAAAGAGCCAGTTCACAAATCACACAGATCAGAGAAAGAAAAGCAGCACTCATTTCTAAAACAAGAACTACCTAATTGCAATAGTTAAGGGACCACTCAGTAAAAAACAAAACCAAAAGCCACTCTGCTAAAAGCACCCCGAGGTACCTGTTACACCTAATTATGTTTGTTTACCTCCTGAAGCTATTAATGCCTGCAGATTCTGATTACTTCTATACAATGAACAACCTATTAGAGAAAAGTTAAGGCTCACCCATGGTATTGAGTCAAGACTGATTCAAATATAAGCAACATACTGAGCTTTCTTATGTAGAGAATCAAGCAGAAGACAGTAACATAAACTTAAACATGGAAGTGAACTGATTACTGGCTTTTTCTTAGAAGCAACCCGAGGCAAGCAATAGTCACAGAATATTTTGCAGAGTGTAGTTTACTTCTTCCTTGAGAAGAGAAATGAAGAACTTGCATGCATTCTCCAATGAAATGGCTAGCAACCATTCAAGGTCACCATGGGAATGTATCCCACTCATGCTAGAAGTATTTCAATACAACATTCCTTTCTGCAACCAATACCCCTGTATCTATTCCCACATTTTCTACATCAGTTGCTTTCCTGAACAGATGTATTTGAACCAAAGCTTCGTTAACTTTTACATGCACATTTATTTGGGTTTTTCTCATTCAACAAAATCTTTGCTGCAACAGGTAGCCTGAAATCCAATTCCCCTTCCTGCCAAAATCCAGGAAACAACAATTTTCCAAACCAGGCAAGACAGATGGCTGGCTGAGCTGCGTCTCCGTGCTGCGGGAGGGGTCCAGGCCAGCACACAGGTTTCTGCCTGCTTGCAGCCATAGGGAGAAATTACCAAGTAGGCTACCGTGCACGATCTATTTCAAGGTCTCTTATAGTTGTGCTTTACTGTACTTATTTTACACCTGACTTCAGATGTTCTTCACTCACACGTAGACAGTTAGAATTTCAATATCATCACTTTCTGAAATTTAGTGAAAACACCATTTTCTCCCTCAAACGATGTTTCTATTCACGGTCATTCAGAAAATTTATTTATGCAATTTTATACATCACTGTATGCCAAGGAGTTATTTTTCCACATTGCCAACACTATTATCAGTCAAATTCCAATTTCTAGACAAGATTTCACTTTCATATATATTTGGAAACAAAGGAGGAAAGTGTAAGTGGAGCTAAGGTAAACTTTCTTCTTATTTGACACTATTATTTTTGCTGAGCATCATCCTGGAGAACAGGCAATAGCTTACAAACCTAAATTCAGCTTTGCAATTAAAATTTTGGAACAAATATATTTTGTCAAAATGAGCAGAAGAATCATTTCACAGATCTTGAACAGATCACAATCATGAGCAAAGCTGCGTTTATATTAATTTTTGCAACAAACAAAATAATTCTGTATTACAGTTTTTGTTAGGGAAATTAATCAAAACCATAATGCTTAGAAGTTGTCATTGGAATGATAACATTGAGATTATCACATTCAAGTATAGTGGGGATTACATGATAATTTTCTACTCAAAATTAACAATCTCTCTTTTCAGGCGTAATATACAACATTCACTTTTTACATGGATTTTCTGTTTTAAGGTGTGAGCAGGCAAAACAGTCAAAAAGTAGAGGGAAGTTGCCATAAAAGGTTTTAGCTTATTCTTCTGAGTTAGTGTTATTATAAAAGTTGGGTGATTTTTTTTTTTCCACTTTAAACCTGATCACATCATTTAACAGTGATAGACAAAGTTTAGCCTAGTAAGTACATTAAAAAGACTATGCTAGAAATCCAGCCTAAAATCCAATCTAAAATGTAGAGACACAATAAAAAAATAAGTACGTTTGGAAACACTCCTGTTTGGTACAAGAGGAGATGCCAATAAATAACCCAACCTGACACACTATGTACGTAAAATCTTATGTTCTCATTGATTAAAATGTCATGTTAACTGATGGATGCAGAACTATAAAATGACAATGAACTTAAAATGCTACTACAGTGAACATTTTAGATCATTTCAGGTTTCTTTTCCCCTATGTTTCTATAAGATTGTTTATAAATAAAGCTAGAGGGGCTGGATTAATGCAAGGGTGTTTCCCAGTTGTTCACGTTAACTTGGGAAAACAAAAGATGTCATTATTTTGTACTGACATTTTGACTGGAAAGTGATTCCTTTTCCCTGATTTTTATTTTTCTGTTCTAGGCATTTGTATTTTTCTAGTTGTTGAGTGCCAAATAACTTGTAAAAATTTAAATACTTTTTAGATTTGGAGCATGTTTACTGAGTGTTAAACCACTGTACTCATAACTGTACTCCACATAGAAGAATTCTAATACTGTCTGATTAGTTCTGATTAATCTTTCTTTTTGGAACAGAGATAAACATAAGTGTTATAAACTTAATCATACTTTTTCTAGACTCACTGCGTTTTATTTCATCACTGTGCAAGAACCTGATTGACATGCTTTTAATGCAAGTACGTTGAAATTGCATCAGTCAAAATTCTAGTAATTTAGATATGTTAATCAGGTCTTACTCTCGTAAAACTAAAGGGTTGGCTTGGTTTTAGCACTTCTTAGAAAACAGAATTTCATTTTTTGCAATGTTTTGCATTATTTATTTTTCATTTGCATATAAAAGTAATTATTTCACGGTGCTATGTATCTACAGATAAAGATGTAATGTTTTGTGACTCAGTTAACAAACTATACTTTTAATGTAATCACTATTAAAATTCTTCTCAAAATGTTTTCAGTCTTTGCTTTCATTATTACCACAAATTTATTATGTGAAAGCGATATCATCAAGTCATAAAATGTTCCTCAAGGTAAAAAAGTTGTCCTCAAATACAATCAGAATTTTTCATGGACTTCAACATATCTGAAGTTTATCCTGTGACCTCACCGTACAAGATACATCGCAAGTATCAGACTTATACTACAGAATAAACGTCACAGACTACACTCATTTTAAAGTCAACGACTTCAGAAAATCTCCAGTAAACGCAGCTACTAATTCAGATTTAAAAAAAAAAAAAAGAGAGAGAAAAAAAGGATGTGCACTAACACACAAAAAGCAAAGATATGTCTGTCATTATGACAAAAAATAGGCAATGATTACAGGATTGGGAAATAGAACAAAAAATACCATATTAAAAATACCTCACAAATATGAATTACTTCTCATCTTCAGTGTCTTTAATAATAACATACGTAAGAATGGTTTGTATAAACTGACTGCATATTTTCTAGAACAATGGTTATATAATCTCAGAAAGCAGGTATTTCAAAATTCACATTGATGGTTTCTGCATATCTCACTGCTCTTCACCACAGCATGTTTCGGTTTAGTTTAAACTGAAAAAAACCCCACCTATCTGATCTGAAGTATCTCTTTGGGTATTATTTATTGTTCTAGATTTCCCATATCATTTTAGTGGGGATTTGCGAGTGTGTAGACAAGTGCTTGTGCCTGTTCTAAAAGGGTTAATTGAAGATACATCTTCTTAGTTGATGAAATTTGTCTGAAAACATCAACAGTGAAATACATTGCGTGACTGAATATCATTTTTACATAATTTGTTTCAATAGTATATCTCCATTTTCCAAACTTTTGTAAAGGTGGAAACAGAGTCGTCATCTAAATAGCTAGCCCAAGCAGCAGCCCTCGGAAAGGGCTTTTTCTAACTTGGCTAAGTCAAGTGATTTAGTTTTAAAAAGCACTACAAAAACCTTCACTGGCTGAACTGAAGGGCAGTTAATTGCAAGGAGCTAGGAATGAATAGCCAGGGGCAAGAATTTCTTAAATTGGCTTTTTAAAACTTCTTAAACTGAAGCCAGAATTGCACTAAGCAGGTCAAACCCCCTTTGGTTTTGTTGCCTTTTCAGCCATGTGAAAATTTCTATCCCCAGACACACAGACCCTTATAACAGCCTATAAAAATGGATACACATATTTTCCCTTTTAAAAAAAATAATAAATTCAATGTTGGTTGAATACAGTCACTTTTCAAGAAGTACCCATCTCATCAGCACATTCAGAAATGGAATTAATAAAACCTGACTTGATCCTTAGTACGGTTACACATTTCTTCTGTGACCTGAGGTACATATTTCTCATCCCACAGGTAACGTGAAGACTTTTTTCTTTCATCGTTCTGCCTCATTTATTTAAATAAAATCTCTTCTGTGGGACAAGTATATCTTACCAAGTACCCATAGCATACCTATCAGAAAAGGACAAACATTATTCCAAACTTCTGTATCTTTCAGTAATGCAAATTTTAATAATCATTGTTGCAGCTGAACACACTGTTCTTAATCACCTATGTCTTTCTACATAGAAGATACAGCTTTCAACTCAAACTTCTAAAGGCTAGGGAAACTTTCTCACTGTAAATTGTCATATCACGTATGAGAAATGCAGGGAGATACAGAAAATTTTATATAAGGGTCTTTTGGATGTAGAAGTCAATGCTTTACCTGCTTAACAACAGCCTACATTCTCTGACTTTCTAGTTGGGCTAATTTGGTTTTGAGAGACAGGTATGAGGGACAGTGCAAAGCTTACTGTCTCTCTGACTTGCCGATTGCTTTCATTTTGCAGTTAAGTGTGGTTTGTGATTGACTGCATGACTCCAGTATTAACAAGAAAACAGTGACTGCTTCCAAATACTTTCATTCCAACTCCATTCAACGAAAAGAGGTATCAAACAGCTAAGTAAAAATCACTGGTTCAACTGCTGAGGTAATTAACCTTCCCAGACTAAGCACACAGATCTTAGATTATTTTAGGTCTAAGACTATTTATATCTCAGGTTATTTTAGAATCATCACCAGTACTGATTATTTTTCCTTTTAGAAAATGAAATACACAGTGGGCACAACCTTACTTAGAGCCAACTTTACTCACCTCAACATACGAAATTGGAAATATTCCTATCTTGTCAGCCAGCATTCCTTCTGCCCAGTTTTCATCCACGCGGCGAATTACAGTCAGAACATCATCCTGTGTGAACATGCAGTGATTATGTCTCCCAGCTCTAATTAAACTTCTCATTTAATTTCCCTCCATAAGGCATGGGTAATCAGAGAGGCGGCACATGGACATGAGCCGCAGAGAAGGCACTCTAACAGGAACATGTCGCTTTTGAGGTTGAAGTCTGTTCCAGCCATTCCTTTTCCTATTTTGTCAGAGTTCAGCTAACTGTCCACAGCTAATCCCAGCCATCTGACTTTGTCCTTAGTGCCAGACTTCCTGCCGTGTTCAATCCATGGCATTCATCAGCCCCCCTTTAAGTCCTTGGCATTCATCAACAGAACCAAAATCCATTTCCTTCTCAACTGACTCATTACCTAGTCTTCCCTAGATGTTGCTTTTCTACTTAAGTTCTTAAGAACACTGGTAAGTGATATGATTTCTTTCACATCTACATGGAGCATTTGGCTTAGATACAGTTTTGAGTACGTTACATAAAAAAGGATTTACATGCACATTAAACATTGCTGTCACTTATACTAAGATACTCAATTGTTTCACATGGAAGTTAAAATATTTGGAAACACATATATGCTTACTCAAGCAAGATGGCAGATTTAAAAAAAGCAAACAACAGGTTGCCAACAATTAATCAAAATATGCAAGCTAATGCAAATCATTCTCAACAGTATTGCTGTTCTGTGCTGTAATAACCATTGTCTGTCCACGTGGTAATATCTTTCCTTTTCAGAATTTTAGCCATCTTTTTCATTTTTGACAGGCAAGGGTAGAAAAGTGATTAGCTCACAGCTGATCTTGCGACATTTTTGTGCAATTTGATAAACTAAAGAATCAGAAACGAAAAAAAAGGAACAGCTCTGATTCCTGTTAAAACTCTGTATCATTATGTGTCTTGCAAGACAGAAAATTAATTACAGTAGAAGCAAGTAAGAAGAAACGTCGTATTTTCCAAAAGGCAATTAGTAATATTATAGAATGACAAAGTTTAGTAGCACTTTGTCTAGTATGTAGATCCTAAAAATGTCACTTACTAAATGCAAAGCTGAAAATAGTACCAAACAACAATTTCAAATGAGCGTTTCTTTAGAAGATGGAACACTTTTAATTCATAACATAGGTTATTTCTCATAAATTAAGAAAATTACTCCTGCAATTATGAAAAATTGCATTCTCAAAAATAAAACCTCAGAGAAATTATACATAATTTAGGAAGAGAAGGAAGGCAAAACTAATCAACATAGGAGAAATACCTGCAGAATTACTTGCCCTTTTCATATTTGTGCAGCTCCATTAAAAAAACATGCAGACAAGACTACAGAACAGTCTCATTATTTCTTACCCAAGTGAATGAAATCATTAAAAAAAGAAATATTTATTCTGTTTTTACCTTTGCAAATGGTAAACAGTCTTTATCTGCTTCCTTGTCTTTAACTTCAAAGTCATAAAGTGCTTTGCACTGAGGCGGAGGTTGAGGTAAAGGTTTAATAATCTGAACAAAATTGGTAGGAAAAAAGCCATGGATGCCATTGACTTCTCCATGATACCAATTTTCATCCACCTGTCGACGCAAAATGATGATGTCTCCTTTACTGAATTTAAGATCTCCAGGTTCTTTTCCCTCGTAGTTATACAATGCTTTGGCACATGGTAACTGAGGTACACCCTAAAGAAGAAGAAGAAAAAAAAAGTCACTAGAATTAGATGAGTATTACTAATTAGAATTTATATTACATTCTTTGGGAGACTATGAATGAAATGGTATAAAATTGCAAAGTGAAATTAAATACAAGAAAATTATTTTATTGCAATGATTCTACTGATTTTACCCAAACGTGTAGGAAGAGTTTCAATTCTCAGTCTTAACATCCCCCTAAATTTCATGATGATTTTCAGTAATGCTACAATGCTACAAGACACAAGAGAGGCAAAAACCCATAATACTTTAACCCTCAGGTACTAGTTCACTAAGCTTAAACATTAAAAAACAAACAAATAAACTGGAAAGTATCCTGATCACATGAGAGATGTGACAGAAAAACACTGCAAGAAAATGCAGCACTAGAATAACAAATTTGCTCTAAGACCTTTAAGGCATGTTTTCTGCCTGACTTTCTTATTTTCCTCACCCTATTTATTTCACAGAATGCTAAGGATGAGGACGCAAGGGAGGTGTTTCCCAGCTTGAAAAACAAATCTCACTTTATTAAAGCTGAGATATTTCATCCTGGGACAACCCTTTTAATTTATTTATTTATTTTAAAAAACAGCTAAAAAGAATTACTGGAGAAAAAACAACCTGTTGAAGGTCTGTATCCTTGGGTTTTCTTCACTTGATTCCTCCATGGTATCTGAAAACTATAGGTCATTGGTGCTGGTCTTGAATGCATGTCAGAAGGATTACAATATAATACTCTGTCATCCTCCTTTGTATACACTGCAGGTATTATTTTTAATTGCTCAGTCTGTGTCTCCACATTTTGCAAGAGTGAGCCATAAAACTCTACAATTCTAGTACTAAGGCTACTGCCTTCAGAACTCTCTTTTCTCTCCAACTAGAGGGGAGTTCACCCCATTAATGAAGCAAACAGCAATCACCTGCATTACTAAGACAGTCTTTCCAATGCAAAGATAGCATTTGTAGTCAACTAGAGCACAGTATTTCACATCTTTAACGCCATCCCTTATGGAAAAGGCAAATTTTAATGCAGTTCAATGTTTGCGATATTATTCACCACATCTACCCCATGGTATGTCTCTCCTCTCAAGTATTCTACCAGCTCAGCTTGTAAATTGGAGTTGCACTTGCAATGTCTCAACAGGTACACACACAATGCAAGGAAGCTGTCAGAAGGAATTACTACTTCAAGTCTGTCTCACTGGTCAGAAGACAGAGTGCTTGATAATTTATTTCCCATTTAACAATTAAAATTTTGTCTTCCAATATAAATCAATTTGTTTGGACATCTTCATTTTTTGTGTATGATTTTATAAACAGATTAATAATTTCATGAATGGATAAATATCTTAAAGATTAGCTTATTTAATAATTTTCTTTCTGTACCAAACAGTTAAAGGAAAACCATATGCATACACACAGGTACATACATTTACATATGAATACAGGAAAAATCACAGTTCTTTCTATTGCATCTGGGATGGGTACTAAAACTATTATATTAGCAGGATCCATGCAATTGTTCACAAAAACTGGTGATCTTCAGACTGAAGCAAATAATGTTTTTCTTCATGATCAAACTTAGCTGCATCAATGCAGAATGTAAACACCACTGGCATACTCTGTATAAACCTTTATGGGGAAAAAGACTAAGACATCAACTAGAGAATTTGTGGGCCCCAACTGATTGAAGGGGAACTTCGTGGCCACAATAGAAGAATTAAGAAACACAGTATTTATGTGGTTTTTAGTCCTATGTGCTCTCTGCAGAGTAAACAGACAGAATGAAGGAGCAGTCAGTGCAGATGCAGTAAGGACAAGTGCAGAGAGAGAACAGGGGGGGAGAGGGCAGGTTGGAAGCAAAAAGAAAAACACCTCTACACAAGAGAGGAAACACTACTCGCTTATCCATTTCCATCCCAATAACAAACAAATAAACAAAAAAAATTACAGCCCTTCAGTGATTACAAGCCAAAGAATTACTTGGTAGAAGAAGCGCCTCAAGCAATTACGGTTACTACAACAGATACGCATCTCTTGCACTGGAGGGAATAGCTGGAGTTCTCCCAGGAATCACCCCGTTGTCCCAGGAGAACGCTTTCTACATCCCCGTACTGAGGAAGAACTTTAATATTAGTTGTGTGCATAAAATATAGTTAGAAAAAAAATGTGTTTTTAAAAACAAACAAAAGCAAAACAAACCAGGAATGCCAACGCAGCAGATCATGTCAAAGTGATCAAACTCATCAATTAGTCATCATTTAATTGTTAGAACTCGATATTGCATTTATGCAGTTTATCACGAAGCCTCCCACGAACAAACCTTCACTCAAACATACAAACATCTGCTTATATTTTTTAGGAAGTTCCTTTTCCAATGTATAGGCGGAGTTTCTACAAAGCTTGTTTCCCACGTTAAATAAAAATGGTTCCAGTCCATAATTTCAAACAGAACAAAGTTCAACAAAACACACACACAGTTCTCAGTCAGACTGCCAGGGATTAAAGAGAAACGGTTAAACAACTCGGAAGAGAAGTAAAGCCAATGCCTTCTCCTTCTGTCCCAGGGGGAGGATGAAGCGAGAAGGAGCGGGTGCGACGGGCAGCGCCGTTCTCAGGGGTACAGTATCAAGGGCCCTCCAGCACCATCTTCACATTCTTCCTCCTCTGCGCAACCTGGGAGCAGTGGCTCACGGCCGGTGCCTTCCGGGCCATCGCGGGGAGCAGCCTTGGGAGGCTTCGGCCCCCCCTTCTGCCCCTCCGGCTGTTCAGCAGGAGAGAAAGCCGTGAGGATACGCCGAGCCGGAGTTTACATTTCACTCCGTGTCTCTCACTTGGCTAAACATGAAAGGAAGGCTTTGGAAGAAAAACTTTGCAGCCTGCCCTTAGGTTTACAGCTGCCGTTTACCCTGCCAGCTCTTTGAGAAAGCAACAAAAAAACCCCCAACCTCAGACAAAAGCCATTTTAGGAAATTAAAATATAAAACCCAGAAAGACTCCACACAAAATAAGTTTCTTAGAATTATTTCCTCGGTCCTTATGCAAAATCCTTATGCAAAAATAGTTAAACTTCTAATGCTACTGCTGATATACACACTGGTTAAGTTCATTTTTAGCCAAGGCATGGATATACATAAATTTCACATGCCAGTTTCCTTTAGAGAAAATAAAACAATATATGATGACATCAAAACAAACGGCTTAACAAGAATATGAAAAAAATGCATATGCATTCATATATATGAGGCTCGGGCCCCTCAGATTTCTTCTCCAAACTCAGATGTTTTGTCTTCGAAACCTACAGAATTAGCTTACAATTTTCTTCTTTGGATTTATACTTTGTCTTCAGGCACCTTATTTCGAACGTTACTCCTACTTTTTAATGGACAATATGCAACTGTATGTACTTTTCATGAGCTGAAGCCAAGAGAAACTTATGCCTGTACAGAAACACGAGATCTGATTTCCTTTTTAAAAGGAGTTTCTGTGGCAGAAGCCCAAATATAAATATGCTTACACTGGCATAAACCAGTGTTCATTGTATAACTTACTGCACTTGGAGAACCAGCATAAGCTAAACTAGCAAAAAATAGTAAATCCCCTCCCAAGAAAATGAATGGAACAGATACTGGGTCATCCGCATCTCTGTTTCCTTCCAAGCCTCCCCGGCTGCCGTGCTGCTGGTTGTCACTTTTCCAAGCAAGCGAGGCATTCCCTGTTCTCTGGCTGTGAGACCGGGACATGGCCTGGGTTTCCCTGTGAACCGGTCGGATTTAACCAGAATACCTATGCAGTTTTCACCTGTTTGAGGTTCCCAGACACTGAGTGTCTTCAAGAGGCCAGGAAGTAATCTTTTGACAGAAGCACTGTTTATGTTAGTAGTTGGTCAGGCAAAAAAGATTTCTGAAAACTGTCCACGTGCAGAACCAAAGCACGATCAGCCTCCAAAAAACTGGCCTGCTCGGACATCCCATCAGCAGTTTTTATGCCTAGCTTTCCTAAATAACTTCTGCCTTCCCTTACAGAAAGTCCAAACCTGAAATTTACTATCATTTTCATCTGTTATATCTGTTTATATTAGGATCTTCAATAAACATCCATTATTTGCAATTTTCTTATACGTAAAGACAGAAAAATTATTTTTCTTCATCTACCTTTTTTGCTGCTTTCCATACAGTTCTTAAATCAAACCAACAGTCACATTAATAACCAGGACAAGATGAGAAACTATTTCAAAATATCTCCAATCACACATTAATTCTAAGCACAGTAAGTCTAGTGTTAGGGGTGCTTTTATCAGTCTAGCTTTTTTTTTTCCCCCAAATAAACCAGTATTATCAGACATACTTGATTGCCAATAAAAGTTGCCTTCACAGAAGGAAAGGAGCTTGTTAATATGCTGCAGCCAACTTGTATGCAAGGCAGATTTGGGTCGAGTGACTTCTTTACATGTACATTCCCCAGTAGATACAGATATACCCAAGACTTCCTCTTCAGGCTCCTAGCGATTCCAAACTTTTGAATGACAATATTGCTTCTTTTAATCTTCTAGTCCATTCTCTTTCATACTGTTGCCTTCTTGAGTCAAATCTTTCAATCACATCCTTTTTATTACTTTTTTTTAAAATGTGTTACCTTCTTGCCTTCTTTGGCATTTACGCTGTCCAGTCCTACATCCAAGAACATCCCATTTTGCACCTATAGTTTTTTCATGTTTCTTTCATCTTGCTGGCTCAAATACATGTTTACAAGTCTTAATTTAAAGCCATCTGATCTGTCTAGTTCCATTTTCTTTGTTTCAGTCTCCTTTGTTCTTTCTGTACCTGCATTTAAATTTTCACATATTTTGAGACGTGGAGCTTATAAAAATACTTCACTCAAGACCTTCAGAAACTGCTTATATTAAAAAGATGTGTTTCCTTCAGTAGGATTTCCTTCTAAACAAAGGAAACATGCTTCCTATATTAAGCTATAGGTACACTGCTGTCGCCTGAACAAATTAAATACTCAGTTTTTCAGAACACACCAACCAAGAGGCGGTAACATTTGAAATTAAGTCTCCTCATTTCTTCTCGAGTTCCAGAACACAAAGGGTCTCCATAATCCAAGAAGAATGTTAAAAGCTGGCTCCCTGCATTTATTTTTCTCATCTAAGGAACAATACAAATGAGGTCACATTTGCTCAAAGAAAGGCTAACTCAAGCGTTATTAATCTGCATCTGACACTAAATTCTTAATGGAATCAATTTTACATACTCCTACCATCAGAACTGTCTTGAAAGACTGCTGAGGTCATCAGTGCAAACAAAATGATTTCTAGTTATAGGTTCCTGCTATCTGAATGATAAAAATGTAAGATATTTTTATGTCAGGAGGCTGTATCAGGTTGCCAGTATGCTGTAATAACCATAAAAACAAACCTTTGGTATCACCTGATATGAATTACTACTGCTCTGCTGAATACAGTGAAACAGTATTTTTTATATGACAGTTCACTAGATTAAGGAAGTGAGTAATGTTAATGTTGGTAAGTATATTCACTTCTATGCGTTTCTAATGATATAGTTGTACTAAATCGCACTGTTCTCAGCACATTTGGCTTAAGACAGTAAAACATTTGTAGTTGTTTTGAAACGCCATATTCAAATGTGGTTAGTTGCAGCTTGGTACAGCTTTTTATTTTAATAAAAGTAGGAGAAGCTGTGCATCGAGAGAAAGCTAGCTAGCCAGGTTACCCTGATGAAAGAGACCAGGTTTGAAACCCATTTGTGTGTAACTTAACAGTGACCTACATAAAATAATCTTTCTTCAAAATGATTACTGTTAGGAAAAAATAGAACACAGGATAAAAACCACAATCAAGCCAACATATTTGTTACAATTTCAGAAAAGCTGAACAACTGCAATCAGTAAAAAAATGTAGGTTCTTGATAAATGAAGAAATGGGATAATATTTTAAAAATTATTTAACTCGACCATCAAGTTAAAATTTATTTAGTAGACCTGCAAAGCTTCTCTGCTACTAGCTATTACAGAACATGGTTAACTATTACACAATATGGTACATTTTTTCTAATGCTTATACATGATAACTAACACCAGCATTGGCTCTAGATGTAGTAGTGTGTGACATATCAGAATACTCTTTATTAATAGGAAAAATTTCTTCACCGAAAGGGTTGTTGAGCATTGGAACAGGCTGCCCAGGGAAGTGGTGGAATCACCACCCCTGGAGCTACTTAAAAGACATGGTGCTGAGGGACATGGTTTAGTGGTGGACTTGGCAGTGTTAGGTTGATGGTTGGACTCAATGATGTTAAAGGTCCCTTCCAACCCAGACAATTCTATGATTCTATATCCAGGTTTCAGTCATCTAACTCAGGTTGAAGTGCCAAGCACTCCTAGAGCCCTTTGCCTGACCCTTTTGAGGACTTATCAGTTAACTTTGCTCTTGGTAACTTGCAGGAAAGTCTTCACACCACAGCCTCAGAGAAACTCTATAGTTTCTAATAGAAGGGTAGCTCCTCTCCTCATGTAAACAATTTTAATGTGGGTTTTTTTCTTTGAGGTAAACTATCAATGACCTACTTAAAGTAGCCAGTTTATGAAAGTCCTTTCTGCTTCCTCTGTCTTAACAGCTTTTAGAAGAAAACATTTTGGAATTTTTTTCTTGTCTGATGTCAAGCAATAAATACAAGGTTGCTTAATATGAGCAACTCTCTCCCACAAAGTTGTTTTGAAATTAAAAGCTGGAATACAGGAGAATGAAAGGAATTTAAAAATGTTGCCTTAAGGTCTAAGCAATCAGACTAATAATATGGAAGGTTAGAAAGGGACATTTACAAAGCTTTCCAAAGGCACCTAGCCCAGTCCCTTTCTCTGCAGTACCTGTGTTTTTGAAAACTTTTTTTCTTTCACATTAAAAAAAAAGTGTCTTCAGAATACCACCTTCTTTCCTTTGCCTATCCAAAATGCAAAGTTCTCAGCTACTTACTTTTCCAAGATTTGTTAAGTAAAGAAAATTCTGAACACTTTCCACTAAGCTCTCAAAATAACCAAACAAGTAAGTAAAAAATAGGAAAAAATTGAGATGAGAAAATAACAACCTGCACACTGCATGTTTCTAAATATTTTAACTGTATGCACTTGTGTAGCCTTCCCTTTTTACTCTTCTTTTAAGTTTCCACATAAACTGGAAATTATGCGGTTTTGGCATCCTTTTGCTAATGCCCAAATTCATACATATCCTTCTCATCAGGAAGTCACTCTCCCTGTCAAAAGCCATATACTCAATTGCTTAAAGAGTCAAATAATTAATTCCCAAGCAAGATGTGTGCCATTCTGAGCTCGATGTCCAGATTAAATACAAATTTTCACGTAAACCCAGAATACTCCTCTTTCCCATTGGCTTAGTGGGAAGCAGCTAGAGAGATGCCACGGGCCTTTGCATACCCTTCCATAAACAAATAAAACATCAATACTGCAACCGTTACGGTTTGAAATCTGAAACAACTTTTATCAGTCACCAGGAAAAAAAAAAAAATCAATCCAACAAAATACTCATAAAAGATCTCGCTGTAATTTCTAGAGCCAGTACGGCAGACATATTTTGCATGACAGCCCATGAGAAATTCTGCAACATATGCAGTAGTTGATGAAGATATAGAGGCACAGTCAACAGCAATCTCAGAGAAAGGAGAATCTTGCAATGCCATGAAACAACTCCCTTCTTTTGTTTAACACAGTCTCTTTTATTTTTTTCTAAGTACATTAACACAAAGTCTCATTGCATTAGAAAGGAATAAAAGGGAGTCTACATAAGCCCACAGGGTATTGCTAACACCTAGAGAAGATCCTCTTATTAATGCGGTACACATGGTTGTGCTATGCTAACGAAGCAAAAGTAAGAAACAAACAGAAATATTTATGTCATCTACCAGTCTTAATACTGCTAACCAGAATACATATCTTCTCTTTCATTTTTGCATTAAATATAAGCCATCAATATTGGAAAAAGTCGATCTATTTTTCTGTCCACATTTAAAATTCTCTTGGAAATCTGCACTTTATAACACCACTTTACAAAACACATTCTGTTTGCTCACTGTAAGAAAAGTTCAACTATTTAGTGCAGAAGATTGGAACATTTGGTTTATCAACGAAGCACCGGAACACAGGAGGCCCTGTCCTAACTTCAGGGAGCTGATACTTTAACACAAGTATCAAAAGCTCCAGAGGGTTTATCAACAATGTAAAAATTTAAGAGTAATGCTCTGTATTATTCTAAAGGTTTTTACACTTTGAAAATGAACATAAACAAGCTTCCCTCACTGTGATGTGAAAATGAGTATGTTTACTTATTGCACCAAGAAAAGGAGAGGGAATTCCAGGTGAGAAGACAGATTGAAAAAATTGAAAAGAATAAATGAGAAATGAGATTGCCAAGAGCAAACTCTTACTGCGCTTTGAAGGTGAGGAGTTTGAACATGATACAGAAGGAGCAAAGCCAGCAAATGACTCTGAACAAGGGAGTGACTTGGTAAGATTACTCTTGGTGAGATCAGCATGAAGAAACATTCCTTTAATCTCTCAAATACTTTGCTGCCAAAAATTGGGCAATGGGAAAACACAGAGTTGCAAATGAATAGGTTGCTGCATTTTTTGATGTAAACCTATCAAGGTTGACAGACGTGACTTTTTACCTGAGCATGCTTTACTTTCCATTATGATCAAATATTAATGTATTCCCCACCAAAACAATGCAATGTTTAAAATTGAAACAACCCTGCCAATGATACAAAAAAAAAAAAAAAAGAGTAACTACACACAGTTCTCCTACATGAATTTGATTTTAAATATCTGAAAGAGCATCTGACATTCCACTACTTGCTGAGAAAGTGGGTTTAGGTTTATTTTCCGTCACTTCCACTATTTTGTAGATGTTCGGGTGCTTGTCCAACCTTCTGGATGATCACAACATCACTGTCACACATCCTTCTCAGGTATTCCCTGCAAACTGTTGTTGCCAGGATCTGGAGGGACTTGATTTGGGACCAGTACCATGCCCTCCCTTTCCCGAAACACCCTCACTCTCTTGAAATTCTTTTGGAATCAATTTAATTCCTTTAATATCCTGACTTCAAACAGCCCCTTGCCTACTGTGGAAAAGAAAAGGTGCTAATTTTAGCTGTCACTATAGTATACACGAACATACGTCCACTACATGCACAGAGTAAACGACAAATTCCATTTGCTATTTATTTTCACTTATCCTTTAAAATTTTTCATGCCTCACAACTTCCTGGAATACCTATTTTTTTTTCCAAAACATTTTTCTGGTACTCTACTTGAAGCAGCTGGTCGGCCTTTAGAAAAGGCAACTAATCCTAGCTGAAATTATGCATTTTTTTTTGCAAGATAAATGTTCCTGTATGCTCTTTATTATAACAAAAGAGTTGAGCGAGCCAGAAGAATGCTACGTTAACATTTATCTCTTGCGCTGTGACAAGCTGGAGTTTGCACCTCCCGGTTATTTCAGCCAGACTGTAAAAGCAGACAAACAGCCTGGCGCAAATGAGCCTTCTGCTCAGTGCAGTACTGCTTGAACAGGCCTGAACCCATAACGCCTACGGAGAGTACTATGCTTCACATTTCATACTGCTCAAATGAATACATTTTAGCATGAAAGTATTGGTGTAGAAAACAAAACTGATCTATGTCTTGAGTTTATTGGGTCTGAATTAGGTGGTAGACATTTCCTAGCCGTATCTGGCATCACATCGCTCTCCTCTGCTGCCACCGTACCTTTACAAGCCCTTCCCGTCAGCCTCCATAACCTCCCCAGCTTCTATTCTGCCTCAGTTTTGCCTTTCTTAATCCCATATCTACATGCCCAGTGTTTCTAAATTCCTCCAGCGTCACCCATCCCCACTTCCATGGTCCCCACGTTTCCTTTCTGCAAGGGAGCTCAGTGAGGAGCTCCCCACGTGGCCAGCCCAGCCCTCCTGCGAGCCCACCCCACGGCCCCCCAGCTCCAGCCATCACTGCCCCTAAAGATGAATTGGCTCTCCTGAGGCCCGACATTACTCTGCTCCTTAACTGGCAAACAAATTTCCAGCCATATGTGACTACTTCTCTGTAAAGTAGTCCAGAAAACCATACTCCACCTGTTTATGTTAATTAGCCGCTTATCCTATTAAGAGTTGCCACTGCTTTTAGGCGGGAGCTACTGCTTAAGCAAGGTGTCAACCTCAGCTACTCCAGCAGATCTTGGCCAAGTTTTCTCTCAAGTTGCCCAGCTCTAGACTGCCCTTCACTGTACAGGCGTGCTTAATTTTTACAGAAACTAGCAGCTCAAATACAGCAAAATTATTTTAATTCTACCGTCAGACACAGAAAGAGTTGCATAAGGAGTCCACAAAGTAGAATTAGATATTTCAGGATAGATAGGAAAGGATTTTCCATTTTGCTTACAAATGCAGTTTTTTATCCAAGAAGCTTGTTTTTGAGCATGACAGGTGAACAATGGTTCGAAATGCTAGGCAGTAAGAGGTTTACACTAAAAGGATAACCTGTTCACCTCTCAGTATTTTACCACAGAAAAACTACTAGAACTTAGATGCAGGGAGGTCTAGTTGGTCTGCGCTTGCTTACGGTAGTTCTGTTTTTCTAGTCCGCTCACACTGGTGACACTGTATATTATCAGTTGGTTACAACAAACCAAACAGATTTCACCGTGCCACAGAAACTGGAGGCATTTCAACTACTTAAATGTATGGTCTTTCAGCAACTGTGTTTGCGTTCACCGCAGACGGAAGAGGAAATTTGAAAGTAACAAGTTGATCCTCACTATGCTGTTGCAACACAGAGTAAATCTCCCTGTTTAGAGATGACTTCATTGAGAAATCTTCCCCCATCTTTTTTTTTGTATTTGGTAGACACTGCCTCAAAATGGTAAGCTTTGAGTATTATATGCAGAAAGCCCCTTCTTGAAAGTAGTTCTCTACTTCAAGATACACATCCTTTCTACTTCAAACAACAATTTAATAGCAATTCTACCCCGTTGCCATACGAGTTTTCCTAAAAGCCCTTTGCCTCTCCAAACATTATGAGAACCTTGTAGTCATTTTGTAAAACATCATCTGAAGTATCTCTTGGACTTGTACCATTTAACAGTCTCTGTATCTATGAAAAATAAGTTTATACAAGGTTTGGCATTTTGGTTTTTTTTTTTTTGCTCTCAAGTATTTGGAGAAGTTAAGGAAGGTAATTTTTTTTCACTTGTCTATGATATAAACACAAAAGAGACAATCCATTCTTTTATCCAGTTCAATGAAAATGACCATTTTCCTTCCCCAACAGAGGGAGATTATTTATATTTTATACTATTAACTGTCTCAGATCTGGTCATAGATTTCATTTATGCGTTCATGCCATAAATGAAAATATATACTTTTATATAATGATTTTTATGAATTAGCTATATGTATGATGAAGTTTAATTAGTAGTATATTCTTGTACATATTTTTTCATTTTGGAGCAGTTTTAAAGTATATGAACTGCACTACATTGATGAAACTAAAATGGAAGATGTGCTCCAACACTGACCTGATTCCCTGGTCCCTGATCTGATTTCAACACTGACTTGATTCCCTGGAATCAGAGTAGAGTCCACTCAAAGTATTACCTCTGAAAAAAATAGAGGCTGTGGCCACCAAGTCCTCAGCACCCACTGTTTTTCTTCTATGGAACCATTCCCACTGCAGATTAAGTTGGGAAAGCTTTGGTTATATCTATATTAGCAAGTAAAGAAGTTTTTAGTCCTCTGGTTGTAAAATGTGATGCATGCCATGATCTCAATGTTTTCTTTGAAATAATTAAAGCAGTTCTCATCCCAGCCAGGTTAATCTCACTAGAAGTTTATTCCACGAAAGTTAATTCCATGATATCCAGACAGATTTTTTTTCCCAAACCTGCCTCCTAAGGATAGTAAAACTGCTCAGATAAACTCACTAACAAGGAGGAGGGACTAGGTATCAGAAACTCTTTCATGGGAGATAGTAAGCTCTTCCATGGGGTTGATACCATGCACTTCTTGAGCAATTTCAACATCTAAAACTTTAAGGAGCCTGTCAGCTCCTACTGCATAAGGACCTCCTGCCTTTGAGACTCCACAGTAAGCAAATTAATAACCACCTACTTACATTAACAGGGAATGCACGGAATAATTACATTCCACAAATAAATTCTCAAGAACAACTTACAAGAAGTACAACTTTCTCATTTAGATAAAAAGTATTTTAATTACGCGGTTCAATCGTAATGCATTATTATGGGAAAGCACTTCTTTGGAGCCAAGAGTTAAGAATCAGATAGGCTAATGAAAGGCTGACGGCTCTTTAATTCTCTCTCTTAACTATTCATGCTACTAAACTGGTTGAGATACATTTGGAAAGCAGAATTCAGTCATGCTGCTTCAGAGTTCTCCGATTCAGACTCCAGCAAGGCCTGATGGAAGAAAACTCCTCAGTTTATTTGAGTGTCCTGCTTGAAACTCCACCACTTTTTGTCACATTAGTAGGAAAGCCTACACCTTAAGGCCCACCACTAACGGAGCTGGTATTTCTCAGCTCTTGTATGAAATTGTACCCTATTTATATAGAATCAAACTGATAACTACTCTTAAAAGAAACACAAATGTACAGTAAAAGCCCTGTGAATTGCAACTGCATTAACACGGCCCTCAGCTCTGTAATTGTTGCACTCAGCACATTTGTGTGAATCGGTGCTGACACAGAAATACTGTCCTGAATAAAAAGCCCTGAATATATATTCGTGTAGGTACAAAACTTGCATGTGGTACAACAATGTTGATATTAGGCCAACATACATGCTGTTGTCACACACATTCAACTTTCCTGCAAGGTAAACACTCTTCAACCCACTGACCTGAGCTCAAAGCTCCAAACAAATTATCTGGTAAGCAACTGTTATGGTTTGAAGAACCCACAACAATTTATTGTCTTTTAGACAATTATTTTATCATCCATGACCCCCGCCTACCCAGGAAGGGGAATCAGGAAAAAACAAGGAAACCCAGGGACTGAAATATAAACAGATTTAATAGAATAAGACTAAATAATTAACATTAATAATACTAAAGAACCGATATTGATCATGATATCAATATGAAATACCCAAGGATTATACTCAGCCAATTCTATCAGCAGGAAGCTGTGCACTCCCAGCAGTGGGCAGCAAATGTCGGACTGTGAGCGCGACGGCTTCGGGAGGAAGGGAAAGGCTCAGGGTCCGGCACCGGGGCAAGGAGTTCTCTGGACTGCCGCCATCACAGAAGAGAAAAACTCAAACTTTCTCATTTATATTGAATGTGACATTCACGATATGAAATAACCCTGCTGGCCAGCTTGGGTCAAGTGTTCCTCCTTGTCCCCACACCTGGAGAGCACAAAAACACTGAGACCTTGAAACCCACATGCCATAGCTGGCTATGAAGTAAATATTTTCACAAATTCAGACACTAGAGTCTTCTAACAATGCGGTTTTCCCAAGCATTAGAAGAGAATTTACTGAAAAGTAAAATTACTGCTATGTCACTCAAAGCCAGACAGCAATAAACCCCCCATGTTTCTCCTAACTGTCCTTCCTGTCAAGTTTTGTAGACATTCCAATTTTTCTCTTTATTCACTCAACCCTGTTGTCTCTTTGTAGGATGGCTGAGGTTTAGGATTTGATATGACCCAAGACACAGTTTTGGAAAGTACAGTATAGAAAAACTGATGTATACCATGACACATTCTGTCCAAAATTTGCTGCCTTCAACAGAGCTGGCTTGTAAGTTTGTCCCTGCACCGCCTGAAAGCCTGCATTTAAGGTTGTTTCTAAAGAGCCCATTAAGCCTGCGATGCAGAAAATCACTTTTTCCAGAAAGGCACCAAGTCTTAAACTGAAAACATCAACAGATGAACAATTTATCCCTTCCATTAGGAGGTTTCCACTGGCTTACCATGCTACAAAGATTTAAACGCTTCTTACTGTACTTGTGTAACTCACGATAACTTTAGCCCATTATTTACCATCACTCTTCTGATTACATAAAGCTGTAATTTGTAGTAATTGCTATTCCTTCTTTCTGCCACTTGTTATATGAGATTATTTTTGCTACATTTGCAGGATTTTTTCAGCTTTGGAAAACTAGCCCTTTTGTATCACAAAACATACATATATACACACATCAGGGGTTGCTTACACTGAACATAATTTACTATTTTTCTAAGCAACCAATACTTTGTCTTGAACTTCATTATGACAGCCCAAAATGACTGAATTCCTGGATTAAGAAATTATACTTCAATCAAATCATATTTTATATGTTTCAATACATTCTGTAAAGTAAAATAATTATGTACATTTTTTTAGAAACTAAAGTTACATTAATACAAGCTGCACAAGATCTTCAGAATAAGAATACTATACTGAAGAATTTCAGCTTGAGACACTTCCTTTACATTACATTAAGTGCTTAAAAAAGAAAATAATTATTTACTCCTTAAGCTTTTTAAAAAAGAGTAGACAGCTAATTACATATAATATCTCTTTGCTCTTCTTTCTTCCTATACTATTTAAGGTCTTCTCACATTTCCCAATAGATTAACTTTTCTCGAGTACAAAAATCACACTGATCCTATTTCATCATCTGTATCAGTTACGAATCCTGGAGGAGACAGAAGCCAGACGTTTGAACTAATACAGAAAGCCTGTGGAGGTCTATTCCTAAATGCATTAAAAATCGTTCCAATACAACAAGCTGTTGTTTACAGCTATCTGCAGGTAACTCAAGTTAAAGAAGTGTATTTCCAGGACTCTCTGTATTGGAAGCAAATCCTGAGAAAGTATTTTGTAATCTGGGATTTGCCAGATCAGAATGGTTACATTAATGTTACCCCTTAATGTTGCTGCACTGCACCAAAGTAAGATCTCCTCAATATCAAAGAAGGATCAAGTCATATGAGCACAAGTTCTGCAGCTATGCAATATTTACTCCGAACTGGCATATGAATAAATGCACCTGTGCTGATTTTCATGTGTTTCCATAATTGGGTCACATTATTCCAGTTTCTGTGACTTTCAGTCTTCTGATTTTAGTATTTACTGCAAAACTCTAGGCTTTGCAGCTACTTAAATACACACTCTGATGTATTCACAAATAAATTTAAAACTCTTCTAGCTACGAAAAAAGGCCAAAAAGGTAATGCTGCCGTTTCAAAACCTGAACGTTAAATTAAAGATACCTCCAAACTTGACTTTTTTCTTTTCTTTAAACATGAGTTTGGAAGCCCCCTCCCCCTCCCACCCTGAATGCTTTGAGCTGCTGGTAACAAAGACTAAGTAGTCTTTAACATTATTTATGAGACCTGGAATACAAGACAGAAAGAAGCAAACCACATTCTGCCACATACCTTTCAAAGCGTGCTTTGTCTCCTCTACAGGCAACTCAAATCTTCCCTATTAATAGACTCAACTCAAGTTTTCTCTGGATCCCTTAACAGTCCTTATATATTTTAGGAAGGAAAGGCCAAAGGAATAACTTTCTGTGATAATGATCGTAACAGGAATGCTTATTTAGTGAAATTGTAAGACTTTCCACGTGAAACTACTTTTTGCAGTTCTCTGGATTCAACTTGCAAACTTTGCAGACCGAGGAGGAAATCTAAACACACAAAAAAAAGCACCATAGATTTTCTATTTAAACACAGCTTGAGATGCAAAAGCAAGGCTACTACAGCTCTTTTTCCAAAGTATCAAATAAAATACAAAGAAACAGAAGATTTTTTTTTTAATAGTATGTTATCTATCCTAAATTCTTGACAACATTAAAAAAATTAAGAATATATAAGCTCTGTATAGAATGAAACTAAAATAATTTCTAAAGCATGTCTTCATTTTTATATTTACAGTTTTTCTGGAACCTCAAGAAAAGTCTCTCATGGTACGTATCACGGCACTTTCCTTGTAATATGTCTCCACTGGTTAAGTTTTAGCGAGATCATCCTGCAGTACAAACAAAATTCTACCCTTCAGAAAAAAGGGGGCTGACACCATGCTGCTTCTAAGTATTCTGCTGTGTTGCATGCACACACTTCTGCAAACCTCATTTATCATCCATGTATCAGAGAAAATACATTGCAAATTTATTACATTGCCTAAAGGAAATCAAACGTATTATCTCATTATTCAAGTGTTCAAATTTAATTTCCTTACAGTTTTTAAGTCTACATTAGCAGCTTATATTTAGTTTAAACTTCCAGGTGTAAATAATTAGCTCTACATAAAAATGGCCAACCTTGGCAAGATGGTGCCTCCAATGCTCCTTGCATCACACTATTTTTGTGCTTCCCAAACTTTCAGTTGGGAGTGCTAAATACATGTTTCTATTTGTTTCCGCAGAGAGCTATACTGCTTAACAGTTTAGTATCATAAGGTTTGACAGCTGGCTTTTTCCAATTAAATTATTTAGATGTTATGAAGGTCAGACATTGCCTCCCCTCTTCCCTGCTTTAAAAAAAAAAAAAGCGGCATTTCTGGGAATGTATTTAAATTGTTTTGTGCGGGTAAACACAATGCTGGCTTGAACGGCCTCTGCAAATACACCACTAATTACAAGTAAAAGCTTATCCAGATGTGTAAAACATAGTACAGTTTGGTTTCCTAACTTCTCTTTGCAGCAGATGAAAAATTCCGTGTGAAATACTATTTAAATACAAGAAATAATTAAAAAAAATATTCCGTAGCAATTTAATCTACATCTGTAACACTGCCCCTTAAATTAACTATACACAAAAGTCTTCTGTTTAAATTCAACGTGAGTCTTTGAACATTGTACAGAGGCGCTTAACATAAAAACATATCAGAAGGAACTGTATTTTACAAATCAGTATTGTCATCATTACAAATCAGCATGTCACTGATTTTCTTTTAAAATATTAAAGACAACAATAATAAAAGCCACACATACTTTGGAAACTTGTTCTAAACATTAATTGTTATTGTTAACATCTGCTCTAAACACGAGCTAGAATATAAACTTTAATAATGTGGATGAAAATTCCAAGATCTGATCATGACTTTACAAAAAAAAAAAAATCCAATTTGCATGAAATGTTCCATGTCTGCTATGGAGCCAAAGGCAATTTTTAGCTTGGTTACATTCGAAAAGGAATCCCTGCGGTCTTGGCCAGCTCCACTCCTCTCTCTATCAAGCGGCATTAAAACAAGCAGGCATGAGTGTGCCACGTTAGTGCCATCCTCCGCTTGGTTCTCTGTGGCTGCTGGCTGCTCACTGAGGACATGTATAATTTGACACCAGCCACAGGCGCCCCTGTCCCAGCTGACTGGTAGAGGACACAAGAGTGATAAGCAAACCAGCAAACCACAAATACTGTGGGACCACTTAACACAGAGGACATGAAGATGCATCACAGGTCACTGCAGTGTTGGTACAGGCCTAAATCATAGTCTAATGAAAATAAGCAACCTTCTTAACCACAGGAGACTTCAAATTGAAATGCCTTTCAGGAAGGTTACATGCGCACAAATTGGGGAAATAATGTAGATGGTCTTCTACTCTCCCTTGGCCAAAGGAGCAAAGGAACAAAATCAGTTCTTTTTTTTGCTTGGGTTCAGTGGTTTGATCGTTGCAGCTTATCATTAGCTAATATTCAACACAAAGAACAAAGACCAATGAGGCAGTAAAGGGAAAATTGCTAGAAAGCAACAGTCAGGCAGGGTACCAAACTGACAGTTACAGCATAACCAGTTTCAGCAATGCTCAAACTGAGGCAATGGGATGCACCTGGTCTCTCACGATAAAGAGACCCATGCTTCCAGATTACCCCAGCACACACTGACCACTTCGCTTCATTCACTGATGAATGTCCATTATCTTGCACCTGCTTTGTTAAACAAAATTATCTGCCTTGATAGGGAGTTAGAAATCCAGCCTCCCTAAAAAAAGCTCCTAGCTGAGAGCGGAAGAGAACAGTAACAGGCAGACCCAACCACATAAAACAACCATCAAAATCCAGACTGCAGCACCCCTCAGGCTACCCAAGCAATGACTCCTTCGCTTCCCTACAAAGAGGATAAAAATACGCGTCTCCTATCTTAATGCATAATTTGCTTGCCACGCAAAAATAAAGTGAGTCTCGATTTGTGAAATGTGCTACAGGGTGACCACTGAGCATAAGGACTTCTGACAGGCTGCTCAGGTTAGGAGACCTGCCTAGCTTTCAAACCCCATCCTCCACAGTGCCAGGGAGCCTCAACACTCCAGCAGGTCTGAAAAACTAGGAGCAACTCATTATTTAGCTAGCTCTTAGTAAGGACCAGGACTACCCACATACTGCCATGTGCTTACTTTACAGTTTCTGGTACAAACCGCATTGTATTGACTTTAGCTTGGCATGTGTTCTCAAGCTGTATCTAAAGACTTCAAATTTGTCAATCATTCACCTGAAATAATTTCCTGCTTCTTCAGAATTGTTGCTTTCTGTTACATCAACATGGCTTCACAGTCAACGAAGCAGGCTTACCTCCTAAAAATATCAGACAGACTGCAATGGCCACTTCTAAAACATCATGTCTTACCGTGCCAATGAAGTTCAAGAACTAGTACAAAAAACCTATACTTAAAATCTGCTATATAAGATATACTTAAAGTCTTCTAGAAGAATTGACTGCGTGCTCCCACTCAAAATGCCCCTTTAGAGAAAGATCTCACATCAAGAGGAGGAAGGCAAAGGATCCCAGTCTAGTTTCTCTTCAAAGAGGTCATCATCTATTGGGTCATCCACAACACAAGTTTTAGATTTTCAAAAAAAACAGCTGATGTTTTGAAACACAGAATGTCCTAAACAACTTGCTTTACATAACCACAGACAGATTATTCTCCTGTTACATCACCCCTAAAAGCTCATTTTAATGATACTTCTTTATGCTTCATATTGCATTAACAAAGGTTCAACTAAAGAGCCTACCAAAAGTTATCTTTTTCTCCTTAAACGAGATTTTGATACCCAAGTTAGCCCACTAAGAATTCAAAGTTGAATTATTGAGCCTTGTTTTACTGTATACACAAATGAAATTATGCTAATATATAAAATGCTAATATATTTTCTCAACTTTAATCCTCTGAGATCATATCAATAAAATACAAAGTCAAAAGAAAAATGACTCAGAACTTTGAATATATTTGGACTGTATACAATAAAACAGAACATAGTTCTACCTCTCTCCAGCCAGTTTATCAACATGTTAATTTTATATTTACACATACACAGAGGTCATAATCCAAAAAAGATTTGCTTGGAAATCTGAACACAGCAGTTGAGAAGTGAAGATTTGTCTTTTAACATTAGAAATTCAAGAAATCTGCACTTTTTCAAGAGTTTTAAAACTTGTACAAATTCTTTCAAGCAACAAGATTCTTCTTGTATGGTTCTTTGGTGTTTAGTTAAATTATATTTATCTATAACTCCATTTAAGTACCTGTACTATCACTGTGACTACAAGTACAAGCCAAACTCTCTCCTCCTCGTGTCTTTGCTACAAGTGATTATTCCTGGCATAGTTAATTACTTTACAGGTTAAGAGTTTTCTGCTTCTCCAGTCTTCAATTTTATCTTCTACCCTCCATCAAATTAACAGCTCTTTCCAAAGTCTTTGAGTAAGAATAACTTAATTCTTTATATCCCATCCTGATGAAGCTTCCAAAGAAATGCTCTATAATAAAAAAAGAAACTATTAAACTTCTAAAACTGTTAGTTTAACCTTCTACATTTTAAGGATGTGGATAAACCCCCCCATTATTATTTTTTTTTTTGTAACATTTGCCAAACAAATTCTTCAAGTGATGTTTTGGGATATTTTATACTATATCCAGCAATTAGTTTATTCCAGCAAAGACAACAATTCCGCATCATTAACTCTCCAAACATTAGCTGATCCCTATATTGTCTTGCATTTATTACTACTTACAACTGTTATTTATTTAAATCCCTTGAAACTTCATTTGTTTCCACGTACGTAGGTAGATGGAACTAAGTGGAGTGGGGAATAGCTTTGGACAAGTAGTCTGAGATGAGAACAAGAGACCTCTGAAGAGGCTTCCATAGCACAAGCACTCCAGTCCCAGACGTACACCTCCCACATCAACTGAGCAACAACCCAGCTCCTCACGGAGTTCAGCGGTTCCTCTGGTAAATGAAAGATACTAGTCTGCTCACCTGGACCGTTCAACAAGCATCAAAAGCTCAATTTTGTTGTGTTTTGTCCAAAGTGACGCCACAGAGCCACAGAAACCTGCACTATGAACGGAGAAAGCTTTATGCCAAACAACATTTTGCTTTATTTTATTAAAATATTTACCAAATAAGGAACTTAATCCAGCACTTGAGTAAAGAAATGAAGGATGGGAAAGCAAGTAGGGAAAATGAGAGGCTGAAGACAGGAAAGGCATGCCCTGTGCAAGTTAGGAGACCCCTCCACAAAGTTAATGCACCTTTTTTGTATTTAAGAGGAAGGGTATTGATAAGAGACATTGCAACACAAATTAGGATTTGAATCTGAAGACAACTTTTCTCATTAGCTTCAGAAAGCATTAGTATTTTGCCTTGGTTACAGATTGAAATATGAGTCATGCAAAGATGTAATAATTTTCGTAATCTGGACTGATAAGATCCCAGATTTCTGACAGCCAAGTACTTGGCTCAACAAGTGTCATCCCATGGAGGATCTCAGTAGCTCTCCTCCCCCGCTCTCTTTTTACCAGAGGGATTAAAAAAAAAAAAAACCACAACAGAAATCTGTAAGGTGTCATGCTTAAATTCATCTATCCAGGCAACAGTGGAAAACTAATAATCCAAAAAAAGCCCTCTCTCTGGAGACAGAGAAAGAGCAAATAGTGCAGAGATTGTACTTTACCTATTTGTGTCATACTGGGATCCAAAGATGAAAGGCATTTTAGTCAAACAACAAAGCAACCCCTCCAACAATACAGAAAAGGTCGTCTCATTAGTTCATTGCTGGAACCAATTCACATTTAGACATAAGGTAGCTCTTCACTGTCTCTCCCTTTCAAATACAACTTACGTTAAAAGCCAGTATCATTACACACTCAAGCTCTCCAAGTTAGTAAATGCTGAGCCAAGACTGCCTGCAGAACTTCACATTATTCCCCTATATACGCACCATAATACAGTCTCTAATTACATGATCACTGTTTCAACTTTCTAGAGAGGTCTGCGTTATATTGCTTTCTTATCATTAATCAGTGATCATAAGTCTCCACGTCTCACTCATTTGACCAACCCAGAATACTAAATTTTCAGTTTCCCTCACTAAGGCTTTTATTATGTTAAGCACAACAAAGTTAGTTATAAGTATTTAAAACTGATTCAGTAAGATGAGGTGTGGTGTAACTTTCATTTTACAGATAGAGACAAAAAGTTAACAACCAAACGTCCTCATTCCCTTTAGCTGACTTGTTTTGTTCCTTTCTCTCTAGCTCTCCTTTCCAGAAAACAGGACAGAGATTCATACAATAGGTACCAGTGATGGCAAACATCAGCATGCAAAAATGCACACAAACACATATTTTCCGTACAGGAAACTACTGCATACTTATGAACAGACACCCTGTTACGAATTAATACTGAAATTGGTTTGATTACAAAGTCTAGGGAAAAGACATCAGGCAACCACTACTTTAGAGAGAGTACCTGAAGTACTCAGCTAGCCACCAAGAGACCAAATGATGTTATATCCATACGTGAACAGGAAGAACGCTTTTCCTTTCCAAACAGTCAAGAGCAAAAAAGGTGAGGTTTTTATCTGGAACGCTTGAGAGAGTATTTTGATGGGGCCCACAGTTAGTATTGCCATATCAACCTTTGTGCTGTGGTTGTCCAAGGTGAACCAGCTATTAGACTCAATCACTTTGAAAATAGAGAAAGGTGAAAATATTGGCTTTTGTAGGAAAAGAAACATGGACCCTTCCCGGTTTGCAGCATTTTCTTCGCCCTGACTGCCTGAGTGGACCAGTTAAATTACCACTTAAATACCCCGGAGAAGGAGGGAAGAAGGCTTACAAACAACTGCATGATAAAAGTAACTCAAATTTTTAGAACAAAACATCATTTATATCCCATATGCACACACCAGATTATAGAATTTGTCCCTCACTTTAAGATCTATAATACCTATTTTCTCCTGTGCCAGACTTAGTTTTGGTTAGCTATAGATTATCTCATATAAATACACCTGGGCCAGAAGAAACCGGACGCGAAATGCATCTTTTATTGACCTAACATTTTTTTGTTCTTATTCTCTACCCTCCCCTTCCCCGACAATCTCACTCTTTCCTTCTTCAAAATGGACTGAGCTCCACTCCCTTATGTGGGCAACTGAAACTTGATTCAAATACTGTGATTGGGCTTACATGCCATCATTATCTGTACTTTCATCCATACAAACGCGGGTGTAACCTAAATTTTAAAGCCTAAGCACAAAAAGTTAAAAAAACCTTTGTAACTGTGGTACGCTTCCTAGTTGTTAAAAATAATACTAAAAAAATGTGAATGTACGCATTTCTCCCCTCATCTTTCACATCCTACTTGAAGGCAAGTATCATAGAAAAACTGCGCTCTGCAAATGTGTTTGCCAGTGTTGAATAATCAAACTCCAGAAAAACTACTGGAGTTAACATTATATTAAAAAAAAGTTCTGTAAATGGACCATTTAAATTCATTGTGTTAAATACTTTCCCATTCTGAAAGAGTATTTTGAAGTCTGACTCATAGTTAGGATTACAGTATTTGAGGCAGGCAACTGAAAATGGAAAAGCTAATGCCCATCAGCCTAGCTATTTTCTATATACTGTTTGTATATTAGCATTTCAAAGGACCTATGAATTAGAAATCAGCCGTCTCCAGATGTACAGTGGGACTCCGGTTACACACAAAAAAAAGGCAAATTATGTAAGGAAATCCAAGAAAAACTAATCAGTATTTCAAAAAATTATTTAATGCAATAGTTAATGACTATGTTATTACAGCTTGCAAAATGCCTTTTAAAATCACAAGTGATGATTTAAAAATGCTCACACACACATTTACACTTACGGCAATGCACACAGACTCATCTTAGAAATTGCTTGTTATTACATGGGCAGTCAGCATCCCTACTACAGCAGATTTTGTGGATTTTATTACACCCATACGGAAAAAAAAAAAATAAACTTAATCTTATTCTTCTGTTTCTCCAAACAAATAAGCAACGTAAAGTTACAGTTTAGAAGTGGCTGGTGTTACCAGAAACTAGACAGAACATTAATTTCTAGGTGAACAAGTGCTAGTACTCTCATATTTTGGCACAAGCTAGTTCATTAGCAGCTTGATAGTAAAAGCAGAACAGCAGCTTTCTGGAATAAAGACCTACTATGCTATTTGAATACAGAGCATGTTTTGGACACAACAGAAAAAGGGAGTATTTTAACATGTGAGTTAGAAAATACACAATTTACCATTCTGATCCCTCTACACATGTAGCTGAATACATTAGAGAAAAAAATTTACAGAGTTAAAATATAACTAACTTCCTTGGGAATAGGTTTCCGTTTTGCAGATGCATTAAGGGCATTGAGTCTTAGAAGGAAGCACTTGGAAAATGCTGAAGGTTAGAGTTTGTTTTGTTTTCTCTGAATATTTGTTGCAGGAAATATAGGCTCTTTAGGAGAAATATGCTTTTCTGTTGGCCCTCATTTTTCCCAGCAGACAATAGCTGCTACTGTCCAGCGTTTAAATGACCCTTGCCCTGCCCTCCTACTTTGTTTCCCTTAGGAATGTCATTCATTCTTTTGTAACACATTGCAACTCATTATTGCCTTATTTTTTCCTGCCACTTTTGTTCTGATCTTTAAAAGAGAACATATACACTCTTTCGGTCTAAGGGAGAAAAAAAATGAAAAGGAAATCATTAGGACTTGTGAGAATGCTCAGAGACAAATATTCATGTTGCACTCCAACGCAATCTGAAAGAGTTTTTACCCATAAACTTACCAAAAGTAGTTAGTGAGTTCATGAACTAACCATAGACACAATGAAATACCACACTAAAATACAAAATTTAAGGATATTTCTGTTTTCTCTCATTATTTCTTCTTTCTCATTGCTCCCTTACCTTCATCATTTCATCATACGTTCGTAAGGGAAAAGAGGATGGCTCCCCCACCCATCTCAGACCAACCTATATGTGGTCTTCATATACTCACAGCTTTCCTTAGAAACTGCGAATTTATTTAGTAGAGACATAACCCTTATCTACACTAATAGAGTTTTCACGACATATGTGCACTGTTGCTCTTGCTACTTCTGATACACTGGCACTGAAGAACAAAGGCAGACCTCCCACTTCCGTAACACACTGACACAGCTGAGCCAGTATTAGCAGAGACTGAACTTTTTTAATAACCACTCCTCACATATACAGAGGTACCACATTTCTTTGAAAATTTCTTTGAAAAAATACCCGAAATGTACAATTTTAACTTAAGAGTCTAAAAACCAAATGACCTTCCATTTCCTCAACCACTCTACAATAATTGCATTTCCACAGCCAGCAATAGACTAATACAACTTTCCTTGACCACAGTTCTTTGCCTAACAGTAGCAGACATTAGTAATTAAATACAAGAATATCCAAAGATCACAGGAGAATGGCAGTTGTAAAAGCTCAAAATTTTAAACTACCCTAGAACTCCTACATATTAAAATATACCTTGGTAGTCAAACCTAACTCTCAGAAATATGAAGAGTAGGGATACAAAGATTTTAAAAAGGAATATTGAAAACACTTATTTGAAATAAACGTTACATGCAGTTATGAAAAATGTGCTGTTACAAAAGTGATACAAAACATTATTAACAACACTGTTCACATTGACAGTTTATAGTCAAGCCAGTGAGAAAGGCACAATTTAAATCTCTGTCAAAAAAAAAAAAAAGGTTTCTAGAGGATGTGGATGAGGAGACACAGAAAAGATTCAAGATTACAACCATCTACTGTGAACCAGCAACCCTGGAGGGAAAAACGTTTCTTCTCCTTTTCTTTTAGTTCACCAGATATTTCTCCCTGTGCCTGTGTTACATGCTAGCAAGAAAAATGAAGTCTTTGTTTCCCCTTTTCCTTTTATTTACAGTTCTGTGGCTCCAAAAGCTCGCAGCCTCATGCAATGAAAGTGCCACTGGAAACATTACAACAGCATGTCAAATCACACAACGAGGTACTTCCATATCACATCAAACTACTTGCTGTGGAGAACCAGAGGCCCCCCCTTAAAAAAGGATAGCTGATATGTTGAACACGGTATTTCATTCTCAATCTTTTTTCTTTTCTGCTTTTTTTCAATCCTACTTAATAACCCAGCTGCCAATCACCGCACCACAGTCACCAGCAAGAGGGTTTCACACAACCGCGTTAGCCGGTTCCTGCCGCCGAAGCTAACTTCGGGATGTAAAACAGGGCCCCCGCAATCCGTCCCTCAATTCAGATAATCTCAACTTTTGCAAACAAATAGGTGCAAAGATCAGCCCAAATCATTTACGGCTTTGCCAACTGGCTCCTCTTTCCTCAGGCTGGAACCCTTGGCAGTTTAGCAGAGCTGCTCTTCTTGGCCACCTTCCAGCTGCCTGCTGGGATGAGCAATATTTACCATCTTACTCTTCAATCACAGGGCAACAAATAACAGCGTGAGTTAAAAGGGGACCAATTCCCATTCTGACAGGAGTATTTGAACTACTGTCTTCAGGGGAAAAATTCAAATAGCCTCCTACATACTCACCAAAACTCGACATAAGAGTAGCTTTAATCTTTTAGATGCAAGAGTGAAAAGCTCCAGCCACTTCAGAGGAGAAGCAGTCAACGGCATGAGAGTGTGCGTCTTCTCCACAGCCCAGCTGCCACCAGCACAGAAACCTGCTCTGCCACCAGCTTCCTTTCCGGAAAACTGTTCGGCATTTTAATGCTGTAACACAACAATGTGAGTCACTCTCTTCGAGAGCATAGTTTCATTTCAGATTAATAGGAACCAAGGAAAAATTACGGTTTACAATTACAGTCTTCAATGTTACGTTCATACGTGAGCATTTGGGATTAGATGCGCGCCGTCCTAAATGCTTGCAAAACAGCGTAAAGGATGTGTAGGAGGAAGGCTCAGGGGGTGATTATACCCACTCCTGCAACTAAACACAACTCTGCCTAGCTAGTAAAAATTAAAGTTTTAGTCCTTTATCCAGCATGGAGACGAGGGAGGACTAAATTCCTTTTAAATAATACTGCTTTTACAAATTGGTATGGCTTACATGTTGTGATTGCCTTCAATCAAAACTAATTTTTTTTTCAAAAAAAGAAGAAGAAATTGTTTTCTGCACAACCCCCTGTGTAAGCACAAGCCATCCAACAAACAGTAATTCTAATCATATTTAGCGTGATTTGAACTGCACTCAATTTTTATATTGCAACAACTATAGACAATACAGTTTTCTCCTTAAAGTATCCTAACTTCTATCCTCTTCTAACTACCTTTAACGAAAGGCTTTTGGCTACCCTCAGATGACAAATAATATAAACTAAAACCACAACAATGTCTAATTAAGAAGAACTGGAAAACGACGCAACTCACTTCAGTTTGCTTTATTCCTTTATTAACGCTGGTACTTTTTTGAAGCAAAACACTGGGCAGAAGTAAAAATAAAGGACATTTTACAGTAATTAACAAATTGAAACTTCAAAAGAGAACCAAAAAAGTCAACCTACTTCTGACTTGCCTGCTGAAGCCCCCAGTACTTAGGAAACCAGTCTGCTTTTGAAGGACAAGATGATAGTATGAGGCATACAGCTGATAGACTGTACACTTTTCCCATGCTTCGATGAAGAATGAAGAACAAATTTGAAGGAAAACACCCTTAATTTTTAAATTTCTTAATTCAAAAGTGAAATTTACCTAAAAAAATGTAGTCAAATGAAGGGCTTGTTGAAAAGGTTTTCCCAGAATACATAAATTTTCTGATTTTGGCGATTTTGGGGCTTTAGGTTCTTTTGTATCAAGTGAGCTTAAAAAAAACTATGCTGAATTTAAACAAAAATATTGGATGCCACAGCTCATGGTCTACTTTTTCTGAATCAAAATTTGCCTAGAGCAACCAAAAAAATTTGCTCCTATTCTCATTTTAGATATTTGTAGTTACTCATAATAGCATGAGATGCTAATAGTTAAACTTCAAATAAGGAGAGGAAAACCTCTGAATTTTATCACTCATGATTATTAGTAGTGACAGGGCATAATGCTTCTTTGTGCTTTCTCTGATCACTTGAGCGAAATTTGATAGCACCTTTAACACCATACTCTGAAACAGTGCATACATACTGACTTTTAGGAAAGATTATACTCTAGAATTTTTACAACTAATGTCGTAATGTACACAATTGGTTATTTCAACACTTTCTGGTCCATAGCATAAAACTTTCTGTATTTAACCTCCAGATTGCATTAACTAGCCCAAAATAAAGCATCAAGTTCTGTGGGTAAATCATGCTTATTACTGACTAATTTAAGAATATCTGGCCTTCAAAAAACACCATGCCAAGGAAAAAAAAAATAATCCTATTTGTACAAATGGCAGCAAAGCAGTTCGAAGAAACCTGTCTATCTACCACATACCTTAGGAAACACTCATTGTAAAGTTAAATTTGTACAGCTAAATTCTGAAAAAGATCAAGAGATTAACTAGGAAAACAAATTTGATTCTCTTCTACTACGTATTATAACACAAAGAAAACCTAATGTGGAAACTTGGGTAATCTCTGTTTTCAAATTTTTACTACTACTGTAAGGTACCATACTTAATCCACAGCATGCTCTGCAGTGATTTACTATGTACTTCTCATGTGACTGATTAAGGTTTTACCGATCTAAGCAGAGTAAATCAAAACACACGTATCCAAGGTTTAAAAACTATTAGAAGATGACATAGTGCAAGTAATTAAGGACTGCACATGAAAAAGGCTAAAGACAAGACTGCATGCTAGTTTAATTATAACCTTCTGAGGTGAATACTCAACCGCACATTAGTAAAGCTGCACACATACAGCTAGAATAAGTAAAAGACCCCTTTTCTGTTTACTGAATGTATAATAGAAATACTTAAACGTTAATTAAAAAAATAACATTCACAAACACAGCACCCTATACAGTTAATCTAATTTATGCTAAAAAATTCTGGTTTATATTACTGTAATCTACAGGGGGGTTGTAACCAATTTTGCCAAGACTTGCCTATGTTCTTTTAATACTCTGCTTGCCATTGGGAAATTTCTATTCATTCTGTTTCATCAGTACAATGATTTCCATTTCAACAAGTGTGTAGATACAATCTTTAAAAACTCATTTATGAGTAAGCAACCTTAATTTCTTGTGTTACAGAGTTCAAGAGCAACATACATCATCTGAAAAATACCACACAATATTCTAGCATAAACACCATCAATATGCAGTACTTCCATGTTTGAGATTTCTTATCTATTACACCCACAAAGGAGATCTAAATGTGTTAGAAACTAAATGTTTTGTAAGTATACAAATTATACGTGCTCATTTCATTAAAAAACAAAGAGTTACGCAGGGTTTTTTAATGACAAATATCCAACAGAAAACAGATCTGCTCCACTTACTACTTTAAAAAAATATTTTTTTAAAAATCAAATTAGGCCTCAAAATACAATTAGAAAAATCATGTAAAAAAACAGGTCTACTTCTGTTTGCTACTACTAGTTATTCATTGCTTTAGCAATGCAAGTCCACTAATGTAAACAGTAATTTGCAATTTTAGTAACAAATACCTGTTTATGTAAAACTGTACTATTTTTAAGGCTTGTTTTGCGTGTAATGATTTTTGGTTAAAAATTTAGCGTAAAAGAAAGCACATTTCATGTATTTAATAAATGAAAATTAACTTACTTCACCAAGCTTTCTGTAAATTACAACAATTGAGAGTTTTAATTGCGTAAGCCAGAGAAACACATTATTTCTCTTTTAGGACACCTGGATATTCCCTCATTCCAATATCTAAATGCAGCACAAGATGATTTCTGACCTCCCTTGATCTTAGGTACAAAGTAAATAAGCAGTGGACAAAGTTTTTTTCAAAAAAAAAAAAAAAAGAAAAGAGAAAAACGGTATTATATTCATTTCACAGATCAAGAACTAAAGACTAATGCATCCTCTCTGGAAGACATTACTACAGCATCTAAAATATTATTGCCTCTATTTTCTACTCCACTTTCCTGCTGAAGATTATTGTCCATTTGGCAAGGACAACAGGAAAAAGCCCCATGCGCCAGCTCCCCAGCAGGCACAGTTCATAACCTGCCGATTAGCAGAAGATTCAGCAGAAGGCAGGAGTGGTAACAGTTTAAATTGCTGTTAAATAAACCTGTTAAAGATCATGATCACAGAGAGACTAAGTGATTTGCCCAATGTCATATATTCAACTTAAGCGCTGGAACTTAACAGTATCTCACAGTCTTAACTGCAAGAAAGCACTCATTAATGCATTTCATTATTGAAGACAAAGTTTCTGAATTCATCCTGATTTTCAGAGTTTTGTAATTGCTTCTGGTCTTTTTTTCTTTTCCATAACGTACAACTCCACCCAAGCCTCCAAAAAGCTACAAAAACTCCACAGCTTACCTAGAATACTCTCTCTAGCAAGACACAAATTCTATCAAATTCATGCAGTACCATATTTCTGCACGGCTGTGCTATGGAGCAACCTTGACCAGATGAACCTGAACTGAAAGAATACTGCTAGATTCATTCTAGAGCTGTGATACAAGGTCACCTCATTCAGCAAATTCAGTTGGAGTTGATTCTTTTTCCCCATAGTACATTTTTTTTGCCTTTCTTTTCAAAAGTACAAGTCCATCAGCAAAGAAATAAACCAAACTAATAAACAGAAACTGAAAAAGAAGCAATAACCTTAGCTGTGAATAAACAGAACTAAGTTATACAACTACCAAGAAAGAGTTTGCTAGATATAGCATTGGATGAAGATTAACTTTGCTAAGTATTTGTCTTTTCATCTGCCCATGAAATAAAAAATGCATTTTATTTTTTTTTTCCCAATAAACAGACCAAACCATTTCATGACATAGTATTTCATTATTTGCTCCAAAAATAAACCACATTTATTCTATACGTGTACTTGAGCTTACCACAGCAAAAAGTGTACTGGACATGGCAATTCATCTATATTGGTCTCTCAAACAGTGAAGGAACACAAGAAAAAAGCACCATATGAAGATCCCGACCAAATGTGTAGCACTAGAAAGGTCCCTAGACATATGTAAAACCAAAACATGGGAGAAAACTGCCAATATGGTAGGGAATAGAAGTGTATAGGACAGACAATGTATTAAGAGGTACCTTGTACACGTAACATTGGCTGAACACATACCAATATTTAAGAATGTATGAATACACTGACTACTTAATATATACTGATGGAGCGAGTATACTAATTGTGTTGCTGTGCCTCCACCTTCACACACACACTGAAAACAACTTTTTAGTACAACCTGTTATTTGTTTCAAAGGAAATAATGGCCTTCAATCATACCTCTGAAAACAACATGTTATTTTCACAGCTTGCTATACTTACTGCAATGGACAGAAAGATAAACTACTCTGACAAGAAAGTTTAGCAGAGAAGGAAAGTTACAAACCAAAGGAGTGGTATGTAAAATGCATCTTAACTACAGGAGACAGTCTTGTGAATCAGATTCAATCTAATTCTCTTTGTTTCATTCCAATGTACTTGTTGAGAGTTACGGGCCTCATCTCCCCATCTGCTGGAAACAGGATCTACATGGCAATTCATTAAATATATTTTATAAAGTACTCTGGTATCATAATATAATCTTTCTCAGGGCTCAGACTCAAATGCAGAATCCAATGGCAAGAAAAAAAACACACCAGGAAAAAATGGCGATTGTTAAAATGCAGATAGTCTTAGGTGAAACTAATAAGAGAGTATTTCTTGTCCCTCTTCCCCACAAAAACCTAGGAATACTCGCATCATCTCTTTTACAAAGAAATATAACTTCCCATAAGGTTATCTACCAAGTGAATCGCTAATAAGAAAATAAAAATTCTTATTTGATAATACCGTATTGTGCCTCTTCAACAGTTCTGTATAGAACGTGTACACTGAAACTAATTTTCAGCATCTTCACTTCACTTAAACACTTAGAGAAAACAAGAAATATTTATTTTACCACTGCAGAAATTAATACTTAATACTACTACTCAAGTCACACATCTTTAAGAGCCATGTTTAGGTTATGTATTAAGATGTAACACAGACCTGGAATCTTGATGGATCCCATGGCTCTTTCCTTATTTATACCACTTAAGACTACAATTTAACCTGCTGTTCCAGGCTCCTTCATCTACATATTAATTTATAAATAAGACCATTCCATTCAAGATAAAGGCAGAAACATGCTGTCCAACTGAGGAGAGTGACAGAGCGGTTTTGGTGGGCACCTGGTGCCCAGCCAGGGCCAACCCATCGCAACTGAGAGTACAATATCCCTGTATTTTGGGAAGTACTCAAGTCACTGAAATACTAGGTGGGGTTTTTTGCTGTTGTTGTTTTAAATGATTGCCATATTTGGGGGGGGGGGGGGGGAGTTTTTAATTTAAAAAAAACAAGAAACTTTTGAAGGACTCCTCAACATAACCAGTTAACTCTAGGAGAGGATTTCAAACTGTGAATACCAGTGAAATAGTCCTCTATAATTCAGAATTAGCTGACTCAGCTGTGGAGAGACAGGATTTCAGGTATGTGCTGCTTCTCAGTGCTACCTATGGGCTACCTGCAGTGGGTCCCATTTGGAATAGGTTGGGAAACCCAAATCAAAGCTCAGCTGCGTGATCAAAGCTGCAGTATCTAGCATCTTAACAGTAAAGTTTTTCTCAGTCTAGCAAAAGAACATAACAATATAAATGCAATTGGGTCAGAGAGCCAAATTTGATGTCGCCCTCCTGACTGCAACAACAGATCTCTGCAGAACAGCACGTGGGATAAACATCTCTTTGCTGAAAAAAAGGCACCTAAAATTAGATTCAGAAAATAGCATTTTAAGTTAAGTTCTCTCACCAGTAATTGTCATGGAAGGCACGATGAATTTGAACAAGAGCAAGTGTGGGGCAAGGCTTCCATTAATAAACTTTACCATTAAATCTACTACCATTAAGTCTATACTCCCAAAGACTCTACTGCTTATTAACAGTTCTTTCTCATCTCAGCAACATACGAGATTAAGAGACAGATGAACAGCTTACTTTTACTGCTAAAGTGCTAGAGGCTCTATTTAGTTTCTGACAGTCACAGCAGTTTTGATGTGCCTTGGTGGCACATTTCATTGCAGTGTTATCGTTACAAATGGAAAAATCCAAACACTAAAAGCACACACAGGAAAACGCCGGTGGATAAGCATTTAATGGTCTTGTCCATTCAAGGATGATTCCCTTCAGAGAAGCTTCCAGCACAACTTCATTTACAGTAAGAAATTCCCCTAATTTTGCCACCTTTAGTCTAAGCAACATCTAAAGCAGAGTACTGATGTAAGCCAGACTCCAGTGTTTTGGGTTCCCCCCCAGCCAAGACCAGCCTGGGTCATACACTGGTAACAACCTTGGCAGCACACTCCTCTGCTTCTATCACTGCCAATACTAATGAAACAAAACTAGACGCAAGAGGTTTCTTAGAAACTCGGTGTTAATGCTGCCTGGAACTATCTGTAATGCTTGTACTAATTATTCCTGAGTAGATTAGACCACAGAGTGCCAAGCCAGCCCAGCAGCCCTTTCTGTGCACACTCTGCTGGATGACCACATTTCTAAATTCAGAATTATATTAAATGTTTGACACCAACAGAAATTGGAACCAAGCTATTAGTTTAAGAATCGTTACAGCTATGAAAAGACAATCATCACCGAAGCCCCCTGAATACAAGAGATTAAAACATAAACTCAAGCAATACATAAAAGTAATTTACATAAATAAAAAAATAATCAAGCAATACATAAAAAGTAGTTTTATTTTTAAAAGACAAACAGTAAAATACACCTGTAAAAATCCCAGTGTTGCTTTTTGTTTGAAATACTGCACAGAGTAAATGAAGAATGTGGAAGGAGAACAAAGAGATGATTTCTACACACCGGCAGTTCAGCTTTCTAGTGCTAACATTTTACATAGCACATTACAGTCACTTTTATGCCCTCATCTGCATGCATCAAGTAGAACAGTTAGTCTTCATCTAGAGCCATAATCTGAATACATACTTGTACTTCTCAGTAATACTACATTTGTACAGCCTCAGTTGTTCTCTCTCCTTAGAGGTAGAAGACTGTGGTTCTATTTTGCTTTTTTAAAAAAGGAAACAAAAAAGTATTACATTGCTCAGTGATTCTTTTTAAACACAGATTCACTACTCAGGCTTTCAAGCTCTTCGTGCTGTAACATAAACCATATAAAGTTTAATAATTTTTTCTACCACCAAGAAAGAACATACCCGACACTCACTTCTTATTAGGCAAAGAACATTGAATTGGAAAAAATGAAAGGCTAGATACAATGCACAAGGTCATATGAATAACTGAAGTCCACATACATTTGAAATCCATTTGCTGGTGGTTTTTATTAGGGGAATAACATTACACTGAATTACTATTTTTGTTATTTTTCCTTCAAATTCAATAGCAGACATACAATCCCCACAAGATCATAGAGATATGGCTAACCTGAAATGTAATATTCAAAGTTATGTATGCTTTTAAAGCTGTCTTTTTAAAAGCTATATAACTTGTGAAAAAAACCCCTTAATTTATGCTTTGATAAATATTAGTTTCTTTCAAAACAATAATGCTCCAACATCTGAAAGTTTATCCCACGAGATACTATTTTCTCATTAAAAACAGAAGTCAGAAACAAGCTGTTTTCTCCTAAATTAATCTCATCTTTACAGTACAGAGGAGAATGAGAAGAGAAATATCACAGCTAAGCCAACACAACCAACCAATTTTATGTTCCCCATCTGATAGTCAAAAAATAGGGGAAAACCGCGCTTCAAGCCATACTTAATTTTGTGCTTTCTAGACAAAATATACAATCAGAATTATTTTATCTCACCAAATAATTCATTTGGGACACAAACACGAAGATTAAGAAAAAAAAAAGGTGCTATTTCCATAAAAAGTGTCATTAGTACCTGCAATACATGATCCAACATGACATGAGATCCAACCACCAAACCACAGATGTCTTGGCATGAATCTCCTTTAACCTCTATTACAGCACTGAAAGGGATTACAAAACAATTCTCTGGCCCAATGACCCAAGCACTTGCTTAGGATGTGGGCGGTTGGGTTTTAATCTTTTTTCCAGTGGATATTCTATTTTCACAGAGCAGAACAACTTCAGGTTTAGAAAGCAGGGCCAAAAGTCTACATGATTAAGCCACTACGATCACCAGCACCAATCTTCACAGTACTTTAAATACTGAACCAAAGGCTGAATTGCCTTAATTAAGGTGATTCACTTAAAGGACATTTAATGCATATTGACAAAATGACAGAACAGAAGAAACATCGGACTTCTGTATCCTATGCTATTTTTTCCAGTGTCTTTTGAAAATGTTGTGTGCAATGACAAACAAAGAATAGAGATGAACCACAAAGTATTTGTTAACCCCTGGTCTGAATGGTTAGTCAACATTCATAGGTCCTTGCTGGCTTACCTCCACTAGAAAGACAAAATGAGAATTCAACGTAGTATTTACCAAAAACATTCATAAAATCATGAATCTCTGAAAATAACATGACCATGAAACAGCACCTGCATACTATGGAAGTGTCAGTGCTACCAGCAAGATCGCGCTTTCCCGAGTGTTGTCTGTTGCCTTGCCAGTTCATGCACACCTCTGCTTCTTTTTTCCCTTCTCTTTAACTCTCTCTCAGAAAATGCATTTTTCTTCAGGCACCAACCAGTGACCCAGCCCGGGTATTTATAGTCAGCTTATCAGTCCTCATAGGGCAGTCTCCCCTGTTCCAGATTTATTATGCTGATCGGCACCTTTAGCAGCAGCTTCTATTGCTTCAGCTACCACAGGAACACTAAGACCAGCATCCCTCTAACGCAGGATATCCAACTGCACTTGTTGATTTTTACCAGATCAGTTTTCATGGAAGCCATTAACACTCCTCTGTATTCCAACAGAGTATTTTCCAATGTATATTTTAATAGCAAAGTTCAAAACGGCGATTTTATTTCTATAGCTACAAGACCTTGAAAAATATAAACACAGTGAGTGTTTACATAAAACCACTTTGGACAGATTTCTTCTATTAAACTTAATATGCTGGATAGAAGAAAGAAATCTGCAAAAAGTATTCTTTTCTCAAAACACAGCACAAATCAAATGCTAGGTCATCTACTGAGTACCACTACTAAGACATTCAGATTCATGAATCGTAATAAAAATCAACAATCTTCTCCAAAAACAAAGCACAGTTTGGCGTCTAACAGTATATTCAGTGTAGACTTCAGTAACTGGAGCCTGCACCCAAAAGCAGAGCTCTGTGACACTGACAAAGCCCTGCCATTTGAATTCTGTTCCAAGTTTGGTCTGCCTTCGTACAAAGCAAAGGTTTTCCCTAAGTCAGAAAGCCACACTCTACCAGAAGTTTCATTGACTCTTTCCCCAAAAGGAAACATGCAGAAAGAATGTGAATCTGAGTTTTTAAACAAATTCATGCATTCAAACCTTGAAAATTAGTGCACAACTTTATTTCGGCTTATCTGAAATCTTACAAATTCTTACAAATGTTCTAGCTTTGAGAACCAGAGATATTTGACTTCACAAGAATCAAATGCTGTTTCTAGGAAGATGTAGGGTCCTAACCTTTCATTGTAAATAGCAGTTAGAAGAGAGCGAGACAATTTCCTAAACGAGACTGCAGCCAACATCCAGATCTGAGGGTGAGGGTGGGTATCTGTTTAAGCATGAAGAGGATTTCTCCAACATCATAAGGTATCTTATGCAAACAAAACTTATGAATTCCTGAAAGCAACTATTTAACATTTGCTTGAAACACACGATTTGGAAAACTTCGCTTTCCATTTACTACAGGCAAGACTAACCAAGCCCAACCACCAAATATGCTGTGATTACTGCATACTGGGCTACAAAATTTTTTGAGCTATAAGACATATATAATTACAATGACCAAGTTAGCACTTCTGTTTGATTCAGATAAACCACCTTGAACTTCAATCCGGCTACGCATGACTAGGTTTCAATCTGACTACATCTAAGTGAAGCTGCACTGAAATCTCCTTGCAAGCAGATGAAGAATTTCACACACACGGGTTTCTTCTGAGGACCGTGCCTCTGAATATTATAAATCCACATCCTTCCATTATTGCAAATACAAAGTGGGCTCTAAAATAATTTTATTTCTTCTTTTTTAACCATTTCTAATCTAATCTCTATTTGTGAGCTGAGCAGTACACTCCAGACAGAAATACACACCCACTCAGACAACCACAATCTACAAAAACCAAGAAAGGGGCATAAACGTCACGAACCGATCTATCTCATTTACTGTCGTAACCCCCATCAACATTAAAAAAATAAGGAATCGTGTGGTATAGACTAACTGCATGTGCATTGCAGACACCTCAAAATCTCTGAAAGGATTAAGGATGCCATGTTACATAAAATTTTACTCAGAGAATATTTTTAAAATGGCATCTGAGCTGGCATATAAAATCGTGATTGCTGCAGGAAAAAAAGGGCACAAACACTTCCTGACAGTTGTGCTGTTTTAACTCACACCTCCTTTTTTTTCCTGGATTCCTTTAGTGCAAACTCAGAAAATCTGAAACAAGAGTATCAGAAGAGAGACTTCTTTTTCAGTGTAATACTCTTGTAGAATAATCAGTTCCTCTTCTATGCTGTTTAAAATCCGTTTTTGACCTCTTTTATACTGTTCCTTTTAAAGGCAGGGAGCTGGTAAAATAACAAACGGGGAAGCATAAATGACATCAGCTCCCAGTTGCAAGCAGCATGATTCTGACTTGAATATATGAAAAAGTATGATTTCCTGAGTAAAGAGCATATACCCACAACAGGAGCTGAAGTTAGAAATAAGCTTTTGTTGACCCTTATGTTTCTTTCTGGGTTCAGAGGTTTCAGTATGAGAAGATAAACATTTCTTGAAATTGTAAACTGCTTTGGGAATCTGTTTCCAGAAACAGCCCACTAGCTATTCTGTTTCTCCACTGAAAAACCAATTGTGCTTATTAGTGAAAGTAAAGATAAACAAAAATCTCCATTACTGAACAAAAATCATGCATTTTGAAAACATAATTCTAGAAAGACAGTTCTCCTTTTATGCATGTTACAGAAAGGTGAGCTGCTCCATGGGACTGAAAACATATCCTGTTATTTTGCTTGGAGAACCTGCCCCACAAAAGTCATTCTTCTTATGTGCCATGAGTAAATTCAAAAGAATAGCATGTAAGATCGTAGCCATGCTCTGTAATGTTGGTAGGATGTTTACATTCTTATTTTCAGCTATTATTAACTGAAGAACTACACAAAAGACTGAGGAAACGTGGAAGCAAAGCGAAACAAAATGCTACCAATCAGAATAGTCACAAATGCTCTTTTTTTTTTTCTTTTCTCCCTTCTTTGAGAACCCTTCCTGATTTCCAAGCAATTCCTAAGACACTAGCCAAGCTCCTCCTATTGAATGGAAGATTTAAATTTGCAGCTTTAGTGGTTCTATAAAAACTATGAGAATAGTTTATTGGTAATAAAATTGATGTTTTTAGCATCCCGTGAAAAATCACAAAGTGCTTGAGAGATATGCCAGAAGTAATCCTCACAGTCCTGAACAGGAAGTTCTTCAACCATTTTGGAACTGAAAAATTCTACATGACACATAGTACACGACATACTATTTCAAAATAAACAATGAAAAATAAAATACAAAGTATTCCGAAATTAAAATACATGCATACTGGAGGGATATAGATGGCATGTGAGTCGACACAGCTAATTCTTGTTGTTCTCACCTCTTGTCTAGTCAACTCCTCCATACCAACTTTTCTATTTTGATGTTCTCCAAAACCTTCCTGAAACATCAAGCTACCTCTTCAACTTGTTCCTTCAGCACATCCTCCTCACCAGGTCTCTAGTTCAATTCTAGTGAGCAGAGACCCGTTTGCTCAATTCAATTTCCTTCTTTAATTTTTTTTTTTTTTTATCCAATCTATCTATTGCTATGTTCCAAATCCACTACCACGGTTTGTTTGCTTTCAACATAATTCATTACCCTCTGTTCCCTTCTTACTCGACCTTTCGGGTCTTTATCACCCATCAGTATTGAAGTTTCTCTGCTGTTCAGTCATCTCCTCGCAGAGGCCTTCTCCCATTCTTTCAACGAGATGAGCAACTGCCTTCGTGCCTCATACTCGCTCTGTACTCGGCTCCTCTGCCTCCCTCACCAAACACAAGGTCACCCTTGGCATCTCCCGGACCTGGCTTGCATCCTACATTCACCTCCTCTGCTCCTTCACTGTGTTGAACCGCAGGGATCCTGTGGTTAGTCTTCTTCCACTATAAACTGGTTTTTTTCCTCCTTTGGCTCCACTACCTCAGCAGCTCTGCTTCAGACAGACACAGCTTAAGTTCAACAGGGCTAGAAGAGCCAAAACTGAACAGAAGTAATATGCAGCTTGCAGAGGTGGCCAATACCACATTATCTGCATCAATGTTTTTTTAAGTTCTGGTCCACAGACTACTGATTGCCTGAAATATTTTCAAAGATAGCTTGTGAAACAACCACAAAGAAGCTTTTAATCTGCATATACATAACGGCAAGGAAACAAACTGTTATCTTCATTCACCCCACTCTATATTTAAAATTTAACCTAATTTTATTGGGCTGTTAAAGCAGGAATTAATACATTAAAAAAAAAAATTCCTTTATTCCTCCCCCAGCAAAACAGAGCAATAGTCCTTTCAACTTTTTCCTCCAGTTGTAGGTACTGTGGTAGTGTGTCTTATACTCAATGGAAGTTCAGATCAGCATTTCTCAACCTTTCAAAACTCAGTGTAGATATCAACACGTATTTCTGGAATACCTATATGTCTTCTGAAAGATTATCTATTCATCTTACTTATTGACTATCCCTGCCCTGCTTAGACTGAAGGTCTAAGAAGATTACAGAACCTGGTGGCAAGGCTGAAGGCTTGTTAACTTAATAAGGCTGTGGATTAAAAACTGTGTTAAATTAAACAGGTTTTGAAAATGGCTTAACTCTGCTAGCGTGGATAAGATTTAAGACTCTCCTCTCAGATCTTTATCTAGCTCATGAAAAAGACTACGTGAGATAGTAGGGCACTGGCACACATGAAGAAGTGAAGAGATGTTGATTTTCTTTTAGCAAGCTCTCAGCTTCAGGATAAAAGCTTCATCTTTACTCAAAGGCACATTAGCACAGCACACTGAATTCATCTTTACTGGATTTATTTGAAATAAGCTTCTAGAACAGCTATGCCCTATATATGCCATCTCAGATTGTCATCTGATTATTTTTGAATACTTTTCATCTTAACACTTTTTAATCAGTCAGAAGTGCCTCATTCTTCCCCAATTTTTTTTTTTAATATAAATAAAATGCAGAGTATAACCCAAAGAATTAAGATAGCATGCTAATAAAGAATCGTTGAAGAGACTTGTTTCAAATTATTCAGTATTGATCCTCTCACTCCTCTGTGCAAGTAAGACTACATTCCTTTTTTTGAGCTCAGCAGCTTGGAAAACTGGTAGGAGTACTTTTGTCTTTAACCAGAGCTTTTCAAAAGCGTGTCTTGTAAAATTGTGATTCACACAAGATAAAACAGTGTTTCAGTTCTTTAAAAAGCTTTTAATGTACATGTACATTTTGAAAGTTTAGGTGCTGAGAAGAAGTCAAGAGAGGTAATATGCACGTATTTCCTTTATAAAAAGGAGAGCAGAGTTTCCTCACCTTATTGCAATGCTAATGCCATGAAACAAAATCAGCTTTATTAACAAAGGAACACTAAAGACTGAAGAGTGTTTCAGGCATTATGAAGTCCAACAGGACACTCTCTGATGCCTGGCTTATCTTTTGTGCAACGCTGGCAGCACTCCTTCAGAGAGGAGGAGAATATTTGTGTTAATTTTTAAGCAACACTGAAATGCTTACCTTTGATCAAAATGCATTTATGAGGAATAGCACACTTCTGAGCTAGAAACTGTAAAATTATACTTTGCACATTTACAGAAAATAAAACCAGACAATCTATAGTCGACGCTGAAAAATCATGCCAAGTTGGAAGATAAAGTAAGCACCAGACGAGAGCTTTTAGTTCAATTAAAAAACCCCACCAAACCACAAATTTACACCATGTTTTAAAAATTATATGTTATATGTGGAACGCTGAGCATATCAGTACCATTTCAAACAAAACTATTGTACGAGAGAGTGCACACACATTCACACAAGAACTTTGTTCTCATTTTTAGGGTATCAGACACATTCTTGCAGGTTCTGTTTTCTTTTTATACTTGAGAGTTTAAGTGCTTATACTATAGGTGGTGGTGGTGAATTAATCAAGGGCCAAACAAGGTAGTAACAAAGACCTAGACAAGAAATTAAATTACTTCAAATTCTGAAGTGTTCATACTCTTATGCTACAAAAACCTAACTTTGCGTAACAAACCTCAGTGCCACAACAAGTGTCAAATGAGTGTCACAGTCCTAAACTAAGTGTACAGGGATAAATGATTTCTGTCGTGGATTGCTCATACGCACCACAGTTGATTTTAATGTACCTAGCAGGCTCAGATTTTGAGACACTTTGGCAACAGTGTCTGTAAATGAAACATGACGAGTTGAGTTTGACTTCTGTTTCATTTTCCCCTCAACTGGAGAATCCAAATATGTATGCTTTCAGGAAACACTGAATGACATTTTGAAGATATACATAAGCATCACATGTCAAAGAATTCCAAATTCTGGACTCAATTTCTCTTTGAAGTGATTGTCCTTATCTCCAGAGCATCTTCCTAAGTCCCAGTGATTTCCTGACTTTTAAGAGCATGCAGAAGAGAAAACAGAAAAACAGTTCGCCTCTGTGCTGACCAAGACCAGCTAGGGGCTTCCTGCCCAAACTGCATGGCAGCCCTGGCAATATCTATGGGATGAGAACAAATGAAAGCAGTTATTCAGGCACTCTCACTGCAGCAAGGCTGTAACTAGGTAGGACTAGCTCCACTGTTTCGTCTGCCAATCAAACGGAGGACAGTGCTGCCATCTCCCCCTCTAGACCCAGGATTCTGGTTGCAGAGACAGTGCTATGTCTAGAGGATGTCTGCCAAGATGATAACTTCAACTGTCAGCACTGCTGGGTCAGAACTTGATACAGCTGGAAATCAACAGAGAACAAAGGACTTCTGAAGTAGTGGAGCTATTGCTTCCTTGTCCTAACACTTCAGACTTGGACTGCAGACATTGAAGTCTAACTGAAGTACACCAGTTACACAAAAATCGCAAAACAGCACTCGTCCAGGGGCACACATATCTCTTCGAAGCTGCCTTTGAAGCAGTTTTTTCTCCCCTCTCCCTCTTAGATCTATAGAAAGGAGGAAATTTGTAAGTAACACACACAACATCAACATTCTTCAGTATTCTGAACACACGCCAGAGTCACGGTACCCATTCGCTTGTCAAGACAGATCAGAGAGGCTGAAGCAATCTTCTGCGTTTGGAAGGTGAAGAAAGGTAAGAAGTGCAGAAAAGAGTACTTCCCTGGGGAGTGCCTGTCTCCCACCTCAGGGCCATTTCCTTCCTAAAATTAATCCCACTTACCTCAAAGCAGCCATTCTCGATCCACACTCAACAGATGCACGCTTTTCCTTCATGCACCCAGTACTGAGGTGTATGTATGAACAGGGCTGACCAGACAATACTGCAGCTTTAATTACTGAGACACATTCTTACCCACACTCGCATGTGCATATAGGCAGTGATTTAAGGAAGACAAAAAAGTAAAAAAAAGGAAAATTTTAAACCAAACGAGGCAAAGCAATACAGTAATATTAACCTACACTTTATGTTCCTCATTCATGTAGCAGACTTAGTCATACATACCACAAGAGTGCCTGTAGTCCAGATACTTCAACAGAACATTTTCTTTCTTATTGCTTATTTTATTTTCCCTATGTTTGACACAGTCAAGGACAAATTGGACACAAGAGGGAAGAAAGATATATGTTTTCTTTTCCTTGGAAGTAGTATGCTAAGATCAGAGGCAAGAGAACATTTGAATAAAGGACAACGATGGAGCCAAAGAAAAGACCAAGGAAGGTGTTAAGCACATCATAAGGAGAAGGCCAAATGCACTGCAAGAGGAAGTCCACCAAAAGAAAGACAAACAATTCAACATAACAAGTTTCCAGTTTTATTATCACAGCAGCAGTTTCAGGCTTGCTGTTTTCCGCAGTTCTTATCCATACACTAAACACAGGGGTAAGAAGAGGAAGTACCATGTGAAAACCATTTCACTCAGGTAAAGGAGAGGGGAGGAGAAGGAATTCTAGCTGACCCCATCCCAGTCAGCCCCTTCAGCTCTTCCTACTGTACAGAATGTCTACTCAGCCACCGAACAAGAGGTAGCCACTGCAGAAAGCCAGACCCCATGCACACAGAAACACAGCAACAGCACTGCTGACTGACTTTGCTAACCAGACCCCGGACCACCTCTGTAAAGCAATTTTATTGGTATTTGATTTCTGTTGTAATAAGAGAAAAATTAAAAGATTTTTATTCTCTTAAAAGCAAAAACAAACTGCTCCCCTTCATGAGCCCATTAAAAGTAAGGGCTTTAGATTTCCTTTTTGTGCAGAAGTTTAGAATTTCTGAATGATCAAAGCTTTTTGAGTAGAGCAATAACCTGTAACTCACCAGCCAAATTACAGTGGAGAAAAAAAGACACCATTTTATTTCAGGCAGGCTGTTTTAAATGAATCTACAGAAATGGAGGAATATTAAACTGGAAAATGAAGGGATATAAAGACAGCTCCCTCTTCCACCTGAAAACAAAGCAATCCTACAACAGTTATCTTCCACTAACTAAAAAAAAAATAATAAAAGGCTCTCAAACAAAATAAAAATAGATTTAAGTATCACACTTAAACACTGTGGATTTGTTTTTAATTTACTTCAACTTACTTCAAAACCTAATTATTTTCAAAATAGAGGGATTACACTAGTTTCGCAGCTATTTTATCAAGCAGATTAATGTTAGCTGGCAGGTTAAAGATTGCTATCAAGGTTCAAAGCATGGAATTAAATATTTCCGTACTACCAAAACCATTCACATTATATATTCTCTTTTTATTCTTTTCAAAACACATGCAAATCTACACACCAGTGTGCCAGTCGGATGCAGACTTCTCTAACTGAAGAATGGAACGCCAGCTTATACAGATTTTTTTAAATGTCCGGTTTTTCCTCACTGGGGTATTTATGTGATTCCCCACTAAACATCCAAACACAAAATGAAATTCTTTTAACAATGTAACACTAGGCACTGGACCATCTCTGGTACAGGAAATGGATTATGAACAGCTCTCCAGTAATGTGGAAGTCAATGCTTTAAAGAGTCAACAGCAGTTATCTACTGACCTCAACTGAGACTGTGGACCCATTGTAAACCACCCTATAGACACATCCAAAATAAGAAAGTCACATCTTTGCCCTAAAGAATATACAGTTTAAATAGCAAGTCAAACAAAGGAAGTACTATCAGTCATATCTGCAGATGGGAAACAGAGGCACAAAGAGCTTTGAACGACTCTGTGCAAGGTTATAAAGGATGCCTGTGGCCCAGCCAGGAACTAAGCCCGGAAGCTCTCAATCCTAGCCCAATGCCTTTAGATACTGAGACAATTCCTCCTTTTGCTTATCCTCCCTCTTTACTTAATTACTTATCTCAGAGAGGAAACACATTAGCACCATGAGAGACAGTCTATTTTCCTTTTATATTTATAATCTCCATTAAATTTTATCTAGCTTAACATAGGACACAAAAGTGTTACAAAGATGTAATTAAAATTGAACAAGCAATTGTAAATGTAAAAGCAGAATCTGGTATTTCAGAAAGTGTGAAAGGAAACAAAAGCGTGTATACACAATTTAGAGAGACTTCTCCAAATGTTTTCTAATGATCACTCCAAAATGAATATGCACCTACCTCCACGTTCTCAAATTAAGATATTTCACACGTTAAAGTTGCACCTCGACACTCCTTACTTTCATAGGATGGAATATATGAAGGAATGGGTAATTAAAACTACACAGACAACGATAAGATACTTAAAAAAAGGAACACAATTGTAAGGGGGAAAGCGGATTTTGTACAAACTTGTACACATACATGATTTTGAGGATTGTATCATTCAAGTAATGATTCTCCAGCCTAGCATCACCAACACCAATCATGAAGCTAACTGCATTAGCCACTGTTCCTTGCATATTTCTACAACCACTTTTTCCCCAAAGTGGCATGCTTTACAAACTTATCTATTATCACAATGAAAGCCTCGTCTAAGAGTACCTGACCAGCAGATGTTTACTGACATGACATTTCTATGTACTGTTTTATTCTGCTAACTCTTGTTCAGAGACGATTTAAACATCTGTTCCAACCTACACTTGCTGCTGCTTGGCAATCCCCATATTTATTTTCAATCCTTTATTAAAGTTATTGATCTAAGAACGCACATTTTCAGTCCCATTGCTATTTTCTAATCATTAAGAAGTTTCCTTTGACAACTAAGTTCTGCCAGGATCTCAGTAGGCCAACGAGCGTCACAGCTACAACAGCAGCACTTGTTTCAGCTCCTATCAGGCTTTTGAATCCAACTGTGTGAGCTGCCACCCTGAACTCTTTTCTCCAGGGTGGTTAGGATAAAAGAAAACCAATTGCTAACATCATGCATAGAATCCAACAGAGAAGCCTGACCTGCCAAAGTTGTCTCAGACCAGAATGTGGTCCATTGTCACTACTGCCCCAAGCTGTGTGCCGAGTTCAGCTGTGGAAGAGAACCTGGCTCCATTTATTTTCCTTTTTGGCATTAAAGCTGCTTTAGCAGTTCCCAGGCAGGCCTACTGTATCACAAATGACCGCTGCTGTGGCAGAATAACAATTTTACTGTTGCTTTCCTGTGTTACACAAGCAGGAGAATGGACATGTGGGTTTACACTATGATGAAACACAGCTGAGCATCAGCAGAAACTCATGGAACAACCTTCTGTTTGTGGGTTTTTCTTTCCTCTTCAGCTTATAAGAATTTATTGCAAACATCTCAGACGTTAGTGGTTCTCAACAGAAAAACAAAGTTTTAGGTATGCACAGAGCAAGAATTTATTGACAGAGTTAGAAAGCCCCCTTTAACATCTACATGAGCATCTTCTGATAGCCTGTAATGTTCCTTTACCCTCTCATTTCAAGACGTCTTCACCAAAAGTGATATTAGCAGAGATATTAACTTTCCAAAATAAAAACAAGAAAAAAAGGGAAAAGCTTTACGACTTTCCCATTGTCTGCACTTTAACATTTCTCGGTAAGAGTTCCCACTGACGTACAGTATAATACACCCAAAATGACACCATCAATACTTCAATGCATCAATTCAGCATAAGCATCAACTTGATTAGGCAGACCCAACTTTTGAGCTATTCATGCTTTTCTTTTGAAAAGGGAAACCACTGGAATCCTTCGCTTATCTCTTCCTACCTACATTTGGTTCAGCAAACTGCTGAAAACATTATTAAAAAAATATTTTCAACAGTGATGAGATTTCAGACTATCTAGAGAACTCCACTGTAAGTTCTGCTGAGAAGACAGCCCTAACTTCCGAAACTTGGACTATAAAGAAACTAGCAGAAGAATTGGTACATCTTAGGCACATACAAATTCAAGGGAAAAGTTGAACGCGTATCATCTTAAATCTATGCTCTAGTAGAGAAATTAGAACAGCTCTCCAACATCTATCAACTTACGCACACAGCTACATTTAAGACTTCTGCAATAAGCGCACCTTTGTAAAACTACCATAAGGAACTTAAGATAATACCCGTTTGACATACTTTGTGAAAATGACAAGATGAATAACATGAGCATAAATTTGAAATTAAGTACCCTAAAATTTTCATATGCTTTTTTGAAGGAAACAAGGCTCATGTGATCATGCAGCCCCTCAACAGCCCTCAGTAACTTGCTCCTGATAACTAGTCCCAAGCAGATTTGACAGCAGGCTATGGTTCTTACAGCTCTTCCAAGCTGTCACCCTAGCTGAAGTTTTTCACTTATTAAAAAAAAAAAAAAAAAAAAAGGCATTAAATTTATCATCCATACCAGAGAGGAAGCTGCATAACTATTATTTGTTCTCCCAGGCAAGCTGGCTGCTCAGAACTGAAGAGCTGGGCAGTCAGCACACACAGTTTTCCATCAGGTACAGCAGTACGCTGCCTTTGTCCAACTGGTACCCAGGGAACAGCACAGAAGGCTTTACGCATCAAAACAGTGAGGAATAAAAAGAGGTTAAGAACTTGCAGGGAGAAATTGCAGTTGTTACAGCAGTGAAAGATTATAGAGGTTACAGAAAGAAACAGGGTTATTGCAGTGGGGGAGATACAAGGCAGAGGATTTGTTAATCCCCACCACCCACCCAGCTTCATTAGTTTTAAGACTCAAGGAACCATTTGTTTGTTTATTGCCATGTGTCACCACATACGTGGAGAGAACGCAATATACATAGTACTGTGCAATAACAGGGCTGGCAGCTCCAGAGTCATTGATACAGTTCAGGAAATCACACTGCAGTACATGCTGTATTAACCTTTTCTGAAAATTATGGCATCCTCTGAAAGGGCATTTATGTGCTTAGTATTACTTCAGGGTATAAGCAGAATGTTTATGACTTGACAGCCTTCATCCACGTTCACTTCATTTAACGTAACAGCAACTTTCATTTACTAGTTCCCCTTCAGCAAAATTAGTTCAGGAAATCTGACTCTGCCACTCATCTAGAAACATATTTTCCTCTCCAATTCCCAGAGAGGAACTCCGTTTGCAACCATCTTTATGTCATAGTTAGCAAAACAAGTAGGGCATTCACTTCAACATTGTCCATTAAATTGGCATTTTCCTTTCTGGACTTTTTTTTAAAAAGCATTTTTCATATAGAAAAAGGAGAAGTTCTTCGTATCTCCCCCTTCTTATCCCTCAGAGTCAGCTCTGTTCTTAAAAGTACTGCCTTCCTAGCAAAACAGGGTCTGGAAAAAGTGGACAAAAGATGAGATCACCATCTTCCTCTGTCTCTCAAAGGGAAGAAGATACAAGAACGCCTGTGAAAGCCCAGAAACAAAAATGTATTCAGACTTACTGTAAAATGTTGACATCTATTAGTAATATACACTCAGTATCAGTTAATTGCATGAGGAATGCACATGGTCACAATTTTAATGGCAGACGGTACAGCATAACTAATAAATTGAAGCAACATTCCATATGTTATCACTTTCTACTCTGTACAACATCTGGAAATGCAAATGTTGCACAACAGGATATTATAGAACATTTTTTAAAAAAAAGAGAATATTCCATACTCAGTTTTATTTTTTCTAATAACACTTTGAGAAACTGTGAAGAGCAGTTATTCACATATGCAGTACAATGCTGCACCAGAAGCCTTTTTGGAGAAGAAGCCATCTCTGAAAACACAGTTATTTACAAAGGTCAACACGAGTATATAAACAAGTTATGTGGGTATTTTGCCTTTTTTGTAAATTGAAGAGCTTTTGCAAATGTAAGGTATCATGGTAAACACTAAGGTTCTGGAGAAGACCAGACTGGTTTTGATACTGCTGAAGCTTCTTTGCAGTATTTATTAAGGTTTACCTTCTGAAAGAAAAAGAAACACCACATCATCTTCTCTCCTCCCTTACCAATTAATCTATATGCAGAACAAAACTCATTAACAGGAAGTGGTATGATAATTATTATTTTTATATTCTAAAGTAAAGAACCTAATGAGAGTCTCTACCAAGCAGAGAAAACAATACAATCTAATGGAAGAACACCTGTATTTTAAATCCTCATGCAAACTTAAGAGGCGTTTCTAAGATGTTTTACAAATATTCCAATCATCTAAGTACAACTGAGGACAAATCAGTGTAAGGCTTCCTTCATTGGGTAAGTAAACTAAATAATTCAGCTATACTTTAAAATAAGACTAGTCTTGCCAAATGCACATTTAAGCCCCTCTCCTTGGAACTCCTTAAGACATTTCTTAAAAGTAAAATAAACGTCACAAGAAGGAAACCACATAAACCATTTAAGAAACTTCACTTCAAACACAGGAACTCTGAATACACACGCATCACAAAATGGACAGCAAGACCTTTCAGAGAAGCTGATCTGCCTTGTCATTAGATAAAACAGAGCAAGGTCAGTCATTTCATAAAATTATATTTCCCGATAAAGGCTAGATAGATAGAATGGATACTCATAAATGAGGCTACTGAGTCTTGATTATAAGGTATGACAGAATCTACAGGTTGCATAGATCTCAGGAGTACAGACAAAAGGCAATGTTTTCCCATCACAGTACATGGATTGCCCAAATCACCTAGAAAAAAATACTTTGAGGAAAAACTAATTAAAGAAGGGGTGAGGACTGAGAGCACAAATAACTTACCAGACCACAGTAATTCAAAGATTTCTCTTTAAAGGAAGTAAAAATGTAGCCCCTTAGAAGCCAATGGCAAAACCTTTATCAACTTCAACAAGAACGTAACTTCCCTGCTCATGTTTAACATTCGTAAGATCTAATTCAAAGGAAATTTACTGATAGTCAGGATCATTACAGAAAGCACAAGAGCCAAAATAAAAACTCTTAATCTTGCAGTTGACAAACCAAGAACAATTTCAAGTGTCTTCACAAGATGTTTATCCTTAACAATTACTTAAGCCTTCCACATAAATTATCGTGTTCTATTTGACTTCCCATTAATAAGACAATTAAGGTATTGAGATGCTTTTCTTCTCTTTACCTCAACAACTGAGTTGTTTAACTGGTATTTACATAATGTTAAACCAATACTGGTAAGAACACTGATGTGTTTTGCTCGAAACCTACAGTTCTCAAAAACACCGCTTTGCCATACTTACTATCTGACTGCCCTTATCCTGAAGCAGAGGTCATCAAATGTTCCAAAGCAGTGCAGGAAAAGATACGATTGCAACAAAATACCGTCATCACATGGTACTTACCCTAACAGGAGGGCTCCGTGCTTGCACCCTTTGCTGCTGTCCAACTTGAGAGGTCTGCAGGTCCTTTGATCCGCAATTAGCTACAGTGTTGATGGGGACCCTTAAAGCATTTGTGCTACCAGTCCCACCACCAGCGCTGGGTTTTCGAGGCCTCTGTTTGATGCCATCCAGTAGTCTAACAAGCAAAATATTACTGGGAAGTTCATCAACACTGCAGTCCACTAAAGTCCTGCACTCTGGGCATCGAAGCTCATTTCGAGAGCTCACAATGCCCAGCAGACAGCGTTTACAAAACGTGTGTTGGCAAGGCAAGACTTTTGCAGAAGCATCAAGGCGTTCTAAGCAAACAGGACACTCCAACAGATCCAGCAAAGCTGATTCATCCATTTTCTTTGTATTACTTAACCAAAAAACAAATCTTTGCAGAATGTGTGTTTTGAGCACTCCAAGGATATCATGTTACATCCATTCCTCTTCTGACCATGCTCTGAAAAATTTTGAGGGAAAAAGGCATTAATAAGCTAGAAAAAGAGTCAGCAAGACTATTCTGTACGAAGATGTTCATACAAGGAGCAAAATAAAAGATCTCTAGACTAATTCGCTAGGTATTTGCAGCAAATGAAAGAAATATCAAAATAGCAATAAATAATAACAGCAATCTACATTAATATATCTATTTATTTAAAACATTATAACAAATGCTAACAGCTAAGGTTTTTAAATTCAAGTCCTTGTAATTTTTAATCATAAGCAATTTTATTTTCTCAAATTATTCCAGAATAAATGCCATCCCCAGTACAGCATTATAACACAGCTTACTTTTCATCATTCTTGCTTAATACACCTGCATCTCTGAACATATATTTGAAACTAACCTTTTCCACAACCAGAAGACGGCGACGGTAACTACAACTGGGTCCAAAACAACACAGCGCACACCAATAAGGCGCACCGAGGGGGAATTACATTTACGCCAAGAGTAAGCCAGTAACACACTACATTCCTCCCATTTCGGTGAAAAGCAATAGCAGCATGCTACACGCATCAGCCTTGAAGACAGCCTCTGGCTCGCAGGATTTTAAGCTTACCGCTGACAAGGGGGTTCCTTCCTTACCGTGCCGCCTTTAAGAAGCGCTTCAAAAACTATCGCGAAGTGATTTACAGCAGGAAGTGCTACTGCCGTATCGTTAGGACACCAGGAGCGCTGCGTGTGCAGCCACGGAGGCGGCGAGCCCCCGGCCAGCTTCAGTGCATGCAGCGAGGGGCTGGGAAAAGGCGGGGGAGGAGATAAAAAATAAAATCCCACCACCCAAAAGACCCCTAAAAAAATAACCATTCCGCGGGAAAGCCGCACCAGGCTGCTCCCCAGGGGGAGAAAACGCAGCTTGTTGAGCTCGGCGGTCCCCGCCGCTACGCGCCCGCGTACTTGGCGCGGCGAGGCAGCCCCAGCCCCAAGCCCGGGCCCGGGCCGCTGTCCCAGCGCTTCCCGCTGGACCACGGCGGGGGCCCGGCCCGGCAGCGCAGCCCCGGCCGACCCCTCGGGGGCCGCCCGAGGCCAGACTGCGGGCCAAGCTGAGCTCCTCCACCCAGCCCCCGCCGCCGGCCTGCGGAAGCGGCTGGCTCGGCCCCCCGGGCGCCCGGACGCGTGTCGAGGCGCTCGTCCCCGCACCTACCTGCTCTCGGGCTCCGCGTCCCTACCGGCTCCTTTATTTATTTATATTTTCCTCACTCCCTCTCCCCCACACCCCCCACACCCCGCCTTTCAAAGCGATTCGCAGGCAGGCAGACCCCGCGGCAGGCGGTACGCACCCCCCCCCCGCGGACACTCCGGGGAGAGAGGGGTGAGCGGGGCCGGCACCCCCCGGGAGGTGCATCCCGCGGCGGGGCGGGGGGAAGGAGGCGGGCGGAGGGGGGTGTGGGGGTCGGCTGTCACCCCGCCCCACAGCGGTGAGGGGAAGGGGGGGGGGGGTCGGGCCTGCGGCCCCTCCGCCGCGCCGAGCCGCCCCTCAGGGGGCGCGGGAGGGTCCCCGGGGAGGCTGAGCACTGCACCGCCCCCCCTCTCCCCGTCCCTCACCCGACTCTCACCGTGTGGCGCCGCAGCGGGCCAGAGGGGCTGCGCCGCCCCCGCTTTGTTCCCGTGAGGAGGAGCCGCCGCCGCCGGCCCCACCGGTGCCTCTCCCGCCGCGGCAGCGCCGAGCCTCCCGTCCCCTTCCCCGCCCCGCCGCGCAGGGCTGACGCGAGGGGAGGCACCGCCCCGCCCGGCACCGCCCCGCCGAGGGGGCCACGGGGAGGGCGGCCCCCGGCCCGGCCCGGGCCGCCTCCCCTCAGCGGCAGCACCTCCCCTCACGGGAGGGGGCGGGACGCGGGGCCGGGCCCTGACGGCCGCCCCTTCCTCCCCGCCGCCCCCTCGCCAGGTGCTGTGGGGTGAGGGTTGGCGGGGGATCCGCCGTCGTGCCGGGGGGAGGTGTTTCCCGCCCGGTTCGTGAGGGGGGAGGCCCGGGCAGGCAGCTGGGGCTGTCGCCGACAGCCTGGGGGCGGCGGCGGGGCGAGCGGGCGGGTGGTCGGGGGGGGGCTCCCTGTGGTAAATGAGTCTCGGGGTGCTGAGCTGCGGCTGCCAGGCCCCGCAGAAGGAGGAGCCGGCTTGTGTGGGGCCTCTCCCGGGGGGGGGGGAACCGGAGCCTGCCCCCCGGCTGTACACCCCGTGCTCCCGGCGGGAAGGGCGAGGGGTGTCGGTGGGCAGGAGTCGGGGAGGGGGTGGGGGAGTCGCGGCGTTTCCCGCCGCGGGGCGGCGGTGGGTGCGGGCAGGGAGGGGAGAGAGGTGGGTGCCCTGTCACACCGAGTGCCGCCTCGGGCTGCCCCAGGGCTCTCTCGGGCCCTCGCAGACCCCTCTGCGGTAAGGCCGAATGCAGCATAAAGCGTTAATCTCGGGTGTACGTGGCCTCTCTCAGGGTGACAGAAAGTTATTTGTTAGTGGTGTTCAAGTAAATAACCAAGTGAGGTCAGAAACTGCCCCCCCCTTACGTTCAGGAGATGAAGCGCTTGCTTTGGAGGCTGTTTTTGTGAAATACTTCTCTACAAGGCTTTTGGAGTGGAGGAGGAAGTAAACCCTAAGGTACCTATAAATTATCATAAAAGAAAACAGTAAAAAGGAATTTTAAAAAGACACACTTTTTGAATTGCATGAGGCACCTTGTCTATGGATGGTGAGAAAAATTTAGAGAAATGCATTAAGTTTTGATACAATTTCCAGTTAATGATCTTGCCTGCTGCAACTCAAAAAGGGAGCAATCTGAAAGCTTCCTTCTTGTGTGTGGTTCTGAGCTCTTCAAGTTTGTTGTCATTCTTTCTGAATTGTGTGTGCATATAAAAAGCTTTTTTTTTTTTTAATGGGTCGTGTAGGTTTGCGTAAGTTGATAGTGTGATAGGCTTCTCTGCCTTGCTTTCTGGATTTGTTAGCTTGGTTGTTTCCTACAGTAATGATAGTCCGTGATGATTAGGATTTCCAAATACGTGCTCACACTGAATACATCTCTACATGTTTTTTTAAATTATTTATTATTAGTAGCAGAAATACTGAAAGTGCTAAATATCTACAGTTCATTAAGAAATAAGGTTTCCTCCCCCATGAATTCTGGAGTTTAGGAAAACTGATACAGATGGGGTTCTGGTCTGTGTCTGTGCTTTCCAGGGAGTACCGTAACATAAATAGAAGAGAAGGATATAAACATCTGATACTTAAGACTATTCCCATGTCTTGTAGTATTCCTCTGTCTTGTTGTGTGAGTGCTGCCACTACAGAAAGAAGGATAATCAGTACGTTTAAAATAGGGACTTGTTGAGTATAAACAAAAGTTCATCTTACAATTGGATTTCACTTTTGGCCATAGCTTTTCCAAAAGATCTCATCAAGGTTGCATGTAATAATTTGCCAGCCTTTCCAGCATAGTTTTGTAAGCAACACAGTTATTGTTGTCTAAACTTAGTTTGCTGCCTAAGGAATGTAAAATCTATTAAAACGGGAGAGGAATTTACAATACAGGTGGTGCACCAGGGAAGCAAGATGAAAGTTCAGGGAAGCAGGATAAAAACATTAGCTCTTTATCAGGGCTCATCTTTGATAATGTTTTATGTAAAGTCTGTAAAATACTAAATATATTTTGGGATACTAGCCAAAGCAGTAAATGTTCTGAAGAGTATCAGATAAATATGTTATTTCCTGAGCAGCAGCAGTAGTTAATTTTCAAACAAATATAATCTATGTAAAAAACTGTGGGTGTGTGTGCTGATGTACGCCGCTGCCCTCTTACGGATGAAGTGTTTTGAGTCGGAGTGGCTGGAATAGGCTCACGCCAGGACTGAAAGGAACAGAATTGCTCTTACGTTGAAGTATTTATTCATTCTCGCTTCCAGCCACAAGCAGGGAACTGTACTTTGCACGTATTTACGCAAGGAGACCTCCCCGTTTTAAACCATTCTGTTCTTATGTACAGTTCATTAGTTCCTCGTGTAATTTTTACTAAGTAATTGATGCAAAGGAGAGAGTGCACAGGGCAGAGAACCATTAACAAGACAGAGTTGAGTGAAGAGGCCCTCCAGTTACTCAAATCCCTGGATTTCTACGATTATAATGTCTGTTAATATTTGTTCATATTTGTGAAAACACATTTTTGGTGTAATAAATTGTACTTCTGAAGAAGGTTGTAACTGAAAACCAACATTTTTTTTTTCCAGCATATGCTGTTTCTCTTCATCGGGAAGCTGTTGGGTAAAGAAAGAAGCAAAGGGCAATAGGCAGAACAGCAACAGCCAAAATGTCAGTAGCAGAACTGGTAACACCTGGTTCCTTTCTTTTTTCTGTGTTGTGTGTCCAGCATCCTTGGCGCAATAAACGCACTATGTCGTATGTGCTTCTCCTTCCCTTTTGCTGATACCTTCTTTTTCTTCTTCTCCTCCCTAAACCTTACTGCAATAATTCCTGTTTCTATCACATTTCAAAGTATCCTTAGTTTTTCCAAGTATCCTCTGTCTTTAAAATGTGAGACAGCGTATACTGTGCCTGGCTTTGAGCAACGCTGGCTAATTGATAAGTTGGCAGGCTAGCAAGAAGAGATAACTTGACCTTTGCTGCACCCTTTTCTGTAGGCGGGACATTAAATCTTTTCCGGATATGACCACTGTTTTCCATAAAATCTATAGAATCTTAATATCTTTACAAACATTCTGTCAGGTTTTGCCAATGAATTATAAATAATTGGGAAGAGTGGCTGACATGCACTCTATAATTGTTTACATCTAGTTCCATAGGAAATTTAACTAAGTAGTAGTACGAGACATTTCAGAATAGGATTGCACTTGTTAGCATGCAAGTCTTTGGAAACATACAGACATTTGTAAACTAATACACAGAATCACAGAATGGTCAGGGTTGGAAGGGACCTCTGGAGATCATCTAAGTCCAACCCCCGTGCCACAGCAGGGACACCTACAGCAGTTGCACAGGACGGCGTCCAGGCGGGTTTTGAGTGTCTCCAGTGTGGGAGACTCCACAGCCTCTCTGGGCAGCCTGTGCCAGTGCTCTGCCACCCTCAGAGTAAAGAAGTTCCTCCTCATGTTAAGATGGAACTTCCTATGTTCAGGTTTGTGCCCGTTACCTCTTGTCCTATCCCTGGGCACCACTGAAAAAAGACTCTTCTCATCTGCCTGGCACCCTCCCTTTATTTATAAGTATTGATAAGATGCCCCCTCAGTCTTCTTTTCTCTAGACTAAAAAGCCCCAAGTCCCTCAGCCTTTCCTCATAAGAAAGATGCTCCAGTCCCCTAATCATCTTAGTAGCCCTTTGCTGGACCCTCTCCAGCAGTTCCCTGTCCTTCTTGAACCGGGGAGCCCAGAACTGGACACAGTACTCCAGATGCGGCCTCACCAGGGCAGAGTAGAGGGGGAGGATGACCTCCCTCAACCTGCTGGCCACACTCTTCTTGATGCACCCCACGGTGCCATTGGCCTTCTTGGCCACCAGGGCACATTGCTGGCTCATGGTCATCCTGTTGTCCACCAGGACTCCCAGCTCCCTTTCCACAGAGCTGCTCTCCAGGAGGTCAGCCCCCAACCTATACTGATGCATGGGGTTATTCCTCCCCAGATGCAGTACCCTACACTTGCCCTTGTTGAATTTCATAAGGTTCCTCTGCGCCCAACTCTCCAGCCTGTCCAGCTCATGCTGTATGGCGGCACAGCCTTCTGGCGTGTCAGCCACCCCTCCCAGTTTTGTGTCATCAGCAAACTTGCTGATGGTACACTCTATCCCTTCATCCAGGTCATTGATGAATGTATTGAACAGGACTGGACCCAGTGCTGACTCCCGAGGGACACCACTTGTTACTGACCTCCAACTGGACTCTGCACCACTAACCACAACCTATCTCACAACCTGAGCTCTATCTGTCAGCCACTGTTCAATTCACCGCACTGTCCATTCATCCAACCCACACTTCCTAAGCTTGTCTGTGAGGATGATGTGGGAGACAGTGTCGAAAGCCTTGCTGAAGTCAAGGTAGACAACATGCACTGCCCTCCCTTCATCCACCCATCCAGTCACGCCATTGTAGAAGGCTATCAGATTAGTCAGACATGACTTCCCCTTGGTGAATCCATGTCGACTACTTCTGATAACCTTCTTTTCCATACATGAAAAAGCAAAAGCATAAATGCACTAAAATGCATTTGTTATTAAAATGCGCTAATGCACTGAAAAACAAAACCAGCTCCAATCTCTATTCTAATACTACAAAATGTCCCTGAAGATTGTGACCCTGAGGGCAGGAAAACCTGCATGCCTGAAAAACTCATGTTAGCAGTTTGTATATTTAGATTCATAAAACAAAACTGAATAACTGAGTGCAGAGTAGAGAAATCCTGGCCTTTGAGAACAAACATATGAATGCATACTTAATTTATTTGTGAATTCCATCCTTAAAATCTTGAGGTCACTGCAAAAGACTCGAGTGTAATAAGAATTGTGGAACAAGAGGTGTTAACATCTTACCAGAAAGAAAATATAACAGAAGATGGTGTCTTGTGGCTGTCATAGTCTGTTTTTTTTCTTTTTTTTTGTAGGTTCAGGGATGAATTTTAACATTAAGATTACTTCTACTGAGAAGAATAAGCATGTTTTTGTTTTAAGGTACATTCTTTGTACTAAACTATTTTTATAGCTATTTTTTTTGTCAGAAAGGATGATGTTTCCCCATTTGTAATGTCCACATTAGCCTATCTTTCCCATGCAATATAGATCTCGAGCACAGACCAAAAAGGTTAGTCTTATTTCCTTGTAAAATGGCCCCTAGAGATGCAGTGGCAATTTCCCTTCAAAGGCCACGCAAAACTCCCACTGACATGAGTTTAGTAAGCGTTTACCACTGATGGCCATGCTGATGTTGCTGGCTTTATATTGGCAAGTACAGCACGTAGTCAAGCGTGGCCAACTTTCTTCAGTCTCCAGTGGAAATGAGCAAGGTTGTTCTTTGATGTTTTCGTTCCCTTTTCATTAAAGAAAAGTTTTTTTGTGGTTTTGGTGTTTTTTTGTGGGTTTGTGGTTTGACTTTGGGTTGGTTTTTGGTTTTTTATGACAAGATGTCTATGCTGCAGTTAATGCTAACTTTAAATTTCCTAGCTCGGGTACTGTTAGCGGAATTCTAGCAGCACGGAGCTCCGCATGGTTGGTATTGATCCAGTCAGTTTGCTGGCAAACTGGGTTTTGTGCTGCCCCTGCTGCACTTTCTGTGTTGTGAACTAGTCATAACTAGATCAATGACTGTAATACGAATGTGCTTTTAGGGCTTCTGCATCCTGCCAGAAGGATCTCTGCTGTTCTTGTATTTGTGAGGAGGCAGGAGAAATTGGTTGATGTCCTCTCTGTATCTTTTGGCTTCTGGTTTTACATCTTTATTCTGTATTCTAGGCATCTAGCTTGGAGTATAGACAAAAGTTGCCTGGCTGTGCCTCAAACCTGACAAGACAGAGATGACATTTGACTTTTGATTACTTTTCAGTTTCCTGTTTTCTTGAGGAGAGTGTCATTTGTGTATTAATGTTGTGAACTAGCTCTCTCTGACAATGTGAAGCTGGGATCGTACCTTTGCACATATTGATGCTTTTGTAATACCTTAATTTGCATTGCGATGAGGGAATATGCAATAGAAAAAGTGGCTGTGGCATTAAAGACAAACATGTTACAAATTCTCAGTGTTTAGGTGAGCTCTTTATTACCTGAAGACATTTCCAGCAAGCTAGTCACAGGAAAACACTTACTGGGCTTATGGGTGCTTATGATCCACATAGCCTAGCTGGAGCGTCCACTGCTGTACCTTGTAGAAATGCAGTAAGGTGTTGGTGTGTGTCAGTGATCAAGAACTTGATTTAAGTGATCATCACGCTGATGGGAACATAGTGTCTGCATCTCATTAACCAGCAAGCTTGAAATTGCTGTTAGTACAAACAAGGATAAAGAAAAAGCAAAGGAGAACGTTTATTTAAAGAAACCAAACTAGATGGCACAGCTGTGAAGGTTTTAGAAGAGGTACAGGAATGTAAGAATCCATACTTAGTAAGTGTATTCTAAAATCAAATGATCTTTTTCCTTCCTTGCATGCAGCTGATAAGCCACAGACCTCATCTGTGAGGCTGCAAAGTAGGTCCTAATGCTTCTTTGCCTCCCTAGAATTAGCGTTGCGTCCGCAGGGGAGGTTCCTATGGGGACAGAGCATGCCAGATTCTCTGTTGAATCCTTTTCTGGGTGTCTCCCAATCCTATTTAGATCTGCTCTCCTGAAGATTCATAAGTGATTCAGGATGTAGTTTTAGAATTATTGCCTGCTGTAGACTTTTGAATACTTACATGCCTTTTTAATACTTTGCTATATTGTTAGCAAATGTTAAGCTGTTAAAAAGCTATTAATATCTTCCCACTTGCAAGGGCTACGTACAAGTCGCAGGGTAAAGCTGTTTCATATGAACAGTAAACCAATAGTCATATAAATGTTTAACTAGAATTATTGTGTTACTGACTCTAGACTGAGATCAGGCAGAACTGTAATCAACCATTCCGAGTGGTAGTGGGCTGGAGTGACTAAACTCCAGTTTTATATTTGAGGAACATTGTGACAAATGTTTGGAGCTTTCAAAACCCAAACAGAGGAGATGAGTCGCGGGGCCAAAACATTTTTTTTTCTCTTTAAATGAGTGAAAATGTAATATCATAGAGGATATTCAACATTCATAAAAGTTTACTTAGTCTTCATTACCACACCTCATTACCAATGTATCTGAAAGAAGCTGAACATCTGGAGACTGGATACAAAAAAATACAATATTGGATAGGAGGAGGTGGAACTGTTGAAGAAAATCAGAGGCACTTTTGCACATGGACTGTACAGAGGGAGGGAGGTTGTGGGCATAGGGAGAAGTCTGTATCCATCGTGTCAGGTCTACAATTCCTAGATTATGTCTTCTGTTGTATTTTGTATTTCTAGAAATGCAGTACAGCTTCACTCTCTCAAATCCTGTGAGACACACAAAGCTAGTCAATAAGTTTCATGAACAGGGAAGAATTCACAGCACTGTGCTATTTTATCTATAGCGGTCCTGCATTCAAATTAGCCCTCCTAGAGCAAACATCCTTGGGCAAAGCCTCAGGGTCCTATCCTCAGAAAAACGTCCTCCAAAAAGTATCAGGCTGGAGCCTCAGACCTCTTCAGGTTTTTACACCAAATATGTCTTCAGAACATATGAAGCACCCCCTTCAGTCTTTCTAGATGAGAAATTTTGAAGTCCACTCACAGCATAGACTCTATGACAGGTGATTTGAGGGATGTTATTTCTCTCTTGGGCAACTGCATGACAACATAATGAGAACTCAGCAATTTCTGCAGGTTTTAACGAACACCTTATTCTAGGTGTTGTATTCTAAGAGCAGTTACTGGAAGTGCATTTACAGAGGAGCAACTCCTAGAAACCACTTGGGCTTTTGTGGTCATTAAAGCATGAGAAATATGTAGTAACAGCAAGGATATGTCTGTACTGTGGTTTGTGCGTGTTTTATGGTGAGTCCTGCAGTTCCTCCTACTGTCCAAATCAGGAAATCTGTTGAAAAGTACTGTACTCCCTTCACCTAGATCTCTGCAGTGAGAGTCAGTTTGCATTTTGTCCCAGAACAGAGTCTGAAATTAGCCATGCCATGCTCCCAGGCTTAGGAGCAGGGACTGGTAAACTGCTCCAGGATAAATATGTGACATCTTTCCACATGAAACTCGTGTTTTTAGAGGAAAATCTACGGGATGAATTTGTTAGCTTGTTTAAATTCTAAACTAAGCCATTTTAGAATTTTGAGTGCTGCAACAGTTTGATAGTTTGCCAAAAAAAAAAAAAAAGAGTTGTCATGTTAGTTCTTAAAAGCATGCTCAGCTAGTTTTTCAAAGAGATTTATTTCCTTAAAATAGCATTTTCCTACTAAAACTGCCTGCTGGACAGAGCTATCTGCCAGGCAAGTAGAATTATCAGCAAGTTTACTTTTCAAACATCTCTGCCACACTTACACGGTTCTGCTGTGGTATCAAACATACATGAGTGATGAGAGAGGTTCTGTAAGAGTTTGTGTACTAAGGTATAAAAAAATAAAATGTGTTACAGCACTTAAAGTACACTAACATTTCTATCCCAAACTAGTGAAAGCGGTGTCCTTACACAAATGCAAAGCATTTTATTTGACTGAAGCATCCCTTTTGGAATTTATCCTCAGCTATAAGGAAAGTTGCATTCCCATTAGCACAAATTGTACTCCTTGTGTTGTCTGAAAGGTACAGAAGCTCCTTTACAGCTTCAGTTATCTGTAATTTCTGGTACACTTACGAAAGGCTGTAGGCAGAGGTTTGGATGTGATCAGTGTACCATCCATCTACCATTGGTTTTGTCTGTGATATCTTAGAAGCAAAAAAGCAAGGATTTCCAATGGAGCTTGACTCTGAAGGAAGGTTTTGAATTACACTGGGATGAAAGTAAGGGAATAAAGGGACAAGTTCCCTGGTCATTTTTTGCAGAATCACTATCATTCTGCTACCACAGCTCTTGACAAGCAGAGGAACGTAGGGAAAAAAACCCAACGTTTCCTTGTTCAAAATAAGATTAACGAAGTGAGATAAATTTATGGAGTATTCATGGCACTACTTTGGATTTCTTTTATAAAGCTTGGGACTTGGCTTTTAAGTCGATGAAGACATTGAGGCACTAAATGAATTCTCTGAGGCTGCTAGCACTACACAGCTATATAATCACTCTGGGATTGCCAAAGTTTTTTTTTTTTTTTGTAGATTTGTGTCACTTTCACTCCCACACATCTGGCAAGAGACCTCTCTCCACTGGCTTAGTTGAAAAATCTTATCTCATAGATCATTACTAGCAATAAATTCCAGCCTTTGTGCTTACTTATATTGTCCCACAGCCTTGAGTCACTGATTTTGTGGAACTAGGAATTTGGGCTGTAAAATATTTACACACTAACACACACCAAAAAAAAAAAAAGCCTCAGATCAACCCTCTAGCTCTTTCTTTGTGAAGCCAGCTCTGAAAATGTAAATCATATCAAACCGATTCTCAGGGCCAAAGAAAACAGGCAGCTGGATTCTGTCCCTTTAGCTAAGAATCAGCCCTTAAATACCTCTTAAATATACACTTTATATGAGCTATAGTCAAAGTCATTTTCCAGTAATGTTTTCCCACATGTCCTAGAAAATGTGAACAGCAACTCTCTGCATGTGGATGTGACCAGGGCACTGACAATGGATAAGCGTGCCAAAAACCTGTTCGCAAGGATCACTGCAAACTGCTAATGCAGTTCTACCACCATTCTTCTCTAAGGTCACACCTACAGTATAAAAGGGATATATTTTTAATCCATGTCACAGTCCTTAAATACAGCTAAGGCAGCTGTGGTTAAAACAGTTGTCAGCAAATGGTCTGTGCTAGGTGTTTTCCTATGTCCTAGCACACATCAGTCAATGAGCATTTTTCTGGTACTGCATTCTGGAAACATTCTTATTTACGGTATTTATTGTGCTCTTCCTTTTCTATGTGACCGGGATGGGAGGCACGAAGGCAGAGTTACCTCATACATTGAAGACTGCAACTAATAACGGAAAAGACTGTAAAGAGAAGGCAAGACACATGAGGGGAGGTAATGATTGGCATAGATGCAGTTATCTCTGCAGAATAAATTAAATCATTTGCTGGGGGGGAAAGAAAGGGACAATTTTGAGACCCCACCTGGAGTACTGCATCCAGCTCTGGAGCCCCCAACATAGGAAGGACATGGACCTGTTGGAGGGGGTCCAGAGGAGGGCCACAAAGATGATCAGAGGACTGGAGCACCTCTCCTATGAGGAGAGGCTGAGAGAGTTGGGGTTGTTCAGCCTGGAGAAGAGAAGGTGCTGGGGAGACCTTATAGTGGCCTTCCAGTATCTGAATGGGGCCTACAGGAAAGCTGGGGAAGGACTTTTTACAAGGGCGGGTAGTGATAGGACGAGGGGGAATGGCTTCAAACTGGAAGAGGGGAGATTTGGATTAGATATTAGGAAGAAATTTTTCACTGTGAGGGTGGTGGGACACTGGAACAGGTTGTCCAGAGAAGGTGTGGATGTCCCATCCCTGGAGGTGTTCAAGGCCAGGCTGGATGGGGCTTTGAGCAACCTGATCTGGTGGGGGGTGTCCCTGCCCATAGCAGGGGGATTGGAACGCGATGATCTTCAAGGTCCCTTCCAACCTAAACCATTCTATGATTCTGTGAATTCCCAGAGCTAAATGACAGATCTCCAGTTTAGTGACCTGTCTCCTGCAATACCGTTAACGAGCAGGATCAGAGTTGGTAATGGCCAGCAAGTATTGCTGGGTAGCAGATGCATTGTCTAGGTGTGAGGAAGAATGTTATGGAGACACCTGAGATGCAGTGAACTCTAATATCACTCCATTCCCAATCATCAGATTTCAGGAAAAAAAAATACGGCAACTGGCAGATAATAAAGGCAGAATATTTTCCAAGAGCCCCGACAATGATTCTTGAATAACTTACCCCAGCAAAAACATGGCAGAATAAACAATCAGGGTATAACAAACTTGAAATGCCTTCCCCTTTTGTTTTTATAGGGCAAATTAACAATGTTTTGACTCTAGGTAGTGTTGCATAACATGAAACATAGTAGTTTTAACCAAAATACCAGGATAATCCAGTAACAAGCTGTAACTTATTTTTTGGCATTTTTATTTTCCGTTTCCCAAGTGAATACTAGTGAATGTAGGGAAGTATTTTTTAATCAGTCCTGATACCTATCCACATACACTGCCATCTAGAATGAGGTTAGTGCGTTATAGCTGCTGCGGGAACCTTAACTCACTTTCATTGACTTTAGGAGGATTAAGTCAGAAACAATACTATTTTAATGCCATTTTTTGGTATTTACTTGGCAAACACTCTTGTCAATTTGAAGTTTCCCATGGGAGGTGTCAAGAGGTCACCGAAATTTTCCTGGGCAAGGGAGGGAGAGTGGTTGAAACCTTGGCCTCCCTGCTGCTTCCTTCAGTGTTTTTCTTCATGTCATTAGTGCTGTACTCGGCACTTTTCCCCCGGCTTCCATTAGAAGAGGGAGTGAGTGAATGTAAAAATGTTAGTGAGAAATGGAGGCAAGAAACACAGAGAAGGCTTCCCTGCTGTTTTATTTGGCTAATTCTAGGCCTCGGTAACAGTAAACTTAGTCACAGAAAGTGAGTATAGAATGTATTGTCTGCCATACACAAAAACCTCCCAGATGCTTTCAGCACATTTTTTTTTCCCAGTTCATTCTGTTATTCTACACAGTCCTCTGTCCAAGGATCACAAAGCCTTCTGACCTCTCTGTTATCCTGTGGCAAGGAAATACAGTTCCCTAAGGCTGAAAAAGCATCAGGGTTTGATTTCCAGAAATGAGGTACCTGCAATTTTCATGAACATCAGTGTAACTCTAAGTGAGCAGCGTATATTTCAGACACCACTCCGACAGAAATGCAGAATGGAGGTCCAGGAGAGACACCCCACATCTTACAGGCCTTGTATGCAAAGCTGCTGAATTTTAGCTGAAAATACCTGAGTTGAGGTATCAATGGCAGCTTTGTTAAAGCTGCTGACTGTAGGAAGGGATGTGACCTGTTTCATACTATGGATTAGTGTGATCCCTTTAGCAAGCCCCCATGGTTTATTGTATGATAAACCAGGCAATTTCACAATGACTAGATTTTTTTAACTGTTTCAGTTATACATTTCTCACATTTTTTACTGCCATAAGGCAGAATAAAACGTCTGTGGGGAATTTTGCCAGCAAGCGAAAACAAGAATAGTGTTAAGTAAGTACATTATGACTTGATTAATGCAAGATAAACATTATACACTACACAGCTTTTGCTCCTCAGCAGGCCTATTTCACATTGTGTGTTCATACATAAATTTCTCTCACTAACACTGCACTGGCAGCCTTGCACCATCCTTGACAGATGAGCTTTAGGAACTATTACGAAGTGGTTGAAGTTATAGCTCCATCTGTTACACTCCATCCTTCTGATGGCGATTGCTTTCACTGTGGCAGAATAATCAGAAAGGAAGATGTGCTCATACCCTCAGCAAGTGCAGCTCAGAGTCCGGTGGCTTGGCTCAAACCTATCTCCTCAGCAGTTTAACCAACGCTGCTATGCTTTGTGCCGAAGCGTGAGGGTGGGCGCACGTTTCATTCTGCTCGTCCTGATAATCATCGCAGAGGGAAGGAATAGAGAGCTGAGAACAGGAGCATCTCGACAGATCACAGCGGGGTTTGACTCTGGCTTTCTTTAAGATTTACTGGGAGGAGGGAGGCTTATGACTGTGGTCATCCATGCTCCGCTATTGTATGTATGGCTAGACACTGGTATTTATGGTGGAAAATTCATCCATTACTGGTCTGAGCAGACTAATTACTGTAGTATCACTGCGTGGTTACAAAGGTTGCAGGCGAGGATTGAACTGTGCTCCCTTTCCCAGCTGGCAATGCTTAACCCCACGGTCTGTAAGAGTCAGAATTTGCTGAGTCCCTTCCTGGACAAACAAGATTGCCCAATGTAGAGAAAGTAATAGCGGTCGTCTGAGGAAAGGGGGCCCTGCAGTAAATTAAGTGAATGCAGCGAGTTAAGTTATTCAGGGCACTGTGATCATTAACTGATGTACTAAAGTCCACAGTGGAGCAGGATATACAATTCAGTGCAATCAGGCTTTTCAACAGCTAAAAAAATATGTTATTAATAGCTGAAAATCACACTAGAGATGTTTCACTGCTGTGGAAATAATTCTCCATATATGTTTGCTAACAGTAAAATTCAGATCTACTAAATAAGGCTTTAAAACTGTTTGTTAAGCATGAAAAACTAAAAAATACTAATATTTCTTAGACTTAAAAAGGCATGTCCAGCATTAAGTCCGAATTTACTCTACTGAGGAGTTCAACTGCCATGATAATCTTCTTCACCTTTTGATTTTCTCTTACAAAGTCTGAAGAACAAGGCTAAAATACTCTAAACTGCCATGTATGTTATCAAAACTAACATCAGTGGGAAAGGATCAACTAAGCGTGCTGCCAGAATGGTAAATTAGATACACTATATTACTTTTAGACATCTTTATTGAGAGTTGTTACGGCTTAATACGGAGGAAGAACCGAGAGTTTAGAGGAAGTAAAACAGCTACAGCAGTTTATAAACAGGAGAGTGACCCTTCAAGCAGTGGTCACGTTGGCGTAACTCCACAATAGGTAGAGCTCTAGCTCATTATTTGAAGGCATCTCAGGTTTTCTGTCTTTTCTATGTCCCCATCAAAGCAATCACTTCTTGAGAAAAAGGACACGCACCTTACTTTTGCAAAACTGCTCTGATAACATTCAAAATAGTTCTAGCAGCAATAAAACCGCCAGCAACGAGAACTCCTGACTGCTGATGGGGAAGGTGATAGGAGGAAAAAATAGCATCCCTGAAGTATTGTTTGAGATTCAAAATTTTATTAAGAGAGCTAGAACCACAGAGGTTTTGCCTAAAATTTTAATCTGGGGAAGTTTTATCCTATATTGAGGATACAGCAAAAATGCATACTTCATCCCTTTCCCTAGAGAAGAGGTTACTGTCAGGGCTGTCTGCAGGATACAGCAAAACTGAGGGTACGTCAAGGACCCGATTATGGTTCCATTATCCTCAGAGCATGTCTGCATCAGCTTGAGCCACAGCGTTATTTAAAACTGAACTGTGTTTTCTCCTGGCTGACTGCAGGCCCTGAGGGAGCATCCATCAGCCAAGCAGAAGTGACTCATGCAAGGCCCCAGCCTCACACTTGATACAGTCAACCTCGGGGATGACTCCGTGGAAGAACTGTCACAGCCATCCTGAAACTAAGCAAACGCTGCCTCGCTGGAGTTTTCCCCGCCGTGCAGCCCGCCTGGTTTTGGCTTTTGTTGTGCAGCTAATGTGAAAAAACTCTCCAAGTCTTTGGCTCGGCGAGTTTTTAAACCATATCGTTAACAGAATTAGCTAAATCGCCATCTTGGTTTAAAAATGACTTGGAAATAAAATCTGGAAGAGTGCAGCAGAACAGAGGTGCTCAGGGTAAGCAATTTAGCAGGAGAAGCTGAACTCCTATACATGTGTCGCACAAGTAATTACAAATTAATATATCTTTATGGAAACAGTTCAATTAAGGTTTCAGTTGCTGAAGAAGTGTTTTTAAGACTCTTGCACAAGCCAACCGTTAAAAATGCTACTATTTGAATTGATGAACTCATCAGCTCAGCTGGAAAACATCAACTTGGAAATGCATTCGAAGTGTGTATTGCATTAACACACAAATTTAATTTAAAGGAAGAAGCTCTTTATGGATCTTAAAACTAGTACTTAAACTCTGCAAATTGTTCCATCTAAATGGCTATGATAAAAACGGCAAAAAGAAATGTAGGAATGGTAACCTTTGGTTTCTGTTGTGTGCTAAATTTTAGTCTACATGGCTCATGAATGAACAATCATTACAATAAGGTTTGAGAAAGCACACAATTATTTGGGAAGAAAAACGCTTTAAAGGCTTGAAAAATCAAAATTCTGTATTTGTCTTTGGTTTATCACAATTAACAAAATTAATTGTGATAAATGATTAATGAAGCCTAGCTTTGTTTGAGCCTTGATGAGGTGCTTATTGGAGACATAAAAGTCAAATCAGTAATTTAGTCAGGGGCGCGCTTCTACCCCACCTTCTGGCTGAGGGGGAGATGGAGTCAGAGTCCAACTGTACACAACGTGGCAACTGTGCTAACAGTGCCGTGTTTTGATTTAATGAAATTTGCACCGAGTCATTTGGGGAAACCGGACATAGCGTGCGCCCCCCCGCCATGCCCCAGGGAGAGTGGAACGCCAGGCTTGCACAACCCGGGACACCGCGCTCTATCGAAAGCCTTGTTACCCACAGTTCAGCAACTTATAGATACATTTCTCGATATTTTTGGTTTGTAAATTATTTGTGAATAACAACTTCATTTTTTTTTTGGTAAACGTATGAGGATTTGCGTTCACGCGTAGAGTTTTGGGGACGCAGCCTCGTACAAGGAACTTCTTACAAATCGCAGCGGCCCCAGCGTTTCCGTGCCGGTTCAGGCTCACCGGCTGCCAGGTCTCCCCCCGCAGCTTTCCGAGCAAAGCGGGCCGGGGCGCGCACCCCCCCGGCGGAGGGGCGCTGTGCCTCCCCCGGTCCCCCCCGGGCTCCCGCCGCGGCCGCCGTCGTGGCGCCCCCTGGCGGCTGCACGGCGGCACCGCCGCCCCCTGACCGAGCCGGGCGGGCTGCGGCTGCAACGTTCTCAACGCCGTTTTAAAAACTCTCTGAGTTGAGGACGGGTGAGAGTTTTGAAAGGGTGTCGTTTCCCCGACAGACAAAGGTGGGGAAAAAAACCCACCAAAAATATTTTTGTACGCTTCCAGCAGATTCAAGCACGGTTGTAAAGCTTTAGAACAAAAGGGTTAGCGGAGAACGCCTGTTGGAGTAAACGCACAGCATTTATGCACAAATCGGAGCAAGAGGGAGAAGGAAGCACAAAAAGCTAGGATAAGAATTATCAAAAAATATTGTAGACGTCTACAGGAGCACAGAGAACCTTGTCGGGAATATGGTACACTGGAACTTTGTCTCAATCAGCCATTCGCTTACCGGACCACAGAAACAGTGACCTGCTTCCGATCACATCACCCAACCGAGTAACACGTTTTTCTGAAGTACCTTCTAGTAGTAGCTTTACATACACACTCAAGGTTCAGCAAACTGATGAGCAAAAGCCTCTCCAGACTCCTGTTCTTCAAAAAAGATTTTAGGCACCAATGCCGGGGGTAGGGTTACTCTACCTGCTCAGCTCCAAACAAAGCCAGGCAGCAGCTGAGGCTCCATCTTCCCGCCGCAGGCCACAAGGGCACATTCTCTCCACTCCTTTCTGTTGCAGGTCAGACAACTCAAGGCTACAAATGGCACTCAGCCAGGAGAGAGGCAGTGGCACAGACTACAACTGTGGCTGTAAGCACAACAGAGGCAGTATGGGTTTGGGCTTTTTGGCATTTGGTTTGTGTGTTTTGTTTGTTAGCGTTTCGTTTTCCTTTTTTAAAAACAACTACGGTTGGCTTCAGGGGTCAAGAAGACAGACTGAGGCCAGAGATATAGGGTGAAATAGTTTTCAGAGTATGTTTTGTGCCCAAAAATATCATTCTATATCTCAATTTGCTACTAGCATTACAACAGAAAATTCTTTACAGTGAATGCAATGTGAATACAAGCCAAATGCTCAACTAATTTCAGTAAGTTATTGCATACAGACCAATAAATCATCCTGAAGTCACACTGTCCTTCATGTCATTACAGCGTACATTAACTAGGGATTTAAAATTTCAGATAAAAATATTTCTTTAGCAGAGGAACTTATTTACTGTGTCAATTTTAAATTAGCTCTTGAGGGATTTCAAGGATATCCAGTATCGGTTGGCAGGTTTGAAGATTATTCTTGCAAAGCTGTGCACAATCCATGCATATTTTTCAAATCATTAATTGATAAAGCGCTCTATGTCTGTAAAGCTTGAAGGCTGCAGATTATGTCCATTTCTCTTACCCCAGAAGCACGCCAGCACACTGCATAAGAAATGAAGACTGTCAATAATGATACGATTTCAATTTTAAAAGAATTAAACACCCCCAACCCCTTAACTTCAGTTAAGACCGTATCACCTTGAGAAAATTCAAAACCATAGAGCGCAGAATATACCAGTTGCTCTATTTTATTCTTTCCATATAGTTGATCTATATTGTTTTAAATCTAAAGGTTTTGGGTCCTCCCTTCTCCCAAAAGGTAGGCAAGGTAGGATTTGAAAAGCAAACCTGAAAATGGAAAATAATGCAGACTCATTCTTTATTAAAGTCTTCAAAGGTGTATTTGCTAAATGTCATCGATGGTGTAGCTTATAAGGATCATCTCTCTGAACAGTTTATTCAGCAGTGAAAAGTGGAATGGAAGAGAAGCCTAGTGAAAAGCCCCAGCATTTATTGTGGGAAGTTAAAAAAAATTAAAAAAAAAATAAAAAAAGAGGTATAAGAGAAGCAGCATAGGACAGAACCAGCACTGTTTCCAACAGTGGTCAGACCTTCTCATCAGATTAAGCAAGAGGTATTTATCAAGTAAATAAGGATATAAAAGAGTTTAACATATTAAAGTCATTTACGATTATTAATTTTATTCTCATTGTAGATTCCTGGGATAAAACTGAAATAGAGTAAGTTTGGTCTACCCTTAAGAATTGGATGTGTTTAAAAAAAATTAACACCTTTCAGTGGGCAAAACTTTAATAAACACCACCATAAAACAATTATACAAAAAAATCATGTACATATTTTGACAGTTCTAAATAATACATATATATATATACTTGATTTTACTTTGTGGAAAAGTAACTTTTGCCAGTTTTAGATTGTGACTGGCTGTAGCTGGAAAAAAAAAAATTAGTCGTTTTTCTCCAATACTGTCAAATTTCCAGCTGCCCTATATCAGATTTGTGACAAGAGACTTACTGTATGGGTAAGCCAATAAAGCTGTTTCAAGATGAGTGGAAAACAGCAGCATACCTAATGTCTGCCCTGCGTAGTACCGCTTTGACAGAAGGAACAAGGAAACATGGGTGAGAAGACCTTTTTTTTTCCTTCTGGGATGGTGGAAATCAAGCTACAAAACATGAGCCAAAAGATGAGAAGTATTACATAGCACTCGTGCCTGCAGTATTTCATTTTCCCCCAGGGCTGCTGGAGCCTGAGTGTAACAGTAAGAATTTAAAAACAACTGGAAAAAACCCACTCCTTTCATTGATCAGATTACAAAATTCAAAAGAACTAAATACTTGGGATTTTGGGAAGGGGTCAGGGAAAGGGAAGAAAAATATTGGGGGGAAAAAGTATTTTAGCTCCAAATGAATTTTACACTCTCAAAAAAACCCCAGACATTTCAATGAAGTACCAGTTTGCCTCGATTTAGAAACACCATTAAGATATTTCAGATGACACTGGTTAAAAATTGACAGAAGCCTTCAGCTTCAAAATACAATTACTTATTTATTTATTTTTTTTAAGAAAAAAGCGAAATACTCAAACTGGACCACTAGATTAAGATGTTATTAAAACACAACCACGAGGGTCAATTAAAATGAAGTTATTTCTTCAAGTAGCTTCTCTTTACACCTACATAAAGTATGTAAAAGAATAGCTAGATGTGGGTACTTCCACACCACAGTAATGCTTCCAGTTGCTTAACCGTACCAGCCAGCTGCTGATATGGCAGAAATTCTGGTTTAAATTATAGGTCTCAGTTTTGTATCAGAATATCTACAGGTATTCCTTTCTGTATTTCTTTTGGAATTTGAGAGATTACGGGATTGAGAGGGGTTGTTTTGGGTTGGGTTTTTTGTTTTTTAAATTCTGGGCATCTAATATTTAATGAACACATATGAAAGTACACATAAGAGAAGTGTATAGGTATCTCAGTTTTAAAAGGCATGGTTTTCCTCTTTTTCATACAATCAACATTCTTTTTCGAAGTCTTGCTTCTCCTGCCCCATGTTACATTCTCCACTACAGTATGTTATTCAGCTGCGCAGACTTCAAACACCGATACGTAGTACAGCATTAAGGGATTTCCTGAGTCAGGTTTATTCATCGTTATCTGTAAAAAGCAGGAGAGGGAGTGAGACACGGTGAAAAGGAGCAACAACCACACACAGTCAAGCTGGGGTTACAAAACAAACTAGAAACCACAATTTAGTAAGTAAGCAATAATACAAGAATTCACTAAGTCAGCCACTGATGAGGTGACTGTTATCAAAACTGTCTTGAAAGCACTATGCATACGGATACTGAACAACATGTCCTCTTTCTTGGATTAGTGAATTTAAGATAGTTTCATCTCAAGTGGCCTGCTGCAGTCAGAACAATCCTCTTAAAGAGTAATTAAGATTTTTTTCCTAATTTTTCTTAGTTGAAGAGTATAAAATCTTTGAGACAGAAGCTCATGAACATGCTTCTGACTGTCACTTGTCCTCTCGTCACGTTTATTAGCATAGGATTTTTTATTTAAATGTCTGAAATTTAAAGAACTACTTTAAATGTAGTTCTTCATGTACTTTAGGACTAAAGTACTCCATGTACTTTAAGTGTCTGAAATGTAAAGAACTACTTTTTCTTTACATTTTTGTATGCTGCCACGGATTTGTAAAATACAGAATTAGAACTGAAGCTATTGAAAATAGCCACTTGTTAATCAGCATTTTGCAAGATGAAAGCCAGCTCATTTTAATAGGATTCACCCAGACAACAGCTTCCAATTTGTACACCGGCATTTCAGCAAATTGTCATTTAAGCCTTTTAGTACTAGTTTTAAATATCCTTAAGGCAAAGTGGCAAGGAAAAGAAACCAGTAACACTCAAGTCACCAGTTTCTTCTACGTTGCCAGTCCTTTGGACACTTGAAAAGTGAACTACTACATATATCTTTCCCATTCTGTCATTAAACCAATAAATTGTGGTTGAAAAAATACTTTTCCGACACTTTTCTGTCACACTTCTATAACACAGCATGAAAACAACATGGTCCTGGTTATTCTTACTGAGTGGTTCTACATCAGTAGCAAAGAAAAATTTGGGAAATGTAGTTTGTATTAGATTATTATTGTTTTTTAAATTATTATGTTTTTAAAACTAGTTTTTAAGACTTCCCCCCAAGCATTTACATATAAAAACCATAGAAAGCCGTAATCTTATTTGACCCTTTATTCACTGCTATGGCACTGCTATTGCAGTGAATAAAGTTTGTAAAAGAATTTAAAAGATGCAAAAAGTAGATGTTGGTTAACGTGCATTGAGTATTTTTTCAAAATTGAAATACATTAAATAGTGATCATTGCACACATTTCTGAAGCAAATATATAATGCTTCTGATTTCTATAAAAATAATTGAGATTTTAGGTGTATTTTTTTCTCTCCAGTAAAGAGTTTCATCATTAGAAATCTAAAATTACATAGCTACAGTTAAATTTTTGACATGAAAGAAAAAAAAACCCAAAACAACTTCTCATTGATAGTGGTCTGTGTGGTATTTCATAGAGTGACTCTGAAAGATCTAGGAGGTATCTGTCTGCCTAGTAATCCGTGTTCAACTAGGCCGGGCTCCCAAGCAAGATAAATTCTCTTCGTGTATTACTGAGCCACCTGAAAACTAGGATGAATGGTACCTCCACATCAAGTTCTTCTGAAAAGTGACAACTATAGGATAAAGAGCCACATGAAATTTTCTTTTCAGAAAAGTAGTGATGCTGCAACCCGTTAAAAGTAAAAGTTTTGGAAAGAACAATATTATTTTAGCTGAAAATTCATTAGTTCTTAAGATAAAATTGTTTGTAATTCTAAGTTTTATTCTAGACTTACACCTTCCCAATCTGCAAAGCTGCTTTACAGAAGTTAAATAACTATACTGCACCTTTCATAAGACAACTATTGTTACAATTGACTGTATATGTGCAAACTGTTAGATCAGAGTGGTCAGCGTGCTTAGTCAAAGTTTGCCACGTTTTGTTGCAGGAATAAAAATACCCTTTGTATTTCAATGTGTATTCAATTTTCAATTTGAATTTTCAATTTAGCCAATCAATATAGCAAAGCAAAGATGTGTTTTGAAAGTATATTGGAACCTATTGTATATGCCCAAGAAAGAACGTAAAAGAAGCCATAATTGCCAGGGCACAGGGAGATTACCTTCTTGGTAGGCTCCATCTGCCATTACTAGGTGAAGTATTTTGGCATACAGGTGTTTGTGTTCATTTCCAAGAATAGTCTGAACTATGGTTGAACAAATATCAATATTTTCGTCTTCATCTTCATGTATAGCCTAGGAGAAAGGACAATCCATGTTGCCAAAATTAAAATGGGTATAGAATTAAATAATTCAAATTTATTAAATGCAATTCACAGTTAAACCCAAAAGTTTTCTTTAATTCACCAATAAGGTATTTTCTCTGTTAATATTTTAGCGTGTCAAAACAGAGTAAAAGACTAAAGAAATAAGCATTGATTCCAGTCACACAATGCAATTAGTTACTGGCACAGTAAACAGCCCTAGGTACATTTATCTTGTTTCTTAAAATATTTTCCACTTGAGGCTATTTGACAAACCTTTATTTTTTCATAAACTTCAATGAATTTATCAAAGCCTATTTCCTGCTCCAGGTTATATCTCAGCTCTTCCAAATGGCTGAAGATACTATCACATTCTTCACATTCACTGGCAATCTCTCCATCACTATTATCTATAAAGAAAGAGAACAACAGTAAAACCCCCTCAGTTTCCCTACGTTCTTAGTGTTGTTTCCATGTCCCTAAACTCAATATCCATACAGACCTCTGAATGTAATGAAAAGCGGGGAATTTCAGGAACACAAGACGATGTTGCCAGATGTTCCGAACAACCTAAGAAACAGGAACGGTCCCTTTCTTGACAGCAACGAAATTCTGAATCCCAAATGGGAAGCATCTAGCTATCTCCTCTAAAACCCCACTCTGATAGGTACCCATAACGGTATTTGTACTGAAAGAAAACCAGGTATGGTGTGACAGCAGACTTTTATTTACCAAAGCAATGTTAGTAGGTCGAGTTCCACATAACCATTCCACATATTTCTGAGGTGGAACTGATGCAGGGTTCAGTGGCTATCCCACGCTAGGGAAAAGAGCCCCTTAACGAAGCAGCTGTCTTCTACCCGAAAATAAGGAGATATATATTAAGAATCAGTTATTCAATTTCTGCACTGAGATGCATCTTGTTCCATGGAGCAAGTCTAGAAAACCCAGTACTAATTTAGCTAGAGCTCGTTATTCTTTTATGAGTGCATCTCCTTTGCATAGCAAATTCAGTATGCCAGTTGGTGCAATAAGATACGTGACAGAATTCAAGATGATTTTGTTTATAGGCTACAGAAACCTTACAAATAGGTTTGTAACAGTCAAACATTAGGTAAGTTTAACAAAAAAAAAGATCTATTTAAAAATACAAGATAGAATCCCTATGTAAAAATCCTATTATAAAATACAAACTGCTTTTGCCAAAGAAAAATACTTCCTTAAATAAGCATTTGAATTATGAAAGAACTTATCTACCCAGAGAAAAAAAATATACAGCTTTTTAGATTTCAGAGCTTATATTATCAAATCTTTAAAATAATGTATAGTATTGCCTGGTAGGTCACGGACTTTGTGAGTTAGTATTAAAACTCTGCTACTTTCATTTCCTATAAGTGACTAGTGTAAGGTATAATCCTGACCAAATCGTATCCCTGATTCAAGCATCAATGATCACATAAATTAGAAATTATTATTGAAATAAAAAGAAAACTCTTATTGGGTTAAAAACCCATTAGATGACTTCAAATCTTGTACTTAACTGCTGGATCACGGATAGATTTGGTTTCAAGTTCTGTCTGTTGCCCTGAGCTTTGAAGGCCTTCCTCCCGCCCCCACCAATGAAACCTGCAATTCTTCTGAAATACCATGAATCGAGAAGGTGGGAACACTGACACCAAATGCTGCAGCGTTTGCAACAACAACAGAATCACAGAAACAACATGCAATGCTCTCTGTTTGTGTGTAACATCAGCATTGTCAAAAAATGGAAGAAGGTGGTATTACCCAAGTTTATTTTACCTTAAAATACTTTTTGGAATGTATTATATAGAAATTATCTTACAGGAATATTCACAGATTTTCAATTTGTCTAAAATGGTCTTCAATAGATCAAAATTACACAAAAGCTACGTTCAGATTACTTACTGAGAAGTCTTTTTTTTTATATATATATATCTATATTTCTAGATGCACTTGGTTTTACAGCAGTAGTAAAATACTTAATATTTCAACCAGAATTTAAATAACAGAACTGAGGCTTGAGGATACCACTGCGTATAGCTCATGCAAAATGCTAAAAGCAGTAACAAATTTTTCTGTCTCATTTTTAGTTTGACTGCATTAATAGCTATTTTGGGCTAAGGACATGGTTAACAATTTCATGATCCTTTTGACTGCCTGTTAAATTACTTAATTGTAATGTAAGCTGGATCCCAGATACTCCAGTCATCTCAACTGCCATTTCTTTTTCACTCTTACATTGCAGTCATGAATTATTCAAAACACATGATATGCAAAGTCTCTGATCTTCCTCGAAGACAAGTTTTAGACAACTAGAGAGTGACTTATAATCACTGCCTAACAAATAGCCAACATTTAATATGCAACATTGAATGTTGCTTAGATGTTGACCTTAACATTCAGAACGTCTAAATGTTATCTGTTTTTCCATTGTATACTTATAATGAAATAAAACTCTAATAGTTTTTATACAGAAGTTTAAAATAAAAAAATAAATCATTCTTCTGTGTTTGAATTGTTAAAAATCAATAAATAACTTCTAAAACGGGTATCATAGAAATGATACCTGACTGCCATTCTTCATTAAGTGCACTTTCACTGCTGGGGTTGTTTTCATCTCCTTCCTCCAGCTCTGTACCATTCGTTAGGCATCCAACAACATTGGCCTTTAAAGTAGACTCCTCCTCTTCACTGAATTCCTCACTAGGCTGCTCCCTAAGCAGTTGTTCCATTGAGGCCCGGAGTTCCTGCAAATCTGTATCTGCCTCCCCAAACGTACTAAAAGAAAGGGATATAAAGGTTATATAATTAATACTTTACAAGACAAACCCTGTTAAGGAAGGGCTCATTTCTTTTGTTAAGCCAACAAATTGGAAAGCCAATGTAGATGAAGGGGGTGGGGGGTGGGGGGGAAGAGACAAATATTTGCATCCTCAATCCAATGTGATTACAGCACTGATACCACTATATCATGCAAGACACTGGGAATAAAAGATTAGCTAAACAGACATCAAACCATTTCGTAGCAACATGTCAGGTCCTCTATTCAACTTAATTAGTAAGATAATTTCAAAATCTTTGTACTTGCACACTATTATAGAACCCTGGCAAGTATAACATTCCCAATCCAGACTGAAGTGTGTCTGGAGCAAAGAGATCTAGATTTTATCAGAATAGATACAGCAGACGATTCTGTCCCTGCAGACTACCCAAGCTGCACGGAACAGTCAAGAGCCAGGGTCAGATTTTGAAGCCCCTGAAAGTATTTGGGGGAGTTGAAGGACATCGCAATACAACAGCAGACAGATGGGTGAGATTCCCAGAACATACGAAGAAAAGAAATTTAAGAAATCTTTATTTCTAGAAGAGTGGCAGCCATCAACTTTGATCTGCTTCAGGGGAATGCAAGGCGCAGAAGTCAGAACAGTGTCTTGGATGGAATTTGGAAAGGAAATTCAGACACCTATTGTAAGCACTACATCCTGTTAGCTTCTCAATTCTCAGGAACAAGACTCAAAGTAAACAGTGATTCAATACAGGATTTTTTTAAAATTTGGGTAAAAAAACCCATGCTGGTATACTGCATATAATTGTTAGTGTCTAACTAAAAATATTTTTGATCTAAGATGCCTGTTGAAATACTTAATAAACTTGATACACTCACATATCCTCAGAATCAGAGGGTCCTTCTTTGGCTTGCTCATCTTCCGTATCATCTATTTCAAGATTATGCTGATGCTGCACATCAGCTACACTGGGAACATCAACTAAAGTTCTGTACAGTTTGTGAAGATCCGGGAGCGAACACGTTCTCAACATCTGCAAAGGCAATAGAAAGCCTCTTTGGTAATAACACTAAAGACTGAGTTTACAAAATACTTTAAAATGAAAGAGAATACTAAAAACAATAACTTTTGCTTATGGTATATTTCAAGGCAGCTCCATAGTATTACATCATTACAAGAAGTACTAGAAGTTCAAATTACAACAGTAATTTGTTGCAATGGAAATAAAGCAAGATGGAAACAAGCAAAGTACCCATTTGCTCAGTAATCTACCAGATCTCTCTTTTAAGAAATCTAAGAATCCCCCAAAATTAATATTTACCATAGTATTAATAAAAAAAGAAACAAGACCTAAACTGTACAAAAGTTTTACCAAGAAGCCTCACCTTCCTCCAGCATAGCTCTGAACACATGCATGTTCAGTGTTTGCTCCTAACGAAACCCCCTAGATTTTAATAAAATAGTTCCTCAGCTGCAATTTATATCGGCACAGTATATTCATATACGTGCTCAAATATCAAATCCCTCTCAGCACATGGCCAGAATATTATTGCCAAAGGAGTAACCACTCTTTTTGACCACTCCTACTAAAGCGAAGGAACAATTAGAAGACTGAGTACCCCATCATTTGAAAGCTTCCAGGTATTTTGAGAAATGCTTCTTTTCCAATTAGCCTGCTTCTCTTAGCACACAGACCTGCCGACACATAGGACACTAACTCTGGCTGCCCTGCTGCCTGCTAAAAGGTTGCCTTAGTTTCTGGGTATGAGCTGCAGCAGAAGTGTGTTTGGGAGATTCCAGAAAGCTACATTTGCAGATACTGCAAAGTACCACCAAACTTCCTTTTGTTGCAGCCAAATAAGGAAAGGGAATTTGTTGCTTTCTTTCATCACGTCTACTGCAGCAGTAATAAAAACACACCCACTGCCTTTCTCCAAGTTCTCTGCTATTATGTAGAGCTCATCTGGTACTGCATTAACAATTCTGTGACAAACATGGCCAAAACGCATGCCAAATAGGCAGTAACAAGCAACATACTGAAGCGGTTCATATTGATACACTGAAGAACTTAATTATAAAGTATATCTGTTACTCTCTAAATCTGATAAGGGTACAGAGAACATTCATCTTCCCTCTACTCACAAGTTAGCTTTTCTGTGATTATCATCCAACTGCCAGATAAAGGCTTCATAAACTAGGGAAGTTAATAATAGACTAACTCTAATCAAAATTAGAGTCATGAATCCATTTATGTGAATATATGGATCTGCGAAAACAGATGCAAGCTTGTCAAGAAGGCTTATTTTTCCAAAGATGCAAACAGCACTATACCTGATATTATGCTAGCAATGGATCAGCCAATAGATATCATCCAATATTCAACTATTCGAGTCCTGCAACTTCTTTCAGGCACTCACCAAAAAAGGCTGGGAGTCAAAAGAAGAAACGTTCTTTCTTATCAGGCATTCCACCACCTAGGAAATCCTTTACTACATATTGACTGAATGCAACGCAGGTGTGCAAGTTTCCAGAGATCCCTTGCCACCATTCTGTCTCTAGAACACAGCACTTTTACGCACTTTGGAACCCAGGCAAGTATTGCACATAGTTTAAAGAAGTCTGTTTCATCTACTAGTTCCATAACTACTCATAAAGTATTTTAAGTTCATATCAAAACCACATCCCACCATCACAGATTGTGAGCTGCCACTCAGCCCTGGTCAGTACACGCCTTCAAGGAAGCAGTTAGCTCCATTCACTCGCTTCCATCTTCCTGCTTCACAGCCAGAACCTGTGCTAGTTGGGTAAATCCTACAGCAAAAAGACCCAATCACCTTGTTGCCAGAAATTACAGGACACCTTTGCTGATCTGTTTGGTGTTTATGATGGCAGCGATAAGTCTGAAAAACTGCACAAAAGGGAGAAAGCAGATAGGGGAAATTAAGAATCTCCTCGTGAACTCCCTGTTAAGTCTCAGAGAAGTGGGGGCATTCCTCCACAAACACCTGGACACAGAATGAATGCCGAATGGTGAAACCAGAGACTCTCAATGCTGCCCGAGTCCTGCTGATACAATGAACGCAGGGCAGATATGGCTAGACAAATACAAACACCTGCTGAAACAGTTATGCCCTCTGTTCTGGCCTCATTCAGCCTCAATAAGAAAATAAGTGTATTACTACTATAGAAATCAAAGTATTCCTTTTTTGTTTTTTTAAACTTGCCTTTGGGTCATTTGCATCAAACCGCCCTGTAGAAAGTCCAACCAACAATGAACTTTGGCCTTTATTTTTTGCTGGTGATATGGAACGTGAACGAGGTATGAAAGGCTCTTCCTGTGAAGACTGAGCTGACAGAACTGGTGAGGCTGTTGGAACAGCCGGGGGCTGTACTACCCTCTGGAATAACGGTTCGGGTTGCAGACAGTCACTGGAACAAGTTTCTGATGTGGCAGAAGAAAGTCTGTTAAAAATCTAAATAGATCAAAACCCCTGAGCTCTTAAGCAAAAGATAACTAAAGCGAGTAAAACTAACTAATTTCTGTTGTACAATTAAAGCGCTGTAAGAGTATTAAAATATCTTTGGATTATGTTAGTAAATACATTATAACGTGAAATTCTCCCATTTTAACTTTTTGAGAATAGCTATAGCCTATTCTGTTCTCATGCCTTCTAGTTTCTTTTTATCCAGTCCATGCCTTAATGCTGTCATCCATTTTCATCTGTTGCTTCTTGCCTTATACTAGATTTCTTCAAAGCTACCTCAACATAGTTTGCCCAAATGCTGGCAAAAAACCCCTAGCTTGCTTAATCTACCCATGAATAGATGCAATAGTATCACGAATGAAACTTGATAGTCTTGCTGATGTATTTTCTATTCTACTGTAAAATATGCAAGATCTTCTGAAGTTACTTCAAAGACCTCCAAGAGCAAGCAATTCTTCCATGCAGTAAAGATAAAAGATTACCATTGGCTTGCTCTTTAGGCCTTAGTGAAGAAGTGAGAAGGGATGGCTCAAGTACTCCGTACTGCCAGCTACAATAAACAAAACAAGAGAATTCAACTGACCTTCTGGAGCTTGCTTTTGTGGTTGAACCTTGTCAAGCGCTACTTTCTCAGAAGCTGCCTCATTTCTTCTGTCATGTTGTGCCCTATTATAAAATACCACATCCAGGGGAAACACCATGTAAAAATAGTCATTATTCTACTGAAAAAAATCCTCAGCCATCAAGTGCAGTAAAACTAACATGGCAAACAAGCAAGGAAGCTTTAGCTAAGCTTACCATTTTCACTGATGTATCTAAATCCTAACTCAGTTAAAGCTAGTTGTTTGAACTGGACAGAGAAGGATCAGAAGAAGAGAGTACTTACTTATCCTCTTTCTCTTTTACCCACACTTCATTAACAGCAATGGGAAATTCCTTACTCTCCTCACGCTGGCGCTTTTTATCTTCTTCTGTTTCTTCCAACATCTCTGCTTCCAAGTCATCAGGCTCTAAAATTAATAAAGTCATTAAAAATGAATCACAACCAAACAAAAATACAGGAGACAGTATACGTCTTAAGATTACACTTAAGTCCTTCAGCTTTAATAATTTTCTGCATTTTGCAGAAACAACTGAAGTTTTGTAACCCCAGAGCTAAAAGTTTGTTTCTGATACAAGAAAAGTGTCTTAAAGCTCCAACAGACTACATCTTTTAAGAACTTCAGTAACATTCACCCAGATGTCACCAGGGTGCTGGTATCACACAAGGGAAAAGATTCTAGCAGAACTGATGGGGAGAAAAAAAAACCAAAACAACTCAACATCAACAACAAAATTGAAGCACTTTAGAATTCCACTTGTATTCTAGAGAGTTTTCTATAAGCACGCAAAAAACGTTTCTGGAAATTTACAAAATACTCTAGCTAATCAAATTACAACACAGGCACAGCAAGCAGTTGGTTCTACTTAAAAGGTGTAAATAAAAAACTGCACATTATTTATGGGAAGATATAAAAATATACAGGATCATTACTTCCCTCTGAAATTGGAAAACAGATTGTAATTAAAATTACTAATGAAATTACTTACCATCCAGCATAATAGGTTTGTTCTGCACCTGGGTAGGTCCAGCTCTGTGAGATTCTTCTGGCATAGTTGCGTCAGACTCTGCGATACCAACTGGTACAGAAGACTGAGCTCCAACAGTAGGAAGAGCTTTTTCTTCCTTCTCCTCTTTTACAATTACGGACTGATGATCTCCTTCAAGAGGTTCTGCAGTACCTAACAAAGTTACAGTGCTTTGACACAGTTTGATAATAAACTACAATGTGACTACAAGGTGAGTTGAGAAATTTTGTTTCTTTAAAGGAAAATAGAATATAAAAGTTCGCATGCTTTTATTATAACTAGTAGGAAGACGAAAGACAGAATATTAAAATTTGAATTTCACTTGCTACATTACTTGACTTACTTCGTGGATGAGGGAAAGTCTGTGGATGTTGCCAACCTAGACTTTAGTAAAGCCTTTGACACTGTTTCCCACAGCATTCTCCTGGAGAAATTGGCTGCTCATGGCTTGGGCAGGCATACTCTTTGCTGGGTAAAAACCGGCTGGATGACCAAGCCCAAAGAATTGTGGTGGATGGAGTTAAATCCAGTTGGCAGCTGGTCACAGGTGGTGTTCCCCAGGGCTCAGTACTGGGGCCAGTTCTGTTTAATATCTTTATCAATGATCTGCATGAGGGGATTGAGTGCACCCTCAGTAAGTTTGCAGACGATACCATGTTGGGCGGGAGTGTTGATCTGCTCGAGGGCAGGAAGGCTCTGCAGAGGGATCTGCACAGGCTGGATTCATGGGCCGAGGCCAATGGTATGAGGTTCAACAAGGCCAACTGTGGGGTCCTGCACTTGGGTCACAGTAACCCCATACAACACTACAGACTCCGGGAAGAGTGGCTGGAGAGCTGCCCAGCAGAAATGGACCTGGGGGTCTTGGTCAACAGCTGGCCGAATATGAGCCAGCAGCATGCCCAGGCAGCCAAGTTGCATCCTGGCTTGTATTAGAAACAGTGTGGCCATTAGGACTGGGGAAGTGATTGTCCCCTTCTACCTGGCACTGCTGAGGCCACACCTCAAATACTGTGTTCAGTTTTGGGCCCCTCACTACAAGAAAGACATTGAGATTCTGGAGTGTGTCCAGAGAAAGGCAGTGAAGCCGGTGAAGGGTCTGGAGAACAAGTCTGATGAGGAGCGGCTGAGGGAACTGGGGTTGTTTAGCCTGGAAAAGAGGAAGCTCCAGGGAGACCTTATTGCTCTCTACAACTACCTGAAAGGAAGTTGTAGCAAGTTGGGTGTTGGTAACAAGCGATGGGACAAAAGAAAAGAGCCTCAAGTTGCACCCAGGGAGGTTTAGATTGGGTATTAGGAAAAAAGATTGTCAAGCATTAGAACAGGCTGCCCAGGGAAATGGTTGAGTCACCATCCCTGGAGGTATTTAAAAGACATGTTGACGGGACATAGTTTAGTAGTGGACTTCGCAGCACTAGGCTTACAGTTCGACTTGATGATCCTAAAGGTGTTTTCCAACCTAAATGATCCTATGAATTTATGGTGATCATTAGTACAAGTTTATACTTGGGATAAACGTAAGTCCTTTTGTCCTTGGAAAGACCAAAAAGCAGGAGCTGATCAGAAAAAAAAATATCCACTGATGTAGTAAGTCACATGCTAACAAGAAGGTTATAGGATATATGTAATACAATATTCAGTTGATGACATCCTTTTAAAAACCAGACTTGATCTATCAATAAGGAAAATCCAAAAGTTTTCAACAAAATTAAGATCCTTCCCTTTCAGCACATCCTTCTTAACTTCTTACCAATTTACTGAGTGTGAAATACTTTGGTGTCTTCCAGTATCAGCTTATGTTGACATTTAGAATGTTTAGAACAAGGCAATGCCCAGAACTGGAAAGCAAGAGTGAGGATAGAATATGCTTTTATGACTTCAAACTGGCCATCTGGCAAACCCAACGCCTGCAGTGCAGATAATTACCAGCTATGCTTACCGTTTATTACATCTAGATCCTCAAGTAGGTCAGTTTGCAGCTGCAACTCTGCTTCTCCTAGGATCTTCAGGACTGAATCAGTAGGGCTTTTGCCCCAGACTTTCCTGTGAGGTTCACCAATATCTAATTTAATTACTTCCCCCAGAGTTTGTCCTGTTGGAGCACAAACACAAATATAGAAACTTTTAGAAATTAGAAACTTTTATTCACTTTCTATATAATGAACAAACAACCAACCTCCACAAAACTAAAAACTAGAACACCTAAGCCCAAGTCAGACAACCGAAAGACTGTCCTCAGAAGTCTAGAGTTTTTCTTCTGCCAATTCCATTTAACAACAGGAGTTACTCAATGCCAGTTAACATCTGCAACTTAATAGCACCAGGAGATCTTTTCAGCAATTCAGGCACTCCAAAGGAAAACAGTATGAGAAGTGTTTAAAACTGGCATGAGGTGGTCCTAACTTTACCTGAAATGGGAAACTAGAAAGTCTCTTGTCCTGATTCCTTTGACGTTTGTTTCTGTTATTTCGCCCTCCAAGGAAAACAGAGGATATAAAGCAACGAAGAAGAATAGAGCAAAAGAAGTTTTTTGATCTTCTAACATCCTAGCTGTGTAAAACTACTATGCTAGGAAGTAAATTTGTCACATTCTCCATGATTATTTATTTCTACAATGTGAAACAGACCGTTAATAAGGCACACTGAAACCAGGAAAAAGGTCTTGCAGCCAGAAGACAGAGAAAATTTCCAAAGACAGGCTTGATTTAAAAAAAAAAAAAACAAACAGAAAATCTAAGATGGATGAAGGGCACAACAGAAGTAACAGATATAAATTGTGAAAACCTTCAGTTTTTATTGTTCTACTGATTAATTACTCAGCCTGTGCCTTATTCCTTATCCAAGGGAATGCATAACCGCCTGTTTTTTAGAAACAGATGACATGCAACTGATAGCAAGACAATAATAAAGAGTACTTGCTTTATAAAAAACAGACAGTATGCATGGTAAACTGATTTACTAATATCATGGTAACAAAAAAAAAGTACTTACGGTCTGTTCCAGAGAGAGAATCTTCCATCGATAACTGAGCTAGAGGAACAACCAACTCGGATGCCCCAGATTCCCATTTTTTGCGGTCTCCTAGAAGTGGATGGTCACCTTCGTGTTGTTCCTTACCATCTTCAGACTCAGCTGATTCAGAGATAGTTTTACACTCCTTTTTTCCTTTGTCATCTTCTTGAGCTTTAAGATTTTGATTTAATCTTCTCAGTATTTCTCGTTTACTCTGAAATAAGGGCCAACACACATCACTCAAAATAGTATCTTTCTTAAAAGGGAAAGAAAAAAATCAAACTGAATACAATTTTACATACTTGCATTGCAAAATCTGTCTTTTTTACTTCCTCCTCAGCTTCCTGGACAGCAGTTACATTTTCATCCTTTTAGTCCAAGAAGCATGAAATACAATGTAGAAGAATATGTCAGAAAAAAAAATAATCTTGAGAATATTAATAAATGTAACAGTGAAAAACCACCTCTAAAGTCTTTTCATTGACAACTGCAGATAAACGGAGACAGAATGTATGATACTTCTGTTTTTATGGGGCTTCCCAAAGACAGAATTTCAAGCGCAGCTTCAGTCTTTGAATCATTCACTATCTGGAAGTTGTGAGCAAATGAATCTGACTCAGTTTAAGCAGACAGGAGAAAGTTCAGAGCATGAAACATGAGAGATAAAGCTAGGTACGACCTCTACAGCAAAATGCCACCAAATTCCAATGCTAGAAATGAGTAATTCTATAAGGGAACAAAAAAGTGGCAAGGACAGAGTCAGGGAGCGCCTGCAAAGAAACGCAGAAGGGAGAAGAGACAACTGTAGTGATTATGGTATATACAATGTCAAGTCAGTAACGAATAGGAAAACAGTAGTTCCTTGATATCTGAAAATGTATCAGAAAGCCTGACTAGATTAAGACGACTGAGGCTAGGCAGATGCACAATTACACTAAACCAAGGCAAGTGTTCCCTTATGTGATGCATTTTTCGGGAAAGTATTCTGCATTGTTCTTAATCTGCCTCAATTACGTGAGCAATGAAGTTTCAACTATTGCATAAAACCTACCAGGCTTCCAAAAGCAGCTTCATTTTGAAAGCATATTTACTCTTCAAAATTGTAAACCAGTAAATATGTAAAATAATAAAACTAAAAATTGAAGGCAAAAATGTAGAATTATATACAGTATTTAGCACTACGTCTCACTATGTTCCCATAGTCATAGCCTCCAGGTTGTATATAGCGCATAATCCCACACTACACTGAAGTCTAGAAATAGGTTAGCATTCAAATTAACACAGATTGTGTTAAAAACTCAAATTGTACAAACACTCACTTGTACGTTCAGTTTCACAATTGTTACTTAAATCAAATGGTGATAGCTGAGGTAAACGTGTAAGCATTTACGATATCAGGACCCCAGATCACAGAAAATAGAAACTGGGAAGTCTCTTATACTGTTTTAGATGACAAGAGACAACACTATCAGATCCAAGTCTCTTAAACTTTATATGCCGCGTTATAATCAGCACATACTTTCAAACTCACTGAAAACAAGGATTAATATAAAATAGTCTTATCATTCAAAATTTATTATCTCGCTTCCACCAGGTTACAAACTCCTCAACTCCCCTCTTCAAGAGGCTGATGCAAATGCCGGTTAGTTGATATCTTCTTCCACTAATCGTGGCTGCCTTGATCAAAACTGAAATTGCACCCTAGGGTTCTTCACAAATAAGCCATTTTGTTCAAAACTGATTGAATTTGAGTTTCAGTGTACATATGTATTTCAACAGCTTCCAAGTTTTGGTTTCTTTTTACATTTTTTCTTCTTTCTCTAATTAGAAGAAACAAGTATCCTTAATGATTTTTTTTCTAGCTAATCTACACATTCTTCTAAAAATTATTTTTCAAATCAGTTCAGTATTTTTCCCCCATTAATTTTACCCTCTTAGCAAAAGTACCTACCACACCCACTTCCTTCAAAGCAGAAGTCATGGAGATAACTGGTGTACCAGGCTTCACTGGAAGCTGTGGCTTAGGAAGAGCCGCTCCAAGCTCTTGCAGTCCATGCATAGGACTGTGTTCTGTAGCTCCCACGTGAAAAGGCACATTAGGATTCTTTACCCCTTTCGCTATCAGCTGTATAGATTCAATTAAAAAATTGAAATCAATAAATTAACTTCAAGACTTTGCACATTAAACACAGTATCAAACAGGCTCATGTAAACCTTAAAAAAAGGACAATAATGCTCCAAATTTTCATACAAAAGACAACTGCCAACTGCACACGTGAAGGATTTCCAGTTTATCAGTTTCACAACACCCTGGTTTTCGTAGCAACGTTTTACCAGTTGGACTTCTCACTCCACAGCACACAGAGGCAAAAGAAGATTAAGTACACTTTTGTCAATTACAGATCATTAATAAAATGCTTAAGGTAATCCTAATGATTTTTAGGGTTGATGTTATTAAATCCTTGAACCAAATTCTTCATTCAAGTATACTCAAGATTAGGCTTCTAATGAGGGAATTCTGACTGACAGATGCCCTCCTCAGTTTCAGAAGACAAACTAATTATCTAAGCTTGAAAAAAAAATAAAAATCACAATATAAGATTTTAGTTATACAAAAGATATGGCACTACATAATTTGACTGCGTGTAACAAGATTTATTTTCTTACATGTTCTTCCCAGGCTCTCTTCTCTCTTTCGTATGCTTCCTTTCTCTTTCGCTCTAACTGTTCTTTCAGAACTGCAGCTCGAGCGTTTGCTTGGGCCTGTAATAAGCAAACAAGTGAAAAAAGACCAACTTAAAATCATAAAAAGCATTAGTACCCCATTCCATGGAATGTTTTAAAAGAAAACATTCTTGGATTACTTCATCTTGCTTTCTCTCACTTATTATTGTATAGACTGTGAAGGGAGGACTCCACCGACAAATCAAAATCACCACACAAGTATAACTACTGATCTTCTACGTTGAAATAATGGCAACTCCTCAAAATTTAATTACAATTCTTTATTTGCATGGTTATATTTTTAGTGTACATGGTAAATTAAAATTAGATTCTCTATTTAAAATTAGTTTTGAAGCCAAATGCATTAATCATAAAATATTAAATACTCAGTTTAAACTTCACATACTTACTCAACATAAACACAAGAAGCTTCAGTTGGTGTTCCACCTTTAGTTTTAAGGTAAGGTGTAAGATTAGCTTTTTTTTTTTAAACATTGCTCTTTATCTATTTTATGATTCCCCCCCCCCCCAAATCATCTGCAGAGCAATACTTGCTGCATATGGTATGGTAGAAATAGTTATTGATATAAGAACACCACAGGGAATAAAGTTTCAATCAAACATTGGATTTCTGTGAAGCACATTTGCTTTAGATGTACTTCATCACAGGGGTATATAGCTCACCTTCCAATCCACACGTAGCCCATGTCAGCACATGTAAGGAGTTTTGCTCTCCTTTATTTTTGAACTAAAGTAGAGTTGTTATTATTTAAGGTACATCTTTCTTTCCCTTTCAGTATCAAAATGCTATTTCAGTTATACCAAACTGCTTTTAGGACTAAAGCTAACCTAGAGAAAAATCTCAAAGGCAGGGATGGAAAAAATCCTTGACTTGCTATGCTATGTCACAACATATTTTAAAATTATTGAGATAAAACAGTTGAACAGAGTAGTTACCTCAACACAGTTAAAATAAAAGCCTCTTGTAGTAGATGTATAAACAAAATATTGATAGCAAAATGAAATGTAAAAAACTTCATGAGATATAAAACAAATGTGAAAACAGTAAGTTCCATCCCCTCTCTCCCCACAATTACCTTCTGCGCTTCTATCTTTTTGCGTTTCAGTTCTGCTTCCTCACTTGATTCTTGTCCATCAGAACTGGCAGCGTCACTCTGCAAAGTAAGAGTCCTCAAAGAATTATCATTAATTCATGTATTCAAAAGCTGAGTGATATTAAGTGACTACTTGGATCATTTAGACAGACTGTATAACTAACATGTGTCATAATTTCACGAGGTAACTCCTCACTCAAACGTAATGTCTACTTGGACTGAACTTCATCTTTGAGATTTGTGGGGGTTTTTTTGTTTATTTGTTTGGTTTTGTGGTTTTTTTTTTTTTGGTTTTAAAAGATATGAAGCTTTTACAAGCCAGTACGAAAGTAATACACCTACTGTTGCAGAGGAAGTGACCTAATGATGCTGGGCTCTCACCTGCCACCCCTCATCCTTGTCGCGTACTTTGCAGGTAAGGTATACAAGAAAGCTTTGAAGCTCTGGAATTCCAGTTTCTTCCACTGTATGTGCTCCAGGGAAGGTGGAATGGGTGAGGGAGAAAATGGTAACAAGCAAGAATATATGAAGTCTACCTCTGAAATCTTTCTTACTTATTTCCACTGCCTCTGCATATTCTTATTTACAGAACAGACTGAGACTTAGGCAAAAATAGTTCTGACAGGAGTCTTTTATTGCTCATGACCAATTCATGCAGACCTTTTATTTAAAATAAACTATTCAGAAGGCTTATTTAGTAGGTTTCTTGCAGTATAAGAAAAAGAGTATTATTAGAAATAATTTGGCAAAACACAAGCAAGAATTTTAGGTAAATTTTTAAGTGAAAATAAAAAAAAAAAAGGTCATGCCCACCTTGGCTTCAGTCAGCTAACAGGAAAAAGAGATGACTGGGAAGAACACTGGAGACAGAAACTTCAGAAAAATAATTTGGTACCTTTCATAAGCAAAGGAATGAATATGTATATTCATCTATATCTATCATAGGATACTATGCAGTAGCAATAGATATAAAATTGCTAATCAACATAAGGAAATGAACATATCTATGACAAGATTTGGTCTGAGATAGTGTTCCTCTAGAAGTAAGCCTCCACGCTGAAGTTTGCATCTGCAGGTCATCAAGAAAAAAACCTCTTAAATTTGGCCTCTGAATTCTGAAAATTAGTTTAGACCTACTTCCTGGAAAGATATTAATCTATTCTCTGTTCCTTCGTAGGTGGCACACCTTTTGGGATACACAAGACAAGGTACAGCCACTGGGAAATGAAGTTAGGTTCCTGACTCATGCAGAGAATTCATGTCATGGTCATAGTAACAGTACTTTTGTTTGATTTTTACTAGCACAAGCAGTCTTGGCCTCCAGAGAAAAGGTTTCTGGAGAGTACCTTTACTTCTGCAGTTAACCATACTACAGGTAGAGTGTGGGTGCTCCCAATTTTGACAGAAAGTGTTGCAGCTGCTCAGTGAACAAAAAAATGAAAGAAGCAGTGCAGTACAGCAATGGCTCTGTACTGGTAACATTTTAGCACTGTCGTCAGTATTCTAAGGGTACTCATGAGCCACAGGAAGATTTTGTAGGGCTGTGTAGAGAGATAACTAGCCCCACTGTAGCAGTTTTGAAGCTTGTCCAAAACAGCAGAGGAGACAGTTATGAATGAAACTAGCCCCAAATGCAATTAAGACAACGTGTGCTTATGATATGTCAGCTTAGCATTTTATGTGAGTCAGCACTATTGATAACTTCACTGACCAGCCTCTACAGTAACTTCATAGATTCATGAGACCTTGATTTTCCTCTTGCTCCTTAAGACAAACTTCAGAGAACGGCCCACATCGGTCCCTTAGCCACTCACACATCTTACAAAGTTTGCATGGTCTCCTCAGGCAGAAACACAAATAACTTTTGCTCTCTCCAGAGCAAGGGGCCAGCGAGTCCAGAGCGGGGGGCACAAAGATGCTCAGAGGGCTGGAGCACCTCTCCTGTGAGGACAGGCTGAGAGAGTTGGGGTTGATCAGCCTGGAGAAGAGAAGGCTCTGGGGACACCTTAAGTAGCAGCCTTCCAGTACCTAAAGGGGGCCTACAGGAGAGCTGGGGAAGGACTTTCTACAAGGGCGGGTAGTGATAGGACAGGGGGTAATGGCTTCAAACTGGAAGAGGGGAGGTTTGGATTAGATATTAGGAAGAAATTCTTTACTCTTGAGGGCGGTGAGATGCTGGAACAGGTTGGCTAGGGAAGCTGTGGATGCCCCATCCTTGGAGGTGTTCAAGGCCAGGCTGGATGGGCCTTTGAGCAACCTGGTCTAGTGGGAGGTGTCCCTGCCCATGGCAGGGGGTTTGGAACTCGATGATCTTCAAGGTCCCTTCCAACTCTATTTCATGATTCTATGGTCATTCATTTTAGATTTAAAGGGGCATGGGTTCCTCTTCAATGCACTAAAGAAATTTTGCACCTTACTCAAGAGATGGAAGAGAGCCAAAGTCAATCTCACCAGTGAGATGCAATCAAGGTTAAAGAAAATGAAGAAAACAACTCAAAAGAAGTCACCAATACAGGAAAAAAAAAAAAAAAAGAGTATTTAGCCTTTAAAACCCCCAAACAACCCAAAACCCTATAGCAAGGCAGAACTCTGTTTAGCTGGGACAGTGGTCCAAAGAAACTGAGTGGTACCGGGCATGTTCTTGCCTTATATGTCCACTCACTATACACAAGATGCATGAAAGCACTTAATATGGGTGCTTAAAGGTAGGGGTGAGGCAGGAACATTTCTCTGGTTTTAAATCACAAAGACAATGTGAATATATAAGCAGGTAATCACGTGAGGAAACCCAAACAATCTGTTAATACAAATGGACAGGAAGGGAAGACGACTCGGGAGTACAAGATCACACAGCAGGTTAATGAAAAGATGTAAACAAACTCCAGACCATATTTACTAAATAGATTGCCTCGCAAATGAAACTTTTTTAAACAAGTAAATGGATTGCTTCTAAGGGTGCCTTGGATTAGCCATTTGACATCTTAATAAGTGTTCGTTCTTAATCTGCTTTATAACAAAACCAAAATATGTTCATATGACGAACATATTTCAGAAAAGTGCTGTTTGCAAAAAAGTGTATTGATTAAATTGAGCTCATGCCTGGAATTTCTAACTTTAATGCACACCTACAGAATGTATGAAAAGAATTGCTTCGTATGTATTCTGCGTGAGCATTGTCAAAGAGCGAATGCTGGAGAAGTTCCTATAACTAAAAGCAAATAATTATAAATTCAGATGTAACTTTATGCTGTCTTGTTTTTAAAACATTTTTAGTTTACAGACCCCCAGCACTGAAATAATAAAAAGATTTCACATATTCTGGAAGAAGAGATGGAATTACACTAACTGTGGAACAGAAAACGTCAAAAATATATTTCTATACACAGAACTGCCTGGGAGAAAAGTCTTCCCGCAGGGATAAAAGAATACATCTCACAGCCAACTTTTGTCAGTATTTAAGAATATTTGTCAAACAAACCTTCTCTCCACGAAGTTTTGCTCGAATCTGTTGACGTTCATTAAAGTTTTGTAGCCGGATTTGTCTTAATCTTGCCAAATATTCCTAAGGCAAAGAAAGGAAATAAGTTTCAGTTATACTGAAACTGTCTCCAGTACGGTTAACTTAAAATATGCAAGATTCCACAAAAAAAAAAAATAAAATTAAGATGGGTAAAAAAAAAATCCCAATGATTATCCCTATTGCTATCACCATATTAGCATTTACAAATCTCCAGGAAAAGCTCTCATCTAATGAAGATAAGAAAACTGGAACATATGTTTCCCAGTATTAAACTATCATTGCATTTTTATATCATTGAAGGCTGGGAATGGTTATATTTATCACAACAGGATTAAGATATACAGTCGTATCTATATGTATGCACATTCAAGAACCTCTCTGAGACAGACTGATGTGGACAACTATTATTTTGATTATTAAAAAAAACCAAAACCAAACACACCCAAACTCTAGAACTTTATACAGTAAACTATTTCCTGGGAATTTATGGAGTCCTTTTATTTTGTTACACAGATGAACCATGCAGGGAAAACAGGCACAGTCAGGGTCAGAATAGTGCTATTTGTCTGATGAGTGAAGTGGCAAACATGCGGCAAGCATACCTCTTCCTCCTTGTTTCTGGATTTCCTTCCTCTTGCAGAAATGGACCTGCCTCCATAGATATCTGCCACGTTTTGCAGTGTACCCTGTTTGCCATTTAATGGTATCAAATTTAAGGTGGCTAGGGCAGTAAAATTATCTGCTTTATCCAATAACTGTTCACTTACAAAGAAACCAAATCCATCAGTGATCTACAGTTGTTCTGAAGTTAACAATAACCCCTTTTCACTTCCATGAAACATATGACTAGTAACTAAAAATCCTGAGAAGCCAAAGAGAGAAACTAGAGCTTGAAGAATATAGTTGCCTTCTCCCTGCAATTCTAATCTTCTCCTGCTGTATTAGAAAGCCTAAATTCGGATGCGCATGAGGAGTTCTACATCTGGATTATATACAAACTGTGGCATAGTTAACATTTCTGTCATTGTTGAGCCAAGCCTAAAATAAAAGTGGAATCTTTATATGTTCTTAGATTAAGCTTTTCCCACAATGATGACTTTTTTTTTTTAAATAAACAAGTAGCAAAACTCAAAAACCTAATAAAATACTTCATTCACAGTGTATAGCCTTGGTTAGTGCAATGTATTCAGTGTCTTAACTGTCACCAGAAGGATTCAACCTTTATGAAAGTCCAGTACAAAACAGTACAAGAATCTTTGAAATCCAGGTTTCCTTCTTGGATTAAAATCTACAATATTTAAATTATTTTGTTCATGATAAACCTCTGCTGAACAGGTTAAAAATATCTTGATTTGTTAACTCAACATACAATAAAGACAGCTAGTACACATGTGATAGTTACTTAGACCTTTTGCCTTATAAAATACCAGGGCTTTAGCTTGAGTGTAGAGAACCATCAGTAAGTAAACACACCAGTTAAGTTCTTGATTGGGAGGACTGAATCCAAATATTCTGGCTAAATACTCTCTCAGATTGAGGACAAAAACCAGTAACTCAAGGAAACAGCACATTTCTGCACTTCTGTGGTTTAGTGACTTGGGGAACAGAGAACAAATTAGAGGAACCATCCTGTGTATAAGAAGTACCATGCATTCATGAGGACTCCATGAATTCTGGTTTCAGCTTGAGCATTAAGTCATACAAAATGGAAATGAATATTTTCCATGTTCACCTTTTCAGAATATATTTGGTTTTATTTTTAACTTTTTTTATGCATGTTCCTGAGCTTTACAAAAGTTAACAGGCACTATTTAAGTCATCTCATTGTTCTTCATTCCAGCTTTCAAGTTAGTTTAAGTATTTTCAAACTGATGGAGATTTATATCACTGCTTTTAAACAAGAAAAACTGGAAGCAAGATTTTTTGAGAACTGATTTTCTTTCTGTAGGTTGTTAACTTTTACTCATCTGCCTACACTAAAATTCTCAAGGACCAGGACTCAATGTTTTGCAATGCCACACAGCAACAGCAAAGCAGCAAATTAGGTCAGCAGCTGTCTTAAAGAAGAGATGACTCAAAGTAGCTCATCAACTCACTTACTGAGTCAAACTTTAGACCATCACTTGAAAATTAAAATTGGCAGCAACTATATTTAACAGAATCTGGGTAAATTAGCACCAGTAATTTGACTTAGAAGTCTTTACACAACAAAGAGCTGCATATTGGTTGATGATACCTACTGATTTCTCCTCTCAGACCACCACAGTCTGGACAATAGTCCCATCCCTATATGAGAACTGCTGCCAGCTAGTCAAGTTATTTTCCTGTACCAACAGAATGAAGCTGCTGAGAACTTCTGCTATTAATGGTAAATGACAGTACATGAATTTGCAACCCTGGCTTCGAGTTTCAAGTCTTAAACATCTAGAAGATACTTTTACAACTGTTCCGTAACCTCCCTGTTTTATTATGGCAGCCAGTTAAGAATGAAACATTTGGGATCAGTTGAGTACATTAGAGAAACATTAACCTGAACACTTGGGTATCTTGCATTAATTATCTCATACATTTATATTAATGCCAAAGTCAAGAACAAAATGGAAGCAGGTACTACTAAGGACTTATCTAAGAAGAGGCAGTCTTAACAAGAATTGTTCATTTTGTTTTCAAAATTATTTACTGGTCTGGGAGGTTTTAAAAAAAAAACAGAATCATAGTTTTAAAGTGCTTTAAGACATATATACTAATCTAAGGATACTTCACCATCAAAGCAGTGAATAAAAATATCTAAGAATTGCTTACTCTAAGTGAAATAATCCCTGAAAAAACACAACCTGGCTGTAAATCATGATCTGATATTCAGATATAACTCAGGAGATGCTTCTGTAAATCTGCAGTTGGTCTCATTTCACTGCAATGCCAGCATGGTCAGTTTAATTTCAACAGCTGACAGTGATATTGTGCCTTGGTTGTATATGAATAGTGTGGAGAAGCACTCAAAAAGCACAACTATCCGTATTAGGAAAACACACATTCAACCACACAAAGGCCTAGTGCAAATAAGTAATTTCCAAGATATCTTTACTGCAAAACAAACTTCCTAGAGGAATACTGAATTTAGAACTGCAAGCATAAAGAGTAAAGAACATTTTGTGACATTATCCACTAGTTAATCTCTAGAGTAAAGATTTTAGAAACACCAACCTTGACAGAGATAGATGTCTTTATAATACCTTCTAAATAAGCAGAATGTGTTTTTGTAAAACACACTACTGTATCTGATCACTAGCTGTATCAGTTTAATCAAGCTTCATTTTATGTTCAAGCTACCGAATAATACAAAAAGTTTAATCTCAACCAAAACTTTAAAGCTATGAACAGAAAACCATATAAATGAATGTTCTAAAACTCACAATATCAAGATAGACACATGCAAAAAAAGATATTTACCTTTGTTAATAAATTTACAGTCATGAGAAATGTATTGCACAATTCTGTTATATTTTAATAAAATATAACAGAATGCAAAAACACCTATGTCCCATTTACCTTTTTCTTTAACATTTAAGGAAAATACTTAGCCAGCATTTCATGGTTATGATGCTACCTCAAAGATTCATAAAGCATGCCGCAACAGTAATATACATAGGAAGACCAGATTCCATACCATGTGTCCCTCAGCTCGAGCTTTGTTTTCCATGGCTTCTCTCTTCCGTTGCCAGAATTCTTCAACTTGCTTTGCTCTATCTGCAGCTATCCATCCTTTTTGCCTGAGTAATTGCAACACATAGCAAGATGAAAATCTCTGAAATATGACACTCAAAAAATCCCCGTCTTTATTCTAACTAGGACACACACACAAAAAGTAACTTTCTATGAGTAAGGCATCTTCAAAAAGTGCCTTTCATCAGCCAAAATACAAGTCAGACTTCCACAAAATGGAGGAAGATAGGCTCAACTAGGTTAAAAGAACAATTTAAAAAAAAAAAACACCCAACCCACCATGCTGTCCTTCCAGATCCTGGTCATCAAAACAAAAGTGAATGTCAAAACACAATCTTAGTGTGATAATTTCTGAAAGTGTCTCAGCTTGTTTAATTATTGTTATCACTTGTGAAAAAGAAGAATCCTTCAAGGTTTCCCTTCAGAGATAAGCAAGAACCCATCACATGAGCCACTCAGTAAGGTCAATTCCGCAGCACTCTTTCAAGACTGACCAACGTTTGGAGTAAGAGGTTCTACCACTTAGATTATTAGTACAGTGCTAGTATTCTCAGAGTGTTCTGGCAACTCCTTGTGGGGGATCTTAGAGGATTTTTGTTTGCTTTTAAAGGTACTGTGAAGGAATTTTCCTACCTGAAAAGTAGCCAGAACACCCATCAGGCTGAGACAGTTAAAGAAAGAATCATTCTGCAATACAGGAGCTATTGCTAGTAATTCATAAATGAATAAGCACACTAATTAAACATCCTTGCATCTTGTTTTTTCTCTCCCCTCACCCCCCCCCACCCCTCGCCAAGCAACAAGGAAATGAAATATTTCCATACGCTACAATTCATTAAGAGGAAGATGAAGATAAAACTATTTTGATACAAATAAAACAAACACTGTAACTGCTCTGAGAAGGCAAGAGGATCCATATAGGTGTTACTGGTAAAGAAACAAAACACTTGATAATCTTTGTATACGCATATTTGACTCACTACAAGATTTTTACCATAACTGTTCATTACATAAGAACTCAACTGGTAGATAGTGAAATCTGCCCAAACCTGTGTCACATAGCTGAAGTTTAGCTTACAGTGTCAGAAGAGAGGTGTTTCCCCAAACAAAAAGAACCCCAAACCTATTTGTCTCAACCAAATTCACAGGAAAGACTTATTTCAACTAAATTTTATGAAAATGGTTTTCCGTACTCTAAAGCTGAGTGACTTGTTTTGCTAAAACATTTCAACTAGATTTCTTCTGGGCTGCATTTCTGTCCAAGAGACAATTTTAAAAGATTGTTGATGTTGAATATACTTAGTTTTACTTTAGTTGTGGTAGTGTAATCAGAAAGTTTGCAGCTTGAGAATTTTCAACTTCTTTAACATACACTCTAAATTACCTATCTTAAAGAAAGTTGCAATTATTTAAATTCTTGGTTGAGCTAAACATCCTGAACACTCATCTTTATATTTCACCTCCAGCTGAAAAAATAAAGTGCAGGAGAGAAATATCACTTGGCTAGCTACGATAATAAAATTGCTTCTAAATAATAAAGTACAAATACTTATCACATTTTAAATGCTAAGAAACAGCACTTCAGTTTAAGGCTAAAGGTAGTCCAGTTTACAGACAGAAAAAAGAAATCTCTACCTATTTTGAAACTTCTGCAGAATATTTTCACTGAGTGCTTCCAAGTTCATGTATTTGAGAAATACTTCTTCATGATCTCCACACTATTTATAATTTGCAGCCCACTACTACAGTTCCTCTCAATTTGAACACATTTAAGATAGTTTACCCAGGTGTAACCAAGTATTATTTAATATTGTCAAATGGGCAAGGCAAACAGTGTTTCCTAACCTAGGCAAGTTTTGGGGATTGTGGCACTTTGCGCAAAGAATTAAGAATAAATAGAGGAGGGTGGAAATATGCATCTACATCAGCTGGGAAAATACACCTTCTAATACTGAGTTGTACCAGGAGGAATTTTAATTAGCTCACAACAGCCCAAATTACTGTAAAGAAACTAAAATATACCTTGTAGCTTGCAAAATTGTAACATCAGTGTTAAACGTGTTACGTTATTGCTGCAAATTTTAAAATAGAAGAAAATCTACAGAGGCAAAATGTATTCTATTACTGAATTATAAAACTGAATTATATTAGGTTAGAAGAACAAACATTTTCTTTTGTGACTTCCTTTTCCTCACATTAACTCCATTTATTTCTTCCTCCATGGGATACATCATTGGATCTGCAGAAGTTTAAATGACGCATGATAAAATTTGTCCCTCTAGGAAAATTAGTTAGTAATGCTCACATACTAAACTTCTAGAAAAAAAAGATATTTTCCCCATTTACTGCTCGCAAGTGCAGACACAGTTCTTTGGGCAGTATTAACAGATCTGAAGGAGAGCAAAGAAGTTTTGAAGAAGCTACTTGAAAAAGCGAAATTATTTAAAAAAAAAAATCAATACTTGTTTACAATCCTTTATATACTCAGTTTAAAGTAACCACAAAGAATAAGCATCACTGAATTAGAAGCTGCACACCATTATAACACCTGGCATTTGCATCTCGACGAAGAAAGCTCCTAGAAGTTTTCCACTGATTGATAAACAGGAACTACCAGTTCTGGAAGCATTCTACACACTCTCCTATGCTAGAGTCTACGTCTCCTATGCTAGAGTTTAGTCCTATGCTAGGCAGTCAGAATGACATGACAGGAGAAGGAAGCATCTTGGCAGATAACACAAAAAGTGTAACTATGAAAAAAGCAAAGGAGGAGGCTTATGTTATCTGCAACTGCATTAAGCCAAGAGTTTTGGCTGAAATCTAGTTTATTTACAGTTGTTAGTAATCCATTTTTTCCACTATTGGGGAAGCCAAGGTTTCCATTGGTGCTAAAAGAATTGTGGTCTGCGAGGGACTGACACACAAACAGACAGCACAGTACCAATGGATAAAAGTGATTGAGACATGTCCAACTACTAAATGAAACGAGACACAGAACAAGAATCTAACACGTAGGGACAGATTTATGGATTATCATAGTCCAACCTGTTTGCATTCGCTTGTTTAGACACCTCCTTCAATCTTTTCATTTTTTTCCTAACTGCACCAGCATCAGGTGAATGGTGATGACCTGCAGGCCCCTTAGGAACTCCTGGACGTATTCCAGGTGGAATTCCTCTGTAGATAAATATGTACAGTAACTTTCATTACTTTCATCTAAAGCAAACCACATGCAACTTCTAACGGAATGTAGCCATACCTTTCAGCCACTTCTCGGCCTTGTACTTTCGCCCTCAATTTGGCTTCCCTCTCTTCAGCTACTCTAATGTTTTCCTTTTGCTGTTGCATCTGGTCAAAAATAGCATGGTAGTGTTCATACTGTCCTCTGGAAGACACAGGAGAAGGACCAACACCACCTCCACCGCCATAATATGGTGCCTGGAAATCAGAAGAGGTAGGGTGGAAATCTCAAATAGTGGTTTCAACAATGCCTTCCAATTTTCACCTCTTCAGCAAAATAAAAGCATTAATATGTTCTGCAACAATTTTGAATTGGTCCTAGTTTTATTCATGGCATGCCCTTATTTTAACAAACTACAAGACATATAAATGAAAGACTTATTTTTCTGTTAGCACTCCATAATAACATAGCATTTTACCTCCCCCTGATAATAGTCTGGTTATACGTGAGACGTCTGTCACACATTTTTAAAAGTTATTGGTAACAAGTCCATTGAAGTGTAATTGGAGATAGATGTTCTACACAGCAAAAATCAAAGTTTTAGCACCAAAGCTGAAAGCAATACAGTACTAACAGAAGTACTAATGAGTGACTCGTAGCCAATTTTTTCATGAAGCTGGAAACAGTTAAGCGCACTTCTAAGGCTGATGAATGGCATTAAATGCAGATTTATCTGAGAATCCCCATTGTTACCAACCTGTAATTTGGTTTCATCACCAGAATTGGGATGCTTCCCTAGTAAAGCTCAGATCAGCAGAGCATCCACCACAAGCTACTGCTTTATGCGAATTATCTGTCATTCTCAAAGAATTAGAATTCCTACAGAACCTTCATGTGAAAATAATAATAAAAAAGATGTTGCAAGCAGCTGTGTACAGTAGTAGCCAAGGATGGATGCAGAAAATGTGAAACCAGCAAAACAAGGTTAAGGTTGTCAGCACATGCATAAAAATGTTCCCTTCACACCTGGGGGAAGCTGTCAAATAGCCCATGGTAGTGAATCTATAGAATTTTTTTTAACAATAGTGTCAGTGTTCCTTCCAGTGTGGTCCTAACTATTTGAAATAAATTCAAATACATGAGTGCAGGCGTGACAGGTTTAAGATTGCCTACTTAGACGTTCTTGAACGGACTATATTTGACAATGGAATTTAGCTCACATTCTGAGTTTCAGTTGCTCAACACTCATCAATAGCTCGCCATAATCCATATGATAGAATACTAACTGAAAGATTTATCCAGGCATTCAAATAAATGTGCAGTTATGCTGTTCAACTGAATAAAAATAATTTACTATACAAGACAACAGTGCCTACAAATAGAACGCAAAGTCTCACTTTAAACACTATTCAAGGTTTCACCTCTCATTATTAGAGCTCAATTTTCAAAAGGACTACCTAAAGAAGTAGTATGATCAATCTCTAGACAAATGCTATGAAGCAGGTGCTCATCACCAGTCTGCACAACAATTACAGCCCCTGCTACAAACCCAAAACCAAAGTCAAATCCTTGCCAACTCTTTCCCTACTTTCCCTCAGAAACAGGTGCCAGCAAGCAACCCCAAAAGACAACAGGAGGAGAAAATCATACAGTGCATGACCCTGCTGTGCTTTCATAAGAGGCTGTATGCCTTGCATTATTGAACATGCTTGAACAACGCTATTCGACAGCATCATCAGGGAATTGCTGGATACACTGTTTTCATGTTGGAGAAAGGAAAGGATAATGAAGTCAAGAATACTATAATAGTATATGGAAACCTGGAGTGATGCTAACCTGGCAGCCTGCACTAAGATTTGTACTAGACTATCCAATCTGGAGAAGACATTTCAATGAGTTTTAAAGCGTGTTTGCCATGACATTTTACACCAGTGATACATAGTGAAAATATACACAGCCACTGAACCTGCTTCCCTGGGCGACTGAGAATACTGATAACGATGCAGCTGTAGCTACAACAGAACGCTTTAGATGTTTGCAATGTCTAAGGACCTTGCAATAAAATTCTCAAAGTTAGTAAGAAACATGATTGTTTTCAGGAATGTATACAGCTCTGATCCAAACGTGACAATGCTGATATATTGTGTTGTATGGAAGCTTGCATTGGTGCCTGCCAGTTTCATCTTGAGAGAAAAAGAGAGAGAAGGACGACATGGGAACCAAATGTTTTTTGATTTTTCCATTAAATCAGCACCTGGTAGTTTTTAAAATCTGGTATGCTTTAGTTTGCTTTTATGTTTAAGCTTTACTTATATGATACGTGGCACAAAAAGATTATGTCTATTTTGAAATAATATACTTAACAAGCAGCTAATGAAACCTAGCCAAGTGCTTGTGTATTCCTCATACTCTTGTATAAGGAACAGAAAATTAAACCTCTATTCATTTGGACTTTACTGCTCACTCAGTACCCTACTAAACCCTAACTAAAACCCTACTGAATACATTTAGGCCAAGTATTTTTGTAAGACTCTACCACCACAACAAATAAACGTGTTTTAATCCATTTTCTATTGTCGAATAGATTTACACCACAGAAATACTTAAATTCCTGCACTGGCTCTGTCTGATGAAAGAACCCAGACCTTTATATTTAAACCACTTCATGAGACTGCTTCCCAGAAGAGTTATGTTTCCATGAAACTATGACACACACAAAACTGGCAAAAAGAAACAGTCATACGAATCAGATTAAATTATGTAATTAAATTATGTAAGAAGTGAATGGCTAAAGAGTTTACCACTTTCAGAAAAAAAATAATTACTCAGGATTTTTCATCCCCCTTGCGAATAACTTATCAGTATGTATAAACATTGTCATTTATTTCGATAAATAACAAAGAATGCTTAGAAGCAGGTGTTTAATACTTGGGAAAAGGTTCGTTATGGTAATATGAGAACCTGGAAAAAGATTCCAACAAAAGAATTTGAGAACAAACTTGAATGCGAAAGAAGCTGTTCATGCATAGATTCAGCACAGGAAAAGCAGCAAAAGCAGGAGTGGAAAAAGAAAGTGGTGCATGAAAACCATTACTGGCAGAAAGACATTCAGAAATTTAGTGAGTATTAAAAATGAAAATTGCATATGATCTCCAAAAAGCCAGGGAAGAGTGTGTCTTATACAGTTTCTCTTAAATTAACCACAGATTGATAGTGGGCAGCCCCAAAAGTTGACCTCCAAGAGCAGATCTTTCTGAAAAAGAGAAGACCATGCCAGGTAACCAAAGGTGGGGGGAACAGACCACACCACATTTCTGCATCTGCTGCCAACCTTAACATCACCACTTCCACCTGAACCAAGCACATTCCTCCATCCTTGTTCCCTGGCTCTGTTTATTCGTTCCATCTGAAGGAGAAAACAATACAGGAAAACATAATTCAAGGAATCACTAAGTAAAAATTGAACTTCTCTATTAATAGATTTTAAACATATTTTACCCTTTCTTTTTCCCATCTTCTCATTTCATCTGCCTTCAGTAAACTGATCTGCAATGTGTAAGGATTAAACATGTTTAGTAACTGGGAAATCAAACTACCCCACATTCTTACACAACATATAACACACCACAAGATATTTCATTAAAATTACTATGGGTGGAAAAGGAAAGTCTCAAGAATCTTGTCTACCTGATCCCTCTGGCGTTTTTCTTTTTCAGGCAATTCTAACCTTTTCTTTTTTGAAGGTTCCTGCAAAATAAGCATATAATTTGGTATTTATTACTAAGCCATTATTCTGTCAAGTCTCTGTCAAAATAGGTTAGTGCTCCAATTGCTGGTTTACGTCCATGAAGATTGGAAAAAAAAATTTTTTTTAAAATCACTGTTACATAATGTTTGGGAAAAAAAGATAAGGAGGAAAGGTTTGAAGGTTTTATTTTGTCATTCTTGCTCTAGACATAGCTTTGCTTAGTTTGCAAATTAACAGATGATTTCATGATACCACAAACATTTTCCTCCTTTCTTCTCCTGGATTCATTTTCCTCATTGGAGTTGGAAAGACCTGGATAAAAGGTGAAACTTCAAATTAGACAGCACGATGCCAAAATGAAAGAAAAATTCTAATCAGACAAAAAATAAGTCTTAAACCCACAACTTAACAGCTGCAAAATGGAGTTTAAAATAATTAATTATTCAGGACATTTTAAATCAAAAGCAGTGCTAGGATCTAGGGGTAAATGCTACTGTACTTGTTCATGCTCTACTAAAAGTTCTGTCTCGAAAGCTGACGGCAGTAATTTTTAAACCTGTTTTGTCTTAGTTTTTCTTCTCTGGCAGTATCATTCCACATTACAAGCCGTTCCTCATAAGTCTTTGAGGGTCCCTAGATATTAAGATTCTCTTTTATTTGGACAACAGATTTAGTAGGTTATCCTTAGGCTCTTTCACTTGGGTAACTCTAAACAAGGTTCCCATTACCTATGGAAGAGGAGAACACAGCCAGTATTGTATATCTGTATATATACATACATATGTAAAGACGCACTTGTACGTAATAAACTACGCTGCTTACTCTAGTCTTCTCAAAAGAGTGACCTATTTTTAAAGCTTTTTTTTTCTGACCATACTAGAACACAGAGAGCTTATTAGTATTTTCTTTTGATGACCTAAAATCCTATCAAATGAGTACTTTAAAATCAAGTATTTCAGAAGACAGAAGCCTTTAGAGACTTAAGTCAATGTAGTTCAAGTACCATGAGTTAATGTAATATCACTAAACAAAGGAGATGATTGTTACACGCTCCTCTGAAAAGCCAGTTGAGAGCTGCAAGCTCAGACTACCCTGGAACAACAGCAAAGAGAAGAAAATGTATATTACACTGTAGCCATTGTTTCTATCCCACACCATACCCATTGTCACTAGGTACAATCCAAAAAAAGAACAGGTCTTAAAATTGCAGCGTTACTGACTCCTTACATGCAGCAAAGAGGGTATTTCCCTAGTCTCTACCCTGCCACTTTGAGTCTCTATGCAAGTTGTATCAGTGTTGGCTAGCGTAACTGATTGTAAAGAGCAGCAGACAGTTGTGCAACCAAGCCTTAAAACATAAAGGACACACAAGAAGTCTGTGCGTTCCCTTCTTCTTGCTCTCTTTTTCAAACTATGTCTCACAAGGCTTGTACGATCAATGATTTTTCCCCTAAACCTCCAATAACATTTGAACTTCGAGGATAAGTTTTATCTCAGGGATAATTTTCTATCCACCTATCAAATTTGACAGAGGGATAGAGAACTTATGTTCACCAAAGCACCATGGGAAGAAGGAAACAAAAAACCTCCAAAACCTCCAGAACTCATTCAGAGGAAAATTAGAATTAATTCTCTTGCTGAAGCAGGAACTTCTTGGTTGGTAGTTGTCTGGCACGTGCGTATAGCTCAAAATTAGCTGTATCCTAAACATCTCCTGGCCATGCAGTAGTTAAAGGAATAAAGAGAGAAAAAAAGTTTTATGTAATAAGGGGTACAGAGATGATGGGAAGAAAGATCAAAAGTACTGTATGAAGGTATACAGAAGACTTTCTCATTAGCTCATGGAATTAAGTCTGGGAGACTCCTCTTCCAATTACACAATTTCTCTGGCTGACAACCCTTTAGAAAATGACTCAAAGAGTTTTCTATGTTTTGAAAATTTGAGATTTTTGAATAAGGAAGAAAGATGCAAAGATTCTTATCCAGTATTGATGATCTTGGTATACCTGACAGACTTCCAATATTTCTAAGAGTGGTCAACACCAACAAAGGAACTGAAAACATGCAAAGCACATCTAATTCAGCAGTGGAATTAAAAAACAAACCCAAGCTAGCAGTCTCAAAAAATCATTATACTGAAGCCAACTAAACAAAAAAGTCAATAATGAAGCAAGCCAAGCATTTAAACTACTACTACTTTCTCTGCAGATGCATGTGTCCACATAAGAGACATTTTGAAAGGAATGCATAGTATTTTTATAGCATTTAAATGAAGTATGAGCAAAACAGTTCAATTTAAGTAACTTAGCTTCTTACCTGTCTAGATTTCGCCAATGGCTTCTTCTCATTAGGCTTTTTAGGTGCATCACAAGACTTCCTGATCACTAAAGGCACTCCGTATTTTGCAGCAGGTTTAGTAATTTTCTGAGCTGGTGCAACTGAAGTCAGTATTTGTTCTTGAGCTGGTCTTTTAGCTAAAAAGAAAAAAACCACACTGTTTTGCAGCTATCCAGGCTGTCCAGTGCACCATAGTTCCCAATATTTCATTCACATGAGCTGATGGCATAAGTGCAATATACCCAGGTGTCCAAAACAGCTCATCTAAATTTCATGCTTGATAAGAAACAGCAGAACACAATCCCTGAGCTTTTCGCTCTTAACACTTCACTTTAAACTGGAGAATTGAAACATTTCAGCTGCCATGCTTTATTATCCAGTTGCCATGGACAGAGGGAAAAGTTTTTCTAATGGAATGGAGAGACAGGCCTCCCTCTGCTATAGACACTGGACTGCAACCTGCAACACTAATGTCAGCAGAAGATGAGTTCTGGAAGAGCTTCAATAGCCTTCAGAGATATTGTTTTCCCTGTAGAGTTCCTGAAAATATGCCAATATCACAGATTTGATTCTGTGCGAGCAGGGCTCTCTTACTACAGAATAGCAGGACAGCAGTGAAACACACAACACTATCAAAAGACACCAAAGCACTTGCCACCGCTTCAAGGAATTACAAGGAAATAAAATAAAGGGGAAGAAAATCTAGGAAAAAAAGGGCAAAATAATGCAGGAAAATGAAGTAAGGTAAGACTATCTTGACATAATGAAACACAATCTAATTTGCTACCAGTAGGAGAAATTCTACTGCTTTGGGCTGAAGTCAGGGCTTAATCCTGGAATCTCTAACAAAACCTCCCATGTTTTTTACAAGAAATGGTATTTCTCATTATCTGTTTGTCATTAGTAAGGGAAAAAAATCGTACAATAACAACACCCAAACTATTTCCACTATTTGCAGTCTTCACTGTCTCCTTAAATTTTGGAAGTGTAGTATACTGCAACAGGAAAGAGTACACCTAAAGTATTACAGGACCATAGTTTATACCAACATCATTTGTACCTTACATACATCCAGCTCCCCAGGGAAGAAGGGAAAATTGTTTCCCTCTTTTTCCTGAAGCTTCTAGAATCAGGTATAAGAACATGCCAAAGCCAATAAAACAATGAAGCTACATACGCTATCTTGCCAGAGCTGAAAGCAAAAGCACTTTACACACTTACTCACCTGGTGCAGCCTGTGGTCCGAACTTCTGGAAGATTTTGTGATTGAATTCTTCTGCAATAAGCTAAACAAGAAGTTGAACAGTTAGCCAACAGTATTTGTATCTGAAGCTAGAAAGAACTCATTTTCAGAGAAGTGTGCCACTCTCAGTAAGCATCTAATAGTATTTACTGTAACTTAAATTTAAATGAATACTCAACTTTATGTATTCAATTTAGTATCACTAACATTAATATGAAGCTGGATTCAGTATTTGCAAATATTTTTGACATAACTACTCAAATAGTTTTTTTAAAAAAGCAATTTAGTCTGACTTCTGGGTAGCATGTGTTACCTCAATTCATACACTAAGAATCTAAAACAAAGTTAATGCAAGCATCAACATAGGTTTATGTATGTATAGTTCATTTTAGATTTCTGTACAGTTGCCAAATTTCACTTCAAATTCAGACAGCTTGTGCCCAAAAAATAGCACTTTAGAAGTCTTTGCAGTTTTTAGTTTCTCTATCCTTTTGAATACAGGAAGATGACTACATATGTGGATATCTAGGAACATATATGGTCTGCTGTCAGGCATATCAAATTAGCATAATAAAATGTGGAAAATAGCCTTACTGGAGAAAAAAAAACCTGGAGTCTAGACAAAGAACATTCAAATAAGAATAGGCCATCATCTCACACCATATTGAATACCGGATGTAGCTCTGAACGCAACACCTCAAAAACTGTGTAGTAGAAATGAAAAAAGGGTTCAAAGAAGCGCAGTAAGGACAATTAGAAGCGTTGAAAACCTTCGGTATAAAGAATAAATAAGCTTGTTCTTCAGCCTATAAAAAGATGACCAAGATATAAGGTGACAGGTCTAGAATACCACACGTGATTTTGCAGAGAAACACACAAGAGCAGCATAAAAGTCGGGTACAACTGAATACAAGAAGGAAGGTTTAGAATAAACAAAGTTGATGCTTTCTGCAACAAGTAGCAGACCTGTAAATTTCTTACTGATCATAAAAACTTATACAGGTCCAAGGAGATATCAGATTAGCTCACAGAAGAGAAATATACCGAGGACAGCTAAATACCAAAGCAGGCGATTCCTGACCTGATGCAATTGAGACAACCGAAGATGAAGGCTGGGAGAGTATCATAGGGCAACGTCATGCAGGCTTGCTTGTTCGTATACACCTCACCAGGCACTGTTTATGGCCCATGTCCACTGCTCACATGATATGGAGTGAGACTGACTTTTAGCTGAGCCAGCACCCTGTTCTCATTTTCTAACATCCTGCTCTCAAACTTCTTGCTGAATCTGAGTGCCACAACTGGGGCTACCAATACAGAATATTCAAAGGATGGGAACTGCAAAGGTATTTTTCACAACAGTAGAGCTACTTGCAGACAGACAATGGCCATACTACGGACCACTTTTCTTGAGACGGGGCATGCCAGGAATGTGTTACTTCCCATTCTGACAACTGACAGCAATGGTAACTGAATAGCCACTACACCACAAGGTATTAAGGGATAGTCTTTATAGAATCTGGAACTATCCGGATTATTTTGACTTGCTTAGAGGCTACCAGCCAGTTACAATGGATGTTGAGGAGTTAAAACCGAAAAAAAAACCCAAACCCAAAACCAAGAACCAAAGTGCAGGACTTAGGACTCTGCATGCAATGCAGTGAAACTTTTTGACCTGTACAGTCTGTCATCAAAAGCTTCTGTAAGCAAGAAGTCACACATGAGAACAGTCTCCTATTAATACTGTTTCAGTGATCTTGAAGATTTTATTTGGGTGGTAAGCTGTAACAACTGAAGAATGATATTTACATGATAACGCAGCTACTGACAGGAAAGAAATATGACTGCAGTACCTTTCAAAAAGTCCCTTTTTGAAAAAAATATAAAATTGATGCTAATTTAGATCCTCTCTTTACTGTAACTTAGTAACCATGAAAATTAAGAATGTATATAAAACTGGAAGACTGATTTCCTGTCATTTAAGAGCAGGATTTCAGCAATAGCTGCAACATGTTGAAGATGTCAACTATGGAAGATGTCTTAAGCTTAGACTAAGGAAAGCAGAAGACAACAGCATTAGCCATGGATGAAATTGAAAGAAAGCAGGCATTACAGCTGTGTCACTGAATGACCACCTCCATCTGAATACAAATGTACCAGTGATTACAACATTTAGCAAAAGGTGCTTTCTGGGCATGGGGGTTTTTTGTTGGTTATAAGATTAGGTAGCATCTCTAAGTCAAACATGTTAGTGATTCAGCTGGAAAAATTGCGTGCAAGTATTCCTACTCAATCTAGGAGAAAGTAGCATCTTCATCTGGTAGTAGCCTATTACTAATTACACTTTGCCTAACTAACTCCAAATAAAAATTTCATATCCATTCTAGCTACTGGAAATAAAATCAGATCAAACTATTACTGTTGTAGAAGTTGGAACAAACTTATCAGTAAAGACTTCTGAATCTTAACTTTCATTGGGACTTTAATCTGAACTATTATTAGTTGAAAGTCTATTTTATATACAATTGAAATTCCAGTTACATATGGCCTTCTCATGAAATTTCTTTAGTTCCGAGTTAGAATCCATCAGAATTCTTTATACCTAGTGAGGTGTGCTTTTGCATTCATTTCCTCCACGTCCTTTCTGTCTATTTATTTACCTTGTACCAGTACTATTATTCACTTGTTAATCTTTATATCTTTTGATTAAATTTATATTAAAAGGATATGAATAAATGTTAAATGATAACAGATTCTAAACAGAATAGTGAGAAACTTCTTCGAGGTTGTATACATGTGATACATTTAAACATCAAGCAATTTAAAGATCAGTTAACTTAGCAATACTTCATAGAACACGCTTTCAGGCCATTTTAAATTGCAAACAAAAAACATATGGAAGAAATTATGATAAAGCAGCAATGCTGAAGTCATTCACACCACCATTTTATGAAAAAATGCGTATCTAAACAAATCAACATCTCACTCAATTCCTCACTATATAGAAAACCACACAAAATAATGCACTTAAAGCACCAATTTAAATTTGTTTGTGGAAACTACCACATACTGAAGTAATTTGAGACTTTTCTTTAGAGTTCATAGTAAAACTCTTTTCCTCTCAACTGAAAGCGTCTCTATAAAAGCTCTAGGGAATATAGGTACTCCAGTTTCTCATGCAGTATATTAACATTAGGATAAACATAAAGAAAAGTCCTATGATGTTTTCAGCATAATTAGCATTAAAACTAATGCCATACCTGTGGCGTGAGAAACTTTTCAACCCGTTTGGCTATAAAGTTTTTCTCCAATATGGAGTTTACTGACGGTCTATTCCTAGGATTCCTTTTAAATAACTGTGACAGCAGATTACGTAGGTCATAGGAGTAATGCATAGAAATAGGAGGAAAAGGTCCAGAGATTATCTTCAGTACCAAGTTCTTCATGTTACCAGCTTCAAACTACATCACAGAAGAAAGAAAACAGTTACTACATACTACTTCCATCCACATGTAAAGCTGCATATAAAGATGAAGAGGAAAACAAAAAAACAACACACCTCCCCCTGCCTCAACATACCAAAACAAATTTTCAAGGCCCTCAACAGTTTACACCAGCAGTTCAAAATAATCTGTGCCAAATATTCCCATTATAAATACATCATCATACAGATATTTCATACTATAGAGATATAAATTTTCCTAACATATAATTATTTCCCTCCAGATCTAGATTGACAATGATATATAGTTAAGAATAAAGTAATTATATAATTATTGGCTTGATCTCCTTTTCCAAACACTTTCAACCATCATGGGCCTTCTGCCCTTTTTAGTGAAGCCATATTTCAAATAAAAGAATGTAAAGCATTCACACTCATTCAGTGTAAAATCCAAAGGAATGCTTAAGACTTCATCTTGAGCTCAGGAAGCAGAGAGCACCATTTCAATTCCTTTGTACAATAAAAAGAGAACAGTACATATCACTCAGCTCACAGAAAACAACCTATTGCCATCAACTCTCTGAAAGGCAACGCTGTCAGCATTGCTGCCACAGAAAAGACCCAAGCTATAAGAAATTACAAGAGCTTGAAATTAAATTAAATCCTTACCTCTTTTCTCTTTTAATAAAAGCAGGTATTAAACAAAAACACACAAAAAAGACACGCACAAAAACCCACAACCAAAACAAGAGAGAAAAAGTGTTTTTTCTTCCCTTCCTAACTGGAAAATGGATGATAAAGATGTATTCTTCAAAACAACAAACACACACCAAGAAAATGGCAACTTTTTCACCTTGGGAGCTTTTCTTCTAAGAAATCTTTCTGTTCTAAAGAGAAATGCATTAATCCACCTGCACAAGCGCCAACAGTCCAAATTCAGAGTTTCAATGAAAACACCAGTTTTTGGAAAGAAAGGGACACTATTCTCAGTATCATTTGTTACAGCACCTGACATTTTTTTAAGTTAACACAGTTCATTAAAAACCTACACTGAAAACAAAATATACAGTGCTAAGGTTTCTAGAGAGATTGACATGAATGAAAACACAGATGAAAAATGTTGGTCAGCATAGGAAAAGGGGATTAAAATGCTGGAGGTAGTTTTAAACAGTCACTATGAGAGCCCTTCATCAACTGAAACACATTTGTGTAACATCAGGAAAAAACCCTGTTTGAAATCACTATTCTTTTAAAGAAACAAGATGTTTCAACTTACCGCATGTTTAAGTGTGCACATTTCGTAGAGAACACAACCAAGGGCCCAGATATCACTAAATCAAAGAGAACATACTTAAGAATCAGTTCTAGATGTAACATTGCCAAGTAACTTATATCCGTGAAGTCTATTTTTGAAAAGGAAAAGGCTGTATTTTGAGTACGTACAAGCTCCCTTGTATCTTCTACTCCCCCAAAACACAAAACCCCAAACAACAAAAAAACCAGGAATTCAACAACCAAAAATAAGGCCAACCTGAAAACCAGATGGGGTTATTTTGGCTCCAGATTTTGTTTAGACCTTTCCATCTGAACCACCCCAATCGGAGAAATTAGACAAAATACGGACAAAGGCTTTTTTCTTTAAATGCATGCATTTGCTAGTTGGCTTTGAATTAAAGAAACAAAAAAACAAAACCTACCACCCAGTCCAGCAAGTACAAGTCTTAAAGTCAATTTGCTCTGTTTAACATTGACTTACCTCACTCTCACTCATTACAGGATTACAGAATTTGGTTAGAATATCATTGGATAATAAATCCCACATAGGAGAAATTAAGGGACATGGAACTACAATAATTTTTATCTTTTAAGAAACCAATTGAAGTTAGTATAAGGCTCTCAAAGCAATGGATGCAGCAGCTTAGTAAAGCATAAGACTAACTCAATAATGACCATGTTAATTACATTAGGGACACTGTTACCAGATACAGCCTACTGCCAGAACAGCAAATGTATAAGCAAAGTATCTGTATTACTTTGTTATCTGAGGCAAGCTGAGCCACCTATCTATGCATGTGTTTGTGATTTCATCCTTAACACAGTTTCACATTCATACTACATAAACTAAGGCAGTATAACTAGCATGTAGAGAGGCAAAAAAAGAGCCATAATGAAAAACATAGCTAGATCTAGAACCCAGAGCATTAAGCTAAGTCATCTCTGCATCACGTTGCTTTGTACTGCACAGACCTACTAAGGTCTGACTTGTACAGTGAGAGCCAGCCCCTTCTTGGTTAAGAGATGAAGTAACAGCTGTTCCCCATCATACAAATAGAACAGCTCTAGATTTCTAAAGAACTCGCTTTCTTCTTCCCAAAAATGTTTAATAAAATGCTTATTAGTACCTTTTATTGTTGTAAGGTTTGTTCTGACATATTTCAGGCGACAAGTAGTATGGCGTTCCTATGCAAGTGCGAGCCAGCTCAGCAGTACTGAGGAAAAAATAAGAATGCAGGTTAACTAGTTAACTCACATGAAGTGCACAGATTGTGTTTTTCTAGGTCAAAGTGATTTAAATTAAGTCAGAGAAAACAGCATCAAAAAGGAGTTACCTGTTAAGAACTCTGGCGATCCCAAAATCTCCCAGCTGTATTGTCCCATCTTTGGTTAAAAATATATTCTTGATATAGAAATTTTAAGAAGTCTGTTAATTAAAACATTCATACAATTGCACACTTTTTTGTTCTCAACATGTTTTGGGAAGAATAAAGTTTTCTACCATTCAATCACTCTGAAGTCACTAGCAGTAGTGTTATTGACTACTATGAAACACCAGATATACTCTAGTCCTACTTCATCAAAATTAAAGAAAACACTATTACACATTCTAAAATATAACCTTTTCCGTCCCCACACATAAATATATGAGTAATACTCAAGTTGCTTCATCGAATAGCCTCATGTGTGTAGAAATATCATATAAACCTCTTCCAGACAATTCTGAAGAAAAAAGTGTTTCTAGTATTAGAATTGTTTAAGTAAAAAGACTATTTTCCATAATTTGCCAACTTCGAGTAGCAAGATATGAATGTAATCACTTCGGAAGTAAATTCAGTTAAAAAATAGTTACCTACATACCTGTGACTTTATGTCCCGATGCAAGATTTTTCTATCATGTATGTGTTTTAGCGCTAAACAGATTTGTACAAACCAATCCAGAATCTACGCATAAAAGAAAATGCAACATTGGCATAGTTATTTATCAGAAAGCTTCCCCAGTTACGTAACTGAAGAAATTATCAAATCAGTTTTATAATTATAATTCAAGATTTTACCCTCTTCCCACAAACTTGTCTTCATTTATACCATAACATAATTGAAATCATAACAGTATTGTCACTATAATGCAAACTTTTTAATGAAAGACGCCTATTACCCAAATTAGACACTAAGCCTGAGACTACTAGTTCCATCACATATTATAAAGCTAACATAAGTATGCAATATGAATTTCATTGGATAAAACGTTTAAGACATGGAACTGCATCTTAAAGATTGTACTTTTGCTGTAATGAATACAAGTCTTCTTGCAGTCAGTTAATCAACCAAGAGTCCTAAAATGCTGTACTGATGTTTACAGAAACATTTATCATCCAGTAATATTATTTATTTTATCTTGAAAAGAAAAATAGTACAAAGCGGGTTCCAATGAGAAAAGCAACAAATATATAACTAGAAGATTACAAACAAGCCAACAAAACCCATCTTTTTTTTGTAAAAACAACAACATAAGGGACTAATGGCAAACACTTTTCCATGTGAAATTTTTTCCATGTGGTTTGACATTCTCATCTTAGAGGTACATACATGTCAAAATTACAGTATAATGTAAGGTGTAATTTTCACTTTTCCATTGTAAGTTCTTCTTGGAAAGGTAAGCCCAAATTAGAAAAATGAAAAGTTTTACAAAATATATCCAAAAAGTTTCACGATTACCCTATTCTAAATACCATCAATAGACCTAATATACTACTAAGCCTTTCCAACTAGAGGTAAAATGAGATTCGACTGAATGCAGACACAAGTACAGAAAGAATTTATAAATGAGGAAACATATGTCAGTTTTAACCAAAAAAACCAGAATGCTACATAGTCTATTGTAACTTAATTTAATCAGATCTGTGTATAAAATCCTCTCATTTATTCCAGATTCTCCCACAGTACCAATGACACTATAACGAATATCACAGAAAATCTGCTAGTATACTTCCAATACAATATTCGATTTTTCTAATGGAAAAATAAACTTTCAAATTATATAAACTTCATATAGTTGTATTTCATACTACTACATTTACAAAGCATGTTATTTTATCCTTCTGGTAAACAAAAATCGGTATTACAAACCAAAAATCCTTTGCCATTATATCTTAAAAAAAAAAAAAAACAACTTCAAAGGTTTGAAAATATTCATGTTATCCTTCAGTATTTTTCCATTTCTCAGATTGGGTTTATTTTGCAAGAGATCCAACTTTTTTTAAAGCATCTTATACATACAGACAAAACCCTAATTAACATTCCCAGGGTTTCCAGCTACATTTTTTTTTTTTTGATACTACTGTGACTGATGGCAACCAGAATCACACTTTGAGAATCTCCTTTCTTTTAGATTAAGAAACCATATCTACCAAACTGAAACAAAATAATTTAAAACTCATGAAGTAGTATCATGCAACAAAACACTACAGCAGCAATTTGCAGTTACCTGATCTTCAGAGAATAAGATTCCTTTCTGGGCATTTATTTTTTTAAATAGGTCTCCTCCTTCACAGTAATCCATCACTATGTAGAGACAGCCATTTTCTATAAATTAAAACACAAAGTATTTCAAAACAAAAAAACAAAAAAAAATCTTTAACATAACTTTCCGAATATCTTCGCTGCAGTCACAGAAAAAGCCACAAAAAATATTAACCTTTTCACATGCAGCTTCAGGTATCCATTATTAGTCCTTTTTTTCCAAACTTCAAGCAAAAATGCTTTTATAATTCTGAGTTTCACAACTTAAGTTTCCCATTTCTGGTAACATCGGACTATTTTGATGAGGAGAGAAAAAAATTACATCTGCTGAACTAATGTCCCAAAATGGGGTTCAAAACCACTATGAAATTAAAGGTGTCACTTTATGAATGCAATATAAAAGTATTCTTCAACGTGCTTTCAAACATCCTAGAGTTCCCTTACCCTAAAACCACAGATCCTCAGTTCTAATTCAGGCAGCTGTCTCTATTTGCCTAATTCTTTCTTGGAGTTTTACCTGGACAAGGTATTACTCGCATCAAGTGCAAGAAAGTGACAATCATCAGCTCTCATACCAGACACATAGATAATTTCAGAGACTGAAGAACAGTAATAAACTTCCAGCAGACGATGACAGATGGAAACAATTATTTTCTCATTTTTGAATGAGATTTGGGGAGACTTCCAAAAATCCTATGCGAGTTTCCACTAGGAGGTATGAACAGATATAAGGCATTTCATACAAAGTTAAAGTTTTGTTCCCTGATGCAATCTTTTTCCAGTTACGGATGAAAAAAAGAGATTAGGCAGAAGTAAATTGCAAGTTACCAAAACCACAAGAACTACGCCACTCAAGTATTAGGCATGATTTTGAGAGGAGCCGAATAAATGCATAAAATCAATCACATGCTGCTCAAAAGAAAAACTCTTATTTTATGGAAGAGTTAGTCATAACTCTTAAAAACTCTGGAGTCAAAATTAATTAAAACATCTAAGTTGCTTAAATTGCACTCCCGCAGAATGCTTCTGAAACATTTCAAAACATCAAACCCAGGATTTTTCTTTTGTGCTTATGGCTGTTTGTATCTCGGTTAAGCTTTGTAATTGGTATTATTTTAAAAATTATTGTAAGAGCCTGAATTTCTTGCAGACCTGTTGCTGAAATAATTCTCTTTTATAAACCAAATCAGTATGTTCAAAGTCAATGTGCTTTAGCAATAAAGATGAAACATTAAGTCTTTTGAACTATTGTGATCCTATTGCAGGAACTACCTCGTAAGAAGCAAAAAGAGAAAAAACAGACTTAAAGAACAGGTCTCTATTACAGAGAAGACAGAAGCATGGATTTATGAATCACAAGACTATGGCTGTGCAAAATGACTATGACACAAAATTATAATTGAATGAATAGAAAAAAAAATAAAAGCCCCAATCAAGAGATATATGAAAGTCAGCAGAAAGGAAGGAAAGGAGAAGAGAGCCATGTTCCTAAACAATATCTCCAATAATATTTAGGTTTTTTAATAGCATTTTAACCTATATAATAGGCTCTTAGAATCTTATCTGTTCATCTCCCAAGACATCCACTGTGAAAATAATGTGGAATTATATTTCTCCTTCCTTCATAGCTTGATGAAGCAGTCTCATCTATTTTTCCAGCTCTGAAAGCAATTATATGATTGTAATTACTGAAGACTGCATTTCAAGACAACAGATCTTGAGACAAAATTGCTCTTGCTAGGTTATCAATACTCAAATTTAGACCATACTCGTATTTAATATACACAAGCATTGAAGCCATTAGGTTCTACACAAGCATTCAAGGAGACTTATGCTCTGGAGAAACAAAAGAACATAACCCTTTCATTTAAGCATCAGTCAAAATTGATGCATGTAAGAGAGAGACATGAATATTTCTGTTTATTGTTGCACTTTTCTTTTTATTACTATTATTTTTAAATGTGCAGGGGAATTGTGAAAAAAAATACAACCAAAAAGAACTGAAGCAAGTAATAAAAGTATGAAAGAGACCGATTAAAGAGAGAGAACACACTGACTTTTAAACTACCCGCAATAAGTACTGCACAGACAGTCACTTACTTTCATTACTTCAGCTTCTACTGCATTAATTAATCTTACCTTCAAATGACTCCCTATACAGAACAATATTCGGATGTTTCACGTTAGCCAAGACAGCAACTTCTCTCCTTGATTCTTCTCTCTCCTTATTTGACATCTTCAGAAAGAAAATAATTATTTTTGAGAGCAGGAACACAAAGAGAATGGATCAGTAATTAATAATAATCACTCACCTTAGAGATGTTTATTTCTTTAATAACATACTGTTGGCCATTTTCTTTAGCTTTGACAAGAATTGCTTTCCCAAAGGATCCTTCTCCAATCTTTCGCACTTTAATATATTTATCCATAGTTATCTTCTTAAGACATCCTTTGTCGAGTACTAGGCAGAAAACACAAAACAGATTTAGTTAGCCATATTTAGTCATCTAGCATGCCAGGTCATGTTACTTTTTTTTTTTTAATTCAAAATGTCAATCCATTTGTCTCCCCAGTTGCATCATGTGTTTTGTAGCTTTTCTGTAAACCATCTACTCTTAGTCTCAATTCTATTTTGGTACAGTTGGCTCACTTGGTGTAGAAAGAGGGCTGCATTGCTAAAACTGGTTTAGCTTTTCACCTTGACAGACAGTTTAAAAAAATTGATGGGTTTTATCTTTAAATAAAGCAAGTAGTCAGTGCCATAACTTCTGATTCAGATAGCATGCAAACATCATACGGAGCTATAGCACCTCCCTAACAATCTTTCATTCAACTTTACTTGGAAGAGCTACAATAGTAGAGGGAAAAAAATCCCTACATGTTTCTTAAGAAGCACTAAATCCAGTATTTTGGAAGTTAGGCACTATAATGAAGCCAAAAGTGGAGCTCCCCATCAAGTTTAGAATCATTATTCTATACAGAAAGGTGTGACTTAATTCTCATTGAAAACTTAGATAATTTATTTTTCCATCTTGCACAGAAGATAAATTCATTACAAAACGGTATTTTTAGTGTATTATTTGACCACTGAGACTACCTTTTGACATTAAATAGATTACGCAACTGAACACTGATGGTGTTTAAGGTTTATATTAAAAACACTTTGTTATAGATAAGACACTAATGAGCTGCACATGGAAAGTATGGCAATGTAGAGAAGAGTCAGAACAGCAAAGAGAATTGGCAAAACAAAGACCAAAGTGATAAACATCAAAACAAATTCATGGTGGACTAAAAGATCACTTTTGCTACAGCGGAAAGAACTTCCATACCCCGAGAAAGTTTCTGTAAGTCAAAAAAAGCCAGAAGGTTCCTAAGCTTTTCTGAATCCAAGCCTCATTTGAGAGCACTAACAGCATTCGCACTTTGCTGTACCCAGCTTCCATCCAACAAGAGACCCCATTAGCTTAGATCTATACTTCATGCACATCTCAGGTGAGGGCCTTCTTCCTGATTTGGGATCATTTTTTTGCCACAGAATTACAATGCACCAAACATAGGTGCTGCTAAAGAGTCTCAGGAAGATGAAGGACCCATATCGTGACAGCAGACTAAAATGAGTAAGGTGAATTAGTATAGCAAGACAAAACATGAGAGAACTGAACCAATCTTTTCTGCAAAACAGGAGATGGGAAAACAACCAGGACTAAGGATAACTACCAGGAAACAAAAAAAGTGAAGACAACAGGCCTGCAATGTCTTGGTGGGTGGTGGGGTTTTTTTTTGCCTTGAAGTACAGAAAGGCAGTTTAGTGGGAAGCTGCACTTCTAAAAAAAGGAAAGACAATATTAACATCAACATTCTCTTTTGGGCAACAGTAAAACATCGCAGGCGGGATGCAACTTTAACTTCTCACGGCTTTACTAAATCCTCTTCCTACTCCTGCTTTATGAAAGCAGCTACTTTAGGTCTCCTACTGCACGCAGTTCTGTGCGAATATAAGCGATCAATAAGCAGCCCCTGGGCGAGCAGGTACGGTCCAGTCAAAGGCAGTATATAATTTTGTACGAGTTAGATGGCTTATTCCGACCCGTGGCACGGGAAATACGAGTCTTGAGGACAGACCCCAGCGCTGACAGGGCGTTGGCTTTTCAGGCCCTGGGCAAGAAGTCCTTTTACCCATCACGGACGGCCGCGAAAGCGCTTTGTTTGCCGGGGCACAACTCACAGCCCGACGGCCGGGCGCCGAGAAGGCGAGGCGGCAAACCCGAACCGCACGGCCAGGCCACGACCAGGCGAAAAGACAGCGGCACTGCGCCGTGCCCGCCGGCCTCAGGCCCGCGGCGGAAGATGTCCCCAGGCCAGGCGCCGGGCCGCGCCGCGCTCCTCAGCCGGGCCCCACCAGGCCGCCGCCCCCGCACAGCTGGGGCAAGACCGGCGCCAGGGCGAGAAGCCGCGGCCGGGGAACCCCCCCCAGCCCCAGAGCGGCTGAGAGAGGCAACCCGCCACCGGCCCGGCCCGGCCCGGCCCGGCCCCGCCAGCGGCAGCTGCTACTGCTACCGCCGCCAGCCCCACAGAAGGGCAGCCCCACCCGCCTCACCCCCACCCCGGCATACCTCCCCGCTGCGCCCGCCGCTGCCACGGCCGCTCAACCGAGCCTCACGCCCGCCGCGGGCCCGCCCCTCCAGCCCTTATTGGCGGGAGCGCCCCGCCGCTCAGCTCCTATTGGGCGGGGCAGCAAGTTCGCCTGGCCGCCCTTCCCGCCTTAGCGGTGCTTCACCGTGGTAACGCGGGGCCGGGCGCGCGGTCACGTGACGGGCGGGGAGGGGCGGGGCCGCGGGCTTCCCGCGGCGCGCGGCCGTGCGCCCACGCCGAGTGGGAGCGGTGCGTGGCGCTCTTCTTCAGTCCTGTTTTAATTGCCGGGGTCCGCCATCCTGTACGCGCGCCGCAAAGCACCGCTCAGCCCTGCCAGCCTTATGTAGAAACCAGCTGGTGGGGATCTTATCATCTTTCCTTGAGAAAACAAAAACACCAAATCTGCCACAGTGTTTTTCCAGAACCTCCGTTCTGTCGCGATACGTAAAGGAAACGCTTTACTGGCCCCAGTACCTTGGCAGGCACCGAAATGCCCCGTGCTGACCTCGGGGTGTCGGCACACAGCAGGCGCACGCTCAGCCCGAGAACCCCATTTCCCCCGCTGGCCTGGGCTGAGCGGCACAGCGTTGTCTCCTTCTTCAGTAATTTTGCTTTTCAGTAAGGTCTCCTCTAATGCTTGGGAAAACCGCATTTTTAGAAGACTCTAGTGTCTGAATTTGTGAAAATATTTACTTCATAACCAGCTATGGCATGCGGGTTTCAAGGTCTCCGTGGTTTTGAACTCGCCAGGTGTGGGGACAAGGAGGAACGCGTGACCCAAGCTGGCCAGCAGGGTTATCTCATACCACAAATGTCACATTCAATATAAATGATAAAGTTTGCTGAGGAGTTTTTCTCTTCTGTGATGGTGGCAGTCCAGAGAACTCCTTGCCCCGGTGCCAGACCCTGAGCCCTTCCCTTCCTCCCGAAGCCGTCGCGCTCACAGTCCGACATTTGCTGCCCACTGCTGGGAGTGCACAGCTGCCTACGGATAGAATGGGCTGAGTATAACCCTTGGGTATTTCATATTGACATCACGATCAATAGGGGCTCTTTAGTATTATTGTTAATTGCTTAGTCTTATTCTATTAAACGTTTATACTTCAACGTTCAGGTTTCCTCGGTTTTTTTCCCCTATTCCCGTTCCCGGGTGGGGAGGAGTCACCAGGTGATAGAACAATTGTCTAAGCGACAATAAATTGTTGGCTCTTCAAACCATAACACCCGCAGATAAGCGACGCTGGTTAAGCTCTCGGGGCCCGACAGCCACAGCGCGCAGCGCCCGTGACATTGAGGCCCGCCTTGCTTCACCGAGAAGCCAAACGATGCTGTCGCGTACCGAGCCCCCTCCTTTACCCGGCAAAACCCCCTCCCCCCGTTCCCAAGCACGGGGAGTTCCTGCCCCCCCCGTTACCGCCCGCTCTGCGCAGCGGCGAGCCGTTACCCAGGCCCGTAACCCGCCCTCACGGAAAGGGCCGCCTCTCGCGTTACCAAGCACCGCCAGCGCGGTCAGGACCGGCGGCACCGCAGCCCCGGCCCGGCCCCCCTCACCGGGCCGGCACCTAACGGCCGCTCCCCTCAGGGGCCGCCGGGAAGCCACGCCCCTGCGGGCGGGCGGGAAAGAGGGACCCGCGTCAACGACGGACGGCGCGAACCGGAAGTAGCGGCAGTGCCGCTGACCCCCGGCCGCCCGGCAGGCGCCTGCGCCGCAGGAAGCCCCGCCCCCCCTGGCCCAAGGCGCGGGGGGCGGGGCTGGCTGGCGGAGCGGCCGTTGGGGCCGGGGGCCGAGCCGGTGTCCGCGGCGTCTCCGCCCCGCCGCCGCAGGAGGATGAGCCAGCGCCTCCCCGGGGAGCAGCAGGCGGCGCCACCCGGACAGGTAAGGGCGGTGCGGCGCGGGGTGGGGCGGGTGCTCGGCTGACCTCCCCTCCTCTCTCCTCGGTGGAGGGCCGCGGCACGGGACAGTCGCCCCGGCACCGGGAGGGACGGCGGGCGGGCCGCTCGGTGCTGTTTGGTGGCGCCGGAGCGAGCGAGGCCGAAGTGGCGGCTCCGGCCCTACCTCTGGTGGGGCGAGGCGGGGGGAGGAGGGGAAGGCAGCCCCCCGCCGCACGGCCCGGCCGCGGCGCCCTCCTCAGCGAGGGAGCGCTTGGTTCTGCGGGCGGGAAGAGGCAGAAATGGTGGTTCCTCAGGGACCCCAATGTCCCCTCCTCCCCCGAAACGGGAAAGGCTGGGTTGGGGGAGGCGGGGAGGAGTACCCCGCGTGTTTACACAGGCTGTAACCCTGTCACCTGGTTTCGGGGGGGGCGGCTCTCGTTCGCGTAGGGAAAAGCGAGGGGCTCTGCAGCTTGGAAGATCCGGAGTCTCCTGCCCACGTCAACAGCGTTAGAAGCGCTATTCTGCTTGAGTTGCTGGCTTCGTGTTGGCTCCCGGGTTCGGTTAGTGAGGCTGCTGTTACACAAGAGAGGGAGGTAAATGGGCTCTTCTTGGAGCCTCCTAATTAAACGAGGAGGGTGCGGGTCAGCGAGGTTTAAAACCGAAGACTGACTGTATTCTTTTCATATTGTCTTCCTTACTTGTCCCAAATCCTTCCCCTCCCTATCCAGAAACGTGGAGCTAACTAAAACAAGTGTGTATCAGTTCTCACCTAAACCGAACAGTGGCAAGCATGACGGTGGAAAATCGTGTGCTGGTAGTGAAATGTGCTCAGTGTAGTAAATTTGCTATGTCACACTTTAGAGTACTGAACTAGGTAAAACAAGGCCTTAAAAGCAAATTAAAAAGCGTTTCTGGTGCTAAATTATGTTACAATAGACACTTAAAAATATTTTTGGAAATGCATCCCAAAGTAGTAATCATTTGGGTGTTAGGACTTGCACTACCTTTTTGAGGTTGTTGGACCTCTGAAGTTTATGGTGCAGAGTTTGTGAAAGAAATTAAGTTCATGATTATTTAAGTGCCAGATGTATTGGTACATTTTGCTTTCAGATGCTTTTCTTCTTGGTGGACCTGTGAAGGGTTTTATGTTCTGTATCCCTTGGCAACATAGATGCTTCTTTGCAAAAACAGCTATTTGAATGAAGGATGTGTTCACATGACAGATTTGAAAGCAGATAGTTACCGATACTGTTTTTCTATTTAAGGAAATTTCAATATGCTGTAATGTAAAATTAAAAAAAAAAATAAATTTGTGCGTTATAGGAAACATCCCTAGAGAAGACACTAACTGTCACTATCATTTTTTCTAGGATAGGAGTCTTCTACTGGGTAACTGCTTTACATTTGATGTTTTGTCTGTTTGGTTGGCAAGCAGGTGTAAACTTGCTGCTCAGTCCTCTGAGTTGTCAAAATAGGAAGCAGTTCTGCTGTGGGAAAACTGTAGCTAGCTTGAAACTCACAGCTTGAAACAAAATGACTTTGCATCTGTCTGCGATGCCTGTAAAAATAAAAGGCATATAGTGCCCAGAAAAATGGAGCTTGTTTCTTATTGGCTGCTGTTTAGTATTGGTATGTCAGTCCTAAAAAACCTTTGCCTGACAATACTAGATGTCATGCACAATGTGTATTGCAATATTTCTAGAAATAATATATTTTCCTTTTTCTGTGATTCCCAAGGGTGTCTTTGCCCAAATCTTTACAGCATCCTATCTGTGAGTGGTTTACAATACCACCGTTCTCCTGTGGTGCGCGCTTGCAAGTTAAAGTAATCCAGGGGTATATCTCTTGTCTCTCTCTCGTGCTTAATATTGACTTGTAATAAGAACAAGCCTATCCAAATCCTCAACCAGGAAAGGCACTTGAAGCTGTTGGTCTTTGCTCTTGATGACTGCATTGTTCTGAGCCACTTTATTTGATGAGTTTGCCTGCATTTTTCTCTCGTGACTGTGTTTGTACTGTCTCTTGTGCTCTCTTCCACACCTAAAATTTGTCACAAGCATCTGATGTTTCAGTAACCTGCAAGGGAGAACCCACTGTGCAATGGTTATTCTATGAACAGCTGGGTCTAGCTGCGTAATATATATTTTCCCATTCACTGAATATACACCTTGGCTTCGCCCCCCCCCCTTTGCTTTGGGGGCTCTGTGTGTGTCTTATCTCAGTATTTGAAGAGCAGAGTTGCATTCTTCGAATGGAAGCCCTAAAGCTGAGACAACTGTTCCAAGTTCACAACCATTGCCAAAAGGCATTTTAGGAACATTCAAAATTGTTCCCCCCCCCCCCCCCCCCCCCCTCCCTTATTTAAGTGACTTCATATGCGTGTGGATAGGTGTTACTGTGCAGAGCAAGTTTTCAGGGTAAAGTCTTATAATAATTTGGCAGCAGGGATATTTTTAACTTGGTCATAATAAAAAGTGTAATAGAAGCTCTACCATTGAAGAGGTTTGTGCCAGAAATGATAGCGCCAGATCGAGTTGTTTGAAGAATTCATTTCCTAATTCTCAGACTCTAGGTTGCGTGTTCCTAAAATTCTTGCTTTGGCACTTGCTTGGCTGCAGCAGTAACCCAGTAATCTCTGAGGGTGGTCAGCAGTGGCAGTGATCATGCACGTGAACCTGCTTATACACCCTCCCTGCTCAGTTTCCCCAAACTAAGATTTTGACTATACCTGCATGCTCCGAGAGCAAGTTCCCAATTCTGTGTTCCCCGTGTCAGTCTTTCTCTGAAAGTGCACCTGAAAGTGCGGGTTCTGTGTTGGCTGGCTTCCTAAAGCTGTTCAGGTGTCAGGCCATCTTTTCACCTGTGCTGACAAAGGAGGTACACAGCTCCGGGCTCTGCTACGTAGTACTTTTGTGCTTGTTTTATACACCAGGCTTTGGAAACTGAAGATGCTCGGAATATTAGAAACTTGACAGCTATAAATTTTTATAGCTGTTTAACTTGAAACTTGTTTTTGAAATTCGGAAGTCTTTATGAAATCATCTGAGAGAATAATTTTTAGACAAAACCACACTCATTTAAACTCATTCCGATAAGAGTTGTAAAGAAACTGTAAAAATAATGTTTGCGGGGACATGTGCTCTGCTTTAGAAATGTAGAAACTGAAAAGTCAACTTAAAAAGTTGAGATGCTGGTTACATTTAGTGAGCTGAAAAATGCCTGTCGCTATCAGAGAGAAGAGAGTTGGCAAAGCAGTTCCTGGGCTTCCTGCATAATAGAAAGGATTCTAGACACCGCTGTTAAAATAGTTGTAAATCTGTTTACATCTGGACTATCCTTACTTGTTTGTATTATGTAGTAAGTAATCTTGACTATGTACTCCTGGAAATTAATGCAAAGAAGAGAATTTGTAACTTCATGGTGGGTACCAGTGGTTGTTTTTAATGACTTGCAGAGAGTCTAGTGAGTTGTTTCCCCTTCAGCTTTCTAGACATTCAGCTTTCTTATTTGTTAAGCATTTTGCTTAGGCTTTCTAGTTACAGGACTAGACTCTGTGCTTACTTTGGGAGGGTAAAGAGGAACAGTAAATGAAAAAATGAGTTACGTTCAGTTCTAAAGCACAGATGCTTTGATAAAAGTAACCTTTGCTATTACTCTTTTTTTTTAATTATTTGTATATTTTGATAAATTTCTCTAGAGAGTTCATGAAGAAGTACTCAAATGTGCATTTCATGTGTTCATACTGCAGTACAGTATAATGAAGAAACATTTCCTAATTGAAATAGTAAAAATGTAATTTTACTTCAGTAATATGTTTAAATTACAGATAGAGCTACTGAGGTGACTTAATATTTTGACATCCTGCCAGTTAAAACTGAAGTACTTGTTTTCCTGAAAGATAAGTTTGTGTTTGAATTCCTTCCACTCTTATCTCCAAATTAGTGTTCTCTTCCAGATTTGTTGGTTTTTGATGTGTTATCTGCAGTTCTTGATCTGCAGCTTTTCCCCTGAGGTTTTTGTTATTAATTTTTCTCTTGTGTATGTGTTTAAGGAAAAAAAAAAAGCGGTTCTCCATATGCTTCCAAACACGCTCATTTTCTGATTCCGAAAACTGAATCTACAAATTTCCAAAGGGGGTATCTCTAGGAAAGAAAACAGAAGGGGTTTTTTTTAATTATTATCTGACTTTTTTGCTGCTTGTCTTGCAGAAAACGTTTGTTCTCATGTGGAACACTACAAGAATGAATAAACACTTAAAATTATTATCAGTCTTGCAGACTTACGAGTTTTCTTGTGTTTTGTGCTGACATGAATATTCTTTTAACTTACTTAAAGCTGGTAAGACTGCAGAACACTTGAAGAGACCTAACAACCTGTGTGCTGAGTATTCATGTTATTATGACAGTCACAAAAATCTGAATATCTTCCTCTCTAACAAGTTTTAAAAAAACTTTTGGTTCTTTGGGTAGGTAGAGGGTGGATTATTTTTTTAATAAATTTGATCTATGAACCCAGTGAACTGATCTCATCTCTGTGGTTACGTAACACATTTAAGATAACTGACCTTGTGTTAACTCTGTTAACTAGAAGCCTTTCAGTAAAGTATTACTGAATCTATTTTCTGTAATTTTCAAAATTAAAAATCTCCCACAAAGCCACTTTCTTTTTTTCCTCATAAAATATTCACCTTGATTCTTGCTTTCAGCTTGATACCACTACTTAACGGTGATAATTTTTCTTCAGACTCTCCTGCCAGAAACTTGCCTACGGTTTGTAGACCCTGACAAAGTACACGTAAGTTTAGAAGTTGTACTTGCCAACCAGCCAACTAAGTTTTACAGCTGGAGAGAAGAAAATTCAAGTGAGGGGAACTTCCTGTGCATTCAGAACTGCTAACACACCTTGATTCAATGAAACTTTACTTTTGGTGGCATTTGTGCATCTGGGGCTTCCTTGCCTTTTGTGTTTGTTTGTTTTTTTTTTTAAATCTCCTTTGGTTTGTGTATATGTTTTTGTTAAAAAGCAGAAACAAGTTGTTAAGTCTTATTTATTAACATCAGAGGTTCACAAGTCTCTCTTCACAGATGTATTTATTTATTTCCTGATTTGAAGAGAACCAGAATGGCAGTCAGTAACATTTGGACACGCTGTATTTACATGTATTTACAAATGAGGTGGCTTCTGTCTAGTAGAGCCGAGAAGGTCAGCTATGAGCCAGATCCATGTGTTGACTGCAGGTCACTTCAGTCCTTTCTTACCTTGCTGCCTTAATACTGCTACTTGAGAGGATCCAGAGGAAGAAAAAGAGCCAGGCTGTTGTCAGGGATCCTAGCTTTGAAGTTTGAATACATAGCTCTACATAGTGCATCTGCCAATTTATCTGTTTGTTACACATACCAAGAAAAGCCATACCCTTTTTTAATATTTGGTGACCAAAGACTTGTCATTTCTAACCAGAGTACAGCAAATGGGTTCCTCATTAGCTGGTATTTTCTTCACTACTTCGAAGTTTGAAAATCAGTAGTAGGGAGAGTAAGCAAACAAGAACCACACGGGGTCCCCACATGATTTCATAAGCAGTGGTCATGTGCCTGTGCTGTATTTTGGAAAGCTCTGTAGGATTTTTTTTCTTGATCTCAGGGGCTTTAGTGTGTTTATAAAGAAATTGGAATTCAGTAGAGGACCTTAAAAATCTGTGGTAGCTGCTGTTATCGAGAAGATGCTTAGAGTTAAACTGGGGTTAGTGGTGCTTTTTCAGATTCCAGTTTGACAATCCTGAATTATAATTTTGCCCATCAAGAGTGAATACTTTTCTTGTGCTTCTCTTTCTGCTGAAGGCTGTGCTCTTGTATGCTCCTTGTCCTGACTTGCAGAGCTTCTTTTCTGTGATGCTCTCTGGTTTTCTTTATATTAAAGTATCTTTTTCATTCCTTGAGTACTTTCAGATCATTCAGATAAAAATGTATTGAACTTGAATGAACTTATCTGAAAGATACCCAACTCAGGTGTGACCCTGAGCTTATGAATCTGTGCACATAGCTAAGGACTTCAGTTAATTTCTCAGAAAAGGTAAAGAGAAGTAGTATGAGTAACAAGACTTCTGGTCATTCTGGTGGTGTGTAAAAGCTCTGCTCTATTGTTTGTGTAACCCTCAGGCGACCGCAACACAAGTCCACATTAAAAAAGAGCAAAATCCTTTAAAAACCATAAAGAGAAGGTTGCACGCTGTTGCTGTGTCTTTTCATCAAACAGAAAATTAGCATCATGGCCAAAGACTCAACAGACAAAAGTTACATTGTCTGCAGTGGAACCTATTGTCATAGTTCCTGCCCTTCAAAAGAGGAGTATGGGTTTTACCTTTCAGTTGTCTTAACGAGTTTCAGTGTTATTCTCATCTGAATACAATCACAGAAGGAACACCAGAGATTTTTTTTTGCGGAGGGCTCTCCATCTTTTCTTTTCTGGATGGAATATTTGCAGCTATAGGTACTGACCCATTAGTTTAGAAAATAATACTATATCTTATGTGTATTCTAGGCTTGTTCCGGAGCGGCAGCTATGGACACAGTTGTTTACCATGACTTGGCTAAGGATCAGTGCTTCCTTGTGAAGCTTAATCTTTTGAGTTGTTTGGTTTTATAGTTAGTTCAGATTTGTGCTAAGGGATTATGTTCTTAGCTTGCTTTTTTTTTTTTTCTTTCTTTTTAAATTGTTAACTAAATACCCCTTAAAGATCTAACCATTCATGTAACTGCTTATTGCTGTGCCTGTGTGGGAGACTACTCTTCAACTCTGATAGCAGAGTTTTTTCTAACGTATCAATAAATGAGATTAGTTTAGTAAGTTTGAATCTGAGTTTTCAGCTAATCCAGCTAGTTTTAGTTGAAAACAATTAAAAAGTATTCACATTAGTAACTTAGTGAATGTGAAAGGAGGAATCCCTTCCATCAAGTAAGCTAGTATCTTTGTGCCAGGTGGCATAGTCTTCAGCTGTCACAACTATGGGTAGCCATAGTCTTAGTGGTTAGGACATTTCGGACAGTGGAGATGAGGTAATTTTGAATACTTTAGACAAACTAAAGTCAATGCCCTTAATGTTTGGAATCATATGACTAGAAGCATGAGTTCAGTATTCATCCTGTAATTAGGCTGGCAGTTTTTAGTTTGGGGGTTGTTGGTTTGGGGTTTTTTTTTAAAGCTGAGAAGATAAAAAGTGCTATAAAAAAAATTAGTATTTATTATTGATTCTGCTTTTGTGAAGATCAGATATCGTGGTGATATTCTGTATTGGTATGTATCATAAGAGTGAAAAAACCCTTTTCAGACTGTTACGTTATATTAAGCTTTTATAACTAAGAGTGATAAGGTTCAGTAGAATCTAAAAAGTAGATATCAATACTGTTTTCTTGTTACAGTTTTTAATCTAAAATTGTCTTTGTGCTTTACAAGTATTATCTTTTAATGTAGTTTTGTCTATATGTTTCTGTTGTTGCCCTTGCTTTCTTGTTTAAAGAATATTTGGGCATGTGTCTCTCTCCTCCACCAACATTGATTTTTATTTTGGAAGTAGCTGGGAATGGAACTAGACTAAATTTTACATATGTGTATTTTTGGAAACTGACTCTTTATTTTCTATTCCAAGAGAATATAATACATAAATTTATTTGAGTTTTTTTAAAAAAACTCAAATAGCTTCAGTTAAAGTTACAAAGCAACTCTGGCAGTTATTTTGCTAATATGACCTAAAAATTGATCGAGATCCTTTCTTACTAAATGATTGTAATAGGAGCAACCCTGTACCTGAGATTAGTTAAGTTAGTTTCAGATGGGATTTTTTGAATGCTACAGAGAATGATCTTCTGTGGATTTTTGTAAGGTTAGCAAACGCTTTTCCTAAATTTTAACAGTTTGGATTCTTGAACAGCCTTAAGAATTTTTGTGGTCTAAGCTGACTTGAGAAAGTTCAAGAAAGCTGCTATTTTTCTCATCTTTCCTTCTGTATTTTATTTGAAGTGTAAGACTTTTTTGAGCCTTTTTATGAATAAATAGTCTGCTAGTGATCTCAAAATTACACTGAGAAATTCCTTGCAATTCATTCACCCCTTTTCCAAACCTGAAATTGGAAGATGAGTGATGTTCTTATCTTGTTTAACTATCTTCACATGACAGGCAAAATAAATAAATGGAGGCTAGATATGCTGGGTCTGTGATCAAAATTGCAGAAATTCAAAGAAATTCAAAAGAAGTGTGGCCAGCAGGTCGAGGGAGATGATTCTCCCCCTCGACTCCGATCTTGTGAGACCCCACCTGGAGTACTGTGTCCAGCTCTGGGGCCCCCAGCATAAGGAGGACATGGACCTGTTGGAGTGAGTCCAGAAGAGGGCCACAAAGATGATCAGAGGGCTGCAGCACTTCTCCTGTGAAAACAGGCTGAGAGATTTGGGGTTGTTCAGCCTGGACAAGAGAAGGCTCCGGAGAGACCTTACAGTAGCCTTCCAGTACCTAAAGGGGCCTACATGAAAAATGGGGAGGGACTCTATCAGGAAGTGTAGCAATAGGACAAGGGGTAACAGTTTTAAACTGAAAGAGGGTTGATTTAGATTAGATATTGGGAAGAAATTTTTCACTGTGAGGGTGGTGAGGCACTGGAAGAGTTTGCCCAGAGAAGTTGTGGATGTCCCATCCTTGAAGGTGTTCAAGGCCAGGCTGGATGGGGCTTTGAGCAACCTGGTCTGGTGGGAGGTGTCCCCACCCATGGCAGGGGGTTGGAACTAGGTGATCTTCTATGTCCCTTCTAGCTCTAACCATTCTATGAAAATGGGAATGTAGTTTTGATGCTGGTGAGACTAAGGATGAAAGAGTAGCCGCAACATGACTTTTGTTTTAGAACTGTTGTAAAAGTCTTACCATTTCTGAGCCCCAAATTTCTTTCTAAAGGTGGGCTTATTTAGAAAATAAAAAAGATGACACTGCACTATTTTAAATGAACATAATATGGGAGATTTGGAATTAAGCGTTCAAAGCTGTGTCTTGACTGCTTCCATCTTTTGGGCAGTTGTTTTGATATATAACCTCATATGTGGGACATACGTTAAAACTTGAATTTAAGTGTGGGTGTGGGAAATGTTTCTGTCATACACTTTAAGAACAGGTAAATAATATAGTAGTTGGATACCTTTTTAATAAGAAGATGCATATAGAATTCCTGACTATTTTATAACAACTGGTAAGGACCTTCAAAAGTGAGTCAAACCTTTAAAATCCTATAATCTTTTTTAAAAAAAATTAAGCAAATGACTCTTCTATTGCTATCACTGCATTTCCTCTACTGTAGAACACATTCTTATGTGTAAAGATGGTATTCTTCGTTTCGTTTTGTTTTATGTCTCCATAGCATTTCTCACTAGGTGCTGTCCTCGTGTAGGGTTTGCAGGAAGGTATGTGTGAGTTGAGACAGATGACTGCCTTTTAGCTCTTAGTTATTAGTACTGAACAGAAAAATTGGACATTACACTGATTTTGGGGTTTATTAAGATTCTTCTCAGTTTGGGAAAGAGCCCTTCTGTTAAGATCAGTCATTGTGGGATTTTGTTGGTTAGTTTTTGTTTTGGTTTGGTTTTTCTTTTTTATTTCCTTTCAACTTTGTAAAGCAGATATGTAATCTGGAAACTGGAAGAGTACTTTTAAGTTTTCACTCCAACCCCTCCCAGGGAAATAACAAACTTAAGATGCCTTTGTTTTCTGCCGCCCCTTTGAGATACAGAAGAGGGGCTTTATGTGTCTTTATGGGACAACAGAGCACATGGCAGAGATTTACAGATTACTCAGATCGCCTGACAACAAATGTCCTGTAAATCAGACTTCTTACTGGCCTACTGTCTTCTCCAGAGACACTTCTCTGCACTGGAAGTGGTTCCCTCAGCTGATTTGCTTCTCTGCTTGACCTTTTATTTGTAGAGCTTGAAAGATAAGCAGGATGTCTAGTGTTTGAGAGCAGAAAAGTGCCTGAGGTACTAGACTGTGCAGAAAACTGCAATAGCCTTATATGCTTTTTCTGCTATTAATGTAACTGTTTCTGTGGTGTTCTACTTTACCGATGTAGTTCCTGCCTGCACCGTATATAATTAGATCTTTCACAATTTCATATACTTGTATGCTTATTACTTTCTTCCCTATCCCTACTCATAACACGTAAGGCATCCTGCTTTAGCAGCCTGTTCTTTGGTTTTATTTGTGTTTTTTTTTTTTGTTTAATTTCTTTATTGTCAGAGGCTTCTCTGTTAACCTGCTTTGTAGAGAATTTTGATGGGTCAGAACATCCTGGAAATACCCTAGTAATAGAAGTGTGACGGGTTGGTTGTACCTTTTTTGCTTTATAGTCTTTTCATAGAAGACTTGGGTATGTGAATTGAGTCATATTGCTTCCCTGTTCCAACAGCTCCCTGAATATTGCTTAGATTTTCTTTTTTTTGTTCTTACAGTACATTACTTCACTATTTTTGGGGGTTTTTTTCAAAGATAATCTGAAGCGTTTTTGAGTCTGCTTTGTGAAGTATCTGTACTGGACTCTGGATCAAAATGCTTCATAAGTTAAATGCAATATCTTAATGTTCTCATTAATCCTTTGTAATGTTTCTTGGATTTTTATAGTAGTCTAGGTTGGAAAAAAAAAGGTTTATTGCTTAAATATTTCCTGTAACTAGTGGTTGTTGGGAATCTGGTGTAGGATTTTTGTTTGCTTTTTCAGGATAATGGGTTTGGCTAGCATTCAGCCAGTACTGTTTTTCCCCATCTGCAGTTTCTGTCGAGCAACCTCTGTCTTTCCCCACTTGCCTTTTAGTGCCTGTTTGGATAGGGCAGGGGACCTGTGGAGTGAAATCAGACATTATAAAATGGCAAGTTGGCTGGTTAGTTCACTCTTTGCAACTCCATAAGCATTTGTGCAGGTGCTCTTGTATGAATGCACTCTTCCAGTATCCACAAAGAATAATCTACACCAGACTGGGTTAGTCACGATACTGGTTCTCTTCTGGCTGTTGTAACCATAGAAAAAACATTTTCCTGGCTCTTCCTTTTCTTTATTGTTGTTGTTCTCAGCAATCTGTTTCCAAGGAGGAGTCTATTCTCTGTGTCCACATCACTCGGTTTCCTTCACTCAAACGAGACAGATGTGTTACCTGCTAACAGTATTTTAAGGTCACATGAGCATACACTTTTAAGTTGCCTTGAACATTTAACAGCTCAAGATAGTGCATCCCTAACTTTGTATCCTAGTTTGTTAAACAAACCCTTTTCTTAAAGGCATGCAAGGAAATTTGTTGTATGTTGACCTAAGCTGTCCTCCCCCACATTAATTGCAGGTAGTGGTGTACAAGTTAGTGACTGATATGCTCTCAAGAAGTGAAATTTTAGTCCTATGTGAAGCTTATAGAATAGTTAACATTCTCATGGTCTTAGTTTCCTGCCATTGCTGCATGCTGCTGTAAGGCAGTGTCAGATACGAAGCAGTTGGGGTAGTTGACTCTCTGGGAATGAGGAGAATTAATGTACCGTTCTTATGAATCTTGGTTACGGTCCTCAAAATGAATCGTTTTGGTGTTACGGCTTTTACTTGGTTGTCGGGGAGGTCTGTCAAAAGCAATACTTCTTCAGCAGGAGACACGTAGTGTTTCAAAACAAGAAGAGGTGGCCTGTAGTACCATGCCTATGGTGTAACTGTAGGCATATATGTGCCACAGGAGTTGGCATGTGGAATCACATTTGTGCAGAGATGATGCAGCGATTCTGCGCAGTATGCTTGGTCTGGCTCTGGAGAGTCTGGTGGTTTTGTTTGTCAGTTACTGACTGATGAAACTTTCCCTTCCATTGTAGACCAGACTGAAAGCATTTTCTTAATTATTGGAAGATTTAATATCTGTAGTCCACTGTTTTGACATTTCTCTAAAGTGATTAAAAAGGCGTCCAAAGGCAGAGTTATTTCTCTTATTCTGAGTAGCAGGTTTGTAGTATGATTAACTGAAGCTGTGGAGTTTAATATAATGAAAATGATTTTTTTTTTTAAATGAGACATTTACAGTGTTCCACGTTTCTACTGTAATAAATGTTTCTGCTGAGGCTACTACAGGAAGATGTCTTTATTAGATGAAAAATCTGTATGTGGCTTCCAAACTTAGTACAATAATTAAAAACGAAGTAGGCTTTAGCCATGCCTTCAGTATGCATCAAACGTAACAGCAAAGTATTATTAACAGAATTCACATCTATACACTACTAGTTTGTCTGTTAACACTATAGAATCAATTCCCTCTGAGGTCAAGTAAGTGCTTTTGCTAGTTGTTTCTGCTTGTGGTTTACAAGAGAGAGACTCTCACTTTCGCACACTAACCGTAAGGATCTTCAGGGGTTCTTCGCGCAGTTTAAATTTTGAGTTTGGAGGCCTGGGCTTTACACAGAATTAGTAGTGCTTTTGGGCTCTAGGTTTGTTACCTCTTGTTTTGATACATTTACAAACAACTCTTTGTGATTGCTGGATGGTGGTCTTTCTCTTGCTTGTTAATTTTCTTCTTTGTAATAAAGATTGCTACATAAGTGAAAACTGTTTAAAAAAGTCAGATATACAGCAGGAAGAGAACACAGTAGACTAAAACTTAGCGTGCTACAGGGAGGGGTTTGTGTCTTCTGCTTTTTGTCTTCTAGTGCTGCTTTTATAGACAGAAAACTCTCCTGCCTTGTCTCCTTGATAGCCTCATCAGAATGTAGGAAAAATCAGATTAATGCAGAAGTAACAAAGATTTCACTCAAGCAAGAGGCCACTTGGCAGATCAGAGTCTAGAAGATAATTTTTGATGCGTGGAGCAGGTGGAGGAAGGTGATGAACGATGCAGTGAGTGGAAACACTTCTAGGAAGTCCTAAAGTCTCATTTCAGCTGTGTGTGTGGCTTCCATTTATGATAGTACTGGCAAAGTGATATTAACAGGACTTTCTGTGAGCATAGTAAGGAAATAGGCAGGTTGTTTGCGATCTGACTTCTTTTTGGGCATGTTCGTTGTAGGTATAGTTTTATTTGGAATGTCAAAAATTACTGTGTGGGAAAAGTTAATGTCTATTAAACAGTTTCAAGTATAGCTTCTGAACAAATTATAAACTGTGATCTGATCTATTTGGGGGGAAAATGGAGATGCTTCCATCGTTTCCAGATATAAGCACTGTATTTTCAAATAGGATATGTTTCATAATATGGCAGTGTGAAATTTTTTTGGCTGTCTGTTAAGAAGCTTTTCTCAGTGGCTGTAAAGTGGTAGAAGGTCAAGAAGAATTTTCACAAAAAGATGAATGGAAGAAATTTATTTGGAGAGAGATTATGTTTTAAATTATAAATATTCTAAATAATTTTTAAGGAAATGAGAATGAATAACGCCAAAGGGATCTGTCTTTCCCAACAGCACATCTCTAGGGAAGAGTGTAAGAACAGAATAAGTGTATGCAGGTCTTAAGAACGCTCTTCTAGCCTCCAGTATTTCCACCAGAGGTGTTGTCTTTAATAGCTTTTGATGGTTTTGTTTGGGTGGGTTTTTTTTTCCTTCTGTGAGTTTGTCAGGCTGCTTTGTGAGCCAGTGCGTACTTCTGCAAAGTGGCAAAGAATTCCATCACTACCCTACATCCTGTGTGAGGAATCAGCCCTTTCTTCTCTGCTTGTCACCTCACTTCTTTCATTATGACATGTAGGGACTACTGAAAAACAATGGATGCTCTTCGCTTTCTTCATGCCACTTGTGATTCTGCTGACATTTGTTGTGTCATCTTCTATGTTACATCTCTTCCAGACTGAAGAGTCCTGATCCATTTTGTTGCCCTGTAGAAGGAAAGCTATTTTGTGTTCCATTGTCATTGTGCTCTTTTGTAACCTGTTTCAGCTCTTCTATAATCCTTTTGGACTTTTGGCACTATGTAAAGTATTTACGGTGTGGACAAGCTGTGGATTTATACAAGGATTTAATGAAGTTCCCTCTTTGAACTGATAATTCTTGTATCAGGTTAATTTGGGGACTCTTAGTGCATGCTGAGCTCTTTCTTGTAACTTCATTATTACATCTGTGAATGGTAGTAGTCGAGTGGGACCCCATTGCTTTATAAGGTAAGTTGGGATTGGTTCTGCTGCCCCCTCACCATGTGATATGATTCATGTTTATCTGTACAGAATTTTATCTCATGTTATTGCCCAGCTGCACAGTGCTGAGAGTTCCATCTGCAGCTACCCAGCAAACCTTGTTGCTTTGTTTTTCACCCCTTCTTCTAGGTAACTTACTTAGAAGGCTGAGCTGTTTGCCAATATGGGGAAGCTGTCTGTCTGACCTCTGCTAGTAGCTCTTGATATTGGCCAGTCAGTTTGGCTGTACTTCACAAGGCTCAACAGCTGGGTAGAGGAGAAGGATCTGAATTGGAAGTCCTGTTACCTGTTTTTATTGCTGCCAGCTAGCTGGATGTTTACAGTCTATACAGCTCTGTAACAGATACTGTGACGGGTTACAGAATTTGCAGATAAGCAGAGGAAAAAGGGCGTAAGGAAAAGCTTTGGAGGTGGGTTGGAGGGGCATCTCTGTTGCTTGGAGGGAATGAGACATTTCTTATTACTGAAAATATGTGTGTTGGGCTGTTGTATGTTAACAAGGAGTGATGATCTTTGAGAAATGACAAACACAAGACTCTCTTTCGATAAAGAAGAGCATGGAATCAAGGTGTGATCGCATCTTGTCCTCCCACCCCAATCACGAAGTTTTCTGTGAATTTAACTCTACAAGGCGAAGGAGGACTTGGCCTGAGTCTGTGAAACCTAATGTGTTAGCGTTATACTGAATGTGCAAAAAAGCATGTGTTGCTGCCACCTCATTGGGTTTAAAAATAGAATAACAACCAAACAAAAGGCATATAGGTAAGGGTTTTGAAAGCTTCATGTAGACAGATTTTTGAACTGTTTTCCACTTCTATATTTTCTCTCTTCTGTGCAAAGGATGTGAACAGTTGTTCTTCAGGGGACTCCAACTTTAGCCTGCCATCTGTTTCATGCCAAGCAGACATAGTGTAAAGATACCTCGACTAAAGAAACTCCTTTTTTAACCTTAACATTGTCTGGATTTTGCACCAGCTCTATGGTGCAGTGCACATTTGTATGCATAGGACATGCACATTCCAACCACCTGTACTGAAAGTGAAATACTTTCATGATGATAACATAGAACTAACGAGAGACCAAGGAAAGGATGGGGAAGCATCATCCAGTTAAAAATCACTGAAGATTTGTGTAAAAATTTCTCTATATAAAATATTCTGTATTAGCTGCTACGTTTTTGTAACTTATAGTATTGTGACCTTAATATTTCTTCCCCAAAGCATGAAATATACTTCTTTTATTTGATATAAACTTCTCAGTCTTTTGTGCATATTCAAATAGAAAATAACTCATTTTCTTTATACAGGTTAAAAAGCAGCTAAATGGAGTCTGAGCAGCTGTTTCATAGAGGCTACTATCGAAACAGTTACAACAGTATAACTAGTGCAAGCAGCGATGAGGAGCTTTTAGATGGAGCAGGTGTAATTATGGACTTTCAGACCTCTGAAGATGACAATCTGTTGGATGGTGATGCATCGATTGGTAAGTAAATGTTAATTTCAGTTGAAAAATTTCTCTGGGTTGTATTTTTGTGGGGTTTTGGTTTGGTTGTGGTTTGTGGTTTGTTTCTTTTTTTTTAATAAACAAAACCAACCCTTTTTCATAACTGATTAAAGTTTCTCTTTGGTTAATCTGTCCTTCAGAGGGATGCTTTAAACCTGAAAGGGGCTGAACGTTTTTCTATATGCTTGCCTAACAGTTACATTGTATGGGATGACTTCTGATATGAGACAGATATTAATTTACTTCTGGCAAATGACAAACATACTGTCAAATAGGTAGCTATTCTGCAGCTACCTGGTCGGTCTTAGCTGCAGCAGGGTTTTGGAAGTCTCAGTGTCTTCAGTATTTCTTTGGGGCAGATATTAACAGTCTCTTAATCATTACTTCTAGAGATAAATCTGTTCTGCTTGATTCAGCTTCAGATCTGTAGAAGTATCCTGGTTTCAGCTAGGAAAGGGTTAATTTTCTTTCTAGTGATTGCTGTGAAGAATGTCAATAATACCTTTTGGGTTTAGTTGTTGCTAAGTGATGTTTACACTATTCAAGGACTTCCCATAGAAGCATAGACAGAAAGACCAAATGTCCAATGAAATATTCCATACCATAGACGTCATGCTCAGTATATAAATGGGGGTTAGCCAGGGGGTGGGAATCCACAATCACTGCTCCAGACAGTGCTAATTCACTGAATTCACTGGGTGGTGAGAGTGACCCCTGTCATCATTATTGTTGTTATTGTTGTTGTTTTTCCTTTTCTGTTACTGTTTTTATTAAACTGTCTTTATCTCAACCCAGGAGGAGTTTTTTTCTCCCTTTCCCCTCTTTTTTTTCCCCTCTTCTCCCCACCCTTCTTGTTGGGGGGAAAAAGGGTGTATGGTGTGAGCGAGCGGCTGCATGGTTCTAGTTGCCGGCTGGGGTTAAACCACAACAAAAAGGGAGGCAAAAATCTTGTAAGTAGAGGTGTTAAAAGCAACACCACCATACGAGTTGAGCTTTTGACTAGGTGAAAAATTGCAAAGAAAACTTGTTACTGTGAGCCCTGATAAAAGCACTGAAGTGATACAAAGAAGAAAGAACTGGGAAGCGCTTTCTCTCTCTTTTTTTATTTTTTTATTTTTTATTAACAAATCAGTTAATAGAGTGAAAGCGTTAACATTCAGCAGTGGTCAAAGAGGGGAACAGAAGGAGGGAAAGAAAGTAGTTTCTGTTTAAGATGGCAAACTTGGTTAAGTATATACTCTTGTCACTTCCTCTTGTTTAAAGTCAAACTCAGCCTCTTGAGTTTTCTTTCTTTATCATCCTTTTCTCCCCCATTAACATTCTGTTGTCTTCTGTCCTTGCAGATTCTCTCCCTTCATGCAATTTCCTTTTGCCAGACTTAGCAATTGGATTTTGGCATTGTACTAGGTAGTTGTGTCATATCATTATAAGCATCCTTCTCATCTGTATTCCTTCTATGTAATTAGATATGTCTTGAATGTGCAGTTATTTAACTTGTATACCAATATAGGTATTAAGAGCCAGGACCCCTTCAATCTACATAAAAATTCCTTCTGCCAAATTACTTAGAGAGCACCAGAATGATGAGGTCAAGCACTTGATAGTTAGGAAATGATTAAATGAACAACTGGCTTCCATGTGTAATACTTTGTTCTGAATATCTGGCACTTCTAATAAAGTGAGTACCTTGGTTGTCTTACATAATATTTGCAACCTATACTGAAAGTCTGAAGCTACTCGTTATTGTTTACATAAATCCTCTCCATCACTTCAAGCTTTAAGGAGAAATAAGTTTGCAGTAAAATAAATAGTTTCAGAGCCAGTGTTCTGCCTTTTATTTCTTGTGAAATTAGATCCGTAAATTGAGTCCAAACAGATGAGGTGGTTGTTTTGTTTGCACTGTCAAAAGCAATGCTAATTGCTCACGTGCCAGCAGCCCCTATCTCATTGTAATGCTGAAGTATTAAAATGTGCATTAGAACATAAATATTAATGTATTTTCTTTCCTGGAGTTGAATTTTTTTCTGATGGTGTATCTGCTTGCCATAATTCTGGTCACTTGGTAAGAGAGAGCAATAGTAATAAGCAGTATTATTTTATTTAAGTGAACGGTGCTTTATGTGTCTCCGTGTGTAGAAAATATTTTCTTGTACAGTAAATCATAGTAAATATCTTAGCAGTAGATCAGAACCTGGTGTAAATTTTCTTTTCAAGGTGGGAAGAACATACTTCCAAAAAAGTTGTAAGTAAGCTTACATGCAGGAGGTGAACATCTGTTTCTCATTCCTTAGGTCTCCAAATGTGTAAGGTGGTTTATTCTCGTGTGTTTTTAATTCAGGAAATCTCATTGACAAGACCGAGCAAACACTTCTTGCTGGACTGCTTGTGCCCTTTCTGTAGTCCTCTAGCATCAACTGTTTGTTTTGGTTGGTTGGTTTTATTATTATTATTTAAATACTCTTATCCTTTAGTTGTCTCTTAATGTATTTTTGTTCTGTTGAGTCTGAGTACAGATGAAGTCACCATACAGAATCTGTCCCACCTTCTGAGGAAGGGCAGGACCATCCTGGTAACTGGAAGATCCCATGCTTCTCAACATTGCAGGCCCTCTAGAGCATCATTTGAGTGCAGAGGCACTAGGTCTAGCTCTGTGCTTTAGCTGGTGAACCCTGCCAAAATCAAGAGCCCTGTTTAAACGTATAGTTTGTGTTTTAAGTCTGTAGGGCTGGAAGAATTTGTGAGCCTGGTTTCTTAGCAACACAAACAAAATGGCAATAACGTATCTGTACTTAAAATGATTGCAGAAATAATGTAGTTGACTTGAAAGCCGCATAGCTGCAGAATATAAGCTTGGAGTACAAATGAGCACAGACGTGAACTTATCCAATCTGGATAAGTTGCTATGGACAAGAGTATTCATCATAATTTTACAGTTTATGTAATAAAATATAGAATTACAGATTTAAAAAAATCAAGACCATGCAATGAAGAGAAAATGAGGGATTAAGAAATTATCTTTCTTTTTTCTTCTTTTTTTTGACTAATGAAAATTGAACCATAAACTGCACATATATTATGCAGTTAAAAAGCAAAGAACATGGAATTTCTAAAGTAATTGTAGTCTTTCCCCCCTCATTCAGAGGGTAGTAAGTTAATGGAAAAAATCTCATTTCAGTAGGCTTGGTAAGTCCCTTGGCTGTCAGGACTGCGATTCTATAAAGCCAGCACAGTACTGCCATTCACATTACCACTCATACTTAAGCACTTAACTGAGGCTTACAAAGCCATTGAGGCTGTTATTCAATGGTGAATATGCCTTCTGTTGAGAGCATGTGGAAATTGGATGATATTGGGAAAGAATACTAATGATATATACTACTTGTCTTGTGTGAGAAAATCTTTTATATTATATGAGACTAAACAAGTGAATGTTAACTGGAACCTGTTTTCAGAAAGCCTCATCACCTAGACTTTTAGGTATCCTTAATATTTAGTTGAAAGAGATTTGCCTTTTTAGTGTCACCTCTGATTTGCAATTTGAATGGTTTTGTGTAGTTCCTTATGGGGGATTCACCATGATGTTAAAAATAATCCTGTACAACAGTCTTGTTTCTCTTGACGCCATCTGAAAGCATGTACGTTACCTGTCCTTCACTGTGTCATCTGAGAAGAATATAGAAATTGTGAATATGTGGCATTACATACTAAATACCTATATAAATACATATGTATAGTATTTATCTGATAATTAATATTAGAGAGTATATCACATGTCTGTTATGTTCTCCAGTAGCTATTTTCTTTGCATAAATATCAAACTTCTAGTGGCAGCATCATGGAGAACTAGTAGGTATCATGTAATTGTAAATTCTTTGTGTAGTGTGTTTTAACATGCTAAATAATTAAATTGCTATGCATGTGGAGGTTTGGATAGCTTGCACCAAAGCTCTGCCTCGAAGGGGTACTGCCTGTTAGCCTTGATCAAAACTTGCTTTTGTTGCTTATCAAAACTAATCTCTTTGTAGTATTGAAGTTAGTGTTTTTTCCTTGTAGAACTGCTGTCTAATGAGAAGTACGGTGACATTATACTGATAACAGAAGTATCTGCCTCTTTACAGGGAGGATGTCTTACCAATGCTTGTATGTACAATGTACTTTCATGGATGCAATGTGTGGAGATCATTTTCATCATGACTTATCTATGTTTTATTTTTAAACTGTTTGCCCCGCTTCTTGCTAGGTCAGTTTTAAACATGTTATATTTGCCATTGAGAAGCTATCAGTTCTTTAATAGTTAAGTCATATAAGCTAATACTTACTGGTTAAAATTTTTTAGGAGGAGATCTGTACTACTTAGTTTAAAAAAAAGTTACACTAGGATAGTTTGTTGTTTTCCATCACTTTAACAGGGGGAAAAAAGAATTCTTTCTAAACAGAAATGAAATATCCAGAATTGAAATATATTAGCAGATTAATATTTTAACTGGGGAATATGAACAAGATGATGAAATGTCTAATCCATTCATTCTCTCAGCATCGGCTTGCCTTGCCTGTCTCTAAAGTTTGAGACACACACAATTCTTGGCTACTGGCTGGGCTTGAAGAGTGTAACAAGTCTCTTCAAAAGTTCAAACTTTTTCCTTTTATGACTCAGGGTTAGCCAACTAGCAAGGTCGAACTGAGAGGTCTCCATAATTTTACTCAGAATTAAGGGCTGTTTATATGATGTAACTTCACTATGTCTTTTATTTAAGTGTAGGGCAAGCTGAGCAGGAGGTGGATTTGTGTAATGCTGTCAGACTGCAAATTTTTCAAGGCACTGACTGAAATCAGATGATTAAACTTTATTTGCAGTAAAAATCGTTTGCAAACAAATGATCTCACTGGTGTTTACATCTCAAGGTACTTTGATCTGTCTGTGGGAGTCTGAGTCCTGAATGAGCTGGATGTTCTTTTCAATAGCTATAGTGATTCCTGCTTCAGTTGAAGGAGCTTAGTTGCTTATATTGTGACTTCAGTGTGGAGACAGTTTACAGTCTGGCATATGGTGTTAGCATAAAATTGGCAATAGTTAACCTTAATATGACAACCTGTAAACTGGTAATTCAAAAGCTGCTGCTACAGCCGCTACAATCTCCTTGCAGTGATAGCGGCGCCACTAAAAAAAAAAAAAAGAATATGCCAAAAGGTCATGGTGTACAACACTGCAGCTCTCCTAAACTGTCCTTACCCATGAGTTGGAATCCTTTGCCTAAAGGGAGAGACCAAACCAATCCGTTTTCAGCACCCTAGATACCGACATTAAAAATACGATCTAGTGAATTAATATTATGGCGTTATTTGAGGAATACAATGTTGTAATTTTCAGCAAGTGCAGGTAGTTCCATATAATAAAGAAATTCATACCACATCAGAGGTTAATGTTTCTAGCAAGATCTAAACAGTTATCTTTTCCAACAACACGTGAATGTCCTTTCGCATGTGTGCTTGTTTCTGTTTAGCTATCACAGTTTATAAAGAAAAGGAAGAATACAAAGAAAAGAATAAAATAACTTATTTTCTGCATGAAAAACTTAAGTTCCTGTTATACTTTATGTGTGGAAATTGAATTAACAGGTTCTTCCTGTTGTCCACAGCTGATAAGAAGAAGGGTCTTCAAAGTCATTTTGCACCATTGCCATTGTTTGTGTTTTCCATCTATGTGTTATAAAACTGACTTGACTGAAAGGTCATTATGACAGTTTGGTATATCTCTTTCCTAAGTTACATACAACCTATCTTCCAAGTTAGCAATATCTGCATTAAAGGGCTCATTGTTCTTCTTAAGTAAGGAATATATTCACTTTCAAATGATGCCATACAAATTGAAGCATGAGATAATGTGACTTGCTCTGATCACAAGGGCAAGCATGAGGCACAGTTAGTTTCTTTTGAATAGTTAAATTGCCAGTAAGGGGTTATCACTTACCTTTTTTCTTTTGGATTGTAGCTAGAGCTGCAGATGTTTTGCCTGTGCTCCATACTACTAATGCAGCTGAACATAGGGTAGCTGACAATACAGAACCATGTTTTCCTGTACTTTTTTTTATTAGTAATGCATGAAGTTGGTTTTGTCCATCTATCCAGAGCACAAGTTGTTATACATTATGTTTACATGGACAACTGGGCTAATTAACAAAGTTTTTCTTTCAAGGATTTCAAAATTCCTGGCAGAAAATGAAAAAAAAAAAAAAGACTGGAACTTTCTTAGGTTGAAGGAAAAAAAATGTTTTATCTTAGTTATTGGATGTCATTATTGAATCAGTGACTTGCAGGTGTTTGAAATGTCTTTTGCATCTTACCTGTATATCGTGATAGTGATTTTTCTGAACACTGATCTATTTTTTTTAAACATAATTACTGTGCAAAATAAAAATTCATTTGATATTGTTTTAGTTGAACAGCCTGTAATGGTGTTACAGTGTTAGTCTGGATTGGTGTGGCATTAGACTTTGAGGGACAGAGATTATGGCAGTGTGTATGTAGAGTTTAGCAACCAATTGGTTTCTTGTTCTCTTAAATACTTAAAACCAAATTTTAACCATTTCAATTTCTCACAAATGTCATGGCCAGTTCTTTGACCACTTGTTTATAGAATATGAGAATTACGTTGGTTTTAGAACTTAACCTTGCCAACAGTCCTTGAATGGTCTCACCAGTCTTTCCTGCCAAAGTTGTATTTACAAAATTGGGTTTCATCTTCCAAAGCACACAAGCATATGTGTTTCCAGCGTGGTACTCTGGAAGAAGATGAATCATAATACTAGTAATTCATTCTTTCCGTCTTTCTGATATTATATAATCTTGTTGGTTTCCTTCTGCTGAAGTGCTTAAAGCACACTGGCTTTGTTAACGGATGCTGCTGAGGCAGTTATTACTGACTTGACAGCCTGGTCTAGTCTTACCGTAAGTGTGTCCTTCTCCAGGCGTGCTGTATGAATAGTGTAAGATGAAGAAACGAAAGCAGAGGAAATGTGATGGCATATATGTAGGTATGTCTGAAGCATACAATAAAATAATTAAGTCTAATATGACCGTAAAGTCTTTAGGTACTAAAGAAACAATTTTCACTACAGCTTTGATAATATTACATTTATTCATTTTACCTTTGATTTGTTCTCTCAATTCAGCCAAAGGAGGCAGATACAATTTTAACCAAATTGATGTCAGGCTGCATTCTTGCTTTCTACCTTTGAGAATATTCTTGCTTACCAGCTAATAAATACATTTTAAAGTGAAAGCTTTTCATATGCTTGGATTAGACAGAAATGTTATTCTGGAAAACGTTATCACGATGTCCCTGAAACACAAGAACGGCTGTATTGGGTCAAACCACAGATTCACCTAGCTCAGCATCCTGTCTCTGACAGGGGTCAAAAATCAGTGCTTAAGGAAAAGCAAGAACGGGATGAGAAAGTGATAGTTCATCTGAGTACTTGTACAGCAGTTTTGTGTGGTTGAGGGCCTCTTTCAACTGTGTGGTGGTTATTTTAGACTGTCGGTCTTTGTCACTGGATTTTTCTTCCACTTTTTCTTAAAGCAATTCTTTAGCACCCACACCATCCTTTGGCAAGCTCTAACGGCTTAGCTACATTTTATGTGAAGAACCACCTTCTTTTCTTTATTTTGAATCTAAATCCAGGTATAAATACTGCTGAGAACAGCTATAACTGCCAGAGTCTTGCTTAGGCTAACTCTGGCCTACGTATTAGCGTGAACTGACACATGGACTTCCTCGTCACTCACCCTTGTACAGCATAAATGCTTACGCTCTTTTTGTTGTTGTTGTTGATAGTTGCAGCTGTGAAAAGTTTTTCTGCTGATACATAGGGGTTTTAGGGGGTTCTTGCTGAAATGAAACTGCTGTTGATACAAAAAGGTTTGATATGAAGCTAGGACAGGGTGACCTGAAACTGGAATGACTTGATTGTCTTGCCAAATACGCATACTCTGATAAGGACTGTTGTGCATTGGCCATATGCATGTAGAAACTAACAGGGATTAACACAGAGATAGGGTGGTGCTGTCACTGTGAAAGGGGGTAGTCCCTCTCCCACTTCTAAGAGGAGAGAGGAAAGAATCATGGATTAAAATCCCAAGTTTCCCACCAAAAGAACTGCATCAGAGCAGTGATTTTAATTACAGCAAATCAGTGAGCAGGTATATTTATAAATCACCAGTGTGAGGTATCAAACTGCTTATAGCTTATGTTTTGCTATACCTCTATACAATGTATACTCATTAACAAAAATTTCTTGTTGTCCTTGTCAATTGCAGGGGTCTTGATCCTCTAAAACAATAACTATCTTAAGAGCTCTTTTATTGGAACAGATGGTGAAAATTTGATTTCTATTGCTACTTACTTATTTTCCTCCTCAATTATCTCTTTTCCAGGTTAAGGACTTCTGGTTTTCTCAGTTAGACATTGCAACTGTCCCATGCTTTGGATCCTTTTTAGTGCCCCTTCCTGAACTTTTTCTAATATCTGTAACTTAAGGGGAGAGATCAGAACTTCAGGCAGCATTTGAAAAGTGAGCATGTCATGGAAATAGAGTAGCAAGTCTCATTCTGACAACTACTAAGTATTGAGCTCATAGTTTCATGAAATTCAAATATGCCTAGCATAGTACAGTATTATCTATTATCAACATACAAAATTCCTGTTGGCACTGTGTTTACCCACCTTATGTATGTATGGAGAAGATGTAATATTCTTGAAGATAGAAAGTAAGCTTACTATATATAACATATTTAGGGAAGAATACATGTTGGTGCTGTAATTTTATCTCCTGCACATATTTTGAACAGTAAGTTTGAAATAGTGGCCAAAAATAAACAACCCTAAAACAAAATAAGGGCAATCTAGCAGATAAAACATATTTCCTTATACGCATTTAGGTAAGAGGAAAAACAGAATGATCTCAGTAGCAGAATTTTGGCTAGTCCTAGAAAAGATGGAAGTAAACTTTAGGAAAGCTGCTAAGTAAGCTAGGATCGCTTCCTACTAAGGATGCCAAATCTTCTTGTTGATGAGTTATAACTACAGTTTTAGCAGATTGGAGTGTGAGGAAAGGACACATATGCAAAGGTGAAAATGCAGCAGGACTTCCTTTTTTAGTAAAAGCCTACCCTGTAAAGAAAAATAACAGAAAAAAAGATAGAAAGTAGCTAAGAGTCTCGTAGAGAATCAGAGAAAGCAACTTGTTTGCAGAAAATAGCCTGCTTTACTTTCCAAGTCCTCCTTGCATGATGGTACAGTAAAAGTAGATATTTTTAATGACAGTGTAAAGCTAACCAATTAAAAAAAAAAAGAAAACAAAGGGAAAAAAACCCACCTCACAGCTGATAGCTATATGTAGTCTGTTGATGTCAAGGATTTTCTTCCAGCATCATTGGCTCATAGATCAAGAAGAGCGTGATGGACAACCCCAGAAAGAAGTGAAAACTGTCGAGAGTAGTCTTGCCTTCAGTGTTTTGGGCCAGGATGTCAAAGCAGTCTTTAGGGACCAAACACCTGGGGTTTTTCCAGTTTATTTTTGGTCTTAGGTGTTAATATTGCACCATGATTTCATCATTTCCTCTTTTTTTTCCTGTCCATTTATTTATTCTCCTGAAGTTTTGCATGGCAGTGGGGAGCATTTTCTTGTATTTCACTGATTCGAAGTGAAGGTTCAGCTACCCTGGAGGGAAGTCAGTCTCAGAATTGATTACACAACATGCTTGTGGCTATATGACCTGTTCTACTGCATTCTGTTTGCTGGTTGGGTTTGACTTCAATTACCATCTTCCGTGTCTGGACAGCGAGTAAAAGCACCATTGGAAGTTATACAATACTGTAGAAGAATAATTCAAGAACCTGTGGTTGGCCAGTGAAGAAGCAAGCTTATTAGGCTAGATCCTGGAATATAAAATGTTCTCTTCTGGGTGAAATGATTGTGAGCAAAATTAAGTAACTAATTTGTGGGAAGGAAACAATTATCAAAAAAGAAACTGTGATTATACAGAAAAAAAATAGCTTCTTCATAAAATGCAAATAGAAAAATCTTATTGTGTATTACTGCTAAGCAAATTCTTTGGGGGTTTTTTGACTCCTGTTTTGTTTAAACCCCATCTGCCTTGAACTATTCAACAGCATATGTTACAAATTTGTTTTCTTCTGCTTTTACATTATATTTGGTCTAAAATTTTTCCTGTCATTGTCTGTTTGCCTCATTGGGGCTTTTGATGAGGTGGCAATGGAAATAGCTTAATGTAGTCTTCTGTATATAGCTTGATACAGAGCTGGGAGCATTTTGCTAACACCACTGTGATCTAGCGCAGAGTTCTATATGCTGCTGCTGAATGAATGAAGTTTGGGACTCTGTAATTTAAGATTTTAAAAATATTTTTTTATGCGTATTAATTTGAAGCTATGTATAACTGAACTCTTTTCCTCTCTTTTTTTCTCTTTCTGTGATTACATCTTTGAGTTATTTTATCCTGGACCATGTCTGGGTACTGGAACTGCGAGAAGGGTGTTTGTCCTTTTATCGTCTTTAGTGTTCCCATTGCTGGCTCTGTGTTACCCAGATGAGAAAGTTGTATGATTTTATGCAGAATGAACAAAGTCAGACTGAAGGGGCTGCAAGATCAGTAAACTGAGACAAGTTAAGTATGAGGAGAAGTCAAGCTGGTAGAGAAATTAGACTTGGGCTTAATTGGGCCACATGGGTTGAGAAAAGGGTAGATGAAAAAAGAAATTGGAAAAAAGGTAGGAGAATAAAGCTGGAAAGAAAAGGAATGGAAGGAAGAAGAATGGGACACAGTAGGTTTTGAGACATTTTGTGTATTCTTTGGGCACCCTGTTGTAAATGGATGCTTTCATGCCCAACCTTCAACTGAGGGTGCATATGAGTAAAATTATTTTCGGAGTAGTTGGAGATGGTAGCTGTTCTAAGGAGTGCCCTATTATGTAGCATTTTTCAGAGAACATTATCTTCTAGCTCTGCTGAAGGAGAAGGTTTAGTTTTGAATAATAATAGGAAAGGAAATGACAGTTAAGAGTCACCAATGTCTTTTGCATCAGTCACACTGGCATTTGTAATTATCAGACACATTTTTGGCATCTCTTGTTACTTTAATGAAATCATTCAGCATCCCCAATCTTACATTTGGAATTTCATAAAAGGCGCGATTTTAATTTTCATTACCTGGTGCAATGAAATTACATATCCCATCGGCAAAATAAACCAAGTAATTGAGGAAATTGAGAGAATATGCTTGGTTTATATGTAACAAGGTGCTTGGCTGTCTTCCTTAAACCTAGCTTACTTTTTAATATAAAATAGTGGAATAGTGCTTCAGAATTAAGGTGCTTCCTGCAACCTTGGGTTGTGATACTCCCCTTCTTTTCATTGACCTTGTTCTGTCACCTCAAAACACCTTTCTTGGGTGTATCCAATTTGTCTAACCTCTGGCTTGTTACTATATTTTCAGATACTTTATCTTGAATGTGTTTCTTCTCTTTCCCTAAAAGGGAAAAGATAAGCTGTGGAGGAAGGATTTAAGGTGTCTTCATTCTCTGTATGCTTTAAAGGTGTGTCACCCATATACATTGTGATATTTCTAGAACAGTGGATTTAAAGCCCTTTTCTGCAAAAATAGATGCATCTAAGTGATGGTTAACAACAGTGTGTGCCTGTTGAGAACAATGGGAGCACTCAGATGTGTGAAGTTATTCGGGCATGGAGGATTTCTGGGATTGAGGCCATAGTCTATAGTTACTGTGATGAAACCTCCTTGAAAGCAAGCTGCTGTACAAACCTGCTGTTTACATACGAGCTATTCTATGCACTATATTGGCCATTTTAAGGGGTTCTCAGTCATTGAAAAGAAGACTATTGTGACACTAAGTTTAGGCCTTACAACAAGTGTTCATAATGTTATGTACTCCATGATACCAAAAATACCTAGTTACCTAGAGACACCATTTCACTAACTGCGATTTTGGAATTCACTGAACTTCACAACAGAAATAACTGTCATACTCTTGAATATAAAATTATCAGACAGTTAAAGTCAGACACTATTTCTAACCAGCTAGAAAAAGAGTAATTTGGAAACATGAAATTGTATAGGCTTTTAGATATTAAAAGGAGACTGGCTTAACTAGGTCAGGTTAGCATGCATGGTTATCTTTCTCTCTTGCTTAAAAAAAACACCCCCAAACAAACAACAAACCACTTTTCATTGTATTATAGGAAAGGGAATGTACAGAGAGGTAGGGTTATGGACAATGAGACCACAAGCTGCTGGTAATTGAGAAGGGGGAATGGCTGTTCTGCTTTTTAAGACTAGACAAAGGAAGGACTGTATTTGGCAGCCACTCTATAAGCAGTGACCTTGGAAGAGCTGTTACAATTTAGTATTAGGTAGACTCTTGACATTTTATGTAGCAAGTATGAAGTTGAATCTCTTTTACCCTGCAGACTTAGTGTCTTATTTTCCCTCGTATCTAAAGTTTATCAGATATGCCTCCAACTAGTTACACCCTTTATCTTAAAGATTAAGTTGCTCTTGATGAAAAGGTGATTGGAGGAGGCTACTCTTCAGAAAGCATTTCCTTGTATAGATGACAGCAAATGGAGATGCCTCTTTAAATCAGTAGAAGACACCAGTATTTTAGAACTGGGTATCTGTGGCTCAATGGTTCCTTTTGTCTTGGAGATAAGATAGTCTTTAAGGTTTTAAAATATATTTTGCTGTATGCTCATATGTGGGTTTTTTCTTCCGTTGTTCTCACTTGTTTTTCCATCTATAGAGATACCAGTATTTTCTCAGCATTTCCATTGGAGCCATATTTTAAAGATTTAATTTATTGACAGGTCTGTGAAGTAAATCCCAATATTTCTTTGTGTCCTATTCTGTGCTCAAAAAAGATAATTTACAGTACACAGCTTGTAACATTGGCATTGGCTTCTAAAAGAAATAACTTTCTTAAGAACATACTTGGAAAATTATTTAGGAAACTAATGTGTTTGAAAACTAAAATAGTTGTCTGTCTGTCACAGAGGTGAAAAGGCATACATAATAAAATTAATTCCTTTCCTTGTGCCCTGTGTGAATGGAACTGAAGCTGGGCCTTGGTGCTGCAGGCGTGCAGTATTCTCAACTTTGCCAAGCGTCAGTAGTCTCTGGGACCCCTTATTTATGTAAATCGGGTGTTTGTGTGTATACACACACATATGTACAAGACACATTGAAGTGTTACACTGAGGCAGTATGTGTAGTGACTTGCATATCCATTTTCAGCTCTTGAGAGCATTTCTTTTCCTTTTATGTAGTTTGACAAAAATGAATCTCTGCAATTTAAGTGATAGTGTAGTTAATGTATGACATTTTACTGGAGCAGAACACTTAAAATGACTGAGAAGAATAATAGATCAAGGAATGATAATTTTGTTACCGGCCGGAGGGGAAAAAAAGGAAAAGCAATATGCACATCTGTATTTCATTACAAATGAACTAACTATGGAAATCTCATGTAAAATAGTTTTCTTATCTGTAATTGCAAAATAGGACCAGTACAAGATCATCCAGTAAACATAAGGTAATATATAATAACATCTGTTTCAGATGCAAGCAAGAATGTAGTCGGTTTACCATTTCTTGGCTTTAGATAGGGATTGTTGTGGTGCTTGGGTTTCGCCGGAGCGGTAGTGGTCACTGATGTATCGCGTGGATGCCTCGGTTAGCATTTGTGTGGGTTGTTGCGTGTTTTGAGGCTGTGACTTTTAAGGGACTCAGAGCATTTTGTCAGTGTAATTCAAGCTTAAGTACTGACTTGTGTTTATAACGTGCTTTTTTTTCCCTGCCCCAGAGCTTTTTGTTATGAATACGGATAGTATGAGGTTGTAATACCAGAATAATCCTCTGAAAAAAAAATTGTAGACACCAGACCGTTTTGGTTAGATATGTAATTAAATTCTTGCTTTAATGTTTTTTATTACACATATGTTCAAAGCTGACATTGACTTCGGTAGAAGTGGAAGTTCTACACCGTGAGGGGGGGTGGGGGGTGACAGTGGGGTAAGCAAACCCCTCTCCTGGGGTAAGCAGAGCCCTCTCCTGTTAGCAGGTTCTACTGTTCTTCCTCGGTGATAACCGTTTTGGTGTTTGAAAAGGATGAAGACAATTACTGGGAGACAGGCTTCCCCCCCCCCCCCCCCCACTGGTAACACCTGAATTTTGATTTTTTTTTTTTTTTTTTATGTCCCTTCCAAATAAAACGTGGCGGTAGCTCTAGTTTAAAAAGTCTCTGCGGCTCCGGCGGGGCGGAGGGACTAAGTCCCAACCTCTGCCTCGTCTTCCACGCCGCGCACCGAGCTGCAGGTGCGGGCGAGCCCCCCCCGCCCCGCACTTGTTGAGAGGGCGGGCGGTTGCGGCGGCCCCGCGCGTGCACGTGAACTCCTGCCGTCGTTCGTACGTCCGCCCCCGCGCCGGTTTCCCCCTGACACGTAACCCGCCGGGCGGGGCGGAGAGGGGCTGAGCCCCCGGGGCCCACCCGCTCGGCGCCGCCTCTCCCCTGGGTTTGCAAACGGGCTCTCTTCTCCTTCCCGGCAGCGATTACAGACGTGGCTCCGTTTTCCGGTGTAAACGCAACAACGCGCGACACCGTCACCCCGTTTACCGTCCGTCCGTCCGTCCCGCCGCGGGGCCGGGCGCAGGTAGCGGGGCCGCCCCCGCGGGGCCGCGCCCGCCCTCCCGCCCAGCCCCCGGCTGCGGCCGCCCCGCGCTGACATCAGCGGCGGGCAGAGCCCGGCTCCTGCGCCAAGGCGGCGGCGGCGGCGCGCAGGCCGGATCCCGGTCAAACATGGCAGCGTCCCCCGCGGCCGCCCTTGTGTGAGAAATGCCGCGGCCCTGCTGAGGCGGCTGACGGGCTGCGGGGTTGGTCACGTCCATGGATGTCTCTTCTGATCCGTATCTGCCCTACGATGGGGGGGGAGGAGGAGGAGGAGACGGCATTCCGCTCAGGGAGTTGCATAAACGAGGTACGCCGAATGTGCGCGTTTTGAGTGACTTTGTTTGCATATCTGGGTGCGTGAGGCTGCCGTGCGGGTTCGAAGCAGAGGTGTAAAGGCTTGCTAATTACCGCATCGCTTTGTTTCGCCGGCCTGACGCCTCTTGGAGGAGGAGGGTGCAGTTCTGGCAGGGCGCTCTGCTGTCACTGACTGCCGTCTCTGTGGGCAGATTAGTCCTGCTTCACGTCTCATCGGCTTGTGACTCCATCTTCGATATGTGGCAGTCTCATTTCTCTCTCTTTTTTTTTTTTTTTTTTAATCAATAAACCCATCTTGTGCACACAAAAAAAACCTCACCAAAATTGTGGTTGTGACTGACCATGACCAAATTGGCAAGGGTTTATTAAATGGGAGATTCTCACGCCTTTCGCTAACTTGAATAGGAGCAGTGTTTGTCTAGCTTTGAAGTTTCCGTACGTGCTTTGAGACTGGACTCTTTGTTGACGTCTCTGATATGTGAAGGGAAAGCTGTACAGTTGTAATATGTCAGTTAAGCCAATATTGATGAGCTCTTAAGAAACTAGAGCTTTGTGGTAGGTTCTTTACACTGTTGCTTGCGAGGAAGCAGACTTAAAAAGAAAACAGTGTTATCAATGTTCGGGGGAGAAAAAAAATCCTCTTTTGCGCTTGCCTTTTGTTTCTTCCTGTAAATTTAAAGCAGAATACATTCTATAAAGATTTGGGTTTGTACTGAGAGAAGTTGTAGTAGGAATAAATTAAAGTTACGCCTTCAAATTCTGAGGATATAAGTGGTTTTTTTTCTTGGTTGGGTTTGATGGTTACACTTTGGTGTTTAAAAACAGTAAACGTGATAAATTCTCACTTTAGTTTTCTTTAAATTGAGTAATCTAAAATTAGAAAGTTATCAACATTTGTGGCTGCTGCTGATGGCATTAGAGAGGGCGTAGGCTGAGAATAAAGATATGATTAACATAAGATGAATTTTTTTTCTCTCCGTGTTAATTTATTGTTTCACCTTTCCTTGTACAATCATATTTTTATAAATAAATAAATTAGGTCACGCTTTTCAATGTTCTACTGTTTTTATCTGTGTTTTAGTAGTTTAAATAAAGGTTTATTTGTTTTCTTTTTATGATGAATGTTTTTCAGCATACGTTAAGAATATCAACAAGTTCTAATATGGCTTAGAGTATTTTAAGCAAGCAAATTTTTCTCTGCCCAGATTATTATTATGTAGCACATTCTGGTTAGTTCTCTAAGTCAGATTTTAGAATCACTTCTGAGAAATCAAGGATGGTATTTCTTAGAACATTTGCAAGGTGTCAATTGAAGATCTTACCGATGTATATAAATACCAGAAGGGATGGTACAAAGAAGACTGAGCCAAGCTCCCTTCAGCAGTGCCCAGTGACGGGACCAGAGGCACAAAGTGAAACACAGCAGGTTCCCTCTGAACATCAGGAAACAGTTTTTTATTGTGAGGGTGACTGAGCACTGGAACAGGTTGCCCGGAGAGGTTGTGAAATCTCCTTCCTTGAAGATATTCAAAGAGCTGTCTGGACGTGGTCCTGAGAAAACAGCTGTAGTTGGCCCTGCGTGAGCAGGGGGGTTGGACCAGATGACCTCCAGAGGTTTCTTCCAACCTCGACCATTCTGTGAGTGTAGATTTGTAGATAGTTTTAAAGATGAAAACTGCAAAACAGCCTTATTATTGCACTTTCAAACTCTGGAAATTATAGTTCAACATTGAAATGTGATCAGCTGTATATTCCTGGAAATTACCAGATTTTAGTTGATTTTTACAGTACAAAAAGTAGAGATATTTGCAGTGCAAACTGGTGTCTGGCACATTGGAGTATTGCTATTAAATACACAGTTTACAAATACTGTAATGAAAACAGTCAAGGGTTCAACTAGGTGTTCCCCTAGTGGTGACACCACTAGGAGCCAGCAAGAGAATTCCCAGTTGTGACTTGTCACTTCTTGCAGTTTCATTGAATTCCATTAGGGCTTGTACTTCCTATATTCTAATACGGTGTTTCAAAGCCAGTGTTACTGGTGCTTCTTTGGTTTGCTATAGTGAGTTTTTGTTTAAAACACAAACAAACAAAAAACCCCGACAGTGTTACTGTAATCTCTGGCAAATCTTAATTTGTCAAGTGCATATGACTCATAAGAAAATTGAGTCTCCAGACCAGTTTGTTCCATAGATTTAATCAAAATTTGTGTGCATTTCCTGCTGATTTACAATACCACAGTAATCTGTTATTGTCATCTAGCTATCAAAATAAGGCTTAAAATGCTAACAGACAAAACCAGAAACTTAAATTCTTGACATTTCTTTATTATCTGTGAGTCTAGAAAAGGATACTACCAAGATTATTTTCCTGTCATGTAGATTTCAGAGCATTGTAGTAACAACCTAGAGAAAATGGATAAAGCTATTTTGAGAAAACAAGCTTAATTGTTAAAGCCTGTGGAATTTTTTCCCTTACTCGCATACTGACAGCTCTTCTGTCCTGCAGAGTAACATTCACGTCATGCAAAACTGCTTTGTAACATCAAAGCATTTGTTGCATTTGTTGCACTAATTGACTGCAGTAGCTCACCCAAAGCAGCTGTACCTCAGCAATGGTGAAATGACTGTTTAAATCATTAGGGGTCTTTGGGGTTTAATTAATGGCCTTTACTAATGTTCGATGAGATGAAATACAAAGTATTCTAAGACATTATTATTAAAAGCCTGACCCGTTGGTTTGCATTAAGAAGATGGGGTTTTTTTTTCAATGCAGATATGTTGTGAAAACGTCAAGTAGAAAGATTTTAAAATATGCATTTATTAAATGTGTTTATCTTTTAATGTTGATTACTCATCATTATATCTTTGGAAAAAATACAGATATTACTGAATACTTCTTCAAGACTTCCTTAAACTTGCTCTGTCCTGAGACTTCTCTTTATGTGGTACTAAATGCATCGTTCCAGACCTCCTTATCCTCCCTGATATACTGAAATAAAACTGCAGGAATACAGTTCACTTCTACTCTCTTCTCTGGTAACTAAGAAAATTAAAAGTACTACTTCTCTCCTCAGAAAGGGTTTTTAAGTCCTGATTTAGGATTGCATATATGATAAGTAACTGATATGTACACTTTTTCATAAGATTTTTTTAATATAATAAACCATATGCTGGAATATATGTGGTGTAAATAAATTGTGTTGTTCAATTCTTTGCCCTTGGATTTATTTTTCTATCATTTTTGCTTGCTGGACCCTTTTTGACACTTCCAAATTATCAGTATCTTGCTTGTCTTCCAGCTGTTCACAGACATGCTCGCACTCTTTGATTCCACTCTTCCCTTTTTTCTCCTAAATAAGCATTCATTTTACCATTCTTGAAAAATTTGAGGTCCGAGCAATAGCAGTACATGTATAGGGGCCAGGCTACCAGTAGCAAAACTTGAGCTTCAGTAAGCACGAGGGTTGTTAACTCCCTTTTATTTGTTACATGGACATAAGCACATCTTGGATTTTAGATTTTGGAAGTCCTCAAGCAAAATTAATGAAATGCTGTACCACTAATCTGCAATTGAGTCAGTAGCCACGAGATGTGAAAATTATGTATATAAAGAGCACAACAATTTACTGATGGCTTAGGTTTACTGAAATCTAATTTTTTTTTTTTGAGAGAGAGAGAGACAAAACAACCCACAATTTCATTTATTGTGTACCAATCACCACTGCATGTAGGTGCGACTCCTGTTGCTTAGACTAAACTATTAACAGTAACAGTGAGGAAACCTCTCCACCCTCCCTCCCCGCCACCCAGCTTCACCTGGTACAAGCTGTGGGGCAGAGGACATTTAATAATATCCTAGGAAGAGTTTGAGTCAGATGCATACTGAGCCAGTTCAGATCCTCTAAGTGGTAAAAGTTACAGTTTTGTATTTTAGGCTGCATTTCTGCTTATGGGCCTCTGATGCTTAAGAATTAGTTAGATAGCCATTAGGGACTGAAATTCTCAGCGTGACCTTTGAAGTAAATGGGTGTGAAAGTTGTGTACGCGTACTCAGAGCTAGAGTTTGACCCTAAAATTTTATTGGTAGCAGAGGTAGAGTAATAAAATTAAATTTTAGACTAATTACAGGCTTATGACAGAAAATGTGATCAAGATGATTATAGTTGTCTAACATTGCGTGCTTTGAGAAAAAGCATTACTTGGAGAAACTTAACGGGGTTATGGCACTGAATTTCTGTTGCACTTTGTTTTAAGGTTCTGAGTATAAAAAGGGGATAAGGATTTTCAATTATGAGCTTAACATATTTGGTGGTTAACAGAAAGTACCATGAGACATAACTACAGGTAGTGACAGGTTACCTGTCTGCATGTGCTGTGTGACTGATAAGGTTCTCTATTAAGCATGTATTTCTCAATTTTGGAAATCATTTTGAGATGTACTATTATCGGAGATATTAGAAAGCTAATGAACAAAGCAAAATTATGTCCTCCTTGGGCCTGAACGTGGCCTGATTGGAATAATCATATTAGCAGAATTATTATTTTTGTTGCATCCTGTCTTTGCCCTCCAAAGCAACGTATAAGTAAGTAGCTCTTACATAAATGCAGCAGCAGTGCTTGGAAATCTAATTATCTAAATTTCTGTTGTTCTGACTCCTATTGCCTGGGTCATTGTTAGATGATAGATTACTTCCCTTTTGTAATGTTTGCTTTATCTAACTTCATAGGTTTTGTACCTTTTATTTTTCTCATGTTCTTCCTACAGTGTTCACCTTCAATATAAGTTGTAAATTTAATAGTGTGGGAATCGTTGTAACTCTTTGCTTGCATATCTGAAGTCCCTATGCATTATAGACATAACTAAATAGATACAATCCGTTCTGCCTTTAAGACTACAAGAAATCTGTAATAATAAAGCAGTTTTTTCCTGCTGATTCATAGAAACAGAAGTGTTTCTTCCACCTAAAGTAAAAAGCCAACGCTATTTATGTTCTTTTTTTTTAATTATGCTATACATATTGAGCAATACTTGACCTGCTCTTTGCCTTCTTCTCAGATTCCTGTGCATTTGCGGTGGATGCAAGTCTTCAAATGTCTCGGTTTAACTCTGAGGTGCTACTATTAAGCTTTCATTTAACTCCTGCTTTTTGAAAGGTTATTTTTAAACCCAGATTTATTTTTTTTTGGCAGAAGAAATGGAGAGGAGGGGATTATCACTCAGTACTTTGGGAAGGCATTTTATTTCTTTTCTCTGTTCTTCAAATCTTGTTCTGAGTCTTCCTGTTTCCCACCTATCAGATTTTTTCAAGCTGTCTTTTTTTCAGTTAGTGTATATGTATAGTTTTGTCATTTTTGTATGCATTTTGATTGTAATGCAGAGACCAATTTGTGCTTTTAAGCCTTTGATGCAGTTTAGAAGAGCCAACTGAAGAGCCAGGCTGAAAATTCATAGTTAGATACAAAGGGGGATGTATTACTTGATTATAAAGACTTTAAAATCATTGATCGTCAACAGTAGTACTCTGGCATGGCACGCTGTGCTTCTGATTCTGAAATTTAAAAATTACTTCTAGCCAGGAAAAGACAATAGCGCTTAATGACTCTTCTTGAGTGGTTACAGAAAAATTTAAATAAACTGACGATTGTTTCTTGTCTTTTTTTTTTTTTTTTTTTTTAATTGAAAGCCTCATATTTTGAGGTCTGAATATGGAGACAGAAAGAAGCTCAGGCACTACCACGTGTCTTGTGTATATAAATCTTCTTTGTTACAAATGTAAGTGATCCTTATGGTGTGCGTTGCATCCAGGGTGTTTCCCCGCCTCCATTCCCCTTGCCACCTAATACCCAAGGACACACGGGTGAAGCAAAGCCTTGGATTAGTATCTGGCCTCCGGAAAGCTACAGCCCCTGCTGATTTTAGCACTCAGCAGGTTTGGATGGTCATGTCAGGGACGGCTTATTCCAGCCTTTGGTGTAAACTGATTAGCTTCGTTTTCACTCAAAGGAGTGCATATTTTCTTTGTCACCCTCCATTCACACTGCTCAGAGGAGCACAAATGAAACCCGTTGCACTGCTGTCAGCCAGGACAGCTGCTGAGGGCAAAACTGCATATTCGTGCACTGTCTAGAAAAGGGGATAGATGAGCAGCAGCAAGCTAGTGTATTCTTGCTGTAAGACTTAGCAATTACATAGCTTGTAGAGAAATACCTTTGAGAAATTGGGTCCTATTATTGCTCTGCCATTGACTCCAATATTGACATTGTTTATCTGTTGTTGTGTTTACAACTCAGAAATGTTTTTAAACGTAGTCACCTTTGGGAGTTTTTAGCTCTCTGAAATGGATGTTGCTGTATAGTGTCTGGATATTAATATTTATATAGAAGTTTTGAATTGTTTCCAGCAGAAAGACGTAATTAAAATCTAATAAGACCCCAAGGGTGCATTTATATATTTCAGTATAACTAGTCTGACAGCTTGTTGCTGTGGAAGGGGGTGAACTTGCTTGTCATTCCCCCCATCTTTTCTCTTAGTTCTTGCTCTTGCACTGGCTCTGTTTCTTGTCTGACGGCACAGAAGCTTGATTCCAGTTCTGTATAATAGCAGAAACTTTTTTTTTTTTTTTTTTAGTTTTGTCTGCTTAGTTGGATTAGCACGTTTGCTTGTTTTACTGTGCAGTTGGATCCAAGGGTGACAGAGCTGATCCAAGGGTGAGAGTGGGGGTGCATCACCAAAAATGGGAGGGAGAAATAGGGGGAGCAAGATCTCCTGTTTGGGTAACAGCAGTCTGTTAGATCAGCTCAGCCTTGTTCTATAATTATGTCCTGAGAGGTACATCTCACTTCATAAAATGGAGTAAGCTGATGTATGCTCAGTGTGAGACAGAGCGGTGTATTTTGTGATGTGTATTCATAAGATGCAGATACATATGCTGTATAGCATATAGAAGGGGTCTTTATCATAAAATTGGTCCCTTGTTAATTCTGTTAGCCACCCTCTTGAGCCTGTTCATATCTCAGTTCTGTACCTTATTCTCTATGGAGGCTGTAGCTGTGTCGGTTGGTTCTTTAGGTGGTATTGGGTAATTGTTCAGATGGTGTTGCATGGTAGACAAAGACTTGAAAATCTATTGTGCACCGTTTGATTACCCAGGATGCAGCATTTGTCTTAAATCTCGATGTTTATCTTATTTTTATGAGAAAAGAATGAACACTGCACACAAGGAAAGAGTCGGGAAGGATTGTTGAACAGTTATGCAGGAATCAAAAGCATCAAGTATGTTGCAAAGCCCCTTCCTTGTGTGAGACTGTGTTTAGATAACTGTGAAGCATTTGCTCCCTCATTTCTTTATCTCAAGGTGGTTTAAGTGTACTTTCAGTGGGATTTTAAAATCATAGTGTGTGGGAACTGGAACCCACTGCCTCCCCAGAAGAGAGAACACCAAGAAGAAGTGAGAACCCAGGTGTGCTGGCTCTTCATTTCTTCATACCAGGGACAGGATAGCAGGACCCTGGAAATCTTTATGATCTACTTGGTTCCTTCACTGGGAACTTGTTCCGAGAGATCTGTGAAGTGAAAAATGCGACAGTGTAGGTATGTCGGCAACTCACTTTTTGATTTGTTAGTGTTGTGAAATGTTTCATCTTGAAAATGTTTGAACTGTACCATAGCGAATAGTCAGTAACGGGCTGCTCATGTTGTAAAGGTATTAGTGCTTGCTGATGCAATCTTTTTCTTTTTAAATTAATTAGTTAAAAACTTACCAGGTATTTTTCTTTAAAAAAAACATGACTTTCATCAGCTGCGTGTTGCCTAGGGTTGCTTTCAAATCTGAAAGAAACATACTGAGTTGCGAAAGGACGAGGAACTATGGGGTCACTACTAGAGGAGGTGAGGCAGCCTTTGAAAACACTGTGTGTAATCTACATAGATCAGCTTTTTGTCATGTTTATCATAGTTCCAACATCAATCAATATTGAAGACTGCTTGTATGAGGCACATATATAAAATATGAAAGGAGAGGTAGTCCTTGCCTCAGAGGAAACATAAGGCAGGGAGGAGTCTGTAATGTATAAAAATACTTGTGTGAGTATAGCAAATATTAGTTCTGTAATTTCTTTGTTCCTGTTTTACGTCAGGAAGGACTAGCTAAGCAAAGCAGGAGGTTGGATTGGTGTTGGGAGCTAACAGCCATTCAGTATAACTTCATGTTCAGAGGGAAATGAAGGAGAGCAGTATGGTAAGGACTGCTTTTTCTATCAGGCATAGTGTCCTCTCAAGCGATTTTGGATTGTATTTTTTTCATTCTCATTTTAAAAAAAAAAAACCTACAAAACAAACAAAACCCTTACTTCTTCAGAGATGAGAGCTCCTTTTATGGTGTTGGAATCTACTTATCTTACTCCAGTTTTGTCCATGTAGCATTTCTGTTTGTTTTTGCTGTACCTCATTCTGGTCAGGTGTCCCAAAGTACAGTGTTTTACTCTTAACCTTAATGCTTATTACAGGTTTTTTCTTTCAACATGATGCAATATTCTTTATTAGGATTTTGTTGGGGTTTTTTTTTGTTTTTTTTTTTAACAACTTCACTTGAAGCGGTTCTTCAGCACTACCGGAGCTTATTGCTGAGAAAGAATTGTGCTGAAGGCTTGGAGTTACATGTGTTGAAGGGCAAAAGTCAGGTGCCTTCCTCCAACATAGTTCAGGCAAGACCTGCAGTGACTGAATCGCCTAAAAGAGACAATCTCCTTTCTCTGAAGCAGCATGTTGTTTTTATTGTCTGGAAGCTTACTGTCTGCAAGCCTGATTGCAGTAGCTCGCCAGTTATGTGTTGAGAATACAGGATTGTTAAAGGTGCTGTTGGAGAAGAGTGTGCTCATGAAGGGATGCCAGCTACCTTAGTTTTGCAAAGTATGGAAGGATTGTGTTGAATCTGCTTTGTAAGGTTTCCGGTGAGGTGTATCAAGCCTCTGAGAGGATCGGTATATTACTACTTGCCTCCCTGTAGTAACATGGGTTAGTTTGGAATAACAGTAATAATAAAAGTTCTGCTTGCCACTTTTACCATCTGCTTCCCAGTCTTATAAAGCCTTAAACAAATTCATATGTAACAAAAAGGAGGGTTTACTTTCTTCACAGCTGCAGAATGGCTCGGGTGTGTACATGCGGAAAATGGAGGTGTTCTCTTATCATAGCTCGAGGCTGTGCCTATATACCTTGTGTGCTAAAGTGCTTGTTGTGGATTTTAAGACTGAGGCTGCTTGTATTTTGATGAAAAGCACTTGCATTGAGTTGTAGCCTGAGAGAGTCTTGAGACTTGAGGACTGGGGAAAAGGGTGAGGAGGAAGGGGAAATGCTTTCTGAACATTGGGAATGTCCAGAAGGCTACCTTTGCTAAATGCTACAATTTAGCAGGGTAATGATGATTTCCTGCTTGGAGGTTAGATTGTTGTGATGAAAAGTCTGTATTATGGTAAGGATTTTAACAAAATCTATTCAGTTTAAAATAAATTTAATAACAGTTTGATGAAACTGGCAATAAATTATAGAATTTGCATGTGTTTATGTTGATGAGAATCATCATCATAGCTGGAAGGAGCATCTGACTCTGTGAAATGCTAGGGAAGAAAGGGAAGTGGAAGTTTGGAAAAGTGTTGAGTATTGGTAAAGGTATATTTCTCTAAATTCTCCTTTAGAGTAGTTATGTGCTACATAGATCATAATACTAGCTGGAGAATGTCCTCTCCCACTGCTGTCAGACTTATGCTAGATACAGAGCGTCAGATTTTGTACAGTTGTCCTCATCGTGGTCCTCTAAGTTCTACCACACACTAGCGCAAGGCATCACTGCTGCCTGTTTCTCACTTGGTACGAGAGTATAGCTATTCGGCTGCATCAGGCATTCACGGCAGCTCTGTATTCAACAAAACTACCTCTTCAGCTTCACATCTTGTTCTGTGTCTCTTTCCCCATCATACAATAAACATTTATATTCCAATATGTGGTGTGCCAGCAAATGCTGGCAAAGTAGGAGCCTGACACAGTTTCAGTGGGATTTTTATTGTATCCAGGCAATGATCATTCTTTGTAGTCTACTCCAAGTTCTGCTTGGGGTCTGGTGCAGCGAGTACGGTGTCATCCCTGATGGTTTCCCTGGACAGAATTCCAATTCAGCACCTTGTGATATGCATAAAAACATCTGTTACTGTTTGTGATATGTTTATAACTCTCAACTCTCCTTTGCCTTATGTGGCATAGGATTGCATGCTCCTTGTATAGCTATACCAAGCTATAGCTTGATACTGCTCCATATATAGGAGGGCATAAAACCAACTCCCCCTGGGGCAAAGGCAAGCTTTTGTCCTACTGTGATCACTCAGGTTCAGGAAACTGCTTGATCACATTGTAACTTTGTAGGAGATTAATAATTAAACTGTGGCTGGAGTTAATTTGTGTTGCCTTGCTTTGCGAAGGAGCTTAATTTCATGCAAAAATAACATTTTCATGAGGTATTCTGTTATTCTTTTAATATTGAGAGCTAAACTAATCATTACAGTGTTAATTTTGTTACTGCCTCTCCCACAAGATTGGCTTGCCCTTTCAGCTGGCCAGACATGTATCTTAGACTTCCTTTCTGGTTATGAGAATTGGAAATGGCAAGGGAATTGAATCCCTTATCCTAAAGCAAGGTTTTCACAATCACCGCTATTAGCAAATCTGATTTAATTTGTTGTTGTTAGCCTTTTATTAATGGAAGCATAGGTAATGCTTCTTTACATCTGCCTTAAGAGAGACTAGCAGCAGCTTTGGGAAGAGATTTACAGGGCTTAGCTATGGTGAATAGATGAGGGAGAGTTTAATATGGCATAGAATGGGCAAAAAAAACGGTCTTAAGAAAGATTGCAGCCAGGCTAGCATGAGAGAATGGTATTGGCATTGTCGAGGAGTCATACCCTGCATTTGCATTCTCTTCTTTTACTTTAAGATACTGTTTTTTTAAAGTAATCTTTTTATAGAATTTTATGCTTTTCTATATGTAAAGTGTATACGTAATGAATAGTAGTTTGTGTGTCTTGAAAATTTTAGATTACATTTTTTCTTAATAGGATTTTTGTATTATTTTCTTGTGTGTTGTCTTTCACCACTAAGAAAATGTCCAAATAAACACTGTATTATATGATAGACATAAACAAGACCTCAAGCAGTAGATGGCTGAGGCACACCTTTGAGTCTGAGTCTAATGCCAGGTGTCACACTGCTGCTGCTAGATCTCACGCTTCACAAATTTAAAGGGAAAAGTTTTACTTCTGTATAAATCTCATTGTCAGTTGTTGGTGAGAGCTGGGGCTGGTGAACTCGGCATTTGTAGCATTTGAAAGTTTACACATAGGCCCTTTGAAGACCTTTTTTTTGGTTAGTTGGAAACTTCTGCTGACAACACCAAGAAGCTGAGCCTGCAATTAAAAAACCTCAAAAACCCAAACAAGCAAACGTAACTCAAAAAAACCCCCCACCTGCTTAACCATCCCAGTGTCAGTCTAGTGAAATGAGTTCTAGTCCCTAACTGAACTGATAGAAGTCTTGGCCAACTTGGGCCTACATCTTTAAGAATAGAGGTTACTGTGGTATGCCGTATGCTGTTGGCCAAATCATTTTGTTCTTAGTCAGACAAGTGAGAATAATCACTCTTTAAATCATTGTCTAAGTTAGCCTCATTATAAATGTTCCCTTTATATATAGCAATTACTGTTGCAGAGGCAGTTTGTGTTGAGTGGGCAAATGGTGGCCATACCAGCAGAAAATTATACTTGGGGTCTGTAAATGTACCACAGGAACTCAAAAAAGCCAAGATATTGCAGAATTGGTGGCATTTGAAAGTTTAAAAGAAATAAAGCTTTCTTGATCACTTGTGAAGAGGGAAAAATTCTCAGTACTCCTCTTGCTCTTATTCTGATCACTGCATGAAATACTGTTGAGGATGTTGCTCTGCAAGCTGCTTGTGAAGGAACTAGCTAGTGATTGCAAATTAGAAGACGACATTTTCTTTATACATTATTTCCAACTTTTCATGACTGAGGGCTGTTCTGAGAGTTACCTGAAATAAATAAATAAAAATTTTAAAAAGTATTTGCTTGGCTTTCTGTTACGTTTTAGCTGCACTGGTAATCTGTTGATAATGTATTTTAGGTTTGGTTTAGACACGGTTGGATGGGGCTTTGAGCAACCTGGTGTAGTGCGAGGTGTCCTTGCCCATGGCAGGGGAGTTGGAACTAGATGGTCTTCAAGGTCCCTTGCAAGCCAAACAATTCTATGATTCTATGTAGAAGAGGTTGGTAATCAATGGTATGTATATTTAAAAATAACTGGCAACTTTGGGGTCTGGAGAACAAGTCTTATGAGGAGCAGCTGAGGGAACTGGGGTTGTTTAGCCTGGAGAAAAGGAGGCTCAGGACCTTATCACGCTCTACAACTACCTGAAAGGAGGTTGTAGCCAGGTGCGGGTCCGTCTCTTCTCCCAAGTAACAAGCAATAGGACAAGAGGAAGTAGCCTCAAGCTACACCAGGGAAGGTTTAGATTGGATATTTGGAAAAATTTCTTCACCGAAAAGGTGAAACATTGGGACAGGCTGCCCAGAGAAGTGGTGGAATCACCATCCCTGGAGGCATTTAAAAGACGGGTAGACGTGGTGCTGAGGGGCATGGTTTAGTGGTGGTTTTGGCAGTGTTAGGTTGATGATTGGTCTTGATGATCTTAAAGGTCCCTTCCAACCTAGACGATTCTCTGATTCTATTATGGAAGTGCTGTGAACTTTATAGCTAATCATCTCTTAGTGTTTTTTTTTTTTTTCTTACAGTCAGATTTTCCTCTGGTAGTTCATAAACTGCTATAAACTTCAAGCTAAATGTGTGTCGAAGGTGCTCATTTTTTCCAGTCTGTTCTATTGAAGTTTCTCTGGACTCTGCACACAAAACAGAACAACAGTATGACCAGTACATTCATATTTAACCAATGAAATACAAAGTCACTAGTATGCAAATTTAACCTACAGATGAGCGACAGAAAAAAATAGTGACATGCAACATTGACAGACCTAAATGAAGTAAAATATGCATATTATAGGAAGGGTCTTAATTACTTATTCAGAAATTTTATATACCATAGTGTTATGAACATTAGAATACTTCATTTATTGCAGAATTAATTCATTCCTATCTTTCCTCTGTCACAGGAACTCATTATACGATGACAAATGGAGGAACTATCAACAGTTCAACACATTTACTGGACCTTCTGGATGAACCAATTCCTGGAGTAGGAACATACGATGACTTCCATACCATTGACTGGGTTCGAGAGAAGTGCAAAGACAGAGAAAGGCATAGACGGGTACTTGAGATAAATAACACTTGGAAAATATTTTTTGTTGGAAGTTGGAATTAAGGTCTGATCTAGTAACACAGACAAATATGTGCATACTATAAAATTGTAAGTAGTTATATCAGCTAGAACTACTTGACTGCTATTATAAAAGCACCGTTTCATTGACACCTGCAGTCCTACAACAGTATTATAACTTGGAAAGGAAACAGTAATTTATTAGAGTGGGAATAGTTCCCCGTCACCCAGATGACATTTTTACAATATTGCCTTTTTTACATGTTAGTTTATTTAAAGCTATTTTCCAGTGTAGATGTATTTGTAATAGTACAATAGTGCTTATAGTGGTACTTGTACAGAAAACCAAGCATTGATGTATATTGCTTTTATACTGACGCAAGTGTATCTGGGCTACTGCTGTGAAGTGCTGCTGCTGTTTGGATTATGGAAAGTGAAAATTCTCATCTCTAACCCACTTACATCATTGTATATATGCTTAACAAAAAAGCGGTCTCAATATGTATGGTAAATGTCCTTTTCGCTCTCCCATCACAGAACTTGATTTCTCCTCTTCTCTATTGATTTCTTCAGAAGATCTTCAAATTTTAGGCCATTTGTCTTTATCAGTGTGCTCTGCAAAGAGTTCTTTCATGAAATGGACTCAAGTTGCATTAGTCAGTAACATGCTAGATACTGTCATTCAAATAATAGACTTGATTAATAGCATTTCAGAAGGAAATAGGTTATTTGGAGCCTTACTGCCAAACTTTTGAGATGCTTACATTAATTAACCTTAAAAACAGAACAGACTTGGAGATGTGATTTCTCCTAAAATATCTTTAAGTGATCAAAATGAATAGTTAAAAATGAATTGTAATTGTATGAAGGGGTCAGGGGAGAGGTTCCTTCACGTGCTGACATTGTAGCGTTATTCTGCTTTCTTTGGAAACACCATTTTTAACTTTCTGGAAGCAAATGTAGGATGTATATGCTGATTTACTTTGACATGGTTAAAAAAAAATAATCTTATGCCAGTTTAAAAAAACAAAGCATCCACAATCACACTATCTAGTGCTTTTTTTAAGGAAAAAGAGATCCTTGGACAGCGGATCTGAGAACATGTACCTTGTCTGAATGCTTTTAATGAAAAGTAAGAAGGTGTTTTCCATGTAATACTTTATTTCATAATTTGATATCTAAGCAGTAATTAACACAATGCCATCTTTACACTGCAGATGCGTAGGTTAGTGTCTAGTGGATGTGCCATTGAAGAGAATGCTGGGCCTGACCAAATCCTGGCAAGGCAGATCGCACCTGGAAATAGGTTATCTAGGGTGAAGTCTCACAGCTGTTAACTCATTTCAGTGTCTGAGAACAGAAAAATCAGACAAGGCAGTTCACAGTTTATAGTCACAGAACTACTGTGATATAAATATGCCCTGAATGATAGGAGACTGGCCATGTAATCAAAGATGTAGGAAGACGAAGGACTGTAGTGGTTTAGAAAGACATGCTACTATAGAAACAACTTTTTTATTAAAAAAAAAAACGTTTGAGAATCTCACAAATGCAGAGGAAACTATAAAATATATTTTTTTGCTTTAGCAGTGGTATTTTTTTCTAGATTTCCTTGTCTAGTATTGTGTTTTCTTGGTTTGGGTGGGGTTTTTTTGCTGTTTGTTGCACATACTTTCTCCCTCCTTCTACAGTATGAAAAAATCATAAGAATAGGATCCAATTACATAAAGAAAGTTTAGTTGTAAAACAAGTTATGCACAAATTTCAGCTAAGTGCAGAAAGTAAATGAGGCTGAAATAAGAATTACTATTTTTTCAGTACAATAACTGTAGATGTCATTAGTAATAGTTGTGTAAAAGTATTATAGGGTACTTATCCAGGTTTTGGGTTGGTTTTATTTTTGTGTGGTTTTCAGTCTAAAGATAAAAGAAAGGTTTTCATATTTAAAATAGAAGTTTAGGCATTTGAATTGTATGGAACAGCTTATTAGTAGTACACTAAAAGTTTATTTGAGGTTCAACAAAAAATAATTTGAGATTTAGGAGAGAAATAATTTTACAATTACATATTTTAGATGCGTATCATAGAAAGTATTCATTTATCCTAATAATGCATTTCCTAGGTTTTAGTTCTTTAAATTAAGAAGATTTACTTTCCTCTGTCAGTTGTTTGATGTCTGAAGAACCAAGCTGATTTATCTATGTAAAGCACTAAATACAAGAAGAATGCTTGTAGTTTAAAGAGAGGGTATATTTGCCTGCAGCTTGCATCATGCTGTTTATATGTCATACTTACTTTTTTCTCCTATTCATATTACAGAAACATATACAAGTATACCTATGATTTCTCTTTGCAGATTAACAGCAAGAAGAAAGAATCAGCATGGGAGATGACAAAAAGTTTGTACGATGCATGGTCAGGATGGCTAGTAGTCACACTAACTGGTTTGGCATCAGGTAAATTAAAAAACAGAGGATATATTTCTTTACATCTGTCAGCAAGTATAGTTACTGTGCTTTCCATTTGTGCGTTATCCACCAACCTGGGTAAGAGCTAGTTCAGACTGCTACCATAATGCCATGAGGGAAGGGAAAGGTTGATTATCTTGATTTACAGTCTTTAGCTTTTTGAGGGGAGGGTTTACTAATCAAACAGAAACCAAAATCCTCACTGAATGTGTAGTGAGAGTTTGTCAGAGTTATTGAACTTCCACCTACTAAATTATCAAAGTTCTTTAATCCTGTGATTGAGACTGGTGTTTTCCCTTTCTGTGAAATTTTGCTTTTTTCCTGTAGGATTTCCGGTGAAAGTGTATTCATTGATTGTACTAGATGGCTTTTCAGCTATGAATTTGGGTTTTGTTTTGGTTTGGTTATTTTTGCTAGGAACTTTACTGAAGCCACTAGCTTATTCCACATGAACCAAAAAGTAGCTCCTGGTATATGTATAGTTTTGGTAAACACGCTTCTTTGTAAAGCATGTGTTTATACATAAGCAAAGTCTAGCTATATGCTATGTCATACCTTTCTAGAGGTTGTTACACAGAAACTATTAGCTTTAACAGGTAGAGTTTGTTGGCCTCTGCTTCAACTCTGTCTTTTCAATGTATTTTAGGATGAATTTTACAGCTAAAATTGTCTGATAGTTTGTCACCCCACTGTCATGCAGTTCTGCTTTCTATCAGCATAGTTTGGAGTGACCAAAATGTGCAGGAGTGAGGAGGCACAAACCTGGTGCCCAGTTTTTCCAAAAAAGGTCTTTCAAACAGAGATCTTAGATTTAATGCTAGGAAAATTGGATTAGTTGCAGAGTATGGCTATGCCTGTTAAAAAGGCATGGTAACTGTATAATTACTACTTAGATATATACATAATCACTTTCACAAACCGCATATGAATTAATATATATGCAAAGTTTGTAGCATGTTTATATACCTCTGAATGTACAAACTGGGAGTATATAATTACTGGAAATTGCTTGTGATAATTTGGGTAGGGATGTGCAGTGTTGTGTTTCCACCTCCCAAGCTGCTATGTATATTAAAATTGCTTTACTGTGTTTCTCAGCAACAAAGCAAATTCTGGCCGTGAACATTCCTAGTTTTTTCTGTTTCAGTTGCTTTCTGTTGTATGTGTCGCCTGAATCTTAAATGGTATGACCTTGATTTCAGTCATGGGGATATCGTATGTTTATGTATTTTAAATAATTTAGGTTAAATTTTGTTCTACTGAAATACTGACTTTGACTTTGGTTGGCCCAGGATCTCAAATTGAGGGTCTGTCAAGATTAGTAAATATAAATTAGTAAATCAAAGGTAATTCTGTACTACCAACTTACACAAGTAAATGGTGGCAGTCTCTAGATAGCTATTTCAAGTAGTGATTAATGCTTTAAAAATAGTTAATTATAACTAACAGTTGTACATGTTCACAAAAATACTGACTTTAGAAGCAGTTTTTCAGTATACTGCTACCATGAAAAACTATTTTGCTTTTGTAAAATAAAGGGTTTTTTTAATTATTTTCTTAAATCCTTTGAAGCAATTTCCTAAGTAATGCCTATTTTTTGAGGACTCTTCAGCAAGTTTTCTGCATGTAGGTACAGTGCAGAATCCCTCTTAAGCTTTGAGTTTGTGAAGTGCTTAGCATCCATCCTGTTTCTTACCTTCAGTAGGAATTTTAAATGCTCACCATGTTACAGAATTAAGTTCTTTTGTAAATGGATTGATTGCATGAATGTCATCAGGGTTTATTTGGTGTTTTATTTACATTGTTCTAAAACTGTTGTTGGCAAGGTAAGAATTATTTTCTCTATATATGCTGTTCTTCACAAAACATAGTAGAATAGTTCATGAGCTCTCTGAGGCATGGCAAGGTAGTTTTGTGAGAAGGTCTATTGCCTTTTTACTTTTGACTCTAAAATCCTTAGTTTCAGTGGACTGTTGGGGAACTGTGGCATAGGAAAAAAAAGGAAAAAAGAAAAAAAAAATGCATTTAACTTGGGAAGTATACAAGGTACTAGATTCTTCAGCAAATACTCATTTTACTGTATTGCAAATAGGAAATCAGTAATACTTTAATCATAGGAATTTTTTTAAATAGGAAATCAGTAATATTTTAAATGTCTGTTTCTTTAGGTTTTCTGTAATTTCAATTTACATGAATTAATACCAGCACATTTTTTAGATGTGTGCGATATTCCTGTTTACCAGAATATTAATACAAAACTGTTTCTACAACAGGGGCACTGGCAGGATTAATTGACATTGCTGCTGACTGGATGACTGACTTAAAGGAAGGCATTTGCCTTAGTGCTTTGTGGTTTAACCACGAACAGTGTTGTTGGGGTTCAAATGAGACCACATTTGAAGAGAGAGATAAATGTCCGCAGTGGAAGACATGGGCAGAACTAATAATTGGGCAAGCAGAAGTAAGTATATACCCATTCTTTGATGTTCTTGCTCAACAACTGGACTGAACATGGAAAAAAAATAATGATCTTAAGGTTAGGGTACTGAACATGGATTTGGGGTTTACTGTCTGCTCTGTTTCTCTGAATTTGAATTGGTTAATAGGTTATACTGTAGTAAATGTGCATTTCATGCACTGCAGGGGGGCTTGGAGTGATAAGAGTATAGAACTGTTAATAACAGGAGAATTTCTATTCTTGATCATAGCTATATTTAAAAGAATAAAAATGAAATTTGTGATGTTCTCCAATAAATAAGAATAGGTTGGTTTTATTTTTTTCTACCACGAAATTTTTTAAATAAAAAAGGTTTATTCAGTATTCAGTAGATTTTAGCAGCTAGTAGCTATTAAAAAAAAAATACCTATGCTATGTTTTATTTTTTCATTTTAAGATGAAGTGTTAGAACATTTTCTACCTTGTATAACCCAGTCTATGCTGATGTGCAGGTGCTGTGACTTCATGCTTTTCAACCAAAACTCTCTTTCTCGGCTTGGTAACAGTTACTGTCCCTCAAAATGTGTGCATAAGTGTACTTGCAGCAAGAGTACTTCTGGGTTATTTTAAGTAGTGATTTTGCTCCTGAATCAAATGTATATTCTGACTTTTTTTTTGGTTTTTGCTTTTAGGGTCCAGGTTCATACATAATGAACTACATAATGTACATTTTCTGGGCTTTGAGCTTTGCCTTCTTAGCAGTTTCTCTGGTGAAGGTATTTGCTCCCTATGCCTGCGGCTCGGGGATACCTGAGGTGAGGTCTAACTAATATATAGATTATAGATGTTTCATATTAATGTGAAAATTCCTGCTGCCTTACAGGGTCAGGGGGAAGGCAAGAGGGAGCACCCTTTGATTTTCATGAAATGCATTAATACAAGTATTCAAACTGAAATGCCCCAAATTTCAGAGAATCTCCTGAGTTTGTAGATTTTGCTGCGCGCTTCTGGCTGGACTACTTTTTAAGGAAGCATTTATCTTAAGAGTGTAGACTTCTGAAGAGTGATTTCCGAACTTGCCCCTAATCCCCACCCTCCCTATGGTGATAAGAGAGCGGGTGTTCATTGACAGAATACGGGTCCTTTGATACAGCAATTGATCCTTTGTTGCACTGGCTTTAATCGCCTGAACTAGCACAAACCATCAGATAGTCACAAAGTGAAATGTGTCATTTCCTCAAAAACTCATTGTTTTTACAATTGCTGTCTGCTGCTATACACAGAATGGGAGGGAAAAACCCAAAATCAAAGTCTGGTCAGTCTCACTTCTCCAGTCATTCTGTAAATATTTCTTTGTTATGTGTATTGTAGAAGTTGAAGGACAGATCCTGCCTCTGAATAAACCTGGAGTAGTTCTGTGCCATTATTCCAGAAGAGATTTCATCCTAAATTGGTTTCCAAATTTAGCTAACCTTTACTTTCTAGACACAGCTGCCCAGTATTTTGTGTACATCCTATTTATAGACATGTTGTCCTTTCCTATGATAACTATATTATTTCCTATATATGGGCATATTTTCCAGGCTAATAATATGACACTGTTGAGCAAAGTAATACCTTAGGCAAGTGGCACAACTTTTCTAGTGGAAAAAGGCTGATCTTTTCCATTATTCTGTCGAGGAATCTACTGTTAATTTTTTAGGTAGAGATGGTAAAACATAAGGAGAAAACAGACGTGAAATTAGTGCAAATATGATATTGCTACAGTAGATGACCTTGAGTATAGTTTTTGCAGGTTTATTTTTCCTTTGGGAGTTTTCTGACTTTTGCTTGATAAATTACATCATAAACCAATGAATGCAGTCTCAGAAGCTACTGCAGATTAATTAGCTACTAAATGTCATTGATAATGTTGTTGTATGTTATTGCCCAGTGTTTTAGAGTAAGTTGCAAATGGAAAGCCTCTGGCAACCAAATAGACTCAGTGCAGCAATCTAAACAATACATGTTTTAAAGTGTGATAAAGTTAGTCATTTGAAAAGGATATTTTTTAAGTTATGCAGCTAAAATGATAAAATTACTTATTTTCTGAGAAAAGCAGGATACTATAACAGATACTATTTTTTCTTTCTTCCAGATAAAAACTATTTTGAGTGGCTTCATCATCAGAGGTTACTTGGGGAAGTGGACTTTGATGATAAAAACAATTACTTTGGTCTTGGCTGTCGCATCAGGTTTGAGTTTAGGAAAAGAGGGTCCCTTGGTACATGTTGCCTGCTGCTGTGGGAATATTTTTTCCTACCTCTTTCCAAAGTACAGCACGAATGAAGCTAAAAAAAGAGAGGTAGGTCCTTGTAAAAGCATTTCTAGAATGTACGCTGATTTGTTTAAAAGAAAGTATTTGCTCTCTCGGACAGTGTTTAGGCTTGGATTATCAATAGTTATTTATTGTGTTAATAACAATGTATTATCCCTAGCATTCTCCAAGGTAAATTGTTTCCATGTCAGAGTAAGTTTGCATTTCTCCCACCTCAGAGACCATTCGATTTTACTTAAATTCTTTCTGTTATTGACTCTACATTTTGGTAATGGATAAGTGTCTTCAGTTGTGAAGACAGCAGAGGACTTTTGAACCTGTGAGCAAAGTATTCCTGGAAAAGAGTTGATGACAATAGTGTTTATGCTCTACTTCAGTGTGTTGTTGTTAGTGAGAGTGTGGTGGGTTAGCCTTGGTGCCCACCAAGCCACTCTCTCACCTCTCCTCCTCAGCAAGACAACAGGAGAAAATAAGATGAAAAGCTGGTAGGTCAAGATAAGGACAGGGACATCACTCACCAATTACCATGACAGGCAAAACAGACTAGACTTGAGCAAGATTACTTTATTGCCAATTAATAACGGAGTAGGATAGTGAGAAATAAAAACAAAACTAAAACCACCTTGCCCCCACTCTCCCTTCTTCCCAAGCTCAACTTCACTCCTCATTCTTCTATCATAAAGCGGCACAAGGGGACGGGGAATGGGGGCTGCAGTCAGTTTGTAACACTTTGTCTCTGCAGCTCCTTCCTCCTTGTGCTCTTCTCATGCTCCAGCATGGGGTCCCACCCATGGGAGACAGTCCTTCTGGAGCTCCTTCAGCACGGGTCCTTTCCACAGGGTGCACTCCTTCAGGAACAGACTGCCCCAGCCTGGGTCCCCCACAGGCTGTAGTTCCTGCCAGGAGCCTGCTCTGGCGTGGGCTGTCCATGGGCTACAGCTTCCTTCAGGGCACATCCACCTGCTTCGGCGTGAGGTCCTCCACAGGCTGCAGGGTGGAGATCTACTCTGCCATGGTCCTCCATGGGCTGCAGGGGAACAACCTGCCTCACCATGGTGTTCTACACAGGCTGCAGGGGAACCTCTGGTCTGGCACCTGGAGCACCTCCTCCCCATCCTTCTTCACTGACCTTGGTGTCTGCAGGGCTGTTCCTCTCACATTTTTCTCACTCCTCTCTCTCACAGCTGCTGTGCAGTGTTTTTTGCCCTTTCTTAAGTGTCTTATCACAGAGCCGCCACCGGCATCACTGACAGGCTCAGCTTTGGGCGGCGGTGGGTCGATTTTGGAGCCAGCTGGAGCTGGCTCTGTTGGACGTGGGGGCAGCCTCTGGTGTCTTCTCACAGAAGCTACCCCTGCAGCCCCCCCGCTACCAAAACCCCATAGAGGGAGCCATGCTAATGAAAGCAATTACAGTCATAGAGAGTAGCAAGTTCTAACATTCTTATTAATTCAATAAAATTTTCATATTGTAAAATAAAAAAGGTGTTGTCCCAGCTGTGCTTCAGCTCTCAGGCTTAACTTCTATACTTCTAGAAGGAGACTGCAGAACATGCGAAATTTGGGTTCACTTCCTATTTCAAAGCTGTGTATTCTTAAATCATTTAACTTACCCGTGGTTTAGCTGCTCATTTCAGAATAATGTAATAATTCTTCCACAGGTGTGTAAGGGCTACTACTTGGGGATCAGGTAGGAAGGAAGGAATTCCTGCAAGGAATTTGTCCCATATTGTTACAATTACCATGCACTTTAACCATCCCCATATATTGAACATAATTCATCCATGATGCTGTAGGACCGGCTGCTGCTTCAATTCCTCTTATGCTCTCCCTTAATCTCAGTTCACCTCAGATCTTTTTGCAAGTTTTTGCTTGAAGATTACTGAGCGCAGATCTTCAGGACTGATACAAAAGTTACATAGTCTGTCATCAGTTTATGTTCCCTGAATAATATTTGTGATTTATGGACTTCACCACACACATCTAGAAGAGAAGAGGCTATTTCGGGTGGAAGGGACCTACAATGATCATCAAGTCCAACTGCTTTACCAATTTGGGGCTGACAGAAAGTTAAAGCATGTTTTTAAGGGCATTGTCCAAATGCCTCTTAAACATTGACATGCATGGGGCATCAACTGCCTCTCTAGGAAACCTGTTCCAGGTGATTGGCCACCCTCTCTGTAAATAAATGCTTCCTAATGTCCAGTCTAAGTCTCCTCTGGCATAGCTTTGAACCATTCCCATGCATCCCCCTACTAGGGAGAAGAGATTAGCACCTCCACTTCCCCTCCTCAGGAAGCTGTAGAGAGCAATGAGGTCACCCCTCAGCCTCCTTTTCTCCAAACTTGATAAGCTGAAAGACCTTAGCCACCCCTCATAGGACATTCCTTCCAGCCCTGTCACCAGCTTTGTTGCCTTCCTCTGGATGCTTTCAAGTACCTTCACATCCTTCGTAAATTGTGGAGCCCAGAACTGCACACAGTACTCAAGGTGAGGCCGTGCCAATGCTGAATACAGTGAGATAATCTTTTGACCGGCTCGCTATGCTGTGTTTGATATACCCCAGGATGCGGTTTGCCTTCTTGGCTGCCAGTGCACACTGCTGACTTATACTGAGCCTGCTGTCAACCAGCACCCCCAGGTCCCTTTCTGCAGGGCTGCTCTCCACCTACTCTTCTCCCAACTTATACTTGTGCCCACCGTTACTCCATCCTAGGTGCAGAATCCGGCATTTTGTCTTGTTAAATTTCATCCCATTAATCGTTGTCCAGTGCTCTGATCTATCTAGATCCCTCTGCAAGGCCTCCTGTCCCTCAAGAAAGTCAACAGCACCTCCCAGTTTGGTATCATCAGCAAACTTGCTAATCGTGCATTCAACTCCTGCGTCCAGAACGTTGATAAATATATTGAACAGAACTGGCCATAGAATTGAACCCTGAGGAACACCGCTGGTGACCTGTCGCCAGCCAGATGTAGCCCCATTCAACAAATCATAGAATCACAGGATGATAGGGGTTGGAAGGGACCTCTGGAGATCATCTAGTCCAACCCCCCTGCCACAGCAGGGACACCTACAGCAGTTGCACAGGACAGCGTCCAGGCGCGTTTTGAATGTCTCCAGTGTGGGAGACTCCACAACCTCTCTGGGCAGCCTGTGCCAGTGCTCTGCCACCCTCAGAGTAAAGAAGTTCCTCCTCATGTTAAGATGGAACTTCCCACGTTCAAGTTTGTGCCTATTACCCCTCGTTCTATCACTGGGCACCACTGAAAAAAGACTCTTCTCATCTACCTGGCACCTTCCCTTTAAGTATTTATAAGCATTGATAAGATCCTCCCTCGGATTTCTTCAGACTAAAAAGCCCCAAGTCCCTCAGCCTTTCCTCATAAGATGCTCCAGTCCCCTAATCATCTTTGTAGGCCTTTGCTGGACCCTCTCCAGCAGTTCCCTGTCCTTCTTGAGCCGGGGAGCCCAGAACTGGACACAGTACTCCAGATGCGGCCTCACCAGGGCAGAGTAGAGGGGGAGGATGACCTCCCTCGACCTGCTGGCCACACTCTGCTTGATGCACCCCAGGATGCCATTGGCCTTCTTCACCACCAGGGCACATTGCTGGCTTATGGTCATCCTGTTGTCTACCAGGACTCCCAGCTCCCTTTCACTACAACCCCTTGAGCCATTCAGCCAGTTCTTCAATCAGCACACTGTGAACTCACTGATCCCACAGTTGGTCAACTTGTCCAGAAGAATGCTGTGAGGGACAGTATCAAAAGCCTTACTAAAATCCAGAAAAACTGCATCCACCACCTTCCTTTAATCCACTAGGCAGGCGACCTTATCATAGAAGGGTATCAGATTAGTTAAACAGGACTTTCCCTTTGTGAACCCATGTTGACTGGGCCTGATGATTGCATTATTCTTTACATGCCTTTCAATAGCACCCAGTATAATCTTCTCCATAATTTTTCCAGGAACTGAGGTTAGGCTAACAGGTGTGTAGTTCCTGGGACTTCTTTCACATCTTTCTTGTAAATTGGAATAGCATTGGCTAACGTCCAGTCAGCAGGGACCTCCCCAGACTCCCAAGACCTTTGGTAGATGATTGAGAGGGGTCCTGCCATAACATCCGCTAGCTCCTTCAGTACTTGAGGATTAATCCCATCAGGCCCCACAGACTTGTGAACATTCAGCTGATACAGCTGGTCCCTTACAATTTCAGTGTCTACAAATGGAAAGTCACTGTTCCCACACTTGTGGTCCTCCAACTCGGAGGACAGGGCAGCCCAAGGTCTATCAGTATTATTAAAGACTGAGGTGAAAAATACATGGAATGCCTCCAGTTTTTCCTCATGCCTATTAGTCAGATGACCACCTTCAACAAGTGTTGGTCCAATGTTTTCTTTAGACCTCCTCTAGCTATTAACACACTTAAAGAAGCCCTTCTTCTTATCTGACGCAACACTGGCCAGTTTCAACTCTAATTGAGCTTTGGTCTTGTGTGTCTTCTGCCTGCATATAGGAACCACAGCTCTGTAATCTTCCTGCAAAGCCTGACTTTGCTTCCAGAGATTGTACAATTTCTCTTTCCTCTTGAGCTCCACAAGGAGTTCCCTGTTCAGCCAAGCTGGTCTTCTGCCTCACTTGCTTGACGTACAATACAGTGGAATTGCCTGCTTGAGCATAGAGAAAGCTTGCTACAATTTCTTGAAAATGAGATGTCAGCAATTTCATACTGAAGCGTAGACTCCTTCGGGTGCTTCATTGGGGAGGCTTTGAGCAATGTCCTTGGCTTCATCATGGCTAGTATCTGGTTGGTGGCTGCTGTGGCCACTGGCCGCATCTTATGAGCATTCTGATACCTTTAATTGATGCTTTTCTGTTAGCGAGTCTGTGTGTCCTTGATAGAAACATAAAAGGCACTGAGAACTGTAATGACATGCTGTACTTCATGTTTAAAGCATATCACAGACTGCAAAAAAACCCCTCTCACCATTGTTCTTTTCCAGGTGTTGTCAGCTGCTTCAGCAGCAGGAGTATCTGTAGCCTTTGGTGCCCCAATTGGTGGAGTCCTTTTTAGTCTGGAGGAGGTATGTCAAGAGATGGCACTGAAGGATTGATGTTAAGAAAAACATATCTTTTAGCATGAATAATCTCGGATTACTTTAAGCTGCAGAGTCTTTCCTAAGAAGGAAATTATTTTTGGACCCACATTTCAAAGTCAAGAGTCCTGTTACTGGCAAATTCCGAAAGATATTTTTTCTTTTATTTGGATGAATGTCAACTTTGCTTTATTCTTAGTTATATTTTTCTGGAGAACAGCTAAGTCAGTTAATAATTACAGTTTACATACAGATAGAGATACAGCAGTTTTTCACTCTAGGAGTGTATTCAAAAAAAGAAAGCCCGATTTTTATTTATTTTATTTTTTAATTTTGAAAAAGGCTTTAGAAAACGGTTTGTCAGTTTTGTGAAGCAAGTTTTTAAACATTACTTTTCTTAAAGTTTCAGCCACTAAACACAGTTGAATAAGTTGATTATTAAAAAGGCAAATATGCTATAAAACTGACTTCTAAGGCAACGAAACTGCCTTCTCCAAGAAATGTTTTAAATTAGTTTTCATTAGTTGTTTTCAAACTAAATAAGAATGTTATTTAGATCATTAGCATTTTTAAAGAAAAAATCTAAAAAATCTCTGAAATTATAAAAGGAAGCAAAATATTCTTTCATGTAATAATTTTGCTATATCATTAGGGTATTTTGAGGAATTCTTTTGTTGCCGAAAAAAATTCCAAAAAAGCTCTGAAGAAAGCTCTCTTGAAATTCAAATCAGGCTATGTGGGGCTTAAGTATGAAATTGCATGTTCTGTTTTGAGGATTTTTTTAACGTTTTAATCATACATCATAAAAATAACACATCTGCCAGAAAGCTTTCAATGTAGGTTGAATGGAGATGAAACAGTATTAGCAGGAAATTTGAGAGAGCAGCTAGAACACAGTCTGTTTTTTAGGAATGATAGAAAGAGATACTTAGAAACAGAGAAGCTTTTAAACATAAATTGCTATGCATTATTTCCTAACAATCTTAAAACAGCAGTGGTTTCAATACTGCTTTAGTACTGACTTTAAAATTGATATAAGTATGAATTGTTGTAGAGCTTTTTAAAAATGTAGTATGTGCTGGAGCCACCAGTGCTGAAAGTGATAGGAATAAAACTGATAATGTAAGAGTACTTTGTTTCAGCATATACCATGGGAGCAGCAGTACTGTAACACATGCATAAAACGGTCTTTGTAGTATTTTTTAATTGAATCGCTAATAATTCTCTTGTATTGCCTTTTGCAGGTCAGTTACTATTTCCCACTGAAAACTTTATGGAGATCATTTTTTGCTGCGTTAGTAGCTGCATTTGTTCTAAGGTCCATCAATCCTTTTGGTAATAGCCGCCTAGTTCTTTTTTATGTGGAATATCACACTCCTTGGTACCTTTTTGAACTGCTTCCTTTTATTCTTCTGGGAGTATTTGGTGGGCTCTGGGGAGCGTTTTTCATCCGAGCAAACATCGCATGGTGTCGTCGACGCAAATCTACGAAATTTGGGAAGTATCCTGTCCTGGAAGTTATTATTGTTGCAGCAATAACAGCTGTCATTGCATTTCCTAATCCATATACAAGGCTAAACACCAGTGAGCTTATTAAAGAGCTCTTCACAGACTGTGGGCCGTTAGAATCCTCCTCCCTCTGTGACTACAGAAATGATATGAATGCGAGCAAAATAGTAGATGATATTCCCGACCGTCCAGCAGGCACTGGAGTCTATTCAGCTATATGGCAGTTGTGTTTAGCACTCATATTTAAAATAATCATGACAGTCTTCACCTTTGGTATCAAGGTAAGTGTGAATGCAGTGACTGCATCGTCTGCTGTGATTATTTAATGATTGCCTTTCTCATTTTCCATCTCTCAAAGCTCGCAGATTTGTTTATAGATTTTTTTTTTCATGTGTAATTCTTTTAAAAAAGGTCTTTTTACTGTTGATTAATAGGCAAGTCTTGTAGAAAACAATATTGTTTAATTAAATTCAAACTAACCCTTTGTTCAGCTGAATAAAAACATGTGCTAAATTTAACAGGGGATGGTAACTGTGTGGATGGGTGGCTGTTTGTATGGGCCCAATTCAACAATAAGGGTGATTCTAAAATTTCCAGGAGCTAAGTTCAGCTGTGTTCAAACATAACCACTCAGGTTCCCTAGTCATGGTACATGGAAGAAAATAAGACTGTACCTCTTGAACAGCTTGTAGGGGTTTTTTTAATCCCCTCTCGTTATTTAGCACATAAATGCAATTACTGCAGAGTGTCAAAGGGAGCCAATGATGATTTATTTCCTGAAATTTCCAGTATTGCATGTCATGACTGGGAAGCAAGCTTTGTTCGTGTGACTGTAATGGGAATTTCTTCTCCATTACAAAGCAGCATAGTTTTTGTCTTTCCTGGTCATTTTGTAAATCTGTTTTGGAGCTCTCTTCAGGTTCTTTTCAACCCGTGGCTGTTTTCTGAATGACACATAACTGTCACGCCTTCATAATTTTCTGTCTTGTCAGGCTCCCTTCATAGTTTTTTGCAACCACATCATTATCAAATGTGTCTTAACACAAACATATTGTAGAATGTTCACTAAGCAGGACTTGTGTTTAAACTGGCTTTAACCTCTTAGTCTACATTGCTGTTCCACGTAACTTCATGCATAAGAAAACACTTATTTACTGTGAGGGTGGTTGAACGCTGGAATAGTTTGTCCAGAGAACTTGTGGAGTCTCCATCCTTGGAGATACCCAAAACCTGACTGGATGCAATCCTGGGCAACCTGCTGTAGTTGACCCTACTTGAGCAGAGGTGTTGCCCTAGACAATGTAGTCTGGTCACATCCAACCTCAACCATTCTGTCATTCTGTAATTGATGCAACAGCATCATTTTGTGTTTCTCGTGTGTTGACATTTTAGACGATGTTGCAGTCTGTTGTTTGAAGTTATTTTCTGTATATTGGTTGATGGGTAAGAGAAATCCGTTGTGTATATTTTAAATACTAGTCTTCCATAGGTCAGAATTTCAGGCGTTATTCTATAACACGACCACTCCAATGTGTTGTATTCACTTACTGTATTTCACTTATAACTAGGGCTCTGCCCTTCTAAGCATTGTAACATTCCTTACCATTCATGTGCTCATGTGCATCTACCTCTTTCTTGTGGAATTGTCACTACAGGACCGCATGTTGTGTATCAGAATTCGCTAGATTACAGAAGGGTAGAGTTTGCACTTCATTTGGGTTTGGTTCATTTTCTCGTAACTGCAGCATCTGCGATTTGGTGGAAATATTTTTGTGAAGTTGTAAGAATATATTTATCACTCTGTCAATAGGCAAGGAGTCACGCTGCTGTCATTGATGGGACTGTGCTACATCCGTTTCTCTGAAGCTTTAAAGCATATGGCTGGTTAGAATGTCAGCCAGCATCTGGAGACGGGGATGTCACTTTAGTGTTATATTTATTTGCATTTTAAGCTTTATTTCTATGAAAGGAGGGGAAAATTCAAAATTAAAGGAAAAAAAAAAAAGATTACTTTGTCATTTAAATTGTTATTAAGGATGCTCCGGGTTCTCCTGGTCTGTTCCTGGAGCTATAGCCATGTGCAGACACGCGTCTCCCCCGCAGGAACTGTTTTCCTGTGAGGTAGGCAAAGCAACGCAGCTGCTGCCTGCGGGGCGTGCTGATTCCCACTGCTCTTACTGCCAGCAGCAAGGATCACCAGGAAGCTGACAGGGCAGTGGTTTGGGTTTTGGTGTTGTTTTTTTTCTTTTTCTTTCAGGCTTTTATACATATACTGTACTGCTTATTATCAGTAAACTCATTTCTGCGTCTAAATGCTGATGATCAACAGTTGGGGTGGGATTACAGCTTTGCCTCAGAACCTGACTGGTATGCAGCTGTACTACCAAAAAAACAGAAAGTTGCACCCATATCCTGATTCCTTGCTTGTTTTAAAGGTGATACATGTGCCACAGAACAAATCATTTCTTCTCCGGTGTAACTTGAGTTAGGCTGGCACGCACTGGAGAAGAAAGCTGAGACAAGGTGGAACCTAACTTTTTTTCCTTGCTCCTTCTCAGTGAAGGTTCCTCTCCACTTTGTGACTTGTGATTCAGAGGCTTATGCAAACAAATGCAGCTGTAAAATCATAGTTATAGTTAGACTTGTAACCATTAACCACATGTGATGGAAAGAAGAGAAGGAGCTAGATGCATAAAAAAGTTATGTTAACAAAGGACCAGAAATAATTTGGATGTAATTTCCATGTGGAGACTGAATTTCTGTGGCATACTGCTGTAGCAGACTGGAATCTGAGGCAGTTTCAAAGATTTATTCAATTACTTTTGTATCTGAAACGTTATGTTTTCAGGGTGCTATTGAACTGTTCGCCAAGAAAGAATTTCATTCGGGGGAAAAAAAATGGGATTTAAACAGTTGGAATGGGGTTTACATGCATGATTAATTGTGGGAAACAACACTAGTGGTATAAATGCACAATTTGGATATTACACTAAAATGATAGCATTGAATAGTTACCTCTAGCAGCACTGAAATATTGGGATTATTAAATTTCCCCCCCCAAACTTATGCTGCTGGCTTTCAAACACAAAGTTTGCTATGTTTGTTTGTCCTTGGTTTGTCTGTTAGAAATCATCTTTGCAACCATAAATACCGGCAATATAATAATAATAGATTCTGAAATACAGTTCTGCACCAGATACTGGATTCCATGTCAAAATTTATAGTTTGGAATTGCACAATACTTACATTTCACAGCTGTACAGTGGAAAAAAATTAAATTATGTGTCCTGTTACACGAGGGGTGCATTTTTTTAACAAAGTTATCTTGACAAGATGGGTTTAGGTCCATTTAGACAAAAAAGTAAAAACTCTACTGCTTACTTGTAGTCAGATCTGTACCTCAGTCACAGCAGAAAGTACTTTGATCCTAACAACTGCCGTGAGGAGAAGCAGCGCTCATTTCCAGTTTAATGAGACATTTAGACACCAGTATGTTTTTTGGAAAGAAGATTAGCTTCCTAAGGAGGAGAAAAGATACAGAAGAGCAGTTTCTCAGATGAACCCTCACTCCTTATGAAACTGCTGATAAAAAGCAAGACTTGTAATAATATTTTACTAAGCCGTGTTGGTGTGACAAGGCTGTGTGGCCATTTCAGGTTTTAGTTAATAACAGAAAAACAGTTTAATTAAAATCACTGTAGGAACTTTTTTTTACAGTAATGTGTTACCTACTTTTTGCAATGGGAGTTGTCCTGCCTTTTTCTCTTAGTGTATTTAGCATTCTAGATACGCTCCTTTGTATGGGAAACTGCAATATAATAAGCAAAGCCTCTTTTAAAAATCACCTGTTTAGTTGGCCGTCTAATTTATAGGAGTATTAGGAAGCAGTTTGGGAAGGCAGTCCTGTGTGCAAAGCTTGTTTAGTAAGTGAGTGTTGACTCAGAGGAACGTGAAGTAACAAGGGAGAAGGGAAATCGTAAGGAAGAATTTTTGGTACTAGTAACACAGCTCAGATTGGACACACATGTGGTAAGAATCGTGCTGTTGGCACTGAGAGTCTAGTTTGTGGTGCTGTATTGGTGATAGATTTGCTCTTAAATACAGTAGAATATAAGTAAGCATGCTCATAAAATGGATTCAGCTAACCAGGTTGATCAGAGGTATCCATAGCATTGTGTTAAGTTTTGCTAACCTTGCAACGTCAATTTACGTGACAATTTTAACATGGCAATTTGAGCATTTGCATCTCTTTTGGCACAAAAAAAAAAATTACTTGTAAAACTATGCATCAGGTATGTTCCTGTCAGCATCACAGCAGTTTTTCTGGTTTTGTTGCAGGTTCCATCTGGGTTGTTCATCCCTAGTATGGCAATTGGAGCAATAGCGGGAAGGATTGTAGGAATTGCCGTGGAGCAGCTGGCTTACTACCATCATGACTGGTTCATTTTCAAGGAGTGGTGTGAAGTTGGAGCTGACTGTATTACACCTGGTCTTTATGCCATGGTTGGTGCTGCTGCATGCTTAGGTAACTGAAATACAACAATGTAAATAAGTATCTGATTTATTGTATGTTTCCAAAATAATGATTAAAAATGAAGGGAGATAGAAACATGCTGTTTTGGAACCTTTTCGTGTGTACTTCTCTCTCTTCAGCATAATACATTCACATCTCTACACGAGACTGTCAGATCCTTGTGACTGAGGAGTAACGTGAAATTTAAATTGGCTATATGATGAGAAAAAGAAGAATTTAAATAGGAGTGTTTGCTTTCTGGTTTTGGTATCAAGAGGTGTCATTACTACATGAGTCAGAAAAATCAGTTTCTTGAAATGGATAAAGTATGAGGAGTTGCAGAGTTAAGTACTGTTGAAATTATTACAAGGAGGTGATGTGATCAGCTGTCACGTCTACATGAGTTGCAGAAAATGTACTTGCAATTCATAATCCAAACAAAACTTTCAGAAGTGTCTATGATTTATGGAGTCCAGCTTGAGGTATTTTTAACAAGTCTGATACACAAACTGTTGAAAATCAGCTTCATGGAGAGAGGCTTAAGTTGGGCACCTAAACTAGGAGAGGCTTTTTGAAGGCCTTTTCTTATCCTATCTTACAACTTTGTTGCCTTAGAAATTAAACTTAAAAGCTATTAGTACAGATTCTTTAAAAAATGGACCTTTTCTAGTGGTACAAATTTAGTTTTTGAAGAGATTGGTTTGTTTTTTAATAGTTCAACTTGAATCACTTCTGAATGCATTGAAAGAAATATCATATTCTTTTATTGAATGAAGATATGGCATCAGAAACCTTGGCAGAAAAACCATCTTGAATACTAACAAAAGAGAAATATAATCCCTGTCTTCTCCCATTGTCCAAGAAAGAGATTTCTTTTCATCAGCTCAGAATTCTCTTTAAGATTTTATGATTCAGCAACAGCAGTAAATTCCTAATTCTTTGGACAACATAGGTGTTGAACTGCTACCTGTGACTTCCCTGCACTAGTTTCATTCTTTTTCCAAATTTTTATCTTACTAGATTTCCTTGAATTTCACAGTATTTTTAACTTAGGTGTGCTGTGGAGAAATACATAATTTGATTCTTAGTTTACATGAAATAACTGCACATATTTTTCAAATCCCTTTATTCTCTCACTTTCTAGAAATTTTCTCTAAAGCTTTCTTTTTTACTTCTAAAAGTTTTGCGTTCGTTTTTCCTGTCTGCTTCTGTTTGTATTATCCAGAATGATGTTTGTCAGATTACCTTTAATGGCAAAGTCACGTTTGGAGTTCTCAACAGGAAGGCAGGAAATTCTAAATTCGTTATTATCTGATACTAGAATGTTACTGGCTACCATTTTTCTTGCAGGTGGTGTGACAAGGATGACTGTGTCCCTGGTAGTTATTGTCTTTGAGCTAACGGGAGGGCTGGAATATATTGTGCCCCTAATGGCTGCAGTGATGACCAGTAAGTGGGTAGGAGATGCCTTTGGTAGGGAAGGCATCTATGAGGCACACATCCGACTGAATGGATATCCTTTCTTGGATGCAAAGGAAGAATTTACTCACACAACACTGGCTGCTGATGTTATGAGACCTCGAAGAAGCGACCCACCTTTAGCAGTTCTGACACAGGATAATATGACAGTCGAAGACATAGAAAACTTGATCAACGAAACCAGCTATAATGGTTTTCCTGTTATTATGTCAAAAGAATCGCAGAGACTGGTGGGCTTTGCTCTAAGAAGAGATTTAACTATTGCAATAGGTAATTATCTTACAGTATTGCATGATTATATATGCCAATTTAAGTGATTCTATAGCTTGAAACGGAATTTACTCTGTGTTTCTAGATTTATTTCAAGTTCAGATACCTCGCACAGGCTGTCTATTCCTTTATTGAAGTATATGATTATCTTCAATAGCAGGCTCCGAAATGGAGAAAGTGTTAATCTCTGGCTCTGTCATAAAAACAAAAGTTGTCATAATGAAGTAGGCCAAAACATCATCTAGTTGGTATTTTTGTTTGTTTTGAGGCTTTTGCTAGTATCTCTTTTCCTCAAGTGATGCTACATTTACTCAATTTTGAAGAAGGTTATTCTTATTTTAGAACAGCAGGATTCTGTGAGAATTACTGTCCAAGTAATTTTTAAATTTAAATGTATATGGTATTTCTCTCTGGCAGTATGTTATTTACTGTTGTTGTAACAACTAAGACTGTATTACGGAGAGATAAGCGAAATATTAATTATGTTAAGCTTCTGTTTTTCAATTTGTTTGTGTAATGGGAAATTTGGCCCCGCGCACATGAGCACACAAGCTCTGTTCGGGCCCTCTTTCGCTGGGTGAGTATTATAACTTGTGTGATAGCAGTGCTTTGTGCACTGGCAAGAAAAATTCTCCAGATTTTGAGGATGCTAACATAACCAAAGGAAAAAAAAATCATTGTTATGTAAGAAGATGTTACAAAACTGTAACATTCAGTGCATGAAATCAGTGGTGGAAGTTGCATCTTAAACTACTTTTTTTTCGTAATTCATAAGATTGTGCATGGACAAGTATCTTTTTGACAAAGACACTTGAGAAAGAGACACAAAAGTCTCCTGAAACTTCAAAAAAATACTTTTGTGAACACAACACTATTTACTTCAGTAAAACTTTTGCCTGTGGTCTTACTACTATGTACACTATTGTATTACACTATGTTGGATGTATAAAAATGTCCAAAACTTGGGAATTATTATAGACATCATACTGGTTTCAGTTTGCATTTACTTAAGAGTAAATGGGGGAATAGCAGAACATTTTTCTAATGCACTTTCACAGGTAAGACTTATTTCAGCTGCTGATTGCACAGTGCAAGTTGCTTAGTCTTGGAATTTGGCTGGCTTAAGAGAATCATTGTGTGAAATAGTCCAGGCTACAGGGGGTGATGCTGTTGTCACTAAGGTGATGAAGACATGCAAAGGAAGAGGATCCAGTTCACAAAAAGCTAAATAAATTAATTATAAACGAGAAGTCAACATTTTCAGAGTGATCAGAAATTAGTTCTTTGGTTTCAAACCAACAGTAATTCCAGCCGTTGGAATCATGACAGGGGAGCTGTCGATTTGAGATTGCCTTTCCCCTTGACAGTTTCTTCAGCAGCCGCCTATGTGCTTCCTGCATGTTATTTTTTTAAGTCTTTCCACCTCTTTATAGTAAATAAAAGTTATTTATTAGAGTGAGAAAGGTAGTAGCTGAAGAACAGCTCGAGGTGTAGGGTAGATGGCTTTACAAACACTTCTTAGGCATAAAGGAGTGGCTATGGAAAGACATCAAAATAGCATATATTAGACGATCAGCATGTAGAGAATAACATCAGAGTCCGGTAGTGTGGATAGATCTGTCTGTTTGCACTAAATTACCTTACTCCAAGAATGTAAATTCTTCCTCCTCTGCTGTTTCCCCCTTCCCCTCTTCTTCTTAAAGAAAGTGCTAGAAAGAAGCAGGAGGGGATTGTTGGCAGTTCCAGGGTCTGTTTTGCCCAGCATACCCCATCGCTTCCAGCCGAAAGTCCTCGACCTTTGAAGCTTAGAAGCATCCTTGATATGAGCCCTTTCACCGTGACAGACCACACCCCAATGGAAATAGTGGTGGATATTTTCCGGAAGCTGGGTCTGAGGCAGTGCCTTGTTACACACAACGGGTGAGTAAAGTGGCAGCAGTGCTGCTCATCTTGTGAGATACAGTAATTTTCACTTCCAGGAATCAGAGTATTTGAACCAGGATATATTCCAGGATTCATGGTATTTGAACCCATAAGTTTGGTACTGCAACAGAGGACTCTTAACTGTTTGTTAAGAAGGTGCTGTGCTGTGGCACCTCTCTTAAATTCTTACTCCTCCCTTGTATTCCAAGTAAGCAATCAGGTTATTTCGGGCATTTTAAGATGTTCTGTAAAAAAATTAGCTCTCATTCAGCAAGTTTTATGTGTGCAACTTGCATGTGGAGGAGACACAACTTGTCTCGCAGAAATTTAGTCTTGTGTGGTGCACAGTCTGTATTTCCTCATTCTCATACACGTATGTTCTGGCAATGTGCAATGTACCAGCTATTGAACATACCTGGGTTCATAAACAGTATAGGAGAAAATGATCCAGTCAATATCTCCTCTTCTGGAGTTTAGTGATGGCGATTACCACCAAGTTCTTGTTTTTGAAATACTAACAACTAAATAACTGCTACTAGTTCTGGAACTTCAATCTGCAGCTTTTGTTTCTACACTTCAAAATATTTCAAGAAAGTTAATTTTAAGATTTAGAATGTTTGTAAATGGGACTATAGGCAGTTACCATGTGGTTGCCCACTAAATAATCAGCCCTAGGCATGGAAACATAAATGTTCATTATAATTGCCTCTTATCTAAACTATTCCTTTTTTTTTTACATGATCCTTTTCTGTGTAGCTGTTCCTTTAACATTCTGCTTTCCTGTATCTCTTGCGTTAAACACTTGGCACACAACATTGCAGCTCCTACCATAGTATCTTGCTTTCTCTTTAGCATGTCTTTTAAGGCACCTGGGGAGTGAAACATTGTCTGCTAATCCACTTTATTTAGGATCAATGTCCATGGGACAAAACCCAAGAAACCTAAAACATGGGTGGGACTTTCTTTGTTTTGCTGTGGGCTAAATGACTGCTGCTATAAGTGGCAAGTATTTTAATATCGCATTGCTTTCCAAGTTTATTTTTCCAGATGTATTTTAAAACAAATTTATTTTAAATGTTCTTCTTTTTTTTTTTTTCTTCAATGCATCCCTGTATTGAATGGCAAGTAGATGTTTTCGGAAGCATAAATGACCTTAAAAAACTTTCTCTGATGGGGAAAGGACGTCATGATCTGACACTTAGAAGTCAGTACAGCCATGCAATTATTCTTGTTTTGGGGAGAGAAATTTGAATTGATAAAGCTTCAATGAAGAATATTTACTGGGATGTTTTTTTTTCTTAGTTTCTGTTGGGGTTGAGTGCTCAAACATTGACATTGATGTTAAAATCGACTCTAAAGAAAGCTTAATTGTGCAAAGCTCTGTCAAACTGTACTATAAATTTTTGACTATTTTATGATAAAGTAGCAGCAAGTATGGATGGCTTTAATAATTCGCTGTTTTCAGACATTCGTATTTGTTGTCCTACTTCAATTGTGATATTCCACTGTCCATCACAACAAGATCAGATAGTAAATACTAGTCCTAGTGGTATTTAACCATGGCATATAGCCATGTGGACGTTGAGGACTAATCTATAATTTGGCAAATTTCCTACAAATTGAATATACCCATATAAAGACACACATCAACTTATTGGTTCCAATCCAGATTGGAATAGGAACTGTGCAGAAATTGGTGCTGATGACAAACATAGAGGTATATAAAGACTGAGCCTCACTTTTCCTAATTTGTACCAGAATATCCATTCCATGGAGTTGCTCTTGATTTATACTGTCATGAATGAGAAAATTTGTCTGAATTGGTCTGTTTCTAGGGACACCACAGAACCCTTCACACCTCAATTGCTATGACTTTACACAGTTATTACTTTGTTCATCTACTGTGGCTTGTTAAAATGTGAACCATTATCTGTATTACGTGTGAGGAGAAATAACTATTAAACAAAGGAAATAAAACAGATCTTAGTTTCAGTGCCTCTAAAACCTGAAGAGATTGGAATCTGGGGAGAAGGGATGAAGTATGCTTCCCTGACGTGTACTTGATATGAGAAAGATACTGCTCTGGGGTGGTTGAAGACCCAATTGTGTTCAGCATTTTGGGAGAAAAAGAAAAAAGACAATGTCTGGGGAAGGGTACTGAGTTTCAAATCATTTTTCATTTAATTATCTCATTAGCTTTCCTGCAACCATTCTTTTTGCCTTTTTTTTTTTTTTTTTTGGTTTTGCTCTGCTCTAATCCTTTTTCATTATGATTAGAACTTTTTTTAATTTGATTTCACACACAGTTATTAGCATAACATGATCTGTTTCAGGATTGTCTTGGGGATCATCACAAAGAAGAACATATTAGAGCATCTCGAGCAACTAAAGCAGCACGTCGAACCCTTGGTGATTAGATATATCAGATCTCATAATTAGACACATTAGAAGTCAGGAAGCATGAAACTTGTGAACTGTTCAGGGCTTTTATGACATCGGCTGAACAATGAAATCATCTTGTGCTAAAAATTTGTATTAAACCATAAATCAATATGTGCAAAATCCTTTTGTAGAAATTAAGCTGTTAATACAGACGTACTGTTAGTCACAACATTAAAGGAAAGTAAACAATAGACTTTCTGATCTTTTTGTTCTTGAGATCACATAGATCCATCTAGTTGATGTGCTGCTTTCCCCGGGTGGGAAAGCACGCAGCTAGGAATACTTTTTCCCTGCCTAATGCAAATTAAGATTTTCTTATATGCCAATTTCTGTTTCTGATCTTGACAGCTTTAAATAGCTGTTAAATAGCAAAGTAAGTATCACGTCTTTTAAGAAGCAAAACTAAGCATGTTTTTAATGTATTGCAGCATTAGCTCTTCCCTGTAAACGCCCTTTATCAACACGATTTTTTAAAAGTACTCTTCCTTTTAGTAAAGTCCTGTGATTTTATGTAAAGTCCTGTGATTCTGCTGCTGTTACCTACAGCAAGTAATGTCCTCCTTTATAAAATGTTCAGTGATATCCTAAGCCACTAAGTGGCATGCTGCTGTGTCGCCTGTTGACTTCCGAATGTAGATATTGTTTTAACCGTGATGTTGTGAACTAACCTTAGCTTAGATGGTAGACTTTGTCTTCATTTGGACATGGGTTGCTAGTTACAGCTCTACTAAATATACCCACCAAGTTTAGCTGCTTATGTGCAAAACATGCTAATTATGTTCTCATTTTATGCTAATATTTCACAAGTATTTCATGCGTCCTTTAATAAGACAAAACGAAATGTACTAACCAGAATAACAAGGGCAGCAGCTCATTCATTCTGCTCTTTGCTTCTCCTGTGATATTATCCTTTTGGACAGTCTCACCCTTTTTGATATTTCGCAGAGTTATAATTTTAAAAGCCATGAAGATGCTGTCCTAAGGGTACAGTATCTAAACTGGAAAATGAAAACTTCCTTTTCTTATTCACAATTTATTTTCTAAAGCTGTGAACTCCAAAAACTAGTTAACGATTGTTTCTTTTACCAAAGTTTCATGGCCAATACGGTGCGCTCCTATGAATACATTCAGCCTGAGCCAGTGCGTCAGCCTGGAAGGATCCTTATGATTTAAAAATGGAGGGAAGGGGAGTTTGATTTGCCGTTAGGATTTTGGGCCATCAAGCGGTACGTCCCTTCTAATGGCTAGGTTGGAACACGCTTCCCTTATGAAATGGGATCAATATCACTTCTTTTTCATACCTCTTTTTTCTTTGTCCCTCTTTGTTACTTTTTTGTTGGCATACGCTAATCAAAATTTCATTTTTGTAGAAACAAAAATAAAAATTGTCACGGGCTCTACTTGTATTACTTGTATTTCATTAAAACGGACTACAGCTGTCAGAGACCATCTGATATGGTGTCTCAGCATTGCTGTCTTTTAACCAACCGGTGGTTCCTCAATATTTTGATTAATAAAATGTTTTTGTTTAAATAAGAAAATCAGGCTGTTTACTTTTGCTCTATTCCTGTCAACAAAAAGGACTTGGCTACAGATTTGTTCTGCTTTATTATTTTCCTGCTTGGATTAATATTGATCTTCCATTTATCCTTTTCAGGCGCCTCCTTGGCATTATAACAAAAAAAGATATCCTCCGTCATATGGCCCAGACGGCAAACCAAGACCCCGCCTCAATAATGTTCAACTGAAACCCATAGCTGAGGAGAGAGAGGAAACTGAAGAGGAGGTTCATTTGTTGAATAGCACAACACTTTAGTCTGGGGGATACTTCTAAAATCAGAGACGAGAGCTGGGTTTTTGCGTAACAGTGCTGCTGGAAATCAGGAGTTGGTCTGGGGGAATATGTGGCGAGGAGGAAGGCTGATGGGAGCGAGGGAAGGGAGAGCTGCTGTCCTGCACTGGATGCGTCCCGAGACGTCAGGTCTGCCATGATAGTGCAGTGGGTGAGCCGTGCGAGGTGGCGCAATTCTCCAGCCCCAGCCTGGTACTTCAGCTTTGAAGAGATGTGGTATTAGTCCCTGTTTCTGGAGGGATCGTTCTGAATTGAGCCATCTTACGGAGACTGAAAGGTCTTGCCCTTTTTACCATTGAAAACCGTTGTGTTAACTCATGAAACGTATTAATTATTACGCGTCACCTTTCTACATTCCAGAAGAGCTTTATTTCTCTCTCTCCTGAGCCGTAACAAAGCCTCTTTAAAATCGGTGTGCCCTTTTGAAGCAGTTGTTTCTCATATTGAGATGTACTGTGAGTTACTGAGGTTCAATCACAAGAAGGGAGGTTTTTCTTGTGCCATTAAACGTGTAAGTTTGTACATCATGAAATGCTCGGGGCAGTACAGATCCACTGCGACAAAAACAGATTGAACAGGTAATACCTTGCAAGAACCGTGCCAGACTTCTTTCAACCCGTGCACGGTCGTGATACGAGAAAAATTGAAACCAGATGAAACTAGCGTTTCGAAGAAGAATACTGTTTTTGCTGCAGAAAATATCAATAACGTGACCTGGTCTTATGCAATTTTTGTATTATTGAAAACACTATGATATATACCAATGTTGTGCAGTATAAGGAAAAATACTGCTGTTCTACTAGTTAAGAGCTGGAACAATTCTGTATACGTGTATCTGGTAAAAATTGCATGCTACAACACTGGAGATCTTTTCCCCCCCCTGTAAAATTTGAGAACGGTCATTTTTGGTTTTTCTTCTCCACAAAAGACGTTCCACTGCTGACATGGTAGGAAGAAATGTAACTCATAACTTGCACTAAATGTATATTATTTTTCTTGAAGTTTTACCATTCTTTATTTATATTTGTATGGATTAAAAAAGCTATTAAATATGAATCAGTTAATATCTTACATAACTAATTACCTTTTTAATGTGATTTTATAGAATAATTCATAATCCTCTGCAAGTGATGGAGGATTAGCAAATGTTTACAACTAGATGAAGGGTTTAAACAAAATGGTTTCTTTATGATCCAACACGCATATAAGATCATTTTCAAATGCAACTTTCACTGCCGTTACCTTGAGATTTCCTTTTTCCTTTACTAGCAGATAACTGGAACAGTAATATTAAAATTTTATTTTTAAAGACTGCAGGGTTTAAAAAATAATAGTAAGAAAGCAACTATAATTACTAGATTGCTTTTGACTCTTTTTCTTTTTTTTTCCCCAAGTATATAAAGGTGTAAATGATACGTAGCCACAGAAGGTGAGCAGCAGGGCAGAGTCTAATCCAGTACTTGAAACTTTGGCAGGACTTCCAAAATTCAGCAGCAACACACACACTAGCAGGTGAACTGACAGATCCCGAACTTCGTCACTTTTTTCTTTCCTGTCACTAGATTAATTTGTTTCATATTCATTTTGTCAAGCCACCACAAACACACGTAGAGGAAAAAAGGCAATATGCTATTAGCATAAAGTTGGGAGGAAAAAAAATTAAGGTATTGGGCTGACAAAAATCATGCTTTACAAGAGGGGTTTAGATAAAATTTCCTTCTTTTAGGAATTATGACTACAAGACTTCAAAAATGTAAATGGTTAAAGTCTAAATTAATAGTCCTACGTATCTCTAAGGCATTCATCACAGTTCCCTCAAATGTCTTTATTTGCAAAGTACTCAGGAGGATTTTATCTTAAGTACGATAACAGTGAAAACAAAACTCTGGTACTTCTGGCAAGCTCCAAAATCATGCCTGTGCTTAAAGTGCTATGCTGGATTTTTAACAATTTTTCTGAGTATAAAACTACCATCTACATCTCATCATCTCATCTCTGGCGGCAACTGGAACCAGTAGAAAGCGAAACGTGCCAGTGGGCTCATGGTGATCAGCCCCTGTATTAAAAACGGGTTTGGAGCTGAAACAGGGGCTGGGGCTGTGTTAAGACGGGGGTGTTGCAGCACCTCGCTGCACTCTTCCACGAGAAGCCAGTGCTAGCGGTTCAAACCTGGTTCTGTTGCATTGCGTAAGCCTGAAGAAGCTTTACAGAAGCAGCTTCACCAAGAGCAGGATTTGGCCCATTTACGGAAGGCAGCTCTGGAAGTTGGCTGTGATGCTGATTTCTGTTGTCCGTTTTTTTTTTTACAGTGGAAGAATAGAAACACACTACAGGTATAAAAATTGCTTTAACTCAGTTTGAAACCTGTGCCATTTCTGATGTTCTCATAAAACACTGCTGTGTGTACTGTATTAACTTGCACCGAATTCTACAGACTGTACTGTCTGAATCAAAATACAGTTCACACCCCTGCTGTGTTTTATAATTTCAGTATGGATCCCGAGCGCTGCATATAAATTGTGCATCTCTGCTCTTCTCACCTGCTAAGCTTTCCCTGTTGATATCTAAAATGTCTTCTGGTAAGCATATGCTAGAGGTTTGGATAATGAAGTATGCGTGCCTGTGCTGTGCAACAAAAATTTTCTAACGTAAAACTTCCAGCGCCTTACTCAACTTACTAATTTGAAAAAAAAGGTGGTGGATGGGAGGGGGAAAGTGTCAGCATTTTGTTTTTTTTTTTTTTCTTTTTTTTTTTTCCAGACCATTCAGTTACTGGTTCATGAAGAATGCATTCTTTGTTAATCTGTGATGTTGCCTAGAGCTGTATTTAATATTGATCTTAATGTTTTTATTTATAATAGTGTGGTAGAGCTGCATATCATTACAGTAAAGATTCTGATTACTGTGATGATTTAATCAAACATTAAAAACTTCTGTATGACCATTTATTGTTCTGTCATGTTTTCTCATTGTTTTCACAAACAATCTTTGTATTGAATTTTGTATTTCTTTTCCCTGAGAGAAAATTAACAGCTAGGAGTTTTAAATATAAAACTAGTAAGCAGGTAACAAAGAAAATAATGAATTTTAGAAAGAGATGCAGTCTTTGCATTGCTTAGTATTTGGCTACAAATCAGTAGCCAAATCAGCCCATTCAAACAGATCAGTGTTAGTGGGGTCTTTTTCTAAAATAGAAATTTTAAAAATTGTTTGAATTATGTAATTATAGAATAGCTGGCTTCCTGATTTAAGAGAGTTAAAAGTGAATGATGCTTGTGCTGCCTACAAGCCAGGATTATGTACTTTCTACACAGTACAGTTTTAGTACCTCTGGTTTAAAAAAAAGGGTTAGACATCTGTTGATGATGTGTGTTAATGATGATACTTAGGTATTTTTTCAATTGGTGTAACAGTTTTCCTTCTCAAGTAGAGGTTAATAGACAAGACTGGAAAATCCATACTAAGGTCCACATTTTTGCAGATTTAATTTCATATTTAAATAACAATGCAAAAGGTGAATACTTTTTTGTTACTTGTATGATTTACAGGGCATTAATGTGCAGGTTTCTTCTGCTTGGAACCTAAAAAAGTAAGGTGGAATGACACTGAATTTTCAAGAAAGTCTCTCTTTTAGGTAGAAAACAAAAAAAAACTGGTCCCATGAAAAGGTCCCTGTATGCTTGTGCTCATGTTTGAAGAAACTGAACATTTATATGCGGAGTGAAAGGGGTGGGGGTTGTCAGATTTATAAAAGTAGACACATGCGATTCTATGAACTGAAAACACCTTTTTGATTTAAAAACTCGATACGTTTTTGAAGCACTCTGACTTACATTGTGCATTATTAGTTTATGCTGGAAGGGACCTTTGGAAGTAAAATTGTTTGCTAAAAGGTGGGGACAACTTCAAGATTTGAGCATGTTGCCAGCAGCCTATAGTCTTCCACAGCAGTGCTACTGTCATTAGTGTTGACGTGACCTGCTCCAGTAGAAGTCATGTCACTGTACGGTGTCAGGCCGGTTGAGTAAGAGCAAATGTTACTTTCCATTGGTTTCTGGACTGTTACTTCAAGCAGTTGCCCAACAATAAAACTCAAAGTGTAACAACAAACTAGAGCAGTGGACTGATTAACTTGAAAACAATTTGCATCTTGTACAAAATCACTTTGATTCTGTAAGTCCAGATTAGTGAAAACAGGGTGATCCACCTGACTAGTAGGGTACTAAATGCAGCAGAATTTCCAGTTTATCCTGTAATGCCAGTTTTGAATCTTACTTGTGTCTTGTTAATTCAGCCAGATTCAGAAGACTGAGACCAGATGTAGTGCTTTGCTGTAACCCAAAAGGGAACACTGCTGTAGCTGCGTTTTTTACCTGTGCGGTGGGACAGAATTAAGGAAAAAAAAATAAAAAAAATCACCAAGAGCAGGGACAGGGAGTTTGGTGGGTGTAAGAACCCGGTTGCGACCGAGCTGCACAGAGCGAGTCCAGGACTGACTCACTTCCCCGGCGCCTACAGGCCCGATAAAAAGCGTACAGTGGCAACCAGTCGGGTTTGTGCTCGAGCACGGCAGCAGTACCTGCTCCGGGTTTGGAGGGGAAGAGCACGGAACGCAGAATGCCCCGAACGCCGCACTTCGCTTCCCGCTGGGCCGCAGCCCGACCTGCTGCCGGGGGCGGCACGGACCGGGGGCCGGCAGCGGCGCGGGGTGACCCGGAGGCCGCCAGCGCCGTTTCCGAGCGCACCCCTGGCAGCCCCTGCGGGGGCTCCAGCGCTCTCCGGAAGGCGGCGGCAGCCCCACACCCCCCACGCCCTCCCCGCCGCGGGCCGGGACTGCCCGCCGGGCCCGGGCACAGCGCCTCCGCGGCCGCAGCAGCGGCACGTGACTGCTCCCCCCTTCCCGCCCCCCGCAGCGCCATGCGCGAGCAGCCAGCACGCGAGGCGCCGCCTTCCGTAGAAAAGCTTTACTGAGGCGGGAGTACAAACGCACGCACGGACGCACGCACACGGAGACGCGCCCGCGCGCGAGGGCCGCAGCGCCCCGGGAGGCGGCTCATGGCGCCAGCTGGTCCAGCGGCTCCGGCCGGCGGCGCGCCAGGTGCGACTGTATGATCTCGGCGAAGAGCCCCCTCCGCAGCAGGGTGTAGGCCAGCGGCAGCAGCTGCGCCACCGTCTTGTGGAAGTACTGCGGGAGAGAGGGAGAGAGAGAGCGCGGCCGTGGGTGATGGGTACTCTACGCGGCACAGGGGGTTTAAGGCTTTTTTGTTTTTTTTTATGGCTACAGCTGAAGCGTCCCGTGTCTCTTCCGGCTCTGCAAGCCAGGGCCGGCCGGGCTCCCCTCTGAACCCGACGGCAGCTCTGAGCAGCTGCGGCCAGGGCAGAAGGGCCGGGACCGAGCCCCGGTGGTACTTACAGGCGAGGCCACCATCTGTCCCTTCTGTTCACTAAACCAGAAAGTGAAGTAAGGTTACAGCTGCTTCAAACCGCTGCATGAGACGGGTGTCAGGAGCCGACAGCTTATGTCTCTGCAACACTGTGACACTGCAGGAGTTTGTCAGGGGTTAAGTCTCAGGTGCTGAGAGGCACCAAGGTGAGAGGTGGGGGTTTGCCTCCACCTGCTCAGCCAACTGGAAGTAACCCTTTCCTTCGCTGCCCTCCCAGGACTGAGCTGCTGAACCAGCAGTCACCGACAAAAGGGTCCTAAAAAAGCAGGGCATCAGAGGAAAATACAACACGTTCCAAATGCTGCAGGGAAGTTAAGATTTCCTGCCCTGCTCTCATCCTAAGAAACACATTAGTAATTTTAACAGTGTACAGACAGAGCAGGGAGCTTTCCTTTGTTTCCACAGCTAAATATTTTAACTAGCATTTAACACAACTTTTCTGGGCCTACATTTAGTATTGCAAGATTTTTATCTTTCTACATGACGCTTTGCAGCACACTTTAGCCAATACTGGTTTTAGTAAAAGAAGCTATTTTGCATGGGTGTTTCTATAACCATCCGTTCATATTACACTGATGTTGAAGCTTCTTTGTATGTTACTTCCTAGCCATATATTTGTGACAGACATGACCCTTTTCATCAACAGGGCAGTGGCTAATACACAACAAAAATGTTGGGTAGAATCTTTACGTGTCATTAAGTGCTAATCAGTCTCCCACCTGGTGGGAGGTCTGTTATGGAGCCATACAGGCAGTGCCAGCAGGCAACTGACCTAGGTTCAAAGTTTTTCAGCTGGGGTTACTACAAACTGATGTTTGTAGTAAACATCAGTTTCTTGATCCAGTTGAATGCAAGTGCTCGTGCCCAGGCAAGTACTTGGGGGCAGGAGGCTGTAGCTATTCAGTATATCCGGATCAGACATTTTGCATTTTTAAGAGTCTAATGACCACTCATTGTCTTATGCGTGTCAAATCACAACAGTTAAATGCTGCTTAACACTTCTGGATTGCAGGATTGCGCTTTCAAACAAGCAATTCTAAATTCAACATGGAATAGTGTCATAAGTGGGACTACTTAACAGTGTTCACATTTAAGAATTCTTGTAGACTTTCAGAATTCCTAGGCATAATTATGCGATCAAGTTGGGAATAAAGATCTATGACAAGAACAACTCCCAGTCCATGCATAGAAATAATGCATAATTTTGTGAAATATGATTGTTGTTGTACTCACATGTGATCCATAGCAGAACAGGTCCATACCCAGTTCGTATCCCATTCCATAGTCGCATTCATCATTAGCAAACTGAACAAAGGTCAGCATTTCTTGAAGGGGTGCAAAGGCCTTCAGTCTCTCATCATCAGTAGGAGCATCAACAATGGCCTTGCAAATTTTTTTAAGATTAGCTGCAAAAGTCAAAAGCGGAAACATTTAGATGTTTAAATACAGAAATTCAATATTGTACAGTAGTAGTTTATGGCAAAAACATACCTGTGTGTCACACTTACATGAATACTAAGTGAGCACACCCTGAGCTTCCCCCTTTCCTTGGCTGCTCATTCTTGCCCCATGCCCATCCGTCCCAGTTCCCCACACAGAGACAGGCATTTGTGTGGTGAACTTGCATCAAGGAACCGACTCTGGTTAGAACAACAGTGGGAGAAGAGCAGGGGGGATAAGAAATAAACCCACAAATCCCTGACTGTCGATCAGGTTTTTTTGATCTGCTTCCTGCATGACTGTGCCAATGCAAAAGAGGTCGTCTAAACTACTACTTCAGGAATTGTTATTTCAGATTTAGCATGTTTCATTGATTCTCATCTGATTTATTTATAGAAAATACTGTGAGCTTAACTGTGATGGTTAAGACTTCTGCCTTTTACTCCCACCGCTCATATTCTTCAAGTAGGAAATTAGAACACAGTTTGGTTTTTGCAGAGTAGCTGTGTGACTGAACGTTGTTTTACCATTTGTTTCAGGAAGTTCTCTGTATCCGACATCATTTTTGTCTACAGGAACAACTAGGCCTGCTCCATGAAATGCTTTGGTCACCACCTAAATAGAGACAGGAAATTGAATATAGCACTGTAAGTCAATTACCGTGACATAAAACCACTCGTCTCACTAAACAACATTAACACCCAACTGCTGGTGGTCAAACCTAATATAATGTCCATGCTCCAGGACATCAACTTAAGTTTCAAATTATACAGCAGTTACTTTTAAGTATCAAAGTTTAAAATAACTGGAAACTCCATTTCAGTCAAGTTCTGAAATCTGAGTCCTTGTAGTCACTTGTGTAGCACACTACTACGTTTGTTTAGTCACCACCTACCATAATTATTTCTGATAGGTATGTGAAAAACCTCTATTACTAATCCATATCATCCTTAATGGTCCTGTTACCAACAGATCCAACTGTTTACATGATTCTTCACTTTGAAGCAGTTTTCTCCATGCTCCCCATTTGTTTTAGTTTTTAAATTATTTCCATTATTGCTTTTTCTTTTTTTCTTTAATTGAATGCCAAGCTATAGTTTACAAGAACAAAGTGTTTTGATTTAATCCTGTTATTTGGAACACACTTGTATTAATCTTCCCTCTCCTTAATAGAGAGAGCTGATTAGCTCTGGAAATTCCTAAATGAAGCATCCTTACTGACTAGAAGGAAAAATAAAAAAAGAAACAAAAGAAACAATGAAATGTAAATGAAATGAACAATGTAAATGAAAAAAGTTTAACAGAACTTAGTTCTCTGCAGTGATCAGGAAAGTCATACTTTCTTATCTCTCTGTTTCATCTTCAGGGTTTTTTGTTCCAGAGAATAACCCAGTTCTTTTGCTGTTCTTGTTAGTTTTTCATCTATGTCTTTCAAAATAGCATTTTTCTTTTTATCGGTCACTTCCTTAAGTTTTTTTGACAAAAATAATCTGCAAACAGAAGAAACATGTCTTAAAAGAGCTTAACAGAAAACAAACAAATGAACAGCCTTCTAATCACTAAACCTCCAAATCTTATAATGAAGATTAGCAGGCATGGGTCTATTTATACGCATAGACTTGGGAATGTAAGCCTCTTAACAAGAAAGAAAAACAGTTTGACAGACAGTACTTTGGCATTTCCTATCTGTATTTGCATGACAATATAGTTCATGCAATCTGCAGGTGCTGAAGATTCTCCTGGATTCAGTAGCAGTTCATCTTTCTATCTTAAGAATTCAGTTTGCTGCTTTACTGCCATATACGCTATTTGTCATCCAAGTCATGCACATAAATACATATTTATGAGTTTCATCATGGTGCTTTCAAAACAAGTGTCCTCATTTAACTCTGCACCACACGAGGGTTCTTTTGCAGCTTTTCTTCAGCATGCTTTCACTTACTGACACACATCTATCCTTAGAGAGCTTTCCATTTTTAACAGACAGGTCATGAAATCTGTTGTTTACATTCACAATGCAGGACTATGTAAAGCTTCACAAATCATACTGAATTACATATTCAAGTAAGTGTTATCCTGCCCAGGTCAGAAATGGTACTTCTCGTAGTTATTCATTATAAAGAAAAATAATGTATTTTTATGTAGGCAAGAACAAGAGCTAAATGCTACTCATTTAGTACGATATTCAGGTTTCCTTCACCACTGTTTGAGATGCCCTTTCTTTACTTATGAAATATTTTAACACACACAGTGGGCGTTTTTTTTCCCCCATAGAGAATATCCCTGCCAATATATTTAAAGAATGAGATAATTAAGACTTATCTATTTTACTTGGAAAAGGAAGACACTGTCAAGAAGCCTATTAAGGCTTTTGACAGTACCTTAAAATTTGCTAGCAGGAGCAGAAAATAAGTGAGGGTTTCCTGAGAAAGGAAGGTAAGTTAGCTGCATTTTTCCACATCCCATCTCCAAATTAGTTGTTTCTCTTCTACTCTACTTTTTACAAATAAAAGTAAATATGAACCTTACTTGACTGCGGCAAAGACATTATCACCAACTTGTGATATCACACAGCCCTTCTTGGCTTCATTTGCACCAACCCACACTGGAAGCTCATCTGGCACATCCCTATTTATGAAAAAGTACAACAAATAGTCAAGCTGCATCCATTTCTCCTATTTCAAAGTAAAATTAATTTGCTTCCTCACCACGCTGCCACCTCCTTCAGAAACCTAACAAGAAATGGCCTTAGATCTAAAGCTCTAAAGTCTTACAGCACGGCTTTGAAAGGAGCTTGTACCAATACACGCAGAGAGAATACACGTTCCCTTTATTTCTTAAGGTTCGACTTTTTCTTCTAAGTATCATAGCAAAAGTTAAAGATTAATAAGTGAAGGTGCTCTGGAGGGTTGGGGGAAGGCAGTTTAATAAATATTTAAATCTAGTCTTCAACTTCAATATCTTTGATCTTTTTTTAATAAAAGATATAAACCCATGTGTTAGTATCTTATTACAGAAGAGAAAGATTCTTATTTGGCAATAGCACGCACTTCTCAAATCCGGTCTCGTGGAAAACAGAGAATAAAAAGCCACACATAATTATAGCCCAGCAACAGCAAATATTAAATAGAATACCTGAAATATCCCATGTGATACTGTGTTTTGCTATCCCCGACAAGTATAGTCTGGAATTCTGGGGGATCATAGAAGAATCTCCAATGAAGATTGAAGTCCAGATCTGTTGATTTTGCTTTTTTGTGTTTTCCCGCAAGAATATCATATGGTCCAACCAGCGTAAGTCCAACACTTGAGACAAGTGCATCTGAAAAGCAAAGCATGAACTGATTTACTTTCTGGTGACTGCACATCTAAACCAAGCAGCTCCTGTGTGACTCAGGTATCAAAAGCTTCCATAAATCCAAACAGTCAAACACTGTTTACTGGACAAGGAAAGCTGAGATGTTCTTTTATCCAGAAAGCTTTCATTGAAGAGTTAGGTTGTTAGACTTCTCCTAAAAAGTAGTGGTCAACAGCTCAATATCCAGATGGAGACCAGTGACGAGTGGTGTTCCTCAGGGGTCTGTATTGGGACCAGGACTGTTCAATATCTTTGTCAATGACGCAGACAGTGGGATCGAGTGGACCCTCAGAAAATTTGCAGAGGACACCAAGCTGAGTGGTGTGGTTGACACGCCTGAGGGACAGGATGCCATCCAGAGGGACCTGGACAGGCTCAACAAGTGGGCCCACATAAACCTCATGAGGTTCAACAAGGCCAAGTGCAAGGTCCTGCACCCGGGTAGGGGTAATTCCCAGTACCTATACAGGCTGGCGATGAAGGGATTGAGAGCAGCTGTACTGAAAAGGACTTGGGGGTATTGGTGATGAAAAGCTGGACATGAGCTTGAAATACGCACCCAGAAAGCCAATCGTATCCTGGGCTGCGTCAAAAGAAGCGTGGCCAGCAGGTCGAGGGAGGTGATTCTGCCCCTCTACTCCGCTCTCATGAGACCCTGCCTGGAGTACTGTGTCCAGCTCTGGGGCCCTCAGCACAGGAGGGACATGGACCTGTTGGAGCAGGTCCAGAGGAGGGCCACAAAAATGATCAGAAGGATGGAACACCTCTATGAGCAGAGGCTGAGAGAGTTGGGGTTGTTCAACCTGGAGAAAAGGAGGCTCCGTGAAGACTTCATAGCAGCCTTCCAGTACCTAAAGGGGGCCTACAGGAAAGATGGAGCCAGACTTTTTAGTAGGGACAAGGGGTAATGGTTTTAAACCAAAAGAGAGAGATTCAGACTAGCTATAAGACAGGCTTTTTTTTTTTTTTTTTTTTAAACAATAAGGGCAGTGAAACACTGGCCCAGGTTGCCCAGAGAGGCAGTAAATGCCCCATCCCTGGAAACATTCCAGGTCAGGTTGGACAGGGCTCTGAGCAAACTGATGAGCTGAAGATGTCCCTGCTGATTGCAGGGGGGTTGGACCAGGTAACCTTTAAAGGTCCCTTCCAACCCAAACCATTCCATGACTCTTAAAGAAACTGTCATTTCTAGAGCACCTAGGGATGCCACATTCTGTTATATAATAAATTTGGGGAAGCTGAAACCTAGATTCATATGAGGAAACCTCAGTTCCATACTAAACATTTTAAATGTAATTGCAAAAAAGGCAGATTTAGACAACGTTTAGTCCCTTTGTATTACATGATGTAAGTAATTATATTTTAGAAAGCTTGAAGTGTACCAACATCTTCGTGAATACCTCCAGTAATCTTTTGACACTCGTGTAAGTATCCTGCATCTTAACTGAAAACTGAAGCAGCATTAGAATGCATCTGACAACCTCCAGTTTGCCTGCCTTCAGGCTGTTTTTGAAAGTTAAAAAAGGCAAAAAATATTTAAAAACCCACCACTTGGTTTCTCAGGATCTAGTTCCTCACAAAACTTCCAAAACTGATAGAAGTCTTCAGGCAGTCTAAGCCGATAGCATGTTTCTGCTTCTTGACGAAGATTATCGGGGATATCTGCCTGATCTGACCTTCTCTTCTTGACATCTCCATTTTTCTCACACTGCAGATTCAAAAAACAGAACAAAGTTCATTTATTTGCTTCCTGTCAGTTCTAGAAGGACATGGACCTGTTGGAGCAGGTCCAGAGGAGGGCCACAAAGATGATCAGAGGGCTGGAGCACCTCTCCTATGAGGAGAGGCTGAGAGAGTTGTGGGTGTTCAGCCTGGAGAGAAAAAAAGGCTCCGGGGAGACCTTATAGCGGCCTTCCAGTATCTGAAGGGGGCCTACAGAAAAGGTAGGGAGGGACTCTTTATCAGGGAGTGTAGCAATAGGACAAGGGGTAACAGTTTTAAACTGAATGAGGGTAGATTTAGATTAGATATTAGGAAGTTCTTTACTCTTGAGGGTGGTTTGAGATGCTGGAAGAGGTTGCCCAGGGAAGCTGTGGATGCCCCATCCCTGGAGGTGTTCAAGGCCAGGTTGGATGGGACTTTGAGCAACCTGGTCTAGTGGGAGGTGTCTCTGCCCATGGCAGAGGGTTGGAATTCGATGATCTTCAAGGTCCCTTCCAACTCTAACCAGTCCATGATTCTATGATTTTACAAAGGTTCTGTATTAATGGAGGAACCATGATTAAGACCATTAAGTTATTCTTGTTACTTAAATCAACATATATATTGATTAGAACATCTATTTTGCACAGAATCCATTAAAAGTGCATTATCTGAGACATGTGCTAAAGATGTATGAAATAGCAAAGTGCTACTTTCATATTAATGAGTCAATATAACCAGGAGAAGCACTTTTATTAGTTAAATAAGCAAAGGACTAAGCAATCCCAAAGTTTAATCTAAGTTCTACATTATTTTAAAAAGACCAGTTCCAATCACACAGCAGCTTTCATCCAAAAAAACTCGTGTGTTTGACTCTTGGAGGTAGGGATACTATTTTGCCAGGACTGGTTTAATAACACAACAAAAATTCTCCAAGTTTCTACTATTTGAGCTACTCTGCTATTCAACATCTAAACTGGTGCAGTTTACAGCACAGCATTTTAAAAGTAGCCTAAAGTTTAAGGTGTTTTTTAAAAGGATGTAACATGAACTGAACCAGGCCAGGAAATTATCTGTTTAAGCACACGCACCACTAAAGCGGTAACTCAAACTACCTCAATCCCACATAAGGCTCCAAGAATTGGTAGGAATCATTACCTCCCTGCTTTAAAGAATAGTAATTAAAAAAAAAACAAAAAAACAAAAACAACACAAAACCCAAACGAGGTTTCTTTTCTCTTGTTAGGACAGTACAACAAGGCAGACGTTTCACCTCTTAAGTGGGCCGCCACTCGGTACTTAAGTATACGGCGAGTCGAGCCGCAGGCAGCCGGGCCGGCTGCCCTTTACCGCACACCCGAAAGGCAGGCGGGTCCCCCGGGAGAAGCCCGGGTACCGGGGCGAAGCTCCCGCATCGGAGAACGATGGTCCCAGCGGCTTTCCTCAAAGCCCCGGCGCAAACCAGGACGAGGAGCAGGGAGGCAGAAGGCCCGGCACGGCGACAAGGCATCCGCGCCCATTCAGGCCTACGGCCCCACGACCGCGGCCCCCGGCGCTCTCCCCCCCTGGCCCAGGGGTGCCGGGGTACCTTCAGGCCACGGCTGCCGGTCCCCGCCACCCCCCGCAGGCCCGGGGCCCCCCCGGCAGCCTCGGCCCCCTCAGGCGCGGTCACCCCCCCCCACACACACACCCCCGCGCGCGCCCGCTAACGGCCACCTGCTCGCCGGCCGGGCCCGCCGCCCCGCGCGGCCTCCGCTTCCCGCCACCTGTCATGCCGCCGCCGCCGCCGCCGCCCGCATCGCGCCCGCCCGCCACAGCCGCTTCCGAGGTCACGCACTGCGCCTGCGCAGGCGGCGGGCGCGCGCCGGGGCTGGCCGCGCCCACCGCCTCGCGCAACCGGCGGGCTGCTCAGCCCGCGCCCGCTGAGGGGAGGGAGCCGCGGCCTGAGGAGAGTGGGGGGCGGCGGGGGAGGGGGGAGCGCGGCGGCTCTTTCTTCGCACGTAGGGCCCCGGCTGCGAGGTGAATAAGCTGTTTTGGAAGGACAATGCGCAGTTTTACACCGACGCCTCAGCTCCGGAGCTGGCTGGCAGGAGGAGGAGGGTTAAGGGGCGGGGGGGCTACTTTTAGCCCCGGGCTGGAGCAGGCCTCACGGCCTCCGAGGGGGGAGAACGAGGCGGGAAGAAAACGAACGCAGTTAACCCTTGACTGCGAACAATTCTGTGGCGGGAGCTGGGTGCTGGAGATGGGTCGGGAGGCTCACAGCCATGTTTCCCCAGAGGTAGGCTAGCTCACCTCAGGGCTGCCTACGTACGCTTTCGAGGCTGATTTTTTTTTTTTTTTTGCCTTAATTACACATACGTGCAAATTCCTGTAATACAAGTTAGGGTAGTATATTGGGATGAGACAGAGGAGGAAAAAACAAATATTACCTGAACCACATGTAATCTTTCCCTTCAGAGCTAGAAACATTAGAGAGAGGAAGTGATACCGGTTTTCAGTACACAGAAAAAGGGCGAAAAAAACCAATCCCCTAAGCCTCTGCTTTAGCATTTGACAGCTGCTGGGAATATGGAAGTGTTAGTATGTAATTTCTCTTCCAATGATAGAATCAAGGCAGCAGTGTGTAACATGCAGCAAGTGGGATGCATTCCTCAGTTTAGAAAAAGCACATAATCATATTATGCAACATCCACTCATTTAACTATATTGCTGAACTGCTTTGCATAGAAAAAGGCATAGAAAGCCAATAGCACAGAAGGAGGCAGTGGGAAGCTGGTTATATATACATCTTTGCTTTTTTGTTTCAGTAAGCCAGATTGCAGTGGTTTTATTTAAAGAAGCATCATGTCGTTTAACTATAGGAATTCTTTCAGGTGTGCCGTATATGTTCAGCAAAGATGCATATATGGCATAAATCCAGCAGGGTTTTTTTTTATCATGCAATCCATTAGAGTTGTAAATATTTGCTGTGGTATAGATTATTAGTTTAAGTCTAGGAATAAGCTGCAGTGCCTTTCAACCACATACGACATCGACAGTTATGCAACTAACTAATTTTAAGTCTTGTCTATAGCATTCAGTAGTATGAGTTACACACAACATCACAGGAAACTTGATCCTGACTGATGGTTGTAGTTCCTGTATGTAAAAACAGCTAGGCACTTCATAGGAACCATGGGTTGATATCATATAGATACAGGACAAGCAGTGACAAAGTCTCCTCCTTAGCTGGAAAAATTGTTGCTCAATATCAACATAAGAAATTGTTTACAAAATCTTGCACACATAAGGAAGGAATATTAAATTTCAAGTCCAAACTTTGTTTAAGGGATGAATTATGTTTCATAACCTGAGGTTAAGCAGAAACAAGGTACAAAAGCTCACTAACAAACCGCAAACCTAATTTTCTTCCGCAAAAGTGTGAAGAGTAGTGCCCTGAGGTTGCTTTGGGAAATGCTTTCTAATATTAACCTCATTCTATAATTTCTAGTATACCAGACCTTAACCGTAGTGGACAAAAATGTCACCCGAGAGAATGACATTTTCCTCAGTAGCTTGGTGGGAAGTATTCTAGGTGACTTTAGAATAAAGGCATACCTCCCTCACCCCCATCATGAGTGTCCATTTTATACCATTGCTTACCTTACCCAAATTCCAACCTCATGCAGCAAATTGATTTAGTGACACCAAAGGCACCAATATTTCCCATTTCAGTATTAAAGCTAACAAATGTAAGCTCTGTCAGCCATTACTATTTCAGGATAAACTTTTTCCCTGTTGCAAGGTGAGGTTAATTAAGGAATTAACCTCACCTCTAAACCTATAGCTTTGCAGATGCTTATTGTGTCCACCTGCTCTCCTCTCAGTTTTTACTGAAAGAAACCCTTCACATAACCATTTTCAGTTCCACAATTACAGTTCATACTAAGGTGAATGCAAAAGTGACATGGGAAGGATAGCACAAGCATGCTTCATGACTTAGGCTAGAGTCTCAAGTGTATATTCCTGCCACATTAGTCTTTGCTACAAAACAAGTAAATGAAGTCAGCATGAAAGCTTCTACCTTTATTTTGGGTCAAGAAGAAAACAGAATCTTTTTACAGGTTGAAAACTTTGAAGATTGACATTTGCCTCTTACAATATTTGCATTATAGCATTGAGAGAGAAGTAATAGAGGCATGAAATAAACTTGTGATGGCCCCATTTTAGGTATGCCAGTATCTCACAAGGCAAAGCTATGCTGGAAGGAAAAGGCAAGTTAACTAGAAAAATACTCCTGCATTGGCTTATTGTTAATATTCGTGCTAGGTCTCAAAAGGCTAACTTGGAAGGCCTTTACCACTTCACTGAAGATATAGCTCTTGTGAGCTTTATTGATTGGTTGATTTTTTTTTATTGTTTTCTCCACACAGCTATTAAAGTCTTCAAGAGCACCTCTTTTCTAGAATAGCCTGCAGTTTGGCAATACCAAGAGAGAAAGACACAGAATCCAGGAGGGAAGATACTAAATCCTGTCCATCTAAGGAACTCTGCCTCTCACACTTCCCAGGCAGGTGCCTCAGCCACTAGATTATTGATTAAGAGTAGCAGTGTTTGGCCGTATTTGAGATAAAATGAAGTTTTAAAAATACATATGTGTGTGTGTATATATATATATATAGCACAACTCAGTCCTTTTATAGAAAACTTCCAAACAATTTTGGAATGAGTACCTCATGAGAAATAGGTAATGAAATGCCCAGTTGCTTCATCCTATCCCATCAGGCTTGAAATATAAGGCAGCTAACTTGGTTCCATTAAGATCATGATGGTGGTTATGTTCAGGAAACTTTGTATGGCTTGATAGATTGAAGGGGTATTTTTGATATTAGCTGTATCTAGTCTCAGGTGGCAGCTGATAAGATGTTTTCAGAACAGCAGTTTTAAGCTCAAATACACACGTTAGGTTTCATAAACCCTTTCAGTTATTCTTCAGTTAAGTCTATCCTCATCAGTCCTTCTCTAAAGTGTGAAAATAGGTTGTGGGGTAGTCATGCAGGCCCTTAAAAGGGAAACTGTAAGATAATGAACAATTATTCAGTGCACCGTAGTAATTATTTCCTCTCTGAACAAGCATTAACTCCATCTGTGTGTATCTACCTCCAAATAATTTGCTCTCACTTCTCAAGTCCCAGAGTTGAAAAGCATATATAATTTGATATTGGCAGTCATATTGCCATTCATTCTGCTAACAGCCTCTAAGGCTGTACCATGGAAGACTTTTTACAAAGAAGGGTAAGCAACTAAAGCAGAGTCTACAATACGGTATTTTAAAGCCCCTTCCGTCAAACTAGTAAATGTAGCCTCCTGTGTCTATACCATCAGACTTCTGAATCAGCATAAATGGAAATTATCTCAAGAGATTAATCTGCACAGTAGCTTTATCAAGTTCTAAAGCCATCTGTATGATTAGTCCTACTCTGCAGTAAGCCAAGCTGCCTTTTTTTTGTTTGTTTGTTTTTAAGTTCTGACTACGCAGTAACAGATTTTGTGAGAAACCACAGAACTGGGTCTGTTGTCTTGAAACAAAACTTTTCAGACCCGCTTCTCAAAAAGTTACGGTAGATGCTTCCTGTGTATACATTTAATTTGTCCCTTGAGGTCACCAAGACCTTAGTGTGGTTTATGAGGATTTTTCCTCTCCTGTGTCCATTTCCAAGATTATTGCTTAATATCCAAAGTTACCAAAGTATGCCCCATGCTATGGCCAAAATCTTAGTTCTTCATTTTAGTTTTATAGCTATTAATTATTGTGAAGAAAGCCTTCATGGGTTAAAAGCCTGAATGAAAGCTTTATCAGCTATTAGGTACTACAAAGAAGGAAAGACAACTTGTAGGATTGTTGAAATCCAATTTATGCTTGCTCAGTGCCATTCAGACTCATTTATGCTCACAGCTTTTCTCCAGAGTTGATTGCTTTCCTCCCACCCTTTACAAGGTTCAGATTTGCTTGCCTGTGACAGACATCAGAAATAAATTAAGCTATCTTATCCAGATATTCTGTGCTGAGATGTTCCAGAGATGTATGTTTAAGGACAGAGTTCTCTGTGAAGCACAATATCATCTAGTCTGCATTAGCAGGTTAAATGGGGTGCAATACATATGGTTCACAATCTATATTTCTCTACCTTTTAGCATATACAACTGAAAGCTAACAGTTTAATTCATGCTTAGGTACTCTTTAAAGTACCTAAGCAACAAGGGATAGGTGCATACAGCCTTCTCATCAGCCACCACAACATACTGATGACTAGACTATGTAGTATAAATACATATAAATTCTAATTTCTGTTCAAGGACTAATTTTCGCCGAAGAACATGGTCCTGCATTTTTCTTGCCACAAGAGGGAGCCATTTAAATTCTTGTCGTTAAAAAAACCAGTTCGAAGAACGAAGACAAAAAAAAAAAGTATCTTAATACATGACTGACCATGTTGATGTCCTTTATACCATTCAATACAATTCCTTTAAAAGTAGACACCTTGTTTCTGAACACCAGATAATTTAATCTTATTCTAAATAATCCCAGCATGTGTAGCAAGGATGTTGGATTTTTGTGCATGTCAGCTGTCATATTGGGGTTGTACAGAATGCAGTGTGTCACAAATTCAGTGAAATTATGCCGTTTTAAAATAGTTTTAACACTGCAGCTTAAGTGAAGTTCTGGTTCTTAATGAGTTGCTTTACAAAATTTCCAGACTTCCCAGTTTAAGCCTCGAGTAATCCTCAACTCACACATAGCCTCTGTTCCTTGGATTATTAGCTTCTGTAAGGCAGCTCCATGTTCTCAGGTTCAGGGGAGGACACATCGTCCCATCCATCAAAATAAGGATGAGCAGGAACTGTGGACTCATTCAATGTCAAAGAGAAGGTTTGCCTCCAGGAAGGTTGCGAGTGAGCAGTGCTGCAGCAGACTGCAAAGACACACAGTGCCTCTGCTGAGTCACCACCTCACTGCTGCCTGTGCTGACAGGTTGTCCTGGATCCCTGCCAGCTCCCCTTGCAATTCTGCGAGGTAGGCTGTATACATTAGGATGAATGAAAGAAGAAAACGCAGTGGGAGAAGTAGGGGGAGGAAAGTCATGTCACTGGAAGAAGACTCATTAGGATACTGCACGACATGTATTTCCTGAGAAATCCTGGAGGCTTCAGATTGTTTTGTATTGTGAATGTTTCAAACAGAGTATGGGTGAAGATACACAGTAGTCTTGCTGTGAAGGACTTGAAGTCAGATATACATTTTAGTGATTAATATTATTTTGGCATCAATTCAGTGAGCCTTGCAATAACTGCTCTTGACAAGAATGTAAACTCACAGCTTGGTGCTGCTGTAATCCAGCATTTTGAACCACTGTTTATTTAGATCTGGCAGCTAGCAGTAGACTATGATTTTAACGTGGCAATAGTAATTTACTGCAAGCCAAAGTCTTTCTTTCTGCCCTATTTTGAATATAGGGAAACCATTCCAATTGCATAAAATTAGTGCTTGGAACACTGACCCCTACATCTACACTATTCTGCATTTAAATTACTTGTTAGTCCTGTGACTGTACATAACTGCAATTTATGTAGGACCATTTGGCATACCTACCAGTTAAGTCTTACAGATAGCCATAGACATAAGTTACCTAGTCTACTTGGAACCACAGCTATGTATATTGAAAGCAGCAGTGAGGCATAGTTCAGCTGAATGTATTATCCCAGAAAGTTGAGTCTTTCCATAAGAATCTGCTCATATAAGGGGCTTGTAATGTGAGCACCTATCCAAAAGTGTGTTTCCCCCAACAGAAGTAGAACCATCGAGTTAGAAGGTCTAATCCAGTTTTATTTCTAGTAGAATAGTTTTCTGAGCCAGGCAATCTAGGTACAGAATTCATTTTTCCAGTTATGTGATTTTGTCATTTATGGGTATTGTACTTCTCTTAATCTGTTACTTTTCACCTTAAACCCTTCCCTGCATATGTACAAAATACAGCATACAGGTAAGGAAGATAAAACATATCAAGGTAAATAGGTGCCACTGGAGGCAATAAATGAAAAAAATTATCTTTGGTCCAATACATAAAAATAAAAGTAGTCTAAGAGGAAGTTATTTTAATCAATGGCTTTTTAGCAGAAAATCCCTTGTGAGGCTTTACATTTTTGATATGAAAGAATCACTTGATAAACATGCTTACCAGCAAGACAAACCCCACACACATTGCTTTACCATTAGTAACTTCTAAGACTGTCATATCTTTCATATTTGTTTATATTTATACACACTACCTCCCAATCTTCAGTTTCAGAACTCTGTTTTCTTGGGACAGTTTCCTAACATACAGAGCAATTCACATTTTGCTGTCACCAGATGTTAGAGTGGCAATCAATACAAACAATGAAACTACGTATTCACCAACTGTTGACTGATGACGTTAACATTTCATCTAGTACATATCCTTTGGTTTCGTCCCCCAACAGATAATGGGGTGAGGGGGTGGAAAATAGTGTCTCTGAGTCATTTCAGCTTAGGCTAGAGTGAGTCAGGAGGCAAGCAACTCAGAATAATTCTCTCTCCTTTTTTTTCAGGGTCTAAAGTTGGGTGAATTGATCACATTCCTGTTATCTGATCTTTAGAGACAGAGAATTGCTGGCTATAACCAACTAACTGGCAAGACTGCTTTAGGAACAGGGTAAGTCCATTTTTGTATTTTAACATCCTAAGAGGCAGTAGTTTACGTTTTCAGATAAACCACTCAAATACTAACTTTTGTACTCATTGCTGCTGTGAGAGTCCCTAAATCTGAGGATTTAGTGTACTGTTTAGGGTGAACAATTATATTTAGCACCTTCTGTAAGAAACATTTCTTCTTGTGTTTTTCTGGGCACCCTGGCAACCACAAAACATTAAAAGGAACAAAAGCTGGGTTTAGCATAAATCTTAGAGGCAGCACTAACGTATAATATTGACTTTGGACTTGTGTTCATATTTAAGGCTCTTCCCTCAGAGCGGCTCAGATATTTCCACTCCATATGGCTTCTAGTGCAACAGCACAGTAGACTTCTGCTGTAGACCTCTCCTAGCTAGCAACACAGAACATGCCATATTCTCACTGTGCCATTCCCAGCTAACAGCTTCAGTGCCTAGAGCTGTGTAGCATTAGCACAGTCTGTTCCCAAATAAGTTAGCTTTCTGTCTATAAGCATGACTAATTAATTCAGGTGCAGCATTGTGCTGACACAGCTCTACTGTTTCCAGTTCTGGAACCAGTCAAGTATGGTGCTCACCTGGGATTGCTACGTTGTGCCATTGCACAACATAGGTAGCACTGACAACATATCCAACTCTGTTTTACGTGATTGCATTTCCCCTTCTTCTGTCTTGATATTATAAGCTACCATAAACAAGTGCCACAGCAGGGAAATATGTCTAAAGCCCTCTCCCATGGTTATAGCATATTCAAAGACAACGGCACTGTCTAAGGCAGGCCTACACCCAGGATCAGGGAACAACCCTCTTCTCATCAGGATGGTGGTGGGAGAAGGTGGACCCTGGTATTCCCCCTTGATGCAGACCTGCTGAAGTCTTGGTCTTGCCACCCCTTTCCCATCTGGGCTGAATCTACAAATTTTTCTTAGGAAACCAACCTAGTGCAGTAACCCCATTACTACAGACTCCAGGAAGCTGCAAATTCAGTACATCTAGAAGGCTGGGCCTTCACACCACAAGAAGAGGCTGACATGCTTTCTCATCGTCAAGGAGCCAACATATTTCTTATGTAACTTCAGTTCTCTAGGGTCCACTATAGCTGTAGTATCAACGCTGAAATATAAAAATAAGTTGATAGCCCCAAAAGATAGTGAATGCTTCTTTCACAGTAGGATTTTGTCTTTAGCATCATCATTGTTTCCTGTTGAGATTTTGTGAAGTTAAGCATTGTCATTTTTCAGATGTACTGCTTTTCACAAGCCACAAACGCCCATAGCTCTTAGGGATTAGGGATATTCATGAGTATACTGAAATTGCATTTCATCACCTCCCCATAGTAGTACACCAACTTTGTAAGCCACCAACTTAATTACCAGCACACTATGTGCTTTAAACATTTTTTTCCATAATATATTGGCAAAAAATACACATACTTTGCCTCTGCCTTGAAAGCTGGTGTGGGACCCTTCCTATGAGCTTTTGAGTTAACGGTTAGTACCAGCTAGCCAAGACAGCTTTAAAGAAAATACACCACCACTACCCCCAAAGAAAACCCCACTACATCCCAAAAAAAGAAAAAGCATAAAAGAGGTCCCCAACCAACCAAAAGCCCACCAACAACCAATCCCAAACATTATCACACAAAAAGCCAAGACCATAAAGAGTCTTATCCAGGCATTACATAGATACAAGTTTCCACATCCAGAGAGATCAGTTTTCCAGTTCAGAGGCCAACAACTGCCATTCATCAACTCCACCACATGCAACAAACAGTAAAAGAAGCATCTCCAAGTTGCATTAGTGAAAAATTACAGGGCAGCATCTCTTTTTACTCCCTTTGCTTCTTATTCTGTATTTACACCAAGAAAACTATTTGATAGTTAGCCTTATCTATTTTTAAAATGTTTTCTAAGCCTAAGAACACTATATACAAAATAACTTCAGTGCACAAGACATTTCTAGTTTATATTTAGAGCCAAATTGCTACAGTTTAGCCAGGTAACCCAGTTCTTACCACTCAGCTCCCTTACAGTTTAATTATTTTTTCCATGCTTCATAGAGAAGTTAGACCAGTACTTCATCTCAACACAACCTAGCTGGTATCTCTCTTTGCCAATCAACAGTTGTTGCTTTCACAGCAGAAAGATAAATACACAAGCTAGTTAGACAAGCTCTCCATTCTTCTAGTGCTCTCAGAGCAAAAGGGAATAAAACGTCTTATTAAATTACACATCCCAGCAGATGAAAAGAGCAAACAACTCTAAATGAAAATTCTTACCATTGTAGGGCAAAAAAAATCCAAAGTACTACCAAAATCTGTAACTTTATGGAAAAAGCTACACAACTTCTTATTTACAAGCTGGAACAAAGCTATTATGGCTTGCGCTCTTATCTAGATATGCTCTTACCAAGGTATCGGCATTGGCTGATGGGTCTCAGCTGTACCTGCTCCCTGGCTGTTTAACCCTTGCATTTCTGTTTCCAGTTTTCAGCAGATGTAACTGGAAAAAGGAGCTTTAAGATTTTGGATTGTTTAGCAGGATGTAGCTTAACGAACTTGTATTCTCCCCAAAAACACAGTATAACTCACCATGGCTGCTTTTTTTCTGCATAACTTCCATATTTTTCTCTTGTTCCATTTTTTTTACTTACCCCCTCTCCTTTATGTTGCCTATCAGAAGAGATAACAGGTGTAAGATTTCCTCTGAAACAGAAAAGGAGGAAACTAGGCAGGGACCTTGTCATAGAAAATGTACTCATTAACATGGCAGTTGCAAGTATTTGTTTTTGCTAGAGTGACTAGCTTAAAAGAACAGCAATACTTCTTATATTGATTCTATCATTCAAATAATTCTGTGTAACTTGAGGGAACTAATTAAGGAAAAGGGGAGTACTGAAAAGCAAGAAAGAGGGGATGGATGTTGGAAGCAGGGCTTGTGGAAGCTCTTACTGAACTACTCCTACTTGTGCTTTCACTATGATTTGACCATGGTACATTAATAATAAAGAAATAAATCTTGGATATTACAAATACATTCTAAAACACACTTCTTTTAAATGCAAACTGTTTAAAGTCTTGGTGTCTTCAGAATGTCTGTCTACCCATTTAAGCACCTAAATACACCATTTAAGCATTACTGATTTTTTCAAATTGTTATCTATTAGGTGCTCAGTTTCTATCACTGGTCATTTATAAAGGCCTCATAGTGCTGGTGCAGCCTACAGCATGGAATTTAAGTTACAACGTCAAACATCCTAAAATCAAATTCCTTTTTGCTAGAAAAGTTTGTATCTCTGATACCTTCTGCAAGTTTCTGGGAACTCTGAATTGTGGGTTCAATATAGCTTCCAGGATCAGACCTCTATGAGCAAATTCATGGCGTTACAGGTTTTGCAGACTTTTTACTAGGCCAACAATATTTACTGTTATGGGCCAAATTCTGATGAAAATACCAATTGGACTGATAACCAAGAATCCAAAGGAGAGTGATTGGGCTGAGAAGACTGCAGTGTATTATTTCCTAAGTAAGTCAAAACCAAGGAAAACACAGAAATTTAGATATGCAGTTCAGATGGGAGTTGGAGGTAGAGCAAAATACCCACTTGAAACTCATCTTCCTCATTAAAGCTTTCAGAAGTTTCCCGTTCTTTAGTCCCCACCCTTGCCCTAAGGGTGTCCTGACTGCTAAGAGCTTTGTGGTAGCTGGTGCAGCCCAGCACTACCTTCTGCGTAGTGATTCTTGAACAGCAAGAAAATTCAGGATCTGTAGAATGGGTGCTCCATGGAAAGCTTGCCATTTACATGAAGTTTCTTCCCAGTATTTCTTGGAATTGAGCCCTGTAGAGCAGGCAGAGACTCCTGTGCAAAGCAGGCCCCATGCTCAGTCAGTTATGTGAGAGCTGACCAACTGCTAGAGGGATAAGGAAATGACATAAAATTTGATCTATACTTGGTAACAAGCTATTGTTTAACTTTGCCATGTCTTCTGTCATATTCACCATTAATATATTAGCTTTGCTTTGTGATGTGATTAATATCTTTTTCCTCCTCTCCACCCGCCCCAAATGTATATCTTCGCAATGTTTAAGTTGATATTCTATGTAAAATAGTTTTTGAATTTACTTCATGGGGTGGGTGAGGGAGTTAAAAATCCAGAATGAGTAACTTAGCCAGCAGAAACATAACTTGAAGTAGGCAGGATTTTTACACAGTTATTATGGTGTGTACATATACTTGAAAACAGCTATAAAGCACAACAACGGACAGTTGTTGTCTTCACCCTACAGTTAACTGCACACTCATCATAATAGCAACTGTATGTATACTATGATATTGATAATCAAGTGGTTTTTGTAATATGTGAAAAAACTCAAAATGTCCACAAAATGTATGAGTTTTGTTGTGAGAGAAATTAAGAATCAAAATAGTTAAAGAAATCACTATTTTCTTCTTTAAAATAATGTATGGTGATTTAACCACATAGTTGCTAACAGTAATAGGAGGCAAGCAGTTAAATTTGTATAAATCAGAAAGCGCATTAACCTCCTACAGTTTCATCTTTTCTAAAGCAAATGAAATACTGTGTGATATGGCAGCATTTCTGGCTATCAGCGATTCTTAAATCAGTCTATTATCACAAGATTAATTAGTGTCATCATTTTATTCTTCATTAATTAATTTGTAGCTAATTGCTAACTCCTTGCGTTTCTTAGAAATCCTTCCCCAGGATGTTTTTTTCTTTCTGCCTGTATGATATTGCCTCTATGGGACACAGCACCACATCTGAATGAGTCCCCGTGCTCTTTGGAAAAAGTAGGTAAATGACACAGTATCCGGCACATGCACGTAGTCAGTGCATGTAGTCTTATTTCCATGTTGTTAGTTTATTTCCTGTCCCATTCAGTCCTGACAGTAGCTTTGGATTTCACTGAACTGTTCCACAAATGAAAAGTGGATTACACTTTGCAGAAGCCTTAATCCAGTGGAGAATACAACACGTGGCTAAAGAAGCTGGGAATCCCTTCTGAGTATCCTGTCAAAATAACTAGAATAAGATGGAAAGTGAAAGTTCATTGCGTCTAGCTTTGAACCAAAAATGTGTCCAATCATTTTAAATGAATGGCTTTACTTTGTGTCCATCATGAACAAAGAAAGTTGTCATGGAAACCTTGATGGGATAATTACTATCCAGGCCGGAGGCTGTGTAATCAGGTGGCCGTTTATTCTGGAAGACTTGGGTTTCTGTCTAGTAAAGGAGTATGGAATTGGTTGATGAAAGTAAAGCTGCTCTAGTAGGATCCAATAACGAGATACAAACATTTTTTCTTGTCCATCAAAGACAATTATTAAATGACACTTTGATTTATTCACTGGTAAAAATATTCTAAAGCCATGTAGAGGAGCCCAAGTGTGGAAGCTAAAGAAGGTTTTGTTCCGGAAGATAGTTTTGCTCCAAGGTCTCCTCCCTTCCACATTGTCTATGGTCTCGCTGTAATTATCACGATCGTGTTCTTTCCTGTTAGCCTGGGTATCTGCATTACATTGCATTACACAGTGTACACATAACCAAAGTGCCAATTACACTACTTGAGATAAATATCATCCTGTACAAAAAGAATATGCGTAATTAGTCTTGTTTAATTTGAGTATTTCACAGTGTAAGTGCAAAGGGCTAAAATAATCACGCGATTGTAGTTGGAAATGTTTAAAAAGTACTTCAAGTACTTTTGTGAAATAGATGATTGGAAAGCTCATTGAGTCCTCTGAGTCATACTATTCTGGTTATGCAGGAATCCAGAATTCAAGCTGCACATGTGTCCTTGATGTAGTTTTTGGAGCAGTTTCCTAAATTCCTAAAGTTTGCTTACTTGGTACTAGGCTCTGAATCTCTTCAGGGTCATGGCTTGCCCTTTAAATGTATATAAGGTAACCATTCAGAACTGTCCACTTGTTTACACTGGCACCATGTTGGAGACAGTTGTGTCATAGATTGTAGACATCACTTGTAGGATGTAGGTTAAAAATAAAATTGCAATTCCAACTGGCTCATTCTGAGTTTCAAAACTGTCATGAAATCAATCTGTTCACACAGTACTGCTATACATCGGGGCTGGATGCAGTCAGGATGTGAATAAGGGTGCTATTGAACAGCACAACACATCCTCTGTCATATGACATGGAGAGCACATCAATCTGTGCGGTGCAAATGGGGTTAAGCAGGAACTGTAGCTCCATTATGTACCTGCTGGTAAATCTGTCCTTCCTTCTGGAAGCAAAAATACTAAAAATATAGGTATATAGAGGCTTTCAAAAGGATGGACTCCCCTTTTTGGTCTGCAAAGCTAATGCTTATGCAATTTTAGTCAAATATCTGCATGCATGAGGCACATCAGTGGATCCAGTCAAGTTGCTGGTACTCTGTGAGACTCCCTAAATATTATTCCTTTAAGCAGATATTAGCTTAGTGAAAAAATGATGTGCAAAAAGAAGATGCTAGAGTGGAGGATCAGTTTTGCACAGGTGCTGGGGAAGAGTGAGGAGAGGGTCTGTGTTTACTTCCGTAAAGAATTTTTCTGCAGAAGGAAACCAATCCATGAAACCACCTGTGTGAAGGTTGGGTGTAAGGTAACTCTACAACCACAAACTCAGCCAAGTTGTCTGTTTCTTTGAGAACAGCGGTCTGTGTACAGATATGTTTGTCTCTCTGAAGAGCACAGATAGTCTAACTGGGTGTCTAAAGTGTCTGTAAGACCCTTATGTATTTACAGAATCAAATGGAAATTTAAGACTTGACTTCACCTACAGGTGGATTGGATTCCTGCTGCTTGGCCCTTCACTCAGGATCAATTTAAAGTCTGTTTTATACTATCCTTATTCAAATACATGCCCCTTGGAGGATAAAACAGTTAGAGTTTGTGAGGTGTTATCTTATTGCTCTCATTCAAGCCTTAAAAATGGCAGTTCAGTACAGTATTTCATCCTGAATATGGACAGGTTGGGTGTTAGAACAGATGACTGTGTCTGGTTAAAAACCTGTTTAAAGACTGCTTTGTTATCTGGATAAACTAGAAGCAGGTGTGTATGCTATATAAATTGTGGTAACAGCCCAGCTGTGAGGTAAATGTACTCCAAGACAGATCCAGCTAGTGAATGATTTTAACTGCAGCATAATTCACTAATGTGAGCAGGATAGCAGTTCACAATAATATAATGACTGAAACATTACCATGGAATCCCACACTGCTATTTACACAACAAATTCTGCACTGCCTTGCATGTCTAATGGAGACTCTGTCCTTTTGGAATGTTGTTCTTCTATCTGTATTCACTTTTGTATTTTTCACCTTCAAAAATTGTTAAAAAAATATTAGGGATATCCTTACTCTTTGCTTTTCAAAAAGGCACTGTGTACTAAGGTGACCTGACACAATTTCATATCTATTTGCAAACTGAGCAAGAATTATTTTTTCCTAAGTGTTGGGATAGAATGATGGAATGAAATAGATGCTTCTATTGCAGCTTGTACTATTCTGTGCTAGTTCTTACCGCTTCCAAATTGTAGAAATAAATGTTGACTCCAGTCCCAGTGAAAATCATCTTGCTTGGCTGTCTTGTATGCTAGCAGTCAAATCCTCTTTTGATGGACTGCAGTTGATGGACTGTTGCAACAAACCTGGTGCATACCAGTTGAGAAATAAACCTTGTGCAAGGTTAAAAGTGTGATGACAATACATGTTGTTACAATAACAGTAGGTAAAATTGCACTCTTTTGTTAACTTCATATGATCTAGAGCTTCTTATCTTCCTCTTTTCCTTTCAGTCCCTTTTGTACTTCATTACCTTTACAGTCAAGTTCTATATGACAGCCAACACCCCTTCCTATCTGCAAACCAGATTCTGTGGCTACCAGCATATGAAATAAATTATTTGATTAGTCCAAATGCCTTTGGATCCCTGATCTGAATGATCTTTACCCATTTATACTTGGTCATCTGAAAGCAGCCTATGAAACTGTGTCTTTCTGAATCTGTTGACAACAGTCTTCAAAAAAGGGCAAGAAGGATGGCCCGGGAAACTACAGGCCAGTCAGCCTCACCTCCATACCTGGAAAGATGATGGAACAGCTTGTTCTGGGCATCATCTCCAAGCATCTGGAGGAAAAGAAGGTTATCAGAAGTAGTCAACATGGATTCACCAAGGGGAAGTCATGTCTGACTAATCTGATAGCCTTCTACGATGGTGTGACTGGATGGGTGGATGAAGGGAGGGCAGTGGATGTTGTCTACCTTGACTTCAGCAAGGCTTTCGACACTGTCTCCCACTTCATCCTCACAGGCAAGCTTAGGAAGTGTGGGTTAGATGAATGGACAGTGGGGTGGATTGAACAGTGGCTGACAGATAGAGCTCAGAGGGTTGTGGTTAGTGGTGCACAGTCCAGTTGGAGGTCCGTAACAAGTGGTGTCCCTCAGGGGTCAGTACTGGGTCCAGTCCTGTTCAATATATTCGTCAATGACCTGGATGAAGGGATAGAGTGTTCCATCAGCAAGTGTGCTGATGACACAAAACTGGGAGGGGTGGCTGACACGCCTGAAGGCTGTGCCGCCATACAGCATGAGCTGGACAGGCTGGAGAGTTGGGCGGAGAGGAACCTAATGAAATTGAACAAGGGCAAGTGTAGGGTCCTGCATCTGGGGAGGAATAACCCCATGCATCAGTATAGGCTGGGGGCTGACCTCCTGGAGAGCAGCTCTGTGGAAAGGGAGCTGGGAGTCCTGGTGGACAACAGGATGACCATGAGCCAGCAATGTGCCCTGGTGGCCAAGAAGGCCAATGGCATCCTGGGGTGTATCAAGAAGAGTGTGGCCAGCAGGTCAAGGGAGGTCATCCTCCCCCTCTACTCTGCCCTGGTGAGGCCACATCTGGAGTACTGTGTCCAGTTCTGTGCTCCCCAGTTCAGGAAGGACAGGGAACTGCTGGAGAGGGTCCAGCAAAGGGCTACTAAGATGACTAAGGGATTGAAGTATCTTTCTTACAAGGAAAGTCTTAGGCACTTGGGTCTTTTTAGTCTAGAGAAAAGACGACTGAGGGTGGATCTTATCAACACTTATAAATACTTAAAGGGAGGGTGCCGGGTAGATGAGAAGAGTCTTTTTTCAGTGGTGCCCAGTGATACGACAAGAGGTAACGGGCACAAACTTCAACATGGGAAGTTCCATCTAAATATTAGGAGGAACTTTACTCTGAGGGTGGCAGAGCACTGGCACAGGCTGCCCAGAGAGGTTGTGGAGTCTCCCACACTGGAGACATTCGAAACCCACCTGGACGCCGTCCTGTGCAACCTGCTGTAGGTGACCCTGGTCTGGCAAGGGAGTTGGACTAGATGATCTCCAAAGATCCCTTCCAACCCTGACCATTCTGTGATTCTGTGAACATACTGTTGCTGTTCTATGACCATTGCCTTCTGCTACAATGGCTCACAGTATAACTGGCATTTCGTAGATCCTTGGGAGTCTCAACCTCAATCCCCGGTCTCAGCAACTCTGTCTATACTGATCAATTGCTCTTTTTAGACTCTCATAATATTAGTAGCTGTTACAAACCCATCAGTTCTAGATATTTGGTTTATTGGTGTATTTTCAGTCCCTGTGTTTATCATCTTTTTACTGTGACAAAAATGTTTGTGTTCCTTTTATATAGCAATACTAAGGTAGTCATGAAAAAGTGCTCTGCATTCACTTCTGCAACACATCAATAACATTTTTTTAGCGTTACCTATCACTGTGCATTTGCTCTAGCCAGAGAAAGAATATATATTTCATATATATATATATGTAACAATATATATGAAAGAAATTTTATATTTCTGAGTGAGAAGTGCCAGTATAGTAATCCAAAATATTGCAATAGCACCTATCATAAACACTGATTCTCCTTACTTTCTCATGATTAGGAAATGCTCCTTCAGTCAGAAGGCCAGGTTAAACACATTTAGGTTTCTGGTGCTAAGAGAGAGGAGTATGCTGTGACTCCCCTACAGACCATGTGCTTAAATGTCTTCCTTTTTGAAAACAGTACCCACATAAGGAGTAATGCATATGCTGTTGTGGAACCAGGCATGTGCAGCTGTACCCAGGAAATAACAGATGCTCTCAGATCTCACGATAGAGACAGAACCACAAAGGCTGGATCAGATTTAGATTCATAAAAAATGTATTCTGCATCTGTAACATATTAAAAACATTTTCCTCAAATAACTGATTTTTTTTTTAATTTTCATAAATAGAAGTTAAACAAATTTATTGGAAAAAATATTCTGGCAATACATGGAAATTAGACTAATTCTATTTGTCTTTTCATTCCTTCATTTCTAATATTGAAAGGATGAATTATTTTCATCAGTAAAGGCTGTAAAAGATGCTGGTGAAACCTTACAAATTACCTTTGAATTTACAAAGACAGTGTTTTAATTCTGTTGTGATGCTGGACTGTTACTGTCGGGATAGCATCTTCAACATCATCTAACCTTCTGTGCAGTTAACCAAGTGTGTGCTGTTTTTCTCTGACTTTTCCCACTTTCATGCTACTAAATGGCAAAAAGGAAAGCTAATACTATGGACATTTACAAATGCCTGTTTTGCACTGTTCAGTTCATGAATTCTGTCTTGTAATTCAGTTCAAATTGCAGGGCTAGAAAGATTCTGCCTTCGCGCCAAACTTACTTATTCATTTCAAAGTAAGAGTTACTATTCTTTGTGTCTTCAGGGGCTGACCATGGAGGAGGGAAGGAGAATAAATATAAAATAACTACTTTCCCCTCTCCAATAATGTGCTGTTTGAAAGCAGATTAATGCAATTTCTTTTCTCTTGTTTATAATACACAAGGTAATGTGCTAATAGAACAACATTTTGCTTTGTGATGGACATTTACATTTAATTTGTCTATTTTTTCCTTCACATAGCTATTCATTTGCAGCATTATAGGACTTCTTTAGGCCTTTGGAATGGTGTTTTCTTTTAGGCAATGATTGACTTTATAACTTTCTAGATGAGCAAATGCCTTACATTTAAAGAATTTAAACTTTGTCAAGGGAATTTTGTTTGTTTTTCCTGACTTTCAATATGAAATGTTTTAATTTTTCTGTGGTGTTTTGTTATGTTTCTAAATGTTTAACCTTCTTTATAATGTCACTTTGTGTTATATAAACGTAGAAGAAACCTGCTCAGTACAGAATTCTGAAGGCTTTCCAGTTAACATAGAAAAAGGTGAATATTGGGAAAGGAACAATAAAATAAAAAGCTTTTTTTTACGGAGAATAGTTTCAAAAATCCTTTACTAAATTTCTTCCAATTTGTCCAAACTTTTACAAGTTACATAATAGATAATTCTGATATAACTTAACTATTGTTTTATACACACATGTATGTCTCACAGGGCAGCTTTCCTGTATGGTAGGGTGTATATATGTTACCTGTGGACATAGGTGTTTGTTATAGGTATATTCTTCATGGTAATCTTTCTGTGTTTATGCTTTGTGACATTTATATTACATATGCATATGTTTTCTAAATTATTGAAATATTGCAAAATTTTTAAAGCTTCAAATAGCTGATCTTTTCTTCCATAGAATCTTTGTTTCTCCCAGTTACTGTTAGGGTAAATCAGTTATTTGTGTGAAGATGAGAAGGAGACTGGTAGAGTCCGAAAGCAGTGCTGCAGGATTGCTGCTCTATTATTTTGATTTATATCAGCTATTTTGAAGCAGCCTTTGATATACTTAGTCTATGTTACAAAGCAGAGAACAGAAAAAGTGATTTAGATGATAGCAGATGCTATTTGCTTTTTCCAGACAAGTACAGATACCTAAGCAATGCCCGTATCTTCCACTCTTGCCACAAATGGGAACTGTTCCTATATTTTTGTTTTGTGTGACCTAGCTATAGAAAACAGTAATTGATTAAATGTAAGTGTGTTTATTCGATAAGGTGACTTCAAATAGGCTCAGACTTTGGGTGGGGGGGTGGGGGGGGTGGGGGGGTGGGACCAAGTGTGAAATGTTGACTAGTGAGAAGTTGAGCAAAGGGATTTTTACCCCTTCTTCTCACTTAGTTGCCCAGTCAAGTGAAGTTGTAGGAGCGGCACAGCTCTTTACTTCATTGCTACACCTACTATGATGCCAAGCATAGTCCACAGTTTCTTCTGTAAGGTGTATGTGTACGCGTATGTGGGTTTAAATGTTGGATAGTAATAGTTGAAAATAAGAAAGAGGACTGAAATAATCTCTGGGTCACTAAGTGTAGCCTCCAGCCATTTTCAGAAATCATATCACAGAATGTATTAGAGTCCCTTTAATGAACTGCTTAAGATGCATTTTGAAGTGAGTCGTATTTCTAGCACTCACTACTCTGGTTGGAAGGCTCTTCCAAAACCTCATTTTACTGATTAAACTAGAAGCCTCTTCCTAATTCTGGTCTGAGTTTATTTGTGGCCAGTATGAATCCATTTGTTCTTGTGTTTAGCCTGGATAGATTGATCTTCTCCTTGCTGCTGTTCCACTTTCTGATGTTGTGGTGGGTTAACCCTGGCTGGACGAGAGGTGCCCACCAAGGCACTCGGTCACTCCCCCTCCTCACCTGGACAGGGGAGAGAAAATATAACAAAAGGCTCATAGGTCGAGATGAGGACAGGGAGATCACTCACCAGTTACCATCATGGGCAAAACAGACTTGACATGGGGAAATTAGTTTAATTTATTACCAATCAAATCAGAGTAGGGTAATAAGAAATAAAACCAAATCTTAAAACACCTTCCCCCCACTGCTCCCTTCCTCCTGGGCTCAACTCCCAATTTTCTCTACCTCCTCCCCCTGAGTGGTGCAGGGGGACAGGGAATGGAGGCTGTGGTTAGTTCATCACATGCTGTCTCTACTGCTCCTTCCTCTTCAGGGAAGGACTTCTCACACTCTTCCCCTGCTCCAATGTTGGTTTCCTCCCACAGGAGACAGTCCTCCACAAGCCTCTTTGACATGGGTCCTTCCCAGGGGCTGCAGTTCTTCAGGAACAGACTGCTCCAGCGTGGGTCCCCCACAGGATCACAAGTCCTGCCAGCAAACCTGCTCCAGCATGGGCTCCTCTCTCCACAAGGGCCACAGGTCCTGCCGGGAGCCTGCTCCAGCATGGGCTTCCCACAGGGTCACAGCCTCCTTCGGACATCCACCTGCTCTGGTGTGGGGTCCTCCACAGGCTGCAGGTGGATATCTGCTGCACTGTGGACCTCCGTGGGCTGCAGGGGGACAGCCTGCCTCACCATGGTCTTCACCACGGGCTGCAGGGGAATCTCTGCACTGGTGCCTGGAGGACCTTCTCCCCCTCCTCCTTCACTGACCTTGGTGTCTGCAGAGTTGTTTCTCTTGCATATTCTCGCTGTTCTCTCCAGCTGCTGTTCTGCCACAGGGTTTTTTTCCCCCCCTTCTTATCTATGTTATTACAGATGCACTACCACTGTTGCTGATTGGCTTGGCCTTTGCAAGCGGTAAGGTCGTCTTGGAGCTGGCTGGCATTGGCTCTGTCAGACATGGGGGAAGCTTCTAGAAGCTTCTCACAGAAGTCGCGCCCCCCCCCCCCCCAACCTTGCCACACAAACGCAATATAGATGTGCTGTCATAATTGACTTAATTTTCTTTTTCCCAGGGTAAATGTGCCAGTCTCTTTAAGTCTTCTCTCAGAAGACAGAGGATCTCTCTGTTCCTTTGATTATTCTGGAAGACTTCTCTGCACCTGATCCAGTTCGAGTGTATCTTTTTTAACATAGATGATTGGAAGTGTAGACTGCATTCATGCTGCAACATCAAAAGTGCTTTATACAATGGCATTCCTTTTCTTTGCTGGAAATAGTTTTCCTGATGCATCATAGGATTTCAGTTACCTTTCTCACAGCTGTATCAAATGGGTGTCTGGGGTATCCTGTGATGGCCATTCTTTTCCTATATTGCTTCCAGTTGTCTATATTTCATAGCAGCCCTCAAGTGCGCAATACTGTAATTTGTAGTATTAAAATTTAATCCAGTTCCTATTACTTCAGTCCTCAAGGTCATACAGCTCTTTGTGCATGATATTCTGTTCCTCAGCCAGACTGGTGCTGCTTCCCACTTTTTAACATCAGCAAACATTAATTAGTACATGTATCTTTTGTGTCCAGGTCTTCAATGAAAATATTAAGAAAAGCTCATCCTAAAATGGATCTTTGAAGACCTCCTTTAAGAACTGCTCATCATTCGAGTAGTTCCTCTTTCAGTACAAATCACTGTGTTCCATTTAGCCTGTTTCTTACCTACCTCCCATTTTCTTGTGCCCATTTCCTCCATCATCTCTAACTAATATTCCATGAAGAGCAAGTCAGTGCCTGAAAGTAATTGTGTTCCTTTAGAGGTATATGCTTATCTTTTCAATACCTTTCTGAAGTCCAGATGTAATCTTTTCCATTTCCCTCGGTTTTATTTAAAATAATGTAAGAATTTTATGGAAAAAAACTGTCAAAATCATCTTTCAGTAGAGAAATGTGACACTTGTATGATGAACATGCACAAGCACTGTGTGATGAATGTCTCCAGTCTGCGTGGGATGGACCACACCAAGTGTTGGGGGTGGATATACATCAATGCTGACACGGAGAAGGATACGCACACTGTTGTAGATAGGTGTGCGACCCAGGTACAAACCCTGCATGTGAGGTCACCCGGTTGCCCCTTGGTGAGTCTGGGGAGTGCAGTGCCCAGTGTCTGACTGGTCAGGAGCAGGCGCCTGGCGAGGCAGGACAAGGCTTTGAGCCTTCTCTGGGCATGCTCCTGCCCTCTGACAAGCACAGGCTGGGGCTCCAGGGGCTATCTGTACTAAATAGGGTTTCCAATTACTGGCTTTCAAACTGCTTTTTCAATCATGTAAAATTTCAGCATCATGGGGGGGGGTGGGGGTGGCAGAAAGCTCCTTCCCTTCGCTATGCTGTGTGGAAAAGTCTATTTGTGTTGTGTTGTCTGTGTGATGGTGAACATCCATTTCCTGCTGTTCTTTCCATGACCTTAATGGTGCCTGGGCCCATACAGGTCTTGGTGGGAATCTCAGATGGTCCTTTTATCTGATTAGAGCTTTGCAACCTTCTAGGGTAGATTTAGATTAGATGTTAGGAAGAAATTTTTTACTGTGAGGGTGGTGAGGCAGTGGCACAGGTTGCCCAGGGAAGTTGTGGATGCCCCATCCCTGGAAGTGTTCAAGGCCAGGTTGGATGGGGCTTTGAGCAACCTGGTCTGGTGGGAGGTGTCCCTGCCCATGGCAGGGGGTTGGAACTAGATGATCTTCAAGGTCCCTTCCAACTCTAACCATTCTATGATTCTGTGATTCTATGATTCTATTAATAGGGAGGCAGAAAATACATCCTTTTCTATGTGTACTTATCAGAGTGAACGTATGGGTACAGAGAACCATAAGGGCAGACTTCCCTGTTAGAAGGGGAGTCTCGCTGAGGAGAGCAGCTCCAGTGCGGGCAGGTCCGCGCTGGGGAAAGGGATCGGAGGCGGGGAAAAAAGGGATCAGAGGCGAAAAGGGCCGGCAAGGGGCTCTCTTTGGGGGCTTTCGAAGCCGGAGAAAGCGACCGGCTCGTCCTCGTAGTCCTGCCCGAACCGGCAGCGTGAGGGGGGGCTGCTGAGGCGGCGGGGGCGGGGCCTGCAGCACGCGCGGCAGTTCAAACAGAGCTGTGAAGGAGTGTGTGGGCAGCCGGGGGGCGGCGCCCGGGGCGGCACCAGGGAGCACCACAGGAGGGTGTACCCCCCCTGAGTGGGCACAGTAACCAGGCTAACAGGGCAGGACACGTCCCACGGAAAGGTGCTGCTGCCCTATCTACGTGGTCAGGGAATCGTGGTAACCACCCGGCAGAAGACCGTGGCCCCAAAGAACCGTGCACGCACCAGCTCTGATGCTGCTTCGCAGGCAGAGCTGTTGTGTGAGCATGTTGCCACCCAGGCATCGGGCTGCAGGGTGTTCCCTACTCTCTCACCAGTGTGAGAAGGTAATGGTAAGCATGCCTGTGGCAGATGTGCCCAGGTTGAGGAGCTCCTATGCTTAGTGATGGAACTCAGGGAGGAGGTATGTAGGTTGAGGGACATCCGGGAATGCGAGAGGGAGACTGATGTGTGGAGTCGTACCCTGTCAACCATTACAGAAACCCAACAGGCAGATAGAGCCACTGCTGTACAGAAATCCTACTCCTCTCCCCAACTAGCTGAACAGGGTAGCTTAGAAGTCCTCAAACCAGGACAAAAGGGGACAATGGCAAGGTGTTCCTGCCCGACGCAACAGGCACCGCAGGCACATCAGCCTGCCAACTCCCATAACTTCTGAGGTCCCATTGCAGAACAAATACAGTGCTCTGCAAGAGGAACCGAGCAACAGTGAGGATTATAATCCTCCCAGTACAGAGGTGCCATTGAGACCTTGTCGGACCACCCCCTGACTTAAAACTGCTTCAGCAAAAACCAAAAGACGGATCATTGTAATAGGTGACTCAGTTCTGAAGGGCACGGAGGGCCCGATTTGTAGACCAGACCCACTATATAGGGAGGTTTGCTGCCTCCCTGGGGCCCGGGTTGATGATGTTAAGAGGAAGCTTCCTTCCCTGGTACCACAATCCGACTATTACCCCCTTTTAGTTTTTCAGGTAGGAAGTGACGACATAGTGAGAAGAATGCTGAGGGCAATGAAGAAAGATTTCAGGGCCTTGGGACTACTAGTTAAGGGATCGGGAGCACAAGTCGTGTTCTCCTCTATCCCTCCAGTTGCAGGGAATGATGAGGGGGTAAACAGGAAAGGCCAGCAGGTCAATGACTGGCTCCGAACCTGGTGCTACCAGCAAGGTTTTGGGTTCTTTGATCATGGCCTGATTTATAGAACACCAGGCCTGCTGGTAGCAGATGGGAAAAGCGTCTCTCGCAGGGGGAAGAGGGTTCTAGGACTAGAGTTAGCGGGGCTTATCGAGAAAGCTTTAAACTAGATTGGAAGGGGGATGGGGATGTAACTGGGCTCACCAGAGAGGCACCTGAGTGTAGTAGCTCAGCACTTGTGGGGCAGCATGTTGGAGGCAGGATGCTGGAACTGTTAAGGATTGGAAGGCCCACCACCTCTCTAGGGCTACACACTCATTGGCCTCTCTGAAATGCCTATACACCAATGCACGCAGCATGGGTAACAAGCAAGAGGAGTTAGAGATCTGTGTGCGGTCACAGGGCCATGATCTCATTGCAATTACTGAGACATGGTGGGATAGCTCGCATGACTGGAACGCTGTCATGGAGGGCTAGGTTCTCTTTAGGAAAGATAGGCCAGCGAGGCGAGGTGGGGGAGTTGCTCTTTATGTGAAAAAGCAACTGGAATGTATAGAGCTGTCCCTGGGGGCGGATGATGAGCAAGTTGAGAGCTTGTGGGTAAGGATTAAGGGGCAGGGTAACATGAGAGATACCGTTGTGGGTGTTTATTACAGGCCACCTGATCAGGATGGGGAAGTTGATGAGGCCTTCTACAGACAGGTGAGAACCACCTCACAATTGCAGGCCTTGGTTCTCATGGGGGACTTCAACTTCCCTGATATCTGTTGGGAAGGCTACACAGCTAGGCATGCACAGTCCAGGAGGTTCCTCCAGTGCATTGATGATAACTTCTTGACTCAGGTGGTGGAAGAGCCCACAAGAAGAGGTGTACTACTGGACCTAGTATTGACAAACAAAGAGGGACTGGTGGAGGATGTTAAGGTTGGGGGCAGACTTGGCTGTAGTGATCATGAGAAGATAGAGTTCAGCATTAAGTGCAGTATGAACAAAATGACAAGTAGGGTTGAAATGTTAGACTTCGGGAGGGCTAACTTTGATCTCTTCAAGAAATTGATGGGAGAAATCAAACGGGAGAGGGCTCTAGATGGTAAGGGGGCTCAAGAGAGCTGGCTGATATTCAAGCACCAGCTCCTCCAAGCTCAGGTTAGATGCATCCCGAAGAGCAAGAAATCAGGCAAGGGAAGGAGACCTGCATGGCTGAGCAGGGATCTTCAGAAAAAACTCAGGTGGAAGAAGGGAGTTTACAAGATGTGGAAAAGGGGGCTGATGACTTGGGATGAGTATAAGAATTCTGTCAGGGTGTGCAGGGAAGAAACAAGAAAAGCCAAGGCAGCTTTGGAATTGAACCTGGCGAGGGATGTCAAGACCAATAGGAAGGGTTTCTTTAAGTATATAGGAGACAAAAGGAGAACCAGGGAAAATGTGGGCCCGCTGTTGAACAAGATGGGTGCTGTGGTGACGGATGATGCAGAGAAGGCAGAGTTGCTGAATGCCTTCTTTGCTTCTGTCTTCACTGCTCGGGCCAGCTCTCGGGAGTCCCAGACTTTGCAAGTAACAGAGAAAGTCTGGAGGAAGGAAAACTTTCCCTTGGTTGAAGGGAAACAAGTTAAAGAACAATTAAGTAAACTGGATACCCACAAGTCCATGGGGCCTGATGGGATGCACCCGCAAGTGCTGAGGGAGCTAGCAGAAGTCATTGTTGGGCCGCTCTCCATCATCTTTGAAAGGTCCTGGAGAACAGGGGAGGTGCCTGAGGACTGGAGGAAAGCCAATGTCACTCCAGTCTTCAAAAAGGGCGAGAAGGATGACCCGGGAAACTACAGGCCGGTCAGCCTCACCTCCATCCCTGGAAAGATGATGGAACAGCTTGTTCTGGGCGTCATCTCCAAGCATCTGGAGGAAAAGAAGGTTATCAGAAGTAGTCAACATGGATTCACCAAGGGGAAGTCATGTCTGACTAATCTGATAGCCTTCTACGATGGCGTGACTGGATGGGTGGATGAGGGGAGGGCAGTGCATGTTGTCTACCTTGACTTCAGCAAGGCTTTCGACACTGTCTCCCACTTCATCCTCACAGGCAAGCTTAGGAAGTGTGGGTTAGATGAATGGACAGTGGGGTGGATTGAACAGTGGCTGACAGATAGAGCTCAGAGGGTTGTGGTTAGTGGTGCAGAGTCCAGTTGGAGGTCAGTAACAAGTGGTGTCCCTCAGGGGTCAGTACTGGGTCCAGTCCTGTTCAATATATTCATCAATGACCTGGATGAAGGGATGGTACCATCAGCAAGTTTGCTGATGACACAAAACTGGGAGGGGTGGCTGACACACTGGAAGGCTGTGCTATCATACAGCGTGGCCTGGACAGGCTGGAGAGTTGGGCAGAAAAAAACCTGATGATGTTCAATAAAGGCAAGTGTAGGGTACTGCATCTGGGGAGAAATAACCCCATGCATCAGTACAGGCTGGGGGCTGACCTCCTGGAGAGCAGCTCTGTGGAAAGGGACCTGGGAGTCCTGGTGGACAACAGGATGACCATGAGCCAGCAATGTGCCCTGGTGGCCAAGAAGGCCAATGGCATCCTGGGGTGCATCAAGAAGAGTGTGGCCAGCAGGTCGAGGGAGGTCATCCTCCCCCTCTACTCCGCCCTGGTGAGGCCGCATCTGGAGTACTGTGTCCAGTTCTGGGCTCCCCGGTTCAAGAAGGACAGGGAACTGCTGGAGAGGGTCCAGCAAAGAGCTACAAAGATGATTAGGGGATTGGAGCATCTTTCTTATGAGGAAAGGCTCAGGGACTTGGGGCTTTTTAGTCTAGAGAAAAGAAGACTGGGGGGGGATCTTATCAATACTTATAAATACTTAAGGGGAGGGTGCCAGGTAGATGGGAACAGTCTTTTCAGTGGTGCCCAGTGATAGGACTAGAGGTAACGGGCACAAACTTGAGCACAGGAAGTTCCATCTCAACATGAGGAGGAACTTCTTTACTCTGAGGGCAGCAGAGCACTGGCACAGGCTGCCCAGAGAGGTTGTGGAGTCTCCCACACTGGAGACGTTCAAAACCCGCCTGGATGCTGTCCTGTGCAATGTGCTGTAGGTGTCCCTGCTGTGGCAGGGGGGTTGGACTAGATGATCTCCAGAGGTCCCTTCCAACCCTGACGATACTGTGATACTGTAATTGTTGGTATGTTACCTGGGCTCCGAGCTTTTAACAGCCACAGTCATGTGTCTGTGCAGCTGCTTTCATCACCATCAGATTCACATAATGTCTATGCCTTGTTTTCTCAACACTGTTATTTAGGAAAATAATTCTGCTTGCATGTCTTTGAATTACTGAAAATAGGGTATTTTCTCTCTTGGAATCCATCCTCTTTCCAAATATTTATGTGGGATCACCTAGAGCCTTGAAATGTTTTCTTTTAATAGGGCTGTTGTGTAAGAAATGTTTTAATGTTACTCCATTTCTCAAATGTGTGATATGCTGCCATAACTCCATGATACTCAAGCTCAATCTGTCCATGCGCAAAGGGTTATTAGTTTGCCTCCACAGAATATGGGACTGTCTACAAGCGAAGGTGCCAGCTGTGGTTGGCCTGATCTCAGGAGAATGTTCATCATTAGATAATAACATTGTTTTGTGGTTTTGTCCTCATTTGACAGGACATCTCTTCTAGAATAAGGTAGCACTCTGACATCGCAGTAGGCAGCAATCCAGTGACGTCTCTCTTCTTACCATATGCATCAGTCTCACTTGACTTACTTTCATATGACTTACATGAATTAATCTGTTCCCATTCTGTGTGGACGAATTTCCTCTTTAATCATATGGTGCTTCCTAAGTCTGATCACCATGTCTCTCCTTCAAAAGATAAATCATGTACATTTAACATAATACTGTACTGGAAAGATCTTTTCCATCTCATCTATATTCAATAGTAAATCTCTGCTTTTCAAATGGAGATTATGAACATATCCTATGAACTACTGCAAACCTACAAATGCTTCTGGTAGCAGTAGGAGCTGGCACCATTCAGTACATCGCTTGGATTCTAAAAGCTAAAATTAATGGGAAGCTTGTGCTTGTGAGAAGTTTTATTGACCAGCTCTCAGAGCCAGCCAGACCACCAGCATGGATCCTATAAGAACCTTTTCCCCCGTAGGAAAAACCCCATATCCTAAAATGGAAACACTGTGATGTCCATTCACTTTCAGCATTTCTCTTTCTGTCTTGTGTAATCAATCTTATACAAGAGCTTTCTTTTATATTCTAATTATGCAATGCCAAGGGGACCCTCATCTCAGATGAGGTCTTTAAGGGCTACTGATAATGCATATAAACTTTTCCAGCACCAAGATTTGAACTCAAAATTAGCAGGAAAAGGCAGGAGCTGAAATTAGGCTAGAAACAAAGTTAATGTTTTTACCAGGGAGTGTAATTAGCCAATAGAACAGCTTCTGGTAGGAGTAGCTGATCCATGGTCATTAAAATGTCAAAGACTTACTGTGTTTTTGTTTGTTTACTTGTATTTAATATGAGCCATATGGCAATGAACAATACTTCATTTTGAGTATCCAAGAAGGGGAATTCTTATTAACAAAGGCTTTATAGTAGCATGTGTGAAAGAGGGCTTTCATTATATTTGTAGGGTTAATTTATATGGGGTAGTGTTTGGTCTCAGTTAATCCATCTACCTAATATTTTAACAATATTTTAATGAAACCTTGAGCCAGATGTCAATGTAGTAAGAGTTGCCTATTTTATCCATTGATTTTCAGTAAAATAGTGAGGAATGAAAAACTGAAAACCTAACTCTAACAAAGGGGAATTACAGTGATCATCTATTTTAACAGGGTCAAAATGTTACGGAGCATTTATATGTTCAGCAACAGAAGCAGTGAAATATAAATATACAGGTTTAAGATTACTTTTATGCATGTAACAGGCAGTTATTTTAAAACCTGCAATTCTGTCATCTGTAGTGGGTCATAATGTTTTATAATACAGAGGCAAAAAAAAAACCAACCCAAAAAGTCTTTGTAAAACATGAATTGCGTGTCAGCTTCCTTCCTAGTTAATGATAGTCACAAAGCTGGTCCCAATTCTGTCATCGCTAAATGAACACTAAATTGATACTGGTCATTCTGTTTATTGTTCCCTAGTGTGGTCATCACTATTCTTAGCCCTTTGACTAGAAGTGTCCAGCAGACATTAATCTATGCTCATTACATGCAAATTTTAACTGTGTCTTGAATCTTTGAATTGGTTGCTGCTGCTGAAGGACCACAGACTTAACATATCAGGGCGCTACTAGACCTTAATGGTCCTGATCAGCCTCACCCTGGGTCTCTGCCTACACCCCTTCCCGAGGGCCAGGGAGTCTGATTTCAGCTCAGCCCAAGGCCTTCAGTCCCCACCTGAGCTGTGTTGGAGGACTGCTGGCCTCCAGCTCAGCCACAGCCCTGTCCTGCCTGGCCACGGGCTGTGTTGATTGAGACCCTAACCTGAGAACTGATTTCCTGGCTTGACCTCAGCCCTGCCTTATCACCATGAATTTGCCTGATGATCTGAACTCTTGGTTGAGCCTGGCTGCCATCTCCGGGTCTGTCCTGCCCTGTTCATCTTCCCTGGGTACCATGGGGCTGCGCGCTGGCTGGTAAGACACCTGCCTTGCTTGCTGGGCATCATGCTTGGCTCCCACCTTCCCATCCCTTAGGGAGCAGCCAGCCCTTACCATACACTGCTATAACTGTCTACTGAAAGAGTTAGAAAATCTTAGATTCAGTTCCTGTTCCAGTTGACAAAGGGATTTTACTTCAGGGTTCACGGGCTGAGTCGGTCCCTGAAATACTAAAAAGAAAACTGAGGCAGAGTGGGTCTTAGTTGGATTCTGGTCACTAAAATTATTATATTTAACAGTTATGTGCATGAGTCTGTGGTTAAGGAGTTATTACAGAGCTGTACTTGGTCATGTGCATTGGAGTATTGAACCTGTTTGGGGCTGTATTTAGGAAACTTATGGGTAATATTCTAACCTACTGCAAAACAAGAGGCTTTTATCAGGCCATCATGTCTTCATTTCAGAATAGTTACATATTGCATGACGTAACTACCCCAGATGGCTGGGTGGGCAATTCCTACATTCCTGATTTACTGAGTCTTTAAAACTTCATTGCTGTCAGACCCTTGAATGTACTTGTGACTGGATAATATTTTGGTTTCTGCAGGTTTTGGAGAAATCTAACTTTTAATTATTCTGCACAACATTCACATCCCTCCTCCCACTCCTTATTATGTGTATAACATTTTTTTGTCTTCAGACTGTTACATCTAGCAGTACATGACTCATGGCCCATTGCAGCTCAGAAAAATGTCACTGTTATGAATATGTTGCACAATGAGCCTGCCTTGCACATCTTTGGGGCAATATTTATTATTTAGCTCTTGCTGGAGTCAATGGAAAGATTCCCATTAGGCTGCAAAGACATTTGGAGCAGGTCTGAGTTTGCCTTTAGTGTACCTGACTACTGAGGAAAAAAAAAGGCATACTTGTAGGCTGGGTAGCCGTCTCTTTTATAACTTTAATGTAGTCACTACTGGTGACTAAAATGGAAGTTTCAGCCTACTCTGGTCCCAAGACGACATGCCCAGGACCTCTGAAGAGCTCATAGGTTTTCACAGTTGCATTAAGAACACTTCATCTGCTTCTTGAACAGGAAGTCTGTAGCAGATGCCCACCGCGATGATGGTCTGCCCGCTAATCCTAACTAGTAAATTGTCAGCTGGCTCATGTCTGTCCCTAGGCAGAGCTCCATGCATTCCCACTACTCTCTCACATAAAGGGCAAATCCCTCTTCTTGCCTTCCCAGTCTCTCTTTCCTAAAGAGCCCCCTTTCTTTCCGAATTTTCTTTAATTCTTATTCATATATTTCATTCCTGTTGTCTGCCTGCCTTGAGCTCTTTTGCCTGTTTACACATTCCTCCCTAGGCCCTCTATTACTTTTCCCCATATTCCCTTGTCCCCGTTCTCATGTCTCTCCCTGTCTATCTTCCTCTGTCCTCTCTTCCTCTGTCACCACTTTGACTTTGGTATCTTCATATCAGTAGCTATCTGGGGCAGTGGAAGACCCACACCTCAAGAGATGTGCTTTGATGCCATTCCCTCAGTCCCTGAGAAGTTGTACTTTTTCCTCTGTTGTTTTCTATCGCCCTCAAGGCTTACCTTTTTGTAAGGTAATCCTCTTGAAACAAAACCTTCCTGTTTTCTTATAGTCTCAGAACACTGTTATTACTTAAGTTGCTAAGTAAAATTCTGAAGATACTGATGCTTTCTTAAGAAAAATCAGGATGTATTATACCAGCCAGGGTAATCTGTGATGTGCTAGTATGAATAGGATCTAAAATGAAGGTATGTGCTGGGTTTTCATTAAGTTCTGTTTCTTCTTGACGTATTTATGCACCCAGCCTGACCAGCATATATACAGTCAAAGAAAGCACATGTGCAATTTGTCCTGTGCAATGTGATAAAAATGCACCTTTTTTAAAGCCATCAAGATAATTTCATATGACGGCACTGACCCGTGCCATTTTGTGTGGGCTCACTCACTTGGCAGAGCTCCACAATAGCTGTGATATCCCAGCAGGTTTTTTGCTGGATATTACAGCAAAACAGGAAATCACTGGGTTGATTTCAAAGTAGGGGAAGGAAAACAACATGGAAAAGTAGATTAAAATGGTTTACAAGACAAATATGCAAATGGTTGGAGCAGTCACCATACACGTTTAACCCATTCTTTAAAGTTTACTTCTACTTTTAAAATAATAAATCTGAGTAATATTGTTCTTTATGTTATCTCTTTGGTCTAAGATTTACTAATTTCTACTGCAGGAGGAGCAAACTCCCTTAAAGTAGCATTTGCTGACAATACATCATTACTACAGCACAAATAAGTAGTTTGAATCCATTGCTCCTAGCTAACTGGTGTTCTTTGCTAGGCCTTGAAATTATGGAACTGATTCTTCATTGAGGTTGATGTGAACTGAGACTACCTCTGCAGAAATAAATGGAATAATAGGAAGATAACAGCAGGGAGAATAAGGCTCAACATCTCTGAAGGGAGGTGACATTTTTGGCTTAAAAGATTGTCAGTTTTTATAATCATTTTTGACCAATTCCCAGAAGACAAACATTGTCTAAAATTAAATGCTTCAGATCTGCAAGCAACAGTGAGTCATGGGTAGATGTAGAGAAAAGTAGCAAAACCAGCAATGACAGAAAGTGGGTGTTAGGAATAATAGAAAATAAATCTCAGATCGGATAGCTGTATATTCATAATTAACCTCATTCTATTTCGGTTTTCTAGAAAGATGTTATTTGAGTTTCCTTAGCCAGTTTTTCAACCTCAGCAATCCCAAATAAGATGAATAATTTGTTTTCCAAAATAGCAAAATATTCAAATTCAAATAAGGGAATCTGGAGTTCAAGTGAAAATCAATAATTTTAAAAAAATATTTCACTGTTTTTTTGAAGGAGTTCTCGTGTGTTTCTCAATTGTAATGGAGTCTGATTTAAAATGACTTTATAGCTATTTTTACAAAAGTATTAAAAATAGTTTCATGGAGTGCATGTGTTCTTCAGTACTTCTCCAAAGCTTTTAGTTTGATCTTCACAGTACTCTGAAAAAGATCAACTCATCCAGGTAGCCAGTTGCTTAGCCGGGTACTGGCGCGTCAGGTATGTTAATGATCGAACTTACCATGTGGAACTGTGGGATCATATCCCAGCACATGGTTTCTCTCCTGGAAACGCTGTGAGTAGCCAGCAGTCATGTCTCTAGGGGATCAAAGCAGGATGCAGATGGGAGGTGTGATGGCAGCCGTTTTTGCAAAGATTTCGTTCCCTGAGGTGGGCAGATGAAACACATGAACAAAGCAATTTCTGTATGAGTGCATCTTACTGCCCTGTACTCAGGTTCCCTTTTCCTTTCACTCCTGAAAGATGTGCTTAATAAAATAACAGATAATAACATCTATGCATTTAGTATCTGATATACTGAGAACATATTTCACAAAATCAGAATACATTTAAAAAGAAATTAAGTTTTAAAACTGGTCTTCATACCAAAATGGGAAAATCACACCTCAACTTTTGATAACAAAGGAGAAAATAGACTCTGTTGTTAAACTTTAGCTTTTGATTACAGACAAAATGACTTAGTGTGGTTTCATGGATGCTTTGTTAATTATGCATCACTTGAATATTCTGACCCTGCTTGTATACTGGAGTATACAATTCCTAATCTTCATGCGTTAAACACTCTCCAGGAAAAAGTGTACCTTCTGTCCCAGGTAACAATAAGAAAACTTGATATTTTAGATGTAACATGGAAAGGAAGGAAAAGACACTACCTCTAAAGAGGGGAACGTACTGTGTCCCATAAATTTATGTCTGGCCTTCTGTTGTGACTGCTTTATGCTGCACTGAGCAGTCCTAAAACTAATACAGAGACCAGCCTGGGTCAGGGGAATTCCTCTTGAACAGAGCCAACACCAGGTACTTTGCCCTCTGCTTACCCCTTTTGTTCTGATCGTTTTCCTTACTGATTAGTGATTGTGGCTCAGCTTTGTGGAGAAAAGTGAGGGTAGCTTTCAAGCTGTCACCCACATGCCATTAACTCGAATTTCGACTATTTGAGTGGAGAATATGAGAAGCTGCCTGATAGCCTCTTCCTTTAATCAGCAGAGAAGCTGCCCATCTCTGCCATTTAAATTAGGATAGCAACTAGGGTTAGAACTTGAATGTGGGTCTTCCCTCCTTTGTTAGTTTAATATATTTATACTGGAGCTAGAAATGACTTTTACATATTTGATATTTAAAACACAACAATGAAATAATAATTGGTAAAAGGCTACTCTATTTATTATTATGTCTAAATGAAGTGACCCTTAGCTGTTCTCCAGAGGACTGAATATCAAAAGTAAATAGTAATGCCTCCCACTGCCCTGGTGATAAGACAGTTAATTATATTTTATCCAGAAGCAAACATCAGAAGCACAATGGAAAAGACATGGGAGGCACCTTACAGTGAAGGCTTCTTTTATCAAAACTCAAGACTTTTGGCATTAAGGACACCTTTTGGGCCTCACACTGTGCAATAGGCAGCTGAACTGCACATACCTAATAACCTGTACACACCTAGAATAATGACTCTAGCAGGATATCTGATGACATTCAAGAATCTTAGCCCTTAGAAAAGGCAATTAAAAGGAAAGAGTAAAATGTAATGCATGGAATAAAGAATGAAATACCATCAGCTGATTAAGTAGAGAAGTGTAGTTAATTTTTCAAGTCCAGTGTAACTTGAGATACTTGAAGACCTACTGATGGTGGGTCTCCCTCTTTGCTTGCATCACTGAAATTCAGTACTAACTCCAATATAGATTAATAGCACCACCATAAAAAAGCTGCAGGACTTGCTGACTCAGTGACTTGCACTGATTATCTTTGTTTAACAGTGGTATGAGAGCTCAGCATCTGTACGTGGGTCAGCTCCTTTTCCCCCTGCCCGCTTTTTCTGCTGCTGCTTCTTTGATGGGCCTCCTCTGAGGGTTTTTTTCTCAGTGCCCCCCTCCCCCCCCACCCCCCCCCACCCCCCCCCCCGCCCCCGAGGCTGCTGTACAAGCTACGTTTCGTGCTCTTTTCAGGCTGCACTGGGTAAAGACGCTGTTGTTTCAAAAGGTATTATCAAGAAGTTAATTGTTAATATTTAAAATACGGTTTTACTTTGGAGCAGTCCTTGGAGAGTTTGAAGCTGAATAGGTTTCCTCACTAATACAGAATGCCCTTCTATTGTGTGAGCATAGGCTCACATGTGCGTGCTGATTTGCTGTTGCAGTTTACAGCTGCCAGTTCTGGCCTGCCAGCAGGAGGATGGTATTTTATTCTGTTGGGATTTTTCATTTGAGCACTGAAGGTCTTTGGTTTACCTCATTTTGAAAGAAAGGTGGCTCTGCCTGATGGAAGACCTGGGAAGAAACCAAATTAATTCACAGGTCATAGAACTTCACAGTGTTCTGTTAATTAACACTAAAACCACTGGGGAAACAAGTTGCCAGCTGGAAGGAGGTGCACAAGCACATCATGATAGATGTGACTGTAAACAGATGGCTACAATCAGTTTCATCCAGGAATGAAAATTGTGTGTTAAGTTTCAGTGCTTCTGAAGTCTTTTCCATGGCGCTTCTTTCTAATCCTTTAGGTAATCCCAAGCCAAAACACAAATCATCTGAAGAACAGAGGGTGATAATTCTTCAAATAATGCTGCTGGAGGAATGGACTAGTCCAGGAGGAAAGAACACATGTCTTTTCAGTTTGACCCTGCTTCTCCTTTATAATTCTCCAATAGCCATGTGCCAGCTGCAATGTAAAACATCCCCTACACTTCACAGCCCGTTCTGTTAACGCAGATGCTCTCATAATTGTATTTGTACTTTTAGTTATTGAGGACTTGACCCTTCAGTCTTTGCAGGAATAAAACTGTGTTGGTTTCAGCAGGAATGTTGAGTCAAAAGTTATGATCAGCCTTGTTACCAAACAACTGTCTCTGTTCATAGTAAAGAATATCTAATGCTGATTAAATTTACCATGTAGCCTTTAGGTGTGGTGGTACACTTAAACCAGACCTTTCTTCAGACCAAAACTTTTAAACTCCAATATATTTTGTTTGGGGACTGTTTCTTGCTCTGCCACTTTTTTAATCCTCCTGCACTTGGGTGAAACTGCAAGTCCGTGGGTGTACCCTATGGACAGAATTAGGAATTTCAGAGAGTTACTCAAATTGAGTTTTCCACTAATGAGTACAAGAGCTGTAATGTAGGTTTAGGCCCAATGTCAGTTAGCTCTTTATCAAACGGGTGAACAGTGCCTGGTCCTTCAAGGAAAGATGTAAGGGCTTGGCAGACTCCTCCTGTGTTGAGGCTTCTGATCTCTACCTTAGAGATTGTCCTAGTCTGTAAAGTAGCTGATCTAATGTCCTTTCCAAGATCTTTATCAGTCTTATGATACCACTTGATACCTTCAGTGGAATGCAAATTTCCAGTCTAACTTTTGCACATTGCTAGACATCTGACAGCCTCTGGCGACGAGTTCCTTAGTTTTATTTCTATTTGTGTGAAAATACAGTTCATTAGTTGGGAATTTACTTTCTTTTAGTTTGATTGTTTCTGTCCTTATTATCCTGTCACAAGTCAGAGATGATAGTTGCTCAGTGTTCCACTCATTACATACGTTATATACTTGATGTCACTTAATATTCCTCTTCCTGATGTAAAGTACAGATCCTCAGAGCATCCCTTCATCTTTCTTTGTCAATAAACAAACATTTCTGATTCTGATGCATATTTTTACAGGGTAGGTGTCCAGTGCTGCACAGAATACACCAGGCAGGACATGACAAACTTAAGTAACTTGGTATGATACAACATTTTGTCACTTTGCTTTTTTTGTTTAATGCAGCATTGCATGCGCCCTTTAGTAATTCAGTCATTTTATATATAAACTGCATCTGCACTATTTAGGTTTGATGACTTACTGTCATCATACATACCCCTTTTTCGGAGTCTGCATCTCTTTGTTCGTTCTGTCTCAGTTCAGTGATTTTCTAGTGCCTGGCACCTGGGTATTTCTTATCATTTGGATACATTTGAATAGTTTGATGAATGTCAGACTCATGCTTGAGTGTGAAGAGACAAAATCCAAACTGTCCTAGTCTGTGTTTACAGAGGTGTATTTCCTTGGTTTTGAATTTGTGAAAGGAAGCTCATAAAAGCTGTCGGACAGGTTTCTGACTGCAAATTCTATATGAGAAAGCCTCTTAAGACTTAATTTAGCTGGTCTGGATAGAAATTAATCCCCTGAAAAAAAATAATGAACACGTAACATAGTTTAAAAATGCCAATAAATATTCTCTGTTAGTATGCCGAATATTTCTATAGCCTGTCAGCACAAAAAACCAAAGGTGATTATCATTGCCTTAAAGTGTCCTCACTTGGGGTAAGTTTCAGTGCCGAAAACTCTCATCTAAATCCTCCAGGATTATCTTGAAGGATGGACAGTTCACACTGAAGGGAAAATGTGATTTGACTTTGGGAATAATTCTGTTTGGTCAATGAAACTGGGAAGTAAAAATGTATGGTGATCACAAGTCTCTTTAGTAGGGCTGGGGACACTCTCTTAAGTCTGCTATTTTCCAGGTAGACTAGTGGGCCTTAAGAGGAAAAAAATACCCACAATTTATAGCTTGGGACAGTATATAAACAACAAAAAAGTAGTGAGCAAGTGTTGATTTTATGCAAGCATATGGAACAAGTCTTAACCCTAGTTGTATTTTGTATTGGATTTGGGTTTCTCTATGGCTGTTGAGAGAAAAAAATGGAATCTGACTGTAAAACTTGCTTTTTCGAGTAGCAGGATATGGAGTACATTACCATAAACTGTCACTTGCTGATTCTCTTAACTCTTATAGTTATGAGTTAATATAACATAAGTGACTGATTCTTTTGTACTTCATAAAATAGAAAAAACAATTGTACACTTATAAACAAAAATAATGCTTAAAATGGCACATAGACAGTATTTGCCATAAATACTTGTATTATTAATGTATTGTTCTAAGTGCAGTTCCTGAACAACAATTTTTGAACATGTAATCTAAGAAGTATCTAAACTGAACAACAGAGCAATTGGTTTTGCTGCTTCAGCTGTCCTACTAGAATATTTTACTGTGTATTTATTTCAGCTATAGATAGAATATTTGATGTACTGAATACAGATTAAAGATGAGAAATATCCTTTTTTTCAAAGCAATTTGCTGCATTTCAAATATTATACATTCTTTTTTTCTTCCAAAGACAACCAGAGCCTTTGCTTGTAAAAAAAAACCCCAAACAACCGAGTAGCTTTTTATACTATATGAATAACTCTAGCACATAATTAATTTTCTTTTTTCAAACTCTGCCATTAAGCAATACAATACATATCTGTACTGTGTATATCCCACAAAGATGTATATAATTTGTTTAGAGTGATTTGGTTTTGTGCATTTAAGTTCTAGTTTTGTTAAGCTCGTAACACTAGAAAGCTCTTGGTAAGAAAAATTCAATGACTACTGTAAGGCAAAATGCATTTTTGGAGAACAATTTTATTCTGTACCCATGCTCTTCCCAAAAATAACCTTTCCTTCTATGTTGCCATTGCTGTGCATGCATTCAACTATTTCATGATCACTGTGGCCAAGACAGCCACCTACCATCACATCCCTCACGAGTCCTTCTCTATTCACAAATCCCAAGTGTAGGAGGGCATCTTTCCTAGTTAGCTCACTGAGTACCTGTGACAAGAACTTACCTCCTACTAACTTAAAGAATTTCCAAGACCTGCTTGTCACAGCACTATGATATTCCCAGTTGATGTCCCATAAGGACCAGGGCTACTGATCCAGAAATTTCTCCTAATTGCTTATAGAATAATTCATCAGTGCTTACATCCTGGCTGGGCCATCAGTAGTAGACACCCACTACAATATCTCCTTTGTTTTCCACCCCCCCTAATCCTCACCCAGAGGCTCTCAGCCACATCATCAGTAACTGTAAGGGCTTTACAATCAAACCTCTCCCTTACATATGCTGTGACACCTCCACCTCAACTGCCTACATTCATTTGTGTTTGAAATAGCAAATACTGGTTAGCAATGAAAAGATGCAGAAGCGCAAAAGGAAAAGGTGATGAGAAGATGATGACGGGAAACAGGACGGATGTTGCTTAATAAATCAGTTCAGCTTTAACATTTGATCTATTGTTGCTGAAATTCTGGTTATTCTATAAATGCCTTCCATTGTGTCTTATTACCTAAAAAGCCCAAAGGTGGTATGGAGAGGGTTGTTATTTTAAATGCTTTGCAATTTAAAATATGTAACAATCTGCTTGCAGCTCTTTGCTAGACAGTGCTGTATGCAGATATTATTCAGAGAAAGGATGAATATGAACTAAAAACCCACGATGTTCAACATTGCTGAACTGTAAGGAAGTTTTACTCTCGATTTAAATCAGAATTAAAAGTCTTACCTGCTGGCAGCCATCTCTGCACTGCCCTTGGAGACAGAGCACCTGAAAGGCATTCTTTAAGATGAAATTGAAATAATTTATTTAGGCTTTATAAAGATGGCAGATTCTGAGCTTGCTTTTTGTTTCTTATGTGTCAGTGCTGAAATCAGGTATTCAAAAGAGTTAAACTAAGCAAATTTTGAACACAATATAAGACTCATAAGTGAACGCAATTCTTCATGTTTCGCATGTCTCTGACAGAATGCAAAAGTGATGTTTGAATGCAGAGATATTTGTTCAGTTTAGATTAGTTACATTCACCATCCAGGCAGTCCATTTCTATCTGTGATTTCAAAAAACAAGCAAAGGTCTAACTGCTCACATGTCTGGCAAGAGTGTGCCATAGCTAACAAAGTTTACATGGGTTCCATCATAAATTGTAACTTGGGCTCATTGATGAAAAGCAGTGAAACAGGAAAGTGCAATAACCAAGGTTTAATAAAGTGGTTACAGAAATACAGCTAAAAGAAATGTTCAGACAGTGTCATGTTTATTTAATGGGAAGAAAAAAAACCCACATTAACTAGGAAGTGGGAGGCTTCTTGGGCCCAGCTGAGGCCTTGAAGCTGTGAAATGACACCGTGGACTTAGCTGAATAAAAAAAATGCAGGAAATGTCAATAGGATACAAAAGGAGAGAAAATCATCCAAGTTACCTGGAAATTTCAAATTGCCTGGAAATTTCAAATGGCATATTGGTTTAGAGGAGGACCACAGAATAGGGATACAGGGGGGAATTACAGCTGTTATATGAAAAAGTTTCATAGGTTATGAGCTGTCCCAAATAATAGGAAAAAGAAAAGGAGGAAAAAAAAGGAGGGTTTTGGAGAATTCTGCTTGTGTGGGTGGGAGTTAGCTGAATTGTAAAATAGAAAGCAGGATGTAAATAATCTCAAATAGTCCCAGCTTAACTGAAGTTTTCTGCGGAAGGATAGTGCTCAGTGCCTGTGTCTGTATGCAGTAATATAAGCACTCCTGATCAGCTACTCCCTGATGGACTTCACAGCCTTTTGGGACTTCTTTCCAGGGCAAGCACAAACAATGTATTGTGTATTATTGGATGCAGAAAGAGAATAACCTGGGAGGAAAAAAATACTGCACCAACCAATCAAATAAATACATTTCCCTGAAAATATTTACATCAAGAAATCAGATTAAGTGATGAGTATAACCAGCGGTTTCTGGGCCAGAGATAGAAGGCAACTGGTTTTAATTGTATCCAGCAACGGGCAGTAGTACAGCCACAGATTAGGTCACATCCTCCCAGTGGGTCATGAGCCGTTTGTAGTACCTGCTTTCGGTCGCACATTTATTTGAAAGAGCTAGGATTCTCAATTTGCCCTATAAGTTGTTTAGATTGTGCTACTGCTGCAATTCTAATAGTAGAGTAAAAAGAGGCTGGTAAATAAATAGTGCTACCTGCCATGCTTGTGAATTCAGCCTTCAGGCAGATTTTCAATAAATGATGAGAATATGAGAGGCAACAGCATGGAGTCCCTGAAGAACTGCCAGTTTTGCAGAAAAGAAAATAGAAAATAAAAAAGCAGTAAGATAACCTGCTTAGAACAGATATTTTTTTGGCCACCAAAGCATTTTTGTAGAAGCACTGTGCAGAAGTAAAGATGTTTAAGCAAGTATGTACATATCAGTCCAAACTACCATGGTGGTTGACAAAATGTGATGAATGCAGTGTCAGGTATTCAGTGTGTATGGATACAGTTTAATGTAGTCAGAACTGATTTTCATACAGGATTCTTCATTTTTCATATAGTGTTTTATTCTCTTTCAGTGAGGATCAAAGTCAGAAAGAGGGCTGTGCCTTAAAAGTGGCTTTAGCGCAATTGTGCCTTGTTTCATAACATTTAGTTATGAGAATTTTCCTGTTGATTTCAGAGAGAGTTGGGCTGGGCTCTTAATGTTTGGTACATGGAACATTTCATTCACATTATTGTCTTCCTAAATATCAGGAGTGTTTCTTTTTTTGGGTTTGGGTGATTTTTTTTCTGTGCTAATGTTCGGGCTTTGTAGAATTTGTTCCATAGCACAGCTGATGTGTTACTGGCACACCACCACAAAAGTGAAGCATATTTTGCCTACTTCAGTATGCATCTGTTGCTGTTTTTATTAGCAGGATGGTTAAAATATTATTCTCTTTATGTGTCTTTTTGCCTTTGGTGGGGTGGGGAAAGGATTAATTTGGGTCAGAAGCAGTAAATAGGGGTACTGTTAATGCATAGCATAGCACTGTATACAGATGCATGTTCAGGTGTTTACATATAAAGTGGGACTTTATTTCTGATCTCATTTACATTAATGGTAGAAATGAATAACTATTTTAAGTAAAGTGGATTTACATAAATGCAGGACTAGGAATAGAGGCAAAGGTGTTGGACTAACAAACTTGCATACAGTCTAGGATACTCAGTAAAGGAAAATAATTGGAATATACCTTTTGCTACAACAGTTTTTGTGGTCCCTTCAACAAACTAGGAGTTTGTCCCCATCTGGCAAGTGAGTATTTTTCAGTGGGTAGTTAAAAGACTTATCTTAATCTGGTGTCAATATTCATACCCTTTGTCATTTCTCTTGTTGTTGTACAACAGTGCAGTCTATATGGAAATGAAGTCTGCCATACTTATGCAGCATCCAGTACAAAATGTTACTGAGAAATGTCTCCTGGCTCACAGATCATCAGTGCCACACTCACGCTTCCCTTTCCTCCGCTAAAATTTTCCACTGACTTTTGAATTATATTACTGCTTTGGACCCTGATAGTCAACATCTTCCATGGTATATCTAAACAGCCAACTAAAAATCCTCAAATAAAAGCCATCATCTGTAACTTTCTTTGCTTGAAACAGTGCAACTCTCTATAGGTAAAACTTGTATGTTCAGATGTCAGATGTTTTTCAAGCCAGTCAGACATGAGACTCAATGACCACAGAAATCAGACTGACAACAAACCTTCCTGCCCTGCACTTAAAACATAACATGTAACTCATACTTACCTTCTCTAACTTTAATACTGAGGTAGCATATATAGTTAAAAAGATCTATATGAAAAGTATTCAGTCAATACATTTTTCTTCTGTAGAATAAAATGAGAGCAGAAATCTAAGTTCAAAGGTAGAAGTAAGTAGTCAAGTTGCCTTTATTCAGTATGATAAAGCAAATACTGTGGTGTTGAGCCACAATCATATAAGTGGTGCTGTTGCTGATCCAAAACCTAGACCAGAGCTGCAACATGTGCTGCAGTGATGTAGTTTCACATAAAAGAAGTGTGGGAGATCAGCACTAGTTTTAGGAAGAATGCTTACCATAAAATGAAGAAAAACATTTCTTTTCTTCCTTCAGTTTCCTATTCTGTGTTTCTTTTTTTATTTATCTTGTATTTTTATTATTGCGGTTGTGTTGAATTCAGATGAGGATTATTTGATGCAGCACCTTTTTGGACTTTTGGAAATTATTCTAATCAGTAACAGTGAATTATGGCAGACCTTTGCTAAATTTTAGTGATACCAGATACTTCATCTCGTGCATGCCCCTCAGGACAAGAAGCTGGAGTTTTAGACTATCTCAGGAGAAGCAGTAATTAATAGAAAGATTTCTTTTTGTCAAAATAGTTTTCCATATTTTTCATTAGATTTTGATTTATCTTTGAAACCAAAAAAGGAGTATCAGCACTGAATATCAACCTGTATTAGGAAGTGGGATGTTATGGTGGCTGGTGATTCAGGAGGCTGGTTAGTGTTTGCAAATATAATTGTCAAGTCTGTTTCAAAGATGAAGTGAGCATTAGCCTGTAATATTTTAATTGGCCGTTTTATTGAGGTGTTGCAGAAGCTGGACACATACAAGCAATGCTTCAGTTACCAATAGCTGAAATTTTAATTGAATAAAATTTCCACTGTTTTTCAAATAATCTCATTCTCTACCAAAACAGAAAGCTGTACGATACCATTTTCATAAACAGCTTTCTTAATGATGCACAAACTTAACAATAACAGATATGGGTTACCAAATGAAGAATAAAAGCATATAACTGCACCCTGAGGAAAAAAGTGAAAGGTGCTTTTTTTTTTTTAACAGCTTGTTTTTCACTGCAATACTACAGTAACTGACAGAAAGATAATTTCAGTAAAAGTTTTGACATAGAACCACTGTGAGTTCTTCAGATAGCTTCAGTATGTCTCCTAACATATCACAACATAATCCAACTTTTAGATTTTTCACTGGTGTTGATTGGGATTTTGCCTAAGTATAGAACAGAATGTGGGATTTCAATTGATACAGCCTAATGATCTATTAGTTCCTTTTTTGTTCACACTTTTTTTGCAGTTTGTTAGAGGTGTTGAGTCAACCTGGTCAAATCCTGTTGTTTATAATAGGTGGTAGATTTGGAATTACTTGCCCAAAATTTCATGGAAGGCTGTATTTTTCCCAGACAGGGGCTCCATTTACAGATACATAGCACTGTCAATACTTCAAGAACATGTACAAAAATAGTTCTTTGGAATGTTGCCAGTTTGTATCTTAAATCATAGAATCATAGAATCATAGAATCATAGAATGGTTTAGGTTGGAAAGGGACCTTGAAGATCATCGAGTTCCAACCCCCCCTGCCACACGGCAGGGATACCTCTCACTAGACCAGGTTGCCCAAGGCCACGTCCAGCCTGGCCTTGAACCACCTCCAGGGACGGGGCTTCAACAACCTCTCTGGGCAACCTGTTCCAGTGCCTCACCACCCTTAAAGTGAAAAACTTCTTCCTAATGTTTAATCTAAACCTGCCCTCCTTCCAGCTTAAAGCCGTTCCCCCCCTCGTCCTATCACTACATGCCCTTGTAAAAGTCCTTCTCCAGCTCTCCTGTAGGCCCCCTTTAGGTACTGGAAGGCCGCAATAAGATCTCCCCGGAGCCTTCTCTTCTCCAGGCTGAACAGCCCCCAACTCTCTCAGCCTCTCCTCATAGGAGAGGTGCTCCAGCCCTCTGATCATCAAATCAAATCATCATCAAATCATAGTCTTATCTCATTTGCTGTGTTTTCCTTAAATTATCAGCTTTGAGACTAGATTAGAACTGATTTGTTGTCAGACACAATAGTTCTTCTATTAAGAACTACTGAGAGGAGCACTCCCCTAATTCTGGGACCTGTGCAGGAGCCCTTGCACATGCCTAGCTCCTGTGCTGGGATGAGACCTTGTTGCACACTCTTTCTCCCTCTCTGCTTCAGTTTTTACTGGAATGAACCCCAGCTGTGTGGATTAGGCAGGCCACCCCCCAGGCGTCACTGCTGAGGTTCTAGTCTATAAAATCCACTTGGTTTATATACAGGCCTGGGAGTGATAGTTTTTAAATTAAAGCAAGCTCCTAGCCATAGTAGCTGTGAAGAAAAGCTTGAAAATGTGAACATAAAATGCTTCTGACGTCAGGAAGACAATATTAAAACTATCAAAAGATCGGCGAAGGTTTGAAATTTCATGTTCTTTTTTTGAGGGACTGGTAATATTTTCTCTGCTTACAGTTCTGTTTGGAAATAGATTTTTACTTTTGTTGAGGGTAATCTTTCTGTTTGCTATGTTAAAACCTTGCAGAAATGATGCTTGTCAAACAGATGAATCCCTTGTGTAATTTCATTGGCTTCCCTGGAGCTTTTCCCAGTGCTATTTCAGGAGAATCTCAAATGGCGTTATAAAATGCTTTCTCTGGTTGGAGCTCTCCTCTTCTTCTGCCATACATGGAAAACGATGACTGAAACTTGGCCTTTAAGCCTTCGGCTGTTCGAAGAGCTGTGTTCCCCACTAAGCTTCCATGGTGTGCGTTGTACTGGCTGTAAGTCCTAATAGTGTTAATGAGTGGTGTCATGTTATGTGTCTCATAGCACTCAGCTTGAAACAACAGGTCTAGGGATCCCACCCTTCATCCTCTTCTGAGGCTAGTTAAGATGTTGAGCTCACAACTAGAAACCCACACCTTTTTTAAGCACTTGAATGTTAAAACACTTGAATGTTAAAAAATACTTGACTGTTTTAAATAAAATAGTTTTATAATTAAAAGGGTTAATTCCATGAATTCCATTGAATCTGTTTTTCATGAAGGGAACAAAGCAGTTTTCCCCTTTCCTACTTTCCCCATAGGAATCTTTTTACATGTTTTCTTTTAAAGACTAACAACTCCCCACTTCAAACATAACTGTGCTCTTCCTGGACTTCTCACCTCCACCCCTTGACTCTGAGCTGGTATATCAATCAGAGATAAACCATTTCGCCTCATGTTTCCCCTCACGCTTTAATAGCACCAGTTTAAACACCAGTTGTCAAGCAGATCAACTACATAGACATGAGGGAGCATTAACTTCTGGTGGGTATGTATGGCAACGGGCCAGTCTGGACAGGGTGTGGAAAACTTGGGTTTTGTCTGCCAGCAAAGGAATAGCAAGCCTGGGAGGGACGAAAGGAGACAGAGAGATTGACCAAATCTATGCCAGAATAAGAAATACATGAAATCCTCCTTTGTGCTCCCTAGTCATCTTCTGGGTTGGACTTAACAAGTACAAGAGAGCTTGTTCCAGGAGAAAGCATGAGGGTGTGTAGACAAGGACAGTTGGCATTGCAATAAACAGCATGTTTTCTGAAAGAAATGTGATGGGCCAGCTGGTTTTTAGCATGTACAGCTTAAATTTTTGGCTGATGGTAAAATATGTCAGTTGAATATTTTATTCACTTTGAAAATAATGCCGATTTAAGTTAAGCAAAACTATATGTGTGAATTCAACACTTTGGTCAAGAAACCTATCAGAAAATTCAAATTTTTCCATCAAGTAGTCAAAGTATTTTGAGTTGACTTTTTTTTTTAAGATAAACGCTTCAGATTTCCATTTCAGAACATTTTGTTTTCTAGGCATATTTACATGTAGCAGTAAGGAAGGATAGCATTTCCAAGGTGGCAGCACTGTTTATAGGCTTCTTTGTTTGTTTCTCTAGAGAAAAAATGAATAAACACCTTCAGACCGAGGTGTTTTGTTTTTCTTCTCCAGCTTCCAAGTCAGTAGCTGATTTGGTACAGTTAGTCTCACTGATTTAGCTAAAAGCATTCCCTATGTCCATTAGTTAGCATGGTAGAGAGATGGGGACAATGCGGATCAAGAAGAATCTGCCGCGTTTCCAGAGTGGTACAATCAATATATATGGCATCAAAGCTGAGGTTTTTTGGCTTTTTAATCATTCTTTTGCATGGGATCATCTTGATGAATTCATTTGTTTGCTTATCCCCAGTTCTGTTAAATATTATTTGAATGCTGATCTACTAAAAACTGATATTCGGATTCCCTGGTGAAATATGTCCTTTACTTGAATTTGTGTTTTTACTTTGGTTTTATATATTCGTAGTATCTCATTTTAACTGAAGTTAAAATTTTGACCTTTGAAGGTGTTCAGAAAGATTTTCTGATTCAAAACAGATTTCATCCTTCTGTGACAAGTTCTAGTTTATGGTTGTTCAAAGCATGACAAATGCAGAGTTTCTGGAGAGCAGGACTGAAAATTAAGTGCTAATTTTCTGTCATTATGTTACATTAATCAGAATGATAGAGTGTCTGCAGAGAAGATTGGCTTTAGAAAACAGTGTACTTCTGTAGTGGTGAGAGGAAAGAAAAGCTGATAAAGAGCCATGGAACTACTTTCCAGAAATCTTCTAATAATAGTTGCAAAAGATTACTGGCAGTGGCTTTATCTCTAATTTCACATTTTCCACAATTAAGGAAAAATGCTGCTATCAAAATGGCATTCATAAATATGGGCATGCAGCATCTTCAAGAAGTTTTTGCAAAAATTCAGTACTTTTTCAGTTATTTTGTTTGCAATAATATCGTTGATAAAAGTTGTTGATAGCAATCAGTCAAAAAAAACACAGTACCATACTAATCAAATCAGATAACATACTCAGTTAAAGCAAGGACTGTTTCTTCTTTTCTCTTACACTGATACAAAATATAAGTAGTTTCATTGCTGTAAATAGAGCAAATCAATGCAAATGAGAATGTTAATTCAGTCTTGAAACATTTGAATGATTTGTAGATGGATACCAAATAAAATCAAGACATACTTATGTTGTATTATAGCTTAAGGAAAGAAAATTATTATGCTGAAAGCATCCTTGTCCCAGTTTTTCTAAATTCATTCTTTTCCTTGTAATAATGACATCATCTTGTTATTAACAGCTAGTAGATAGCAATTTTTTTCCACAGTAATAGAGATTGAAACATATCTTTAAGCATTATCACCTTACCCACATTCCCCCATGCCTGTTTCTTTCCTGTGATGTAAAGTAAAAAAATATGTACCGTGATTGGACTCAATGATCTTAAGAGTTTTTTTCCAACCTAAATGATTCTATGATAATAAATCAAATATTTAGTAACCAAACGACCTATAAAAATGGAAGTAGTAATATGGATTGATGTACTTTTAAATTAATGCCCTGTCATAATTCCTTTTTTTAATGATGGGCAGATAGAAGGGAAAAAGTTCACCAGAGATGTGCACTAAGTTAAACATTTCATATAAGTTTATTAGGGAAAAAACATCGGAGAGCAATAAAATCATGGGACTTGCTATGATTTCTGCGTATGGGAGCAATGCAGAATGGCTGTGGTTTACCCATTATGTTTCAGAAGGCACGGAAAATAAGAAAATCCATGAAGAAGATACCAGTTATAAGGGAGGTCCTTCTCTGAGTATCTGCCCCCAATACCAAATCAGTTCAAGTTGTGTACTACTTTTCCAAGTGCATCTGTTTTTCTGACAGCTGTATTTCTTAGGTTTCAAGCAAACTGCCCATGTGAATTTGTTTGTCTATCAGATCTGATTTTGGCTCAGGTTGCCGGCTTGTTAATTTGTTGTTTTGGTTGTTGATTCTTTGAGGACTTCTTATGCAATATTTGCACCAGTTCTTTGCATAGGAGATGGGCTGATCCTTTTTTAGGGTTCCTAGGTTATTAGGTTGATACAAATAAGAAATAATATTTAATCACAACAGTGTCCACTAGAAATTTTCTGTGTTTCATTGTCAAGAACTTCCTAGACATAATACCAAAGTCATAATGTTTCAACCATCTCCTGAAAACTATTGCTTTATGCCAAATCTTATTGGTTGTTAGTATGTTAAAACAACTGTTAAGAGCTTGCACTGAGTGAGAATGAGTTGACATAATGTGCAGCTTAATCAGGTGGTCATTTATGCATTCTTTGATATATTTACCCACATTTTAATGGTGATACAGTTTCTGGGGGAATAAATAAATACATAAATAAAAGGACTGGATTTGTTTGTTTTGTAGTTGGCTCACAGTTTCTACTCAAATGTTTGCTGAGACATAACACAGTTTTTAATTGAGACTTAAAAAAGCACCACAGGTGACCTCTGAACATAAGTGATCTCTGAACGAGGGGAGAAATATTGGAGTAACTAGTTTAAAAGCTGAGAAAGATTTTTCATTTTAGACCTCTGCTCTCCTCAGGTACTTGTCCTGTGTGAACCTCTTTACAGAAGTATTGACGATTCAGCAGATCTCTGTCATTAATTTCACACAGGGCAGGCAGTCTCCTGCAGAGGGCACTCATGTGTTCTCTTTTCTCCTTTTTTAATCAGTTAGGATGCTGTTAAAACAACAGGAAATTCAAGTAGCATGGTTCAGTGCCGATAATGAAATTAAACTTGCCTAGTCAACCCTGAAAGCAATGTATAAACAATTTTTTGACTGCTTCAGGGGAAAAAGAAAAACACAAAAAAACCCAGTCCACCAAAATAAATATATTTAGTATACATAAAAAACAAGTATGTTGAAAGGCCAGTGCTGGCTCTTAGCTAGGGCTGAGCGGCAGCCTGATAATGTGCAGTGTTTTCTCAAGATGGCAGGGATCATATGAAATGAATTGGATTTCAATGCAGAACATGATTTCAGGGGCTGTGGAAGCCCCTCACTAATATTCCTGCCACTAAACAGAATGACAAGTTTGCCTTTGAATCCCTTTTATACAATGGAAGAATTAATTCACTTCTGGTTGCTGTCAGATCATTCCTGTCAAGAGAAGCATAGTCCCACAGGTAATGTCCCTAGAAAGAAATATTTGGGGGAAATCTTTGGAATGAATGAGATTGCACCAGGACTAAACTATTTAAAAAAATAAAATAATGGATGAGAAGCTCTGTGTCCAATTATGAGATTAATTACCCTATGCTATTTCAAATTAAAAAAATTATGATCCAACAGCTGGTTCTTTACGGACAGAAAAATAGGATGGAAACCTTATAAAAAGTGTGAAAAACAATTCTTGGGCATAAGTAGTGAAAAGTACGCACTCTTTTTTCCTGGTGACTGGGTTAAATCCCACCTTGGGATGGGGATGGTCCTTTTTGCCCTTGAGGGGATTATCCTGGGAAGGAGTGGACCTTTTCTTTCTGGTGTGGTAGGCGGCCCCTGTGCTGACTCACTGACAGCGTGGCACGTCAGAGACAGCTTGGCTCTGTTCAATGCAATTCTTAGCCAAGGACCCACCCGGGCACCAGTCTCCTCCAGCAAGCTCCCTACCCAACAGTGCCAGAGCTCCTTCTTCAGCAGATGTTTTTGGGTATCCCTTTTATAGAGATTAGTCTACATCGCTCCACAGAGTAGGGTATGATGGTGGTCATCTTCATATTATTCCATCACCAGTCGTACTCTGTGATTCTGTTTAGTCCACATTAAGGACTCCTTCCTTATGTTTGAGTGCTTTGATAACCGCTCTGAAGGGCTCTTGTCCCTGAGTGTGTCTCTGGAAAGACACATTACAGTTCCAAGCTGGATTAGCTTTTATGTGTAATCTCTGCTGAGTTGGGGACAGAAACGTAGCACCAGCCTTGGCCATCTGTGATTGCAGTGCAGCAAGGATGGTTCTGGCCTTTCCAGGAAGAGAGGATCACATGCAGAATAAAACATTGATAATTACAAATAGCGACCACTTATGAAACTCTGTTCTCTCTAAGTTAGGCTATCTCTAAGACCGTCAAGTAATTGCTAATTTTGTCAGTGAACTTTGACCTTCATTTTATCTGTATTTTCTTGCCTTGCATTTGAATCATTGCTATCCTCCCCTGTAAGTACCTGCTCTTCCAGTGAGATCAGAATTCTTCATCTTACAATTCCACATATGAAGAAGAAGTTATCAACTAAGGCAGATCATAAAGGGCTAGGAAAAAGTAGCCCCACTGGGGCAAATGGTTCTTCATCTGACCACCCCCATGTCTCCCATAGTGTTGTTTCTTATTCTAAGGAAGTCAGGAGCAGGGAGTTCAGTCTAAGCATATTCTGGTGAGTCATTTTTCTCTCTGAGGAGTCTGCCTTCCCTAGTTCTCATCTCTGACTCACTGTAGCTGTAAATGGTGGGGCATATAATTTTCAAAGGGCACGTACTAAAACCTTCCTCAGAACAAGTTCATCTGCTTTTACCACTAATTTCTCTATAAAGTACATTTTGTTCTCTTCTAAATCCTGATTCCTGTCATTGGCAAGTTCTTCGGGACTGGACTGCAGTCGCAAATGTTAAAAGTGTACAAGTATTCCTTAAATAACACTTATTTATGTAATTCTTTTATGTATATCAAAATAGATTTTACTGACTCAGTTAAGACTATAAAACTTGGATATAGAGGAAAATGACATTTTTTCCTGTGGTTGAAACAGAGATGTCCACTGTTAATGCTATTATACCGTCTGGATTTAATGAAAACTCATGTGTTTGATGGATTGATCTTTTTTCAAACTTTGCCCATTCTGTTTCTAATTATATCAGCATGTGCAATTGCGATAACATTTTGCTGTCTTGATGCAGGCAAAACCTGTATTAATATCTGAGGTGCTTTTTGTGTGACAAGATGACACTTGTTTGTCCTGGGATACTATGTGCCTCAGCTATAGGAGAAAATCTAGTAGATAAAGGCACTGAATTATATACATAATCTCAGGTCACAGAGTGATGTACCTCTTGTGCTTTGCTACATCTATTCCACTAGCAAAGATAAAAACCCAGAGTCTTGTCTTTCTGTGCTTCTATTTTAGGAACTCATAACTTCTCAGAAATTTTTCCTTTGGGGTGGAATTCCCTACCCTTGTTCTAAACTCATGGGTGATTTCCGAAGAGCAAATCCAACAAAAATGCTAAAACAATAGCTAATGTTTTAATCCTAAAAGAAAATGTTACCAGCCTTGAAAGAAAAGGAATGGTGTGTTTGTTACCTTGCACACATAAACCCTGAGCTCAGGATATTTTAAGACAAGTCATTAGGCAGTCAAAATTTGACTTGCAAATTGAGCATTAGGATCCAAGCTTTGTTGCTTGGTCCTAAGTCCAGTTAGTAAAAGAACTGCAAAATCATGTCAGTAGTAGATATGATAATAATACTATATCTGCCTTTACATGGCACTTTTCACTGAGAGAGCATATTTTTCATGGTTTATGGATGATGGTTCCAAATGCGAAGAAGTTTAGTCTATTTGCTGGACTAGTTACAAAGCTCAGGTTTTCTAAATTCCAGTTCAGTGCTGTGTACTTCACTCTGATAGAGCTATGACGTTCAAGCTGAGTGCTTGTGTGTTCAGGTAGCATTGGAAATGTCTGAATTGGTCATGAAGATGTGGACATTTATCAGCTGGTAAAGTATTGCCTTTCTTCCTGAGCAAGGTTAGCATAAATCTGTAGTCACAGCTTCTGCAGGAGACAATAACTGTGAAGCAAGAAGCACTATGTGCCACAGAGCTTGAGCACATAGGCAAATCAGGCAAAGCCCTTTTCTGCAGGGCACAGAACAAGAAAATAGCTTGCTTTCTTAGATGTCGCATGGCCAGTGGCTTTAAACCATACAGAGAAGCTGCCAAAGCCAGTTGATAAATTTTGCGGCAAAGAATCGCTAAGTGGCATCGTTTGTTTGCCCTCAGCAGAATTATTCATGCTGTAGCAAAACTAAATTCAGACTATGCCTAATACCACCAAGTTTGCAATAAGGAAGCAGCTCTTTTCATTTAAAGCCCAGTTTCCATTGCGATAGGTGAGTAAAAGAGAATATTAATGAAGAAAAAGACAGTAGGACCATCGAGACTGAGTTTCTGCATGCTACAGCTAGAGATCCTCTTTAAATAATTTCTGCACTGATTACCACATTTCCCTTTGATAATTTGTATATCTTTTTAGAAATATATCCACTTTTGATCTGGGATTTCTAGGAATGTAATCCTACATAAGTTATTCCAAAATACTCTTTGAAGTTTCAGTATATATCCCTTAAAATTATTTCTGCAATATATACATTGAAGCTAAGAAAAAATGAATGTTTTCCACAGAAATATTCAGTAGGAATCACAGGGAAAACTCAAGACAACATGTCATGAAAGATCTTGATTCAGACTAGCAGGACTTCACGTAGTGTTTAGTATAACCAGCTCATTCTGTCAATCACGCTCACACAAGAGAGGTCAGCCTAGTTTTGCTGGGGTTCATGTTTTATACCTATGAATATATAGCTTAGCTCGAAAAAGTATAAAATCTATTATCTGCAACAGTAATTATTATTATTCACTACGTGTATATATCATCTCCTATTTGTGATTCTCAAAGAATTACGCAACAGTAGGTGTTTCTATTGGAGCTGGTTGGCAAGACATCAGGGATGATACTGACTTTGAAGACTTTGAAAGATAAGTTTTGCCCATGTTAATTTTTGGGGAAAAAAAAGGCAAACAAAAAAAAGCATTTGACTAAGTTTTGCATATTTAGAATAATGGGGTTTGTTGTTTGTTTTTTTGTTGTTGTTTGAAATTATGTATTCTTTTCTTATCTTTTATTAAAAAAAACCCACCCAACTAAAATTGAATCAAAACGTTCTGATGGAGCAGAAATGAATTTTGTTTGGTTTTTATTCCCCGTTTAAAAAATTGTCCTTGTGTAGAATTTTGAAAATATTGAAGGTCTTCCCAACTTGAAATATCACCATCTTTTGTTAGGGAAAGTTCTGTTTTCCAACCAGGTCTAGTCGTTATCACACACTTGCAATCACTGTCTTTCTGCAATAGCTACTAAATGGGGAAACTTGTGAAAGGATCTGCCCAGCATGACAACGGCTGCTGGTAAAGCAGGACACCCCTTGGCTCCAAAGCCACTTCTCTAAGTACCAGATTTGAGGATGGAGGTCAGGTCAGCTTAGCCCACATTCTCTTTTTGTGCACACACTTCCTATTCCTCAAAAGGTGAAATCACAGATCTGGAGGGGTGGCTGCCCACCAACCAACCAGCATCTATCACAAATCAGCAGCAGCAAATTGTCTCTTTCTCAAAAGTCAGCAGGTATTGACACTGACAAATTACTAGGCAGAGCCACATACTGTTTATCTAATAAATACCAAGCAGTCATCAAAACCACTGGCTCTGAGGTTGTTGGTTTTGGGTTTTTTTTGAGGTAAGTATAATGTATATCGTACTGTATAAATCATATATACACTATGCTATAAATAGTATATTATATTCCATACTATGTATAGAATGTGTGTGTAACGTGTGTGTTTATGCTATGCAAAAGTGTTTTGTGCTGGCAAACAGTCAAAGAAAGAGCATGAACATCTCTGAATGGTGTGCAGCAGGCTGGGGCTCAGTCCTCCCTTCTGCCATGGAAGTTCCATGTCCTTCTAGGTACAGTATGCAAAATGCAGCCCTGTCCCTATGTATCTCAGTGACAAAACGTTGCTGCCATTTACCAGTGTAAGATTATAGCCTTGTGCCTCAATGGCACAATGTGAAATGGGTGTTCTGAGTCTTTTTCCCTGCTAATTTTCTTGCCTTGTCTGTTTAGCCCTCACGTTCTTTGCTTTCTGAAACAGAGTCGATGTTTTATTATGTACATGTTTGTATTACACAGCAGGGACTTGCATCTAAGTTGGAGCTGCAGAAATAAATAGAGTAATATAGATAAAATTCAGCATCAGCTGATCTATCAAAGGAAGATAAAATGAGCAAAAGACAAACGTGTGCTTGGAAATAGTGCCTTAGAACAACCTTTTGCTTTAGAATTAGTGTGTGTGGGTGTTTATGATACAGCAGCATGTTCTTTATTACCTCTTGGAGCCAGCAGTGAGCTTTTGTCTTTGTTTTTGTTCTGCTCAGAGGTTAATGTGGGATTCCACCCTTGCATAAATATTTTTACTCTGTTGGGTTAAATTTTTGTTTGCCTGTTCAGTTCAACTGACCAAACCAAATTAGCTGCTCTGAGAATACACTCAAAGCAAAGCATTTGTGTATGGTTTCTCTCATAAAAGTTTAATGCAGTGTATAATTAGAAAAGGTTGAATGCTTGCATTAAGTTTTCAAAGTTTTCTCACCCATTTATTCTGATAAACCTAATATTTTGCTGACAGAATGAATCTAGGCTCAATTAAAGGTGTGCGCAAAGACATGTATCATTGTACCCCAGAAACAACATCCCACAGGAAGGGAAACAAAGCAGGAGTTTTCGGGAGGCTCAGCTGACATTTGCTGTCCTCTCAGAGCTTCAGGGAAGATGGAGGACTCCGTGGGAATGTTAAAGTCTGGGAATCCCAGATATGTGGTTAATGGAGTTGAGTGCTGTGCAGACCAGTAAGATGTCCCCAAGGAATTGGTGCCTCTCTGTTTCTGTTGCAGATCCCTTTCCGTAATAGCACAGACTGAGCAGAAGCCATGAAGTTGCCATAGACGTGTAGCAGCAGTAGTAGAAAGAAATTTGCAAGAGTTAATACTGCTTCAGGCATCATTAATTCCTAATGGGGCTTGAGGAGAACAATATTGTGGAGATCCTCTCCTGCTTGAAATCCCATGCAGTCTAATCCCTCTGTGTACTGGTAATAGTACTGATGTAAAACCATGCATGGGTCTGTTATTAGATCTTCTACTTTGCTCTCTGTTTATCTCTTTTTATTGGAAAGCTGGCTAAAGTTGGGCTGTCTCAGGAATTTACAGAAAGATTTATCCTTAGGAATATGACTTCAGGACTCTGAATATTATGTATATTTCTGCTGTACTTTGTGGTTATAGCAGCTTCCAATAAATCTTGGAGAGTAGTGTATAATTTCTTGCTGAAATGATTTTAATACTGTTTCCAGACAGTACTGCTAACTTCAGAACAAAACTAATGTGGAGCAAATCAGTCCATAAATGTGTCTTACAAGACTCACCCCTCCCCTCTGCTTTTTAATTGCCAAGTTTCAATGCAAGATTTCACAATTTCCATATTTCAGTACACTAAGCTACAAAGTGTCTTTAATACAGATCATCTGTATCATCAATACCTCTGATCATCTCAGAGGGCTGATCGCATAGTCTCTGTTGGGTGGCCTTGTAACGTGTGTCTGTGAATTCTTCACTCTTCTGAACCCAAGAGGACAGCAGCATTTTACCTCTCCTTAAAACGCTTCAGCCTCCTTGGCAGAATAACAGTTCAGTGCCTCCTGAGATGGCAGGTTAGCTGCTGCATCGGTTCCTAGCAAGGTCAGCACTGCAGTGTGTTGTAGGTAATGGAAGGCAGCTCTTACAGCAGGTGTGTATCACCCTCCCTCCGAACTATTCCCCTCTTCCGTGCTTGTATATATGGGGGGGGGGGGGGGGGTATGTATGTGTGTGTGCATGTGCTTGCATGTGTAGCTTTTCCTCCCTAGATACAGTTAGTTCATCACTGGAGTACGAAATGTGTGGAAGTTAAAAGACCTTGTACCTTTAATTAAATTTTCTAATAAGCAGATACAAAACATATGTTTAAATGGTTTCAGTGCTCCTTGCTGCTTTCTAAGATGCCTGTCCTGCTCTCTACCCTATCCTACCCTCTGTGCACATACAGGGGTACAAAGGATACACAATTTAAGTTCTCTATCTTTCCCATTTTTCCAGAAATAATAACTATATTGCAATATTGCTGCAACAGTATAATTCTGTTCCTTAGACATGCATCCAGATTTTCTGAAGGTCCAGGGAAAAAGGGAGCAAGGCTCAACAGCCAACTGTCTTCCTAAGAAAAAAGTTAGCAATATTTTCCTAGAAGTGGAACATTCACCCACAGCCAGATGTCCTAACTGCTAGCTGTTTCTGTGATCCAGGTCTGCGAAGCTACTCCAATGCTTTTAATTTGTAGCAGAGCATCTAGCACGTAGACTGTAATAATCTCTGCCATGGTGCCACTGAAATTTGTCAGGGATGTCAGGAATGGATTTGGCTCCACTGTTTGTTGGCCTTTTGTACTTTGTCAAAAAGATTTTCCATTGTCTGTTTCCCAAAACAGTTGTTTCTTTCCATAGAGGGCTGTACTGAGTCCAAAGGAGAGGGAACAGATGCCTCATCATCCACTCCAATTAAAGAATTTTTAGAGAGAAGGAAATCCTGCCATGGTGCCTGAGTCACCAAGCCAACATCAGGGACCCACATCTTGTTTTCATTGTGTCCTGAATTGAGACTTCCTGATATAATTAAAATTATATAACTTTTTCTGCTCTTAGGAATGTGGAAAATTATTCTGGGTTCCTAGTTGCATTGTAGTGGGTATCTTTTCTGAAATTTAGGATAGAACTCAGAGATACGAATACTCGTGCACTTTCTGAACAATTTATCTGAAGCAAATTTTGTGCCACAAAGTTTTTGTTTAAATTAAAAAAAAAAAAAAGGGAAAGCAAAACAAAGCAAAAAAAAAATAAATTAAAGTCCCAAAGCCCTACTTGTCGTCATTGTAAAGAAAACCTTAAAAATATGTCCCAGGCTTGGTTATATAATGTTATACAAGAACAGCTATTCCTGAGTAACTCCGTATGTGGGTATTCTTATCCCATAATTAGCATGACTCCCATTTTTAGCTTAACTCCTTTTCAAAAACTGCAATAAGTTGAGCAAGAGCATAGCAATTTGGGAAAGGAAGTGAAATTTAAAACCAGCCTTCTGAAGAATGCCTTCCTGTCTTAGTAGTGTAGCTGGTTTACAGGATGCTTTGAAGAAGGAAGATGGGGAAGATCATACCAAACCAACTGTTAGCCCAAAGTGGTGACATCATTATAATGGTTGCAGTATAGAGCTAGTAATAAGCCACATTTTTTTTTAAATACAAATTTACAAATATGCAGTATGGGCCGTGAAGTTCAGGTGGGAAGTGCTTTAAACTGAAACACGTGCAGCGAGTGATCAACAGGGACAAGGGAAGAATTTTACCTTTGTCGATAGAAGGAGCTGTGTGGTGGGTTGACCCTGTCTGGATGTCAGGTGCCCACCAAAGCCGCTCTATCACTCCCCTTCCTCAGCTGGACAGGGGAGAGAAAATGTAATGAAAGGCTTGTGGGTTGAGATGAGGATGGGGAGATCACTCACCAGTTACCATCACAGGCAAAACAGACTCAACTTGGGGAAATTAATTTATTACCAATCAAATCAGAGTAGGGTAATGATAAATAAAACCAAATCTTAAAACACCTTCCCCCACACCCTCCGTTCTTCCCAGGCTCAACTTCACTCGCTATTTTCTTTGCCTTCTTCCCCCAAGCAGCGCAGGGGTCCCTCCCACGGGAGACAGTCCTCCACAAACTTCTCCAGTGTGGGTCCCTTCCACGGGCTGCAATACTTCAGGAACAGACTGCTCCAGCGTGGGTCCCCCACAGGATCACAAGTCCTGCCAGCAAACCTGCTCCAGCATGGGCTCCTCCTCCAAGGGCCACAGGGTCACAGCCTCCTACGACGGACATCCCCCTGCTCTGGTGTGGGTCCTCCACAGGCTGCAGGTGGATATCTGCTCCACTGTGGACCTCCGTGGGCTGCAGGGGGACAGCCTGCCTCACCATGGTCTTCACCACGGTCTGCAGGCGAATCTCTGCACTGGTGCCTGGAGCGCCTTCTCCCCCTCCTCCTTCACTGACCTTGGTGTCTGCAGAGTTGTTTCTCTTGCATATTCTCACTGTTCTCTCCAGCTGCTGTTCTGCCACAGGGTTTTTTTCCCCCCTTGCAAGCGGCAGGTTCGTCTTGGAGCTGGCTGGCATTGGCTCTGTTGGACATGGGGGAAGCTTCTAGCAGCTTCTCACAGAAGCTAGCTCTGTCACCCCCCCGCTACCAAGACCTTGCCATGCAAACCCAATACAAGCTGTTAATTAGCCAGTCAAACACAGGACCTGATACCTCCTCTAGCAAGGAGGTATTTTTCAGCTCCGAGGGAGTGAAACAGTGCTTATTTTAATGAAGTGGAAATGGTCAGCTGACATAGTGGGTAAGGAGGAAAAAAAATATTTTATGACCTCTGGCAGGATTTTAAATGGGAGGTAGCTTATAGAGAGTATCATTCTCCAGTATAATAGGACACTATGTTTGTTATCTGAGATGTGTGTATAGCTGAAAGAGGGGTTATTTTGTGAGGAAAATCTGCAACTATTCAACTGTACCATGAAAGAGAGATGTAGATAGAAAGATACTCTTATGTGCGTCTTTAAGTTGCTTTGTGATAAGAGTGATTTTGAAGTAGCTGGGTAATAAGAAGATGTTCCACACCCAGAACTGTGTGAACACTCTAAAGCCATCACACCTATAAACCGGGGCATCGGGGACATTGGAGCAAGTGCCTGTGTGTTGTGCATTTATCCAAAGGGCAGCAGTTGTCCCATCTGGGGGAAGAGCATGTATTACTGGGGTATAGAGAGGAAGAAGGGTTTTCTGGTGATGGGTTAGAGCTGAAGGCAGAGCTCACTGACGATCAGAATACTGGAGAGCACTCTGGGACTCTGGCTGGCCCAAGAGGAGTTCACTACAGTCAGCAACTGCTCTTGGCTGGCACAAACTGCAATTTCAGCACCTCTAGTTTGTTGGAACAGTAAAAAATAGAAGTATCACAAGGCACAAAATACAGTCTCCACACCCATGCATGCAAGCCACACAAGAGTGGTTATAGGGAAACACACAACCCCCAACACACACGACAGAGGTATGTATAGCACAGGGAGACTTCCAGAGTCTGCCTCAGTGACTTTATGAAGTCGTTGGAGACTCTGTGGTGGTTTTCCTGAGTCGACTGAAATTGGAAGCAATTGTCTGCTGAAGTGTTGAAAAGAAACAAAAGGATCCTTTGTGAAAATAACACAGCCAAAAAATCCAAAAAACACTGCCCCTTGTTTTGTGAGACTCTGTACTTCCTCTTTATGCATGAAACACTAATGGAGTTAATGTTGCTTAGAAGTGAGGAGCTCCATACAGGAGTAGGTATTTTTGTATCAGTTTGTTCTTCTTTAGTATATTTGAGTTGTTTACTTTTTCCTATTTTCTTTCTGTTGCCTGGAAACATTTATTAAGTTGTCAGCACTATAACACTGGCTGATTTAAGATTCAACTAGAATGGCCTTTAACACAAAAGCTTATAGTTTCTTTTTTAAAACATCTCAAGAATATTGAATTAAAGGGTTTTTTGCTTTGTCGAGTTTTGAGCAACTAGGAGTCAATTTTACTAGGACAACAGCATTGAACGCACTTTTACAGTAAGATCAACTTCTTGTCCTTGACCCTGTATGCACAGCTGAGGCAAAATTTCTCACCAAAACCATTATCCCTTTCTCTGAGAACCAGACTGATGACATTGCATGCGTTACATGTCACTAATTCAATACAGATTTTTTGAAAATTGCCCTTTCAACTTTCAACTTTCTTTTCGGATTTTGATCTTAGAAAGCCGAGGTATCTGCGACGTGCTGGGTCTATCACGACTTAGACTCTGCAAGATTTTGAACACCTCCCTGAGGCATGCTGTTAACTCCTATTAGAGTTTATGGAAGTTAATGATGGAGAGTGTTTGACCAGCATCGGTGTTTCTGCAATACTGATCGTTGGACTCAAATCATTCAGTGTGAAGTTGCACCGTGTCAGACAGATATGCAAAGAGTTCATGTCTGGCATTTTAGAATAAATATCCCATCAGCACTTGTAAATGTCTGGTTCAATATGTGGGAATCTCCAATAGGAATTCCTAAGCCTAAAGTAGGATAATTGAAATAACTTGATTATATGAAATTGTTTCCAGGATAATTCATGTTAATGATCGGTCTCAGTTAATACCTGTCTCTAAATGTTTATTTTTGGTAATGGGACTGTTTGAAACATGTTGATATCTCTCCTCTAGATATACACCACTGCTCATAGGTGAAAGAATATTTATAGGTTCACAATATCATAAAATCCACACTGTTTTTTTTTAAGTAGTTTAGTTTTAGAGTATTTAGTGCTTAAGGTCCGAACTATATTGTACCTCATAAACCTTCACTACTTCTTCTGCAGTGATATTTTCCTAACTAAATGAGCTACCAGCATGATCTTCCTAAAAGTTCAAGTTCAAAAAGCAAACTTTTTGCCAACAGTTGTTCTAATACATGTTAATTGGTTGAGATGAAAAGCAGTGCTGAGAACTTTCTGACATCTCATTTTAAACACAGTTGCATGTGTGTTTTATGTCTCAGTTGTTCTGAGAGCCCTCTCTTCTTAGTCCTGGGGATGATCATATACATAGCCTGTACCCCATTTTGAATTTACAGGAAAATCTTGGAGTAAACAGAAATGCCACATGCAGTAATGGGGAACAAAGAAGCAATAGCAGAGAAAAGACTAATGGCAAATATTGGGAAAGAGCCTGCACCCTTCACAATAGTACTATTCATATATATAAATCATGTGCTTATGTGCTTTTCTGGATCTGGGCCTAACTGCACAACTGGATTTCTTTCAAGCAGCAAGTAAGTGCAAGAAAAAGCAGAACACAAACTTGGACTCAGATTCCTCTGGTGGAGGGTGTAGTTCAGGCCCCCAAATCAGAAAGTCAAGGACTGTAAAGGAAAGCTGCAAAAGACCTGGAAAAAAGAAGAGAAGAGAATAGAATGTGACTTTGCACAGTGGTGGTTTAGTGTTAGTATTTAAAATTGAAGATGCTTATTTGGTGAGCTTGAAGGTTCATTTTCCACCTTCTATTAATCTTTGGTTGTATTTTAAGAGAATGAGACTGGATGTGGACTAAAGCCCTTCTGAGGTAAAGAGTAAGGCTATATTTTGGTCTCTGAGAAGGCTGACTCCTGTTTCAGTGCCGAATAAGGTTTTGAAAGCTTTTGTAAGAGTGCATTATGAAACCTTGAATTAGTAATGGATGGTGACTGCAAGATATTGCAGGTATGGGGTGTGGTAACAGATTGGTGAATATCCTGAGTGCTATTCTGTGTAGAACTAAAGTGCATGTGGGGTCACAGCAGATTCCCTTCAGATCTGAATGGTGCTAATATGCAGGAGGCAGAATACAGCTTGTTCATCTGTTGGGTCAGAGATCCTGCTACCTTGCTTAATCTGTTCTTTTGTCAGGTAGCCAGTTGGCAGCCTAAGCTCTGTGCCATATATTTTCTTATTTTTAATGTTAGTGTGTCACATAATAAAAATATGAGACGTGTGGAAATAAAATTGCAGCTTGGTCCGTTTCATTTTGAAGCAGATCATTCACTTGAATGGAAAATTCATGGCTCTTCTAACATATTTTCTTCTACACAGATATACATGGAAATAGCAAAGCATTTGTTAATAGATGATATATTAATATCATCTAAAGATGTAGTGAAACAGGAAGATAATTGGATTAATGTGTAAAATACAATATTTGAGCCCAAAAGATCTTACAAATGTGACACTGTGCTTTATCTAATGAGTGTAAATGAAATCTCACACGAGACTAGAGAATGCAGTGCTTTGTACTGCAGAATCTTCCATTCCTGTTCCAGCCACATAGCCATAATCATAAGTCATTCATGACAAAAATCAATGATCTTAGTTTTCTGACAGCTTTTGTTCACTGTTCCTAGGAACTGTTTTCTATCTTTTCTCAAGAGAGTATTTAGAATTTAAGCTCCCTCTCCCTTCTTGTTTATTATGTACAGTGCCATTCATTTGCTGAGTGACCACGGTGCCAAGTTCCAGCTTGGCATTTGTGGAACATTTTCCTTTCAGTCCCTCAAGAATACATGCTTTGGCCTCTCTGAAGCCAGCAAATTCTCAGCACTTTAATGAAGTGGTGTGGTCTGGGCTCAAGTGGGCAGAAACGTTACCAGCATCTGTCTCAGTGTTTGTGACTACAACACAGCGCAAGCAATAGTTATCGATGACAGCTTTTGAAAGAAAAAATATAAAGGAAGACTTACTTTTTTTCTGATTCTGTATTTGAATAAAATCTCTCTGATTGCATGGGTAGAGCATTTAAATTTTCTATTACATATTCTATCCCATAGCAGACTCTTAAGAGAAAAGAAAAAACGTGCAGCAGTAGGCCAGACTTGTGAAAGATTGTGTAGTTCTGCTCCAGTAAAATTGGCTTTTTACAATCCATTATATGGTAAGTCAATACAAAGGCAACAGACCTCATGTACAAACCGGGAATTCCCAGTGTAGTTGCTTTCCAAACAGGGTACCTGATCAAAAGCATTTGCTGTCAATTCTGCTAATTGGCAGTGCCTTAAAACCTTTTATTCTGTTACCTGGAGGCAAGCTGAGGACAACCACCATCATTGAGAAAATATTGATTTTCCTAGGATATCCTGTGTTTGTTCTGCAAATTGCAAATAGATACAGAATACAATTTATACCATTGTGAGAAGAAAGTGTTGTGATTATGTCTGGAATCTGTGTTCTCTTAACCCTTCATTGCTCAGTTTTCATAGGTTAAAAAAACCCCAACCATATAAAACTCTGCTTTAAAACACAGCAATAGGTCAAGTTGTACTTTGTTAAATCTGACCAGAATCCTGCCATTACAGAATGAGAATATGAATAAGTGTGCAGGGTTTAACCAGGCAGAGGTTTTAAATCTATTAATTCATCCTGATGCGCCTAGCTTCTGCCCATCCTCCTTTAAAACAGAATAGTTGGTCTGTTAGGTCTCTGGGGACTAGCTTTTTACTTGTGTGCCGGCAAGTGAATCCCATGCCTTCTTGTAAGTTAGTAATGGGGAGAGACAGGGCAAGAAGAGCCAGAACAAATCTCTATTAGGATTAGACAACCTTGTAGCTGCTCAGTAAAAGCAAAAACTGTCTGGTCAGAGCCTGAATAGGCAGAAGGACAAGGAGCTGTTGCTGAGCTAATGATGGGTGACATAGTTCTCTAGAGAAGAGGGGGTGGGGGCAGGGAGCTGATTTTGCTGGAGGTGTTTTTCACAAGTAAGTGTGGGACTGTCATCTTAATTCTGTGTCTACTGGACTGGCCCAAGCTGCCTCCAGCTCACTCCCGCCTGCCTGTTCTCATCTGCTCCTGGCTCGTCCGGGTTCACAGCATCACAGCCCTTTACCACTTGAACACTGGCAGGCCTCTGGGAGAGTCCTTATCTTCTATGGTACAAAGGCAACCTCACATCTGCCAGTACAGCCGAGCTGCTCTTTCCTCTGTGCATTCGCATGGTCTTCAGCAGTTGCCTCAGTGAAGAGCCCATGTTTAGTCTCCCTTGAACAAGATTATGAGGTAGTGCTAGAGCAAATAAAGAGGGGTACTTCAGTCACAATATCAAGCCAAAAGGAAGGAACTGGGTCTGTCAGAAAAGGTCTGACACCACCGTTCCAGCACAGAGCCTTTGGTGATGCTCCCAGTGCCCCTCTCTAGTGAGGAGACAGGCTTGAGTTTCAGATGCAGTGCCATCACCTGAACAGTTTGGGGACTGCATCTTGCAACACCATCCATAGTTTCTTGCACATTGCCAATTTACATCATACGGGATAACATTTGCCTCCTTATAGTATCACGGGTTACCCTGAGAAGTGTCTTTAGCTACTGTCTGACAACTGACAGCTACCTACTGGGAGTGATGAGTTTCCATGCTGCAGTAAGCTCTGTCAATGGTGATATTTTAGCTCCTGCATCCATTTTACAAGTAAGATCCCCAATAATTACCTCGGTGTTGTTTTTATTTTTTTTCTGAAAAACATGAGTTAAGTACTTAAGAGGCTTTCAGTCCCTGCTTCCCTGCTGCAAAAGGATGGGTTTTCTCTGGAGTTTTTTCTGAAATTGGTGTAGAGTAGGAACATAGTTCTCAGTGGTGCTGTATCATATAACATTTGGCTAATGCTCTGGTGCTATTTCTGGTAACGGCAAGAGGAGTTACAGTGTCAGGGTAGGTCTATTATATGTTCTAATAAAGTAACTAGTAGTCTGATGCAGACTACATGAATAACAGAGATTTGGAGCCTTTTACCTCATTTGTGGCATATATATTAAAGAATGATCTCTGTGCTTAACAGAGATTACACAGGGATTACGAAATGTAGAAACTGTAGTTGCAAAAAGCAGTTTTATTCAGCAGCAGATTACTGTCATTTTACTGCACACTTTTGAAAAACTGGGGTTTCTAGTTCAAAGATACAGAAAAACAGACTCTATTAACATGTAGATATCACCTATATAGAAATAGAGCATTTCAGTTAAAAAAAAAGTGAAAAGGTGTTTATCAATGCACTTGAAATGAATATCATTTACATAGTGTCACCAAGCTGTCTGCAGCCTCTTAAAAAATGTCTAATTTAGAGAGGGCTCTGCACTTGGCAAGCTGTCCAATGAATAAGATAAACCAATCCAGATAATGGATAGTTGATGTACAAGTGTAGGGACTGTGCAAATATGCTAGTCCATCCATGATGCAAGGCTGAGCAAAAAGAAACACATTATTTAAGGCAGAGGTATATCATATGTGACTTTTTTGAAGTGAACAAACAAAAGAATATAACATATTCATAGAGCCATATATGACTGAGTACACTCATTTCACTTGTATCTTGGGAATTATGGCTTTACCTATTCTGTTGATGCTGTTCTGCAAAAGAAATCTGCTTCAGCCTATTGATTAGTTCATCCTGGACCAACCTAGCAGTAGTTAATTGTACAACTGCATAATTAAAATTGAATTATACAGATGGGTGTGAGTGATCCTCACCCAAAACAGGCAACTGAAAAAAACATTAGGATCCTCTGATTTATTTCAAAACATGAGGAATTTTAGGGCAAACAAAACAAAATCCAAGCAGTAAAACAGAACACACAAAAAAATATCAAAATGAAATCCCACCATGGGGAAAGGAACTAAGAAGGTAAATCTTCAGTGGAATATTGATTTTTATATACAAAGAAGAGATCACACAGGGTAGAGAATATTTAACCAAGAAGAAGACAGCAGAAAAGAAATGCACTTCCATCAATGTTTAAGGAAGCTGCAGTCACCTAAGTAGAACCATAAAAAGGACTAGAAATAACTTCCTTGATAAAAGATATCCTGAGAGAAGGGATGGGCAATATGTTTTGTATTTTTGTGATAATTTCCTTTTTCTCCACTTGAGTATGCTTAAAAACAAATGAACATGATTAAATGAGTTAAAATTTAATGTACTTTGAAGATAAATCACCTCTGGATGTTTTGGATGATTAGAAAAATTTTTCATTTTAATCTTCTTAAATTTCTTTCTATTTTTTATCGCCTTTTCCCGAGGCTGTTTACTCTGCACATATAAGAAGGAAGGATAATGAAGCTTTTTAAACAGGCAGAATCTATGCTTGTCTCCTTAGAAGGGAGCTTCTTTTTCTGGCTGATATTTTTTTTGAATCCTGCTTTCTGACTAAGGTAGTGTTCATCAGCTGGAAGGAGTTAATGGATACGCCAGCAACTCAGGAGCTGTCTGTCAGGGCTAATCTTAAGGTAGAAGCAATAAGAGGCTTCAGAAAGAGGGAAGTGGTGATGGCATTTACTTTGCTTCTTTACAGTTATCAATTGAGCATGACTGGGCCTGAGCTGTTAATAAATAGGAGTCATTTATTGGGTGGTATAATAAATATGAGTCGTGTATTGGGTGGCATAATCAAAAATTAGGCAAGGGAAGACAGAGATATTTCAGAAAGACCAGCTTGTGCATCTTGAATGGGAGCTCCCAAACTCCGTGGCTCCACAACAGGACAGGGTGGCAGTCTGTGGTTGGCCTTTGATTCATAGCTAAATAGTCCTGAAAATAATTTAAAAATGGTAGACAATGGAAAGAAGGCTCTTTCTGATAACTCTCATAGTATTTCCATGCCTAAGGTGCTTGCCCATATAGGAAAGGTCTGGTTAGAGTAGATGTAACAGGAATGTGTTCTCAAAATGGAAAGTGGCTATAGAATGGCAAATTGATTTGGTACTGATGCTAAATTTCTACTCAATCACAAGCAAGGTTTTACATTTACTCTCCACGCTATACAAGGTTAGCTGTTAATTTTTCTCATTCTTGCCTCGTCTTGTCGTGGTATGAAATAGCTTCTGATTACATAACGTGATCATCCTAAGTCTGCCACGTTTATTGTTTGCTGCCATACCTTCTGATTTTGAATAAGAAATTGGTAACTTAGCTTCAATTGATGTTACTGCCTTTGAACAATTTACAGGCTTACACATGACACCATGGATTCAGGAGTCAGCCTTTACTGTAAGAGCATAATGACTCAGTTTGGGCCTGGGAGCCAGAGAGCTAAATATAGGACATAGCAGTAGAGCCTGGTACAGCTGGGAAAAAAAATCCATTTTGGGACTTATGAAAGGTCAGTTTGAAACGGAGGTGCCTGGAGTGGAGAAACACTTGCCCTGACGACTGACTTCACTCTCTTCTTATTCGAGAAGTAGCACTGTGGAGCTGGTGGGGACAGAGAAAAGTGCAGGAAGGTAAGACAGGGACAGGAAGAGATGGAAGAAATGGACACTGAAAAGGAACTGATTCTCAAGTCTATTAGCTGGTTATTCCAGGCAGGATGTGGGCTAGAAAATGTCCAGTCCTGTAAGAAAGTGGTGTTGTAGCACTGCAAATATCTGGGGTACCAGCCTTGAGCTATGCAGCCGCTTTCCCAAGCTCCAGTCTTAGTAGGAGAGCAGAGACCCCCCACGCTGTCCCCATCTTTGTCTCTGTGGAGATACTACCCACCAGCAGCTTTTGGTTTTGGAGTGCCTCTGTAGTACTGATGTAAGGTAGTCGCCCCCACATAATAAATACCTTCTCTTTGTAAGAAGCACTGGGGCTGGGGAGAGCCTGTTTCACAGTGTTCAGGAGTGTAGCTCGCTGGGATCAATGCTTGGTGGTACCCTGCCTTCCTGAAAATTGCTCCAACAAAGCCGTTGGAGGATTTCAGCATGCTGGAGGGGAGCATCCTGAAGTGGTGCTGTTCAATATAAAAAAAATTTCTCAGCATATAAAACTGCCCCAGTTGAAAGAGAGGGTTCCATGCTGAGACAATAAATTAGCATATGAGTCTAGCCATATGTATTCCATTTTTATCATCAGTTTGTGACCCCTTCACTGTTTTTCATAGATATTTGTAGAGAAATTGTGGATCTCAGCTCCACTAACTCAACTGAAACTGTTGAATAAAAATGCTTCTGAAAATATTTTTCAAAGTTGGAGCACTCTTTCAAACAGCAGAGTTAAAACATTAAATAGCTATTGTTTTCCTGCTATTAGCTATGTTTTTCAGCCTAGAACAGGCAGCTGGCAAGAGCAAATATTTCACATGTGAAACGGCAAGTCCCCACAACTCTGTCTCATCTCACCTCATCTCTTGCCATTCAGTGAGACCTGGACAGGCTGGAGAGTTGGGCGGAGAGGAACCTAATGAAGCTCAACAAGGGCAAGTGTAGGGTACTGCACCTGGGGAGAAATAACCCCATGCACCAGTACAGGTTAGGGGTTGACCTGGAGAGCAGCTCTGCAGAGAGGGACCTGGGAGTCCTGCTGCACAACAAGTTGACCATGAGCCAGCAATGTGCCCTGGTGGCCAAGAAGGCCAATGGCATCCTGGGGTGCATTAAAAAGAGTGTGGCCAGCAGGTCGAGGGTGGTCATCCTCTCCCTCCACTCTGCCCCGGTGAGGCCACATCTGGAGTACTCTGTCCAGTTCTGGGCTCCCCAGTTCAAGAAAGACAGGAACTACTGGAAAGAGTCCAGTGGAGGGCTACGAAGATGATCAGGGGACTAGAGCACCTCTCTTATGAGGAAAGGCTGAGGGACCTGGGTCTGTTCAGCCTGGAGAAGAGAAGACTGAGAGGGGATCTTATCTACACTTATAAATATCTAAAGGGCAGGTGTCAAGAGGATAGGGCCAGACTCTTTTCAGTGGTGCCCAGTGACAGGACAAGAGGCAATGGGCACAAACTGGAACACGGGAAATTCCATCTGAACATAAGGAAAATCTTCCTTACTTTGAGGGTGACAGAGCACTGGAACAGGCTGCCCAGAGAGGCTGTGAAGTCTCCTTCTCTGGAGATATTAAAAACCTGCCTGGATTCTTTCCTGTCTAACCAGCTCTAGGTGAACCTGCTTTGGTAGGGGGGGTTGGACTAGATGATCTCCGAAGGTCCCTTCCAACCCTGACCATTCTGTGATTCTGTGACTGCCACTGGCTGCTAGTTGTGTAGCACCAGCAGAACCAGGACAAGGTCTTACAGCGTCTGCTTCAACTAAGTCCTGCAGTTGTACTATTAGGGAGTGATATAGTCCAACTGCTGTGGTACAGGAAAGCCATTTCACCTTATCCTTTTAGGGTGGATGAAGGAAAGGGGGTGGGTATGGCAACCCACACTTCTACTTTGTCTTGGTACTAGGGTGCCTCTGGGAGAAGAGACATTTACTTCGCTGGTCCCAACTCTGAAATGCCAGCAAGACTTTTTTTCAAGGCCCCATGACAGGGCTCAGAAAGGAAACAGCAGACAAAAAAAGTCCTTTGGATTACATGCGGAAGTGCTGACACGCTTCCAAAAAGAAGATGCTGCATACCTGAGCAAGCTAGGCTATTGATAACAACACCAATTAACAATTGAGTCTACATTCTGAAAAACAACAACAGCTCCCTTTCAGAGCTTTATTAAAACTTCCCTTCTAGGTAAATAACTGTTTCTCCTGATCAAAATTTCTGAAATATTATCAGATGTACAATGAAAGACATAGTTCACTTCCACTTGAACTGGAGCCATGGCATACTCTTGCTAGGAAACTATCATCTTGTTGAGTGTGTACAAACTCAGCATACTCTGTGCAAAGTCTTTATTGAAACAATGATCAATTTACAAGCTGGATCACATTTCATTTTGCCACTTCAGCATGAACTGGTCTCTTTGTGGTTTACGGCCGTGAACTATAAAATCATAACAGTTATTCAAATCAAAATACAGTAACTGCTTCTCAAAAGAACACATTCATAATCGTCTTACATTTCTTGTAAAATCAGAAAGGATTTCATAATAAATGAAATATAACTTAAGATACTTTAGTGCAAGCGTTTCCTTTGCATCTAAGAAGCTTTCAGTTGTCCGACTAAGTATGGCATACTTAAGAGGCCAACTCTTAAAATAGCATGCTGCCAAGATATTCCATGAGAACTTCTAAAATTCAACACTGTTAACGCTTTCCAGAATGAGTTGATCTGAACCAAACTGAACATCAGAAAGCCCTGGTTATACGTTACAGTACTTTAGTCAAAAGGTAACTGCAAATCAAGGAACTAACACAGTATGTACATTAGAATAAAACAGGCACTGATTTTAAAAAAATCAACATCTGCCCGTATATGCCATTCTGCAAGTTTTAGGATTATACAGTAATTTTTAAGCACAGGAGTGAACTGCTGTGCCTTACCTAATACCAGTACACCTGCATGAAAATGCTGATCTATGGGTTCTTTTGAATCTTTTAAATTACAATCTCAAAAAATGACTGAAGGGTAGGTTTCATCGCAAGCATACTCAAATTGGAGAACAAAAAAGGATCAGCAGTAAACAAATGCTGCTCAAAAAGACCATGTTGAATAAGTAGATAGTGAGTACTATGTTCACGTGGTCTGATTAATATGGTCTTACATTTAGTGAAAAAAGAATAGTCAGTGTGAAATTCAAATCCAACACTGATTTCTTGTGCTGCAGAAATCTAGTCATGTTTCAACAAGTTTTGGCAAAAATATTTTAAAAAGGTGTAAATAGATCCTGCAAATCTCATTTCCTTTCTAAGCCTGGCTTGGTGTTCCTTATGCTTTTAGAATGCAGATTCTGTTGGACTGGATTTTCCAGATTCTGAATGTTTTAAGAGCCATTAGCGTTTGGTGATATAATAAACAGAACAATGTAACAAAAGGTGTGCATAGTCCAATGATGGGAACAGATTGCTCTAATGTCCCTGAAGTGCTTAAGGTGCATGAAAATATATAACAATGCAAATGTTCATGTTTTCTTAGAGCAATCATTACTTTTGTATTTATTAATTGTGTTCTCGCACCATAAAATAGCCATTCCCTAAGAAATACTGCAGGACAGAATTGTTTACTTTATAACAGCACAGGCAGAAAGTCTGGAACAGGACAGATGGGTTTGCGTCTTGCTTCCCATCTATCTCCCATAAAGGAAGTGCCTGAAAGTGTGTAAAAAGCGTTAGGCTTACAGGTGTTATACAATGGATGCATAAAAATACTGAAATGCGTACATGAAAACAGAAACAATACATAAACCAGAACTGTTACAATCTGTATTTTCTTCAGATACAGTGCTGTTCGGCTTTTATTCCAGGAACACCACAAAGCTAAAAGTCCACAGGATTTATAGCAGACTGGCTGGACCAGTCCTACCTGGGAACTCTCAGCTCTGAGTGAGTCCAGCTCCAGCAAAGTCAAGGTTCCCTTTGACCTTGCAACAGCAGGAATTCAGCACTACACCTATTACCTGCATCTAATCCAACTAACTGTTGCTCATACATGGTTTGCAATGTATGTTTCTTTGCGTGTACTTCAAATACATGCTCTTTGTAGGCAACCTTTGGAAAAAAAACCCATAAATCTGTATCTTCAAGGAAGTTTACACAGAGATACTGAAGAAAACCATGGGGATTGTTTGCTCTCAAATGTTTCTCAAGAAATAAATAATAAACAGGCTGGAGGACAGCCTGAGAGCAGCAGTCAGGATCAGAACTGCCTGGTACCAATCACCAATATGAATACATGAAGGGGGCTGGTCTCTACTGTAAAAAGTTCATAATTAAAAAACAATTAAAATTAAAATATGGTAGTTTAATAAATAATTTGGAAACTTAAAAAAAAATTAAAGTGTACTTTAAAAGTTATTTTTATGCTTTCAAGGAGAACATCCTTGCTTATCTGTGCAATCTCAGTTGGGCACCAGGCAGGTAACTTTAGAATGCATGAGCATTGTTTGTAAATGCTGGACAGGCAGAAAAATCAAGATGCCTCTTTTCAAGAGGTTAAGGTGAATTAAAAAAATTTAGTGCAAGTTTCTGCTTTTGTGCCTGCCCTCGTCCTTTTTCATACCAGAAACAAATTAAGTAACTTGAAAAACTGATGTGAACACTAAACAGAGATGTACTTTGGACTCAGACAAGAAGTTAACAGTTTGCATCAGTAGTATTTTCAATCACACGAGGTCAGAAGTGAGATCATTATGTGTATTCATTTAATCTACCCTGTGTACTAGATTTATATTGTCTTCGCTGGAACTAAAATATATCCGAGCAACATCCTTAGAAGGACTTTGCCCTTGCATGTTTCTTTGGGCATGTGCAAATGTCAATTTGGTATAGATGCCTGCCACTGTGGTGAGCACAACAAACAGTTAGGCCAACTGAATGCTGGCATGTTTCACAAGTTGGTCGCAAAATCTGAAGTCCGTTATTAAACATGTATTTTTTTTAATAACCGTAGAAAGGTAAATATGGAGCCTTCTCTGCATCACCTACATAAGTCATGGGGTGTTCCTGTCTTACACTGCTAGTGAAGCTCTGCACTTTAACATGGGGAAGTTGACATAAAACCTCAGTTCATTATCAAGGGTTTTTAGATAGCTGCAACATTGACTTTGTTTGGTCTCAATTACCAGTTAATATATATATCAGTTAATATACCTGAATTGCCTCCAGTGGACACCTTATGCAGATGTGGCTACTTCAATAAAATGTCCAGAAAGCCACCCACACATTCTTTCCCCATAGACATAAGTGACTTCTTTTTCGGCAATATACTTGATTCCAGATTTATTTTGAGTATCAATACTTATGCTACAGTCCTTCCTAAAAACTATAAGGTGATAGTTTGTTCATTCGTTACAAATAAAATATGTGTCAGGTAATTAAGTAATAAGCTATTAATCCTACACACACTCCTCCTTGTAAGTGCTTTCTTTCCAGACTCACTCTGGAGAAGGTCCTTTTCATTGTCTGTCTGCAATAGAAATTATCACTTCCCTTCCACTCCTGGCATTTCCTGGCATAAATGTTGATCCTTTTTAATGCCACAATCGCTGTGATCATTAAAGCTTTACTGGGGTAGAGTCACATGTGCTCAAGCAGTGAATATCCTACATAGGTAGGAGGTTCTTAAAATACCAAAGCAATTATAACACAGAAAACGTTTTTTGTGATCGTCATTATAATTTCACATAACACTTGATTATAATTTTTTTAGTTTGGATAAGATACTCTCAAACTTATGCTTATAGATGAATTTAGGCTTGATCTTCAGAATATGAATCTGCACAAAATCGAGAATCCCAATAAAAGGGTCTTCTGCCGTTTCAGCCTTGTCATCAGCCGATGTACTGGCATTTGCAGGGACTGTTAAGGAACCTGCATATCTTCTGGGTACTCACTCCTACCAAATTACTACAAAACAAGACATCTTGCATATTTGGAGATGTTTTTCCATATAAACTTCTGGCAAAGTAAAAAATGGTCAAATATATGCAAAAAAACCCTGCAGAGCTGTTGGATTGCAACTTTCTGTAAGATGTGTATGGGCTTTCCCATCTGTAAAATACACCTCAAAGTTGTTTCTCAACGTGAAAAAAAACAATTGTTGGCGTCTTCATTTCATGGAAAAGGAAAAAACTATTTCCCCATGTGCCTAAGCAGTGTGGTCTCAAATGAATTGGAAACATTTTAACTTCTTTAATAGCCCTCTAAATCACAATACAGCTGAGCAAACAGGCTTTGTAAATGGGATCTATTAGGATTTTATTTGGCTACTGGAGTGCTGCCTCTTGGGCAATATTTCAAATTCACAAGATAAATATTTGCAAAAATGCAATAGATGGAAATAACAAGAGTGAAGGAGGAAAAACAAAACCAGTTTATGTTTAGTAAGTTCAAGTGTCCTACATCAAAGACTACCAGTGACTTCCAGGAGGCCACTACAGGTGACTCCAACCTAGAAAATGCTGAGGTAAATGTTCCTTGGAAATACTCCTAATCGAAAAGAGCAATTAATATTAATGTAATAGCAATTACTCTGCCATACATCACGGTAAACTAAAGTCAAACTGAGAAGAAAGTGCCAAATAATCCACATACATGCTTTTGCTATGATAGTCTCCAGGTAAGGCTTAGCGGCAAGTACAATATGTATTTTTAAAAGAGCTCCACCTGATTTTCCTGCTATGCATAGATTCGGGAGTAACTATCATACATGGCTTTCATATATAACGCATGTGTTTTTGTCATTTGCCAATGCTGTGTCATCAGAATTGAGTTCAGCAGAAGGCTCAGGTGGGGGCTCTGCAGGAAGTGCTGGTGTTTGAGGAGTGTCTTCTTCCTTGGTGTCCAACTGCATGCTTTCTTGTGACTGACCATCCATGCAGTCCTTTTTGGACAACGGGTGAACTGACACTTTTATTGCAATCTGTTGGGGTGGCTCGTGCAGTGATGATGCGTCCGAGTCAGCTGTGGGAGAGTCACTGCGCTTCAAAGCGTTCGGAATCATATACAGCTCATCTGTTTCAGTGGTTTCCTGGCCTTCTGCTGTCTGCCGTACAAAATTCTGTCCTTGCTCCTCCAGACCGACAACCTCCATAATTTCTTTCCATTTATAGTCCTGCAGTTCATGATGAGAGGTGGCAAAGGTACGCTCCGAGCAAGCTCTTCAATATAGGCGAGCAAATTCCATGGTCTTGAACTGGGTTACCTTTGGCGAAGCTCGAGCGGTTTTGGGCTGAAGTGATAATTGGGATACGCTTCGCATCTCAAAGGCTTTCTGGAGTGTTCTCTGCCCCTTCTCTTCCTGAAGAATTCATTGATTGCTTTCTCTGTTTTCTTCAGATGACTGCTCATCATACATAACCGAGTAATATTCAGTATCATAACAATGGTAAAAGCTACAAGGCAGACAATCATGTAATAGATTCCCATATCTCCAGAAGTAAAAACAACCCTCAGCGTCACAGTATTGTTAACACTGCCATACATATTAGATGCGACACACGTGTATTTACCTCTGTCTTCGAAAGACACGCTGGTAATGTTTAGTAGCCCATTGTCAAGAAACCACCATTTTCCTGCTGGAGAGGAGACAGAATAACTTAGTTAGAAGTATTTTGTTCACATGATCAGAACAGTCTTAAACATCAGCTTTGTCCAACTGGCTTCAGATTTTGGAAGAAGGAAATACTGTTCACAAGAAGATGAGGAATTTACCATCACAAAGGCCTGCCTGTCCCTGAGATCCTACCTGTGTTACTATCAAATCCCTGACATCAACTGTGAACAATCAGATCATGCCCTAAAAGAGTCCCATAAAAAAATGTTAATATGCATAACATCTCTCACAATCTTATAGTCAGTTAACTTAGAAAGACAGGGCTACTTACCCCAGAGAGCCTCCCAAACACATGCCGCACTTCCTCAAATAACAGCAACAATGGGATTGCAAGGCAGAAAAACCTGCTAAGCCCTCTTTGGTTTGTTCCCTGACAATGCATTTTCTTACAATTGGGTTGGTTTTGATGTTTTCTTACAGTATCTTATATAATTCTGTTAATGTAAACTTTAAAAACCCTAAAATTTCAGACATTGTATAGTACACTGCCTGCCCTCTGAGGTGTTCAGAATCTAATTTTGAAGTATGATTTTAAAAAAAGGGAAATAGGACAGGAGGAGTAAGGTGGATGGGAAAGAGGAGAGCCATGACCAATTAAGGAAACATCTTGTTTGCCAGTATGAACTTCCTACGCACCACGATGGAACTTCTTTTACTTTAAAAAAGTCATTTCTATCAGTATAATATAATTGATGTCTTTGGTCGCTACATGGAATTGTACATGTACGTTTCATATCCTTTGAACCTGGCACAGCAGAACAATTTAGCTATTAAACTGAGTTTGAAACATGTTAAAATCCAGCGCTCCTATCACTGCTAAAGTGATTCCATATTCAGCTAGTTACTGTGTTTGCCTTTATATATTGGTAACAAATTAGATTTTTAGTTCCCCAAGTAAGCTTTGTTTTTATTCAAATATCACTATCATTTAAGAGCTGAGGATGTGTATTTTTTGCTTTCTTTGGTGTGATACAACTTACTAAATTACAACTTTGCTATAAAAAACATGATTCAACTCCAATAGACAAGCCTGGTGTCAATTCTTTCCTTCATGTAAACCTACCCCTGGAAGTGTTCACATGGTGGAGAGAAGAGCCAGAAAGTGTAGGATTGTCTCTGAGCCTTCTGAACAATACATACAGGGAGATGTCATACAGAAGATTCCGTTTTAAAACAATGACATAGGCTGATGTATGCCAACATACTGCTGCTCAGAGGCAGACTCAACTGTTTTCAATCTCTGTAACACAATCCCAAGCCATTCCTGCCAGGTATCTGCTGAATGCAGTAGTGGAATTTCAATAACCTTCCACCGGAAGGAATTTCAGGTGTTCACCTATCTTTACTATCAGAAAGTTGTCTTTCCTTAAACCTAACCTAACCAGCTGCAATTTAAGTCTATTAAGGCAGCTGAGCAAAGACACAGAATCTGTGACTACAAGACTAAAACAGTGCGAAACCCCTGTGCAATGCATGTAAATCACAAGGCAAGGATTGCAGTCCTGCCATGGGTTGGTGGATACCTTGTTTCTACATTTATTTTATCCTTTTCATGGAAATTCTTTCATTGTTAGAAAGATCATTATATTTTTTTTTTACTTTGTTTCTTTCAAGGAAGGATCTGTGGGCAATTCTGAAACTGATTAGTCAAAAATGCCTTTAATTCAGAGTAGTTATGGGCTTTTACATTTTGAAAGTTTTTCTAATTAAACATGGCATATCCAAATTGGTTTTTTTTTACGTTATCTCCAGTAGAAGCCTATGTAGAAAGTATTCCCACAAGATCCCTGCCTCAGTTCTTAATTACATCTTTTTATCCTCTTACTTAGAATTTTTAACTTAGCTGAAACACTATTTTTTGCCCTAGCTTAATTCTTGAAAACAGCTGAATCACTTGGCCTGAAATTAAAAAATACAGAATAAATAAAAAGCTCAGTCTAAGGCAGACCTTCATATAAAAAAAATCACCCCAATCTTCTAAAGCTAGGCAAATTCAGAGGAAAACTCTCTTACAGAGGAAATGTCAGCATCTGTAACAGGTGACACTTCCTTCTCCACCTCCAGAACAGGAAAAAATACAGAGTATTGGCTGCTCAGTATTTCTTTGAATTGCAATGTTGGCTAAGTAGGTCTTTATTAATTGTAAAATGACAAGATGCCTTGCTGATGTATCCTGGCTCCAGCTGTTATAAATGACATAATGGCATTGAACTGTGACTCAATGACTGGGTCTGTGCCAGTGGATCCTGGCAGATAGTAAACGCCTAATGAGAAAACAATGATTAGAAAAGTTATCATTTCTGGGTGTTGATAATTCAATGCCATATTCAACATAACTATATATATATATAATAAAGAAAGGTCTTGTGCTAGGAAATATTTCTTGCAGGAAGACAGTCAGTTTCTTAAAGGAGGGAGTGCACTGTTCAAAGTAAGTTAAAGTGATGTTGTCTTTATACTACATCTGCAATTTTTACTGATTTGGTCAAAGTTTTTGCTCACCTACCTAAATATTTGTGTTAGTATCTACCTCGCTCGGTTGACTATAAAAAGACCTGAAGTTAGATGCCTGACTAAAGGGGAAAATTTCTGTTAGTGAGCCTTAGTAAAACACTCTAACACACTAATCACAGTATGTTACCATGACTGCACAAATTATATCTGAAAGTCAGCTTACTAGCTCAAGTAGTTCCTTTCTCTAGCTTTACTCAGAAAATTACAAAATACTGTAATGTAGAATATAACCAGTTATGCAGTAAGCTTTTACAGATACACTATGCTGTTGCACATCCAGCTGGGTCAATCATTACTCCCGTCATAGCAGAGTTCTCCCTCGGGTCAACTATTAGTTAGGCAAGCTATCTTGCGTTTAGTATGAATAACTAAGAGTTTATTTCATCATGCTGCAAACAAAGAAGTCAGTATGGAAGGATTACATGAACAAAACACCTTCCATTCCCCCTGAAACATTCCCTAGAATATAACTAGGATTATCACCCAAACCTTCCATTTAAGGAAAACAAGCTCATGTGTAATTAAGGTCTCTGGCAAATGCAACTGAAGAGTCTTAACTACAGCCAGGAAGGTTCAAACTTGGCTTGTCCTTCCGACTACTGCCCTATATAGGTTTTTCTGTTGGTTACTCAGGGCATCTCCTGCTTCTCACACACCCATGGCACTATGCATAAAGACAGGAGGCGTATCAGGGAGTTAACTGTGTTGAATTCATGCCAACAAACTCTTCCCATATGTCAAGAGAATCCTCCCTTGAGTTGGAAAATAGCTTCTTTGTCTTTTTTGGTGCCAGAGAAAAACAAAAGAGGACAGAATGGGAAACAGGATCAAAACCGTAGTCTTCCAATGAAAAGACGCCTGTCTACACCTTCTGTTAAGTGTAACTGCTTCAGTTTCTTGCTATGTGTTGCTATAAATAACACATCATAAAAATGTTACTGTTTTCTTCCAAGGTGCGCACAACAAATTTATGGCTGCCACCAGGCTTTCATATATTTTCACACAGGAGAATACCAGAGTCAGGCCATTAAATTCTGGTTATTGGTCAACATGCTGAAATCAGAAGGGTCTCTGGACAGGCTATATCAGTGAGAATACCAAGATCTTACCTTTATTCTCTTCCTCTTGGAGCAGGCGGCCATTGGAATTGTACCATCTGTAATGTGGACTAGGACTACCTTGGACATTGCAGTCAATCAAGGCACTACTCCCCTCCTTGACTATAATATGGTCGATGCGGGAGATCACCACAGGCACAGACCCCGTGTTCGTTTCAGTGCGGTTGAAAGTGCTGTTAGTCACATCCTCAGCAGTCGTCAAAGCTGCTAATAAGATGACAAGGCGTGTGGTAGGCAGAAAGTACAGAAAGTGGTGGCTGTTCAGTATGTTCATTTTCCTTCAGTGGTATACGCAACTGGCTGGGAACTGGGATCGGTTCTGTTGAACACAGGCCCTTGAAGTGAGGAGGTCACAGGAGAGTTCTACTTTGATCCGTACGATTTTATGTTTAAAATATCCTATAAAATAAATAAATAAGTACAATGAGATGGCATGTATAAACAATCCATTAGATGTGCTCTTTTAAAATAGTGACACATCCATTAATGCATTTCACAATCATGAGCTCAGTATCTTGTCTAAATGCTAATGTTATCACAGTCCTTATTCTTACTGGAAAAAGATGCATACATTTTCCTGACAATAGTGTTGTTCAGACTGGCAGGCGTGGGAGAAGGCTTTTATCACCTAGACACTTAGCGGCAATTTAGCTACAGCAGCAGCTACAGTTTTATGCCAAAAGTTCTACAGATTTTTCTTTTTTTTTAAACATTTGCAAAATCAACAGGAAAAACAAAGGTACAGCACGTTAAAGCTGTCCCTACTAGTTCAGTGCTGCAACTCTGTCACATGCGTGGTCTTAGGTGAATTGTGGAACATGGAGTAAGAAAGAACTGCTCCAGGAAAGGTTTTTGCAGCTGACACTGGAATCCTTAATGTACACAATTGTGTCCAAATACAGTAGCACATGCAGCAAAACATCCCTTTTCTTAAGCTACTGCATTTTTTAAAGTCTTCTGAAACAAAACATAGCATGGGAGAATATTCTTAAAAGAGGATATTTAGTAGTTGATAAAGTCATTTCAATGTCATTTTTAGAGCAGATTTAGAAAGAAAAATACTCACTGGTGACATAATTATGGGTAAGGTTTCTCTGAGATACAAATGAAGTTGGGACTTTTCCATTCCTTCCGTGGCACTAAGCATTTTGCCTGTATACTTTTTGCACACTCTCACTACAATATTTTCCCTCAACTAATCATTTACAATGAGCCCTGTCTTAAACAGTGATTTCAGTTTGTAGACGGAGGAGGAGGGGGGAGTTACAAATGTGCTCTCTATTGGCCTCATTATGCTCCCAGGGAACACAACTGGCATTCAGTACTGACTGAGGGCACAATGTTGGCCTCAAAATGAGCACCTTCGAAAATTTCACTTGGAGTCTAAGGGCTACTAACAACATTAAAATCACATCAGAGTAGCTAACTAGATTGGTTTTAGTCATGTTTTTGCAATATAAATAATTGAAACTTAGTGAAACTTATTTAGTTAGAGGAATCTACCTGGAATCCAAATACAGGTAACAGTAAGTATCTAACAAACCTTCCCCAAATGAACATTTTACTTGCAAAACTGTTTACATTTTATTACAGATCTGGTTGACGCTATGGTAACTCATCTACCTTTGCATGGAAAATGACTGCTGACAAGGTTAAGTCAGTTCCATATATAAAGGAAACTCTAAAATACAAACAAACAAACAAACAATCCCCTTCCCTCTTTTCTTCTTTATTCAAAAAGGAAAGAAAACAACATTACTGTCTTTCACTGGCAGTATTTCACTTGGGTTGTTTTCTTCTCCATCCCCTGTTCTCTGTAAGGCAATGAACTTGTTTTCATACAAATAGATGCAACTGTTATTAGAAGAGCAAAATAGTTTCCTCCATTTTGAAGGATGAATCATTACTAGAAATGACAAACTATGTTTTTTTTAGATAAGCTGCATGCATGGTGTGGACGCCTGTCACAACTCCAACCCTGCCCTCATTTTTTCTCTGTTTTTCTAATTATTGAATGTGGAAATATTTGTCTTGAATCACCAGAATGATTTTTAACTTTAAATTAATATGCAAATCTCATTTGTCATATAAAGCTATACAAACAATGACTTCAGAAATCCATTTCCCATTATGCAAAGCATGTAGAGCCTGCACTTTTGAAGTTCTGTATAGGTATAGCCTGTCTGAATCTGCACTTTGGAAAAAAATCCTTCAATTCTGCCTATTCACTTCAGTAACTATTTACATCTCATTTCTACTACCCCATTAACCTTGGAGACAGCCATTCTTTATGGTTACACATATTCACTCTATAAAATGTTTCTGTACAGTGTTATAGATCTGCATTGCGCCATACAGAAAAGCCAAAAGACACGTCACACTTCCTGGCAAGGGAGCAAGAACAAAGACTGGCTGGATTAAGACAATGGGAAGGGCAAAAGAACAATATAAATTGATTAAGCTTTGTGTTGCTAATTACTGGCTGCGGCTTGTTATTATTGTATTTGAGCCTACCATATTTTTTGATGGCAGAAAAATCAGCGGCAATCAAAAAAGGTGTTTAGCGTGGAGAGCAATTTGCATTCCAAAAGGAAATGAAATAGCATCACCCCAATGGGTGAACAGAAAACCTGTAAGGAAGGACTGGCAGTGTATTGGGAAGCTCAAGGCAGCTGGTGGCGCACTGAATCCCTACAGCACAGGGATGCTGTGGATGGGTGTTTGGAAAGTGTGTGATGACAGTACCAATGTAAGGCATGCCTATTCTGGGTGTTTACCTGTGTTTAACACAGAGCATATGAAAGCAAAAACTGTACCTCTGTGCAGCGGTAACAAATGTGACTGGTTCTTAATGTGCCCAAAGGGCCAATTACTTGTCTGAAAATCACAGCGACTCCCTCACTCTGGCACAGAATTGAATCATTAATAGCTGCAGTAAATTTTAGGAAATAGAGCCAAATAATTTATGTCTACTGTGGGAGATTCATACCTACTCGTGTCACTCCTGGGAATGTACTTTCCCATGTATGTTCCTGGATGACGAATATTAAGAAAACACTAAATACCTCTGCAGATGTATTTCTGTTTGAAATAAATACAGTTTGATGGCTAGTATGAGGAATAACCAGGCAGGAGGTTTAAAGCAGAATGTTTGGAAACAGTCCTGCTGCTTTCATGTGCCATCCAGGGAAGTGCTCTTGATGGATACCCGAGTATGTTTGAGGAGTCAGGGAGAGATGTCTCTGAAGAACAGTCTTTTAAGATACAAGTTCAGACAAATGTTCCCAGGGCAACTAGGAAGTGAAAGGGAATCTTTTCTTTGGTGTGCATCCTCTGCATTGTTAGTGGGGAACAAAAAAAAATGGAAGAAACCAAAGATGGTTTTCTCAGCTTCGCCTAGCACAAGAAAGTTAAAGGGCGGCCATGCAGGGACCTGCATGTCCAGAACCCTCTGCTAACCTGTTGGGCAGGACCAAAAATGCTAGATTCAGGTTAGGAAAGCAGGAAGAAGCAGAAATAGAGAACTGAAAGGGTAGAAAATGTGCTCACACCAGACTCTGGTGCAAAGGCAGACTTCCTGAGAGTTTCTGTCCTACTGCTTCGCCACAGGCACAATAGCAGCCTGAGGATATCAGGGAAAACAAATCTGGGAACCAGCTGCTTTGTTAAACGTAAGTGATGTAATGGGTTATGATTGAATCACACAACTAAATGGGGAGAAGGCTGAGGAGACCGAAATAGGACTGCTCGTCATGTCTGCCCACTTCTGGCAAAGAAGCAAGAGAATCCAGAATACTGGAGAAGTGGGCACAGTGTTGTCACCCTGGATTTTGACGACGAGAGGCAGTAATTAGCTGTGGCCCATGATAAATCTGATGAAGGCAGCCAAAATTGTAACCTTTTAATCTGACCCTTCAGAGAAAGCTGGATTGACTAGACTAAAACAAAGATTACTGTAATAACTCCTCAAGATTGACAGTAACACAGAACACTAATGAAGGACGACATCTGCAATATTGAGTATAGCTCTGTAGGAACAGACTGAGTCTCTGGGAGCATTTTTGCCACAAAATGGTCACGATAAACAAAAAGTTAAATTTCTGGTCATGGATAGAATGTAAGTGTTCCTTTCTCCCATCCCCAAAGCACATGAGCTACCTGTGAAAGACTTGTAAAAAGTAAAAATTTGTAAGATATTTAATGTGGTTATGTACACTTCCCCCCCCCCTTTTTTTTTTTTTCTTTTAAATTTTAAAACTGGTGCATGAAAAGGAAAAAGAAAACCCCGGGCTAGTCTGCACTACCTTTTACACCCAAAGTTGTAGTCAGGGACTGGCTTACCTCCTAAGATGGGATCAGAGGAATCCCCAAACTCTCCTCCAGCACCTAGAACATATATATAAACTTACCTGCCATATTTTATCTGTAGCAACATTTACCACTGAAAGATGTTTGCCATTGGTCCTTACATTAAATAGCTTTGGGTTTTTCCTCCCCAACCAAAATGGTATAAACTGAAAATCTGAAAGTAACAGATTTACTGCTTGCGGGATTAACTTCCAAGGAAAACTGCATGAGACTGAGCCACACGAGGGAAGCATGACAGGCTTTTCTTCTACGTAACACTCTAGCATGCTCTCTATGCATTTCTAGCCAGATAAGTTCCCTGGAATGTGCTCTAGAACAAGCACAGCTGCAGGGTGGTGGTATTATTCCAAACTAAGTGAAACAGGGACAAAAACTGAGGTTAAAACTTCTCTGTCCAAAATCAAGCATCAGTTTAAACATAAGACACTTACAGCTTGGACTGGCTGGGAACATTAATCACTCAGAGACATGTTCTGAACGACCATTTATTTCTTCATGTCACAGATGAGTTTGCTTCCCAGTATTACTGCCACCAAAGAAAATGACTGTGGGTGAGGGGCCACATTTGTAAGTACTGCATTTGTGCAGAATAACATTATGACAGAGCACAAAAGAACAGAAAAGGAGGGCAGTGATGCATACCTTTTCCTGGCTCGCTCACTTCTGTAAGACTGGCCTGTTCTTGTTCTTGGAATAATGTGTAATCCTATTAACTGTGAGGTTATTCAATTCAGAAGTGAAGCACAAGAAGCTAGCTTATTGTATAATGCATAAATTATGTTCCTATAGCTTTAATATCCCAATGCTATCTTGCTTGGCTTGTAAGTGATCAAGAAAATGAAATGATTTTCATTCTAGTTCTCATTTGTCTATAAATAAGTATCAAGGATGATGCTACAAAACAAAATTAAAGCTAATTTTGTATTATTTAAAAACTACTTACTACCTTTCCTAGTTTCCATGAGCAATGCCTTTACAGAGTGGGCAAAAGTAAAAGTTAACAGGCTTTACTGGAACAGGAATGCGAATGAAGGAACTTCTGCCACATGGAAGGCAAGAAGCTCACTGCCAGTTCATGGGCTTAGCAGTGAGAACTACCTACTGAAAAGGTTAAGCTATTAGGGTCCAGATAGGCAGATGAAGAGAAATGTCACTCATATACAACTAGCAGAAACTTTCTGAGTTATTTTTCTAGTCATTTGCTCGTCGATAAAATATTAAGGCTTGGTTCTGAAAGAGCTGCTCTGTTTATTCTCTTTGGGGGGATTTCAGTCCTTCGTAACTTCATGGTTTTCTGCTTCCCTGGCTATGTTGAACAGGTGGCACGCTGGTGAGCTTCCTTCTGCATATCTAAACTGTGGCTTCCCAACTGGGCAGCAGCTCCCAACTATGTGCGTGTTTCGGTCTCTTCAGCTGCTTTCAGCTGCCTGGGAATCAGGGCTGTGTGACATTGCCCCGGCCACGTGTGCTCAGCCACTTGGTGTCACACTCACTGCCTTCAGCCACCTGATGGGAGGGTATAGAGAAGACAGACCCAGACTCCTCTAAGAGGTGCGCAGTGAAAGGACGAGAGACAAGGGACACAAGCTGCAACAACAGGAATTATGATTATTTATGAAGAAATTTTTAAGCAGAAGGTCAGTCAAGCCCTGCAACAGGTGGCCCTGAGGGGCTGTGGAATCTCCATCCTTCGAGATGTTAAAAACTTGACTAGACATAATCTGAACAAACTGGTCTACACTGGCCTTGCTTTGAGCAGCGTGTTGGATCAGATGGCCTCCAAAGGCCCTTCCCTACCTAAAGAAACTCTAATATTCAAGAAACACAAATACAAGAATACTCCTTCATGATCCTTTTCTTTTTGAGTAGCAGTACCTTAGAATGATGAGACAAGCTGAGAGTGTTGGCTACAGCCTGAAAAAAAAAGTGTTTGGCCTTCTCCATTGTACTTACAGGATAAGTAAGTACAGTGGTGAGTCCTCTTTACCATACAGAGAGGTCTTATCTCCAGCCTAGGTAACTAACGAAATATCATGTATTTGGGGTGTCTGCAGTAGTGAATGTTGGGTTTTTACCCCACATGTAGATAGTCAGACTCTAAAGTTCACGGGTTATTACCTGCTCATAGATCCAACTTCTTGATGCTAGAGAATTGTCAGTTGTGGTGAATCTAATCTTAAAATAGAATAAAGCAGAAATAAGTCAGACTCAAAGACAGACTAAGACAACTTTTTCAGACTACTGACTTCAGAGAGTAAGAATGAGGAGATAAGAAGAGATGTTTTTAAAAATATACACAGTATTGAATGGTGTAAAGAAGGCAGCTGAGGCATATGTATTTACTGCTTCTCATAATACTAAAACGACAAATTTCAGTCAAACTGAGGTGGAAGATGGGGCAGCAAGAGGAAAGAGAAGAAAGTTTTTTGATTAGCAATGACTAGACTGCAATTTCTTGACACACGATAAAATAAGAGCTGGGAATTCAGGAAGATTCAAGAGACACTGTATATAATTTACCTGCGCAGGTTGATAGATTATAACGGTTTATGCAGAATGTGGGCACTTAACTGTCTTCCGTGTATTCATTGTCTTTAAGTGTATGGCCCTGAGCAGTGAACAAGAACGGCTGTCAGTATGGCAACTTGGAGCCCTTTACTAGGACTCCTGTCTGAAAGAAATGATAATAAAGAAGCCTATAAATTAATTTTATGTTTTGTAGGCACTGGTAAGCTATTACAGGCAAACATTTGTCAGTTTGTTTTGTAAGGTGACAAATGATAAATAACAAAAGAATGAAAATGGAAAAATCAAGGGACGTAGCTTATTGATGGCAGAAATGGAGTAAAATTTGTAACGAGCAGCTTCTAAAGTTATTTTGTTCTGAACACATCCAACACTATAAGCGATAACAAAGTAAAGTTAACGACTGTAAAGATTCAGTTATCGTAGTTTTGGAGTTCCATAGTGTATTGCTAAACTGCAGCAAGAAAGCACCAAGCAGTATGGTGATTCCACATTTTATACGTGTGATTGAAAATGAATGCTATATCCAGACTTTTGATGTAGGGAAAGAAGCACGTGCCATTCTGTTCAGCAATGGTACAATGAAGGGGTTCTTCATGCTGCCTTTACGAGTGTGTAAATACTTTAGAGTATTTTTTACTGTAAATTTCTCCTCAGTTTTGTTCCTCTCTATCCTGCTTCATGTGTAAATATTGCAAAACTAGCAAATATATGGCATCCTAGAGACTGTAAGACCTTCTTCACTTTAAATATTTGAATGGTTTCATTGATTTAACCTTGTCTTTGAATGGTCTGGTGTGTGTGCCCCTTATGCCAACAAACACTCAGAGACCCTAATCCATTAACCTAAAAATGAATAGATGAAGGCTGTTGGTAGGTAATTATTGAAGAGGTTATTTAAAAGTAACTCAAGAATGCCAAACCTCTGAAAAGTCCCCTTTTGATGCCGCAGCTCCTGTAATCCCGGCATCTCTGCTGTGTCAAATCAACTTTTTGCAAAATACACCGAAGTAACAAAAGCACTCAAGCAACCTGGATGCTTAACTTTTCATTAAATAAGTTGTAGTTCATATGTGTATTTCGATATGGACTGAGCTAGTTAAGTGTTCTTTCTTGGAGGTATTTTAATGACTGCAGTAAAAACAAAGCAAAGTTTTATATTTAGTGAAGAAGCTTGCTGTTTTTAATCAAGACAGGTACTGTGGTGGAAATGTCCTACTGAGTTGTGGGCTACCCAGATCATAAAGCAGATTCAACACTATCAGTAGTGGAGACTTTGTAAGACCCAGCTTATATTTGATTAGGTACGCACTCTTTACAGGATTTTTAATCTTACAAATAAATACTCCGTTTATGTAGATTATCAAGATTTATTTAGCATTTGTATTTATTTTGAGGCTGGACAATTACCACTCAATATAGTTTTGTATACAAAGCTATTATTCCAGAAACATCTGTATGGCTTTAAGAGACACTTGCTTAACTCCTTGCGAGCTTTCAGCATAGCTGCTGTTTTGCTGTTGCAGTAAACGCAGATGGATCAATGCTTAAAAGTCCCCTTTGTTGAGGAAGGAGGAACAAAGAAGATGCACAGAGAATCTCTCCCACACTTCCACATACATCTGCGTGCTGCCTGGCCTCACCAAGTTCTACATATCTTTCATTTTCTTTACTCACCTCTTATCTTTTACTTATACCGCCACTCTGTAAGCGTTATTCTGCCAACAATTTAAATAACCAAAGTCAGCAAACACAACAGATCTCATACGCTCTTGGCATGGCTTATGTCACCCTGCTAAGAACATAGCAATGCAGAATGCGGCCCAATTCACTTCCCTCCTCTTCCTCTTTTGAGCTGTGTTTGCCAAAGCTAACCATCCTTTAAGCACCTAATTGTTTTCCTCTTCCAAATGAAGAAGAAAAATGCCAGATGTAGGACATTCAAACACGACATACAATTAAAAATTAAGCTTTGTTTAAACAAAGATACGAAGGGCTTTGCAGGGCTAAAGACTTCTACTATTTAAACTCTAAATTTTGCACGTGCTTTGAATAAGTGAATGCTTTCAATGCACTGGTATAGTTTTCATCATACTATTTTAACAAAAGGCTCCCATTTTTAGTTGGAATATAAAAGAGAAAAAAATAGGAGAAAACAGATTTGAGTATGACTAATTCTTCTCTATCCCTATAGAATTGCAAGATGGATATAATTTTTAATGACTGGCTTTCACATTTATTGGTTTCCGGGATATAGGGCAAAGAGGTTACACACGGATGCGGTGATTAGGATGGGATTAACCTTGTCAGAGGGGGAATTTAAAGGAACCTAACCATTCATGACTGATTGCAGTAGAACAGGATCATTTCAGGTTAAAAGGGCCTGCACCTATTTCCTCCACAAATAACAAAGGGGATAGGAGACAGGATTCAAAGGAGTTTGCTCTGCACCACACAATAACTTCATAATAATAACAACACAATAACTTGCTTGTACACGAATGTGATCATTTCATCCCTTTCCAAGGATGTCTATATAAGGCCATGTATATGCACTAATTTAGCTGGAGGCCCTCAGAAGTTTACTAAGGAGCCTCTATAATTTCAGACTTTTGTGCCAGTTATTTCTACATCAGATTGAAAACTGTCACATTAAAGTAACATAACTTTCTCGGCATCCAGTATTGTCGGTAGGACTCTGTACCACACATTCATGCATGTATGACTGGGGACCGCACACACAGCAGTGCTGTTGCAGTGCCATATACGTGCCCTGGCCCCGCATGACTTAAAAATATCAGCAGAAATCTTTTCTTGGCATAAAACTTTCAGAGTGGCAGAACTATGTCAATTAAATGTTAAGTTTGGGCTAGGCAGGTTATTCTTAATGTAATTCCTCCACATGTGGTGGCCCTCTTCCAAAAAAAGGACCTTTACATGCATCTGTACAGAGTTCTTTATTTCTGATAAACAGGTGCTAGTCATGGTAATTACTTTTACTCTGAAATAAGACAGTCCACTACCAAAATTTCTTAGATAGCTAAATAAAAATCACAATCTGTTTGCATTCCTCTATCCTGACACAAATAGGTACAAGTTTTGACCGGCATTCACAGCCTTCCTCGCAGATAGAAGCTATGATGCTCTAAAATGCTGTTACAAATTATTTTAGTCATAGTAACTGGTGAAAAGTAATAGCATCTCTATCGTCTTGGAAATGATGTTTCTAAGATATGTCTATATGTGGATAGAAAATGCCACGGGTTTAGTTAACAGAACTAAATAACAAAATTAAGACTACAAAGACAGATTTGCAAAGGCGCACAAGTATGCATGGATGGGTAGGAATCTGCTCAGAATCGCGGGAATGAAAGAATTCCAGGAAGTATCCAGGAGCTTGGTCTTACGCCATGGTCTTCTGGTGACTTATTAATATGGTCTGGGATATCTCAAAATAGGATAATAGGCATTTGTGCCTGCAAAAAACTTCTCGTAAAGGTGCAACTTGCTGACAGAGAGAGAAGACACTGCTAGCAAAGCTCAGTACAGGTTACTTTAGCTCCTGGCAAACTCACTCTCCCTGTTATAAGTTGCGTCCGTATCTCAGTGGTGCCTTACACTGACAAGAAGTTTAAACCATAAAAGAAACGCCAGTCCCCAGATTCCAAATTTTCTAGCCAAGAACTGAAATGGAGATTTGTTTTGTTCCATTTAAATCATATCCCAGCACCCATATCATTGTGTCACAAACATGACCCTCTCCTAAACTGTATGGGGGTGACTTTGAATATTTCTGTTGGTTGTTTTTTTTCTCCTGGTTAAAGCGATGAATCCACTTTAACCAGGTTTCTGTGCTGACCCCATCCTCCTCCTCCATATTAGAGCAGGACCTGTCTAATTGCAGGGAGGCAAGGGGGACGGGGCAGGGAGGCAACTGGAGCTGTATAATATAGATCCCTTCAGAATTCACCGCCACGCTCCCACCATGTGTTAAATGTTTTAAGAGCAACTAATTTTATCTCTAAGCTTTCAGGATGGGAAACATGCCTTGGACAAATACCACATCTCACTGTATTAAAGTAGGAAGAAAGCCTTTTTTATTTTTTTGGTGGCTGTTCTGCTGTTTGTCTAGGCCTCTGAAAACTTCAAATTCTTCAGAAAAAAAAAAAGGGGTGAACAATGTGCACTCCAGCTGCGTAAGCCGCACTCAACATCAGCTGATGTTGATACAGTGCAGTCTAAACGAGAAGGCTTTCCAATAGGAAAAGATTCCTACTACACCAACCACAAGGATATCAATGGTGCTGTTACTAACTGCACACGCTAAGCCAGACAAAAGATTCCTGCCGGGCAAACATCATCTCCACTGAAAGGAGATCTGCAGTATTTTGTCCTACTGCAAGGGAAGAGAGAAACTCTTCCCCAATGTAACGCTCTAAACAATTAAAATGCTACATTTTTTCCTTTTAACTCCTTAGTGGTTTTCCCCGTGAACTAACTTTACAGTCTTTCAGGCAAATATGTACGAAATGAGGTCACATTTAGTATTTAGCATTGCTTACACAGTTGGTACTTTTATTTCCGGAGCAGGGTTATCAGGGAAGCTCCATTTGAGATGCTGCAATTTAACAACTGAAAGAGAACTATTAGGAAGCGTAGGCTCTTACAAGACTCTCCAGATAAATGCGTTAGGAAAGTGCCTGCTCAGTAGCGCTCTCTGTTCTCTTAAACGCGCTCGTCCTATGCTGTTGGAATTTGCCCCGTTAAGAAACGGTATTTGATAGTTACTGCAAGACGGCTCTGAAGTTTTACATTGTTGTTCCCTCGGGGCACTTCTGAAATTGAGTTTTATCTCCCGAGACCACCCTGTCAAGTAAAAGGGTAATTAAAGCAAAACACCAGGAGGCAGCCTTTGCTTTAAATGTAAAGCAGCACAACTTAAGCTCTCTTAAGAAGCCGGTTCCGCTGCAGAGGTCTCTGGACTGCCCCGATACCTCCCCTGCCCCTGCCCGTGCCCAGGGCGGGACAGCGCCGAGCACCCGGACCGCGGGCTCCAGCGGCAGCTTAAGGTCTCCGGGAAAAGCTTTGGGCTCATTAGCTCTTTTCTTTTTTTTCCCTTTTTTTTTTTTTTTTTTTTGCCTAAAGAAGCACATTTTCCTCCAAGCCCCGGTGCTGATTTGAATTAACCTCTTGAACTTTCCCGCTGAACGCGGCGTTACTCCGCTCCCGTTGCGCGGGTAGCTACCGCTCTCCGCGGCCGGCTGCCCGTCAACTGTCGGGCGACGGCCGCCGCGGGAGAGGGACGATATCGGGCTTGCCAGCCTCGCCGTGCTCCCCCGGGCACGGCCACCGTCCCCCTGCTCCGGACCTCCAGGCTCCCGGTCCCCCTGCCACGGCCGCCGGCGGCGGGGCTCACCGCGGCGTCTCCGCGCCGGGGTACCGGCGAGCTCCGCAGCCACCCCGCAGGTCGCCGGCAACCGCGGCAGGTGCCGGCAGCGCGGCGCGGCCGGTCGAGGCGGCGACGGGCAGCGCCTCCCCGGGACCACCGCCGCCTGCTTGCTTGCTTGCTTGCCCGCCCGCCCGCCGGGGCAACCGCGGCCGCCGCCGCCGCGCCCGCTCACCTGCCCGCCGGCCGCTCCCGCTCGCACGCTGCCGCCGCCGCCACCGCCGCCGCCCCGCGGCAGCGCCCGCCGCCGCCGTGCCCCTCAGCGCGCCCCGCGCAGCACCATGCCGGGGCCGGGCCCGGGGCGGGCGGAGCGCGGCGCTGCCGCAGTGCCGTACCGTGCCGTGCCGTGCCGCAGCGCTGCCCGCCGCTCCGCCGCCGCCGGCTCCGGCAGGGGAAAAGTAGGTCAGGGCGGCACTGAGCATGCTCGGGGCCGGGCCGGGGGGCGGCCCCGGGGCCCGGGGCGGGGGGGACCCCGTGTGGGGGGGCCGGGGCGAGGCCAGGACCGGGGTGCCGCTGCCGCTGCGGAGCCGGCGGGGGCCGTGGGGCGGCTGGAGGCGAGGCGGCGGGGTGTGAAGCGAGCGGGCGGCTGCGGGGCGGGGGGGGGAAGGTGGGGGTGATGGGGGGGTGTCACCCGCCGCGCCGCCCCCGGGAGTCCCCTCTGCCCGTGCGGAGCCGGTGGTCCGGCGGGAGCGGTCCCCCGTGGCGGCCGGCGCAGTCGCGGCCGGCGGGATGCGCACGGCTGTCATCGCGTCCCTTCTCAGAGATGTCTGCGGGAGCAAAGGCTGCGGGAAAGGGGGGGAAATCCAACCTGTTTGGATAATCTTGCAAATCAAAATTCTGTGCTTCAGAGAAATGCTGCGCGTGGATTCCCCGCAGGGCTATATTCGTAACGGGATTACAGCATCCAACTCCAGTTTGAGCCTGGTCTGAGAAGGTCCCAGGCTGTGGGAAGCTGACACTGACTCTGTAGGTATCCAAATGCTCTGTCACAAGAGGCTAAAGCTGTGTTTTACCGTGAGCAAAACTTCTTGAATGTGGTTGGTGCTACCTGTGCAGGCTGTGCAGCTGCTAAAAATGGATTAGGATGTATGCAGGCAGCCACGGGCGGGAGTCTAGCTGGAACCTGGTGTACGCCGGTGTGGTCCTGCACCATTCTCATCTTGTTCCTCCCTGACCTTGTGGCATCAGAAGAGGAGGATGAAGGGCCACCTTCAGCTGAGCATCAAGGCCAGTAGGATAAACCATGGAGGTCTATGTTTCCAGATGCTTATAATTCTCCTATAGCCAGGCTTGTACCCTGCTCTCGATATCATCTTCTGATTGCTTCCAGGGCAGTAGTAACTGAAGCTCCTCTGCTCCTGGGAGGAGTAATTAGATGAGAGAGCATTTGCTGAAACTGCTAGAGAAACATGGATTAGGACTGCATCTCATTGCAAGGCGAGGGGTACATGAGGCACACTATGGTGCACATCAAAGCAGGTCTCCAGCCTGCACAGGGAAAACTGAAGAGGAACAGCAACAGAGGGTTCAGAAATGAAGAAGAAGACCCACTCCAGGGAGCTGGACTAGTTATGCCAAGGGCCTGGACACCTGGACCCATCACCCTGCATGCGAGAAGAGCATGGGTGGCTACACCCATTGACCACAGATGCAGCCAATGCTCGGGAGTGGTGCAGGCACTGGCGAGACCAGGGCTGCTGACAGCCAGGGCTTCTTGTGTTCAGGGTATGGAAAAATTGGAAGGCAATGGAGAAAACGCATCTGATGTTGTCAGGCTTGGCCAGAGCCAGGTGCCAACTGAGGGAATAGGTCAAAGGGTGTGCTTCTTACTCATCCACTCATCCAGCAAAACATTTTCATGATGGGAGGAGCTGTTTTGGTCATAGGACCTTGTTTGCCATTGACTTGTGACTTGTGCTAGCTTGGCCCCATTTAGTATGTATTCGTTTTTCCATCTTCCCGTGTTTAAGTACTGGTCTTGAACACAATCAAGTGGCTTTTATTTATTGGTTAATGATGGGGCAGTTAGATAACTGAGTCGCGAGTCCCACAAACTCCTTTAAGTCAGGTAGCACTCTGCTGTTTTCTGAATGCATGTCAGATCTCTGTGAGATGAGGTGGAATTTTTGTATTTGGAAAAGTCACACATTTTTCCTTAGTCCCTCTGAAAGTGGCTACCCTTTCATTCTCCTTGGGTTTCAGCAAACATAAGCCTGTGTTGCTGCAGGCAGATGAATTTGGATGCCCACACACCTGCTGAAGTGTCAGTTTTGCTGGGCCTTTTGTCTCCTTCCAGCACTTCCACATCTTGATATGACCCCACCGCTGACAGTAAAGCCACCACATTGTTTGCTCTATGCCCTTCCCTGGGAGATCACTGTCTCCCATGCTTGGTGTGGCCCATGCTTGTCCTCCCATTCACTGTAGCTGTTCTGGGGGTAACCGAGAAGGGAGATGTAGCCGTGTAGACTACCGTGGGAAGTCTCCTGTTGCTCTTCATAGTCTGCAGCAGGTAGGATGCAAGGACTTACACCACCACAGTGGTTAAAAGCAGTGCGCAGTTTCCTTTGGTTCAGTGCTTCCCTGATGTCCCTTTCTTCCCTCCATCTCCCAATCTTGCAACCAACGTGTAGTAGCCCTGAGGAAGGCAGCTGAGCTGTGAAGCAGAACTGCTTTTTCCAGCACCCGTGGCGCACAGTTGCTATCTGACCATAAACTCCTGATGGCCAGCGGGCAACTGCCCTCTGGCAAGTCAGGCTGCCTTGCCCAGGGCTTGAAATGGCTGATCCTGGCCCTGGCTTTCAGCATTAGGTATACCCACCTGGTATATCATTTGTGCCTCAAACGCTGCAAGTTTGGCAAGCTTTCTGAACTCACTCTGCACCCTGGTGGCTAAGCTTGATGTCTTTGGTGCATAGGAAAAAACAGCTAAGGTCTCTGGGAGAGAGAGGGAGATCTGGCTTCAAATTTACCCTTTATCCAGCTTGGAGCAAAGTCTGAAATCCCAGTCTGTCAAGTGAGTGTGCGGACTTCTGGAGGCATTTTTCCATCCCACCTTTCCAATCGTGCTGGCACCAGCTGCGTGCAGTGGACTGGCACACTGAGTGGAGCAAGGGCTGTAACACAGCTCTTCTGGATGTGTACTCTAGCTCTAGTTTAGCTGTAAAAATAGCCCAAATTTACCTGAGATTAAATCATTATATACAGATGAAAGCACATAAAGAATAAAATTGACAGTGCTGTTCTTTTCCTTGATAATACTCACTGTAGATAAACACTGGCATTTTATACTTAGTACTGTAGTGAACCCATTTTGCTCCTATAAAACCATAGCGTCATTTAATAAGAGGCAGCCTTTTACCTTAGAGCAAACAGAATTTTGGTATTGCTGACAGTTGTATCTGAACAGCATAATCAGGGAATCCTTGTAATCATGCTGTTCGAAAACTAAGATAAGATTAAATTGTACATTTTGTGTAATTACAGTCCCTCCATCCACTAGGCGGAGCAGGATACAGGAACGGCTGAGACAAGCTTGTGTGCCGTACAGTGTAAGGTAACAGCAGAGAAACAAAGAAAAATGGAAGTTTTCAAATAGTATTGAGCAAAATAGCCGCATTAATGTGCCAGTCAACACAGATACATGAGAGGATTTTCCAGTTAGAAATTAGATTGGCATATTTCACATAAAGTAGAAAGGAAAATTTTGGTTACAAGAAATGCCTTTTTTCAGTATGGTGATGTTACTCTTTTCTAAATTTCTAGGCCCAAGTACAATTAGATCTTGCATGAATACTAATGAAAAAATACTAACTTACTTTATTATGATCTATATCTTCAGCATGCTATATTAACTCAATTTAATTGTTTTCTGAAATATGAGCTGCATTTTAGTTGTATTTGTATCTATTACCTGAGGTTGTTACATTAATCACTGTAATCACATTATTCCCATCTGAAAGACTGCAATTCCAAGCTAGACCAGCACTGCTTTCTTGGTTGAGTAGCATGCCGGGTTTTGGGAAAGATGTGGACACCTGAAAGTCGTGGATCTGGCCTGCAACTTGTCTTGGGTGGGAGGGAGATGCAGAAATCGTATGGTCCTGGGAACTCCCAAATGTGCCGGACCGGTGCGGGAGGAGGTGTTTTGGGAGGGGATGGGCATTCCTACCTGGAACGAGACAACTGGGGTCTGGTTCAGAATACTTTATTTATTTATTTAAAGCAGTATACATTCTTGCTGCAAGTGAAAAAGGACACACTTCTTTTGGCACCTGGTCAGGGAGAGAGCTTGCCTTGTATCGATCCTTTCAGAAATACCTTACTCTGAATTCTGCCCTAGAGCACAGTGGCTTATTCTGTGGCTTGTGTTTTTTTCTTGTTTCTCCTCCCTACCTTTTGAAGTAACTCAAAATAAATTAAAAAAGGTTAGGCATGAAGCTCATGCTCTTATGGTGTTTTTTATTTGTATCTCGATATGATGTAGCGATAACTATTCCTCTTCTGCACTTCTGGATTTGTTACTTTCTAGTTTTGTTAGTAGTTCCTTTTTGTCCTCTACAAATGTATGGATCAGAATAAGGAATTAAATTTTATTCTTTATCTTTTAAGGCATGGAGTTACAAAAGTAACTTGTTTTTATACCTTTACTGTGACCCCTCTCTTCGCTCCCCCCAGAGGAGGAAAAATTCTTGTCTTGTTGAGGACTTTCTCTGCAGTGATCCACTTCCATCACTCACTTCTGAGGGAAATTCCTCCCTGAACTATGTTGGAGACAGACTCCATAAATGAAACAAAAATGCTGATTATGTGGTTGCTATAACACCATCTTACACAAGTGCAAATATGATTCTTCTTGAAATTAATGGACTGTTTTCTGTGGTTTCATTTCCTCTTCGAGGTTCTCTTGGATTTGCAGTATATTCTCTTGAAGTAAAGGCCTCTCCTTGTCCTACAGCACGTATGTGGACAGTTTCTGCATGTGTCTGTAGTTGCATTGGAAGTGCTGTTGCTCAGGCGTTTCAGCGATGCGTGCCCCAGAAAGCCTAGCCGCACAGATATGCTAAGCCAAGGGCAGATATGTCTGCATAAATTATTGGCAGCTGTGGAGAGGGTGAAATCCACACCTCTTGTGATCTGAAGGGAAAATTCCACAATGAAGTCACAGAAAACTGGGTTCAGAGGGTTTGGCACCATCGCTTAATAGTTGCCTAGCTCTTCAGGGCAAGAAGAAATAGAAGAAGGGCTGGTGAAAGCCCCTCTGTCCCCATCCCTCCCCCTAGCAACTTGCAGAAAAAACTTTCCATGTGTAAGATGAGGCCAACTGAGAGCACTTCTTAGAGATAAAAGTGTTTTGGTTCCTTTCTTTTTCGGCACCCCCCACCACTTCCCTGCCCCGTGATTTTCTATACTTTTCCTTCTAGCTACTGAAAACTGGAGACACGGTGTTGCTTCAGATGGTACTGATGAGATGAAACTCTAGGCTGGAAATGAAGAGTCGCTGAGCCAGGAATAGAAGGATCTTGGTTCTCTGTCGAAGCTTAAGAGGGCTTTTGTCTTCAGACAGAAATATTGGATGACAAATGGATTAGTGGGGACCCTGGGTGAGCCAAAGGCCTAAGGGTCAAAACAATTGGTTTACAGTTACCTTAATAATGTCAGATGCCTCAGACTCTTTAATTCTTTTCCTTCCTATGCCAAATAATCTTATTTATTTCAACTTTCTATTGTATGAAACAATGATAATTTCTGTAATCGCCTTTGCTGACCTCGGCTGACCCATAGCTCTCCAGCTGAATAAACTGAGACAGGGCAATAAAAAACAAATCTATGCCACTAATTAGCTTTTGAAACATCAGTGTTTACCATTCACTGCATGAACTGGCTATCAGACATTATACCGCCATGGAAACAATCTACAACTGCATGTCATGAATGTAAAATAATATGAGGCACAGAAGACAGTGCTGAATTGCACATGACTGAGAAGATACTGGGAATGCTGCGTGACCTTCAGCAAGATTCAGTGTTTATGTCAGTGAGAAAGATGAGCCAAATTATTCATGAGGCTGAAAGGGGGAGAAAAGACATGTGATCTTGGAGCAGTTAGAATTATGTTGTTCTTGGGGGAAAGGATCAAGATGATCACGTTAATATTACCATTTCTGTTACACTCTCACCAGAGTCAGAATTTTAGGAATGTGTCAAGCTTTGTGTGTATTATCCGGCAGCAAAAAGACAATAGGATTTTAAAGTGTCAATAGATGCAGTTTTTATTCCTTTTTGGGTTTGTATTTTTATAAAGAAAATCCTTTCAGAAACAAGGCAAATCAATAGGTATGAATCATCAATAAGGTGTCTATAGGGTGGGGGAGACTTTTTAAGAATGTAATGTAATCACGCATTAATATGTAAAAACCAAAAAATATGACAAGGAACTATTAAGGGGTTTATAAAATATAAACAAAACCCAAAACTGTTTTCAGTGACATAGTCTGAAGCTATGTTCTTTCATGACACTCTATGCTTATCAGAGGAAGTTGAGTATATTATTATAAATAGTAGGAAATGTGACTTTGAAGATACTGTTTGTCACTAGGACTGAGAATTCTGGTTTTCTGCATGGTCTGCAGTTGGGTAGCGCTGCTGAGCAGCACCAGTGCAATAAATGCAGAATTTGTCCTGACACTGGAAGTGTGCCAGGCTGCACCTTGTTACTTTTCAGAAGCCCTGTGTGTCATCAGCCCATGCATTTTCTTATCAGATCTTCACAAAAGAAAGCAGGTAACCTCTTTTTACAAATAAATATAGTATTTCCACTAATCCTCTAGTTCCATGGTATAACAGTGAAATTAAATACGTGAGTAATTTCTGTGAGGCAAGCCAAATCTTGCACAAACCAAATGGGAAGCAAAAGTATTGGGTGTCTGATGTCTGAATCTTTTCTGCTAAATAAAACTGTATGAAGTGTTGACTGGTATTTTTTCCTGCAGCTATTTCAGTTTACCTGCAATGTACAGAGGTTTGACATTGGTCATCCACAAATGTTTTTAGAAAGCATTGACACAACCAGAATGACCGCATTTACATCCACCTCATCAAAAGTCCAGCTATCCTTCAGGGAGATGCCCATACAACCTTGGAACACTTACAAGCGAATTCACTTACTAGAGTCATTATAAGTGTTTGAAATACAGTGGGGCGCTTCTTACTGCTTTGGCTGGAAAAGCAGATTCAGAGAATTGTAGTTTTAAGAAGCTGAAGGCCCATCCCTTTGCAGCCAGTTATTATTAAGTCGTACTGGGCTGAGCAGTTCGGTTCCCGGCATGGAACGAAATATTTCTGAGATCCTCAGGGTGCATCAGACTTTCCTCCCGGCCATTTCTGAGGGGAGTCTCAACCTGTGAAGGTGTTCTCCACCCACTGAGGTGATGATTTCTCATATCAGCAAAAGCAGTACACAATTTCCTTTTTGGGATGCTCTTCTTTTGCTCAGTCCCTAGAAGGAGGCGAACACTACACTGTCCAGCTGAACTGATTTTGGTACTGAAAGCCACTTTTGCTGATCACTTTCAATAATATTTGCAAGGGCTTTTTGCTTTTCCCATGACTTTACAGTGGGCAACTCCAGTGGACTCACATTAAATACTGTGTTTTCTATTTTGTCAATTTTGTGATATGAACAGTTAGTTGTCCAAATGAAGCTTATTTTTAATGATGCTAATTTTTAATACTGTATTGAAGTTAAAGATTTTTCACTACCTTATTATATAACTTCTACATTTTGCAGCTTGCATTAGCTCAGTTAAACCAACATGTGTTTATGCCTTTTCAGATATAAATTCATTCTGCTAATTAAATATACTTAATCAGTACTTGAACCTTTATCCAGCAGCCCTTGCAACTTGAGACTGCCAGCTTTGTCACAAGGTAACCCTGCCATCTACTGGGAAGTCTTTAGTAGTGGGTTTTGGTCTGTAAAATTGGGGTGGGGATGTCTGCCGTTTTTACCTACAAAAAAGGCCACCTCTGTTCTGAAAAGCACAGGTTGATTTCCTGTGGTTCAAGGGAAACATGCATCTGAAAAGCACAGATAATGAGTTACCTGGAAAGGGATCAAATATATAGTAAACAAGAGCTTTTCCTTTCCCTCTTGGACCGCCAAACTTTTCTCCATCAAAGGTTTTCAAATCTCTCATCCTCCCCTCTAGCAACTTTTCTAGGTGGTGTCCCAGATCTTGGGAGGATGGCTGAGGAGTCCCTTGGCCTCCCAGTTCTCTGCATGGTCGGGAAGGTTGGGAGCTCAGTGGGCAGTCGGGAATGCAAAGCTCCTTCGACAGCTCAGAGATTTTGCACATGCGTGTCTGATTTCCAGTTGAGGGTGCATCTGGACCCTGGGCATTACGAGCTATTCATCTGGAGAGATGGAAGAAGCAAGCATCCGGATAGACCAGCTGTGCTACAGGCCAGCTGTGCTGGAGGAGCTGTGCATGTTTCTGTGTTGCCAGTCTCCGCTTGCGGGTGATGCTGGGGAAGAAGCCTTGGGGCTACCTGGTCCAGTTTGAGGCTAGTTTGTCCTCTTCTCTGTAAGTTACTTTGAGGCTGGTAGACTGCTGGCATCTGGCGTACTGGATCTAGTAAAAGGTGAAGACTCTTCTTGGCTTTCTGAGCTCATGTTTTTCTTTCCCTGTGTATCTGTGTAGCTGAGAGGTGCAAAGAAGTTGTAACATGGTCAGACACATACTGCTGTGTCTGTGCTTCTGGGGGCATCTACTGACCACAGACCCACTCCATGTCATGCTTTTCCTACACCCACTCTTTGTGGGTGACTTTTGCTTTAGTTATTCCACAAGACTGGTTTTCTGCCTAAAATTAAGCCTATAACTTTGTATAAAGGTCAATCTAAAGAGCAAGAGGAAATCTCCCTCCTTGAGGGAAACAAAACCCAATGCGAAAAAAGTAAAGCAAAGCTTGTCCCCTAAAAGTGTTGAAGGAATTTATAAATCATCTGGCATTGGTTTGCAAGGACTGGAAGCTATGTCCCAGTTTAATCAACTGCCATGCAGAGGTTCCCAGCTAAATCTGTCTGTAGGGTGTCTGTACCCCTTAGCACAATACAGACAACTTCACCGGCTCAGGGACGGCCGTATGTGTTGCATAATGTTCAGCTCCAGCAAATAAACTCAACAGCAATTTTAGCTGTTTAGCTGATGGTACTTGATCAGACTCACATCCAGACATTGAGTGGTGTCTCTGTGTGGGTCTCCCTGCAGAAGGAGCTAGGCTAGATGTGCCAGCACCTGGCAATGCCGCTATGCCTAACTAGGACTGGCTTAGCAACCGTGATAGCTTCCCATTAGCAAGCAGAAGTTTCTCCAGAATGATTCTGAAGTGTAAACAGCTTTGCAAATTAAGTATATTAAGCATCTACTTCTTTTTTTTTTTTTTAAGACTACATTAAAAAGCAAGATACAATAGGCGAGCAATTTTAAGGATTATTATGGAATGGCAGAGATGTAATAAAAGTCTCATTAGGGCTCTCTTTCCTCCATGTATATTTTTCAAAAGAGATGTTACTTCCTGGTAGGAGACACTTCTATTATGGGGGAAATGATGTGACTTTCACTTTGCTAGCACAAAAGACCAAAACTGTTATCTACTCTCCATTAAAATTGTCATTTTACAGCGCACCTCATCACAGAAAGACCTTGAATAGGGTTGGTATTACTTTCAGATATCAAAAGAAAAAAGTAATTGGTACCAGAATATTGTCTGGATGTTAATAATACTTCAGTTTTACCTTTGTTGAAAAAATTATTTTTTCCCACCATATATTAGAAGGGAGGAGGCTTGGCACAGTCATAGGCTTACTTAAATTTAAGCTCAAAACCATTTTAGGTTACTTAGTCGTATGGAGGATTGTCTCCTACAACATAATAGATGGCAGTTTTAGATGGCATGGTTTTAAAGCCCCAGGCACAGGGTATCATTTATCTGGGACTGAAAGGGGATGAACTGCAGAAGGTACTGCATCAGGGATGGGACCGGTGGGGTCAGCCTCTGGGCTTTGCAGAAGAATCTTTGCATCAGGCATAAATAGGGGTAGTTTTGCAGGGAGAGGACACAGGAACTCCTTGAGCTTCTCACGATCAGAAGACAAAAAAGAAGGATATTTTGAGTGATTGTCACTGATTCCGATTTTCTGTTTCATCACTGAACTAGCGCTGCTTGTACTTGTGCTGAGAGAAGTGTGGGATGGGGTGGGACAAGGTGATGCTGCTCTACCCCCCTGCGAGCCCCCTGCCTCTTTCATGCAGTCAGCCAGCTGGTGTGAGTTGGGTTATTTTTTTTTCCTCCAGCTCCAATATGTCTCTGCATATTACACTGAAGTATTTTTTGAACAAAAGCAGAACAATTTCAGTCATGACTAGATCCTAAAGGGAATCAAAAATATTCTGGTTTGATTTCTCCTGTCACATCATGATGTAGTGTGTGGGGCAGTAGTAGGAAAAATCTGTTCTACCTCCCCTGCATTTTACCTCCTGAAAGACCAGCTACTGTCTACTTTATGCAGAACGTTATTTTTTTGCCCACATACTTTCTTTTTTTCTCCTGATAGGTTTTAAGAGCTCATTAAACTGCTTCTTCCTTTTCACAATCCATTTCACAGGGCTATGATATTTATGCATTATAAAACTTTCCTTTTGTCTACAACACAGGTTGATTTTACTGCCTACTCTCATTGTTCCCAAGCCTACATTAACGAGACGCTCTAGGAGAGATCCTGACAAATACTGGCAGGTTGCCTAAGAGGGAGAAAGTGGTACCATCTACTAGAATAAATAAAATTGCAAGAAATTCCAAGACTCATAGACTGCAAAAATATTCATTGTAGCAGAGTTAAATAGGGTAATTCTTGTTTGCAGAAAGCTACCTATGTTCTTTTCAGAATAGACAGAAGTACTAAACTTCTTTGAAGAACAGAGCAGGGTATCCAGAGCCTCCCACCAGTAACCCTTCCTGCTCCAAAGGTGGGAATGGCTGCTGGGAATGCATTGAGCATGGTCAGGAAAGGGTAACCACAATAACTCCAACTGGCAGCACAAACGTGATGTATTTAGTGTTTCTTCTGTGTTCTGTAGAATTATATTCTGTCTTTTATTTTCATGTGTGCCAAATACCCATCACCTTTAGCACTTGCACCGAGTAGCAGTGAGTTGTCCCTCCACTCTGAAGAGGAAGATGGTGTCTGTTCTCGTTTACAGTGGAAATGCATCAGAGGGAAGCAATGCGGTGGCGGGGGCAGTACACCCTGAGATGCTCTTTCCCCCATTCTTCATGCACTTACAAAGCATCTTAGATACTTGCACTCACGAGCCATCTTAGATAAACCCAGTTGGTGTGAGCCGTGTCCAGCCACCTCGCAGGTGCGATGGGGGCAACCATATTCAAGCTATCCACACGAGGTATTCGGAGATGGTGTTGGGAGATGTAGCTGAGCATTTCAAGCAAATAGGTAATTCAGGATAATTGATTCTTCACAGCAACAGGAGCACACGGCTTTCTCTTCACTGCACATGAACTGATATGTGGGTTTCTCTGTGCATGATATATATAGCTTGTGTATTCATGGCAAATAGTTGCTGAGAGTATTTGCAGCTCTGGGAAAATAAAGTGCTTCCACTCTTGGTGTTTATTGTTCGATGAAAGATACATATTTTTGCTTGAGGAGTTTATTTCTGGAGTCCAGAGAACAACTTAATCACTTTAGAAGGCTAATTTATGAAACTGCTGGAAAATATCACAGTCCGTAGAGTAACTTGAGTACAGTGTGGCTTAGAAAATCAAAGAGTATTTAAGCATAAAAAAGGAGACAATTATTTGATAGTGTATCTATTATTTAAAAAAATTAGGTAGGAAATCAAGATGTATTAGAAAAAACAGCGCTCTATTCTTTCTTATTTCTTTTGGAAAATATAAATTGATAAAATGAATTAGCTGCAAGATTTATTGATTTTAAAGTCAACTGAGACCTTTAAAACATAAAAATTAAATGGTTGTTCACTCAAATGTCATTCATTCTCACAAAGATAAAGCAAACTGTCAGTTCATCTGAGTGGGGATTTCCTATTATTTGTTTGTTTGGAAGTTTATGAAGACATTTTTAAAACTAAACATTTTCTTTTGAAACAACATTATGACTAGAAATTACCAAGACATTAAGGAAAAGGGACTCTGTGCTGTGAAAGAGATTTAACTTTGGTGACATTTCTTTATAGAATGTAAGGCCAAACGCATCAGACTTGCTTAGGTCCTGCATGGAGGTATGTAGAGGTGCTGGCGGGTGGTTGCAGGCTGCTCTCGTGGTTCTTCTCTCCCTCACATGCCATGCAAGGAGGATTGCAAATGCTCAGATTTTACATGGGGCATATAGAATTCATCCTTTTGGGTCTGGTCTGTCATATTTTAGGATCTCAGAGCGTTAGAGAAAGTATATGAAGCCACCAAGTGTATACAGCCACTTTCTTTAATATTACAAACCTTATGGCTGACGCAGTAGTGACACTGCTGAGCAGCCAGTATTTCTTACTCATTGGGGTTCTTGGGCTGCTTGTTGATGAGCAGAAACACACTTATTAAAAAGGAAACAAAAGCATTGTGCACTTTGGTCCTGCAGAGAGGCAAAAATAGTCTTAAGTCACACATTCAGGCGGTTGGATGCTCTGAACTCCTGGGCTCTCAGTAAGGTGGGGTGTATCCTTGAGCAAATTGCTTAAAATCTTTGCCCTGAGCTACAGTTTATACACCACTAAAATGGGGGTAGTAGATTCATAGTTAGGTTACAGAGATACTCTCAGGAGGTCATAGCTGGATGTTCTGTTGTTTGCATATACTGTGTAAAGTAGTAGTATCTGGATTTATTGTGCAATTCTTGATAGTTACTGAAGGTAAGATTGTTATTTTTTTTGGTTTTTCAGTGAAATTAGAGCCACAATTTCTATCCATTAATAAATGCAGGTTTCAAAAAGTGCCACTTGATGAGAATTTTGGTTTGATCTCTTCATACAATTTCTCTTACAGTTTCTGATAGTGTCCTAAAATCCTGCTTTTGAAAATTTAGGGAAAAACAAGTGTCGTAAAAGAAGAGAAGCTGAGTTGACTTAATGCGAATCCCAGCCACTAACATACTGACTGCGAATATCAAACTGTAATACTGTGCTTGTAAGGAACTTCAGGCAGTAGTGTCATTTCGCATGTTGAAAACCCCAGGCAAACTTTCCATCTTGCTCCCCTCCATGCCATTCCACTTAATGGCACTTTGAACCTTCATTCTCTCAAGTCACAACTGAATTGACTCACTTGTTTAGGATGGCATATAGGCTGATGTCTTATACTTCAGAATTTATACTTTAATGCAGCAATTTGTCAGTGTCTAAAATGACCATGCTCTGAAATGAACTGGATAATCAGTCTGAGTGAGAGGGGCAGAAATGGGCAGTGCTTCTGCTTGCCTGGGGCAGTGTCCAACATCTGGAATCAGCAAACACAACAACGGTGTGAAAGCTCTCTGGTGAGATGCACGAATCATATATGAGCTAGAGATAGATGGTTCAGCTCTGGAGAAAAGCATATGGAAGCAGTGAAGTATATCAGGAAAACTGCACTGGTTTGTCGTGTTGTGTTTGCTCCCTTCCCTTGGGCAGATGGGTGATATTGCTCTGCACCTTCTGAGCAACGGAGGTTGGCACTGCAGACACCCAGTGCTGACTCTGTCCTGCTCATCTCACCTGCACCATACACTTTGCATCAAAACAGGTAAGAGAACTTTGCAATAATAATCTGTATGGCTCAACATTGCCAGACGTTAACTATTATGAATTTGCCAGTATTGTAGAAATCAATTTGACTGCTTACAAATAATGAAAATAACCACACATTAGTGAGGGATTAAAGATGGATGGCTTTTTTGGATGAGCCCATTAGGTAAAGAGAAAGCTATCCATGTGCCATTATCATGCTTTTTGGTATTCGAGCTGGTGTTGGTTAGTGTAGACAAATCAGTTGTCTGCTTGGGCTGACTGACTGTGTGAATGGCTATGAGTCCATCATTATCACACCTGGGACTGCTGAGATCTCCAAAGCATTGACTCAGCTACTACTGACCACTTTGATTCTCACACCCAAACATTCCCTGGACATTCATAGAATCATAGAATTGTTTAGATTGGAAGGGACCTTTAAGATCATCAGGTCCAACCATCAACCTAACACTGCCAAAACCACCATTAAACCATGTCCCTAAGCACCATGTCTGCACGTCTTTTAAATACCTCCAGGGATGGCGACTCCACCACATCCCTGGGCAGCCTGTTCCAATGCTTAACAACCTTTCTGTGAAGAAATTTTTCCTAATATCCAATCTAAACCTACCCTAGTGTAACTTGAGGCCATTTCTTCTCATCCTATCACTTGTTACTAGGCAGAAGAGGTCGACACCCACCTCTCTATAACCTCCTTTCAGGTAGTTGTAGAGAGCAATAAGGTTTTCCCTCAGCCTCCTTTTCTCCAGAGACCCACAGGGTAAGAGCCAGCAAGTATTTTCAGAGTATTACTATGACAGAGAAAAGGAGGGTATGTGTTCGCATGTGCTGTGTCAGCTGCCTGAGCAGTCTTGAGAGTTCAAAGCTACCAAGCAGAGTTTCTAACTTAGTGCTTAGGGATAACCAGCCTTGCTAGCGTGGTACCACCCCTGAGCTAACAACCCTTCTCTTGCAGTTTATGCACGTCACCACTCTAACGTAGCTTCACTGCTGCCAGTTTCAAGGCTAACCAGCTCTGCTATTTTGAGGGTATGGTCCACCCCCTGTAGCCATCATCTGCTCAATCAGGTTGCCAGGTTCCCAGCGTGAGGCTGCAGATCCCTTTGTGCAGCAAAGAGGGAATGCTTCTAGGAGTGAATAATAATGGGATGCTCCTAGGAGTGAATCATAATTATGATCCACTCTGGATTTTACTTTCTAAGCTCCCAACTGTAAAATGAAGAGTTACATAGTAGGCATGTTGTGAAAATACCTATATTGTGTATTACCCAGCGTTCCAATACTATGGTAGTCTTCACCAAGCAGAAGAAATGCTGCTTCTGATTTTGTTCAGGATGCCACTTCTTAGGTCTTTGTGACTTCAAGTAATTACTGACATGCAGGATCACATACCAGCTTTAAGCAATTAAGAGAGTTTTTAATAGCTAATCTCACAACTACCTGGCATCTCCTTCCTCTCTCCCAGAATTACACTGATCCATGTTCAAATTGAACAGAATTGGCTATAATGTCATGACAATGTCAAATGTGGTTATAGGCTATAAATAACTACCTAAAGGATTATCACACACCCTCTAGGCTGATCAACAGAAGAGATCATGGTTAACAGGAGCTTGGAAAGAATATAATTTCTTTGTTTAAATCCAAAGTAAATTGGAGTAAAATCCAAAGACAAATTTGGAGTAAATGGATGTATTTTTGATGGGTGTATGAGCCAGTTCCAGTGGGGACATAAAACCAAAGTTGTTAATTGCATTTCAGTTGCCAGGCGATTGGAAAATGGATGTAAATATTTGACAGTGGTGCAGAGCAACCACTGTTAAGTGTCAAATTATGACTTGGGCACTCATCAGTGGTTTAAAACAAATAATGTGCATGTGAAGGGAAACAAAAGTGGGGAGGATTTAACAGGATTCAGCAGAATGAAAAATAAGCATCTCGGTCATCAGCTTCAGTTTTTCTCACAACATTGTCTTTTTTTTTTCAACAAGCTTAGGTGTAAGGGCTATCCCTTCTCTGCAACCTGTGGAGATTATGTCTCCTCGTGTCAGAAGCTTAATCTGAGCCTTACAGAGCTTCAGATAAGTAACCACAAATGTTTTGGGCTAGATTCTGACAAGTAACCCATACAACTAATTACAGAAATAACTGAGGTTTTTCTTATTTTGTGGAAGTATCATTCCTGTTCAGTAGTGGAGGAAGAGTTAGGTGCCACTTTGATTATTTTATGAATGTCTCTTGCCAATACAATAGTGAGGGAGGATGTATAGGAGACCTAGAAAACTCCTGTAAAGTCCTTTCTGCTAATTGAAAAATGATCCACAGTGACTGTAGGATTAGGAATGCGTGTCCAGTTTTGTCCTGGAAGCAAGTATGTCAATGGCTTTGTTACAAGTGTAATTGTTGTTGGAACAAAAATTGAAGATGGAAAGAAAGCTAAGACTATCACAAGGATATTTCTTAGACTTTAGAACAGCTGGGTTTTTTTTTCTCCACTCTAAACATGTTTTTTTTTCTAGTTTCCTTTTGGTTTTGGCATAATGTTTGTAAATTGCATAATGTTCCTAAGTATTGATAAAGAAAGAGTAATCAATAAATTAATTTTTGGGCTTCCGAGAACCAACAAGCTCACACCATTTAAAATTCTCTATAGTCTGTGTAAATACATTTTTCATACTTACATATAAGGTGCAGGCCAGGTTTCACTGGGACTGAAAGAAGACAGTGAAAATGCTGTTATTTGGGACAGCATTTTTGAATACGTGAGTGTGGTCACTCAGAAGACCTTCCAGGCTAATGGCATCCTTATTATGTTCATACTTGTTCTAGTGTTTTACATTTTTTAGTGTAAAAACTGTAAAACTGCTAAAAGTTCACACCCTAGTCTTGCTAATCTTTTTATCTCTGTGGTGATACTTCTTGCTAATCACGTTACCTCTGCAAAGAATCAGGTGAAATAATTGGTAGAAGCTTTTTTGTCAGTAGGTGAGAGAGATGCGTACAAAGATTATCACCCATCCTGGCTTTTATACATGCCTGGGGAGACAAGCATTTTTCTTTGTGGACATTTCTGTGTCCATCTCATTTAATGGAATTTTATAATATTACATCCCCAGAGGAAACGACATGCAAATAATGGATCAGATCCAAATCATTATAATAACCATGTGATTCCCCCTTCCCACCCCTGGAAATTTTACTGTCTTCTGAAAGAAAATATCACTTGACTCACAGCATATTCAGAACAACAAAAATTCACAAAATTACTCACAGAATATTTTTTTTTTTTTTTTGCCTGAGTGGTTAGTTTTTACTTACCCCTCTCTCCGTGGCTTCTTCCATGATCAGTTGTTGTGTTTTGGAGATGTCCTTAATTGTAATCCACAAAACCATTCCAGTGGAAGGACAGTTCTACTCTGCCAAGCTTGGCAAAAAAAAAGATATAAAATGAATGTTTTATTGATCCCACAACTCTCCAATGCTGTCATACTGAAAGTAGCTTCAAGATGGGCAAGATTTCATCTACAATACCGTGGGTAATTTACTACACATTTTTTTATAGCCGTATTTTATGCGATGACTAAGCAATTCTCTTTTTCTGTAGCCTGGGCTAGGTTTCCCTTTGTCAATCAATGATCATTCCAAATCAGTGACATACGCAGTTCAGCATAACTTAATGCTTTTTTTTAAATTAAAAGTTTTAGAAAAAAAGATTTAAAAATCATAATTATCTGCCATTACTACCAGATGTGTACTGGCACAAAAGGTAAGGAAATGCAGGAATGCTGTCTTCATTTGCACTGGTAATGGTCACGCTATTTTGATCCTTTTCTGTGCAGCATATGTGTGTGTATGCAAGGGTGCACACATAGACCCCCTGGACACATATTCAGAGCCTGGCAGCTTGGTACATCGCCTCTTTCCATCATTTCATTATGTGATCCGTGCCTGCTGCTCAATCATTATATTTGTGACAAATCACGGTGCCAGTTTACCTTGTATTTCACTGGGAAAGCTGTAACTTGCATCCTCTTGAAAAAATACTCCTTCCAGACAGAGTGTTTGCAGCCAGCACCTTTCAGTGAGAGGCCTGCTAACTTCATCTGCTGCTGTCTGCTTTTACACCAGTGGTGGGCTGTAGGCTCATTGACAGAGTCAATTTTAGGGAGAATTTTAGGCCCCTAGTTGTTTTTTCCTAGCAAGTTTATATATAGGCAATACCTTCTGATTATCAGCATATGCAGCTGTTTGAAAAATAATTATTCCCTCAGAGGTTTTACTTCATTCTTGTCCATTTTCTGCTCATTGTCAAAGAAGCTAAACAGTGTTTTGTGGAAGGTCCAGCTCATCAGGTCAATTTTGCGTGGCAACTATTTTTTAAATAAAACAGACAGCGTCACAAAACAATTTCCTGGGAACATACATGTCTCCTATAATTACCTCTGAGTAAACTTACGCTGTGAACATAAATCTGAACTGCAGGGTTGTTTGATGCAGTTAGAAATCTTGCTAAATAGTTTTAATATTTATAGCAGTTCTTAAAAAGGAAAGTCCAGCAGTTTTAGTGAGACATGCCTTGCATAGCTTGTTTACCCTACAGACAGTGACTACCTCTACAACTTATCAGGTGAAAAATTATTTCCCTGAAGGAAATGAGCCCACTGTGCTCTGTGCTATGCAGCTTGTATACAATCTCATAGTGAGAAAAGCAGCATTCAGTTGCCCTTAGCAGTGCGTTTCAGACGCTGCCCATCACACAGACCAACTCTGAAGCAAGCAGCTCCTGCCCCCGAGGCAGTAGGACAGGCATAAAACTTTCTTTTCCTCTTCTGAGCACAGGCTGCGGGGGCTTGTGGGTTACTAACCATTTCCTCTGCCAAAGGCAGTAATTTTTTTTTTTTTTTTTTTTTTTTTTAAAAAGATCTAGTTAGCTTATGTTTTATGCTTTGTCTGGAAGTCATGACTTACCTAGGGGGAGATGAAAGTAGCAGAGTACAGTCACTTCCCATCACCAGAGTGACTCCAAAGTTAGGTCCCTCCAGGTGCTTCCTTCTCTCTGAGGCTCGGGCTCTCAGCAGAGCTCAGAATATCTTTTATATCCTCACTAGGCAAAATATCTCATTGGAACTGCCTCCAGTCACTGGCCTTTGACAGACAGCAGGACAGCCCTTGGCAGAGCTGAGGGTGATTTGCCTTCGGATGCCCGTGACGTTCCTGCAGCAGATGAGTTGCCTGCTTTGCAAGCGCTGCAGTCTGATGGGCTTACTTCCCTAGCTCCTGCCTGAGCCTTGCTCTCTGATAGCTTCTGGTAAAACTGGAGGTATCATCTGCAATCTGTGATGACCTGGGTGATTTAGGCTTTCTGCCTTTTGCCTCTGTCTATACCATTTTTGTGTGCAAGGAGCTCACTGAAGATGCATGGCAGAGGGTCCCTTTCAGGACAGGCTCCCAGCTGAAATCTCCCTAACTCTCATGTTCAGAAAGCTGTGAAAATTGTCCTGGAATTCATCCATGTGTAGTCCTTAGTGTCTGCCTGTTCCTTAGTGTTTCTCTGCACTTCTGTGTGAAAGTGACTTTGTACTCCAGGTGAAGAGAGGCTTCTCAGTTGGGCTAATTTCTGGTACCCTGGTGAGGCATTACAGCGAGCGTGACCTGTAAGTTTAAAGCCAGAGATGATTATGCTAATTTAAACCTTTTCTACACGGTTTGGCTGTATGCGTACACATGCAGACTCTCACTTACAGATAGGCAGAGGCTGCATCACCTCTTTGCCTCATTTGATTATGTGGCTCACCGCTGCTGCTAACAGATTACATTTGCAGCTATTACCAGCTGCTCTCAGTTATAATTTAGTCCTGTTAAATGCTTGCTATGATGTAGGCAGAAAACAAAACAAAAAAAAGGCAATTTGTAATTTGTTATCAGAATGTAATACTCTTACCTCATAAAACCTTTCCGATTATTACCTTTAAGTTAGTCAATAATGTGTTCTGATGCTATAATGTAAGTGGAAATGTGGCATCCAGAGTAATATGAGACAGTACACGTGCACAGCAGACATTGTCTCATCTCTAAAACATCACTGTATCCCCACTGCAAGAAAAATAAGTTAATTTTCATACAAACTGAAAGAAACTCTCTGATTCTTGTCAAGCTTTGAGCATTTTAATGTGTTTGAAGTTCTCTTGGCACTGCTTCTGCCTTAATAAAAGACACAGCTTTCTGCAAGATAGGCAGATCTGAAAGGCTGGTACTCCTGGCTGTATATTTCCTTCCAAATTAAGGTTACATGTCCCGGTGAGAGTGAACAGATTTTGCATCAAATTAGAGGTTGTTTATGTAGGCTTATAAAGTCATGTAATAATTAACAGTAATTAACAGGGCCTGTTAAACTAAACTGAGAGGGGGTATGATCCAGTGTCATTGTGAAATGAACTCTGAGACGGGAGGTTGGATCACGGGGTAACACAGTGGGGTAAGGTAGGGTTTGACCTCCAGAGGTAAAAGAAAAAAGGCAAAGCTTGAGTTCATAGCAGGTTACCAGGGAAGATTTTCAGAGTTCAGGCATAAAGCACTGAGCTGTGTTTGTGTTGGGACCCTAAAGCAGATTTTAGGCTATGATTAGCTTTGGCTAGGATGAAGGTGAGGAGTCAGATTGAGTAAAACCACGATGTATACAAACCTAAAAAGTAATCCTAAGCTCCACCATAATCCTAGTTGTAGCTCCTAGCTGGCGTAGAAGAGGTATGGGGCAAAACCACGTCTGGGGAAAAGAAGTGGGGTGCAAAGCCTGGAGCTAGGGCTCGAGTTCACAGAGCTCCAGGGTAAAGGAATTTTTCTGCAAGGGGAAACAGAGCTGCTGGCCTTTGTTTCGGCTGGCAGGTCGATAAGAGGCTAGGAGTTTCCACTGCGAAAGGATGGAGGTGAGATCAGGATACACATTGAGGCTGAGATAAATCAAATGGCTAAGGCGATGACTTGTTTCAGACTGACTTAAGAAATTATGCCAAATTCAGTTTCCGAGCCACCTTTTGCTCTGGGGCTTAAATGCAAGGTTTGAGGGGAAAAAAAGGGTAGTATTAGGGTTGGGGCACAAGCTGGGATCTGCTTCTGCTAGTGACAGTATGTGCTGCTGAGAAGCTGGTTGCACAGAGGTGGCCAGACTCTGTTGGGTGTTAGTGCCAGTTTGTGTCACCGTGGTGTTCGTACATGTGGGACTGGATGGTGTCACTAGGTTAGGGGAAACGCTAGGCTTGTACTTAGAGTGAGTCTGCAAAAGAAAAGAGTGGATAAACTCAGATGCAAGCCTGTTTAAGCTGATGCGGACTGTCCCGCACAAATGTGTAAATAAAAGTTGGCAATGACAGATAGTTTTCAGGAGGCTGAGCTAGAACTGCAGATAAACACTCTTCAAATGTAATTTTCGTCTTTGAATTTGCTTGGATCTCGGCAAATATAGCAGCAGCACAGATGCTACTGATGTGCACTGAGCACACTGACCTTTCAGCAACTTGCCTGTGTGTCAAGCATTGTAATCTTCTGGGCCCTGGGGAATCCCAGGACGCTGGAAGCAAACCCAGATAAAAGTATAAAAAAATCAATGCTCTTGATTTCAAAGAACAGCAAAGACACAAGTCAGTCACAGAGACGTCATTCCTTACTACCCTCCCTGTCACATTCAGCCATAATTTCATTGGAAATCGATTTTAAGTGCTCTCTTAGATGGAGCTGCTTCTGACTATATTTTTCCCAAGTCCTTTGATACTTTTTTTTTTCATGCAAGCTTTAAAAAAAAGAACAAAGTTGGTGGCTGACCAGTGGCAACTCATGAGTTAATTGAATGCCTGACTTTGGCAGGAAGCAACCAGGCAAAAAAATGCAACTGGGATAACTATTGCCTGATCAGTGGCTAAACTGTCCAGCCTGCTGGCATCTGGCAGTGGAGCCACACAACCCTTGAGGAGTAGCTGCTTCTCATAGTATTATCTAAAACTAAAATAAAAGACAACACCAAATTCTGTTGTCCATTACATGTGTCCTTTAAGTGTAAGTTACGGTAGGCTTTGGTGTATAAAGCACCGGTCTGATTACACAGTGAGGAAGGTCTTGTGGCTGTATCAGAGAACTGAAAGTCGAAAGGTCTAGGTTTCCATCTCTACCACAGGCTTCCTCAAAAACTTTGGACAAGTCATTATTTTTGTGTCTTTATGTTCCAAACTACAGAATAAAAATATTTAAACTATGAGGTAAATGTACCATTTTTGTAAAGAGCATTCATAGAAATAAAATAGTTTTGCTGGGTCTACCAACATGTTGCATGCCATCTGGGCTTGTGAGCCCACGTCTGAGACAGTTCACGTTCTTACCTGAAAACAGGTACTCTTCCTTACTTTTCCACAGAGGAAAAAAAAAAAGCATCAAAACAAAAGTGTATAATCTACAGCAGTGTATATTAGACTGTGAGTTTGCTTCATTAGAATCTGTTAGGCAGATTTCACCATGTTTTGGAAAGCTGATGAGTCACTGCACTTGTGATGAGTGGATCTTTGTGGGTTAAATTATTGTCTCCTATTATGTCATATGCACGTTGCACATTATGTGAGGTACCTCTGCCTTAATTTGCTTTATCATCAATAATTACAAGTAGAAATTAAATATAGAAGGAGTTATCATGCACATGGTGTGTCAGGTGTGTCAATAGACTGAAGGGTGATGCCTATTTGGTGTTTGCCTTTGCTAAGTAATACAAAGCCGGCTTGCCAAGGATGAGCCCCAAAGGAATCACAGGCTACAGATTTGGGTTTTTTTAAAGTATAATCAGTACGAGGCCACTCTATAGTCACTCTTAGGTGAATCGAAAAAGAGCAGTAGTTGATTCCTCAAGGACCTGTCAGGGAGAAGGACTGTCAAAATCAGCCATGCTGCTCTGAAGCCCTGCAAAGGGCATACTGCTCAGGAGTCTGGCACCAGGGGGAGAAGGAGGATGTTCTTAGACCTGTACAGTGAAGTACCTCTCCTCTACTGATCTCGATGATGTAACTAGAGGTTTGCTTTACACAGCACATGACATTCTGGCTTGAAAACATTTTTCAGCAAAAACTATTGAAGACTTGAGGGTCTTTGTTCATTTGAGTAGTACAGAAATCATGAACACGTTCTGAAAGTTGGTAATATGAGAAAACACGTTGAAGTTGTGCTTGCCCACAAGAAATGATTTTGGAAAAAAATTAAACCTGACCACTTTACCATCAATGTTCATGGAAAGAAAGATAGTGTCTTAGGCTTTTAATATTCATTAAAAAATAGATGGTACAAAAATAGTCTGGATGGCCTTTCTGGGGTAGAGCAAGGAGGCAACCTCTTTGACTTTGTATCTCTGTGGAGGGTTGGGTGAAGCTTAGAAGCAGGTTACTGTGCTGAGCTAATGTCTGCAGGAGCAGAGCACCAGAGAAGCTGAATTTTAAGGCAAGTTCAGTGATGAGTCTATGGAAATTCTCCCTCTCCAGCTAGCTTGCCCAACTTCACCTGCTGGGATCTCTGAGGAAGGGAGTGGTGCATTCAGCATCCCTTACAGTGCGTGTTACTGACCTCTCGCTGTCAAGTGCACTGCTGGGGCCGGAGGAAGCCCGCAAGGTGAGTATTGTGCTACCCAGCAGAATCGCCAGGGCAGCCTAATAGCATCAACACCCACCACCTACTTTTCTCTACACAGGTCCATGCAGCAGTTGTACTTTCCAAACATAAGCATCACTGAGTTTAAGCAGCTCTTGAGTTTACATATATACAATTATATATGTATCACTCTTTTGATAGTATAAGTGGGTTTTGTGGGCTCAAATTTGACCACTGGTGAATTACAGCTTGAGTGGCCTCTAACTGCCAAAATATATTTAAAGCAAAGGATTCTTTCAATATGTTTTACTGTTTGCATGTTTTATCTGGGGCAGATGAAAATAAATTGCTCCTTGTGAAAGAAAAATTATTCATGACAGGAATACTAAAAACCATAAGCAAGTACTTACCTATTCCTACTGAAGTATATAATATGGGTCACCCTCTGTCATAAGGAAATCAAAGTCTTGCAAGCAAAAAGGAAACTGTATTTAGAAAGGAGCTATATTCTACATTTTCTTCGTATCACCGAAACATACTGACAGAGAAGAGGCACCGTGGTCTGTGACAGGGGAACAAGAAACAGTGGAATTAAATTATATTGCTCCTGGAGCTGTTTTATTCCTTTCACCATACAGTCACTAGGGAAACTGAGGGATGGTTATGGGCCAGGCAAACTGGAGGGTTTTCTAACACCTGCACATGCAGAACCAATATTTTTCTCTCTGAGGTATATTCTGGTTATATTCCCCCATAGGAGGGACAGAAAAGAAACTGAAGTCTGGTCAAAGTTACATTACAAATTTGTCATTGACGAAAGGTGCCTTTCACTTACACACACTTATCACTGCAAGTTTTCTGTGACTCAGCAAACTGAAGGGTTTGGCTGTCAGAACAAAACAGTCTCTCGTGGCACAACGCCAGTGTTCAGTGTGCTTTCACTTAGTGTTATCAGAAATTGAAAGTCAATAAAATTTATAGTAGCGAAATTTTCCAGCACGTCCCTGACCTTGCTGGAGAAAGTTGTGTGTTCAGCAGTGCCAGCAACTGTCTCTCATTGTTCAGAGGTTGAGTCCTCACTGTGGTTTGTATCTGGACTACCTTTTGTACGGGAGGAAAAGGATGGGGTTTCATGACACTTTAAATTCTAGCCTTATGATGTGGTGCAACTTAAACCAGATTGTACATTGTGAAGACACTGTGTACTGAATTGGTCTCTCCATCTTGTTTTATCAAGGATTGCAAGGCAACAGCTCTCTGTAAGAACTTAAGAAAAGGATAATTTTCCTTTCTGCTGGGGGAAGTAAGAAAAAGCTTCAGAAGGCAGAAATCTGGCTTATTTTTCTGGACATCCTGTGCAGTGCCTTCTAGCTGGAATAAGTTCCGTTACATTATTATGAGCCCAGTCCTGAGGTTCATGAAGGCACTTGCTAAATTTTCTGAAAATATTCTGGAGAATTAAAACTGGAATGTAAATTCAAGAAATCCTGTTCACAGGTTGCATGGCCTGGAGCATGCACTCCTTTTCACTTCAACAGTCTGACGAAACAGAGCCCGCACAACCTCACTTCGGGCTTCGTGACATTGGCTATGACTCATGGATGGGGTTCTAAAGCTTCCCATCATCTGGATGCTCTGTGCTCTCAGTATTCTGTTCTTCTTTCTCTTCTCAAATAGTGTGATTCCTCTCTCATTAATAGGATGTTGACTCCTTTGTTTTCAATAAATCTAATACATTGCTCACAAATCAATTGGTGAAAAACGTCATACCCATTTCTGCTGTAGAAATACTGCAGTGGATGCTAGTGTTCTGCTCTGTGTTTTTGGAACCTTTCCCGTAAAGCATTTAATTATGTTTTCTCTTTCCCTGACTATCTTCACCCTTATCTCGATCATTTTTTTTCGGCTGCTTCACCTGTCTGTATAAACTAGATAGCAAAGTGGCATAATCCTTGGGCTGGCAACAGCGTTATATGTTGTTAAGGGACCGCTTGTTTTGTAAATGTTGAACCTGGGTAGCGAAATGCAGTCTGATTAAAAAACGTGCTGTTAGATATTAACAGATGATACTTGCCAGAGCTTGGCATCAAAAAGCAGACAAAGACAAGAATTAAAAAAGCGCCACCTGCTTGTAAATTCACTTGAAGAGCCCTGAAATAAGGTGGTCTCTCAAGTAGATGAGCACATAATTTCAGTGCATAATAAAGGCAATTAATACACAAGTGCAAAACCACCTTCATCAAATATAGCTGTTGCAGCAATTTACTTATTTACCACCTCAAACCAAGGCAAACCAGGCCTGGTTTCATACTGTCTGGTGGAGAAAATAAAATCTTATTTTGCAGATAAGATTGAGTGAAAAAATAGGGCCCCAGAACACAGTATAAATATAAACACCTTCTCCTGAATGACATTATCAGATGCGTCTGTTCATCCAGGGCTGTTCATATTCAGCAGCACTGTGCCCGCTTGGTCCACCTGGTCTAGAGATGCGGTCTGAAGGAAGATTATACAGAATTAATAGGATCTGTGCTACCACTGAATGCATGACCAGAGAACAACAGTGCTTCAGAATTAAGATACTGCAATAGTTTTAAAATGTACCTTAATTTGAGATTATTTGCTCTATAAAATGAGTTGTAAAAATAACTTGTGAGCCATAAAAACAAATTGAAGGGAATTAAAGTGTATTGTTCTTTGACAGCATAAATACATGGATTTATTTTTTCTTCTCTGTTGTTCTTTCCAATACCTCTTCAGATCTGAGGCTTTCTGAAAACTTGAGTTTTCTTTTTACACTGCCAGGAACAAACTATGTGAGAACGGAATTCTGTATCTGTGATTGCAGTGGGATTGGGCAGATTCAAGACACGGGAAATTTTGGGCCTGCAGTTAAAACATGCGAGACAAAAACCCCCACACTTTCTTAGAAATACTGTCAAGCAATTCCCGATGTAATGTTCATTTCTAAATGACAGGTAATGTTCCAAGCAGCAGATGTTTGGAGACCTCCCCATTGGGAAGTTTACATCTGAATCCATATTTATGGTTACTTTGTCTTTTATGTAACTAATGCCAGTTTCAGCAATGGCAAAGGAAAATGTTATATAGTAGTACAAACACATCACTTACCTACATGCTTCAGGAATCCTCATTTTTGTGTTGAAGAAGTTGGATAATGGCACCCAAGAAAGAAGTATCATTATTACTGCTTAATAATCTGAGTGCTGCTTTGTCAGTTTGTGGTCTTATCTACATTTTGAGTGGGAGGAGAGCAGTTCTGTGGGCTCAGTTCTATCTAAATATTATCACCTGGAGACTTGCTAAAATGTTTTATCTTTCTGCTTCTTCACTGGCGTGGTGAATGACACTTTAGTTTGAAACGACTCATTGCTTTCCAGCCCATTTTATCTTTTTATGTGGACACCCCAGGGCTCTCCATACTCATGCTCTTCTAACACAGGTGTTGTTGGACCATGTTCTTAATGCTGTAAGACCTAACAGAAAATGTTTTGCGTCTTTAAAATGTTCCTTTACTGGCACAATATTGTTTCCACACGTCCTGTACTTTTGACAGCTCTGTAACACTGCTCCTGTTTAACCTCATGCAAGAAAGTGGAGCCAGCATGCGTAAAAAGGAAAGGCATTTCTTTGTTATTTGCACATGGGTACTCATCTATGTAAAAGTGCCGAGATGTGCCCTGAGATCTGCTTTCGTAGAACTGTGCTGATAATAAGAGCGTTGGGATCAGTTAAAAGGCCCAATTCTATTTTTTAATAAATCTCAACGAAATAGAAAAGTGAACTCTTTAGGCCTGCTGTAAAAAGGTGCCTTTAATTGCAAAGATGACTGATTGAGCGTATGGACTTAACAGTGTGACTGGAATTGAGTTATAGCTGTGAGAAGAATTATACAGAGTGCTGGGAACCACAGCTGTCTGCACACTGTAGAGTTGTTTCCTGTCACTATTCTGGAGCAGAGCTAATCCAGGAGGAAAAATAGGAGACATATCAGGCCCTCAGCTTCCACTGACAGAAATAATGGTGCCTAAGACATGAAGGGGAAAATGAGCTAGTTGTATTAGCACCAAACACACCATTTTTATCTCCTTTCATTAACCAAGGAAACAAAAAATTTTGCAATAATTCCTAAAATTAGACTGTCACTAATACATCTCTAACAGGAGATGCAGCGTGACATGGAACAACAAAAATGTAATGTCATGAAAAGAAGTAGGGAAGATGAGATTCTTCTCACAGAGTTTTTGATAGCTAAAGTATAGTCCTCTATAATGAAGCGAGTCACTGTAAGATCCCCTTAGGGTCTACAGAAGGAAAAAGGAACCTTAGAAATATGATTCATCTGACCGATTTTAAACCTCAACTATGGAGATGATGAATTGCATTGAGTGATGTGAATAATTCAGATGCAGATAGGTACATTGTGGCCTTCATAAATTGACATTTGTGTAGACGGGTTCCCAGAGCAGCAGCTGGTAAATAAGCCAGTTTAAAAAGCTTTGTAAATATTAATAACTTAATTTTCCCTCATAATTACTGTTAATGTATTGATGACTTTTCCCCTATTTCCTGCCCTATGCTTCAAACAGAATTGAAATGAAAACACTATAGGACCTGTTCTTGCAACAGCTCTAGTCAGGGAGATGCTTTTAGGAGGTGCTTATTAGGGGACCTACAAATGACAGGCACTGTGATTCAGTGACACCACAGATGCTCTGCCACGTGAGACTTTTAGAGCAAATGCCGCTTTAAAATCAGTCTGCTTAAGAGTGTGAGAACCACTATGGCGAGTTAAAAGGCATGTATACGACTCTGTAGTATCCAACTGCCTCATTTAAGACAGGATTACCTCAAATGCACCTCACAATGCTGCACTTGTGCATTATGGGAGGCCGAGTCTGGAGACTGTCTTCACGGACCCCTGTGTACTTGGTGGAGAGAGATGGGGTAATTGCCTTCAGTGAAGCTAGAGTGACTCAGAGCAATGAAGCCTCCTTATCCGGACATGCCTCTCATTCCCCGTTGCCTTCAGAGTGACTGGAGAGATGACCCTCCTAGCATGGAAGCAATACAAGAGCTATTAGTTACGATTCTTAAAGGCAGGGTGTATACTCTTATCTTTCCACTCTCTTCTTCCCCTCCCCTGAACAGCAGTAAATTCAGAAAAGAATTTTTGCCTCTTTGAATCGCAAAAGATGATATGGATATGGATGATATGGAAATATCTCCTATAAGAAAATAATATTTGCAGCTATGAAAAAAAAAAGAATCTCAAATAAATTTGCATCCTTTGTCAGGTTCTACTAAGTAATTAGATGGTGTAAGTACCTGGAAGTGTCAGTAGCATTACTGGACATCAAAGTTCTTAAAGTTTTTCACAAAGATGGTGGCTATCGTTATCTCCATGGGGATACAGAGAATGAAGGGACTCGTTCAAAGTTACTCAGAAAGGAGCAGAAAATCCAGGACAAACCCTTTTACAATGCTCTGCCCAGTTCGCAACACCATTAGGATTTTTTTCCCTTCGGTACATAACCTACATGTTGTTCCAGTGCAGCTATTCATTCCATTCATCTTCAACGGCAGTTTGAAAGGGAAAATGAGGTATTGTATGTAGAATCTGCATGATAATGTGGCCACTGGCTTAAGCTGAGCACACAGAAGCCAAGCCAAGACTGGAAAAAAAATGTGACCTGAAGAAAAGCTTGAATTTACTTAGCAGCAAACTGCCTTGGTGCCTGTGCATGAATTGAGGGTTACTTCTAAACCTTGTCCCTAGATTTTAATTCTGACTGTCACTAACTTCTGACACAGTAATGTGTCGTGCCTGAATCGTCCTTGCGAAAAACAGAGACAAGTTAACAGAAACACCTGTAGTGCCATACTCGTTTGGACCAATGGTTTTTAGTCCAGTATAATGTCTCTGACAATGGACAAAGCAAGAGCATAAGAAATGGGGAAATATTTAGTGATCCTTTGAGCTCGTCCCTCATTCAGGCAATCGTTGGATTAGGAACTGATCTGGACCATGTAGATCATTGTGTTTAATAGTCTTTTATGGACCTGTTCCCAATCGATGTATTTAATCCTTTTTTCAGACCCATTTGTATATTTGGCCTGCACGAAGTCCTGTGTAACGTTATGGTGCATGTAACACTTTTTCCTGTTTTTTTTCTGCATCCACTGATTAAATCCCCCCTACTTTTTTTTGCTACGAGAACAACGCACACCCACTCCCCATGCGCTGTTGCCTGGGCTGTTGCTGGTCTTACAAAGCTGTCTCGCATACCTTCAGTCTCTTTCCAAACTGCAGTGCCTGGCCTATTTTATACATCCTTTAGGGAAGCTGTATCATATCCCTGCGTGCTTTCTAATGCTGTGATGCTGGCTGCATGCATAAAAGGGTTCCTATTTTCTGAATGAAGAGTGCTGCATATGAGCAAGAGAACAGGTTTTGTTGCAGGTTTCAGTTTTTGGCAGTGGCAAAACATTTGTGTAGCTCATTCATCACAGTGTATTGTACCTTCTGTGCTCTGTGAATCTGTTACTGGTAGTAAGCTGTGGCAGCTATTAAATTTCAAGTTTGGTGGTAAAGATGTTAGCAAAGCTTTTAGAAGAATTCTATTATAGCCTGGGGAAAGGGCAGAGTAAGCAGTACTTTCAATGAGATTCTTCGAAGTGTCAGTAGTTACATAGTCATACACGATTGGTTTGGCCTGATGTTTATCATCCTTAATATACAAACAAATTTTAGAGAAATAAAATATTTTTGTCCCTTGAGAAAGAAGGCCATTTCACCATCAGAAAGTGTGGCTAGCGCTGTGAATGAGTATTAGAAACATCTCTAACAGAGTAAGTCTTTCTCAACAATTTGTACGTGGCTTTGGGGAAGACTTCTTCTTGTCTGTTATCACTGGACTTTTCTCATATGCTTTGTCCTATTCTCCTTCCCTCCTCTGCTGTTGGACTTTTCTCCGGTGTTATCCTTCTCGCTTCATTTGTTCGGAGCATCACCAATACTTTATTTTAAGCAGTGAGAGGAAGGTCAGAGCATGCTACTAAGCTGTTTGCCAAGATTTTTTCCACTGTCATTAGACCTCAGATGCAATGTGTGGGGGTACATGGGGTGACGGCGTTGCAACATTTCATTCAGGAAGCTCACAAGAATGTGGCTAAGATTTCCTCTTGCCCTTACAATGAATAAAAGTTATGAAACTTTTCTATGGGATTTTATTAAAGAGGACATCAAAGCCACATAATTGTCTTAGGAATTTAGTTCCGTTTTAAAAATGAACTTGGTCATTCAGGAGTCTAATTTACAAAAGTAATCAATAGGACTTCAATTTCCTAAATACTTTACTCACTCTGAAAATCAGTTTTACATTTAAAAAGTCAGGGGATTGTAAGAACTTTTTGCCCCATCCCACTTCATGGATTTGGTACCACAGCTAAGGAATTCCAAATCATTTTTCTGAACGCCACATTTACAAAATAGCCCAAGGCCTAAACTGCCAGGATGCAAAACAGGCATGTGCCTAAAAAATGGGAAACGTTTTATTATGCCAATTAGGAAGCAGAAACAAGTATCCCTCTTATTCATTTGGTATAACTGCTGTAACTTGAAGATAAAGGCAATATTATATTTCTGATAGTTACCCTTCTGAGGTACATCTCCCCAAAGTCAGTGCTGGTCTCCCATAGTGATGCTGGCTGCTTTAAATGAAGAAGTGTTTGGGTTAGACTTGCCACCAGCTAAAGGTTAATTATGTATGGGATTATGTACAATGTGACCTACAACAAATGCAAAGAATAAGGTAATAGCATACTTGGTCATCAAATTAATAAAAGATAAACAAAATGGTGGCAATTGTAAGAAAATAATTGGCCTTGATTATTGAAAAAATATGTTACTTGGGGGGCCTGTGGAGAGAGTGAGTAGAGAGATCCATGAAAAGAGCTGAACAAAGACGTCCAGATGAGAAAAAATACACTGAGATGCAAAAGTGTGGGTGGAAAAAGTATGACAAAATTGGGTACTGAATAATGTATCTGTAAGAATCGAGGCTGTTCTCTTTTGGTTAAGGTTTGTGATAAAGTATTTCCTTTCTTAGGTATTTCTTAAGGGCTTTTTGCTGTTTCCTTTCATGTTTGTGGGATGCCTAAAATGTTTACAGTTTAACTGGCTATGACCATCCTAAGACAGTAACTCTTCTTAGATTTCCTCAGAGATGAAGGAACTAGCTTATTTGCTTATTAAATGTCTTCCAAGTTCTTGGAACTGTGTTGAAAAAAGTATTTTGCATCGTCCACCAAGAAAACTGACATGGTGTTTCCATCCATCCTCTTTATTGTTTTGGGGGAAAAAGCAGACAGAGAGAGAGCTTATTAAATTATACATTGTCCAATTGAAAAAGGATTCCATATAAGACAATAAAATAATTTGATCTTGTCAGAAAAACATCTTTATCCCTAGAAAACAGAAACAGAAGCCACCAATACAGATATAAATCCAAAAACTTCTGCAATACCTAGGCTAGCACTACTGCAACTTCATAAACGTAACTAGCAGTGGTCTAGGGATTAGTTTGCCCAGTTAAATTTTGTTTAATATTGGCTTGCACTAGATGCAGTTTAAATTTTCATTTAAAGACATTAGAAAACATAAAATGTAACAAAAAAAGTAAAGAACTACTTGTTTCAAATTGTTCCTGCATTCCGGTGGCTACAAAATGGAGGTGAACAAAGCCATGTTCATGATTGCTAAAATCAAACTTTGCTGTCAGTTTCATAGCAAGAGGTGTTCTACCTTCTGCTAAATTTTTTATGGCTAAATAACAATAGAAAAGCCAATGTTATATCAGTTAAATGGGGTATTCTCTTAGGAGCCAAACTGGATAGGTTTTTCCTGAAGTGTTTTTATATGTGGATAAACTGGTGATAATTCATGCTAATGACACAAATAAGCAGATTTCTGGATTGAAATGATGTAACAAGTTGAAAGAAGAACAGAAAAGACTTCTCATTTCTGCAAAAATGATAGTTTGGTTTTATATTCTCAGATTCTGGGTTTGCACAAGATGGTTATATTCTCCTGCCTGAAAGAGACACTGCAGCGGTGTGTCTCCAGCGTTCTGCTGATGCGGTGTGCATTGACATGCTGAAATGTGCAGTGTACAAAAGCTGCGACCTTGTCCTTTCTTTAGTGCTGTTGCCCACCACTAATTCAGGATGTGCCCCCATCATCTTCTGGTGCGTATTCCAGCACTGCGGAGCCACACAGCTGCTCCACCATGTCCTTAGTGGCTACAGGCTGGTGGTGATGTGCACCGAAAAAACTGAGTTTCCTATCTGCTAATGCAGCTGGCTACCAGGAGGGTTTTAGGGCTGACGTCTCAAGCTGGATCTGGTTGGAAATTCCAGCATACAATAAGCAGGAGCCAAAACCCCGGGCCAGGCCAATGGTATTCTACCTCTGTTAATGCCTGATTTTTTTGAGGAAAGTGCAGGAAAATATTTTTTAAGCTTTTGAACATTTTAGGTTCAAAGTTCATTATTAGCTAAACGTAGAGAACGCTCGAAGTTCTGTGTAAATCAAGGAACAGAAGAAATACCTCCATGGTAATTTTTTTCAAGGTCACATCACAGTATATTCACTTGCTATATCAATCCAGATCTGATTTAATATAAGTTGAAAATAAAAGGAAAATACAATTTTGAAGGTATTCTCTAAATTCTGTACCGCTAGCAGGGAATCCTCTAGCAGCAGTCAGATTTTTTAACACATTTCTGGGATATTCATTCTCAAAAAGAATCAGCAAGACCCTTATCCTTCTCCCATGGTGATATCTGAGCTTTGCAGGGTTACACAATAGCTTTCACAGCCATTATGAGAGAAGTGAGGTACCGATATTCCTGCTAGAAGAATGAATGACGTTAGAAGAATGAAAATGCTTGTTTCTTTGTATTCGCAGAGCGCTTTTCGTTCAGAATGATTACAGCTCAGACACTGCAATCGTTCTGTTCCCATCTAAGACATGGCCTACAGCGGGCCGCTCAAAACCTGTTATTAAATAATAAAGAAAACGAGACAGAGTAGGGCATGCACCAGCGCAGCGCAGTGGAGTTCTTTTAAATATTTGCCCCAGTGTATCACAATCCAGATTGCAAAGGTAGAACTGAAAGTATTGCAGATCTGCAGGTCACAAGGTTTTAAAATACAAGGCTCCACACAGAGGAAATGATTTTTAAAGGATGAAGTTTAAAATGAAACTTGCATTCAAAATTTAGAAGACAACACCCCAAAACTGAACCAAGTGTTTTCCACAAAAACTCTATAAATTCCTGGACAGCACCATGATGCTCAGGGACTGAGGTTCAATTAGGTGAAATAATTCTCTGCGTGTTCACAGTTTAGCATAAGAACTGTCATATTGTATACACACAGACATTCTCGCTTCTAATGAATTCCCCATAAAAATATTTTTTCTCCTCAATTATCCATTAATCGCAGCTGTGCTGAAGGGCTCTCATTTGAAAGTAAAGGGGGACGTTTTCCTTCAGATCAATGACCTGTGTGAACCTAAAATTTGTAAATGTATTTTATACAGAAGTTCAGGAATTATGTTGAAGTTTGTATAGTTAGTATCTCCAGTCTCCCAGGGAGGAACTGCTCCCCCTTGCTACATCTGTAAAACTCGCAAAGCAGAAGTGGGATGCACCGCACGAGTCCAAATGTGTGGAATGGCACATGCACACATGATGTGCATAGGATGGGTTGAGATTTATGCCCTTTGTACAGCAGCATTGTTTGGGTCACGTACAGTGGCCGTTTGTCCAGAATTTCTAGGTGTTTTTTGTCTGCCAAAAGCCTGAAGATCCGGTGGAACCAAAGTGTAGGTACAAGAGAACGGGCAGGGAATTGCCCACTTCTTAGAAATAAGTCTGCGGACCAGCCTGCCCGGAGCTGCCCACACGTCAGGCAGCTCTCTGCCGCGCTGCTGCAGGCCCTTCCCCAGCTGCCCATATCTAAGCAGCATCAGAGGATGTGCTTACCACACCGAGCCCTTTCCTCTGCCCCAATGGTAGATGGTGTCCCTCGCATCAGATGGCTTAAACCCGGCTATGAATGAGAGAGGTTATTTGCTCCTGGATGGATGAAACAGAAAGGGAAAAACAAAACTTCCATTTGCCACATCATTTCTTTCTACGTGAACCTGTTGCCCGCCCTCTCCCTTTTGTTTTGAAGTGGCTTCCGCCAGGAACATTTAATCACAGGGAATGCTCTCTCCCAGGAGACCAGAAACGGTGCTTTAAGAGGTTCAGGGAAACAGTATGTGCATATAAGATTTCACTGCCATTGTTCAATTTGCATTGCTCAGGATATTAATTTAATTTCAGATGCTTCACCACTGTCAGGGAAAAAAACAAACTGTCTCTAAATTAAATTAGCTGATAGCAAAAGCATCTAATGTGCAGCAAATGGAATTGTATTTTGCTTACGTTCAACTAAATTAACATTTAGATCCCTGAATATAAAGAGGTGCATTATTCAACACATTACCAATATAAAGCTTGCTCAATAATGATATTTTGATTATGTTTTTCTGATTCAGGTCTGGCTGAATGACACTATGACAATAGTATTTGACAATGACAATAGCATTTGCCTGACAACTAAAATCAGTCTTAAATGATGTTTACATTTATTCTTCTGTAAAAATACATCATTTTAATTAAACAGACACATCAATTCATTCTGTTGTATGAAATGATTTTCTAAATTGAACCCAAGACAACAAATGCCTTACCAATAGCAAAGCAAGAGCTGTCAAAATTTCTACCCATCATTAAGAAACTGAGTTGAAACGTGAAACTTGCTGTTAAGCAGCGCTGCACAGAGGACACTGCTAGTTTGGACCCCCCGTTAGCACCATCCAACTGTGTAAAAAGGGACAAGTTTGTCTTCAAAGACAGCGTTGGTGCCCTGAGTGCAGCTTTGGGACCGCGGGCTCTCCCCGCACTGTGTCACCCCATGGGTCCTGGCTGCCCAAACCCAGCCCGACTCCACGGTGGGGCTGACCTCATCCACTGCACCAGCTTGGCCCCCGCCAGCGGCAGCCCCGCTCCTGCTGCTGACAGGGAGGATCGGAGGGGAACCTGGAGATGCGGGCTGGGTGGCAGGTGAGGTGTGGTGGGACAACAGAGCCAGCCCCACGTTTGCAGAAGGAGGGCAGGAGTGACAGACAAGTTGAGACCATACCAAGTGCTTTGAAGGGGTCTGAGAAGAAAGTTGTCACGTACTGGTATCAAATTGGAGAAAACTGGCCTGAAAATCACCTGGACTTGACTGAAAGTCACAGTAATCCAGGAAAAGGGGAAAGGATTAAGCTTAGATATGCTGCTCAAGAAGCTGTAAAGAGCAGAGATGGCTTGGATGTGCGACTAAATTAAAAGGCTTGAGACGGAGATAAAAGGTGATGCTGGGCTGAAGGCACTAGAATGACCCTGGTGATAGGAGTGACGTTGGGAAAGGCACACATCTCTGCTTGCTTATTTTGACACAGGCTGTTTTCAACTAGGGGGAAAAAGGGAATGAAAATGTGAAACTTGCAATTAAGCAAGGGTGTGCCTGACCCTTATTTGGCTGGATTACCCAAGCTGCTGAAGGGTTAGGGTTAGCTGGATCCTTGAACACATATTTTTGCTTTGAAATTCTGAACACTTGCACATAAAGAAACAACCATCTGCTATTGGTGGAAAATCGTAGCACTTTCATCCAAACAGTAAATAAAACTTAAGTCACTAGGCAAAATGGGAAGTCTTGGAGAACCTTTACACTTAAAACTTTCTGAAAGTTTTGTACATGTTGCCAAGTATCAAATGCTTGGGATGATAATGACCAAGGGACTAGAGATCAAGACATTTCTTTATTTTTTCATTTTGCTTGCTTTGTACATTTGGCAGTGTCAGGTTATTGTCCATTCCACTACACTCTTACACTCTCCATTCAAAATCACATCTGACTGATTAACTAAGAGCAGAGAACAGTTCTATTAGCACATCCACATGCCTTTGCAAACCAGAGATTTTCTAACACAGGTACACAGTAATTATTCACAGACTGAAGTGGAAGCCAGCAATCAGAAAACGTTTTACGAATTAGAGAATGAGCTGCAAAACCCATGCAAATTGCAAGGGATCTTAGGCCAAATAGTTTTATTTGTAATCATAGCCTAATTTTGCTGGATCAGTTTCAATTTTTTAACACCCTTACATCAGTTTTATCTGACAAAACTTCAGTAAAATTAAATACCGATCTTCAAATCTTCAAAACCAGATGCCACACAGCAGGACAAGAAGGCAGGCGACACACAGAAACAATTCCAACATAAGGGGTTGGAGGAATGCATCAATTGGGATTACGTAATAGTGGCAAAGGCCACCTCAGGTGCAACTTCCTAAGTAACTGATTTCCCCATTTCCCAACTGAAATGGAAAACAAAAGCCAGAACAAAAATCAATTCAAATCCAACAAATCCATGGATTTGACAGGAAACAGAACATTCTGGTTTTGAGTATTTTAAATGTTTCCGAATTGGAATAAATTTAGTAATGCAATGTCCTGTCAAAAAAAATTGAGCAAATTCTTCTTCACTCTTTCATTTTTTGCTTTTTTAGCTGAAACAATCTAAGGAAACATCCACTTTTGTGCTTGCTTTTAAAGCGTTCTGTTGAAATCCAAATGTTAATAAATATTTTCTGGAGACGATTTTGATTACTGCAAGGGCTCTATTTAGCTTTTTCACAAAGCTTCTTTTATAAGGTCAGCCAGTCTCTTGAAGGCCTGCAATGACATAAATACGGTTCATGTTTATAGTCCAGCATTACTTATATAGGCAACACACTAAACCTGTAAAGCGACTAAAACTACTGTAACCATATACAAAGTCAGTATTTTATACTGCAAAATTCTGCCGATACTCTCTGTTTTCCATTTATGTATGGGCTTTGATTGGACAAAGTTTCAACTTCTCCGACAGAAAATAAAAGGTAGAGTTTTCTGAAACAGAAAAATACGTATGTTGATATTCAAAGGCTATTTGGAGTTCAGATGCAGCTAAACAGTTGTACTTTTAATACAACTAGTGATCCCTGGAAGAGTCTCTCTTTTAACTTAGTGTAAAGGCCTAGAGGCTCCAAGGGTGAAAGAAAAGGAAGAACAATTGAATGGGGAAGCATATAAAAGATACAATTTAACTGTTGATACTATGGTTATGAATTACTTTTACAAAGAAGGAAGAAATAGAAGAAATACAGAAGAAACAAAGACAATAGAAGCGCTTATCTGTTACAAACCTTCACAACTGAATGAAAGTACAACTACAAATACTGAAGTGTTTCAAGCACCTGAATCAGATGAGTATTAAATCTGCACAAATAAACGTCTCCTATCTTTCCTCCCACTGATTTTACAGATACAGCCAAATAAAATCCAAAATGTTCCTAAATACATAGATGATTAGCTCCTGAGAAATGAAATACAACATATATGTCAATTGTATAAAAAAACCCCAATATTCTCTCTTATAAAGGATTGTCAACACACACACACACAAAAGTAAGCAGGTTTTTCAATCTCAGGAACAGAAAGTCTAGAAAAGAAAAGATACGTGATGCCTGCTAATGCTAAAGAAAATACCAGAACTTACTCTGACTTCAGTAAAGTCTTTATGAATAATGTCTGGGAGGATTAAGTGTGAGACTTTACATGTATGAGATACACAGAAAAATTTTAAGTGCTGCTAAAACTTAGTACCTAAGTACTAAAAAAACTACACTAACATTCAATAAAACACATAAGGAGAAGCAAGTAAAAATAAGGGAGCATTATTATGTGAGAAACTGTCTTAATAAGAATGTAAAAATAAAATCTCACTTACCAGATCCATCTGGGCTGGAGAAGACAGAGAGAAGGAGGCTCTGACATAAGAACTAGGCTCTGAACTATTGATATTGAATGCTCCTCCAGGAACCAGTAACACCTAAGAAAAATTGATTAGCAACCCAGTTATCACCACTTCTACAGTTTTAAAACACTATGTTAAATTAAATTTGAGAAGGCTCACTGCTGAAACACTGGTATCAGAACATGGCTTAAAATATTTCTTCTCTTCAAAACGAGAAGCCAAAACCATGCAACCTGGAATCAGACCTTTCCTAACAAAATCAAAGGGCTCTCAGGTTTTGGTTACCTAGGCTGGTGGGTTACCAGCTCTGGCTTATCATCATCACGATGTTTGGAAGTACCAGTGAGGTGGGACGTAGTTTACTCAGTACACAGTGCTGGATCTTATAAATTGTAGAAATAAAATCACATTTTATTTCTCTTATTAAAAAGATACAGTGGACAGCCATCATTCATATAGGTACATATATTAATATTGTATCTATACACAGTATAAATGGCATTTTTCTATGTACTATAATGGTTTAAATTTAAGTCAGCTGATTAAATATCAACATCTGAATACAGACATGAAAGTATTTTATTAATGAGTCCCTATGTGTCAATGCCTGACTTGCAGATTCAGTGATGGCGCACAGCAAGTTCCCCTGCTTTTTTATGTGCGCACATATGTGTGGATACCTATGGTAAATTTATTTTATCCTTCCCTCACTTCATTTTAACATCATAAGCCATTAAACCATAGGTCATACTTCTTTCTGCAAAGCTTTTTCCATAATCAGCTGCTGTGTATCAGAAACACCCTTGATTTTGATCCATAAGAACATGCCAGCAGCAGGAGGGTACCATTCTGCCAAGCCTGGGGAGAGAGAAAGAGAGAGAGAGAGAGAAAAAAGGGAATCAAGAAAGAAACTTCTGCCCCACCTTTAACTGATACATCACAGAGTCAGTAATGTTATAGATTTTTTTGCTCCAATGAACTCAAAGGTAATGTGGGCCACAGAGCCAGGATCCCACTTGCCAAATTTAAAGTACTCCTAATCAAATCTGTGTGGGCTTACTGCACTTGTGCTGGTATCCTTCATACTTTCTGTGAAAGTGATTGCTCTGAATTACAGAAATCCCAAACGTTAACAAACTATATTTGTTGATTACTTTCAGATTGAGTAAACAATTTAAAATAATGTTTCTGATGCAGTTTCTCCTAATACCACATTGACTATCAATACAATTTAAAGTGTAGCAAAGGGCAAAACTGTTTTCCTTTAAGTTACAATGATTACAGATTTTTCCCCAAAGAAAAGGAAAGCCTACGAGTTATGAGGAGGATAGGAATGCTAACAGAGGATTTATGTCTTAAATTATATATGCAGACTTATGGTATACCTTTTGTCTACCTATAATTCTTTATCTGGTTTTGGACATATTTTTGAAGAAACTATTTATTTGACATCTTCTCAAGCTCTTCCTCAGTGTGTTTAACCATTACATATCTACAAAATAAAGACTGTCTTCCATAATGTTATGGCTCCTATTACTAGAAAATGTGAAGACCCTATAGTCTTTTTCATGAGTATATTCTCACAATACTTCAAGGTAGCCCGGTGCTGTTACACTGTTTTGATACTTAAGGAATTGAGACAAAGAGGGCCTACCTATGTCAACAACCCATGGCTGTTCAGAGCCACGCAGAAAAAGAAGAAATACTTCGTATCTAAACCCCTGGAATTAGCAAGAGTAAGTACACTGTGTGCTGCCCCAGTACCCATGTCCCATGGAGGGATCATCTAAGGTAGGTGGGCAGTTCTTAAGCAGTTATTGCTGATTCCACTTAGACTGACAAAAAGGAGTGAGTCACTAACTCTAATTGCATCGCTGTTGATCAAATTCTTTCTATGCTCCGTGATTAACCATAAAAGGGGACATTTGACATTGATTTCTGACCAAAAAAAATATTATTATCACTACTGCTATATTGATTGCTTATATCTTCTTTTAAATTAAGGCCACTAAATCTGGCTATTTCAGAGTGAGATTTTAAAGATAAAAAGTATAAGAACATAGTGGAGTGAAATATATGGTCTCTGTAAAAATCCTTTATACAGTAATGTGGTGAGCTTCTTTCTCATCGCCACCTCCTTGTCCCACCAGAAAAGCATGAAAACAGCAGCCCTAGATAATTTGTCCTAAGCTTAATATTTAATGTCATTGATTTGCTTATAGTGCTTATCTGTCACTTTAGTCAAGATGAACTTTAGTGATTTTTCCTGAACACAAAGATGAGAAATAGCTAGAAAAAAATCTAAGTAATTAGCTGTGTTGCACTCACTGACCTTTTAACCACTTGTCAGCAGCAATAAGCATTGCATCCCGCTGGGTCCTGTAGAACTCCACCACTCTGAAAGTAAATTATCAGTTCAAAGTCACGATCCCATAGCACTTCAGAATCCATTTGTTTCCAAAAGCAGAAACAAAGCTTTTCTACTTGAACAACCTCAGTGCACATTTAATGGAAATACAAGCATACCCTGGCTGAACATAATACAGTGTACTTACTGTGTGTATGAAACTTTGTATATGTATCAGAGAAGTCTTGAATATTCACTTCAGTGTGACTCCAACAAAGCACTGATCAACCAGACCGAGGAAGTGCCTGTGTGGCTGCTTCCTAAGCTTTACATATGCCATGGAAAGTCTTTATGTATTATATCCATTCTGTCTACTGTATCAGTGGATACAAGCCCTGTTAGCAATATTTACCACACAAAACAGGTATACGGAAGAAAATAAAGGACTTATACATATGCAAAAGCACAGACTCGGTATTTGTGCCTTTGGGTTGAATTTGTGTAATAGGTACACATGGAAATGATATTTCACAAGGTAAAAAGCAAATCATATTATAAACCTGTGATCTCTATTTAACAGCTTCGCCTTCTCTAAGCTTTTGAACCGATCTCCTTCGCACCTTAAGTAAAACTTCCAAATAATTCAATCTCTTGCTGGGGAAAATGACCCTAATGCAAGTTTCAACATGGACAAATCTTGTGCAGTGGCTTCTGTTGACATAAAATGAGACAGCTGTGATTCTGCAATGGTAGAGAAATGCCTGATACAGAGCTCATAAATCAGATGCAAATGCGTTTCCTTCTCTGCAGAGAAAGCATACTTACTAATTTGCATAATTTTGCATTTAGATTTTTTTTTATACTTCCTGAACCAATAGCTTTCATTTCTGGATGTATTTTATTACACCTTATAGACAAACACTAACACCATCAAAGGCTTAAATAGTTTTGAGACTCAGCCTATACCAATTGCTACATTCTGCATTAAATGGGAAATCTTGCTTATGCCGTTTTTACCAAATCACAAATTCCATTGCAAGTTTTTTGCCTTTCTGTTACCATTTTACTTTCATGTTGGAATGAAATTGTAAGTGTTAGTGAGACAACCTCCATAAAAATGCAGCTGCTCCAAACGACAGGCTAGCTCCTACCCAAAAGCATGATCTAACAGGTCAACCTTGTCCAAATTAAATCACCTGGAAGAAACTGCAGTCAGCTGTTGGGCCTCATCAGTAAGTCACCTGACAATTGAGTCTAGAAGGTTATGAAGGGTTGCAGCTACCCTACTGCAGCATTATTTTCATTAGTCAAGAGGAAGAACAGCCTTCTGGCTTATGCAAGGATGCCTTTTGGCCTACAAGAAGAAAGTAAGTAAAGAGATGCATTTAGGATAATTTTCTAACTTCTGAAAGTTGAGCTAAAGTGTTGTCCAAGTTTCCCTGCAAAACCTATGTTTATGGTCCTGTTTCTTAAAACAAGGCAAAGTCAGCGCTGGTGTCTCTGCTATTTGTTTTGTTTGGGTTTTTGTTAAATACTGGTGTTTACAGTATGGTCAACAGGCAAGCGCTCAGGGGACAGATGTGGCTGTTACAGTCAGATACAAGAACTTTTCCCGTGCTTTGCTTACATTCCTGCTATAGGCCCAGGTAGAGTGTAGCACACTACCCACTGCGGTAGGAAGCTTGGGGTTCTAATGGCATTCAAGTATGGCATCTAAAATGAAGCACGGATACTCAAAAGAAACTATGTTCCTCCAGCATAATGAATGAAAACCAAATGTGTGTCAGTCAGTATATAAGAAACCCCTTGTTGAGTTAGACCTTAGCCCAGCGCTCTGTCTCTAAGGTGCAGGCAGTGTTTAGCAAGTGTTGGTGCACCTCACTGCTCTCTGGAGGTCTTTCTGTCAGCATCCACAATCATTAAATTAAGGGTGTTAAAGGGTGAATCCATGCTGAGTTAGCGAGGCAAGAACTGCTGGCTCTTTCCCAACAGATCATGTGCTCAGTGACCTTACCCTTTGCTATGGACCACTTCAGCAGGGACGAAAACTTTATTCACTGACTCGGTGCTCCCAGGATCCTTTTGAGCTCCCTTCAGATGGGACCTGCGTAACGACTGTGCCAGTGGACTGGCAGGTCGTCGGTCTGTAGAGGTAGCTTACATGCCCTCACCTGCATGTCTGCAACTGCACACTGAGCTCCTTCGGGACTCTTGTGTGAATACTGTCAGTCTTGGTGACATGGCTTATCCATTTGGCCTAATACTGGCACCTCCTCTGACCTGTTTATTGCAAAGAATGCTTTATGCAGGTAACGAGAAGCAGAATGACAGATGATGGGATTCAGCATATGACATGACCCTACCTGTCTATATGCTCCAAGAAACCCTTTTCTCCCCATTGCTGAAGCAGCTGTGATATCATAATCTGAAGAAATAAAACACATCATCAATACCATGTTTTAAACAGGACTGTTCTGCAATCATCAAAAGATAATACAGCCTGACACATTATTCAAAATTCCACACAGGCAAGAAATTGCACACAAGGTCTCTTGGAGCCCTTTATGAACAGAGGTGGCAACAGCAACAGGCCACTGTAGTCCATGTTACTGCTGTCTCCGAGGATCATGGCAGTGTTTGGAAGCTGGGGTGGGGGGAAGGAAGAATGGATGGAGAGCTAAATATGGTAATCGGGGGCAAAAGGAAAGCAATGTTATATTGCTTTACCTTCCTGCCTGTATCAGCCTCTCTGTTTTAATACTGCCTCTGTGCTGCACTAATGGAGCTGGAAGATGGAAGCCTTATCTAGATGTGCTCAACGTGCCCTTTCTTTATTGCTAACTATAAAGGGGCCGTAGCTGGCAGCCTGCTTTGTAATGTCTCTGTGGGCTGTCCATATTGTTCTGATTACAAAGTAGAATGAAAAATAGAAAAGAAACTAAGTGCTTCCAATGTGTCGTTTACATTGAGGTTTTTCAAGTGAACCTACTAGCAAGAGATAAAGAGTATTTTAAATCTTGAGTCTTGAAAGCTGAGAGTTAAAGGCATATTAGCTGTGCTTTCCACGCACTGAGATACCCTCTAGCTCTGGTTGTAATTTCTTTGGTGGTCTCTCTTCCTTTGGCAGAATTGACAATGTTATGTGCTGCTTATAAACAAAACTGCAAAAATGCAGAGCAACTGCAAAAGTGCAAAGCTGTTCGTTCGTGGTTTCTTATGACTTGGAAAATGTTATCTTTTCCAAGTACAATTCAGCTGGCAGTTTGGTACTTGCCTGTGTGAAAGTGCTGGTGTGCATTGTTGAAACCTGAATGTGTAGAATAACTCTGTCGATAAGAGGCTTGGGACCTGTCAGAAAACCTATTCTTAACCTAGAGAAAAAAAAAAGTAAAAAGTTACTACAGAAATGCAATGTGCTAATACTTTGTGTGAGTTATGGTTTAACTTATAACTGGGAAAACATGTAACCGTTTCATTGTTATTGTAAGGATCTTCTATGCATTTAAGTTTATCTTAAGAGCCGTAAGCCCCAGGCTTGTGCAACTTAGAAGCTGAGTATCCAAGTCATGAAATAAAAACATTTAAGGGTTTTCAATGCTTATAGGAGCTTCTTAGTTCTGAGACTGCAGGACATATCCCACATTTGTAAGCCTTCCTCTGCAACCACAAAGATTAAATGAATCAAAGGGAAGGAAAAGATAGGTTTTCACATAATGAAAAATTATGAATGCTCAGGCTTTATGAAAAACAGATGGAAAGTGGCAAACAGCTCTACTCTTTCACTCCCTTTCAGTACTGCAGAATAAACAGCATTTAGACTGATAAACTAGATTCTTATTCATGCTTCAATTCTTATGACACATCTTTACAGATTGGCTGAAGTTTTTCTTAGAAGAAAAACAGAAGCAGCAAGCTCATATGCGTTTTTGAGAAGGATAAAATTGCATCATGCCTTTTTGCAGTGTCAGTTCTGAAAGTGCAATCACGCTTAGCATCATGTTGTCTCCTCACTTTCTCAGGGATGGGGTTATAATCCACTAGCTGTCAGTGCAGAATTCACATTACTTTCTTACATCTATTAGGATAATAAACAAAATCAAATATGTTGACTTGTGTGAAATGGAAAATGGCCAGTTTAGTTTTTCAGGCAGATGGAAACAACCAGAAAGAAATGTAAGGCTAGAAGATGAGATCAGTATAATCCTATGAATAGTTTGTGCAGAATGATGCCATCATGTCTATTCTGTATTACAAATTCAGGGAGTCTGCAGGAATGGTAAGAGATAGAAGGAGAAATGGAAAAAGAAGAGAAAAAAGCTCCTAGGAGTTCCAGGAACAGAGCTGGAATCCAGCATCTGTCCTTCTGCCTATATGGTGCCTGTAAGAATGGGCTGCTTGGGGAGAGCGGCTTAACTATCAGTATCAGAAGAGAAACAGAATCTGGAGTTAAATGACTGCCAAGAGATGACATGAGAAGTGAGCGGACTGAGAAAAGCTGTGGATCCAAAAGTACATTCCAGAAATGGATAGGTATTAGATGAGAAAACACTATGGCATGTCTGGTTTTTTTTGTATGAAGTATTAGCCTTGTGCCTTAACTGAACAGGCAATGCTAAGCAAGTCTGAAGCTGGCCTTACCCAGATGAGAGAATTTTAGAGAAAGAGTCAGTCCTGATAACTCGGCCATCCACATCCATTGAGAGGAAAGTTGGAGCCCATGGCTTGGAAGAAAAATAAAAAATAAAATAAAATTCAAGGTGCTAATAAGGATTACGATGGAATTATTTTCTTTACTATGAAGACATAATTAATTTCTTAAAGCAATATTGTGATAGTAAATATTTTACAGATGTGCATTCCAAGGGGGAAAAAAAAACTTGCTGACAAGTGATTGTTTAGGCTAGCTGTCTGAGATGTGATTACAATATTCTAAGAAAATTGTCAAGAAATCAGCCTTATTTTTTGATGCTTAGCCCACTGTTCAGCATACAAGCATTCAGTTCAAATTCTGGTATGATGCCATAAGTAGGAGAGAGAAATAATGATTTTTTTTTTCTGCTAAGATTTTTTTATGGAGTAAATAGCTACTGTAATTTCTAAGATGGGACTGTGTAGCTTTTAGCTTTACCTTAAAATAGGAAACCAGAAGAAACGACCAAATGTTGATCATCTGAGTTCAGCACTTTTCCCTTATCAAGAATTCTTTTACACCTTCTTGCCTTACTGAATAGCATTGTGTAGCTTTGTTAGAGTGTAAATGAAGCACATTTATTGCCTCCTCCCATAAAAACATTTCAAAATAGAAAGTACTGAACTTTAGTTTCTACTAACGCTTTACTGCTTTATAAGACCAGCTTTTATTCGTGAAGTTAGGTACTTTTGCAGACTGTGCAACTGTAGATCCATGTGCGAAGACAGGTCAACGCTTGATTGTTACCCATTTGGGGAAAATTTACATGAAGGAGGGAAGCTGCCTATCTAGTACTATGTCCTGTGGTAGGTCGGAGAACTCTCTCAGGTTCTTCAGAAGGCAAAGGAGTGAAAATGGGATACAGTAGATTGGGATTAGGCAGTCTTCCACTGAATGAAAGAAGAGACTGGGCTGAAAGGAACATTAAGAGGCTGATATTTTCAAGTGCTGTTCCAGTGGCATGCTTGTTTTGCTCTGGAAGCAACGTCTGTGCCGCCATCTGACTACTGAAGGAAGGCTTGAGGAATCTGAACCACTGATTACCAGGACTGATGCAATAAAATGCCACAAAGGGGACAACAACTGCAAGCAGCAAAGACTGTGAGGCTTACAACTACATTGGAAGGACATGAAAGAGCATGCAGGAAGATCCATGGCTCAAACCTTAGTTCTCTCCTGGACCAGAAAAGAAGGTGTTACTAATGAGTATGGAAGACAAATTACCTTTTCAAACTGAAGAAAGTAGTAAGGATCATCTTCTATTATGAGGAAATCGTATTTTCTTGCAAGCTAAAGAAATGAGGAAAAAGTAAAAATTCATTAAAATGTAAAGACACTAAATTCAGTTGTTCGTATACCCTGGGCCTATTACCAGGACCATATTATGATCCTATGGATTGCTCATTCACTATATAAAAGGCCTCATCAAGAGACGCTTTCAAATGTCTGATTTAGACATCAAGCAATTATAAGAGTAAACACGGTACCTGCAGTACAAGGACACACGTATACAACTGAAGGTCTGTTCCACGTAGCGTGGCAAAGCTACCAGCCAGCAATGGGCTCCTATTGCAAAAACAATTTCTCTAATGCATAGTTCGACTCTGAAGAGTTGTCACGGAAGAGGTTCTGCTAGAAACAAGTTCTAGGAGGACTGTCTACTGGACCAATAATGGGCCCAAATACCATGCATGGGGTATCCTCAACTGAAATGGGACTGACATTTATCCATTTCCACCTACAAGGTTCACAAGGCCCCAGCTACATACCTGGTAAATCTCCTTCTTGCGCTCTGTAGTTAGAGAGTTTCCAGTTGGGTTGCAGCCATTTGGAATGGTGTACAGGAATTTGGGGAGGTGGTGGCTACGATTTTTCACATCTTCTGAGCTCCAAGTAGACAGAATTTCTTTTAGAGCTTTTGGGATAATGCCATGTTGGTCACTAGGAACATTAATTATGTTACAACCCAAAGGTCTCAGCTGTTGATAGGAGGAACAAAACTGTCATAATCCCATAATTCAAAGGTCTTCCTTTTGTCATTGGCATTGTAAATTTTCAGTGATAAACAGTCTTTCTGACTTTGCAGCTATCTCAAACTCCATTTGCTCATGACTCGAAAGTTTGCCTGAAATTGCTGTGAAACTTTTCAAGCTTACCACATTACTTTATTTGCCCTGTTAAGCCAACTGAGAAGAAATAGGTAGCTCCTACGTCCAATTGCTGCTCTCCTCTAGGAAATCACACGTGATTTTGCAAGCAGAAAGATTTTGTGAATTTGAACTGTGTTGTCTCAGGACTCCTCGTGCTCTTACCACAGATAGTCAGTTCATAGCACCTTCATTTCCTACTGACAATTTATATGCTACTTCAGCGGAAGTGCTGGAACTACAAGCTACTCTTCACTGACAAAGGGCAAAGAATTTATTCCCAATAGATATATTCAGCAATAAAAGGGAGAATGAAATGATGCTGCTGCAATGACACGTTGACAGCAGTATGAAAAAATATAGGTAAAATACCAACAAAGAGCATGCTGTCTCCCCTCTGTGGAATTTCAATTTGTACGATGTAGCGCTCTGCATTTTTAAGTAAAAATGCAAGCTCTGCATTGCCAAAATATATTCCTAACAAAGTATATTTGGTTACACAAGATATCCTCAAACTTAGCACAGCAAACAATAACAGAATTCCTTTTGATGCAAGGGGAGACTAGACTGAAATTGTGGTTTATTATCGATCCTAACCCTTCTTACATACAGCTCTTATGCCTTTTGAGCTGACATTTAATTACATACTGATTAAATTATTTTACAGAAGTAAACTTTGCTATTTTTGTATAGTTCTTACTAACTCACACCTCCATACTCATACATGGATGTTTCAGGCCTAGTCCAATTTTATACTATTTATAGCTATGGTATAATCAGACCATGAAATAAGTCAGGTGAATGTGCTGATGTGTTGAAATACCCACTTGTAAATTTGCTTCAACCTGACTAGGTTGTCATGGCTTTCTTTCCAATCCCAAATGTGACCTTAGCCCTTGAATGAACTAGGATTTGGAAGAGGGAACTTCTGTGCTGGGAATAGCTTTTACAGAACTTTTAGTAGAAAAGCTTTTATGAATTAATAGTTATGAACTTAACTGGACTAACACTAAAAACTTGATTCTTAGATATGTTTTTACAGTAAATAGTGTGTACATATATAAGCCTGCAGATCAGGTACTAAATTGCTATTTACTTCAAATGTAATGCTCGCAACATTTTGTAGCTAAAAAATACTTACAGCTGCTAGTGTTCCAGAGTATGTAGGTGCATCCAAAAGGATGTTGTCCCCAGGATTAATAAGCATTTCAAACACCTGTGAAAGAACTCTATTTTAGAACGATTGTGCCATTCTTGTACACATGCTTCATACGTCTGACTTCTTAGTGGGATTAAAAATCTTGATTAGACAGTAGTAATTCCCTAATTAATTCTAGTAATTCCCTAATCAATTACAGTGTCTGAGAAAAGCAAAAGATGAAAAATCTGCTTTAGAGCCAAATGAAGCTAGATAATAGAATAGAAGCTATAGAATATGGAAAGACAGTGTTCTATTTTACAATAGAACCAGTGCTTCAGTTACAGAAAGGATCAACTAAGCAGCAGTGAGAGTGGACTGGAAAGGGCTATTATTTAAGGAAGTCTAACATAATTAAAATTGAGTTATGGTAAAGCAAATAATGCACCTATGTACTTATTACTGCACTACTTGAGTAACACGAAATGTTGCCTTATAGCATATTTTCTGACCGGCTCTTTGGTTTACCCAAACATTCATGCGGTCCCGACAGATTAGACTGTCACACCAGTTTTACTTCAGTTCTGTTATCTTGTATTTATAATACCATGAGACATATATTTTAACAAACTACCCTGCATATAGTTAGTTATACAGTGGCACTTAATGACAAGTATAACTGAACCAATGGAAGAAGAAACATCTCTGAAAGAAATGCTTTTAACATATGAAGCTATTGGCCTTACTTTACACAAGCCTTCCTGGCTGCCGGTTGTGACACACACTTCCATTTGTCCTTGCTCAGGACTGTAGTTGGCTGTGGGGGGATTATGCAGATTCCGCTGGAAATCCTTTAGCCAAGATAAGAGCTCTGGAATTCTGAAACATGAATAAAATAAGGGGTATCTAACATACAGGCTGAAGCTAGGTGGTTCCTCTAAATCACTGCCAAATCTAGCACGCAGTCTTGAGTCTGATTTCAACTGTCACAGATACACTTAGATGCTGATTTTATGACTGCTTTATCAAATGATGAAAAACGAGATAAATGTTTCTTATGGAAAAGCAGGAGAGATGGGCATCTATGGTCCACGCGCCAAATTATCATACTGAAATCTGGGCAGAAACGATTTGTCAAGGATGGAATTGGGGTGGAGGCTGAACAATGTCCACTCCTAGGAGTGATCTTTCCATACTCAAATGTGGCAATGTGACAAAGCTTTTAATACTGCTAGTAATGGGCTACAGATAATAAGGATTTCTGAAACAGATTTTTTTTTTAAAAAACGTCTTTATCTTGTAGGATGTTCACAAATGGCTGGGTTGATTTAAATATTAAGAAAAGCCTTCACTGATTAATGCCCTGTGTGCCTCTGTAGGTACCTAAATATTTTCACAAACCTGTCACAAGCCTGACTCAGTGCTGTCTGCTGGGGAGTTCATGAGTGCTAAAGTAACTTAATGATACATAATTTTTGTACTAGAAATGACAATACTATAAATACCTCCAACTACCACAACTTGTACATACTGACTTTAATATATGGTACCAAATGAGAGCAAGACAAATGTGCAAACTATGTTGTAAGATAAGATGTACTATGTAGTATATAACTATATTATAAGATACTATGCAGTATCTTTTAATGAATATCTTATTGCAAAACACAAAATGATTCCTCCTAGTGATTTGGGAGTCTGGATTCTCGAATACTAACAGCCAAGAAATGCTCTGGCTTGAGAATTACTAGTATTAGTTTGGGTTTTTTTTTTTAAATTAGTAATCTGCTCAAGATTTGCCACTTAAACTGAAATGTAAATAGTGAGGCAAATTGAAAGAAGTTAAACCTGGTTTTGTAAAACAGGTTTTAGAAACACAGGTGAATTAATGCAATAGTAAAAGGTTTTATGATCCTTTGATTCTGGCATCTTGAATTGCAAGCAGCCCTGACAGATACCCTGCTGAGGCCGAGTACTGGAGAGCTCTCTTCATCAGATCTTCCCCAATCTCAACAGCAGTTCCATGTCCAATGGCAACACTAGCCCTCTTAAATGGAAAAACGTTGGGGTTTGGTGCCCCTCCAGCCAGGGAGATGAGAGATGGAGGAGACTTCTGCATCAATTCAGCTAGAGTAAAAAGAAAAAAAAAAAACCCGTGGTTACAATTTCATTATTGCAACACTGATCATATTCTTTAGTCAGCATATAATAGTGGTCCAGAAAATCTTGTTCCATTTTTCACTTTATTTTTTTAAGAGTCAGGAATTCAAAAGTATGATCATTGTTTTGAAACTCACCCTTCTACTTGGATTAAATAGGTGTTGGGGGGAACAACACAGGTGGGACAGACCAAAATAAAAAATCACCTTTGTTTTAAAAAAAGCTATTTATAATTTATTTTATCTGGGCTGTTCTATTATAAAAAGTTTTTCTGTGACTGATGTCTTTTAAGCTTCAAGAATTTAAAATCTTAATGACCTTCTGTTTAGACCGATTTGGAATGATTGACTATTTTTTGTTGTTCAGTCTCACTTTAGCTGATGTGGTAGTAGTGCAGCTACACTGATAGTTACATCTATGATTATAGCTTTCCATAAGGGAGTTGGAACGTTTCTGGCACACCAGCTTTAGTGGCAGAGGCATTGTGTAAACAATCCAGTATGAAGAAAATGTTAACAACTCTTGCTTTAAAATCACAGTTTCGCAATCAGTCAGATCCAATCTATGCAGCACAGACTGGACCTTAATCCAGCAAGGGCACTTGATTGCATTAAATCTAGTAGCTCACAAAATCAGATACGAGAGGACAGATGATACCAGATCTGGCTTAAAGTGTCCTGTTATAAAGTTTGTACTCCACTACTTAACAGCAAACTTGAGCATGGGGAGTTAATTCTTATCAGTTCAGCAATATGGGTCATGTCTATGACTTTTGGTCTGGTAAAGAGGTATTTACTTTGTCATCAAAAACGGCAGCCTCAATATGTCTTTCTGCACAAGCTGTGCTACTTAACGTTTGTGTGGTGATGCATATCAGCGTGTCACTTGAAAAAGTATAGAGACTGACTAAAGTGAATTAGTTGACTTAGCTGTACCTGTACAAAGCCTTTTAAGCAGAATAGCAAATGCCAACCCATTACCAAGACAGGAAACTGACCCCTGAAGGCTTAACTAGTGATGTATGTCCCATGTTCTGATTCTGTCAGGTCCCTGTAGGTTTCAACTGAGTAAGCAAGTAGGCAGTTAACCTTTTTTATCTGTCACACAGATGACTATGTAACACGGTAGCCTAAAGATAGTGTAATATAGAAAAGGAAAGTGTAGCAACACTGAGACGGTAAGGAATTTGTAGACATTAACCTGACAGAGGAAAGCTAGGTCAAAAGAAGCATTATGCTAGCACTGAATTTCAAGTCATTAGCAGTTGCTTGTTTCTGGACAACCAGCGTAAATTCAGTAGCAAACTGTGCCAAAAGCCCTATTTCAGGGGCAGTAGCAGAGATTTTCTCAGATGTGTGTTGAAGCGACAATACTATTTCTTCTGTCTGGATGGGTTTCTGAAATGGTTCAAAGCTATTAACTTTATTCTCCTTTATACCTGCTTGACATCTCAACTTGACAAAAACAAAAGCAGTTCACTGGCCTTGCCTGGCAGCTTATGGCATGGTTTTCCTTCAAGCCTTTAGCCATGATACCCCAGCAAAGTCCAGAATGTAGAATACCCTTCCAGAGAACCTGGAATGAACAGGTGTATACTCACTCAGAAGTCTTATTGGAGATGCTTTTCTTGCTGCACTCACACTGGTGATGAATCGAGAGTAATTCATATCTGTGCGGAAAGAACGATTAGTTGGATGTGAAGCTGGAAAAGTGAATAGGAACCCCCGTGCTTTTGGCATGTGCATCTCCCACAAGTAATGATTCCAATTCATCATCTCCACAGATGTGCTCTATCACAAACTAAATGTCAATTTATTAATGTTAATCAGTGCTGGAATTTATTTTCCTTTTTGAATTCAGAGAAAAGATTTCTACTTTATAGTCATGGGTTCTGTCACAGCCTCCCAATGACACTGGCACTGTGAGATTAGGCCAAGATGCTGCTGTTCTGACAAAGACAAATAATACAGCTTTGATCTGGGGAACTTGGTCAGTGGTGAGCAGGAAAAAAAACCTTTTTCCCCTTGCCCTTTACTGCCAGCTGTGGAGTTTTAAAGGCAGATTACAAATGTGAAGATCTGACAGATCTTAAACACCCATCAGCTCTTTTTTTTTTTAATGAGAATCCAGCTTTATTTAGCTATATTAAGTATTGCATTTGAAGTGCTTTAACGATTGCAAGCCATCATTACAAGTCACAACACTCGTCAAGTTAGAGGTGTTTTCTTAGGAAGGATAATTCAGAATGTCTTTCAAAATACTTCAGATGAGTGTTCCCCCCCCTTTTCCCCAGTGCCCATACAGACCCCGCGGCTAGTGAACCGCAGGCCTGCGGGAAGCCTCAAGGCCTGTTCGCACCGGGAAGCTGCCCGCTCCTTCGCAAGGAAGGGAAGCGCAGGAACGCAGCGACGGGCGGAGAGGCCCTGTCAGCTTGACCGCCACCTCCAAGCGTGCTTCCACTGAATTCACAGCAAATAATCCTCCAGCAGCCACCGCAACACGCGTGTGCGGGCACTTATTAAAAATGATCTGTCAAGCAAGACGGCTTGAAGCCCCCCCCCCCCCCCCCAATAAAACCCAAAATAACAAAACCCTCACGCTTTCTGAAAATACCGTTCTTAACTCTCCTCACCCTCAAGCGCGCCTTCCCCCAGCAGCAGCACACCGAGGCCCTGCCGTGGCGGTGCGGGCTATACACCAGGGCTTGCTGCCGCCTTCCAGGCATGGCTTCGGCTGCTCCTCTGACCGCCACCTCCCGCCAGGGGGGGACGCACCGCCAGGCTGTGCTCTGGATCTGTTTTAGGGCATATGGGAGGCTGCGCTTCGCCCCCACCCCCCGAGGCGATGTCCGAGACGCCTCACCGCTGCTCCCCCCCCCCCCCCCCTGCCCCTTTCCCGGAGGGGACACGCCGCGGGGACGGTATACCCCCCCCCCCCCTCCAGGGCCGCCGCGGAGCGACGCGACCCCACCGCCTTCCTGCACCCGCCGCGCCGCGCGGCCCCTCACGGCGGAGGGGACGGCGGCGGCCGCTGGCCGGGCCGCGCGCGCGCACCTACCGGCAGGACGGCGCGGGGCCGGCGGCGGCGGCGGCCGGAGAGGGCAGCGGCGGCTGCCCGCGCTGCTGGGCATGTGCGGGCCCGCCCGCTCCGCGTCCGCGCAGGCGGGCGCCCTCTGGAGCGGCTCCCGCGGGGGCCGCGGCGGCGGTGGCTGGGGCCCTGGTCAGCGGGCCGCGGCCCGGCCTGGCCGGCGCGGCTGCCTGCGAGCTGTGAGGGGAGCGGAGCCGGCAGCTGCAGGCCGGGCGGGCGTGAAGGCAGCGCGGCTGCTTTTCGCTGAGCGGGTTGGGAGGCCGATCCTGTGCGGATTCGTGCGGAACTCGTAAAACGCACGGCTCCCCCATCGGTTCCTTCTGTGTAATGCCCTAAAAACGCCCGGCTGAAGCTGGATGGGTGCGGGGAGAGGGGAGGTGGCCGGGCGGAGGGCGCCGTGGCGGGGTGCGGCGGGGGCCTGCCGCCAGCCACCGGGCGAGGCAAACCGGGAGGTGGGGGGGGGAACACACGGAGGAGAATGTGACAGCTCTGGTCGCTTTCCTTTTCTCTGGAAGGTTCGGAGTAGCGGACCCGGCGGGTTTGGTCAATACATCCGGTTTTTAATGAAATTAATAGTTTATAAATGGCTAAAAGAGGCAGCGCTGCGGAGGGGGAGAATTTCCTCTTAGGAGGAGCGACTGAGGGAGCTGGGGTTGTTTAGCCTGGAGAAGAGGAGGCTGAGGGGAGACCTTATCACCCCCTACAACTACCTGAAAGGAGGGTGTAGAGAGGTGGGGGCTGACCTCTTCTCCCGGGTGACAAGTGGTAGGACGAGAGGAAATGGGTTTAAGTTATGTCAGGGGAGGTTTAAACTGGATATTAGGAAACATTTTTTCACTGAAAGGGTTATTAAACATTGGAATAGGCTGCCCAGGGAGGTGGTGGATTCACCATCTCTGGAGGTGTTTAAAAAAAGGGTAGATGTGGTACTTAGGGACATGGTTTAGAAGTGGGTTTTGTCAGGGTAGGTTAATGGTTGGACTTGATGATCTTAAAGGTCCTTTCCAACCTCAGCAATTCTATGATTCTATGAATTGAACCCGGTGGTGTCTTGCAGACCTCACTAGGGCGGCGATAACGGGATAACCGGGGGTACCGTTTTCCTTCTGCTCTAAGCATTATAAAGCAGCAGGGCAGACAGGCTGTGCCCCCACCCGTCGTTGGGGCTTGCTCTTCTAGAGCCGCACGGGATGAAGGAACTGGCTTCAGTTAAAACACAGCAAAAACATTCTCATTTTTCAACTGAATTAGGCTCTAACCCACTTTTTCATGTTTACACTAAAGCTTCTGCTGATAAAAGGAAGCAGGATTTAGATCAAAATTTGAAGTGGGACATAGAATCATAGAATGGTTTAGTTTGGAAAGGACCTTAAAGATTGTCTAGTTCCAACCCGCCTGCCATGGGTGGGGACACCTTCCACTAGACCAGGTTGCTTAAAGCCCCATCCAGCCTGGCCTTGAACACCTCCAGGGATGGGGCATCCACAACTTCCCTGGGCAATTTGTTCCAGTGCCTCACCACCCTCATAGTGAAAAATTTCTTCCTGGTATCTAATCTAAATCTGCCTTCTTGTTTGAAGCCATTACCCCTCGTCCTATTACTACATGCCCTTGTAAAAAGTCCCTTTCCAGCTTTCTTGTAGCCCCCCTTCAGATACTGGAAGGCTGTTACAAGGTCTCCCCAGAGCCTTCTCTTCTCCAGGCTGAACAACCCCAGCTCTCTCAGCCTCTCCTCATAGGAGAGGTGCTCCGGCTCTCTGATCATCTTTTTGGCCCTCCTCTGGCCCTGCTCCAACAGGTCTATGTCCTTCTTGTGTTGAGGACCCCAGAGCTGGACACTATCCCAGGTGGGTTCTAAAGAGAGCGGAGTAGAGGGGCAGAATCACCTCCCTCGACCTGCTGGCCACACTTCTTGTGATGCAGCCCAGGATGCTGTTGGCTTTCTGGGCTGTGAGTGCACATTGCTGGCTCATGTTGAGCTTCTCACCCACCAACACCCCCAAGTCCTTCTCCTCAGGGCTGCAAATTAAAACCAGTGCTGAAATTAGAATTTTTTCACAGATGAGCAAGATCAGTGCAAGGCAAAGCAGGATCAATTGTGTTGTGACATGTCCCCTCCTCTCTGGCTGATGTGCTGTTGTTTGGGCAACACGTGACTGTAGCTGCTGCTAGTTAGAAAGGTCCAGAGACACAAGTGTCATTTTCTAGCCATGGCTTTGGACTTTAGCACTTCAGGGCTGCCGTGGTCCTTGCTCCTGAGTGGAAAATGGAAGAGATGGGTCTAGGTATAAAGTAGTCTGAAAAAACAGTGCAAGGGCATATGAAATCAGCTGTGCTTTGCAACATGTAGGTTTTCCTAGTTAGCTTGGAGACAGGAGAGTAAAAATGCTGGAATGGACAAGCATTGGAGCATTTCTAGGCTTTAAATCACTAAATCACCAAGCTTTAAGGTTCCCAGTGCCGCTTTTTAAGTGGCACCTTCTAAAAACTGCTTGAGGCAGAGCTGAGGTATGAGACCAAAATGGGTCTGGAAAAAAGAGGAGGCACCATAGCAAGATACATTTTTTCCTCTTTTCTTTTTTTTTTTTTTTTTTTTTTTTTTTTTGGTGTGACTTTGTGCAGTGTTTGGATCTGCTGAAAGACTCCGTAATTAGATGGAGTGTGTTGAAATAGAAATGGAGTTCCTTTTTAGTTTTTGATGTAGGTGAGGAAGGATTGCTTGCTTAGTTGGTATGTGAACACTGTTACACTGAGAATCAAATTTCATTACTAACTTTCACGGCCTGAAGAATTTCAAATTTAGGTAATTACCTTCAAATAATGTGATGTACAGACAAAAATAAAAGATCAGTATATAAATATGAAATAACCTGGAGAATGACAACCTGTAAGAAAACCACAGAGTATATTGACTATATCCCCAGGCAGCCACAACTGGTGAGACACCAAACTTTTGTGGAGAGCTGGCTGTGAAAACACCAATTGCATCTGAGCTGCTTTTTGTGTAATGGTTTTTTTTTTTTTTCATTTCCAGGCTGTCAGTGTTGTAGTTCGTGGCACAGACCAAAGCTCAGAGAAGTCAAAAGAAAGATTTCCATTGATTTCTGTGGGCTTTGTCTGGTCTCTTAGCCAATTCCAGTGTCATCCTATTGAAACACATTTTTTTTAAAAAAAGGGAATTAGAAAGCATACAAATTTTTGGGTGCTTATCACCGCTGGATTCATATGGCAGATCTTTCCATCACTGTTTATATTCCTTAGCAACCATAAGTCTAGCGCTCCGTTTTCCTACTGTGTAAGAGTAAGTTATTTCCTTGCTGTCTTTGTGTATTACATGCACACTTAGACAACGGCACCTATTTGGTGCTATTCTTGGATAATTTATGAAGCATTGGTAAGGCCTACATATGGTTGTTTCTAATGAGCAATATCTCCTGTCATCTGAAAATGTACCCTTCCTCTCTCCAAAACCTCTACATGCTGATGCTGAGCTAGGTCTGGTTATGTGCTAAGAAAACAACCAGGGAAAAAAAACCAAAACACAACTAAACAAAAAACCCTAAAGCAATTTAACTTAAGAGAACAAAGAAATTAGGTAAATAATGTTCCTGCACTATTTCCTTCTACCCTAAAGGACTTCAGAAATACCAAAACAGTATTCCTTTTAAGAGGACCAAGGGGAAAGCAAAGAATTGAGACGGTAAACATCAAAATTCAACTGAGATGCTTTTTTACAACTGTATCAATTTTAGTGTAAATTGTAAATGACCCTAAGAATCTGCAAGGTAGCCTGGGATACTGTATTTTTTCTAGTTTCAAAACATGTTTAGTCTCTAAGATTTGGTGAGTGCCCTATTTGAAGTGGTAACTTCACATCTATTAAATGTGAGTCTGAAAAATATGATCCTGTCTACAGAGGACCTAGTCGGGAGTAAAACTACTAGAAGGGTTAAAACCTGCGTGGTGGTGGTCCAAGGGATGAAGGGTTGCCTTTGAAAAGCGTGGGCTGTGGGCTCGCACCGGCTCCCCTTGACCATAAGATGGCGCTTCGTTTCCAGGTAGTGAGCTCGAGTCAAAAAAAAAAAAATCAGATAAAATCATACTGGCATATTTTATTTGACTGTAACTGCTTCACTGCAGGCAGTTTCTGAAACTCGAAATTGAGAGTCCCACCTGAACAGCATGGCTATCTGCGTTTCAATCAATGGGTTAAATTTCGGCCGATAATGCTTGTTACTAGTTGGAGACAACAGAATTAAAAAGTGGTGCTGTCAAAATAGTGTCACGATGTGATGGTGGGAATTTTAACGTGACTATTTGGAGTGGCTGCCCGTGAGAAAATCGCCTAAGACCAGAAAATGGGTAAGTGTGATGTCAGACATTTTAAATATCGGAAGCAAATTGTTACTGCCAAGGACTGCCTTCCACAGGAAAAATGCTGACTCCGGCAGTAGTCACGAAGATCAGGAAGAGTTCAGCAGTGCAAAACAGTTTGAATCTAGGATGTGAGCATCCACTGACTCTGGTACTGCAAAGATCAGAGGTACCTCTTTTGTCTGTGGGAAGCCAAAACTGGTGGGAGAGTGCTGGCTCTGTGTCTAGAAACAATTGGTGGAAGAGATGTGACTTTCTTTGTCCTTCGGCTTGCAGATTACTTGAGTAATTTCCTGATACTTTGTCTGTCTTCATTGTAAGCTCTTGGGAAAGAAACTCTTTTATTCTTCCTTTGTGTAGTGCCTTTTTCAGTGGGACCCTCATCTTGCTGGCTGCTAATCAGAGCTACTGCAAAACAAGTAGAATGCTGTCGCTTGCCCCTCTCCATCTCGTTTGAGGCAACTGCATAGTAAAACCTGTTTATAGTGTCTTTATCCGGGGTTTTAGAACTGGATGCATCCCAAAAATAGGAGAGTGCTTAGGAAACAGTGAATAAAGATTCTCAAAGAGCTGCAAATCCAGCTGCCCATCCAAATAAAATTAAACAGCAGCCTAGGCTCACCTATGTGCTCTTCACGCTTGTTGATCACCTTAGAGTTAGGAGGACATTGTTATTATGTCAGTGTGCTTTCTGCTGGTGCTCATTTCGTTACATTTTTTTCCTTTTTTTTTTTTTAAGGCTGGCTCCTTATTATGCTTCAGAGACTGTCAGATGAAAGTAACGGGACATGCATGGTATTAATAGTATTAATAGCAGCTGTCAAATGATACTGCCTTAGAGTGAAAGACTTATGGTTCCGCAGAGTGACAGCTGTGGCTGGTATATGTTTGGAGAAGCCCTCTGTGCTTGAAAGGTGGTTTCACCCAGATACGTAGCTGTCTTATTCTCTGACTGACAACCTTTGTTTTCTTTCTTTTTTTTTTCAGTGTACCAGGGCTGTCATCAATGCTTCCATGTCTGCCTTTTTCCAATGAAGCAGAGAGGAAAGCATAGTATCTAGAAAAACATGGTTTTCTAGATTTTCTAGTACAGACTCTAGAAAAGCTGACTTTCACAGTAACATATTCCTCAAAAGCAGTTGCTTGTTCCAGAATGTGTTCCTCTGATAGGGTGTCTAATACAATGAAATGTTGTCCTTAGACATAAGTCAGACACTCCTGTGCTTTAAAAAAAAAAAAAAAAAAGTCAGGAGTGATATTTTTTAGATCATTTTGTCCATGCTATAGAAGCTGAAATTGCATGGAGCAAAGTTCAATAATGTATCTGGTTAAAACACTAACATATAAATGCAATTAATGATAAGAAATGAAAAGACTTCTCCTGACAATTTTGAGATAAATGCTGTTCCACAATACCTCAGTCTTGTCAATTTGAATTTATATTATAGGCAAACAGTTCCTGATGTGTGAACTCTATTGTGTAAATCTCCCAGGAAGTGTGTACTCACTATTATCTGCAACATATGTTATTCCCTGGGCTCAGCCTTTACTACCTGTTTTCATTTAGTGCAGGCAAAAGAGTTTTTCTTCCCTGGCCTTGTATGTTCTGTTACTTGCAAGGTCACATGTTTTGGTCTGACACAAGAGTGGTGTGGAATAAAGAATGATCCTGAAGGCGGATCGTGGAAAAGTGAAATTGTTGCTTCGTTCTTGTCATTGCCTGGAGAAAAGATGTTTTTCAGGTGTGGTGACAACTAGTACTAGAGATGCATTGTGTTTCTTTGTGTATTTTGAAGTTTGTCTATTCTATTCACATGGAATAATTTGCTGGTTTTGCATCTAGTTGTCTAGTGTTCTTTAAACTGCTGAAGATACATATTTGTTGTTGTAATTCTTGATTAGAATTCAGCCTCTTGTCATGAGACTAGATTTATCTTGACTTGGGCATTTATCTATTAAATTTTATTTATGGGCCTTGCTTCTACAAACATAAAAAGTAATTTAGACTATTCCTCTGTATCCTACTGCAAGCCAAATTTTACATTCAGCAGTTGCGATAGAATTATGCTTCTGTTCTATTAGGTTTCTATTAGGTTTTGCTCTTCTTAAGAGCTAAGTTTCTTCAGTTCATGTTCAAATTACATCTGTAGTAAAAAGAAAATTATGTCACTTCTGAGACAGCGGGGTGTGGATAAGCAAGATCCTCGTATCTGTCAGTCTAACAGTGGTTATCTGCGTGCAGTCGTTACATGGCTCCAGAGATGATACAGAATTCCTAAAGCTGCCTGAAGGTGCTTCTGTCACTCTGAATATACAGGGAATCTGCGGAGATTGCCCGACATGGGCAAACTTGCCTCTGAAGTGTGCAAATTCTCTCCTGTGTTACGTACCCCATAATATCTACTCTTAGCTTGATATACTTCACAATTATTGCACGTAACTAGGACTCTATAAAGTCTTGGAAAACTTTTGGAAAAGCATATTTTATATTTGTAGAGACTTATTAAGTGGATCAACTCCATCTCCTGCTTAACTTCACTAGTGGCTATTGTTCTAGTATGTTTGTTTTGACATATTTTATTACTGTGTTTGGTATATCATACTTACCTTGCTGTTGGCCGATGCCTTTGAGATTCCAGCCTGAAATAGATGAGAAGCTTCAGAAGCTGTGGAGTCTGTCCTTGATGTAAAAAGTTTCTGTAATGTTGACAAGAAGTTAATCTCTAATGGATGTTAAATGTTCTTCAACAAAGGTAAACACCTTTTAGACATCTGGGTTGTGGCCAACAGTCAGTGGAAATAAATGTGAGTGCTGGAGGCGAGAGGAATATAATGTATGAGATGTTTATACATTTGGTTCTTAAATGAGTTCCACTGTCAAATGCTTTCAAACATTTTTCTCTCTCAAAATTAAAATTAACATCAGTTTCATAATAGAAATATTACCGTACATTGGTCTGTTTACGAGAAGACATTATATACACTGTCTTCAAACTTATTTAGATGTTGCAGGAGTTTTCTAAAGGTTTTTTGAATTACCTACTTGAAACATTGTTTTTACTAGACTTCCTCTGTAATCTAGCAGTATCATGTCAAGTGAAGTCTAATTTGGGTAAAGCTGCATCAGAATTTTGGACTTCGTTTCCTACCATATGAAACCAAAAATTTTAGCACCCCCCAAATCCCACTTCTTAGTTTGATAGCTCTCTATTTAATTTAATATTAAGTGACTACAGATTTTTATATATTTTGGGTTTGCTTGCTCTTAGTAGATAAATGAAAGGGACAGATTTTGTCACATAATATTTCAGCACGATTCTAGAAATCTACAGATATACTTGGATATCACCGAGACAACCTGAAAGTCTGACCAGTTCTCCTAATTATTCTTTGTCTCTTGCAGGAGTAACGAACATACTCTGTAATTCTTGGGCTGTGTATAAAGTAAATCTTGCAGAAAATAGCAGAAAGGCCTTGAAATCCATGGGGTATTAAAGTCTGTATGGGCTTAATGAGAGAGTTTAAAGCCTGAAACTGTGCTGTGAAGTGCTGGGCAGTTCAGAGGGAAGCTGTCCAGTTGAGCGCGCTTGCTTACTTAGCAAAAGCTATTGTATTGAAGCAGAAGTAGGAAAAGTCTTAACTTTACTTTCATATTCCTCAGATCCCCATGCATCTTTGGTTATTTCCCAGTTAACAGAATACCTGGAAGAATGCAGTGTTCCATAATAACCCGTTCTTTAAAAAAATTTTTGCATAACTGGTCACTTCAAAAATTTTTCTTCAGCTTCAAAGGACACCTTTTGAAGCTGTGGAAGGTGTAAGCCAACTAATAGGATTTCCACCCCTGCTCTAAGGAACTGACATGACTAGCCTTGGTGAAAGCAGTTCTTTTAGTGTTCCAATTGCGCTTCCTTAAGGGAATCTTCTCATAGTTTAAGGCAAAAGGTTCTTACCCCAACCTGCAAATAACAGTTTCAAGGTGCTAAATATTCAGAGAGCCGAGGTCTAATCTAACCATTTTCTCCCTGTACTTTGTATCCACGGCATTTCATCCCACCAGAAGCAGAAAATACGAATTCAACCCTTTTGACTACCTGTATTTCCCATATGAGTGCATAGATGGAAAAGGGTGCTGAGATTTGCATCAGAAAGTAAATTTCAAGTTTAAAATCACTTGTCATTGGGAGAAGTTGCTTTGAAAAATTGATCTGATAACTCATGAAGATTTTTGGTTACCCAATAGTATGCATACAGATTATGGGAGTAATTTTTTTCTAGGTTTGATGAGAATCACTTGTAAACTGATTACGCATCTATGAAGGTGCTTGCATCAGGGGGAATGAATTTAAAAACTGATTGTATTTTGACCATTTTAGACAAGACTTGCACAACAGTACAGAAAATTATTTTCCACTATTGTCCTGTCAGTTGTTTACTTTATCTCTGTTTTTCAGTGTCTGTGGAAGATGGGCCAACTATAATCCTGTATATTTTATAAACCATGTTAGTCTCTCTGTTTTCCACAGAAAAATTCTTATTTGCCTGACTGTCAATTAACTTTTCTCTATCCAGGTATAATCTTGGTTTTATAAGTTCCTGCAAAACTGGCAGTAAGCTTTCAATGAATAAAATTGTTAAAATGATGGGTTACTTAATGTCCGTTGCTACATGGAGAATCCAACATTGTATGAAAGATTTTGAGACTTGAGTGAAGTATAAGAGTATTTGGAAAATTTCCAAGAGTGGACAAACTCCCTCATCTTGATTGAAATATTGTTTATAACTCATTTTGCAAACTCTTATCCATCTGCTCTGCAGGTATTTCAGACTCTTCCCCTCAGAAATACACCATTGACAAAACTGATGCTCGTTTTGTGACACTTTAACTTTGATATAACTGCCTCTCCTGACAAAGACGCTCTCAAAGTTTTGCCATTTCTCTCTATTGCATTTGTCTGCCTTATGGGCTGACTTCCCTAGCAATGTCTTGGTTTAGGAAAGGTCACCTAAGAAGCTGTGCTGACAAGGTTTTGGAATTGTCTGAACATAATTTCCTTCTCCTTTTATGCTGATACTAACTTTACTGTATCTGGTAGTTTTAATTTAACACAGCTTGAGTAACATTGCTTTTCATCCCTCTGGATTGGTTTACATTGCTTTTATTCACCAGATAAGCATTGGCTGTATGGTGGTCATAGACATGTTTGTCAACTCCCAGACTAGACTGAACTGGAGGTGCTGAGTTTTTAGGTTTGAAGCTCTCGTGCTATTTTATAAATTGTACTGTATTCTGGGGAAGAATAAATTTAAAAAATCCTGTAAGCTTCTTCATCTTCAGAACTTGTCAAAGATCTGAAGTGATGGCCTTATGTCACTTCTCTGCCTAGGAGAGAATGGTGTCTGCAGTAGCTAGAACAACAGAGAGTACACAGAGTACAAAATATTAGTTGGAATGCATACTCTAACTTCTTGGTTTGCATTTGTTGTGGTATCTGAAGTGCCAAGCACTGATGACTATTGATGATGGTATGCCAGAGGCTGGATGTCAGTTCTTGTGTTCAAGGCATGCTTTGTAATTCATTTTCTGCCTAAATTCCTGAGGCTTCCTCCTGTATTTGAGGTCTTTCACATAAGACAAGAGTAAAAATCCTACAAGACTAATTAGAATATGCCTAAGCTGGTAAAGGCTGAATTTCGTAGCTGTTTGGACTCCAGTGTTTGCTGGAGATAAAATGGAGTATAAAATTTGAAGACTAAGTTTTTAGACTCATGAAATCGGAGTTATTTAACATTGAGTTCTCTCATCCCTGACTTCAGTGAAGCAGTGTGGTTCAGTAAATAGAAAACAAATCATTTTTTTAAGGTAATCTTTGAAACAGATTAACATAGACTTTAAATGCACATAAAAGCTTCCTCCCTACCACCTTATTTTCTCTTCTAGCTTTTTTGTGAACAGTTAAAAGTAAATTTCTGAGGTAGAACTTGCACTAAAATAGTGAATGGAGGAGAAAACGGTTTTTTATTACACTTGACATCCAGATCACACTTCTCTTCATGTCATCTGAAGATGCAGCTGTTCTTTCAGATAGTTGATTCATGTCACCCACAATTAAAATGTCCTTGCTATTTAAAAAGTACTTCTCAGCATGTCTAAAAAGGTTGTAGAAACAACGGCTTGTTCACGGTGAGAGAAAGGCTCGTAATGCTTTATAGAAGACTGATGCGATGACTTGATTAGAAAAACCTGTTTTTATCTGATTTCAGATGAAGTCATGTATTTTCTTCTATCTTGGCAGTTTGGATAAAACCAGATCTTCCTGATTTGGAGCCAGACATGGTCAGTTACACGGTATTTGTGATTCCTGGGTTATACAACATATTTACAAGTACATTCATGCTGATATCATTCATCATTGCCATTTCTATCAAGCACTGCATTTCTTGCACCAAATACATTACTTTGTTTATTATAGGTACTCATGGATATGCAGTCCAAACTTTCTAAACTCCAGACCTTTGATTATTGATAGAGTAAGTTGCATTCTTTCTGATACTACTGAGTCCCTTGAGGAAAGCAACATCATGAAGCTTGTTCTTGCTTACTTAGTAATGGTTGGGCGTTTCTAAAATACTGAAAAAAAATACTTCTGCATTAAAATTGATTAAAAGATTGAGTTGTCACAACTCTTAGCATCATAATAAAGTATTAGCAACATAATTTTAAACTTCTTGCTGCCTTCTGGAATTCACTATCCCGAATTGGACGTGTAGGTATCCTGCACGATGTGTGGTGAGGATACCCCTGCTTGTGGGTGTGGAATGCTGGTGTACAAACTTCTGACTAAATGACTAGTGGCTGTATTTCTGTCCTTGGTACTTGTTAGGATCCTTACTTTGCAGGGCTGCCTAGCTCCAGATTGTGGCAGCGTTTTTTAGCTGTAGTTCAAAACCCACACTTCTCTCTGGGAAACTGCCTGGCAAGCGGTGGTTAGACCACTTACGGGAGTACTGGAGAACAGAATCCCATTCCCTTTGTCAGTGAAAGTTCCTTACTGCAAAGTTACAGATGTTTTGTGACGTAAGGTTTTTTCAGTTTGAAGCTGTTCCACTCTTGGTAGTACAATTTGGCATTCACAGACTGTTACTGTTTGTGAATGGAGTGTTATATACATCCTTGTTCAGTGAAACAAAAGCATGGACTGAAAGCAGGAGCTGGAATCCCTCTTGCTGCCCTAACCAGTAGGACTGTGGTGTGTGCTTCTAGGTTTTGGCTTGCACAAGCTGTTATTCCCTGCTGAACTGCAACAGCTTCAACTGAAGGGTTTTGCATTTCATGGTAATTGGTGGGTAAGAAAGATCCCTGGGAGCCAAGCTGGACTGTTGTAGCAGTTGAGTAGCTAGAACGCCTGCCAGCCATGCTTCAAAGGAAGAGACTTGCATGCATTTTTTTTGTTTTTGAACTGTTTCAAAGCACAATTCACAATTAAGGGCTGTGAATTTTAATTGGGGGAGGCCACCTTTTTTGCAAGGCAAAAGCAAGACACCTGAATGCACGGCTAGGTGAGTTTAGGGTAAAGCTATTTTGCTTTTTCTGGTCAGTAAGAGGAGATTTGTTAATCTTTCCTAAGTATTTGTAAATACCACCTGTGTTATTAGGGGAGAAACAGAAAAAGCCCTTGGGACTTGTGTGGTTTGTTGCAGTTTCAAGATGTTTAAAAATTGAGTACCCCGGTTCTACGCGTTGCTGTGTCTAGGTCCTTTGAAAAGACCAAAGTACCTAAATTCAATTAACATTTGACTTGGTGCACCTGTGCCACTTAAGCCTGAAGACTTCTGGGCCAAACCACTCATCCCTTTCACATTATCTGTTCTGTGCACAGATGTGTTCAGTGTGATTGTCATCATATTCCTTAGAGATGGCTGCGAGTCAGTGTGGCAAAGGGTTTATGACAGTGATGTGAGTTTTACGTGAGGATTTCTAACAGTCGATTGCTCTTGCTACTCTTTGAATCCCAATGACACTAGCATTTTCATGTTGCACATGGAAGGAAGTTTATTCCTACAAACACTACTAAATAGTCACTATTTATCTTTAGCCTTTCCTTCTCCATCTTCTGCTTGTTGATAAATACATGATGTGCATGTGGCTTGACCATTTTCTGAGGCAGCATCATGGTGATAAAATCCCCACCCCAACAAAACTGGTAGGAATTCTTAGGATTTCGCATTTAACCCAGCATATGTTTTTAATAATATCTGTTACCTTTGGAATAATATGCATCTCATCTAGGAAGACCTGTTTACATGCCAATCTTTATGCACATTTTCCACAGTTATTTTTTCACCTCATTCAAACCCAATATGCTCATAGTCTCATATTAAATGTCTAAATCGATCACTTACCTGTCTAACTTGTAATGTGCAATAGCAACAAAAAATATCCCGGGTCATGTGAGCAATGCTTTGAGACATAAGGCAGGTTGCTGCAGGCAAAAGGAATTTGCTCTGTAGAGGAGTAAATGTGCTATGGTCATGGAAACAATGGAGATGTTTCTTCTTCAGAGAGTGCTTTCTATAAAATACAAAATAAACCAGCCTGAATTTAGTCATGCTTATCTCGCCATATCCTCGGGTGGCAGTTTCCTGGTCTCCTGTGCTTCATGTCTGTCACAACATTAAGGAAGCAATGAAGACTCACAGGAGAAACATAAAATTAACATCTAGTAGGACAATTAGCAATTTATTCAGAGCACATCACTGCACAAATTAAGATCCATTACATTTTGCTACTATCCTTAATTTAATGAGTGTAGCTAGCAGCTGCTCTGCTACTTCTTACAGGAGTCACAATATTACAACACTACGCAGAGGGGCTTTGTTTATTTTTATCAGCAGAGAAGGCGGCAGTATATCCAGCAAGTAGTATTTCAGGGGAAAAACTGTCTGTATTAAGAGACTCTTCAGTTATTCGCATACCTCCATATGACTTACTCCCTTATATCTTCACTAGTCTTCATTAGTCAAAACCTCATTTTACCATTTGTCATGGTTTCAGCTTGGGATAGAGTTAACTATCTTACGAGCAGCTGGTATAGTGCGATGTTTCGGATTTAGGATGAGAATAATGTTGATAAAACACTAATGTTTTCAGTTGTTGCTAAGCAGTCTGCTCCTCATACCACCCCACCAGCGAGTGGGCTGGGGGTGCACAAGAAGTTTGGAGGAGACACGGCCGGTACAGCTGACCCCAGCTGACCAAAGGGATATTGCATGCCATACAACGTCATGTTTGGTGTATAAAGCTGGGAGAAGAAGGAAGGGGGGGGACGGTCGGAGTGATGGCATTTGGCTTCCCAAGTAACAGTTACATGCGATGGAGCCCTGTTTTCCTGGAGATGGCTGAACACCTGCCTGCCCATGGCAAGTAGTGAATGAATTCCTTGTTTTGCTTTGCTTGCGTGTGCGGCTTTCACTTTACTTATTAAACTGTCTTTGTCTCAACCCATGAGTTTTCCGTATTTTTTCCGATTCTTCTCCCCATCCCACTGTGGGGGAGAGAAGTGAGCAAGCAGCTCCGTGGTCCTAGTTGCTGGCTGGGGTTAAACCATGACACCATTCGATTATAAGAAAATATTTTCCACAGATAATGGGATTAAAGAGAAGTCGGGGATAAGTCAATAAACCATTATGAGAATCGCAAACATCATAATTTCACAAAAATTATACACGGCCTGTTCAGAGCTACCATTGTGTTGCTGTGGTTTAAGAGGAGACTAATGATTTAGCTGTTATATTATTTTTGGTTTTAGAGGACAGTAACTTGAACATTTCCAGTTGAATTTTAAGTTCTCCAAAAGAGGGGTTCAGGCTGGTCAGATTGAGTCTAAAGTGACAAGACTTTGTTAACTCTCAGTTGCCAGCAAAGAGACAAGTTCCTTCTGGTAATGTTTTAAAGTGCTTAAATGCAAGTTTTGTTCTGAACGAACTCCAAAGGAAGGACACTCTGTCTTTCCATAAACAGAGCCATGTGAGCATTTGTAAATGCTCCACAAGTGAGTTTTGAAACCTTAAGTTTCAGAGGCTCATGTAGCTTAGTGCTGAGATTTCTAACTTTGACATCAAGTGTATCAGTGTTATCAGGGGAATAACACTGATACCATGTAACTGGGGGGGAATAATTGGGTTTTAGGCTTCTGATAATGGTGGAATTTGACTGGGGGTATTTGGATCAATGGAAAATTTCCTCCAAAGTTTGAGCAAGTCAGAATAAAAAACAAATTGCCGTGTGAAGTTGAGTTCAGTGTTTAATTAACCTGAAGCTTAAGGATTTTGTTTTGATGCCACATGTTTCTCAATGTGTAATATATATTAAAATATTATAAATATATATGTATACTTTAAAAACTAAAGGTTAGGGAAGTATGGTGCTTTCAAAATGCTGGAGTGTTCTTACAAAGGTTTTTGTAGTCTGAAACATTCAATGTAACTGACAAATTTGCAAAGCATTTTATATTCCAGTGCATGTTTTGCTAAAAGCTTGGGTAATTTTTAATTTTTTTTACGTTGTTTAATGTTTTATTAGGTCTATGTGTCTCAATCTTAGTCTCCAGTGTATACATAGTGCTGAGACAGTGTAGCTGTATTTCTATACTGTGAAAGAAAGGCATATTTGTGTGATATCAGCTTATTTCATTTGTGTACATGATTGGTTGTAAAATGTATCAAGTGAGCCATTTCTATCTAACATGAAGGTTGTATAGGACGTGGCTGAGGAGTGACTGCTTCAAGAAGAGCTGGATCCACAAGCTTAGAACAGTACAAAGAGAAAGTGCGTTTGGCTGGCTGCTGTCTCAGAAAGATGCCCTCTGAAACGGGCAGAAGTTATAAAGATAGGAGTTACAGTATTGCATTTGCGTGCCTTAAGACTTTCAGTCTGCATCCCCCCGCTGCCCTGTTGCAGGTATTGTTTCTGCTTGGAAAGGTTATAATGAATTATGTGAATTCACTCTCATGGGTAGTTTCTTATCTCAAAAGAAGCCAGAGTTGGGGACTGGCTGAAGCGGAGGGGCTGGGCTGTGGGCTGTGGTTTGCATGGCCCAGAGAAGCTCAGATGCAGGCTGTCTTGGGCAGATTGTTTGAGGCTGAGAGTTTTGTTGGTTCCCCCTGTTTCGTGTTTAAGTAAAAACCCACAAAAGGAGGTGAATTATCAATTCATCATGAGGTTGTTAAAGATACAGCTTTCTCTGAGGCCTAAAAATCTATTTTTTTACTTTACAGACCGTAGGCAAAGTCCAGCCCGGAGGGGCAGGTTTGTTGGCTAACGTGCTTTTCAGCCCTGATTCCCCCAGTCTCTCACTTTGGGGATGTGCCTGGTTAGTACCGTTTCTTCTCATCTGCATGGTCACATTTGCTTCCTGTGAAAGGATGAGGGCAGAAGCAGGGTGTGAGGTAGGGTCTGAGCCCTGAGAAGCACTCCAAGGTCCTACCCTAGGATTGTAGTCAGAAGAAAATGAATGGGGGGTCTGAAGATCCCAGTATGTGTGAAAAATTGTTATTCAGTAAGTAGGAACTCTGTCACTGTGGATGGGACTATGTTTTAGACGAAATTAAAATAGCTAATTGAGCACAGAGAGAGGTAAAATACTGTGGTGTCTATCATAGAGGAAAGAAATTGCTTCAATATTAAATGACAAAATACATATCTAACTAGAACATAATAGAAATTAAATGTTTTTAACTTGATCAAAACTCAAGTGTTGGATATATTTCCACTTGCTTCTCTTCTGTTAAGCATGTAGCTGTTTTGATCATTTGTTTAACTGTAGCTTTTTAAGTCTAAGATGGGCAATAACACAGACCGTCTGACCCCTGGAATAGCTTCAGTCTCCTCTTGAAAATAAATTTCTTCAGCTCTATACCATTTTCTTGACCACAATAGCCCTTGTATTCAGATCATAGTCCTTGTAGCTAATCACACGATCAAGTGAGTCTCTTCTGTCCCCGAAATGAAAATGTCCGCATACTACAAGCCCTCTTCTCCAACTTCAATTGCAAATGGTAGTTTGATTCTCAAGTCTTTCCTTTCCCTTTGGAAATCTTTGGGTATTTAAATGTGGCCTTATGTTGTGGGGCTGCACCTCCTGAAAACTGTCATCAGACTTGAGGCATATCCTGAAAATTCCCAAGGCAAGTAGTTTACAAAAAGTAGGGCAGAGCAACCTTGCCTTTGTAACAGGAAAAAAAGTATATAATAAGTTTTGAATTAGTATAATTCTATTTGCCTGTATGATACATACAGTTCTGTTTACATACTTCATATTATGTTCATACTTACTTCCTTGGCCAGGAAAGGGCTTCATGCATGGATTTTGCAAGTCTTATGGGTTCCTTCTGAATTTTTTGAACTCTCTAAAAGTCAGAATGTTGTGTGTAAAATTTATTTGATGTCACTTAAATATTTACCTTAAACATGGTTTTCCCTTGAATATTTTTGAAAGCATACAGGGATCTGCCTGTTATCCCCTGTTAATTTTGGTTGTAAGAGAATTAAATCATTAAAAACAGTGAGCTTTGGACTGCACTGTTAAAGTTAATGAGAGTTGATATCAATGGGCTTGCAGAATCAGTAGTCACCCAAGTACTTTTCAATAAGGTCCTAATTACAAATGGAAACATATTGACCATATGTAGAAACCTTCATAGCTGCTGGAGTAGAACATCAGTGCCTATTCATTTTGCTAGATAACCATCCTCCCACCCTGTCTTCTTCTATCAGTGTAGTAACAGCATTGCAGGGAAGGCTTGCACTTCTGCCAGTGAAATTTGTCAGGGAGTTCCTGTCTTTTTAAAATAATGAAATTAAGGAAAACTTTTACTAAAGAAGCAACTTTAAGTTAAAACACTTTTTCTTCGGTGGATGGACAGAGCGGACCAGCTTCAGGCATTCTTTGTGCCATTCTGTGGAGGCTGCTTATCTGTACAATGCTGTGTCTACTTTCCAGGAGCTGTGAAGAAAATATCTATTTCAAAAAGTTTGCAATCTAATGCTCTAAACCTGCATTGGAATTCAAGGAGCAGAAGACCGCAGACTTGTTTCTTATTACTTTGGTATGTGACTGTGTAGATGCCTGTATAGGTAAGGCTTTCCACACTGATCCAGGATAAGACAGGGAGGTGGGAAACAGAAGAAACACTAGTGCTTTTAAACGTGATGCTTTTTTTTAACACCGCAAGTAGCATTGTGACTTTTTTCATCACAGTTCCTTCCAGTAGGCAGAGGGTTGATGGTTTGGCTTTGCAGTTCCCCTTGAAAGTAGGGTGGTTCAAAATTAGGTAAGTGGATACAAAAGTTGTGACAAATTTCACATCGTTGTGTGCAGACACAGGACCTGAGCCTATACTTAACGGTAGTGTAGTTACACAGTGACTATGTCTTTGAAATACTGATGCTCCAAGAAGGACCTACCTGTTTTAGGTGACCACATGACAGTTCCGTGATTTTGATCAGCTTCACCAAGCAGCTGACTTCCGTGAGTCCTCGGAGTGATTACTTAGGAAAGGTTGCATTGGGTGCTTTAAACCAGAAATTCATTATGTGACTTCTTGTCGAGGACTTACAGCAAAAATGGCTAGTCATTTAATTTCAGTTCTTGGCATTAAGTAGTTCCAGAAGTTAAAAGTTAGTCAAATCTGCACTTTATTTTCAATTACAAGAAATGAGAGCTGTGGTCACAGTAGAAAGAAAAAATTAAACAGGTTAAGCAAAGTTCTCAAACCAAGAATTGAAATTGACTGACATACCAGTGGGAGATGTATTTTATTATTTTGTTCCTCATCTTGGATTTATTAGTATTTTCCTGACTTTTAGGTGAATGAGAATAACAGATATTTAAAAAACTAAAAAAAAAAAAAAAAAAGTATTTATATTATATGCCACTGGTCTATTTTACTCAGCTGGTTGGGAAGAAATCTTAACCAAAAAAGCAGCAGTCAGCGAAAGATCTTTCTGACATAATGTAATTCTGTTACTGTTCAATAGCATTACTTATTCATGCAAGTAAGTCCCATTCAGCTGAAGCATCTTACTTGCAGTGAATTTGGGTAACAGAGCTGTGCTTTTTAAAACATAAGTTCATTTGGTGACATTTAAAATGCTGTTCCTGTTATGACTAAGGATTTCAGTGATGACACCGTGACACTAGTGATTCCCTGGGTATTTTTGAGTAATGCTGTTAACACAAATGTTGACTGAATCTTTTAATATTATATGAAAGATACTGTAACATACATGGTGAGACTGTGTATACCTGTTATTTGAATTATAGCTTATATCCCACATATTGGTAACTTTGGCCTTGGAAGGAAAAGTCTGTTTGGCAAGGAGTGGGAAAGATGCTCGGTTTCCCCATATAACCGTGGAAAACTGTGTTCAGGCTGTTGTGACACAGCATAACTATTTACACTTAATGTAGAATTATATGTGAATGTTACTTAGTTTTCAGATACCTGACATTCAAGGTAGATTTTAAAGCTTGTCTGTCAGGTTTCAATAAACCTCCTGGCCATTAGATTTACCCAAGGGCATACTTGCTACTGCTTTTCTTCTGTTTCTCCTGTGTGAACAAATTGGCACAATGTATGAATAAGCCCAGCCATGCAGAAATAAAGATAGAGACCTGCTTTGCTCTTCACTCACTTTCCCTCTTGGCAAATCAGATATTGAGATGCTCACCATAATTTTTATATACCTGTAGGGAAAATGCAGGAAGGAATCCTGCTAGAAGGATAACAATTCAAGCATGATAAGCTACTGAAAACCAAACAATTCTCTTCCAGCGACACCTGCTTTCCCCTCCCCATTTTCATTTCTGAAGAAGTTAATCACAGAATGGTCAGGGTTGGCAGGGACCTCTGGAGATCACCTAGTCCAACCCCCCTGCCACAGCAGGGACACCTACAGCAGTTGCACAGGACGGCGTCCAGGTGGGTTTTGAATGTCTTCAGTGTGGGAGACTCCACAGCTTCTCTGGGCAGCCTGTGCCAGTGCTCTGCCACCCTCAGAGTAAAGAAGTCCCTCCTCATGTTAAGATGGAACTTCCTATGTTCAAGTTTGTGCCCGTTACCTCTTGTCCTATCACTGCGCACCACGGAAAAAAGACTCTTCTCATCTACCTGGCACCCTCCCCTTAAGTATTTATAAGTATTGATAAGATCCCCTCTTAGTCGCCTTTTCTCTAGACTAAAAAGACCTAAGTGCCTAAGCCTTTCCTCATAAGAAAGTCCCCTAATCATCTTAGTAGCCCTTTGCTGGACCCTCTCCAGCAGTTCCCTGTCCTTCTTGAACCGGGGAGCCCAGAACTGGACACAGTACTCCAGATGCGGCCTCACCAGGGCAGAGTAGAGGGGGAGGATGACCTCCCTCGACCTGCTGGCCACACTCTTCTTGATGCACCCCAGGATGCCATTGGCCTTCTTGGCCACCAGGGCACCTTGCTGGCTCATGGTCATCCTGTTGTCCACCAGGACTCCCAGGTCCCTTTCCACAGAGCTGCTCTCCAGGAGGTCAGCCCCCAACCTATACTGATGCATGGGGTTATTCCTCCCCAGATGCAGTGCCCTACATCTGCCCTTGCTGAATTTCATAAGATTCCTCTCTGCCCAACTCTCCAGCCTGTCCAGGTCACATTGTATGGCAGCACAGCCTTCCAGCGTGTCAGCCACCCCTCCCAGTTTTGTGTCATCAGCAAACTTGCTGAGGGTACACTCTATCCCTTCATCCGAGTCATTGATGAATAAATGATGAAGGGACTATGTTGTCCCCCATCCCATACCACAGTAACATCGGGGAAGATGGTGTCTGTGTAGTTTTGCCTTCCAATGTTCTTTGTAAAACAACTATAAAGAATAAGTCCATCAGAAAAAGTAACACACCTTCTCTGATGGACCATGCTTAACAATTGTTTATTATAGGAGCTTTTGAGGAAAGTGTCTTTACTTGTAATAATTAATTTCATTTGGTGGTACTTACAATGCATCTTATAAGCAAAAAGGCATGGATTTCATTGGACTATTTTTATCTGCGATTTAAAGCATCTGACTTAATAGTTCTTGTAACTTCTATCAGCTATGAGTAAAGACAGTGTTATTCTTGGGCCAAATATGTTATCCTTGCACAAGTTTTATAGAGGGTCTCTGTAGACATTTAATCATATTTCTATCCATTTTTTTTTGAGTTTTACTAAATTATTTACTTTACTGAACTGATGCAGCAGTAAGTCTCATAAATTTGTTTTACAGGACATAAAAATGCAATCCTTTTTATGTCTCTAATAGGTATTGTAATTTTGTTTTACCAGTTGAGTTTGTACAGTACCCTAGCTGGCCACCATTTACACAGTGAGGGTCAGTAAGTTTTCCAGTATTTCCTATCTGTATGTTGTGGGTGGAGAGTCATTGTTTGGAATCACTATGGATCTTAACGAGTTTGAAGTAGGCACGTCTTTTCGGAACAAAGTTTTAGTTTTTTTCCTGAAAATTTACATTTTTATGCTTTGATTTTTTGTTTTGGTTTGTTTTCTTTTGTTACAGTTAGTTTCTAAAATACCTATACTGCATAAATCTTCATAGGTAATCTGTGCATGTTACTGAAATGTGTTCTAAGATAATACACATTAATCATACAGTAAAAATTCTGTCCTAACACAATTTTGGTGTCTGTTTCGCAAGCTTACAGAGCTGGAAGCACCATGATATCCACTTGATATATGCATGAGGAATGATAAGATTAAATTAGAAAACCCTGTAAGAGTTAGGGAACTGTCTTGATTTCAGAGGCTTAAATGTCAGCACCTGAAATGTGAGTGAATTCCAATATTTCTGTAGATTTATCAAGGTCTATGTATCAGTGCACATGAAGGTAGTTATGTGCCAAAACGTACATTTGCTTTAAAATGTTGTTTTTGATGAAAAGGTCGTCAACCAGAGTTGAGTTGAACAGCAGTGTCATATCTCTAATTGTGCATTTTAAATCTCTCAGTTTTTACCTATCTGACCACTTATTTGGGATAACATTTGTTGCAAGTGGGAAAAAAACCCACCAAAACACAAAACATTTTATACATAGATTAGGGAAGATAGGTGCCCAACTAATTAAATTACATTCCAGGGAAGTGAACTTGGACATTTAAGGGGGCCACTTTGGCTAAGTCATTTTAGAAGGCTTAACTCTCGAATAACGTGGTTATTTGGGGAAAAAAACCTGGCATGTTCCAATATTGATTACAGTTTATCCTTTCTTTATCTGTTCATTAATAGCAGTCACTTTGAGTGACACAGGACACAAACTGAAAGACAGTTCTCTTCAGAGTATGCAACCAGGCTCCACTAGATGTCATCACCCTGACATTGTACATACCAGGAGTGACAAGTCCAGCAATATTGTTTGGACAAATAATGTTATTTGACAGTAAACTTCTATCTTTCTCAAGAACTCCCCTTTCCCAACAAAGCTTTCAGTGTTCACTTGACTAAGAATTATGAGTGTTCCTATGGTCACAACTGGCGTAAAAAGCCTATGATGTTAGAAGGATATGCCTAGGAACACCAATCACAGTACCTGCGACTTACCTATATTTGGCTTGTGACGTACCCAGTACTACCAACGATGTCCATCATTAGGGATACAAATATCAAAAGTGATGCTCTACGTTTGGAGTCTAACACAGGTGGAAATACACATGGAAGCATCAAAAGCGTGACAGAGGTGCGTTAATTTGGCACCACTTATCAGTCAGTTCTGTTGATGGGCCTCTTCAACCAAGAAGGCTTTGTAAACCACCAGCAGCATATCCTTTATCTCAGGTGTTTCTTCCTTCTTTGTCTAGCTGGATTCTTTGGTTTTGTTTCTATTTAGCTTGAGTTTAACCACTTACATCTTAGCAGGAAATAAATATTTTTTCTTTGAGCTGCATCTGTGCCTAAGTGATTTTCCTAATAGTGATCCTCAGCCTGCAGCTCTGAGTCCTTACAGCAACAAAAAACTAGCACTCTCACTGTTCAAAATGGCATTAAATTCCCCCAAATCAGAGTATTCCATGTCTAGTTTCAAGAGAGAATGCTATGTTATCAGCTGGGAAGGTTTTCCTGTAGATTTTGCAGCTTATGAATGAAAAATACTATATTATTCTTTCTTGTTTTTATTATAGTAGTGAATTGTGTGATTTATAGTTAGAAGAAACTCAGGCTTTCAGTGCACTACCTTTGACTCTGTATTTCTTCTTTTTGTCCTAAGTGGGTCACTGTCCTCCTTAAAAGCTTACTATTAAAATGTTTGTAAACTTGGATTCCCTAGTGGCCCTATTTTTATCAATACATATCTGAAAATGTGAAGAAATAAGCAATCTGGTTTTTTGCTGTTTGTCAGTTAGTTGTACGCCAAAGGTGGCAGCCCCTTCACTAGTAATTTTAAGGTGCTCCAGGTGTTCAGAACTCTTGTGGCTGTGGTAATTTTACATGGCATTATGCTGATACATCTGTCCTTGTATCATTCCCCCTTTTGGATTGGTACAAACACTGGTATTTGCAGATATAAATCTTAGAAGCAGTCATTCCTGCTTGAGTAACATTGCAGGGCAAGTAAAGAATGACAGTATTTGAAATGCAGGGTCCATTTGCTTAGTACGTATTTTGCAGCTGATTGTTTATGCTTTTAAACTTGATACTGCAATGGATAGAAGAACTCCAGGCCGTATTCACAGTAGCTCCATCAGACATGAAATGTCAGTTAAGATACATCCCTCTCTTTGCACACTGCTTTTCACTTTTAATGCTCAACGAATACCCTATCTTTTAAAATGTTTAACAATTTTATTGGATAACGCTTTGCAGTGCACAAAAACTTGTGTTGGTAGTAAGTTGGTAGTAAGACATTTCTGTAGGTCTTTTGTTTGGTTTTTTTTTTACTAATCCCCAGTTTTTAACAAGGGCAAGGAGTAAAACTGTAAAACATTAGGGGCAAAGAGTGAATCTTTGAGATAACTTATTTCTGGCTTTAACAGGTCAAAATGCTGAAACATAGGGCACAGAGAATGCTTATTCAGTCAAGGAGGAGGTGTATAGTCTGAATTACTGTTGGAATAAAATGCATGTCTTTCTGCAGACCTTGCTTTCAGAAAGGAAAGCTATTGTCCTTGTGAGTCTATTCTGTATGTGAAAACAAACTTCAAGCAATAATCAAGGACACTATTACCTTGGAAGCTGGCAGAGCTTTACCAGAAGCTCACGGCTTGGCAACATGAATGTGTATTGCCAGCACCTTTCTCTTATGAGATGCTCACACAAATGCTGATAAGCAGTACTGATTAGGAGACAGGATGGAAGGGGTCTTGAGTAGTGGTGTGTAGGTATGGCTGGGATCTAAACTTTGTTCCTGTTTACTCGTTTTAAAAAATCTGTGAAGGGAATAGCTTACTCTGTGTAAATATCCAAGGAGCTGGGACAATCCGCTTGCTGACAGTTGCTGAATATGAAAGTTGCCACCTGTTAACAGTACAACAATGCCTACATATTGCATCTGTTTCTCCTGTAAGACATTGAGCCTCTGTAGGAAAATCTCGACTCTTCAGTAGTATGTGGTGAAGATGAGTAGGTGTTCATCTGGCTGTCTAAATGTCGAAAAACATGCTGGCCTGTTCATTCTTCTTGATCTTAGCATTAAAAGAAATTTGCTTTGCATTATGAAGCTTGCTGATGTCAGAAGGAAAAAAAAAATAAGGCCCAGATGGCACGATGCTAAATAGAGCTGAGTATGAAGTGTATATGTAAAGAGGCCAGTTGGTTTTTGCTGATCCTTTATAAGTGTGAGAAGCAAGAAAAATATTTGCTTTTCAATTCATCTTCCTTAAAGAGACCCAAACAACATATACGTTATAGTTGAGCAGAAACCTGCATGACAAAAGCCACTCAGTGCTTTTGGCAGGACGGTTCTGTTGTTAGTTCTCAGATTTCCTATCTCCATCATGTTTTAAAACTGGCTGTTATCTGGAAGCTTAATTACATAGGTAAACAAAGATCAGTCCTCTTAAGATGGGAAAAAAGATTAATTGATTGCAAGTATAGTAGTTGCTCTCTACTTGTTGAAATCTTCAAGTAAGTGAATTTTTTTTATGTACATTTGAATAGGTTGGCTACTAATTCAGCTAGAAAGGGACAAATATCTCCACATTTGTAGTCACGCATATTTCTAGTCAGGTCACTACCAGACGATTTGTTTTTGAATGAGAACTTTTGACTCCCATAAAATGAAACTTGTAAAAGATCCAAGGGAGAAAATCTTCTCACCTTTATTTATCACCTTTAAAGTGGGAATACCAGGTGCTCTTTCTGTTCTCATCAGTAATAGTTTCTTTCAAACAAATTGGAAACAAAAGTCCAGGCAAGCTAAAATGTCTTTTATGGAGCTAAGCTTGATTTCTTTTATACCATTTACACTTATTCCAAGATAACTCTAGGTTAGATTCTGGCTTCTATGCATATTAAGGATACAAAATGAAGATCAAGCCTACATTCTCGGTCAGTTACAGGCTGGTCATGTAGCTCTTAACTTTGCAGGCTTCTATGTGCAGTAGTGCTATGCATTAATCCTCTCACTCTTTGGCGTGAGTTTATAATGTTACATGTCTACAGCAAGAACTATAGTTAGGGTTTTTTTATTTAGATAAGAAAGGTGAAAATTCAGAGATACACTTTGATTCTTCCGCAGTAAAATTGCATCCTTGACTAACAGGCTTTTTGCTGTATAGACTTTCAGTTATCCTGCTGATTAAAACTGCCCTGAAATATTTTGTATTTCAGGTCTCTGCTTGTAAAGGTCATTGCTGCTTAATAAGAAGTGTTCTATCCTTACCAAACATGAAAAAAAAATCACCTTTGCACAGCTTTATCAGAATATTCTTATTGCGCCACATTTTGCTCTTTTTATCACTCTGATGTGATATGGACCTTTCCGGTGATACTCATGTGCATATATTTTTGTTATATATGTGCCAGTTTTTCATAGAGTACCTGGTATCAAGGTGATTGTGGTCTGAGACTTCCCCTGCCCTCATCCCAAAGGTGGTACTGAATCACAATCCATGTCAAACATTTACTTTAAAGGGTGAGAGGAGGAAGAAACCTCTACACAAATGAAGATGACAAAAGACTTTTCATACATCCTATATATCATCTTTTGGGGTTTATTTAGTGTTTTATAATGTATCTGAGACTTGGGGAAATAAACAGAAGCAAAAATGGGAACTTCATAGGACGTCTGTAAACTGGTAGGATTCAAAGATTTAAAGAGCTTCTCCATCCATTTCTTTGTCTAAAATCTAGCTGCACCCCTTACACTCACTAAGTTGCATTGTTACAGCATCCTGTGGGTGGCAACCTTTTCAAAAGTACTAGGAAAAAAAATGTGGGAATAGGTTTTACGCATGTCTCCCTCTTCAGTAGCCACAGATAGTATAATTGCTCTCTAAGCTTCCTCTACGCAATAAAGAATTATGCTAATTTTCACTCAGTAGAAAACTTTTAACATACCACTGTTCTAGTAATTCTCCTCTTGACTTTGTAACTCTGACTTCATCCCAAAGAAACAAAACCAGAACAACAGGAATAGGCTGAACCTTACACTCCAGTGCTCTTTTAAATGAGAAGATAAGCAAAAAGCCAAAAAAAAGGTCTGGTTTTGTCCAGTATAGCATTTGCATCTGGAAAAATTGTTTAGGCCTGGAAACAGATGATGCAATAACCCTTTTTATCACCATTGATTGCTTTTTATTAAGCATAGTCCAAGCAGAGATATAAGAATTGCTTCCTGAAGCTTTTAAAGTCATGACAGATGACTTTCACATCAGCAAGTGTTAATTCAGTTTGCTGTAGCATTTAGCATCCTTAAGTGTTCTCGTACTTCTCTATCAAATTTTTTTGAGTTAATAAGTTTTGCCTCCTCCCTGCTCCTCCCTCCCCCCCCCAAAAAAAACAAGGAAAAAAGTGGTAGTCTTTAGAAATGGCATGTACAACATGTTACATAGATTCATTTTGAAACCTGCTCACTCTGGTGTAGGATGGAATATGACTCTAAGGAAATATTCTGTATTATACTACAGAAGAGAAAGATAGACCTTGTTGTGACCTTTAAGTTGAGCTTTTCTTTTCTGAACCACATTATTTTGCCAAATGCAAAGGAACTGGTGCCAGCCGGTAACCTTTTGTTACCATGCAGCTTTGAGAAATGGCAAAAGTAATCCTGATGCTCAGAAATTCCATTACAGAGATATTTTTGGGGTTTTTTAAAGAAAGAAAAAAACAAACAGCAACCTTGAAAACATTCAGAATTGTAGTCCTATACCAGAACAATGTAACCATTTTCAATATTGGCATAAATGAAAGCTTCTTCTACAGAGACAGTAACATCTGAAGTTAGTTGCATTCTATGTTGTCCTCAGCCCTTTTTGATCCCAGAGGTGCTCAGTACCTCTGAGGAATGGATTTTCCCCTCATCAGTCCTTTCAAGTAAGGAAGCTGTAGCAGAGAACTGATCAAATGATTTATCCTTAATTTTCTATGACTTCCGTGAATTTGCATTTGTGGCCCTGTATCTTTGCTGTCATAGGATAGTTCACTTTCAACGGGTGTCTCATTCAGAGCTTGCTAATTGAGAGATACAATGTCCAGAGGAAGCAGAGGTGTGCTTTGTTTTAAATATTGATGTTGCAATTCAATCTTCTTTCTTAACGCCTTTTTCCACTCTGCTGCTCAGTGCTAAAGGAGGCAGATTTGTTCCTCTTACCGAAAGATGTCTTTCTCTGAGCTTTGCTGTGCAGGGTTACCCCTGAACGGTGATGACCTTCCCTGGGGTGCCAGATCCTGCAAATTTGGCACCTGTTCAAGATCTCCCCTTCCTCAGTACTGGAGTGTTGGGGCTTGCGTGCTGCTCTATAGTGCTTTTCTGTTTTTAAGCCTCCATTCCCTCCATTTACCACTGCAGTTCTCTTGTCTCTCTACGCTTTCTACCCTGGGCTCTGAGGAGGAGCGAAGCACTGCAAATTATTAGCCAGATGCCAGAGACCCAGATGAGTTGTTAATCTAGGACCAGGTTACATCGAGAGATTGGAAAAAAATCAGTCCTAGACTATCAAGTGTCCCAGTACAGTACTGACTGGGCAAAATCTGAAACAGGTTGACCAGCCAGCCAGTTCTCCCAGCTGGGGTACACAAAGCACTCAAGTAATGCTTGCTTTATAACGCTGTATCCTGAAAATGCTGAGAGATGATGGGGCAAGGCAGCCTCATAGCAATTGTAAAAGAGTTTTGTTTTCAGTTAATGAAGTGGCTTAACAGTGCTTTTGTTCACTTTTAGGGAAGTGAAGCGGGCAGGAAAGGAGCAGCACTAGGAAAGTTGGGAGACACTTAACCGTATGGGACAGTGTAGAGGCGGTGGGGGGAGAAGTAATCTCTAATGATTAACACTTAATACAGATGTATTAAGGCAATGGAAATAAGGATAATGTAAGGGAGAGTGTTAATGAAGTGGAAATGGTGCATGGTGGCTAGGAAATAAAGGAAAATATAAGGGGGTATGGCAGGGATGCAAACATAGGTCTGTTAGCCAGAGCTTTTTAGTTTGCTGGGTAAGGGATCAATACCTTATTAGAGAATGCGTCTGAAACTTGTGGATGTGGGGATACTTTCTAAGCAAGGAAACTGAGAAGCCTTTCTGGCGAGATCCACCATCTGAATGATGAAGGAAGTAGGATATTTGGTGTGCCCTGGAGCACAGCTCCCTGTTCACATCGATTTAGAGTTGGCTGGTAGCAATAGTGATGTGTTGCACTTACACTGACAGAAAACCTACCAGGCCTCAGACTGTCTGAGTGTTTAGTTCATCGGGTAATGGACCTGCTTCAGTCTGTACTCATTTACCAGTTTGTTCAATTGAAATATTTTATGAGGACATGAGGTACCTGTCTACTCGTCTGCTTGAATCCAGCTGATGTCTAATGTGGAGGGGAGGCCTCATTTCTTTTACTTGCCATTGCCAGCTCTAAATATGGCACTAAAAAATTGCATGTAGTGTCTGTAGTCCTGAAACACATGTGAAAGACCAGAAAACTATTTTCCACTCATCCCTTTTTGTCTGTCTGCTTGCTTGCTTTCTGGAGTGCCGCCTTTCCTGTGATGACGGGAAGAAACCTGTTTACATTGTCACAGTGTCTTGGTTTGGGATTGTGTAAGATATACTGTAGGAGGGGTTAAGTGAGACTCTGAACAGACACCCTGGATAATGAAGGTCTCTGCCTAACAATTCTTGTCCATAATTTGGAATTTTTGTGCTTTTTTTGTGAGACCGCTACAGGAATGATGCAATCCTATTTCAACACATGAGGACATAAATTCCCATCTGGTGACAGAAGAATACTTATTATAATAATACTAGAGCAATTTGGTTTTATAGTTGAAGTATAAATCCAAGAGCTGCAGTTCATATTTCACGTAATTAGCAATGCCTCATTTTGTTTTCCTTTTGTTTGTTTTAATTCTGTTTAATACCCAGTAGCAAATTGAGCCCTGAATTGTTTGATGAAATGAAACAAGTGAGGCAAGGATAAGTTCTTTGTTCACTGAAGGTTAGTTAAAGTGCTGGGAAGACACAGACAATACAGGTTCCACTGCCCGTAAGAACAAAACTTTTCTTTGAAATATTTTTAGGAAGGATGTATCATGGCTTAGTTCTAAGATTTCCACTCCTGTTTCAAAAACTTAGAGAAATTTTTTTTCACATGATTAGGTGAAAGTGGACCTAATCTGACCACTATAAGTGGATATTGGATACGCAATGACATTGCTTTTTAGATTCCTGCCAGAGTTCTCTGTACATCTAAATTGTTGTCTGTCTTCTGGATGTACAGCTTTGTTCAGCTCCATAGCTTCTTTTTTTTTCTTTCAACCCTTAGTATAAACTCACGTTCATTGGTATTTTTGCCTTGATTCACTTTTTCATCCCCTGTTGACACCCTTTGGTTCTTTCAAGACCATTCTCCTTGTTTGTGATCCAGCAGGAGGGTTGTTACGTTTATCCCAGTGTCTACTGATGATAGTTAAATCTACATCATTAAAAGATAAAAGGAAACAAATTCCCTTTTCTGGCTTACTTCCCTAAACGAGATATTCTAAGGAGAAATCTACCTATCAGTTGCTTGGTTGCACTGGAAATCACATTGAAATCTTTCATGTACTTTTTTCCTTGAATGACCACGCTGCAGCTTCGCCATTTATCTGGCATTGCGTCTTGCAGACATACCCGTTCCCATAGGCTGCAGTGATGAAGATTAGGCAGGCTCTGTTCAAGGGTATTAAGTTTTGGATTTTGTTCCTGAAGTAAATAACTGCCTGGCACTGAAGGTGTTTCCCCGTGTTCTCAGAGCAGGCAGTTAATCTCTCATGTACTACAGGGGCTGCTTTTGCTGTTTGTTGGCTCCTGCGCCAATTCCCATTGTTTGGGTTGTTTCAGCACATTGAATCATCCTGTCCAGAACTCATGCAGAAATGTTAGCAATTCATCTTAGCATTTTCCCTATGTCAGCTGAGGTTGAAAACCAAACTAACATCATTTTTCAAAATGCCACTTTAGGTGGCAAAGAACTGTATCCTGTAGTTCTCACTCAGCCAGAAGGAAAACAAAGAGATCCTGCTTGCTGATTTAACAGTGCAGAATCAGACTCAACTGTCTACAGTGTTACCGTATTCTGAAATTTACCATTGATTCTAGTTAATATATATAACAGCGTAATTGCTTGGACTCTAAGACATGTAATGTCAGGATATATTCAGGGAAGTGTATTTGGTCCAACAGGTGTCTTACTGAAAAACTCAAGAGCAGGACTGATTCAAAATATCTGAAGTTACGTTCCTCAAAGTGAGTGTGTGTTCTCAAAGTTTACAATAGTAACCTAGTAAATTAGTTATATCATGGAAACAGTTTAAGCAGTGTCCAAGTATGTGAAGGTTAGCGTGGTTCACAGTAGCTTTTGAGTTTTTCTGAAGTGTGGAGTAGATAGAGCTTTTCCACTGCTCTAAAAGAAACGTACAAAGGGCTCAGTGGTCTAAAAGTCCCAGGACTCAATAGATGTTCTCTTCCATTTCAGGGACAAGGGGTGGTTAGCCATTCTTTCTTTAGTTTTACTGTCATGTATGCTGTAATTCTTTCTGTAGTACATCTGGGGAAAGCACTCATTTGAAGATCATGAGTGACTGACTCCAGTTTTCTATTGGCGGCATTGTGAAATCACTACAGCTAGAATAATTTGATATCCGTTGCTGACCTTTTCCAAAGGTAGTTAATGTGCATGAGTTCAGCTATTGGAATAATTCCTTGATTAATACCATGCAGATACTGAAGTTGTTTGGTGAATCAGGACCTCGGGGATATGTTTAGAAGCTGCTCAGCTGGTGTGCGTCAGCCTCAAGTAGTTCAGTTTGGCAGTTCAGTTTCGATCGTTACTTGCGGTCAGAAAAATGGGGGATTAGAGAGAAGCAAGACATGTCTCCACATGTGGAGTGCTGTTCTGGTTCCCTTGTGTCTGCCTCCCTCTATGACTGCCATTCTTGTTCTTCTGTCTCAGATCCTGCCACTTCTCCAAAGCAGAGGCTTTGATCCAGTAACCTGAGCAGTATTTATGTTCTGTGACAATTAAATAGTAAAAAATTTATAAAAATGACCCAGAGTGGTTCATTTACATTGTTAGACACAGGAGTGTCTTACTGTGTTCACCTGTGTTTTGTTGTTTCCTTAGCCTAGGGTTACATGTATGGGGTATATTAAAGGATAAGGATTATTTACATCTGGTCATACTAATTAAAGTTACAGACAAAGCTATTACTTTCTGCCCTTCCTTTCTGCCTTCAGAATAGAGGAATTTTCTGATTTTCTGCTCATCCCCTCCAGAGGATGGACAGATTATTGATGCTGGCCTCATATGAATCCAAGTGATGTGGCTCCCACCTACTACAATTGAAGCTGGCCTTGGCTTTCTGCCGGTTCCAGGTCTCTTGGGATTTAATTTTGGAGTGAAGAGAAAAACAGAAGAAAGGGTAATGATAATCTGTCATGATTTAGGATGGTTGCTGCTTCCAGGTGTGCTCAGAAAAGTTTCAGCTGTTTGAATTGCAGCAGCTGTTTCCTTTGGTGCCATACAGTGGTGTGAGCTCTTCGCCTGAAGATATTGTCCTGGGTACCCTTCTGACATGCGGCCATATTCAAGGTTCTGATTCTTCTCTTCAAAGCATCTAACAGCAACGTGTCCAAGGAGGCACTCCTTTGCTGTGATATCCAACTGACATAAAATTCTGCAATAGATCATGACAAAAACATCAAATCTTTTAAGAGGACGATTTTAGTGCTGATGTGGTTTTGGAAGGTTTCTTTAGAGCTAATGCAGAGCCTATCCAGGTTTTATATGAAGTACTCTTATTTTTTTAATTACTCTAATTTTTTTTAATTTGCCCTCTTGCTGGGTTTTTTTCTGTAGGTCTTCCATTGCTGTGAGTTTCACATTTTTGTCATAGTTGTGTGACTGCGTTGTGATGATGCACATGTGCATGATTACACTGACCTCAGTGCAGCCCCACATTTGCAATTAAGTGCATTAGGATCAGGACTTTACTGTTTAATCTTTCAATTTGTTTAGGAAAAAAGGTTTTGAGTTGTACAGAGGCACACCATTGTACGGACATCACTGTAATAAAAAATGTTTACTGCTAATAAAGAGAAAACTATTCTTAAATAGGAACTCGGGCCTTGGTCCAGTTTTTGACAGTTAGCAGCAACGCTTTTGCAAACTTGCAGTGTGCAGCAGTGTGTCTGAATTTAGCTGACATGGGATAAATTTTTAAGACTGCATTCTTGTTGAGATCCCAACTTTAGAAAAGTAAATGATCCGGAAAGTTAAAAAATAAAAAAGGGTAACTGCAATAGAGCTAAAGAATGTGACATTGAATATATTCTGTATGTATGTAATATTGTCTGTAAATATGACCAATCCCATTTATCTTGCAAACTAAACATGTCTAAATCTGCAGGTTTCAAGTTTCTTTTTTTTTTTTTTTTGACAGGAAACTGCACAGACTTGTTTCAATTTGTTCTATCTTACAAGTCTTTTCTTTCTCTAAGTAGTTCTGTACCGACAGCATAAAACCTACTGTTCTGATAAAGCACCTGTACCCTAAATATTTAGAGTTGTTTGCCTTTGGTCTGGGAGTCTGCCTACCCTTTCAACCCATTTTTATATTACGAAATATTGAAGTTTTGCATGACATTTATCATCCTCCAGCTGAAGGAAGAAATTTCATTACTGGCAATAAATGGGTACAGCCATACTGCTCTCACTGAAATAACATCTGCTTATGTGGGGGCAACTTTGGTCCAGTATTTATTATTTTTTTTCTACATCAGTAGGATTAAATTAGGAACCTTTTTTTTTTTCTACATAATAATGCTAAATATTCTCAGCAATTGAAAATCAGTAACATTTTATAAATGAGCATATCATATAAACTCAAGTATGTATTCCTTTGGACCTTTAAATCATGCTTTCAGCATAAAGACAAATTATTGGTGTAGTAAATTAAAGCTGCCTTACTGCAGCTATTTTGTCCAATGTTCTATCACAGACCCATATTAATATTTTATTCCCTTTAATATTATTACATGATGCAGGCTTTATTTAAATGGATTTGACAGCCCTCTTGGTTGGCTTGACGACCAGAGGGAAGAATTAATGATCTGCGTTTAATCTCCACTCAAGGCGCTAAATTATTTTGGAGGTCGAAGCTGTCAGGCATATTATGCTAAATTATTGAATGTAATAGCTATTAGCCTGGTGTCTATTTATAGATTTATTTTTCTCTAAATTGTTGTTTACTCCATGCATCTTCAGCTAACTTTGAAGGGAACATGTCTTACATTTTCCTCATTCAGTACAGGACCACCGTATCTTTTACAGGTGCAGTACTGGAGGTTATTTAACCAGCAATAGAAAAGGAGATGATGGAGTCAGCAATTTTTGAAGCTGTGGAAATAAAATCGCTTTCATGCTGATGAATTGCACGGTGCACACAGCCTGTGTAACACATGCAGTCTTAACTACTTCAGTTCAAATATATTTAACTTTAAAAGTTCATAAAGGAAAGAATTATTTCCCTGTTTTTACTGTTGTTGAAGAGATGTAGATGCCAAGGAGGAGCTGAACGGCTAAGCATGTAAGGTAGAAACCCGGATTTAAAGATTAAGGACAGTGACTTGTTACCTTAAGAGGACCATATGCTTTAGGAAAAATGTAATGCAGGATAGACTGAACTATAAAATCTTATTAGCAGTTGTTTAAAGAATGCTACAATAGGAATTGTCACATTAAAGCTTAAGACAATATAATTACTCTCACTGATGTTGGTACACATGTTCATAGCTTTGTATCTCCCCTGCTCTCTTAATCTGCCGTGCTAAGTGATGTCAAGAAATGTGATAACGTATATACCCTAGAGCACTGTCAGCCTTACAGGCCTGTTTGTACAGCGAGGGGTCAGAGGAAAACCAGTCTCTAGAAGGGGGCGTGTATGACATACCACTGTCTTCTGGATTGCCTCTTCTCTCTCCCGGCACAAGAATCAGTTTCTCACCTCTGTGTTTTATTCTCATCTTTTGCGTATGAATATAAGAGTTACTTTATCCATATGATTTAATAGCAATCCCTTTGTGATGCTCTGTGAAGTCCAGCTTCTCTAACTATTTCCCTTGAAGCAGCATCAGTTGTGACCCGTGGATTATAAGGAAGCACTAACATGTGGAAGACTGTTTGTCTTCCTTCCCAGTGAGTAGTGATGGACCAAGAAGATTCCTGTGCTATCAAACAGCGCATGCTTATCACAAATAAAGGTGGAGACCATTGTACCGGTGGTGTATGAGTTGGCACACTTTTCGCTTAGATGTATAACAGAGAGAAGTCGTCCTATGGTATGTCTTGCAGGATCCATTGATTCAATATTAGAACAGTTATTGTAATAAATTAACTCCTTTTAGGCGTTGGTATAACTAGAGTAACTGCAGTGTTGCCTTGGCATTCTGACAAAAGAAAATTAAAGGCATCCTTGTACAAAAGCCCACATAAAAATGTTTTTTTAGATTTGTGTTACTTTGAACCAAGACAGGATGAACAAATAGCTTTTTGTACATAACTATAATTTAAATAGTTCTGCTGTTCACTGTTTTAACTGCAGTAGAATATGTTTTCTTAGTAAGAGTTAAATTTTTCCCTTTTTTTTTTTATGTACCGTCTAAACCCCAGCCCACATCCATCTCACACTAACTCTTGAACTGCTGCAAGTTCATTGTTGTAACACAGGACTTAAAACTTCCCAGTAGCAGACTTTATTGAATAACTTGAATTATAAATAGAAGTGGATAGATGAAATAATTGCCTTGGCATCAGTATGCAAGTGTTGGTAGCAAAGCTGGGGATAAAGCCTCAGGTGGCTTAACTCTGTGTGCCTTGACCACGGTCCTTCTTGACTATAAGGAAAGGAGTTCTGTCCCTTCACTTCAAGAGCCAGACAGTCTGTTCTAAAAGATTTTCAGTTACTTGATACTATTTCTCTTCTTAGAGATTGGAAAGGTAACGATTACTAGGTACTTCAGATGGGGGGGGGGTGTGTTAAAAACAAACAAACAACAACAAAAAACCCCAAAACAAAACAAAAACATCATTATTGTTTTGGAATAGCCTCATAACTTCCACTTTTTGTAGTTTTGCCATTTTTGTACAGTCTTTTTCTCATTCCTGTTGTTTTATCAAGACTTTGTCTTTCTTTTTTGTCTTTCTTTTAGAGAAGAATGATTAGAGCTAGATTAGAATTAGAGCCTGATGGATGGAGATCCTTCCCTGCTTCTCGTGTTGCCTTTTTAAAAGTAGTTTTGTTTTATGTACCCAATAAAAACATATACCTAAAATACTGCAGGATGTTATTCGTAAGGCTAGTATCTAATATTACGGTGCTAATTGGATATGTTCTTTTCTTATCTGTATTTTCTCTTACATATCAGTGAAGCGCTTTTAAAATGCAAGATGTCAAATGTCACAAATTTTCTTCCAAATTTTTTTCTGCTTTCTTTTATTTTAAATTATCATTTCTTGCTGCATCCACTAAATCAGCTAACTGCTTCTGCTCCTATAAACAAGATAGATATAAGCAAATTATCAAGAGACAGATGTGAAATTTCTTTCCTCCTTGTGGCTAGTCCTCTCTTCATTACTGTTAATTATCATGGCAGTTCCATGGACAGGACCAGAAGGCTGTTTTGGCCTTGCATATATTTGGCCTGTGAGTTGCTCCACTTAAGGACAAATATCAAGTTAATTTCTAGGAGAGAAGTTTGAGGCTGTGCAGTTTGGGATACTTCAGACATTTCAAAAGTCTCCACTTTGGAATCAAATTTGTCCTGGCGCATGAGGAGAAGCCAAGGGATCTTGAATTTTACACCACTGTTTCCTTGATCCCCTGGCACAGTAAAGGAATTATGTAGTTCTGAATCAGGCTCACCAAATGCTTTTTGTACAGTACTAGTATACAAAAATGCAGAATCCTGTGATTGCAGATTCATGTAACTCAGCAGAAGTTTAACCTTCTATTTTATGGCTTTTCTGGCTTCTGTTTTCAAGCCACTTGGATTCTGATGAGGAGCATCTCATTATCAGCTTTTTATTTGAAATCATCTATTGAGACACATTAAAAATCTGCATAGATATTTAGCATCTAAAGCTTTTCATAGTTTTGCCATTATCATTTCTGGATTTTTTTGAAAACAGAATCCTAACTTGTCAAAAGGAAACCTGGCACTTTCCATCTCATTGCGGTGGCACACCAAGAAAAATGGATTTTGCCACAAATTCTGAACTATGATAAATTGATTTTATAGAGGAAGCATCTTTAGGTTGCTAAATTGCTTAGTATGTTTTTATGTGTTGAAAGCTGTTCTTTAAGCACACATAACTGCAGTTCAGGCTGTTGGAAAAAACTGTAGACAAGTTTTGTTGCTCTGAAAAGGCAGTGGTGTATTCCGTGAGAAGTCCTGTGAAGTAACGTTGACGGTATGTTCCACCATTCAGTGGAGGATAAGTATCAGAAGATGAATTTAAAGAGTAGAAATCTCAGGGAGTCTGTTTAAATGTATCTGAGCCTCTGGGTGCATGATCGTGTTGTGCAGCCGGGGATGTAACAGAATGCCTCTGCTCAGGGAAAAGGAATGCAAGATGATGGTTCACTCAGTTTGGGACAATGGATATGACAGATAATGGAGAATGTCCTTACCTGCTGATTCACATCAACTGATAACTTATTTTCATTAGCAATGGTCCAGTCAGATCCTTTCATCTCATGTCTAATTCAGTGGCCTATAAAAATCAGAAATGTCCAAGTCATTGTCATAAAAATAGGTATCTCGTAAGTGCACGTTACAGTTGATAGTGTTCAGTTCAAGCTGAAAATAAAAGGTGAATTTCATCTTGTAAGAAGTGTTTGAAAGGATGTTTTAAGCAAAGTGATATGCAGATATGATTGAGGTTGGTAATCAGCTATAAATGCTTGTCTTCTGGGAAACTGAACTACAGTAACAACCATAATGCCAAAGGCTGTCCCCCTCTGACTTCCCCCAAAAGGTTATAAAACATCAGTATTCTGAGATCCCAAGTGCTGGTATTTTTGTCTTTCATGGAGATTAGTTGATTTAATTATATTTCATTTATTGATTGAAATCAATTTAGTTGATTTAATGATATTTAATTATAGTACTCAGATTCTTCTTCAGAGTACTTTTGGTTTATTAACAATTGTTGAAAATATTTGTCATACTCAAGATGAAATTCTGTCTGCAGAGATGAGTAGCAGTATTGCCACGGACTTTAAACAAATTGATCTCTTATCTACTAGACCCTCCTGTAAGCAGTAATTATATTGTATTAAAATAAGAAGTCAATGGCCAAATTTTCAGTGAAAGGGTGAAATATTTCTTAAATCAGATCTTTGCTCATTAATATGTTAACAGCACAGCTGGCCTTAAAATAACGTTAAGTTTGCTCACTTAAGGATTCAGAAGCCAGGAAATGGCAAATCTCGGTGTTGTGGATGTGTAACATCACAGTTCCTAATTAGATTAATGCGTACTGTTTCTCATGCCGTATGATGTTTAACTGGCTAATTCATTCATTAGATTGTGTTTTCAAGCCTTTGTTCTTTGTATAATTTGAAATCAATGGTTACATAGAAAAATAATCTAGATAACATATAGAATAATAATGTGAGAAGACAAATCTTTCTTACAGGTAAAAATATAGCTTATCTTTAGAGACATCTTTTGTAAACTCTGTGGAAATGAATCTTTTTCTTTCCCATATACTTTATATAATGATGGTGCCTGTGCTGTGCTTTTCAGTCTTTATATATCTTGTTTAGAAAATTCCCCTGTGATTGAAGAAAATGATTGAGATTAAATTATGGAGATTCACACTCAATGTATGTAAAGTGGATTTGTTTTGATAGTTTTTCTCTTTATTCCTGCAGTCCTACACTAGTGTTTTTTGTGATCTCCAGCATCTTAAAGGGGCAGGGGGCAGGGGTGGGGGAGGTAAAGGTGGGAATAATTACTTTGCTAACAAAGTGGAATTTTATGGTGCCAGACTTCCATCAAGGGACATCTGACATTCCTGAATCGCGTGTCCTCTCTCTCCACAACCCCCTTCAAAGCAGAGTCAGGTAGTAGAGAGAGGCACCAGTGGTCATGTTACAGTAAATTGCATCAGACTGGGGAAATGAGGAATGGCAAGAAGGAAAAATTGATTCTATTACATTTTATCCATATACTACAGTAATTTTGACCCCACAGTGATAACAGCAAGGGGTAAATATACTCTGTATATAATGGATGACTGCTTTTCCCAGTTCTGTTACTGCATCAGTGCTGGTTCTTTGATGCTTGCAATTCTAGTTTATTTGGGGTTTTGGGGGGGTCCAAACCAGAGCCAGAACTCAGATTTTCTTACTCAGTAGTTTAGAAGATTTAAGAATATGTCTCATTTGAAGCCACAGACACCTTATTCGAAAGAAGAATGACAGCACTTCTTTAGGTATGTTCATGCCTGTGATCAAAAGCTTTTTACATATGCATCCATCTCCTTTAGCTGTTCTGCTGCCTCTGGCTGAGAATCACAGTGACAAAAGACTAGGTTGTACTCCTAAGGGAAGCAATTATAGCAGCTCAGAGCAGAAGGTAAAATTATCATTTGTTTGCTATTTTATAATGCAGTGCCAAATATTTGTCACAGTATCAGTAAAAAAGCTGTAAACTTTATGTAGATTTTAGAATATGCAAATAAATGAAGTCACACTGAATGAAAGGCTGGTTTTCATGACAGCCAAAAGAAATCTGTTGTAACAATGGTTTAGCCACAGTACAAAATATTCAGGATGCAGTATCCTCTTGTCTTGGTTTATACAAAAAAAAATTTGGCAGTTCTATCCATGGATATTCTTACAAGTTTGGGCAGACTGTTCTCAGGCTAAACTCTAACTGTCAGGGCTTACTGTAACAGAAGGGAGATGTCACACATATGTCAAAGGCAGGCAATGTTTTTCATATTTTAGAAAAAGGTATCTCATGGATGGCCTCGAAATCTGTATATTTACCTGAGGTATTAATGTAAAGGAATATTTTGCTCATCTGCAGTTATTTGGGACAGTCTGGGCTGTGGCAGTAACAAGTTTGATCTTTCATGCAAGTGAGAAAAGCGCACCGTACGCGCTTCACGAGAGACAGCTATGGTTTTGTACCTCTTGTTCCTTATTTTCTGTACCACCCTTTGTGCAGTATACACCCCTGCAGCAATTAATCCAGTCCTTGAATGTGCCTGCTGCAAGTAGTTAAATACTTGTTCCGCTCATAAATGACTTATTTCAAACAATGCACTGGTGAGCTCTTGCCGCCTTGCAACTTACTGCATACAGTGATTTATCTTCTTTGAACAGGTATAGACACAGGGGAGACACAGATCGCAGACAAATCACATATGCTGTTCGTACACCTGAAAATAAACGTTTGGTGGTCCCAGGGCAGGCAGTGGCACAGGTTGATCACCGTGTGACCTGACACGTTTGCATGGCTCGGGCAGCGTGCCGGCTCAGTGCCCCAGCGGCGTAGGAGAGCAGCCCAAGGTGCGCCCGTCCCTGTGACGGGGCAGCACCCGGCACCCCCCGGAACAGCATCGGTGTGATCAGCTCTCAGACGGCGCCCTCCGTCCCATAATGCGTTTACTGCCACTGCGGTGGGGGGAAGAGTTTGTATCCCCAGATTCAGTAAGAGGAAAGTTAACGTAAAAAATAATGCTTCACATGGCCAGGTTTCCTCCAGCAGTCAGTGGTCGTTCTGGTGAATGGGGGTCAAACACGAGAAACTTTTTTCCTGTGGAAAAGTCAGGGAGATGTATTTTCCACTGTATGGTCATGTGTGGGTGCTGAAGAGCTTGAGTTGAGTTAATAGGACTTGGCGAAGGCTGCATTGGATTTGGTCTCCTGTTCTACATTCTTCTGAAATCTTATCTGCTGGCTGGTAAAATTTTGAGGTGTAACATAAGAGACCTTCAATGTGATTTCAGTACAGAGACCATTTAAAAACTCCATCTGGGATTCTTCTACCACATTCTACAGATGCTCGTTGTGGCTCTATTGAGAACATTTATGGTCCTTAAGGTAAGGCAAGGGGGGAAAAAAGGGATAAATAGGCGTAAGCATGTAGGTTTATATGCAAATTTATGATCCATGTATTGAAGTACATTATTAATTGATAAATTCATGTTTGATGAAATCTTTAGTAAACATTCACACACAGCTATTCATGAGCCATGCTCATACACTGAAGCTAGAAAAAAGGAGGAGTTAATTTCATTTTGCCTGCACAGGAGAATAATGCTCAACTCTGTAGACCGTTAATGACTTGATTGATGCATTGATTGGTGCATTATGTTAATACAGATCACAAAAAAATCAACAAAGATATATGGGTTTGGATTGATTATACATCAAAATTCTCTATCAGATGTAATTACTTTCTGTGCTTTTCTAACTGCTTCTGATATTATAGAATAATTCTCTTGAAAGAATCTGCTTTCAATAAAATTTGGAATTAAAAGTATTTAGCATCACATATCAGTAATACACTCCAAAGTACATTCACCTTACACTTAATCAGTGTGTATGTACCTGGTAAGAAAAATCCTGGGTTTCAGATCACTGGGTTTAGGCACTTCTCTATAAATTTTGAATTAAAATCTTTTCCAGCCACAAAGCATTTTTCAAGTACGTTATACTGGAAGATATATTTTTAGTAACTTTATCAGTACAATTAATACATTTTGGGTAGGATAAAGTGCTGTAAGCAATAGTAGATTCCAGGTTGTACTCCCAGATGGGGGGCAGCATTTCTTTAAAAAGAAAAACAAGAATCAGGCAGTCCTGGACTGGTAAACTTCACTCTGAGGGAGTTGACAGGCTCCCAAATCAGGCTAATAAATCTATGGGTTAATAACACATTGGTCAGATCAGCATGCCCCATAATCACTGCTGTTGATCCATTTGTCCTCAAACCAGGACACTGTCTTTACACAGTAAATTGATTTTAACCAGGGATTCAGCAAAGAGGAAACTTTGATAAGAAAAAAAAATCAGAAATAATAAGAAAACCAAGCATGCTGCTTTCTTCTTATTATCTAGGATAATTTCTCCTTATAACTACGCTGCTGTCATTAATCCTGTCAGGAAATGAATTCTTGGCGTTGCAACTTGAAATATTCTTCAAGTGTCACCCTGTGTTTCCCCAGTATTTCTCGTTGCCAGTAACTGATGATGTAAAGAATTGCCAGAGACAAGGCTGGTGCTGTAGAGATCGCAGGTGACTGAGTTTACTGCCAAGAGCCTGCAAAAGCGTTAGCTGCTGGGCTTTGTCTCTGGTGGTAAATTTTGGGGTTTGCCTAACATTTAGCTATCCAACTTTGCAAACGCTGATATGAAACCCGTCCTCTTTTGTGCCTTTCATACAATTTCTACTAAGGATTTCCCCCTTACTTGAGCATGATATGATTTGGGGTATTTTACATTTGTAAAGAATAAACCAAATTCTCCACATCATTATCTCTATTAATGAGAATGATCTGCTTTGCTTTCAAAATACTTAATCTCTAAAAAAATCTTGAAAGCAATCCCAGACTTTAACGCAGGGTCCTTATTACGTAGTTACTTTCCATGATCTTGTCAGTGTGGTAGTTGTATGCTGTATATATGGATGTGAGAAAAAATTGCGGTTTGGTCAAAAGAGGCACTGGGAAACAGTTACTTAATGAAATGATGCAGCAGAGATTTTAACACTCTAGCATTTGTACTCTGTAGCCTGAGCTCCTACTCGGGAGTAACTGGTAAGAGGACAACCTGTATTGCTGACAACTTGCAGCCTTTATTTGGAAATCACAGTTAATGTTCTAACAGCATGATATTAAAATACTGCTCTCCCACTTCTCTTAACAGCCTGACATTTGTACTTTCAAGTATAATGATTGAGACAAACTCAGCATTAGAAGCAGTCGACCTAAATTGTGCTCACCTTAAAAACCAAGTCAAGCCGTGTCAGAGACGACATCTGCTCCTGTTTTGACTACGGACTGCAGCACATTTCCTCTTTCCTCCATTCTTGTGAGAAAAGAGGCAGCGGCTAATATCCAGCTTCTGTAAGGAACAAGGTATCTGGTTAAATCTAAGACAATTAATAGTCTCCACTGAAATCAGTGGGACTACATGATAGCTGAAAATAAATAGTGTTTAGTTCTAAGTAATTTACTTTTTTTCTGTCGAATATATTGTCTATTTCTTGATATTTCTTATGCTTAAATCAGAGTACTTTTTCTTAGATAAGCATCGGAGCAATCGCTACAGGAAAACTAAATAAAATTTGGAATTAAATTTTATAATGACATCTTACTATGGGATATTTCAAATGTTCCTAGTGGCATTTTGGAACCTCCTTTGCTTGAACTTTGACGTTATTAAAGCTGTAATTGCTTCATGGGTCTAGATTTATATGCCTTGTGCTTTTGATAATGTGTCTTAACTGTTGGAAAGAACTTCAGATGGTGAGTTGTGTGCATATCGTTATACTTGAAAGGAAAAGTGTAGGCCTTTTGACAGTAGGAGGTACTTTGGTCTTACTTGGCCATATATTCCAGACAGCATCTTAAATAAAGAGGTTTTCTTGCAGAAGTAATCGTCAGTAACCTCTGCTAGTAACTCCTAACACTTGATTCTTGCTGCAGTGAATGTGCTGCCTGTGCTGCTGTGAATACAGTTCAGTGTTTTCCCTAATTTCTTTACTTTTTTTCTGTCTAACATCTTATTCTAAATACCAGTGCAGCAGTCAACCTTAGGAATATTCTTAGATTTGTTTCTTTACCTTGGCAGGAAATTATTTAGCACTTTACTGAGCGCAGGAGTGCTACAGAGTCCAGCGCTGATGTGCTCATCATCACGATGTGCCTCCAAATGGCCATTAGTTTACAACAGTTTCTGTATTATCTGTTGGAGAATTCTGTTATGTGTATTATCGTTGAAGAATAGGTTCAGCCACCAAACTGCCACTTGCAAAAGTAAACTTGGAGATTTTCTTAGAATGGCTGAATTATATGAGGTCATATTTATTTTCATAATTTTTGTTTCTGACTTGTGATTGTGAGATCTGCTTGTGTAACTAGACATTTATTCTTTGGCTGCCTTCCTTTTCACTGAGGCAGCAGGAGGAAGCTTGCATGCCTGACAAAGAAACAAAGCAGCCACAAGGGCCTTAATGAACTAAAGATATGCTAGCCAGAAGGAAAAAAAAAAAAGAAAAAAAAAGTCCTTTTGCCTCTCTAGGTTATTAAATTCAGAAAAACGGTGCACAAATAATCTTCTGCCGCTCCTGGCTGCCCTTTAACAGGTTGACTAAAGTGACTGGGAAGTTATCAGGAAGCCCTTGTACGGAAGGTGGGAGGCCAAGGCATGCCCAACGGTGAGGTGGTGCTCCTGTGCGCATACGTGGCAGCTGCCGGGCGGTTTCCCAGACGTGGCTTTTGGGATATCTGTGCACTCTTGGTTGCTGTATGGGGAGAAAATTCTCTTTGGACTTTTGTTCACTTCTACTTAAACTTCCATGGATAATGTGAAATGTAGTAATTTGTACTACATGGCATAGAAGGTTAGATAAAGGAGGAATTTGCCATTAATGTAGCAGATTAAATCAGGCCTTCAGTTCAATCAAAACCGCCTGCAGCTGAATGTTCTAATGGGATTACCTGACTTTGGGAGAAAAAATGAAGCTTGCCAAAAGACCTCCTCAGGTTGTCCTCACAGGATAGAATTTTTGGTTTCTCCGGGTTGCTGAATGGTTTCAGATTTACAAAATGTCCCCACACACACACATGGCTACCTCGAAGTTGCATATTGAAAGTTAGCGAAACCGTTAGTATAACACAATAGAATGATGGTGCTGCTATTCCAATAAAGTCAGTAAGGCATTAGGTCAACATGCAGTTAGAGTGGGGAAAGATACTTTTGACAATTATATCTTGAAAACTTAATAAAATTTTCTTGTAGAGTTATATAACTGAAAGTGTCTGGCAGCACAGTCATGTATTTAAAAATGCTGTATTTTGGTTTTTGCATTTTTTGCAAAAAATAGAAGGAACTTCTGTCTGCTCATACTTGCAGATTTCTTATTTTACAACTTTGACCTTGGCTATTGAATATATGCCTGCTTGCTTTCTCTCCGGTTTATAACATTGTGGTTGCTTCATTAATCTCTGAGTCCTGTTTCTTCTGCTGCCACATTTCCATGGTTCATTCATGCCCACTGGCTTGCAAAGTTAGCAAAACTTTTACTGGATGTCTTTCACAGCAGCAATCATGCCTGTCTGTTTTCTGGGTGATGACGTAATTTTATAAAAATATATTCATTCGGAACTCTTGCTCCTTGTGCAGCAAGCTGGCGGTTTGCAGGTGACAGATCTGATGAATGGCTTTGCAAATAGAAAAAGCATTTCAAGTAACAGAATAATTGCTTCGGAGCACCTTTCCTGTCAGTAGGAGTCTTTTCACAGAGTGCCGTCATCTTTGTATCCAGCCTATATAGCCCATTAAATGCATTTAAAACATTGTAAGGGCATAATTAAGTCTTGCAGTATGCCTGTATTCCTTGACAGTATCTACCTTTAAAGTCATAACATCCTGTCATCTGAAGTAGGTTCAAGTACTAGATGAGATCTTGATGTGCTGTTCAAAATGGTGTTTGTCCTATGGGAACAGTGGCCAATCATGCCAAAACGTTTTATCATTAGCAGTTACCCGTGCTTTCTAAAATTGTCTCTGACTCACTGATCTAAAAGATGAATCTGTCATCTTCAAAAGAGTCTCCCTGTTGACTGACCTTTTCTCTCTTTCCCAACCAAGAATTCCTGGGATTATAGAAGGAATGAGTATTCATAAGGAAACTACTTTTTCTCTTTTTACTTTGATTGATGTTAAATATGATGTAGTCCACGTTATTACGCTATGGCTGTACTGCAGGTCCAGAGGTGACAAAAGCAGAGGGATACTGTTGTGAAGCTGCCAAGGATTGTGCGTAGCTATACTGAGCAGGACAGGGCAGGATAGGACGGTGTGGTGGCTCACTTCGGTGATTGCATCGCTTTGGCTGAAAATTGTGAACTTTTATTTTGAGGGGTTTGTGCTGCAAGAGGCAAAGGAAACCTCTTTAGGATTCAAAAATGCAAATATTTGTGCAAAGACTGAGAGTTCTTTGAGCCTAACATGCCTAGATCACCTTTTAAATATGACTAAAGTCTAGTGGTTCTCCCTTACACGTCTGAGTAGGCTCTTTTACAGTATACCAAGCAATTGTTTGGAGGTTGTCTTTTATTTACGGGAACTTTTCTGTAATCCTACAAACTATTTTCTTAGGGCCACAGGGAAATCCTTCTCTTTCTTCCTGAGGTAATCCGAGTAACTTCTGCTAGGCTCTGGGGAGTCCCTTTGAAATTTTCAAGAATGCAGAGGAAAACAAAACCTCCATTAGTCAAAGTGAGTTAAAGTCAAAACAAACTGCAAAGCCGGTGCCGCTGACCAGGTTTTAAAGGTAGCACCAGTGCAAGGGGCTGTTTAGAGAATTGTAAAAAGGACGTTATAAAAGGGTTAACATAAACATGGCATTTTAAAATAAGCAGGTATGCGGATGTCAAGTTCTTGATGTGGCTAATGATTTGAAGAGGTGTGATGGTAAGAGCGTGGTGTTTGAAACAAATAGAAACAGCAATTATTACAAAAATGAAAAAAAGTTGTGAATCAGCAGTCACAAGTCTCACCAGCCATCAGTTCCAAGGAGCTGCTAATGAATTATTAAACTGAACTGTGGCCCTGAAAATAGGGGTTTTTTTTAAGAGTGGGGAAAATAACTCCTCTTGAATGACCTGAAATAAATGTGACAGTCATCGACTTTGAAAACATTGTGAGGATATTAGGAAGATGCTATCCGATTCATATATTTCTACATCAATTATGTGGCTTAAAGTAAATGTAAAGAGGTTCCTAATTAGTTCTTCGTGCAGCTGTCGGGGTACTTTTATCTTTATTTAGTATTATGCCTTCGGTCTGTGATAGAATACCAGTGATTACACATAGATACTTAAAGTGAAGGAAATAATCTGAAATGCACTGAATGACATGAAAGCAATTAGGTATGTGCTAAATGGCATTTACCTTGGTCCTAGAACTGGGCAAAGGACTCATGGTGGAAATGTTTTTCTAAATGTTATGGTTTATTTTGTGGGGTTTTTTTCCATGAAACACTTGGAAAAGTTTTATTAATCGGGAGAATTAAATAAGAAGTTTGAATATCACTTCTTTTAGGAAAGTCAGTAAGACATCTTGGGCAGGCATGTATCTGGAAACCAAAACATACACACACACTCTCACTCACACTGTGTATGCCCTCTCTTTTGCCCGCATGAAGAGTTGCACCAATAAGGTACCAGTCTCTGAAATAATATTTCCGTACACAAATATGTCACTTCCCATCCATATAGGCTTAATCTGAATTTATTTTCTGTAACCTTGAAACAATAAGATAAAACATACCCCAGTGCACGTTTTGAGTAAGAAAAAAATAACAAAAGATAATGTTTCCGGAGGAGACCATAGTTGCACCATCAATGGGAACACAGCTACCAGGGTGGTTCCATAGAGAAAAGAATGTGTTATTCCCCCAGGGGATAGCTGGAGATCAAAGAGGATCCTTATCTTCACATAAAAGTCTCTGAGTGAGCAAAGGCAGGCAGACAAGCAAGTGAAGACCACCTGAGGGAGAGAGAATAATTACATGGGTATTGAGTTATGCTGCTTCTCCTTCACAGTAATGGCAGTTACTTGTGTTCATGGGGATAGAAAGTGTGAGAAAACTCTGCAAGCAGTCCTGATAACTCTGTGCTTAATGAATAAATAAAACCACCACATTTTTGGAGAGGCTTGAGTTACCATGTCACTTTGTATTGGGTCTGTGTAGCAAGGTTCTGGTCGCAGAGGAGCTACAGGGGTGGCTTCTGTGAGAAGCTGCTAGAAGCTTTCCCCATGTCCAACAGAGCCAATGCCAGCCGGCTCCAAGACAGACCCACCGCTGGCCAAGGCCAAGCCCATCAGTGGTAGCACCTCGGTGAGAACATATTTAAAAAGGGGGAAAAAAACTGCACAACAGCAACTGCAGCCAGAGAGAGGAGTGAGAATATGTGAGGAACAACTCTGCAGACACCAAGGTTAGTGAAGAAGGAGGGGGAGAAGGTGCTCCAGGCACCAGAGCAGAGATTCCCCTACAGCCTGCGGTGAAGACCATGGTGAGGCAGGCTGTCCCCTGCAGCCCATGGGGGTCCGCGGTGGAGCAGATATCCACCTGCAGCCCATGGAGGACCCCACACCAGAGCAGGTGGATGCCCAAAGGAGGCTGTGACCCTGTGGGAAGCCCACACTGGAGCAGGCTCCTGGCACTGTGGACCAGTGGAGAGAGGAGCCTGCACTGGAGCAGGTTTGTTGGCAGGACTTGTGACCCCGTGGGGGAACCCATGCTGGAGCAGTCTGTTCCTGAAGGACTGCATCCCGTGGAAGGGACCCACACTGGAGAAGCTTGTGGAGGACTGTCTCCCATGGGAGGGACTCCTCGTTGGAGCAGGGGAAGAGTGTGAGGAGTCCTCCTCTTGAGGAGGAATAGCGGCAAAGACAACATGTGATGAACTGACTGCAACCCCCATTCCCTGTCCCCCTGCGCTGCTCAGGGGTGCAGGGAGAGAGAAAAGCAGGAGTGAAGTTGAACCTGGGAAGAAGGGAAGAGTGGGTGGAAGGTGTTGCAAGATTTAATTTTTATTTCCCATTATCCTACTCTGATTTGATTGGTAACAAATTCCCCAAGTTGAGTCTGGTTTGCCCATGATGGTAACTGGTGAGTGATCTCCCTGTCCTCATCTCAACCCACAAGCCTTTTGTTATATTTTCTCTCCCCTGTCCAGCTGAGGAGGGGGAGTGATAGAGCGGCTTTGGTGGACATCTGGTATCCAGCCAAGGTCAACCCACCACACCAGGGGTTTTTTGTATGATACACAATTAGGGGGCACATCTGGCCAGCTGCACTGCCCAAAAGAGATGCTACTGAACTGCCAGGGCAATGTACCGTAGAAAGTGAGACAGAAACAAAGTACTTCAGAGCACTCTGTCAAAATATCAGGAAAAAAACCCGTAACATTCACTTGCCTCTTTTTAAACATTTAGAACAAATACCTAACTGCGTAAGTACACCTAAAAAATTGTATGGTACAGCTTTTTGGCAGTTACAGTTTAAACAACACAAGTCAATTTGTAAATTATACAATTTTAACTTTTTTTTTTTGAAATTTCATTTATGATAGAAAAATCAGTGAGATAGAAGATCCCTCATATAGTTTTACTTCTGGAAAAAAAAAAAAAAAATCTCAGTGCTGCAATACATAAGGCTACCAAAAAGGCCTGGCAGATTTGCTAATGCTTTTGGCTTTACTGAAGCATGCAGAGGAACGTGCTTTTATGGTATCTCGACTGTTACAACTGAGAACCCAAAGATCAGCAACACCATCAACTTCTGTGCTTGGGTCTGTGGAAGGAAACTAACTTTCTTTTTTTTCTTTTATTTTTTTTTTTTGAGAGTGAAAAGTCTTGCTGTTGATGACTTCTACTGCCGAGTACATCATCTCTGAAGATCCACTCCGATGGGAGGTTATAAAATGCAACTTCTTTGAATGGGAAAGATTTCCATTTTGGAAAATCTCTTTCCAACTGAAGCCAAAATTACACGTTGCAGGTTAAGGAAAAAGGACATTATTGAACCAATAACCCACATCAGGACTCACTGTCACTATTCACAAGGCTGCTAATGCTTCTTGGGAAAGCCTGGGAAACACATGGAAGCGGTGCCAATTTGTCCTATTTTGTCCATGTCTCTTTTTTGATCTGGATTGCTTTTAGGACAGATGCTAGTATTTCAGTAAGGTTTTTGAGTACTACTATAAGATATTTTAAAAACTTATTTACTGAAAAAGCATAAAGGTTTTATCATGAAATCAAAGTCTCTTTCTTCTGGACATCTGAACTCTTATGAATAGTTTCTTTCACAGTATCCTCTTTTAGTACAAAATTATTTTCCCATTTTATTTTATTTTTTAATTTTTATTATTTTATTATTTCATTTAATAGTAAGCGCACAGAAGCAGAAGATTATGCTTTCAGGAAAGAGAAAACAAATGGAGGGAAGTAAGCTTTGCATAGGCGTAACGGGCTCCAGAACAGACCTTATTTTTAGTATTTGTGTTAAAATATTTCATATAACAATATAGAAGGAGAGTGGGCACATTCTTAAGGTTAACTTTAAAGCCCATACTACAAGTACCTTAGGAAAAATGCAGGCACGCATCATAGACATAGCTTGTACTTGCAGACCGCAATAGATTCTTTCCATCTGTCTTGTACTTTCATGTCAGAAGAAAGGGTGACCATGGTGAAATGATGGCAGTTGACACTCAGCTGAGAGAGGAAAAAGAAAACCCTTTAGCAGACAGCTGGGTAGGAATCTACACCTTCCTTGTTTGTGAAGGTTTGTGAAGACTACAACTGAGTGGAGGAAAAAGTATTTCGCATCATCTTTGGTACAGTTGTTGACACAGGCCACTAGAGCTTTTGCGTTTTTTAGACAACCGTGCCTTTTTTTGGCTCATTGGCACCTTTAGTTTCACTACGAGCGCTTTCATAGATACACGGTGACAGACATAGATACCTACATACATTTTCTCAAGCCTCTATAGCCAAGATTTCCTCACCCTGTACATCCCAAATTGAGTATTTTTGTTAAAGACTGTACAGCAACCCATCTGTCCTTGTGAACTGCCTCATTGCAAAAAAAGGAATGATTTTTTCCAGGCCATTTCTCCAAACAGTCAAGATCTTTTAGAAAGGCAGTTGTGCCACCAACCTGCTTAGGGTCCCTCCCAGCTTTTGACCATCCTTAGATTTAACAGGCACATGCTCTACTCCATCTTCCAACAGCAAAAATACATAACGCTCTCGGACCCAGAGCACAACCCCATGGATGTCCTTGCTGTTTCGATGAGGAGCCACTGAGCATCCCTGCGAGCACAGCTGCACGTGCAAGATCAGTTTCACCTATGCTGATTTCAGTGAATGTAGTTTCTGAAGCATGAAGGGCAGATCATCTGTATCCATATGACATTTGCATGTGAGGAGTACATGTTCAGAAATAGTCCAGATCTGTAAGACTGGTGTCACTTTTATGGTTTTAATAATCATACCTCAATGTTATGGACTTATGCATTTGTAAGAAAACAAATTAACTTTTACACACAGCCTCTCCTTGGGGAAAAAAATGTGTTAGAAATTGAAAAAAAATTATGATTCAGAACTCCCAACCATGAGGGAGTGGTGGGGAAATTAATGGAAGTTAAGACCAACAGCAGCAACATGAAGTGAAATTTGGCTTTAATTCTGATCACATACTTAAGCGACTCTCCAAGTCGATACCTCAATCCTATGAATGACTAGTCCTTTTTTGGAAGGACATACTTTTTTTTACTTAAAAGTCCTAGATTGAAAACTCTACTGAACAGAATGTGGATTGATCCCCAGGACAACATGCCATCAACACTCCAATGAAAAAAAGAAATCAAAAATCGAGTTTAAGTATCAGTTTCCATCACGTCTCATTCATTACATTTCTAATGGCTAGTGCCCAAAAAATTAACTATACTGACACCACGTATTACTAAAAATGTAGTTATACATATAAAAATAAAAGGCGGTTTTCAACTTGCCCATAAAATTAGTATGAACAAACAGAAGAGAAACACTTGGCCCTAAAGAAGGTAACAGGCAGCTCTTAATTTACGGTAGATGAAGGGTCATTCTTTTACCTGAAAGAAAAACATTTGTACCTATCAAGGGACCCACTCAGGAACAAGGCATGCTCTGTTAAATGCAATTTTTCATCAGCTTTTCTGCACTGGCAGCAAGTTTGCCTTTTCTGTGGGTTTGATGTGGAGTATGTGTAGTGTCCTTGAACTCGCAAATATTCCTCCCCGCTCCCCCAGCCCCATACAAGCGATTACCTGAGCAGCAAGTGGAATCAACCATGCAGGATTTTCTTCACGTGACGCAGAAGATGGCACTGGGAAAAGAGGAGGCAAAAAAATGAACCTGTTTGTCACACCCAGCCAACGGTGAAAAGACAGGGGAGGATTCTGCCAGAGGGGACGTGCGGGGCCGGGCTCTGCACCCCGTGAGCTCAAAACAGCCCATTTCTCTCCCCCTTGCCAGGCACCAAGGAGACACCGCCACCTCGCCCATGTCCCCTCGCAGTGGGGCTGCCCCAGGAGAGCCAGGGGACCCCCACCTCACTTCTGCCCTCAGGTACAGGACTGGGAGAGACACTCTACGAAGGAAGAGAGAGGCAGGTGGCATGGACTAGGGAAGAGGCCAGGCGCTCTGCTGGCAGAAGGATGACTCGCCCCCCTGCTGCTTGGAGCTCCTTGCTGGGGACAGCCCTGTCTGCGCCCGGCCGCTCTTCAGCTGCACTGGGAGTGCCGTCTGGTCGACGGATGCTCCAGCAGAGAGACATTCCAGCTAACTGCAGCTCCTGCTCATTACAGCTGCAGGTAACTTTGGCTGTGGCTAATGCATGCTCTGGACAGTGGACACCCTGTCTCATTCCAGCTCCTGCTTGCTACGGTTCTGGCTAATAGAAGCCTCAGCTCTGCACTGAAACTCCAGCTGATTTCAGCTCCTTCTCCTTACAAGCTCCAGCTACTTGCAACAGTCTGGGCTTTTGACAAGGTCGTAAATCAATCACTCAAAACCTGAGTATTAGGATTAAAAATCATAGTTGCACCTTATATAAATATTAATTAGTATGTATTATTATTTAGCTAATAACTACCCTAAGCAGAATCACAAAGAGCTGGACTTGAAGAGAGCACGTGGGGTCTGAAAAGCGCCCTTCCCCCCAGAGACCATCTCAGATACTGAGTTCAGCCTGCTCCATGCCAGCCTCCTGAACGCCGGGGTCCGACAGGACCAGACCCACACACCCTGCCCACCTCCTGCTTTCTCCCGCAGCCCCCAATGCCCTCCCACCCATCTGCTGAACCAGCCAAACTGGCTTCTGCTTTTGGCCCCCAAACCAGCTGACTTAGTGCCCATTTCTGAGCCCAAAAACCCAGCTGCTGAGCCTGTTCTCAAGTCCCAAAAATACAGGACTTGACCTCTGTTTCTGAGCCCCAAAATCAGCTACATGAGCCTGTTTTCAATCCCCAGGAACAGAAAACTCAGTCTCCATTTCTGGCCCTGAAAACAGCTGACCCTGTCTGCTTTCTGACCCTTGACCCCCTCTGCAGTCCCCATGTGTGATGCTGAGGGGTAGGGGGCACGCAGCCACACCACAGCCCTGCAGCCCCAGGACCCCACATACAGTTTTGGGGAGTGTGTGGGAACTGCGGAAGGCCCGGCCCCGCTTCTTCTGGGCCAGCACTGATGCCCCAACCCCGGTCCCTGCCCCACCTGTATTTAATCCAGTGATGGAGAGCAGGACAGAGGGCTGGAAAGAGAAAAGTAAGACAAGGGAGAAGACCAAGGAGCAGAGAGAGAAAGAAGAGTCAAAAGAAAAGGTCATAGAGGTAGAGGAATCTAGAACAATAGGGATGAGGAGCCCTGCAGAGAGATGGAACAAGAAAACACAGGGTCAGTGGGCAGGACGGAGGGACAGAGAGGTGGGAGGGAAGGAGAGGAAGAAGAAAGGAGAGACAAGGATGGTGACAGGGTGCAGGACATACAGACAGAGAGAGAAAAGGGATGGGGAATAGGACAAAGGGATTGAGAAATAAAGAAAGGGCCAGATCTGTAAAAAGAGACCAAGAAAGAAAAAAACCCCACAGCAATGAGCTTAGAGGACAGAGACGGAGGAAGCGGAAAAAAAGGCCAGGGAGCAGGACAGAGGAGGAGAGACAGGAAAAATGGGAGAGCCAGCTGGATGGGGAGGTATAGCAAGAGATGACCGAACCAGCATGGGACAGAGAAATAAAGACAGAAAAAATGGGGACAGGAAGCAGAACAGAGGGACAGTGAGGAAACAAAGGGCAAGGAGCAGGACAGAGGTGGAGGAAGAGGTACTGTGGCAGAAGGATAGAGAGAGAAAAAAGAAAGACAGGAAGAAGGATGGGGGATAGAGGGGAAAAAGAAGGACAAGGAGCAGTACACATTGTCAGAGACAGAGAGGAAGCAGGACAATGTGATAGAGAAAAAAGGGACAAGGAGGCAGGACAACATGAAAGACAGGCAAAAATAAGACACGGGGAGCAGGACAGAGACTGAGGGGAAAAAGTCTAGGACAGGCAACAGGAGAGAGATATGAAGAAAAAAAACAGCACTGGGCTGCAGGACAGAGATGGAGTGAGAAAAAACAGTGACAGGGAGCAGGACAGAGTGAGAGAGAACAAAAAACCTTAAGAGGGAACAAGACAGAGAAATGGGGGAAAGGCAAGGAGAAGGAGAGAGAAAAAGAGAGAGTGAAAGGGATAGGGAGCAGAACAGAGAGATGGAACAAGAAAGGAGAAAAGGATGAGAGGCAGAACAAAAAGAAAGAGAGACAAGGACAGGGAGCAGGACAAAGAGATGGAAGAGGAAAAAGTAGTGATGGGCTACAGGACAGAGAGCAGGGGAATAAAAAAATAGACACAGGGAACATGAAAGAATGACAGAGCAAAAAGGGATAGAAAGCAAGATAGCATTGGAGGAAAAAACTGTGATGGGTAATGGGTGAGAGACGAAGAAAGAAAAAATACTGAGGAAGAGGGAAAGGAAAGAAGGGACAGACAGCTGGACAGGGGGATACAGTTAGAAAGGATGGCAGAGGGAATGGGATGGAGAGAGAAAGACACAAAAGATAGCGAGAGGAAGCAGGGCAGACAGCAAACTAAAAAAAGGGACAGGGATCTGGACAGAGATGGAGAAAAAAGCAGCAAGGACAGAGGAAGAAAGACAGAAAGCAACAGAAACCAGAGCAGAGAAAGAAAAATCAGGGTAGCAGCAGGATACAGCAAAATACAACAGGACAGGAAGCAAGACAGAGTGACAGACAAGACTAATGGCAATGAAAAAGAGAGAGAAAGACAAAGACTGTGAGAAGTACAGGGGGTGGGAGAAAGAAAAAGAAGTATTAGGAGCCCTACAGAGAGACAACAACAAAAATAAAAATGGGCCAGGGAGCAGCACAAAGGGTCAGAGAGAGTAAGAGATGGACAGGAAGGAGGACAGGGACAGTGAGATACAGAATGAAAAAAAACAACAGTGACAGTGAGCAAGAGAAAGGGAGAGAGAGAGAAAGAGAAGGAAGGAGGGAGAGAGATAGGAAGGCAGGGACACAGAGTGGCACATACAGGTGCAGAGCAGAAAAGAACACCAGGGAACAGGCCAGAGTAATTGGGGATGCAGATCAGGACAAAGAGATGGAAAAGGAAAAAACAGTGATGAGTGCAGGACAGAGACAAAGGATGAAAAAAAAAACCCCAAAAACAGTGGGAGAGGGAGCAGGAGACAACAATACAGAGAAGAGAAGAGGTACGGGGGAGAAGAAAAAAAAAAATTTCTCAGCAGCGTGGGAAAGAGAGGGGGCCTGGGAGGGCCCAGGACACAGCAGAGGGGTGACAGGGGCCCGGGGCTCACCGCAGCTCTTGCTCTTGGCGCTGCCAGGGGAACGGGACAGTTCAGACGCTGCTTTCTCCTTCTCTCCTCCTTCCCCCTCTGTAACTCCGAACCCAGGCCGGTGACTCGGGCCGCTTGGCCGTGCTCCACCTAAGCGAAGAGGTCTCACGGCTCTCCCCAGCCGCGGCCGTGGCCTGGCTGGCTCCTCGCGCGCTACCCGGCCGGTGGCAGGTGCAGGCCCCGGCGGTGGGCGCAGGCCGGCGGCCTGGCCTGCTGCGGGCTCCGCGGGGGGATCCTTCCCCACGGCAGAGGCAGGCGCTCATCCTGCCTGCAGCGGGGGGCAGCTGCCCGCCGGATGCCTTTTTTACCTCCCTCTGGCCTCTCCAGCCTCAGCCGCGGCAGCTCCTGCCCTCCAGCCGGTAGGTGGGCGGCCTGTCCCCGTTGGCCCCCACGCCGCCAGGGGAGCGAGGCCGCGGCGACATCCCACGCAAGCCCGGGGCGGGTGCAGCCGGCGGCATCCCGAGGGGAGGAACGGAGAGCCGCCTGCTCAGCGCGGCCTCTGCGGCAGCAGGGAACGGAGAACGCCGGGCGGCGGTACCGGGCGGCGGCGACAGCGCCACCCCGCGGTGTCGCAGTGCCGTTACCGGCGGGCGGTAGCGCGGAGCACGGCGGCAGTCCGCGTGCAGTACCGCGGCCTGGTCGCCGGGCGGCGGCCGGGTCCACAAAAAAACTACAGCTCCCGGCATGCACTTGGGAAAGACAGGCGCGGCACCGCTGCCCGGAAGTCGCGCACCGGAAGACTCCATCTCCCGGCATGCCCCGGGGAGTAAGATGGCCGCCGGGTGTGGCGGGAGTGGAGGTGGCGGCACGCCGCGGGAGGCAGCGGCCTTCCCTGCCGGGAGACAGAGAGATGGGGCGGGTACAGAGGCACAGCGAGAGGCGAGAGAACGGGAGCAGGACAGAGACGGAGAAGGAAGCAGCAGAGACAGAGGGAGAGAGGCAGAAAGAGGGAGCGGGAGCAGAGAAAGAAGAGTAAGGACAGGGAGCAGGATGGAGAGCAAAGCTGGGACGGGGCAGCACGACAGAGAGGGGTTAAACAGAATCGTCGGGTCAGGGAGCAGCACAGAGGGATGCAGTGAGAAACGGCGGGACAGGGAGCGGGACAGAGAATAAAAAGAAGAGGGAGCAGGATACAAATGGGGGTGGAGAGGGGGCGGATAGAAGGACAGAGCGACAGAGGGAAGGAGGGGCAGGGAGCGGGACACTGGGACAGAGTGAGAAAAAGGGGGACAGTGAGCAGGACGGTGGTAGAGAGGAAAGAACAGAGAGACAAAGAGAGAGAGACAGGGACAGAGAGAGAAAGAGATAATGACCAGGGGGAGAGGGAAAGACAGGGGCAGAGAGGGGTGGGGAGCGGGACAGAGGATTATAAAAATAAAAGTAAGACAAGGGAGAAGGACTGAGGAGCAGAGACAGAAAGGTTCAGGGGAAAGGACAGTGAGACGGAGGAAGAAACAGGGTCAGGGAGCAGGACAAAAGGATCAACAGAGAAAAAGGAGAGGAAGAAGGAAGGAAGGATAAAGATGGGGGCAGGGAGTGGGACACGAGCAGAGAGAAAAAGCAGGCCAGAGACCAGGGGAGAGGAACTGAGTGACAGAGAGAGAGATGCAGATTGGGACAAAGAGATGGGGGAGGTAAAAACAGCAATGGGCTGGAGGACCTGTTTCTGACGACCTGTCACACTCCTGATGTCACTTCCATGGCCTCAAAAATGTGACATGGCACAGCACAGAGGAATGGGGGAGTGAAAGAAAAGGTGTGGGGAACTTTATGAAAAATAAAAAAAAAGAAAAACCAAGAGAGACCAAAATAGTGACGGGAAATAGGGTAGGGATGGGGAATAGGACAGAACAAGAGAGACAGAACACCGGACAGAAAGTGGGACAGAAAAAGCTGGATAGAACACAGCATGTTAAGGTGCGTATGGGTACCCAGAACGTGGAATTGGTATTGAATCTGGTCCACAGTGGAGAGAAAGCCTTGACTGCTTTTGTTTTCTGGCTTTTTCAAATCAACAGTGACCGTAAGTTAAATCCTGTGCCTTCATGTGCTGTGAAAAGGAGAAAAACATTTCTACATAATGTATAACAGGTTTATCTTCTATGCAAGTATTAATCCATTGCCCTCCCTGGCTGAGTTTCTTGGGTATTGTACAGTATTTTCATTGGTGAAGAATAAATGCATTTTAAAAGTTTGTACTATTACTGACTTCAGGTATTTTTGTTTTGAAAGAAAATGCCATACTGGAGGTGATTCCATTTTAATAGTCTCTGAATTTCCCATATTTGAAAGGCAAAATAATGGGGTAAATGCAGGAGTATGCAGTACTACCAACAGAAGCAGCGTTAGTAAGCTCCGTGGTCACTGTCTTTGTGTTGAGTCTCTGCAAACAGCAATGTGGCAAGTGCTGTGCAGTGAACAATTGCACTTGTGTTCTTCATAGATATGCAGATCTATCACATACAGTCCTCCAATTTCAAAGCACATATAAGGAAGAGAGGGGGGAAAAAGGATCTTTCTTTCCAGAACATATTTATGGAAAGCCTTGTTGATGATATTTCAAAACTGGGAGCAGGAAAAAGAAAAATACGTGCTTCCATGGAAACTGAACAGTTAATAATTACTTGTTATTTTTCCTACCCTTTAGATGCATTTAAGGTATCCAAACCCTGAGGAACAGCAGCATTAGGCACTGATGAACATATGGCAAACTTGAAGGTGAATGTGGAAAAAAAAAATTAAAATAATGTATGAAAAACACAGATGGGATGGGAAAGACTAGCAAAGCTGCTGGTTTGCCTTGCCACTCCTTTCAAGCTTGGCCACCCTGCTTGCACGCACTCCAGTGAACTCCGATGGGAGAAGTGGTTTGCCCCATCACCCCTGGCCAAGCGCCTTTCCCCGTGTAATAAAATTGATGCTTTGATTGCCACATCTCCATTCGGTCGGGTAACAATGGGCTGGTCATTGGTAGCAAATCACAACAGCTGCCTTACAGAATTTCAGTAATTTTTAGAAGCTTATAAGTACATCCAAACTGTGTGAAGTGCTTTATGTACAGCAACAGCATACTACGTACTGCTCTCAGACACCTTTCACTGTAAGATTTTTTTCCCTCCCCAGTGAAATCATATCCAGTATACTATGTAAAGTGAAGGGGTGCAGAGAATAGTTAACAAACCTTGCATAATTCTCCAGAAAACAGATGCTTGTCATTCTGTTTAATGTAACTGCAAATTCCGAACAATTACTGCAGAACAATACACACCCCTTGGAGCCTGTTAAACTTTATGATATTCGCACTCAGTCTGCTTTGCTCTCCTCACAGTGCCCAGACAGTGCCCCTTGTATCGTATCACCTCCTCTCCTCTTTCCCCAGGTTTCTCAGAGGGCACACTGGTCCTTTGACTTCAGCATGTGCTAGCCAGGAAAAATGGGGAGAGGGAGTGGAATATGGGTCTGGACCTATACACAGCCTCTGTGGGGAACAGCGATAAGGATGGCATGGTGGATATGGGCTCTGAGCAAGGTCATGTCTTGGCTCTCGGCAGTGTAGCCTGCCTCAGGAATTGTCCTGCCGGTCACTCATCACCAGAGACCCTGGCCCAGAGGAAGCGTAACCTTTGCAAGCAAGAGGTGGGCGGGGAAGTACAGGCCAGAGCCAGGGAAAAGGTAGGGAATCCCAAAGTGATGTATTTCTGAAGCTAGTTGAACCATTAATTATACTTGAAGTTGTTACAAGCGGAACTAATAGCACATAGATAATTTTTATGTTTAAATAGTTAATCAAAATTATACAAGAATGCATACATTTTAGGTGTTTTCTAATGTGTGATTAATACATGTTTTAATTGAACTGTTCTAACTATAATTACCAGACTAAGTTATAGACAGCTCTGATTGGGCTGCAGGTATTTTCTAGCAATTAGAACATGGCTATTTTTATGAAGGCATTCTAATTCTAATTCTAATTCTAATTCTAATTCTAATTCTAATTCTAATTCTACAACTTCCTCAAGGGGGGCAGTGGAGGGAGAGGTGCTCATCTCCTCTCTCTGGTGACCAGCGATAGGACACAAGGAAATAGAACGAAGCTGTGTCAGTGGAAGTTCAGATTGGATATTAGGAAAAAGTTCTTCACCGAGAGGGTGGTTGGTCCCTGGAACAGCCTCCCCAGGGAAGCGGTCACAGCACCAAGCCTGTCAGTGTTCAAGGAGCCTCTGGATGACACTCTTAGTCATATGGTTTAGTTTTAGGTGGTCCTGCGAGGAGCAGGGAGTTGGACGCGATAGTCCTTAGGGGTCCCTTTCAACTCAAGATATTCTATGATTCTATTATTCTAATAATCTTTACATATATTAATAGAAATACAGATAAAACAATGTAAAAACCCAGTACACTGGGGTATTACTGTTTCTAGAATTGGCAGTGCTCTTTCTGCACTGATTTTTATGGGGACTGCAACACTGGAGAACTGACAAAGTCAAAGACTCATACAGCAGTTGTAATGACTTTAAGGCAGGCAAAGAGTGACCGGAGTCTCTGAGAAGCTGCAGGGAAGTGTGTGGGAGTGGTTGTACAGTAATGGTTTGCTTTTCAGCCTGAAGTTATCATATACGTATCACCACACTAGATAAAAAGTCAACAGGTTAAGCTCAAAAACTAATTCTTCGGAAGTGTTGGGAGCTACATCACCATGGGTTTTCTCCCCAGCATACTACATCAGCAGTAATAAAGAAGCTGAGATACTGTTTGTTGCTAGCTCTGACGATGGTATCAATGTTACTCATTTTTGTTAGTCAGTTCCTCGTGCTACACAGTAAGAAAATCGCTTTTGTGCACAAATACTTCTGCAGTTGGAAAATGGCAGAGAAAACAGAGCTATGGGGAGGAGAGGCAGCCTCTTAGGTAGATGAATAGCATTTTAAACAGCTTGAGTCTCTTCTACAATGTGAGAATCTACGTCAAAGACTGGTAAAAGGGAGGGTCGATGACAGACAGCAGGCGGTAGACATTCACTTTTGTAAGATAGGCAAAGTAGTATCTAAGGTTAATGAAAGATGCCACAGGGACAGACTAAATGTCATTTCAGAACATGATACATGCTGAACAACCTTACTAATTTCAAACTATCTAAAATTGATCATTCTAACTGCTTGCAAGTAGTTTGTAAAAAGGCTCCAATCATGCAAACACTAGAACATGGTGCTTTTTCTTATACTTTCTTTGTAATTCTGCAGAGAAAAAGAAACAGAGAAAAAAACTGTCAGAAAAGAGGGAAGTAACAGCTCCATAGGAAAGTAGACAGGACAGCTATATAGCTAGTACTGGGTATATTTCTTATTCTAACAGTACCTTGTTTGGTATTTGAACACCAGCTGTGTTATTGGCACTTTAGAAAGGGTAGAAGAGGGGAGAAAAGGTGGAGAGAAGGGGAGAGGAGAGGGGAAAGGAGAGAGAGGGAGAAGGCAAATGTTTTCTGAGACTTACAGGGAGCAAAGGTGATGGTATAGACTGTATCAGAGCAGGCAGAGCAGCATGCCTGTGATCCTGGCAAGAAGAAAACACATTTCATTTAACAAATGTGAATTTAACACAAAACTTCAGGAAAACCTGTTACTTTGCTCAAGTGCACAAACCCTAGTACAAGGAGAATGGCACCTAAAGCTACAGAAAGGAAAGCCTTTGGGACAATGCGAGGGGAAGAGTAAAAGAAAAAGTTTCCCCGGGCCAGCAAGTTCCCACACAGGCCTTGAACAGAGACAGGGAGTCACTTCATGGCAACAGAATGGACTGTTAACAAGTTTATTCAAATATATTACTGTTGCCTACAGCCCGTACTACTACCACAATCCGCACAATAATTTCTGCAGTAGCTTTTTGTGTATGGTGATCTTCCCCACTAACAGGAATATATATATAGCTATAGCTATAGTATGTGTATATATATACACACACATATCTATCTCTGTACGTACAATGTGGATCCCTCCAGCAGCTGGGCTCAGACACTCCGTCTGCCCAACAGCTGCTCCTGGATCCCAGTCTCCCCAGTTGCTGGCGTCTGGGCATACAAGTCCCCAGGGCTGCAGCCCCACTCTAATTGCTGGTACAGATCACCATGTGTACACACACACACAGAGCCAGCTCCTCCCACGGTCTCACCCTGAGAGACCCCCTTGCTCCCAGGCCATTTCACCTCTTCACCACCTGGTCCATTTTGAGCTTTGCTAACCATCGCACGCTCACTCGCACTTGCTCCAGCCGCTACACCACAGACACACGGGCCTCCAACCCGTGGTGTGGCTCCAGCTGCTGCATGAGGCACCCACGCACATGTGCACACAGAAGAGAGCCCTCACCCAGGACAGAGCTGGAAAGGAATCTAAGAAGAAGATGGGACAGACAGTGGTGATCAGGGCAGGGCCTGGCCAGGCAAGCGTACTGACCAGCCAACTGTTTACACGGGACCTTTTATCCCTTTATCCCTCTATTTTCTCACCCTTGTTCCTTCCCAAATTACCTAACTCCATCCCTTTGCCCACTTTTGATTCCTCCCCTAAACATCCCGTAATAAGCCTTGTGCAGTCCCAAACTGTTCTCCTGCACCCCATAATGTGTCTCACACCCCTAGGCACCAACCCCCCTCTCAGTCAGAAAGGTTCTCAGGGTTTGACTCATCTTCATGGGTTTCACACCCAGACAAGGGCTCTCCGGGGACAGCCCCGGCAGCAGCCCCCAGAGGGTGTCCCTTCCTTCCGGCCCCTCATTTGGTTTCCTGGTCTGACACCGTGCCCCCTGCTCCTTTAGGCTTGGGGAAATGGGCCTTTGATGGGCTGAGGGCAGTAGCCAGGACAGGGCGTTATTTGGTCTCTTCTGCCTGTCCCTGTCTCTGTTCTCCTTTGTGGGTGTGCAGATGAGCTTCCATCACACAGCCAAACATCTGTCACAAAGGAACCGAGGTACTTGGGTAGTTAACAACCATCACTAACTCAAATTTTATTCACAGGTAGTTTATACTTCATTTTTGTTATCCATCGTAGTCCTCTACTTTTAGTAGCGCTTTTCAGTGTTTGACCATTGAAATGGCGATAACAACAATCATGGCATCTCACAGGCTTTGTTTTGCCAGCTAAACGAACTGAGCTCATCTATTGTCAGATTTTCCATTTCCTTAGTAGAACTTCTCTGATCCTATCATAGTTTCAATTAAATCTATTCCATCCCCCCAAACTGTCATCACTCCATCTGCCTCTGCAGTTACTGGACCATTTCTTCCACTGCTTTTCAATGCACACATTTTTTGCTGTTGGTACTTGGGGTTCTTTTTCTGCTCCAGCTTCTGTCATTACTCTCACACAAGTCCCTTCTTAGCTAAAGCTGAGAGCACTGCTCCATCTTTATTCTTCTTACACAGGCTGGACAAATTTCAGTGTCCTCTTCTTAACATATCTGATCTTGCATTTCCTGGCTGAATCATCAATTCCTATGCAATATCTCCTTTTCTGTATGCCTTTCTGGGGATCTTCTTCCTTCATGTGGTGCATCTCCATAGGTCTCTGGCCTTGATTCTCTATTTGGGTTTTCCATGATCTCATCTGCCAAGAGATTCAGTGGACTAAAGTAAATCAATGCTGATGACTCACAGATGAACCAAACTACTTCAGGTTTGCTGAAGCCAAATTCTCAGCCCCTGACATTTCCTCTTTGATGCTGACTTCACTGCCTTACAGATAAAACCAAACTTTCCATTTCCTCACTCCCAGCTTCTCCAACTGATTCCTTTCTTACTCGTGGTAGATATCACCACCACTTCTGTGACCCTCAATGAGAGAGATGCCATAGTCTCCTCAGGTAATATTTTCCCAGTGCTTCATTATTACAAAGCTTTTATCCAAACACCATTGTGACTTGCCCTGTTCACTGGGGAAAATGGGGTTTATTCTCCTCCTCTTTGCATCGTCTTCTTATATGCTCGAAGACCAGAGGGTGCTTATCCCCCTCCTTCTCCTACTAGACTTAGCTTCTATAGTATGCATGGAGACCTGATACATCCTCCACCTATTGCCCTTTTCTTATTCAGTGTCATACATTCGGCTTCTAATTCTAACAAGCCTTAAAATATAATCTCTATGGACAATCTTTGGCTTTGTTTTTTTGTTGCCTTTTCTTTTTCCTCATGCTGTGCTTTTACTCTCACTATCCACAAAACAAAAACACTAGCCTCCTGAAAGCAGTCGTATTTTTTTTATAACACCTTGGATGTAATAAATGATATTAATCCTATGTTTTAAGAATCTTGATAGCAGTTCGCAAATGATACTCTGAGCCCATTGCTTATCATCATAAATTAGCTTTTTAGCTAATTTTAGGGGGAGCTGGGTCAGATTAAGGCCCTGTCTGCCCAGTATGGTGCTTCTGGCGGTAGTCAGCAGGAGATGCTGACAGCAGGAATGCAAGAACTGAGCACACACAGGCGATAATTACACTGAGACATTCCCAGATTAGGAACTTTTTGTAGGACAAAGGTTTTATCTGCATCTTTCAGTCTAACGGCCACTGATAGAGACTCATCTCATGAAGTAATTGGGTTGGTTTTGGAACTCATTCATGTTTTTGGCCTCTACACCATCCTTTGCCAATGAACTCTAATTATGCCCTGTATGAGGAAATGCTTTTTTTCCTTTGTTTTAAACTTCTGCCAGATCATTTTATTCAATGTCTCCTACCTCTTTTGTTAAGAGAAATATGAATAAGCATTTCTGTTTGCTTTCTCAACACCATTCACAACCTTAAATTCTTCCATCAAATATCCCCTACAGCCATTTCTTTTAGAATCTAAGGAATCAGAATCTATTTAATCTCTACTTACTCAGCAACTCTGACATGTATTTCAAACCATTGTTTTTCCCTGACTTTTTCTAATTGTACTTTATCCCTTTCAAGATGGCAGGATCAGAAGGGCATGAATTCTCTAAAAATGACTTCACAGTGGACTTACACAAGGCAAAACAGTGTTTTCTGCAGTGTTCATCACTTTTATACTCCTGGCTTTCTGAGTCTCTTGGGTTTTTTGTTCCATGTTTGAACAGTGTTCAGTGGCATTAAGTCTTGCTAGATTACATTGGTGACATGATATGAATAAATAATACAAATATCAATAATATAAGCACACTATTACTAATAATAATGATAAAGATTCAGAGACTCCAGGCATCCTTTCCCTGAGAAAACTTTCTAAAAGTTAAATAATTTTCTAGCTTCAGCTTCCAGTCATTGGATTTGCTCTTCTTCAATCTGATAGATTAAAGAATCCTGTGCATGAGGATACAGGGACAATGCGCTTCTGTACTTCTAATTGGAAATCTCCTTAACTATGTAATAGGATAGCACTGCCTCTCCTAACAATTGTGTCACTCTAAGATGTTCTATAATTTTCACCATGATCCAAATTCTCTTCTTGTTTTCCCACAAATATGCTGCAACCTGCAAATAAGACCTACACATTTCTATTCCAGCTGATCTGTATTTATTATTATTTACTACTCTTGATTGTTGTGTTATCTATAATCTTCATCCACAATGACTGGAAACACCTGTTCAAATGAATGACAAAGACATGGGAGGTAACAGATTGTTGAAGCATCTGATCAGAAACACGTCTGATGCGGTATCAGAACATAATAGAGATTCAGTGCATATTTAGTTTAGTTGGTAGTTTTATTAAGTTTATTATTTAACTGGCATATGTAATTTAGAAATTAGTATATAATGTTCTGAAATGGCAAGGATCTCTACTGATTTTTAGCCTGAGATCTCCAGCATGTACTCTTAGACTAAAATCACTTCCGAAAAATTCAGGTTTCCCTTCAAACATCCATTTCCTCCTAGATGAGAGGGCAACGGCAGAGACAAAAACCACAGCCACTTGGATGCAGAAGTGACTGTCGGACCTTCCTTCTCCCCATTCAGCCTCACCGGTTCCTGCTGTCTACCTGCGTGTGCCTACATGCATCTGTGCCTGCCTATACATGCCTATGCCTGCCTATATGTGCCTACGCCTGCCTATACGTGCCTATACATGCCCGTGCCTGCCTGGGACGGGGTGGGCACATCCAGGTGTGCCTGGCAGCAGGCGTGCCCATGCCCACGCCTATGTGCCCAGGTGAGGGGGTGCAACACAGCCCCGGCCAGAGGGAGGAGGGCTCCAGCCCAGCACCACTGCCACCCTGAGCCCCGACAGCCAGAGCCATCTGCCCGGATTGCTGCGCCGCTCCTGGGCAAGTCTGCCAGCTCTGCTCCGCAGGTAACCCCCGCATCAGCTGCCACTCGCCCGGGCAGGGCTCCCCTCGCACTACAGGCCCAGCATGGCTGACCATGGAGGCCCCTTGCAGGCCCAGACTGGGCGCTTCCAGCCGGCATGGCTGCCACAGGAACATCTCCTACGGCAGGGCCTTGCCCAGTCCAACATGGCTGCCACAGGCATATCCCCTACAGCAGGGCCCTACCCAGCCCAGCGTGGCTGCCACAGGGACGTCCCCTGTGGCAGGGTCCCCACGGCTGGGCAGAAGCTCCCTCCTGACCCTTCCCTTGTTGTCCCTAAATAAGGGTTCTTCACCTGGTGTGCAAAACCCAGTCAACACACTGAGTCGAGATATTTGTCTTTATTTCCATTCTGCAGAATCTGTTGCCAGGAGTTTAACAACAGCCAGCACACCTCACGTTTCTGAAAGTCCAATATTTATAGTGATAAGATACAGCCAATTGGTGAGGTACAGGTCCTTTACCATCCCTTACCATACATATGCATTCAAGTTAATGTTTTAAATATTTTGAGATATCCCCTTAATTTACATGCTCATTATTTACAAGAGGGTGTGCGCTTTAGTACTGTAATCTCCTAAGGCTCCTCTCTGACACTCTTATCTAGAACCCATTCCAAAGACTATATGTCTTGTCATCCCATACTTAGATCAGAGACCAGGTGTGTACTCCCTCCGTGGGTCTTGTTAGCTTTCAGTAAGCTCCTGATGTGGTAATCCTTCAGCAATTCAGTTTCTTTGATCTAAGTTTCGGTTAATTGTTTCTACATCTAGTTGCGGAGGACGTGCAAGGACATAATTAAGATTAATTATTTCTACATCTAGTCCAGGTGCAAAAGGCCCAATTAAGTTTTAATTTCAGGAGTTCAGCTAAAGTTCAATCAAAGTTCTATTACAATTTTATACAAAGCGCTTATGTAACTTTTTAACCATATTCTTTTGACATCATTCCCAATGTTTGTAGACATGGTGCTTAGGGACATCATTTAGTGGTGGACTTAGTGGTGTGAGGTTAGCAGTTGGACTCAATGATCTTTTCCAACCTAAATGATTCTATGATTCTATTTCTGGAGGAGGAATGGCACAGGCAGCATGTCACCCATTTCCTCCAGCCCGCCCATTTGCTGTGAAACCTGCTGTGTTACCCGCACATCCTTCTCCAGTGGGCACCCACCGCGGGCAGAGCAAGGAGGATCTGCCGTTACCACAGACTTGACATGCAGTGGGGGAGGTGACCTAATTTAGAGACCGCAACTGCCATGGCCGCCTTGGCACTTCCTCATATTCCAGGTGGGACATGCAGTTAAAGCACGCGGATTTTACTGTGTCGGTCTTGTGGGCCAGAGGACGAGTGCAGCAGGCTGCTGTGTGCAGTATTCCCTTCTTCTGAGTATCCAGTCACAGCGCTCGTGAGTGAGGTAGTATTGCTGTCTAAAGCTTTTTTAAAAAAAAAGACAGTACAGGAAATATGAACCTATGAGAATGTTACAGTGAGACCAAAAATTTAGAGACTCAGAGGTCACATCCAGGATACAAGAGGTTTGGGTTGTAGCACACGATCTAAACACACAGAACTATGTTTGTAAGCAGCGGGCATACATTAGTATTGTAGGGATTTTATTTTTGATTAACAAGAATTGTTACTAACATGTCATTAACACATCAGTTGTGCTTTTTGCCACTTGTGTCCAGTAAAATTTTTTGTATATTAAAATATTTTGTATTAAAATATAAAAATATTGTCTATTAAAACCTCTTGAAGACAACTTCCAGACTTGAAAAATCCTAAGCTATGCATTAGGAAAACTGAAAGCCATTGAAAAAATACATATACTAAATTATGCGCTTTGGTTTATCATCTGAGTTTAAAGTATTCCCTATTCCCAGTTGTCATATATGACAAACACCATTCAATAGCAAAGGAGAAGTGTCAGTTCCATTATAAATTTGTGAGGTGTCATCTGAAATGTTTTGTGTAATTTGAATAAAAGAAGAACAGAAGTGAAATATGAACAGAAATGTTCAAATTGGAGCAGCTGCAGAAAAGAGTTACTAGTATAACTGGGGAAATACAGAGCCTGTTTTATATGCTGCAACTAGAAAAGCCTTGTCTCTTGAAAGGCATGGTGAAGCTGAGCAGGGATGTGATTTTTGTCTACAAATATGTAAAAGGTGCAAATAATGAGGCAGGAGAAAAATTATGGGAGGAAAGGATAATGCTGGCACAAGAACAATGGTATAAAATGGCCAGACACCACACGTTTAGGATGGAAATTACTGGAAGGTTTCTCATCACTTGAGCACTGAGGTTTAGGAGCAGTCTGTCAAGAGAAACAGTGGGACTAAGCCCTAACTATTTTAAAAATTACTCTTGACCAGTTAACAAGGAAACTGCATGACATGCTAACTGTGATATTAAGGATAAGTTTCACTGACCAGTCCCGTATTCCTAATACAACACGACATTAGTGTCTTACACAGCCTATGATGAGACTGCTTCTCACATAATCTGAAATTATACCACTTGAGATTAATTGCAACTGGCCATCAATGTAATGTGCAACCTTCAAAAGAGTGTCAAGTGCTTTGGAGGCAGGCAGGAGGAAGAGTAAGGAGATGCAGCCCCCTGCTACCTTATTCTGCTCAGGAGCTGACAGAAGCCCCTTTGTCTTTGTTTCTTGCACCAATTTTTATTTGGTAGAGGAAAGCGGTTAGAAGAGGGAGATTGGAGCAGGGGGCTGGCTAGTCTCCACAGCCTTGTCCCCTGCCAAACTGCAGATTTCCTGTGTAAATCTAGTCATGAGTTTTGCTGTGAAGCAACGTTAACTCCTGCTAGGTCTTCTGTGTTACTGTACAGCTGATGGGGCAGCTGCATAGGAAGGGAGGCCGTAGGATCTGGGGAACAAATCTGTACCACGGGCTGGTGTGTACTTCTCCTGAGTATGCAGGCCTTGGGATCTGTGGGGATGTCTTCCTGCTGTCCTCTACCAGCTTCTGCCTCCCCACAGAGCAGATTTGAGAGGAGCAGCTATTCCAAACCTCCTTCCCAAAACCCTTCCCTGCAGCAGTTCTGCCTGATTCAGCCTCTTGCTGTCCACAGTCCAGCAGAATTTGGTGTTGATGGAGAAAGAGAAGACTGGCTTCTTTGGTCTTGTGTTTGTGATTTTAGCAGCGCTTTTGGTCATTCAGGTGCAATGTCACCGCTGGGGAGTGGTGTCTCAGTCACAGCTGGGGAGATCATGTGCAGAACCCAGACCAAGGTGTTAGATTTCTGGGTCTAACCCTGAGCAAGGAATTACCTCAGCTGGCCACTAGCGAAAGGAAAGCAATATCTTAAATCCTACTCTCTTTGACATGTAAATGCTCAGGTCTGGGTTACAGTGAGGCAGCAGCTTCCACTGAGGATGCACATACCAGAGTTCTCTCCCAGTCCATTTAACTAAATTGCTGCATTCAAAAAACAGGAGGGGATCACTCCTCTGCTGAAACTGATGTGGTTATTGCCACATCATGGTTTCATACACTGGATTAATGACTAGAAAAGACATCCAGAACATGCGAGGTATGGATTCAATGCCATTCTCAGGGTGAACGGTTCACATAAGATACCCTACCTCTCAGAAAAGTGCCCTGGCCATCAGGTTAATGGATGTTTCAAGGTGTGATGGAAGGGAAATAACAGTCCCCTCTTGGTCGATCCTGTTTCATTGCCTTGACAAGGATTCAAGATGCCTTGTGTCAGGGAGTAAGAGAAAGAAAAAAATAAAAGTGAGCCTGTCTGTCTTTAAGGCATTACTATGGAGGACAATTCTAGTCTGCTCTGATATGTGCATGTATCTCACGATTTCAAATGCACTTACTAAAGTACCCTCAGTGATGATTGCCTGTCTGCGGTTGTGTTTTGAAGCTTATGAATTATGCAGGTTTTTATCTGTTTAATGTGTATGTTGACTTCATATCTTCCTAGTTTCTTAATCAAGATGCCAGGCAAGATAGAGTATATGCCCTCTGAGGCTTCATTAATCATATGTATAATCTCATCAAAAAGATATTACAATAACTAAAAAGTTTTAATTCTGAGAGTTCCAGCATGTCACTCAAACAGAAGTCCCTCATGATAATATGGCTTTCTTCAGAGCATTCTTGATGGGTTTTATGAGTTGGCTGGTTGTTCTATGGGGGCACCTGCGCACATGCATTATGCATCAGCTTGTCCTTGTTTTGCTTTATCCGTCAACATGCTGTTTGATGAGCATTCACAATCATCTGCTGCATCATTTGTAGTGATTCAGAATTAGAAAATGCCTTTTTCGAAGCTCCTACAATGTTATAATTCCTCTTCTTTCAAGAAAAAAACACCTGTAAAAGTTATAATAAGTGATTTTAACACTATGATAAAGTGACTATTCTTACTAAGATTTGGTGATTTTTATGTTGATAAAAGCACAAGCCTAAAGCCCTGTATTTATTATTGGTTATAGCACTGGTGTGTAGAAAAACATGTAATATCTTCTGTTATGTAGGATCTTGAATGATTTTGTTTTCAGTAGCTTGATTTTATGCTAACTTTGTTTGTTTGTTTTCATTCTTCTGTTCATCCTGACCTTCTTAAAGAAATGCTTTCTTTTCTAGGCTAGGTAGACAAAAAGATATACAACAGAGGCCATCCACACTGCATAGCCTCTTCATGGCTTCTCCATGGCTTGCCAGGTTTCTCTCCAGTAAAACCACTTATTTAGGCAGCTTGATCTGTTTTCCACATGAGAATATTCATGTTTCCCAGGGTCTTGAAGCTTAATCAGAAAATGGCATATTTTCATCTTGTTTCTACCTAATCAAGTAAAAAATAGATTGCTGTGGAAACATTTTACTGACTAATCCTCATTTATACATATCTGCAATTTCTCCATTAACGAGCTCTTTATCTATTCATTGAGGGGATCCATCACTTTTTATAGTGATACGGTGACTAAAAGCAAGTGTTTTTAAATTGAATGCTGAATAGAGGCAAATTGTACTGTGCTGATACTCCTGTCTTGACCACCTAGCCCTATATGTAATCCTACCGAAATCTACTGATTAATGAGATTTATTTTGCATAATTAGGCAACTATTTTTTAATTTGTTATTGACTACATTATGCCACTGTTTCTATGAATTTGCCTGGTATGTACATTATGACAAATAGCTTATTGCTATCTGAATCATTTTGCGTGCTCTTTGTTTAAATAAGAACGTTTGGTTATTCTGGAACTCACACAGTTCTGAGATGAGTTAGAGGTTAGCAGGAATAGTTCAAAGAGCTCCTGGACACAAAGATCCCCCTTCTGAAATGTAAAATTCACAGTCCTAACAGCTGCAGGTTAATATCCTCTCTAGCCACTAATGGAAAAGAGAATAATTAGTTATCAATGTTTTTTTCTAAATGCAGATTGAAATAGTTAACACTTTTTCTGCATCATTAAAGAAAATCTTATCCTTATAAAGCTAATAGCAGATTTATACTATTTCCAGATTGTCTTTTGTTCTTGATGTGTTTAAGGACTAGCTTTTATTCTTTAATTAAATTTTTATTGTCCTTAAACCTGTTGGCTACTACTGTTTATTGGTGCCTTTTGTTTATAATTTTGTTTATAATTTCCTTGCCAATAGCTTGCATTCATTGTTATCGAATCTCAAGGTTTTCTTGGTTTTGCTGCCTACTTCTCTGTAAACAGACTACTATCAAAGTAGTTGTCTTCATAGCTGTAGGACTGTAGGGCTCAGCTACCCAGTAATGCATTCTTAACTTAAACTCATTATTCACATTTTTGTCGTTTTTTAATTCCCACTTTGAGGTTGGATCCAAGTTTTGCTGGTTCTTATATTAGAAAGAAGATGGAGACGAGCCTTAGTATTCTTTAACCAGGGGCTTTGCTGTTGCCTCTCATTTACACTTTTTTAGACTTGGATATTATTTAATGGTTTTATATAACTGGAGCAAATTAACCATGTGGGATAATATGCAACTGCAGAATGTCATCAGTGCTCACAAGTCACTCAATACGGCAAAGTTTTCTTTCTGTCCCTGTCTTTCTAGTTCTGAAAAATTTATGTCTTCTTGCATTGAGCAAAATGTACATCACTGTTACCAAATAGCTCTGACAGTTGATGAGTTCTGTTTTATTGAGCAATAAGTTAATGTCATATCAGCTGCTAAAACTAACAGTTTTCACTCAGGCACACTGAATTATGGTGTAATCCCTTAGGCTAGGCTCTCTGTCAGTTCACTTGCTGCTTAAATGAAGATATGTAAATGAAGATATGATTTTACCATAGCAACCAAACGATATAGAATTCTTCAGTTATCCAACCTCATCACAGCTAAGTGTAACTGGTGTAGGCTGTAAGACAGCTGGGCAGTTTACGCTGTATGTCAAATATTGTACAGAGAACTGCACATAAATTAGATGAATATTGCTAAGCAGAGATTAATTAAGACACCACAATTATGACAAAATGAAATTCATTCAGTCGATAAAGAGCATAGCTGATGAGGGATCCATTTTAATAAAGCAGTTTAAAATAAGCATAGTCCTGTACAGTGTCAAAAATGAGGGAATTCATTCAAATTTAGGAAAACTGTCTTTTTCAGAATCAAAGCTTATTTTTGTCTCTGAAACCAATGCAAATCAAAGACCCAACTCTTCTAGATTTCTGGCTGCAGAACAGGTTTTGTTTCCTTGTTTGAGAAAGCACTGGGGGCTTGCAGAGTTCAGTAGTATGAAGGCTCATCACAAAAAACACAGACAAGTATTTTCCCAGATTCATTTAAGTAATTTAGTAAACTCTCCTGTAAATCGTAAAGCTCCAGAAGATACGCTGATTAAAGTGGTATCTGGCAGTTTTTCATTTTCCAATGGTATTATATCAGGTTACTAGTCAAAGCAAGATACCTACACATATGTACATCATCCATATATATGTATAAAACATTTTCACCAGTTCTGAAATGGTAGCCTCAGTTTTGAAATTCAGTCTGTGATCACTCATGTTTTGCCTTCACTGGCAAACATCCTAGAAATACAGAGTTTTTTTCTGATGATACTTCAATCAAACAGAAATGCATTTCTTGCTCTTTTCAAGACTTACAGAAATTCTTGCTCCAAAGTGCTGGAGGCTGGAAATATAGTAGCTTGTCTCCTTGGTGAACATAAAAGAGTTCTTTGTCTCAGCTGAACGTACCACAAAAATTACAGGAATGCATAGTGGCCTGGGTTCTGACTGGAGCCCAGCTATGTAAAGCCAGGGTCGCTTCAAACTTTTACTAAGCCTGCTGGGTTTACACAGGTGTAGGAAAAAAGAATTTATTCTAGTTCATATTGAGAAGGTATTACACAAACATGTTTCTGGGCACAAATAGACTTCTGTGGTTAATTACTACTGTTATTACCAGGACCAAGACACATTTTTTAAAGCATTTTCTATATCCTTAGAAACAGCCCTGAGTGCTTTGTGCAGATATGTTTAGATTTAGTGAAGAGAAGATTTTAGGCAGGACCTTTGTTCACGATGAAGGAAGAAAGAATTTTTTAACAGGAAAAGGCTGGCTCTTGTGCTTAAGATGTATGCATTGAAGGGAAATGGGGGAGGGGAACAAACGTCATATTCAAGGTCTGAGGATGAGCACATGCGAATACTTTGCCTCTAAACCTTTGAGCCAAACTGCGAGGTGTTCGCTCTGGGCTCAGGGCTGAGTGGTTTCCTCTGTTTTGTACATGTGAGGCACAGGAAAGACTAAGACCTGACAGTAACACTCCTCTTGTTCGCTTCTCGCTTCTTCTCTGCTTACTGTTTCACAGAAATGGTCACATTTTCTTAAAGATTGTGGGGAATTCTCTCAGAACAGCACCAGCTGAGCTTTATGCATGCAGAGGTATGTAGTGGTGCTGCTGGATGAAAGGGTGGATATTTGAAAGGAAACATACAAAAAGAGGCTGGGGAGAAACGTGTCCTGACCATGCTCTGTTCGTGTGCCTAAGGGATCTGTGGTCTCCCAGGGCACTGCAACAAGGACCACCTCTCTTCCCACACACACAGGACCTGGGAACTGGGAAGCCCTAATGTTTCCTTTCCTTCCTTGTGCAACACTGACAGCACCACTGAACTGTTCTAACAAATCCTGCGCTTGGCACAGCTCTGTGACACGTGGAGCCCGGCCACATCTGTGCATAGCATTCCCAGCATCTCCAGCCAGCTCTGGGAATCAAAGCTGGTGTTTTGCTGAAAATACTTTCTGTTAGAGTTCCTGACATTACAGATTTGTTAAGGCTTGCAGCACTCCCATGTTCTTAAACAGTATGAGGTACTGCTGGGCAACCTCAGTGCTGCGTTCATTGAGGCTTTTGTCAGTGCAGAGAGCTAAACCCAGGTGTTAGATACCCTGAAGGACAAACGTCAATTCTCCACCTTCCACAAAGTAAAATTTATGTATATGCGATATTTCTTGCTGCATCATGCTGGCCTTTTTTGGATCTGACTGCTACTTGTCTCATGCTAGGTATCAATGAGTAGGAACTGTGTTGTCCTCAGGGTGTTTGGGTGTAATCACTTGGCCGCTGCAGAGATAGCAGTAGGAGTTTGAGGTCTTGCTATCCACCAGCTGCTGGAGATCACTTCTCTGCTGGAGATTGATGCCACACACCTGAGCCATACTGAGGGATCATGTGACATACCACACAGCTCATCCATGGGCTAGGCATGGCTATGCTATTAACATTTTTAACTGCTCCATTTACATCATGCATTTTCTTTAGTTGAACCATTTTGTTTTCTGACCATATGCATTTTTGCTTGTCTTTATGTAAGTTTATCTTAGAATATGGACAATGATTGCTTTGAAGAAAGCTATAAGACTTTAATTTGTTACTATCTGCTGTGTCACGAGTTGCTTTCAAGTGAATGGGAAAGGGAGAGTCTCACACATTACTATTATTTGTTAATTTTTCCTGTTCAGATGCAGATGGATAACTGGGCATCTAATACCCGTGTTCAGAAGCCATGAATTCCAGAAAATTGCTCTCAGAAACACGGAGAACATTTCCTGCTACTAAAGTACATTGCCAGCAACCATCACGGATTCTCATTGTGGATGTCACATCACCTTCCTGGACCAACACTTGTTCTGTACTCTCTGAAGCTCTGGAAAACACACTCTGTTTGGTATGCAGTTTGGCAGGTCCCTGCCGTGTTCCCCTGCTGAGCCTCTACATAGTGCAGAACCAGCAGGAATGTCTGCTCCCCTTTACGGTATGTGTGAAATAACGTCTCGGGATCTAACAAACATGAATGCAATACATGGTTGCAGTTCAGTAAAGAAAGTTATGATTTACTAAAAATTTATATGTAAAAAAAAATCACTTTCACAGAACATAGTTTCATAGACTTCTTGGAAGAGGTGAATTTTATGAAATAATGATGTTTAAAAGGAGGAGTGTCATATTTTTGATCTCTGAAGTCACTCATGTGCATAAATGAGGTTTTGTGCTGTTCCCTTCTAAAACATGTTGTACCTCTCCCTTTCATGTGCTGCTTCCTGCTCTCTGTACTGCTTCTCTGTCAAAAATATCAAACACAACTCTACAGCTGTAATAATTTAGATGGTGAAATGGTCTGTATATTACACAAATATTATCACTTTGGGAGGGGTTCACATTTAAGGGGAAAGGATCAGAATTCAAAATATTTTTTGCCAAATTTGAGAAATATCCTAAAATTGTATAATCATTTAGGTTGGAAAAGTCCCTTAAGATCGTTGAGTCCAACCATAAACCTAACACTGCGAAGTCCACCACTAAACAACGTCCCTGAGCGCCACATCTACACATCTTTTAAATATATAGATTTAAGTCAGTAAGAACAAGTATTTCATTCATCTAGGGGTATGCAGAAGAATAAATATAGATATAGAATGACTCTACAATAAAAGTTTGGCATTACAAGGCATCATAAAATTCACAAGAATCTATGAAGTCATGCTATTAAAAACAGTCATACTGAGCATTCTCATGTATGCAATGTAGAGTAAACACACAGTATTAACCCTTCCACTTTTTTCAGCAATGGTGAAAACATTCTGAAATACTTTGTCAAGTTTTCACATCTCAGGAAAGGTAGACACCAACTGGGAAAAAAAAAATCATAGCAGATGTGATCAGCAAGAAGGCTGTGGCTAATGGTGGTGTTTATTTTGTAGAATCAGTTATAGGTAATGTGACAGGGTAACTAGGGGGATACCAAAGAAGCATTTTCTGGAGATGTTGTGAAATCATTCTGGTTAGGGGCTTTAAGAACAGACACTTGTCTCCCTTCCTAGGATGAATTTACATGTAATTCACCCTGGCACGTCACTGTAGGATGGACTAGGTAATCTGTTTCACAACTGGTTCCAGCCTGTTTTCTATGATTTTGCATTATATTCAAGTTAATTTTTAAGTATTAGGGGCCAAACACCTGCTTTTGTATCTGCTAGGTATGTCCTGACACTGATCCAAAATGTGCTGGCTGACAGCAACCTCAGATGTCATTTGGTAATCATGGCTCACCAGAGCACAACTGCACTTTGACACAATCTCTCTACTTGCCCCGTCATATGTATCGTCTGCTCATGATAAGCTGTCTTTTTTATTTACACAACAGTTCTTCATTTTGATAATCACAGCTTTTAAAGACAGAGGAACCCTTAGATCATTGTTTGGCTTCTTTCATATTACCGGCTATTATATTTCACTAAAGTACCCATATATCATCAAAGCACTTCCTCCTGAAAGACATCTAGTTTTGATCTGAAGATATTACAAGATGGAGAATCGAGTACTTCTCTTGATAATTTCTCCCAGTGGTTAATCATTGTCATTGTGAAACTTGCACCTGGTTTCTAATTTGCATTTAGTGGCTTTAGCTTCCAGGGATTTGTTAATATATTTCCTCTTCGGCGAGATTGAAGAACCTGCTTGTATTTTGTACTTTCTTCCTCTAAACATAATCAGGTCCCTTCTCAATCTTCTAGGTGGTAAATGAAAAAGAACAAAGTATAAGTCTAACTGCAAGGCATTTTCACAGGCCCTTAATAACTTCCAAGCCCTTTTATCTATTCACTTTCCTGTTTTTTTCAATGCTACATTCCGATGCTGGACTCAGCAATGCTGTAAAGAGAGCTAAAAAATACCCCTTCCTCCTGTTTCCATGACGGGTAATCACATCGACTCTTTTGCCGTAATATTGTGTTTCTCTGGGACTTGTCCAAGACAGCAATGTTCACAGTTAAAGACTTGAGCCAGTGGTGCATACCCAGTTGATAGGCACAAATCTAGTGTGAGCCCCCACTCCCCTTCTCCCCAGCTTTGCTTGGGTGCTCTGCCTAGTGAGCCATCTCTTTTATTTTAGACACCTGTTGTACCGAAGGCTGTTTTTCAGAACAGTTCTTTCTCTATTAGGAACAGTAGAATATAGCAAGATGACTATCTTCTTCAATTGACCTAATTTCACTAATAATGATATCTGGTCCTCTTCAGCTTCTGGAATGAGGAGCAGTTTTACATCTCTATCTGATAAACATCTGTTCCGCTTCAGCCTTCTTCAGAAATACCAGGGCTCCACTGCTTTTTCTGTACTCCTGAATTCACCCCTTTGTCTCAATAGGGCATGCTGTTTATCACACTGACTTTCTGGTCGAGCTAGAGAACAGCTTGATACTTCTCAGTGAGGAACCAAAATAGAGCTATATTAAAGGTTGCTTATTAGACAAATCATATGAAGTCAGGAAAGCCCCAGAGCAGAAAATAGAGATTGGGGAAGTGTCATAATCAGTTACCCTTTTCTTAGTCTTTCCTGGGTACTTGTTTATGATCTCTATTCCTCCTGGTGTCCTCTGTTGACCTAACTCTAACAAGTCCAAAGAGCTTCCCTGGAAAGGGCAGGGGGATGCCAAAGGAAAGGAAACCGGAAAGTAAATAACCTTTCTTTGGTTACTTGGTGCAGGACAACAGATGGTGACAAGAGGGGAAGTAAGCATTAAAGCATCAAAAAATTTTCATGCGGAACTGAGTAAGGACTCTGAGCAGAGCATCTCCAATTGATGGGCCCTGTTCCTACTGGTTTTTCCTTGGGATGGGCAGCCATCCTCCACAACTCACAGAGGGTCCCTCACAAAAAAGGGCTGAAAATGAAACAAGGGAGAAAGACATTAACGACAGGGACCAGCAAATTAAGAAAGTGAAGTAGGTGAGGGTACAACATGTGGAAGGAACCAAACTGGGCAGTGAGCATAGTGCCTACCCCAGCTCGTGGCCAGCTTTGATCTCTTGTTTTCATATTTTTTTCTCTGCAAGCAATGTAGTGTTGCAGATTAAAATGTTTTGCTGGTCGCACAGTATGAAGTTATGAATTCTTGTAGTTGTGTAATAAAGGAGGGGGTGTCACATGTGAAGAGACACATGTGACATCAGGACTTATGGCACTGGGCTGGGTGTCAGTGCCTAGAAGAAGGGTGCAGTCAGAAATAGTTAAACAACACAATTTGTGCTTAGAAGCTTAACTTATGTCCCAAGCACATTCCAGAATTGAAACTGCAGCTTGCGTAGACCCACCTAAGTTAACATTTAAAGTATCTGTGCGTATACAAGAGAAAATGTAACTCTGCTTGTGCCAGTTCTAAAGGGCACGTACTTAGCTGGACTTCAGGCTGCCCTGCAGCCCATGCCAAGCCCTGTTCTGCCCCAGTTAGGAGCAATACGTGACCTGAGACAACTGGTTTACGCCTGTGTGATCTGCAGCTGCCTCCTGGGATTGCAGGGCAGGCATCTGAACTGTGGGGAATTTTGCTGTAGCACTTTAAAGAAGCTCCTGGCTGCATCTGCTTGATGTGTTTGTTGAAGATTGCTAACCTCACAGCAGAACTGACATAATGGGCCAGACACTTCTCACGCTTCTCACACGGTGCGATGTCTTTCCTTAAGATCACTCTCTTCACTATTCTGAGGTGAGGTTTGAGCCATCCCATCTTTCTTTCCCTGTCTTATTTGCAGAAGCATTGGAGCTGTTTGCGAACACATGCCCGAGCCCCCTGGTTCATAACTTAGTCACACTGAAAGACCATGCTGTAAACCATGGCTGCTCAGGAGTGGTTCAGTGAGTCAGAGCTCCAAGCATCTGAAGCAAACAGGTCATGTGTTCATCTGTTGCCTCTTTTGTGAGGAAGGTGACCTCTGGCAGCAGAGCATTGTCATGTCTATGCTAAGGAAAGGTCATTGCTGAGTAATTGGTACCAGACAGCCTCAACTAATATCACACGGGGAAAGAGTATGAGAGGCGTCTACCATGATTCTGGCCAGCCTGGTTCATATTCAGACTGCCTTCTGTGGATCACTATAAAGTGATACCAAGTCCAGGGAAGTGCTGAGCAACATATGTGATGTAAGGGTTCAGCAGCCCTGGACTGCAGGTAACCTAAATCACCAGAGCAAGCAGTGAGAATATGACCCAATATCCTCCAATCCTTGAGACTGAAACAAAGCATCATAGTGGAGCACAATGAGTTAATAATCTGTGCATTTATGATGTACATCTTGCCATAATGAGTCAGACCAGCTGTCCTAGGGACAGCCATTGTACAGTGGTAGCTGTTGCCTGAAGGAATAAAACATTTTTACGAATGACAGCTATAGAATAATTTTTCCTTGCTCTGGTAGCTCACCTTTGAAGCAGGAGGGTCCACAGAACTTCCATCAGTGTTTGCTTTTTTGATAATCATTGCTGTGGTGAATGTCCTAAAAGAGCAGTATAAGAGCATAAGAAATGCCCTCCTGAGTCAGACCAACAGTCCACCAGCCCAGTCTCAAAAGGTAAGGCTATTTTGGGGGAGTGCCCCAGCCCAATCACTTTCTGCAGTTCATTCTCCTCGCACACCCGTAGTTCCACAGCTGTTGTGTTAAGAATGATAAAGGATACATTTGAGGCTATTCCTCTTGGTACCTGTTTCTGGACCTGTTACCCATGAGTTTGTGGAACCCCTTTTTGAACCACAGTCTGACTACAAACCCTCCTGAGCGCAGGTTGCAGAGGTCCACAGCCTGACGAGTAAAGGAGTACCGCTATGGCAGGGGTGACTATGGCCTGAGGATATCACACTGCCTCAGCCCTCCTATTTGTGTCTCAAGTTCTGCCTCTGTGTTGTGCAGGGCCAGAGGAGAGGGGAATGCCGAACTACGACATTTTGGCTAGCAGCAGGCAACAGGTAGACAGCTGAAAACATGAGGAGTGGTTGTGTATGTCCTTACTAGCGTTACAGTCAGCTGGTTTTGATTCATATCACTGTTCACTGCTTTATGACTTGTCTCCTGCCCCTGGTCTTATCTCAGTGCTGTGAGTTCAAAAGCCCCCTTCCACATTATGGAAAAATTTTTCGTATTATCAGTTTGACATTTCCAGTCTTTCAATGTCATTAAATACTGTTTTGCAGCAAGTGAGAGAAAACTTTGCACGAATTCAAGCCTGCATTTCAGAGCTCCGTTCGCTACCAAGAGAAGGCTGTTTCCCACAGGGCGGAAATGGAGTGGTACAAGCTGTGCAGGACGGATTGCAACAATTCAAACAATACAGCAGACACACAGCAGCAGGAGGCTCAACAAATAGTTCCGTTGAGGTAAGAAAATGTTGGGAAAGTAGTGGGAGCCATCCACCAGACTTGCCACTTGTTAGCACATTAAGGTCCATGGGAGGGAGAGAGTAATTAAGAAAATAAGCCCTCTAAAAAAAACCCATGTGGCAATCTCTGAATGCTCATGGAAACAAGACCGATTTGGGTTTGAGTTGCTTATGGAGACTGACTTACTTTACAGTACAGAAAAATGAATTTAATTTCCAGGCATTTAAGATTGGATGTTTTCTCAGCTTTTTATTTTTTTATTTTGATTACTTTCACAGAAGATTTGTGTCAAAGGCAGACATTCACAGTACTTAAGTTCATGATTTTCCTTTCAGCTGACAGTTACGTTCTGTGGTTATAATGTTTGAGACTTCCACTGATACAATAGGATATTTGTACAAAGGTCCTCATTGTGCCTGAAAGCATGTCCACAATTCACTGAAAGTGAACTCATAGAGACAAAAGAAATGTATTTCATCCTGAGAGTAGTTGGTATAGTTGCAAAGGACAGGAAAAGCCTACAGAATGGTCATTGTCTTGGCACAGTCCTCTTCAAGTAAGTTTTCAGAGTAAAAAGAAAATATGGTCAGTACTTAGAATAACAAGAGGGTTTGTTTATAATTAGCACTTTTCTTTTCTCAGTGGCAGCTTGGTAGTTCCATAGGACTCCTACTCTGCAAATTATAATAGGGGTCCCTTATAATGCATTGTTGGCAATGGCTGCGTGAAATAACCAAAAAGTCTAAAAAGACCGCTGTAAGCTCTATACAACAGACAGTCCCTGAAATTCAGGAAACATCATGTCTGTTCTTGGCATGCATCCCTCCATTGGGTGAAGGGAAAAACAGTAATTTCTCACACTTTATGGCAGACACAAAGAACGGGGCAATCCTGTTGATTTGCCCATGCCTCAGAGAATAAGGGGAGTACTGTGCCTGCTCTAATCCTGATGCGCTAGTACTTTATTTCCATCCTGATGCACTAGTAAAGTGTTTTGAAACACCACATGCAAATATTTCCTTTCTGCTCAGGCTTTGTGAATTTTTGGGAGTGACTATTGATGATTTGCCTGGAGAAAGTAGGAATAATAGGGACTTAAGTAAGTCTTGTTGGACAGGTTAGTGAGATGAGTTGGTATGGCAGGACAGCCTGATGTTTGTCTGGGATTTCAGTGCACGTATATACTGGTGCCTTCTTTCCCAGGACTCTCAGCAGGAATTAACTTGTACACAGCAGGTGTGTTCAGTGCGTCCTGAGCCAATTGCATAGATGTGTTTTCACTTTAGCTTTAGCAGTAGCCCTGACGTGACCCTATGTACAGTGAACATGCCAGAAAATTTTAGGTATTCAGCAATCTAGCTGTCTCAGAGATCCAATGGCCAGAAGTCCTGCATGAATATATCAAGTCCTCAAATCCCTCTGGGCAGATTCCTGTAGAAAAGGGGATATATCTAGGGAAAACTGTATGTACACCAGTCCGGGGACAGGATCTAATAGATTTTGGTGCACACTGTGTTCTCAGTTGGGTGTGTATACTTGCATAAGTGGGAGGGAGTCTGCTAACACACGACAACATATGTGCAAATGTAGAAAGCAGAGCAAGGTTCACAGGAAGAAGTATTTTTTTTAAAGAAGTATAAACTGATGTGAAAGGACAGGCAGTTATCAAGAGGGGAAGGACTCCGATAGAAGTGTTGTTTTCTTCTGGACATGAGGAAACATCAGCTCCAAACTATCTTTCATTTCAGACTTCAGAGGCTCAGGGTCCACCTGGTTTTGGAGTTCCTAAAAAGGAATCCAAACTCCCATGAGTGAAATTTGTCCAGTCCTTCTACTTTATTTAGATCCTTAAACTCTTCCAGAGCCATGCTGTGATCAGGCAGAGTCTCCCAGCTGTAATTAAGACTCACTTCTAGTATCTATCCAGGAAGCCTTTCTCCTGATTTACAGCTGCTCTGTGTTTTCTAAGGACCTTGAGATATTTTCCCTGACCATTTCAAATATGATTTGTGATTTAACTTCAAAGCTGGGGGTTGGAACAAACAGAGTACACTTTTAAGACAAGACTCTTCTTGACACAAAAAAAAAATCCAGGACATCTTCTAGTATAGTTAAAGGAATGAGATGATAGCTACATTCAAAATTAAGTTACCCATGAATATAGGGAGTTTATACTCCACTAAGCGATCCTTGTTCCTCTAAATTATGCAAATATGTTATGCTTTTCATTACAAGGGGGTGTAAGACACCTACTGCAGTGACAGACCGTGGTATTATACACACTTGAAAGTGCTGACCACCATTTTTACAATCCACTTTCATTTCCTCATAGGAACAGTGTACATAGATGCAACATTAATTCCTCCTCTTCTGACAATTTACCAACTTGCATTTGCTCTTGTGTACTTGGATCAGCCTGGAAAATTGGGTGTCCTCCACTCTCTGGAATTAATCTGACCACATACCACTTTGTTGATCATTTTGATGGGTAATCAAATGTTTTTCTTCCTGGTACCAGAAAATGGCAAGTTCACGTGGTTTGTTATACTATCCTTGGCCCTGCAAAGGTCCTGGCTTTGTATACCCATCTAAAGAAGATCCTAGAGGAGAGTCTATAAAAATGCTCAGGGCAATCTGAAAAGATGTAGAGCTGACTGTCATGCCTAGCTGGAACAGCAGTCTGTATGATTAATTCCAGTATACCCAGACCAGAGAATGATGTAGTAGATTTTTGTGTTAAAAAAACCCAAACCAAACAAACCAACCAAACAAAAAAACCCAAACAGTCAAACCACAACACTCAAACGACAAGCAACCAAAAACCCCCCATCAAATACTCATGGATTCTAAACTGAAAGATTTCTTAGGGAGGACAAGAACTCTATAACCCAGAAGATGTGGTGATTCTTCAGAAGCTTCATGCAGCAAACTGTACTTAAGTTGCTGCATAGAGAATCTCTGCCAGAAAATATCTCATACAGTATTAGAGAACCCTTGCAGAGGGTCAGTTGAACAGGCAGGAGGAGCTTCTTGCCGCCCTTGTAAGCTAGAAGCCTCTCACTGACAACTGAACATATAATCCTCTTCCCTTCACCACATTCAAAATAATGTCTGCGCCGGAGACTGAATTTTCCCGGTTTCCATACAACAGCAAATACCACAGACACCAGTCATAAGTGCCAGCTCTAGTCTTCCCTCTGAGTTGCTCCATGCTAACTACATTTCATTCCCTGTTTCTGCTGCCTTGCTTCCCTTTGAGCTGTTTGTGACAGGCATCAAATATTTCTTTGAAGAAGGCATGCCTTATAAAGCAAAGGGAAAGAAAAATTAAATTAAGAATAGCTTTTTTGTGGCTTTGTTGATGGATACAATTTACGGCGGTCCTATTTCATTTGAAAAATATCCAAATAAAACTGGAGAGATAATTCAAATAACTTAGAGATCTGAAGTATTATAGTACACTTGATTTTAGCATAGGTACTGGATAGTGTACTGAGGGCTTCCAAAAGGCAACACATCATGCTTGCCTGTCTTGAGGAAACTTTAGCTCAAAGTTTAGTTCTGTGGAGAATTTCAAGGACAAAGGACTTCTTTCCAAGCTAGCAATCCTTCCCGTTCTGCATGCTGCATAAATGTAACCTGTGGATTAAATTCAGTCTTCTGCAAATCCCGACAAAAGGTGTTTCACAGACCTAAATGGGATCTAAGGAGTGGCCTTGGTGTTTCACAGAAGGGTGAATAAACACCATCAGATCACTAAGGAGCCAAGAAGTGAGCAGAAGAGGACCTACAATTCTCAGACCTTTGCTGAAAAATAAAAGTCGGTGACCACAGAAAGGCAGAAGGGTATTTCACCCTTACAAAAGGCCACGTTTCTAAAAAAGGCAGTTTTCTGCTTCAGTGACTGAAGTTTTGTTTTCATCACAAGCATTTTTTATGCAGAGTAGGTTGGATTTTTACTTCTGTTTCTCAGAAGGCATTTAAATGTTTTTGGTCAGATACAGTATCTTTTGAAGAAGGGGGGGAAAAAAGAGATACCTTCTTGGAAGCGAAACCTGGATAACTTAAGCCTGTTAAAGCAGGCATTCACCCTGTTAAATTCAATAGTATCAGGTAGACCACGTGTGGTGACTTAAGTACTTAACATCTCCCACATGTGTTTTCTATTTAGTCCACTGTGAAGTATCAATTCTGTTTCTCTGATACTTTAAAGCATTAGTGAAACACTGGCCCAGGTTGCCCAGAAAGGTGGTGGGTGCCCCACCCCTGGGAACATTCAAGGTCAGGTTGGACGGGGCTCTGAGCAACCTTCAGTTGTAGATATCCCTGCTCATTGCAGGGGGGTTGGACTGGATGACCTTTAAAGGTCCCTTCCAACCCAAACTATTCTATGATTAGAAAACATATTGGGAGAAGTATTTTTGCATTAAACTATAAGGCATGCACAAGAGAAAATGAGGCCTACTTTATCAAATTTTTTGAACTCTCTAGTTCCATCTGGTTTTCGAAGGAATGAGTGTCAGGTTCTACCAGTACAGTTTCTTCCTTCTGTTTCAAGAGCTTCATGCCATAGTTAAGTGCCCTCATAAATCAGTTGATTCCAGTACTTTGCAGTTTAACGTAAGTCTTATCTGGAGTGTTTGTTATTAATCAAAATGTAATATCATTTTGGTGCATCAATCCCCGATTGCCAAACTGACATCTCAGTAGCCCTGTTACTGAGATACAGTAACCCATGGCGCTGGCTGCAACAGCAAATTACAAGCATATAATTACAGTCAGTAAACAACTGAAGGGTAAATAATTGGGACCAAGTAAGGTCGCTATTGGTGAAATCCTGCAGCAGAGGGAAGGTGCTCAGCAGAGGGAGTGTGCAGGCAGCTGGGCAGGAGGAGAAAAGGCAGCCAGCGAGGGGCCAGACCTGTCCCTGAGATGCACGGGCTCGTCTCAGCAGAGAAAGGTACCCTTTCTGTTTGTGAAGCTGTCTCTTCTGAAAGAAGCGCTCTTTTTTGCCTTTGCCGTTACGCTTCTAAAGCAACACAAGTTAAACCAAAAAGCTTTCCACATGCTTCCATCCATGTGGAAGAGACTACTCTGGAGCTGCGTGGCAGGAAGGCACAGCCGCTGTGCTGCCCTGCAGCACCATCCCACTGCCGCCGCGCAGCGGGCAAAGCCTGGAGGGCAGCAGCAGCGGAGCATGTTTGCTCAGTGGGAAGAGACAGGAAGGACAGGACAGGACTATGAACAGGAGTAGGATGAAGAAACATAGTATGTCGGAAGCTGTCGATGAAGTATGTTTACATGTGAGCTAGCAGAAATGCAAGCACTTAAGGAGGCGTTATGGTTGTATGAGAAACACAATTTCTTTAGCATGAAACCATGATGGGCAGTGTTTATAGTACAAGAGCACCACTGGCAATTTGCTTATAGAAGTCAGATGTAGTCTCTAGGCAAATGTGCATTTTCCTAACAGTTAAACCGCAAAGAGGCAAGAATATTCCTAGCTGACTAGTAAGCATAGGAGGCAGACTTCGTTTCAACCTGCAATTATTTAAAACCCAAATATTTGTCAAAAGTATTAAAAATGCTTACTCTTTTGAGACCCTGACTTCAGAGCGGAAAAACCACCCGCATCAGCAAAGCTGAGTCTCAGCAGCAGCTACAAGGACAGGAAATGTGGCCAATCTGCTATAGAATGAAAAGCATTTTTCAAGTCACCAGTAGCCCATTTTGTGTCAGATTAGGAAGTATAATGACATTAAAGGATTATATATAGAAACTGTGGTAATATGAGGGGAAGTGACAGTAGCTACCTCAGTTTTTGTATGTGGTAAAATATTTCTCCTAGTCTCTGACCAGCATGTTCTAGTGTGACTCAGGTTGCGAAAAGCGTAAATGGGAGGCGATACGCTACAGATGTAATGAAGCCATGGTTTTGATGAAATAAGAGTGTATCAGTGTAGCAAATGCTCTGTCTATAGCTCTGCAAAAGATAATTATAGCTTTTAGACAGTTCAGCTCACCCCAGATCAAGAACAGTCCCTGTTAGCTATTTTCATTAGTTCCTAAAAGGAGCCCCTAATAATTTCTTCATTCCCAGTAGCTCAGAGGCAAACATTAGGGATAGGTTCAGTTGGAGAGGTACAATTTATTAGGGAAATCGGGCTTGATCTGACATCAGTAACACTGCCACAGCTCCATGGCCCCAGGTGAACCAGTTGTAAGGATGAGCATGTATTCCCAGCAGGCAGATGTACACAAAGCACATGTATATAGTACATATATACATGCATGGTTGGTGCCACAGATCACAGACAGACAATCAGAGCACTCACACAAACACAGGGTGCACCAATGGCCTCAGCCTGTTCCCCTCCCTGGCTGACCAGAATGGAGATCCACTAGCAGGAATATATGTATGTATATATATGTATACACACACATGCACATATCTATCTCCATACATACAATGTGGATCCCTCCAGCAGCTGGGCTCAGACACTCAGTCTGCCCAGTAGCTGCTCCTGGATCCCAGTCTCCCCAGTTGCTGGCGTCTGGGCATACAAGTCCCCAGGGCTGCAGCCCCACTCTAATTGCTGGTACAGATCACCATGTGTACACACACACACAGAGCCAGCTCCTCCCACGGTCTCACCCTGAGAGACCCCCGTGCTCCCAGGCCATTTCACCTCTTCACCAGCTGGTCCATTTTGAGCTTTGCTAACCATCGCACGCTCACTCGCACTTGCTCCAGCCGCTACACCACAGACACACGGGCCTCCAACCCGTGGTGTGGCTCCAGCTGCTGCATGAGACACCCACGCACATGTGCACACAGAAGAGAGCCCTCACCCAGGACAGAGCTGGAAAGGAATCTAAGAAGAAGACGGGACAGACTGTGGTGATCAGGGCAGGGCCTGGCCAGGCAAGCGTACTGACCAGCCAACTGTTTACACGGGACCTTTTATCCCTTTATCCCTCTATTTTCTCACCCTTGTTCCTTCCCAAATTACCTAACTCCATCCCTTTGCCCACTTTTGATTCCTCCCCTAAACATCCCGTAATAAGCCTTGTGCAGTCCCAAACTGTTCTCCTGCACCCCATAATGTGTCCCACACCCCGAGGCACCAACCCCCCCTCAGTCAGAAAGGTTCTCAGGGTTTGACTCATCTTCATGGGTTTCACACCCAGACAAGGGCTCTCCGGGGACAGCCCCGGCAGCGGCCCCCAGAGGGTGTCCCTTCCTTCCGGCCCCTCATTTGGTTTCCTGGTCTGACACCGTGCCCCTGTGCTCCTTTAGGCTTGGGGAAATGGGCCTTTGATGGGCTGAGGGCAGTAGCCAGGACAGGGCGTTATTTGGGCTCTTCTGCCTGTTCCTGTCTCTGTTCTCCTTTGTGGGTGTGCAGATGAGCTTCCATCACATAACTAAAGGTTTTCCTGAAAAACCTGGGCGTACTCACATAGGAAATGCGCTATCTATAGCTGTATAAAAAAAATAATATTATCTTCAGATGGTTCTGCTCCCTCAAACTCAAGAACAGTTTCCATTATCTACTTTTGTCAGTTCATATAGGAGATCATAATTACTACTTCATTCCCAATATATCATAGATAAACACTAAGGATAGATCTGGATGGAGAAGGTATACTCACTGCCCCCTGCACACACACTCCCAGAAAAAAAAAATATCCCTAACCCTTGAACTGTCAATTCTGTTGGCATTGTTTAATATCTTTATAGTAGAACTCATTTGTGAAGGTCTACTGTTAAGTTTCCCAAAATACTCCCTACAGGACATTTGTTAGCAGCCTTACCTAAAATACATCTTATCGTTCGGAGTTATTAAGTAGTCATTTGGAGCAATGAGCAGATGCGCTGAGAAGACACGGTACTTCACCAGGACTAAATACCGGGCAAGGTCAGAACTAGAAACTTGCTCACCTAACTAATCTTTCAGGGTAGAAACTGGTGTCAAACATGCCTGATGTTTCTAGAAACTGCTGCTGATTGTCAATGATGAAGAAAGTCTTTGCAGTCACTTAGTTAGTATTACATCAAAACTGGGAGGTGGGAATCACACCAATGTTGCTCTCTTAAGAAATATCTTTAGGATAGACTATATACTTCTTTTTATATTAAAAAAATAAATAATTCCCATTCAGCCTTCAAGTGGGAAGGCCCAATTTAGTCTGCTTGAACTATAATTGATGCAGTAATGGGAAGTGGCGCTGTTCCTCAGAAAGTCTCGGGTAGAGTCCCTCCCATACACAGACAGACTCACAGACCGTAAGTGCAATGCATGGAATATAAGACAGTTGTGGATTGTTCCATCTTCTTCCAGCAGTGGCACAAAACCTGTTGGTGTTCCTACAGTGAACCTCTCAATCCATTTCATAGTGGTTTGAATATAAACCAAAGCTCAAAAAAATGCTTTTAAATCTGCTTTTGAACAGGTGAGATATTTTAGTGAAATTTCTCTCCTGTCTCCACAGTGGGACCTGGGCTATTCAAACAGACCAGGCATCATCGCTTATCAAGAGAGGATTAGGGTCAGAGGCAGATCTTGCACACTCTGATTTTTGTTTCAGATCACAATTTTGACTAGCCAGTCCAGCAAAGAAATGGTAAATCAGCTGGAAAAGAAGTTAAAAGACATAGACCTTGTGAGTTTGCGAAGAATACAAGTCATTGAGGTTTTGAAGAGAGACTTTCTGGAGCCTGAGGATGTGGAACAGTGCATGCCAGCAGAAGAGCCCAGCAGCAGTGGTGAGTATAAGACAGGGTACTCAGGGAAGTTACAGATTTGGACAGCAGGACAACCACCGGTTCTTGCTTTGGTGCGATATATGCCACTTTCCTTTGTGTCATTTAGTGTCACTCATGTAAGTGGGAACTACTGTGCCTGGAGGAACAGCAAAAAGTTTGTACCACAGCACTTCTCTGGGGCTTTATCACATTTGGGCAAAATTAGCATATAGACTTCGCGCATTACTGCATCTCTTGGTATTACCTAAAATTGACTTCATGTGCAATACAGCTTTATTGAGAGATTAAAGTGAAAAATGCATACAGCGTATAGGCGTAACAGACTCTAAGACACACATATACTCATGAGCATCACCCTGGGCAATTGACTGGCTGATCAAGAGGCTGATCAAGGTCCTTGGATCAGGCAGAGGCAACCAGAATCCTTGAAGCAGGTATCTGGGGGAGAGAGAAGCAGGCAGGCAGAAGGGCGGGAAGGAGAAGCATCACCCTACAGAGGTAACCCCCTCCTCCCCCTCACCAACTCAAGGTCTTGTCCTTTTACAAGAGGTTTAGTTTCTAGACGATTCTTAGCCTTTAGTTCTTTCCCCCAGACTACGTATTGCACAATGCCGGGAAGAATTACTTTCTCAGACCGAGTCAGGCACTTATCCTGTTAGCTGGGTTTTGTCACTGATATTGTTCTTGTTTAGCTACTGCTACTTTTCTCTGTGCTTAGGTCAGTTTTTCTTCACCTCTTAAGGTTCTACTTCTTCTTCAGTACCCAGTAACTGCACATCAATGAATTCTTTGTAGCCCTGCAACCTCTGTTTCCCAATCTAGGTCTCCATTTCAAAGGCCTTTAGTGCTGACACTTAAACTCCCCGTCAACGAGACACACCAGGTACCAAGGTCTGGTTCACACAGCAAGTTCTCACAACAAGTTGATAAGCTTAAAAACCTGAATCCTGATGCCTTGCAAAGTTAGTGTAAGACCTGTTACTAGAGAGGGCAATATTGTTTTTACTGAGTGACAGGCAAGGTTGGATGTTGTTGCCTTATCTGTCTCTAGCTGTTCTTCTTTTCTGGTTGCAGTAAGTTTCTAGTCAATTGGCAGAATAGGGGCTGGGAATGTTTAGACGGATTGCAGATTCCCTTTTGCCCTGTCGCTCGTGCACCTGGCCACATGCTTCATTAGTGAAAGAGCGAGTACACCCCAGACCCTGAATGTTATTTTTCCTGGCCATATCTCTGAAGAACTCCTCCTTTAGTCTGGCATTTTTCAGCAGTGAGAATTTAAGATATAGTCATGAGAAATTCAGAAACAGAAATTCCTGTTAGCTCCTGTTTTGAGCCTTCTTCTTTCAAAGCAGAAGGTGCTGAGCAGACTGTAAATAAACCAGCCAGATGGTAATCAAAAGTCCAACACCACAGCGGTTCAGTGGTAAAATCCTGTACATTGCAATGCTGCCGTAACTGCAGCTTTCATTTCTGTATTTCATTTAACCTGACTTTCAAATCTGGTCAGTTATTTCAGCTCTTTCTCAAGGCTGATAAAATGACTGCTAAATAGCAGGAGTTTACACTGGTTTCCCCCCATCTACAGCACAGCACTGACTAGGTGCATCTTGCTATAGACTATGACTACTATCCCTGCTGCCTCTGCACCCCACTAGTCTGGTGGCAGACCAAATCAAACACTGGGTTGTATAGTCAAGCACTTAGAGGTATATCTACCCTCTTACTACCCGTTAAAAGCTTCCTGCCCTGAAGGCGCAGTCTCCTTCAATGAGACATAGCTGGTTATTTTGGACTCTGCCTGTTGGAAAACAGAGGCATCAGGGAGAGTGCTCGTCTCTTGGCCAGAGAAAGGGAGCGCCTTCTCTTCCTGACCAGCGCCGTTACCACTAACACTGGGAACAGTGAGTCCTAAGGAAGAGAATCAGGGTTCTGTCATTCTCATGTGACTTTAGAATTAATTTAATATGCCAAAACCACACAAAAAACAGGAGTTACAAAATTGTGGAAGGAACTGTTGCCTACACCTCCAAGGCTGAGGTATTCTTTAAAAGCACCAATCTGAGGACAGTATTTTGGGTGGCTGCAAATGCTGGCTTCTGGAGTGAGGAGGATTATTGTCAGGACTTTGCATCAAGCTGGTGCTGCACAGGGCCATTTCCCCTGTGGGGAAGCCTTGGAAAACTAGACATCGCATGTCCTGGTTTGAGGTAAAACAGAACCCATTTTCTTTTTACTTCGCAGCTAAGCCTCTTCTAACTAGCTGAACTTGCGGAAATTAACAACATATTGTGCAGAAACTGTTCACTCTCAGAGTGATAAGACCTGATTAGTTGTAATTTATGCCAGGGCATGGTATGCGGAGAGGCTTTTGCTTTATACTTATTGCTGTAACAACCAAGGCCAGCTAACTTTGTTATTTACCCCGTTGGAGGGTTGGAAGCGGAAAAGCGTAGAGGGGTCCCACCTGCAAGGAGGAGCAGACAGGACAGGTGACCCAAAACTGACCAACAGGGTATTCCATCCCATCTGCCTCATGCTCGGTATAAAAGCTGAGGGATCAAAGGGTCAACCCTCTATCTTCAATGGCTGGCATCCAAGGAGGACCCTGTCTGTTCATCCGCCTTTGATCCCGATCCATGCATTCCTGAATCCAGATCTGGAATCCAGCTCCTGTCCATCACTGACTCCAGTCTGGGACTTTCCCTGTGCCTGTCAGTGACGTGATCATCATCATCATGGGAGCTTGATACTGGTTTTGTATATATTGTATACATTTCATTATTTTTAAATTATTTTATTAATTTATTCATAGTTTCATTAATAGTTTAGGGTTTTTTTCTAAACTCATAAGTGTCTTTCTCTCTGTCCCTCCTCTCCTTAGAGAGGTCGGGGAGAGCATCTGTCATTCGTTTTCATTGGCCAGTCCGGCCCAAACCACAACATGACAGAACAGGAGGTGCTGTGTGCCTCTTAGTCACAAAAGTGCTTTAGAGCATGCAAAACCCCACCATGTTGTATTTAAAAGTGAAGTTGTGTAGCCATTTCACCCAATAAATGGAATGAAAACATAAATGGAGACGCAAAGGCCATTGACATTTCAGATGATGAAATTCTAATTTTCTGAGTCTTCTACTTAGGAGAAGACTCAGATGATGTATTTGCTCTCTAAGAGGAGCACCAGGGCATGGATAGTCCAAATAATTTGAAAAAGGAGCCCAACTGATTTATGAAGAGGATTTTATACCTGTTGGACCTCCTTTCCTCTGTTTCTGGGGAAAAAAAAATCGTTGCATTAGAAAAAATTACAGTAAAAAACATTGAAGTGACAAGATCTAGCATGCAGGAAGTGCAAGAATTAGTGCTGTGTTCAACTGCAGTGCATCCCCCACTACAAAATAAACACTGTGCTGCAGCACTTAATTATCAGGTTCATCCCACCATGGATATTTCTTCCATTAGTTTGTTTAGTGGCTGTTTGAACCTACTTACATTTTTAATATCCAGAGCATTGCTGTGATGTTGCATCCTGCATTTATATTTGTAGTACATCGAAAAATCATCTCTTTTTAAATCCTCTGCCTGAGAAATTCATTTTGTGCCCTTTCCATCTCAGGTTATTGGAAGCAAAGGACAGTTTCCAATTTATTTTTCTCTGTTATCATTTTATATAGCTCTACCACAGAGCTCAGAGTTCTTAAAATGTTGTGAATCTGATTAGCCTGAAAAAAATTAAACTATTTCTAATGGCTTTGGTAAATTGGTCTCAAAATCTCTTCTGACCTGCTCTAGGGCTTTAATGTTAGATTGCTAGGGTTTGAGCTCTGTTCTTGGTTGGCCCTGTCGTCATGTTTTTGAGGTTAATGGCCTCCACGTGTACCAATGAGAATGGAAATACTTTCTGACTGGGTTTCATGAAAAGTCTTTGTACTATTTTAGGCTTCTGTCTTTTCTGCTGTTTCAGCGGCTGGACCTCATGTCTGCTTTGTCAGGATTAGTTAGCTGTGTCCTGCTAGCCAAACTTCTGCAAAGTTCCTTCATCTCACTGTCCCAAATTTTCAAAAGGGTTGTTTTCAGTCTGGTCCCCAAATCAGAAAGCTCTCCTGTCCAATTAACCTTTTGACCAGACCACACGTTGATTTTTTTTATCTAACCATTCTGGGTATTACTTTCAAAACAGCCTTTCTGTCAGGCAGGAGGGTTGGTAGGAGACAGCTGTTACTGGTGTCTCTCCCCTTGCTCTTGTATGGATGTTTCTTGGGTATGAAGGTGCTGAGTGCCTCCATATCTGACTTCTAACATTCACTGCAGTAATCCTTACATGTTCTTTCCTACGCCAAACATTCTGCTTCTCTGGAACCTACTGTTAAAACACACTTAAAAACAAGGCTTTTTTTCTCTCCTGACTTAACATCCACAACTCCTGATTTCAAGAGGGAGAACAGGAACATGTTGTTTTCCTAGCCTTACCTGTCTTTCATAAATACATCCACCATCTGTCTGTAATGACCAAGCTGGACCTTGGTAGAACAGACCAGAATGATCTGTTTGGTGTCTCATCTTTCTTTCCCAGTTAACATGGATGCATTAATCTTATCTTTTTAACAGACTGCATGTCACATTTCCTCTGGGAGATGATAACTCTCTTGGCCATTATACAACTGGAGTAAAGGATTTTTTGTTTTGTCTTTTAAATGCTGACAGACATCAAGAATAAGACCTGATTTTGTTCCCTTCATAACATAGGCGTATGGTTTCATTAGATTTCTGAATCAAACCCACAGTTTCTGGAGGATCAAGAACCTTTAGAAAGACATCTAGTTTTAAGGTAAAGAAATAAGGTGGAGAAGTCTGTTACAGACCAGCAACAGCCACCCATTAGCACAAATGTCAAGTTTGGAAGCGATAGAAATGTGGACTGACTCTATCAATGAAGAGCTGTAGCTCTTGATTATTACAAGAATTATATTTTTTTTTCACCCAAGGACCCAAGTTTTGTTACTGGCAGACTTCCTGAAAGGAAGTGACAGGTAAGCACTCAGATACAACATTAGTGCGGTCAGGCAGCTCTTTTGCATGCAACAGTAGCGCTGAGTTTTATTCTTTCCAAACCTCAAAAACAAGCCAATGATTTCTTTCACTATGTGTGGTTACACTATTTAAGGTGACATGAAAGTGAAATTTTAAGCACTGTTTGCAAAAATGTTTACAGTATGAGTTAGGTAGTGGTGTATTTAAACCAAACTGTATTAATTTAGTGACCTTCAAAATGACACAGACTAAATATATTAGGAAAAGGCAGAAAAAAAGAATAAACTTACTGGAAATCCCATGCAGGGTGTGGGATTTCCAAGAATGGCTGATGCTGAAACATGGAGTGATTGAATAGGAAAAAAGTTTTGCCTTTATTACATTTTAATAGCACAGCATACTTCTCTCAAATGACATTTTGAAAAGCATCACAAAAACTTGCTTTCGAAATGGAAGAAGTATCATAACGGCTTACTACATGAACTGAAAACATTTACTAGATAATCTGCTTCACTGAAGAAACTTGCAACAGCAAACAAAATTGTTTCAGCAAATATAGCAAGAGATGTTACATTGACTGAGAACTACTATCACGGTGTGACAGGGAAAAACAATCCCAGGCTCTCTGACGCTTATAACACAGTTGTTTGAAGAATTTGATAACAAAACTGAGATTATTGGACATATATACCTATATATAAAAGCCATACCACAGAAAAACAGTTAAATTAAGATTTAAGGAGCTGGAAACTATGTTTGTAAATCATGTTTATGTTTAGAGCTTCTGTGATCTTCCATGTTTAGAAGATGACTGGAATAAATGCAAGTTTGATTATTTTTTTTCTTTTTTACATAAGAGGATGTTTGGAAGCTGAGACTTGGTTAATAATTATGACTTGGTATTCAGGGCATACTGGAATGAAAGAAGTTGCCAAAATTTCCAGGAACAACTAAAATTGTAATTTTGTGTACTTTATAAGCCATTGTTATCGAAAGAAACAGTCCTAAATCCCTCCCCTTCATTCCATTCCTCCACCAAAACTGTTCAATATCAGGAAACTGGTCTGGACTCACACTACCCTGGGAAAAGAAAAAGTGAGCCTGTTTTCACTTACCTTGCAAATCTGTGCTATAGGGTCTATCATCTCTTTTAATCTTTAATGAAATCCTGTAGATCTGCAGACCATTTATGTGAGTAGCAAACCTATATTGAGATATAGGTATCGGAATTAAATACTTAGTTTTTCTCCCTCCTCCTGCCCCAAATCTCTAAGGAATTTTGGAAGTGGAATTTAAGGGCATAAGACAAATCCTAATTAATGAATGTGAGGAAAAAACAGGGTTTGGGGCAGGTTTGTGCAGTTGTTCCCTGTCTCTGTGAAGCTGTCGTCTTTGGCAAATGATACACAGAAACAGCCTTGTTAAACTGGGCGTGTTAAATATCTGATCAGGGCTGGAAGTTTCCATTTATGCAAGAAAAAAAACACCTATAGCATTGAATATGCTGCTGAGCATCGTATTCAAGACAGACACTTGCACTGGGGAAGGCACAGACAACACGCTGGAGGTTTAGCCATTGGGGAGGTAGCAGCTGTGACACTTGGCTCAGGCTTTCAGTGAGACATGTCACTTTATTATCCTGCCAGACAAAATGGATTTGTATTTCATCATTTCAAGACACTCTTATGGACAATTCAGTGAGAAACTTGAATTTTCTTTTTAGACTTCTATGGAGTATATGGTATTACCCTGCTTCCTTCTTTTCGATCTTCTGTTGGACTGTAAGACCTTCAAGACTCAGATCACCTCATTGCCTTGCTTATACTGCAGTGAGATCCTAATCCATTGCAAGGGTTCCTACTGGACCATTAATGAATGTTATCTGTGTTATTTTACTCTCACATAGTACTAGACTATAAATTGCTTCTTCCAAAGCCATGAAGATGTGGAGATGCAAAATCTGCATCCTGAGAAAACACCTGATTTATTTTTCAGCTCACCCAGAAAATTTCCCCTCTTGTTTACCAGGACTGGGGGGAAGCAACATACAGTTACAATTTCCTATGGCACTGAAAGAAGGAAGGCAGGATCAGGATATCCCCTCTCATAAGCTCATTTCCAGGTTAATGCAGCTAGAAAATACACCGATATTTTGAAGCCCCACAGTTGGCAAGTCTTAGAATAGCTTTGAACGTGCTAAGAACAGCCTGTCGTGGATGAAAAATGCTTGCTGTTTTCTTCACAAGGGCAACCTCCCTGGGAGAGTGCATTTCTAGACAAAGACAGACCATGTGACAAGCAACACAAGGATTGCTTTTTCAAAACTGCAAAGCAGCTCCTCTGTGGGACAGAGACTAAATCTGCAATGTTTCTTTAATGATAAAACATTAGGGCTTGTCAGACTGCAGACTGGAGCAGAGGTCATGATGTAATATAAATCCCATACAGAGAGCAATGCATACGGCATTTGTGGCGGAATGCTGTGTGGGAGTAATTGATAGTATCCAATGGACTGGCCTTTAATTGATAACATGAGCATTACTATTGTGTCTTTCTTGCCCCTACCCCATTACAAACACTTAAAGCATCTGAGCGTTGCCAAACCATTTGCTAAGGAAGGTTAATATTTGTATGTGATATAGATACTGGCCCTATCTATTTCTGCTTTGGGAAAACAAAAACCAAGCACTGAAGATAAAGCACTAATACATTATTTATGAACAAAATCCATCTTCTGCAAGTTCCAGGGAACCTTTTTCTATACATGCTCTGCAGAGTGCTTACCACTAAATGGCTCTGCATATCTGCTCTCCAGGAATTTTAAGACCCATCACACAGTAGATGTCAGCATCCCAACCTGTTCTTCCTAAGAATGGACAGCAATGAATGCAGTGAATTTCTTTTTACAATTGCCATGTATTGTGCCAACTTAAGATGTGTGAGTGGCTACATATCTATTACAGAAGAGAAAATTTAAAACCAGGAAAATATTTGCTGAGGAAAGGACTAAAACATTTACCAGCCCCAAAACACTGTCTCTCAAAACACAGATAATTACCCTTGTCACCTGTATACACTATTTGTCAAAGTAAATTACTTGCATTTCCTGGTGCTTTGTCTTCTGAACTGTTAATGCCACTTTCAGTGCATAACCCAGAGAGAAACCCAAGTCTAAAAAAGGTGGGGAGTGCATCTCAGCTGAAACCCATCCAGCACGCTCTCCAGGTGCATTAGTGCATTCTTCAGGGAAACGAGAGCAAGCCTCATAGCATCAGGGCAAGTGACCGACAGTGGTAATAGCTCTGTTCATGAAGAGCAGTCTCCAGAGAGAAACAGCACATTCCTTTCCATCAGAGTATCCTCCAGCATTGCTCCACAGGGGAGAAACTTGTATTTCCATAACCCTCTGAGAAGATTGGGGTAAGGCATCATAGCAGTCTTAAGATACATTTTTAAAAGTTGCTACAAAACTAAGGGGATAATCAGTTTGCTATGCAGATTTGGGAAGAACTTTAAAAAAAAAAAAAAAAAAAAGAGGAATGAAATGTCCTTGCAGCCAAGGACAGTCAGACCAGACATTAAGAATGAAAGGGTTTCAGTAGCAAGGACAGTGTGAAGGAGCTCACGTTGTAAGTAGGAGTTGATTCTACTTTGCTACAGAGGCACAGCCTACGTGATCTCAATGCCTTCCTCAAGGCTGGAAGGCGGAGACCATTAGAAAGTATGTCCTGCTGTGATGGCCATGCTACAAAAAGTGCATTTGCAAATTGCATACCATTTTAAAGAATTACAGTCATTATATTAGCCCTAGACTATTTGCCATGGAAGGGAAACTAGTGAATTTCTGCCTTTTTTTTTGTTTTAGTTTTTAATGTAGGAGTGGATGCAGTGGCATTTTTGCAAACTATAAATAGTAATGCATAAGGGCAAGATTTCTCATTGCAGGTGGATGTAGCACTTTATTTTAGTCCCCAGCTGGCCTGGTAAACAAATTGGGGGAAAATGGCTATTTCTGCTATGCATTTGCCTTCTCAGAATACCTGTTTTACACCCTAGCTGTATGGTGGCCCTATTAATGCTACCAGGCTGTCTGTTCCTTCTGTATTTACAAATGTCTATATTAGGTTTTACGCATTTTGCAAATTGTTCATCAATTTTTTTTTTACTTACCTTTTAAAAAAAAATTATTTATTTATTTATTTGATCTGCTAGACTTTATGCTAGCTTCTCATTTGGATGCACCTTTGAGTTACTGTTGCAGGGGAGGTTGTTGCAAAGGTTTGATCATGTTTATGACCTCCCTAACTCTGCTGTCCAGTCTACATTTCTCCATTCCTAAATATTGTTGCTGGATTATACATATTTGCTCTGCACCTCCAAAATGGTAGCTTAAATACTTGCTATGTTCTTGCAAACATTTTTACGTTCTCCTTTTAATTTCTTTTGAACAAGTCTCTAAATTTTATGCATTTCACTTGTTTGAAATGAAATGTGATGGTGGTGGATAGTTTTGACTGTTGTATCTGCAAGGATGATCTACTCTGGGATTGCTGTTATCAAGCAGCACTTCAACAGTAACATGTTGAAATATGTCCTTTGTGTTGGTCAGATCTCGGTCAAGTTTTGCTTCTGTTCTTCTCAGGTCTGTGACTAGGTGCTCCTTTAAACACACATTGAGGATGTTTAGCAATTAAGTCATGGGGCTATATTGCAAAGTAACATTCATCTTCTGTATGAGGAGTAGTACTTTTCCATTACTACTACAAAATTCCCCATTGGTATAGCATTTCAGTTTTGCAGACTCTCTAATTTCTTACAGCATCATGTATCCAGTGTCCCTTTCTTAGGAAACAGGAGGAAATGGTCTAAAATTGTGCGAAGAGTCTCTGAGGCCAGTGCTAAGATGACCACGGCAGAGGCTGGTTTGCATCAGTCACAACTAGTGCTCTGAAGATGGCAGTAGCCAGTCCACCCACCCCACTGATGAGAAGGGTGTTGGTGTGGTCTGTGGAGCAGCTCTGCTTCTAGCAATGTCCTTTTAAGAGGGCTGGCATCCTAGTGCTGTGCTGTGATTTTCATGGTAATGGTTTCTGAAGCACTTCTTATGTGAAAGCATTTGAGGGACTAAGGATAGTGTGGTGTAGTGGAAAATGCAAAAGAATGTTCTTTTCTATGGCTGAAAATATTTGTGCTTTTTCATCTTTTTTTGCTGCAGACATTGCAATCCTGGGCATGGACATCGATGTGCAAACCATAGAGGACAATGTCATCAGCTTGGAGATGCTGTTTAAAACATGGCTACATGACTATGGCACAGAGAGAGAACACCTCCATCTCCTCCTTCCAGCAGGAGGCTTCAGCCATGCTACTGCACCGAAGATCACCCTAAGTATTTTATTTTCTCTCCCCCTCTGCAGGGAGCTCCTAAATCCCACAGCCTTAAAGATTACCCAGGCGTGTCCTGTGGGCATGTTCCCTCACGTTTAGAGACACAAGTAAGGTCTCTGGGTGACTTTGAAAGCTGTCAGGAGTTTCTGTTGTCTCAGGCTGAGAGGGGCCATTTGCTTAGAATACTTCTAGGTTGCTGCTGTGTCCTGTGGCTGCTGATGCTATAATTAATTTCCATTCTGCAGCAAAAATGTGCCTTGAAGATATGTGAATTTATAGCCACTTGGTCAAGGTAAAAGGGGCCTTACGTAGCCAAGGACCTTCAGGCTCAGTTGCATAGCCCTAAAAATTGTGTTCCTTGTGTTTGATACTAAAAGTCTGTGCCAGAGCTGTACTTAAATAAAGGCTGTATTACAAAGGGATTTGGCTTGTATATCTATTGATTTAGCACTAAAATAGCTATTGTTCTAGCTGGAGCTGCCAACAGTTATAATAATGCATAGGAAAAATTATAAGGAATATGTAATTTTTTTTCCTTTACTAGTCTAAGTCCAAATCCCTAATCCATCATTGGATGAGCACTGAAAACACCAGCAGGTACAGCAGACAGGTGTTTCCCATAAGTTGTTGTTAACTGTATTGTCACCATTGCACTGCCATGGGAATCTGCACATGCAGTTCCGGCAATCCCCTTTCCGTGCCTCTCCAGTATGGTACTATATGCCACCCAAGCTGGTACTCGTGGAGCTTCCCATTGCCATCGCAGCAGAAGCACACTTGTTTTCTTCTGGTGATTCACAGGCCAGTTCTAGACTGGAAGCAAAGCTCATATAGAGTTGCTGGTGGCTTTTGCAGCTGTGCTCCATAGCAAGCAGATCAGAAAGTCTGGTGTGACTTTGTATTTATGCAGTAGCTAACATAACAGCCTCCAGACCAGCACAGGCAATTATGCTATTTTGTTAAAGGTAGATTTTCCTTCCTCATAATATTGAATTTCATACTTGATGCATTGTCTTATTGTAGCTAGCAAGACAAACCTAGTTAAGGTGCAGTCAGTTTTTTTCACCTTCCCACACTCAAGAAGCCTGTAGCAGGCCAGAGAAATTGGCAGAAAAGTGCAGCTATATATCATATTATGCCAGGGTTAGTGTCATCAGTGTGCTGGGTTTCTCCACAAGCACAGATAGAAAAGCTGGCAGGAAATGTGTGGCCCTGAACCCAGTGTGGCATTGGGAAACAAGCTTCTGCTCCCACTACAGCTGACCACTCATCACCAAAACTGGAACTCGCCCACCCAATCATTGTTTCATTAACATGCCAAGCACATGGTATTTCCCCGTGTGTGTAAAATGGGGATAGTTGCCTGGTGTCACAGGCTTTAGCGTTGTTCTTCCCTTAATAGTTGCTGTTGCTAGAAAACATTAACTTAGTGTTTGTAAGTGCTTTGAGCATGTCGTGTGCTAAACATTGCCATTTCCAGCGATCTAAACCAAGCTCCTTCCCCTAGTGTGCCTGAAGTGCGATTTGCAGGAGAGATTGCTTGACCCAGCTCTACTGTCTGGGACAGTTGACGGCACCGTGAGAGCAGCAGATTTGAACTCACCCTGCCAGATGGCAGCCTGGCCAGCTACTGTGCTGTATAAACTCCGGGTTGTAAAGTAAGTGGTGTTATGTACTTTGCGCTTGGTAACTGGAAGGCTGGTATAATAGCAGCCTGCACGCTTTCTGTGCAGTTGCACCTAGGACCTAGTAACACCACCATAAAGCACTGGAAGACTCAAAGTGCTGGTGGGGAAAATTCTGATGTAAGATACCCTCAACCCCTGTAACTCTTAGTGTTATGGAAAACAGCACATCCCACGCATGCAGACAGGAGCGCAGAGTCACAGTGTTACCATGACACTAGCACTTTATGAGTGTAACACCATAAATGTTATTTGTGCAACAGTTTTTTCCCTCCAGTGTGAAGTTCTGGAGATTGCAGCCATTGCGCCATATATTCTGCTGCTCTCTCACTACCTAATGAGGCCACAGCAATTAACTGGATGTCAGAGCCTGAGCTAACTAGTTGACGAGTAGTAAAAAAGCAAACAAAGCCTCAGAGTACTGTGTGACTTCACGTAAGCATTTATTCACTTTCCTGTCAGCAGTCTATGGCTGGTAAGCACAGAGCATAACAAGAAGAGTGATGCTCTCTAGTGTCTTTTCTGAGGTTTATTTATAGGGGAAAAAAATGTGTAATTTCTGAACTATACAGTTGTTCTTGAAATTAGTCTCATCATGTCAGCAGCCGAAGAGCACTCAGTAATTGTGCATAAATGGCCCCACAGCCAAAGCACTGAAGCTGCTCAATAATGTCCTGTCATGAAGCAGAAGTGTGCTATGGACACGCAGTGTAAAACACTGTAAAGTCTGTAGTGGTGTTTGTGGTGCGATGTTGGCTCTGTGCAGGAGTAGAGCGCATGTCAGTTTAAGTGAAGGACAACCACGATCCAGTAAAAATAATTTAGAAAGGGATGTAATTGCCTGGGTGAGTTATTGCCCAAGAGGCCAGGTTAACTATCTGTTCTGTATATAAAATGCATGAAGATTGGCTTTGCTTCTTGGCATGCTCTTGTCAACAAGGGAATCTCGAAATGAGCAAGAAGGCCTCTTTTCACTGCAATTGGACTTTTCCAGAAGGTTTTATAGTGACAGGCCACAGCAATACAGGCATTAAGTGCTTGTAGCAGTGTTGCAGCTGATACTGCCATAGCCACTTGAGCTAGTCATCTGCCAGATGTCTACCAGAGTCTTCTTGCTGGTTTTATGTTGGCTGTGCTTCACTAACATGAGCTGTGTATTTGCAGGGCTCTGAAGTCTGAAGGGGTCTGTGAGTCTGTACTGTATGGCCTGCCCTTCATCATCAAGCCCACAAGCTGCTGGCAGCTAGACTGGGATGAACTGGAGATAAACCAGCACAGCTTCCATGCTCTATGTCATAGTCTTCTGGTGAGCGTGTGAAAATCAGAGTCTCATGGGGAGGGATTGCCATAGAAAGGAATAGTTAGTGCACATCTAGTAAGTTCTGTCTAGCCTGCAGCAGAAAACATGTTTCAAAAGCTGCAGCTTCAGCTCATGGGCCAGAGTTGGTCTTGTAATCCTTCCAGCCAATGTACCCACTGGAAAGATGCTGCAGCACATCAAACCTTACAGAAGACTCTCTAGCCTATCAGAAATCCAGTGTTTGGAGGTACTATCCTCAACCATAATGCAGAATAGTGTTCTTATTCTGATGTGTAAAAATGTCTCTGCTCCTGAACCCAGCAGCACCTATGGTGAAAGTGCTGAAGGAAGTGGCTATTGCCCATTGTTCACATTGGTTTTGGCTTTTGCCATTTAGAAAAGGAAGTGGATGCTTTTGGCCAAACGTGAGCCACAGAACCCTAGTCCAAACTGGAACATCATGGTGCATTCCTACTACATCATTGTCCCTTCCGACTCTGCCACTCTACTGGTCAAAGCAGTTGCCATCAGAGAGCTCTTGCTGCCGTCAACCTTCCCACCCCTCCTTGCTGAACATCCTGAGAGAGTGAATGGCCCTATAGAGGTAAGTCATTGACAGCCCTGCACAAATATCTATGGAAAGATCCCCATTGTACAAGCAGGGATCAGTGTAATGATCGGCCTTTATGCACAGGACATGCAGCTGCTGCTGAAGATGTGTCTATCATCTCCTACATTGCTGGGAACATGAATCTCAGACTGCGGAGAGTGGTGCTTTAGGCATAAGATAAATCAATACTTAAAGTGTCTCTCTTTCTTCCAATAGATTCAGGCTTCTGCATTTCCTATTGTGCATCCATATGTTCTTCTCCTGAGTTGTTTGCCTCTGCTTCAGGAGATGCCAGGAAGGGCACAGCCCTCACTATAGGTCTAAGCAGATGAGTAGAGGAGGAAACAGCTGTGAAAATGTCTAGTGACAGCTGGAATATGATGGAGCACTCCAAAACTTCTTCCCAGCAGCCAATACATCCTACAGCTTTCTTCACGCATAGCAAATGCCTGTCCTTTGGAGCAATGTTGCATGTCTGTTGTGGGGGAAGGGGAAAGAGGCCTTACGAAGCAGAGAATTGAGTGCGACAGTGCCCAGAAAGGGTGCTCCAGCTGCTTGGCTGATTCTGGGCATGGGGGAGGATAGGACTGCATCCTGCAAGGGAATGCTTAATTCCATTAAGACCTCTTGTCCATTAAGACATCTTGCAGATGCCTCTTGTTCTATACACAGCTAAGAGTGGTGCTTGTGGGCAGCAGCACAGCCAAAGGTCCCTTCTTCCATCCCTGCAAAAAAAGCCCTCGACAATAAAAACAACAACAAAAGAACCCTAAGCGAACCCCACAGCCTCTGCTAACCCTAACCCTGCCACATCTCACAGTCACTAGGTTCTTTCTTCTGTCTGAGCAGAGCGCCCTGAACAGCTTGGAAGTGGAAGTTGCTTATAACCCCTTGCACCTAAAATGCAACCTCTACAAATACCTGAAGAGTATGTTGTACAAACCACTGCACAGGCAGCAGGCCCAGCCCAGGGACCAGCGACCAGAGCGGCATCAACCCAAGCAGGTACATCTCTTGCCTTTGGCTAGCCCAGATAGTCTCTCTTCTGCCCTCCTGGTCTGCTTCCCACAGAAGGGCTGAGGGCAGCTCCCCGGTACCCTGCTGGCACAGGGAAGGCAGCATGTGGCAGGGGCAACATTCGCTTGCAGCAGAGGGATGGGCATAGCATAAGCTCATGCAATTGAGGGGAGGGATGCTGAACAGCTGGCACATGCAGACACAATTGGACAGTGCGCTGTTGGACAAGCCAGTGCCTTCTTCCACAAGGTGCATTCATATTTTGTCCTTATATTGCAGCACCAGAGCAGAGCCAAAGCCATGGTGGCGCCCCTTCCGATGGCTCCTTCTCCTGTCCAAGTGTGCAGACCGGCAGCGGTGAGGAGAGATTCCTGTGAGCACTCCCTGCTCCCCAGAGAGTATGACGAGTTCCTACAGTGAACCTCAGGGCGCTGCCTGAGCCTGCTCACGTGCAGTCACAGCTTCGTTTCTTGCTCAGCTGCCAAGCCTTACGTGCTGGGCCGGAAGCAGTCAGGCAAGACGCTAACCTTGGCCTTGGTCAGACAGGCACTTCCCATCGTTTGTTCCTCCTTGTTTTATGGTTTTGTTAGTCACCGAGTCAGCCTGCAGGAAGCTTGCTACCTTGGGGCCCTCTGTCCAGAGGTTCAGCTATCCCCTGCAACACCCCCTATTTCCCAATTCTTGTCAGCACACATCAGCAGCAAGCCTCAAATTTTGGTTTCTGTGACTAGGCTAGTACAAGCCACAAACCACAGCTTGCCGTCAGCGAGTGCAGAGAAGCTGCAAGGAGCGTGGTGACAAAGTCAGACAGATAGATAAAGTAGGCAGTAACGTCAAGCTGCCCTCATCCTGCAGGAGCAGGTTCAGCAGGGTGTTTGAATAGGCATAAAACAGGGCTTTTGAATTTAATCTTAAAGCCCAGAAAGTAGCACTACCCATGATGATACTGATTCACTTCCTTTCATAATTGGCCTCAGTGTCCAACTCCCCGGCTCACGAAGGGGTTTGTAGCAAGTGCCGAGCCAGCCGTGATGCCCCAGCAAGCTCCTGCACAGTGACAGCTCACCCGCAGCTGGAGCTGCAGCACAGCACAGCACTGTTCTCCCAGCCAACTGCTGCTTGGATGCTCTCCTTACGGCCCGTCTGTGCCTGCGGGGCTGTTCTGCAAGCCAGCATGGCAAGTACTTTTTGGCAGGGTTCAGAAGAAGGGGGGGGCGGGTTGGCCTGGAGCTTTCCAGAGAGCTTCTGCCCAGTGCTTGCACAGATGCTAGCCTGTTTTCAGTGCAGACACGGGACAGTGGCCCCTGGCAGGGCAGGAGCTGAGGGCAGCTCGACTGAGCCACGGTGGGGTGGTCTCACTGGGCTTCCTGGATGCTGAGCACCAGCAGGGGGTTGTGTTTTACTTACTTTGTTGTGACGAGCTGTTTCAAAATAAAGTTACCCACTACAATGCTCACTTACTGCCTGTAGTTTATAATGCGTGCTGCATGCAGCAATCCCAGCACTGACCTGTACTTCCTGAGAAACAGCTGCAGTTGACCAAGGGCACGATGCAAACAGTATGCTCCCGGGGCGCCTGCAACAGCAGGAGAGCAGAGCCATCAGCGCCATCTCTTTTCCCTGGGATCCCAGCTCAGTAACAGGCCCTGCTAGCCACCCAGGGCATAGACCTGCTCTTCCCATGCCCTGGCTGCACTCCATGCCTGGCAGGAGGCCACATCTCAGGCAGCTGCTTGGAGTAAGACGTGGAGGACAGGTACCTTGAGGACAGGACAGACACCCCTGCAGGCACAGGGATACGGGTTTGTTAGGGTGGGCAAGCTGGTGGCTAATCCCTGCCTCTCTATCAAGCACGAGGAACCAGGGAAGGAGTGGTAGCAAAGGGCAGTAATGCACATACCAATGGCCCAACCCAGGGCATGCAAACCAGACAACAATATGAAAATGACAAAATCAGGCAGATTGGGTGGGGGACACGAGAGGGGATTAGCTTAACTGATGGTGTAGATGGAAATTACTTTGGCAACCATATCATAAATACCAAACTGGGGTACAAAGTCAACAAAACACCTTGCCGATGGGAAGGGGTAAACAAACAGGGGCTTGTGATTTATTGCTGATAGAAAGAAGCTGCTAGAGGGGAAACTTGGGAAGAGGGAAAAGAGACTGTAAGGGGAAGCATATCACAAAATTGGGGCTGTTCAGGGGCCCTGTTGAAAAGCCCTTCTTCACCTGATCACCACAGTGTGAAGCTGGACAATAACTGTGCTGTTTGCTCTGGCCAGCTCTTGACAGCCAGAGGGAACTTGGGTGCTTTCCCTAATCACAGTATCGTCAGGGTTGGAAGGGACCTCTGGAGATCATCCAGTCCAACCCCCCTGCCACAGCAGGGACACCTACAGCAGTTGCACAGGACGGCATCCAGGCGGGTTTTGAATGTCTCCAGTGTGGGAGACTCCACAACCTCTCTGGGCAGCCTGTGCCAGTGCTCTGCCACCCTCAGAGTAAAGAAGTTCCTCCTCATGTTAAGATGGAACTTCCTGTGCTCCAGTTTGTGCCCGTTACCTCTTGTCCTATCACTGGGCACCACTGAAAAAAGACTCTTCTCATCTACCTGGCACCCTCCCCTTAAGTACTTATAAGTATTGATAAGATCCCCCCTCAGTCCTCTTTTCTCTAGACTAAAAAGCCCCAAGTCCCTGAGCCTTTCCTCATAAGAAAGATGCTCCAATCCCCTAATCATCTTTGTAGCCCTTTGCTGGACCCTCTCCAGCAGTTCCCTGTCCCTCCTGAACCGGGGAGCCCAGAACTGGACACAATACTCCAGATGCAGCCTCACCAGGGCAGAGTAGAGGGGGAGGATGACCTCCCTCAACCTGCTGGCCACACTCTTCTTGATGCACCCCAGGATGCCATTGGCCTTCTCGGCCAATGCCCCATGAGAACAAATATCCTGGCAGAACAGTTGTCTCACGCCTGCACCACACTACCCCTAAAGGGGAGGAGGTAGCAGTTGTAAAAGGACATATCTTTCAGAACAGGAAACAGAAAAAGGTAGCCCCAAGGGGAAGAGGTTGGTTGGGCTTTGAGCAGCTCCCAAGTCATTCTCTCCTGGTAAAAACTGCCACCTGGCCTACTGAGACCAAGACTTCTGCTTCTGTTGCATCCCAGCTGTGGCAGCTAGACCAGTACTCCAACATTTCTCAGCTAAACTGGGGCATGGACTTTTAGCAGAGAACAGGAAGGCATACCGGCTGTCCTCGTATGAGGAAGTCTGATATCCAAAGGACTTCCCATACACCACCTAATCTGGCCAGATTTAGCAGCACCTGGACCGGCCAGAAGCAAAGCTGCTCATCCAGGACCATTTCTGCACTGTAAGAAACCAGGAGAGCGAGCAGCCAAGGATAAGCCATGCATCCCCAAGCACCTCAGCAAAGCCTCGTTCAGGACTGGCTGCCAGGATGCCATTTTGCAAATACGTAGACTAAATTCAGCTAAGGCACACAACCACTTTGATGCGCTCCGGCTGCGTTTCAGCTGCACCCGGCTGCTTCACTGTCCAACACATGGAAATTAGTTGTAAGGAGACAGTGGAAGTGAGGCAAAGGAAAGGGCAAGAAGGAGGGCCACGAAGACAATCGGGGGCTGGAGCACCTCCCTTATGAAGACAGGCTTAGAGAGTTGGGGTTGTTCAGTCTGGAGAAGAGAAGACTCCAGGCAGACTTCATAGAGGCCTTCCAGTGCTTAAAGGGAGGCCTACAGGAAAGATGGGGAGGGACTCTTTAATGTGCAGTGTAGTGATAAGGTAGATTTAGGTTAGATATTAGGAAGAAATTCTTTACTGTGAGGGTGGTGAGACACTGGAACAGGTTGCCCAGAGAAGCTGTGGATGCCCCACCCCTGGAAGTGTTCAAGGCCAGGTTGGATGAGGCTTTGAGCAACCTGGTCTGGTGGGAGGTGTCCCTGCCCATGGCGGGGGGGGTGGAACTAGACAATCTTTAAGGTCCCTTCCAACTCAAACCATTCTGTGATTCTATGAAGGCAGGCAGAAGAAATCCTAATCTAGGCAGAATGCAGAAAGACCATCTCCTGGTCCTCAAGGCAGGGTTCACTGCAGACTTTTGCTTTGGCAATAGGAAGGCTGTGACCAGCCAAAGGCTTAATCTGCATTTACCGTATTTCATACACTTTCCCAAAGCATCTATTACACCCTGAACTGCTGCCAGAAAGGAGATAAGGTAAAGCACAGAGCAGCAGCCTGAGCAAGACTACAGGTCTGGTTCACAACACCGAGACAGAAAAGAGTGGACAGTCTCTCCCGACCAGCAGAGACTAAGAGCCTTCCCTGCTGCACGCACTTCTCTGTCACGTGGCTGGGTGCATAAATAAAGCAGGCCACACGTAGGAGCGTTCCTCCTGTCTTGCGCACTTACATCTCAGTCCCAAGCTGGCTGTTACGAGAGGTGATGTCATTGCCGAAGCAAGAAAAATAAATGTCCTTTCCTCCCAGCCAAGAGGAGTGCAGGGACCACTGGTCTGGCCCAGATGCTGAAGCATTTTCCTTCCTCACCATCATGCTCTTTAGTGAAAGCTGGGTCAGCCACTCTGCATGTCCACCACGCTCAGCTCCACGGGACGGAGTGGACACTGCACTGAGATACAGCGACCGCAGTGATGGAGATGCACAAATACCCATGGCCATATGGAAGGAAGAGCCCCAAGGCTCTGCTCCTGGGAGGCTGCTCTCTGTGGTTTCAGTCCTGGAGCCTCACACTGGAGTCATGAGCAAGGACTATGGGCAGGTGGCCTGGGAACCCTGCTAAGCAATGCCCAGAGGTCTTCTCTGGAGCAGGCAGGCAGAACTGCTCTCGGGATGCATACATGGACCCGCCCTGGACAGGAAGACAAGCACAGGACCATCCAGCAGCCAACCATGAGCAGCAGATGCCTGCTGCTCACGCTTCTCATCCCAGGCAGGAACCATCTCAGCCTCCCTCAGATTCCCAAAGCCCCTTAGGTTTTCCCCTTCTTCTGCAGCAAAAACCCAGTGGGAAGAGGATCCAGCACAGGAGAACAGCCACAAATTGGTCCTGACTACAGCTGTGCTGCATTGTTACAGGACTGAGGCGTCCCCACTGCAACTTGGGCATCAGACAAATGCCCAGTCAGAGCTTACCGCCTTGTCACCATCTCACCAGTCTGGGGACCTGAGCGTGATGCTCCAGACTTCCCCAATGGTTTGTGGCTCCCTGGGTCTGAGCTGCAGAAGTCACGCTTAGTCCTCTGCACAGGTACATCATAATGCTGCTTGTCAGCTGGCTCTTTTGCTGCTGTCTGCATCAACAGGCTGGTAAACCTGCAGAACTCATCGGTAGCTCCATCCAGACTCAGGGACGGCCAATGCCAGGGTGCCTGGTCTAGTCCCACACAGAAGGGACATAAAATCTCTCAAAACCATTGCCAACATCAAAAGGACAACCTGGTTTTCCCCAGCATAGGTTTCTACCCAAGGCTGGCCACACAGCAATCGCAGCCAAACCCCTGGCCTCAGACCACACAGCAGGGACCACAGTTTTTGCCATTAAAATCAATGGATCGGATCGGGCCATTCCAGACCTTTCAAGAACAGGTGGGAGCAGAAGGGGGGTGGGCGGAAATCAGCAGAGGGATCAGGCTGGGGAAAGAGAGACCCTGTGACTGATCAACAGTCACTGAGCTGCAGCAGAGCTGCAGCCTGGCCCTGCCCAGCCTTACGCTCGGAGGAGACCCACATGTTCTCAGGCCATCACACCACTTCGTGCCCCGATCAGCACATAAAGGTATCCACGAGCCCGACTCTCATATCCCTTTAATCCCCTGCCATCAGGGCACCTGAGCCACAGCTGAACGTTTCTTCACTGTTTCCTCTTGGCTCAGCAGCTCTGGCAGAGACACAAACATGCCGCCATGTGAACACTGCTCAGCGGGGCCACCCTGCTCCGCAGCACTGCGCCCCGTCCCTACGCCTGACAGCCCAGACATGCCACAGGCAAACGTTTCCTTCCGAGACATACAGATTTTAATATTAAAATAATTTTGTATAAAAATACTTTCGGAGACTGATGGCAAGCAGTCTTCCATGCACCGCAACGGACATCCTAGCCCCGTGGCCTGGTCAGAAAGGGAGCCAGAGCAGAGCCAGAGCAGCGGGCACAGGGCAACACAACCAGCCCTCCTGAGGGTCAGGAGGTGGCAGCGGAGCCAGCTCCAGCGCAGGAAAAGCACACTGGCACCTGCACCAGCCGCAGCGTTCTTGCTCTCGCTGTGGAAAGGGCCTCCAGGGAAAGGCAGCCCCCCCTGCAGCGCTGGTGAGCAAGAGGGGCTCTGCCTGAGCCAGAACAGTCCCCAGCCCCAAGCCACCCCCAGGACCCGTGGAGGACAGCAGCCAGCACTGCTCACCAACGGGTCTGGGACCCCCAGTCTCCCCCCGGGGCAGGTACGGAGCAGCAGCACGCTATATCTCTCCTAGGTCCTCATAGACAGGTGACAAGCTGCACTCGTCCACACACTGCTCCTTCTTCTGCACGTGCTGGGGCTTCACCACCTGGCTGTACAGCACCTCCACGTTGTTGTTGTTGTTGCTGCTGTTGAGGCTGGGTTTGACGACCGCCTTCTCAGGAGCAGGGTTCCCCCGCCGCCGGCCAGGGTCCCCGCTCCTCTCACCGCCTTTAGGGATAAAGGCCGCCTGGGGCTTGGGGGCAGGCACTGGCTTGGGGCCCTTGGCCTTGACCTGGAAGGCAGGTACTGAGTAGTCGTCAGTGCTGGGGTTGTAGGGATACTCGTAGCCGCCCTTGCCATCATGGCCCTGGGTGCGCCAGGCCTCGCCCGTGGGCCGTGCTTCGTCGTAGATGCAGGTGGGGGGGTGGCAGCGAGCGCGGAGCACGACCCTCGGGCTCGTCATAGATGTGCTCCCTCCGCCCGGGCACCGTCGGAGCCTGGCTGCGCCCCTCAGCCCGGACCTGCTCGTACAGCAGCGCCGGCAGCCGGAGCTTCGTCTCATCCGAGGCACCGCTGGGCGCCTTGGCCCCGCTCGCGGACTTGCTGTCTATGGGGTCTGAGTACAGCGGGTCCAGCCAGGGACGGAAGCCCTTCACCGAGTCCAGGGGCTCTGAGTACACGCTGGACGGGTCCTCGGCCGGCTGCACGGCGCGGGGCACCTTTGGCAGAGGGGAGCGCGGGGGTGTGCTCGGGACCGCCGGCTTGGGCTGTGGCACGGGGAGCTCTGGCAGAGTCCGGGTCTTCAGCAGAGACGTGGTATCTCTCTCCTCTGCCGCCGCACTGGGCCTGGCCGCCAGCCCCGCTTTGGGTGCCGGGGTGTCATCCCCCTCGGCAGGCAGCTCCAGGCTCAGAGAGTCAGCCAGGGCCTGGCGGATCAGCACCACGCTGGGGCTGTCCGACTCCAGCGAGTCACAGCTTTGCCGGTTCTCCTCCACCTGCGCTTTCTGCTCCCGGATGGAGGCTTCCACCAGGCGGAAGATCTCGTTGCCCTGCTTGGTCTCAAAGGTGAAGTTCCCTGGGCCAGAGTCGCAGCGCCTGCCAGCTTCGAAGGAGAACATCACCTGCAGGGGAAGCGGAAGGGTCACATCCTGCCCAGCACCTGCCGGCCCAGCGCATCGTGCAGCCTGCGCCTCCTGCTGAAGGGCACACAGCTGTGGCGCTGATCCTGCGCATCCTGCAAGAGAGACTTCACTGAACACCCTGCTTCTTCCACGCCCTGCGGTGAGGGACACAACTCAGCGAGCACCTCCCCAGGGGCACACTGCGCTCAGCGGCTGTGCGGTGCCTGGGCAGGGGGAGGCTGCGCTGCCCGGCAGCCCAGAACAAGCTGTGAAATCGGAGCGGGATGCACACTTCAGGGAACATCACTGCAAGACGCCCCAAGGCCAGAGCTGCAGGTCCTGCCAGAGACTGGCTGCCTTACCTGAGCAATTCCAGCAGGGTCAACACCTGGGAACAGACAGTCTAGGAAATAACATGCAGTTAGCACCAGGAACAGAGTAGGGTGAGAAGATGAGTGACAGTTCAGCAGGGGGAACTATTATGGGCATCTTGGGTAAGTCAGCATCAGTCAGGCAGAAGGGAAGCATCCCAGAGAGATAAAAGACAGAGGAACGCAGCTTTCTACAGGAGAAAAGCCAGAAGCAGCAGCTTGGCTACCAACAGCAAGCAAAGCATTTGCCTTACCAGCATTACTCTGTTAATGGTATAAAGTACTTTACAGACAAGTCCTGCACCAAGGCTGTGTTCCCCAGGCCTGAACACATACTCATGCACAGGTTCCCACCAGCAGATGCCCACACCCTTCCTGAACCTCAGCCCCTGAATCCAGGTGAGATTTTCTGCCCCACTGGTGCTCTCTCACATGCACCAGCAGTCTCTGGGGTTGCTGCAAATGTCTCTGGGGCCAGACTTCCTTTTGCGGGCCAATGCTGCCAAACACAAGCACAGCCAACCCATCACTGCTTGGGGACCTGTGGGTGCAGCTGCCTGCTCCTCACACCATGTGGCTCTCGTCCTGCCTGTGGCACAGACCCTGAGGACGAGCCAGATGCCTCCCCAAGAGCAGCTGTTTCCACTTCTGTTTTGGTAAAGCACTGCAGAAAGCGCCATCAGCAGACTGCAGCCGACACCGTCACTTCTGTATGCAGCCCTGGGGTGACCACTTCCTCCCCATCCAGCGCGACAGGTACCTCCTGCGCTCAGGGTAGCAGCGAGACAGATCGGGGACATGCTGCTGGAGGACACCGCAAAGGGGACAGACCTACACAGACCAGCCAGGCTAAGAACAGTACGCCCCATAAGGTGAACAAATCTAGAGTAACTGGTGTCTCAAACAGCCCCTCCTGCTCTGGCCACCATCCTTCAGGAGGGATGGACTGAATCCAGGGCAAAGCGGAGGCTGCAGGGAGCCAAGGTCACCAGGGGCTGGGGAGAGCTTGGGTGCAGCATGGAAGGACATGTCCACCCACAGCACGGGCGGAGGAGCGCTGGGATGGAGAATGTGGGCAAGCCAGCTGCAGGACATCTGGAAGAGGGGTGGGCAGGGTCTTGCCCCGTGAGAGAGGGGCAAGGACCACACAGAGAGGGGTTCTGCACAGCCATGCCCTCAGCGGGGATGGGTGTCCTGCTAGCCCACGCTCCTGCGTGGTGACAGGGGTGAGAGCTGAGGACAGACGGGATCACAGATGCCCCCGGGGGACTCTGCTGTGGTCGCCAAGGGCTGCAGCAGTTCTGGCATTTGGCAGGGTCCGCTGCACGGCTGCCACAGGCTGGTCGGGCACATCAGCTCCTTACCCTTCGGCAAGGGAAAGCCGGCGGGGGGAGCAGGCTTCAGTGCGCGGGACGCAGGGCCCCCCCTGACCCCCACCTTGTCCCGGCCGTATCTCCGGAGCAGCCGGTAGGGCCAGACATAGAGGATCTCATTTGTCCGTGGGTCCTTCAGGATGAGGCTGTCACGTTCAGCCTTGAGCACGTAGGTGCCGCGCAGCTCGCATCGCTCCGCGGCCTCGGTCCGTTGCACTGTCACCCAGAAGGCATTCACTGTGGGGACAGGGATGCTCAGGGGAGGGCGGAGGATGCCACGTCCCCAGCTCCAGGTGAGGCCTTGCCCTGCCCACTGGAGCCCCAGTGACGGGGCAGCAGCAGGACAGGCCCCGCAGAAGGTGGCCCGAAGTCAGGGCAGCAGCAGGTCCCACCTTCATCTCTGGAGTAGTAGATGGAGTTCACGGCCATCTCCAGGGCCGGCGCCTCCCCGGTGTCCTCTCTGCCACGGCGGGCCACCACGCCAGCATCGCTGGGGCCGTTCCCCTGACAAGGGAGAGCAGATCAGCCCCAGCCTCCTCTTCCCACGTCAGCCGCTGGGTCCCCTTGCAGCCACCGTCCCCCCAGCCCCACATCACCGAGGCCCCACCACCCTCCCCGAGGGGCCCACCCCACCCCCACCCAGCTTGGCCACCCCGCAGCCATACCAAGCCCTTCCCTGCCCAGAGATGGTGACAGACCCCAGACTCCCCCACCCCGAGCCAACAGGAACACGGATGAACAGGGACAGGCAGCGCAGAATGAATTCCCGGCACAACCCTGGGCCCCCGCTGGGCTGTGCGTTGGACAGGGTGCAGGAAAAAAAAAAAGCAGTCACTCCCGGCAGCCATTCCCTGCAGACCCTGCCCCGCAGCACTGAGACACGGCCTCCTGCAGGGCAGCACCCAGGGGTCCCACGTGCCCACTCCACTGCTGCTCCTCTGATCGCTATGGCACGGCCGTGCAGGCGCCCGGGTGACGAGGCAGAGAACAGCTCTGCTTCCTCAGCCATATGCTCCAGCGCAGGGCGACATCGGTGCCCAAAGCATCGCATGGGGCCAGGCGCCCTCTCCCAGCGGTACGAGCGAGGGAGGGAGCTGATGGGACAACCCAGAAACACAAGGGTCTGTGTCCTGCTCCTGCACAGGCAGGAAGGCGGTGCCAGTAGCAGCGCGCAGCCCGCAGAAGGGAAGCAAGCACTTCTATTTTAGCGCATGCAGAACTGAAAGTGCAGCGCACACACTCTGTCAGCGACCGTGTCCCTGCAGCGGGGTCCCCGAAGGGCCTGCGTGGGGGATGCACCCTCGCTGCTACCACCGAATAGCAAAGACCCTCCTCCAGGGAAGCCCCATGCAAATCAAAGGCTCACAGATGCCCTGCAAGAGCTGCTCGAGCAGACCCTGCACCGGTGCGCGAGAGTCTGTATTTGGAGGGGAGCTGGAAGCTGTTTCTCAGGGTCACGTGGGATGGGGTTGCAGCAGAGCGTACGTCTTGCAGAAGGCAAGCTGTCACAGTTTCAGTTTAAAACCCAGCCACATGAGCTTCTTATCAAGAGGCGAGGCCCAAAAACGGCCATCAGGCCCTCTTGTCTGCCTCCAAAATAGAATGTGGACTGCTAAAACCTAGTGTCCTTAGAGCCGACAGCAGCAGCTCCTGCTCAGCTGAAGCATCTCATGCAGCAGGGAACCTGGCATCGGGAAGTCCAGGGCCAGCCGGTCTGCCAGAGCCCTTCAGGGCTCCGTTTCACTGCACTTTCCCTTATCTTCAGAAGGAGAAGAAATTCTGCTCTGAACTCCAAACGATCTCTGGCCCCAGTTCCCAAGCTACTGAACCCTGCTTACCCTCTGGGCAGCGACAGGCAACATGACACAAAATCATGCTCTCCACGCGGCTGACCAGAAATCACAGCTGAGGATCTTCAGCTCTTTACAGAGAGGCCACACGCAGTTCCTGTGCCTCTTGCTCCAGGCCAGGCCTTTCTAGAACACATGCCATCCTCGCAGCCGTTTGCTCTCCGCTTCCTAAACTGTCAGCTTGCCTCTGGACCTCCAAGCACGCAACTGAGCTACCGTGTGAAGGAAGGCATGAGCAGACCCCTGCTCCGAGCAGGTGTTCCCCGGCCTTGCCGCTACTCTGCGCCACTCCCAAGGCACATGCCGTGTCCCTAGCTCAGCGCCCCAAGCCACTTTCAGGACAAAGGCTGCAACGCTGTCTGCACCAAACAGACGCCGGCACAGAGTAATTTCCAGTACCACACCACCCTTGGCCTGGTCAGCAGGGCACTTGCTGCACAGATGCGTTTGGCTTGACAACAGACTGCAGGGAGCCGCAAGCAGGGACAAAAAAAAAAAAGGCTTAGGGTAAATCACACTCAGCAAACAGCCAGGTCCTTGCGGGAAGACCCTGGAATCACCAGCCGTGCGGCCAGCCATCCCGCCGGGCAGCCCTGCCCAGCGCTCAAAGCCTGGAATCGGCTAGAGCACAACCCGGGGCTGGGCAAACATCTCCTAGGAGGGAGAGCGGGGGACCCGTGGGGTAGGGCAGGCGTGGGCTGCTCTCACAGAGCGGTGTGGACGACCGTACTTGTAGGCCACCCGCTGCCCAGACTGCCTTCGCAGGGAGGCGTCACGCTGGCTGACCACCAGCCCCAGGGAAGGCTGCAGAGCTGCTATGGGGGTGCAGGCAGGGGACAGGGGACCCCAGAGGGCTGTGCTGTAGGGCCAGCACTGATGGGGTGTTCCCAGCAGCAGGCGGGAGCGAGCCCTGCGGCTGGGCGAGGGGGCGCGCTGGCCCTGCAGCTCCCGGCGCTGCCGCCCAGGAGCCAGGTGGGTCCCGGAGCCAGGCACCGCAACGCTCTCGGGGCTCCGCTTCCGCCACTCCTGCGGGCAGGAAAAAGGCAGCGGTGGTTGGGCCAAGAGGAAACACTTCTCAGCCATCACCCGGCCCCCGCCAGGTCTGTGGAGGGGGCGAGGACGGGCTCCGCGCTGGGGGAGAAGAGCCCGATGTGAAATTTGGAGCTGCACCCACGAATTACTGACAGCACACTGAAGAGTCCCGTAACCCACCTGGCTGCCGGCACAGCAGCAGCTACCGAGCGGGGACGGGAGTCTGGCTGCCTGGGACCACTCAGGCGTGCCTCAGGGTCCCCCTCCCTGTGCTGCCAGGCCCTCCAGCTGTGTAGGAAGGGGTCGCACCGCCACCCCCCACCTCACACGCTCTACAGCCACCCTCCTCCCAGGCAAGGTGCCCAGGATGCCCCTCCGCTCGCCCCAGGGGGCTCACCGGGAAGGCGATCTCGCACAGCTTGGCCACCCACTCCTCGCTCTGCTGCTTGTCAGCCGCGAAGAGGTAGCTCTTGTCGCTGGTCTCCAGGCGGAAGACGGTCGTACCGGCCCGGGGGCCGCTCTCGGGCACGGGGCCCACGCTGGTGCAGTCGGCCAGCCGCACCACCGTCTTGTCCAGCCGCTTGGTGCCCAGCCGCTCGGGCGGCACCGCCGGCTCCTTGCAGTCGAAGAACTCCAGGCGGGCGACGCCGTGCTGGCTGGCCGGGTACAGCACGAACCAGCTCCGCTTCCACCTCTGCAAGGCAGCGGGGTCACACCGGGACGGGGACCGGGCAGCGCCGGGCCGGCAGGGAAAGCCTCCCGCCAGGGCGCCCGGGATGCTCCGCCGGGCCGGACCCTCTCCCGCTCCCACCCCTCGCCCGGGTGCCCCGTCCCGCCCGGGGCCGGCGGCCGACACAGCCCCGGCCCCACTTCCCCAATCGCCGGGCGGCGCCCGCGGCCCGGCAGCGCGCCCAACCGGGGCGGCGGCGGCGAGCAGCGGGGACGGCGGGCCCGGCCCGGGCGGCGGTAGGGAAACTGCCGGGCGCCCCGGAAGGGAGGAAGAGAGCCCGACCGGCTCGAACCGAACCAACCCCAACCCGAACCCGGCCCCGGCCCCGGCCCCGGCCCCGGCCCCGGCCCCGGCCCCGGCCCCGGCCCCGGCCCTCCGCGCGGTCCCCGTCCCCGTCCCGGTCCCGCCCGCCCCGCGGAGAGCCACCTTGGTGCCGAACTTGTGGCTGTGCTGCACCAGGAGCGGCCCCTCCTTGGCCGGCGGGTCCATCCCGCGCCGCCGCCGCGCCGCGATGCGCCGCCACACGCCGCGCGCTTCCGCCCGCCGCCGCCGCCGCCTCCACCGCCCGCGCCGCCGTGGGGCGGGGCCGGGGCGGGGCCGCACGTGTCGGGGCGGGGAGGGAGGGAGGGAGGGTGGAACGGAGGCTCCGGACGAGGAAGGGAGAGAGGGATTGTCCCCACGCCGGGGCCGCCTCCGCCGGGCCGCCTGCGGGAGGACCGCCAGTGCCCCCGGCTGCGGACGGCCGGGGCGGGAGCTGCCCCCCGCTCCGCCGCGCTGCCCGCATCCCACGGGAGAGGTCTCGGCTTCCAGACCCTTCAGAGGACATGTCCCACGCTGTCCCGAGGCCGGGGAGGAGACGGAGCCTTGGCCTTATCCCTGCCGCCCCTTCCCCAGGCGTGGGGGCCTTCGCGCCCTGTGGCTTTCCCGTCTCCGACGGCAGCCGCTGAGCGCGGTCGAGCTCGGAGCGGGCTCTGTGAGCCACAGCCCGTGACCGGAGCCCACAGGGCGCCCCGGGAGGTGGGCGTCCAGAGCCATCACCCCCAGGACGGCACGGTCCTCGCCCCACATATCGGCATTGCTAGGCAGGTGCCACAGGCAACGAATGACTGCAGTAGGAGGTCTTTGTAGACATCTAAAATGAGGATCTGACTAGCGGAACGCACGCTGAGGGCTGGCCTGTGAATCGGGGGCTGTAGCTTGTCAAGAAAGAGCAAACACAGAAGAGGAAGATGTTGCTGGGCATACCCTAGATGCGGACTGGCTCTGGCCTCCAGAAGGCAGGGCACCTGGGAAACGAGAGGGAGAGCACCAGTTTGCCACAGGGTCAGGACCGTCCTGGCCCACTCCCTGATGGAGCCTCCCACGCGTCCCCCACAGTGAGGCATCCTCTGGGGCTGCCTGCACCAGGGCACAGCTGCCTGCGCCGGCCTGGGCCACCGAGGCTTTGGGCCAGGGAGTGCAGGAGACCCCAGGGGAGGCTCTCCCAGACCTCACCTTAGATAAAAGAGAGGAAGCGCTCAAGGGTGTCGAAGTGGAGAGCAACTTCAAAGTGCCTTTCAGAGAAAATTTAAGGAATTCGGGGAGCCAGAGATCAGGTCCAACCAAATGCATTCAGAAAACCTGGCAGGGCTTTAATGAAGCAATAGGGCACAACAGAAACCATCCAAGCACTGAGGGGAGGGGGGGGTTCATTGTTCAGATACTGACCCAAAACTTCATGTAACTAGCAAGAAACATGAAGGATTGCAAGAAAACCTTCAAAAAGAAAGGTGTCACTAGGAGGATGCTGAGCAGCCCATGTGGCCCACTGTCCTACTGAGACTGGGAGGGACAGCAGAAGGTGACAGGACTCAAGTGCTCAATGGCTTCTTCCCCCCAGCCCACACTGAGGAGGGTGGCTGCGATGGCATGATTAACACCACTAACATGAGTGACAGAGATGTATGCTCATGCTAGATAAGGGAAAATGTGATGAGATTGGCTGCACTGAAGATAAGTGAGGGTAATATTGAAAACCGGTAGAGGATGGATGAGGTCTCAAAGAACAGGAAAAAGGAGTGACACAGTGTCTGTCTTTGTTAGGAGAAAAAAAAAAAAAGGCAAGAATTAGAGGCCACTTAGCTCAACTTCAAAGTCCAGGAAAACCATAGAACAAATAGGCAGGTGCTCCCAGGGACAACAGGAAAGGGGAAGAATCACAGCAAACACACCTGTGTGTGCACAGCCCTGCCTGACTTCTCCGACAGTCTTCGTGGACACAGTAATGTCATCCCCATGTCTCTACCTCTAACCGTGCCATGTTCCTGGGCACTGCAGCCACTCCAGGAGCACTGGGCTGCTCCCAGCACTGTCCCTGCCATGCCTGGCTGCTCCAGTCTGCCCCAACAGCCTTCTCCAGGGCCAGGCTTGAAGTTAGTGTGCCCCAGCAGCAAAATGCAGCAGGGGCTGGTGCAGGCCATGAGGCAAAGAGCAGGCACGAGCACAGCCTGTGCACAGTAAGCCCAAGTAGTTGCCCCCTGCACATGAATAACTCAACCCGGTGGCACCCAGCTGGCTTTCCCACAGCATCATTCTCTGTCCTGCACCCAGCACACATTTCTATTGCTGTGTATGAGTCCGGTAATGAGACCCTTGTTCAGGGGCTGAGGCTTTCAGTGTTCTGGGCTCTCCTTGCTTTGCACAGCCTCCTTCATGCCATACTGCTGAGCTTTGGGCAGACCTCACTAGCCCACAGTGCACTTTGATGGCCTCTTCCCTGCCAGGTCCCTGCCTGACTGCTGGTCAGCCGCTCTTGGGCTCCTTGCTGCTTTGATGGCCCAGACACCATGACTTGGCATCTTAGCACTACATTAACCTGCAAAGGGAAGAGGGAGATGCCACAGATCCTGATTTTCTAGGCCTCTGATGCCCACCTCTCCTGTGCAAGCCCATGCCTGTGGGTCAGATGAAATGGCTGCAGGTGGTGCCAGCTGCTGGGAGGGCCCTTGGCAGTGCCTCACTGCAGGAGGAGTGCACTGCTGCTCTCTCCTGGCTCCATCCCTCACACTTGCAAGGTAACAAAGTCGTGTACTTGCTCTCTGGGTTATGATACCGTTCCGCTGGGGAAGGCTGCAAGGACACAGGTCCACCTTACAATGAGACTGACAAACAGGAAAAGGGGTCAGAAAAAGAGCAGAGCAATTCCGTGATGTCAAACACACAGTCCTGCAAGTAGGCAGGTACCAGTGACTGTGCAGCTGCAGGATAGGGAACTAATGACGTGGCAGCACTTCTGCAAACCAGAACCTGTGGGACGGAGGAGATCATGAGCCAAACATGTGTCAACAGCTCAGAACAGTGTGACAAAAGGCAAACAGCAGCCTGACACACGCAAGCAGGTGAGTCACGTGCAAGGCACATGAAACAGTCCTGATCTCATGGACCAGGCAAGCCAGAGAGGCATCGCACCCTGGGCCCGGCATGAGGGTACCAGCAGGAAAAGTACAGGCTCAGTGATTAATTCAAGGGGATAATGACACCCGACCACTGGGGAACAGCTCTGGGTCCCAGGAATGTGCAAAGATGGGAGAAATAACTGCCCTGGGCCTGCACCGGGAGAACACCCGCAGCCGGGGACGCCGGGGGACATGGTGCGGGGGGCTGGCGTGGTCACCCGGCTGGGCCCCGGTGCCAGCGAGCGGCAGCGGCTGCAGCCCAGGGCACCGGGAGCGCCGGGCCGGCACCGGGCTGCGGGTGCGGGACCAGGCGCTGCACCGGACCGAAGCGCCACCCGGTGACCAGGGCGGCGGGGGCTCCGGCCCCGCGGGGGTTCCGACCCGGTGGGGCTGCCGAGGGCCCGCCCCGACCCCCGGCCCCGCTGCAGCAGAGGGGTTCGGGCAGCTGCTCCCGGGGCGATCTCCGGGGAGGGCTGAAGCTCCCGGCCCACCACGGGGCGGTTTTGCCCGGGGGCTACGGGAGTGTCGTGTGTCCCCCCCCCGCCCCGCCCCGCGCCCTGGCCCCGCCGCGGCCCCACCCGCCGGGGCCGCCCCCTGCGCTGCGGCGGCCGCGTCTCCGCGGGGGAGGGCAGGCGGTGGAGCCGTCCCTCCGCGAGTTCCTCCGCGCACCCTTCCATCCCTCCGCGCATCCTTCCGTCCCTCCGCGCATCCATCCATCTCTCCGTGCATCCCTCCGCGCATCCCTCTGTCCCTCCGCGCATCCCTCCGTCCCTCCGCGCATCCCTGCATCTCTCTGTGCATCCCTCCGCGCATCCCTCCATCTCTCCGTGCATCCCTCCATCTCTCCGTGCATCCCTCCATCTCTCCGTGCATCCCTCCACGCATCCCTCTGTCCCTCCGCGCATCCCTCCATCTCTCCGTCCATCCCTCCGCACATCCCTCCATCTCTCCGCGCATCCCTCCGCACATCCCTCTCTCTCTCCGAGCATCCCTCCGTCCCTCCCCCGCACCCCTCCGCCCGCCCCAGCACCGGCAGGGCCGCTCCTGCGCGGGTATGGCGGGGCGGCCGCGCTTCCTCTGCGGCGTGGTGGAAGGTAGGTCCCTCCGGGGCCGCGGCTGGGGCCGGTGCCCCGCCCGGGCATTGCAGGGGCTGGCCCGGTCCACCCAGAACGAACAGGGGCCGGGAAGGGCCGCCGGGACCCGAGCGGCGCCGGGGAGCCCTGGTATTGGGGAGGCAGGGATCCGGGCCCCTGCACAGCACCCCATCTCTGCCCAGGGGTACGCGCCCTGCACACCCCCCCCCCCCCCCCCCCCCCCCCCCCGCTGATGCTCCCCAGCTCTTCCCCAGAGCACCACTGCACCCCGCAGCCATCCCAGCACAGCCGACCCTCCCCGCAGTGAGGCATGGGGCAAGCTGCTCTTGGCTCCAGCACGCTGCAGTGTGGGTTTATTCCCTGCCCTGGGCGTGGGGGCAGCATCCCGGTGTGTGCCCCTCCTGCCTCCCTGCCCGCGGTGTGTGCTGCCTTGGGCCGTGCCCAGAGCTGGCCAGGAAAAGCTTGGTCTCCCGTGGCAGCTCCGTATGGCTCAGCCCTGTCCTTCCTCCGCCCCCAACTCCTGTTTCTGCAGCACGGCACCTCTGGAGCTGGGCCAGGCCTGGCACCCCCTAGGCAAAAGCATCTCCACTTTTCCTGGCAGCACAGCACCCCACTGGAGCCCACAGCCCACGGCCTTGCCTGGGAGGAAGCAAAAGCACCGTGCAAATAAGCACAAAGTAAATAGAAAGTGGAATAGATGGGGAAGTTGATAGTAAAAAGAAATATGAGTCAGAAAGAATCGTTGATAGAGGAAAGCTGACGTGGGAAAGAGAAGGGCACAGCTGCTGCCAGCAGAGCCACTCCAGGAGGAGGAGGTCATCCCTCCTGGGTGCATCCCTCCCCCCGGTAGCACGGACCCTGGCAGGGAACATCGGCTGGTGCTGTGGCCGGCAGGCTGCTGAGCAGGCTACAGCTGTGGCAGGGTCAAGGCAGGCCAGGAGTAGCATGTCCTACAGAGTCCCCTGCTCCCTCCTGACACCCTGGACATCACTAGCAGGAGCCAGAGGGCACAGACAGACTGATTCCTCTGGGTCACTTGCACGCAGGACGGAGGAGGGGCTGGGGAACAGTTGGAGCTTAGGGACTTTGCTTCCCAATGTGTTCATCGGGACTTTGCTAACAGTTGTGAAGAAATTGCTGAGGGACATCCCAGATGGCCCAGAGTTTGGCAAGTAATGGTGTTGATGGGTCACTGATGTCGTGATCCAGGCTATGAGAGAGCCAAGGTGCAAACACACAGCAGTGCTCATCAGTGCTCACCCGTCTTCAAAAAAACAGAGCACCAACATCACTCCTTTGGAGATGCAGCCGTGGGTACAGACAGGATTTTGCTGGTACAATTTAAGCCGGTTTACTGGGCAGAATACACTAGGATGACATTTTCAACAGAGCGGTTGCTGGCAGGGCATGTGTATGGGGTGAGTGTCATACTTGCAAGGCAGTGTCAGTTCACAGCAAAGTGTGAGGGAGGCACTGGCAGGCGGGTGCTGTACAGGGACTCCTGGGACGTCACTGCGAGCCGAGCAGGAGTTCTTATGGATTGGGAAATGCAAAATTTATTTATCATGGAAATACTTTCTTTGGGTGAAATGTTTGCTGGGATCCTTGAGTGGCCACAAATTTGGCCTCGTGCATGGTGGGGCATGGCTAGCAAGGCGACTATATATTATTTCAAAGTAGATGGAACAACTGTGTAGAAATGTTCAAGCAGGTAGAAGATCTGCTGGGGAGGATGGGGACAGTCCTGGGAGGTATCAGGGGTCTATGGGTAGAAGATCTACCTGCAAAGAAGACAACATTCGGTGTGTGCTGTGGTGCAACCTACCACACCAGTGCCCAAGGTTGGTGTTGAGGGCTGCAGGGTGGGCTCCTGCCAAAGGGAGCAGGGCGTCGGGGTCCCCTCCCAGGCAGACCAGCTCTGGTGCATCACAGGTGCTTTGGGGAAACGTGGGTGCTTTCCTGGACAATGCTGGCCTCAGGCCAGGCGCTGAGAGCTGGTCCTTTCTCCCAGACCAACAGAGTCATTGCGATCTGCCCTTGTGCGCCACCCAGTTCGGTGAACGCGTTCACTTTCCTGAATGTCTGCTTCTGTTGGCCTTGTCTGCTAGAAAGTGCATTGACTGATTTAAGTTTCCCATGATGCAGAGCCCATCCGAAACTAGGAAGCTGCCTTGATGGCTAATTGCCATCACTGTTCAAGACGTAATGTATTTTCTGTGAGACTTCACATTGCAGCTGCCAGATCTTGCAGAGACTTGAAGTGACTGAAGATCCTTCTCTTGCTAAATTTCAGGTCTGGGCTGGAACGCTTACAGGTTCCCCTTAACCTTCTCTTTAAGAAGCTGTCAAATCTGCGTCTCTCCAAACCCATTTAGTTGCCTGTTCTCCCATTGCCCCCAAGTGAACTGGCTTGCCTTCCACCGGGTATTCTTTCCCTCTGGCTTTGCAGACAACTCTGCACCTCCCAGGTCTTCCTGCAAGCAGAAATAGGAAGGGCCCTTCCTTGAAAGCGGTCCCAACAGGGGAATGGGTGCTGCATGTCCAGCAGTGCCCCTGCTTGCTATATCCAGTCACAGACTGGTTCCCTGCCGTGCAGAGCGCAGGGCGGCCTGTCAACTGCTGTGGTGCTGCAGCCTCAAGCTTGTGTCAGACACTGGTGCCCAACAAGCAACAGAAGTGGAAATGTTAAGAAAACCTTGGGAATTTGCTGACTCCAGATCTGTAGTTCCTGCATCTGGTTTTGTTGATGTGAACTTTCTGGAAGGGCAACGTCCTTGCAGCCAGCCTTGGTGCTCACTGATGAGTGTCTTTGTTAGCAGACAACTGGTAAGGTTCCTCCCCGGTGTGCTTTCCCTCTCTGGATTTTCCCTTCGCAATCTTATGGGGAATGGTGTTTTCCGGTGAGGGACAGCCAAGGTTCCTGTGAAACATCATGTGGAGCCACAGTCCCCGCACTTGTGGGCATCCCCACAGGTTGGTTGTGTGTTCTGGATCTGAACAGCTTGCCGTGGGGCAGGGATGCTGCCTCAAAGTCCTGCCCTGCTGCAATGCAGGTTTGCGTTTGCAGGGTGCAGGGGAGAGCTGTGTCAGCACAATTTTGGTGCAGTTTGAATTGTGCAGGGACTAAAGACAGAGCAGCTTTTATAGCCCGTACAGGAGTGACGATGCTTTACTTGACAAAGCCTGACACTACCCAGACACAGAGAGATGCGAAGAGACACAGAGCTGATCTCTGTAAAGAAGAAAAACCCCAAGCAGAAAACTCTAGGGTAGATGTACAATAGCTCTGTGCTTTGGTGCACCCCAAAATCATGCTAGAGTGCCTTATAACCTAGCCAGCCCTCAGCCATCTCCTCTAGGTCTGGCTTTACTGTGCCAATTCCTCCTCCCAGGTTAAGCGCTACCTTGTGCAATTCTTCCCAGCTATCTCCTTCTGGGAAGGATGGAACCCCAGACGTTATACCCGCTTGCTTGAATACCGATGCCCAGCAAGACCATAGCAGGATAGCAGACACTTGAAGTACCCGGAGGTGGACAACTGGTAGATCTCTGGGTTTAAGAGCAGCCACCTAGGGATAGTACAGAGAGACTCTGTTTTAAGGCAGTTACTGACAACTGCATTTCGGTTGTTTTTTTCCTGTTTTACAGGTTTCTATGGGAGGCCGTGGTCTATGGAACAGAGGAAACTTCTCTTTCAATGGCAAGTACCCTGAATTTTCCTCTTTGAAGGTACTAGCCGGTGGTGGAGTGACAAGGTGGAAGCCAGAGTGCTGTGGAGGTGGGAGCGGTGAGGAAAACATGCTGGAGGGAGGCTCCTAGGTCTGGCCTGCTGTTGGGACACCGGGGCGATGGCAGCAAAGGGGTCTCAGGCTTCTCCCAGTGCCCCCTCTGTCCCAGCACTGCTGCACCCCCCGATCCAGCCCGGGGAAAGACTCCCCCTGCCCTGGGCCCGGGTGTGGTGGCTGCGGGATGGAGGGGCAGCCCAAGGATGCCCGGAGAGATGTGGGCTGTGCTGTCCTGTGCCGGCAGATGGTGCTGGGACTCTGCCACAGCCCAGCTGCAGCTAGATGCGCTTGGCTGAGGGGCCTGGGCCAGGGATGGGCACCCCAAGGGGATGGGGTCTGGGGATGGGGCCTGGAAGGGGCTGCGAGGGTACCAGCCCCTGCGTGCTGGCACTGCACAGCTGGCACGGGTGCCCCAGGGAGGGTGCAGACCCACAGGGAGCTGTCGGTGGGACAGGGTCGGACACTGCTGCCCACGCCACGGGAGGAGCGATGGCAGCTGGGAAGGGTTTGGAGAGGAGCGTGGGGGCTACGGGAGCCTGATGGCACTGCCTCTGGAGGCACCAGCAAAGCTACTCTGCCCTGACTGCAGCATGGCACGGGTCAGTTACAGCAGCCCGTGCGCAGGGGGGGTGTCAGGGAGCAGGCGGAGGGACTGGGACTGGAAATGAGAAGTCAGATCCATGTGAGAGAGAATGTGGGGGTGTTTAGCAGGCTGGAAGCCCACCTCGGGTGCTGACCTGGCAGGACAAGCACCCATTGCCTCATCTCTGAACCGCACAGGCCTGGGCAGCGCCACATGGCACCAGCCCCTGTGGGTGCACTGGCCACAGGACAACAAACTGCATGCCCGCAGCCACCCACAGCAAGTGGCCAGCTCACACTGCCTGGGGCCACCGTCCCTGCCGCCCTGCTCTCCCAGCGAGGGCACCAAGCAGGTGCTTCCAGCCAGCCCAGCCTCTCTGGAGCCGGGCTTATCATTGTGGAAACAGCACAGCAAACCCACATCACTCCACCGTGGGCACAGGTGGCCACTTTAGCCTGAGGTTGTCATCCCTGCCTGGTGTGGAAGGTGGCCCTTGTGTCCCTCTGAGTTCTCAAGTATGTCTGTGTGTCACCATGTGTCCCTGTGACGGAAGGATGTGGGCAGGATCTGTCACTGGCTGGTTGAGAGAATCACATTGGGATGGGAGTTGATCTGTGCAGGAGAGAAAAAAGCCCTCTCCTGGCAGCTGGCACCATCAGTGCCACCTGGTCATCAGTGGGATGAGTTGCACTGACAGAACCGGCCACTGACACACTGGGGCCCCGCAGGACCTCCCGTGGAGCATCCGGCATGGGCAGCACGATGGTCATGGGCTGAGCAGTACATCTGTCAGTGTGGGTACTGCCCTGGTGATGGCATGGGCAGCACGCTGGGGATGGTGGGGAGAGGGTGCCGGTCACAGCATGGGCAGTGTGCTGGTGACAGTGTGGGCAGTGCACCGGTGATGGCCAGGCAGTGGGCCAGAGACAGCAGGGCCATGTGCTGGTGACTGTACTGGTGATGGCACTGGCAGCCATCCACTGCGTGGGGAATGTGCCGGTCATGCTGTGAGAGAGCACTGGTGACAGTGTGGGCAGTCACAAGTGCAAGTAAGGGCCATAGTGCAGGGACCAGAGATGCAGATACAGAAAAAAATGTAGCTTAGAATATTTGGGGAAAACGTGCAGGAAGGAAAACAAGACGTGATGTTTTAAAGTGTATTAGGAATGAGAAGATCTAATGGTGGCCTTGTCTGGTACTGAACTGGGATGTATGTTCACATGTTTGCACATGTGAGTGGTACGTTCATCGGTGTTTTTCTTCTCTGGAAAGAAACAAGATGAGGCACTTGTGTGGTACATGAAGTGCTTCTCAGTCTGTTCATTGTGGGAAAATGTAAAACATCATCTACTAAGGCGAATAAATAAAAATAAATGAATATATCAGATGGCTTTCATACAGGAGTGCCAAAAGAGCTGTCTAGAGAGGTGTCTGCCCCGTCCTGATAATTTCCAGTGAGTCTCGGATTGCTGGGGAGATTCTGGAAGGAATTTGTGATTTTTGAGGCCAGAAAGGGCCTTATGACGGTGCAGTCTGATCTCCTTAAGCAGGCAAGCCCTGATCTCAGACCTGCTTCGCTTCAGCTCTGACTGTGGTGGAGCATCTGGAGAGCTGGAGAGCTTTCCTCTCTCGTCTCGCCCAAATGCGTGTCCCCATGAGTCACCCCTGGACCCGGCCATGTCCCAGACTGGCGGGTGTGGCTTTTCTGTCCTCCAGAGCACTCGCAGGCTGAGCCTTTCCCCTGGGGTGATGAGCAGACTGGGCTCCAAGATTTTGTTCACTCTAGTTTATCAGTGTTCTTCCCACGCCACGGCCACTGCTCTGGCAGCATCTGCAGCCAGCACGGAGGTCACCAAATGTCCCTAGCCCCACCTGACTCTGCAGTGATTCATGCGGGGCTCTCTGTTCCGCTGAGTTACCAGTGGCATTGCAGAGGACACTCATGTTCAATGAATTGCTTGTTATGTTCAGTTCAGACACTTTATCTTCTGTATTCTTTTACCCAAGCAGGACTTTATGCTTGACTGTATTAAGAAGTATACTGCTTGCTGAAGCCCAGCTTAGCAGCCAGCTCAAATCACTGCATCTGAGTGCTGTATTTGCTCCTTTATTTGCCACTTACTTAGTCTTTGTCACCTGCAAACTGCACAGGCTCAGCGTCCTGCTACGGGTTCACGCTTGCCCAGCTCTGCTGCCCCCCGGGCAAAAGCTCTGCTTCAGCACTCACCATTTTCCAGCACCCTGGGGCTTTCCACCTGCAGGTCTTGGCAGAAACCTTGCAGTCCCAAAGAGTTCCTCTGACAGGCCTTTTAATGTCTGTGCATCAATGTTAGTGTGACCCTGTTAGATAACGGAGCGCCTGGGTTTAGGCGTGCAGGAGGGGATCGCTCTGTCTCACACTGCCTCCGTCTCCCTGCGGGGAGCAGCTGTGCAGGATTCGTGCACTGCTGAAGCAGGTTCCTAAGCCATCCAGGAGATATGTTCTGGGGGCCCTGCAGCTGGAGGAGCAGCACAGCTGGGGTTTGGGTCCTCCCACGTGCACCCTTGCGCTGGTGTTAGACAGGCAGGAGGGCGATCAGGTACCTCCAGCCCATGAGCCTCTGGCTGTTCTTGGCTGAGGAATGAAGAAGCTGGTACAGGATTCAACCTATCAAAACTACAGTCAGGGGTGAGTATGTAAGTAAAGCATGTTACTGTTGATGGATAAGGAACTGGCTGGATGGCTGCGTCCAAAGAGTTGTAGTCAGTGGCTCAAAATCCAAGTGGAAACCAGTAATGAGTGGTGTTCCCCAGGGGTCCATACTGGGACCAATACTATTTAATATCTTCATCATTGACATAGTGGGATTGAGTTCCATCAGCAAGTTTGCAGATGCCACCAAGCTGAGTGGTGCAGTTGAACACCTAGAGGGAGGGGATGCCATCCAGAGGGACCTTGACAGGCTTGAGGAGTGGCTGTGAAAATCTCATGAAGTTCAACAAGGCCAAGTGCAAAGTCCTGCACCTGGGTCGGGACAATCCCCAATATCAATACGGGCTGGGGGATGAAGGGATCAAGAGCAGCCCTGCTGAGAAGGACTTGGGGGTACTGGTGGATGAAAAATTGGACCTGAGCTGGCAATGTGCGCTCGCAGTCCAGAAAGCCAACCATATCCTGGGCTGCATCAGAAGAAGCATGGCCAGCAGGTCGAGGGAGGTGAATCTGCCCCTCTACTCCACTCTGGTGAGACCCCACCTGAGTACTGCGTCCAGCTCTGGGGTCCTCAGCACAGGAAAGACATGGACCTGTTGGAGACGGTCCAGAGGAGGGCCACAAAAATCATTTGAGGGCTGGAACACCTCTCCTGTGAAGACAGGCTGAAAGAGTTGGGGTTGTTTAGCCTGGAGAAGAGAAGGCTCTGGGGAGACCTTATAGTCGCCTTTTAATACATAAAGGGCACTCATAAAGAAAGATGGGGACAGACTTTTTACCAGGACCTGTAGTGACAGGACAAGGGGTAATGGAAGGTCGATTTATATTGGGCATAAGGAAGAAATTCTTTACTGTGAGGGTGGTGAGACACTGGCACAGGTTGCCCAGAGAAGTTGTGGATGCCCCATCCCTGGAAGTGTTCAAGGTCAGGTTGTCCCAGGTTGAGCAGCCTGGTCTAGTGGGAGGAGTCCCTGCCCATGGCAGGGGTTTGGACCGGATGATCATTAAAGGTCTCTTCCAACCCAAACCATTGTGTGATTCTAATGCCAGCAGCTCGTGGATTCCTTGTAAAAGGACTTCGGTTAAAGTGGAGTTACTGCTGATGTGAGATACTGCACCTTGACAAATCCTGGCCCCTGTTACAGTGGCAGTACTGAACACCACATTAACTGTGTGCAACAGAGAGGGGTACAGGCTTTTTGGAGCTGCTCTGCGAGCCTCAGTGTCAGGGTGTGCACAGCAGCTGCCTCAGAGCTGCCTCTGGAGGTCTGTGTCACACCACAGTGGCATGTGGCACATCATCCCAGCAGTAAACACACAGCCTGCTGGAATGCCACCTAACACAGCCCAAAAAAAAAGGTGTTTGTGCATTAGCTGTGTGGGTGATGGCAGGGCATGTCTGACCACAGTGTGGGGAAAGGGAGACCAGGGCAGGCAAGGGACAGCCCAGCAGTTGTGAGGAGGCTGCAGCCTGTGTCCGATGCTGGTGTCTCACTGGAGAAAAGATAGAAAAATGCAAGAGTGCAAAAGAGCCCCAGTGAGACCCAGGAGCTGCAAAAATCATTGCAGAGTGATAGCTTTGAAGGTCTTGACCTGTTCAAGTGATCAAGGCATGATCTGGCAATGGTGCAGCAGGGACTGTTGCTGGAGTCAGGCCAGCCTGGAGACAGGACATGAGCTTTTCAAGGGGATGAGGTGAGGGGGTCTCCAGTGGTGAGGTCTCCCCGGGTGTGCGTGGTACCCAGCGAGGTACCCTGGGCTGATGCACCCCACTCCTGGACACTGAGGCTGGGGGACTGCTGAGGTGCCAGCTCTCCAGGGTGTCTCCACTGGTCCTGCTCCTGACGGACCTGCTTCATCTGGAGTCACTCGTCACAACAGGCAACCTTGCAGCCTGCGTGTTGAGGCTACAAACAAGCTCGGTTCTTGATTACACAATCGGAAGCATAGCTGATGAGAAAGGGAAAAGAAACCCACCGCAAACATGCTTACACAAGATGCTAAGTGCTTTCACAGGTCTCACTGCAAGCCCTGAAAGAGCTGCCGCAAAGCTGCAGAGGTGGTTTGGCCTGATGGAGCCCCACAGCTGGACTCCAGGGCTGGGGACGTCTGCACCCTCAGGCGGCCGCGTCGAGCAGCAGACCGCTGAGCTGCTCCCTCCATTGCTCCAGCCTCATCCTCTCTCTCCTTGGCCATTTTTTCTCAGTTTCCCCAAAGGATTCCCCCTTCCTCCCCCAGAAGCTGCTGTGGCCGTTCACCCGTCCTCCATTCCTTGCTCAGGACATTGAGCTTTTTGTCATCACAGGACTTTGTCAAGTGGTTAAAACAGGCTGTTTAGGCTAAGCTGGTCCCTCCCACCTGCTTTTTCCACAGCAAGGGTGTTCACTCAACCCACCTCCCAGGAGACAATGTCCTGCTAGTCTCTGAGACTTTCTCATCCAGATGCACTGTCTTTCTGGAGGTCCCTAAACAACACAAATCATTGGGCTCAGCACTGGGAGCACTGGGTGAGATTTATGTCTCCGTGTGGCCGTCGAAAGTACACAGGGCAGGACTCCCTGTGCAGGGGAAGAGCTGAGGGGCACAGTGTGAGGGGCTCTGTGTGAGAAGAGGCTTGAAGCCTGCAGAACACGGTGCAGCTCTGGGGAAGGAGAGGGCACCGCGTGCCACGGAGCTCTTGGTGTTGCAGGCTGGCAATTGCCCAGATGCCTCTTTGCAAAGAGCCCGTCTGGAGCCTTGGGTGATCCCTTCTCCTTGCTGCGCAGGCTGAAACGCTGGGGGCTGAACTGCTACATGTACGCGCCCAAGGATGAGCTGAAGCACCGACTGCTCTGGCGAGAGCCCTACACAGAACATGAGGCAGGTAGCGGCTCTGCTGGGCCCCAGCACAGGTGGGCTGCAGGCGTCCCGGGTCCTCAAGGGTGAAGCATGGTCTGCATCTCAGTTCCTGCCAGGAACCTGCCCATTGCAGGCAGCCCCGCAGGCCCTGCCTAGTGCAAGGAGACCCCCAGACGCTGGCTGGTACAAGGCCCCTCCCCAAACTCTGCCCATCACATGGAATCACCAAGAGCCCACCCAGCACAGGGAGCTCCACATGTGGGTCTCTGGCAATATGCTCGAATATGCCAGAGCCCACGGACCCTTGTGGAGAGCACTCTGCGTCCCAAGGGACTGGGAACTGTCTCCCCTGCGCCTCTCCCCTCCAGATGCTCTCTCATGCATCCCGATGCCCTCAGCTCCTTCCTTTTGGGCCACTGTGGTCCCCTCTCCCTCCACCCCTTGTCTCCCGCCACCCCTTGCCTCCCAGCGCTCACAGCACCCCTTCTGCTTTGTCCCCAGCCCGCATGCGGTCTCTCATCGAAGCTGCCCAAGAGCAGGGTGTGGAGTTTGTTTTCGCCATTTCTGCTGGCCAGGACATGGTGTTTTCAAGTGCCGGGGATCGGCTCCTGCTGCAGCAAAAACTCAGGCAGGTACCGTGGGCCATTCCTTCATCCCACTGCCCCCAGGCGAGGGGCACGCATGCTTGTGGGTGGGCCCCATGCCCACCCCAAAGGCTGGCATGGGGCTGTAAACCCCTACTGCTGCTGCACCTCAGGGAGCAGCCCTGTGGGGAGCCCGGTGGCAGAGAGAGAGACAAGGGCTCCGTGGATGCCTGACTGCTAGCGGGCAGCACTGGGGACAGGAAAGGGACTGGCCAAGCCCCAGAACTTGCTGGGCAGCACCAGAGGCCGGTGCAGGCTGCTGCTGAGCCCCCGGTCCCCAGGGAGGGTAAAGAGCTTCCGGCACAGCGGGTTTGCCCTATGGGCTTGGAGCGAGGTGGGCTGTGGCCGTGGGACTGTGCGTGGCATCCGCTGGGCAGGCATGGGGGACATGGCGAGGGCTGCTCTGCCCACCCCACCTGTCCAGGCACCCCAGACCTCTGCTGTCCTTACGGGGCCCAGGCGGCAGGGGCTCGTCTGGGGCTCGCTGCCTCCTTTCTCTCTGCTGCCCAGGGATCCTAGCAGCCCGTGCCCATGCCCGCAGGTGGCTGCCATGGGGTGCCGCTCCTTCGCACTGCTCTTCGATGACATCGACCCCTGCATGTGCCAGGCTGACAGAGACGTCTTCCCCTCCCTGGCACAGGCTCAGGCGTCTGTGGCCAACGAGGTGTACCAGGAGCTGGGTCAACCCTCCGTCTTCCTCTTCTGCCCTACAGGTACCAGCTGCAGCCGTGCAGCCCCAGCCACCCCACCCCTGGGAGCCGGGCGCTTGGCCAGCCGTGGTACCCCACAGCAGACCGGGGTGCCCTTCACCCAGCTGCACCTAGAACCTGTGTCTGCTGAGAGCTGACTGCCCTGACAGCCTCCACGGCTTCCCCCAGCCCCCTCATGCTCCTGCAGGAGCCCTGGAGATCTCAGGACTAGCACAGGACCTGGCTGCAGACGGGCTAGTGCTTCAGCAGCCGTGCATGCTGTTTTCCCTGCCCTGTGTATCTCCCCAGCCCCTATCCATTGATCCCAGGCAGCCTCTGCTTTCCCAGTCTCTCTGCCCCTCAAGGGATGCTCTGTGCTCTCTCCCCAGAGTACTGCAGCTCTCTGTGCTCTCCCAGCCCCAGCAAGTCCTGCTACTTGCTGACCCTCGGCCAGGAGCTGCTCCCAGAGATCGGAGTCATCTGGACAGGTGAGCTCCTGGCCCGGCTCTGTCGGGCTGTGCAGCCCCGGCCGGGCAGGCAGTGGGTTGGGCTGTGGGTCTGCTCTCCTTCTGGCTAGGGAGGGTGGGGTGGGTTGACTTGACCCTCATGTCTTCGCTCAGTGCCCAGACATGTGCATGTCCCTGTTGTGAGTGTGCACGATGGACTGCACTGCCTGCGGCTCCACACGTGTCTGTGCTGTGATGCTCCAGGTCCAAAGGTGGTGTCACAGGAGCTCTCAGCCACACTGCTGGAGGAGGTGGAGGGTGTCCTGCGGCGCCGCCCTGTCATCTGGGACAACCTGTATGCCAATGACTATGACTGCAGACGTGTCTTCCTGGGCCCCTACACGGGACGTGCCCCTGGCCTCATGGCCAGGCTCCATGGACTGCTCCTCAACCCCAACTGCGAGCTCCAGGCCAACTTCATCCCCATACACACATTGGGTAGCTGGTTTCAGAGCGAGCTGGGAAGCTGTGCCCACCCTGATCACACAGGTACCTGTCCCCAGCACCCCAGGCAGCTCTGTACTTGGGGCCCCAGCGCTGGCAGTGAGCTTGTGCACCCAGGGCAGGGCCCTGGCCATCACTGCCCATCTTTGCCATGACCCTGTAGGCTTTCCTGCATGGGAGCCTGGGTGAGGTGTCTCACCTCCCTGGGCACCACCCAACATCCTGGGGCGTGGGATCCATCCTGGGGGCATCTCCTTGGGGCAGGAAGGGGGGGTCTGCCTGCCCTCAGTGTGGCATGGGATAGCTCCATCAAGCAAAGAGTGGGGCTGCCCAGACTGATGAGCTCCAGTTTCTTAGGGATGGAGACTGTGGCATCCCCGGGGGACAGCCAAGGCCCACAGGAGGGGAGCTACAGCCCCCAGGAGGCCTTGGAGCTGGCGCTGCTTGACTGGGTGGCCGAGATAAACCGGCAGGCCTTGGAGCCAGGTAGGTGATGAACTCGCACGGTGCAGCATCCCTCACCCCGTGTAGCATCCCTCACCCCCCTCCCCAGGAACGCTGGACCAGCTCTGCTGGGAGCTCAGAGGAGTGAGGGAGCCCCATGCCCGGCCCCTTTGGATGGGGCGCTCTGACTGGTGCTGCAGCGGCGTCTCTGTGTGTCATGGTGGGCAGCTGTGGGTGTCCATTGTGCCATGCTGCCCCATGGGTGCTCCTGCCCTGGCTGCATCCCAGAGGGGATCTCCTTGGCTGGCAGTGTGGGAGCCTGGGCCATGATACAGCTCTGGAAGAGGGAGTTCAGCCAGGTGCATGCTTGGAGATTGACACTGTTTACCTGTGGCCTCACCAGCTATGAAGGCCCAAACTCCAGAATACAGTACTCTGGTCCCTGACAGCTCGGAAATGGAGCTTCCTGGCACGGCTGCCCCCAGGGCTGTCATGCCCCTATGGGCAGCAGTTTCCATGCAGGTGCCAGAGGGGCTGCCCCCTTGCTCCTTTCTGCCAGGAGGAAGGACCCAAGGACACCCCAGCATCAGCCTCAAGGGAGGAACAAGGCTGCAGCCCGGCACAGCAGGAGTTCAGGACATCATGCCTGACCCCCAGCCCCATGACTCTGTTCCCAGTGGGGCAGACCAGCATGGCCCTGAGCCCCGCGGTGTGGCACCAGGGGAGGGAAGGATGAAGGTGACCTCGGAGTCCGAGAAGGGCAGTGGGAGCAGGACCTCTTCCAGCGGTCAGCAAAGCCCCACAGGGGACAGCGACCAGCTCACCACGGAGAGCAGAGCGAGCTGTGAGTCCTCCTCTGCTCTGCCCAGCACAGCTGGGACTGCCCAGTCTACAGGAACCCTGGTGGCTACCGAGACCCTCCACAGCCCAGGCATCGCAATGTGCTGCAGTAATGAGGCCAACACCAGCCAGAACCTTCCCCTACTCACTTGTGATGCCAGGACAGAGGGTGACAGCCCCCCCCAGCGCCCCAGCAGTAACCAGCCTGAGGTCAGCAGGGCTGACATGCCCCAGACACCCCCAGGGCTTGGGGCTGGTGACAGCCCTGGTCCCCCAGCGCTGCTCACTGATGGGGCTGGCACCAGCCCTGGACCCCCAGCACCACTCACTGGTGAGGTTGGTGCTAGCTCTGGCCCCGTGGTGCCATTGACCCCAGAGGAGGCTGGGTCCAGCCCCATGGCCCTGCTGACCCTGGAGGAGGCTGGGTCTGACCCCATGGTACCACTGACCCCCAAGGAGGCCAGTTCCAGCCCCACAGCTCCAGTAAACCCAGAGGAGGCCAAGACCAGCCCCACAGCACTGGTGACCCCAGAGGAGGTTAGGTCCAGCCCCACACCGGTGACCGCAGAGGAGGCCAGGTCCAGCCCCACAGCACCGCTAACTCCAGAGGAGGCCAGGTCCAGCCCCACAGCTCCAGTAAACCCAGAGGAGGCCAGGTCCAGCCCCACAGCACCGCTAACTCCAGAGGAGGCCAGGTCCAGCCCCACAGCTCCAGTAACCCCAGAGGAGGCCAGGTCCAGCCCCACAGCACTGGTGACCTCAGAGGAGGCCAAGTCCAGCCCCACAGAACCACTGACCCCAGAGAAGGCTGGGTCCATCCCTATGGCACTGCTGACCTTCAAGGAGACCAGGTCCAACCCCACAGCACCGCTGACCCTGGAGGAAGTGCGGATGCTGGTGGAGCTCTTCTACCTGCCCTACCATCATGGGCCACAGGCGCAGCGTCTCCTGGAGCACTTTCGGTGGCTCCGGACAAACAGCCTCAGTGTGGGGGTCCCGGCCACGGCACCCGATGCCTGCGGGGTAAGGCGGGTCCAGGCGCTGCTGCGGGCCGGTGCCTTGTCACAGTTGTGCTGACACTCAGTCCGTCCACAGGGCACGCGGTGGCGCGGCCGAGCCCAGTCCTTCCAGCTGCTCTGTGCTCAGACATGTCGCCTGCACAGCCGCTTCGTGAGCAGCGCCGGACGGGCACTGCTCTACGACCTTCACCCCTACCTCTGGGACATCCGCAACATGTTGCTGGCCGCCAGCGCCTTCGTCCTCTGGCTGGGTACGTGGCTGATGCCAGCTCTGAGCCAGCCCCTGTGGCCCCGTAGCACATATTCACATCCTGGCCAAATCCAGGCATGTTGAAGTGCAGGGCTCCCCGGGTGCTGTGGCATACCCAGAGCATCTGAAGCTTGTTCTGTGGTGATCCACTCTTTCTGCCCCTAAAGAGGTGAAGGTGTATGGGACCCCCTCCCAGAGGTCCCTCTGTCCAGCCAGGGGTGCCAGGGTCTCTCCTGGGAGCACACCTCCCCTTGACACTTTCCCCACCACTGACCCATGCTCACCACCTTGCTTCCCTTGCAGATGGCCATCTCCTTTGCGACCCTGACCCCAAGGGCACCTGGGGAAGCTGCTTTGGCTGTAAGTACCAGTGCTGCCCTGGCGCACCCACCTGGGCGGTGGGGCCCTGGCTGCTGCCCTCTGTCACCTCCAGCCCCCCAGCAGCAGCCAGCACTGGCCATCGGGCGGCCCTTTCCCATGCCCTGTCTGCTGAGCGGAGTGGGAATGGCCATGGGAAGCCTGGCAGCCCTGCGTGCTCTGACACACTGAGGCAGGATGGGGCGCTGCTGCTGGGGACAAGGCAGTCATCCGAGCAGCTCTTCACCATCTCTCACAGTCCAGAGGGAATGCCTATTTCTAGGGCATGGTTCCTCAGCCCTTTTAATCCAAGGACCTTTCTGGTAAAAGGGGTGTCTGGGCCATTGGGAGCAGTAATGCCCTGGATGACAGAGGTGAGGTTGGATTTTGAATGCCTGTGCATCACTTTGGGAGGCCCCGTTCCTCTGGTTTAGGGTTCCTTGGTTGCTCTGTGGGCCTTGTGACCTCTTACAAACTGTGAAGTATTACCAGATAACAACCTGAGAGGGTCTCCAATTCCAGTGTGGGACAGGGCCATGTGCCTTAAACCACTTCCACAGGGAAGCAGCCACACGCAGGGCAAGTTTCCACAGGCACAGGCGCTGCTCTCTGTGCCAGGCTGCAGCTCCCCAGCTGTAGTCAGGAGCTGTGTCTTTACCTTACACCTTTCATGGAGGCAAGATCATACCTTTCCCCATTCCCCCACTTCAAGCCCTCTTGCGGAGGGTTTGCTGCTACCCCAATGCATGGCGCTGGCTGCCCAAGCCCAGGCGAGGTCCTGTGCTTGGGCTGCACAGCGGTGGGGGCAGATCCTTGGAGCTGTGACCAGTGTGATCGTGATGTTGCTGTGCTGCGGAGGCTGATCTCCCGCTGGCCCAGCAGGTGTTTGTTCATCTCGCATGTGTCTGTCTCCTGCCGCCTCCAGGGTGCCAGAGCATCACTGCCCCGATGCTGCTGGGGGGGGACGCTGAGCCCTGGGCACGTCGTGGGGGCCTCTTTGGAGAGCTGCAGGTGAGAGCATGCCCATATCTGTGGGGGCTGAAGGAGCCGTTGGGAGGCCAGGATCCCAGCTGCTGCTCCTGGCCCTGCCATTGGATTGCTGCAAGCTCAGGAAGGCAGAGCTGCCCCGGGCCTCTGCACTTTGGCTGCAGCTCCTGGGGTTTAGGGTGCCTCGGAGGGACCCTCCTCCTGGACAAGGTTTGGAGCCAGGACGACCTGCTCCTTGATGGCCTGTATCTCTTCCAGGCACTGCTGCCCGTGGGGAACAGCTGTGACCTCTTCTACCACCCACCTCCACTCTTCCCGTCCAGCCAGCTGTACCTCCTGCGCCCGCTGCTGCCTCTGGACAAGGTGAGAGCCACGGCCCGAAGGGGTGACCCGCTCCACTCAGGCTGGAGCCCACCTTTGCATGGCATGTGCTGTACGTGTGCTAACGAGTTACGCGCTCCTCTGCTGCTGACCCCAAGGCTGAGCTTGCAGCGCAGGGTGATGCAGGTGGGAGGGGACCTCTGAGGTCCAGCCCCTGCTAAGAGCAGGCCAGCGTGGGGCAGGTCACCTGGGGCTGTGTCCAGCAGCGTGTCAGCCCCCCGGGATGGACAGCGGGTGTTGTGGCCAGCGGCCCGGGCAAAGACCATCACCTGCCTCCCTGCAACAAGTGCCTGGGCAGAGCCCCTCCTGGCAGCCAGCAGCAGGAGAGGGAGACCTGGCTCAGAAGTGGGTGGCGGGCACAGCCACCGGCAAACTGGCAGAGACTTGGGGTCGCCAGGTTGCGAGGGCAATCTCCAGAGCATCCCCAGCACTGATCTCCAGCGGTGGCCGCGAGCAGGTGCCAGGAAAGGTCCAGAACAGGACAAGTCTGGATGGCGACGTCCTGCAACCTTCATCAGTCTGCAGCTCTGGGCACTGCCTGAGCCTGTTGAGGTTCATCTTGAAATCAGTCCCTTCTTCAAACACCCAGTTTACAGAATGATTCCCCGCTAGAGAGGCAGCAGCCTCTGTCAGCCTGCTTGCTGCTGGCCCCCCCTCTCTGTTTGACATCCCAGCAGTCCGATGGGATGGGGAGAGAAAGGGAGAATTTGGAGGTGGGTGGACACGCAAGTTAAGCTGCTGCCAAATCCAGCAGAGCCCTGGGTTCCCCACGTACCACCCAGCCTGTGGCGAACACCCTGCTCCCTCACCCTGCTGCCTCTCCTAGCTAAAGGAAATGCTAACGCTGCAAATCCAGCCGTCATGGACACAACAGCACATCTCTGCTAAATACAGTACCCGGCAACGCGCAGCTGCAGCGCCTGTAAATAGCAGAGGAGGAGTTGCAAGCACATGAGAGCAGATTGTAATGTCAGGCTGCGGCTGCCAGCAATTCCCATTGCAAGCGCTTGTTTTCGACTGCCTCTTGTCAGATTTCATCTGCTCAGGCTAAACTTTAACAAGCTGAATGTCTGCATCCAGTGAAACTTCCAGAGAAAAATCCAGCTCAGCACTTCAGCCCGTTGCGGGGATGGCGCGCAGAAGGGCGCTGTGCTGCCCTTGTCGGCCAGTGAGCGGGGCGGCCTTTCCTTTGAGAAGCAAAGCTTTTATCGGGAGGTCCTTTTCGCTGGTCCTGTGAGCAGCAGCAAACTCAAATCTGACCAAGAGGGGGAAAATTTTGAGATGTCCCACTTTGCACATGCTCTGTGGAGACTTGAGTTTCAGTATTGGTTTCGCTGCCATTCTGGCTGCTCGGAGCATGCTCCGTCCTGGGGCTGAGCGGCGTTTCCTCAGCTGCTGCTGCTCTGGGGTGCCTGACTGGAATGGCAATTTCTCGGTTGGAAGTGTTGCTGTGCTGTGGCGATGAGCCTCAGAGGCCAGTGGAAGATGGTGCACGGCGCATCACTTGGCGCAGAAGCCAGCGCCCTTGAATGGCTGAACCACATACCTTCATACCTTCCCCTGGCCGGGACGCGCTGGAAGCCACAGCCCCAGTCCCAGTCTCTCTTTATGGTCAACTGGGGCAGCTGGTACACCATGCTCTGGCAGGGCCGGTGGTGGGGGCGGCAGGCAGCCGAGGGGGCAGCAGTGGGGCAGGGATTGGGCAGGGCAGGCAGAGCCAGGGCTGAGGTGGGTCTGGGTCTTCCAGGGAGAGCTTTACCGAATGTGCCGGGAGAGTTTGGACTGTGACCCCAAAATCGCAGAGATCCTTGCAGCCCACCCCGATCTCCTCGGTGACAGGTGAGACGTGGTCCCTCTGGGGCTCCCTCTTGCCAGGCGCGTGCTGAGCCCGGCCGTGAGCAGGGCGATGCAGGGCCGTGGTGTGAGGCAGTGGCCTCTCCTCGCATCCCTGCGGGGACCAGCCCTGCCTGCACCACGGCTGGCCATGGCCTCACCTTGCGGGAGGGAGCAGGGAGGCTGAGGGCTTCGTCTGGGGAGGGTCTCAAAGGGATGGTCCGATGGGCACCGGGATGCTGTCCCGCCGGGGTAGGAAGGAGGAGGTTGGCTGGTGTGAGCTTTCCGTGGGGCAGGCTGGGCTCGGGGCAGCAGCTCAGCGGTGCTGCTGCTCTGGCTGGCAGGCTGCTGGGCAGCTTCCTGAGCCTGAGCCCCGAGTACACCTTCGTGCTGGAGGATGAGGGTGGTCCGTGCGGCTACGCAGCCGGAGCGCTCTGCGCTGAAGGCTTCCTGCAACAGCGAGACAGCAGCTGGCTGCCGGCCATACGGCACAAGTACCCCCGAGACCTGGGCGCAGGTGCCCCGGCTCTGGGACAGGTGAGGGGGCACCTGGAGCAGAGGGGAGCAGGCACAGGGAGGGGGGGATGGAGGGGGTTCCCTCGCTCGTGTTTTGTCGCCTGCAGGATGCCCTGGAGGAAGCACTGCTCTTCTTCCACGCAGAGCCACCACCGGCTGTGCCCCTGCCTGTGCTGCGGCGCTTCCCCTCCCTGGTGCAGCTGGGGACGGCCCCCCGCGTGCTGGACGTGGGGGCCAGCCGCAGCCTGGCCATCTGCCTGCTGAGCGCACTCAGGGCCAACGGTGAGCATGACCTCCCTGGGCTGGGGCGGGCTGAGTCCCCCTTGATCCAGCACAACCCCGTCCCGACTGCTCCCTTGCCCACCCCAGAGCCAGGGGATGGCCCCACCTGCACCCCACCTCGCAGCACAGTCCTCACTGGGGTTCCCCGGCCCCTCTCTGACGCCATCGGGCCCCGGCTCCCACGCACCGTGCCCTCCCCTTGCACCAGGGGACACGTGGACCTGTGCCTCAGGGCATCGTGCAGGCACCCAGTGCCAAAGGGCAGTGGAGAGGTTGACCCCCTTGTGGAGGGGGTCCCAGCCACTGGTCCCAGCCCCAGCTGGTGCCGGGGGCCTGACCTCTCACCTCCCTTCCAGGGTCGCGGGGAGTGTTTTGCCAGGTCAGTGCCACTGACCGGCAGCAGCTGAGCTTCTACAGCAAGCTGGGCTTCGTCGCCCTGCCGGTGGCCTGGGGCAACTCCCCCGACGCTCGGCTCCTGGGACGTCTCCTCTGAGCCCACCGCGTCGGGTGCGGGCACGGGGAGGCAGTGCCACGGCACAGGCTGACTCCCCATCCCGCACAGCATCGACCCGAGGGAGTGGGAGCAGAGGGGCGCCTTGAGCAGGGCAGCTACACGGGATGGGGGACACGGTCTGGGGGTGAGCAGGACGTCACTGGGATGTGTGCAGGGCACGAGGCTGTGAGGGTCCTTGGGCGACAGAGAGGTATTTCTGCCATCTCAGGAGATTTGGGCACCAGGGCCCCTACACTCCTCCCCCAACTGTTCCTGCTTGCTGAGCACCCTCCGTTTCTGCTGTGGAGCCAGCAACATCCCTGGGCTCCCTGCAGACCACCAGGCCTGGCAGGAGCCACACGGGTAGCACTGAGAGCGGTGGTCTCAGAGCATGGCACAGTGCATTAGTGCTAAGAGAGTGTCCCTGTCCCGCGGGCTGGGCTGTCCAGCTCTCTCCATCCTCTGGGTGGCCCTGGGCTGGGCAGCCGGTGCCGGGGCTGGCTCTCGGCACCCAGGACCTTCTTGTCTGTATGAATTGGTCTGGTGTGGGACACAGTGAGGCAGCCTCCATCAGTGCTGCCCGGGGACTGAGGGAAGTGCTGTCCTGGGCAATAAAGTGTTTGCTGGGCTCTCACCATGGTTCGTCTCTTGGGGGAAAGTGTTGGGGTACCAGCATGTCCCTCCCACACCCTCATGCCCATCTTCCATCTTCCTGTCTGTTCACCTCACACCAGCTGTCGTTATAGTTGGTCCTGTGTAACCTCAAACGAAGCAGCTCCCCACACATCCTTCTCTCCAGCTGCTCACCAGCCCTCAGCCTTCCCCGGCACCGTGCTCCAGGAAGGAGCTCCGGGAGCTGGCTGCAGCGTGCGCTCGCGGCAGGGCTCCCCACCAGGATGGGGCTCTCCTGCGGGATGGGACTCCCCGGGCCTGGGCCTTCCCTGTGGTCACGGCTGCCTCGTGGGTCCAGGGGCCGCTGCACATCCAGGATGGGCAGGGGGACCAAGTCGGGGACGTGTGTCCAGCCATCCTTCTGCAGCCTCTGGAAAAGTGCTGGGAGGGAGGGGTGGAAGGAGGAAACCATCACTGAAAGTTCCCCTTCCGCGCCCTCCAGAGCTGGCTGCCCCCTGGCCCCAGGGGTGGGGAGGAGGATGGGGCAGGGGTGGCCTCGCAGGGAGCGAGGGAGGGGGAACTCGGGCAGCCCTGCCCTTCCCAAGCCAGCACCCCCTGGCTCGCCGTGCCCGGAGAGCCGCTCCGAAGGGTGGCAGCAGCCCCGTCCCTCTACCCGGGGTTGCCGTGGGTGACCCAGGCTGGACGGGGAGCTCGGTGCTCCCGGGCTGGGGGCACCCAGTGCCCACGGCCACGCGGGTGGGAGCAAGGCTCGGGGACCCCCCCACGGGCGGGCGGGGAGGGCTGAGCTGCCCGGGGGAAGGCCCGGGGCTGCCCCCCCCCCCCCCCGCCCCGCCGCGGAATCTGCGTCCCAGGGGGCCGGTGCCGGCCCTGAAGCGGAGCCCAGTCGGGGCGGGGGGCCCCGGTGGGGCCGGCTCCATCCCGGGGGCGTGGGCCGGGGTGGCGGAGCCCGTTCTCGCCGTACCGGCGGCGGGGCCGGGGCGGCTCGGGCCGGCCCCGGACACTTGGGCACGGCGTGGGGCGGGCCGGGGCGGAGAGGGGCGGCACGGCACGGCACGGCACGGCTCCGCCGGTACTCGGCTGGAGGCTCTCGCTCGGCGCTGCCGGAGCCGCGCAGCCCACGGGGACGAGAGGTACCGCCCGGGGCAGCCGAGCGGGACCGGCCCGGCGCCGGCGGGGAGAGCGGCTCGGCACCGGCCCGGGCCCCGTCCCGGGAGCGGCGGGGTTGGGATCGCCGAGCCGTGCCCGGCACCCGCCGAGCCCGTCTGGGCCGTGTCGGGACGCGGGCGGGGGTGGGGATGGGGTTGGGGGGCGGCCGTGTGCGGGTACGGGCGCCGCGGCTGTCGGGCCGGGGGTGCCGCCTTGCCGGTGGCCGCCGTGGCCGGCGTGGGGCTGGGGGTGCCCCGGAGCGGGGCCGGGTGCGGGGGCTCTGCGTGTCTCATGTGCGGCCACCGGCGCGGGGGCCGGGCCGGGCTGCCGGGGGTCCCCGCCGTGCGTGTGCGGGGGTGCCGGTTTCGCCGCCCGTGGTTGTCAGAGCGTGTCTGCGCCGTGGCCGTGGGGTGCTGGCGGCACGGGCTTTGCCTCGCCGGGGTTGTCGGGAGGGTGCCCGGCGTTTGCCGCAGAAAGCTTGCGGTGGGGGCTGTGTAACGCCCTCGGCGGTGCCGCCTGTCCCTGCGTGGGAGGGTGAGAGGGCGTGGGGCGGTGCAGGCAGCCTGGGTTTCCCGCCCGCCCGATGGGAAGGGGCGCCCGGCAGACCCAGCGGGTTTGTGGGGTGCCGCGGCGGGGGCTGTGCGGCCACACGGTATCCCCGAGCGCGCTGCGTGCGGGCTTCGGGAGGTTTGTTTGCTGGGCTGTGGTTTACAAAGGCCGGTGGAGACTCAGGATTTCCATTAAGATGGAATTTTCTGTGGCCCTTGGAAGAGAGGATGGATGAAGGGACGTGAGACGTGAGGGCTGGGGGCACATTCCCTCTTCCCTGCTGGCCCTGCGTCTTCCCAGCTGCTCTCCAGAGGAGCAGGCAGGCAGCTGAGCAGGTCGCCTATGTCCCTGTAGCTCCAAACAGGCTGCCTCTCTGCTTTGGGGTGCCTGGGGCCCCCAGACCCACCGCCTGCCCCTCAGCCTGTCTGGGCTGTCGAAACCGTGTGGCTGGTGGCTGCAGCGTCTGCACATTCCTCTGGGGTCTTTCCCTCCCGCCTGCAGCCGGTTCCTCCCAGGGCTGCCCCTCGGGAGCCCAGGGGAGCCCAGAGCAGAGCAGGCAGAGCTGGGGACCCTGCTGCGTCCTGGGGAAACTGGGTGGTGTTAGGACCTGCAAAGAGCTGTACTGTGACCTGCCCTGGCTTAGCGGCTGACAGCAGGACAGGGGGACATAAGGTAACCCAAGGGGGCTGGACCCAGAGTCAGAAGGGGAAGAGAAGGCAGCCCCGGGAGCTGGGGTGTGCTGTTCACAGCAGTGTCCCTGTCACTGCGCAGGATAGGGGCACGCAGCGGGACAGCGTGGACAGGCACCCTGCCTTCTGGGCAGTGAGCTCCCAGCCAGTGAGAGGCGTGTGGTATTGGGGGGGTGTCACCAAGCCTGCTAGGGTGGCCAGGCTCCTGTGGTGGCCATGGAATGCTCCCCGGTGCTTCTGGGACCAGTTCAGCTGTGGAGCCCTGCTGCCCTCCAGATCTTGGCTATGCTCACCTCACAGCGCCGATCCCATGGGGTCCCGGCAGGCAAGGAGCTGGCTGGTCCCGTCTTTAGCAGGGTGGGGGTGTCACGGCTCCCCCAGCTCAGGCACACATACTCCCAGCGCCCCACGACTGCCAGGAAGCGGGAAGAGCGGAGCAGGCCCATCCAGGCATCCAGGATTGCAAAAGGGCGAGCACTGGGATATGTGTGCTGGGGCCCTGGGGAAAAGGGGAGGGATGGAGCCCAGCGCCTGAAGCCATGGGACCCACCAGACCTTCTCCTGACCTGAGTGCTGGGGACGCGACCCCAGACTCTCAGGGATATCCTGGCGTGGGCCTCGGCAGAGTGTGACTGTGTCATCTCTTAAGCTTCTCAAAGAAGGATAAACAGAGGGAGCTTCTTCCTCCTTGTGCTGGCGGGTTTCCCAGGTCTTCGGTCACTCGTGCTGCTCTTCTCTGAGTCCTTCCAGTTGTCAGTGCCTGGGTTGCTCCATGTCCCCATGCGTGTGTTCAAGGCTGCTGCTAAGAGACCATGTTCCTGCGGTGCCTGCCATGGCCGTGCTGGTGTGGCCTGGGATGTCATCCCCGTGCCGCAAGGATGCCCTGCGCTTGGCTGCCCTAACACACGCTGATCAAACACACCGACTCGCCAGGGGCCCTGGTTCATCAGGAGCTGCCCCTTCCTGAGGTCTGTTTGCCCTTCACGGGGGTTTTGCCAGGGCAGACCAATATCCCTCTGAGTGCCCGGCGAGTGCCGAGCGGCACATCAGGTTTGAACAGTCCTTGGGAGCCGGTACCCACCTCGGGCTCTGGGCAGCCCTCATTGGCACTGCTCGGCCCCACCGGCACAGCCGAGTCCCTCCGGGAGGTGCAGCCCCTGTGCAAGACGCAGTCGAGGGAGCGGAGCGATGGTGGGTGCAGCACCTGGCCAGGAGGGCTGCAGGCCCTGCCAGGGTGGCTCTGTCCTGGGGGGGCACAGGGGTCCCCATCATCCACTGCGACAGGCAGAGCCGGTGGGGCTGGCGTGGGAGCAGGTCAAGCAGTGCCGTGGCTCCCGCTGCTACGCAAGGCTGCCCTCTGCACTGAAGGGTCCCTGCACCCGTGCCAGCCTCAGCAGCATGGGGCAGGGGCCAGGGGAGTGCGGGGACCCCCGGGTTTCAGCCCTGCAGGGCTCTCGGACGCCCGGCTGCCACCGCCAGCTGTGCCGTGGGCTGGGATGTGGCTCGGGGCCCTGAGCACGCCCGGCCGGGACATTCCTGAGGTTTCCTGGGCAGTGTTAAGGACCTGGGCTGCTCTCCGGCTCCCACGCCCAGCGCTCGCTCAGGGCCAGCCCGTCCTCCCGAGCCCTTTCCACTTGCAGCGTGAGCGGTGCTGTGCGTCTGAGCCCGCTCGCACGCCGGGGCGGGCACGTTCAGCACGGCATGGCACAGGGCAGCCGGTGGCTCCAGCAGGAGCTCCAGTCCAAGAGGAGATTGTCCCTGGCTGGAGCAGGCAGCTGGCAGCAGGATGGCCGGGGCGCTGGGGCAGGCGAGGCCAGGCAGGACTGTGCCCGGCTCCTGTTAAAACACATGGTGGCAGCAGCCAGGGGACACGCCTGGACCCCCCATCCCTGTCCCAGGCGATTCCCAGCCCCCTGCCCCTCCGCAGGTGCTGGCTGGCTGTGCCGAAGCTGTCCGCACCTCTGCCTTTTGCCCTCTCCAGGAGATGCTGTGTGGTTCCTGCAGATTCCTGGTCCTCTGAAAGCACCGGCGCTCACGTCCTCTCGCTGTGCTGCTGGTGGCACCAGCTGTCCTGTGTGCTGACAGAGTGGGAGCCGTCACCCTTGTGGGACCCTTGCTCTCAGCGGGATTAGCCCGTGCAGGCTGGGCAAAGATGGGAAGGAGATGGGAAATCCCCCTTGGAACTCTTGTGCTGGCTGATCTGCCTCTGCAGGGGGGAGGGACACCCCCGGGCTTGTCCGTCCCAGCCAAAGAGCCCCAGCCCTGGCACGGACCTTGTGCCCTCCTGCCGTGCCAGCCGGCAGGACTGCGGTCCCTTAGGGCTGTGTCAGGGCTGGCCCTCCAGCTGGAGGGAAGGGGTCCCAGGCTGAAACCGGGAGATGCTGCGCGCGGATCAGCCCCATCCGCCGGCCCGCAAAGCTGTGCCGCAGCTCGCCGGGACGGCCCCGCCGGCGCTGGGGGTGGGCTCCCCGGGAGCAAAGGCTGCCAGCCCGAGCGGGGAAGTCGGGCAGCGTCACATGGCTGGGGAAGAGCAAACGCAACTGCTTGCGTTTGGGAACGTGGAAAAAGTGATGTAGACAATGAGAGCCCTGTTAGCCTGACCTCCCCGGCACATGGACGCGGAGCACGTTCAGAGAGGGAGATGGTACAGAGACGGGGAAACGGCTCGTGCCATGCCCCGGGGAGCTCGTGCTGCCAGCCCGACAGCTGTCCTGGGTTGGGTGCGGGAAGTGCCGTTGGCCCGTGGCGGCACCCCAGCAGGGCATTTCACTGGGAAATTGCGAGACGAGCGGCAGGCGCTGGGGACCGGCTGAGCTGCCGAGGGCAGAGGAAGTGCAGTGGGGGATGAGGGACGCTGGAGCCTGAGCAGAGGAAAGCCATGGCCCCGGAGAAGAGTGAGGAGGGTGGCAGCGAGCTGGGGTTAATGCAGAAATGGATGGCAGAAGTTTGAGCAACTGAAGGACTGTGAGGAAGAGAAATCCACAGTGGGCTTTTAAATACAGGGGCTGAGGTAGCTGAGCTGGGGGTACCAGTGGGGCTGCAGCAGGATGTCCCTCCCCTGTCCCAGGGCACCTCCTGCCGCTGCTGTAGGAATTGGGGTCCTGGGCTGGGGCACGTTTGTCCTGGCTTCACACAGTCGTATGGCTCTCGCACCGACCACCACGGTGTCAGGAGGTGGAGGCCCTCCCAGCATCAGCTCTTCTGGCTGCCCCCCAGTGCCCAGCCAGATGTGGGGCCAGGCGCTCATCTGGCAGGCTTGTGAGACCGCAGGCACATGTGGGGCCACCCCACATCGCTGCAGGGCTGGGTCTGAGACCTGTCATCAAGCCAAGCAGTCTCACTGACACCGATGATTTCGGTGGTCCTGTTCAGTCTGTGCATACCAGATCCTGGAGGTCACACTGCTGGGGCTCGGTGGAGACTGGGGCTCCGTGGGGACTTGGTGCTCCATGGGGACTTGGTGCATTGCTGCACAAAGCCCAAGCACTTTCTCAGGTGCCGTGTTCTGGTCTCTGGTCCTACACACTTTGTTCCTAAATGCACAAACTTAAATTTCCCCTGTAGTCAAAGATACAGGCTACATGATGCCATTTTACCAGGCTGTCCAGGTCTGTCCCCATCACAGTTCTGCACACTCCTGCCCATTTGTCGCTTTGCAGACTGTACCAGGAGAGGACTTTTTTCTTCCTTCAGACATGGTTTTGCTTTGAAAAGCATGTGATCCTCACCAGAAAGCCCACTGAATGGTGACTTCCCCATTGTAACCACATTTTAGTTCCAGCAGGTGACCAGTTTTAATCCACTTAGTAGAAGGTGCACTGATTTTGTTGAGTGCTAATTATTCATTAAAAGGTGGTGCAAGATGAATTGAATGCCTTCCAGTCTCAGCCTGTTATATCAACACAGTTACTCCAATTAACCAAACCTGTGATCTCATAAAAGGTCATACCAGCTTTCTGACACAGGCTCTTTCTGCAGGACTGGGGAGATTGGCATTAATTGCGCTGCTGTCCCTTAGCGTTGAATTGACCCCGTTGCAAAACAGCCTGGAGCCAGCCTGCAGTCCGCATCAGCAGAGATCATCTTGCTCATTCGGCGCATGTGCTGGTGAAGCTTTAGCCCTTACGCACTTCCAGCTTTCCCAGTCTCCCAAGGTGTGTTACAGTCGGCACCAAGAGGGCCCGAATTTGTGCGTCATGTGCAAAGTGGCATCGCGCTGAGGACTTAGAATGCTTCATTTGGGCAGGGGGGATGTGCCCTCAGTGACCGATGGGTGGAATAAGAAGTGTTTTATTACTGCGATGAGATGGTAAACTCATCCCTTCGCTGCTTTCCAGTCAGAGCAGAAATGTGGATGGGGCGTTCCTGCCCTGCCTGCCCCTGGCAAGCCCAGAGACCCCCTTCCCCGAGCCGCTGGCAGGGCTGGGGTGGCTCTTTGCGCCTGCCCTCCTCTTTCTCCTGCCGTAACAGCCTGATTAAACGGTTCAGCAAAGCGTTTCCCTGCTGCCTGCCCACAAGTATGCTTCCTGCTGGGCTTTGTTTTGTTCTCGCAGTGCCAAAGCAGGCAGCTGAGGTGCGGGGAGCCCAGAGCCAGCTCCCACCAACCCCGGGGCTCGTGGGCTGCCCTGAGCCGGGGCGCGTTCCCGCCTGCTGCTGCGTCTCCATCAGCACCGTGGTGTCCCCCATGCCCCAGGCTGTGACAGAGGAGAGAGCCGGACCCGGTGCTGATGTGGTTGCCCTGAGGGGGTTGATGTGCTTCCCACCACAATATCTCGCGTTTTCCTGGACGGGTGGTGTTGGGCCTTGTTAGCCCTCACCCTCTCTCCCTGAGCATCCCTGTGTCCACCACACACTCATCCCAAGGGACTTGCTGCTCTTGGTGGCACCTCCAATGTGGTGCGTGCCCAAATGGGCAGGCAGGCAGACAGCAGGGCTGGGAACCATCTTCATGGGGTTTTGTTGGTGTGATGGGCATGGAAAAGGGGCTGTTTCTGGGCACTGTCCTGGTTCGTCCTTGCCTTCCTTGCGTCCAGGAGGCATTCCCTGAGGCTGGAGGAGTGACCTGGCCTCCATCATCTGGAAAAGCGAACAGAGCAGGAACGGGGCCGATTCCTGCTAGTGGAGCCTTTGCAGAAACCCTGCCCCAGGCACCAGTGGGGCGGTGGGTCGATCGTGCCAGCCCCTGGCCCTGTGTTGGTGGCCAGGCTGACGGTGCGACCCCAGAGAGGCTGTGCTGTCCAAGGGGGGGACTCCCCACCCTTTTCCCTCTGTGAAGACCCCCTTCCCAAAGCCGCCGCAGGGACCTTGCTGTCACCCTGCAGGTGCCGAGGGGCCAGGAGCAAAGGGGCGACACTCAGGGGAAAGGGGCTCCTACAGCGCAGCACCTAAAGAGCAGCCGTGGTCCCCGAGGATGCCCCGATACACCCTTGCAATCCCACCCAACTGGCACGTAGGCAGCGAGCCGTGAGAGAGCGGGGATGAGGGCTCGCAGGGAAGCGCGCTGGCTAAGGGCGCGCGCTGGCGCCATGGGGAGGGGCTGCGAGAGGGGTCCCTGCGGCACAGCCCCACGCTGGGAGCTTGTGTGGGGTTTGCATTTGTTTTCCTTCCTCTGTAACCCTGTAACCTAAACACTGGAGTCTTAAATCGCCTCTACCTGTAGGTGAGCCAGACCTTATTCTTTTTAATGCTGTGTAATGACAAGCACAGTCTGTGTGAGCGCAGCGTGCAGGATCGTGCTCAGGGTTGGGGATGTAGGGCACAGAGACGTATTTCTGATGGGTCTGCCCCGGGCGGGGGAAAGAGAGGGTGCTCCCAGGTTTGGGGGTGTGCTTTCCCAATTGTGGAAGGAACTGGGTGGCAGAGTGACGTGAGGCTGCGGTGGCAGGAGGCAGGCGGGTCACCGTGCTGGCTGAGCATCGGAGCTTTGCCGTCAAAAGCACAGCGAGCCCAGCATGGAGCCGGGCTGACATCACCTGCATAGAAAAGCTGTTCCTGGGCTGCTGCGGCACCCGTGGCATTAAAGTGGTCCCCGATGGGATAAATGGGAATAGACCATGGGAAGGCGGTTCACAGAGAAGTTTTTTCACCATCGTTAGCCGACGGGGCTGGTGCAGGAATACCACATCTCGCTCAGGTATTCAGGGAGCCACAGATGTTATTGGAGAGCTGGAGAAATGCCGCGCAGGGAGGAATGTGAAAGGCTCCAGCTGCTTTGCTGCTCGCCGTGGGCAGGAGCGTGGGCTGGCAGCCCCCCACCGCCAGTGGCCATCACACTGCTCGTGGTGGATGAAGCTCCTGGCCGGTGCAGCCGGGCTTTCCCAGGGCCCCGGTCCTGTTCCAGCTCCCTCTGCTCTGGCAGCCGATCCCCTCCTTTCCAGCTGGCTCTCCTGGGGGTGACGTGCACCCCATTGCCTGTCTGCCGTCACTGCCCTTTGGTGCAGGAGATGCGACCCGGCAGTGCGGTGGGATTTCAGTAGCGGCTGTCGGCGGAGGGGTGCGGGGTGGCGGGGAGGCGCTGGGCAGAGCAGCACGCAGCACCCGTGCATGCAGGAGGCACCGGGTGGGCAGCGAAAGCCAGCTGGTTCTGTCCGGGGACGAGACACATGGGTGTGCTGATGCCTGAGCGGAGCTGTGTGTGAGCGGGGGGGGTTTTAACCAGCACGGGGCTGGGTGAGGGGAGCCGGTGTTTCGACACATACCCTGACCCTTTCTGCCCTTGCAGAGCCGAGCTGCCATGGGGAGCTGTGGCACGTGGGCATGGCAGGAGCTGCTGGTGCTGCTGAGCAGCGTGTGGCTGTGGGTGGGCAGCGCCCAGCCCACCCCCCCGGGCCCCACGCACGCCCCCGGACCCCAGCTGAAGTTTCGCCTGGCTGGCTACCCGCGCAAGCACAACGAGGGCCGTGTCGAGGTCTTCTACAACGATGAGTGGGGCACCATCTGCGACGACGACTTCACGCTGGCCAACGCGCATGTGCTGTGCCGGCACCTCGGCTTTGTGGCTGCCACTGGCTGGGCCCACAGCGCCAAGTACGGCAAAGGCGTCGGTAAGAGAGGGGGGGTGGGCACAGCCCCCCCGTACTGCGTGGGCCGGGGCCAGTGCCACAGCAGGTTTGCATGCACTGGTGGCGGGCAGGGGGAGCAGGGGCAGGCAGGTGTTGTGCTTGCTGAGTGCCCGGCGGTGTGTGTGTGCATGTGTGTGTGCACATGTGCGTGTATGCACATGCAAAGTGGGGTGGGAAACTCTGCGTGTTTGTGTGTGAGCGTTTGTGCATGTATCCAGGGTGGTCACAGGCATGCACTACAGCAGGGGGGCTGCGCACGCCCCTGGGTGGCGTAGGGGGGCTGCAGGTCCGGGCTGGTGTGGGCATATGGTGCAGAGGTGTAGTGGGTTGTGGGTTGTGCTGCAGGTGAGACGCTGTACAGACCCCGGTGCGCACATTACTTGGGGCTTTATGTCTGGCAGAGCAGCCCCTTGCGGGGATGAAAATGCCTCATCTGCAGATCCCCCACTCAGGGCTATACTCTCAGCATTTTGCCGGCCTCAGCTTTGTGCCGAGGGAGGGCTGCCCCCCAGCCCAACATCCACGCTCCTGTTGTACACCTGCGTGGTCTCCAGACGTGCTCCAGGGGCACCTTCCCTGGTCCCGGGGGATGGATGCCGCATGGGTTTGTCCCCTCCTCACCCCTGTCCCCAATGTCTGGCAGGGCGGATCTGGCTGGACAACGTGAATTGTGCCGGAGGTGAGAAGAGCATCGGGGACTGCAAACACCGGGGCTGGGGGAACAGTGACTGCAGCCATGAGGAAGATGCGGGTGTCATCTGCAAGGACGAGCGCATCCCAGGCTTCAAGGAGTCCAATGTCATCGAGGTGAGGAAGCTGCTGGCCAGGGTGGGCAGCCGGTGCTGCCCCAGATCCCGCAGAGCCAGCTGCCAGCAGCCCTGCCGTGGGGCAGCCCAGCCTGCCCTCAGTCCTCCCTAAATAGTCAGGAGGCAGCGTAACCACCGCACGCTTGGCAGGCTCCCATGTGCAGGACCAGGGGACCCTGTCGGTGCCTTCCCTCAGCCCTAGCACACGGGCTGTCCCCATCTCCCCGTGGAAAGGGGAGCGTGCTACCCCACTGCCCTGGCTCCCCAGACCCACAGTGCCCCTGAGTAGCGTGAGCGCCTATTTCCCTGGGGTGCGCCCAGCCCAGATGGGCTCTGCGGCCGTAGGGAGCAGTCGGCACTGCTGTGGCCACCCTGCAGCAGGCACATCCCTCCCCTGCCCTGCATGGGAGCGCGGCACTGCCACGGCCTCCCCTGAGCATCCCAAGCTGCCGCTTCCCCCAGCAGCTTCTCTGCGCCAGGGGGTCCGTCTCACACCCCTGCAGCCTGTTTTCTTCTTTATCCTGCCTGCTGGGGACCCTCGGTCTCAGACCCACTCCTCCACGCTACACTCCTCCGGCACGCTTGGTCTCTCCCTCTCTCTCTCTCTTCCAGGCTCTCTGTTTCTCAGACCAGCTCTTGTGGCTGTCCGTATCTTCCCGGCTGGGGCCCCTGTCCACCCCAGCCACAATGCCTGTGGAGGACAGGGCTCTGCTCAGAATGTGGCTTGGGTGTGGGGAGATGGCATGGCTCTGGGCATGGGACGGCAGGTCTCCTGCGAGGCGAGGAGGACTGGGGCTGCATCCTGCAGGCTGTGCTGGGTGTCCCGGCACCCCCTGCTGCTGTCCTGCTCTGGGTGGGTGCCTCGGCACAGGGCAGTCTGGGCGCCCTCCCTCCGGGTGCAGGATCCCGAGGTGGTGGCGTGGCAGCACTGGGGTGGTGGCATGGCAGCACTGGCTCTTCTGGCTGCGCTCCCAGGAGGTGCACCCAGGGGGGCAAGGGGACATGGGGCATTGGCTGCACAGGAGGGGATTAGGTCCTTGGCTGCCCAGGGCCATCAGATGTGGCCTGCAGGGATGCAGGACCTAGCTGTCCCTGTTCCCCACCGGGGGCTTGGGACCCCATCTCCCGCGGGTACCTGCATCCTCAGGACATCCCTGGGAAAGGGCTGGCAGGGAGCTGGGGTGGCGGAGTGCAGTGGAAGCCTGGGCTGACCTGTGCCCTGCAGACCGAGCAGAGCCACGTGGAGGAGGTCCGCCTGCGGTCAGTGGTGTCCGGGGCCCGGAGGCAGCTGCCAGTGACGGAAGGCATTGTGGAGGTGCGCTACAAGGATGGCTGGGCACAGATCTGCGACGAGGGCTGGAACAGCCAGAACAGCCGTGTCGTCTGTGGCATGATGGGCTTCCCTGCTGAGAAGAAGGTGAACAGGAACTTCTACAAGTGAGTGAGGCCAACAGGGAGCCTATGGGGCTGGGGTGTCAGAGCAGAGCTGGGGGCATGGGGCTAGGGCAGAGCTGGGGACAGTGCCAGGGACATGGGGCAGTGCTGGGGGGGCAGCAGGGGTCCATGCTGTTGTGTATTGTGGCTCTCCAGCATCCTTCCCATCCCTGTTGCTCGACAGTGCTAGACCCAGCTGGCCATATGGCTGCTCGCTAACCAAGCCGGGGGGCCATGGCTGCCCAGCTGCCCCACGCACTACTGCAGATGCCGCTCCAAGAGGGCAGCTTTTGCTCCCTGGCAGTGGTGCACCTCCACATTTTCCTCTGGCGCAGAGTGCGGGGGTCTCTGTGCCGAGGGGACATTTGCAGCCAAGCCAGGCAGGGATGCTCCAGCAACACCATGGCTGGAGCAAGGGGCCCAGGGGAGCGGGCACAGGCAGGACGACCGTGGTGTGGTGCCCGGCGTGGTGCCCAGTGTGGTGCCTGGCATGGTGCCTGGCACTGCATGCACCCCTGACTGGGCAGCCACGGTGTTGCTCCCGCAGGCGGTTGAAGCGCGCCACCAGGATGAAGGGCAGGAGCCTGAAGCCAGGCGGCAGGTAAGGGGCCGGGGCGCCCCATCTGCTGAGCCCTTGGCAGAGCCGGGCTGTCCGGCCCTGCCGGTCTCTGCCGTCACAACGGATCCTGGCGCAAATGGATCCAAACGGAGCAGACCGAGGGCCCATGCTGTGCTGGGCAGGCAGGACGAACCCCACCCTGGTGGGATCTGCCTGTGCGCACTGGGGTCACCCATCCGCCACGAGAGACAATCATTCTCCCAGGCTGGCCATGCCCCAGGTAGAGCAGCCCCCATCCCACGTACCAGGCAGGAGCCCTGGCACAGAGGTCAGGGTCTGCAGCGCAGTCCCACTGTGGGCAGGGTCCCCTGGGGGGCACGAAGAGGGCTGCGGTGTCCTGTGCTGTGGCCCCACGCGGACCTGGAGGCCTCAGAGTTGAGCTGTCTCTCCTGGCGGATGGGGGGGGGGAGGGCTGTGGAAATGGGCTGCTTTCGGCAGAAAGCAGCAGTGGGGGAGCTGGAAAGGCTGCGCACCCCTCCATTCCCCGCAGGGTGGGCTGGCAGGGTGAGCTGGCACGGGCATGAGAGCACTTGCTCAGCAGTGCTGGTCACCAGGGTGATGGGCACAGCAGTGCTAGCAGTGCTGGTCACCGGTGTGATGGGCATGGTGTGGCAGGTCTTGTCATGAGTGTCGCATCTGCTCAGGATCTCTTGCACCCTCTGCCCACTCGCTCTTGCTGCCTTTCTGCCAGTCCCAGGGATAGTCTGGCTGCCCTTTCCCTCCGTCCCTGAAACCTGCTGCCAGATGTGGTGGTGGGTGCAGTGAGCCAGAGCCCATCCTCTCCTGGCTATGGCATGGCACCTCTCACCTGAGCCCACTGCTGCACAGAGATGTTGCTCTGCTCCCAGCACATGACCTTCCCTGGTCCCACCACCTTCCCTGGTGCCGAAGATGCCCCACACTCTGAACCCATCCTTAGCTCTTCATCGTGACACTTCCCAGCTTTGTGTCCCCAGTGGGCATCCTTGCCAGCTCCTGCAGCCATGTCTGCACTGGGGATGGAAATCCAGACGGGGTCAGCCCGTGGGGTCTCCTCAAGCCCCCACCCACAGGTCCTGCTCGCTGCAACATGCTGTTATTTGTCTGGTTTGGTGCTGACTGCCCCTTTTCCAATGAGCGGGTATTTCCCCTGCAGCACCGAGTGAAATTTTTTGCAAAGTCCATGAAGCTGCGGTCTGCTCCCTTCCGTCTGCCCAAAGCAGGAGCTGTCTGCTGAAAGCCACACACTGGTTTGCTGAGGTTGATCAATTTGGGGCTGCATTGTTGCTGTCATATGTGGGGTCACAGACTAATCCAGGCTGGAAGGGATCTCAGGGAGTCCTGGTCCAAACCCCGTGTGGAGTAGGGCCAGCTGTGCGTCAGCGCAGGACTTCATCCAGTTGGCTTTTGAAAACCTCTGAGGATGGAGATCCCACAGCCTCATGGCCTCTGCTTCGATGGTGAACAGCCCTCATGGGGAAAAAGTTTTCCTTACACAGTCTGAACCTCACATTGCCAGTCACGCCTGTTTTCTCTCGTGCTCTTCCCTCCCATGGCTAGAAGAGCCGGGCTCCCTGAGAACCCCTTGCAGGTACAGGTCAGCTGCTGCCAGAGCCTCCTGAAGCCCATCTCGGCCCCCGGCTGGAGCAGCTCCGCGCCCCCATCTCTCCTCCAGCCCCGACTGTCTCAGTGGCCCTCCCCAGAGCTCACCCTGCTTAGCTGATGTCTTTCTTGTACTGGGGACACAGAACTGGGTGCGGGATCGAGAGGTGGTTTCATGAGTGTGAATGGGCACTGATTTCCTCTGTCCGGCCATTTGAATCCCGGTTCCTGGCAGCCCCGTGCTGTGTCCTGGGGCTCGCTGGGCTGTGCGGGATGACACAAACCTGCCGCCAGCCAATGGGGTCAGTTGCCAGGCTTGGTTTTGCCTTGTCCCTGGGGGGGTGGTCAGTCCCCTACCCTGTTTTGGGGCACTCTGCTCTTCACTCCTTGTGGTCCCTGGAGTTTTGGCCCTGCTCAGCATCTTCCTCCCCGAGTGAAGTTTGCTTTTGAGCCTGTTGGGACCGTACCTACATCACGTGTGTGCCAGTCCCCAGGCAGCCTCCTCTTCCCCACACAGCTCAGGGTGTGCCCGGGGAGCTCCCCTTGCTGGCAGTGGGTCCTCACAAGCCTGCAGCGAGTCTCACCGTGCCCTGTGGCACAGGGGACAGCACCCGCCGCCTACGCTGCTTGCTTGTTGCTGTGCTTGCTGGGCGTCCTGCTCCCCTCGGAGCACGGCGCAGTGATGTTGTCTGGTGTCTGGACGAGGACATGGGCACACCTCACTCGTACCCAACAGATCAAATCGTTGCCGGTGGTGTTTGATCTTCTGCTGTGTGACAAGGCAGCACAGGATGTCGCTGTATCCGGCACAGTTTCCTGGTGGGATGTGGGCAGGAAACTGCATCATTGCTGTGGAGGGCAGTTGTGTCACATTGCTGGCAGCAGATGATGCCGTTGCACCCATGTGTGACATGAAGGGGATGTGCACGAGTCTCCCTGGGAGGCCAACATGCCCAGTTCGGTCTTCGGTGACAGCCGGGGTGGGCTGTGCACCCTGTGTCACTGCAGCCAGCGGAGGTGACAGCCTGAAGCCCCCGCGCTCCTTGACGGTTCTTTTCTGTTTTCCAGGCTGGCCTCCAAATCTCAGCCTAAACAAAAGCGCAGGGAGGACGTAGGGTCCAAGAAGAGGTAAATGGCTCCAGTGGAGAGCCTGAGTGCCAGGAGCCCCACTCTGTGCCACCGGCGCCGTGTGTGTCCCCGGGCTGCCGGGGGTGTGGGGCAGGCAGCCGGCGAGGGGTGGGCGCCCTGCAGGCACGGAGCATCTCTCCCCAGGGTACAGTGCAAGGGGCACGGACAGCGAGTGCAGCCGCAGGCAGGGTGGCCGTCGACACCTCTCCTGCCAGTTGGCCGTGCCGGTCCTGTCTCAGGGCTCCTCTCTCCTTGCAGGCTCTTCACGGAGCGGCAGCAGCTCAACTACCGCCTGCACTCTGTGTCCTGCACGGGGACGGAGGTGCACCTCTCCATGTGCGCCTTCGAGTTCTACCGGGGTAACGCCTCGGCCGCCTGCGGGGCTGGCATGCCTGCCGTCGTCAGCTGCGTGCCCGGGCCCCTCTTCGCCACTGGCAATGCCCACAAGAAGAAGCAGCGCCAACAGCAGCAGGGCCAGGTGAGCCCCGCAGGGAGGGGGGCGAGTCCTGCGGTGGCCCACAGCTGGCCACTGTGCGGGGCTCTGTCCCCTGGGCTGCACCCGAGAGCGGGCGTGTGGGTCCCTGGGTGACCAACTCATGGGGCGGGAGGTGGGGACGGTGTCCTGTCCCTGCACATCCCAGGCGTCGTGGCCAGAGACCTCTCTGCTGCACTGTGTTGTGGTGCCCCATGCCCTGCCATGCTGTGCTGCCCTGTGCCGCACCATGCCGTTCAGCGCCGTGCCGTACTGCGCTGTCCCATACCATGCCCTGACCCTGCTCCCCCGCAGCCGCGGATCCGGCTGAAGGGTGGCGCGAAGGTGGGCGAGGGCCGCGTCGAGGTGCTCAAGAGCAGCGAGTGGGGCACGATCTGCGACGACCGCTGGAACCTGCTGTCAGCCAGCGTGGTGTGCCGCGAGCTGGGCTTCGGCAGCGCCAAGGAGGCCCTCACCGGGGCACGCATGGGCCAAGGTGAGGGTGCTGGGGTGGAGGGGCCAGGCATCGCACTCTTGCCTGTGGACGAGGCACTTGTCCAGGCACAAGGCTCTGCTGGGCTGGGGGAAGCCATGGCTGGGCTTGTCCCCTGGGCACCTGGCCGCCAGTCACACGTGGTGCAGGACTTGCCCTGAGCATCTCCAGGGGACCGTGGCCACTCAGCCGAGCTGCCCTGGGCAGCAGCCATGCAGGCCAGCAGTGCACCGGGCTCCCTCGGTGCATGCCAACGAGCAAGGGCAGCCATGAGGAGTCATGAGGAGTGTCACTGGGCTCTGACCCCTCCACCATCCCCCCGGCAGGGACGGGGCCCATCCACATCAATGAGGTGCAGTGCCTGGGCACTGAGAAGTCCCTTTGGAGCTGCCCCTTCAAGAACATCACACAGGAGGACTGCAAGCACACGGAGGATGCCGCCGTCCGCTGCAACATCCCCTACATGGGCTACGAGAACCTGGTGCGCACTGTGGGGGGCTGCCAGCATCCGTGGGGCCACGGTGCCTGGCAGATCCCGGCATCGGGGCCCCCGGAGCGGGCTGCTGGGGGAGGGCACATGGGACTGGTTGTAAGATGGCCCATCATCTCTCTCCTCCTCTGCACGCCATCACACCCCACACATTTCCCCCTGGTCTGAGGCAAGGGCTGCCCTGGGGGGCTTGGGGATTTTGTGGGTGGGAGTCCCAAGCTGCCCCTGTGAGAAGAGGGGTGGAAGGGGTGGCCATGGGGGTCTGTGGGTGTCCTGTGGTGCCCCACTGTGTGGGGTGGTGTGGGGCAACTGCTCCCTGCTGCTCTCCCTGCTGCCAGCTCCCCAGCAGAAACACCAGGAAAAAAAAAAAAATCACTGTGGGCCAACCAAGAGATTTTTTTTTACTGATGATGAAATGAGCAAATGGAGCCATGTGTTCCTGTTTGCCCTGGCCTGTCATTTCATCCCTTTTAATAATTTTTAACTCTCTCATACCTGTCATTTCTGAAATGGGAATCCCATTTCAAAATGAACCATTTTTCCTGCTTTGGTGAGACAGTTCCCAAATTCGCAAGCAATTTCTTGGCCCCAAACCCGCCATTTTTGGTGAGGTCCCTGCTGGCCAAAGCTGTGCCTGGCTCCGCTCAGCTCCTGGCTGCCATCTCCCTGTGTGCCCTGAAGTCCCCAGCTCAGGGCCCGTCTGGGTGCCGCAGCCGGGTGCTGGGCAGGACCGTCCTGCAGGATGCAGCCCCATCAGCGGTAGCATCACTTGTGATGATGATGTTGATGCTGCCACTGCCTCTCTCTGCAGATTCGGCTGAGCGGGGGCCGGAGCCGCTTCGAGGGGCGGGTCGAGGTGGCGGTGGGGGCTGGTGATGGGGACCAGCCCCGCTGGGGTCTGGTCTGCGGCGAAGGCTGGGGTACGCTGGAGGCGATGGTGGCCTGTCGCCAGCTGGGTCTGGGATTCGCTAACCACGGCTTACAAGTAGGTGCCAGCACCAGCTTGGCTAGGGCAGCGAGCCGCCACCACCACTGCTCCGCGGGGATGGGGACAGGGACAGGGGGGACAAGGGATGGGGTGGGAGGTGGCATGGCGTGGGGTGCCTGCTGACGGCCCCAGGGCTTCCCCGCAGATCCGCCTAGCCGGCGGGAGGACGACATTTGAGGGCCGTGTGGAGGTGAAGCGAGGCAGTAAGTGGGGCACGGTGTGCAGCGATGGCTGGACCACCAAGGAGGCGATGGTGGCCTGTCGCCAGCTCGGCCTGGGCTACTCCCTGCACGCGGTGACGGTAGGTGCCGGCAGGGAGGCCCCCAGTGACACCCCAGCGAGCACAGGCACCGGCGCTTCCCTGACGGCTGTGGGGCTGTATGGGGGCAAAGGGACATGGCCGCTCCGTGCCGTGGGACGGGACCCTTGTGGGCAGCCTGGGTACGTGGGCAGGGCTGTGCCGTGGCTGGGTGCTGGCTGCAGCCTGGGGGTGTGCGAGCCGGGTCACCCACGGCAGCCAGCCCTGCCCCCCAGCCCGTCTCGCCCCCTCCCCAGGAGACGTGGTACTGGGACGCCAGCAACGTGACGGAGATGGTGCTGAGCGGGGTGAAGTGCGCCGGCCATGAGATGTCCCTGAGCCACTGCCAGCACCACGGCAGCAGCCTGAACTGCAGGAACACGGGCACACGCTTCGCTGCAGGCGTCATCTGCTCCGAGAGTGAGCGGCGGTGGGGGCTGCAGGTGGTGGGGGCTGTGGGCAATGGGGTCTGCAGGCAGTGGGGGCTGCGGGCAATGGGGTGTGTGGGTGGTGGGGGCTGCGGGTGGTGAGGACTGTGGGCAATGGTGCTGTGGGGCCAGAGGCTGCAGATAAAGGGGCTGTGAGCAATGGGGCTGCGGGCAATGGCGTTTGCAGACGGTGGGGCTGCAGGGTCGGCCTGTGCCCCGCCGACGGGGAAGGCACACATCCCCTCGGCTGGCTCAGCCCTGCCTTGCTCTGGCCACTGGCCCCGTCCCTGCCACTGGCCCCGTCCTTGCTGCCCACCAAGCAGCGGAGCAGCCATCTGTCCCTGAGCAGCCGCCTGCTCCCCAGCCGCCTCCGACCTGCTGCTGCACGCCCCGCTGGTGCAGGAGACGGCCTACATTGAGGACCGGCCGCTGCACATGCTGTACTGCGCCGCCGAGGAGAACTGCCTCTCCAGCTCAGCCCGCCTGGCCAACTGGCCCTACGGGCACCGTCGCCTGCTCCGCTTCTCCTCCCAGATCCACAACAACGGCCGCGCCGACTTCCGCCCCAAGGCCGGCCGGCACTCCTGGGTCTGGCACGAGTGCCACCGGTGCGTGCGCGGCACGGGCAGGGACGGGCATGCGGGCAGGGGAACAGCCCTGGGCTGGAGGAGGGGGTGGTCACGGTGGGGAGAGGATGATGGTGCTGCCGGGGTGGGCTGGGTCAGGGTGACGGCGGGTGAGGGTGGCACTGGGTGAGGCACCTTCTGCTGCTCAGCGTCCAGTTTTGCCTGCTGTGGCTCAGGGCTGTCCCTGGATGGGCAGTGTTGGGGCTGGGGGAGCAGGGACAGGGCTGCAGGCTGTGCCCTGCAGCTGAGCCCCCAGCTTGTCTGGCTGGGGACAGCCATGTCCCTTCCCAGGGCAGCACTGAGCTCTGCCCGACCTCGCAGCACTGCGGCCTCAGAGCAGGAGCTGTGGGGACCTTTCCCAACAGCGAGGGGCCGGGCAGGTCAGGGGGGACACCCACCACAGGGTAGGTCAGGTCTCTTGTCTGCTCCGTGGGGGACCTCCTCTGCCCTGAGCATCCCCCCGAGCTCCCCAGCACCCGGGCACTGGTGCAGCCGGGGCGCTGCGGGCTCCCTCTTGCAGGCACTACCACAGCATGGATATCTTCACCCACTACGACATCCTGACCCCCAACGGCACCAAGGTGGCGGAGGGACACAAGGCCAGCTTCTGCCTCGAGGACACCGAGTGCGAGGAAGGTGGGCACCGTGAGGCTTTGTGGCACCATCGCTGCCCGTGCCCCCGCCACGGGGCTGCCCGTCCCCAGCCATTGCGCACACTGGGGCCAGGCTGGGGGGGGTGACATTGGGGGCTGTGCAGAGATGAACCACGCTCTCTTCCCGCCTGCAGATGTGGCCAAGCGGTACGAGTGTGCCAACTTTGGGGAGCAGGGCATCACTGTGGGCTGCTGGGACCTGTACCGGCACGACATCGACTGCCAGTGGATCGACATCACTGATGTGAAGCCAGGCAACTACATCCTGCAGGTGCTGCAGCCGAGCCCCCCCCCCCCCAGCCCCTCTTGCAACCCTCCCACCGTCTGCCCCTGCACCCCCAGCTCTCCGTGTCCCCCAGCCACCTGGCCCTCTATCCCCTGCTCTCCAAGCACATCGGCGCACGCTGGTGTGGGACAGTGCCTGTCCCCCTGCCTGGAGATGCACAGGGTCCGTGCATGCTTCAGCCCGAGTTTTCCTGCACTGAGCAACATTGCTGATGGGCACATGGCGCACAGTGACAGGGCCACCCCACATCAGCAGCCACTGGCTACTGAGAGCCCTCCAGCACTCCCCACTGCAGCTGGGGAGACAAGTCCTGCCAGGGCTGGGGTGCTGGGAGCCGTGCCGCAGGCAGCAGCTCCACCGAGGCCGGGAAGGCAAAGCTGACCCGGCGTGGGGCTGCGGCAGTGCTGGGTGTGGGGCAGGGGGCTGCGACCCTCACTGACAGTGCCCCACAGGTCGTGATCAACCCCAACTTTGAGGTGGCGGAGAGCGACTTCACCAACAACGCCATGAAATGCAACTGCAAGTACGACGGGCACCGCATCTGGGTGCACAGCTGCCACATCGGTAACAGTCCCGGGACGTGGCGTGGGGGGGGGGGGGCGAGGGCACACCGAGGCAAGGGGTGTCCTGGCAGGGGTGGCCCAGGAGGAGGGCACTGGAGGAAGCAGTGGGGCTGGGGACAAGCTGTGGGCTTGGGGCGGGATGGCTGGGATGGCGCGGGGAGGCAGGGGCTGGGGTCCTGGGGGCAGCTGTGGTGGGAGCAGAGGTACTGGTGGGACGGGTGACGCTCAGTGCCGGAGCCCACAGCTCTTGACCTCTGCCCACCCAGGCGATGCGCTCAGCGAGGAGGCCAACAAGCGGTTTGAGCAGTACCCAGGTCAGCTCAACAACCAGATTTCGTAGGGCCCCGGCCCCTGGGGAGACAGGCATCTCCCTCCCTCGCCCCGCACAGGTGGGAGGAGGCTGCTGGGGGGCCAGCAGGGAGGCCTCATGCCCGGCACTGCCGCCACCGTGCCCTGCCGGGGACTGCCCAGGACTCTCACCGTCACCAGCTGCCCTTCCCTGCCTCGGGGAGCTGGTGCTGGAGGCACTGCACACCTGCACCTCCCAGCCTGGGGCCACCACCCCAACCACTGGCCAGAAGACTCTGCGCCCACATCCCCTGGGCTACGGCACATGGGTACGGTCCAGGAGGTCATGTACCCCACACCGTGCCCGCCTCTGCTCCCAGTCCCTGCCGTCCCAGCTGCACCCCACCTCCTGCTCCACCATCTCGCCCTGGTTCCTCTCACCCCCACGGCCCTCCCCAGGGCTTTGCCCTCAGCTGCCCCAGCAGAGCCCAGGACCCACCACCCACGCAGGAACTCGCACCCCTGCCTGGCACCGGCAGAGCCCCAGGGAGCCCCTTGTCCCCCGGGGATGGTGTGACTGCCCCTGCCCTGGCAGCACTGCCTCCAGCTGCCCGGCAGCGGATCCCACACCCATCTATTAGTTGTAATTTTATTTTCTCTATAAAGTTGTCAGTTCTACTTCCCCAACGGCTGCTGGCTTTTCTCTGGGGTGGGATGAGGAGCCTGGCAGGACCGGGAGGCACAGCGTGGCTGGCTGGCACACTGTGGCACAGAGCACGGGGAGCTGCCCCCCACCATCCCCTACACCCACCTCGAATACCCACATGGAGCAAGGAAGCTCCCCCCTGCCCACACAGCCCTGGCTGGGTGAGGACAAGCCCCACACCGGTTCCCCCTCACCTGCCTGCTCAACCAGCGCTGGGCTAGAGAAGGATGGTGCTGGTCCTTCTGGGAGAAGGCCGTGCTGGTGAGAGGAAGGGGCCAGCAGGAGCCCAAGCATAGCTGCTCTGGCCTGAAGCACCCCCATGGCACTGCACCGGAGGGAACAGACGGGCCCACCCTGGCGCAGCAGGGATGTGGTGAAGTGCTGGTTACCCCACACCAGGTGCAATGCAAGTGGTGTTGCGCAGAAATCCCACCAAGGGGCCGTGACCCACAGGGATTGCCGTCCTGCAGCAGAGAGGGGCTGCCTCGGCTGGCGTGGAGGGAGCAGAGCCCAGCAAAGCCAGGGGCAGAGGCGCTTGGGACAGAGAACGAGGACATGACACAAGGGCAGAGGCAGGGACACCCCACCTCAGCCAGACGCTCTGGTCCCATCTGCAGCAGAGAGCAGCACAGAGAGGCGGCTTCAGCCATCTCCACGTCGCTGGGGGACACAGACTGCTCCTCTCCGCGCCCGGTGAAGGAGAGGGGCAGCCGGCAGCTGGGCTGGGCCAGGCCCTGGCTCCAGGCAGTGGAAAGCACTGCGGTCAGCACTGCCGGAGCAGCTATGCGAGAAACGCCGCCGGCGTCTCAGCTATTTCCCCTGCGAGCAGCCGGCTGGGGCTTGCCGGGGGAGCAAATTCCTCTGGCGAGGCCAGGGCCGCCTGAAAGGAGGCCTGTTCTCCGGAGCGGGAAGAGCGCAGGGGGGGAAGCAGCGGCTCGGAGCCGCCCTTTGCCACAGCACCCCCAAGGAACTGTGCTTCTTTCATCTCCTAAAAATAACAGGCAGAGGCGAGGGCTTGGGAGCCCCGTCATGAGCGGGGCCTGGCTCGACACGCACATTCCTGCTGCCGGAGCCAGGCTGGACACAGCCCCTCAAGGCAGCCCTCGCCGCAGAGCTGCCCGCCTCCCAAAGCCTCTGGCAGGGGCCGGAGCGGAGCAGGGGCTCTTCCAGGAAGGCGAGGAACAGCCAGAGCCGCTCCTTCCCAGAAGGGCCGGCCGGGCTCTCGGCCACCAGCTGCAGAGCACAGGGAGGGCCCCAACTGTCCCCAGGGACCGGGCTGCGTGCGTGGGAGAGCAGTGCTCCGGCACGGACAGACGCCGGGCTGGGGGAGGGACAGGCAGCACCAAGGAGGCACGCATAGCCCCGGCACAAGGCTCCCACCTTCGGCCTTCCTGAACATCAGGGCCAGCAAGACGCTGCTGCGGTCACCTCGGAGTCCAGCATCAACACCCTTTTCACCGTGGCCCAGAAAGCTGCTTCATGGGTGCAGATGTGGATGCAGACCTTAAAGCTTTTGCAGTGCTCCCAGTGGAAGCAATCTGACGAGGCAGACATCTGCCACGTCCCTCTGGCCTCGTGGGCAGAGCCACAGGAACGGGTGCTGCCAAGGACCAGCTCAGCCGGCACACCAGGGAGGCAGGGAGAGCCGCCCTGGCAAAGTCTGCCCCAGAGCAGCTCCAGGGCCACTCTCACTCGCAGAGGAGGTGGCCTCACAAGCCACGGCTTGACAGGTGCCCGCGTGTTACAGATGGCAGAGTCAGATCACAGCCTGCGCGGGTGCCAGGACACCTCTACTCTTAACACCGAGGAGATCCCCGGAGGCACAGCCGCTGTGCTCCTCCCCAGCTGGAAGGACTCGCGTGAGGACTGACAGGAGGGGCAGGGTCCCACACAGCCCAGCCTCCCCTAGGCAACTGCCACTGCCGTGGGAAGGCCACACAGCAGTGGAAGGTCCCTAAAAAAGTGCTTTATTTGAGTACAGAAGGGAGCAGTTGCACCACAAGTCCACCCAAGCACTAGGCTGGGCCCCTCTGCCTGGCCCCTTCCAGTCCCTCACAAGCTCTCAGTCTCTCCCTGACCGCCACAGTCACGGCTCAGTCCTGCGTCCTCGGCTCTTGGCCAGCACTGCCAGCCAGCGCCCGCAGCAGCCTGCGCCACAGCACCGCTACTCCGTGACCTCAGGGACGACGCTCACCAGCAAAGTGTCGTAGCCACGCCGCACCAGCAAGGCCAGGCTCTGCTGCGTCCGTACTGCCTCGTACACATCCTCCGCACGGCGCGATGCCTGCCCGTTGATCTCCAGCACCACGTCACCTGCCTTCATCCCTGCCCTGTGGGGAGAACAATGACAGGAACGCACAGTGGGCGAAGCAGACACTCGGCTTCGTCTTCCCAGAAGGAAGGAAAGCCAGGCACTACAGGAGGCTTGGGCTGCTGCATCAGGCGTTCCTCCAGCCACACAGGCATCTTGGTCAACAGGACACCAAGCCTGGGCAAGGGTCATCAGCCAGTTTCTGCTGCAGACTGATGGCTGCAGGGCCCACGCCTTGCTGCTCTGGAGCAAAACACTCAGAGCTATATACATCCCATGCTGCGTAGTTTGCTCTCCCATGCCATCCCCCAGGGCACAGGGCAGCACTTACTGATGGGCCGGGGAGCCAATGATCACCTTGTGGATTAGCACTCCATAGGAGACATCGGGGAAGCTGGGGTCGCGCAGCTTCAGCTCAGCCAGGATGCTGCAGAGTGAAAATCAGCATCACGGTAAGGATCTGGGAGGCAGAGCAGGGCTCCCAACCCACCATGCCTGCACAGGCTTGGAGACCACGGCGCAGAACCTCTCCTCCTGCGTCCCTGCACACTGCTAAGCGCAAGTGACCAGCTGCAAACCCCAGGGGCACCCAAACACCACCATCTTCCTGTCAAAAACTAGAGGACAAAAGCCCTGACTGTGCCAGGGAGAGCTGGAAACTACCAGAGCAGCTGCCAGCTGGATCGTAGCTGCTGGTGATGCAGTCACCTGTCTGAGCCACCCCATGTTGGACTGCCCTTCCTGGTATCAGGTCTACATACACCCCCGCTGCAGTTTCACTTCTCTGCCTTTGGCATGTAGGACACAGAACAAAAGCTGTGACCCCTCTTTTTGCCAGATGTGTCAAGCAGAGGTATAACCGCATCTCTCCTCCGGAGTCTATCGATGAAACAATCCAAGTTCCTCCAACCTTCCCACAGACTAGGCTTTCTAAACCTAGCTTAAATTCTGCACTTCTCACTGCTCCTCTTTGGACTCTCTCCCACTGCTCCTCACCCCTCCTGAAAGTGTCCAGAACTGGACACAGCACTCCAGCTGGATCTCACCAGAGTGGAGGGATCATGCATTGTGTAAACAGCGCTCTTCCCTCAAACACGGGGCCTCAGCTCTGATCCACTGCAGCCCCAGAAATTCCCATAGTCACTATGTCCAGCTCCTTGCTCCTCATCAGGTACCTGTTGAGCCAGTTACAGCTCCCCACTTCACACCGGTCCTTGCTGAACTCTACTGTGCCTTTTCACACACCTTTGCAAACTGCCACCCCTTCTTCATTTCACAGGATCACAGCATGGTTTAGGTTGGAAGGGACCTCTTGATATCACCTAGCCCAATCTCCCTGCTCAAGCAGGCTCAGCCAGAGCAGGTTGTGCAGACTGTGTCCAGTCAGGTTTTGAGTATCTCCAAGGTTGGAGACTCTCCAACCTCTCCAGGCAACCTGTGCCAGGCTTTGACCATGCACCTCACAGTAAAAAAGTGATTTCTTGTGTTCAGATGGAATCTGATGTGTTTCCGTTTTTGCCTGTTGTCTCTTGTGCTGTCACTGGGCACTACTGATAGAACTATCGATTTGATGTGATCCGCATGTTTACGAAGTCAAGTCTGCTTCTTGGCCTCAGTCACTAACACTGAACAATACATGCCCTTAAGCAGGTCTCTCTACAAACGTACTAAATGCATGATTTTGCGATTTTAGGCTATATAGCACTAAGGGTGGCTGCACCCGGCTGTAGTGGGCTGTTGATCCCAGCTGGCAGGTTAAGCCCCCACCCAGTTGTTTGGTTACTCCTCCAGCAGGATGGGAGAGAGAATCGGAAGGGCAAAACCAAGAAAACTCGTGGGTCTAGATAAAAATAGTTTAAGAAAGTGAAGAAAGAAAGAAAAGACAAAAAAAAAGGAGGGGAAAAAAAAAGGCAAATGATGCAAAGGCACTCACTGACCACCTCCCACCAGCAGACTGATGCCCAGCCAATCCCTGAGCAATGGCTACCTCGGAAAAAATCCCCCCCAGTTTTATTGCTGAGCACAACGTCATACGGCATAGTTGGTTCAGATCAGCTGTCCCGGCTGTGTCCCCTCCCAGCCTCCTCCCGGGAGTGCCGAGCGAGAAGCAGGGCAGGCCGTGATGCCATGCAATCACTGTTCAGCAATGGCTAAAACGTCTGTGTGTTACCAGTAGCGCTGGTCACAGATCTAACACACAGCACCACATGGGCTGCTATGAAGAAAATGACTCCATCTCAGCCGGACCCAGTCCACAGATCAGTGAGATGAGGGGTCCATCTTCCCCACCACCTGATCACCTATCACACCAGCTGCAGATGAGATGTTCCCTAGATGCCTATGGCCTCCAGCTGCCAGGCTCAAGCAGCTCCTGAGCTGTAACACTGCATCTTTGCATTTAAAAGCCAGTAAGATTTTTCTTTTGTAAAGTTTTCTAGTTGCTCTTTTGAGCCCTACAATATCAGCAAGCTTTATCACACAATGCATGAAGAACCAACCCATGTTTTGGAGTCCCTCTAGTAACAGCCCTGACCAGCAACACACCCCAGCAGCAGTTTCATGTGGAACCTGTTCCCAATAATCAGCGTCTCTTTCCTGTGCTGTTTTCAAAGTCCTTTGCTCAGTCTGTACCTACTCCATGCTGTAAGACGACTGCAGAGGGCTGTGCTAGCCAGGGCCCTATCTCTTTCCCTGGCTTTTTGTGGCCAATGCAAGTGTTCCTCCAAGCTGCACCACAGCTGAGCTCAAAGGCATTGGCACACCTCTGTTCCCTTTGGGCAGCAGAGCAAAAGTTTGGTGTCTCGGGAAGCTGCTGCCTGCCAGACTATGTGCAGCAGGACCAGGATGCTGAGGAGTTGGTACCCAACACGGAGCTTTTCCTTCTTCTGGTGCTAGGGTAAGTTTCTGGCCTTTCAAATGAGCGCATTCAGACAGCATGATCACCCGATTCCAAGGCAAGCAATCCCTTGTTGAGAGATCTTCCCAGCAACTGGGCACAAACAAGACTTGCAGTCAGATGGTTTCCAAGGACCTGCTGCCAGACTGCTCGCTGGCTGTGCTGAAGCTGGACCCACTTCCTAGGCACCCGGTCCTAAGCATTTCACGCTTCTTCCCTGACAGACTTCATCCTACTTGCCTCTCCAGTGAAGCAGGAGGAGGTTGAGCTCCCACCTCCCACAGGTTTTGCCGAGTACCAGCACCATCTGCTGGGCATCTGGGCACCTACTGGGCATGCCAGCAGTGCTGACAGTGTTCCCCCACCCACCCCACTCCTCCAAATCTCAGGAGGCACAGAGCATCTGTTCCTCCGTTTGTGTCCCAGGCAGGAACCCCAGAGACTGTTCACGGTGTCCAGAGGTGCAGACAGCCTGCAAACCCAACCAACACACAAGAGCCACAAGAGCTTTAGTAAGGGCAGAGCACAGCCCTGAGAGGTGTTTCTGCCAAACACGCTACAACCAACCCCACTTAGCGTGCTGAGCCCCAAGAGTCAGTTAAAAGTCTCTTGAAAGATGGCTGCAAGAGCCAAGGAACCAGAGGAGAACTGCTCTCAGAGGTGAGAGTGCAGGTCTAGCACACTCCTAACACATGCGCTTGCTGCATCTAGGAGGCTACAGGCAGGCGCTCAGGTATAGCTCCTGCAGCCATTCCCTCCCAGGGCTCGCTGCCCTGAGCGGAGCTCCCTGCAGACCTGGCCAGAGCTGTTCAGCCCTCAGCACGGCGCAGCTGCCGCTGCCTGCAGAGCACCTCTCTCAGGGTGCTTGGTTGGCTGCCAAGGCCACAGGCACGTCTTCAGGACCAGACCCAAGCTGGTTGGCTGTCCACAGTCCTCATTGCTGATCAGAGCATTCCTTGATACGCAGAGATAGCCCTTCCCAAGCCATAGCCATGACAGTGAAGAGTCTCAGACACACAAGTCATCCTCTTCCCCCTTGCCAGTGTTGGACCGGTCAGCACCATGATGACTTCTCTCCAGAGGCAGCACCCAGCCTTCCTCCTGAAACCCAGGAGCCTCACACCACCCTGCAGGTGGCAGCCATGCTGTGTGTGCCAACAAAGCCTGCTCTGCTACCTGTTCACCTCCTCCCTCAGTCAACTCTTGACAACAACTCTTGGCAGGGAAACTTGCCATTTCTTATTCTGAAAGTCCCATATTCTAGAACGGTTTCTGCACCACAGCAATTCACCTGGTAGATCCCTCCTCCCAGACAATACAACTTGCCCAGCTGTTTCATCACAGCTTTCAGTTGATATATCGTGTATCTATTAATTACACAATGTTTCTGGTGGCTCTTCATTCATGCTGTGCTGCAAGCGCTCTTTACTGAATTCACCTCGATGACAATCATAGACTGATCTGGCACTCTCAGGGGTAGACTCAGGGACTTTGTTATCTGCTTGCAGATTCTGCCACTAGTGTAGAAACTTGCAAGCTTCTAGTTTACCTCTGACACAGCCTAGAGTCTAAACACAACATGAGCACAAAGAGACTTGAGAGTGAATGCTTAAGCTGTGAAGACAATCCTCCCAAAAACAGGCACTCGCCGTTAGTTTGGACGATCCCATCACACAGCCACCATGCCCCAACAAGACTGGCCTGCTGGACCCCGACCTTAGAACACATACCTTGGCGTAAGAGTCAGCATCATTACTCCTATGTAACGGCGCTTTGTCTCTGTATTGCCAAACCAAGAGCCTGTCGAAGGAAAGGACATCAAATGACAAGGCTGAAAACAGACATGTGCTCAAAATAGGGCTGGTCTGAGCCAGCCAAGTCACAAAGTCCACACATCTCAAGGCAGATATTGTGGGGAGGGAGTCATTCTGATCACCTACCAACAGCTTATTTAAGTTCCATTGACCAGCTAGAACTTTATGGTTATTGCATACTTCTCTTTCCTGGTTTGAGTTGTCATTTTTTTGACTGAGAGTATCACCCCACCGTGTAAACATGAGAACCAGATAGCAAGAGTCTGCATTAAATAAATTACCACAAACACAAAGGAAAAAAAAACAGGCAGTGTTCTACAGGACTAAATTAACGACCTGTCCTTTACAATACAGCTGAATCCTGCACCTGCATTTCCATTAGTATACACAAGGCTAAGTAGCCCCCCTGTTTCCAGGTCATCCTTTCCCGTTTGGAACGCCAACAAATGGTCCACTGATTTTCACGTATGTTGAGATGTAACGGAAAGTAGCAACGGACAAAAAAAAGAAATCCTCCCCTACCCGTGAGGACTAAAGCACAAGCTACTTGGGACACTTTAAAAGTCTTTATCTGCAGCAGAGGCAGGCGAGCATCCTCCTTGCAGTTTGTTAGGGCCCTGCGGGCAGGGAAGTAACAGCGCAGCTTTCCCATGGCAGAGGGGAGTTTCATGCCAGATGAGAGAATCTTTTTACGCCCCAAGACTCTTTCTCCCGCTCTGCTTGCCCTTCTCTCAGAAGAAGGGCCCAGAGCCCAGCTGTGCCTGAGCTTCCCTCTTTCACTCTCCTCCTTCCCCCAACACCCCAGCAGGGAGGCATCCAACTCACTTTTGCGCTGCTCCTCCTTTTGCAGGAACTTCCGCAGCCGGTCTGAGGGGATGGCAAAAGAGATTCCTGATGTCACCTTCATAGTGTTCACCCCGATCACTTCGCCATCCTGCAGGGGAAAGGGCACTGCATCGTTGTAGAGAGGAGGAGAACTACTATGCAAGCCTGGAGTCCCACCTGTGCGCCCATCCCTTCCCAGCCTGCTTCTTCTGCCTGACCCTGCTGAGGTTGATCAGGGACCGGACCCATGGGCTGCAGCCCACGCAGCCCCTCCCTCTGCCCTGCCCGCAGCCATGCCGGCCTCACCAGGCACACCAGAGTCCCGTCAGCTCAGGCTCCCCAAAACAGACGCTGCACAGGGCTCCCACACTGCGCTGATCCCCTGCTCCTCCTCACAAAGAGCCTGGAGCATGCACAGTCCCTCCCCCCCCCGGCAGCTGTAGCACTCACAAGTGCTCCCAAGGGCCACCGAGCCCCAGGGGGCACAGACCAAAGGGCACGCGGCACATCTCTGCCCCAGCCAGCGAGGGTGCAAGCAGGAGAACTTACCAAGTTGACGAGGGGGCCCCCGGAGTTCCCAAACTGCAGCAGAGGAGAGAGCAGTAAACGGGCCATGAAAGAGACATCCTTGCACAGCAGGACCCGCGGCAGGGAGGCAGAGTCCAGAGAACAGGGTCAGGCCGAGAAACGCAGCCAGCGCCCAGGTGAGGGGCCAGAATCCCTTCATCTCCCAGGGCTCTGTGTTTAGCCTCCCCTGACCCCACGGCACCCGCAGCCCTTCCCCAGCTCCCCCCTCCCCAAAGCGGGCAGCCAGGATGAGGTGCCAACGCGCCGTGCACCGCAAGGTCCCCTTACGTCGATAGCAGCATCAGTCTGGATGTACTCCATGTCAGAGGTGGTCAGGCCCAGCTCCCGGCTGCCCCGCTGGGCAGAGCTGACGATGCCGGAGGTGATGGTGTTCTGCAGGGCGAACGGGCTGCCCATGGCCACCACGAACTCTCCCTGCCGCACCTCGGAGGAGCGCCCAAGGGGCAGGGTGGGCAGCGGGTGCTGGAAGAGAAGAGGACGGTGAGCGGATGGGAAGGAACGAAGGGAGCGTCTCCACAACTGCAATGCACACCTTAGGCTTGATCTTGATGGTAGCAATGTCTGCAACCTGGTCCACATCCTGCACCACAGCGTCATACTGCTCGCCACTGGCCAGCTTCACCCGCACGCGCCGCCGGTTTGCCACCACGTGCGCGTTGGTCACAATGAGCCCATCCGGAGACACCAGGAAACCCGAGCCGTTAGAGATGGGCACATCACGGCCCGAAAAGGGATGCCTGCAAGGTGGGCACAGGTCAGGAAGAGGTGGTAGGAACCCTGAGGGGACTAGGGGGGTGGGCAGGCAGTGGCCAGGCAAACTGGGTGGCCCAGACCAGTAGGCCTGGAAAGAAGCAGGGGATAGTGAGGATATCTGGGCAACAGCACCCTGGGGGAAGACTCCTTCACTTCCCCATAAAAGGTCCCCATCTCAAGAGTCCACACAAACAGTATGCAACAGGAGAACAAGCAGGAAGAATAAGGAGTCCATATGCAACTTTATAGTTGCAATATAGGTACAATTCCACTGGCACCACAGAGGCACCGTGGGAAGCTTACACGAGTGGAGAGCTGCAATGGACGGCACAGGCTCTTTGGGAAAGAGCAGCAAGGAGGCAAGTAGGAGGGGTTGTGATCTGTGCAAAGAAGCAGCCTAAACACACAGAGCCTTGCCTCAGAGCAGGTAACAACCACTTGGGACGTGATGGGTACATCTTCTTTAGACAGCTAGAGGAAGACTTGCAATTGCAGGCCCTGGTCCCCACAGGGGACATCAATCACCCTGACTTCTGTGGGAAGGCCTGGTGATGAGTGAGGCAAGGGACCTAGTGACACAAGACACAGAAAGGGCTGAGGTGTTCACTGCCTTTTTGCCTGGCTCCTTGGGCCTCCCAAGTCCCTGCGGCCAGAGGCAGAGTCTGTGGGAATGCAGCATTACACAGATCAAGGGAAGGATTGCTGAAGCCAGCTGGACATGCACAAGTCCATGGCACCAGACAGAATACATGCGAGGGGGATAGCTGATGTCCCTGAGAGTGCTCAAATGTCACAGTGGTAAAGGTGGATTCCCGATGGCTGGAAAAAAGCAAACGTGACACCAGCCTGCAAGATTGCCAGGAAAAAGGGTCCTGAAAACTGCAGGTCAGTCAGCTTTGCCCCCATCTCTGGGAAAGTTACGGAGCAAACGCTCCCAGAAACACTTCCTAGTGCACAGCAAACCAGAAGGGGACTGGGAGCAGCCAGGACAGAGTTACCAATGGTAAATCATGCTTGACCAACCTGGCTGGCTTCTGCAAACAGATGAGTGGCTGTGCAGATAAGGGGTGAGCAGCAGACATTGTCTACCTTAAGGCTTTTAGCGTGGTCTTCCGTGGTACCCTTGTAGCCACGCAGGTGACATACGGGCTGATAATCAGATCAGGTGAATGGAAAACTGGCTGGACCACCAAGGTCCAAGGCCAGTTGGTGGTCAGCTACTAACACCATGCCTGAGGAACTAAGAGAAGTGCCAACACCATTTAATGCCTCTATTCATGAACTGGAGGATGTGACACTGCACACACTCAGAAAGCCCACAGGTGACACTACACTGGAGGGAGCAGTCAACAAGCCGAGGGGCAGAGCTACTACTCATAAGTGCCTTGACAGGGTGAAAACGCAGGATGGCCAGAACATTATGGAATTCAAAGGTAAATGCAAAGTCGTGCTCCTGGGACAGAGTAACCCTGTGCCGCAGGACAGCCTGGGGCCTCTGCGTAGGAGGCAGCTCTGCCAAAACAGCCCTGGAGGACAAGAAGGTGGCGGTGCAGCGACAGCGTGTCCTCATGGCGAAGGCTGCCTGCGGGCCAGCTGTGTGCGCGGGCAGTGGGGCGAGGGGACGGATCTGTCCCTCCCGCAGCACTGCTGGGACCCCACCCGGGTGCCGTGCCCGGTTCGGGCTGCCTGGGACAGAAGGTGGCCGGGGCGGGGGGCCGGGAGGACGGGGGGGGCCGTGCAGCCGGGGAGGGTGGGGGATCCCTCCCTGGGGGGTGCGGGGAGGACGGGGCCGGGCGCTTCTCGGAGGGGAAGGGCGGGAGGGGACCGGGACAGGGGCAAGAGGGAACCTGCCCCGTCCGGTAGCGGGGAAACCGGCTCCGCGTGGGCTGCGGGCCGGGCCGGTGCCGGTACCTGCCCACGATCTCCACGTAGACCAGCGCGGGCGCCGTCTTCTCCACCACGTCGGCGATAAAATTGAAGGCGGCGCGGGGGGGAGGCGGCCGGCGGCGGCGGCGGGGCGGGCACGGCGGCGCGCAGCGCGGGCAGGGCGGCCCGCCGGCCCTCACCCTCCCGGGCCCACAGCAGTACCAGCGCCGCCGTCCCGGCGCCCAGCGCCGCCGCTAGCGCGCGGCCCCCGGCGGAGGGAGGAGGAGGAGGAGGAGGAGGTGGCGGCGGAGGGGGAACCTCGGCGGCCCCGCACAGCGCCCGGCACCACCGCGCGGCACCCGACCGCAGCGGGACCCTCACCCACCGCGCCAGCGCCGCCATGCTGCTCCGGCGCCCGCCCGCGGGGCACGCTGGGAGATGAAGTCCCGCCTCGCCAGGCCCGCCGGGAGACGTAGTCCCGCCGCGGGGCACGCTGGGAGCCTCAGTCCTGCCGGAAGCCGTCGTCCGCCGCGGGGCGCGCTGGGAGCTGTAGTCCCGCCGCGAGCCGCCCCAGTAGCCGTAGCGTCGGTCGCCGGTGGGGGAGGGAGGGCAGGGTTTGCGGCGGGAGCACCGGTCCCGCCAGCCGCCCTCCCCGCGTCGCCGGCCGTCGGGGGCCCGCGGCAAGCGGTGAGGCGGCGCGGTGCACGCTGGGAGGGCGCCGCACCTCCCAGGCTGCCCCGCGCGGGCCAGGCGGGCGGCCGCGGGGGAAGATGGCGGCGGGTGTCGAGTGCCCCTGAGGCACCGGGTGCGGCGGGGATGGAGCCTCCTGCGGCCCCGGGCCCCGAGCGGCTCTTCGATTCCTACCGGTGAGAGCCGTGGCGGCCTGAGGGGCGCGCGTGGCCCTCTTCGTGTTCCGCGGGTTCCCGGGGCGGGGGGGGGCGGCGGGGTGTCCCGTAGGAGGCCCGCGCAGGAAGGAGGGGCGTCCCTGGTGGGAGGCCGCGGGGAGCCACTGGGCGAAGGGGTATCTGTCGGGACGTCCGTGGGGAAAGTCGGGGTGTCCCATGGGGCGACCGGTGAGGGTCCAGGCTGTGCCCGGGCGGCCCGCGGGGAGGCCCGGGATGGGCTGGGTATCTCGTTGGGGGGGCCCGGGAGGTCACGCAGAGCAGGGGATGCGGGGCAGTCCCTGGGGAGTGCCTGAGCGGGCAGCTGGAGATTCGACCATCCCATGTGTGTCCTAGGCGTGCTTAAGCTGTTTGTGCTGTTCTTTGACCCTACAGGTTTCCGACCGATGGGTTCCTACTTCTGGCCCTGCTGCTCTATGCACCCGTGGGGCTCTGCCTGCTCATCCTGCGCCTCTTCATCGGTGTACACGTCTTTCTGGTCAGCTGCGCCTTGCCTGACAGCGTGCTGCGACGGTGTGTGAGCCCGGCTCTCCCCAGGGCACGGAACTCTTGCTGTTGCCCGGGGTGGGGATGTGATGTGCAGGCACTGCTGTGGGGCAGCATGGGGCAGGAGGGCTGCCCTCACCCATTTGGGGTCCTTAGCCATGGAAGTCTAGTTCATGCAGGGATTTATGGGGAGCTATGCTTTCGGGACTCTTTGTCCCCAGGACCCACGAAAGTGCCTTCTCTGGCAAGACCAAAGCTGGCAATTGCCTCTTGAGTGCTCAAGGACTGATCTGAAACACTTGGATCAGCTGGGTATCCTGCTGAGAAATTCTGTGTGGCTTGCTGCCCCCTATTTCATGCTGCAGCTGCATCTCTGCAGGCAGCCTTCAGCCCCAGCTGCAGCCCCCCAACAATTCCCGTCCCGGACATCTGTCATATGGTTTTGTTCCAGTGTCCTTTTGCAAGTCACATGAATTCCCAAGACTCAGTTCTGTTTGTTACATGTGTAAGCCAGCGATGGCTCAGACTGCAGGACTTGAGGAAACCACTTTCCCATCCCCAGGTTTATTGTACGTGTGATGTGCTCAGTGCTGGGCTTATTTGTGCGGCAAAGTGATCCCCAGCTTCGCGATGTCAATGTGAGAGTGTATATCGCCAACCATGTGACACAATTCGATCACAACGTCATCAACCTTCTGACCTCATGTAATACGGTGAGTAATTTGGAGTGGGAGCATGGCAGGTCTGGAAGCACCTCTAAGAGAAGTGCACAGAGAGTTCATTCAGAATTTAGGTGTAGCTCTGAGCTGCTTCATTTCATATTTTTTAACTCAGGATTGCACATGCATTTATTTTTTTTCTGTGGTTCAGTGTCACGCTTTAGGCTCTGCATGAAAAAATGAAACAGGGTGAGGAGGAACAGGAAATGCTACAGTGGGTATTGATTTTATGGAAAGAGAGTGGGCGAATCCTAGCACCTGTGTCTTTTTCTGGCCTTTCAAGTAGGCGGTGTCAGAAGCAGGGTTGGCTGTGGGGTTTTCCCACAGCATTGAGTGCCACTCCTGTGGGTGCAGACAACCGGCTGCACTGTAGAGGAGTGCTGAGGGGAGCTGCGTGGCGGGGCAGTGGTGCTTGGGTTATTGTGCTGGGCTGGCGGTTGTGTAACTTTCCCTGTACTCTTGTGAAATTCCTTATGTGTGGGGTTCCTGAATCAACAGGCTCCGAACGTGCCTGGGAGTGAGTTGGTTCATCCTACGTGCTGGCAGCAGTAGATCTGCTCCTTACCTGGAGAAAAGTAACTCCTGAAAGTAGTGTATCCTCTGCCAAGCGTGTCAGGAACTACTAGAGAAAACATGGGGAAACACGGTTGTTGCCCAGGGCAGGGGGGAAGTTTGTCTCTCAGGCAGACAGCGTACAGTCTGAACTGAAGATTAGGAATCAAATTCTTAGGGAACTGCGGCCAGAGCAGTTGCTAAAGCCTGGCAGTAATGTGTTTTCTGCTACTAGTGCTTTTAGCATGCAGGTTGCTCCGTCAGCCACCAGGGGCATTTTTGCTAATAAATGGGAACTTTGTCTACCGCTGTTATCTGGGAAAGTAGGCCTTGAAGGGAGGAGAGGACAGCATTTCTTCCTTACTCTTGTTTTCCATTGCAGCCTGCAGTGAATGGCGCCCCTGGCTTCATCTGCTGGTCACGCGGATTCATGGAGCTGGGAGTAACAGGAAGCCGAGCAGAGCTGGTGGATTCCCTGAAGGTGTATTCGTCCCACAGAGGAAACCCACCACTGCTGCTGTTCCCGGAGGAGGCTGCCACCAACGGCCGGGCTGGCTTGCTCCGCTTCAGGTACTAGGAATGAGTATTCCTGCGGCGGGGCTGTCATCACATTGTTTTAGCTTTGGGGTCATTCACTGCTGAATTCTTCCTTTTCAGCTCTTGGCCGTTCTCAATCTTGGATGTGGTACAGCCAGTTGCCCTACAAGTTCAGAGGCCTTTGATCACTGTGGTGAGTCAGGGACGTAGGGCAAGGGGGAGTTGTGGAGGCGTGCACTGTGTGAGGGTCTTGGCGATGCCGTTAATTCTGCTTCTGCTTTGAAGCCTGTGGGTAGTGCAGCCTGGCCTTGTGTCCTGTCACCCCAAGGACAAGCTCCTCAGTGCTGAAACTTCTGTTTTTTCGCGTGCCTTTCCCAGGGAACTTCTGCTAAGTCAATGCTCTTTTAGTTATGCTGGCAATTTTGATAAACGTTTTAGTGGCTCAGCTGTCTAACAGTGTGCCGTCTGGCTTTCATGACCATAGCATCACAGTGTCTCACCTCCTCTTTGTTAGTCCACTTACTTTAAAGTGCTTTGGAAGGATAGCTCCAGTCACTTTAGAGAGTGGCTGATGTGCCAAAGGTTATGCAAGGCTCTTTGGATTAGGTTCTTGGACTCATGTCTCCCAAATGCAGACATGTAACATGATGCAACATTAGCTTCAGAAAAGTGGCAAAGTTCACGATGATAATACTCGCGCAGCTAAATAGATTGCAGTAAAACTGTTCTCGGCTTGTTTACAGAGTGAGATTTTGTTGACTTTTCTTGTTTCTTGATATGATTTATGGATTTACTTGATTAAACAACACATTTTATATTGTCAGGCATATTTTAGTTGATTCTCTATTGTCCATCTTTTTAAGGTAGTAGGGCACAGTGGATGGATTTAAAGCCACTTACCAGCAGGTCACAAAGCATCGCTGCCCATACTAACATATCAGCATGCAGGTATTTGTAAAGTGAGATTCTGTTAGGGATTAGTTCTTTTCCTAGTGCTATTTAGTGCTTTTATTGGCGCTGCAGATGACAATATCGACATCCCTGCTAGTAAAATTCAGGTTACTGGATAGTGAAGAAGCTAGATTATTGATTGTGATCCAGTGAACTACCGATAGCTGCCAGTGAACGGCTGTTACTTGTAAGTCTAATGTGATCTGTGGGTGCATAACAAGAGGAATATCTGGTAGGGTGAGGAACGCAGTGTTAGCTGCACGTGTGCAATGGTGAAAACTGCTGCTAAAATATTATGCAAAGCTCTGGTAACCCCACCGCCAAGAAAGTGGGGCAGTAGTAGAGAGAGTTCAAAGAGGCCATAAGCATCATGCAGAACCCAGAGAGCAGAAGTTAAAGGCGCTCACCTTAATCGGCTCATCAGAGAAAAGGCAGGGAGATTGTTGTGGATAGCTGCTTGCATGCTGGAGAAGAAGCTTAAGAGTGGAGGATTCTTTTTTTTTTTTTCTTTCTGACAGAGCACACAGCAGCAGTCTTTACAGGTGTTGAGACTAAATGTTGGTACTGCACAAGTTCAGGTTTGGATTAAGATGCATTTTTTTAACAGTGAGGATACTCTAAATTTTTGAATGGCTACTCCAGAGAAGTGGAAGAGCTGAATATCTTATCTCTTTACGGTTTTGGCTCCTCTGAGACAAGTTGTATACTTGTCTGTGCATCCTTTCCTTCACGAATGTTAGGGAGAACAGCATGCACGTAACTGCAGATCTGTTTGGAGATACTGGTTGTAGTCACTTCTTGGCTCACATTTTTACCTTCAGAGGTCGAGCAGGATTTTTTGCCCTTCATGCACATTGGCTAAGTAAATCCTGGTGGATTTCTTATGCAATTTCAAACCATCAGAAACTTTTGAGCGCTGGAGATGCAGTACTTTGAATGGTTCGATCAGTGCTTTACAGAAAGCTTTCTTAGACACTTGCGTGATCTATATCAGACAGTGAGCTCAGCAAACCACCAAATTTGGTTTTAAGACAGAATTTTCTCCAGCTCCAGTTGGGTGGAACCTTGAAGGAAGGTGGTGTTCTGTGGCGTGAGGCAGCATAACTGAAGTCTGCCTATTGGCATCACTTTAAGGCATTTGACCTTAAGTTTCTTAGATCTGTTTATCCAGGAGATGAGGCTTCTTTATGTTACCTTTGGTGGCTGTGGTTTCTGGGCTTTTCTCATTTATAGCACCTCTTCCCAGGTTGTGGAATAAACCAGTCACAAGGGCTGTCTTGGAGCCACGCTGCTTTGGTCAAGGATAAAGCCACGTGTAAAAGAAGCCAAGGCAGCTACATTGTGAGCTGTAGATCTGGAGATGGTGTTCTCACCAGCTTGTGGAAAGTTTGGGCACTGCAGGATAAAAGTAACCAACTACAAAAATCCTAGGAACAACATCTATTCAATAGCAAATGCTTTAGAATCATTCAAAAATGTAGGCAGTCTCTGGAGGTCTTTATTTGAGCCTTCTGCTCTCAGTCAGAATAGCTTCTGAGTACAGTCCAGCTGCCTGGGGCCGTGTCCCGTTGAGAAGGATGGAGAGCCCACCACTTCGCAGCACCTATTCCAGTGCTCTCTTCTGTCAGGCCTTGCAGTACTTCTTAGGGAGAAGGTTATTTACAAATTTTTAGAAATAGGAAGAAAGTAATAAATTACAGCTCACCTTTAATGATTTATCTTCAAAGAGAAGAGTTGTTAAAGACTACTTCACCGCGCAGCCTGTTTGGAAATTCACTTCCAAATAAAAAGATAAAGAGATATCCGTGAGATAAAGCTCACGGGAGTTGAGACATTACATGGGCTGCTCCCGTCAGAATAAGGGAGGATTGTTCATGATTATAAGGAAACATTAGTAGGTCTTAAGGCATTTTCGGTCCTGTCTAAAGGCACAGTCTAGTAGAGAATGTGGGGATATTGAGGGAAAACCTTGCTGTCCTAGTGGGAGGAAAAAATGCGTCAGAGCAGTGAAAACTTTCACTCCTTGCTCTGCTTGGTGGAGACTAACACAGGTGAATCTGCCCCGGGGCTTGCCCTCACTGTGCGCTGGGTTTGCCATTCCCTCTTTCCCAGTCCTCCACACCTCTCTGCCTGTGTATCTGTTACTCCCTGCCATGGCTTAGCTGTGTTCTGCCCGCCTGCTTCCCTGATGGAGACCGCACTAGCTCGTGTTTTGTGGGCCGTGATCTCATTGTGCTCTCTTCCCCAGAGTGTGGCTGACTCCTCCTGGATTACAGAGCTGCTCTGGACTTTCTTTGTTCCCTTCACAGTTTATCAAGTAAGGTACTATCTCTCTCTCTCTTCCATTTGGGGCAGGGTTTAGGGTGGGCAGAGAGCCTGATGTTTTTGCTGTTTTAGTAAGAGATCTTTTGGTATGTGCTAAAGCGCAGGCTCATTGTGATATCTCAGCATGGCTTTGTTCAGCATTATTTGGTCCATGCCATGTCCAGCTTCTGGACCAGCTTCACTCAGCTTCTGAAGTGGAGAGGGCACTTGGTTCCTGTGTTCAGTTGGTGAAGGAGCCTCTCGGGGCTTCTATGTTAAGGTTGCTGGGTATATTTTTTGAAGCTAGCTGCTCTGCTGTAATTCACCCCGGGGCTGCTCCAGTCCCTTGGGTGCTTCCCTGCAGGCAGCTCCGTCCTCTCGCGTCTGTCTTTTCTCTGTGAATTGCAGAGGTGGTTCAGACACCTGTCTAGGGCCCAGGTGAGCCCAGACTGGCTGAGTAGCATTGGTGTAATAAGGGTCCATAGGCAGCGGAAGGGGCTTGAAGTCAAATTTAGGGGTTGGGGTATTTCAGTAAGGAAAAGTCTTGTGCTGTAGCTTTCCCCAGCCGTATCTGGCTTGAGTCTTGCTGATCTGTTTCCTACTTTCACGTAAATGGCAGTCTCCTCATTTGGGGCCTTTGCGGGAACTTCATTAGGAGATACTTCGCATGTTACGCTTGAATGCTAATAAAGATTCAATGAGCCAGTTTTGTCTTCCAAGCCGTGCTTTAATTTTGCAAGCCTAGTGTTGCGGTTTGACGCTCGTCTTTTGGGGAGAGATTTGGGGTGAGCAGGGAGAGCTGAGGTGGGGATAGTACCATTGCACTATTGATCCCAGATGGGGCTGGCTCTTCCAGCAGCCCTCGAAGCAGTCAGCCCAGTGCTGTTGTCCCCATTCAGGTGGATGCCGTCTGTCCCCAGACGAGCTGAAGAACTGAGTGAGGATTTTGCGCTCCGAGTTCAGGAGGTAGGAGGATGACTTGGGAGAGGGATGTGTAGGACTGCTGGAATTTGGGATGGTCACAGAGGAGAGTGGGGTGCAAGCAGAGTTGCGAAGGGCGTTTCTGGATGGGTGTATTTGTATGATGGGAACTCTGGCCTGTATTTATTGCCCCGTATAATTATTCAGTTTTTCCGTGGCCTATTTGCTACCCCCCATTATCCTTTCTGCCAGTTACCTAGGCTCTCCCCATCTAGTTCAAACTTTTCACTCCCTTTTCATAACACCATAAATCAAATAAAGCGATCGTTTCTCCACTTTTCCCGTATGTGCTGGGTGCTTCATAGCTCCTGTACCAAAGATCTTGTATCTCCCCGTCAGCCTGTTTTGGCAGGATGATATTGTCTACTCCTGGTCCTTCATGTGCTCCATGCAACACTGAAATGGATCACTGAGGCCCTGGAGAAATCAGTTCCCAGTCCTCTTCCCCTCGACGTGGCTCCACGCAGGCCTGTACATCTGATACACTCCCCTGCGAGACGGGCATGCCTGGGTCATGCGTGTTGCGGGGCATGTACATGTGACTCTCCTCTACATTTCTGCAGCTCTTGGCCATGGAGCTGGGTGTGGTATCCACACGGCTCACTGCAGCAGATAAAACGGAACACATGAAGAGGCTGAGACACACTTCGCTTCTCCCCTTTGCCCCAGGTGGGTGTCCTCGGTAGCATCCTGACTATGGAACTGCTGCTTAGGCTTTGCCTTTGGGGGAGGCCTGAGTCTGCTCTTGGTTGCTCATGTGTGGAGGGAGAGGAGAAGGCACGATCGACGTCCTCTTGGGGAGCAGGGGCTGCCTGTGTGCTCTAGGCTGGGGCTTGTAGCTAGCTGGCAAGGAGAGGACCACCACCCCTGAGCACAGACATGATGGTGGTGAGCAGGGAGTCTTGGCTTTGTTAGCACGCCAGTTCTTACTAGAGAAAACGGAGCTGTTGCAGCTTGAAGGCCGTGGACCTTTAGGCCACCCTCTTGTGCCCACTGTTCTTTCTCTTGCAGCCTCAAGCCAGCCCCTGGCAGCCAGGCCCAGGATGCCTTCCAGCCTGACTGGTGTTGCTCCTGAGGATGTGCGGATCACAGCAATGGCTCAGCGCGTCAAGGAGGTGCTGCCTCACGTGCCTCTGGAGGTCATCAGGGTAGACCTGGGTAAGCGACGCCTGGAGCGTTGGCAGGGACGCAGGGTCACCTTCCACGCCAAGTCTCTGTGATGCCTGAAAGCAGAAACCTTGTCCCTGCTGCACTGTGGAGCACAGTGGCAGCAAGGATGTGAGTGTCCTGATGTAGCAGCTCCCTCTCTAACATCCTCTTTGTCCCTACAGCCCAAACCAACTGTGTGGATACCACCATTGCCAACTTGCTGGAGGGGAGAGTACCCTTCTCCCCTGAAAGCAAGGAGGCTGGTACTGACCTGCCTGCCCCGTCTACCTCCCAGGCTGCAGCTGCTTCTGGCATCCAGGGCTCCGTAGCTGTGCCTTCTTCCAAGGTAATTTTGGTGGTTGTGTTGTCTCCTCTGGTCTGATGGGCTTGCCAGCCGGAGCGTGATGACCTGTGTTCAGGACTAGTCATGATGTCAGGGGAACGCAGCATTTTATGTTGGAGACCGAATTGGCATGCCAGGCCCTTGCAGAGCTGCTGAGGAGGTCTCCTGGCTTTGTTTGATGGTCTCCTGATGGCTTTTGTGCTTTCCGTTCCAGCCAGCTACAAAGCAATTTGCGAAGTCCCCTGTGGAGCGGCATCTGTCCTTGCAGGAGCGGAAACGAGCTTTGTACGACTACGCCAGGAGGTGAGAGTCCACCCACACCTCGCCCTGTCACAGTCCCAAAAACCCCGTCCCCAGCAGTACCCAGATATGCCCCAAGCAAGGGTCAGCCTTTACTTTTCCTCGTGTCCTCCCGTTCTTCTCCTCTGGCCCAGGACAGCGGGGATGAGGCAGTGAACCAGGGCTGAAGGAGAGAGGAGGCAGATTTTTGTCTGCTTCGCCTCTTCCCAGCGTGCAGCTCCCCCCCCGGTCATTCCCAGGAAGCATTCTGTCTCCTGAATTGCCACCGGGCTTCTGGTTTTGGGGACTAGGTGGGATGGAAGCTGTTTGCCAGAAACACAGCTGCTGAGGAATAGGGCTTAGCTTAAAAAAAAAAAGTCACTTGTTTCTTCGGTGTGACGGATGCGGCTGATAGAAGTCATCGTGGGACTATAGGTTTCTTTGAAATGAGTATTGACGCGATGGAACGCTCGGTTTTAGAAGGAAGTTTGCTGTTTGGCAACAGGGACAGAGCAATTAATCTTCCTCGGTGTAAGTGAAGTGGAGAATAACAGCGAGCAGGGAGCGAGTTTGACCTCTGTGCGTGGTTTTGATGAGGCAAATAGTGGAACAAGTGTCCAGTTCTGGTGTCTGGGTCTTTTTTTAGAACAGAGACAGAAAATTCAGAAGGAGTTTGGAGGGGAAGTTAAGTCGGGTGAACTTGCTGTAAATGAGATGGCACGCCATCTGTAATTCCGGGTGAAGGAACCAGGTTCCAAAAGGCGGTTTAATCTGGCAGAGAAGAGCGGAATAGTAACTAAGGGTTAGCCGTTGCAGGCAGGCAGACAGCCTTTACGCAGGTAATGGGGTAGTTGTTTCTGAAAAGCTGATTTGATTAATCGGTGGGATAAGCTCCGTGCAGAAATGACGGCTCCTGGGTGCCTGGGTGTCTCTCGGTGAGCCTCGCTGACTCCTTAGAAGGTGCTGCGGAAGGTGGTAGAGATAACGGAAGGTTTGGCTCGGTCCCGAGTGAGCAGAGGGCTGCAGGGCCGCGTCTCCCTCTGCAGGGTGGTGCCGTGAAGGGGACAACCCGTCTGGTGCCACCGGCGGGCGTCGCGCTGAGCTTTGCTCCAGAGCGCTCCGGGATTTGGGAGAAGACCGCGAAGGCTCAGGGGTCGGGTTAAACCTTTGAGATCCCTTGGTTTTTTGACACCGCATCAGCTTCTCCGTACTGTGGAAAGTTGAGGGAATTCCTGGTGTCGGAGGTTGAAGCTCGGCAGATTCTAAGTGCCCGTTCCTAAAGGGCTAGCCCTAGGTGACTGCGGGTGGCTCTTAGTCACCGGGAATTTGATCTAAACAGGTCTGGTTTTCCAAAACATCATTTCAGTTTAGAGGAATTACGTCTCAGAATAGTGCTGTGCCACGGAGCGCGTTAGGGTCCCTCTTCAGAGCTGTCCCCCCGACCTGTTAACCTGAGCACGGAGACGGTGGAGGGCTCCTGCCGCATCCACCGGCCACGATCCGTTCAAGAAAAGGAGGCAGAAATCCTTTCCTGGGGACACCCCACCTGGCTTTTGCTGGCGTGCTTTGCGCGCCAATCTTCCATGTCCCTTTTCTGAGGCTCTTCTGGCTGTAGAGTAGCGACCTCCGTACTTCTCTGAGAGGATCCCCACGGGATTTTGGAAAGGCGATGGTGCTTCTCATCTTTTACACCGAAGAAGGGCCTTTCTTACTGTCCCAGGCTTGAGAGCGGGCACGTGTCTGTCTCGAGTTCCGTGTGACGGCAGCAAACCCCTGTCACTCGGCCAGTTCGGTCAGCGAGACGGGGCTGTGCTCGGGGGAGGATTTCGCATTCTCAGCAGGGTTCCTTCCCCAGCGAGCCCGTGTTTCGTGGTGGCACATGCGGGAGGTGGTGGACGCTGGACATACGTCGGTTCAGGGCAGTGTTCACAGGAGTCCGGTGGCCTTGCAGTGTCACCTCTCCGTTCTGCCAGGCGGAGTCTGTCTTTGCTCCGGCACCTTTTCCTGCCTCTGGGGGCCTGGAGCGTTGTCCATCCCATCCAAACCCGGGCGTAGGGCTTAGCTCCCACGGCCCCCACGCTGGGGGACAGTTACAGCTTCTCACCGCTTCCCCAGCGCCTTTGAGCTTGTGCAGGTGGGACGTGCTGGTGGCAGGCGGGCGCTTGTCACACGAGGGGTGGCAGGGGCTGTGCTGGCGGGGTGGCCACGGAGGGGCAAACCTCGACCGGGGAAACCTCCGTGCCGAAAGCCGGGCGGTGACCCGTTCCGGGCACCGGCAGAGCGGGGCGGTGCCGGGGAATCGTGAGGGTCACCCCGGGTTCTCTCCTCCCTGCCCACCCCCTTCCCCTCGCTCGGAGGGAACTTCCCGGAGGAGGCGGGTTCCCGGGGCCGGGACAGCCTTCCCCCCCCCCCCCCCGCCCCGATCCCCCCGGGGCCGTGCCTGAGGGCGCTTTCTCCCGCAGGAGGTTCGCCGAGAAGCACGGCGCGGCGCGGGCCGGCGGCAGCCCCTGAACGGGCGCGGCGGGGGCGGGCCCGGAACCGCCCGTGCCCCGCGCGGCCGGGGCGGGGCGGGGCGTGGCGGGGAGCGCCCCCTGGCGGCGGCGGCGGCGGCAATAAACCGGCGGCAGCGGCCTGGCGCGGCTCGGCTCTGCGGGGTCCGGGGGTGGGCGGGGCCACCGGGGCGGGGGGGGGGCGTGGCCAAGCCCGGCTGCGTGCGGATCCGCACGCGCCGCGGCCGCCGCCCGCTCGCTCGGCGCACGTAGGCGCCGCTTAAAGGGGCAACGGGGCGGGAGCGGCGCCCGCTGCGCCGGGCGGGCGGGGGGGCGGGGCCCCTTTAAGGCAGGGGCTGCCGGTGCCGGTGGTTTTATTTACATGGGGAGGGGGGCGTCACGTGACGGGCGGAGCGGCGGGGGCTGAGGGCGGCTGCACCCGCGGGGCCATGGCGTGCGCCGGCGACGACGGTCTGTGGGGTACCCGGGGCGCGGGTCAATGGGGTCCCGGGGGGGGGCTGAGGGGCACCGGGGGGGGGGCGTGTCCCGGGCAGGCCTGAGGTTTGGGGGGGGGTGCCTGGGTCAATGGGATCCCGGGAGGGCTGACGTGCACCCGGGGGGGGGAGGTCAATGGGGGTCCCGGGGGGACCGGCATGACCGGGGGGGTGGGGGTCAGTGGGGCCCCGGGAGGGCTGATGTGCTCCTGGGGGGGGGGGTCTGGGTTAATAGGGGTCCCGGGAGGGGGGGGCAGGGCAGTGGGGAGCCCGGGTGGGCTGACATGCACCGGGGGGGGGGGTCCCGGGCGGGCTGGCACACACCGGGAGGGGCCGATTCCCACGGGGGTCCCGGGCGGGCTGATGTGCACCAGCGGGAGGGGGCTGGATCAGTGGGGGTCTTGGAGAGGCAGGGTGATGTGCAGCGTGGGGGCCGGGGCAGAGGCAGATGGGGTCCCGGGGTAGCAGGGCACACCGAGGAGCATCCCTGGGTGGGTAGGGGTGGGCGGGATGTCACCACGCTCGGTGGTCCCTGGGTGGTGGTGCAGGATGCACCGGGGAGGGCTCCCGGCCGGGATGGGGTGAGCCAAGGAGGCTTCTTGGGCAGTGGGGTGCACTGGTGGGCCCGGGGCAGAGCGGATGGGCAGCGTGGGGGCCAGGCTGGTGCTGGGCTGACAGCCCCCCCAGGCTCCTGGGTGGAGCTGCGATGTGGCCCAGCGTGCCCAGAGCCCGAGCCCTCGCGGTTCTCTTCGTGCCACGCTGACGTGGAGAAGATGCTGCTGGAGGCCCAGCTGGAGACAGAGAGTGGTGACAAGTGAGTACCGAGGAGGAACCCGGGCACCTGGAGTCCTGCCTGGCCAGAGTGGGCATTGGGTGACCGAGGACGTTATGTTTGCAGTGGCCTGCTTGCCCTGGGCTCCCCGGCCTGGGATGACGACGGAGCCGGCCAGGTGAGCGAGCAGCCTGGGGAGAGCGAGCTGCTCCCTCCCCACAGCCAGCCGCAGCCAGGCTGCCCCCGCCCCCGGCAGGTAAGGGAGCCGGCCCCCCACGCTGCACCCTGTGGGCTGTGCTGGCCGTGCCCCTGGCCTCACCTGCCCTGCGCCTCCTTCTAGTGGGATGTGCCGGAGGGAGCTGAGTGGAAGGACCGACGCCTGCCAGCATCCCTCGGCTGGACCTGTGCCCGCCGCCCTCCGCATTTGTCTCCAAAGTAAGGGCCATGTCCCTCACCAGGGTGTCATGCTGTCCCCCGCCCTTGGCGTCTGCCTCGCCACCCCGTTCTGCTGTCCCTGTACCCTCCTGCACACTCTGCCCTCTTCCCTCGTGCCCCCTTTAACCGTGCACTTTTCCCAGGGAGTTTGCCTTTGTGTGCTCCCCCCAGCCGGTGCTGTGGAGCCTGCAGGGAGGTGCAGTGGGGAGAAAGAAGAGTCTTTTCAGTTCAGAGCTGCTGCTGCTCTTCATCCCCTCGCTGCTGCTCAGCCACGTGTTGACCCTGGGACTGGGGTGAGTTTCTGATGGGCCTGACCTGTGCTGTCGAGTGGCCTCAGCCAGAACCAACCCCTCTGGTGCAGGCAGGGTGAGCCCTGCGCTGCTGGGTGTCTGTGCAGTCTGGGGCTGTCCGGGGGCCTCTGGCTACCCCGACCCTGGGGGCTGTCCCCATGGAAGTGGAGGACCGCTCCTGGATTTGGGCTGCTCATCCTTGGGTGCTGTCCTACACCCCTTCTCCCAGCAGCCACAGTCGTCTCAGTGGCTGCTGCCCTCTCCCCTCGCTGCTGGCTCGCTGGGGCCAAGCAGGCTGCCCCTGTGCACGTCCCTTACAGTCGCTTTCTCCAATGCAGGATCTACATTGGGAAGCGGCTGGCAGCCTCCTCGGCAAACCCGCTGTGAAGAGCTGGGCTCAGCAAGAGACGGGTGGCTCCACCGCCCCGCTCCTCCGCTCAGCGTGTGTGGAGGGAGCCCAGGCACCAGCGCAGCCCATCTGGTCTCAGACTTTGTGTTTGTGGCACAAGGCGCCGTCTCCACGTGTCCCTTCTTTAGCCCCAGCCTAGGGAGCTGATCCTACCCTCCCGCGTAGACAGGAACCCACTGATGGCAGCTCCCTGCTGCAGGCGGCCCCTGCCCTCCCCATCCCTTGGTTACGGGTCCAGGTTCCTCCTCTTTAACACAAGACTGTAAATACAACTCCTGAGCCTGCACCACCACGTGCGAATAAACAGCCCTGTGCCAGCTTGGGAGGCAGAGCAGCGTGCCGGCAGTCGCCATGCCAGACCCAGCACAGCCTGGCCAGGGGAGAGAGTGCGCTGCCCTGCAGCATCAGGGACCCCCGGGCTTTTCCTGCCTTGGAGCTCCAGGCTGCAGGAGGGCAAGTCCCGGCTCCGTGGGGCGCTGGGGCTCAGTGCCAGCATGGTGCCTGGCTGTGGAAAGGCCCCTGGTTGGGCTGTGTGTGGGCAGGGGCGAGTGCTGGGGTGTGTACAGCGTTTTCACCCCCAACGCAGGGTGCCCAGCTCGTGCGTTAGTCCTTTATTAGTCAGCCGTGGCCGTGGCCTGCTGCAGCAGGGAGGCAGGGGCTAGAGCCCAGCGTGTCTGACCGAGGCAGCGGCACCAGCCTGGCACAGGCAGAGCTGCAAAGCCAGATGCCGTCAGGAGAGCTGGCTCCCGTGCAGTCACAGCGCCTGTTTGTCCTGCTGCTGCAGGCCGAGGTGGGCGGCCGAGGGACGGGAGCTGCACCTGGGGTGGAGAGCAGGAGAGGAGGGAAGAGCTCAGCACGTGCTGGTGGGGAGCTGGCTTGTCACGCTGCGCGTGGTGTGGTCCACGTGGTGTGGTTCAGGGGCAAGGGAGGAAAGTCCAGTGTGGTCGCACTGCTGGAGGGGGCTGCGTGGGTGGGCGCCCAGCGCAGGTCTGTGCGAGAGAGACGTCCTGGCACGCAACTGCTTCGCCTTAGCAGGAGGGCAAAGCCTGGCCTGAGGGCCGATGCAGAGCATTGGGGCTGGGAAGTGTCCAGGGGCAGGTGGGTCCCAGCCCCCGGGGGACATCTGGAGTGTGGCAATAGCCAGACCTGGCTGGACACGGGATGGCGGTGCCCTGTGCCACCCCAGGTACCGTGCGGGATGCTTCTGGTATGGATACTGCAAGAGAGGTGGGCGAGGGGTGGTCCAGCAGAGGAGGCTCAAGCAGGGCCATTTGTCCAGCAACCAGCCGGGAGCGGGGACACCGCGGGTTTTTCCATCCCCATGGGCAGGGGTGGCCGCAAGGGGACGGTGCAGCTGCGGGCGGGCACCTGGTCAGAGCTGTGACATTCGCTTGGACTTCGGTGGGGGAGGCGGTGGCGACTTCAGCCCTTTATTTCCATCCGCTGTCGGCGATGTGGATGCCTGCGAGCAGAGAGGGCAGTTATCGGGGGCGGGGGGCAGCAGGGGCCGGGGTCTGGGCCAGGCGGTACCTTCCCTCCGGTTGCGGCGTCACTCTGCTCCAGGAACGTCTCGTACACCGTGGGGCTGATCTTACGGGGCAGCGGCGGGGCCTTGCTGGCGCTCTTCACGCGGCCGCCGAAGCCGGTGGGAGACAGGGACAGCCCTGCGCAGGCAGGGGAGGTGGGCTGGGCCCATCATCCAGCCTGGGGGACCCTGGGGGACCCCACGGGGCTGGCTGGGATGCCCCGGGCTGCCAGGGCCAGCTCTCCTGCCTGCGGGATCATGGTGGCATGGGGGTGGCGTGAGCCCAGCCGGGAGTGGGATCCCGCTGGGAATTGATCTCGACACAGTGACACAAGGGCTGGGATCAACCACCGGCAGCTCTGTGGGGAGCATTTGGAGCCTCGTGGGGTCCACCTGCGCTTCTGGTGCCGAGCGCTCCCTGCCTGCTCCCAGCTGCTGGACGTGCCCGCACCATTGTGGGGATGGGGCGAGGGTGCCTCTGCTGGGATGCAGGACTGGGGGTTGCTGGTAACTGTGCTGCCGGGGTAGGGGAACAGCCCTGCTCGCGGAGACAAGCGCTGGATGGTGCTTGGGGCTGTAAGGGCGAGGGAAGGTGACGCTCCCCCCGCCCCAGCCATGCCAGGGGGTGAGGAAGGTGCCCCGAGCCGACAGCCTTGTGGGGAGTACCTGCAGTGCTGGGCTGAGCACCAGTGCCATCTCGGCTTGGCGGGGGCTGTTTCCCATCGGAGCTGCCCAGGCTGCTCTCGCTCATGTTGCGGGAGAGTCTCTGCCTCTCCTCCTGGGGGTGCAGAGGGGAGGTTCAGCGCTTCAAGGCGGGGGCCAGGCTGCATCGCAGCGCCTGCAGCCCCAGGAACTGCAGGACCCTCTGGCAGGGTGCGATGCTCCCCCAGCACCCTGCCCGCAGCCCTGGGTCTCCAGCCTTGTGCCCCACCAGCCTCCACGCCTGCCCTCCCTGCCATCAGCCGAGGCTGCCACCAGCCCCCCCGGGGGTCCCGGCTGTCCTGAAGCCTGGTGCTGCTGGCCGGGCCAGGGGTTCCAGGTGCAGCAGGACACCTTGGGAAGCACAAGTGGGGCCCCCAAGAGGAGGGGAGGCACCAGGGCTGTGCTGAGCATCACCTTGGGCTCTGGCAGCTCCGAGATGGACAGGCGCGGATCCTGCCGCCGATACCCAAAGAGAGTGCTGGAGCGGTTCTCCTTGCGCTCGGTTCTGCGGTCCTCACTCTCGGAGGTGCGAGGGGCAGGCTTTGGGGTCGGGGTCGCCTCCGTGCTGTGGAGCAACTGTGGCTGGTGAGGGGCAGGCGGGTGGTGGGGGAATGGGGAGCGGGGCTACGCCATGGGCAGGCCAGACCATGGCCAGGAGCGGCTGCCCTCGGCCAGGCACCAGCACCGCCTCCCTCAGAGCTCAGCAGCGGATGCTTAGCAGGGACAAGCCAGCAGGACAAGCGTGGATGGCTCAAGTGACAGCAGTGTCCAGGTGAGCCTGGGGCCTGCACATGGGGTGTCTCTGCTCCATGTTCCCCCATGGGGACAGGGCCACCATGGTGGCATGGCAGCATGGACCCCGGAGATGCGGCTTGGCATAAAGGGAAGCCAGGAGGGCAGTGGGCTGGGGAGGTGGGAGAGAAGCGTCTGGGGTGGAGGAGAGTGAAGATGGCTCAGCGGTGCGGGGCCAGCGGGAGGGGTGAGGGTGGTGAGAGGGGGTGGCTCTGGGCCAGTGCATCCCACCACAGCACTCGCCTGTCTCCAGCATGGCTCAGCCGGTCCCAGTCGGATCCCCAGGCCATGGACCGGGGTCGTCCACTTCGCCGGTCCTCAAAGCAGACCTAAGGGCACAGGGAGCCGGGAGGGATGAGAGTGCAGAGTCTCCCCTCTTCTTCCCTTGGCTCAGCCAGGGCCAGCAGCGCCCTCTCTGCCTGGTCCTGGTTCTGTGCCACTACCAGCCATCCCACGGCAGTGCTGTCCCCCGCACCTAGGGCAGGCAGAGACCACAAGGTCCCCCATGTACCGTGCCCCTCACCCTGTTGCTGCAGCTGCAGCCCCATCAAGCTGTTCCCTGCTGCCCCAGACCTGCATGGGCTTGTCTCCAGCATGGCTCAGCCGGTCCCAGTCGGATCCCCAGGCCATGGACCGGGGTCGTCCACTTCGCCGGTCCTCAAAGCAGACCTAAGGGCACAGGGAGCCGGGAGGGATGAGAGTGCAGAGTCTCCCCTCTTCTTCCCTTGGCTCAGCCAGGGCCAGCAGCGCCCTCTCTGCCTGGTCCTGGTTCTGTGCCACTACCAGCCATCCCACGGCAGTGCTGTCCCCCGCACCTAGGGCAGGCAGAGACCACAAGGTCCCCCATGTACCGTGCCCCTCACCCTGTTGCTGCAGCTGCAGCCCCATCAAGCTGTTCCCTGCTGCCCCAGACCTGCATGGGCTTGTCCAGTGTCATCCCGCGGGTGCCATGCACCACCCGTGCAGCCCTGGCTGTGCCTGCACCCTGCTCACCATCCTGGTACTCACCATCTCCCGCACCCCATACTGGCTCTCCACCTTGGCCCGCAGCTGCACGAAACACTGCTCCATACGCTCATGGAAGGGCCGCAGGTCCTCCGTCACCTTCCGCCCGTGGATCCGGATCCCCTCTGCCAGCAGTGGGATCTGTGGGAGAACAGGGATGGGTCCGCCTGGGTTTGTGGGGCTCCCCTGGCATGGCGACACTGGGCACTTTGTGCCCCAGGGCAGCCATCCCCTCCGGCTGCCAGAGCGATGCTGTGGTCCATACCTGCCAAGCAATCAGGTCCTTCAGCTTCTCAATGTTCCCCTTGTCTTCAGGGTGCTCCTGCAGGTAGGACTCCTGGAAAAAGGCCTGCAACAAACCCTTCTATGACCCACTGATGGGCTGGCTCGCCGAAGCAGTGCCAGTGCCTGCGGTCACCAGCCCCAAGAGTGCCCATGCCAGCCCTGGCACAGCACCCACATGTCCTCACCGTCTCGTACTTGGCGAAGCCACCCATGACAGCAGGGTCCACAATGCCGTTGAGCAGCATGGAGAGCGGATTGACAGGCAGGCTGGGGTCATTCTGGTGCCGATTGATCTCGCTCATAATTTTCTCATTCGTTCTCATCATGGTCTCGATGGCGTTTTCCAGGGGGGAGATGATGGTCTGTGCCCAGGGAGGGAGGGAGGGTCTGACTGCCGGCTTACCCACAGACCTGCCCACCCTGGTGTGGGCCAGCAGGGTGGGACATCCCCGGCCCCACAGGAGAGAGGCCCCAGGGTTGCACATCTCATCCCACGAAGCCCCTTGGACCCCAGCACCAGCTGCCTGGAACTCAGCCGAGGGCTCATGGGGGAAGCACTTAGACGTGCTGGTCCCCAGCTCCGAGCACAGGCTGGTGGCAGGGTTAGTCCTGCAGGCAAAAGGCCACAAACCCGGTGACGGACGCATGGCAGCGGCAGCTCAGTAGTGAGCTCAGGGGAAACTTGGCTAAACGCCGTTTACGGGGGCAGCTGTGGAAGAGCAGCGTGCATGGCCCGAGCACTGCGGCAGACACACGCCTGTGTGGCAGCACTGGTGCAGCCGTAGAGCTGCCCGGTGGCACAGTTGTCCTGTAGCAGCCCAGCTTGGGCGCTTCGCATGTCTGCCTTGCTGCCGCGCTTGAAACACCCTGCGCTTTGGGCAAGCGCTTCCCTCTGACAGAGGTGTAAAACCCACGTGCGGAGCTGTTGTCAGCAGCGGTCTGCCGAAACTCCCCCAGCGCCTCTGCTGCTCCCCGCACACCATCTCCTGCCTCCCACGGAGGAGATGTGCGTCCCGGTGGGTGAGCCACACAAACCAGTCCCTGTCACCGGGTTGATGTTACCGGCACCAGCCGAGGGAGGCTGTTGGTGCCCTGAGTGCCGGGGGGTCTCCGTGCCCAGTATCAGCAGAGAAACCCTTCCCCGTGGCCCAGGGACGTGGCCCCGGACAGCATTCCCGTGCGGCATAGGCCCGAGATCAGTCCCAGAGCCGTGGCAGCGGGGAGCCAGGGCGATGCCAAAGGGGGTTTATCCCCTGCTGCTGGGCAGGGGTGGTAGCTGGGCTCTGCGCTCGCAGAGGGAAGGAAGGGGGCCGTGCTCGCACCCGCTCTGCGGGCAGAGGGTGCGTGTGGGAGCTGGGTATGCTCTGCCGCAGGCACTGTCAGGGGCCACGCACCCGAGGGACCACAGGGGCACGGGAGGGGGCTGGGGGATTGCGGGGTTTGGGGGCTCGAGTGCCGGGTGGGCTGGATCAGGCTTGCACTGGGAGCAGGGACTGATGGGACACAGGGACCGGGGCAGGGGCTGGGACGGAGCACCAGGTGGGATGTGTTCCCCGCACCCTGGCTTCAGCCACTTGGACTTGGGAAGCCTGGAAGGGGCTGGGGGCAGCGCATCCACCTGAATCTGGGGTTTGTGGTGCTGCTCGGGGAAGGGATGCCCTGGGGGGGCCCCGGTCCCCCCCACGCCCCCTCCTCACCACGGTGGTGGAGGTCACGGCGAACCAGCGCAGGATGCCGGGCAGGGGGTAGGCTGTTACGAAGGTCGTCCGCTCAATCCACATGGTCTGCGGGGAGGGCAGCAGTCATCCCACTGCCCTCCTCCCCATCACCCTGGGACACCCCCTGACTGCCCCGTGGGGCTCCCACCTCCCCTTCTCGTGGGCATGTGACCACCACCTTCTCCATCCCAGGCCTGGGGGACCCCTGTCTCTCCTGCATCCCAGTTCTTCTGGACACCTGGGCCTCCCCCCAGCTCTCCCTGTCCCTCCCAGCCGGGAGTCCCAGCAGCCCCCACCAGCACTCACTGCAAATTCATTGTCTGGATCCTTTGGGCCTTTCTTGAAGGGCCGAGAGTAGCTGAATTTCTGGACGTGGTTGGCTTTATAGAAACTGCAGAGGAGGGAAGGGACAGAGCATGGGAGTGTTGTGTCCCCTCCCACACGGAGCACAGCGGGTGTACTCCCTCCGCACTGGGGCACTCACTTGGTGATCTGCTCCGGGATGCTCCGGTCCTTGAACCGGACCTTGGCTTCCTCCACCGGCTGCACGGTGAAACACTGGATATCTGCGGGAGTGAAGGAGCCACGGGCGGACACCGCAGGGGACAGGGGCTGCAGGGGAGAGAGACCCCAGGGCCCAGAGGGCGACAGCCCCAGGGGTGTAGTGGGGGGAGTGCTGCGGGCGCCACACGGGGGGAGATGGCACAGGGAACGAGCCGCCCTCCCAGCCCCATTCCCACGCTTGGAGGATACACTGGCCCGGGGAGCCAGTGATGTCCTGGCCAGGTGGAGACGTGCTCTTCAGCTTCTCAGCGTTGGGGAAGGGGCTCAGCAGCCGCATCTCAAAGTCCTCCCGGCGCTCGTACTCCTTGCCCCGGTAAATGAAGACCTTGTTCTGTGGGGGAGGAAGATGGCAGCCCCGTCCCAGCGTGCTGTGGAGCGGGGCTGGGGAGCCCTCGGCCCCGTGCTCCACCTGCAGCAAGCCCCAGTGCGTTAGGGGTGCAGGCACCGATGAGGCTGAGCCCAAGCTGAGCGGGAGACCCCCCTCTTGAAAAAAAATATTTCCCCAAACCCAGCAACCAGAGGAAAAAGGGTGGGCTGGCTCGGACAGCCAGGGCTCTGGAGCAAAGGTCTATAACCAGGCATGCAGCGACTGGGGTCTGTGGTCAGTGGATACAGAAACCACCCTGGAGATAGCAAGGAGCCCTTGAAACCCACCATGACCTCTGTGAAAATGATGCCACCCTCGCTGTGGCTGTAACAGCGGGGTAGGAAAACAAGTATAAACACTTTGGATGGAAGAAGCCCGCCGAGCACGCCAATTTATATCTGAATGGATTAAACACCTGAGGAGCGTAACAGGAGTGAATGGGGGCGAAACACTTTGCTCTCGTCCAGAAAGACGAGCCCTGCTCTCGCGGGTGGGTGCCAAGAGCCTGTTTGCCAGCACAGGAAAAGGGAGCGATGCTGAGCAAAACCCTGCCTACAGCACAGCCCTGCAGGGACGGGGAGAGGGTCGGCGGGGAGAGGGTTGGCAGAGCTCCCGCAGTGAGCCCGGATGTACCCGAATCTGTCCATAAATAGCACTGTTGCACAGACCCATCCCTGCGCCACAGGTACGGTACAACACACGTCTGTCCCTGCACCCCAGGTATGACACGGCGCAGACACACGTATCTGCGCACCGCAATCATGACACAGCACAGGTACAGCCACGGACCAGGGGTGGAGCAGATCCCGCCTCACCATGGGTCATGGGGACAGCCTGGCAGATACAATGTCCCCGTGTGCCAAGGACACAGCCCAGGAACCCCTTTGTCGTGTGTTACAGAGAACCACAACTTGCCATGCCTGGCTTTTCTTCCCTAAGCCTGTCTCCAACTGTTTGCAAATAGGGACCATAACCCCCGGTGTTGCTAGAGTGAAGCTCCTGGTGTAATGTGGGAGTTGCCAACCCCTTTCAGCAAGCAGGGACAGAGGCGGCAGACACGGAGGTGAGCACTGAGCGCACAGGGTGCCATCCCAAGATGGCCACGGCCATAAGGCTTGGCATGGGTGCCGGCCTGGGCAGGAGCAACGTGCCAGCTGCTGGCACGGCACTGGCCACGGGGGCAGTCGGGAGCCACTTACCCGGAGGAAGGTGGGGAAGCCTTGCCCATAGTAGCCCACGGCAAAGTAGTCCGGGCTGGGCCGCAGCACCTTCAGGATCTTCTCGTAGAACTTGGCTTCCCGCTGCTGCGGGGGGAGAGGGACAAGAGTGGGGACGGGACGGGGCTCCACCGTGGGACAGGAGCCCTGCAGACCCCCTGTCCCTCCCGGTGGCTCCCAGTGCCCCCAGCCTGCTCTGTCAGCAGCCGTCCCCCTGAGCCTGGCTGGGCACTTACCAGGATGTCACTGAGCATTTCGTAGTCGAAGACTTCAGTCTCGTACTGCTCCGCCAGCTCCTTGCAGATGTGGATGGCCTCCTCCCACATCTGCAGGACACGGGGCCAGGGCAGGGACCCCACAGTGTGGAGTGAGCTGGGGTGGGGAGGTGCTGGGGGCTCCCAGAGGACACCAGCCCCATCTGTGGGACACCTGCACCCCTGCTCCTCCAGCGAGGAGGGAAGGGTTCTCCCCATGCCGACTGGTGGTCCGGCTGGGCGCTGGTTGGGCAGCAGCAGGAACTCCCACCACCTCCAGCACCTGAGCCCCCTGCCCGGGCAAGCCCCTCTGCTGGGGTGCCCCAGCTGCCAGCCCCCAGGCAGCGACGGGACCACGGGCTGAAGCTGGGATGGGCTGGGCTGCGCTGGGACAGGATGGGATGGGATGGGAGAAAGGACAGCCGTGGCAGCCAGGCAGCTGCAGGGTTGAACCATCCAGCCCAGGCTCACCGCGGGGCAGCTCCAGCCCCACCGCAGCAGTGGGGAAGGCGGATGGGCTGCGCTGAGGATGGGGGCTCGGAGCAGGAGGCAGTGGTGGCCAGGGAGCTGGGCTTGCCCTGGGACAGCCCAGCTCCTGCCAGCTGGCCAGGGCGAGGGGGCTGTGGGGGTCATGCGGCCACGCTCACCTTGCCCTGGTCGAAGTAGTCGATGATCTGGTTGTAGAGAGCCTCTTTCAGCTGGCGCTGGGTGTGCAGGCTGGGGCTGTGCAAGCCCTGCATGGGGGCTGTGTTCGCCTCGTCCGACCACTGCACGGGGGCAGCGGGAGCCCATCACGCCGAGCCCTCGGGCTCCAGCTGGGCAGCCCCCATAGCCCCCACAGCCCCCCCTCCATGTCCCACCTTGAGGAGCCGGGCGTGCAGCAGCAGGGTGTAGGCTCCTTCCGTGTAGTTCTCGTAGCTGACGTGCAGGTCTTTCAGCTTGTACAGGTACCTGGGAGAGAGGGTACCGCGTGTGGGGCACGCTGGCCGGGGTGGCTCGGGGTCCAGCCCGTGCTCCCCCCACAGGGCAGCGTCCCCGGCTGGCAGCCGGGTGGGGGGCAGAGCCCCCAGCACCCTGCCCCTCCGGCCGCTCTGCCGTCCCCATCCCACGTGCCTGGGGACAGGGTGTCAGGGGGCTGGGGCAGCTCGGGGCCCTGGGACCCCTCACCCCGTGCAATGCTGGTCTCGCCGGGGCTGCGCTCACCTGATGTACATGGCCTGGCGGTCGATCTCCTTGTAGAAGTTCTGGGGAAGAGCAGATGCCATTTTGAGTGGCCCCAGGAAGGGGTATATGCTGCAGCCCCCCTACACTCCCACACCTTGCTCTGGGCCACGGTGCTGCCAGAACTGTCCCCACACAGGGACTGTGCTGCCCTCAGCAGCGGGGAGCTGCATGGTGCCTCCCAGCAAGAACCTCCAGGGGATATTGGGTCTGGCACCATGTGCACCCCATCTCTGCGGTGCCGGGGGCACTGCAGACCCTGGGGGAACCTGGGGGAACATGAGGCTGAGCCGTGGGGGAGCTGGGGGCATGGGGCAGGTGCCCACCAGGAGGTTGACGGTGCAGCTCATGCTGTAGGTTTTGTTCTCGTCATTCATAACAGCCCGGTAGTCAAGGAGCCGCTCCAGGAGCCCGGTCACCAGCGCGACGAAGTTCTCCCCAGGCTTGGCCAGCTCAGGGTGTCTCTGGCAGCAGCTGAGCAGGCTGGGGAGGAGAGGAGATCACAGGTCTCACTGCTTGCTCAGCTCCACAACATTCCCACCGCTGCCCCAGCTCCGGCTCCCCCGAGGTGCAGGGAGTTGAGTTGGGGCAGGCTTGCCAAACACGGGACAGAAAGCAACACCTGGTCTACAGCGAGACAGAGCAAGCCCCGTGCTGTCACCCAACAGGTACACCAGGGATGGGGGAGAGACCTGACAGCTCCAGATGCCCTGCACACAAATCTGTGATGGGCACCACGGGGCAAGAGCAAAGCCTGGGGAGGGCAGGGGCATCACCCAGGACAGGGGCGTTGCGGAGGGCAGGGACATCAGCCGGGGCAGGGCAGGGACTTTGCCTGGGGACAGGGACATTGCAGAGGGCAGGGGCACTGCCTGGAGCAGGGCAGGAGTAATTCCGTGGGCAGGGGCAATTTGGGAGCAGGCAGGGGCAGGCTGGCCAGGCAACTGCAGTGCGCAAGGGGGACATGATGCTGCTCAGGCAGCAATCTTCCTCTTCTCAGGTCCTGCTCCACCGAGAGGCGTGCTCTGGGTCAGAGCACAGCATGAGGAGGAGCTGGATGGCCAAGATTTGGCCGGGCTGGGAGTACAGTAGCCAGCAAAGGGTCATGCCCTGGAGAGAAGGTTGCATGTGGGGATGTCACTGCACACTCACATGCTCTCAAAAAGCTGCTTGTACTGCTCATCTCCGCGGCCGCCCTCCACCTCGCTGTCCAGCTTGCGCAGGATCTCGTCCTCAAACTGCAGAGACACGTGTGAGTGCAGCCGAGGATGTGCTGAGCTTGGCCCCAGGCTGCCGCGGCTGCAGCCCCCCGGGACACGGGGCCACAGTGCTGGGACAGAAGGGGCTGCGGGGGCTGGAGCCAGCTCAGTGCCTTAAACAGCCCCCAGGAGCCATGGTTGGCTCCTGAGCCACAGAGCCCCTGCGCCACGGTAGGATGGCTGAGGGACATCTCCTGCGAAAGCCTCAGGTCCCTGGGCCCAGCCATGCCCACAATGATCCTCCAACACAGCTCTCCTGTGGCTGCAGACCCGGGTGCGAGTGAGGGGACGGGGAAGGGGCTCCAGCAGGACCTGTGTCACCTGCAGCTCCAAGGGCAGTCCCGGCCCCTTTCCTCCCATGGGACACCCCAAGGGCTTAAAGCTCAGAAGCAACAAATGACACCTAATCATAAACTGGAAAAGCCTTTTGCATGGAGAAAACTCACAGCAACGAGGGAAAACAAGTGGAAATGCAGAGATTCATGCAGACCTCCCCCCTCCCACTGTGTTCTCGTTTCCAGGCAGTGCCGGGACCAGCTGAGTGGGTGATGCCTGAACCTGTCCCTGCTCATCCCTGGGAAATCCTCTGCACCACCTGGTGGCTCTCCCTGCTCCTCATGTCCCCACCAGCTCCCTCATCCCTGTCTCTTCCTCCTGCAGCCCCACACCCCAGGATGAGAGGGGAGGCTGAGCACGACCTCCACCCGCCCCAAAAGGGACGGTCCAGCCCAGGTGAGGAGCAGGATCCAGTCACACTCACCCGGCTGAAGCTCTCGGTCAGCTGATACTCGCAGAGCATCATGTCAAAGAAGATGGGGATGGTGGACTTGCGCAGCTCCAGCTCTGGCACGAGGGTCATCTCCAGGATGGGGCCCACCATGCCCGGGATGAACTCGATCTTGCGATGGCCTGGGGAGGGCAGGGAAGGCTGGGGGACCTGGGCTCCTGCAGCCTGCTCCCTGGGGCCAGCCCTGGCCTGGGGCCCCGTGGCTGCGAATGGGCAGCAATGCATGGAAGAGGAGGGGGAGCGCTGCCGGGAAAGTGTCTGCACACCCGGGGCAGGCGGCTGTGGCAGAGCCAGGCAACCCTCTGGGGCAGCCATGCTGGCAGGCAGGTCAGCACGGCAAACACTCAGCTATGGGACCATCAGCTGGGGCTGTGCTGGTGTCCCGGAGGCCCTGGCGCATGTGAACAACCCACGCAGGAGCCTGCAGGCACCCGTCACTGCTCCACTGCTGCGCTGTGGGCTGCCCCACACACTCTCCGCAGCTCCCTGCTCTCTGCTGGGGCGTGGGGCAGAGACACGAGATGCTGTATCCTCCCTGCCTGCCTGGCCCTGGGATGCTGCCAGCAGCACGACCCGCACGATGCAGGGGAAACAAGGCAAGGCAGGAGGCCGCAGGACCAGGGAACGGGAAGGCAGGGCTGCAGGCAGACGCCAGCCCGGAGAGGGGAGGCTGCCTGCAGAGAGTGCGAGCTCGCCACTGCTCACAGCGCCTGTGGGCTCGCACACCCACGGCCTTGCACGCCTGCGGATGTGCACATCCCACAGGCTCACATATCCCACAGATTGCACAGATTCGCACACACCCACAGGCTCATACACCCTGCTCACACCTGCAGGCTCCCATGCCCCACGCCGGCAACATCCCGCTCCCCAGCACCCATTTTGGGGACAGTGCTGATGAATGCCAGTCTGCAGAGACTCGTCAAGCCTCCTCATCTCTAGCCACACTGCGGCTCACCTAGGTTGTACCACATGTCCCGAATGGAAGCTCCGATCGTGGCTCTCATGTCCCCATACCTGCCAGGATGGACATTGGTTAGCATCGCTCCGCAGCTCCGGGCCAGGGACCCAAGCACAGCCCGACCGGCGCATCCCAAAATCCTTGACCCCACTGTGTGGGCAGCAGGCTGGGGCAGGAACCTGACACTGAGCTGCAGAGCTCAGCCCCGAGGTGATGCTGGCAGACAGCCGGGCCGGGGAGGGCCAGCGAAGGCGATGGTGACTCACTTGGCCAGGATGCTGTTGCGCTTGGCCTGGGAGAAGTTCTCCAGCTGCAGGGAGTCCTGGGTGAGGAAAGCCACGGCCAGGTGGAAATAGTTGTTCCAAAGCTGCAGTGAAAACACGGGGGCAAAAGCCAGGCTGGGTGGCACGAGGGGCTTGGGGGTGCAGCCTGCAGCACCAAGGGCCGCGCTGGGTCCCCTCCCCAGCCCCCCACTCCCCGTAGGGCACAGGCAGCCCCTCACCTGCAGCTCGAAGCTGCTGTTGCTCAGGAACATCTCCGTCAAGGTTGCAGCAAACTGGTTGATGGCGCGTAGGAACTCCCTGTGGGGTGAGCAGCCGTGGGGCGCTGAGCGGAGGGCAGCCACGCTGCCTACCCTCTGCCCACAGGCAGGGCCGGACGGCGGCGAGGGGGAGCCGGGCTGGCGGCTCCCAGCAATGGTGAGGCGAGGAGCGGTGGTGGGGGGCAGGTGGGGGCCAGGCCTCGCAGTGCCCTGGGGCTGGGGCTCACAGCATGCTCCTGCCCGCGTCCACACTCCAGCTTCTCCTTTCTGCCCGCTGTGGTGCAGCCGAATGCTGCCCAGGTGCACCGGTCCTGCACGGCCGGCATCCCCACCGTGCACAGACACCCAGGGTGGCAGGGATGGGGCACCTGGCATTGGCTTCCCGCTGCCCCCCAGGAGTCCCCCAAGCACACCAATGGGGCTGCAGAGAACAGCTCTGTCACCCAGCTCCAAGATGGGGGCTGGACTGCCCCAGGACAGAGCAGGGAGCCTCTGGAGCTGCCTTGAGCCAGCCTGAGCATGGACCCAGGGCTGTTCAAGGGGGATTTGGAGGTAGCTAAGCTAAGCCGTAGGTTGCCCGGCACAGCCGTGCTGCAGTGCCTGCATGCCCTCTGCTCAGGTCCCAGCAAAGCACCCCAGGTTCTCACATCCAAGCTCAACGTCGCCCCACAGGTCCCACCCAGCCCAGGGGTCCTCACCGGTTCTGCACCATGTTCATCACCATCCAGTCGGAGGGGTACACTGTCTTGCCGATCAAGTCCTTGAAGAGGATGAAGGTCTCCATGAGGAAGTCCTGCCGGGGAGGAGGAGATTTTAGGAGCTGGGCTCAACCACGATGCCCTCCCGGGGTGATGATCTGCTGAGCACTGGAGCTGTGAGCGACCCTCGCCACTCGACAGCGAGAGCTTCACCTCCACGGAGCAGGGATGTGGGCTGTGCTGGGACCCAGGGCAGGTGGCACCAAGTGCCGGGTGCCCAGGTACAGGCAGGGCACTGGGACCAGTGGGATGTCCCAGCCAAGACACGGGGTGGAGAGGCAGGGAGGTGCCGGTGATGAAGGGCCCAGGTCTCACCACGTGAGGCAACACTCACCATCAGCTCCGGCCGGGATGGGAATGCCTTGATGTAGGAGCTATAGTGGTCCTTGTCCAACTGGCTCAGGATGGCGGCCATGCAGGCCACGTAGTGACTCTGAGGGAGAGGGGTTGGTCAAGCACTGCCAAGGCCCCGTGGCCAGCACCACAGGGCGTGCTGGGGCCCCAAGCAGCCCGTGCACCCATCCCTGTTCCTCCAGCAGACCCGTACCCCGGAGCCCCAGCTGCCCTGGGAGCCCCTCGCCCTCCACCCGCCACAGTCCCCTCCTCCCTGGCTCTCCAGACCTCTCCTCCTGCCCCACTCAACCTTGGCTTCTGCAGCCAGCTCTTCCTCTCCCGGTCCCTCGCATCCCGCTCCAGGGGTGGGACTGCTCCGACACCCGCCATGACGCCAGGGAGGACGCAGACGTAAGTATATAGCGTATTTGCTGTAGCATACATCTGTCATTTTTAAGGTAATTTAAGGCAACATGTGGATGAAAGTGCAGTTTGAAAATGGCAAGCAGCTTCTTTCTGGAGGCTGATGCATCTAGACTGCCTCTAGCGACGGGTCCCCAAATTGAGCGCAACATTTTCTTGACGATATTTCTAACGTAAAATCTGAGTCCGCAATAGACTTTAAAGCGCTTTGAGTATTGACTCATGAAGAGGAAGCTTTGCTCTTGGGACAAAGCTACAAGAAACGCCCTGGGGAACTGATCTCTGGAGTCGCCCTGCAACCAGAGTCACCCCGGGGATGCAGCAGCCCTGGTGCAGCGCCCGCAGCGCAGCAGCAGAGCCAGCGTGTGGAAAAGCTGGCTGCTCTCAGCACCAACCACTGTCGCGAGGATGCTGTCACCCTGCACGCCACCACCAGAGCCGCACACACCGGGGTAAATACAACCCAACCCAACCACCCTTGGAAGTGCCTTGGTGTGCCGGAGGCAGGCAGAGCCCAGGGTCGGTCAGGTCACTCCAGCATGGCGGGAAGCCTGACACTGCCAGCGCTGAAAGGGGGGAATGCTTGGCCACGAGAGCGCCCATCGCTTCCTGTTATTAAAGACCCAGTCCCCACCAGTGTCCAGTGTAGCCCAGGTGTGACTGCTCAGCCGGGAAGCTGTCCTGAGGGTGCACCCAGGACTGGAAACTGCAGGAAAGGGTGGCTATTTCTGGGGGTAAGAGCAAGAGGATGCATCGTCTGATGCTCAGGAGGAGCGAAGGCCCTGCTGTGCCCCAGTGTCACCCCCAGAGCTTTGTGGGTGGCTTCAGGTGCCAACCCTTCCCTGGAGACTGCCGTGCTGTGAGGGCACCACGGGTGCTGAGCACCACTGCCCATCCCGGGCGCACAGGAGCAGCGCCAGCAGCTGCAGGAAGGCACAGGGCATGGGGCCCCTGCCAGAGCTCCCTCCTGGCTCATTCCACCGGCTCCGGCATTCCCTCACTTTGTGGCAGGGACAGACCCCCGTCGCGGCCCTGGGCCAGCTCTCCCAGATGCACAGAGCAGCCAGTGAAGGGGGGATTTCAGAGGCCAAAGGGCCACTTGGCTGCTGCCTGTGACCAAGGGCCCCTGGTTTGTCCCACCAGCCCCTGGGCAGTCCCGGCAGCAGGGCTGGGCGAGCTCCTTGGGCTGCAGCACGTGGCTGGGATTGCTGCGGGGAAGCACTGTGCCCCGCAGCCAGCCCTGCCCCACGCCCCAAGATGCAGGCAGGTTTGCAGGGAGTTACCTTTTGAGAACCAAATGAGTAAAATCGCAATAAATCCCAGTCCTTTCGGCATCAAAGCGAAGCCACAGACCTGAGGCTTCCCTGCTGATCGCCGGCACGCAGCAGGGCCAGCAGCACCTGCGTGCAGCGAGGCCACGCAGGCACACTGCAGCCATCCTGCAGAGACACCCCGGTCGCCGGCTGCCCATGGCTGCCTGCACAAGCCTGAGCGAGGAGAACTTGCCCACAGAGATGGAAGCGAGTCCCTCCCCAGTGTGCAGCACGGCCCGCTCCCAGGACTTGGCTCGGGAGCAGGGGATGCCCTGCCTGCAAGGGAGCAAGCACCAAGCGCTGGCAGTGTGGTGAAAGTGCCACAAATCCACCTACGTTCCCTAAGCACCTGTGGGTGCGATGCCACCGAGCCCTGGTCTCAGGATAGACCCTGTGGTGGGAGCTGGGGTCACCTTGCCGGCTGACAGAGCCCGGCTGTGCGGTCACGCTGCTCACCGGGGCGAAGCAGGAGCAGCCCGAGACTTCGCTGAGGTTCTGGGGGGCCATTTCTCATGTAGCAGCTAGGGGTGCGCGTCACCCACCACCACCGCAGAGAGAAGCACTGCGTGACGGGCACAGCCCCGTGGGGAACGTAAGGCAAGGCAGGAAGGTGACAGGAGGAAACTTTTGCGGCAAGCCAGTCTATTCTGGGGATTTGATGAGATTAGTTCAGTCATCTGGAAACAGCTGTTCTGGTGGCTGCTGGAATTAGATCCAGGTGAACTCCCTGTACCGCCTGCTACACCTGCTTCAAAGGAAACTGTATTTACATTTAAATTACATTACTGGGAGCCACACAGCCAGACACTGCCACACATATGGATGTGGTTTGTCCTGTGGATGGTGTACACGTGGGGAACAGGCCCAGGGATAACCCAGCACAGCACGCGGCCCCCAAACCCGCTGGGTGGTCACAGACACAAAAGGGTCCCAGACAGCCCTCAGCCAAGCCACGGTCCCATCGCCCAGCACCCCCCGGAGTCCCTGCACCAGCTGCTACAGCCGCAGCACGGCGGGGACACCCGGCACACGGCAGGGCCGCAGGCAGGACAGGCTCAAAGCCGGAGAAGAGGGGTCTGTGGTCTCCCGGGGGGGGGGGGGGGGCACACTGCACTCCTGCCTGCAGCTCCCCAGCTCGGGGACCCCTCACTGCTCCCGCTGCCCTGCCTGCTGCAAAGGCCACCTTCCCCCGGTGCCCACGGCCGCGCTGCCCGCCGCCACATGCCCAGCCGGGGGGGGGGAAAGGGGCACAGGGGCTGTGCCCCACCGTGTGCCCGGCCCCGAGCACCGGACTGGCCACGGTGCCTGCCCACACACACACCCCCCCACCCCGGGGCGGGCGCTGCCCAGAGCATCGGCGGTCCCGGTCCCGGTCCCTTCCCCTCCCCTCCCCGCCTGGCCCGGAGCGCGGGGCCGGGGAGCCACCGCACCGCCCGGGGAGCCCGGTCCGGGCAGGACCCGCCCGAGAGGCTGCAGATACCGGGGCTCCGGGGCACGGTATGGCGGGGTACCTTCCGGGCACCCCGAACCCCGCCGGTACCACCGCTAACACCCGCCCGCCGCTCCGACGCCGCCACGGGCTCCGCCCCGCCCCAGCCCCGCCCCCGCCGGCTCCGCCCCGCCACCGGCGAGCTCGCGCCGCCCCGCCCCGCCGTGCCCCGCGCCCGCCGCTGCCCGACCCGCGCCGCCGCCGCCGCCGCCGAGCACCAGGTACCGGGCGGGCTGGGGAGCGGGGCCCCGACCGGCGAGGCGGAGCCGGGGGTTGGGGGGGCGGCCGGGCCGGGCTCTGCGGGTATCGGCCCTGCGGCGCCCGCTCGTTGCGCCGGGAGCGCCGCGGCGGCGGGGCACGGGCCGGCACCGGGACCCCCGGCGGTGCGGGCAGCCGGGGCGGCGCGGCAGCCCCGCGGCCGGGGCGGGGGGGGACCGGCAGCCCGGGGGGCGCCGGGGTGGGGAGCCGAACGGGTGCGGGGGGGGACCTTGGGGCCGGGAACGGCGGAGAGGTACGGGCAGCCCCGAAACCGGGACCCCGCGGCGGTGCGGGCACCCCGGGGGTGCCGGAGCGGTACGGGCACCCGCGGCCGGGAGCCGGGCGCAGCGGCCCGCGGGATGCGCGGTGACCGGCGGGGGCCGGGGCAAGGAGCGGGGCTGGGCGGGGAGGAGGCGGGGGGTCCGCGGTGCCCCTTCCTCCCCGCCGCCGGAGCGCGGTGGCCGGCCCCGGGCGGCCTCGGGCGCCCCGTACTGCCGGTGGTCGCAGCACTGCCCGGGTCCTCCCCTCCCCTGCCCCGCCGCCGAGCAGAAGGTGCCCGGGGAAGTGCGGGAGGCACGGTGCCGGTGGCCGCCGGGTGGCTGGTGGCACCCCGCACCCTACAACACCGGGCACCCCGCACAGAGGTGGCCGGTGGCAACCTGCACCGAGCAAGCCACTGGCTGCCATGGCAGGGTTCTCTGGGGGACACAGCCATGCTGGAGGCGGTGGCGTGGTGTGCAGCCGAGGGATATAAATCTGTGCGGGGACCTGCTGTGTTAGAGGGACAGAAGACCCCCGAGGGTCGGGCAGGGGGGGGGTCCGCTGCCCGCTCCGCCTGCCCTGCTGTGCCACCCCGGCCCGCGGCACCTCCGCTCACCGCCGAGCATCTCTGTGCGGGAGATGCGGGGAGGGAGCTGCGCTCCGGGAGCAGCCTGCCTCGCTCAGCCCGGCTGGCTGGCGCTCTGCTCCCCCTCGTTAGGAGACGCGTCCATCAGCCAGGGCTGCGTTTGGTTGACACACGCACACACGCGATCCCAGAGATGTCACTTTCTGTACCGCACGTCGCGCTGACGCCGGCCGAGGGTACGGCTGCTCGCGCTGGAGGGATTCAGCCCACGTTGTTCCCAGCAGCTCCCAGCGCCGTGCTCTGCGTTCAAGGCCTTTGTGTCTGCCAGTGGGGCTTCGGCAGCCACTGAGGCAGGAGCGGAGCCGGGTCCAGCCTTAGCTGCTCCCCGTGATATCGGAAGGCTCTCCATGGAGCCGTTTTTCTGTTCGGAGCACGAGGTGGACACGTATGAGTAATTGCCAGGACCTGGGCTTTGCCAGTGCGTGCCCGCATGGGGACGGCGGGCGTCAGCCGGGCTGCCTGCGTGCTCTCAGAGGCGCAGAGTGCTCCATGCCAGCTTGCAGCTCCCGGTGGTCTCGTCACCTCCTGGGGGGCACGGGAGCGAGCTCCTTGGGACAGCTGTGGTGGCAGGGGACGCTGGAGACTGCCGGCTGCACTCCCTCCCTGCTGGTGCTGCCGGAGGAGGGGGTCCGGAGAGCTGTCGGGGAAGTGACTCCCAGGCAGAGCTGGGCTTAGGCTGGCACCCGCCGTCCTTTCCCGGCGCGTCTCCTCTCTGCGGGAAGCCTTCAGTCCTTCCAGTGCGCTTGGAAGGAGTGGAGTGGATTTAAACGCAGAAGCTCCTTTAGGCTGAGGTTATCTTCTTTATGAATTATAATTATTATAATTATTTAATAGTATGGTAGCATCCAGAGGCCACAAATAATTAGTGGGTCTATTCCGTTCTGTAATAACAATACCGTTTCGGTCTTAACTGGTGCTTTTGGACAGCGTGTCTCATGCGTGTTTACGAGGATGGTCCGTATCATCCTGGCTGTTTGGGGGGTGGGGAAACCGAGGCACACAGCAAAGAAAGACACTTGCTAATTCCTAAATTCCCCTGGTAGCCAGTGTTGTCTAAAGCGCATAAAGATAAGGGGGGTGGGGGGGGGGGGGGGGGGGGGGGGGGCGGCGGCTGCTAGATGGCATTGGAAATCCACTTAAAGGCAGGAATTTGTATTCTGAAACTACATTCTCCCTATCTGTGCTGGGAGGCTGCAGCCGCAGAGGCCTCCCGTGCTGGCTGCCAGGACTGCGGCCGGGTGAGCACCAGCGGGACGGGGAGGTGAGGAGGGGGGGGCTGCCTGCGCCCAGGGCCGAGCCCCCAGGAGCCTGGACTGACACACACAGGGTTGACCAGGGCGCTGCGGTCATCTCTGTGAACCGCTGGGCGGTGAAGCCTTTCTAGCTTTTTCCAGAAATGCGCTTTGTGGACAGCTTGTGGCTTTCTAATAAGATTTCTGGCATGCGAAGGAGCACACGGAGTCCCCAGTCTGTCAGGGCTCCCCAGCTCGGCCGGCTGCGCTCCGCTCACTGGGGCGGTTTGACTCCAGATGGGTGCCTGAGCGCTTTTCTGCAAGAGGTGAGACGTTCTTCCCCAGGAAAGTGCGGAGCTGCGGGAAGTCTTGTGATAAGCTGCATCTCCCGTGGCCGAAAGTCTCTGGGCCATGTCCTACTTCCCTTGTCCTGTAATCGCTGCAGGAATAACCCGTGTCGGAGGCGCTGGCAGAGCCCCTGTGTTTGGTGCTGGGCACCGGCCGAGCTCTCCCACTCTCTGGGCTGGAGCTCCACGTCAGGTGCTTTCCCACGTCCGTGCAAGGTATCTTCAGGACTTGGAGGAACGTGATATTGTCCGCACCACATTTGCTGGGAAGGAAGTAGCCACACAAGGTGTTTGCTTCCTCATGCGGTGGCCTCTTCCGTAGCCCCTAGGAAAGGTGCTGAACCACAGTGCCCAGCAGCAGCCGCAGACTGCGCAAGGGATGCTCGCCCGCTCTTCCACAGAGGCGGCTGAGGGAAGACTTGGGACATGAAACAAACTCCTCCTGACCTCATCCCACTCCGTATGGGCTGTCTGCCACGGTCTGCCCATATTACCCTGGGCAGGTCACCCTACTTCTTCATGTATCATTTAAAATGGTGATATCAGTGCTTCTCTACCTGGCAAAGAGAGGTGGGAAAGCAAGCACGTAGCAGTGAGAACAGAGACGCTACTGTCATGACAGCTGTATTAGCATCCATGGGAGACAGAGGAATAATTTGGCTTCTGCAGGCTTCTGAAGGCTTTGTGCAAAGGCTTTGTACTTCACTGTGTCTCCTGACCATGTAAAGTCTCCATCTGACAGCGCCAGCATATCTGCAGTTGAAAGAGAGAGGAGCGATGCAAGTGAGTCGATGACCTCTGCACGCTGGGAGGAGGATGTTGTTGCTTCTTCCCTAATTGATGGGATCCCTTCCATGGGGCATTAGCCGTGGCGAGGGCAGCCAGGAGCCTCAGGCAGCCCCGGAGAGGTGCCCGCAGGGTGCCCGGGGGTGCTGGTGCTGTGGGGAGGCGGGTGGCAGGGCCCCCCTGCTCCAGCCGGGCAACGAGAGCCTTCTCCTGGGCCCTGTGGCTGGGGGAGTGACTAATTTTCCTGCAGAGCACTTCAGCCAGTGACCTAAATAGAGATGCATGCAGATCCCTTGGCTTGTGCGCGCTGCTGCTTGCACCGGGCCCCAGCTGACACAGGGGAGGACCCGTGTGTCAGCGACGCTCCCCGGAGGTCCCAGGCGATGCTCGCTGGGGGTGCTGTGGACCAGGAGGCACCCCAGGGCATTGCTCCGGCTGCAGGGGACTGCGCCTGGCGTCCTTAGCCGGGCCAGCCCAGGTGTTTCTGGTGGAGTCCCAGAGTGCTTGAGCAGAGCCTAAGACTTTGCCTTGACCGTTGCCGGGAGGGAGGAGGTCAAGCGCTGTGGGTGTGGAGGGAGGCTGCGAGGATCATCGGAGGTGGGGAGCTGACCTCGGGGAACTCCGGCAGAGCTGGACTTGCTGAGCACTGCAAAGCATGGCCAGAGGAGGAACGTGTGTCCTCGCTGTGAACGCACGAGGGCTGAACGCTGAGGAGGGAGAAGAGCTGTTCAAGCGGAAGCACTATATTGGCACGAGCACAGTCGGATATAAACTGGCTTTGATTAAGTGCCTGCAGGAAATTAGAAGGTCTATGAGCCTCTGAGCAGCAGGGCTCTGGAAGAGCCTCCAAGAGAACAGTGAGGGTAGGGCATGAGCTGGCTTCATGGTGGAGCTGCCTCAGCAAGGAACCAGATTTCAGGTTTGCTAGGTGCCTGAGGAGATGCTCTTAGTCCTCCATCCTCGGGTCCCACAGATGCTCCAATCCGAGTACAAACGCATCGAGTCCTCTCAGAGCAAAAAAGGGATTAAGCTCTGCTGCTGAGTGATGTGTCGTGAACCTGGCTCCTGCCCGGTCCTCTGCTGAGAGCAAATGCCTCATCCTCCGGTGCCACCCCTCTTGGCACCAGTAGCACCTCTTTCCTTTCTAGAGATCAGGAAAAGCAAAGGTTTTGTCCCAAGAGAAGCCGTTGTACCCAGTGAGTGGAGCTGGGTAATTAGCTGTTCTCTTCTGCAGTTCCAGGAGAACATGACTTCCTCTCTCATAAATCTAATCTCCTAGCTTCCTGCGTCTTGAGGAGAAGATTTATGTGTCTGCTCTGGTTTTCCCTCTGCCACAGACATTACCAGGAGGATGAGGTGGAGGATGGGTGGAGAAAGGGCCAAAGCTGGCCAAGGGGTGGGCAGGGTTGCTCACGGGTGTGGGGAGCAGCTGGACCCTCCGTTGGTGCCTGCAGTCCCACTGTTCAATGGCCATAGCTGGAGTCTGCCCAGCAGCCTCATCGGTCCCGGGCTGGTCTCTCCCACAGGACACCGACATCCATCGAGTCAGGAGGAAGAGCTGAGCCGGGCCTTGCTGCCCCGGAGGCGGCGGCAGGCAGGTAGGCAGCTGGAGATTTTCCCTCTGCTCTGCAGGATTTTTGGTGGATGCATGTAATTTTCCGGAGGGGACGGTGTGAAACAGGGCTCTGTTCCTCTGAGGTCAACACTGCAGCCCATGAGAGATGAGTCTCCAGATACAAAACCAGAAGATTTAGTGCCTCCGTCTCACAAAATTCACCATCAATCAGTACTGGACAAAGAGGAGTGACCCAGTCATGGAGCTACTGGTTCACCAAGGAGAGATTCACAAGCCCTATACAGGCTGCAGGTAAGAGCTGACACTGCACCGGAAAAGCATGGGCTGGTGATGCAGGACCAGGTTTTGGATTCCAACATCCAAAGTGGCACGGCATGTTCATGGATCCAAAGGGCTCTGGGCTGGGGATCACAGCTGGGCTGATGCATCATTCAGAGCCCCGGTGCTGCTCACAAATCTCCATCCTTCTGAGGAGTATTTGATGTTTGCAGGGAGTGAGGACAACCTGAGGACTGGGTGGAAGTTGGCACCTGAAGCTCAGTGGTGTCCATGGCCAGGTCATAGGAAGCGGTGCCTGATGCTTTCTCGGCTCCTGGGCTCATTCAGCAGAGGAGATGTCATTCCCAACTGCGCTGAGAATCCAGCTGAACCAGAGAGCCTACCACTAAAGTACCTGTGTCATCCATTGCATTATAGTGGCGTTGTCTGGTTTTATCTATACATCATCTGATGTGACCTGCTGTCTCACCTTATTCATGCGCTCGTAATTCCTGTATGAACTAGAGGAGAAAAACACTCAGACCTTAAAGAATTGCCAAGATGGAGGGTCCACCACGGTGCAAATCCTTCCCAAGTTGCTCTAGCACTGACTGGCCTCACTTTCTTAAAAAGTCACTCCTCTGACTGTGCTGACCCCCAATTTTGAGCCACCGTGTCTTGCTGCACTTTGCCTGCTTGGCTGGAGAGGAGCCCGAGGCTCCCGCAGCAGAGATCCCTCCTGCACAGCGTCCGCTCCATGCTCCTCTCATGGCTCTGTGTTTGTCTTTTTGCCTTCCTTGCCTTTCTCTCAGCCTTGGTATAATCTGCACATTTTCTCAGTGCCGAGTTTTTTTCCTGTGAGGTCAGTGACGGCGTCCGCACAGGGCCCGGCTGCCCCTCCGCAGGACCTGGGCAGAAGCACAGCTAATTGGCGATGATCGCTGGATGATTATGTCTTCAGACATGCTGGTTAGCCGGTTTTTAATCCGTTTAATGTGTGCCACATTGCTTTCGTATTATTCTGCTTTCTTCGTCGAAATGTCAAATGCCTCACAGAAATCCAAGTCTGCTCCATCGAGGCTTTTACCTTCATCGACCAAACTTGGAACCTCATCAATACAGACAGCAAATTGGTTTGATGAGCCGTGTTCTCCATGGCCTTGTGCTGACTGGCATGGCTGGTACATGCTGCTGTCCTTCAGCTGTTACTAGTCAAGCTCCGACCCTGTTCCCCCGGTGCTGTCCCCAGCCGGCCTCAGGCTGGTGGTCGCGTGCCCCAGCTGGTGTTAGCCCACATGCACCCTCCTGGCCACCCCCTGCACAGGGGCTCTGCCGCTGCCCCATCCCACGTGTTCGGGCTCTCCTGAGGCCGCTCTCCACCAACGTGTCCCAGGGTGGACCCTGATGTCCCCTGTCCTGCCGGCGCAGAGCCCAGTGGGGCACGCAAGACCAGAGCTCTGGGGCTCAGCCCCCCCCACCTCCTGCTTCGGCCTCAGGAGGTCGCACAGCCCCGCTTCCCGGCTGAGCGCTGGCAGGGCTCCCTGCTCCTCATCGTCACTAGCAGGGATCTCCTGAGAGCCGCCTGCACAGGGTGCCTGAGGGTGAGCATCAGCCACGACATGGTAGCAAGGACAGGTCTCCTTCAGCCCCCCCTTCCCCTGCCCAACTCTGTCCCTGATCTCCATCATCCCCCGGGAGAGAGGAGCTACCGCAGCCCTGCACTCCCGGCAGACCCGACCCTGGAAGGGGCTGCTGCGGGTTTGGGACCTCAGAAGGGCTCCACCTTCACAGCAACTTGTCTCTCTACGCTGTCCTCCCAACAGCCCTCAGCGCTGCAGGACTGGCCAGACCCATATGTACCATGTTCTGAGGTACAGTGGCATTAGCAGAAGACATCCCTACTCCTGCTCTTCCAGTCTGACCAGCCCAGGTCCCCATGCTGGGGTGCCCATGGAGGAGCTGGTGGGGCACAGGAAGGCAAGCGGGGAGCATGGCTGTAGGCCGGACACACAGTGCATCTGCTGGCGTAGCCAAATAAATACATGGGGGGTGTGGATGAGCACGTGGCCCCAGTAACAGGGGGCTGACTGCCATTTCCCAGTAAATATGCTTGAGGATAGCAGCTGGAAAACACTGGTGTGGCTGGGTGCCTCCGCTTCCTGCACAGCCCCTTCCCGGTGGCCCTTTCTGAGCATCCAAAATGTCCCTGGAGCTGCACTTCCAGACGGATCCATTAGCAGAGCAGTTTCCTTGGATTCAGCTACAGTATGGGGGGGGGGGGCCCATCAGATACCACAGCCGCTGGGTTGCACAGTCCTGGTTCCGTCCTACGGCAGGACTCATTACCAGCGCTCGAAGATGCCGGTACGCTGCAAACAGCGCCCAAACGCGGCACTAAATCTAACTGTACCATAAAGCATACGCAGAGAGACGAGTGGGAGGGTCCTAGCTTTTGGTGCTTGACATCCTCCGAGCTGTTCCCAAATGGAGTTAGCGCATGTATAATTTATAGACTTTTTCTTTGTCCTTGTGGTTTGTCTCTGATCTCTCCAGCGGTGCGGTTCGGGAGGCAGAGGGTGCCTCGGCGGAGGCCCCGCTGACTGACAGCCTCGTGTTTGCTGCGTAGGCAGTGGAACGGCCTCGTCTCGCTCTGCCGTCGGCTGTGGCTCAGCAAGGTCCCCCGCTGCGGGCTCACAGGGGGCTGCATCCGCGCTCGGACTGTGCCGGTAGCGCTCCTGCCCCGTGCTCAGCTGTTGGAGCAGGTCCTGGCATCCTCTGCCCCGTGCCCGTTAGCGCTCTCATTAAGGAAACCTCCAGAGCAGGCTGGCCACATGCAGGCTGTCCTCTGGGCGCACTCAGCCCGGCCACGCTGGTGCTCAGGAGGCTGGTCCAGCGCGGAGACGTGCCAGCCGGCCCCGCTCGGCGTGTTGCCTCCCTGGCACAGACGCAGGCAGGGATGCTGAAGCGGGACCTGGGCGGGAGGCGCTGAGCTCCGGGCACCGGCTGTCGCTGCGGCACGAGCGAGGAGAGGTGACCCCACGGCTGTGGCAGGGGCTCGCCCTGCAGCCCCTCGCCGTCCCGCTGGGCTCTGCCCTGTCCCGTGCAGGTGTTGGCATGGCCACTGCCCCGGGTGAGGCGCCCACTGGCAGGCGTGAATGTGGGGCTGCTCCTCCTGGACGCGCAGGCAGCCTGCGGGGCGCAGGGGCAGGCGGTGCTGGCTGCGTCCCCGAGCCAGCTCTCTCCTCCGCCTGTTGCTGTCCATACTAACGAGGTGCCCCATCCCTCCGCTTGTGTCTCCGTCGCGTCCTGCCTCACAAACATCTCCCGGTGTCTGGGCACGGCTCCAAGCTCGGGAAGGAAAGCGGCTGGGCGGCGCGTGGAGCAGCATCCCGACTAACGCCATACGAGGGGCGCAGAGGCGCTGGGCCGTGCGGTGCCGGGGGGTTCTGCGGGAGCCCCCCGCTCCGCTGGGTCGGTGACTTGCTGCCGGCCTGGGGAAGCACCGGTCACCGGCGTGCTCGGCGCTCGGGAAGTTTGCTCGTTACCAGCCCAGGGTGATTCCAGGCCGCTGTGCTGAGTCAGCTGCTTCGTTACAGCAAGGAGCAAGGCAAGACGGCGAGCGGGGACGGGGGGGGTTGGCAGGTGCCGTGTGCCTGTCCGTAGTGAGGGTAGGAAGGCTGCGGAGCAAGCGAAGGCTGCCGTCTCGGTGTGCCGCAGAGGGTGCGGGGGCACTGGGGGTGCAGTGGGCTTTGGGCCGGGGCAGGGGCCGCCGGTGCCCACCATGGTGGTGCGGGATGCAGGACGTGGCGTGGTGCGAGGATGTAAGTCCGTGCCATGGGGGAGCCCACATCGCTCTGCTCCTCACCCATGCCACAGGTACCTCTGGATGTTTGCAGACCTCAAATGCTGGGAGACTGTGTCGCCCGGCAAAGCAGTGCCGCTGCCCTCCAGGGCTGGCACCTCCGTCTCTCCCACCCTGCCCTTGGCATTGCTTCCCGAAATGAGCCGCTAGCCTCCTCTGCTCCCCGGGGGTGTCCTGGGCAGAGCTCCTGGTGTGTACCCCACGCTCTGCGGTGTCGTATGCCCCAGCAGTGCGACGGGCTGGGGCAGCCGCCGGTGCTCAGAGGCAGAGCAAGGTGGGCATGGGGGCTTTGTGCTGGTGGGGGGCACATGGACAGGACAGGGCTGCAGAGGGAGGTTTGCCCTGCAAACCTCTCCTCCGGGAGGAGGAGGCCTGCATAGCTGTGTGTGAACGATGGCAGGGACAGGGACATGGCTGGGTGTGATCCCCCCACCGTGTGAGAGCTCCTGCTCAGGGGCAGGGTCAGCCCCCCCGAGTCCTGCCCCTTTGCCGCCTGGGAAGTGCTGCTGGTGTCAGGGACGAATCCCCGGGCATGAGCTGTGGCCTCCGTCCTGCAGCCAGGTCCCGGTGGTGGCCGTGCGAGCAGGAGCTGCGCCGCGTGCCTGCGCATGGGGCAGGGCGGGCAGAGAGCTGCAGGTGGGCAGGCTGCCTGCAGCCGCGCCATGGCAGGAGGTACAATGCCCCAGGGAGACCTTGGTCTCCCTGCCATGGTCTCCCTGAGCCACAGACCTGTGGCAGAGCCAGGGTGAAAGCTGGAGAGACACCAGCAACCGCCCTTCTCTATGGTCAGGGGCAGGGAGCCGTCCCACGGTCGCACCGAAGTCGCTGTCTTAGCCGCAATGCTTGTTCTCCAACACCAGCTGGTTCTCACACGTTCGAGGCGGCTCAGTGTCCCCAAGCCACAGTCTCACCCGCTGCCCACAGAGCTGGCCTCCCCCACCGGCAGCCCAGCAAACCCCGCCGCACCTCTGGTGGGTGCCACCTGCAGGACGGGTCCCCTGGTGCCCAGTCCGGTCATGCCCCACACAGAACGGGTCCCCTGTGCCCAGTGCAGCCCTGCCCCACGCACAACAGGTCGCACGCCCACTCCAGCCATGACCCGCACAGGTTGGGTGCCCCACACCTTGTCCAGCCCCAGGCAGAGCCGGTGCCCCGCATACAGCGGATGCCCCACGTCCATCCATCCCATGCAGGAGCCCCCCGCGCCTGCCCTCCCGCTGCCCGCACCCTGCGAACGCGAGGCACCAGCCCCAGTGAGGCAGAGCTATTTTTAACAGCCGCTTCTGCTTGATTTGAGCTGTGAACTTGTAACGTGTTTATGCTAAAGGGGTTTCTTTTTTTCCTTCTCTTTTTTGTGCTGAAGAGGCAGCGCCGGAGATCAAAGCTTGTCTCTTTGCGTTTTGTGATGGCGGGGGCTGGGAGGGAGCGGGGCAGAGGTGGGCAGAGGCCAGCGGCCCCGCAGGGGGTGCTCCTGTCCTCGGGGGCCTGCAGCGGCGGAGACGGGGCTCACCCACCTCTCTCTGTCCCCACAGGTCCGGGACCCCAGGAGCTATGGGCAGGGACGGCCGGCACCCGGTGCCCCGGGCAGCCTGCCACAGGCAGCGCTGAGCCAGGGCGGACGGCGGCAGGACCATGGGCTGCCAGCACCATCGGGGAGGCACGGCGGAGGAAAGGGCTGTCAGGGCGGCGTGCCGGGGGCTGTAGGGCTGGGCGGCAGGCAGCATGCCCAGCGGCCCCTCGCCTGCCTCCCACGCAGCATCCCCTCTCCGCGGTGGCACGGGATGAGGCCACCCGCTGCCCCGGGCAGCTCCGGGGACGGGTGCAGCCCAGGGCTCCAGCTGCCGGTGCACGGCCCCCCGTGCCCCACCGCAGCGCCCCACCGCAGGGCAGCGGCCCCGGGGCCCTGAGCCATGGTCAGCCGCGAGCCCCTTCCCGGCCCCGGCCCCCGCCGGCGAGGGCGGCCAGGAGAAAGCCATGACGGTGCGCTCAGTGCTGCTCAACCGCGACTCACACCGACATCGAGAGCCGCCTCAAGCGCCGGCGAGCAACCGCACGCAGCAGGTCCGCTTCAAGGACCTGGTGGAGGGCAGCGCGGGGCAAGCGGCCAGCCCCATCCCGGGGCCCCACGGCCACCCATGGCCCCAACACCCCACGTGCCTCACCGCCCCCCAGGGATGCCCCTGAGCCGGCGGCTCTCTGTGCCTCCCGGCGGAGCTGGCCCCAGGCCCAGCCGGGCTCGCTGACGCTGCCCATGCCCCGGAAGGCGTGCATGAGCACCGCCATCCAGACCTCCCCCAGCCTCCAGAAGCCCTTCCAGGCCTCCCAGCCCCGCAGCAAGAGTGTCTGCGACGTGGCCGGGGATGCGGTGCTGCCTGCCGCCGCGGGGAGTGCCTGGTGCCCAGGGGGGGGCCGTGCCCACCGGCACCAGCCGGGCTGTGCCTCCACGGGCGCCTGGCAGCCTCCCCGTGTATGATCACGCCGCAGCCCTCGCCCAGCACGCCACGGTGTGCCGCGTGCCACCGCCACCGCCCAGGGATCCCTGTCCCCCTTATCCCGGCACGGCCGGGTGCCCCAGTGCCCGCTGCACCTCCCCGGCGCAGAGCTGTGCCCCTGAGCCCTGCCTGCCGGCCCCTGCCTGCGCCCGGCTCCGTGGGAACCCCGGGGGTGGCCGTGGGGCTCCCGCACGCCCGGCCTCCGTGCCCTGCGGTCAGCCCTGGCCACCCGCAGAGCCACGGGGGCTCGGCCGGAGCGACTCGGAGCGGAGCCTGCCCCATGGGCGCCCACCGCCCCAGCCCTCGCCGTACCGCCAGCAGACCATCCCCGCCACGGACACCCACGGCCTCCGCCAGCCAGCTCAGGGCAACCCCCCGCAGGACCCCCCGCCACCCCAGCACCAGCTCTGCGGCACGCCATGGCGGGGGGCCTGCTGCACCTCGCCAGCCCCCATCCCACCAGCGCCAGGCTGGCACGGCTCAGCCGCCGCCGCACCGGAGAAGACACCAGCTGCGCTCAGCCATCCAGACCCCCGTGGTATCTGCAGCCGGCTACATGCTGCTGAGCCTGGGCACGGCCAGGCAGGACCGGAGGGGACTGGGGAGCCGCTGCCCTCAGCCCTACAGGGCCCCGGTGTGGAGACACAACCAACCAGGCAGGCACCAGAGGTCCCCCGGCATGGGCAGCCCTGCCCTACACCGCCGAGGCAGTCGGAGACCCTGCGCCACGTCCAGGACCTTCTGCAGCTGGTGGTGGCAGCCAAAGGGCCGCTGGGACCACCAGCAGGGGACCAGGATGCCCGGACATCTCAGGGAGAGGGCCCCCGGGGGCCCGGGGAGCAGGGGGACCTGCAGTCCCAGCTGCAGTCCCTGGAAGGGGTGCTGGAGACAAGCCAACAAACCATCCGGGTGCTGCTGGACGTCATCCAGGACCTGGAGAAGAAGGAGGCGCAGCGGGATGGGTGAGCACACGGGGATGGAGGTGGGGGCCAGAGGGGCCAATGTCCCTCGGGGGGCTGTAGATGGAGGATGGGGGGGACCCTGTCAGAGATTTGGGTGCTACCACCTCCCGGACAGGTTTCCCTCTGAGAAATTCAGAGCTGCCATCCATCTGCACAAGGCACCGCATCTTGATGTGATGTCTCACCTGCCCTGTCGTGTTATGCATGTGCTCGGGGTGCTCTCCCATGCCCAGGGAGAGGTGTGCAGGGGGGCGCAGGCCAGGGGGACGAGAGGATCTGGGTCCTCTGCCCAGCTCTGGCACAGCCTGACATGCCTGTCGGTCACTGGGAGTGGAGACCTGGGATGTCACATCCCAGCTGCAGACTCAGCCCAGCCATGGCAGATGCCTTGGGGACAACAGCCATTCCCCAGGGACAGCCTCCCTATTTCTCACCCCTGCTTTCAGCCCCATCCTTTGAGTTACCTAAGGCACAAATTCGGCGGACGGCGTCCCAGTAACTGACATGTCTGTGCCCTGGGGAGGTGCCCATGCACCCCCATTCTGCCCTGCCCTGCACAGGACCTGCTCCATGGGTGCTGGGGCAGAGCATCTCCTGGGACAATTTTCCTTGGCCTCCCAGGTGGATTTGCCAAGTGGAGCAAGCTGTTAGAGGTTAGTCCGTGATGGCCCAGAGATGAGACCCTCCAAACTCATCTCACACAAGAGCCACCAATCTCCCCAGAGATGCAAGGAGCTGCTCACCCCATGCTGGTCCTCGCACCCTCCTGTAAAATCTGCTGGAGCATATTCCCCATGCCCCGAGACAGCCAGCTCCTGCCAGGGCAGTGCAACGATCTGGTCATTACATCTAACGAAGCCCATGTTGGCTGTAACTGAAGCGCAGGCAAAGCTGCCCTTGTGCCACCTCCCAGAGCAATGCTGGTGAGAAGAGGCCACCAGAGGTCTCCGGTCAAACACCCACCAAAAGTGGGTGCAGCCAGGACTGGCTGCTTGGGTCCTTGCCCAGCTGTGGTTTAGTGTCCAGGGGGATGGAGATCCCCCACCTCTTAGGCCCCTGTCCCAGTGTTTGCCCATCCTCGGGGTGAAAAATGTGCTCCCAAATTCTAGTGCTCGCGCAGCTTTTGCCCTCTGCTCCTCTGTGGGGAAAAATCGGTGAAGAGAAACCTGCACGCAGCCTTTGCAGTACCAAGCAGTGGCTGCGGCTCAAGATATGCCCATTAAGCTCCTGCCATGATTTCCCTGGGTCGGCATCAGGGAGGCAGCAGCTTTGCCTGGGCACCCACGCTGGGAGCACCTGGGCTGGCGGGACAGCCTGCAGGACTTCATGCAGAGCAGCATGGCTTGGCCCATCCTGCCCTCAGCGACTGGTCTGTTTGCCAGGTGGCCCTGGGGCGCTGGGGGCCGCGGTGCCGTGCATCCCCTGTGCCGCTTACAGGCGGCATTTCTGGTACAGCTGTGCTGTGCTTCAGCCGCCTGGGGGACAGTCTGGGGTGCTGGGACAGGAAAGCTCGTCAGTTTGGCAGCTCGTTAGTTTGGCCTCACAGGTGGAGAGGGGCTCAGCCTGCCAGGGACACCGAGCTCGGTGTGTGCCGCGGTGGTGTTGGTATGTCTGACTTGGCATGCGGTTTTGGGGAGGCAGGATGGCACACAGGAGGAGACCTGGACCTGCCAGATGGGCAGCTCCTGGTAGTCCTGGCCCCGGTGCCTGCGCATGTGTTTAATTGTTTTATCTAAAACAAATGACTGCTAAGTACCTCCTCCCATTTAGGAGCAAGAGAGGTGGGTGTGGATCCCACAGAGGCATTAGCAAGAGCGTGCAAGCCCACACGGGTGTTTAGGAGGGGTGTGCAGTGCCATGCTCCCTCCCTGGCACAGGCTGCCCGGCCGCGGCTGTAGCCCATGTGCGCCCATCCCGGCCGGGAGCTGCCGGCAGCCCTGGGGTGCGGGCTCCCGTGGGCCCTTCCCAGTGCTCTGAGCACCCATTCCCCCATGCCGCACGGGAGCTGCCTGCCCCGGTCAGCTTTGTGCGTGCCCTGGCCACTCCTGCCCCGGCACAGCATGGGTGACCACACCGGAGGGGAGGAGAGCGTGGTCCAGGGCTTGGCCCTGTTTGCCCCAAAAGAGGAGCAGCACCAGCAGCTCAGCACCCCCTGGCTCTCTGGGGAGTCCATCACCCCGCCTGCGCTCTCCTGGCTTTTCAGAGCAAAGCGCTGAAAAAGTGCTTCTTGTGGCCGAGGGCAGCAGCGCTGCTCCTGCCTCCGCGGACGGGGACCGGACGGTGATACCTGGGGGCTCCAGCCAGGGCCAGGTTTGGGGTTTGCTCCTCCCTCCATCGCTGCTGCCCCTGCTGGCATCAGCATGCAGCCCCCTGCACAGCCCACTCTGCCCCTCGCCTGTCGGGGTTGGCCGGGGGTCTGCTGCCCCCAGGGGATGTGTGATTGCTCAGAAGGTCCAGGGAGTGACCCCCCTGCCTGCGGTGCTGCACTCTGGGGTGCCCGTAGACCCACGGCCATGGCGTGGCCATGCCGAGCCTCGACCCTGTGGGGTACAGCGAGGGGATGTGCAGAGCGGTGCCTGTTGAGAGGGCAGGTTTGCTCCCGCGGTCAAAATTGAGTTTGTCTGCTTGGGAAGCTGATTTAGCTTCACTGCGGGCAGCTTAATTAAGATCTCGGCTCTGTATACTGTTGCAGTCAAATGAGCAAACAAGATGCCCGGAGACATAAGGAATGGGATAGGAAATCACATAAAAAATTATCCTAGTGTCCTGAAGCTGAGGAACAGCGTGGCCTCATTTGCCACGGGTCAGCGTCCTGCAGCTGCGCGGTGGCTCCGAGGCACCTGCCGTGCACCAGAGCGGTGCCACCAGCCCTGATGCCGCTCACGGTGTAACGTGTCCTCGCAGGGTCCAGGCATCTCCCGCTGACAACATCCCACCCCAAACACCTGTCTCAGGATTAGATCTCACCCTGGTAGAGAGGCGCAGTTTATACAACGTTAGATACCCCTCCACACACACACATATATATGTACCTTTTATAGATATATAAATATATATATACGTGATCTAATTTATGTGCTGAGTATAATCCCAATTGTAATATATAATTTGGTGCATTATAAGACCTAGTTTTTGAGGGATGAGAACAATCATGATCAAGGTCGAATAACAGAAGGAAGATTTAAACAGGAAAATGTGACTGCTATGTGGGACAGGGGGTGTTTTCTCAGCTGTCCCCCAAAAGCCGTAGCCTGCACTGCCTGGGAGGGGCAATGGAGATGTGGAGACTGAGTTCGCAAGGGTGACCAAAAGCATTTCATAGGCCCTTTTTCTTACAGCTCTGAGAGCAATGGCACCACCAGGGAGCATCCACCGGCAGTGCTGGGGTGCCGGGGGTCTGTGCACAGCCCCGGCGCCCTGGGGGCTCAGGAGGGTGGCAAAGCCAAAGGTGCACAAGCTCAGTTCCAAGAAGCTGCAGGCTGCTAAGCAAGGAGAGAGAGAGATCAGTGGACCATTTCCCCAGGGACGTGGTGTCTCTCCTGCCGGCAGCCGAAACCAGGGCCGGCGGTGGCATGTGGAGGCTGCCGAGCTCAGGGGAGCATCAGGCTGGCGCTGTGGCCGGGCGAGAGGTTCCCTGCTGGTCCCCGCATTGGGGCTGGTGTTTAGCATCATTTGGGGTGCCGATACCTTCTGTACAGATCAGGGAGAAGGACTGCTTTGGGGTTGAGCTGAGCTTTGGGGCTCATCAGCTTAATTTGAGTCCCATGCACCTTTCCTGGAGGAGGATGCTTCTCTGGTGCGAAAGCATCAAAAAGATAAATCTTGAGTTTGGCATAGGCTGGTGATTAGTGTGGAGCATCTCCCTCTGCCCATCTGTCAGGGCACTGCTGTGTGCAGCGAGTGCCCCCGCACAGACCTCGCGCTGCCTCTGTGCCACCGTGTGTGGGGAGATGCACGGTGGCCTGAGGTGGCCACGGGCATGAGGTACAGCTCTGGGATGGAGATGAAAGGAGGTGCGAACAATTCGGGGCTTCTGCTGTGCCTGTCTCTGGTTTGCAACCATCTGAGAAATCTGTGGAGCTGAGAGGCACCGCACTTGGCCTGGCATCAAATGGCACATCTCAGGAGGAGAGGAGCTTGGGATCCAGGGAAGAGGGAAGCTGGGATCCCAGGGAGGAGAGGAGCTGGATCGCAGGGAGAAAAGAAGCTGGATCGCAGGGAGGACGGGTGCTGGGTTGCAGCTCCTGGCTGCTGGAGTATGAACTCAAGATGCAGATGGGGGCGACTGGGGGTGGCTGGGGAGGCACAGGCAGTCCAAGGCTGAGTCTCCAGGCTCACAGCACTTCTGCTCTGTCGCAGGCGACACTCATACCGGACAGGGCAAGACATCGCCAACTGCGGGACCTGCCGGGACTGTGCCTGCATCATCTACAGGTAAGAGCCAGCTCTGGCACCCTGCATGTTGCCGGCGGTGCTAGTGCTCTCCTCCACCCTTCAGACTCCTAATTTGGCTACAAGGCAGAGGTGCAGGGGAGTTGCGAGTCTTCACGCCTAGGGACCATGCTGGGGGATGGAGGGGACCTGCCCGCCTGCGCTCCATCTCCTGTCCCCGTGGCAGGGTGGATGCTCAGGGATCCCCGAGCCGCGAGGGGCTGCAGGGTCTCACCCTGTCCAGGTCTGAGCTGTCCCTGGGGCGACATAGCACTAACACAGTTGCAGCTTTTCCTCCTGTCCCTCCTAGTAGAGGAGCTCTCTGTCACAGAAATGCCTCCAGAGCCTTAGGACAGACAAACCCAGCTGTACAGGACCAGCTAAGACCCCCTGTGCCAGGTCCCTGGCAGAGGCCATTGCAGGAAGCTCAAGGGAAAAGGTGACGGGTCACACAGGGAGTGGCCGTCCCCATGCCACACGTGCAGCGCTGTGTCCCTGTGCCTGGTCCTGCTCATCCATGTCCCAAGGGGCCTGTCCCATCTGCGGCCCCACAGCAGCTGGGGACGCAGAGGGCTGCCAGCCCCACTGTTCCCACAGCCTCCCCTGCTCCCGGGGCACCACATATAGACCGCTTGTGGGTGTCAGGCGACCACGCTCATTGCAACCACCAAAGCTGCCCAAGCCCATCGGCACAAAGGCGTGCTGCCACTGATCATGAGTTAGAGGGGCGACAGCTCGCAGGGAGGAGAGGACTGACACGGCGCAGTCTGCAAGCGTCCCCTTGTCTCGCACCAGCCCCTGCCAGACCGCAGGTGAAGGCCAGAGGGTACCATTGCCTGCCAGGAGGCTCCCGCAGGACTGGAGAGAAGATCGCAGTGCCCATCGTGCCAAAAGACAGTTCAGTGTGAAACGCAGCCCCACCTCGGGGCCTGGGTGCAACCATGCACCCCCAGGGACAGAGCTGTGCTCGTCAGCGCTTTGGCCAGCACGGGGTATCCTGGGGGCCTGGGCAGAGCTGCAGCAGAGCCAGGGACACGGCAGAGCTGGGGACATGTTCCTGTGCCTCGACTGGACCCGGCTCCCCAGGTTCTCCTGCGACCGAGGCCAAGCACAGGGGCTGGACCCAGCCCCGGACGGGGCAGCTGGGCTGCTGCGCCAGAGCAGGCGGGACCGGGGCAGCAGGGACAGAGATGCCATTTGTGCCAGAGCCTGAATCATGCTGAGGGCAGGGCAGTCCAGCTGCCCATCCCTGTCTTTGCTGGGTGACCCCTTCCTCAGCAAGGAGTCCTCAAACGGGGCTCACAGGCTGCTGCCCTCCAGCTGCACGCTCCAGCTGTGAGCTTGCAGCCTCCCCTCTCTCTCCGGTGTTCATGGCCCGAAAGGCAGCATCTGCCCCGGCAGGTTACACCGTGCTGGGGCATGGTCCCGCGTCTGCCCTGCCAGCCCTGGCCCCACGCCTGGCCATGCCAGGCAGGACACTGAAGCCACTCCTGGGCACAGCTGGCAGCCAGCATGCCAGGACCCCTCAGCGGCAGATTTGGAGGGGCGCAGGCAGTAGCACAACATGGATGCTCGCTGTCCTCGGAGCCGGGCTCAGCTCACCGGGCCAGCCAAGGGGCCGTTCCGGTGCCAGCTCTTCCCCCTGACATGCTGTTGGGGCTCCTGGCGTGGGTGCAGGCACCTCAGCACTCTGCAGCCAGCTCTTCCCCACGTGTCCGGAGGCCAGAGCAGGGTCCTGGTGTTACCTGGCCTGATCCTGGTCACTTTATCTCTGCGGAGAGCAGCTCCTGCTCCCAGGAGTAGATGGGGTGATTTTTTCAGGAAGGACAGCTGACTGGCTGCAGCTGCAAGGAGAGCTGCTCCACTTCGATGGCAGCGCATTTATCTTCTGTAAAGGCAATGTATCGGGGAAAGCCTCATTAGTGGCTGGTGGGTGGGCTCGCTCGCTCGCTCTGAGTCCAGGCTGCTTCTCTTTGTCCCTGTGCCAGCTTCGCGCAGATGCTGCAGAGGGGCTGCCAGTTGTGCAGGGGGTTCCTGCCCCTCGCTGGGGTCCGGGACCACTGGTCCTCGGCTCTGCTTCCCTGGCGTCAGCTTTGGGTCAGTGCACAGAAGCGCTTTCTTCCAATGCCCTCTCTCCTCAGAACCCATTTGGTCTCAGGGGAAGGCATTTCACACCTCAGCGATGCAGCCGGGGCCCTCTCCCCATCAGCCCTGTGGGAATCGGGAGTTGCAGTTTCGTTCGAGTCTTCGCCTGCCCCTCCTGGCATCCATGGGTGTCCATTTGCCCCTCTGGCCACGCAGCCTGCCGTCTCCCTCTGTGCATGTGCGGGTGGCTGGCCAGGCATGTTCTCATTTTGCTATTAATTAGGCTCACTCTGCTAGCACTCGGAAGTGCGGGATGTGGCGCGCAGAGCTGGCGCTGAGCAGCACTCTGTGGTGTGCACACGGGGTGGTTTAGCTGCTGCTGTGCTTTTGTGAGCCCCCGTGCATGGGACAGACACGCTCTCCTCTGGGCACCTCTGGGCTGGGTGCATCAGCATCCTCGCACCCCCTGTGCCGGCCGCCCTGCGCACCCGTGCTGCCACAGCAGTGCTGCGTCCGTCTCTCTTGTTCTCCACTTATTTACACTGCAAACTCCCCCGCTGTAGCTCGTGGGGGACTTCAGTGCTAATTGGGTCTGACGAGCCTGTCTCCACGCGGCACTGCGGCGAGGAGAGATGTCACATCTGGGGGAGGTGGCTCCCTGTAATTGCCAGCCTCCCGCTGGGGACTCCCTTTAGGCTTGGCTGCCGTCCGCGTGATGAGAAGAGTCTCCGGTGGGATACGGGACATGGGGTGGGGGGAGCAGGGTCAGCGCCAAGTGCAGAGTGCACGGGGTGCCAGGAGCTGGGGCAGCGCTCCCGGCACCAGCCCTTGGGGGGTCGCCCACAGAGTGGAGCAGACCTGCCCGCCTGTGTCCCGTCCCGGGGCCACGCACGAACGCACCAGCTGTGCACCCCTGTAATGTCCCCAAGCCCCTCCTCTGTGTCTGTGCTGGGGATTTGGGGTCCCTCCCCACGCTGCCCCCACCCCCCCACTAAGGGGCTGTCTGCCGCAGCTCACGCTTCATCCTAGAAATAGCTGGGGACAACCAGTGTCCTCACAGGGCGAGGTGACAGGAGGTGAGAGGAGGTGTCAGAATGCCATGTGGGGGCGTGCGGGGCACTCCCCGTGTGCAGGGTGGCCGTGCCACGTGCGTTGTCCCAGGCACACACCACAGCACCTTGCTGATCCGATGGGACGTGGCTGGTGTGAGGAGATCAGAGCACTTTCCGTGTGAGGAAGCATCACAGCACGTGGCCGCCAGCAGCCAGCCTGTGCACTGCGGGGTGCTGCGGGGACACCGGAGGGCTCCGGCACTTGTAGAAAATCTGAGAACTGGAGGTGGGGAGCACAACCTCCCCCCCTCCTTACATACCCAGACCCAGGGCACCCTAATTCCTTGCATCACTAGTGATGTGGCAGGCAGCAGCACAGCGCTAGCATGCTTGTGCCACCTCCTGATGCTGCAGATGCCCTCAGCCCATGGAGGGCTGGGTGCTGCACCAGTGGCAGCAGCAGGACAAGGGGTCCTGGCCCCAGGGATGTGCAACCCCTCTCCTGGGGAGCGCTGACTGCTAACCGGGGGTCCCACAGACCCTGGGCTCGTCCCCTGCATCAGCACCGGTCCCCAGCTAGGGCGGTTGGCCGGCTCCCCACCCTGGGCAGGTCGCAGACACAGTCTCGGCATGTGTTATTCTAAGCTGGGAGGAACCCTGCAGCCCCGGTGGGATGGAGCACCACCACCAGAAGCCGTGTCCTGCTGAGGGGAGGCACGTCACGGTCCTCCAGCGAGGGGATGGCAGCAAGGGAAGCACACTGCTGTGGCCAGTGACTACAGGGTGCCCAGCCTTTCCAGAGCCTTCCCTGCCATGCTGGGAGCACAGCTGCCTTGCCAAGGATGGCCAGCCCTTGCCACAGTGCCACTGGCCCTGGCGAGGCACTAACAGGCATTGCCACTGATGGCCTGATCAGGGCAGAGGAGCCACTGCACTCCTGAGCCAGGGACTCTGCTGCAGGAAACCCCAATTGCCTGGTGCCTGAGTGCCCCCTAAGTGCCACCAGCACAGTGGGCCAGGAGCAAGTCCCTGGCACTTCAGGAGGCCCCTTGCAAGCAGAGCAGCTCCCCCAGGGGGGACTTGGTGTGTTTGTCCTCATTTAGGGCGAAGGAGCTCTGGTGAGTGGGTGAAACAGAGGGAAACGCGCAGTCAAGCCCAAGAGAAAAGCAGAGGCAGCACCAGGCTTTGAGGCTGGATAAGAAAGAAGATGCAGGAGGGGCAGCTGAGGGTGACCCATCCCACAGTACCCCCTGCCACCAGGTCAGGGGCTGTTTGTCAGTCTGTCCCTCCAGAAGGAGAGGTCCCTGGGTGCTCCGGCACAGCAGGTTTAGCCATGCGGTGCCACGTGCCCAGCTGCAGACCGCACTGCCGCAGGTGGGACGGCCGTTTGGGACAGATCTGGCCCCCACCTCCCCGCCCGCCACTTACAGCCTCTGGGGGTGAGGGCGGCGGGCCGGAGCTGTCTGAAGGGCATGCCAGCAGGACATCCCCTCGCAGGGGCGCACGGTGACCCCGGGAAGTCTGCCCACCGGGAAATGCCGGGAGCCCTGGAGAAAGCTGCCAGAGAACTGCCCAAAGGGCCACTCTGCACCGCAGGCTCCCAGCCAGCGCCCGCACGCACACGAGGCCCCTGTCCCTTCCCACGGGCTCTGTCATCCCCTCCAGGGCACAGGGTGACAGCCGCCGAAGCCAGGCTGGTCCCCTGCCACGCGCGCTGTCCCCGTGCAGCCTCGGGAGCGCAGTGCGACTGAGGTCCTGGGGATGTGCCCTGGGGATGCGAGCGGGGCTGAGGTCCCCAGCAACTTGTGGGGGGGTTGCGGAGCCATGGTGGGCGGCAGGGCCACAGCGAGCGATGCCTTCTAATGCCGTCCCCATCGCCCCGCTCACCCGCAGCGTGGAGCACGATTTCCGGCAGCAGGAGGGCCGATTCCAGCGGGTGCTGAGCCATATCGAGGGCGACACAACGCCGAGCTCCCCTGCGGCGGTGGCGGGGGCTGTCCTGCCACCCAGGCAAGAGCTGTCGCCGGTGACGAAGCTGCCTGCGAAGCTGGACGCAAAGAAATCCAGGCGCAAATGCTTCTGGTTCCTGTGAGCCAGCCGTGCCCGGCGGGCCAGGAGCACGGGGGCACCGTCCCAGCACTGACCCCCTGCCCACGTCTCCTTCCTCCTCTCCCTCCCTCTGACGGTAGGGTTTGGGTAGCACCAGCTTTTATATTTTTAACCATTCAGTTTAATGTATCAAAGCCCCTGTGTAAATAAGGCGAGGGGAACAACAGCTGTATTTAATGAGAATTCAATAAATTCTACGGAGACGCTATTTTTGTTACATCCTCTCCCACCTGTGCACTTCTGTTCTGGATGAGGATGAGGAGGGGGCTGGTGGCCGTTCTCCTGCACGGGCTGCAGTGGTCACCCACAGACCACCCAGGCACCCACAGCCCCCTGGTGAGAGCAGCCTCAGGTCCTCATCTGCCTTGGGGCTCCCCAAGGGTCACCCACAGCCTCCGTGGTCCCAACCTGCCCCGGCTGCAATCAGTGCCTGTCCCTGCACCCCGCAGCGTGGGCTGCTCGCCCGTCCCCCCAGCTGCTGCCTGCAGGTTACCCAGGAGCACCGAGGATTTCTCCTGCACCCCCGGTCAGAGACAGTGGAAAACGGTCAGAGTCTCTGCAGGACCCGATCAGGGGGAGAGACCTGTCCCCGAGACCTCCCAGGTGAGAGGGCAGGCTGGGTGAGGGTCCCGGGGGACGCGGCTCTCCTTCCAGTGAGCATCTCTGAGGGGGGGCTGGGGGCTGAGCCCCGCACAGCCTGCCCAGGGCTGCCATGGGAGCCGGGGCTGCTCATGGCTGTAGGGGGCTAGAAATTCCCTCTCCCTGCCTCGCAGCCGGCTGGCAGGGCTTCCCTGGCTGCAGGATGCGCTGGCTAATTACAGGGAGAATGACATTAGCAGCTCAAATATTCCAGCCTCTGCAAGGCTGCCCACGAGAAGAGAAATTCAGCGTCGGTTTAATGAGGGTCCTGGATCAAAGCGGCCGGCGGCAGCAGTGAGCGGTGAGCGTATGCTGAGTGTGGTGCGTTAAGTGCTCCCCACGCTCCCCCTAACCCGCCGGGATGTGCCGTGCCCGGACCACCCTCCACCACCATGGATCCGCAGGGCGAGCGATCCCCAGACCCCAGGGCCAGGCAGCATTGCACGCACGCCACACCGGGGCTCTCACCTCAGCCTCCGCCGGTGGCAGGAGCACTCACGGCTCTCCCCAGGGGACCACCAGGACATTTCCCAGCCTCCTCCGGGAAGCGCCTGGCAGCCCGGGCCGCAGCATGTGGCTAAAGCAAACACAGGGGTTGGTCCAGCGAAGGGGAGCAGAGGATGGGAAGGTCTGGCCACAGCCTCTCCAGCTGGTGCCCTACACCGCCGTACCCCCCCAAAGCAGAAGACACATGGGCAGGAGCCGACACGATGTTAAACCCCGTCCCTTGTGCCACGGACCCACCTGGTGCTTGCGGGGCTGCAGCAGTGCCAAGGAGGGGGTGGCAGTGGTGCTGAGGGCCTCCGGCTGCTCAGCCATGGGAGATGCTGCAGCACCCAGTGCTGGCCCCGCTCGGCCGCAGCAGTCGCCCAAACCTCAGCCACAGCTTCTGCACGGCACTCGCAAACCCCATGGGACCAGGCTGAGCTGTCAAGGCAAGGGCAGGGGATGTCTGAGCCCCTGGGACAGTGAATCTGGGGCACTCCTCCTCCCAAATTCTGCTTCTTGCCCAGCAGCAACAGGGTGGATGGAGGCTGCCTCCGGCGTGGGCACACACACATCGCTGGTCCCCCCGCCAGGACCTTCCCGGCAGCCACAGCTGCTGCAACAGCCTGAGCTGAGGGTCCTCGAACACCGGGGTGAAAGCAGGGGCTGCGGCAGCAGTATGGAAATCATGAACGCACTGGGAAAGCTGCCAGACAGCGTTTCTGGAGCCCGGCAGGGCTAGCGTGTGGGAAGGGGAGCAAGCGGTGGGAGTGAAGCGCAGCCAAAGGGTCACTCCCCTTCTCCCGCACCGGGTATGGGGCCACGCTTCAGCACCCAGCGTCCCCCCCCCTCACCTCTGTCACAGCCTGGCAGAGCGTGCCCAACAGCTCTTTTCGCTCTTGCTTCCTCTGGCACTGAATCACAGAGCCTGGGAACAAAGGCTAAAAGCAAGATGATACCAAATGCAACCCCATACGCATCTCCTGCCTGAGTCACACGTGAATCATACTCCAACGCTGAGAGCCTGCTGTGCCCGCCCCGCGCAGCCCCAGCGGCGCAGCTTTCGGCAGCAGAGCCAGGAGTGCCTCCGGCAAAGCGGCACTGCCTGGCTACGAGGCCGCTTGTACCCGGGCGTGTGCCGGGGACTGCACCCACCGTCAGCTCGGCCAGCAAAGCCACCCCAGGACAGTGTTGGGAAATGTCACCACGGGGCCGCACTGGCCAAGCGGGCAGGGGAGGGCAGGCTGAGCCTGGAGCCAGAGGGGAGACCTCACGTCTCCCCTGTCCCTCAGGGGTACAAGAAGGGGTCACCGGGCAGCGAGCAGCAACACCGGTGCCTCAGCACGTCAGCGATGCTCTTAGACTAGGGCAGCCTCATCTGCCGGAGAACACGCGCAGGGCCAGTGAGGACAAAGGTCCCGTCCTGCCCGCCGGCTGTATTGCCTCGGTTGAGTTAGGTCTTTATTAACAAGAACAAAGAACAGGGTGGCAAACCTGCAGGCTTATCCCAAGAAGGCTCAAGCAAAGGGCCGAGCTGCCACTCCGGACGCCCACATCTCCCCAGGCACAGCACACAGCACGGCACGGCACGGCACTTCTCCACTGCTGCACAGCCCCACCGCTCGCTCTGGGCTCCCGGAGCATGGTCGGACCTAGCTCCTCGCCCACCCTCACAACCCAGAGCAGCTTGTTGGGCCCACTCCTTGCTGCCCAGCCAAGCACACTGGGTTTGCCACCACCTCTACATCGGAGTGCCCGTGAACCCACGCTGGCCACAGCTCTGTGTCCCCCTCCTCCGTGGTTAGATCATTGCACCCAGTGCGGCTGCTCTGCATGAAGCTTCAGCTGAGGAGCGCTCTGACCTGCCCACCCCTCCCATGAAAGGTGAGTGTCCCAGCATATTCCTCTCACGTGTTTTTGGCATGCAAAATTGTGACGGTTTGCCGGGTGCTGTCGCTTGTTTTCTGGAGAATACAGCCCAAACCTCTCATCTGCTTCCAAAATGTGCTTTCTGCATCACAAACACCCGGCCTGCTCCTCCCGACGCACCCTCTGCTCCAGACCTGCTCCTGGCATGGCTCCCCCTCCCTTTTTTGAGCTTTCTTGTGCATGCTGCTGCATTAAATACCTGCTCATCCAGCCCCAGCCAGCTGGGTACCAGGCTGCAGTGCCAGCTGAGGAGCAGCACTGGTCACACGGTCCCAGACCCCTAAATCAGCGGCGCTTTTTGCATCTCCCGCGTCTCCCAAAGGCAGCCACGGGAAGTGGCATGGCCCCGATATCCGGCGCAGTGCGAGGCGGTGGCAGTGGTACTCACCCGCAGGGTGTTCTCCCGGTCCAGGACAATCACCCTCCGATTGACGGTGTGCAGCAGCCGCTCCAGGATCAGCTGGATGTGCTTCTTCACCTTCACCTGCAAGGCAAGAGGTGTCACGGCCATCCCCGAGCGCCTGGCACTGCCTGCTGTGGTGCCAAGAGGGAGGGCACAGGTGACAGCACCATCACCACAGCTGACAGAAATGGCCCCCACACCACAGAGCTGACACACAGTCCCCAGTCCTCACGGGTGCCCAGTGCTGGCAGGCCGGGCTGGGGACACGCTGCCTCCCAGGCTACACACGATCAGCCCCATGGTACCGCTGCAATTACTGCAGCTGAGCAAAAAAAGCAGGCAGGGAGGTTGCACAGTGTTTGCAGTTATTCTTGGCAGAGGACTGGAAGCTGGGGCTGAGGGCACAAGTTTCCTCAGCACCCTGTAGTGCCCCGTGCAACGGGGAGGGAGCAGCTCCGCTCCAGCCATGACAGACCATGGCTTTTGGACAAGCCCCAACACCTCTGCAGCTCCAGCCTTGGGAGACTGCGGCCATTGGACAAGCCCTGCGCCCGGGATCCTCAGCTGTGGGACCAGGCAGGTCTGGTGGTGGCCCACCATCTGGTGGTGGCCAGACGGGAGCACGCTTCTAGGAGGGACAGACTCATGGCACCTTGGGAGATGGGAAATCACAAGCTCACTCTAAAGATTCATCATTTATATGAAATACTGAAATAAAAGACTTGTCCACTCCAGCACAGCAAGTACGGCTCGTTTAATCACCACGCGGGGGGCTGGCAGCATCAGGGCGACCAGCTGGAGCTGGAGCGGGGACAAGGCGATGCACTCCAGCGTAAATATGGAGCTCGGGGTCTCTTCACAGCTCAGCCTCGTACGCCTCCCTGGCAAAGCCGACCGCCCACCTGGGGACAGCTGCATCCTCACTAGGCAGACAAAGGTGGGTTTCAGCTCACAGGGGGTTGAAACAAGAGCAGTGTCCTCACCCATGAGCATCCTGACCATCCTCTCCTTAAAGGCTATTTTAGGTTAAAAAGTTAAGGCCAAACTGAGACATTTCAACGACAATTTCCAAACTTTCCCTTCCGCTGCCTGGGCTTCCCAGTGCCACGGGAATTAAGCAAGCTATGCTCACACAGCCACCTTGCCCACCCAGGACATGGTGGCACACATCTAACTCAGCTTCCACAGTGCCAGTTGCTGTGCTGCAGGTGTGACATCTGGACTTCCCAAGGGGTCACGGAAAAGGACACCAAAGCACAGACCAGCCTAGAAAGGACAGAAATAGAGGATCTACCCTGTGAGGCAAGAGCACAGATCCCTGTGCTTTCCCAAAATATTGCAGGAACAGCCACCACCAGCAGCTGCCATGCGACTTCCAGCCCCTCAGCCTTGCTGTGGGCGGACTGGGGCTTGCGGGGAGAGGCGGTGATGGCCCAGGGACATGGCCCAGTGCTAGCTGCAGAAAGGCAGGGGATGAAGGGCAGCACACAGACAACACAGGGAAAGGGGGACAGCTACTGAGGTATGGACAGGCCTGTCCATCCGGTGGGCACCACAGTGATGTGACCCCCGCATCCCACACCGTGCAGGGTGCCACGTTTCTGTGTTGTGGGAAATGGAGGAGGAGAAGGGTGACCCAGGGAGGGAGCTGCCAGCACAGCTGCAAGGGCTGTGCTGGTGCCTGTGACTTCCACATGCTCAGCCCAAACACCTGCGATGCCAGGACAGGAGCCTACAAGGACAGCCGCAACCGCAGGTCACGCTGCCAGGGCTATCGCCAGTCACCAGTGGTGCTCCGTCTTTTGTATGCTGCTTCCAGTGTTGGAAGCCCATGCTTTATCCTTCCAGTGCTTGGGACTTCCAGTGCAGTGATTCCAGCGGGGTCCAGCAGGGCCACCACCATGCTGGCGGGGCCATGACCCAGCGTGGACCAGCTCTGGAGCACCAGCACACCTTGCACACGCCTGGCCCGCTGTCCTGGGAATGCCGTCGGGCCACCCTGCAGCCCTGCTGCCCCCCAAGAGCCACAAGACCTCACTCGCTCATCACCTGAGTAAGGAGCTGGAATGGCCCGAGCCCACCCGCTGGTGCACAACGAAGCACCAAGGCCACGGGGGCCCAGGGCAAAGGTCTGGGCACAGACACCCCCCACCCCAGGGCTGGACACAGGGCACTGGGTGCTCACAGCAAGCCTAGAGCCACGCAGACCTCCAGCCTCCCAGCCCTGCAGGGCACCTGCCAGGCCTGACCCCATCACCGCAGCATCCCTGCCAGCAGCCCAGCTCTGCGCGTTGACTCTAGGTGACCATACAGGGTTTGTCACCATAGTGAGATGCAGATAAGCCCTTCCCAAATGTGCAGCGGCACCTGGCTCCTTCCCACCACCTGCCAAGTGCCAAAGCCCACCAGAGAAGCACTTACCAGCTCCGCATCCCCACGGTCCTTCTGCCGTCCCTCGCCCGCGCTGTGCTTCACTCGCAGCTCCTCCGCTCTCTGCAACAAACAGCGCCCCGGGAACTCGGACTGATGCCCAGCAAGGATGGCCCCATCCCACCAGAGGCCATCCTGGGACCAGTCACGCTTGGGCAGTCAGGCACCCGCAGCAGGACCATGCCTAGCTGGACACTCAGCCCCGAGTGCAGCTGGACGGGTGTTATCACTGTCATCCCTTGCTTTGGTACCCCACACCAGTGCGCAGGTTCCTGCAGGCAGCACGGGGGGAAGGGGGTAAGTGGGGCTTCCCCACCGCCCCGGGCATGGTTGGCTCTCTGCTGTGGGGTGCTGGGCTGGACCACCATGCCACGGGGCTCTGGCTCATGTTTAGGGCCATCACTGCTAATTTTGAAGTGCAACGCTGCCCAGGGGCCAGCAAGCAGTCGCTGACCCGCTGCCTTCTCCCCTGCCCTCGCCCTTCTCCTGGGCCTGCAGAGCAGGGACAGCAAGAGGCATGGCCAGCGATGCAGCCCCTTGCCCACAGGTCAGTGCTGTCCCTTGGCTTGGAGGCCTTTTCCTCACCTATGGGGACTGATAGGAACTCGCCAGAGACCAGCTGAGGTGGAAATCAAAACGTTTTTACCCTCAGACTGGGCACAGTCCCACTGGGATGGTGGGTGCCAACAGCCCCCTTTGACTTTGGATGTCCCACAACCAGTCCCAAGCGTATCGTGGCCAGTAATTTGTGCTTAGCCCTACTCAAACGGGTCTAGTCAGGTCATTTCCAAGGCGATTACTGGAGAGGGAAAAGGAGGCAGCAGAGAAGATGGGACTTACCTTCTGGGCCTTGTACAGCACCTCCAGGATGTTGCTGAGCAGCTCAATGCAGGCATCTTCCTCCTCCCCGTTCTCGATCAGCTCCTGCAGGATGGGCACCGTCGTCTGCAGCAGCAGCTCCCGGCACTCTGTTGGGGTGGACAGGGAGGCATGGGGCTGGTGGGCGCTGGCACCACCCCGGCACGTGAGAGGATGGGGCAGGAAAGGGACCAACAGGATGGACAGGACCAGCATGATGCCTGGACTGGGCTGCGACCCACACGCACGGAGCTGTCAACTTCTTACTTGGATGGAGCAGGGTTTTTGGAAAAGCACTAAATCCTGGTGGGAAGGCTCCAACACAGAGAAATCATTGCACCCTGTTACACGGCTACTTATCCTCTCTGCTAAACTAAACTAAAATAAAACAGAAAAGCCTCATATGAACCTCTCTTACTTCAGATTCCACCAGTGGAGTTTGCTCTGCTTCTCTGCTTTGTTAAAGGTGTTTATGATTTAACTAAATAGATGGAGACTTTTTAAACTGGACACCATCTAGATCAACTAGAGTCTCTAGTGCTGAATATATGAAAAACTTGTGTTCTTCCTATTACATACTACTCCATTCCTCTGCCCAGGGCTGGCATTTGCGACACCACACTGCACTGACGGCGCCACTTTGCTGCTTATCACCACAGTGGCACCACTCAAGTGGGGGCAAGGGGGAGGAAAGCGGGAGGAAATGTTTCTCTGTTGTTTTCTTGCTGGCACAACTGTCTGCCATTGTGGGGTGCGGAGCACCGGTGTCATACTGTCTCCCAAGGGCATTGGGAGGGATGCGGGGAAGGACTCAGGGTAGAATGTGGGGAAGGATGCTAGGAGCACTCGCAGGATCTTGGTGGCTCAGACCAGAGCTGCAGCAGGCAGTAGGAGGTGACCTGCCACCCGCACTTGATGGCCAAGTTCGACACGTTCACGCTGCTTGCTCTCGAAGTCTCCATGGGCAGAGACATAAAATGGTTCCTGCTGCCTGCAGCTGACCTGCTCCCCTGAGCCTCCCTGCTGCGGCTGAAGCCCCGGACCCCTGCCCCAGCTCCCCAAGGCAGCCCACTCCCCGTCTCTTTGAAGATGCCATGTGGATATCTGGAAGCTCATCACGTTTCCCCTGTGCCCTTTCCTGCCCCAAGCCCCTCAGTCATTTCTTCCTCACCCTGTCTTCTAAGCTCTACTTCTCTCACTGCTTTCTTCTGGACTTTCTCCAGTCCAGCTACAAGTTTCTTGTGCCACCCAAAACCGCACCTGGAAGCAAGCCCAGCCAAGGCCTCGCTGATGCCGAGCAGGGCGCAGGGCGCTCGCATGGCCAAGGGATGCTCTCTCTCTGAGGGCTGCATCACCGAGCCCCTCTGCTCCCCCGGCCCCAAACCCCTCCTTACAGCTCTGCTGCCACCCCAGGCTCCGTCCTCTGCTTGTTCAGCGATTGCTTTCACCTGATTGTTTTTAACTTAAATATGGTCTATATCCTCCAAAACCTTTTCTCCAACTTGTTGAGATTATTTTAAATCCTGAGTCTGTCCTCCGGTGTGCCTCCGGTTGCTTCTGCCTTGCAGGGCAAAATTTACCAAGTCTACTCTTTTTTCCACCATCTAGATTACCCCTAAGAATACCAAACAGCATCAGAGTCAGGGCAGACCTGGGGAATCCTACTCAGTATGTCCTTCCAGCCTGACAGCAAGCCTCCGACAACCCCTCCAACACCATCCTCACGCTGACTTGCACTTCAGCTAAACCATATTTCCCTCTGCAGCCTGGCAGCGTTTCAGACAGCAGGAGAGGCTCACTCCAACAGCACCAGCTGCACCCCGGTGAGGGGCTGGGCAACCCACGGCTCCAGCACAGGCTCGAGGGAATTGAGACCCTCTGCAGAGCTGCCCTGGGCACGGGGGGCAAAGGAGGGGTCCCTGCAGCACAGACTCATCCCCATCCGATGCCCTGACCCTCCCGGAGAGCTCGGTGTAGGCAGTGCCGCCAGGACCACCCGGTGCCCCTTCTCACCGTAGGACTGGAAGATCTTGCTGTTGACGATGTCGGTCAGGGACTGCAGCTTCTGCTTCAGCAGGCGCTGGGGCGGCAGGTTCCCAATGAAGTCCCGCAGTAAGGCCCTGCCGTCCAGGCGAGAGGATTTAACGAGTGTTAAACACGGGGGTTGCAAGAACCCCGCTTGCTTTGCAGTCCCAAGCACCTGCAGCCCCTTTCCTTCTGCAGAAGACAAACGCAGCAGCTGGGGGGGTCGGGTGCCGATTGCCCCCATGTTTCAGTCAGGATGGGGCTGCTGGGCGGGGGGCAGACACTCGATGCGGGCAGGGCTGTACGGGGAGGTGCAGGGCAGGACGGTCCCTCTGCATAAAGCCACAAGGCATCCCATGCCCACCGCAGATGGCCGTGCAGAGACACCCGGCGTAAAAATCCTGCCTGCATTCCCAAAAACGGACCCGGCTGGGACTGAGGGTTTCCAGGCTCAGCCCCTGCCTGAAGCACAGGCTACTGCTAAAACTGAGCAAACACCCCCCACCCCACCCCCCCACCCCGCTTTTGAACTAGGAAGGGGATGAGGACACAATTCCCAGGAAACCCAGACCCCTCCCCACCTGCCCTCGCCCTCGGCTCGATGGTGCCAGCCTGGTCCCTGCCAGCAGCTCTGGGATGGGGGGTTGCCGTGGGACAGGAGCGGGGGCAGAGGTGGCTGCGGCAGGCATCGAGCACGCCGTGGAGCAGGACTGGGGATGATGGGGGTGATGGGGACCCTACCCCAGCGCAGAGGAGTCGAAGATCCCAAACACGTCCTCGAGGATGGAAGGCAGGTACTTCAGGGCTGCTCCCTGCAAAGAGATGAGAGCTGCCTGCACCAGCCCTGCTTCGCCACGTGCCCATGGGGCAGGACAGACGGACGAACGCCACAGAGGCACGGAGGTGACCCCCGGCCCATCCTGCCTCCCCCCAGGTGGTGGGTGCTGAGCCAGCATCATCCTCGTTCAGCCCCGCCTCTTGTTAAAGCAGTGCTGTGCTCAGCCCAGCCTGCAGCCACCAGCCCATGTCCTTGCTGTCCCCGGGGAAGGGACATCCAGCCAGGAGCAGCTTCCTCTTGCCAAGCCACCAGCATCCAGCAAAGCACCCAGATCACATACCCCTGCCATTGTCAACAAGGATAACCGTCTCCAGCTTTTACTTTGAAACCACACGAACTCCTACAACATGACTATTGGGTATGTAAGCCCTGGCGTGTGTTGCTTGTAAAACCCTCCAGCCCCGCTCACGGCTGCCACAGCTGAGGCTGCTGGAGGAGCGGGGCTGCCCTGCACCCAGCCCAGCCCCGCACCCTCGCTGGAAGGCTGCAAGGGTAGGAGACACATGGCTGTTTGGTTTTTTGGAACAGCAAACATACTGAGCGCAACTTTTTTCTGCATTAAAATCTACTTGGTTATGTTTATGACGTGACTAAGTAGCATAAACGACTCGCTGAGTTTTGCTTGTCTCGAGCTTTGCCAGGATAGCTCGTCCTTCAGGCTTCCCCGGGCTTCAAACTGTGCTGAAAGCGGCGCTGGGAGCCCTCCGGTCTCCGGGTGCCAGAGGTGGTCTCCACACACTTGTGCACTTCGGCATCAGTTTCAGGAGGTTCAATGCCTCCAGGCCCACACGGGGCTGACCCCTATGCCATCCAGCTCCACGAATGTTTACCCAGCGGTTTCGCCATCGAGTCCGTCGTCTCCCTCTGAGTTACAGCAGGAGTTTGAGAGACTGGTGCCTATTGCAAAATCACCTAGTTTTGAAAAGCGCCTGGGCAAGTTCGCCTCGGACACATCCCTCGGAGCACAGCGAACATGGAGATTACGGGCACAGGCGAGTCCCTGGGGGGGGTTGCCCTGGGAGCTCCCCGCAGCAGGACCAAAACCTCCGCTTGTCTCTGACCCCGTGCTGGGTGGCTGCTGCCCACGTCAGGGCAGTAACGGGCAGGGCAGACCCTCAGCCTGAGCTGGTGCAGCTCTGTGAAGCTCTCCAGATGCGATTAAAAACTCCATCCCAGAGACCCTGCCGGCACCGAGCCAGCTCCAGCAGTGGTGGCCGCCCATCCCACTGCCCGGCGCCGCGTTCCCAGCGAGCTCGGTGAGCTCCAGCGCCCTTTTCTGGACTGGGCTCTGCCCTTCCCTGAGGCGCTAAGCAATGCTCCAGCAACGTCTTCTCTCTCTGGTTTGCAAGGACTGTGATTGAGTTCTCCACTACCCTCTTCGAGCTGACCGAAATAGTGTTAATTTCCACCAAACTCACCAGACCCTGAGTCATTTCTGCAGCTCTCGCAAAGCCCTTCTCCAATACTTAGGTACCTGTTGCAACTGAGGGCAGCAAGGCCGGCTACATCATCCGCCAAGAGCCACGTTTGCATCCTGTGCCCCTCCAGATATTTCCATTTAATGCCTTTTTGTGTATAAATCCAGGGACTGACTTATCTCTTAGCCGTGACACCACGCTCAGGGACACCTTCAGCCGCTTGCTGCTGGCAGCTCCCACCTCTGCCCCCAGTGCTGCTCCGCAGCCCTGTCCCCTGCCCTGGCACCTCTCTGCCCGCAGAGACCAGGCACAGAGCAGAGAATTCCCCGTTATCCAACACCGCCGCTGCCGCCTGTGCCCTCTGCACCGGCCACGGCCAGATCTGGCGAATTGGCAAACATGCAGAGACATCTGAGCCGAGAGCTGATTCCCCTGGGACACAAAAGAAGGGCCCATCCCACCACGACAGTTCTCCATTTGTAATGACTTTTTTTTAGAACTGAGAAGATACATATTAAGGAGATTAAAAGCAGTTATTTTAATAAACTTACACAATGCTAATTTTAAATCAGAATGCTGTATAAAGTCAGACACTTGTTAGTCTCGCCTATTATGTAAGTTATCTTAGTCAGTCACATTCATAACTTCAAAAAAGTAACAGCTAAATTTGATTTTTTTTTTATTAAACTCCATGCTTAGTAAAGCTGGACTGATTAACATTAATTATACTGCCATCCTTTAACTCTGAATTGATTGCATCCTCTCCACGACTGAGCCAGGATCAATGGCCAGCCTCTTACGTCTACAGTTAGCAAGGTCATCTGATTCACCTTTTGAAAAATTAGCTAATATAGAATTTTTCCCACTCCTCAGGAATTTTTCCAGTGTTACAAGACTTGTTAATTATAGCATCTACGCCTCAGAAATGATTTCTTCCAGAAACTGGTTCTGGTTTTTATTGAAACTGCTGAGGGAACTGCCTGGCCTTGCAGAACTGAAAACATCTTTCTTTCACCACTGAGGAGGAGCCCCCTCTTACTGATTTTTCATGGCAAGAGTGTGTCAGCCTGGCCATGATCTACAAATTGTGTCCGATTTCTCCCCAGCTGCAAAACAGCAATGTTTGTTTGAACCAGCTGCCCTGTCCGTGCTGTCACTGGTGATGCTCTGCTGGAGCTGGACCATGGACCGCTGGGTCCGGTGCCCGCAGGCAGGGTTATGGCCGGCAGGGAGGCCAGCACAGACCAGGGATGGGCGCAGAGCCTGGCAGTCACTGGTCTGGGGCAGGACCTGCCTCTGGTGTGTGGCAGCGACCATCACCTTTGCGTGATGCTGGTGGCAGGGTGTCCTGCAGAAACCCACCCATGTGCCAACAGCCACAGGGGAAGAGTCAGAGCAACTGATTGCAGGCGCTCGTGAGGACCCCCCTTGGAAAATGCAGCCCCTGATCCGGGCTGTGAAATGCAAATGCAAATACTCTAAGGGGCCGCAGGTGGTTGGAGACATCTCCTCCGCTCCACCCTGCTGAGCTGCAGGTAAGCCTAGACCTAGAGAGAGACCTAAACAGAGGGAAGATGGAGGGGAGCGGGATGTCCTTGTCAAGGCACGAACAAGGAGAACCATGCATCAACCACAAGTAGTGACTTGCCATCGCTGCATGCCTGTGTGGGCTGTCTCCAGGCACGGGACCCAGTTTGGGTCCCCTGAAGCACACTGTGCTGGCAGCAGCATGATGCTCTTCTCCGCCTTGCTCCATGCCTTCACAGCTGGCATAACCCTAGTCTTTGCTCAAGACTGTGCCCCAATCCCACCTCAAAACTCAACTTCTTTGGGTGCAGAGGAAAACAGGGCTCCAGGAGGGAATCAGTGAAATGAGTGAAGCTCCTCTCAAGGGCCCTCTGGCTATTGCAGGGAGCAGTTGCAGCAGAAGCCCTCATCTCCCAGCTGGAGATGTGCAAGGCAGCTGCACGCAGGGAGCAGGTACCTTCCACCTCCTTCACAGCAGGAGCACACTCCAGACCACAGCGTTTATTGGGGATGCTGGAGGTGTTTGGCTGAAGAGCTGCTCGTGCTCTCTGGCTAGGACCATGCCGTGGGTTCGTCCCTGGCGCCCAGCCTGACACCAGTAAGCAGGGCCAAAAGAGATTCAGCCTCCTCTCCACGGCTCCAAGTAGTCAAAATAGTACAAAACCTCCCAGCCTGAAGTAGTCCAACAGAGGACCACCTCTCTCCACAAGAGATGGGGCCTTTGCAGGAGTGTTGCAGCTAAGGAGCTATTATCAGCTCTGCCTTGGGCTGATCAGATAATTGCAGCTTTAACAAAAAGAGTAGGCAGAACCGGATGAAGCTGCAAAGCTTACGTCAGCCACTGACAGATTTTTCAGGTATCACCTTCAGCTGCTAGATGGGAGCTGGTGGTCCCAGATGGAGATGCAGGGGGCCTGCAAGTTCTGTACAGCAGCCACAAAGTCCACTTAGAGAACAAGGGAAAAAAAAAGTCCTCTCCTTGGAGTACCTGCTCAAGATGTTCAGGAGACACCATCAGGGCTGGATATAGCAAGACCCAGTGACTGGGGTCCAGCAGGAACCAGTGCAGGGCATAGCACAAGAACTGTGGCCGGGGTGACCATGGGTCAGGACACCAGGGAAACCACAGGACCCTCCGGATGGGGGAGCAATGGCAAAGCCAGGCAGAGGCACCGGGAGCCAGGCAGCACGAGGCCGGCTACTTGGTCTGAGGCTCAGAGGGGAAGACGACAGGACCTTGCTGGCTCACAAGCCCGCAGCAGTGCTTCCCAAGGTCAGGGCCTCTTGTGTCAGAAATGTCTTTATATTTAAATAATCTTGGGTCGATTTTTCTTCCACAGATCAGTATAGCTGTTTGCAAACCTGCGCAAACTTTCAGCATCCACAGCCTGCTCCGAGGAGCAGATACAGGCCATCACAAGGGGCTCAACAGCTTCATCACACAGTAGATAAACAAGTACTGCCTTTGCCTGTTTCACGAGATGCTCCCTCCTTCCTGAGTCAGGAGAGACCTTGAACAACCATTTCCATCTCCGACCCCCCTCTCCAGATCAGAGACGAATCTGCAGCTCCCTGCTCGTCTCTTTTCCAGGATGGAGGGGTCTGGTCTGGCCAGGTAGCTGATTCCACCTGAAAGCTGCTCCATACACCCGGTCACCCTTTGCTGGGGCTTTTCCAGCTCGACTGCCTGCTCTGAAGCACGGGCACCAGACACAGATGCACTACAGGGACTTACGCTGTGGCAAAGGACATTTTCTGTTATCTTCTCGAGTCATTCCTGATAATTGCCAACTTTGAGTGAGTATTCCCTGATCGGTGCCAGGCACGGAGCTGACATTGCCAGAGCGCTATACGTTATACTCCCAGGTCTCACCTGCCAGCACGTCGGTCAGCTCAGAGGCCATCACCGTGCATTTAAAGTTAAGGGATTTCTTGCTTTTAAGACCATTTTCTGATTTTCACTTCAACGCTGAATAATTTCACCTGGACACTCTGCCCCAACAAAACACTTTGTTGGTGACGTGGGAGAAACCCCATCACTGTAAAGCCTGCAGAGCAGCAGAGGTGGTGGTGAGCGCCGAGGAGGACAAGTGACGGTGAGGAGGAGACCTGGCTAACACCACAGTCGGGGTGAGTCAACACCGTGCACTGCGATGTGGCTGAGCGCTAAGCCACGCTTAGGAATACCAAACACAAGCTGCATCAACAAAATCGACAACTTTAAAGTTGGGAGGCAATGACCAAAAATGACCTGGGGGAGGTCAATGAGAAACAACCCCAATGCCGCCCCGCTCTGATGGAACGAGCTCCCCTTTCTGCCACCCTCCAAGGAGCCACCACCAAGCCAGTAACCTGGTGACGAGATCTCTGAGTTCACGTATTCACACCCAAAAGAGACGGCAGCAGGGAGAAAGTCTTTCTGAAGGACTGTGTCCTGCTACCGGGCAACACCGAAGCCCACTACAGAGCCTGGCCCCAGCACCTAGACCTGCTCAACACTCCTGCAATCCCTGAGGAAGAGCCTGGGGGGCTTCTAAGGGGGACGTTTCCCCTAAAGAGAACAGCACAGATCTGCCAGATGGCTTCCAAATTGCCATCTCTCTCTAACAAAGTAATAGCAATCAGAAAAGCTGTTTTCACAGGGAAAGCTCCCACTCAGCAGTTGGGATCCCACTGAAGATTTTCCAGGAAAAAGCACGGTCAGACTCAGCAAACCTGGCAGCAGCAGCACCGGACAAATCTCCGAGCCCCATCCCCAGCTTCCCTCAAGCTGCTCTGGACAGAGGGTGGCTCCCACTGAATCCTCACCCCGAACTATGGGATCCCGCCCCGCAGACACAGCAGCGCAATGGTACGTGAGGAAATACAATTTTCCAGTCTGCTTTTCAATGATGTCCATCTGTTGCACACACCCACGGTGCCTCGAGCGCACCGGAGGAACCGCGACAGTGCTGCAGCTGGGAAATTGTCCTGCTGAGATGGGCAGACACTGCTGGCCATGCGACAGGCACTGACCCGGACTCCCCCAGCACTGCGATGGCAGCCCAGCTGAGGTAACTGCAGCCTCATCTTTTCCAATTAACGCAAGGCTGCAGCCTCAGGGTGCCCTGTCTGCGCCCCGTGGCTGTTATTTGCTATTCCCACTGGCTATTCCTGATCTTAGCCACAGGGCAGCTGCAGGGATGCCGTTTCTGGGGATACATGGGCAGACCTTCTCCCTCTGCCCTGGACAGTGGCCTCTCTACCCTGGATGTATTCACAAGAATTATTTTCTGCAGGCCTGAACAAGGTGCCGAGAGATGCAGAAATCGCACAGGTGAACGTGCAGCAGTTGGTAACACCGCAGCGTGTGGGGTTACCATAGCACAGAGTCTCTAGAGCAACGGTATTGAGATGGAAATCAGAATAATGTTTAGACGAGGGAGGGGATAAGGAGGGACAGCCCTCCTCCTCTCCATGAGGATAGCTGTCGTGTTGGTCTTCAAACCACTCTTTTTTTTTTTTTTAATTAGATTAGTTTATAAGGGATTATCTAAGAACGCTATGATATAATGCGATGCAGGAGCTGCCAGCTGTCCTGGGGCCACTGAAAGTCCCAGCCTGCAGACAAGGTCCCTGCACCCTGCGGTGCCACTCTCCAGCTGGGAGACCGCAGGTGCAGAGCGCGGCCCCATCCTCACCCCTGGCACGGCACCAAAGCCGGACTGACTCAGCCCCAGCACCAACTCCTGCTTCCTCTCGCTAATTGACTTCTCAGAGCGCACGTGGCTCCGTCGCACCCTCCATTCAGTTAGTTCCCACCCCCAGCACCATCACACCAGCAGCTGGAGGACCTCGACACCGGCTGCTGGTAAAGGACGCAGCTGTGCCCATGGGGACCCACAGTGTGAAGGGCAACGTTTACGCTCCCCCTTGTCTCCCCTGTGCCAGCCTGGTCCCAGGGTGCAGGGAGCGGGGCCAGGCCAGCTCCAGCCCTCCTGGGACCCTCTCCTCCAGGCAGCAGCATGTGCATGGCCGGGAGAGCGTTTGCCCAAGCTGCTGACCCCAACCCACACCATGGCCCCCAGCACCAGTGCAATGTGGCGTTTCGTGGTCCGAGGCCTCAGGGGGCTTTGCACCGAGGGCACAAGTGGGGGTCCTTGGGGGGGAGCGAGGCACCAGGCAGGGTGGCAGCTCGCTTTGACCCCCTGTGCGTGTTGGAGGTCTGCATGCAGGACAGCCAGTGTCACCCCTGCACAGGCACAGCCGCTGTCACCCCCGCTGGGTCATTGTCCATCCCACCACACACCAGAGCTGAGCTCCCCTGCAGCACCGGCCCCCCGTCATACCTGGGAGAGCAGCGTGGGACCCTCCAGCGGGGACTTCATCAGCTGGTTCAGGGAGAGGAAGAACCGCTGCAGTGAGTGCTGGAACTCAGCCGTCTCCTTCCCCTCGTAGAGCCTGCAACAGCCAGAGTCACTACACCGCCACCGCATCGTGCGCCTTCCCCCAGGGACCACAGGTGTCATCTGCGATCCCAATTAATTACGCTCCTCGGTGACTGTTTCCCATAGCTGGGTCTAGCAGCGAGCCATGGCCACTGCCCCGGCACAGCCACTGCCCAGTCGCAGGGCCAGCCACAAGCAACACTTCAGATGCGCAGAATTACCCATATTAAAGACTGCTACCTGCTCTCTTACAGTATTTATATACACTGCTTATACTTACTTATATATATACTCTTTTTTTAAAAAAAAAATAGACTCTCTCATGTGATTTTGTACACCAAAGTCCTCTCAAAGGAGGTTAGCATCTTCCCACCTGAGCAGGAAACCTCCCGCACCCTGCAGCCTGAACACGACCTGCGCGACCAGTCACAGGACAACCCAAGCAACCTGGGGAATTTTAGCCATGAGACTTGCAAAACTGCGAGAAAGTTTCAAAGTTGCTAGGCAAACACATAACTGTAAGAATAAAGTCACCATAACAACTCATTGTGAAAAACAGGTCGTATTTGAGCTAATTCACCCCATCCATTGACACAGCGAACCAAGCAGTGAGCCCTGCCGGGGAACGATTTGCAGGTGCAGATGGGGGAAATGAGGGATAAAATGCTGATCTCCCTCCTGGCCACAGAGGCAGATGCACCCTCCAGCCTGAGCTGACCCCCGTGCACCGGCTGCCACCGCAGCAAGCAAGATGTGTTTGGTTCTTAATTGTGTTTTGGCTTCTAATTGGGCGTACAGCAGCAGAACAAACAAGATCTGTCATTTTTTGCTTAACAGCTACTTTTACTGAGTCTACGTTTTGTAAAAACTTTGCCGCTTTGTTTTATGTAATTACAGTTGGATGGCTCTCCGCTCAAATTCATCTTTCCTATCTGGTAAACCCGCCCAAGGGAACGTACGAAACATCGGAACATGGCAGGTTTGGCAGCAGTCGCAAGCCTGTTGATCCGCCCGAGGCGTCTCAGATGTGCTCAGACAGATGCAGCGGCTGAGCAGCGGCTGGTTTACAGCCCTTAAACGACTTCCAAGTCAAAGCAAAGCTTAGACGAACTCAAGAAAGGTCCCTCCCTCTCATCCCCTCTGCTAAAAGTTACTAAACAGTGGGAGCCCACAGCAGGGCCCCCCCTCCCCACAGCCCTGGAGCCTGGCCCAGTTGCCTTGCCCACCCCAAAACCCCAGCAGAGAAATTTAAAGAAGTCTGTATGTGTTAAAATAAGGAAAAGGAAATGAAGGTTCACATACAGCTTCTACTCTCACAGCAACGATACCACGCAACAACCACCATTTATTAGAGGTTTGCTAGATTTTCCACAGTCCCTCTTTTTAATGCATCTACCCCTGAACAACTGGCATGGATTTTCAAGCTCACCTCCGCCGTAAACTCTTGCCTACAAAATTCTGTATTTTTATCTTAAAAAGGGCATGCACGAATATGATACGCTATTTTAACAATTGTAAGACGTATTGTCAGCACAGATTTCTGAACTTTTAAGTGCGTAATGACTCAAACCAGGGCAGTATAAAGCAGTCGGAGCGTGCAGCTCAATTAAGCCAAGATAACGGCTGATTTGCATTGCTGCAACCGACCTGGGTCAGCCCGGTCTTTAATTTACCACTGACCTATTGGTTTGGAGGATTTCATCAGGAAAACTGCCAGGCAGAGCCTGGTCCTTGAGCCCGATGCCTCTTGAGTGTAAAGACACCGGGCACGCTCCCGCCTCGGCTCCTGCAGCTTCGGGCTCCGGCACGCAACTGAGCCCAAGGCGCAGCACAGAAATCCCACGAGCACCGTGGGTGAAGCGGCAGGAAAAATTATCCGGCCACCAGCTCACTAAGCAAGTCAGCACGGACTGCGATGAAAGCCGTGCTGAACGTGATCTACTTGGGAAGGGTCAGCGCGGCTCTCGGGAAGCGCCGCCCTGCCTGCGAACCCCCGGAGCTCTTCTGCAGGGGTGGCTGGAGCCCAGCGGCTGCAGCAGCCTTTGGAGACCCCAGGGACCCCAGCAAAGTCCCCGCGGGAAGGGGGCCGGTGGGGATGCTCAGCAGCCATGGGGTCCCCAGCTGCACAAGTGACCGGCTAGAGGGGGGGGGGGGGGGGGGATAAGGGGCCGGTCCTCGCAGGGGTGCTGGGCTGCCCTGGGGACGGGAGAGGGGACAAGCGGGGCCACGGCAGAGCCCATGGGTGCTGCCTGCAGGAACCGGGGGGGCTGAGTTGAGGCTGGGTGAGGGGGCTGCGAGCAGCAAAGCGGGCGGCTGTAGAGGGATGCTGGCGAGAGCAAGTGACCTCAGCTCCCCCCACGCTGGCAGGAGAGAGGACCCGGTGCGGGGGGAGCCCTGGGGTGACGACAAGCACTTTCAGGAAAACTTTGCCGCCCTCGGTGGCAGCCAAAAAGCAGAAGCAGCCGGAGGAACTGGCGGGGAGGAAGCAGAGAGTAGGAGACTATGTCACCCCGCCATCAAAACCCCAGCCCCCTCGCTGAGGCGACGGAGCCATGTAGGCACCAGGGGGGCTCCAAGGGGAGTTGGGGTTACCACGGCTGGAGCAGGGGATGGGAGAGGTCCCTGACATCGGGAAGGGCACGGGGAGCTTTGGGGGGCTCCGACGGACCCCGTGTGTTGCGGTGCATGGGATGCCAAAGGAGAAGGCGTCTGGAGACATGGCATGGCATCTCCCTGCACAGCGAGGGCTGGGGTCGCGTTCCTGCAGGAAAGCACATTTCGGGCACAGAGCTCCCACAGCCGGTACCAGGATCCAGCCCCTTCACAGCCCACCAGCCCCCACACCTCCTGCCCAAGGCAGGAGGGGAATCGGGGAGCCCTTTCCCCACGCGGTGGCCACATAGGTGCCGAGAGGGCTCAGGCAATGAACCTCCTGCCCCACACCAGCCAGGCCCCGCTTTGATCATCCTCGCAGCAACCTGGGATCCTCGTATGAGCTACTTGAGCTGCTCAACCGATTCCAGCAGTAGCACGCATAATCAAATAAATACAGCAATCTGCAGTAACTTATTATAATTACAATCTAATTTCTTTAAATTATAGACTGTGTACAAATTGTAGCACCGTTTAAAGTATTTAGAAGATCTGAGGAGTCCATGTTATTGCACTGTTAAGATCACTGAGATAAAGGGAAGATGAATAAAAACACTAAATGTCTTCAGGGATGTCTTCATTCCAATGCAAACTAATTCACGGGGCTGTTTGCAAATGCTCCATATAATTAATTTTCTCTGCCAGAAGTTCTATAAGCTAGGGAATTTGCTCTGTATTTTCATATATGACGAGGAGGTAGGTACCTCGGTCTAATGTTGGAGCGCCCCAAAGCTCTGAAGCAGCTGCCTGGCCATGAATGAGACCCTGGGAAGGGCTGGCAGGTGAGAGCAATGAGGAAGGACAGACAGGGCATGCCGGCAGTCCTGGCACTCTGCAGCATGAGCTACTCAGGGAACACCTGGCCGACAGCAAAGTGAGACCGCAAAGACAAAGTGGGGGCAAAGTGAGGTCTGAGAGTCCCTGTGGATGCTGGGAACCCAGCACAGCTCCTCACCGCAAGCAGGGCACAGAGCACTGATGGGGACACCGACACAGAATCACAGAATGGTCAGGGTTGGAAGGGACCTCTGGAGATCATCCAGTCCAACCCCCCTGCCACAGCAGGGACACCTACAGCAGTTGCACAGGATGGCGTCCAGGCGGGTTTTGAATGTCTCTGGTGTGGGAGACTCCACAACCTCTCTGGGCAGCCTGTAAGCCTGGCAGACACGTGTCCTGGCACCTCTGCACAGTGTTTAGGACTTTGGGTTGAGGAGGCAGACCCTGGGCTTCTGCTCCGCTCCCTAGAGTGTTTCGGCACCTGCCTGCCAAAACGTGGCCCTGCAGCATGGGGCAGCCCTGCTGCTTTCCCAGCACAGGCTGGCAATGCTGCATGCAGGGGGACCTCACCACCCGCCTCTCCCTTGGGACACTTCAGCTTTCAGTGCCCTGTACTTGGAATGAAAGAGGAACGTAACTTGCTTTTTCTGGTAACTCTAATCGGTTGTGTTTTCGGTTTCCCACTTCAGCCCAGCAGCACAGCTGGGCTCACCCACGCCTGCCCAGTCTGCCCAGGGCAGACTTGTTTGTCCCATCACGCAGATTAGGACAGGAACCCTGTGCCCACAGGGAACAAACAAAACTAGGTCCCAGGAGGACTCTGGAGGTACCCAGGGGGGACTTTGACCTTATCCTCAGAAGCAACAACAAGCCATCAAGGCTCCCAGACCCTTATGCTGCTTGTCACAGGACCACAGAAGGGTTTGGGTCAGAAGGGTCCCTCAAAGATCATCCACTCCAATCCCCTGCCATGGGCAGGGACATCTTCCACTAGATAAGGTTGCTCAAAGCCCCATCCAACCTGACCTTGGACGATTCCAGGGATGGGGCATCCACAACTCCTCTGGGCAACTTGTTCCATTGTCTCACCACCCTCACAGTAAAGAACTCCTTTCTTGTGTCCAATCTACATTGACCCTCCTTCAGTTTAAAACTGTTACCTCTTGTCCTGTCACTACAGGACAAGTAAAAAGTCTCTCTCTCGCTTTCTCACAACCCCCTTTAGAGCTTGTGCTGAGCAGGGGATGAGCTGCTGAGCCAGGACAAACGGACAAATGAGGGGACGGTAGCACAGGCACCCCTTCCCCAGGCCCTGGGGCTGGCACCATACTGCCTCTGGTTTTGCTAAAGCACGAAGGACCCCCAAGACCGAATACGTGCTCTGCATCAGAAATTATTTGAAAGCCCAGTGACCAGCTGAAGAGTGAGAGCAGCCTAGGAGCTGTGCGTGCCACCAGAGCTGCAGAGGTAGAGGGTGCTTCAGAGGAACCCTCCGACACCAAACATGTGTCTTTCCCACTTATGTGCTCCTCGCACAGGCCCTGTTGCCCGAATTGCTGTCACCACATCTGCCACCACCCATACCCGCTAACGGCCATGCTAGTGCCGAGCAGGGAGGCTCACAGGTAACACCGTCGGCAGAGCCGGAGATGCCACAGAGGCAGCATGGAGGCCAAAGACAGGCTGAGGGGTGAGACGGTCTGAGCTGAGCGGAGCACTGCTCCGTAGTAAGATGAGCCTCGCTGAGGGTAAGTGCAAAATTTCCCTCTCCAAGGAAAAATCTGCTAAAAAGCTCCCAAACAGCACAGGACAGGCAGGCAGAAGCTCTCTGGGAATGCACAGCAAGAGCAATGCTGGATGCCAGAAAACCTCTCCAGCCACAGTGCCAGCTATGCAGGGGAGCAGGCTGCCCGGGGAATTTTTGCCATCTCCATCGTGGGAGATTTTTAAGAGCACGCTGGAAAAACCCATCCATCAGGGGCGGCTCGGGCAGAGCCAGCCCTGCCCTGGGCAGGAGGTCACTGCAGGTCCCTCTGGCCTTACGCACATGGCAGTCAGGTTAGCCGTACACAAAGCAGCTGCGCAGTTCCCGATGCCACGGCGCGTGGCAGCAGGGGCCGGGCCAGGGCCTGACCGCGCTGAGACGGAGCAAAGCCTCCGGCGCTGCGGGGAGGGAGCGTGGGCTCCGTGCCAGCCTGGGGCTCATGGGCAACCCCGCAGCTGCAGCGCCAAAGCCGATCGCACCAGCACCCTGCACCGAGGCTGTCGGTCAGCACACACGCAGGAGGAACCAGCAGCAATTAGCCTGATGGACAGCAAACCACAGGCTTGCTTCATGCGTTGCCTCACTGCCGAGGCGCTTTGCAAACACTGTGAAACACCGCTCGTTGGCCAGACAGCGGTTTGTGTGACGGCACCCATCCTGCCGCAGCCCCTCGTGCCGCAGGAGCTCTCCCGCCCCGAGAGGGACAGCACTGCCTGCTACCCGTGCCAGACCATCACTGCTCCAAGCAGCAACCGGAGGAAGGCGTGCAGCAGAAAACTGCCGGAAACCTCAGGGAGAGGAAGCGTGGTGGTGGAGGAGAGCTTGGCTAGGGACTGGCCGACACGGCAGCACGTCCGCAGCGTGCTGGGAGCCACAGGTTCCATCCCTGGGTGCCGCATCCGACCCGAGCAGCCAGCACCGGCACCAGGCAGGTCGAGGTGCCAGTGCCACATCCCCAAAGTCGATGGTTGGCACCAATATCACACCCACGGCACAGGGAGCCCCCCGTGGGACCTTTCCCTTCCTCCCTCCCGCAGAGCCCATCCCCAGGGGCCGATGCTCCAGCGGCGCTGGTGTGGCAGCCCGGCAGAGCACGGCACCTGCAGCGGCAGAAGCAATCACTGGTACTTACTGGGCATAGAGGTGCCGGGAGCGGACGATGAACTTGAAGACGTACTCCAAGGCCTTGAAGGTGCGCGTGAGCGGCTCGCAGGGCTCCCCCCGGCTCGCTTGGTCCACGTACTGTGTCAGCACTGAGATCAGCTTCCTGCAGGATGGGGACGTGTGTGACCAGGGCAGCCTTTGGGGCAGCCGCTGAGCCCGCCAGGGGCTGCCCAGGCTCCGGCCCCTTCCCTCCCCCCACGCCTGCCATCCTGGCCCCGTCTCTCCCCGTGCCGCAGCCATCGGGTACGCACTTGTAGGCGAGTGTGGCACTGAAGTGCTGACGGATGTAAGCCTCCAGGACGGCATTGAAATGCTGGAACTTCCTATCAGCCACCAGCCCCACGATGAAAACCTGTGGGGGAGCAGGCAGCGGGCACGGCTGGGTGCAGGCAGCAGGATGCCCAAGGGCAGCCAGGTGCCAGCAGCCACAGCCAGAGCGGCATTGACCTCTCATGGGGGCTGCTGGGGCCACCAGAGCCACCCGCACACCTGCCCAGCCTGCCAAGACAGGCAGACCTCTGAAGCAGAAAGCCCAAAACGAGCCCTGAGCCCAGCAGCCACAGGACACTTCATGGCCAGCTTGCACAGAGCTTGCACCATCACCAGCCCCAGGTGTCCCACGAGACCGCCCCTGCTCCAACCCTCCCCTCATCCCATCACCAGGGTCGCTCCTGTCTCTGTCTCAGAGAAATGCCTTTGATGTTTGCTGGATTTGTCCCCTGGAGGGTCAGTGTTCCCAGAGAGCCACAGCCCTGCCCTGCGCCAGGTTGACCAAGTTATGCTGACCTGAGGCACCATGGTGGAGCCGAAGGCACTGCACAGCTCTGAGCACGGCTTGTCTGGTCAGATCAGTAAGCCCCATCTCAAACCCACCCCAGTCTGACCTGGGCCCATCCTGCACTGGTCAGTGGGGTCAGACCCACGCTCAGCACACGCAGGGGAGCAGGTCCCGCTTACCAGGGCATCAAAGACAAGAGTGTCATAGACATCCGTGTCCGAATTCTCCATCATGATGGAGAACAAGGCATCCAACGTGTCCTGGAGGAACTGGGGGAGACAAGAGGACTGTGAGGGCTCAAACGTTAAATCCCAGCATCATCCCAGAGCCACCTCTGAGTGACCTGCCCGAGCACAGAGCTCCTGTGCCCATCCTCATCCCTTCTCAGACTGAGGTGTCCGTCCCAGTGTGCCCAGTCCAGCCCTAGCGCAGGGCAGCTCCCCCGGCTCCGGCAGCTGCTCTCGGCACACTTCGCCAGGCTGGCAGGGAACCCCCGGTGCTGACACTGCTGCCCCTGGGAGTTTCACATCCCTCTGCTCCCCAGGGAGCAGCAACGTGGGGCTGGAGATGTGAGCGCAGGAGCAGGGAAGGGAGGAGGTGGAAGGGAAGATCCCAGCTGTACCTTGATGACCTCCCCTCCATCCACGTTCATCAGCTTTTGGAGGTTCCCAGAGAGGAGGCTGGGCTTGGAGCGCCACTTCAGCAGCCCCAGCAGGTCGACTGGATGGGAGGAAGGGGAAAGTCAGCACAGTTTCACTTGCTGCCAGACCCGAACGTTACCGACACCCCCAGGCTCCCGTGTCCCACCCTTGCCGCCCAGGGCAGCCGGCCGGAGAGGCTCCATCCCGGGGGATGCAGTGCCTCTCGCTGCTGGCCCCGCACCGCGGGAAGCAAAGGGTCAGCATCCGTTGTGCCTAAGCTCCTGACGCTCCGTCATGCGGCTGCACAGGCAGGCGCTGCCATCCTCTTTACACCCCCACTGGAGAGAAACCAAGACCCAAAACAGCAGGACTCGGCACTGGAGCTACGGCTTCCCCGTGAACCTTTCGGAGAAGGGACCTCAGGCAGGGGGGCCGTGGGTCACCGTCTTCCCCACACTCATGCCCTCCGCCAGCTGGGTCATGCTGGAGATGTGACCTGCCACACGCCCCACCATCCTGGCCACATGCCCTCTCACAGTAGCCGCTCCGCAGCTCCTCTCCTGCGCCAAGCAGAGCTGACCGCTGCCGTTCAGACGTGCATGGGACCCTGTGCCGACGGACCATCGCTGCTCCCAAGGAGCGGCTACGGTACATGCAGAGCGCAGCCACGGCACCGCACCAGCTGGTGGTCAGCACAGCACTGCCGGGAGCAGCCAGGACCCTGCCGACCTCTGACTCCCCGTGCAACTGCTGCTCAGCACAGAAAGCCTCCCGTCTTCTGTACCATAAAAGCATGAAACTCGGCTAAATAGAAGGTTGTCGCTGTAGAAGCTGTAATTGTGCTGCAGGAAGGGAATTAACTGAACGGCAGCAGCCCCGAGCCCCGCTCGCGCTGAACCACAGCGGCCCCAGACCGTGTCAGCGCAGCACCGATGAGTCACTGCGCACTGCGTCCCCTGAGCCGCGAGGCCGCGGTCCCCGAGCCCCCAGCCCCGCGCCAGGGCTGCGGTTTCCCCAGCTGCGTCATTGCGCTTCGGCAAAAGCAGGACAAAGCGTTTCCATCTGCCGGCCTTGCAGAGGCAGCGCTGCTGGCCGGGAGGGAACCCCGGATTTCCCACCCGCTCTCCCCCTGGCCAAGCACCACCACCACTCGCCTCCCGAGCGCGGCGTCTGCTGGCTGCCACTGCTCCTGTGCAGCGTTTAGGTCTCCAGTCAGCTGGAGACGTTGCCGCCAGGCATCCCTCAAGTCACCCACCCCAAGGGGTGGGCGGCTGCAGCGCCTTATGCAGACACACACACTGAAAACACGGCCATGGTCCAAGTGCCGGCACCGCCACGCAGCACAGCGTGGTTAGACCCAGAGAAGGGCCAGGCTGCTTGTCCCCGTTAGGGCGGAGGTGCAAGTGCCGTGGGTCCCCCAAGCCGAATGCCTACGAGGGCACTCGGAGAGCACAGCTCCATCAGTCCCCCCTTCCCGCAGGGCCGGCGCCGGGCTGCTCGCTGCCAGCCCTGCTCTGCCCGCTCGCTTCAGAGGGGCACGTGCAGCAGTTTGACAACCACCAGCGCTCGCTCAAGGTTGCCGACACCTCTTTGTTCTGCCACTTCCCAAAACATGTCGTACAAGGCAAAATCCCACCTGCAAATGCTGATGCGTCCGTGCTGAGGTGGCACGTACGCTCTTGGCTGCCCTGCAATGAACTGCGCACAGCACCCCGGGGCCGGGAGCCCACACTAGCTAACTGAGGGCAGGGTTTGAAAACAAGGAGTCCCAATTCCCACCCTGATTTCGAGGGGTTCAAGGAAGGTCACAAAGCCCTCAACAGCGACGCTTGAGCAGCTCGCTCCAGCTCCCAGATCGGAGGCAGCGGCTCAGTCCCCGGAGGGCGAGAGCAGATTAATTACCATCTGCAAGGGTTTGCACCAGCCAAGAAACTGCTAACTACCCACGGCTGCTGGCAGCGGCTCCGCGCCCCCAAGGTGGGAGAACGCCTGGAAAACACTTGCAGGCTGTTATTGTTTGTTCTCATTTCACCCCCCTCCGCCTTGGAAAACTAATCTGCCGCTAACTCAGGAGGGCTCAAGAGACAGATAAGCCAAAAGACAACCTTAATAAAAAAAAGAGAAAAAAAATGAGAAACGCTCTGAGCTACAGCCCGGAGCTATCGACCCAGCAATACGCAAACAGAGCCTGCAGCAAACCACATCCCATCCCAGCCATACAGGCGCGCTGGGGCAGAACCTGGATTGCCGGGGCAGCGGGCAGGGCAGAACCATCCCGGCCACAGGCATTCCTGCTCACTGCCACTCCTCTCCAGGGGACCACAGCCCCCCAAATATCCTGGGACCGTGCTGCTTCGCCAGGAACACCCTTGGCAGTCCTGACCGCACCAAAACATTAATTCAGCCCTCACCGTTCCCGCTCTCCCTGCATTTTCGGCATGTCGCCCCAGTGCTGTTTGTGACGGGAGTGAGCCCCAGTCTGGCTGTGCTGCGCTGGAGGGGGCCGGTGCCGGCACAGAAGCCCTAGCACCGCATCCCACCGTGGCTGGCACGTGCCGGCAAACAGCAGCCAGCCAGCCAGCCAGCCACTGGGAGAACTGTGGTCCAGCAGGTAGAAACGTACTGGTGGGGTGGGCACCCAGGCCTGCCGCCACCCCCATGGAGAGCCAGGACTCACCGTTCTGGGTCAGCTTTGTGGAGCAGACAAGTGTGGATATTTGGAAGCTGTCCCGGGCCGACACGGTTAAGCCCGATGCACCTCCGCTCATGCGGAAGGAGGAGCCGGAGAGGAGCTTTGGCTCAGACAGGTGCCTCGTAGAGGGCAGGGTCAGGTACGCACTGGCATCCTCCAGCTTTCTGCTGTCACCCTGCAAGGCAAAGCAACGGCTCACACCGGGCAGCGCAGCCCCACGGGAGCCTCATGGGACAGGGCTGGCCCGTGGGCTTTGTTTTGATGCCACGTCAAGTCCCCTGCATGGGGGACTTTGCTGTGCAGAATGGGACAGGGCAAGGAGGTTAGCAGAGCCACGCACAGGTAACGGTGGCTCTCACCTAACGGCACGGTTATGGCTTGGTAACCTCCAGCTTGCGGGAGTCACTGGGATGCAGGAGCCAGCCCAGGGGAATCGCCGCCTGCGGTGCAGAGCCCGGCGCAGGCATTGCAGCCGGCTCACCTGACATTAATTTCAACAGAGCATCCAACAAAGCTGCTCCCTGCGGGGCTTCGCCAGGACCCGCGCTCAGCCGGGACAACCGACTGGGAGAGACACCGCGTCCCTGCCGGTGCCACTCAGAGAGGACACAAGAACTGGTGGGTGGAAAAGCAGAGGATGAGGCCAGTGACATGGAGGAGCCTGGGGCAGCAGAGTGCTGGGAATAAAACATGCACCTGAGCACTGCTGTGGGGATGGACACACACCAGGACACTGACCAGGCGGCCAGTGCAGTCCCATGGCATCACCATCTCCAGCCTGATGGGACTTTCCTGCCTGTGTGGGCACATGGGGATCTCTCCTCGCAGTGGCAGAACAGCCTATTTCTTTGTGTTCCCTACTCACGGACCGCAGCCGTGCTGCCCCAAGCTCATCAGTGCTCACTTGCGGCTTGGCAACAGGGCATTTATCTTCCCCTGCCTGCAACCTTGCACGATAAACTTATTTCCACTGAAGGTCAAAGATGGCAAAATTGTTTGTTGTTGGGTTTCCTCTTTCGAGCATACCCACAGCGGCCAGCCGACTCACAGGAGGCACTGCACTTCTTCCGAGGGCAGCTAAACCCTCGTAGGGTAAACCGGCTTAGTGTCAGATATTTCTCGACCAGCATGACATCAAGAGGTCCGAGGAGCTAAAAGCATATCATTCACATTCCTCTGGCAAACAAAGATAAAAAGATGAAATAGCTTCTGACTCCCAGAATCAAGCCCCGCCGTTTGCCGGGAAGAGCGGGAGTCAGCCAGGGAGAAGATGAAGTGGAGCACGCCAGCTCAGGGCTGGAGGGTGTTGGTGAATGCGGCAGTTCAGTGAGGGCAGCAACAGCCCTTTAAAGGAGAAAACGCATCCAGGAGGGAGGTGCGAAGGGTTTGACCTCACTGCCCCAGCCGGCACCTCCAAGTCCCGAAGGCACTTGGTGTTCCTGCCACGGCTCAGGCAGCAGAGGGGACAGTCCCCCGGAGAGCCAGGGATCGTGTCTGCACCTCTGCAGGCCACGGCAGCATTTAAGAAATTTGGGTCTTTTGCACAAAAAGAACAAGGAGGAGGGACACGATAACAATTTCAAACGCATAGGAGCTGCTGGGGAAGAAAAGTGCAGGTCTGTCCCCGTCCCCAGGCTGGGCAGGGCACGCAGGGTCCCTGCGGGAGGGAGGTCGAGCATCACAAGAGCAATAGATGAGGAACAGTAATGGCAGCACTGGGACAGACCAGCCGGGCGGGTGGGGGTGAGCCCGTCCCATCGGCAGAAGTGCGCTCAAGCAAGGACAGCTCGGGGAGGGCTGATCCTGCCTCAGGGAAGGAGGTGGACAGGGCTGCCCCGGTGCAGACGGACAGATGGATGGCAGAGGTCTGCAAGGGCATGTGGGTGGCTCAGCCCACCGTGGGGCAGCTGCGTGAGCATGGGGCAGAAGCGCTGCAGGGTGGCACAGCATCAGATCCGCAGCGCGGTCCTCTGCTGTGGGATGACAGTGAGCACAGCGGGTGCCGGCAGCAGCCTGTCTGCCACCGGGACAGTACGTAGCTGCAGAAGCAGCATCAGGGTGCTAAAAGGGCTTCCCTAAAAGGAAAGGAAACGCAGTGATGAAGAGGAGGAACTGCTCCATGAGGCTCATGGGAAGCATTAGCTGAGGCCAGCTGCACAGCTGCCACAGCAGGCGGGAGACAGACCTGCTTGTCCCAGAAATATGCAGGACTTGGGAAGGGAGATGGGTCTACTTCAAGTAACTGTGGTCACATCACCAAGAACAGCAGGGAAATCAAAGAAAACTTCAGTTAAATACCAGAGCAGCCAAGGGGCTGAGGTGGGAAGGTCACCATTGCTGGTGAGGAACGATAAAGCAGTGCGGACACACAGAGGAAAAGTCCTGAGCTCACCCTTGCAGCAAGGACCAGCTCGCACCCTCCCAGTCCCCTCACCACAGCCAGCCCCAGCTTGGGAGAAGGTGACACCCAGACGAAGCGAGGCAGCATGTTCATGGGGTCTTTCACAATCTGGCATCAGAGCCGACTGCATTTTTTTTTCAAAATGAATAGTGAATTTTCCCTCCTCGCATTCTCTCTCTGCTCTCTCAGAAGAAAAAACAAGCAGTTCCAGGCAAAAAAACGCTGGTGAAATCAGGTAATGTGCAGCAAATATCTTCATGGGGATGTTCCCTCCCAAGTCAGATACATTTAAGTTACCTTTTTCTAAACAAAACTTGTCATTCACAAAGGAGCAGCTTGAAGATTAGAGACGCCGTGTGCAGGGAGCCGTGGCAGGAGCCCCCACCATCAAGGACAGAAAGGACGCGAAGGGAGGAGGGACTGGAAACCCTCCGGGGGACCTTAGGTACGTGCCACCAGTGCAGCAGCTCCAGCAGGGACTGAGACCCCAGCCCCACACAGGCAGCTGCCGGGAGAGCTGCCGTCCTGCAGCCTCTCTGCTTCAAGGGAGGGGGATTTACCTGCACCCCCATACCTTGTACAGAACCAGGTCGTGCTCCCCGTCACGCAGCGTGGTGCCATCCGGTCGCATCAGCTTCACAAAGGCCATGGAGAAAATCCGCTCGCTTTTGTCTTTGGCTGGGAGAGACAAACACGGGGCGAGGTGAAGCCAGCTCAAGAGGAGCCCGAGGACACACCGTGCAGGCAGGGAAAGGGCAGCTCAGCCGGGGGCTCCTGCCCTCCCAGCAGCTGGCACCAGTCGGGGAAGGGGCTGCTGGGGAAATCGCGTTTCTTTCCCTGGAGCCCGCCAGCCGTGCCCACGCACAGCGAGACCCCCACGGGGCACTCGGGAGAAGCGGCTGCTGCAGCATTTGGGAACCTCACGGGGGTAGAGACAGCAGCGACAAGCTGATGGGTGGCCAGAGGAGCGGCCAGGCTGCCAGCACGTGCTGCCCGGGCAGGCGGCCATCGGAGAGCTGCCTCTGTGAGAATGAGATGCGTTTGGGTCAGGCAGGGTTTAGCTCGCGCAGGATCAGACTGGCGAGCAGCAGCCTCAGCTGCAGGTCTCCACAGTGGCCCCAGGGAAGGTCCCTGCAGTCGCAGGACGTGCCACACCACGTCCCGTCACATGTGGTTTTCAGCTCTGCGAAGGCACCGGGAGAAGCCCATCTTCCTGGCCACACACCACAGCCCACAGGTTTGCTGCAGCCAAACACCACCAGGACGCAGAGCGGGTGCTCCAGAGAGCCAAGCACAGGCACCCAAGGAGGAGCTCCACGCAAGAGGCAGCAGTTTCTCAGAGACATGCTGCCCATCGCAGGCAGCCGGTCAGAGCAGAACAGAGCTGATGGCTTCCTTCCCCCCACCATGTGAAGCCAGCATCCCTGATGTATCCCCACACAGCGCGAGATGAGGGTTGCTCACAGGGCTCTTCTGTTCCTGCAGCTCCTGAGCTGCAGACAGCCCACCTCCATCACAGCTCTTGAGGGAATGTTAGTGGAGGAAGACATGAAGAAAGGAGATACTTACAGTCACTGGAGGAGCGATGCCGGAAAGTGAATCTCAGGTGGGTCTTGTGGACATCTTCAATGGGAACAGCAATCTGAGAGAGAGAATGCGTGCCCACATGAGGACAGGAGGGCACAGGCTGAGCAACCTGGCTGGCCAAGACCCCTCTGTGCTTGGGCAAAGGCTGTGCTGAACTGTCAGTTGCTTAAATCCAAACCCATGTGCTTTCCTTTTAACTAATGAGGCTGAATTAGAGACAGGTGTCTGTGCAGGGCTGGTGGTGTATATCCATGAGCCCGTGGGGAGAGGCAGGAGTGATGCTGGAGCACTGCCAGCCATGCAGCACACCCAAACCCCCTGCCCCAGCTCTGCTCCTCGGCAGGGGTAGCAGACATCACCTCCCTGCTGCGGGACCCGCTGCAGGTCACCCTGGGTCTCCATTCAGGAGTTGAGCCATGATAACGGCAGCATCTCCTGTCCTCCCCGAGCTGGGGAGCTGGGGACTTTTCCCCCTGAAAAGCCAGCCCTGGCGGGGTGTCCCCCTGCGGCAGTTCAGTCCTGCTGCACAGGAGGAGTGAGGGACGCCGCCTCGGTGGGTCGCAGCCCCAGTCCCACCTCAGTCCCTGTGCCCCGAGGCTCATACAGACCTTCACCGTCTCCATCCACCGCTGGTGCCGCTGCTGGTAGTAGACCACAGAGCGGTACTCGCTCGCTGGCTTGTCCCCTGCGCCGTGGTAAATCACATTCTGCAGGGAGGGCAGCAGCAGAAAAAATGCTTGGTGGTCAGCTCCTGACATTACTTGTTACAGACCAAATAAACTCGAAGGGCCGAAGAATTTTCCATCCCCTGCTAACCCAGGGCAGCCCCTGAGCAGTCCAGCCCCCCTGAGCTGCTCTCCTCTGCACACACCGTGGCAGCCCCCACCCAAGCCCTCCCAGCACAGGCACCCTTTTACAACAACTCAGCTGGCATGGGGACATTTTTCTGACCATCCCCTCCCAGCTAGGCTCAGAGGGCAGCGAAAGGCTTCTCCATCCCCTCCACCTCCACCAGGCCTGGTGCAGCCTCTGAAAGGAGCCAGCAAGGGACACGCGGCCCCCGAGGGCATGGTCACGACTTGGCTTCCATCACCCAGTGGGAAGGGCGCTATCAGGGACAGAGAAGGAGGTGGGGACTGTGTCCCTGGACCACCCCAGCGGGACCCTCAGCAATTCACAGCCTGTTGCTCAGGGGCCAGGGGAGAACTGCCTTTGAAATGAAGGCAAACACCCTGGAGAGAGAGCCAAGGCAACAGTCAGTCCTGGGGTGGGGGAACTGGGTCTGAGCCTCCTCCCACCCTCCTGGCAACCCCCTCCTTCCCCCTCCTGCCTCTCAGAGGGCTGGGACACCCTGCGCCTGGGGGCTTGCGGGGATGGCCAGGGGTTCTGGCTGTTCCCAAGGGAGGATGATTTTCTCTCTATCCCTTCCCATCCCTTTTCCAAATATTTATTCTAAAGGGCTGCTTCAGGTGCTCCGGTAGCCAAAGAGGCTACTCCAACTCATTCATGCCAGCACCAACACTAGCATTGGCATGCTGTGGAGCTGCTGCCTCTGCCCCACACATGGTTATGTAGGGACAGTCCCTTTGTTGCTCCAGGGCTGATGCAGCGCCTGCCATACCTGCACAACGCTGCCCGACTCGTCACAGACGCACACCGTCACCTCCACGTTCTTCTGCGTCTTCTTGTTCCCCTTGTCAAATTCGCCCTGCACCAGCGTCAGGTAGATGTCATTCCTGACGTCTCCTGGGGGGACAGCCCTGTCGGTGAGACCAGGTCCACTCTGCAGCACAGCACCCCGTAACCCTACGCAGGGACCCCCAGACACCATCCAGGGATGGTCCAACCCGCCGTCCTGCTTGCCTGGCATGATGACCTCCGGGTAGCCCAGCTTGCGTGCCACCACTGTGCTGCGGTCCACGAGGTGGGGATGGTCCTTCCGCACTTGGCTCAGGTCTCCCCAGAGCATCTTCAGGGACACCCAGAACCCTGCCAGGACAAAGAGCGGGACATCGCCCCATGGCCCGCACCAGCTCAGCCCAAGCTGTGCCACACCAGGCAAGGGTGCCAGCCACGCACACCTCCTGCGGAAGCGGCTGCCCCTTCCTGGACTCAGCCCCTGGATGTATTTGGATGGGTGGTTGCTTCCAGCAACCCCATACAGCTCCGATCCTGATTGCTGGGACAATTCGCACACCGAGCCCCAGTCTCACCCAGGATCAAACTCGCACCCTCGTGGCTGCTGCAGTTTTTTAGTGGGTGACAGCATGCCAGAGCCCGGGGGAGGCAGTGGGAGGGGGCCCAGGGCTGGCCAGGGACCACAGCAAGCCCACGGACCCTGCGAGGAGCAGCACAAGGGGACTACCCCAGTGCGGGGGCCAGGCAGCAGCTCGGGTCCCCAAGCACAAGCAGCAGCCGCAGGGAAACGCAGGATGAGCTGGGGAGGGGTCTCACCCCGTTCCCCACCATGTACCATGGCACAGAGTGGGCACGCAGGGCAGGGACAGGCAGGGGCTCTACCTTGTCCTTTGTGGTTGATGTCCTTCCCCTCTACTGCTTTCCTGATCATGTTGTGAAGAAAATCATTGTCAGCAGCCGTCCTGCAAACATCAGAGTGGGGCAATTCAGAGGAGTTCCCAGCCGGATGCACACTAGGAAAGCCGCATGACTGCTCCCCTCGGCCAGGCACCGACCACCAGCAAACCGAACAGCAGCCCGGATCTCGCTGTGGCTTCTCAACCTGCTGGCCTCCAGCCCACCGGGAAGGAGATGCAGGACAGCATCCACAGCAGACCTGGGACTCTGAGCACGTGTGCCCCGAGGGACCGGGAGGCAGAGCTCCAGTGGGGGCTTCAGTATCTCTGAGTACGTTGCTGCCCGTAGAAATATCCCTTTTCTAACCTCACTGAAGTTCTGGACCTGGTGACATTGTGTCCCAAGGATCCATGGTCCCTTTGCAAAGCCACATTTAATGAAGAAATCTTTTCTCTTTGATCCTGGCACCTCTTGCCCCCTCACAGCTGCTGTCCCGGTGCCTGCCAGGCCCACAGAACGCTTCCCCCCCTGCCCACTGCCCGCTACCCCCCTGCCTGCTGCCCAGCCCCGCAGGACTCACAGATGCACAGGGATGAAGTGCTGCTTGTCCTCGTCGCTCTCACACTTCCCCTTGGTGATGTCCGTGATGTCCATCACTGCAGCGGCATGGAGGCAGCGGCATGGAGGCAGCAGCATGGGGCGGCTGCCACAGGTGCCGGCAGCCCCAGCCCCCAGCTCCAGGGTTCTCCGTGCCAAATCTTCCCCGGACCAGCACCCAAGACAGTTTTGTCCCATCCTGCAGCCACCACTTTCCCTGTGCCACCAGCACTGACCCTGCTGTGCCCCAGCCGGTGCTCCACTGGGAGGTCATTGTGCCCCACCAAGACCCCTCCAAGCTGCACGGGGCTCTCGGCAGGGAGAAACCCCACACCCACGCAGCTCCATGGCGGATGGACATGCTGTCAACGTGGGGTGGGACCTGGCAGCCTGGCACAGCTCACCAATATAATCCTGGGGTGTCTGCAGCAGTACCGGCATCAGCCCCCAGCGCAGGGAAGGGTCCTGTGCTGGGGCACAGCCCAAAGGCCACCCGTCCCTCGCGCTCTCCCCTCCTCGCCCTGCACTTCTCCAGCCACCCTGGGGCAGAGCTGGCCACTCAGGGCCCACAGCACATGCCCAGTGTCCCCTCCAGTGGCTCACCTCTGGGGAACAGTGAGCGGAGATGGTGAGCCACCAACCAGATGATCACCACAGGTGACCTCAGAGCTCCAAGGCAGATTTTGGCCCAAATAAGCCATATCCAGAACCTCTCCATGGCCCACGGACAGGGGATTTGGTGCAGGACAGACAGGGCACCGCAGAGTGGGCACTGGGACAATCTGTCTGGCCCCTCCCTGGGGACACGATCAGCTCGGAGTGCAATTAGATGCCAATATGTTCATAAATCACCTGGCAATTTCTCTGTGGCTGAGGTCCTAGCACACACTAATTAGCCAAGTAAAATCAATAATTTCCGAGCAAGCCCATCCCATGAGGATCAATACCCAGCGCAGGACCATGGGTTGAGGCGGAGGCAGGGGACCTCCCTGCTCTGCTGGGGACAGGCACCACAGAGGGGTCCAGGGCTACTCCTGGAGACACCTCCAGCAGTGCTGGGCTGGGGAGTCCCCCGTGCCACGCAGCAAGGAGGGACGGCTGGGCCCCCCAAGTCCCTCTCCTCTGCCGGGGTGGGTGCATTGCATCCCCGCAGGGCCAGCCCATGGGGGACGACGTGATGACAGCCGGGGGAAGCACTTGGCTCTGGCAGCTGTGGGAGCAGGGAGCCAAAGCATTCCCAGCTGCCGGAGCGGCTGTGCCAGATCCCTCCCCACACCCCAACACCAGACATGCACGGGGAAGGCCCTGCACCACCATGGGGGGGTTGCGGGTCAGGCTGGGGAGGGGGAGACAGGGCAGCGAGCTGGGGGGGGATGGGGCGAACATGGCTGTGCAGAGGCAACCAAGGATCTGGGGCCATGCGTGGGCATGGAGGCTGCCTGGCCGGAGGCAGGAGCAGCCCTGGGGTGTTGCTGTCCCAAATCACTGCACCCCATGGCCAGTGAGCCCCATGGAGCCCGGCGGCCGAGAGGTGGGTGCTGGGGAGTGCTGGCATGGGCAGTACTGGGGGGTCTCCTCCCAGCACCCACGGCAGACTTTGCTCTCACCCGAGATGCCGAAAGGCCGCCGGAGGCCCGTGCTGAGCTTGCGGCTGTAGGTCTCCCGGAGGTCCATGCGTCCCACTCGGATGATCTGGCACACCAGGAAAAGCTTCTCCCGCTTCAGGTCTTTGCTGCCCAGGTCCTGGCGGGGTGATAGGGACTGCATGAGCCGGGTGCCAGCAGCACCATGCTGGGACATTCCTCTGCCGGTGCTGGGTGACCGCAGGGTACCCAGGGCTGTGCAGGAGGATGAAACAGTGGGTGCAGAGCCACCACAGGTCCCTATGCCTGGCACCCCGGTTCTGCCTTCAGGGGCCAGGGAGTCCCCCTACAGCTGTACCCCACAGAAGGGCTCCGCTGGCAGGCACATGGCCCCGCTGCCCCAGGGAGCCTGGGGTATCTGCGCACCCCAGGGAGCCCCAAGCCCGAGGGATGGGGACAATGCCACGGCTGGTGAAGACCGATGGCCCCACAGGGCACCCACAGGGCAGGGAGCACAGCCGAGGGGGGCACACTGCCCTGGGAGGGAGCAGGTCTGACGTGGTCTAGGGCTTGGTGGGGTGGCCACACACCCCAGCTCTGGTGACCCAGGGGGGACCAGGCACCGGGCACCGCAGGTGCTACCCCTATGTGAGAACCTTCCTCCAGGGCTGCGGCATGGGGCTGCGGCATGGGGCAGGGTCACACCGCAGCGCACAGGGACGCGTGGCCGATGCCAGCAGCAGGCAGGGGTCAGAGGTGCGCAAGAGCCAGGGGAGCTGGACCGCAGGGGCTGGAAGTGCTGATGCTGCTCATTAGCATTGATTTTCCTAGCTCATCTGCATATCGATGGCTCCGCTTGGGCCGTCCTGAGGGTCAGCTCAGCTCTGCTGGTGCAGCAGAGAAAAATGCTGGGTCAGCAGGCGCTGCCTGCGCCTCCTCCTGCCTTCAGCCAGGGACCGCTGAGCCCAGCTGTGGGCAACAGCTGGAGCAGAGATGGGGGCACGGGCACCCCGACTGCCCCAGCAACCCTGCACCTGGGAGGGGAGGCCGCAAGGGGCAGCCCTATGGCGGATGCCCACATCCCGGTGACAGGACCAGGGTCCGCACAGGAGCTGTGGGGTTGGGTGGGCTGGGGGGCATGAAAGAAATGAGCAGCAAGGAGAGAGCAGCTGCGAGGAGCGGGGATTCGGCTGCTTGGAGGGGGACACAGGCTGCAGCCATGCATTGTGCTGGATGCATCTGAAATGCTGCACGGGGGGGGGCACCTCTGCAGACAGCGGGGAGGGGAGGAGGCGCAGGCAGCTCCGCAGGAGGGGAGAGGCAGGCAGCAGCAGCAGCGCTGCTCCCGAGGGGTCTGCGCTCACCGTGAAGACAGCCTTGAGGTTGTTGAGCAGCTCGATGTCCTGGGGGACGCCCGTGCTGGCCCAGCGGATCACGTAGTTCTCGCTGCAAGAGGAAGGCAAGGGGGTGAGGAGCCCATGGGGGGGCCGACCACTGGGACAGCAGAGCCGGAGCTTGGTTGGGGGGTGGCCAGGCAGAAGCTGCCAGCAAGCACCATGACGCAGGCTGGAGCCCTCCGGCAACGGGCAGGGTGCTGCTCGGTCCCCCGTTCCTGTGCCCAGCCAACCCCACAGCTCCCACCGCACAGATCCCGTGTCCAACCAGTGGCCCCAGTCACAGCACACGGACTGGCCCAGCCTTGCCATGCCCAGCAGCGGGAGGCTGCCAGCCCAGCCCTGCCTGCAGGGGGGCAGCTTGCAGGCACTCTGGGTACGTCGGCTCGCTGGTCCCTTGCAGGGGGACACGCTGTGCCTGTGGTAGCCGGGGTCTGGCGTGGGCTGAGCCGGCTCATGCCTGCCGTGGGGCCGCGAGCAGATCAGCACAGGGCAGCACACTGCAGCACACCTGCGACAGGCCACAACGCGTCGGGCACGCACAGCCCAGGGCAGGGTGAGAGCCATGGGCTGTCCCATGGGATGTGGCTGCACACCACTGACAAACCCTCCAGCTCCGGAGGGGACAACCTGGCTGGAAGGGACATGCCTTTTTCCCCTCAGTGAGATACACAGGCTCGTGCTGAGCTGGGCAGGCAGCCGCGCTGGGCAGGACGGGCAACCCGGGGATCATGGCTGGGCAACTGGGTACAAAGAGGCAGGGACTTCACCGCACAGAGAGGACAAGACTGGGGGACACTGCATGGAGCAGCGGGACAGGCTGAGCCAGTGGCAGGAGTCAGGGAGAGAGGCAGGTCCTGTGCTGCTGGAGTCCCACCTGATCATGCGCTGCTCGCCGGGGTCGTACAGCGCCATGAAGAGCTGTGCCTCCTCGCCGATGTTGCAGACGAAGTTGCGCACGCAGAGGTAGAGGCTGTGCGAGGGTGAAGCCGCCAGGCGGGTGCTGCAGCCCAGTGCGCTCTGTTGTGGGCTCTGCGGGGTACGAGGGGGCTCAGCCCCACAGCTTCGCCCCACGGCATGGCCCCTGGCACGGCACAGCCACGCATGGGGCAGCGGGCTCTCAGCACAGAGGGGTCAGTGCACTGGGGCCGGCGCTGGCTCTCACCGTCTCCTCCTGGATTCGCTGCGTGATGGTCTGCGCAGCCTTCTTGTGCGCCTGGAAGAGGCTGATGATGCTGGTCCTGTCGGGGTCCAGGATGTTTTCGTCCTTGTCCCGCACCACCAGGTCCAGCGCGAGGATCCTGCGGAGGATGGGGAGGGGTGAGGCAGGACCCGGCACCGGGCTGAGCCGGGGGGACACGGGTCTGCGCATCGCACTAGGACACTCCTGCCCTTGCACGGGCTGGCACGGAGTCTGGGGATGCAGGCACAGTGTGGGGGCAGGACAGATCCCGATAGGTCCCGGCCAGCAGCAGAGCCCTGGCAAGGGGACAAGAGCCAGACAGCACCAGGGATGCTCTCCTGCCCCAGCCAGCGCTCATCGGTGACAGTCCTTGGCTAGGTGGGTTGCACACCCACCAGCACGTTCACTGCCCCCAGTCACTGCGGGACAGCCAGCCAGGACAGTGGGGACACAGCGTGCCCCAGGGACAGCCAGACAGGATGACAGGCACACGGGGACAGCCAGCCTGGCCGGCAGGGACACTGCAGCAGAGGGGCTGAGTGTCCCCCAGCATCGCACAGCCTGTGCCTGGGGCAGGTGCCTGGGCCCCCCCGCACTCCATCTCCGCTCTCACTTGTTGCCGTAGTCGATCTTGCCGGTCACCTCTTTCTTGAGCTGCAGGAGCTCGTCCTTGGGTAGCGTCCCTGAGAGCAGCTGTGAGCGCCGCTCCATCAGCTCATACATCATGCGCTTCACCTGCCGGTACCGCTCCGTCTGCCCTGCCTGTGGGCACCAGCACAGGGTCACCTTGACTGCCCCCACCAGCCCCAGACCCCCGGCCCCCCGGCCCCTGGCCCTCACCACGTAGAGCTGCTTCCAGATGGTGGCCCACTCCCGCAGCGTGGTGGTGATCTCCTGCACCATGGGCATCTCGGCGGGCACCACGCTCTCCTCCACCCTGGGGAGAGGCGCAGGGAGCTCTGGTGCCCTGCAGCACCGCACGGGCCCCCCCGCTGGGCAGGGGGATGGTGCCCACCCACCCGTGCCTGGTACCTACCCTCTGCGCTCCACCACGGCGCCCTTCAGGTGGATGAGCGAGGCCGGGAAGATGCCCTGGGGGAGCCGGAGCTGTCAGCACACACAGGCTGGGCTGGGCAGGACACAGCCCTCCCCGGGGGGCCACAGCCAGGGGACCCCACCCCAGGACCAAGAGTCCTGCAGAGGGTCCCAGCCTGGCAATGCCACAGGGTGCCTGGCACATCCCCCCAGCAGTGGCAGAGTGACCGCCGGCCATGCCTGCACCCCCTCCCCATGCCCCTGGCCCCCCAGCAGCCCCTCACCTACCCGGGCAGCCCTGTTCCTGAGCGAGTACCCGCGGTACCAGCCTGCAAGGGGAGGGAAGGGGATGCCGTCAGCTGGGTTTGGGGATGGATGCCGGCCAGCAGTGCCGCCAAGAGAGGGCGGAGGACCCATGTCAGGGTGCACCCCAGTACCAGCCCAGCCTCTCCCCAGCAGGGGATGGCACAGGGCTTGGCCGGGGCTGCTGGACCCCCTTACCCTCGGAGGCTTGCAGGATGTGCACCGTCTCCCCGATCTGCAGCGGGAGGTGATGCTCGCTGGTGCGCGGGAAGTTCCACACGGCTGCAGGGAGAGAAGCTGGGAGCTGGGAGCAGGGGTCCCTCACCTGGACCCCCCCTTACCCATCACAGCCCCCCTGGGGCCCCATGTACCCGTGCCCTTCAGGGCAGCATGCCCCACCGCCAGCCTCCCCACATGGGGCAGAGCAACCTCAACCAGCATCGCCTGTCCCCAGGAGACAGTGCAGGGTCCCAGCCCCACACAAACGGCGTGAGACCTCTGATGAGGTGCGGTGCGAGGCAGAGTAGCGCTGGCCACAGCGGAGCAGGGCTGGGAAGGGGACCCCAGACCCCAGGAGACTCGCAGCACAGCCTGCGTGGCGCCGGGCACAGCAGGAGCCATCAGCCGCCCCTCCTCCAGCACATGGGGGTCCCCTGCCCGGCATTGTCCCCGTCATGCTGCCTGCCACCCGCAACCCAGCCCAGCCGCACAGGCCCTAGTGAGTGCTAAGTCCGGTGGTCCCGCTCCCACCACAAGTGGCCCGGGGAGGCAAGCACCAGCCGAGCCCCTGCCTGGAGCAGCAGCGCTGCCCGCCTGGGGCTGGCAGCTCCGGGGCATGCAGGCCAGTCCCTGGGGACAGCAGGAGCTAGCAGCAGGGGGAACAGGGCGGCAGGGGCAGCGGGGTGACAGGGGCTGGAAGGTGACAGGGGCTGCAGGGCGGTGGGAGCGCAGGAGCTCGCTGGTGGCTAGACACTTCCTGCTGCGGCATGGGCTGCACTGGGACGGACTGCGGTTAGTCCTGCCGCTATTTCTGGTCCTGGGGACAGTGACAGCTCTGTCTGGTGGAGGCAGCCATGGCTTGGCCCCAGGAATGGCCACACTCTGCACCAGGAGACAGTCCTCTGCAGACATGCCTGCACCCAGGGGGTCCCTGCTGGGATGCTGCCCACAGCCACCATCAGCCCCGGCCAGGGCCAGCTCATACTGCGACATCCCCAGACCTGCACCACTCATCGGCACCCCCCATGCTGACCCTGGCAGACCTGGCAGCACCAGGAGCCCTGAGCTCCCGCAGGACTCCTCCTGCCATCCTGCCCTCCGCACACGGACCCTGACCCAGCCTGGAGCAGCTCCTGGCCCTAATCTGGGCTCACTCCCTTCCAACCCCTTCCCACCCCCGCCAGGCACCAGCCGGGCCAGGCTTCCTCACAGGATGGTTAGTGCCCATCGAGCACAAGCAGGAACCGAGACGAGACCCAGCTCCCAGTGCTGCCGAGGATCCCGTGGGGGCTCAGCCATTGCTCTGGGTGCTGCTGGCAGTGCAAAGCGGGGGGCACGGGAAACGGCCCCGGCCAGAAACGGGAAGAGGCTCAGGGCTGCGAGCACCGGCACAGGGAGCGTGTGCTCGCACGAGGGCTGGGGTTGGCGTGGGGAGCCTGAGCTGGGGGGTGGTGCAGGGAATGGAGCTGCCCAGGGCTTTGGTGTGACCAATGCAGAGGCTGGGAGCAAAGCCCCCACCGGGACTGGGGGCAAATTACAGGGGTGGCTCTGGGCTCACCAGGCATCTCCCTGAGAGCAGGTCATACATGAGCTAACGATCCCTGTTAACAAGCTAACCATCCCTTGGGTGGAGGGTTCCAGGCTTCAACAGCCAGGCTAAGCCTAGACCCCCAGCTCAAAGGGGGGGATCCTGTGTCAAGCATCGGAAACACTCAGCCCCAGCGCTCTGCCTCCCACCCCGCTCAGTCCCACAGCTCCTCATCCCCACCCAGCATCAGCCATTCTCAGCTCTGGGCGTGTGGGTCCCGCTGACAAACGCCCTGCTCCCCTGGGCCACCCCGTCACCAGCCCACCCCCCAACTCATTCCTGCATCCCCCAGCCCACCCAGTGCCGGCATCACGGGGACCCGCCCCTCCACCTCGCACCGCTGAGCATCGCCATCAGCCCCACCTAGCCCAGCACCGCCAGCAGCACTCACCCTGCAGACCTACACCATCGCCCAGCCGCCATCGCCCGCCCCTCTACAGCCCACTGCCACAGGGCCACCACAACCAGGGGGCAACAGCAGTGTCACCCCGGCCACAAGCGCCCTGTCCCACCAGCCCCGCACCCCTCCGCCAAGCCGGGGAGCCCAGCAGGGCCCAGGGCCCGCTCAGCCCCGAAGCCTGCACTCACCCACGCCATACTTCTCCTCCTTGGTGGGCAGCCACGGGGCCATGGCCGGCTGTGCCGCAGGGACCGGGGCCCTGCGTGGGGAGGCTGCTGGTTCCTCCTGCCGCGCTCCCCAGGTCACGTGTATCTCACCGGCTTGTGCAAACCTCCGCTTCCTCAACACACAGCCAGGCGCTGCAGGGACCCACCCAACCGCCCTGCACCCCCACACACACCCCAGGGCAGGGGTGGAGGGGACAGAGCTCCCGGGACCCCACCACGCCACCCTCCTGGGGGCCCAAGCTTGGGTGGGTCACTGGCCCTGCCCACGGGTCACTATGGGGCTGCTGGCCCCGGGTGATGCTGCGGCACTGCAAGCCCCTCCGGCTGGGCACTGCTGCCAGAGCCCGGCAGCCAGCAGGACACAGGACTGACGCCCGGAGTAAGGGCAGTCTCGGCCACCCCACGGCATGGGGAGCTGCAGGGAGCCATGCATTTGGGCCACCTGCACCGCTCCAGACCAGCACCACTGGGAGGAGGCCTCTGCCTCCCCAGCCGGGGCTGTCCCATCCTCATCCTTTGGTGCACGAGGCTCAGCAAGCGCAAATGCCATCACAGCGCACAGCTACCCCCAGGGCTCTGCGGGCCCGTGCCCAGCCCTCTGCTCCCTACGGCACCAGGACGGTGAGCGAAGCAACAGTTCAGCATCAACCACTTCCTTCCTCCCGCCTGCTGCAAACCCCGGCTGTCCAGCACCCGTGGGTCCGCAGGATGCTCGTCCTCTGGCCCTGCTCTGCCTCGAGCCAGCGCTGGCCAGACCGTCACCTGCCACACAGCCATGCTGCCCCAGGACCTCCGAGACCTGCTTGTGGCCAGCCTGGGCAGAGCTCCCGCAGCCGGGCTGCCACTCTCGCAGCTTGAACCACTTCTCCATCGGCCCCTTCAAGGCAGCATCAGGCTCCTTCCTTGCGCCACCCACACCCCCTTTGCGGGCCCTCATCTCCCCCCGCCAGCCTGAGGCTGCACCGGTGTCACCCTCGGGTGCAGCTCCCTGATCCCATAGGTCATCCCAGGCCCCAGGGCAAACACCCCTGGCCCAAAACCCACTCCGAGCAGCCATCACAGACCCTCCAGCCTGAGGAAAAGGTGATGGAGGGGGACGGGGAGCCCCACGGGAAAGGGGGCTCAAGCAGGTTCGGGTGAGCTGCCAGAGCTGGGTGAGGGGAGCTGGGCGTACTGGGCAAGGAGGTGGCCGGGAAGGTTTAAGCCCCCCAAGCACAAAGGCTGTGGACATGGCCTCTGCCCAGAGGGCTGGAGGGGATGACCCAGGGATCACCGCTCTGCCAGCATCCTCCCCTCTGCCTGGGCGGCTGCTCCCAGGCGGTGGCACAGTAGGGCGGCCGGTGGCTGCGGTGGCATCACCCGGTGGCCCGCACAGCGCGTTGGGGCAGCACGCCGCAGCCCGCGGGCACTCGCCGCAGGGCCGTGCCAACGCTGAAGCCGGCAGCGGGGACCTTCGGTGGCGGGAGAGCTGCTGCCCGGGGCCGGGGCCGGGGCCGGCGGGTCCCTCTCGGAGCTGCGGGGGCAGAGCGGTAACTGCAGGCGGCTTCGGAGTTTCGCTTTCTGCCGGCGGCCGGGGTTCCCGGACCCCGCCTGCGCGGGGGCCAAGTCCCGGGGCCAGCAGGGACCGCACGGCCCGCGGCCGGGCTCTGCCCCGCTGCCCGGTCGGTCCCCGGCGGGAGCTGCGCGCTCAGGGGATGCGCGGCCTGAACCGGGCTGCCACGGGCCGTCTGCCGGTCTGGCAGCTCCACCTGCCGGCCCCGACCGGCCGCACGCCGGCAGCCGCCGCGGGCTGAGGGCGCTCGGTTTGGGTGCAGTGTGCCGGGGACGGGGTGCCCGGCACCGGGACGGGATGCCGGTGGACTCGGGGTCGCGCACCCGGGACCCGCAACGGAGGAGCGCCGGGCAGTCGCGGGGCTCGGAGCGGGGAGGAGGCGAGACCCGCGCTGCCGTAGCACGGTGCCGTCCGAGACACGGACGGCGGCCGGAGCCGGCAGCGCTGCCGGGGCACCCGGGGCGGGTCCCCCTTTCCGGGGTCGGGACGGGAGTGATTGCTCCGTACAAACACGGCGGGGGAGAGCCCGCGGGGAGAGGGGAGACCGGGGGCGGCCCGGGCACCGGGAGGCTCATCCCCCCCGGGGGCGGCGAGGCCCGGCCCGGTCGCCACGCAGGCAGGGCCGCGCCTAGCAACGGGCCGCGCGCCGGCGGGCGGGGAACGCCCCCGCGGCGCTGATTGGCGGTCACGGGCGGGGCCACGTGACGGCGCCGCGGTCACCTGACGGCCTCCCGAAGCAGGGCCCGAGGTGGCGGCGGCGGCGGCGCGCGCAGGTGAGCGGCAGCCGGGACGGGCCGGAACCGGAACCGGAACCGGAACCGGAACCGGAACCGGAACCGGAACCGGAGCTGGAGCTGGAGCCGCAGCTCGGGGACTGAGTCGGGAAACTCGGCCTCGTCCCGTCCGGTCAGATCCGGTACGGTACGGTCCCGGTGCTCAGGTGACCCCTACGGTCCCGCCCGTCCCGGTCCGTCCCGCACCGGTGTCCCCCCGACCCCGTACAGCCCATGCCAATCGGTTCCGTCTGCTGGGACCGGCCCCGTGCTGTCCGCCCGCCTCCAAGGTGTCTGCCCTGTCCCGCACTCCCTGCGTCCCGGCCCGGTCCCCCACGCGCAGCCCGGTCCGGTCCCCCGCACCCCGGTCGGTCCTGCCGTGCTCTCCCCGGTCCCCTGCCCGTCCCCCGGTCCCCGGCCTGCCCCCAGCCCCCCCCGCCTGTGCCCTATTCCCGTCCTGTCCCTGCTCTCCACGTCCAGGCCATGCCAAACCCCCTGCCTGTCCCTGTCCCCTGTGCCCCCCGGGTCCCCCCCACCCCAGCGGGACGGTACAGTGGGCCGCATCGGGCTCCTTCCTTCCAGGGATGCGGGCGAGTGTGGGTCAGCACAGGGATCCCCTGGGTGCTGCTTCACCTCCTGCCTGCCCTTGCAGCACCGGCGCCGGCATCCCCGCCATGGCCGGCTGCGGGGCCCCTGGCTCCCCGCCCCGGCAGAGCGGCCCTGGCTCCACGCTGGAGGAGGAGGAAGAAGATGATGACCCAGCCCTGGGCTGCGATGGTGACTTGGAGGTGAACCCCTACGATGGGCTGCCCTTCTCCTCCCGCTACTATGAGCTCCTGAGGCAGCGCCGGGAGCTGCCCGTCTGGACCACCAAGTACAGCTTCATGGAGCACCTGGAAGGCAACAGCGGCATCGTCCTGGTGTCTGGCCCCCCCGGCACGGGCAAGAGTACCCAGGTGAGTTGGGGGGCAGTGTCAGGGCGGCTGTCAGGGCTGACCCTGCTACACTGCAGCCTGGAGTCTGGCACAGGGCTGCGGTACCGGCCACTCTGCCGACAGTCTCTCCCTGCACCCGCTGGACTCCCAGCTGAGCATCCTGTCCTTCCCGCTCAAAACACCTGAGGCGCTGCTGTCGGCAGCAGCTGGGTCCTGCCCTGAGGCCACTGCATTCCCCACAGGGCCTGTGTGCGGATCCGACCGCCATGGGAGCGAGCCACAGCCCCTGTGGCACAGGAGCCACCAGGCTGTCACCCCTGACAGAGCAGCGGGGGCTGGCAGGCCTTGGGCCATGGTGGAGTGGGGATATAGGAGCCTGGGCGGCTGTGGGCAGAAGGCACGGAGACGGGACTGTGGGCAGGCAGCAGCTCCTTGACCCCACAGCAGCATCTGTGCTTGTGGTGGGGAATCGAGCAGGCAACGGGCCCGCAGGGCTTTGGCTCCACCACGGTACCTGGGAGCGTGCCGCTGCGGTGAGCCCGGTGTTGGGCAGGGATGATGCAGAGCCAGGCGGTCGCACGCCGGGATGTGCCGAGGCAGGCGCTGGGGCCCTGGGCAAAGCCGCGGCACGAGCCGGGAAGTGCTGCCACGGCTGCCCTGGGAGCGGCTGCCGCAGCGGCGCAGAGCATCGGGCGGGCGCAGGAGGCGGCACAGGGAGGGGGAAACAGCCCCTCCCCGGAGCTGGGCTTGGGTGCAAGGGAGCGGCGGTGGGTGTGGGCGGTCGGGCTGTGGACGGTGATGGGTCCAGAGTGCCAGGATCCCGCCTGCCCGCCCCAGGGAGCTGCTCCCATCTGACAGCCCCTGACGCGGCACCCGGCGACGTCGTCACACAGACTTTGACCAGGGGAGGGATCACCTGGAAGCTGTGGGGGCAGCCGTGGCCTCCACAGAGCCAGACACGGGCTGGGTCACTGCGTGGCAGCTGCCGGCCTCTGGGGCTATCAGGGTGTTGGCAGTGGGCTCGGGGCCAGTTGCCCAAATTACCTCCCTTGGGCGTGACCCCGCTGCAGCGCGGGGCTGAGTTCAGCCTGCGGCACCGGCCAACCCGCGGGGTGCCGGATCTGGGGAATAAAGCCCTTCTGCGTGCCCAGGCCTGGGCTGGCCCCAGGGTTGGGCTGCTTTTGGGTGCAGGCACCCTGCCTACAATCCCAGCGGGGCCCTGGGACCACCATGCCCTGAGCAGACCAGGGGATGTGACTCGATCCACATGAAACATCTGATCTTGCACACTGGCGCGCCAGCAGCCCTCAAACACGGGGTTGCCACCCAAAGCGGGAAGAGCCGATGCACCAGCCGGGTCCCTTCACTGTTGTCATGGCCGAGGGTGGTCTGTGTCTTGTACCGCCGCCCTCGCCGGTCTTTGCAGGCAGCAAAGGTGGTGGAAGGGAGGGTTCAGAGCCACGCACGGAGACACAGCCGAGCACAGCTAATCCGTGGGGCAGTTGTGGGGCCGGGTGGAGGAGCGGAGCAGGCTGCACGCCTGCCTGTGGTCCCTGCCAGGCACATGGATGACCCGTGTGCTCCTGCCCGGCTGTGAGCTGGGCGCTCTGGAGGCAGTCCATGGGCAGGACTCTGCCTGTCTGTCTCCGGGTGCTGGGCAGACACGGGGGTGCAGGCACCTGCTCTGGGGGGGCACATGGGGCCAGAGGGGTGAGCGGGGCGGGCAGGTGTGTTGGGAGCAGTTAAACAGCAGATTTCTGGTTCCCGGTGTCCAAGGGACATCCACACGGCCCTGGGACTGTCCCACACCGCCTGGCCGGGTGCTTGGGTAGCGGCTGCTCCCTGGCACTTCCCTCCCTCTCATCGTAGGGTTTCCTGGGGTGGTGTGTGATCCCTCTGGCCCCATGTGAGGACACCTGAGCTCCTGCCCCAGAGTTGCAGCTACTGCAAGGTCTGGGTCTCATGGGCCAAGCCAGTGACCACTGCTCTGCGCTCAACCTGATGGGGGACCTGCCCAGCCTTCCCTGGAGAGGAGTAGGGGTCCGGTTAGAGTAGAGCAGGATGGCTGCAGTCGGAAGGGACCAGCAGCCGTCATCTGATGCAACAGCCTCAACGCTGTTGAGGGCTCACCAAAAGTTAAAGCACGTTATTAAGGGCATTGTCCAAATGCCTCTTAAGCCCTGGCAGGCGTTAGCTGGAGGCACCGCTCTGTCTGAGTCGGCAGCTCTGGCAAAGGCAGTGCAGCACTTATCCCCCCCCCTCCGGCCCCATTTTTCCTGGGCAGGTGGAGGCGGAGAGGACGGTTGTCCCGTGTCCTTAATGCAAGAGCTGGGGCCATGGTGTCCCATAATGAGGCAGAAAGCTGCAGGCATGGGGTGATGAGGGTGTGGGGCCTGTGTCACAGGTTGCTGGGGCTCAGAAGTGATGGTACTGGGGAGGGAAGGTCCTGCCTGGACTGTCAAGTGCTTCTGTATGGCCTCTGGCTCAGGGGGTCCTTCAGCTAGATCTCTGGGGGCTGCTGTGGGGACAGTCCCTCCCGCCTTCTTGGGGGGCACAGCGAGTGCTGCTCCATGACAGGGAGGGGAACATGGCAGCGCTCCCGGCTGGGGCCACGCTGTCCCCAGGCCCTGACCGGTGTTCTGTCCCTGCAGATCCCACAGTGGTGCGCGGAGTACGCCCTCTCCCTGCAGTTCGCCCATGGCCTGGTGGCCTGCACCCAGCCCCACAGCCTGGCCGCCCTCAGCCTCTCCCTGCGCGTGGCGGACGAGATGGACCTGAATCTGGGCCACGAGGTCGGCTACTGCGTCCCCCACGAGGACTGCTGCACCACCGAGACCATCCTCAGGTACGGGGATGGGGGGGGAGCCCCCCCGGGCTGCCTGTGCCGGGAGCGCCTGTTGCACCACACTCTAATCCTGCTGAGCTCCCCGGCGGCAGCGTAATCTCTTAATCCAGCCTGGCCTCGTTGGGGGAGCGAGGAACTGGGCTGCTGGCTGCCCAAGCCCTCCCAGGGCTGCAGTGGGGGCTCCTGCTGTTGGGGAGGGGGCGAGGTGCGCTCCCCCGGGGCTGTGTGTGGGGATGCCCACGGGGGTGCAGCCCCACAGTGCTGGGGGTCCCCATGGCATGCCCCTGTCCATGGCAGGTATTGCTCGGACGAGATGCTGCTACGGGAGATGACGTCGGACCCGCTGCTGCGGCAGTACGGGGTGGTGGTGCTGGATGAGGCGCAGGAGCGGACGGTGCCCACCGACGTGCTGCTGGGGCTGCTGAAGGATGTGTTGCGCCAGCGCCCCGCGCTGAAGGTGGTGGTGGTGACCTCGCCGGCCATGGAGGAGCGGCTCCGCACCTTCTGCGGGGACCCCCCAGTGGTGCGGGTGCCAGGACCCGGGCCCCCTCCCCAGCTGCTCTACAGGGACCCGCCGGCCCACGGCCATGTCACGGCTGCGTGCCAGGCTGTGCTGGACATCCACCGGCGGCAGGAGCCCGGCCACATCCTGCTTTTCCTGGCCAGTGAGCAGGTGGGCTGCCAGCACCCCATGGCTTGACTCCTGGGGGATTTACTGTGCCGCAAGGCAGGAATGGGGCGGGGGAACATTTTAGGGGGATCCCTCTCAGCTGTGTGCGGAGAGCCCTGAGGATGGCAGGCGCTACTGCTGGGGAGTAAAGTGCGGGAGCTGGGGCTCCTCTGTGGAGGGGCCGTGGCCACCATGTGGGGGCCTGGGGTCTTTTCCCCCCAGGGCACCAGGAGGCAGCCGCAGCGCACAGCACAGCACCCTGTCCTGGGGATGGGGCCACTCCGGGTGTCAGCGGGCATCACTCATGTCCCCCTGTCCTTCCCCACAGGAGATCTCCGAGTGCTGCAGGGCCATCCAGACTGAGGCCATGGCGCTGAACCCGGGGCTGGGCCCGCTGCTGGTCCTGCCCCTGCACCCCGGCGTGGGCCGGGCAGCGCAGAAGGTGTATGAGGTACCAGAGGAGAGCAGCCGAGAAAGGCGGGTGATTGTCACCCACTGGCTCGCAGACTCATCTTTCTCTCTGGGGACCGTGCGCTTCGTCATCGACTCAGGGCTGGAGCTGCGCAACGTGAGTTTGCCAGCCTGCGCTGGGGGTGCCGGGATGGGGAGCCAGGCAGTGGTGAGTAGGGGACCTGGCTCTGCTTTGGGGCGCAGCCGGCAGCGTGGGCTAAGGTGAGCCTGGGGAGGGGGCGGTGGGGTCGCAGCAGTGTGCATCGTCTGCTCAGCCTGGGTCCTGCCGTGATGCCCCAGGGCTGGGGGACGCTGTGTGGGGCGCAGGATCTGCCCCAGGGAGGTGGCAGTGACAGCACTGCACCAGCGGGGTGGAGGGGCCTTGGGGAAAAGGTGGGGGCTCGTCTGTGGGTGTCCCTTCTCATGGCCTCACCTGCAGGTCTACAACCCCCGCATCCGGGCAGAGTCCCAGGTGCTGCGGCCCATCAGCAAGAGCCAGGCAGAGTCGCGCATGCAGCGAGCCGCAGGCAGCCTCCCAGGTGAGAGCCCCTGCCCAGGTGTCCCCCAAATGTGCCTCCAGTGGGAGAGGGCTGTTGTCCCACACCGCGGGAGCTCCAGGCAGCCCGTGGCCCAGCGCACTTCCCTGCCTGCCTGCGCTTGCTGCCCTTTCCCTGGGCTTCATCCCTCCCACCATTGTGGCTCACAGCTCCTCTCCTGCAGGGACCTGCCTGCGCCTCTACTCGGAGGCCTTCTACGAGCAGCACCTGCCCCCCAGCCCCGCGCCACACGTCAGCGAGACCAGCCTCAGCCGCCTCGTGCTGCTGCTGAAGCGCCTGGACATTGCCGACATGGGCCAGTGTGATTTCCTCGACCGGCCAGGTAGTGCCCACGGGGTGCGGAGTGGCTGGGCATGGCATGGGGGGGCCAGAGCGGAGGGGCACAATAGGGGCAGCTGTGCGGGAGGGAGCTGGAAGCTGGCCGTGGCTGTCACTGCAGCCCGGGTTGTCTCTGGAGAGGGGCTGGAGGGTCCCTCAGGCGCAGGGAGAGGATGGGCTGCCTGGTCCTGGCAGCTGGCTGACGTTCTGCCCCAGCCCCTGAGTCGCTGATGCAAGCTCTGGAGGACCTGGACTACCTGGCTGCCCTGGATGATGATGGGAACCTGTCAGAGGTGGGGATCATCATGTCGGAGTTCCCCCTGGACCCCCAGCTGGCCAAGGCGCTCATCGCCTCCTGCGAGTTCGACTGCGTGGAGGAGATGGTCAGCCTGGCTGCCATGCTCACAGGTACCATGCCGAGGGGCTCAGAGCCCGCTGTGCTGCTGGCCCAGTCCCCAGAGAGCTAGCGCTGGCAAGGTTCATGCTGAGGGGCACGCGGTGACCTTTCCTCTGGTCATCCCCAGCTTCCCCCTGCTTTGTGCCCCCCTCCACGCACCTGGAGGAGGCCGTGACCATGCGCCAGCGGGCCCTGCTACACCCGGACGGAGACCACTTCACCCTCATCAACATCTTCAACGCCTTCCAGCAGCGTGAGTGCCAGGCAGGGGCTCTACTGCCAGCGGGCTGCGCACACCGGCGGGTGTCCCACAGCTCCCTCGTGTGTCCCCTGCTCCTTTCAGGAGCATCCACCTTTGTGACCCATCCAGGTGCCCCAGCCTGGCTGCAGGGGGGTCCCAGCCCCAGCCTGGGGGCTCTGCTCTCTGCACGGTCCCTGTCCCCGCTGTGTTGAGGGGACGCAGTCTGTAGCAGCAGCAGTGCCTGGTTTCGTGGCCTGTAAGCCCCCAGCCCAGCCAGGCCACCTGCACGGGGTCTCTACTCGTCCACCTTGTCCCCACGGTGCTGACCCCCCCTCTCCCTGCAGACAACGCCGACGAGGTCTGGTGCCGCAAGCACGCGGTGAGCGGGGAGGCGCTGCGGCTGGCGGGCATCGTGCGGGCAGAGCTGCTGGAGGTGATGCAGCGCATCGAGCTGCCCGTCTCGCCCCCCGCCTTCGGCACCGACGCCAACGTGCTCAACATCCAGAGAGCGCTCATCTCCGGCTACTTCCTCAAGGTTTGCTGGGGGACAGCGAGGGGCTCGGCTGCGGGGCGGGGGGTCATGCCACTGAGCCCCGCTTCCCTCCTGCTCTGCTCCCCAGGTGGCCCGGGACATCGACGGCTCCGGCAACTACGTGATGCTGACACATAAGCATGTGGCCCACCTGCCCCCCGCCTGCTGCTACCTGTTGCGGCAGCCCCCCCAGCGCCTGCCCCCCTGGGTCCTCTACCACGAGTTCACCATCTCGCAGGACAACTGCCTCCGCGTGGTCTCGGAGATTCAGCCCCAAATGTGAGGACCTCGGGGATGGGGAGGGATGGGTTGCGCCCGGGCTGTGTCCGTGCGTGACTCCAGAGCTGGCACTGGCCCGCTGGCCTCCTCTCCTGTGGGCAGGTGGGGGACTGTCCCAACGTGGGGGAGCGAGGAGGTGGTTCCAGGGTGGCCCCTGAGGCCGGCTGCCCCTCCTTGACACCACCCCCTTTTCCCCGCAGGCTGGTGGAGCTGGCACCCCAGTACTACCTGAGCAACTTGCCACCCAGCGAGAGCCGCGACCTGCTGATGGAGCTGCGGGAGAAGGTGGTGGCTGCCGAGGATGTGCCGGCGGTGCCAGAGCCGCTGGGAGAGGCGGCCGGCGAGGACGATGAGGAGAGGGAAGTCTGCGTGCTGCAGTGAGCTGGAGCCACCGGAGCCCCCACGTCGGGGCTGCCTGGGCTTGGCTGTGACTGCCGGGGACGAGAGAGCCCCAGGGAGACCATGCTGCTGCGGGGGCCGACCCCATCCCCAGCGAGGCGGAGGTAGAGCCTGCTGCTACCACAGCTCGGCACCATGGTTGTCGTGCCAGCAGCCACGGGACCAGCCCCCAGCACCTCCCCTGGGGACAGAGCCCGGTTTGGGGGAGCGCTGGCCAAGGCTTGGGGAGTCATGCCGGCGCTCCCTGCCCGGGCTCCTTCACCCCGTGTTTCCCCCTGGGGCTGCTGCAGGGCTGGGGCCACTGGTCCTGCCTGTCCCGCTCCCCCCACGCCCGGGGAGAGCAGCGCCCTGGGGCCGAGGGGCCGTTTGTGGGTCTCTCCTGTATAAAGTTTTGTGATCTTTGTTCCTGGCTTCACATCCGTGATTGTGGCCGAGGAGGTCTCGTGCTGCAGAGGGGTCCGGCGAGGGTGGGCTCCATCCCACCCCGGGGAGCCTGCCTGCAGCAGGGTGAAGGCTCCCCCCAGCCTTCACACCCCTGCGGGGCAGCTCTACAGCCCCCCGCAAGCCTCCCCTCTCCCGGGGGGGGGGTTTCTGAAGATGAGGCATCCCTGATCTTGCTCACCTCCCGCCTCCGGTTCTGGGTAGTGTGCTGCTGCGCCCAGTCATGCCGACGTGCCGAGGGGCAGCCCTGGCCTTTGCGACGGGTCTTCCCCTCTGTGGTCGTGGGCTCTTCTGCAGAAGCAGAGGGGAAGCTGCGGCTGGCGGGGGGGTGGGCGGCAGTCTGGATGTGCAGCTAGCTCCTGCTTCCCCCTGGGACGGGACAGGGCATGGGTGCTTCGCCGGGGCGAGGTGCTCCCCACCCTCCCCCTCCTCGGGGTCCCTCTGCCTGCCTCGGGGTCCCCTCCAGCTTCCCAGCGAGTCCCACTCCTCTTGCGGCTCCTGGGCACCACTGCCAAGGGCCGAGTTTCTGCCTGGGGGGGCCGGGGGTCCCAGTGGGGTGCTGTGCTCCAGCCCCTGCCCCAGAATGGACCCCTTGGCATAGGCACGGGGCTGCTCCATTCTGGCAGCTGACCCCCTCTCTCCTTCCCTCCCTCCTTCCCTCCCCTCCTTCCCTCCCTCCTTCCCTCCCTCCTTCCCTCCCTCCTTCCCTCCCCACAGCCCACGCGTGGGGGCTCCGCTGTTCCCAGGAAGGGGCTCGGAGGCTCCGCTGCCCTGTCCCCACCGCAGAGCCTCGAAGGTCAGGCGGAAAGGTGAGAGCTGGGCCTCCCCGCAGCCTCCTCAGAGCCCGAACTTCCCCTTCGCTTTCTAGGAACCCCAGAAAGTACATGAGTGGGAGCAGCGGGACGCAGCTCGCGCCTCCCCACCCTCCCTGGAGTGGGGGGCTGCCCCGTCACCTCTCCCTGGGCCGGGGCTGCGGGCGGTGGGGGCCAGGGGCTGTTCCTCGCCAGGCTGTGTGGAGGTGGCCATGTGGCAGAGCTGGGCTGGTGCTCCTGGGGATGGCGAAGGAGAGGCTGGTGGCTGTGACTGCCTCTGCCCCCACGTCCCTGACCCAGCACGGCATCCCACGGGACAAGCGGCCAGGGCAGCTACGTGGCCCTGCGAGGGGAGGGAAGGGGCAAGACAGCCAGCGCTGCCCGTGCCTGGCTGGGTGCAGCACCCTGAGCCTCTGCAGGGACCCCGCACCTCTCCTTGGGGACACACCGCAGCCCAACTGGCCAGGGCCAAGCACCGCGCCTGCCCCTCTCTGGACCCGCAGGACAGGCTTTGCTGCACCGCAGCGGTCCCTTTCCCACTCTCCGACCCCTGTTCCCCCCGCGGCACGGGGGCTGCGGGTGCTCTGTGCGGCACAAGGTGATGTGCAAACCCTCAATGGCCCTGGGGCTCAGGACCGCTCCGTGGGAGCTGGGAGCATCCAGGGCTCTGGCACCCTCCCAGGTGCCCAACGGTTCTCCGGGAGGGGACCCATCGTCACCGCCCCAGCGATGCCCACCATCGGGGCAGAGCAGCGGGTCCCCGGAGCCCCCCGGCCTTGGAAGTACCCGTGGCGAGTCCCAGCAAGGCGGGGGCCGGGTGGGTCGGGGGCTGAGCCATGGGTCCCGGCTCGCAGCTCCACCCAGCGCAGCTTTCTCCTCTTCTGAGAACTGTGATGCTTCTGTGGTTTGGCTTCACCTTGGGGCAGCCCCGCGGGGTCCCAGCTCAGTATATACCCAGCCGCCTGCCAGCCCCCAGCCCATGCTGAGCCCACTGGAGCAGCGCACATCACGGCAGGGAGGTAAGGACAGCAGGGGGGGACTGCCGGAGGGGGGCACTTGCACTGCAGCCCCGGGGGGGGTGCTGCTCCGGGTGGGCACTGCAGCCCCCCTGCCCAAGGGGGCAGCGGTGGGAAAGGGTCGGGGTGTCGCATCGGCTGCCGGCCCTGCGCAGGGCTCCACATACACTGCGCTGCTCTCCCTCCTGCTCTGCCCTTGCTGGTCCTGCTGGCTGCATCCCAGCTCGGCCGGCTCTCTTTCTCCTGGGGTACGGCTGGTCCCCCCCTCCCCGGTATGGGGCTGCCCTTCCCCTACCGCTGCCCTTCCCCTCCCAGATGCTGGTGCTGGTGGGGCTGGTGCTGTGCCTCGCTCCTGCGGACGCCGTGACTGCCTTCCCCGAAAAGTGTGAGTCCTGCCCTGCCAGGGCACAGGGCAGCCTTGGAGGGGAGACACCCCGGTGGTGGTGGGGGGGTGAATGCGGGACCCGCACCACAGCTGGAGGGAGCAGGGAGCGCCCGCTTCCCTCTGATATGGGGCGACGTGAGCCCGGGTCAGGGCAGCTCATCTGCTGGGGTGGGGGGGGTTAGAGGATGGGCATGAACGTGATGGAGTGTGGGCAGGGTGGATGTGGGGTGAGGGAGCAAGGTGGGGATGGATGTGGGGTGATGGGGCAGGGTGGGGATGGACACGGGGTATGGGAGGAGGGTGGGGACCGTGGGGAAGGATGGATGTGGGGTGTCGGCGATGAGGTAGTGTGGGGTATGGGCTGCCCACACCATAGGCAATCTCTGACCCCAGTTTCTGCCTCTCATCTGCAGTTCAGGTGGGGAAAATGAATGAGAATGTGGTGGTGAAATGCAACACCTCGGAGCAGCAAGTAAACTGGACACAGAACGGGGACCCAGAGCTTATGGTTGAGTTTGTGGCCAAAGGACAGACTCTCACCATCTTTGGCTTCGACCTGCCAGCCACGGGCAACTACAGCTGCTGGGCCGGCACTGTCCTGCTGGACACCACCTACGTAGTAGTCAGCAGCACCCGTACGTGGGGCTGGGCACGATGGAGCTGTCACGGCCGGGCGGGGGAGCCACGGCTGGGGGAGTAGGAGGGTGGCTGAGGGGTGATGGGGCAGGGAGGGCGATGCAGGGAGTTGGGGGGAGGATGGGGACCAGGAGATGCTCACGCATCTGCAGATGTTTGTGTATAGCACCCTGGGGCTATAGGGGTGCACCGGGCAGGGCTGTTGTGGGCCAGGGGGAGCCCGGCCATGGGGGCAGCCTCACCTGTGCCGTATGGGGAAGGGGCACCGCTCCCGGCCCTGTGCAGCCCCTGAGCTATCACCCCTTGTCCCTGCCAGGCGAGAAAGACGTGAACATCTCCTGCCAGGCTGAGTCCTACCGTGGATCCTTCCACTGCTCCTGGACCGGACCCCACTCTGCCATCTTCCGGGCCCGCCTCAGACGCAGGTGGGTGCCACAGGAATCCCCCCTAACCCAGCCCCAGCCCCGTGGCCGCTCAGCCCTCACGCCTGCCTTCCCCCCACAGCGACGGCTCCTTGGGGGAGTGGGTGCTGGCAGCTGGCCACCATGGCAAGTTCAGCACCAGCTTTGCAGACCCCTCCTTCTGCCCCTTTGCTGAGGAGCTGCACCCCCTGCAGCTGCACCTGGAGGGGCTCTCGGAAACCTCCTACTTCAACTTCTCCTTCCACTTCTTCATCCGTGACATCGGTGAGTTCAGACCAGCTGCAGGGGGGTCCAAGGAGGTCCTTGGGGTGCTGGGTGCCCTGCGGGCGGGCACAGCCCCAGAGCTGGGCAGCGCTGCCCCGTGCTGAGCCTTGCTTTGCCCGCAGTGCGGCCCGACCCACCGCAGGAGCTGACCGTGCAGCGGCAGGGGGAGCAGCTCCACCTGGCCTGGGCCCCCCCAGCCTCCTGGCCGCTCCCCAAGTCCTACTTCGCCCTGCTCTACCGGCTGCAGTACGAGCTCCCCAATGGTACCCAGGTAACTGTGGGATGCCCATGCCCAGCCTGTCCCTGCGTGTGCCACCCCATGTCCTCACTCTGCTGCGCCCACCCTGCCCCGCATCCACCCTGCCTTGTGCCCACCCTGTCCCAGCTCCAGCCCCATCTTGGACTCTTCCCTCCACCCAGGAGTGCCGTTGGGAACAGGGACTTGCTGGGCGTTCAGCAATGGCCCCATCCCCGCTACACTGCTTTTGTCCTTAGGGTGATGAACTGTCACTCCTGGCTGTCACCTCTGCTTCCACCCCCCTGTCCCCAGCACTGCCCCCACAAGGCAGCGTCACTGCCCGGATCAGGGAAAGCACCAGTGTCTCCTGCTCCTGAACCTCCAACACCGAGCCCTGCTCCTGCCCTGTCCCACCTCCCCTGCACCCTTGCCTCCAGCGGCGCCCATGCTGGCTGCCCCCCACCCCGGTGCCAGGGTGCTCCCCAAGGCCACAACCTGCCCCACTTTGCAGGTTGACAAGTACATGGAGGGCATGGAGGAGACATGGATGCAAGAACGTGCGCAGCGGGTGCGCATCAGCTGCCAGGACCCCTATGCCAACCCTGCCTGGAGCCCCTGGAGCGCCTGGCAGGACGTTGATGCAGCCCAGCAGCGCCGGCTCCGAGCACGCTGACCCCCTGCACAGACACCCCCTTCCCCCTCGCACCCATCCCCTACCCCACTGCACCTCCTGTGCACGGGGACGCGCAGGGCTGGGGGGGCACCCCCAGGTGCAGCAGCCATAGGCACCTAACACCGACCTTCCCATTCTCTTGTATGTTTTCAAAGAGTCTTTTTATCTCTGTTGAAGAGCCGGGCTTGGCTTTACGATGACAAACCTCGGTTAGTCTTTGTGTGGGGTGGGGGGTGCTGGGCCCCATGGCCCCCGGCCTCTGCGGGCTGCAGGTGGGCACACCACAGGCAGTGCTCCTGCCTGCCCTGCCTCAAGGTGCTCAGACTGGCCCCTGCCCCACAGGGGGGGTCACAGGTTTGTGCAAGGCCCCCCACTGCCCCACAACTCCCTGTGAGGCGCCGGCCACGTCCCCAGCCCCAAAGGCAGCACCCCAGCAGGGGTGTGCTGCCCTACAGCAAGGGGACATGCCCTGGGGGGCAGCACCCCATCCCCACATCCCGGGGTGCAGGATCCCTGCCTGACCCCAGAAGCGCCAGTCCTGGGGCAGGACATGGCCACGGCCACGGGGGGAGTGTCAGTGACCACCCACCAGCACCAGTGGGGATCAGCTCCCACTGGGGCACAGTCCCCTCCACCATGTGGCCATGGCTGGGCCCCCACGATGTGCCCCACTCAGCATCCCCGTGGGGTGACCAGCCTGAGGGCGAGGGGCTGTGGCCAGGCAGGAGGGAGGCAAGACCCCACAGCCAGGCAACCCCAGCAGGACACGGCCTCAGCACCCAGGCTCCCAGTGAGCCGCCCCGGGCCCCAGCTCTGCCACAGACCCCAAGAGAGCAGCGGGGTGCCCCCAGTGCAGGGCCTGGCCAGGGGACTCTAGCCCACCACCACAGACAGGCTGGCTCCAGGTAATGCCACGGGGCTTTATTGAGGTGCTTCCGCGCGGGCTGGGGCCGGCACCCCAGCCCCGATACTGCTCCGGAGAGGCTGGTGAGATTGTGCGGCCCCGTGGGCGCTGCCCTCCTGGTGGGGCCAGGGCCTCCTGGGCAGGGGTCTGGGGAGCCCGGGGAGCCGGGGGTCCCAGGAGTCCGGGGGGCCCATGGCACAGGGGGACAGAAGGACCAGGGCTCCAGGAGTCCAGAGGGGTCCAGAGGGTCCGGGGGTCCCATGGCCGGGGGGTCCAGGGGCAGAGGTCCCGAGGCACGGGCGAGTGGCAGCTCAGGGGACACCGAGGTGCAGAAGTCCGGGCTCTGGGGTCCCGGCGGCACGGGGTCCCGCAGCGGGGCCAGGGGTCCCGTCACGGCGGGGCCAAGCAGCCCAGGCGCAGCTCTTCGCCCTCCAGCATCTCCCTGCAAGAGACAGGCCCGGGCTGAGCCCCGCACCCCGCCCGCCCCGCCCCCCCCCCCCCCCCCCCCCGCCGCGTACCGGTACGCGGCGATCTCCGCCTCCAGCGCCATCCGCAGCCGCAGCAGCGCCGGGTACTCCCGCAGGCACCGGGCCATCTCCGCCTCCGCCTCGCCGATCTCCCGCTCCAGCTCCGCCACCCGCTCCTGCCGGACGGGACGTCAGCAACGCCCGGCACCCCCGGACCCCCCCCCCGCCCGACACAGACCCCGACCCCCTGCCCCGACTCCAGCCCCGCACGGACCCCGACCCCCGCACCGACGGATCCCACTCCCCAGCCCCATCCCGACCCCCGTCCCCTGCCCCACTTATGTCGTGCCACCCCCTGCTCCATCCGGACCCCCGCCCATCCCCATCCCGACACACCCCCCCCCCCCCCCCAAACCTCCGGGCATCCAGGCCCCGCACCGCCCCCCCCGGTGCCTGGTCCCCCCCTTTCCCCCTTCCCTCCCAAACCACCCGGGACCCCCCCCAGGCATCACCCCATAAACTCACCCCCCACCCCCCTCACCTGGTACTTGGCGAGCTCCCCGCTGCGCCGGTCCCGCAGCCCCTCCAGCTGCCGGTTGCAAACGCGCCCACGGCCCCCACGCAGCGCCTCCACCTCGGCAGCGCGGGCACGCAGCAGCCTCCGGTACCCGGCAGCTTCGGCACGGGCACGGAGCACCGCCTCGCCGCCGCCGCCGCCGCCCCACCGGGACCGGGGCCAGCCCTCGGCCGCGCTCATCCCGGCGGCTCTGCGGCGGCGCCGTAGCGGTTCCCCACACCCACCCCCCCCCCCCCCGGTAAAACGGGGCCACGTCACGGAACCGCAACCAATCCCGCCGCCGGGGAAGCGGCACCGGTTGCCCGCCTCCTCCTCCCGGTAGCCACGGGGGGGGGCCGGCAGGAGACCGCCCCTCGCCGTCTCCCGCCGGCCCCCGGGCAGCGTCTGCAGCACCACGGACAGCGGCGGGGGTCGGGGGGTGTCATGGCCGAGTTTAGGGTCAGGGTCGTCGCTATTGCCCCCCCCCCACCCCTTCCCTCCATCATCAACCAGGGCCCCTGTGCGGAGCTGGAGTGGGGTTGGGGCCGGGGAGGGGGCCCCCAACCAAGGTTGGTGACGCTCAGGGTGTCACCGGGGAAGGGGGGGGGCGGTGGCAGACATTTGCTGGGGGGAGGGGGCGGGGGTTCAGCCCCCAGCGGACCCCTCTGCCTCCCCACGAGGGTGCTGCTGTGGGCCACGCCAGACCAAGGTTCAGTCCGACCCCACGCAGCGTAGGGGGAAGGTGAAGGGGGTCCTGGGAGCCAGAGTGGGGGGCAGGCGTGAGGGCGGCCCCCCTCGGGGAGGTGGGGAGGGAGGGCTGGTGCAACCCTTCGGCATGCAGGGGCACCCTGAGTCCATCGTGGGGTGCTGCGGGGGGGGCACATCCAGGCCCAGGGCCGCAGGGAGCCGGCAAACCGGTGGGTGCGAATGCCAGGAGTGCCGGGGAGCCCAGCCCACGGGGCAGCCAAGCCCAGTCCATCAGTCCATCACACCGCTGGGAGGGCCCGGGGGCTGCAGGGCCAGGTTCCTCGTCCAGCCTGGGGGCCGCAGCTGGAAACCGGGGTTGGCAAACTCCGACCAGGATAAGGCAAGTGTGTGCAGGTGGTGCAGACCCTGTGGCGGCCGCTAGCGAGGGTAGAGAGAGCTCCCACCACCGGGAATGGGGGGGGGGTCCGCCCCACGCCCCGCTTGACCCGCCCTGGGTGGTACGAGGGCTGTGGCTGCCACGGGGAGAGTGGGGCTTAGCCCGGCTGGGAGAGCCGCTGATGGGTGGGCAGCAGGTCCTGAGCGGGGACCACCCGAGGAGCTGCCCCCAGAGTGAGATGGCCCTGGGGAGGAGGGGGTTGGACTTGCAGAGGCCCACGCAGTGCGGGGGCCCACCTCTGGGCTCCCCGGGGGGTCCGGTAAAGGGACAGCCCGCAGCGGTGCTCCAGGCAGGGCTCCAGGCAGGGGTCGGCAGAGCTTTGAGTCCAACCACAGGGATGTGTCTGCCCACCCAGAGCTGAGGGGGGGCTGAGGGGGAGCCTGAGGGGGCTGGCCCGCAGCAGGGAGGGGGCTGCCGATGGCGGGGGGGGGGGTCTCCCAGGAAACAGCAGCCCCCTCCCTGCCGCAGGCTGGAGGTGCCGGGCTCAGACCCCACCGCAGGCTCCCACCGCCATCTCCCAGCATGTCCACAGCTCCCCGGGGACCTCACACCACAGAGGCCACCCCTGAGACAGACGTCACCTTGTTGTCCTCAGCCCAGGGCTGCAGGTTCTGCAGGGCGTAGAGGGAGGAGTTGTGCATGCAGAGCGGGTCCTGGGGCAGCGGCTGGCTCAGGCTCTTCTGGAAGGCCTCCTGCTGCAGGTGCAGCATCAGGCGGTTGGCCTGCTGGCGCCTCCGCCTCGCGCTCCTCCGCCGTCTGCCTCCTGCCAGCACACACGGCCCATCGGCACTGCCCCCGCTGCCCCATCCCCTCTCTTGGCACCCACCGTGTGCTGGTGTGGCGATGCCCCACAGCGGTGACCTGCGCCCACAATCCTGCTGCTGGCACTGCTGTGCACCAGCCTGGCAATGCCCCCACAGCCCCTGCCCCACAGCCCCATTCCTCTCTCAGCGCCGCTGTGGACTGATGCGGCAATGCCCCGCAGCCCATCCCGCTGCCAGCGCCGCTGTGCACACAGTGCCGCAGTGCCCTGCAGCCTCCGCCCGCAGCCCCCATCCCTCCCTCGGCACCGCCGTGCCTCACCCAGCCGGGCACAGGGGATGCAGCAGGGACGGGTGTCCCATCCCACCCCAGCCCAGCCTCTCCCGGGGGATGACACCATGGGGAGCGGTGGTGCCGAAGGCGGGTAGCAGGTCGGAGCTGCGGTGGCCACCCCCGGGCCCAGCCCCGTTACCTCCACTTGGTGCGGCGGTTCTGGAACCAGGTCTTGACCTGGGCGTCCGTCATCTTGAGGGCCTTGGCCAGGGTGGCACGCTCGGCCGAGGCCAGGTAACTTCTGGCGGTGGAAGCGCTTCTCCAGCTCGCAGATCTGCACCCGGCTGAAGGAGGTGCGCGGCTTCTTCCGCTTGGGCGGGCGTGCGGTTCTGGTAGGGGTGCCCGATCCGCCGGGTCGCCGCGAAGGGCGACAGCGCGGCTGTGGGCAGAGGGGGAGGTGAGGGGTGGCTTGGGGGAGCCACGGGCAGAGCGCCCTGCCCATCGCTGCTGCCACGCAGGCAGGGGCTGGGCAGATCCTGCTGGAGGGGCAGGGGTGGGACCAGGCACTGCTGGGGCAGCGCGGGAGCTGACAGGGATGCTCAGGGCCATGGGGACACGGAGCTCCAAGGGGGCCACCAGTGCTGCCTGGCAGAGAGGAGGCGAGGAGGAGACCCCATGTCGTCCCCACCCGCTCCCACAGCCCAGGGACGCATGGGGCAGCTCAAGACGTGGCAGGAGGGCCCATCCCCACCCCACGGCCACAGCCCGATCGCTCCACCAGCCCAGCAGGCGTGGACTGGGGCCCAGCGGGGTGGCTGGGCAGGCCTGGTCCCAGGGCCGGCACGGGGCCGGCGCAGTTCCGGCGAGGCTCCCGGCAGCACAAAGCCACCCTTCCCCATGCGCTGAGCCCTGCCGCAGCCCCAGAGGAGCCTCCGCGGCGCTGCCGGGGCTTCCCAGCCCTCCCGGGGAGGGAACAGGACCCCAAAAGCCGCCGCCCTCGATGTTCCGGCAGCGTCCGGCTGGCCACCGCCAGCTGCCCGGCCACTGGGGGCTGGGGAAGGGGCTGTCCCTGCACAGCTGGTGGTGTGAGCTAGGGACGGTGAGGCCGGTGTGCCGCATTCCAGCCCCGGACAACGGCCAAGAGCCACAGGGAGCGTCAGGGCAGCGAAGCTGCATGGAGGAAGGTGAGAGCTTGGCGGGGCGCAGCACCCAGCTCCCGCTCCCCTCCCGCTCCAGCGGCGGCCCATGGCCAAGCCACGGCCCCGCAGCACCACTGCCCTCGCCGGTGCCCCGCACTGCACAAGAAGGGCTGCACATGGCTGGGCCCATGGGGCCGCCATGGGGCCCCCGGCACCCAATGCTGCGGGGGACGTGGGGGGCAGACCCCGCAGCAGCCCCAGGGACAGCCTGGCGCCTGGTAGACCCTCCCCGCGAGGGCTGGACCCTCCCTCCTGCCAGCACCCAGGCAGGCAGCGCGGGCAGGAGGCCAGCCTGCCCGCCGGCGGGGGCGGACACGGTTGACGCAGGTGGAGCCGCGCAGTCGGGGGGACGAAGGCCCCCCGCACCCCCCTCCCCACGCGGGGCGGCCCCTCGCTGGGAACAGATGCTGACAGCCCGCAGACCACCCCAAGGCCAGCGGCGCTGAGTGATGGCTGTGGCTGGGAGACCCCGTGCCGGGGAGGGGCCGCCCCGTCCACCCACCGCTGGCGCCAGGCAGGAGACGGGGACGTCACCCGCCACCCCTGCACGGGGACGGTGCTTCGTCACCGCTGGGATGGTGGGGTGGGCCGGGAGGCGAACCGGGCTCTGCTGGCGCCCGGGCTGGGCCCCCGCAGCCCCCAGCCTCCTGCCCCACATGGCCCCAGTGCCCCCACAGCCCGCACTCAGCCTCCAGCCCCACGCGGCCCCCGGCCTTGTCCCCGCATGGAGCTGTGCGCTGCGGACGTGGCAGCGCCGCCATCTTGGGAAGGAGCCGAGCTGAGCCGAGTCGAGCCAGGTCAGGGCTCCCTGGCACCCGCATGCACCTATCGCGTACCCAGCATGCAGTCCCGGTGCCCAGCACCCCAACCACACCACCCCACACCTTCTTTTCTGGGGTGCAGCAACCGGCACCCTCACCCCAATATTGGGAGCTCCAGCCACCGCCACGGGCGCTCAGCCACCATCCCCGCTGGTAGCACCGGGACCCTGCGCCGCCTCCCCGACACCTGCATCGCCACCTGCCCTCCCGAGCCCCAGCCTGCACCAGCCCAGCCTCTCCCTCGGGCACCCGCACCCCACGCCTTGCACCCATCCCCATACACGCAGGTCTCCAAATCCTATCCCCAGGCACCCCACAGCCGAACCCCACGGGCATCCCCACCGCCTGCCCCCATCCCCAGGGCCACACGGGACAGGGGCACCTGCGCCCCACTCCCAGCCCCCGCACGCAGACGGGTTTTGCCCTGCAGCCCCACAGCGGGTCCCTGCAGCCCACTCATGACAACCCGCCACTGCCGCCACCCCGTGCCACGCAAACCTGACTCCCCGCAGCCCCCGGCAGCCTCCTCGTTACAGGCGGGACGGAGCGGTTCCCGGTGCCCCCGGACCCAGGGACGGACCAGACAGGGAGCGGAGCCCGAGCCGGAGCACGCGGGACCCGTTGGGCGCTGCTCAGAGCCGGACCCCGGCCCAGCCCTTGCCCGGAGCCGCCGGGAGCCGGAGCGGGACCACGGTGGAGCTGCCGGGTGACTGCGCCAGCCCCGAGCCGCTCTCCGCGGGCCCCGACGGCGGCTGCTTTCCGCGGCGCGAGAGCCCGGCCCGGGGCACGCCGGTGCCCGGCGGAGCGGGGCGGGGCCGGTGGCGGGCGGCGAGCGAAGGACCCGCACTGCGGGAACCGGCGCACCGCACGGCCCCCGGCCAAAGCCGACCCCGTACTCGCGGGCAGCGCGGCCCCGGTTCTGCTCCCGCCCAAACGCCGCGCCGCCGAAGCCACCGGAGCCGTCGGAGCCGCCGGTACGCCGTCGGTAGCCGTCGAAAGGCGTCCCGCCGCGCTTCACCTGAGAGCCGGTCCTTGGCGATGCGGCGCGTCGTTTCCATCCAGGGGAAGGTGAGCCCCGAGAGCCCCGGCACCGCCGGCGGGCGCGGCGGGCGGCGCGGCGGGCGCGGGCCGGTGCGCCGGGACGCGGATGACCCCGGCGGGCGTGCCGCGGCGGGCGCGGGGGTCACGTTGACGCTCACGTTCATGCTCATGTTGAGGTTGTAGGAGCCGAGGGAGCAGCGGGGCCGTAGCCGCCGCCGTAGAGCCCGTAGTCGGGCTCCCCCGCCGCCCGGGCCGGCCCCGCGCCGCCGCCGCCGCCACCGCCGGCGGGCTCGGGGCCGCCGAGGATCTGGTCGATGCCGAAGCTGATGGGCTCGTGTGGTGGGGGGCCCTGGCCGCCGCCCTCCCTCGCCAGCGCCGCCCGCCTCCATCGCCCGGCCGCGCTCAGAGCCGGCGGGGCGCGGGCATGGCCGGGCCGCCTGCGGCCGGGGGGCGGCGGGGGGCGGCGGCGGCGGGAAGGCGGCGGGGCGGCCCCGGCGCGGGGGCGGGAGAGGGGGCGGCTGGCTCGGGGCTCCCGGTGCGGGCCCGGCGGGGGCTTGAGGCTGGGGCCGGGGCAGGGTCCGGGGCAGTGGCCGGGTCCGGGGGCATGGCCCGCGGCTGCTGGCGACCCCGGCGCGGGAGCGCGGGTGCGCGGCGGGCCCCGGCGGCGCGCGCTTTTTCTGCCCCGCTCCATCTGGACCTGCCAAAATCCCAACCGCCCGCGCCCTGATTGGCGGCCGCGCCCCGTGATTGACAGCCACCGCGCCCCCGGGGGCGGGGGCTCGCGCATCCCGGGGCCCCGCCCCGCCACCGGGCCCCCCCTGCCGCGGGCACGGGTCCCCGGCCCGCCCGGCCTGCCGACCGCCGGGGCCTCCCGCAGCGGCTCCGCCGCGGTCCCGCGGCGCCCGGCCCGGCCCGTCGGGTCCCAAGCGCACGACGCCCCGTCCTGGCCCCGCAAACGCTCCCCCGGCCCCGTTCCCCGCCGCCGGGGCAGGCCGCCGGACGTCCCCCGGCTCGCAGCAACGAAGAAAGGGGCGGTGCGGGGCGCACCGCAAGCCGTCGCGATAACGGCGCCTCTCCGCGCTCCGGCGCAGCCCCGGCTCGCAGCGGCCCCCGTCGGAGGCTTCGGCGGCGTCGGGGGCGCCCAGCCAGGACCGCGCCGCCCTTCCGGGCTCACGGAGCCGGCCCCGGCGCCGTTTATCCCCGGATCCCAGGGCGCACGGACGGCACCACGCCCCGCCGGCTCCCGGGGCGCGCAGGCTTTCGTTCCCCGGAGCCACCGCTGTCCGGGCGCACCGAGCCCGATCTCACCGAGCCCCACACCACCGCCGAGCGAACGGACCTCCCCGTCCCCTGAGCGCCGGTCCCGGGACACGGAACCGGGGTTTGCCCCGACCCGCCGCTCCCGGACTGACGGCGGTTTCCCCGAGCCGCACGGACCCATCCGCCGTTCCCGGTGGTACGGACCCCGCTTCCCCCGACCCCGCCGCTCTCACGACACGGACCAAATCGCCCTTCCCCAATAGCAGGGACCCGCGCTCCCGGGGACACGGATTCCGGTTCCCTCGAGCCGCCGTTCCCGGGGCACGGACCCATCCGTTCTGCAGGTGGTACGAACCCCGCTTCCCCCGACCCGCCGTTGCCGGTAACACGGATCCCTGTTCCCAGGAACCCGCCGTTCCGGGGACACCGACGCCAGTGGCGCCGACCATTCCGTTCCCGGGCCATGGATCCCGTTTCCCCCCGGACCCACCGTTCACGGTAGCACGGACCCCCATTTTTCCAAGAGTCCCGCCGTTCCCTGGTCGCGGATCAAACATTTTCACACGAGCCCGCCGGTTCCCGGGTGATAGATCCCGGTTACCCCCAACTCGCTGTTCCCCGAGTCCACAGACCTCCGGTTCCCACGGACCCGCCGTTCCCTATTAACCATCCGTTCCCGGGACACTGACCCCGGTCTCCCCGGGCACGGAGCCCAGACCGGCCCCGTCGAGACGCTCGTACCTGCCTCGGAGGAGCGGGGCCGGCTGCGGCCCCACCGGGGTGCCCGGGCGCGGGTACAACGGGTTGCCGTTCGGGGCGGGCTCGGCCCCGGGCCGCGGACCGGCCCCACTCCGCCGGCGGGCGGTATACGGCCACCGGAGAGCAGCACGGGCTGGCCCGGGCCGGCCCCGGGCCTCCCGGCGACTATCGCGACAGCCGTTGCCGCGAGCGGTGGGTCTGGCCCCGTGGGGCGCGGCTGTGGGGCGGCGCGGCGGCCCCGCGGGTCGGTACCGGTGGCTCCCGGGGCAGGGGGTCCCGGCCTCCAGGACGGGCAGCGGCTCGGGGCGGCGGGGTCACGGCCTCCGGGGCAGGGGCCGCCGCGGGGGGAGGCAGCCGACGGCCACTCTGGCGCCACCGGTCTGGGGCAAATGACATTACCGGGGCCTGTGCCTGTAAATCACGGCGGCACCGGGAGCCGCAGCTGCCCGTGCCCCGGGGGCACTGCACGCCCCCGCGGGTTACCGCACGTCCTGGGGGTACCGCACGCAATGCACTGCACGTCCCAGGGGCACTGCACGTCCTGGGGTCACTGCACGCAACGCACTGCACGTCCCAGGGACAACAGGCGGACCCCTGGGGCACCGCACGCACTGGGAGCACCAGGTGGACCTGGGCAAAACTGGACCTGCTGCAGCGTGGGGTGACCCTCCCTGCACCCCACAACTCCTCCAGGGTGTGGGGCAATGGGCACCTGGGGCGACATGGGCCAACACTCACCCAGCAGCATGAGGTAGGTGATGCACCAAACACACACCCCCCAGCAGCGCACAGCTGCCTGCACACGGCATGTGTATGCACAGCCTACAGCACAGCTGCACATACACGCCGCGCAGCATGGATGCGCACACACCACACACATCCATCCCCGCTAAGCCCAGGATGGGTGCACTACTGCCCCTGCCCGACCCTCATGCTGTGCTGGGCTGGCCGTGTCCGTATCCCACCGCAGGGCTGGGCAGGTGCAGAGCTGCTCTTTTTTCATGCTGGGGGCACTTTCCCTTCACATCACTCCCGAGGGAGCCCTGTGCCGTGGGTGCGGGTCCCCATGTGCCTCAGCAGGGGAGGGGGATGCTGCACTCCGGCCTGCAGCACTGGGGCCCTGCCCTGCTGGGGGCACTGCCAGGCTGAGCCCCCGGAGTTTCCCGGCATTTCTTGCTCACAGCCTGGCAGGCGCCAGGAGAAAGCTGCCCGGTGCTCCGGCTGCACACGCATGGCATGGCTGTGGCTTTCCCACCTGGAGAAAGCCACCAGCTGTGGGCCTGCCACGACAGAGGGGCTCAGTGTGGCCCCGTGGGGCACAGCCGGCATTGGTATTGGCATTGGCACTGGCGCTGGCACTGGCCCTGGTGTTGGCGCTGGCGTTGGCCCAGGCCCCATCGGCGCCTGCCCCGGCCCCGAGCGGTGGCGGGGAGAAATGCCTGGTGCTGGGGGAGGGAGGCGGCAGCAGGTTAATTAAACCTGGAGCAGGAGGCAGATGTTTGCTGTGCCCAGGGGCTGGAATGCTGCCGGTCCCGGGAGGAGTGGATTGGGGGGGCAGGTGACGGGGCGCCGGGGGCGGGCGCGGGCTCATGCGGCGCCTGCCTGCGCCACGGTCCGCCCACGCGCCCACGGGGGTCTGCAGGGCCGGTACCCCCAGCCGGGGCCTCACTGGGTGGGTGCTCCCCCCGACCCCTCGTCAGGGCGGGACCCCAACGCCGGGCACTGCTCTGGAAGGATGGGAGGTCTCACCACAGCCAGGGGCTGGCGCCCGGCACCACCAGGCAGGGGGGGCTGGCAGCACGCACAGCCCCTCAGCTGGGGCAGTCACCCCTGCCCGGCTCCCCTCCAGCACCATGGTTATGGCTGCCCCGGGACGGCGCAGGGCAGGGAGAGCCCCGAGGGCTCCAGGGGAAGCGCTGAGGGCGCTTCGAGAGTCAGCCGAGCCCCATGTCACCCCGTCTGTGTATGCAGGGGGTCAGCCTTCCAGGGACCCCACCTGGCCCCAGGCCCCCCATGCCTGTCACCTCCTCGCGCCAACTGGCTCTTTCTACCCAGTGACCCCTCATGCCACCGGCGGCTGGGATCGGGCCATCTCCCCATCCCTGCCCCCAGGGTCCCCAGAGCTGCCATGCAGCCCACGAGGTGTGTGTGTGGGTGTTACGCAGGGTCCGGCCCCCAGCTCACCCAAGCTCTGCCCCCAGCCTGGCACTGCACAGCCAGTGAGGCCTCGGGCAGGGGGACCCCCGCACACCTGCAATGGGAGGGCTGGGACACCCCCCCCCCAGCACACTGGTACAAAACCTGCTCCCCATTCTTCAGCCACTGCGCGCACCCCTGTGGTCCCCGCTGCGCGTGCTCCCTCCTGCCCACCGGCTGGACCTGGGGGTCCCCACAGGGCACAGGGGATGCGTCTCCATGCCAGGGCAAGGAGCGTGTCCTGGGATCTGGGTGGCAGGGACGGCCAGAAAGGGACACGTGGAAGAAGAGGCCATTTGACCCGTTCCAGGTAGGAAACCAGCCCTTCAGCTGCAAGACTCTGCCTGCGGCCACTGCGGCACGAGGCCCTGCTGCTGCCTGAGCTGCATCGGCTCCGTGCGAGGGTCCTGCTGCCGATATCCCACCACTCCGCACCCCCCACACCACCCCGGGGCCCCCCCGGCCCTCGGCACAGCTGACCTGGGAGGTGGGGAGTTGGGCACATTGGGGTCCTGGCCTCCACACGACTCCACGACGGGGGTCGCATCGGCAACACCTGCCTGTCCCTGCAGCCACCCCGGGAGCTGTCAGGGCTCCCGCACACACCCCCCCCCCATGCCCCCAGCTCCGGCTCCCTCGCCCCATCATCCCCCACTGCTGCCCGCGAGGTGCCCACAACCCCGGGCTGCCGGTCGCGGTTCGTCCCTACGGGCCGGCCATGCCGGTGTCCCCGTCCCCCCCGCTGGGGCCTGCCTGCGGGCCTCAGGTGTTGCTGCCGGGGCAGGAGTTATTAAAACGGGTCCCCTGCCTGCCCCTCACCGCTGACAGCCCACTCCCCGCACGCCGGCCAGCGCACGGCAATTAAGCGGCGGAGGCCTGGAAGGGCCCCCCACGTTACCACCGGCAAGATGCTGCAAAGCCGCCCCGCTCCCGCCCCCGCTCCCCCCCATAATCTCATTACCGCTGACGTCCCCTTCTTCTCCGCTTCCCCCCCCCCCAAACCCGCTGGCCAAACTGTAGGGACAGTCAGCTCCTCTCTGGCTGCTGGGTTAATTCTGGGCTAATTAGATGAAGCCAGCCCAGATTGGATTACTTTAGCCTGCAATTTGGTCCTCCAGTCCTTGGCTTGCGGCTCCCGGGGAGCTGCTGGCGCCTCCTGCCTCAATCAGACCACTTCTTAACCGCATGAAACACTCGAACGCTCCCGGTGCCCCCCGCCGCCCGCCCCGGGGGTGGGCGCCGGCACCCGGCCGGGTGTGCGCGGGGTGAGGTGCGGGTGCGCACCTCCCCACCCCGACCCGCCGGGAGGGCCGGGACGGGGCCGGGACGGGGCCGCAGCAGCTGCCGGGGCAGCGGGGGCAGCACCGCGCACGGCGAGAGGCGGCCCCGCCGGACGGACCGCGGGCTCCCGGGGCCCCGACGGCCAGAGCCGCCCCGGCCGGACGTCACGGTGGCCATCGGCGTCTGCGCGGCCTCCTCGGGGAGGAGCCGGGTGCGACGGGGACGGGCGGGCGGCTGCGGGGTCCCTCCGGCCCCCGAGCAGCTTCGGGGGGGGGGGGGTTGCTCCCCGCCGAGCGTCCCCAGGCTGCAACCCCCCCCCCCCCCCGAAGTGGGGGACAGCGGAGCCGGGGGTCCGGGCAGCCCCCCTGGCCCGGCGGGTGCTGGGCGTCCGAGCTGGGGGTGTAGCGTGAGCCCCCCCTCCCCTGCAAACCCACCCACCACCGGCCCCGGCTCTGGCGGCTCCCGCGGGCTGGGAGCAGCGGCCGGGGGGGGCTGGGGAGGGGGCGCGGGCAGCGGTTGCTGCCTGGACTGGGGGAGCCCTGCGAGGGGGGGGACGACGACGACAACCGCCATGGTCAGCTCTGCCAGCGGGGTGGCAGCCGAGCCCCCGGGCCTTCAGCGGGGCGACGGGATGGCGGGGCGGGGGGGGGGGGGCGATGGGAGGGGGTGGGAGGTGGAGCGGGGACCAGGCGGGGGTCCTGCGGGAGGGAGGGGATTGCACGACCCCGGGTCCGTTTGGCTGCAGGCAGCCGGGCAGGCACGGGGCTGGCAAAATGGGATGCTCCGGCCCCGCTGCCCGGTTCGGCTCCTCCGCCCTGGTCCTGCAACACGGCGGGCCCGGTGCGCGGGAACGGCGGGAGCTGCGGGCAGACACGCCGAGCCGGGCCGGGGCAGCTCCATCCCGGGCCTGGCGTCCCGCCGGGATCCTCTCCCGTTCTCCAGCCTCCTCGGCCGGGCCGAGTGGTCCTCGGCTCGCCTGCGCCCCCATCCCCATCCCCGCCTCCTCCGATGCCCGGAGCTGGCAAGGGGGGGGGGGGGGGTCCTACCCGGTGCGGGGCTGTCGGTGCCGGTGCTGCCCGTCCCCGCGGGCCGGGGTGCCGGTGGCCACGGCTGTGGCTGCCGCGGGGCCGTTGACAGAAGCCGTCGCTCAGAACCTCGTTATCAAAGGCCGAGGGCAGGTAATTGGATTCTGCAAATCCAATCAGGTGCATTAGGCAGGAGTTCAGTCCATAACCGCCCACCCCCCCCCCCCCCCCCCCCCCCCGGCCGCCCGCACCGCACCGCCGCGGCCCCCTGCCCGCCCTGCCCGGCCCCGGGACCCGCTGGCACCGGCCCTGCCCGGTCCCGCCAGCCCTGGAGCCCCCGCGGGGCCAGGACCCGGCGCCCGGGGCCGGTGTGGAGGGCTGGGACAGCGTCTCCGGCCGTGGGGGGACTCCCCCGTGGGGACGCCAGGATGGGGTCCCGGCTTTGGCTTGCGGTGCACCCTCCCTGCTGCCCTGAGCCGGGTCGGCCGCGGCCCCCACACTCGCCTGGCCCGGGGGCGGAGGGAGGTGGGGAGGCCCGGACCGCTGCCTGCCCCGCATCACTGCGGTCACGAGTGCGTCCGGCCTCAGCCCCAGCCTCGCTCGGCCCCAACGAGGGGGCCCGGCCGGGAAAGCCCCCGGCAGGCGCTTACCAGAAGGAGCCGCCCAAGCCCCGCCGCAGCTCCGCAGCGGAAATGGAGCTGAATATTTGAGCAGGTCTCTGCTAAAAGCACCGGCCTGCCCGGCCCCGGAGCCTCTCTGAGGCTGGGAGAAGTGCCGGCTGCCGCCCAGGCATTAATTATTTACGGATGAGATGGAGCTGCCGTGGCCTCACGCGTGCCAGGCTGGCAAGCACGGCCCCAGGGAGCACGGCTACCAGGCACGCCAGTCACCGTGCCCTGGCACCAGCAGGGAGCATGGGTGGGCACCCCGCCCTCAGCGCTGTGGGACCCCCCAGCCCCTCCACCGCCCCCTGTCCCCATGGTGCTGGTGCTTGGGGACCAGCTGGGGGGCTTGCACCACTGGTGTCAGGCTGGTGTGAGCGTGCAGGGGGCACGAGCAGGTGGCAGCATGAGGGTGCATGTGTGCTTGTTGCACACGAGATGGGTCTGTCGTGCGGAGGGGTGTCAGCGCAGGTGACAGTGGGTGCAGGTGTGTGGGGACCCACTGCTGTGAGCGTGGGGGAGTGTGCATGAGGGGCCGTGCAAGGAGATGGCATGTGGGGTGCAGGGAGCCCCGTGCCAGCGTGAGCAGGTCCCGCAGGGACATGCATCAGCAGGCATGACTGCCAAGGGTCGCTGGGCACGTGGGCCTGCCTGGCAACACGCTTGTGCCCGTCCCTGCCCTGGTGCCCGCATTGCCAGGGGTCAGTCCTTCCTTCTCAGCAGAGCCGCCTCACCTCTGCTGCCACCATCATAAACCAGCCGTCCTGCTGGCCTGGGCCAAGGTGGGGACAACCGGCATGCACCAGGGCACGTGTGGGGCTGGGCAGCGGGCAGGCAGTGCTCGCTGCGGTGCCCGTGCTCAGGCTTTCAGTAGTGCTGGTTTCTCATTGCAGTGCTGGTGCCAGTGCTCGATGGGGTGCTGGTGCTTGATGGGGGTGCTGGTACCAGTGCTCGCTGTGGTGCCAGTGCTGCTGCACGTGCCGGCGCTCACTGTGGTCCTGGTGCAGTGCTGGTGCTCTCTGGGGTGTCAGTGCTCAGTGCAGTGCCGGTGCTGGTGCCGGTGGTCAATATGGTGCAGTGCTGGCGCTCTCTGTTGTGCCGGTGCTCGGTGCAGTGCCAGTGCTGGTGCCGGTGGACAATACGGTGCAGTGCTGGTACCACTGCAGTGCTGGTGCTCAGTGCGGTGCCGGTGCTGGGTGCGGCGCGGTGCTGGCAGTGAGCGATGATGCCCCTGCCCCAGGGCTGCACTGGCCCGGCTGTGACCCCCGCAGCCCCCCAGCCCGGCCGTCCCTCCCAGGAACTGCTCCTGGCAGGTACAAATGGGGACGGACCCTCCCCAGACACGGGGGTCACCCCGGCCCCGGCCTCATCTCTCAGCTCCCGGCAAGGATGGGCCAGAGGGGCAGGGCAGGCTCCCGACCAACAGCAGGTGGGCACGTTGGAGGGGCCGCGGCCCCCCCGGGGTGGGCGGGGGGGCTGGTCCCTGCCCTCTGTGCACAGGCGCTCCGGCACTGGGGACGCGGCCCGTACAGCTCCGCGTGGGGTCCCCTCAAGGGGTGCAGGGGCTGCAGGTGCTGGAGCCCGGCTACACACCATGCCTGGCCCCGGGCAGGAGGCAGTGACAGGGGGGCTGGCACCGTGGGGACACATTGGGGGACACCAGGGCTCAGCCCGTGCTGGCTGCACCACACGGGGCCAAGCTGAACCACTCTGGTCGGTCATGGGGGGCTGAGCCAGCCTGACTAGCTGGGACTGGGCCACACTGGGATGACTGGGACCTGGAAGAACTGAGGTGACAGGGGCCTGGGGCCACAGATGCTTTGACCAGGACCAGGAGGAGTTGATCGGGACTGGACCAGGACCAGGATGCATCCAGGAGCACCCGAGCCAAGCGGGGCCAGCCACCGCCGGCTGATCGGTGTGCCGGGAGGTTGGCGGAGCACGGGGGGACAGTACCGTCTCACCCACGGGCCCCCGCAACCACCGCTCCCCACTGCGCTGGAGGCACCCCGGCCCCGCACGCTCGATCGAGGGGAGCGGAAGGTCGTGGCCCTGGCACGGCCACGATGAGCCAGGCGGCTCCTGCAGGCACCGCTGGGATGGAGCCCCCGCGGGGGACCAGACCCCCCCCATTAGCTCTGCGCTGCCCGGCCCGCCTCCCCCGGCCACGGCAGCCAGCGCGGTGCCGGAGCCGGGCGAGCCGAGGAGCTCCGTGCTTGCCGGGCGGCCAGGCCGGTGGGGCGAAATCATTTCGGCTTCGCCGGCGTTTAATCACTTCCCCGGGACCTTCCCCCCCCCCCGCCCGGGCTGATGAAAGCGGGGCGGGGTGGCGACGGGGGGGGGGGGGGAATGTCCTAAATCGCCTGCCAGGCAACGGGTGCCAGCACCGGCCCGGGGGTCCCGCCGTGCTGCCCCCACCCCGCGGCGGGCAGCAACCGCCCCCCCCCCCCCCGCGCACCGCCCGGCCCCCGGGTCCCCGCGGGGGGCCGCGCAGTCTCAGCCCGCGCCGGCTGGCCCCCCCCGCCGTCTCCCCAGACGGCACTTGTTGCTCGGGTTTGAGCAATAATCGTAACCATAACGAGCCCATACGGCCTTTAACGGCTTCTGCTTTGCATTAGCGGGGCCGCTCCTTCCCCTCCAGAGCCCTGATCCAATCACCCCACCCCATTAGCGCGGCCTCCAGGCTCCCGGCGGGCTGCGCCAGGGAGGCCGCCCCGGCCCGCCCCGCCAGCCCCGCCGGCACCCCCCCCGCCCCGCCAGCGCCGGCAGCACCCCCGGCACCCCTCAGATTGGGACCCTGCACCCCCGCTACCCCCCAGTACAGCCCCTGCACCCTGGTCCTCTGCCCCACCAGCCCCCCCAGCCCGGTGACCCCGCACCCCCGGGCCCCCAACCCGGCCCCTCTGCGCCCCCCCCCCCCCCCCCAGCCGAGACCCCTCCACCCTCCGCCCCCCCAGCACTGCCCCCTTCCATCCCCCCCCCCCCCCCCCCAAACACAGCCCCTCGCACCCACCCGCCCCAGGACAGCCCCCTGCACCCACTGTCCCCCAGCTCGGGGGGGGTGACCAGCTCTGTCAACAACGTGCCGCCCCCCTCCCCCGCACCCCCCCGCGCCCCCACCCCCCGGGCCCCGTGCGGGCCCTGCAGCCCCCGGGGTCACTGCTCGGGGGGGGGGGGGGGGTAACACCCCCGCACCCCGACACAGCGGGGCCGTGGGGCCCCACACTTCCCCCGCCCCGCACCGGGGCAGGGGCCGAACGGGACCCCCTCCCCCCGGGACCCCCCCCGGCCCTCCGTCCCCCCGCGATGCTCTGCTGCCCTCTGGCGGCGGCCCGCGGCACCACGCGCACGCACCGGCCGCTCTGATTGGCGGCGGCTGCTGTCTGTCAAAGAGAGCGCCCCCTCCCACGCCCCTGCCATTGGTCCACCGGCGGGGGGGACACCCTCCCCCCAGAGCGGGCCCCGGGGGGGGTTCCGTGACCGGTGCCCGCAAAAGGGCGGGCGGGGGCCCTTCGGTCAAGGCCGGGTCCCCTCCCGCCGAGCGCCCCGGGCGGGCCCTGCGCTGCGCCCCGAGATCGCCGGGTCTCCCCCTGGGGGTCGAGGGGTCCAGGGGTCAGCACCAGGGTCAGCACCGGGGTCACGGTCAGCACCGGGGCCAGCCACCCGACCGCTCCCCGCCGCGCCCAGCAGGGGGGCGGCCGCGGCTCTGCGCCGGCCCGGCCGCTCCCGGCATGCCTGGCGGCGCGCGGGGCGTGGCGGGAGATGTAGTCACGGTGCGGGCGGTGCCGGCCCCGCCCCGAACCCGGAAGTGAGCGGGGAGGCGGAGGAGGTTCTAAGATGGCGTCGCCTCCTCAGGGGGGCCCGATGGCGATCGCCATGCGGCTGCGGGAACCAGCTCCAGGCCGTCTACAAGATGGATCCGCTCCGGAACGAGGCGAGCTGCGGCGGGCGGCGGCGGGCGACGGCACCGGGCCGGCGCATGCGTGGGCGGAAGAGGGCGCCGCGATGCCGCTCGGGGGGCGCCGGGGCCGCGCAGGGCGCTGTGCGGCCGCCCCGCGCATGCGCTGGGGGACGCCCACGCCGCGGGGGGGGGGGGGGGGGCGGGGCCGCCTGGGCAGGGGCGGGGCACAGGCGAGGGGCGGGGCCAGGGCGAGGGGCGGGGCCAAGGGGCGAGGGGCGAGGCGCAGGTGAGGGGCGTGGCCAGGCGCTGGGGTGTGGGCGGGGCCAGGCGCTGGGGTGTGGGCGGGGCCAGGCGGCAGGGGTGTGGGCGGGGCCAGGCGCTGGGGTGTGGGCGGGGCCAGGCGCTGGGGTGTGGGCGGGGCCAGGCGCTGGGGTGTGGGCGGGGCCAGGGCGCTGGGTGTGGCACAGGTGATTTAAGCCCTGCCCTGGCCGAGGCCGCAGGGCCGGGGACGTGGGAGCCGTGGCTGTGTGGGGTCGGGCTGCCCTCTGTGGGGCTGTCGGTGCCAGGCGGCCCCATCCCTGCAGGCACTGCCCCCCAGCAGGAGAGGGGACCGGCCCCAGCCCTGTCCCCGTCACGGTGGCAGCTCTGCTCCAGGCGCCGAGGCCGGGCTGTGGGGGGAGGCCATGGGTGAGCTGGGGCACGGGGCCAGGCTGGGCGCAGGGTGGCTCTCAGGGCTGCTGGCCCAGGAGCCGGGTCCCTTTGCGTCGCCCTGGGGGTGTCCCTCCACCCGCGCAGGGGTGGGAGCTGCCTGCAGTCCCGCGTCTGCCCTGCCGTGCTGTTCCTGAGGGACCTGCCCCAGTGTCCCTGGCGGTTCCTGCTGGCCCTGGGGTGGGGTAGGGGCTGCTGTGGGGGGGTAAGAGCCTGGGGTGGTGGGGCCGGGTGGTGCAGGGTGCCCCACAGGGTGCCAGCCTGGTGGGCAGGGACCGGGTGACGGTGGTGCATCTCTGCAGGAGGAGGTGAAGGTGAAGATGAAGGAGCTGAACGAGCACATTGTGTGCTGCCTGTGTGCCGGGTACTTCATCGACGCCACCACCATCACTGAGTGCCTGCACACGTGTGAGTCCCTGTGTGGCGGTGGCAGCCGCCTGCGTGGCTCTGGCGGTGGCGCAGTCCTGTGGGGTCCCCCCCTGGGCAGGGGCCAGCAGAGCCTCCCCCTGCCCGCTGGCAGGTCCAGCGCTGCCTGGGACTGTGGCTCCTGCCTGGGGGGCCAAGGGGGACGTGTCCTGCTGGTCAAGGCTGCATGTCTGGTGGTGTGGGGCCGTGCCACCACCCCAGCCCCCCGACACCCCTTCCCTCTGGCCGCAGTCTGCAAGAGCTGCATCGTCAAGTACCTGCAGACCAGCAAGTACTGCCCCATGTGCAACACCAAGATCCACGAGACGCAGCCGCTGCTTAACCTCAAGCTGGACCGCGTCATGCAGGACATCGTCTACAAGCTGGTGCCCGGCCTGCAGGAGAGTGAGTGTCCTCGGGGGGGGGGGGGACAGGATCTGGTGTCCCTGATGCAGGTGTCCTGCGGAGGCTGAGGAGGAGCTGTGTGGGGAGAAGCCCAGGGCAGGGGGAGGAACGGGACACTTTTTGGAGGCGCTTTGTTGCTGAGTGTGGGAGACTCTGTCTGTGGGTCAGGGTCTCCAAAATACTGCTGACTGCATCTGTGGTGGCTGCTTCAGCCTGGCTGGGGAGATGGGGCAGAGGGGCCATCGTGCCATGTAAAAATGGTCCTAGAGTGGGGGAGAAAGCATGACAAATGGCCCCCGCTCCCAGAGGCGGATGTTGGGGGGCTGCGGGCACTGTGCCCGGGAAGCATATGGGACTGCTTGGGGATGGGGAGTGGATCAAGGCGGGCGCTCAGCGCTGGCACTGCACGGTGTAGGAGGTTGAGGTGCAGGGACCCACAGGAGGCTCTGGCTGTGCCGGTGCCGGGGCTCTGCACCGTTCCCTTGGCTGTGCTGGTGAGTGGAGCGGCTGCAAGACTCGGTGGGGAGCGGAGCAGGGAGGTGGATGCTTCATCGGGATGTGTTTAACCAGCTTAGGTCCCTGTTGTCGGTGCTTGGGCTCCGGCAGCCGACCCTGCTCGGCACAGCGGGGTTGGGCTGTGGGGACAGGAGCTGCGTGAGCCGGGGCTGCCTCCGCCAGCAGCGTCCCTGGGGCCAAGCGCTGAGTGACGGCGCGATGAACCGACAGTTGGTGGTGGTGAATGTAAAGCAGCACGCGGGGAGGGTGGCCCCCGCACCGCAGGCGCAGCGGTGGGCTCAAGATTAGCCATTGTCACTCAGGATGGGGACGGCGCTGGGGACACCTCTCTGGAAATGTCAGCCTGCCGCGCGGCAGCGGGGTGCTGGGCACGGCCACGGAGGGATGGAGGCCTGGGCTGGATAGAGGGGGTGCACAAACACGCAGCGTGTGCCCTGGTCCCCTGCCCTGCAGTGGAGAGGGGAAAAGCGGGGGAAAGGTGTGAGGGACAACGACAGCAGAGACATGTCTGTGTGGGCGGGGATGGGGACAAGGATGGGGATGGGGATGGGGACAGGGCTCCCTGGCCTGCAGTGGGGTTTGGTGGAGACCTCTGGGGGCACAGAGGAGGCGAACGGGGAAGGAGGGTCTGGGCCTCTGCTGGCACAAGAGCCGCTGGCTGTCAGCTGCGTTGCCAAGCCGAGGGTCAGAGCAGTGTGACGGGGATGGGGGCAGCCCGAGGACCTCTGGGTGCCATGGGGTGGGAAGCCTTGCTGGGCTGGGGGACACACGGAGCAAGAGGGTGGCCCTGAACAGCGCTCGCTTCTCGCCTGCAGGTGAAGAGAAGAGGATTCGGGAGTTCTACCAGTCACGTGGCCTCGACCGGGTGACACAGCCCAGCAGCGAGGGTGGGCATGCTTGGGGGGGCGGGGGGTGGGGGGGCATACGGAGGGGCCTGGGGGCAACTGGCTGGGGGGAAGTGGGGTTGGAGCCAGGGGGTCTCGCTGCGCTGTCTCTGGGCGCCAGCCATGGCAGTCAGGCAGTGCGGTGGCGCCGGTGGGGCGGAGGCGGGCTGACTCCTGCCCCCTCCCCACATCTCCCCAGACACGGTTGGGGGCGACCCCATGGGGCTCCCCTACAGCACCTTCGATCACTCCCGCGCCCACTACTTCCGCTACGACGAGCACGTCTCGCTCTGCCTGGAGAAGCAGAGGTGAGTGCCGGGCAGCGCAGGCAGGGCTGTGGGACTCTGGCAGAGCCGATGCCCCTCAGCGTGGTGGGGAGGGGGGCCGGGGGGTTGGGCACCGGGAGCTGGCCTGTGCTCTGGGCATTGCAGCATCCCACAGCATCCCATACCTCCACCTCTGTGGCCCTGGCGGAAGGGGGCCCTGGCCAAGCCAGGGCTGCGGGGGGGTGGGGGGTGGGTCCTGCCACCCCCTATGGAGCTGCCCCAGCTCCATCTCTCCCCCCGCCCCCGGGGCCGCAGCGTTGCCCGGCGGCTGCCAGCGTTAATAGCTGTCGGAGCGGGCGCTGCGCAGCTGCCTGTCGGCTGCGACAGCAAAGTCAATAAGCGGCAGCTCTGGGGGCTGTAATGGGATCGATGGCTGCAGCTCAGCTGCCAGTCCCGGCCGGCGTGCCGGCCTCGTGCCGCCCGGCCGGCCCCGGCTGCGTGCGTGCGTGACGGGGCTGGCAGGGGGAGCAGCGGGGTGGGGGGGGGGGCACCCAGCCCCGGGGCAGCCCACGCCTCCGCAGCAGGCTGCGCCCAGGGAAGGGGCAGGGGGTACGGCTCACAGCCCCCCACCTCCCTGCGCCGGAGCTGGCAGGCTGCCCCTCCTCTTCCCTCCACAGCTCCAGTAAGGACAAGAGCAAAGCCGTGCTGCAGGTGAGCGGGGGTCCATGCGGCTGCCCTGCCGGTTCACCGGGCCCCAAGCCCCCGGGCTCTGCCCAGACCTGGCCCCACAGCCCTCGCTCCGGGCTCGGCTGGTGCGTGGGGTCCCAGGCGGGGGTGGGCAGAGGGGAGCTGGGGCCTCGCCGCCCGTCGGCGTTGGTCCCACGGGGCTGGGGGGCACCCGCAACCCCCCCCTGACCCCGCTCTGCCCCTTGCAGCAGAAGTACGTGAGATGCTCTGTGCGGGCACAGATCCGGCACCTGCGGAGAGTCCTGTGCCACCGCCTGGAGCTGCCGCTGCAGCATGTGAGTGGGATGGGGGCTGGGTGGGGGTCATGGGCCTCCAGTGGGGGTCGCGGAGTCCCCCCCTGACGCAGCCTCCCCGTGCGTAGGTGCAGATCCTGTTCAACAACGAGGCCCTCCCCGACCACATGACGATGAAGCAGCTCTGGCTCTCGCGCTGGTTCGGCAAGGTGGGTGTCCCCCAGCGGATGGGCGCCTGCTGTCCGTGCTGCTGTGGCCCCCCCCGGGGGGGATTTTCCCCCAGGGGCCCCATCCTGAGCGTGGGGCTTTGGTTGGGTCTGGTGCTGGGGGAGCCTCCTCGGGAGGCGGCTCGGGGCAGCGCTGTGTCGAGGACGTGGCGGCGGAGAGGGGAATCGGTGAATCAAGGATGATTAATGTCGCTCGCTGGAGCAGCGACCCGGGGAGCCCACGGCCGTGCCGCGGCTGTCCCGGCCCACGGTTCCCGCAAGGGTCAGGATGGTGATGGGTCCCAGAAGGGGTTGGACAAGTTCACGGCGCAGCCCCGGGCCTCTCCACGCTACCGGCCCTGTGGGGAGGTGTCCCTCCCCAACCCCCCCCCCTGCCACGGGGTTCTGGGCTGGGGTAGGGGGTGTCTGTCCTGGGGTGGGGGTTGCCGTCGCCACTGACCTCCCTCCTCCTTGCCTTGCAGCCTGCACCCCCTCCTGCTGCACTACAGCATCAAGGACAAGAGGAGGTAGGGGCTGGGGGTGGGCGCTGCCCCCCCCGGAGCGCAGCCCTGCTCCCGTGCCCCCTGCCCCGCTCCCCCCTAACTTAATACACCTTCTGCTTGAGTTTATTTTTTGAATAAAACTGTGGAAAATCCCCCCTGCCTGCGTCCCTCCTCCATCCTGGGGGCGACAGGCTGGGGCCGGGGGTTGCTATAGGATCTCTAGGTGAGGTGGCTGGGCTGGGGGCCCTGCTGAGCCCCACCCCCCCCCCACCCCCAGGAGTGGGGCTGTATGGGGGTAGGGCAGTGCTGCCCTGCAGTGGGGGGGTGGGGGTTGCAGTGCTTGGGGGGGGCCTGGGGAAGTGGGTACAGCATTGGGGGGTGGTGGCTGGGCAGTGGGGTGTAATGTGGGGGTGTGCAGCCCTCCCCCCCCCTCCGTTCCTCCGCAGTGCCGGCGCGGGGGGCGCGCAGCCCCTCGGCCGAGCGCAGTTGTGCGGGCGCTCGGCAGATTAATCACCGTCACGGCTGCCTGGCGCATGTCCCGGGCCCCCCCCCCGCCTCCTCCGCCCCTCCTTCCCCCCCCCGCCACCCCTCCTGCCGCCGCCGGTGCCAGAATCCCAATGAGGAGTGATGGGGAAATAACACGCCTGTCGCCTCGGCGCAGGCTGCGCGCCCCCCCCGCCGCCCGCACATAATGAGCCGTAATAAAGTCATGGGCCCTTTGATTGCCTTGAGCCGGGAGGGGGGGGGAACCGAGCGCACACCCACCCAACACACACAAACACCCCCCCCCCCCCCAGCTCCCCAGCGCTCGCCTAATTAGCCCGCTATTGTGGGGACAATATCGCAGCCATCTGGGCCGCTGCCGGAGCGCGGCGGGGTCGGGCATGCGGCGGCCCCGGGCACAGCTGCCGGTGCGGGGTGGCTCGGGGCGGGGGGGGGACGACCCCCCGGTGCGGGGGTCCCCCGGTGCGGGGCTGGGGGGCCGTGCTCCCCTCGCCCGGGCGCTGCAAACACGATGCGGCGGCTGCGTCCCCTATTCCCGGAGGAGGAACAGGTGCCGGCTCCCGCTTAGTCCCCGGCTCTCCCGAAAAAGCGCCTCCGGAGGGGCCCCGGCCACGGGTGGGCATCGGGTGGCCCCGGAGCGGTAGCCCGGAGCTGGGCGGGACGTCCCCGTGGTCCTGCCGGGGAGCACCGGCCCCGTACCGTCCTCCCCCGGCACGGCTGTCCCCTCCAGGCGCCCCCTGCCCCACCCCCCACCCCCCCCAAGCCCCACGCCGGGGGTCCCCAGCCCCGCGGCCGTGTCCCGTCCCTCACCCCCAGCCCCGCACCGCGCCTGACCCCGCGCCCGGGACCCCGCGAGCCGCCGCCGCCGCCGGGGGATCCGGTTACCGGCCCCTCTCCCCGGCCCAGCTGTCGGCCATCCCTCACTCGGGGGCGGCCGCGGCCCCCCCGTTGCCCAAAGCCCCCGCTAAGTACGTGGTGAAACGCGGGCAGAGGCCGGGGGTCAGCGGGACACTCGTCCCGGGACGGGGATCCGTGTCCGGCCGGGGCTCCCCGGGATGGTGGGGAGCGGGGGACGCTGTGTGTGCCACCCCCCACCCCCCGCCCTGGCCCCACAAACCCCCCCCCGCCGTGCCCGGGGCCACTGTCCCGGGACGGCTTGGCCGGGGGTAGCACCGCTCCGTCCCGCGGCACGGGGGATGCTCGGGCCCCGCGCCCCCCGCCCCCGGCACCCACCGGAGCCCCCAACCCCCTGGGGCAACCGGGGACGGAGGGACCCGGGGTGAGGGGTGCGGGGTGGGGGGGTCCAAAGCCGGGGAGCGGGGAGGGCAGCGCGACCGTGGGAGCGGGCGGGTGGGTGGACGGACAGACGGACGGATGGATGGATGGATGGATGGCGGGACGGCGGGGGCGGCGGGACGCGAAGCGGGGGCCGTCCCCGTGTCTTTCAGCAGCGGCTCTGGCAGCCGGTTACAGACGGCAGAGCAGGAAGCGGGAGCGGGGCCGGGGAGCCCCCCGCGGCCCCCCCCTCAGCCCCGCGCCCCCTCACTTATCAGCGCCGGCCGCGGAGGAGCCTAATTCAAACCAACTGCGGGGCTGACGTTGGTAAATGAGCCCCCGCGGGGACGGGAGCGGGGGCTGGCGCGGGGGTCGGTGCCAGCAGCCCCTTGCCCGCAGCCCGGCCCGGTCCCATCGCCCGCCGGGGGCTGGGGGCTGCACCGTGCCCTCCCCCGGGGGTGCCGGGACCCAGCGGGGGCCGGGGGCAGCTGGAGGTGTGGGGCATCCCAGACTGCAGGGGGAGCGAGGGGAGATGGGGGGGGGTTCGAAGGGAATTGGGGGGTTCAGGGGGGCCCAGAGGGGGAAGGAGAGGCTGGGGGTGCTGCCCACGCAGCTGTGGAGATCAGGGTTCACTGGGGGAGCACGGGGGGAGGATGAGACTGGATGGGGGATGCATGATGAGCCCAGGGGAGCAGAGGGAGCCCTGGGGTGCAGGATGGACTCGGGGGTGTGGGGAGCCCCCCGTCCCCACTGCCTGGCGCCGGCGCAGGCCGAGGCTACGGGCAGTGCCAGGGGGCAGCGGGGCAGGCACAGGTGCTGGGGTGGGGGCCCGCACCCCTGGCCCGGCCATGGGGTCCGTGGGGGCCAGCTGCAAGCCGCGGTCACGCCGTTTAGCGCGGGGCGAAGGCACTTTGATATCCCGCCCCCCCCCCCAGTCATGCTCCGAGGGGGCTAATAGCCCCAGGCTCCAGCCCGGCAGAGAGGGAAACCTGAGCCCCCCGTTCCACCCTGCCCTAACCTGGGGGGCGGGCGGGGGCTGCGCAGCCCTGCCCGGGAGGACCGGGCACAGCCTGGTTGCAGCACAGCCCCCAGCATGGCTCCCCATGGCCAGGGGTGCCGGAACCCCAGGGGTTCCCACTCCCCTGCTCTCGGATCCATGGGCGAGCCTGGCTCTGCAATGGGGACAGTGGTACCCCCCAGCCTGGAGGGTCCTGGGGCTGGTGAAGGGCCTGGGTGGGGGTGAAGGGGCAAACGGCCCAACCTCGGCCCGTGGGGTGATGCCGGGGCAGGGACGTGCTGCCGCGGGTTGCCTGCCGTACCGCAGGGATGCTCCAGCCGTGCCAGGAGCCTGCGGGTGCAGACAGGTCCCGTAGCCCCCGGCCCAGGCAGGCGGTAATGGGGGAGCTCAGCAGGAGGATTAACTCGTCACGGGGCTGCCAGAAGAACGGGAGGGATGCCTTGGAGGGACCATTTTGACCTCACAGCCCTGTAGTCCCTACGCCCGGAGGCCACCACAGACTGCCAGGGTAGGGGGCACGGCACAGCCTGGGGAAATGGCATCACCACCACCGCTGCCTATGCCAAGGCCCCCAAAGCACCCCATCCTGCTGCCCCCCTCCTGCCCCACAGCTTCTCCCCACTGCCCTTTGCTGGGACTCATCCCCCCTTTCCTGCTGCCCCTCAGCACGGGTGATGGGTGGGATGGTGGGGCTTGCAGGGGGGCGCTGGGGGAGCTGGTCCCCATGGGGAAGCTGTGGGGCGGGCAGTGACCCCCACAAGAGGCTGTGGGACCACGGGGGGGCACAGCATGGCCCCCTCCAAAGGCCTCATATAACCCAGCTGCCCCATGAGTGCTTGCACTGAAGGTCTCACTCATCCCCCAGCCCCTGCCCCATCCCATGGGTGGGCACAGGGGCCGGACCCCCGATGCCACCCGGGTGGCTGGCACATGGTGCTGGCATCGGCCATGCCACAGGCGAGCGGGACTGCGGCGCGGTGCTGAGCACCCCCGCCTGCACCATCCCTGCCACGCTCCGGCGACACCGTCTCCCGCACCGTCTCCTGACAGAGACAAATGAGCCGCCCGCGCCTGCCACCACCTTCACACCCCATTGCCGGGGTGAGCGGGGCAGCGCCCGGGGACCCGGCGCGTGGGGCCAGCCCCATGACACCCCTGCACACCCTGGGCGGGGATCCCCCCTCACGGCATCACCGTGGCCTCCCAGCTCCGGCCCAGGCACTGCCGGCATGGCAGCACCATGCTGCCGGGCCAGCTGCCGGGCTGCACCGCGGGGCCCCGCTCGGCTGCCAGCCCGCGGCACAGCAGGACCTGCCAGCGCCTCTCTGTGGGGCGCGGGATGGATGGGCACCGCGGGGACATGTGTACCGGGGGCCCGGCTGGCGTCACCCCCACACCTCGGCCCCCTTCCACGCCACAGCCCACCCTGGGGACACCCACCGGCCCACCGGGGCACACGGCCGTCCCTAACGGGCACCCCGGTGACCAGAGGCATGCGGCACGGGCACGCTGGCATATGGCTGTCATGGTGGGAATGAGCTGTCACGTTGGCGCCGGGAAATTACCCCGTAACGAGGCGCGCTGGAGATTAGGCTAATGAGAAAATCAAAACACAATTTAATTCCTGTCACCGCCTGATCGTCTTTAAACGACGCCGTGCGGTTCTGACGGGCCGGCATGCTGTGCCCGCGCGCCCTCCGGCACCACGCCGGCACCGACTGGCCCCCGCCATGCCCTGCGCGGAGGCAGCGGGACCAGGGCCGGGTGGGACAGCAGCACCCCGCTTCCTGCCAGCTTCCCGCGGATGTGGGCACCGGCGCTGGCACCGGGATGCCCCGTCACCGTGGGAATGTGGACCGGGCGGGGGGGGGCACCTTCCTGCGGACGGAGGGGCCGCAGCGGGTCCTGCCCAGGCCCTGGGGGATGCGGCCACAGGGAGCCCCCTCCCCACTTGGTGCCCCCTGGCAGCCTCCAGGACCCTGACACCCCCCACAGCCATGCTGTCCCCACCCTGGGCCAGGGGGCTAGGACTGGTGCAGTGCCCAGGGGAGCTCCAGCTAGCCCAGGCTGGTGATGAGAGCAGCCATGGCACCCAGCCCTGCCACCAGCCCGGCCGGCATCCTCGGCTCCAGCCCCGGCTGGGAAGACAAGCCCAAGCCCGGCATCCTCCAGGTGCTGGGTGGTGGCAGGGCGGGCGCCCCCAGCAATCTCAAGGCGTGGGCGTGCGGCAGGGCCGTGGGAGCGGGGCGGGAGGGCACCCCCTCACCTTTCCCGGTTTATCTTGGACGGCGGCGTTTCCTCCGGCCCTTTGTCTGCGAGGCTGCGGCCGCCCGCGCCCCTCCTGGCCTTCCTGCGTGCCGCCGGGCACGGTGCGGGGGGATGCACGCCGGGACTGTGCTCGCACCACGGGACCACCACCCCGGCACGCCCCACTGGACCCTGCAGGCTGGGACCACCGTGGAAGGGGCTCAATGCCCGTGGGGCAGCCCCACAGCCAGCCCCGCGCACTGGCTGGCTGCGCACACGGGATGCGCATGGGATGCACACGTGGGATGCACACATGGGGTGCAGGCATGCACAGGGTGCAGGTGTGGGGTGCTCGCAGGCGGGAGCGCCACCCAGATCCCCCAGGGCTGGGCCAGCACCGGTGCCGTGGTGTGGGTGCCACAGTGTGGGTGCCACGTCGTGGTGCTCGCTGGCCCCGCTATTGTTGCGGCCGCAGCCCCGCGCAGCCTTTGAAGTCGGGCGACTTCCTGCCCCGGTTTTATGGCCCGATCTGTCTGCGCCGCGCGCTTCCCCCGGCCATAAATCACTCGGCGCTGGGAGGCTCAGGGGAGCGCGGCGCGGCCGGCCGCACGCCCACGGCCCCGGCCCTGGTGAGGGGCACCAGCCGAGCCCGTGTTCACCTGGGACCTGCCCAGAGCAGGAGAGGACCCTGGCCTGAGCCGTATGGCAGTGCCGAGCCGGCACAGGGACCTGCACCATGGGATGGTGTCCCGTCCCCTCGGCTCCAACCGGCCACGCTTTGCCCCCAGCAAAGGCACTGTGGGCACGGGCAGCCGGCTGTCCCAGAGCCACCCCAGCCAGGGATGCTCCCCCCGCCCCGGAGGGGGCATGGCTGGGGGGGGCTCCACAGTCCCGGGCAGGGTGGGGGACCCAGGATGGGTGCTCCTGCCTCCCTGCCCCTGTGCTCCCACCCATGGGGCTGTGCACCCCCCTGTGCCAGCACCCTGCCCCGGTGCTGCAGGGACAGACAACACTGGCTGCGGTGTCTTTCCCCACGGCCCCACCGGACCCCCTGCTCCCTGCTGGCCCCCCCGGCAGTAAAACAGGCTGCGGTTTAACGGGCGGGACCAAGGGTCGGGCTTTTAGGGCAAATCACGGTAAGTTTGGAAACAGCCGCAGCCAGAGAGGGCTCAGCCTGGCCCGATGCACCGTGCCGGGGATGCAGGAGGGTCCCCGTTACCCCGCTCCCTGCCCGGCTGCCCCCCAGTGCCCCGAAGCTTCCGGCTGGGCTCAGCGCCGGCGGCGCGGGCTCGGCGCAGCGGTTACCTTCGCTATTCAGAGCATTTCCTGGGTTTTATTGTCTTCCCCTCCTTGTCCCACCTTCCTCGCAGGAAGCCCTCGGTCCCGGTGGAGCCAGCGGCTCCGTGCCCAGCAGGACGGTGCTCCCGGCCCGCTCCCTGCTGCGCCGCAGGCAGAGGCATGGCCGGCTCCACGGCATTCCCGCTTCTTGCTGGTGGCTACCAGCGGCAGTGCCCACCTGGGGAAACGGGGTGCTTGGACCGTGCCATGACACCCCCAGCCCTGCCAGGGCATCGCTGGGCCCAGCGATCCCGGCCACGCCGTGCACACACCAGGCTGAGCCCCTGCTGCGGCTGTGCCGGCATCGATGCCCTCCCGGCATCAGGGTGTGCTAGGGCCCAGCAGCACCCATGCGCCCTTTCCTGGTCCGGCCGCGGCTGTGCCATGCCACGACGGAGCTGCAGGCAGGGACTGGGCTCACTCCCACCACAGCGTCTCCATCATCGCCATCTGGCCGGGAAGGCAGGAGCGGGATCCCCGGCAGCAGGCAGGGGATGCCGAGCCAGTAGGTGCCTGCCCAGCTGGGGCGCATCCCTGGGCAGGGGGGGATATGTGGGGCACCCAACCCTATGGGGCAGAAAGGCCCCCGGGCTGTGCCAGGCTGAGGGCACCATGGGGGGACAGCAATCCCCACATCCAGCCCCCCATTAATGCTGTCCCTTGCCCAGGTTGGGCTCCACGGCTCTGGGTACCCCCTGCCCCGCTCCCACCCCGCTCCCCCCTGCAGCCCATCCCCAGCCAGGGCAGGGTGTCCTGCTGTCCGTGGGGTGGACAGGGACCGGCGGATGTCCCCGGAGCCCCGTTCCCGGCAGGGGGGGCTCATCTTGCCGCGGCTGCCGCCCGCCTGGTCCCGCTCTCCCTAAATCAATTCAGTGGGTTATTGAAACGCCGCGTCTCCGTCTGGCGGCTAATTGCATGTGATCCCCAATCACGCGGGCGGCGCGGGCCCCTCTCCCGCTCCACAATTATGCAGCACCCGCGCCTGGTGGTTCTACTGGTGGCTCGGTGGCACCGGGCACCCGCTGCGGTGCGGGGCTGGTGGGGCACAGAGGTTCCCCAGTGAGTCAGGGGGGTGCTCCCAGTGGGGTGAACCGTGGGGCAGCTCCATCACCGTCCTCATCCCCATCCCCATCCTCGTCCTCATCCCCATCCCTGGCTCAAGTGGGCACATGCCCGTGCCACCTGCCCTGGCTGGGCTGCAATCACACCAGCAGGGCCAGGGACAGTGCGGGGGCTGAGGGGATCGTGCCTGTCCCCATCCATCATCCCCCTCTCCTGGCCCGCTCCTGCTCCTGTGCCGGGCTGGCCACCAGCCCCTGCCCCTGCCCCGCCGCCCCAGCCCGTGTCTGGCCGAACCCCCCGCACCCTGCGGGGCCTCGGGCGGCAAATTCCAAAGGGCACCCGGGAAGATTAATCGCGGGGCCGGCGGCCGGGATGGCCGGTAACCGGATCGCCCCGCCGGGAGCAGGAATGTGGCGCTGCCGTGCTGACCCCACCGCCCCTGCCACGGCCCGGGAACGGCACCGCCACGTGGGGGTCACCGCAAACCACCGTGGCCAGCCAGGCCACTGCAGGCCTGGTCATGGTGGGGGCCCATGCAGCCCCTGGCCCAGCCAGAGGAAAACCCCCAAGTCCCCAAACTCAGCAAGGCACCATTCCCAGGTCCCCAAACCCACTAAGATACATCCCCGGGATGCCTGGACAGGCAGGATCCCCAGTGTCCCCGTGTTGGGAGTGCCACCATCACCATGGTCCCCATTCGGGGTTAGGTGCCATCCCCTGTCCCCACATCAGGAGGGGCACCATCGCTGGGGGCACTGTCCCCCCTATCCCATCCTTCCTCCTCCCCGCTGCCCCGGGGGCTCTGTCTCCCTCCCCACAAACCCAGCCCTGGGGGACAGAGGACCCCCCGCAGCCCCACAGGCAGCCCACAGGATGGGGACAGGCCAGGGGACACCTGGCAATGCTGAGGTCTGTGCAAGGGCTGATGCAGATGGAGGGTCCGATCCTGTGTCGGCACGCTGGATGGCTGGCCCCCACCTCTGTGCCACGCTGTGCCATGCCGTGGGGGCTGTGGGGCAGCCGCCGCGGCACAGCTGCCAGGGCTAGAGTTATGGCAGCGGCTGGGGGCGGGGAGCGGGGCCAGGATAGGAACAAGGTCCCTGCAGTGGGGTCCCCCCCACTCTCCCACCCCAAGGGTCCCACTGGGGCGCAGAGCCGGACCCTGTCCAGGCAGGGAGGATGCAGGACAGACTGGGGCTAAGAATAGAGCTGGGATGGGATGGGAGGAGGAGGAAGGATGGGGCTTCCTCTGCGACGGCTCTTCTTCCTCCCGCCTGGCTCTGCCATGTGGCACGGCGCAGCATGGCGCGCCATGGCACAGCATGGCACGTCCCTCGCCGTGCCCCTCGCCAGGACGGCTGGGTCCCCCTGGCTCCGGGACACGTGGGTGCCCCCACGCCTGCACGTGTCGAGTACCCAAATGCACACACTGATGGTGGTGTGCACACACACACACACGCATGCGCATGCACACACATGCACACAAACACAACCCCCCGCCATCCCACCTGGGCACCCCACAAGTGTGGGACCGGGGCCGCCCCGGGTGCCACCTGCTCCCCCCCACTGTCCTGCATCCCCCCCTGTTCCCTCCCTGCGTGACAGCCTGTGCCGGAGCGTGCAGTCGACGGCAGCGCCGTGCCCGCTGCCCGCACCAGTGCTGCCGCCCCAGGCCCCCCCCCGCCGCCACCGCCGCCGCTGCCGCGTTTCATTGCACTTTTCTTTTTAATTAACCTCTGAGCGGCGCGGCCGGGCTGCCTCCCCGGGGTTAATGATATCGGTGACCCGACCCGCCGCGGCCCATCGATCCCCCCCAGTCCCGTGCGCTGCCAGCTCGACGGCCGACGGACGGGTCTGGGGGCGCAGGCTGGGACGCTCCCGCAGCCGGCACCCGAGTCGGCCCCAGCCGGGGGTCCCTGCTCCCGCGGGGTGACGTGTGCCAGGGAAGCGGTCCGTGTCGCTGCGGCCCCGCTGTCCCCGCGTGTCACCCCACGCAGGGTGCTGCCGGGGGTACCCTGCTCGCCCTCACGCTCGCCCACCCATCGCATTGCCCAGTCCCGCGAGGCCACGGGTGCCCATCCACGGGGTGCATCCCCCCACTCCTTGGGGCCATCCGGGACCCTCCTCCCGGCCTCTCGGTGGCCCCTCGGCAGCGCCGGGGACGGGGTCCCGTGCCCCCCCCGCGGCCGCCCCGGCCCTGCTCCTCGCTCAGGTGCGCCCTGTCAGCGTGCGGAGCTTTAATCCGGCGGTCGTTCATCTTGGGCGCGGGGCCGGGCTGTCAGCGGCTCAGACGAGCCATTTCCTCACCGCGCTGCCCGGCGCGGGGCCGAGCCGAGCCCCCCGCGCTCGCTCGCGCCCTAATTGAATCCGCATGGCCGCGTGGCCGCACCGGCCCCGCCGCCGCACCCCGCCACCCTGCGCCCACCCCATACACCCCCAGCCCAGGGACGTGCCCACTCCCCATGGCGGATGGGTTCCTCTGGGGGTCCTGGTGCCATGGGGCCATTGTGGGGGACAGGGTGTCCCACACGCAGGCGGCTCTCGGACCACAGCCAGAGCCCCCCGACCCTGCTCCAGTTGTGCCCAGTGAGAGGGGGCCGGGGTCTCCAGCAGCACCCACTCCCCATGCCAGCCCCTCCGCCCAGGCCCCCAGGTTGGGGGCTGCTGGGGGTGGCACAGGAGAGCGGTCCCTCGTTGTCCCCCTGCCCCGCGCAGCCCCTGCTCCGGCCGCCCCCCGTCCCGGCTATTTGTGGCGCGGGGAAGGAAGCGGCGGCGGTGAGACGGTGCTGCCTGCCCCGCTTCCTGACACAAACAGCCCCCCTGCCTTGGCGGGCAGCGGGCGCACGGCCCCACACAATGGCTCTGCCCCACGGCGGGACGGGGGTTCCCACGACCCACTGCCCCAGCCCGCTCCCCCCCACATGTCCCAGCATGTCCCCCCGCAGCCCCGCTCCCCCGGCCACCACAGCCGCAAGCCCCAGACCAACCCCTGGAGGGACCCGCACCCCTGCAGGGGTGCCAGCGCGGGGCCACCCTGCACAGGCCCCCCTCCAGAGGGTCCCCACCTCCTGCCCCATGGCTCCCGGTGGGGGCTGTCCCCGTCACCCCTGGGGAGGGGGACAGGCCCGTCCCCATCAGCCCTGGCGAAGGGGATGGGACGGTCCCCGCCAGCCCTGCCGTGCCGGGGTCAGGGGGCGCAGGCGGGCGACAGCCCGGCGGGGGGGCAGCGGCGTTTGCTCCAGCCGGAGGCTTTGAAATGCAAACCCCCCCCCCCCCCCCCCCCGGGCCCATTTGGCCGGAGTTTGGCCCAGGCCCATATGGAGGCCCTGGAGCAGGGAGGGGGTCCCGGGGTGGGGGGCGGCAGCTGGGGACGGGGCCAGCGGGACCCCCTGACCACGGCACATCGCTTCCCCCATGCACGGTGCCGAGCGGGGGTCCCCACAGCATCCTCCCTCCTCCCTGCCTGTGTGCCCCCCCCCGGGCCATGTCCGGCGCCCCGGCACTGACATGTGTGCCACCACACGTGTGCGTGTGCCCACTCCGGTGTGTGGCAGCTCTGCACGTTGAGCTGGCGTCTTGCTGCTCTGTGAGCACCTCCGTGCACGGCCGCTGCACACGCTTGCACATGTCTGCGCATGCTTGTGCACGCTTGCACATAGCGGTGCCCACACACCCAGCTGCGGGGGGTCTGCTGGTGGTGGTGAGGGGGGGGTTGGTTGGTTGTGCACACACGTACACACCCAGCACACGAGTGTGAGTGGCCGCCTGCACACCAGGCAGCACCTGCAGCGACCGGCACATGCGTGTGGGAGCAGCTGAGACGTGTGCTCGGCCCCACGTGTCGTGCGTCCCCAGCCCCCCCCCAGCCCCGGCGCTCCCAGTGGGGCACAAGCCCCAGACACTCCTTGCCCGGGGCTATCCCCATCCCTGTCCGCATCCCTGTCCCCATCCCCGTTCCCATCTCCACCACTGCTCCCCTCCGCGCTCGCTGCGTAATGAAGCTGGGGTCGGCCCCGGGCTGGTGCGTGCGGCGAGGTCGGCGCGTGTTAATGAATAGATCATTTGCCAACAACCCCTGGCGGGGGATCCCCGGCATCCCCCGGCTCCCAGCACATTAATCCCCGTTTACCGGGGCGAGGTGTAATCCCATTAGTCGTGGCTTCGCCCGCGGCTGCCAGCCCCGCAAGCAGGGTCAGGATTTATTGCCAATAATTGGCCAGGTCTCCTCCCCCGGCACGGGGCACGGCGCTGCCGGCGGCTCCCCCGGTGATGCCCCGCTTGCCACCGCTACTGGCGGTTTAATTTTGCACAGAGCTATTCCCCTTATTAAAGGAAAATTCATTTGCAAGCAATTTCCATGTGCAAACTGCTCTGCAGCTCCAGCTTCGGCACGGGGCTGGGAGCGCCCCTAATCGAGTTACCGCCAGGCGCTCCGGCACGGAGCCGCGTTATTGAAATGGATCCGCTAAATAATAGATCAGGGGCAGAGCGTGGTGCTGGGGCATAAGTGTATTAGCAGGCTGAGCCGCCGCCTCCCGCCTCTAATCACGTTACCCCGGCACGGGGAATTGCCGGCACAGCACAGGCACCCCAGCATGGCAGAGGGTGTCCCACCGGCTGTCCCCAGGCCGGCTGCAGCGGGGCCATGGGGATGCAGGGGTTGGCAGCCCCGGTGCCGCCGACGTGGGTGCCCATGAGCTGGGGCACCCGGAGCTACCGGTGCCTGGAGCCATGGGTGCCCCTTGAGATGGGGTGTCCCGGGTGGGGGGACAGGGCAGCCCCTGCCACTGGCACGGATGGTCTCCGGAGCATCCACAGCCTCCTCTGCGCACGCACACACACACACACTGCTCGCCCTGCGCCCGATGCAAGGGGTGCAGAGCCTGGCACAGCTGCCGGGGATGGGGCACGAGGGATTTGGCCCCAGTGCATCCAGGTGCTGCCGCCTGCCTGGCATCGGCCGCGGGGGGCTGGGGGGCCGCTGGGAGGCCTTACATGCAGTCCCAGACCCTCAGGGGACCCCCATGGATACCCCCAGGGGACCTGAGCCCCAGAGGGATGGAGGTATGAGAGCCAAGGCGAGGGCCGGCAGTGCCACGCCAGGGTGCACTGCCCTGCGGTGCCCCCGGCTCCGTCCAAGCAGCCGTGCCCGTCGCCGTCCCCGCCGTCTGCGGGCGCCCGGCCAGCGCAGGGCGCTCTGCCCCGCTCCGCAGGAAGCTCCAATGTTCCTGCAAAAATTCAGAGCTCTCTTTTTGTTTTCCACTGTGTCCCCTGCTTTGGGGTGAAAAGCGTTTCCCGTCCTGTGTTCCCAGCAGCTGGAGCTGACGCTTCCCCCAGCCGGCGGCGAGCTGGGGGCTGAGGCTCACCCTGCGCTGGGGCTGGGTGCCGGCGGGGGGGGCGGTTGGGGCGGCGAGCCTGCCACAGGGGTGGGCAGCGCTGCTTCGGCGGGGGGGGCACGCCTGCACTGCGTCCCTACAGCCGTGCCCATGGCCGTGCCCGTGCCCTCGCCCTGCCCGCAGCGGCTGACGGGGGCTCAGTGCTGCCTGGGGGGGGATCCGGGGTGCTCAGCCCACCCTGGCAGCGCCCACGGGGCACGAGTGGGGGGTCAAGGAGAGAAGGAGGTCCCGGCTCTGATCCCCCAGAACATCCCTGGGCACCTGGCTGCTGCGCAGGGGATTCACCCCGACTGCTGCAGAGCGATGGGCAGGAGAGATGGGGCAGCGGTGATGTTGCATCGCATCATGGTGAGCGCTGCAGCTGGAGATCCGCCGGGATCCCAGCCCGGCTCCCGCCTGCCCTGCCTGCTGCCGAGGGCCCAGTCCGGCTGGAGCGCTCCAGGAGCTGCCGGCCCGGGACTCTGCAGCAAAGCTCCCTCCCGTCCCCGAGCAGCTGGAGCTGTAAAGGGAGGGGGGGGATTCTCCGTGAGGCAGGATGGCTGGGAGCCCTGATCGGTGCAAGAACAAGGAATTAGCCTGAGCGGCAATTTCCTGGTGTGTGTCACAGGGCATTAGCTGGGACGGAGCCCAGGGCGCGGGCGCCAGCCGGGGCTGGGACCGGGGGGAGAAGGGCTGTGCGCAGGCTGTGCCCCTTCCCGCTCCTGCCCGCTGGGTGCCTGGGGCCTCGTGTCCGGCACAGTGACCTCATGCCACGCGGTGCTGCCACAAGGGACTGCAGCTCACAGGGGCCCAGCTGAGCCTGGGTCCACCGGTGGGTCCTATGTGGCCGGCAGCCGGGACAGGAGTAGGGGACATGGCTTGCCTGCACCCCAGGACAAGCACCGACCCCGACAAGTGGTGGGAGCCGGCCACACGTGCAGCAGCGGAAGCTCCACCATCTCCCCTCGCCTCCCCGCGTCACGTTGCCACCAGCCATGCGAGCGAGCCCTCCGGAGAGGACAAAAGCTACGTGCGAGGCAGCCATGCAACCGGCACCATGTCGGCCTGTCGCACCCTGCGCGCCGGCGGGCGAGTGGCCCTGTGCGCCCACGGGAGTGGGGCCCATCTGGCGGCACCACGCCGGGACAGCCGCGCTCCCTGGCTGGCACTTTCTGGGCGCAGCCTGCAAATCTCTCCCAAATCGGTTAGATCCCAGGCTGCCGGAGTCCCCTCCCCACCCCCGCCCGCCCGCCACCCGCTCCGGCGTTTAATTGCTCCGGCTGCTGGGAAATTTCAAGGTTGAATTTGTCTAACTCCAATTTCCAGCCGGGGGATCGCGTTCTGCCTTTGTCAGCAAGATTGGAAGCCCCCAACCCCTCCCGGCACCGGCACTGCCGGGTCCCCCTGCACCTGCTCCCCCAGCCCGGCACGGTTCTCCCGCCGCCCCCCACCCACAGGTTCATTTTCTCTCATTACCGCCATGACCCCTGCGCCCTCCACACTGTCACCGTTTCCCCCCTCCGTGTCCTCTTGCCGGGCCCAGAGCATCCCAGCAGCAGACCCATGGGGGCGCTGGGTTGGATGGGGACCAGGGGATGCCGAATCGCCCCAGAGGGGCGATTCGGCATCCCCCGATCCCGATCCCACCAGAGGATACGGACCCCGTGTCGACAGCCGGGGCTCACCTGCGTGTGCGGGCGTCCCCAGGATTTTTACGAGCGATTGGGATCCCGGAGCTATTTGTACCGGGGAGGGCAGAGCGGGGGGGGGGGATTTATGGCCGGGCCGCGCTCTGAAACCCAAAACCCACCCGAAGCGGCCTAATCACTCCCAGACGCAGCGGCCCCTGCGCTTTTATGGGGCATTTTAGAGCAGGGGAGCTAATAAATTTTTTGCGACGGTAAAAGCCCCGCTGAGGATGCGGGGGGGTTGGGGGGGGGGGGCAGCGGGAGCCCACCGGCCGCCCCCCGGAGGGGGATTAAAATCGCTGTACAAGGGGGAGGCGCGGTGCGGCGCCCCGTCTGCATCCCGGTAGCGGCGGCGGAGAGGGAGCAGTGCCCCCCCCCCCCCAACCTCGCCCCCTCACTCCCCCTCGTCGGTGGCTCCTCCTCCTCCCGGTGCCCAATTTGCCGCCCCGGCCCCGGGTCTTTAAGGCTGCGGCACCGGGGCCGGGGCTGCGGCCGCGGGGGGGGGGGGGGGGGGGAAAGCGGCTGCGGGCGCGGAGCTGCCCAGCCCCGCCGAGCGGCTCCCGGCGCCGGGAGGCCGAGCGCTCCCCGCCGCCGCCGTCGCCGGGCCCCCGCCGAGGGGGCGGGCTGCGCCCGCGGGGTTTAAGTGCGGCCGCGGCTTGATGCGCGGGCGGGACGGCGGCGGCGAGAGGGGGGGGGACCCCGGCGGGATGAGGCGGGCGCGGTGCTGAGGCGGCCCCGGTGCGGGAGCGGGGGAACGCGCCATGACCTCGGCGCGGGAGGCGGCCGGTTCCCCCCCGCTGCACCCCGCGGGCGGCGGCCGCCGGCGGAGCGCCCTGGACCAGCTCCCGCCCGCCCGCCAACTCCAACAAGCCGCTGACCCCCTTCGGCATCGAGGACATCTTGGGGCGGCCCCGCGGCGGAGCCCCCCCGGTCCCGGCCCCGCCGCGCCCCCCGCCCGGCTCCCCGAGAAGGCGGCGGGGCCCCGCGGCGGCGGCTGCGCCCCGTCCTCGCCGCTCTGCGCGCTGGAGGAGCTCGCCAGCAAAACCTTCCAGGGGCTGGAGCTGGGTGTGCTGCAGGCGGCCGAAGGTACCGGGCGGTGCGGGGCGGCGGGGGCTCCGCCGGGACCGAGGGGGTGCGGGGACGGGGCAGGGGCAGGTGCCGGTGCCGGCGGGCGGTGGGCTCCGGGGATGCGCCGCCGCCGCCGGGCCCGTGGCGGGGACGGGGTATCTCCTCGCCTCCTGCCCGGCGCGGCCCCGGTAAGTTTCCTCCGTGTCCCGGAGGGGCGAGGGCGGCCGAGAAACCCGGCGGCCGCGGGCCGGGAAGGGGCCGGGTGCTCGCCCGGGGCCGCGGGGACACGGCAGCCCGGCCGGAGCAGCCCCGGCACCGGTCCCCGGAGCCGCACCGGCGGCCGCGGCCCGCAGGGAGGGAAAGGCCCGGGGCCGGGCACCGGGAGCCCGAGCGAGCCCCGGCCGAGCCCGCTCCCCGGCCTGCGGCGGCGGGTGAGCTGCGACCAGGACCGAGACAGCGGTGCGGGCAGCCCGGAGCTCCGTGAGGACCGGCCGGGCTGGGTTGGGCCCGGCGGCTTTACCGGGAGGCGCGGGGATTCACCCGGCCTGGGGGCCGCAGGAGCCGCCGTACCGGGCGGCGGATCGGTCCCGCGGCGGCGGCCGGGCTGCACCGGGGCGGAACGGCGGCACCCGGCCCCGCCGAGCCGTGACCGTGACTGTGACCGAGCGCGGGGGCAGAGCGGCGGATCGGTCCCGTGGGCAACGAAAAATCCGTTACCGGCTCCGGCGCCGTCGTCCCCGAGCCCCGGTGGGCTTCGGCGGCGGGGACGGTGGCTCCGACCGGGCCTCGGTTTTCCGGCAGAGACCCGTTACTGACGGGGCCGGGGAACCGGCGCGGTTCCCGGCGGGATCGGGCAGCCGCTCCCCGCTCACGGCCGTTGTCCGCGGTGCGCCCCCGGGGCACCGGGCCCGGCAGACCTGGCGGGTCGCGGTGCCCGCGGGAACGAACCGGCCCCGCCGGTCCCGGTCTCGACCCCCGTGGGGAAACCCGCTGTGAGAGCGGGTGGGAGGACAGACGGACGGACCGAGCGGCAACCGGGCCCCTGCCGCCCGCCCCAGACAAAAGTCCTCCATCGGCCGGACAGAGGGACGCGGAGGCGCGGAGCGCGGTGCCCGCGATTAACGAAGAATCCCTTACATGGACCGACAAACGGAAAGACAGAGCAGGGCGCCGTTAACGAAAAAAACCTTTATCGGGACGGACAGAGAAAGACAGACAGACAGAGCGAGTGTCCGTGGTTAACGAAAAAAACCCGAAAAACCTTACCTGGCCAGACAGACGGACACAGATGAGCACAGCGCGGCTCTCGCCGTTAACGAAAAAACCTTTGCCCCGCCGGACAGACGGACACGGATAGACGAAGCGGGGCTCCCGTTATTAACCAAAAAATCCTTTACCCGGCCCGACAGACGGACAGGGACGAGCAGAGCACAGCTGCCGCGGGTTAACGAAATATCCCTTGCCCGGCCGCACAGGCGGACACGGACAGATAGAGTCGGGCTCCTGTAATTAACGAAAAAAAAAATTCCCTTCCCTGGCCGGACAGGGACTGTCAGAGCGTCGCTTCGGTAATTAATGAAACCCCCTTCCCGGATGGACAGACCGACATGGACGGAAAGAGCGGGGCTCCCGCGATTAACGAAAAAAAAAAAAAATACTATTACCCGGCCGGACAGACGGACACGGCCGAGCGGATCAGCGGTCCTGTAATTAACGAAATTAAGCCGTTGCACGGATGGACAGACGGACAGAAAGGGGACACCTCGGGGGTCCCGGAATTATGGTAAAAAATACCACGTTACCCGGACAGACAGACAGACACGGCCGGGCAGGGTGGGGCCGCGGTAATTAACGAAAAGAGACGTTGCCCGGCCAGACAGACGGACAGGGACGAGTGGAGTGCGGCTCCCGCGATAAACGAAAAAATCCCCTTACTCGGATGGACAGACGGACAGAACAGGGACAGAGCAGGGCTCCCGGAATGGAGGTAAAATCCCGTTACCCGGTCGGACAGACGGACACGGGCCGGGCGGAGCGGGGTTGTTGTAATTAGCGGAAGAAAAAAAAATAATCCCTTCCTCGGCCGGGCAGGGCGGAGGGCCCGCGGCTAACGGCGAAATGAACCGAGACCCCCGGACAGGCGGACAGAAAGGGGACAGATCGAGGTTCCCGTAATTAAGGTAAAAGCCCGTTACCCGGACGGACAGACGGACACGGCCGGGCACAGCGGGGCACCCGTGATAAACGAAAAAAAAACTCCACAAAAACTCTGTGCCCCGACGGACAGACGGACAGAAACGGGGCAGCGCGGGGTTCCGTGATTGAGGTAAAGCCCCGTTACCCGGACGGACCCACGGAAACGGCCGGGACATCCCGGGGCTCCGGTAACGAACGAGCGAGGCCGCTGTACGGCCGGACTCACTCGCAGCAACCGGCGGGTCGGGGCGGCAGCCGGGGGTCCCCGGGATGCGGAGCCCCCGCCGCGGGCAGCGGGACGGGCACGGCGGCCCCGGGACCCCTCAGCGGCGGAGGGAGCTGGAGCCGTTAACGGGGAAGGCAGGGACCGACCGTGCGGGATGCCCGGGAGCCGCGTTACCGAGCGGCGGATCGGTCCCGCCGGCAGCAGAGAGGCTGTAACGGGCTGGGACCGGGACCCCGCGGCCGGTGTGGAGCCGTTACCGATGATGCGGGCGGTTACCATCCGCGTCTCACCGGAGGTTTCTCTTCTTCTCCACCGGCGGCAGCGCCGGAGCGCGGCCGGATCGGGGCCTCGGGGCTGCGACGCCGCCGTACCGAGAGCGGCAGCGGGGACCGGACCCCGGTGGACCCGCACGGACCCGGGGCCGGCGGCACCGGGGCTCCCGAAAATCGCTGAGCGAAAACGACAAGCGGCGGCCCGGGCGAACCGAACCGCCGCGCTTCGTGTTGCCGGTCCGGCCCCGCCGCCCGCGGCTCCCCGGTTCCCGGCTCCCGGTGCGGGCCCCGGGGCAGCGGGCCGGGCTCACGGAGCGATCCGGCGCTCGGGTCGTGGCGAGCGGCCGGCGGGGAGGAGCCGGGCTGGAACCCCGGGACCGCCGGACGGGACACGGGTGGGGTCGGCTCCGCGCCGCAGCGGGCGGCGGCTCCGGCGGGACCGGGGCCGCTGCGGAACGGCGCAGGGGCCAGGCGGGAGCGGCGGCGGGCCGGGCCGGGAGTCTCTCGGTTCCCGACACCGGGCCGGGGAGAGGTGTCCCGGGCAGGGCCGGGGCTCGGGCACGGCGCGGCTCGGCTCGGTTCGATCGGGTTCGGCGTTTCACGGTTGGGAAGGGGTCGGCGGGGCAGGGGGGTGGGGGACGGGCTCGGTGCGGGTGCCGGTGCCGGTGCCGCCGCGCTGAGCCCGCTGTCCCCGCAGGTCGGGAACCGCTGGGCGCCTTGGGGCAGCGCCCGGCCTGCAAGAAGCGGCGCAAATCGCGGACGGCGTTCACCAACCAGCAGATCTACGAGCTGGAGCAGCGGTTCCTGCGACAGAAGTACCTGTCCCCGGCGGACCGGGACCAGCTGGCGGCGCGGCTGGCGCTCAGCACGGCCCAGGTCATCACCTGGTTCCAGAACCGCCGGGCCAAGCTCAAGCGGGACCTGGAGGAGCTGCGGGCCGACGTGGCCTCGCTGCAGGCGCTGCCCCCCGCCGCCCTCCAGCAGCTGGCGGCGATGCCCGAGCCCCCGCGACCCCCCGGACCCGGACCCGGACCGGGACCCGGATCCGCACCGCCGCCGCCGCTGCCCGCCGCCGCCGAGCTCTCGGAGGAGGAGATCGACGTGGGGGACTGAGGCGGCGACGGTGAAGGCCGGGGGAGGGGGTGTCCCGGGCCGGCACCGAGACTGACCGAGCCCCCGGGCTGGACGGGGCGGCCGCGCTGCCCCCGCCCCGGGGGGGAATTGGTGCAATTTTTCGCTTTTTTTTTTTGTTTTGTTTTGTTTTTGTTTTTTTGTCCGTCTTTCCTTTTTTTTTTTTTTTTTTTTAAATTTTATTTTCTATCGTGTCTGTCCCGCTGGCCCGTCCGCGGCCCCGCCGCCCCGAGAGCCCGGGGCACGGAGAAGGGGCCCGGCCCGGCCCGCCCGGGTGTAAATATTTGGAATAAAGGCGACACCTTATTAAGGACAGCGGAGGGGATCTGGCGGCCGGCGGGACGGACGGACGGACGAACGGTAACCCCCGCAGCCCCCGGACCGTGAGCACACACCGGGGGGATGCTCCGCTCTGCCGGCTTACCCGGGCCGGGGGGGGCCTCGCCGGCGCACGGGGCACCAGAGACCCCCGCCCCCCCCGGCACACTCCCCCGGCTCGGCTGCGCCCGTCCGCGCGTTCCCGGCCCCGCCGCGCGTCCCCCGGGCTGCGGACCCCCGTGCCCCCGCGCTGCCCCACGTCCCCCACTGCCGAGAGCCGAAAGGTCCTTTCGGGGGGTCCGGCACGGCCGGGGGGGGGGTCACCCGATACCGGCCCGGGCGAGGGGAGGGGATGGGGGGTGCCGACCCCGCGGGGCGGGAGCAGCCGGGGGGGGGCTGCGGGAAGTGACCTCCAAACGGGCTCCGTGTGTACCGGGCCCGCGCTGCACCCCGGCTGCGGGGGGCCGGGGGGGGGTGCGGGTGTCTTTGGGGTGCCTGTGAGTGGGTGGGGGTGTCTGTGCGTGCCCGTGTCTCCAGCCCCACGCCCACACCCTCATGCCGGCTGCAGGGGGGGTGCAAGACCCACGGGGAGGTCGGGGGGGGGGCACACATCGCGGGGGAGCACACTCTGGGGGCGCGGGGCAGCGCCCGTCACCCCATGACGGACCCACTCCAGCGGCGCCTCCCCCGCCGATGCCCCACGCGTGACCCGAACTGGGCCGGGGCAGCTCCGGGTGTCGGTACACCCCCCCCCCCCCCGCCCGGCACACCCGCACCTGCCCTGGCCGCTGGAGTCCACACCGGCCCTCGTGACGTCATGGTCCGGTGACGTCACCGCGCGAAGCGGTGATGTCACTCTCTGATGAGCGGGGCGGTCCGAGGGGGCGGCAGGGAGGAGCCCCGCCCGGGGGATGGGGGGTGGGGGGGTGTGCAGGCAGCCCGCGGTGGGGGGGCCTCGGTCCCACACCCCCGCAGACCTCCCGATCAGCGGCTCCATCGCGACAGCCCCGTTCCCGCCCCCCCTCCTCCGTCTCCCCCCCCCGTGCCCGGAGGCCGCGGGGACGGGCGGCCGCGGGAGGTGCCGGGCAGCTGCCTGCTCCCTGCCCTTGGCGGCGGGGGTGGGGGGGACGACACGACGATGATGATGTCCCCCGGGGCCCCTTGTCACCGCAGCTATGCGCGTGTCCCTCCAGCATCCATATGAGCCCTCGCTGATCTAATTACGCCGGTGCAAACTTCCGAAGGCAGAGCCGCCCCCGCGTCGTGTGTCGTGTGTCGTCCCCCCCTCCCCCCCCCCGGTATTTTCTCCGGTTTTAATTGCATTGTCGCGCCCCTCCCCCCGCGCCGCAGCCACACGGCCGAGGGGAGAGAGGGGGACGGGCGACGGAAGAAATGAGATTTAGCCTGAAAGTGCCTTTGAGCATCACCCGGGGGGAATTGCTTTTAATTTGACAGGTAGGAGCGGCCCCGGGGCCGACACGCGTGGGGCATGCGCGGCTGCGGCTGCAACGCCCGGCGCGGGCGGCGGAGCCGGGGGGGGCGGTTTGCAGACAGAATCCCAGTGGGTGACACCCCCTCCACGGGCAGGGCTCCGGGTGCTGTGACATCCCCCATTCCCCCCCCCCCCCCAAACCTGGCTGACCCCCAAAGGGAAGGTTTAGCCCCAGCCCCAAGCCAGCAGCCCCCCATTGACCCCAGCGACCGGGCGACGGTGTCTTGCCAGCCCTGCAACCGTGTCACCCCAAGGCTGGTGTCACCCCACAACCATTGTCACCCCCACGGCCGTGTCACCCCACAGCTCGGGCCTGGCAGGAGGCAGCACCGGGCAATGGCCCCGGTCCTCGCAGCAGAGCTGAGCTGTGGGGCTGCCGACCCAGCAGACGCACGCACGCGTGTGTGCAGACATGCACGCCCGTGTGCGCACACCCATGCAGGAAGGCTGTACGTCCGTGTGTCCCCCAGGCACGTGCGTGGGCCTGCGTGGGAGCAGCGAGGGGCGGCCGGGGGCCAGCCCCGGAGATGAGCTCACGGCTCCGGGCCCGTTTCCATCAGGCTGATGCGAGGGAACAGCTGGCAGGATCACACCTCCGCGCTGCGGGGTGTACACGGCCCCATGCTGCCGCCTCGGCCCCCCCCTCACAGTGTATAGAGCCAGGCAGCACAGACCCCTCTCCCCCCCCCCCCCCACCCCAGGCCTGCTCAAGCGTGGTCGGGACCCCCCAGCCTCAGCCCCGCACCCCACAGGCCGCGTGGGCAGCAGGCGCAGGGATGGGGGCAGCTGGCTCGGAGGAGGGGGCTCAGACCCCCGCGATCTTGTCCTTTCCCAGCACCTCCATCTCCTCTCGCTGCAGGGCAGCTGAGGGACACCGAGTTCCCCCACGCAGCACCCTCACCATGGCCTCTGGGCTGCTCCCCCCCGCCCCCAGCCCCAGCTCCAGCTCCGCCACCCCCTCCTGCCCCACGCCGGCCCACCCCCCGTGCCAGCCTCCCCCGGGGGCAGCTAATCGCGGGCGGAAGCGTGGGCCGGGCTGGGCAGCGTCTGGCGTCGCCCCCCCGGCTGCCCCCCGGGAGGTTTTGCTGCAGGAGACGGTGCAGGCACCCGGGCACGCTGCCACCGCCAGCCCCGCGCCCCTCGCCAGTTCCCACCGCTCCGCGCAGCCGCGCCGCCAGGCCCACCGGCCTGCCGGGACCACCGCTGGCACGGCCAGCCCGCCCACGCCGCCGGCACGGGCACAGCGTGGGGGACGCGCATACACACGGGCGGACAGACAGCGGGACGTGCACACCCAGGAGCAGAGCTGTGTCCCCAGCGTGCACGTGCCACAGCGCAGGGACCCCAGGCTGCCGCCGCGGCACAGCCGTGACCGGGCACACGCTGCTGGCGGTGCAACGCAGCAGCACACACGCGTCCCATCATGGGGACAGGCAGCCGAGCACATGGCCTGAGCGAGGGGGACCTCTCCCCAGGGCTGCGAGGCACCATGTGCGCCCACGGCACGAGCACCCACGGCACGAGCACCCACGGCGGGAGCACCCACGGCGGGAGCACCTGCCCAGCACCCGCTGCAGCCATGTGTGTGTCCCCCCCAGCCAGCACCCCACACAGCACTCCGAGGACCACTCAGACCCTGGAGGGGTTTGTCCCGGCTCAGCAGCCGCGGGGCAGAGACCTGCCGGGGAACCCAGAGCAGGCCGTGCCCGTCACCGGAGCCTCAGGGCAGCGACCTGTCGGTCCCCAGGGCAGGCCGTGCCCGTCACCGGGGCCCCGGGGCGGCTCCTGCGGCAGCGGGCGCTGCTGCCGGGGGCTGTGTCAGGCTCAGCCCCCCGCTTCTCCCCTCCCCACGCACGCTCGTCTTTTTCCTCTTCCAATTTTCTGGATGATTAACTCGACTGCTGTTTCCTGACAACCTCTGCTGTTGGTATTAATTTCTTTTAACTAGTGATTAATTACTCGCTGTCTCCCGCGCTCCTTCTCCCTGTTGCCTATTTGCATATTAATCAAATTCTACTTGATGGCCTGCCTGTCACCTCTCTGCCACGGCCCCAGCGACTCCCATCACCGGCAAATGACATTACAGCGGGGCCGGGGGCCCAGCGCTCGCACGGCACGTCCCCCTGCCCCCCTCCAGCACCCCCCTCCCCGCTGCCGCGGACCCCCGGCACCAACGGGCCAGCGAGGGAGAAGAGGCGCCGGGGTCTGCCCCCTCTACCCCGGGGAGGCGGCACAGGGCGGCAGGAGGGATGCGTGGTGGCCATCTCCGCTGCCTCGGGGCTGGCCCAGCCCCGCAGCCCGGGTACCGGCTCTGCCGGGCCGCTGCCTGCCCTGCCCGACCCCCGAGGGAGCCCCCGCGGCCGCAGGAGCTGCGGGTCCCCGTTACTTCCCGGGATAAGGCAGCCCCCGGGCCGGGCCGGAGCGGTCGGTGCCGGTCTCCGGTGCAGCCCCGTTCCTCCCAGAAGGGCCGGGGAGCTGCGGGGCTGCTGCAGCTCCGTGGGGGAGGGTGGGCCGGTGCAGAGGGTTCGGGAGAGGGAACGTGTCCCGGTATGGGCTCTGCACCGGGGGTTGCTGCACACCCGGTACTCGGGGCCCCGGTACCCGCGCCCGGGTATGCCCCCGGCCCGTGAAACGGCGGGGAGCCGTGTCGGGGCAGGGGCCGCCGTCCAGCACCGCCCCAAACCGGGACGGGCCAGATCCAGCCCCCGGATCCGCCGCCGCCCGAGCCGATGCCGCCCCCTTTTTGCCGTCGGTGGGACTGCGCGGGGGCCGGGGCCGGTGGGAGCCGCGGGCAGCGCAGCCGCAACCCCCGGGGTCCCGGGAGAGCGTTCCGGTTAGGCGCCGGGGGGCAAGGAACCGCGGGCCAGAGCCAGGCACGGGCAGCGACCGGCACTGACCCCCCCCCCCCCGGAGCCCCGGCGGTGCCAAGGGAGCTGTAACGGAGCTCGACGGCAGCCCCGGCCGGGCGCAGCGGGCCGGTCCCGAACTGACACCGGCTGCTTGGGGTAGGGGGGCCGGGGCGGGCTGTGCCGGCGGATGCAGAACCGGAGCGGGGAAGAGCAGCTTCACCCACAGCGGCAGAGGGGGCGGGGGGCGGTTCTGGGTCCCGGAGCCCCCCGGGGCCAGACTGGCAGCTGCTGCTGCGCGACTCCAGCACCCCAGAGCCACCAGGGCAGGCGGCACGGCTGGAGGGGAAGGGAAGGACAGACGGCCGCTGCTGGCTCTCAGTTTTATTAAGAAAACCCGAATTGGGTACAAAATCCCTGAAGGAGCTGGGGGTAACGGCCATCTCCAGGCACGGCCCTGTCCTGCCGCCCGCTCCCCCCCCGGCACTGGCACGAGGAGCTCCAGGGTGGGCACCGACCCACCGTGGCCTCCACCCGCCGGGACCAGGAGCAGGCAGGACCCACGCGTCCCCCCGGGGAAGGCGAGCCCTGCGCCCACCCAGAGCAGGGCTGGGGTAGGTGGGGGGGGGGAAGCAGCACAGCCCCCCCCCCCTCCCCCAGGGGCAGCCCCGCAAGGCACAACCACTTGAGGCACCAGGAGGGGGGGACCCCCACCCTGGAGGGGGGCAGGTCCCGGTGCCCGTGGAGGGAAAGGCACAGGCAGGGTAAGGGCAGGCTCAGCCCCCCAAAGAGCGCCCAGGAGCCACGGTGCTGGGGTGGGGGGGGCAGAGGTCTTGCTGCCAGCCCCCCCCGCCAAGCCCACTGCCCAGCAGAAGGCACCCGGCATCAGGTGCCCTGGCTCCTCCCTGGTTGGGCAGCAAAACCCAGCGCAGGGCCAGGAGCCACCGCTCATGTTCCAGGTCCCCGGAGGGGTGGCAGAGCAGGCAGGGCCCTCACACAGCCACGCCAGCTCCTCCAGTCAGGGGCTTGAGGGCAAGCGTCCGCAGCAGCCGATGCCTCCACGGCTCCATGCCAGGAGGGTTCTGCGCTTGGCGGGCACCGTGCCGGCTCCTGGGCAGAGGCTGGGCCCTGCGCACCCACCCAGCGTGGGGCAGGCGGGGGCCAGGACAGGCAGGGAGCCACGCCGTCCCATCGCAGCCGTCCGTCGGGGCAGCGGGCAGGGATGCAGCAGCAGCGAGGGCCCGGGTCCTCCATGGCGCGCCAGCGGTGCAGGAGGGCAACGCCGCACCATGCAGGGTCTGCCTCTGCTGCCATTAAGCTGAGGAGACCCCCCCCGGCTACAGGAGCCCCGCAGGGAAGGCACCCACCTCACTGCGGGGCTCCGAGTGCCACCGGGGGGACGGGGTGGCGTGGGAGGGGTGCTTGAGCTGCAGCACCAGCCTGCTTCCCTCCACCTCGGCATCCTGGGGGAGCGAGAGGGAGCTGAGCTGGCAGCACCACCCCTGCCAAGGCAGGGACAAGGAGAGGGCAGGAGGGGACCAAGCCCAGGAGAGGCAACCCTTATGTCCCACACCCGGCACTGCCGGCTCCCCTCCTCCGGCCCCTGAGGGGCTGTGGGGCTCCACGGCACGGTGCACACCGCCGGCTCACCTGCATGGCCGCGTAGGCTGCTTCCGCCGCCGCCTTCTGCGTATAGTTGATGAAGGCGCAACGTCTTTCCGGCAGCATCCGGATGAAGCGGATCTCCCCAAACCTGCAGAGCAGAGCGCTAGAGACACCCTCTGTGCCTCCGTCACAGGGCTCGTTCCCCAGGCCAGGAGCACCTGGGAATGGGGACAGGCACGGGGCCGGCAGGGCACCGGGGTCTTGGCCCGGGGATGGTGACATGGGGCGGGACGGGTGTGGGGCTGGCAGAGCCCAGTGCAGGGGGCCTGGGGAGGGGGCGCAGCATGGAGACACACTCACCGGCTGAAGGAGCTGTGCAGCACCTTCTTGCTGATCCTGGAGGTGACATTGCCCACCCAAAGGGGATAGCAGTCCCTGCCAAAACGCACCAGTGTCACTGGCAGCCGGCTCCATCCTGCACCAGCTTGAGGATCCCACCAGCACCACGGAAGTTCTGGGATCAACCCACTCCTGCTCACCACCCCCACTAAGTACCAGGCAGGGGGTTCCCTGGCCCCACCAGCCCCAGCCCTACCTGGCAGGATGGGTTGGAGGCAGTGTCTGCTGGCTGCTGCCCACGGCCTGGCTGCTGCCCGTGGCCCGGCCCTGGCCTCTCGCCTGGCTCCTGGAGCTCACAACAGTCACAAAGCCGCTCGTGTCCGCGTCCTGGCAGCTCCCGCTCACCCACTCCCCTGCAGGGGGGAGGCAGGGACAGGCTCAGCTGACTCTGTGGGCTGGCACAGCACCCACTGCGGGCCAGCCCCAGCACCCCTCCAGCCCCCAGCCCACAACCCAGGTTCCCTCGCACCCCTCAGCTGCCGGCTCTGCCAGCAGCTCCAAAACAAAAATGCCACTGGCGCAGAGATCCCTTACCGGAGGGAGGTAGTGGTGGCTCCCTAGCCTCCAGCAGGGACGGGGGCACAGGGACACCCCCTGAGCTGCTCTGCTGCAGGGGGAGAGAAAGTCAGGCCCCGTGGGGCAGCAGCCAGGGATAGCGGGGCCAGGGATGACGGGGCCAGGGACTCACCCGCAGCAGGGCCCGGCAGGCCTCCAGCTGGGCAGCGGCCTCGGCGTTGGCGCCGTCCAGGCGCAGCAGCTCCTCGAAAGTGCTGGCGGCCTCGGCGTAGCGCTGGGACCCAGCAGAGAGGGGCTGAGCTCCTGCTGCCCGTGCTGTCCCCCAACCCGGCCAGCCTCAGCACTTGGCCCCCTGCTCCACCCCATGCAGGACTCTGCCCAGCCTCACTGACCCCCTGCAGCACCCCCCACCCACCCCCGACACCGTGCAGCCCCCGCTCAGCCCCAGCACCATGCAGCCCCCCATGCAGCCCTGGTACCTTCAGCCCCCGCAGAGCCTTGCCCTTGCGGAAGAAGCCTTTGGGCCACCCAGGCTGGAGCCCCAGTGACATCTGCGCATCCCTGAGAGCTTCCTCGTAACGCTGAAGCTTCTCGTAGCAGTAGGAACGGTTCCCGAAGAGCCTACAGGGAGAGCGAGGTTACTGCTGACCATGGCCGGCCAGGACCCAGAGCTCCCAGGGACCGCGGCTCCCCAGCCCTGTCGCTCACCGGTGCTCCCTGGGATTCAGCTTCACGGCCTCCGTGAAGGCGTGCACTGCCTCAGCGTAGAGGCCCTTCTGGGCCGCCTCATTGCCACGGCCTGCGGGGAGAGCATCGCCCACTGCTGACCCCCCAGCCCAGCTGGGGAGCAGAGCTGCGTCCTCCACCCACAGCGTGGACATAAGCGCCCACTGGGGATGAGCAGAGGGAAGCGGGGCTGCAGAGGAGACAGCGGCTCCGCCGTTACCCAGCTGCGAGGGAACGGCACCCTGGGGACAGCCCAGGGCCACAATGGCCTGCGAAGAGCCATGCTGGCAAGGGGCCCCGGCACAAACCCTCCTGGGGCAGAGCTACCCACGGAGCTGGGAAGCAGCAGGGCAGAGACCCCACATGCCCACTCCTTTCTCTCACTGCCTGGAGGGCAAACCTGAGGCACTGACCTGCAAGAATCAGGCTCTGCTCCACCACACTCGTGTCCAGGGGTACAGGCTCGGGCTCGGGCGCCTGCAGGGTGGGCAGGCAGGGCAGCAAGGGCTCTGGCGCCCACAGGGTAGGCAGGTCCCTCCCCAGGGCCCTAACTCACCTTCCCTGGCGCTTTCTTGCCTGGCTCCGCGTCATCTGTCCTAGCTGGCTTCTCCTTTCCAGGTGCCGGCAGCCTCACGCCCGCTTTCTGCCGGGCTTTGAAGACGAAGGTGCAGCTCAAGTCCAGCTCATCCTGGGAGAGGCAGGGTGGGCGAGGCGGGCAGAGCCCCAGGCCTGTCCACAGGGCAGACCGCGCACCAGCCTGGCACCCAGGCCAGGAACCCTCACCTCCATCTCCTCTGCCCTGGCCTCCTGGCCTCTTCCCTCCTCTCCTGAGGAGGCTGCGTTGTCCCCGAGGCACGGGGAGGGGCTGGGGCCCGGCCAGCCCTCTCCCTCCTCAGCATTGCTGTTTTGGGGGTGCCCAGCACCCACAGTACTGCTCAGGGATGAGGTGTTCTGGAAAGATAGGGCAAGAGATGGCAGCTGGGGCAGTGGGGTTCCGCCTGCCAGCCCCTCTCCCCCAAGCATCCCACCTTCAGAGACCTACAGGACCCCAAAAGGCAGCACGGCCTGGCTGCTGTGGCACCCATGGCTGGGCAGGGGCTGGGGTGAGGGGCTAACACAGTCACTCACTGACTCAGTCTCCTGTTTGCTTTTCAGCTCTTGTCCCAATTTCTCTTGTTTCTTCCTGTCTTTCTGCTTCTGGAAACGGGAGAGAGAGCAGTGAGCGGGCACCAGGCAGAGCAGCGCAGACCTGCAGCCAGCGCAATGCCACAACTCTGCCTCAGTGCTGGTGAGGGTGGGGGGAGCAAGCCCCAGGCTGCCCCTGAGATGCACTTTACTCCCAGGGCAACAGTGAGGATTAGGAGGAAGGGAAACACAGGCAGCTGCCTACATGCTGCAGGCTGGCAAGGTGAACGCCCTGCGGGGTGCACTCACTTTCTTCTTCAGCTTCTTCTTCTCTGCCTTCCTCTTCATCCGCTCCTCCTCCGCCACCAGCTCCCGTGCGTTCCTCTCTGCTTCCTGGGGGAGTGGTGCCGTGAGTGCCAGCGCCTGGCACCGCGCCGTGGCTGGGAGAGCGGGACGGCCCCAGGTCAGCCAACAGCAGCGCTGCTGACCCCCAGCCCCCCACGTCCCCAAAGAGGTGAGAGGACAAGAAGGACTGGAGGATGTGATCCGGCTGAAGCAACGGTACCGTGGGGGGCAGAAACGGGCAGCAGATTGGCAGCCCACAGGCAGGGAGGGTGCCCCTCACCTCGGCCGTAAGCTGGTGCCTCCAGGGTGCGGGCAGCCTGTGCATCTTCACCTCAAGAGCAGTCGGAAGAGGACGAACGGGCAAAGGCTCCTCACACAAGAAGGACTTCTTGAATCCGCAGAAGTTGTAGGGGGGGTCACTGTCCTCGCTGGAAACGTCCCAGTGCTGGCTGAAGCTGATCCATTCCTCCTCCTCCTCTTCATACTCCTCCTCCTCGCTAGACTCCTCCAGCCGGCTGGGGCAGTACCAGAAGCCCGGGCCTGTGCAGGCAGAACTGGGGCCATCAGCGGCAGCTCCCGAGCGCCGGGACCCCGGCTGATCCTTCCCCCGCGCCCGCCCGGCGACTCCGCTCGACTCACCGCGGCCGAAGGCGTCCCGGGCCTCGGAGGCGTCCCCAATCGCGCTGCTGTTCACCAGGCGAAAGGGTACCTGCGGCGGCACCGGGAGCTGGAGCGGCGGGACCGGCCCGGGGGAGGCGGCGCTGCCTCCCGCGGGGCTCCCGGCTCCAGCCCCCGCCGCCCCACGTACCTGCCGCCGGCTGCGCTCGGCCTCGACGGCGCCGGGCAGGTAGTGCCGGGGACAGAAGGGCGCTGCGGGGAGCGGAGCCAACCCTGAGCCATCGGAAACGAAACCGAAACAGAGCGGCGGGGCGGGGCGGGGCGCGGCTGTTCCCACCCCCGCCACCCCCACGAGCACCGGCCCCGGGCCCTGGCCCCGCAGACGCCCCCATCCCCGGCAGACCGGCTCACAGTGCGGCTCCCGTCGCTGCGGGATCCCGGCCCAGCCGCCCCGGGAGCCCCCCGCCCTGCCCGGGGACACCTCCCCCCGCCCCCGAGATCCCCCGGGCCCGCTCCCTGGCACCCTCCCCTCCTCGCCCCGTACCGCCGCTCCAGCCGCCCGGGCCGAGCACGCAGCCCCAGGGACAGGCGGCGGGGTCAACCCAAAGCCTGGAGGCGCCCAGGCCCGGCCGGGCCGGGTCCCGCGTCCCGCCCGCCCCCCGCATTGCCCCGGGCCGCCGACGAACGCGCCGGAAGTGGGGCACACCGCGGACCGGAAGTAGGGCACGGCGTAGCCTGAAGCTGCCCGGCCGCCATGTTTGGTGTGGGCAGGACGGCGGCCCGCAAGGCCTGTACCGAGCAGGACCGGGGCTCCGCGTCCCCTCCCGCCGTCTCCGCCTCCCTTCAAGGCGCGGGCCCGGCCGCCTCCCGCTGCTCAGGACCCCTCCCTCCACCGGGCACCGCGGCGCTGCCCTCCCAGCAGGTCAGCCCTGCCCGTTCCTCCGGATTAGCGCGGGCGCGGCCTAAGCCTATTTCCTCCCACCGCCCCCGGGGATGGCCCAGCATGGAGGACGGCGGCCCTGAGCGTCGCGCCGGGGTGCCCTGCCTGCAGGTGAGGCCCCGGACGGATGAGGAGACCCCCGGGCTCAGGCCGCTCTCCGAGAACACCGGCTGGGCCTCGGGCCCGGTGCCGGCTCCCGGCCGGGCGGCGGCACCGGGCCCGAGGCCGCTCTCGGCGTCTCCTTGACAACGCCCCCCCTCGGAGGGGCGTGGTCTGACTTTGGGGGCGTGGCCTCGGCGGGGCGACACCGCGGCTGCCAGCGGCGAGGGGCGGGGACAACCTCTTCGGGCCCCGCCTTCCTCTGCGATAACCCCGCCCCTTCGCCGGTAGCCCCGCCCCCTGCCCCGACGGGGAGGGGGTCCTGACCCGTCCGCCGTCCCCCGTAGGTGGGTGAAGGCGATGGCGCCGGTCTGAGCGACCTCATCTTCCTTCTCCTGACGGCCCGCCCGCCCCTGCCCACCCCGGGGGATGGAGCTGCCCGCGGGGAACCCGCCGAGACAGGTGAGGGGCCGGCTCGGGGAGGGGGTATGGCATCCTGAGAGGGGTGGGGGGCTGCAGGCGGCGGGGCAGGTGACAAATGAGCAATGAACATGCTCACGGAGCAGCCTGCTGGGACGGGTCCCATGCCAGGAGGGGCTGGGGGATCCCTGGATGCCCGCGGGGGCAGTGGGGCTCAGCACCAGCGCTGGCAGGGCCGGGGCAGCTGCAGAGCGGCGTGGCTGTCCCATTATCCCCTCCGGGTACCAGGGCAGAGCCGGGGTGGCAGCAGGCAGGGGCTGTCCCCGCGTTGCCCGACACTGAGGCTCCTCGCCCCTGCAGGCAGCAGCTCCCTGGGGGGCCTGGCCCGCTCCCTGCAGAAGGCGGAGGCCATGCTGCGCAGCTGCGTCAGCCCCAGCCTGCGGCGCCCTGCTGCCCCCTCGGCCCCGCCAGCGCAGCTATGACAACAGCGAGGACGAGGAGGAGGAGGAGGAGGAGGAAACGCCGGCCCTCCTGGCCCTGTTGGAGCAGAGCTTCTCAGGGCTGCACCGCTGCCTCTGCGTCTGGGAGGACCCCCGTACCGAGACCTTCCAGGGCCACGTGCGACCCCAGCCCAGCGACAGCGCCGCTGCCGCCTTTTCCTACCACCCTGTCCACCCGCGCGTGGCTGAGCGCGGCGCTGCCCTGCACGCCCTGCTGCAGCACCGCCACCACCTCCGCCTCGTCCGTGACTACAGCCGCCGGCTAAAGGCTGCCTCTGACTTCCTCCGCCGGCTCCTGGCACTTGTGGAGCAGCCGGAGCCGCCGGCCGGGGAGCTGGGGGCCACCCAGCCGCTGCGGGGGCTCTGCCAGGAGCTGCGGACGCACGCCGGCCACTGGAGTGGGCTGCGGCGGCGGATACGCAGCGACCCGTGGCTGCGGCCGCTGCTGCTGCGCAGGCACGAGTCGGTGGCACACATGCGGCAGGCGCTGCTGCTGCTGGCGCTGCACGCCACGCGGCTGGCCGAGCGCCATGCCGAAGCGCGGCTGCGGGGGCTGGCGCGGGCCGGCCTTGCCGCCGCCCTCCCCTCGGCGCTGCTCTCCGACCTCTTTCAGGGCCTGGAGATCTACAACCAGGTGGTGGGCAACCTGGCCCTGGAGCTGGGCATCGCCAGCCGCCTGCCCACCGGCATCGCCGGCTGCCACGGGGCTACCAGGGGCCACCCCCACACCTTCCCCGTAGCCAGGGTGCTGGGGATACTGGCAGCCGAGCGGGGCTGGCTGGCGGCCGAGCGGCTCCAGACCATCCTGCAGCCGTGGGATGTGGGTGGTGGGGCAGAACACATCTGCTGGGAGGACACCGCAGTGCCTTGGCCCCTGGAGTACGGCACCGCGGCGGCAGATGCGGGACCCTCCGGACAGGGGGAGCTGCCAGGCCTTGCTGGGGAGCTGCGGGCGCTGTGCAGGGAAGACGAGGAGCTGATGGGTCTCGTCCTGGGGGTGCTGGTGGCTTCCGCCGACAGCCTCTGGCACCACGTCCTCCACGGGCCCAAGCAGGAGAAGCCGGCGATGGTGGTGGAGAGCCCCGAGTCCCTGGAGCCACCAGCGGCCAGCGCGGGCACGGCCACCAGGCCGAGCTCTGCCAGCTGGAAGTCAGTGCGATGGCTGGATGCCTCTCGTGCGCCGGCGGCCGAGGCCCTGCACGCCCAGTACCGCCCGCTCTTCTGGGGGGCCACCGGCGCCGCGCTGGGGCACCGCCTGGGGCTGCCGCACTGCGGGGCCGGTGGTGCCGCGGCCGCCGCGCAGGAGCTGAGCCGTGCTCTCACCCAGGGTAGGTAGGAGCCAGGGCGGGGGGGTGACAGTGCCGAGGAGCGGCTCCCCGGGATCCCCCCCGGTGCCGTCCTGGGGTGCACGGTCCCTCACGCCTTGTCCCCCCGCAGCCCGTGTCCCCCGGGAGTGCGAGGAGGAGCTGGGGCGGCTCTGCCTGCGCCTGCTCTGCCGGGGCGTCCTCCGCAGCTGGGAGCGAGGTACGGCCCATGGGGTACGGGGTGCTGGCAGGAGGGTGGCATGGCGCTGCTGACCGCTGTGTTGTCCCCCCTCCCCGCAGACTTCGCCGGCGCCCTGGGCTCGGGTCTGTCCGATAAGTGCTCGGGGGAGCCGGTGCCGGCGGCAGGGCCGATGCGGAGCAGGACGGCGCGATGCCTGCAGCGGCTCTACCCGGCCCTTGCCTGCGCCCTCCGCTGCCTGCGGCCCCTGCCCGCCTGCCTGCCCGGTGAGTGGGGCCTCGGGGGACAGGGACGGGCACCCTGGGGGGTTCCCTCTGGGCTGACCCCCGCCCGCCGGGTGCTGCTCCTTGCCCTGGCTGCTGTGACACCTTCTCATCCCCTGTCCCCCCGCCGCCATCCAGGCCGCCCCCCCGGCTCGCCGTGCCTGCGCCTGCAGGTGCTGGGCTGCTGCCTGGCCACGGCGCAGGCTGCCTGCTGCTGGCTGATGGGCAGAGCCTGCCGGTACCTGGCGGCCTGGGCCCTGCCCCAGTTCCTGCTCGTCACCCAGGGGGACCTGCAGGTACGCAGGGGGCAGGGGATGGGGACCCGGCATGTGTGGGGCTGGGATCTGCCCCGGGGGGTCAGCCCTGCTCCCTGCGGAGGCTGGGCTGTGGGATGGTTGTGGGGCTGTGGGGATGGTTGCGGGGCTGTGGGGCGGCTGTGGGGCTGGTAACTGGGCAGGATTCCTCTCGGCCCTCTTCCCTCCAGCTGCTGAAGACGGAGACAGACAGGCTGGTGGTGCTGGTGAGCGGGACCTTCCCGGAGCCTGGGGAAGCCCCCGTCACAGCTGTCCCCCATCCCACTGTCCCACTGGGAGCACCAGCTGTGCCAGCAGATTCGCTCCATGGCTGCCAGCATCCAGGTATGGCCTGACCACGGCAGGCAGACCCTTGGGGAGCCAGCTGGAGCCGTGCCGTGCCGTACCGTGCCAGGAGGGACCCCAGTGGTTCTGCTCCAGCTGGGCACAGCCGGGGGAGCCGCACGGTGCTGTGGGCCCACCATGCCACCCCCGGCTCCCCCCGCTCTGCCCTCCCCCCCCAGCTCTTCTCAGGGGATGTGCTGAAGATGTTCTCCACCGACTGCAAGCGGATGTCGGCCGAGATCTTCGACCAGACCATGCCGCTGGGCAAGCACTGGAGGATCGGCCTCCGCGCGGGTGGGTAGATGGTGCCTCGGTGCCGGGCAGGGCTGCGGGCAGGACTGACCGAGTGTCCCCCCCGCCTGCCTCCACAGACCTCCCCAGCTCCCCCAGCGCCTACGCGGCGGCGGCAGCCCAGGCGGTGCTGGGCCAGGTGCTGCAGGGTGCCCAGCTCCTGCCCCACGATGCCCAAGCCCCTACCCTGGCCCGGGTGACCACAGCCTTCCTGGAGGCCTGGATGGACCACATCCTGGCCCAGAGGATCAAGTTCAGGTAGCCAGCGGCGGTGGTGGGGCTGGGCCAGCACGGCCAGTGCTATGGTAGCCAGGCTGAGCGCTGCCGGTGTCCCCCATCCCAGCCTGCAGGGAGCCCTGCAGCTGCGGCAGGACTTCGAGCTGGTGCGGGAGCTGGTGGGTTCGGAACGCTACGGGCTGGCCCCCGAGACCCGGCAGTCCCTGCTGTCCCTCCGCGTCTTCCAGCAGATGGATGGGGCCATCCTCTGCCTCCTGCAGCAGCCCGGCGGGGCGGCCGGCGTGCCCCCTCGCCCCTGGCACTCCCTGCGCCGCTGCTGTGAGTCATGGCGGGGTGGGGGGACGGACGGACAGGGATGGCTGCGCTCGGCCACCCCATGGGCTGTGGCCATCCCAGGTGCTGGCAGAGGGCAACGCTGGTGTGGGCGAGCATAGGGTGGGGGCAAGAGCCACCTCTCGGGGTGGCCACTGCCAGCGGGAGGGTCCAGGATGCGGGGCACGGACCCTGATTCTCATCTCCTCTCTCCGGCCAGGCTCGGACAACGGTGCCCACCCGCAGGAGCTGGGAGCGGGCAGCCTGCACGGCCTGGAGACGCTGGAAGTACCGGGGGCGGCAGCGGGGACCCCCCCGGCCACCCCAGGTGACGAGATGCCGTCGCGGCTGCGAAGCGGCGGAGTCCCCGAGTCCTACCTCTCGGGCAGCCAGCAGCAGTGGCTGTCGCTGCGGCTGCACCGAGCCCGGCGCTGGCGTGTGCCCGGTTTGCTCTGCGTCGGTAACAGCCCCGACACCTGACCGGCAATAAAGCGGTGGCAGGGGCTGAGCCGGTGTCCCCGTGTCCGTCTCCATCCCGGCATCTCTCCCTGTCCCCATCCCTGTGTCCCGTCCCCCTCCCAGCTGCGGGGTGAGCCCTGGTGGGGGGGCTCCAGCACCCCCAGTACGGTCGGAGCACCGCTCCTGACTGCAGCACCCCTCTAACCGGCTCCGGTACCCGGTGGGGTGGCCCGGGCTGGGGGGGGGGTGGGTGGGTATGGGTTGGGAGGTACCGGAGCCCTCCGGTATGACTACGGTTCCCATGATGCCGCCGCCCCCGGTCACTTCCGCCGCGGGGCGGGGTCGGGCCGAGCCGAGAGCCCCTTCCCGGTCCCGGTCCCGGTCCCGGTGCGGCCCCGGTGCCGCCCGCCATGGCCGTCCCCGCCGCCGAACTGGGCGCCGCCGACCGCGCCCCCTTCGCCACGGCAAGTAACGGCACCGCACCGAGCCCCGCACCGGGAGACACCCCCCCGGGCCCCCCCCCTTCGCACCTCCCCGGGCCCCCGTTGGGACCGGGGTGGGGGCGGCACCGGCGGGAACGGGGAGGGGGTGGAGTGGTGTCGGTGATGGGGGTCTCTGGTGGGGCTGGGGGGGGGCGTCCCTGCGGGCCGGGGGGTCCCGGGGGGCACTTGGAGGGGTCCGTGGGGGTCCCGGGGGAGGCTGGGGGTGCATGGCGGGGGTCGCTTGGGGGTCTCGGGGGAGGACAGAGGTCTGTGGGGGTCCCGAGCAAGGCTGGGGGTATATGGGGGGGTCCCCATGGGTGTCGTGTGGGAGGCCAGGGGTGCGTGGTGGGGGTCCCGCGGGGGTCCCAGGGGAGGTCAGGGGTGCATGGTGGGGGTCCCGCGGGGGTCCTGTGGGAAAACGGGGTTCCTGTGGGGGTCCTGAGCAAGGCTGGGGGGTATATGGGGGGGTCCCCATGGGTGTCGTGTGGGAGGCCAGGCGTACACGGAAGGGGTCCCGTGGGGGTCCCAGGGGAGGCCATGTCACATCACGATGGCGGTGCCCGCGTTGCGCAGGTCCCCTGCCCGGCGGCCACGGAGGAGGAGGACGGGGACGAGGAGCTGCTGGGGGCCGGGGGTCCCCGCACCTGGACCCCCCAGGAGAAGCTGCTGCACGAGGCGCGGCTGAAGGCCAAGGCCAAGCGGCGGCTGCGGCGCACCTCGTCCCGGGACTCGGCCCGCGAGTCGCTCTCCGAGGGCGGCGAGCCCGGCCCCGAGCCCGGCAGCCCCAAGGGCCGGGCTCACGACCGCAGGTCCCGCATGGGCAAAGGCCGTGGGCTGCCCAAGAAAGGTGAGGGGCGGCAGCGCCTGGCAGGGTCCCCTCCTGCGTCCCCCGTGGGGCTGAGACCCCATGTGGCTCCATCACTCCCCGTGGGGCTGGGACCCCTCATGTGTCCCCTGTGGGGCTGGGGTCCCTCCCATTGCCCCGGGCTTAGTCCCCACCTGGCGGTGCTCCACTGGGGGTCTCGGTGCCCCCCGCCACCGAGTCCCCACTCACCCCACGCTTGCCCGGTGCAGGTGGTGCCGGGGGCAAGGGCGTGTGGGGTGCCCCCGGCGTGGTCTATGGCTACCAGGAGCCCGACGCCCGCGACCCCAACTACGATGAGGTGGCTCAGGTACGGACACCCCCCCGGCCCCGCACCGTCCCCTGCTCTTGCTGGCAGCCCTTGTGGGGGGCCGGCTGGCAGCGGTGCGTGCAGGGGTGGCATTGTCCTGTCCCCGCAGGGGGACACGGTCTATGCCACTGTGGTGCCCGAGCTGGAGGAGGGGGAGCTAGAGAAGAACGTGCAGCCCATGGTGATGGAGTACTTCGAGCACGGGGACACCAGCGAGGTCATGGTGCGTCAGGGTGGGGGTCCACAGGATGGGGCAGGCTGGTGTGGGCTGGGGTCCTCAGGGAGGGAACAGGGGCCCTTTGGTGACATGGACCCTCAGGGACGGCAGATGCTCAGGTGGGGCTGGGATCCTGATGGAGAAAAGAGCGGGCTCTTGGGAACAAGACAGGCTAGTGTGAGGGAGGGTCCCTTGGCGGGGGGACAGGGGGCCCTCAGTGACAAAGACCCTCAGGGTCAGGGCAGGCTGGGATGGGGAAGGGTCCCTTGGGGAGGGGATAGGGATCCGTTGCTGACGGAGACCCTTTGGGAAGGTGCACGGTGCCTTGGGGAGGGAGGTCACTTGGTGGTGGGTACCTTCAGGGGTGCCGGGCTGGTGTGGAGGAGAGAAAGGAGGTCCCTTGGGGGTGAGTAGTGTCCCTGGGGGAGGTCGGGAGTCCCCCGGTGACATGGGCCCTCAGGGATGGGACAGACTGGGATGGGGAAGGGTCCATTGGGGAGGGGCTGGGCATCCTGTGGTGGTGGAGACCTTCACGGGGGCCAGGCTGCTGTGGGGCAGGGTCCTGGGGGAGAGAAAGGAGGTCCTTTGCGGATACGGCGGTGTCCCTGGGGGGAGGTCAGGGGTCCCTTGAGGAGGGGCTGGGAGTCTCCCCGGGCGGATGGCCGGGAGTGACATGCTGGGCACAGGAGCTGCTGCGGGGGCTGAACCTGGGCAGCCGGCGGCATGCGGTGCCCTCGTTGGCGGTGGCCCTGGCGCTGGAGGGCAAGGCCAGCCACCGCGAGCTGACCTCCCGCCTGCTCTCCGACCTGGTGGGCCATGTCGTCACCCCTGAGGACATCGCCTGGGCCTTTGACAAGATGCTGCGAGACCTGCCCGACCTCATCCTCGACACCCCTGAGGCGCCCCAGGTGTCAGCAGACGTGGGGATATGGGGATGGGGACGTGCTGGAGGGGACACGGCTGTGCTGGGTTGGCCGTGGCTGTGCTGGGGGATGCTCTGAGGGGATGTGGCCATGCCAGGAGGGGCCGTGGCCGTAACAGGGGATGCTCTGGGGTGACACGACCATGCTGGGGGGGCCATGGCTGTACCGGGGGATGCCTGGTGGCTGCAGGGCACAGACGAGCGGTGGGGCCAGGCACTGATGCTCTGTCCCCAGATGCTGGGGCAGTTCATCGCCCGGGCGGTGGCCGACCACGCGCTGCCCCTGGACTTCCTGGAGCGCTACAAGGGGCGGGTGGACTGCGAGCACGCCAGGTAAGCGCCGCCCCGGCCCCCGGCACCCCCCCGGCACGCCGCCCTCACCCGCCTCTCCCGCAGGGCCGCCCTTGACCGTGCCGCCGTCCTGCTCCGCATCAAGCGCGACGTCAACCGGCTGGACAACGTCTGGGGCGTGGGGGGCGGCCAGCGCCCCGTCAAGCACCTCGTCAAGGAGGTCAGTGCCTGGCTGCCCCCCAGTCCTGTCCCACACCGTGTCCCCCTGGTCCGTGCCTCGTGCCTGCACAACCCCCGCCTCCAGATGTGTCCCCAGATGTCCCATGGAGGCCCCCCTGCCACGTCTCTCTGGACGTGACCCCGGTCATGATGTCTCCCCAGACACATCCCACAGCGACCACTCACTGTCCTGGTGCCTTCCACCCCCTCCCAGCCATCCCCATGCCGTGTCCTCACGCTGTCCCCCCGTGCCACCCTTGTGTCCCCGTTGTCCCTACGCCCCTGCCCCAGCTGGCTCTGTCCCCAGATGAACCTGCTGCTGCGGGAGTACCTGCTCTCCGGGGAGGTGTCGGAGGCCGAGCACTGCCTGCGGGAGCTGGAGGTGCCCCACTTCCACCACGAGCTGGTGTACGAGGTGAGGGTTGGGGGTCCTGGGGGTCCTGGGGGAGGGTCCCCGGTGGCCCCGCTGATGCCCGCTGCCCGCAGGCGGTGGTGATGGTGCTGGAGGGCTCCGGAGAGGGGCCGGTGGCCATGATGGTGACGCTGCTGAAGGTGCTGTGGGAAACGGGGCTGGTGACACTGGACCAGATGAACCGGGTGAGCGTGGGGCACGCTGGGGGTTGGGTGGGCAGCCCACCCCCGGGGCTGACATTGCTGTGTCCCCCCACCCCCTCCCCGTGTCCCCCCTCCCTTGCACCCCCACCCTCCCCCAGGGCTTCCAGCGGGTGTACGAGGAGCTGGGGGACATCAGCCTGGACGTGCCGCTGGCCCACAGCCTCCTGGAGCGGCTGGTGGAGCTCTGCTTCGACCGCGGCATCATCACCAAGGCGCTGCGGGACGCCTGCCCCGCCAGGTACCGGCACCGGAGGGGGACGACTGGGGCAGGGGGGGGGTGGCTCCCCCCCAACCCTTCATCCTCCTCTTCCTCCGCAGGGGCCGGAAGCGCTTCGTGAGCGAGGGCGATGGGGGACAGGTCAAGCAGTGAGCGGAGCCACCCCGGGGCGCTGCCGGCCATCGGCCCCCCCAGCGGGATGGTGGCTGGGGGGGACACGGGGGGACAGGACCTGCTCTGTGTCCCGTCCCCCCCCCCCGGCCATGGGGCAGGGGCAGCCCCGGCGGCCCCGGCTGCTGCCGTGTGCCCGGGACCCCCGCCGGGCTGCGGGGCCGGCCAAGGGACACAATAAAGCGGCTTCTGAGGACGTGCTGGGCCTGGCCTGTGTGTGTGTGTGTGTGGGGGGGTCCTTGTCCCCTCGGGGGGTCCCGGGGAGGACCGACGGTGCCGTTTGCCCGCCCGCCCGCCAGGGGGCGCCGCCGCCGCCGCCGGACTGTGTCCGCGCCGCTCTCCCGCCGTCGCGCCGTGATGACGCCAGCGGGCGCGGACGGGCCATGGCGGGCGAGCGGCGGCGACGCGGCGGGGAAGGGCTTCGGGAACGGGCCCGGGAACGCGGGGCCCGGCGGGAACGGGAACAGCAGCGGGGACCGGGCCGGGGGAGGACAGCGCTGGTGGTAACGGCGGCGGCGCTGGCGCTGGGCCTGGCGGCGGCGGCCAATGAATGGAACCGGTGGAGCGCGGCCGCCCGCCTCGTTACCCCCCACCCCGCTCCCCCCGCGCTCCCCCCCGGTTCCACCGGGCCTCTCGCCTCGCCCCACCGTTTCTGGGGCACTTACCGGCCACACGTCTACTTCGGGATGAAGACGCGCAGCCCACGGGCTCTCGTTACCGGTGAGGGATAGGGGCGGGAGCGGGGGAAGGCCGAGCCCCCCGGGGCAGGGCTGGCCCCGCTCCCGCCCGGAGAACCGGGGCTGACCCCCTCCCCGGTGTCCCCAGGGCTGATGTGGCTTCAGCAAGGTGAGGGGGGAGGCAGCTTACGTCACACCTGCGAGCAGGGCGACGGTCTGTCGCGATACGGCTGGTTGATGCACGACGGGGAGAATTTCGGGGTGCAGGAGATTCGAGACGGCGACTTGTTCTTGAGAACCGAATTCGTTAAACGACCGGGAGGGGAACACGGAGGGGACTGGAGCTGGCGCATCACTGCACGGATGGAGGTGAGCGGGATGGGGGGGGCTCTGCGTGTGCTGGGAGAACAGCCAGAGGGCCGGGCAGCCCCCCCTTCCTCATGTCTCCCCTCTCCTCTTCCTCCGCAGGGTGCGGGCGGCCCGGCCCCTCTCCTCTCCCTCTTCTTCTACGTCGCCACAGACGGGCAGGGGACACTGGAGCCACACCTGGAGAACAGGACGCATCTGGCCGCTGTCACGGGGACAGCAGAGGAGCTGGGACACTTCACCCTCACCTTCCTCCGCCCCACGTCGGAGAGCGGGGAGGACCCCAAATATGCCAGGTGCTTTGCTGCAGCAGCCACCCCGTTCCCCCTGGTTCCCTGTCCCTTGTCCCCTGACACCCTTTCTCCACTCGCAGCTACAACTACTTGGAGGCGTCGAGCCCGGGGCTGCACCGCCTGACCGAGGTGGTGCGGAGCAGCCTGAGCAACCACTTCGTCTTTGCTCCACCGGGGAAACCCCGCCGCCGCTTCTTTGCCGTCGACACCTTTCGGGGGCTGCCGGGGGCGGCAGGAGAGCCCCCACGTGGGCGCCTGCTGCTGCACCAGGTGACGCTGGAGCCGCCCGCTACAGTGGAGGTGACCTTCGAGTCGGGCAGCGTGGCGGACCGGCCCGGGCGGCTGGCAGGAGGGGCGCTGTCAGCGGCGCTGGCGCGGCACACGGCCGCCTTCGAGCAGCGCTTTGAGGAGACCTTTGGGCTGGGCCGCAAGGGCTTCCCCCCCCGCCCAGCAGCGCTTCGCCCGGGCCGCCCTCAGCGACATGCTGGGTGGGATGGGCTACTTCCACGGGCACTCGCTGGTGCAGTCCCCGCTGCAGGAGCACCCCGTGCCTGCCCCCGAGGCCGCCCTCTTCACTGCCGTCCCCTCCCGCTCCTTCTTCCCCCGTGGCTTCCTCTGGGACGAGGGCTTCCACCAGCTGCTGCTGGCGCGCTGGGACCCGGCCCTGAGCCGCGAGGTGATCGCCCACTGGTTGGACCTAATGAACGCCGAGGGCTGGATCCCGCGGGAGCAGATCCTGGGGGAGGAAGCGCGGGCCAAAGTGCCCCCCGAGTTCCTCCTGCAGCACAGCGAGACAGCCAACCCCCCCACGCTGCTGCTGGCGCTGCAGCGGCTGCTGCCGGCCGCCCCCCCTGCCCTACCTGCGCCGCCTCTTCCCCCGCCTACGCGCCTGGTACGACTGGTACAACCGGACGCAAGCTGGACCCCTGCCCCTCACCTTCCGCTGGCGCGGCCGCGACCCCCAGCTCGAGCGCTTCCTCAACCCCAAGACGCTGGCCTCGGGGCTGGATGACTACCCCCGCGCCTCCCACCCCTCTACCGAGGAGCGGCACCTGGACCTGCGCTGCTGGATGGCGCTGGCCTCCCGGGTGCTGGGGGGAGGTGGCCGAGCGGCTCGGGGAGCCGGCCGGGGCCTACCGGGAGATGGAGCGGGCACTGAGCGACAACGGTCTGCTGGAGCAGCTGCACTGGGCACAGGAACTCGGCGCCTTCGCTGACTACGGCAACCACAGCGCGGCGGTGGGGCTGCGCTGGCAGCGGGTGGCCCCAGCAGCCCCGGGGCGACCCCCCCCGGCCCCCCAGCTGGTGCGGGAGGTGAGGGAAGCCCCCCGGCCCCGTTTCGTGGGGGCCCTGGGCTACGTCAGCCTCTTCCCGCTGCTGCTGCAGCTGCTGCGCCCCGACTCGCCGCGGCTGCCCGCCGTGCTGGATGCCATGCGCAGCGAGCGGCAGCTCTGGACGCCCTTTGGGCTGCGCTCCCTGGCCCGCGACAGCCCCCTCTACATGAAGCACAACACCCAGCATGACCCCCCGTACTGGCGCGGCCCCATCTGGGTCAACATCAACTACCTGGCTCTGCAGGCGCTGCGCGGCTACGCCAGCGCCGACGGGCCGCAGCAGGAGCGGGCAGCGGAGATTTACCAGGAGCTGCGCCACAACCTCATGGCCAACCTGTACCGGCAGTACACCGAGAGCGGCTTCCTCTGGGAGCAGTACAGCGACAGCACCGGCCGCGGCCAGGGCTGCCACCCCTTTGCCGGTTGGTCTGCGCTGGTTGTACTGGTGATGGCTGAGGACTACTAGGGTGGCTGGCCAGCCATGGTGCGGGCAGCTGCCTGCACAGCTGGCCCCGCCTGTCTTTCTCAGGTGTGGGTGGAGGTGATGAGCCCACCTCCTCCTCCAAAATAAACCTCCACCACCATGGCCTGTTGCCGCCTGTATCGGGAGCGGGGGGGCCAGGGAAGGGGGAATCATGGCTTTGTCCTGCCCCGGCTGCCCCCCTTTCTCCTCCCAGTGCTGGCCACGGGGCCAGGGCAGTGTTCCCCGTCCCACTCCCTGGGGAGGCCCAGCTCAGCCCCTCTACCACACCGCCACACCAGTGTCTCCCCCTTCACCCCCACCAGCAGGCACAGGGCTGCTGTACTTCCACATCTCTTTAATGGTGAGAGAACGCTACGTGATCTGCCCGTCCCCTGGCAGAGATGGGGACACCCCCCCCCCCTTCCACCCCCAGGGGCAGCAGCCCCAGCCCCGGGGCCCACAGCACCGTCAGCACGGGGGGGGGGACGGGGCAGGCGCGGGGCCCCGGCAGCTGCGGCCCCTGGAAGCAGTTCAGAGGGGGAGAGGGCTCTGGTGGGACCACACCAAGAGCGGGGCCGCCCCAGGGCCCAGCCGTGCCACATGAGGTACCAGACATGATGGGACACGGGGCGGGGGAGAGGTGGGGGGTGGGATGTCTGTCAGGGCGAGGGACCTCCGGGGGCTCCGCGGCGAGAGTCCAGACCCCGGGGACGCTGCCCCGAGCTCCCGGCAGCGGTCACATGGCTGCGGGGCAGCACCGGGAGCGGGAGGGAAGAGGCAGCCCCCCCTCCCAGCTGAAGCACTGCCTGTCCCGCTCTGCCCCACGCTGGGTGCCCTCTGAGCAGGGGGGGTCGCACCCACCGCACCCCCATGGCTGCTCCAAGGCGTTGGGAGGGACAGAACGGGCCGGACCAGCACAGCCGCGGCTCAGCAGGGCAGGGCCCTTGGCACAGCCGTTTGCCCCCCGCCCTGGGTACGGGCATGGGGAGCAGGCAGCGGGACGGGGCCAGGCAATCTAGCAGGCAGCGGGGAGGGCAGGGCTTGGGCCAGCGGGCGCAGGCTCAGACGGGCAGGGCGGGCGAGCCAGGCCCCTCGCCGCCCCCCTGGCCTGGCAGCCCGCAGCGTGGCGGGGGTGCGGGACCGGCCTTGCCCAGGAGGTGGGTGCCCTCACCCTCACCCTCCTCCTCCTCCTGGCAGCGCCCCACCTCGATGCCCGAGTCCCCCGTAAGGCGCCGGTGCCGGAAATGCTCGCCGCTGCTGCTTTCCTCCTGGGCCACGCCACCCTCCTCTTCCTCACCCTCCTCGATGTCGGAGCAGGGGTGGCAGTCAGCCTCAAAGAAGTCCACGGTGGAGGAGAAGAGGGCGTGCTTGTGCGGGGCCCCGCGGGCCGGCGCCTCCTCGGGGGGCAGCTCCCAACTAGCGCCGGTGCCGGTGCTGCTGGTGCCACCTTCCTCGCTGGGCGTGCTGGCCCGGCTGCGCTCTGTCTCATCCGTCACCTGCACCGAGAGCGAGGTGCTGCTGGGGGAGGTGGCGCAGCTCGACTCGCAGGAGCAGCTGGTGTAGTTCTCCGAGCTGGGTGAGAGGGTGAGGCTGCTGGAGCCCAGGCGGCTGCGGGGCCCGCTCAGCTGAGCCAGGATGGCGCTGTAGGGCGGCGGCGGTGTGCTGGGGCGGTGGGCCACCTCCTCGTAGGCAGGCAGCTTGAAGGAAGCCAGCATCCCTGTGGAGTGGGGGTGGTGGCACAAGTCAGGGCAGCCCCCCAGACCCTGGGTTGCCACCGGGCCCTGTCCCCGAAAGGGACAGACCTAGAACATGCAGCCTGGCATAGGGCCCCAGGGCAGAGCTGGGGGTGATGCACAGGGGACTAGGGTCTCCCTCACTCACTGAGGTCCATCATGGAGGTGGGGTAGTTGCAGGCACCGTGGTAGGCGATGAGGTTGATCTCCCGCTGCCGCTGCTGCTGCTGCAGGCGCAGCTTGGCCCGGCGGTGCCGGTAGGCGCAGCAGCAGCTGAAGAGGATGAGGATGGTCCAGAGGAGCCAGAACCCTGTGGGTAGCAGAGCGGGGTCACCCTCCCTTCGAACCCCCACCTCCCACAGGGGGCAACGCCACAGCCCCCGACCCCCCCCCCCCAGCACTCACACCACAGCTCGTAGTAGTAGGTGCAGCAGCCGGTCTCCCCGCAGCAGTGCCCGGTCTCGCAGACGTAGGGCTGGTTGTTCACCCCCGGGCAGTACTCCCGGGCCTGCGGGCACAGCCACACCGTCACCCCGGCGCGGGAAGGGGACTGCCACCCCGACCCCGGGGCAAGGGGGCCCACGTCCAGGTCCTGCCCGTCGCTGGGCCCCGCTCCCCGGCTGTCCCCTCACCCCCCTCCCCGGGCCGTACCTGCTGGTGCTGCCGGCCCAGCAGCGCGGCCCAGGCCCCCTCGGCGCCGCCGCTCCCGGGCCGCTCCATGGCGCCGCCTACAGCCCGCCGCGGCCCCGCGCCGGCTCCGCCCCCGCTCGGCCGCCCCGGCCCCGGCCCCCGCCGCCCGCAGCAGCAGCCGCTGCCCCACCGCCGCCGCCACCTCCCCCATCCCGGCCGCCCGGCCCGCCGCCGCCGCCCGGGCCGCAGCCTCCGCCGCCGCCATCACGCCCGGGCCGAAAATCCCGCCCCCTGCCGCCGCCACCGCCCAATCCGCCGCCGCCTGGCCGCCGCCCGCCAATCGGCGCCACCGCCGCCGCCCTGCCCCCGCCAATGGGACGCTGTCTGCCCGCACCTCACGCCCAACAACAGAGACAAAGGGACCGAGCCCCGCCCCCGACGAGATTGGCGGCCGCCACCACCAACCGGAGGCGGAGCCCCGCCCTCCCGACCGTGACTGACGAGGACTCCGGCCAACAGCGACCTCGCACAGCGCCCGACGGACCGGCGCAGCCGCCCCTAGCCCGCCCCCGGGGCGGGCGTTGGGGAGAACCTGGCCAACGCTCGGCGGAGGCGCAACCCCGGCGCCTCATTGGCGGAGCTGCCGACCAACCAGCACCGCCGCTATCTGCCGGGCAGGGCTCCAGCCAATGGGCGCTGCAGCCAGGGCGCTTCCCGGTGCCCCGCCCCCAGCACCCCCGGGTCGTACCATCACGCATCCAGTTGAGGGGGGTGGAGCGTACCACAGCGCTCCCCGGTGAAGGGTGGCGGGCTGTCCTCCCCCCGCGTCCCGGCGGACCCACACACGGCTCCTTTACCAGCAGCCTTTAATCAGCTCCGCAGCACCGGGCGGCGGCATCACCGCGGGACCCGCCCCGGGACATCACACACACACCCCCCCTCCAACCTTAGGCCCCGCTGGGGCCACCCCACAGCCCCCTCTGTCCATCGCGGAGGGGCCGTTGTTCCCCTCCCCAAGTCCCCCGGCCTAGGCCGCGGCCTCCTGCAGCTGGAGGTTCCTCCTGTAGCAGGCCAGGCTGCAGAGGGGCAGGCCGGTGCGGGAGCAGGAGTAGCGCTTGTGGTTGGAGCAGCCGGCCACGCCGCAGAGCACCGGGGTGGGCACGGCGGGGGCCGGGGCGGGCAGCAGGGGCAGGGCCATGCCGGCCGGGAAGGAGACGGTGATGCGGTCGATGGCGTTGCAGTAGTGGACGACGGGGCAAGGGGCCTGCTTGGCCTTGCGCTCCCGCAGCGTCTTCACCTTGGCCTTGTTGGTCTTGGTCAGGCGCTCGATGGTCTGGTTCTTGTTCTCCTCTGCCTTCTTGGCCGCCTGCAGGCGCCGCTTGCGGGCCCGCTCCTCCCGCTTCACCAGCATCTCCTCCGTCAGCTCCTTCGCCTTGTAGCCCATGGGCAGCTCCAGCAGCGGCTGGCTCTGCTGCTTGTGCAGGAGGGCTTTCTGCAGGGGCACAGGGGGCACTGTCACCAGCCTGGCCAGGGCCCTCCCTGCCCCTCAGAGAGCTCCAACCCAGCCTCCCGCCAGTTCTGGGGCCTCCACAGCACCCCATCTCACCTGAGCAGGCAGCAGAGCCAGCCCAGCATTGGGGCCACAAGCCCCACGGCCCCGGCAGGCCAGGTTGCACCCCTCAGCCCTGCCCCAGGTAGCTCCGTGGCCCCTTCCCCACCTGTCGGGCTGTCAGCAGGGACTCGTCCACCTCCTTCTTGAGCTCCCCATTGTCATCCAGCTCGCCCTTCTCCAGGGCGTCAAGCCAGCGCTCTTCCTCCTCCTCCTCTTCCTCACGGGCAGGGAAGCAGCTCTCCGAGTCCAGGTCCGGCAGGGGCGAGGGGTCCAGGTTGCTGTCCTCATCTGGGCCGGGCAGCAGGGGGTAGAAGAGTCACCAGGGGGGAGGAGGACGGACGTGACCCCATCCCAGGGTCAGGCTGCCCCCCAGGCCGTGATGGGGCAACCCACACCACCCCAGGCAACAGGGCCAGGCTGCAGGAACCATCCCTGTCCTCTCTGCAGAGCACATTTAGAGCGGACCAGAGCATCCCTGCAGGCTTCCCCTCCTGCTCTAGACCTCTGAGGCTCCCCACCACCCTCCCCTATAGCCAACCCCCGCCAGGCACTGCCCCCTGCATGGGTGCCGCTGCCCCCAGGGCTCACCCAGCCAGGCCCGGTACTGCTCGATGGGCACTCCTTCCGTGGGCTCCTCCTCCTCATCCACCACCATCAGTGGGGAGGGCGAGCGTGGGGCTTCAGGGACCACCGTGAAGGTCGGCACACTGTGGAGAGAGAGCGCAGGACGTGAGGCCAGGACGGGGGCCAACCGGGGAGGGGGGTGGGGGACACGGCCCGGCCCCGGTGAGGCTGCTACGTGGGGACAGGCATCCAAGTGAGGACCGTGCTGCCCGTGGGCAGGTGGGGGAAGAGACCGGCCGGGCCCCCCCCCTCACCTCTTGGTGCCCAGGATCTGCCCCCCGAGCTTGATCTTGAGCTTGAGCTGGGGCTTGCGCAGGCCGGCGGCGGGCTCAGGGGCCGGGGGGGGCGGCGGCCCCGCCGCCTCATGGTGGTGCTTCTTCTTGTGCTTCTTCTTGTGCTTCTTGTGCTTCTTCTTGTGGGAGCCGTGCCCGCCGCCCGCCTCGGCCTCCTCCCCTGCCAGGGAAACACTGCCGTCAGCCCGGCCCGGGGACCCGCCACCGGTCCCCCGGCGGGGGAGCGACAAGCGAGGCCGGGAGCTGCGAGTCCCCGCGCCTCCCCAGCCCGAACCGGCTCTCCCCCGACCCACCCCGCCTCACCGTGCTCGCCGCCCTCCATCCTGCCGCGCCGCCAGGCCTTGCTCATCCGGCGCTGCCGCTGCTGGTGTCCCGCCGCGCGGGGGAACCAATTCCACGGCGGACCCACTTCCGCCCGGCGCGGCGGAATACACCCAATGCGGGCGGGCGAGGGAGTGAGGCCCACGCCGCCATCTTTGAAGTGGGCAAAGGGGAGCGCTGTCCGGGCGGAAACCGACGACGACGACCCAAAGGGCCGCCGGCGGCGGTTTCCGCCCGGGCAGCCCGCGCCACGGGGGCGGGCGGGCAGGCAGCTGCCCGTGCGGACGCGGACACGCGTGGTGGGCACGTGCGCGTGTGCACGGGCCCTGTGCGAAAGCCGGTGCGCGCGGGCGCGGCCGTGGCCGGCGTGTGGCGCGCCCGCGCGTGTGGGTGCACTCTCTGCAGCCGTGCCCCGGCACGTGCACACCCCCCCACCCCCACCCCCACCCATACACGACCCCCCCTCGTCCCCCCCACGTCCCCGCAGCTGCCTGCCATGACTCGGGCCATTGTCCTGCCCGTGCCAGGAGCCACCCGGTACCGGCCCCGCCGCCCGCCCCGGCCCCGCTCCAGCTGCCGCCGGTCACCCCCGGTTGGGCTCCTTTGCAGCCCCGCGGGTCGGCATCGGCGCCTCCCGGTGCCTCCCGGTGCGTCCCGCCCCCCCGTGCCAGGTGCGGCAGTACCCGGGGAGGGGTTTGCTCCGGGCTCGGAGCCGAGGAAAATTCCCACGGGAGTCGGGAGAGCCCCGGGACGAGCCCCGGCACCGGCAACCGGCACACGATGTTTTGCCGTAACCAGCGGAGCCGGGTGACCGTGGCCCGTGGCTCGGCGCTGGAGATGGAGATCCGCCGCGGCCGCTGCCGGCTCAGCCTCCTGGCCGACTCCGCGCAGGTACGGCACCGCCACCGCCACCGGCGACCAGGCCACGCCGGCAGCCGCTCCCCCCCGCCCCAACTCCTGGCACCCGCCGCCCTCGTCCTGCCCGTCCCGCCGGCACCACCGGCCGCCACCGGCCCAGCCGGGATTTCCCGCCACGCCAGCCGCCTCTCGCCCCGGCACAGCGGGAAGCGCCCGCGCCCCCGGCATGGCCGCCCTCGCCACCGGCAGCGTGCCAGGCCGGCGCGGCGGGACCGCGGCCCCGGCACCCCACGGCTCCTACTGCCGCTTTTTGGGGTGGGAGGGCCCGGCCGGGGACCCCGGTGCCGGGGTGGGGGCCGGTGTGGCGCAGGGACGAGGGCCGGATCGGCGCCGCGGTCCCTCGTGGGCTCCGTCGGGGCGGGGGCTCCGGGACGAGGGAAGGACGCTGGTTCCCACGTGGCACGTGGCCACCGGCCGGGCACGAGGCACGGGGGGGGGTCCCGGTGCGCTCTGGGGGGGATCCGGGCTGCCCCGGTACCCCGGCTGCACACGGAGGGGGGTTCACCGGTGCACTCAAGGGGTGGTCCCGATGGATGTGTATGGGGGTCCCAGTTTCCCCAGTACCGTCTGCAGGTGATGGGGGTGATGGTGAACTCGGGGTGGGGGGCACGGTGTGCTCAGGGGGGCTCCTGGTGCACCGGACACACACACACGAAATCACAGTGCACACACGGGGGTCCCGGTGAGCACGGGAGGGTGTCCCAGTGTACTCGAGGTGGGGGGCCCGGTACACCGGAGGGTTCCCGGTGGTCTCGGGGGGTCCCGGTGCACACGAGGGGGCTCTGGGGCACGGGAGGGGGGGGTCCCGGTACACACGGGGAGGTCCTGATAAACTCAGGGGGGGCGTGTGTGTTTCTCTGGTACTGGCTGCCACATATAGGGGGGGTCCCGGTTTCCCCGGTACCGTCTGCACATTGGGGGGAGTCCCAGTGCACACACTGGGGGGGGGGAGGTATCCCTCCGCCAGAGGGCGCCCCCCCCCCGCCCCTTTCAACCCCGGTAATCCCGGAGCCGCCGTTGCCGCCGGTCCCGCCGTGGGTGGGGGCGGGCGGGGGGGCGGCCCCTGTAAGCGGAGCCGGCGGAGGAATGGCCGGAGGGGGGGTGGGAGGCGGGGGGGGAAGGCGGGCCGGGGGCGGGCGGCCGCCGCCTTCCTGTGCGCGGCGCGGCGGAGCAGCGGAGCGGGAGCGGCGGAAGGTACCGGGGGTGGGGGGTTGTGCTGCTGCGCCCACCGGGGCCGGTAGGGGGCGGCGGCCGTCCCCGGGACCGGCGGGGGGACGGATGGGGTGGGGGGGCCCGGGGGCCCGGTACCGGGCCCCCGGGCCCCCCCCACCCCATCCGTCCCCCCGCCGATCCCGGTGCTCCGTCGCTTCCCCGCACCCCGATCCGATCTCCCCCTTCTCAGCCCCGCAGCTCAGCCCGAGCCGGTGCCGGTCCTTGGCACCCCCTGTCCCGTCCTGGCACCCCTTGTCTCGCCCCTGCACCCCATCCCCTGGCACCCTTTGTCCTGTCCCCTGTACTCCCTCCTGTCCCCTGCACCCCATCCTCTGCACCCCTTGTCCCCTCTGAGGTTCCCTGCACCCCTTGTCCCATCCCCTGCACCCTGTCCTGTCCCCTGTCCTCCGCACCCCTCATCCTGTCCCCTGCACCCCGTCCCCCATCCCCACACCCCGTTCCTTGTCCCCCATCCCCAGCACCCCTCGTCCCCGTCCCTGCACCCCTTGTCCTGTCCCCTGTCTCCTGCACCCCTCGTCCTATTCCTGCACCCCATCTTCCGCGCCCTGTCCCCTGCACCCCTTCTCTTGTCCCTGCACCCCTTGCCCCATCCGTGCACCCCGTCTCCTGCACCCCCTCTCCTGTCCCCCATCCCCTGCACCCCATCCTGATGCTGCACCCCAACCCCTGCCTTGTCCCATCCCTGCACCCCGTCCTGTCCCCTGCAGCCCACCCGCAGCACCCCATGCCCCCCCTCCCAGCACCCCAAACCCTGCACCCCTTTGTCCTGTCCGCTCCGCCCCACCCTGACCCCCATCCCCAGCACCCCTTAACCCATCCCTGCACCCCCTCCCCCCATCTCCCCCCCCCCAGCCGCCCCCGCTGCCCTTTCCCGCACAGTGTCCGGTTGTTCGGCGGGAGGGGGCGGCTGTACCCGGTAGGGGGGGGGGGGGGGGGCAGCCGGTACCCGACGAGGGGGGGCGCGATGAAAGGGCCCTTTTCTCTCCGCAGCCGTGGGGTGGGGGGGGCAGAAAGACGCGACTCCCGACGGCGCTGGATGCAGTGGGGTCCAACGGTGGGGAGCCGGGGTGGATGCGGGAAACTCCCCCCACCCCCCCCAGCCCCCCCAGAATAACCGGGGGGGTCCCGGTGGTCCCCATGGAGGTGGCGGGGAGGGGGCAGCGCCTTCAGATGCAGGAGAAGCTGCGGATCCTGGAAGATCTCAACATGCTCTATATCCGTCAGATCGCCATTAGCCTCCAGGTAGGAATTGGGGGGGACACCCCCCACCCCCCCCCCGAGACCCCCTGGGAACCCCCCGGACCCCCCGGACCCCGGGGTTCCCCGGGGTCCGGGGGGTCCGGGGGGTTCCCGGGGGTCTCAGGAAGGTTGGAAAGCGCTCCCCACCGATCCTCTCCTTGGGGGGAGCATCCCCCCATACCCCACCGGGGGGGTCCCCGGGAGGATGGGGGGGGTGGTCCTGAAGGGGGGGCGGCAACCGGGAACTCGCCCCCCCCGCCCGCTGCTCGGGGTTATTTATAGCAGGCGGTGACGTCACTGCGGCTCCATGGGCAGGGGGCCCGGGGGGGTGCAGGCAGCACGGGGGGTACAGGCAGCAGCCGGTACCGGAATGGAGCAGCAACCGGTACCGGCAAGGAGTTGGGGGGCTGGCGGGGGGGGGGGCCGGGTCTGGGGGTGTCTGTGGTGCCTGGGGTGTGTGACATGTTTTGGGGGCGCGTGACAAATCCATGGGGCACGTGGCGGCATCTGTGGGGCACATGGTTGCCCTCTGGGGTGCATGATGTATCCGTGGGGTGCGTGGCACGTCTGGGGGGGGGGTGCGTGGCACATCCGTGGGGTGCATGGTGTAGTGGTGGGGCGTGCCGTTCCCCTGTGGGGTATGTGATGTATCTGTGGGGTGCGTGGCTCCTCCGTGGGGTGCCTGCTGCGTCTGTGGGGTGGGTGGTTCCCCCACGGGGTACATGATGTATCCGTGGGGTGCATGGCTCCGCTGTGGGGTACACGATGTGTCTGTGGGGTGCGTGGCTCATCTGTGGGGTGTGTGGTTTATTTGTGGGGTGCGTGGCTGCCCCGTGGGACACATTATATATCTGTAGGGTGCGTGGCACATCTGGGGGGTGCGTGGTTCCCCTGTGGGGTACGTGATGTATCTGTGGGGCGCATGTCACATCTGTGGGGCGCACGGTGTGTCTGTGGGGTGCGTTGTTCCCTTGTGGGGTACACGATGTATCTGTGGGGTGTGTGGTTGCACCGTGGGACACATTATGTACCTGTGGGGCACGTGGCACATCTGTGGGATGCACGGCAAATCCGTGGGGTGTGTGGCACATCTGTGGGGTATGTGGTTCCCCGTGGGGTACACGATGTATTTGTGGGGCGTGTGGCACATCTGTGGGGTGCACGGTGTGTCTGTGGGGTGCATTGTTCCCTTGTGGGGTACACGATGTACCCGTGGGGTGTGTGGCACATTTGTGGGATGCATGGTATATCTGTGGGGTGCATCTATGGGGTGCATGGAATATCTGTGGGGTATGTGGCTCCACTGCGGGGTACATGATGTATCTGTGGGGTGTGTGGCACACCTGTGGGGTGTGTGGTTTATCTGTGGGGTGCACGGTTGCCCCGTCGGACACATTATATATCTTTGGGGCGCGTGGCACATCTGAGGGATGCATGGCAAATCTGTGGGGTGCGTGGCACGTCTGTGGGGTACATGGTGTATCGGTGGGGCCCGCGGTTCCGCCATGGGGTACATGCCGTCATATCTGTGGGGTGTGTGGCACACCTGTGGGGCACACACTGTCTCTGTGGGGTGCACGACTCCCCTGTGGGCTGGGTTGGGGGCGGGGGCTGTTGGAGGGCGGTGGGGCTGCAGCCCCCATGGCTGGGGGCCGTTCTGCGGCGGTGGGACAGGGGACCCCGTTGGGCGGCCGTGGGGGGGCCGGGAGGGTGACCCCGAGGAACCAGCAGCTGCGTGGCCCCCGGGGGGGCGCAGGGTGTTTATTTGGTGGCTGCAGCAAAAGCTGGTTGGGGAGGGAGGTGACAGAGGTGGCCATGGGGACCGGCCCCCACTGGTGGGAGTGGGGCTGTGTGGGGCTGGTGTGTGTCCCCCCCCTGCACTCTGGGCTGTGCGCCCCGAGATGTGCTGAGCCAGGGGTGCGTGGCTGGGACCCCCCCAGCTGGTGTGTGTGGCTGGGACACCCCCCCCCATGTATGTGCAGCTGGGACCCCCCCCCAGGGACGCATGGCCGGGACCCCCCAGCAGTGCAGGGACTCCCCCCAAAAGGGATGCAGAGCTGGGGGGTGGCCGAGTCACTCCGTGGTCCCCCCCAGGGGGACGTGGCATCCCCGATCCAGGGCTGGAGACACCCAAGGCGGGGAGGGACAGCCCCCCCCCCCCCCCTCTTCCCCTGCCACCTCCATCCCTGTGCCCACCCCCGGCTCCCCCTGCCCCTTCTCCCGCAGGACACGGAGATCCAGCGGAAGATGGAGCGGGAGCTGCGGCTGCGGGAGGGGGCCTGCAAGCTGCTGGCGGCGTGCAGCCGGCGGGAGCAGGCGCTGGAAGCCGCCAAGAGCCTCCTGGTCTGCAACAGCCGCGTCCTGGCGTATATGGCCGAGCTGCAGCGCAGGAAAGAGGCGCAGGTGCTGCGGCGGACGGCCAGGCGGTGAGCGACCCCCGGGGGGGACGTGGGGATGGGGGACGGGGAAGATGGTGGGGTGGCCGTCACAGCTTCTTCCCCCCCAAACCCCCTTCCCCATTCCCCCCCCCCTCCAACCTCCGCAGCCCCTCGGATGCCGGCCCCACGGATGAACGCCTGCCCTGCCGGGGCACCGTCTGCATCTCAGGTATGGTGGTGGTGGTGGTGGTGGGTTCCAACAGGTTTCTCCCCACCCTTCCATCCTCCCGGGGGCACCCGGCACCGCCATCTGCGCGCTTTGCCGTGGCGGGGGGGGTCCTGGGTGCTGGCTCAGCCCCCCCTTATCACCTCCCTTTCCCCCCCTCAGACCTGCGCATCCCGCTGATGTGGAAGGACACGGAGTACTTCAGGAATAAGGGAGGTGAGTGGGGGTGCAGGGGAGGTGTGTGTGGGGGGGCCGCGCTTCCCACCCCAATGCCCTGACACCATTCCACCCCCCCCACCCCCCCCTCCATCCCTGCAGAGCTGCACCGCTGCGCCGTCTTCTGCCTGCTGCAGCTGGGGGCCGAGATCCACGACACCCCCATGGTGCTGGTGGACCGGACCCTCACCGACATCTGCTTCGAGAGCGCCGTCCTCTTGTAAGCGGGTGCACCCATCCTGGGCAGGGGTCCCCCCCCTGGGGTGACCCTGTGGCTGTGGGGTGGCATGGAGGGTCCCGGCGTGGGCGTTGGGAGGGATGTCACCCCCACCACCTTCCATGGCCACCCCGCTCATCCTATGTGTGTGTCCCCCCCCTCTAAGTTCGGAGGCCGGACCCGACTTCGAGCTGAAGGTGGAGTTGTACAGCGCGGGGCTGGCGGGGGGGGGCGGCGCAGGGCAGCACCCCCAGGAAACTGGCCACCCGCCTCAGCACCTCCCTGGGACGCTCCGCCGGCAAACGGGTGCGCGCCGCCATGGACGGGGCTCCCGGCAGCCCACCGGGGAACGGGGGCACCGGCCCCCTCCTGCTGCCGGCCCCCAGCGTGCCGTGAGTACCCTGTGTGTGTGTCCCCCCCCGCCATCTCCCACCACGTCCCCCTTGTCCCCGCTACCCTCACCCACCGTCCCCTCCAGAGGCCCCAAGTTCCACCTGCTGGCACACGCCGTCCTCTCCCTGGCCGAGGTGCAGGATGGCTTCCGCACCCACGACCTCGCCATCGCCAGCAACGGTGAGCGCACGCGGCACGGCACGGCATGGGCGATGGGGCTGGGGGCCTGGCAGGCTGGGGTGAGAGGGGTTTGGGGGTCCGGTGGGGTGGAGGACAGATGGGTCTGGGGTCCTGGCTGGTCTGGGGGCAAGATGTGTCTTGGGGAGGGAACGCGACACACTGGTGAGCTGGGGAGAGTGGTCTGAGATGGGGTGGAGGGGGGAGAGAAGGGTCCTGGCAGGGCTGGGGGTCTGGTGGGGTGGGCTGGAGGGAGGGTGGGATCTGGGGGACTTGATGGGGTGAGGAGAAAGGGGTCTGGGGGGGTCCGGACTGGTTCAGGGGAGGGATGAGTCTGGGGCGCCTGGCAGGGTAGGGGAGAGGGGTCCGGGGGTCCCAGCTGGTTTGGAGGGGAGAGGGGTCTGGGGGCCCAGTGGGGTGGGTAGAGGGGTCTGGGGGCTTGGCATGGTGGTCGGTGAGGCAGCCCCGGTGGGGTTGGTGGGGAGATGGGTCTGGGGTCCTGGCGTGGGTGGGGGTCCATGCCTGGGCACCCTAGGCGAGCACGCTCCCCCAGAGGAGAGCTCCTTCTGGCTGCCCCTCTACGGCAGCATGTGCTGCCGCCTGGCTGCCCAGCCCCGCTGCATGGCCGCCCCCGTGACCAGCGGCTTCCTCCGGCTGCAGGTGAGTGCGGGACGGGGATGGGATTGGATGGGACGGGGACGGGGACAGGGACGGACATGGGGATGAGATGGGTTGATGATGGGGATGGGGATGGGGATGGGGATGGGATGGGATGGGATGGGATGGGATGGGATGGGATGGGATGGGATGGGATGGGATGGGTTGATGATGGGGACAAGGATGGGGACGGGTGGTGGCATGAGCCTGCTGGGTCTTGGCAAGTCCCTGCCGGTGGTCTCTGGACTGCGGTGGGGATGGAGTCCAGGGGATCCCCGTGCTGGGGAAGAGGCTGCCCCTGTCCCCCCGCACCGGGCAGGGAAGGGGTGCACTGGGGCTGGGGATGACCATGGGGGGCTGGGAGAGAGTGGTCCCTACCGGTGCCCACCGGTGCTCACCGCACGGACGGTGCCGGCTCTGCGGGCAGCAGCCGGGGGCCGAGGCACAGAGCGGGACCCGTCTGTACTGTGTCCTGCGCGGTACCGACCTCCTCTGCTACCACGACCCCGGCGAGGCCGAGGCCGGGCTGGAGCCGGCCCTCACCATCGCCGTCAACAAGGTACAGCCGAAGTGGGGGGCGCGGGGGGCTATGGGGGCTGACTGGGCTGCGGGGGTGTGTGTGGGGGCTGAGGACTTCTGCCACCGCCGCAGGAGACCCGCATCCGTGCGGCAGAGCGGGAGGGGCGCGGGCAGCCCCACGGCATGGCCGTCACCAACCGGTACGGTGGCGAGGAGGTGACCCACACGCTGCTGGCCGAGAGCCGGGCCGAGGCGCAGCGATGGATGGAGGCCTTCTGGCAGCACTTCTACGACATGAGTGAGCCCGGGCGAGACCCCCCCCATCTCTGCGGTACCCCCGTCCCTGGTGGGACCCCATCCCTGTGGGACCCAAGTCAGTAAGACCCTCCCCACCCACCCACAGTGGGACCCCCAGCCCTCTGGGGCCCCATCCTGGCAGGACCCCAGCCTAGCAGGATCTGCAGCATGGCGCAGCCCCCATCCCAGCAGGACCCCCATCCCAGTGGGACCCTCATCCCAGCAGTACCTCATCCCGGTGGGACCCCCATCCCAGTGGGACCCTCATCCCAGCAGTACCTCATCCCGGTGGGACCCCCATCCCACGGGACCTCATCCCAGCAGTACCTCACCACGGTGGGACCCCCGTCCCAGCAGTACCTCATCTTGGCGGGACCCCCTATCCCGGGAGGATACCTATCCTGGCATGAACCCCGTCCCAGTGGGACCCCCCAGCCTGGTGGGACCCCATCCTGGTGGTGCTGACACCCCCCCCGCCTCCCCGTGCCCCCAGGCCAGTGGAAGCAGTGCTGTGACGAGCTGATGAGGATCGAGGAGCCGGCGCCGCGCCGGCCGCCGGCCATGCTGCCCCGGCAGGGCTCGCTCTACCATGAGATGGGTGAGTACTGGGGCCGGGGGGGGGGGGGGGCTGGGGGGGGGGCTCTGCCTCTGTCTCCCGTCTCTGCTCTCATCTAACTTGTCGCCGGGCGGCCCTGTCCTCGCCCCCCCGGCACCTCCCTAATGCTGCTGTTCTCTCTACTGCCCCTCTGTCCCCTCTCTGTGTCCCCCCCCCCGCCTTTCTGTGCCCTTGCCTGCCTTTCTCTGTCCCTTCTTCTTCCTCTCTGCCCCCCCTGTCTCTGTGTCCCCCCCCCATCTCTGGCGGCTGCAGCCCTGCCCGGCCCGGCCGTGCCCCCCTCCGCCTGCGAAGGGCTCCTGCTGCAGGATAACGCCGTCTCGGAGGAGATCCGGGCTCTGCTCTCCTCCTATTACAGTGACAGGTGACGGGTGGGGGGCCGGCAGGGTGACCCCACCATGCCACAGCCCACGGCACCACTGGGACGGCCCTGGGGATGGCCCCGGCCATGGGGCACGTCCTGGGTGCCTCTGCTCCGGGGCACATCCCGGGCAATCCAGCCATGGGACATGTCCCATCTGCCCTGGCTCCAGGGCACATCCCAGCTCCAGGGGATGTCCCAGCTGTGGGACACAACCCAGCCGTGGGGCACGTCCCAGCTGTGGGGCACGTCCCAGCCACCGTGGCCATGGGGCACATCCCGGCTGCTCTCGCTCTGGTGCATGTCCTGGCTGTAGGGCACATCCCAGCCACGGGACGTGTCCCACTTGCCCTGGCACCGGTACACACCTCAGCTACAGGACACATCCCGGCCATGGGCCACGTCCTGGCTGTGGGGCACGTCCCGGCTGTGGGGAACATCCCAGCCACCTTGGCCATGGGGCACATCCCGGCTGCCCCGGCTCCGATGCACATCCCGGCCACGGGACACATCCCGGACCTCCAGCCATGGGACACGTCTCTGCCACGGGGCTGGCCCAGTCGCCTGGTGCTGGCCGTTGGCCGGTCCCGTCCCCACGCTGCAGGATCAGGGTGGGGGTCCGGGGGCTCCGGCTGACCCCCGCTCTTCCCCACAGCTATTGATCCAGCCGACGACATCGAGGCGGTGACGGACATCCTGACGCGGCGGGCGGGGGGCCGAGCACCGGGGACCCCCCCGTGGCTCTCCCTCTTTGAGGGACCCCCCCTCCACACCCCCACCTCCGGCCGGGCGTGCAGCCCCAGCCCCCCCACCCGCCGCCCCTGGGGCCGCCCCCGCACCCTCTCCCTCGACGCCAAGCTCAGCACCCTGAAGGGACGGGGGTCCCGGCGGGCGGCCCCCCCCCCGGCACCCCTCACCCCCCATCTCCAGCTCCTCCAGCAGCGGCAGCAGCAGCCCGGCCACGGAGCACGACCCCCCCGGCCCTCTCCAGTCCCAGGTCTGAGCCTCAGGACCCTCGCGGGGGAGATGGCACCCCCCCAGCCCCCAGGGTGGCTGCGGAGGGGTGACACCGCAGGGGGTCCTGCCCCGGGGCGGGGGGGGGCGTGTGTGTACGCCAGGGGCTCCCAGCTTCTTTTCTTGGGGAGAAACTGGAATTTTTGCCACCCTGTGCCTGGGGGGGGGAGGGGGGGGGCGGGCATGGGGGCAGGGTGGGCTCAGGGCTGACACTGGCCAAAGGGGTAGGGGGGCTGTTGCCCCCCACAGGGTGGGTGCTGGGGGCCGAACCCCCCACCCACCGCAAAATGGGTACTGGGGTCCCCACCAGGGTGGGTGCTGGGGGCTGATGCCATTCCCCCCCCCCTCCCCTTCATTGCAAGATGTGTGCTGGGGTCCCCCCCCCAGGGTGGGTGCTCAGGGCAAACCCCCACATACAGTGGGTGTGGGTCTAACCCCGGGGGGGGTGCGCAGGGCCCCCCCCCCCAGCTCTGCTTTCCCTCACCTCTAACCCAGGGGGCCGCCTGCCCCGGCCCCCGCTGCAGCCCCCCGTCCTGCCACCCTTCCCGGGGGGGCGGGCAGCACCCCCCGGCAGGGACCAGCCCTGGCCCCCCCCCGGGGCCAGGGACCCAAAGCTGCCACCTCATTAATATGCATTAAAAATTTATTTAACAGCCATTGTGTCTGATTAGGGGGCGCCTGGGGGGTAGCGTGGGGTCCCTGGCCTGGCCTCCCTGGGGTGTGGGGGGGGGTCTGTGCCCCCCAACACCCTGTGCCACCACCAGTGGGGCGGGGGGGCCTCCCAAAGCTGCTTATTGGGGTGCACAAGGGGGGGCTGTGAGGGGGCTGCAGCCGCAGCCCCAGAGCTGAGGTTGAGTGTGGGGGAGACTGTGCTGGGAGAAGTCGGGGGGGGGCCATGGGAAGGGTCTGCGGTGTGTGGGGCAGGGGTGTCCGGGGTGGACAGGACTGGCAGCCGAGGTGCCATTCGGGTGCCCCTCTGGGGGGGGGGCTGCTGGGTCCCCCCCGGCTACACAGCGTGCGGGGAGAGGTCCTCGTCCTCGGCGGGGGGGCTGGTGCCCCCGGGCAGCTGCGGGTGGGGGGCGTCACGGGCCAGCAGCAGGGCGAAGCCTGGGCAGAGAGAGAGGGTCAGGGGCTGAGCCCGGTGGGGGGGGGTGTAGGGGGGTGGCGGGTACAGGGGTGGGGGGGGTTTAGGGGGTACCTGGCTTGTCTTTGTGCAGGGGCTGTGGCAGGAGGATGCTGTCGCTGGGCTCATCCCCCTGCAAGACAGAGCCCTGAGGGGTCCCCGAGACCCCCAGCCGTGCCTGTCCCCCCCCCTGCCCAGGGGACCACCAAACCCCTTCGCCTGGCCCTGCCCCTGCCTCCAGCCCCATCCAGCCCCCCCAGCCTCATCCCCTTCCCTGTCCCCCCCCGTCCCCCCCCCCCAATCTGAGCCTCTGGCCCTGTCCCATCCCCACCAGCCCCATCTTGTCCCTCAGCCCCAGAACCATCCCCAAGTCTCATCCCCTACCCAACCCTGGACCCAGTCCCAAAATCATCCCCTCCCGCTCCTCAGCCCCGTCTTGTCCCCCCCCCCAACCCCAGAACCACCCCCCGAGTCTTGTCCCCCGTTATCCCCACCCAACCATGCCTCCCTGTCCCAAAATCATCCTCCCCCATCACGTCTACCCCCCCAAGCCCCCCGCCCCCCCAGCCGGTGCCGTACCTGCCCCGGGAGGGTGTCCTGCTCCCAGGGGGGCGGCCAGTCCCCCTCCTCATGGACCCCGATGCCATTGTGCCCCGAATCGCCCCGGGCTGGCTCCTGCCCTGGCTGCCCCACAGACCCTATGGGGAGAGGGGCAGGCTGAGCCCCACGCCAGCCCCAGTGCCCCGGCAGGGGTCTGGGGGCCGGGACCCCCCCCCCAAGCCGCCATCTGAGGGGTCCCGGCCACCCACCTGGCTGCGGTTCCCGGGCTGTCAGCTGGGGAAGGGCCGGATCCTGCGGCAGACTTGGGGGGCTGGGGCTGCGCGGGGGGGTCCTGGCTTGGGGCATGGGGGCAGGCGTCAACCCAGGCAGGGGGGACTCCCCCCGGGGGCTCGGGACCCCCTCGCCCGGCCCCACCAGCAGTCCTGGAGACACCCACGCTGGGGGGCTGGGGAGGGGGAAGGTGTCCAGGGGGGGCCCATCTTCATCCTGGGGGGTGCCGGAGTGGCTGGGGGGAGGCAGAGTCATGGCCTCCTCGGTGCCCGGGGGGGGCTGGCAAGGGGGGCTGCTGGGGGGCTCCAGCCCGGGAGTGCTGCGGGGGGGCAGGGGCTCTGCCCCGCAAGTGCTGTCAGGGGACCCTAACCCGGGGGGGTCAGCAGGGGACCCCGTCCTGGGGGGACTGGCAGGGGGCAGAGGCCCTGACCCAGGCATGGGGGGGGGGGACACTGCCCCCGCCAGGCTGGGGGGCCCCCAGGTGCCACAGGGAGGGGGGGACCCTGTCCCTAAGGGGCTGGCCAGAGGGGGGGGCCCTGTACCCACAGGGCTGGGGGGGCTCCCCACGCTGGCACAGGGAGGGGGCCTCGTCCCTTTGGGGCTGGCAACAGGGGGGGGCCCTCTCCTTGTGGGGCTGGTGGGGGCACAGGGAGGGGTCCCTGTCCCCGCAGGGCTGGTGGGGGTGCCAGTGGGGACACAGGGAGGGGTCCCCCTCCCCGTGGGGCTGGTGGGAAGGGGAGGCTGGGGTCGGCGGGGGCTGGGGGGGGGCGCAGCCCTGAATGCCCCAGAGTTGAGGGGTCCGGGTGAGGGTGGGGGGTCCGGCCGGCGGAAGATGAAGGCCGACTCCGTCAGGCTGCGCTGGTACCGCAGGAATGGCCGCCGGGCACCTGGGATACAAGGGAGGGGGGGGTGTCAGTAGTTGGCCCTGCCTGCCTGGGGGGCAGCGACCCCCACCGCTGCCCCACGTCCCCCGACGGGCAGCGCCCACACCCCCCAGACCCAGCATTGTCACCTCTCACCATGGTGGCACCTACCGGGCCTGGTGCCAAGGTGAGGGGCAGGCAGCGGGGTGCCGGAGGTGGACCCCGAGCGCTCCCGCTGCCGGAAGAAATCCCGCGGGTTCTGCGAGCGCTGGGAGACCAGGACAGCCGCCTCCTGCCGGCACCAAAAAACCCATCAGTAGGACCATGGCACAGCCACGTGGCCCCGCAGCACGGCTACGCGGCACCGCAGCACGGCCAGGGCCACCCGGGGCAGGACAGGGCGCTGGACCCCGGCACTCACGGCCGCCTTCTCGATGGACTCGCTGCGCCGGCTGCGTTCCCGCATGGCCTCCTCGTGCTCCCGCTGCTGCTGCTCCTGCAGGGACAGAGCACGGCCAGGTAGCCCGACACTGGGGTGGCCCCACTCATGAAACATGGCCCCCCCAGCCCCCGAGCCCCGCTGTCCTGCTCACCCATCGTGCCTTCTCCTTCCTTCGCTCCTCTGCCTCCAGCCGTGCCTGCTCCTTCCTACGAGGGCAAGGATTGTCAGGGGGGCATGGGGGGTATGGGGGACATGGGGGGCACAGCTGTGGGGCACAGGTCCTCCTGTGGGTCTCTGTGCTTGGAGCCATGTGGGATGGGGGGGGCACAGGGATGGGGAAGCTGAGGGTGCAGGGGGCTGTGGTTCCCATCATGGGAACCCATGGTCAAAACCCCGATGGGGCCCGGGGGCACTGTGGGATGCCAGGAGCTGTGGGTCCCACCATGGGAACCCATGGCGAGAGAGCTGATGGGGCTGGGGGCACTGTGGGGGTGCAGGGAGCTCTGGGTCCCGCCATGGCAACCCATGGTCAGAACCCCGATGGGGCTGGGGGCACTGTGGGGGTGCAGGGGGCTGTGGGTCCCACCATGGGCACCCATGGTCAGAGCCTCGATGGGGCCAAGGGCACTGTGGGGTGCAGGGAGCTGTGCGTCCCACCATGGGAACCCATGGCGAGAGAGCTGATGGGGCTGGGGGCACTGTGGGGTGTAGGGGACTGTGGGTCCCACTGTGGGCACCCATGTGGGGACCGGGCTCATGGGGCCCGTCCCGCGTTCCCACCCTCACCGCTGCTCCTCGATCATCCGCTCCTTCTCCCTGAAGCGGAGCTCACGCTCGGCCGCCTCCCGCCTCTCCTCCTCCATCCGCTCCCGCTCCCAGCGCTTGCGCTCCTCCAGCGCCCGCCGCCGCTCCTCCTCCTTGCGCTGCTCCTCCTCGCGCTGGGATCGCACCACACTCAGCACTGGGACCCTCACCGGCCTCGGCACTGGGCTCGGCATCGGGACCCCCACCGGGCTCAGCCCCCGGCACCCCTATGGCCCCAAGCAGCAGCTGCCACCCCGGTCCCGGGGGGTCGTCGGGGAGTCACTCAGCACCCATGCCCACCCCATGCCCACCCGTGCCCCTCACCCCTCACCTCGGCCTGGGCCCAGAAGGAGTCCCGCTTTGTCTGGCGGATCTCCAGCGCCGGGTTGGTCTTGCGGTAGTTGGTGCCCTGTGGGGACCGAGCCGGGGTCTCACGACAGTACCCCCAGGGTCCCCCCCAGCCAGGGACCCCCAGGAAGGCACCGGGAAGGGTGGGCGAGAGCCCCATCACCCCACCAGGTGACCTCCCAGCTGGTCACCATCCATGCAGGCATGTCACCCCCCGGGACCCCCCTAACTCACCACCAGCTCCTGGGCATCCGGGGGGGGCACCCTCCTGGTGAGGGCGGGGGCGGCGGCGGGGGCCAGCTTTGCCAGCGCTCGGTTCAGCCCCTCCTGCGTCACCTCCTTGGCGCGGCGGGCGCTCAGCACCACGCTGGCCTCCTGCCGCCGAGACGGGATGGCGTCATCCCCCCCACCCCCCTTCCTGAGCACCCAGGGCCCCCCCCCATGCTCGGCTCCCCCCCCCCTCCACCCCCCGGGGGATGGATTTGCAGCCTCCCCAGGGAATCCTGGCGCCATTCCCTTGCACGCGCTCGCCGGCTTCAGATGTGGGGCTGGATCCAGATGTGGGGGGCCAGATCCAGATGTGGGAGCCGGATCCAGATATAGGACCCAGCTGGATCTCTGGGGGCTGGGACATGCGAGCTCGGGGGGGGGGGGACGGGGACGGGGACGTGGGAGGGAGGCGGGGGGGCAGGATCCCACCAAGCGAGGGCAGGATCCGGCCGGGGAGGGCAGGGAGCCCAACCACAACCCCGGCTCGTCGGCCAAGGCTGGGAACTGGGAACGGCAGCGTCTGAGTCAGCAGAGCCAGGAATGCACCCAGCGCAGCAAGCAAAGGTCGGGGCTGGCCGGGATGGGGGGGACGGACACGAAGGGGCACGGGGCTCAGTCCCCAGCCCCCCCCCTCCCCGAAGGGGAGGGGGGGGGGCTGGGGACTGAGCCCCGTGCCCCCCATAAACTCACCCTGAAGAAGGCTCTGATGGTGGGCAGATGCCCAGCACACGCCTCACGTTGGGACTCCGGTGCCTTCTCCCCAACCTGGCACCGGCAAACACCGCTTAGGCTGGCACCCCGTGCCACGTCCCTGTCCCCCAGGACCCCAAGTGGAGGGGTAGGCTGCTCAGAGCTTCCCCCCCCCCCAGCCCTGGCCGAGCCCTGCGCTCACCCAGTTGATGAGGACGATGCGGTGAGTGCCGGTGGTGGCGTCTTGGATGCGGCACAGCCCATACATGATGCTGGTGGTGGAGAATTTTTCGGCCAGCTCATTCGGACCCCCAGCTACAAGAAGGGGTTGGTTGGGGGGGTGGGCACAGTGGGACATCCCCCCCTCCCCCCCCGGCAACCCCCCCTTCAGCATCGCTCCCCTGTTACCTCCGGAGTCCAGGAGCTTGAGGTCATGGTGCTTCTCGTAGCCAAAGACGGCCCTGTGGGGCGGTGGGGGGTCAGGGTTAGAGGGGCAGCGGAGCAGCACGGGCAGCTGCCCTCGTCCCTGCAAGGTCACCCGCCACAGGCAGCGTGGCCACTCAGCTGTCCCCAGCTGCGGCAGGCGGTGGCCGCCGACCCGCTCCGGGCAGAGCTGGCCGGCGGGTGCCTCCCCCCGAGGGCAGCACGGCCAGCGGCAGCCACTCTCCTGGGGGAGCCAGGGGTTGCCCTGGGGAGAGCTTGGAGGGGGGGGGACAGGACAGGGGGAGACAGCCTGGGGACCTGCCAGCCCGGGGGCACCCTCTGTGCCCCCCTCCCGTGCCCCCCCTGTGCCGTCTGCCCCGGGCTGAATTCGTGGAAGTGCCGGCAGCAGCATCCGCCCCGGGGACAATGGGGCCGCGGGAAGCGCCACAGCGGCACGGCCCCCGGCCCCCCAGGGCTGTCCCCGCTCCAAGCCCCTCGGAGCGATGCTGGCATCTCCCAGCACCGGGCTGGCACCACGCATGGTGCCTGGGACCCCTCCCCACCAGCCAGGCAGACCCGGACCCACTGGCCCCCACTGGCCCCATCCTCCCCCCGCTGTTTGGGGACAGGGAGCAACCGCGGCCCTCTGGCTGTGCCAGGACCCCCTGCCTGGGGCTGAGGGGGGGACCGAAGGGGGACCAGGGACCCCTCGCTGGCAGAGGCCCCGGCTGGGCATTCCCCACCAGCTCTGCTGCCTCTTTGTCTCCGCACGGCTCCGATTACAGGCGCATGTGGCAGCACGCTGCGCTTCACGCCGGCTGGGACACGGCACGGCATGGCATGGCTCCGGGCGTGCAGTTTGGCACGGCACAGCACGGCATGGCATGGCAGAGCATGGCAGGGGACGGCACAGCAGGACAGGCAGGGCACAGCAGGGCATGACATGGCACGGCATGGCATGGCAGGGCATGGCACAGCGAGGCACGACGTAAGCATGCCATGGCAGGGTATGGCATGGCACGGCACGGCATGCCGGCTGCACGCGGCAGGCCTGGCCGGTGGCATGAACAGGCCCTGGCCGCGGGCCAGCCCAGCTCCGGCACTGCGGCACGCTGGCCGGGACACGGGGCAGAGGGCAGCGCCCCGGCGGCCAGTGGCCTCGGGGCCAAGCCCAGCGCGCCGCCGCCACAGGCCTGCGAGGCAACGGGGGGGCTGCGGGGACCGGTGTAACCCCGCTGCCATCACCCCCGGCACCGGCGTTTGGGACCACCCCGGGACCCCCACACCCCGGGGCAGGGTAGGACCCCGCTTCCCGCCACGGTGCGGCCCGGGGAGGGTGGGGGGCACAGCCGCACCCCCCCCTGCAGGCGTGGGGCGCAGCCGGGCAGGGCGCCCCGACCCCCCCCCCCGGCACCCCCGGGTGCCCCCGGACCCTTCCCCAGCCCCGGCCCACCCAGGGACCGGCAGCAGGAGCCGGTGCCGGGGCACGGCTGTTTTCCCCCCCCGGCCTCCCGGCAATGCCGCCGGCCCCGGTGCACCCCCCCCCCCACCCCGTCCGGCCGTGCCGTGCCCCGGGCGGCGGCGCCGCTCCCAGCCCGGCGGCGGAGGGACCGGGCGGGGCGGGGCGGTATCGGGCACCCGGTTCCCAGCAGGGCTCGGCGGGCTCAGCGGCGGGCGGGGCTGAGCCCCGGGACGCCGGACCCGTCCCGGTACCCCCCCTGCCCCGGCACTCCCTGCCCCGCATCCCGGCCGGGACCCCGGTGCGTCCCGGACCCCTCCGTCCCAGTGCCGGTGCCCGGTGCGTCTCGGACACCCCCCCTCCCCCGCCCGCGTCCCGCTGAGCTCGGAGCCGCCGCCCGCTTTGTCCACGCCGGTACTCGGTCCCGGTGCCCGTTCCCGGTAGTAGTTCCCGCTGCCGATGCCCGGTCCCGGTGCCTGGTACGCGGTGCCCTTTCCCATTCCCGGTGGCCGTTCCCGGCGCCCGGTATCCGTTCCCGTTCCCGGCACCCGTTCCCGTTCCCACTCTCACCAGTTGGTCCCGGCCCGGGGGTTGCCCACGTCCTCCTTGGCCGCCAGCAGCGCCAGCCGGTGCCGCTCCAGCCCCGGGGCCGCCATCCCGCGCCCGCCGCCCCGCAGCCCCGCGGCCCCTGCGCCCGCCCCGCCCCCGCCCCGCCGCCCACGGGCGGGACCGGGCGGCACCGGGCGGGGCGCGGGGCGGCGGCGGCGGCGCCAGCCGGGCGGGGAGGGGGGACGCGGGGACGCGGGGCGCTGCCGGGTCCGGGACCCGCTGGCCGGGAGCAACCGGGACACCCGGCACTGGGACGCGCTGGGTGCCGCTGGGACGCGGGTGGGGTACAGGGTCCCGCAGCGGGAGGGGGGTGCGGTGCGGGGACGTGGGTGCGGGTCCCGGGGTCCCACACCGAGGGGTGGGTGCAGGGTAAGGATCCCACACCGGGATGTGGGTGCAGGGAAAGGTCCTACACGGGGACATGGGTGCTGTGCCAGGATCCAGCGCTGGGAAGGGGGTCCCGCACCGGGATGTGGGCGCTGTGCAGGCTCCCACTGGGATGTGGGTGCAGGTCCCAGGGTCCCAATGGCTCGTGGGTGCTGTACGGAGGGTCCTGCACTGGGATGTGGGTGCTGTTGTAGGGTCCCATGCTGGGACGTGAGTGCTGTGCCAGGATCCCGCACTGGGAAGTGGGTCCCACACCAGGATTTGGGATGCTGTGCAGGTTCCCGCACCGAGATGTGGGTGCTGTGCAGGGTCCCGTGCTGGGATGCGGATGCAGTGCTGGGGTCCCACACCAGGATACGGGTGCTGGGTAGGATCCCGCATGGGGACATGGGCGCTGTGCCAGGATCCCGCACCGGGAAGTGAGTCCCACACCGGGATGTGGGTGTGGTGAAGGGTCCCACTGGGATGTGGGTGTGGGTCCCAGTGTCCCAATGGCTCGTGGGTGCTGTACAGAGGGTCCTGCACTGGGATGTGGGTGCTGTTGTAGGATCCCCCACTGGGACATGGGTGCTGTGCCAGGATCCCGCACTGGGAAGTGGGTCCCGCGCCGGGATGTGGGCGCTGTGCAGGCTCCCACTGGGATGTGGGTGCAGGTCCGAGTGTCCCAATGGCTCGTGGGTGCCGCATGCAGGGTCCCCACACTGGGAATTGGGTGCTGTGCAGGTCCCAGGGGAGCGGCACCCAGAACGGCTGGCAGGGCCGCGCGGACAAACCAGGATGCGGGATGCTCAGCCCAGGCTGGGGCTGAGCGTGGGGGTGGTCCTGTCCCCCCGTCCCCCATCCCTGTCCCCTGTCGGGCGCCAGCTGCCCTGTCCCGGCGGAGCGGCGCTCGGCCCGTTCCCTTATTTGGTCACTGCAAACTCCAAACCCCAAAGCTCCAGAGAGGGAAAATATTTGCAGCAGCTGGAAAATGGGGCCTTTGGGCTGGGGGCGTCCCCGGGTCCCCCCCTGCCCACGTCCGTGGGCAGGGGGGACCCGGGGACGCCCCCAGCCCAAAGTCAGGTCCCACGTGCTGCCCTCTTCCCCCCCCCCCGCCAGGCAAGGGGACCCATCTGCTGCAGCCACCAGCCGGCCGTGGCCACCATCCCGCTGCAGCCACCAACCCTCTGTGAGCCCCCCCCATCCACTGTGACCCCCCCCACCCAGGGCTTGTGCCCACCCCCCCACGAGTTGGGGACACGGTGCTGGTGCAGTGGGTGCGGGGACAGCCCCAGGACCTGGCAGCATGTCACAGGGAGGGGACGGGACAGGATGGGACCCATGGTGGGCACAGCCCGGCTCCCCCCGGTTCCTGCCCTGGGCCCCGGTGTGGGGCTGGGACCAGTGCTGGGGGACACGGGGCAGGGCTGGGGGACACGGGGCAGTGGTGCAGGCTGGTGGTGTTACTGGTGTCACTGGTATGTACTGGAGCGCTCTGATGTCACTGTTTTCACTTGTGCGTACTGGTACTGGTGGCTCATACTGGTGTGCACTGGTGTCCCTGGCGTCACTGCGGTGAGAGGCGGGCGCTGGCTTGTACCGGTAGTCCGGTCTGCAGGGGGTGGACGGGGTCACTGGTGCTGCTGGTGTCACAGCTGTCACTGTTGTTGCTGGTGTCTCTGCAATCACTGGTGCCACTGGTTTCACTGCTGTCACTGGTGTCACAGCTGTCACTGGTGTCACTGCTGTCGCTGGTGTCACTGGTGCCACTGGTGTCGCTGGTGTCGCAGCTGTTGCTGGAGTCACTGGTGTCTCTGCCATGACTGGTGCCACTGGTTTCACTGCTGTCACTGGTGCCGCTGGTGTCTCTGATGTCACTGATGTCACTGCTGTCGCTGGTGTCACTGGTGCCACTGGTGTCGCTGGTGTCACAGCTGTCACTGGTGTCACTGCTGTCGCTGGTGTCACTGGTGCCACTGGTGTCGCTGGTGTCGCAGCTGTTGCTGGAGTCACCGGTGTCTCTGCCATCACTGGTGCCACTGGTTTCACTGCTGTCACTGGTGCCGCTGGTGTCTCTGATGTCACTGCTGTCACTGCTGTCGCTGGTGTCACTGGTGCCACTGGTGTCGCTGGTGTCACAGCTGTCACTGGTGTCACTGGTGTCACTGCTGTCGCTAGTGCCACTGGTGTCACTGGTGTCGCAGCTGGCGCTGGTGTCACCGGTGTCTCTGCCATCACTGGTGCCACTGGTTTCCCTGCTGTCACTGGTGCCGCTGGTGTCTCTGATGTCACTGGTGTCACTGCTGTCGCTGGTGTCACTGGTGCCACTGGTGTCGCTGGTGTCACAGCTGTCACTGGTGTCACTGGTGTCGCTGATGTCACTGCTGTCACTGCTGTCGCTGGTGCCACTGGTGTCGCTGGTGTCGCAGCTGTCACTGGTGTCACTGGTGTCTCTGCCATCACTGGTGCCACTGGTTTCCCTGCTGTCACTGGTGCCGCTGGTGTCTCTGCTGTCACTGGTGTCACTGCTGTCACTGCTGTCACTGCTGTCACTGGGGTCACTGGTGCCACTGGTGTCGCTGATGTCACTGCTGCCACTGCTGGCACTGGTGTCACTGGTGTCACTGGTGTCGCAGCTGGCGCTGGTGTCACCGGTGTCTCTGCCATCACTGGTGCCACTGGTTTCCCTGCTGTCACTGGTGACACTGGGTGTCACTGCTGTCACTGCTGCCACTGCTGTCACTGCTGTCACTGGTGCCACTGGTGCCACTGCTGTCACTGCTGTCACTGGTGTCACTGGTGCCACTGGTGCCACTGCTGTCACTGCTGTCGCTGGTGCCACTGGTGTCGCTGGTGTCGCAGCTGTCACTGGTGTCACTGGTGTCTCTGCCATCACTGGTGCCACTGGTTTCCCTGCTGTCACTGGTGCCGCTGGTGTCTCTGATGTCACTGGTGTCACAGCTGTCACTGATGTCACTGCTGTCACTGCTGTCGCTGGTGCCACTGGTGTCGCTGATGTCACTGGTGTCACTGCTGTCGCTAGTGCCACTGGTGTCACTGGTGTCGCAGCTGGCGCTGGTGTCACCGGTGTCTCTGCCATCACTGGTGCCACTGGTTTCCCTGCTGTCACTGGTGCCGCTGGTGTCTCTGATGTCACTGGTGTCACTGCTGTCGCTGGTGTCACTGGTGCCACTGGTGTCGCTGGTGTCACAGCTGTCACTGGTGTCACTGGTGTCGCTGATGTCACTGCTGTCACTGCTGTCGCTGGTGCCACTGGTGTCGCTGGTGTCGCAGCTGTCACTGGTGTCACTGGTGTCTCTGCCATCACTGGTGCCACTGGTTTCCCTGCTGTCACTGGTGCCGCTGGTGTCTCTGATGTCACTGGTGTCACAGCTGTCACTGATGTCACTGCTGTCACTGCTGTCGCTGGTGCCACTGGTGTCGCTGGTATCACAGCTGTCACTGGTGTTGCGGATGTCACTGGTGTCGCTGGTGTCACTGGTGTCGCTGGTATCACAGCTGTCACTGGTGTTGCGGATGTCACTGGTGTCGCTGGTGTCACTGGTGTCGCCGCTGTCCCCAGGGCCGCCGGTCCCTGCCCACCCCGGTCCCCGCTCCCGGTGCCCCCGGTCCCTCCCGCCCCCTCCCCGTGGCGGGTGGGCGGGGCGCGGGGGAGAGGGGCGCGTCCCTGAGACCCCGCCCCTCCGGGCGGGGCGTGGCCGCCGCGCGCCGCCAGCCGCGAGGGGCTGTGGGGGGGGCGGTCACGTGGGCGCGGCGCCCCCTGGCGGCGCTCCTTTGTCCGCGCGCGGGCGGGGCCGCGGCGGGGCGGGCGCGGATTGGCGGCGGGGGGGCGGCTGGGGGGCGGGGCGGGGCGGGGCGGGGCGAGGCCGGCGGCGCGGTCGCGGATTGGCGGCGGCGGCGGGGGGGCGGGGCCGGCGGGGCGGGGCGGGGCGGCGGGGCGGGCGCGGATTGGCGGCGGGGCGGGGCGGGCGGGGTAACGGGCCGGGCGGCGGCGGCGGCGGCGGCGGTGTGGTGGTGGTGGTGGTGGTAGCGGCGGCGGTGACGGGGGCATGGGCGGGGGGGCGTCGCTGAGCGCGGCCGCTCCCGTGCGGGGCCGCTGCCCGGGGCGCGGTGCCCGGTGTCCCGCCGGTGCCCGGTGTCCCGCCGGTGCCGATGGACCTGGACGTGGACTACGAGCGCCCCAACGTCGAGACCATCAAGTGCGTGGTGGTGGGGCGACAACGCGGTGGGGGAAGACGCGGCTGATCTGCGCCCGCGCCTGCAACGCCACGCTCAGCCAGTACCAGCTGCTGGCCACGCACGTCCCCACCGTTCTGGGCCATCGACAGTACCGCGTCTGCCAGGAGGTGCGGGGCACCGGGGAACGGGGGGTGTCGGGGGGTACCGGGGGGAGGGGGAGGGTCGGGGACGCGGCGGGGCGGGGGGCGCGGAGCAGCCTGCCGGGGGGGGTCGCCGGGGCTGCCGTGCCGGTGGGTGCGGGGCGCTCCGAGGGGGTTCCGGGGATGGGGGGGGTACCGGGACCGGGCCCGTGACGGCGGCGCCTCCTTGTCCCCGGGCAGGTTGCTGGAGCGCTCCCGGGATGTGGTGGACGAGGTCAGCGTCTCCCTGCGCCTCTGGGACACCTTCGGGGACCACCACAAGGACCGGCGCTTCGCCTATGGCAGGTGGGACCACAGGCGCCCCGAGCCCCGCCACCAGCGCCCCCACCCACCACCGGCACTCTGAGCGCTGTCACCGGCACTCTCACCCACCATTGGCACCCCGACCTGCTACCGGCACCCAGATCCCTGTCATCGGCACCCCCCACCCACCATTGGCACCCCAAACCCCGTCACCCGGCACCCCCCACACACCATTGGCACCCCGATCTGCCACTGGCGCCCCCCACTCCCTGGCCCTGCCCCAGCCCTGCCCGCCCCGGGGGACGTGGAGGCGAAGAGGCCCTTTGGGTTCCTGCTAGTACCCTGAGAGCAGCTCTGGCACCCCAAAACCTCGCGGGGGAGGAGGGGGGGGGCTGGGAGTACCCCCACTCCCTGGCCAGGGGCTGTTTTGGCACCCTGGGGACACTGTGGCTTCAGCTCAGGCAGCCACTGGGGCTGTGCACACCCCGACAGCCCCCCTCCCCGGGCAGGGAGCCCCGGGTGCTCGTGGCTTCCCTGGGGGTGGCCGGCACCACCCATGCCGGGGCTGCCTGTTTGGGGTAGGGGGGAGGCTCTGGTGTGCTGGTTGGGGTGGCTGAGGTCCCCACCTCCCTGGGGGACTGGAGGGGCGCACACCCCGGGCAGGGGTCCCGTCTCTGCAGGGACTGAACCCCGTATGCCGTGGGGCAGAGCCAGGGGCCCTTTCAACCGGGCAGGGGGTGCCTGGACCCCCGGCGCTGGGACCCTCCCTGGGGGCTGCTGGCCCGGCAGTGGGAGAAGCTCCCAGGCTGTGGCCAAGCGGTCACTGGCCCCCCAGCGCCCCCCCCCCCCCCAACTCCCCGGGCTGTAAACACCCCCCCTTTGCCCTGGCCGCTGGCACGTCCAGGCCCTTATCACCCACCGCACTGTGCCAGCGCGGCTCGGCAGACTCTAATCTCCCCTCCGCACTGCCCGGGGCCAAGGGCCGGGGTGGCCTTGCAGGGTGGGGGCACTCTGGCCAGGGGATAGGGGGGTCTGCCCCAGCCCGGGGTGCCCGAGGTGCTGTGTGCTGCCCACCCCAACCGGGGGCTGCCGGCTCTGACCCTGCGGGGTGGTGGGTGCTGGGTCCCGGCCCTGGCCGGCATCGCCCGCGGGTGAGCGGCGGCTCCCATGCTGGCCGGGGGCCCGCGGGAGGCGGCGGGTGGCGTCTATCTTGGTCCCTGACACGGGCCCGTCTCCAAAAGCGCCTCCTGGTCACGTCTCGGCAAGGCGCAGACTAAAAACAAACCAGGTCTGGGGCCACGTGGCTGCTCCCGGCCGCCTTATAAGGCCCCGGGGGCTGTGGGGACCTGAGCGCTGCTGGCACCTCCTGCGCGTCCCCTGTCACCTTGCCCGGGGAGGCTCCCCTGAGCCACTGGCGGTGCCGGCACAGAGCTGGGATGATGGTGACAGTGTGACAGCCCCACGCCGAGTGGGTGCAGGGAAAGGGCTCGGGGTGGCCAGGCAGGGTCCCTGCAGCCCTGTCCGTGCCGGGGGCTGGCACCCGCTTCAGCGCTCGCCTGGCTGCTCTCCGTGAGCTTCTCTTTGCACCCACTTCATGCTTGGCTGCTGCTCCGGCGCACTGTGGGGTGTTTCTGGGACCAGGACAAGCCCTGTGCTGTGCCATGCCGGTCCTGTGCCATACCCAAGCCGGAGCAGCCCTTCGCTCGGCCGACCATAGTGTCCCAGAGCCCTCAGCTGCCTCCTCGGTCCGGGCTGCTCCTGTGTGCGGCCATGGGGCTCCCCAGGGCGGTGGGGCAGAGCCGGGGGTCCCAGGGTGGGGGCGGTCAGCTCCGGCGATGGGTGTCCCTGTACAGGGATGGGACCCCAGTGCCGTTCCCTGAGCAAGGGGAGGTGCAGGGGGTGGCCCAGGGACGCAGAGTGACAGCGGGTCATGCTGGGGCAGGGCTGCCTTCACCTTCCTCCTCCTGGCCCCAGGTCGGATGTGGTCGTGCTCTGCTTCTCGCTGGCGAACCCCAACTCCCTGCGCCACGTGAAGACGATGTGGTACCCTGAGATCAAGCACTTCTGTCCCCGGACGCCCATCGTGCTGGTGGGGTGCCAGCTGGACCTGCGCTACGCCGACCTGGAGGCCGTCAACCGGGCACGCCGCCCCTTGGCCAAGTAAGGCTGCCGTGATGGGCGGGTGGGGGGTGGTGGGGCTGGGGGGCCAGCCAGGGACCGGGCCCCTCTGTGCATGGTGACATGGCCCTGCTCTGTCCTCCCCCAGGCCCATCAAGCCCACAGACATTCTGCCCCCGGAGCGGGGCCACGAGGTGGCCAAGGAGCTGGGGGTGCCCTACTATGAGACCAGCGTGGTGGCCCAGTTTGGCATCAAGGACGTCTTCGACAACGCCATCCGGGCTGCCCCTCATCTCCCGCCGGCACCTCCAGTTCTGGAAGTCCACCTGAAGAAGATGCAGCGGCCGCTGCTGCAGGCCCCCTTCCTGCCCCCCAAGCCCCCCGCCACCCGTCATCCAGGTCCCCGACCCGCCGGCCAGCCGCAGCTGGGGGCCCCGCCGCCCTCTTCTGCACCCCGCTCTGTGCCGACGTCGTCTTCAGCTGCAGGGCGGCCAGCAGGTCTTCGCCCCACCGCGTCTACCTGGCCACCTCCTGCTCCAAGTTCTACGACCTCTTCACCCTGGAGGGGCCACGGGGGGCGTCCAAGGAGCCAGCCGCCCGCACCAAGAGCCTGGACGGGGAGCGGGGGGCCCTGGCCGAGGGGGCGCGCGCCCCACTGCGGACTTCACAGAGTGACGATGCCCTGCGGCCGGCAGCGGGGGACGGTGTGGTACCCAGTGGTGGTGGTGGCAGCCGTGACCTGTCGGCGTGGGGCCGCGGCTTCGTCAGCATGCGCTGGGAGATGGTGGCGGACCCGGTGGCGGGTCGGGAGAAGCGGATGGCGGTGGTGTGCATGGACTGGCGGGTGCAGGCGGAGCCCTTCCGCGCCGTGCTGGAGTACCTCTACACCGGCCGGCTGGACCAGGCCCGCGGGGACCTGATGCAGGTGGCCACCATCGCTGAGCTGCTGGAGGTCTTCGACCTGCGCATGATGGTGGCCAACGTGCTCAACAAGGAGAGCTTCATGAACCAGGAGATCACCAAGGCCTTCCATGTCCGCCGTGCCAACCGCATCAAGGAGTGCCTGGGGAAGGGGGTCTTCGCAGGTAGGGAGAGGGTGTCCCTGGCTGGTGGAGGGGGCAGAGGGAGGGTCAGGGGCTGCCCTGGCTAGGGACATCACCCAATTCCTTCTCCTCCAGCAAAGAGTCGAGGCTCCCACGGTGCCCTGTGGGGACGCAGGGTCCTGGCCATCCCGGTCCCCCTCCCTCCACCGAGGCTGTTGTGGTCTGGGGTCCCAGAGCCCTCGTCCCTTCCCCGTGCCGTGCCACGCTCCCCGGGCTGGGCCAGCCACAGGGGGTGCTGCAGGCAGTGCCTGGGGTGTGTGTCCCTGGGCCAGCCGTGGCAGGGGCTGGGGTGGCCGAGGGGTGCCTGTCCCCGCACTGAGGCCATCCCCTTGCCGTCCCAGATGTGGTTTTCCGTGTGGATGACGGGGCCGTGCCGGCACACAAGCCCCTGCTCATTGCTGGCTGCGACTGGATGATGGCCATGTTCCGGGGGGCTTTCCGGGAGAGCTACGCCGCTGAGGTGAGGAGCCATGGGGAGGGATGGGGACAGCGGCAGGGGTGTCCCCACTGGCTGTGCCAGGAGACTACTGGGAGGACGGGAGTCCCTTGGCAGTGCCAGCTCTGCTCAGGTGGCTCAGACCCCCTGGGCTTGGCATGCCTGAGTCCTCCTTTCCTTCTTTCTGGAGAGAAATGGGGGGGCCATGTGGGGCAAGAGGGGGTGTCTGTGCTGGGGCAGGTGCTGCCGGTGGTCGGGCAGGGTCCGTCCTCCGGCAGTTGGTGGCTCTGTGTGCCGCCCCCCCCCCTCCCCCAGACCCCACTGTCCCGCAGGTCTCCCTGCCCGGCACCAACTGCGCCTGCCTGCGCGCCGTCCTCGACTTCCTCTACACCGGCGTCTTCACCCCCACGCCCGACCTGGACGCGATGGAGCTCCTCATCCTCACCAACCGCCTCTGCCTGCCCCGGCTGCAGGCGCTCACAGGTGAGGCTCGGGTGTCTGTGTCCCCCCCCACCTCCGCTTCGGCCCCCGTTGACGTCACCTGTCAATACGATTACGGCGCTGCGGGGACAGGGATCGATGTGTCCCCAGTGTGTCATTAACAGCGTCCTTATGTAAGAGCCGGAGGAGCCCGGCTTACCCCCGGGGCGCAGCCCGGCTTGCCGGGGTGCACGTCCCCAGCGTGCACAGCCCCCCCCCAGCACTGATGTCCCATCCCGTCCTCCCCCCGCCCCCAGAGCAGTACGCGGTGGACGAGCTGCTGCGAGCCTTCATGCAGCGGGTGGAGATCGACGAGCAGGTCATCATCTACCTGGAGATGACGCAGGTACACGGGCGCTGCGAGCCCTGTGGCTGGTGGAGGCGGGGGGGACGGGACACACACGCACAAATCCCTGGGGGTTGGCGGTGGTGGGGTGCGGGGCAGCTGCCCCCCCCCACACACCCCGTGCCCCGCTCACCTGCTCTGCCCGCAGTTCCATAACGCCCGGCAGCTGGCCGCATGGTGCCTGCACTACATCTGCACCAACTACAACAGCGTCTGCCGCCGCTTCCCCCGGGAGATGAAGTTCATGTCCCCAGGTAGGGGAGGGGGTTTGGGGAGGGGGGGGGGGCGAGGGCAGGGACGCGGGACACAGTTGGGGTGTCATGACGCATAGGTGCTGTGTGTGTGTGTGTCGTGTCCCCCACCCTGTAGAGAACCAGGCGCACTTCGAGCGGCACCGCTGGCCGCCGGTTTGGTACCTGAAGGAGGAGGACCTGTACCTGCGCTCCAAGAAGGAGCGGGAGCGGGAGGAGCAGCTGCAGCGCAAGCAGCACACCCGCAGCAAGTGGTGCTTCTGGCGACCCTCGCCCCACGTCTCCTGAGCCGTGGTTGGGGGGCACGGCCAGGCCGGGGGCCGCCTGTTTGGCCCCTTTCCCTGCCGAGGGCTGCCTCCCCCCCGGGCCGCTGCCCGTTTACACCCCCCGGTACCCTGGCTGTTTACAGGCGCTGGGTCACGGCTCGTCCTCCCCGCCATCCTGCCGTGCCTTTCCCCGGCGCGGGAGCGGGGCCGGCCATGCCGAGCTGTGCCATGCCGAGCCGTGCCGTGCCATGCCGGCAGGGCCCCCTCCGCCCCGGCCAACGCTGGTGCTACCTCTAACCGAGCAGTATTGTGGGGCTGGGGGCGGGCAGGGAGCAGGGGGGGGGCTCTGCTGGCCTCCTTCTCCTCCCGGGGGGCTCCCCCACCCCGTGCCGGGTGCTCCCCCGGGAAAGGGCTCTCTGGTGCTGTATTTCACCCCCCCTCCCCGCTGCCCCACGATGGAGGCGGGTGGGGGGGGGGGCCAAGCGGTGAGTGGGGTGGGAGGGTTGGGGCGGGGGGGGGTGGTTTGGGGGTCCCTGGGTGCTTATGTGGCTGTAGGAGCTGCTCCTGCTCGGGTTGGGGAGGGGGGGAGAGGGCAGCCTGCCCACCCCCCCAGCCCCCCCCCTTTTGCCAGCTCATCTCTGTGCCTTGGACGTGTCCCTGCAGGGCTACGGGCTGTGTCCCGGTGTTGAGGGCCATCGTCCCCAGCCCGGGGGGGTCCCTGGGGTCCCCGGGCTGAACTGCACAACTGTTTTTACACTTTTTTACCCCCACCCTCCCCAACCCCATGAGCACAGCGGCCCTTGAGGGCCTCCCCCCCCCCAAAACCCCTCGGCTGCCCCAGCAGTGTGAGCGGGGCTGCCCATGCCTCTCAGCATCGGCTGTTTTAACCTTTAATAAAGCCTTTTGTAACGGGGCCCGGGCTCTGCTCTTCCCACCCCACCCCACGGTGCTCGGCCGTGGCCCGCCTGGCTCTTAACCCACCCTGCAAGAAGGAGCGACACAGGGTGAGGCTTCATTCAGGTGTTTTTATCGTGGGTGGGGTGGGAGTATACGGCCAAGGGGGGTGGGGAACAGGAGCGTGGGGTGCTGACCCACAGCTAATGGGGCAGGGGGGGAAGACAGGACATGGCGAGGGTATAAGCATGGGGGGGACTGACCCTTAACTGAGGGGGTGCAGCGGCCCCAGCTCATAGTGGGAATGTGTTTTTGGGGGGGGAACGGACACATCTGGGGCACACAGGGTGGAGGTGGGTCTGCGCCCCCACAGCTGGGCAGCACAGGGGGAGCTGGATCCCCGGCTGCAGCCTGTGCCCCAGCATCGCAGGAGGGGCAGGGGGTTGCGGGGGGAAGAGGGGGGCAGCCTCCAGCCAGCAGCTCTCCCCCCTTCCCCCAGGGCCTATCCCGGGCTGAGCTCACCCCACGGCACCGGGGCTGGGGGCCCTCTGTGCACCCCCGGCTCTGCAGGGCCCTGGGAGCGGAGTGGGAAGCCAAGCCGGTCCCTGGGGCCACATCAGGCTCCTGGCAGCGGGAAGGGGCCGGGACCGGAGGGCCAGGGCAGGGCAGCCCCGGGGGAAGGGGCCGAGTGCTGGTGGGGGGGGGGCTGCAGCAGAGCCAGGGGGGAGCCCAGGCACAGCATCTGCCCCCTGCTTCCACCAGAGCCTGGTCTGGGCAGGAGGTAGGGTCGAATCCAGCTTGGGAGGGGGGGTAACAGGGTGAGAATGGGGGGACAGAGCGGGGGGACAGCACGGCAGCAGCGCGGCTCTGCTGGCAGCGGCCTGCGGGACTGTCCCTGGGGGTGTCCTGGCAGCCAGCGCAGTGCAGCTGCCGTTGCCTTTTCCAGCCCAGGAGCACAGCTGTGGCCCCACACATCTGGCCAGCAGCCTTGGGGGATGCAAGGTCCGATGGCGACCTGCCTGTCCCCACGGCTCCCAGGAGGCTCCCTCTCCTCCTCCTCCTCCCAGGTAACTCTGCCGCCCCGGGGGAGGGCGGCTCCACGGGTGCTGCACCCCACGAGGCGCCGCCGCCCCGACCGGGACCGGCTCCCGAGGCTCTCCCGGCCGGAGCAGCGTGTAACACAGGTTTGCCCTGGAACCTCTCCCATCTGAACCGGAGCTACCGCTGGGAAGAGGGGAGCCGGTTCTGCTCCCAGCCACGCTGCCTCTGCCGCCTCCTTCCCCCTCCAGGAAGGGCTCGGGGGGGACGCAGGAGGACAGTGCCTGGCCCAGGGACCCACAGGGCTGCGGAGCCGGGTCCTGTGTAGCCAGAGCGGCTCCAAGCCCACGTTCCCCGTGCGTGGACATGCCACGCCGAGGGCAGGTTTGCTTTGGGAGTGAGGGGATCCTGGCTCAGCTCTGCCTTCACACAGGTTTCCACCCTGCTGGGGGCACAGCCCTGCGTTGCCGCTGCCCAGGCCCCATGCAGCAGGAGTCAGGGGGCTGTGCTGAACCCCCGGTGCTTCGGTGCTGACGTACCACGGTGCTGGGGTAGCCCAGCGCTCCCTGCGTGGCCCCAGCGCTGCCCTGGACAGACCCCGCAGCTCGCAGCCTACGCCTGGCCATAGCGGAAGATCTCGCTCAGGTCGTAGCCGGTCACAGCAAAGGAGTTTCCCTCAGGGTCACAGAAGCGGGCACCGCAGACCTGGGTGTCGGTCACACACTCGGCATGGCAGTGCTCGATCTGCAGCGGAGAGAGGAGCCGAAATGGTGGCACGGGCTGGGTAAAGTACAACCCACCACAGCCAGAAGCCCAGGGACCTGCTTCGGGTCCCTGCCCACCCGCAGACACGTTATGGTGGGGCAACAGGCAGGCAGGGACCATCAGCACATGGCCAGGCCAGCAGCCCATGGCTTGAGCTTGCCATTTCAGGAGTACAAGAGCCATATCTTGGTCAGACAGAGCGGCCTTCCTGGGTTGTGCCTCCGCCAGTCCAGGACAGGACTGGGGATCACAAGCAGGAGGAAAGAGGAGAGCTGTGCTGCCCCACAGCAGCTCAGAGTGGGCCCGGCTGGGTTTCCACTGAGCAGTGAGCCCCTCTCCGTGGCCACGGTGCCTCACCGGAGGCTGCAGGACACAGCAGCAGCTGTGCCACAGCCTCACGGGGTAGTGACAGCTTGGAGTGCTGCGTACTTGCCACATGCTCCCGACTGAGGGCTGCTGCTGCCCAGACTCACCTCGACATCGTCGGTGTCTGGGTTCCTGCTGAGCTTCCAGACGTGAACAAAGGAGTCCTCTGCGCCCGACAGCAGCTGCAAAGGGAGGAGGACAGAGGCTGTGGGGTCCGGAAGGCTGCAGGGATGTCACAGGGGTGGCAGCACCGTGTGCTGGGGCAAGGGAGCAGATCCTGCCTGGCCATCCGCAGGCTGCCATGCTCCAGGCCAGCGGGATGCCGGGGTGGGATGCCGCACGCAGGCCGGGTTGCCCCACCGCAGCCAGCCGTACCTTTCCTGTCTGTGGCGCCAGGTCCAGTGCGTAGATCCATCGAGCGTGAGCATTGACCTCAGCACGGAGGAGGCCTGTTGCCGCCTCGTACAGCCGAATCTGCCCGTTTCCGTAGCCAGCAGCCACAACCCCGTTCCACAGCTTCACGGAGGAGCAGGTGCAGCTGGGCACAGGGACACGTTTCACCTCCTCCCCTCTCGGCTGCAGACCCCCACACCCCGTCCTGCCACCCCCCCCATCTTTCGTGAGACACCGACGCAGTCTGGCCCGGGGATGTCCAACACCACCCACCGATGGGTCCCCACTGTGTCACTCCGTTCGCCCCTCGGGCTTACCCAAAGGCCGGGATTTTGCTGAGCAGGGTGAACTCCTCTCCTGCACTCCAGACGCAGAGGGTCCCAGCGTCATCGGCGGTCACCAGGTCACCAGCCCCATCCTGTGAAGCAGAGGTGGGTCAGCCCCGGCTCCGGCACCGCTCGTGGGGCAGCTGGCTCTGCCGCCGGCAGTGAACAGCTGACTCACAGCAGGCAGAAGGTTCTTGCTGCCCCAGTTGCCTGTGCCGCTAAAGTTGCTACAAAGCAAAGCCAGAGCCTGCAGCAGAACAAGCTTAAAGTTTAACAGCTCCCAGAAACTGCTGACACATTTTGTGAACAAGCAAGGCTTGGCTGGGATCACACACGGGCATTTCAGTTTAAACATGTTCGTGTTTGGCAATGCTAATTACACATAGGCTAAAAAAAATTTCTAGGAAGAATGACTGCATCCCCTCCCTCTACGCCCGAGTCTGGAGACTCTTCACCTTACAGGGACCTGGGATTTCACACGCCAGGCCCTGTCTCTTGCTCGCCAAAAAGCCTTTAACAAACCATGGTGCAAAGTCCATGAGAGGTGCATTAGAAGACAGTCACCGCAGACAAAGGGAGATGACAGAACAGCTTTCACATAAACAAGCTCCATATCCAGGCTAATTGGGAACCAGTTCTAAGCAATTAATTGTTCAGGGGAGTCCCAAACGCGGAGAAAGTTAAATGTGACTAATTAAAGAAAGTGTCCTCGTTGGGAAGGAGGCAGCCAATAATGAAGAAGCCAATTAGTGCATCTGCAGAGATGCCAACCAGAGCGAGTTGAATTGAAGGAAGACACATCCTGGTCCCAGACTGCGCTCTGTAATCAGGTGAAGTTATCTCATCTGCCACGAGAAAGGTCACCGGTACTGCTGACGGCTTGGGTCGGTTATCTCCCTCCACTGGTGAGGAAGAAAGGCTCGTCCCTTCAGCTAGCGTGCAGCCACAGCTCTGCCCTCGGCTTCTTTGTCCCCCCAGGCGCCAGCGCTCCGGGCCTGGCTTGGGGAGGAGGAGCAGGGTCCTGTACCGGCAGCCAGCACCCCGGGATGGCTCCAGAGACATGGGCAGGACATGTCCTCTCACTGCAGTCCTGCAGGGAGGTTCTGCTGCGGTAACTCGTCGCTCTAATGCTGGGAGCTTTAATTTTAGCACAGGACAGTTTTGCTCATTTGCTCTTGTACCACAACTGGACTTTAGCTTCAATAGCTCTTCTGTGCTCTGGCATGCACCCCGACAGATCACGGGATACTCTGAGCTGGCAACAAGCCGTCCTCCCACAGCCACACTGTGTGCGGTGGGATCAGCTCCTTCACCACCTTTGTTGCCCCTCTCTGCTTCAACATTTGTGTTCCCAGAGCCTGGGTGACCAGGGCTGAGACTCAGTCAGCTGAGATACGCGGAGAAAGTGTTAAGAAGGCAGAGACTGGCTGAACACTGATGGAGAATGGGACAGTGGGATAACTGATGGGGTGGCTGCTCCCAGCTGCCGGGGAATCAAAGAGAATAGCCCTGAAATACCACAGCGTATGGGTGCAGCGTTTCAAACTACAGTTGACTCCAGTTTGCCTTGCCTTGAGATGCCACACTAAGCCACAGTCGGATGGCTCACAGGCTCTTTGGAGCGTGGGCTTGGCCATCCCAAGCCACCTCCTCCCCAAGACGTATCCCAGCCTGACAGGGGAGATCCCCCTCGGGCAGAGACAGTCACCCACTCTCTTGCACCATGGAGAGCAGACAGCTTTGGGGTAGCTCTGCCACACCGCAGCCTCCCCAGAGCTCACCTGCAGCGGGGATTGGGCAGGCCGCGGAGAGGAGCGGCTCCCAGAGTGAGGGGCTGTACCCTGGGAGATCGGCTCAGCCACGGCCTGGGTAAACCTCAGCCTCCCAGAGCTGACGCCTGTGAGGTGTTCCTGAGACAGCTGAGGGGACGGCTGGAGTCCCCACTGCCCAGCCCTCCAGCAACAGGGACCCCACCAGCTCCTCCAGCCCAAGCAGCTGCCGACAGCGCTGACCCCATACATACCGGAGCCTGGCCCAGCTCCGCTGCAATGTCCGTGATGGCGTCATGGTGCTGCTCCAGGACCTCGCTCACTGTGATGTTCGTCCCTTTGGGGGGGATGTCAAACACCAGCACCAGCCCAGAGGACGTCCCTGCAGATGGGCCGGAGGAGGCATCAGAGGGAGCTTGTCCCACTCCATCCCGGGAGCGAGCCTCCAGCTCTCGCCATGCCTGCAGCCGGGCTCCTCGCTCCCCCCGAGACCCGCTGCCTACGTGGGGCTGCTCCTGACAGACGCTGCTCGCAGACCTGCCCCTCTGTTCAGCACAGACGCTCCCACAGAGCATCTCCAAGGCCAACCCAGCCCCTTCAGCTGACCCCACGTCATTACACCGTCCCTGGGCCCCAGTGATGTCCCCCCTCCCCCCCAGCACCACCCTCTCTTCTCATCCTTCCCCAAACTCCCGGGTTTGACTCACCCACACAGATGAAGCGTCCGCCAGCTGCAGCGATCCCTCGAGCAAACACTGCTTGTGCTGAAAGGAAACCAAGAGCTGGTCACAACCTGCAGCAGCTCCCAGGAACCGGGAGACTGGCACAGCAGTGTGAGGTGGGACAGTGCCCGTTTGAGTTTCATCTTTAGGGCTAGTCCCACAGCTTCCGCACTGGGTCCCTTCCAAGCCCTTTTGCAGCTCCCCCGGGCCCCTGTTGAGCCAGGATTGAGGAGTCAGGGTGATGCTATGACCTCTTCCAGACCCTTCTGCTAAGCTGCTGTGAAGCACTGTCCTGGCTTGATCCTAATCGGGCCCGGGAGCAAGGCTGCTGGGGGTCTCTCTAGGCCAGGAGGAACCAGGCTGCACTACAGGAATCACACACATCCAGAGAAGAAGAGCAGGCAGAGGGGCTGGGGGGCTCCTTGCTGTGCTCCCACCACGCGATTTACCTGGAGGATGCTCTGTGACGTCCAGTGCATGCCAATAAACCATGATGGAGCCATCGGACTCGTACATCTGGAGAGAGAAAGCAACAGGGTGGGGCCCAAGAGGGTGAAGAAGTTTCTATTATGGCTTCAGGCTCAACCGCTGCCCCAAGAGGTCTCCAAGAGAGAGTGACAGCTCTCTGGATGTGCAGCAGGACCTCCAGAAGGTTCCCCCCATGTCCCTAGCAGCCCAGCTGTCCTCACAGCGAGCTCATCCTCCCGCTGCTGTGACTTCGCTTCTCACCCCTCAGCAGAAAACCACCTCACCTGGATCCCTTTCTGAGAGGTCAGCACCAGCAGGACCCGTGAAGGCAGGACGCACCAAGCAGCCTGGAAGGAAAGGCAGCTCCATAGGAGTCCAGGAAGGGGAAAGATGGGGCAGAAGTCCTCCCCACCTTCCAGGGGAGGGACAGTCTGCCGTCACCCACAAAAGCGTGAGTGTTTCCAGCTCGCGTCATGGATTACAGGAGGTGGGTCCCTACCATCCTCAGGGACCTCTCCAAGGTCTCATAAACCTCTTCAGGAGGCTCCTTCCCTCTCCCCCTGCCTGTAATTAGGACACTGCTGGCTCCTGCTTCTGTCCCAGCAGCTCTACAGCCACATGCACGCAGCTGGGAAGGCTCTTCCTCCCCTTTCTGTAGCTCCCCTGCCTCCTCCCTGTGCTTGGCCATTGGCCTGTTTGGGCCTTGTGGTCAATGGGTCTCATCTGCCCAGGTTAGAGTAGGTTGGTATTAAAGCGCAGACCTCTGCTTAGGCCAACACACCCTGCCGAGGCAAACATCATTCTCATCGGGGCACAGAAAGCAAAGACTGAGAGATGCTGTCACAGCAAACCCCAGGTGCCCCTTGTCACACTGCACTACCCCCATCCTGCTCCCACCAGCCCTGGTAAACCCACCGGCAGCACTGCGCTCCCTCCACCCAGCGCCTGCGCTCCGTGCAGCCACCCCTCCCTGTCACCTCCTCTGCGATCACACTGGAGCCGTTTATCTGTTTACGGGGTTGCTCCAGCTCCACTTTGGAGGCAGCGGGGCACTGCCGATGGCCCAGGCTATGGAGCCTGCTTCCCGTTCGGCTGTCAGAGGAGCAGAGCTGTCTAAACTGCTGTCGCGTGTCACAGCCCTCTCGGTGACGGGTCTGCTGGAAGGCTGGCAGCAAGCAGGCAGCAACCAACGAGCCTGCCAGCTCGCTCTCCCCATGGGATGCTCTGCCGGGCAGGGCCTGAGCGATACGACCCAGCACGGGAGGACCCCGCGGCCCAAGATGGGGCGCAGGTATGCTGCGTGTACCTGGGTGAGGACGCAGGTGCTGACGGCCATCCCGCCCTCCTTCGCCTGCAGCTGGCGGTGGGAGAAGCCGAGCCCATCGGCGGCGGCACTGACCACGTTGACGCTGGGGCCGTGCACGGCGCTGAAGCAGGCGAGCTGCCTGCCGGGCAGGCGCAGCACGCTGAGGTTGTTGTACAGCGCCGCGCTGCTGCTCTTCAGCTGGATGCTCTTCTCCTTGCGGTACATCCTGCGGGGGACGGGGCAGCTCCGGGGACACCGCCCGCGCAACCCCCACCAGCAGAGGCCCAGGGCTGCCCCTGCCCCAGCGCCCTCCCCGTAACCCCGCCAGCGCCCCCCCGCCCCTGGACCCTCCGTCCCCGGACCCTCCGTCCCCGGGTTCCCCCCTTCCGTCCCTGGGGTCCCCCCTCGCCCCCGGGGTCCCCTCCAGAGACGCCCTCCCGACACCGCTCCCCGCCCGCTCACCCGCCGCCCGCCGCAGCCATGGAGACGGCGGCGCGGCGTGATGACGCAGCGGGCGGCGCGCAGCGAGGGCGTCACCGCGCGGAAGGGGGTAAGGGGGCGGGGCCAGCGTTGCCGTGGAGACCGGGACGCCTCCCCGCCCCACGGCGGGATGGCCGAGGTTGGGGGGGGGGGGTACGGCCGGGGGCGGGGGGGGCGAGGGGGGACCCCGGGGAGGGCCGGGACGCGGTGGGGGCCGGGGGTGGGCTTGGAGGAGCTGGGGGGTACTGGGGTGTGCTGGGGTGTGGCTAGTTGGGGTGTATTGGGGCATACTGGTGTGTACTGGGGTGTGCTGGGGTGTGCTGGGGTGTGGCTAGTTGGGGTGTATTGGGGCATACTGGTGTGTACTGGGGTGTGCTGGGGTGTGCTGGGGTGTGGCTAGTTGGGGTGTATTGGGGCGTGCTGGGGTGTATTGGGCTGTATTGGAGTGTACCGGGGCATGCTGGGGTGTACTGGGATGTGCTGGAGCGAATTGTGGTGTACAGGGGCGTATTGGGGTGTACTGGGGCATGCTGGGGTGTACTGGGATGAGCTGGGGCTTGGGGCGTGCTGAGGTGTATTGGGGTGGGTTGGGGTGTACTGGGGTATATTGGGATGAGCTGAGCTACATTGGGGTGTGCTGGGATGTGCAGGGATATATTGGGGTGTGTTGGGATGTGTTGGGGTGTACTGGGATGAGCTGGGGTGTATGGGGGCATACTTGGGTGTATTGGGATGTACTGGTGTATATCAGGGTGTGCTGGGAAGAGCTGAGGTACATGGGGAGGTGCCACGGGGAGCACCGGGATGCTGTGTCAGAGATGCCCCCACCATGGGATGGGACATGGAGGGTCCCCCTTGCTCTCCCCGTACCCCGGTGTTGCTGCCAGGGGCCCGGGAAAGCAGAAACCCCCGGGGCCCTGCATGAGGGGGATCTTCTCTGGTCCCTTTTGAGCTGAGAGCAACCCTGGGTCGTATCCGTCCCAGGAACAGCACAGTCCTGGGGCCGCTCTGGCTTTACCCTGCCTGGGGCTGCGGGTGCTGAGTGGGGAGGCAGGAGCGTCGAGGGCTGTCATGTCTCCCTGCAGAAAATGACACCCCGGGAGCGGGCGGCCACCTCCAAGTCGCGCGGGGAGAAGTCCCGGCCACCCACCGTTGCTGCTGTCCGAGCCGACATCGTCCCCGGGCGCCTGTCCGAGGCTGAATGGCTCTCCCTGCTCAGGGCTGAGCAGAGGGATGAGGACGTTGGGGACATCCTTGAAGAGCTCTTGAGCCGTGTGATGGATGAGTGCTCCAAAGCCTATGTGGCTCAGCAGGTGAGCGCACCCAGACCCTGCTTTTGGGGAGATCCCGGCACTCGGGGCGAGTGCGGGTCCCTCGCAGCCCCTGCTCCATGGTGTGGGACAGGGCCGAGGGCACAGGGTGCTGAGTGGGGGCTCAGCGCTGGCTCTGCCCGCAGTGTGTGCCCTTCACCGTGGGCCAGGCGCGGGACGCCCTCCTGCAGATCGCCCAGTGGCGCTTCCTGGCGCGGGACGAGGGGGAGACGGACCCCGAGGAAGACGGCGCCTGGCGGGAGGACGAGGAGCCCGAGCCCTGCACCGCTGACTCCTGGGCACAGGGCTCCGTTCCCGTCCTGTGTGCCCATCTGTCCCCGTGCCCGGGAGAGGTGAGACAGGCCACAAAACCACGCCGTGGCCCCCCAGGAAGCCGAGCTTTTCTCTTTCCCTGCATGTGGGACTGGGGCGAGTGAGCCCCACGGCAAAGGGCTGAGCTCGGGCTGCTCTGGGGCCATGGAGCACCCACTGAGACCCTGGTGCCGGTGCGGGGGTCTATTGGGTACTGTTGCATGGCCCCTGGTAGGGCACAGCCTCCCCCAAACACCCCTCGAGGAGCCGGGGGGTCCGTGCTGAGGTGGGCAGGGGGAGCACGCATGGGCAGGGGGGAAGGGGGAGGTCTGGCTTCTTCTCTGGGGCTGCCCTGGGAGGTGTTTGGTTGTTCCCTTCACCGTGGTGCCGAGTGCTGAGCCATCACCTCGTGTGGGTGAGGAGCAGCACCCACACAGCTCCTGCGCACCGAGGGGGCCGGGGCGGCTCCCATTGCCTGTGCTGGGCTGCAGGGGTGGCACTGCCCACACTGAGTCACCCCCGTTGGGCACCTTGACACCCCTGGCCCACACCAGGTCCCCCTTTGCCACCTCCCGGGCAGGTCTCCGGTGTGCAGCCCCTGTGCCAGCGTGGAAGGCAGGATCCCCCACCGACGGCCGAGTCTGGAGCTCCCCCCGCGCAGCCCCTGCGTCCCGGCCAGGTCACCAACACCAGCACCATCCTGCCTGTGCCAGGGCCATCCCACCCGGAGCTGCTGCGGGACACGGCGGTCATCGCTACCCAGTCCCTGGATGAAAATACTGCCCGGTCCCGGCCCCCGCTGCATCAGCCAGCCCTGCTCTGCCCAGCCAGGCCGCCAGCTCCCTGCCCACCCCAGGGCCTGGCCAAGCCCCTGAGGCAGCCGGAACAGGGATGGTGTCCACCACACTCGTCCCACGGGGATGTGGAGAGGAGCAGCATGGCAGGGGTCAGCAGCCACAGTCTGCCGCCGCCGCCGCCACCGCCGCCTCCCTCCTGCACCAGCCTGGAAACGATCCAGCCGGGGAGGCCCCTGCACAGCATGGGGACGAAGCGAGAGGGGGCTGGCACCATCCTGGGTGTCCCCAGGCTGGGTCCCGGCCGCCGGCCCGAGCGCTGGATCAGGCCCCAGGTGGAGGTGCTGGACCCGGGTGCGGAGGCCAAGCCGCCGGCATGTTCCCGGGGTGCCCGCTGGCGCAGCCGGGGGCCGGAGCTGGGCAACTCGCGGCTGTCCCAGGGGCTGGCTGCCATGGGGGGTGGACGGCTGCAGACGCCCCTACCAGGGTCCCCCCAGCCCCACAGCCCCCTGCCCCGGCAGCTCGGCTCCTTGCTGGACTCTGCTCGGCTGGCCCCCGGCGTCACCATCAGATGGAGCGGCAGTGTGAAGCGTGGGCCCTGCGTCGCTGCGCACAGCGAGGAGGAGGAGGAGGAGGAAGAGGAGGAGGAGGAGATGGGGGAGGCCAAGCAGGACCTGAGACCCATTTGCCCCACCGCGCCCTTCCCGGCCATTGCGGCCAGGCAGGTCACGAGTGATGGCGAGCATTGAAGGCAGCACACCCCCCCCCCCCCCCCCCCAGCCCCACGGCCCCTGAGTGGTGTGTGGGGTGAGCCCCCCAGCTCGGTGCCAGCCCCTTCCCCAGCCCCGCCGCCCATGCAGTCCTGCCTGGCTCCCCGCCATGTCCCACGCGTTTCCCACGACCACTCCTGGGTCCTCCGGGCTCCCGATGTGCCGTGTCTGGGCTCTGCAGGGCAACCACCGCCCCGGGGAGCAGCCACGGCACAGCGGGAGGCTGGTGGTGCCCTGTGGACTTCCTCCCCGTCTTCCCCTTCACACCCCAGGGAGCAGACCTGCCTGTTTGGCTCCCCCCAGTCCCCGAGCTCATCCACTGGGAAAACAGCTCCAGCAGCTCCGTGGCTGGGTGCCCGGCTGGGTGCTGCCCTTGCTCTGCAGCTCAGCGTCGCGTCTGGATGCCCAAGCTGGTGGAAAGACCCTGTGTTCTGGGTGGGCTCCTCATCCGCGCCTTTCGGCACGTTTCCACCTGACCCTGCATCCCTACGAGTTACGGCAGCAAGCGCCGGGTCCGGCACAGGGCAGGGCACCGATGCGGCGCCGCAGGGTAGCGCAGGGTCTCTCGGCTGCTCGGCAAGGCCGGGAGCTTGGTGCCCTTTACAAGCTCCACTAATGAAAACAGGAATAAGATAAAGAGGTTTCTGCCACTCGGCTCTCATCCCCTGCCGAAGAGCAGCCCTGTGGCTGTCACACCGCCAAGCCAGTGAGCTCCTGCCCTCCAAAGTCTGCAGAAGCCCATGGAGCCGCCAGCCCTGCCACTGCCCAGTGCTGCCCGCAGGGACGGACTGGAGCGGCCAAAGGGCTACTGACACCTTGACCTTCACAGATCTCCACTGCTGCTGGAGAGGAGGTGAGGAAGAAATGGTCACCAGCAAGACACAAATTAAAGCTCATGGAAGCCGAGGTGCTCCAAAGCCGAGCACAGGGCTTTGGGGCTGCCCACTGGCGCACTGCCTGGGCAGGCAGCACCCAGGATGGTCACACGTCGCACCACAGCCTGCAGGACACTTTTCAGCTCGTAACCACATGCAGCCGTGTACCCTGCAGCTGATTTGCCACCAAACAAGAAACGAAAGGGATTTAATGAGGTGAAATGTCTGTGTGGCTTTACTGCGTGAGCTCTCCCTGGGGTTTGCCACCACCCCGTGTCCCCCAGCTGCAGCACTGGCCCAGGTCCCTGCCCGCCCACGTCCCTGCCCTCGGAGGAATGGCTGCCTCCAAGCCACTCTGCCTGTGCAGCGCAGTGGGCGGCCCCGGCTCTGCTCCCTGCGCCCAAAGCTACCAGAGCTGGCGGGGCTGAGCCACCACAGGGCTGCTCACCAGCTCCAACAGTGCTCTGGCTGCACAAGCACCCCATTTTTTCTGTAAAGAACCCATTTCTGGCTGTGATGGTGTGGGGCGATGCTCAGGCACAGCTGAGCTCAGGGATGGCTCAGCTGGGGCAGGAGCTGGGGAAACCATCAGCAAGTTTGCTGATGACACAAAACTGGGAGGGGTGGCTGACACACCGGAAGGCTGTGCCGCCATACAGCGTGACCTGGACAGGCTGGAGAGTTGGGTGGAGAGGAACCTTATGAAATTCAACAAGGGCAGATGTAGGGCATTGCATCTGGAGAGGAATAACCCCATGCATCAGTACAGGTTGGGGGCTGACCTCCTGGAGAGCAGCGGTGTAGAAAGGGACCTGGCAGTCCTGGTGGACAACAGGATGACCATGAGCCAGCAATGTGCCCTGGTGGCCAAGAAGGCCAATGGCATCCTGGGGTGCATCAAGAAGAGTGTGGCCAGCAGGTCGAGGGAGGTCATCCTCCCCCTCTACTCTGCCCTGGTGAGGCCGCATCTGGAGTACTGTGTCCAGTTCTGGGCTCCCCGGGTCAAGAAGGACAGGGAACTGCTGGAGAGGGTCCAGCAAAGGGCTACAAAGATGATTAGGGGACTGGAGCATCTTTCTTATGAGGAAAGGCTGAGGGACTTGGGGCTTTTTAGTCTAGAGAAAAGAGGACTGAGGGGGGATCTTATCAATACTTATGAATACTTAAAGGGAGGGTGCCAGGTAGATGAGAAGAGTCTTTTTTCAGTTGTGCTCAGTGATAGGACAAGAGGTAACGGGCACAAACTTGAGCATAGGAAGTTCCATATAAACATGCGAAGGAACTTCTTTACTCTGAGGGTGGCAGAGCACTGGCACAGGCTGCCCAGAGAGGCTGTGGAGTCTCCCACACTGGAGACATTCAAAACCCGCCTGGATGCTGTCCTGTGCAACTGCTGTAGGTGTCCCTGCTCTGGACTAGATGATCTCCAGAGGTCCCTTCCAACCCTGACCATTCTGTGATTCTGCGATTCTGTGAAACACTGGAGGCTTCCAAAGCCAGTGTGGCCAGCGAACAGCAGCAGCTGAGAATCATAAAATCATTTAGGTTGGAAAAGACCCTTAAGACCATTGAGTCCAACTGTAGCTTGGGGCCAGTAGTGCTTGCCCAGCACCAGAGGCTCAGAAGCTGCGGGAGCCTCAGGAAAGCTGAGCCCATTCCTGGGCTGAGTTGCTAAAATCCCTGGAAGGGGCTGGCTTGGAGCGTGCCCGGGGAAGGGCTGTGCCTGCATCCCCAGGCTGCCAGCCCGGTTGGGGGAATGGGGACCTTGAGTCGGGGCTGCTCTGGTGGGACAGGGTGGGCAGGGTTTTGCCTGGACACTCACCCTGCTGTGCAGCCACCGCCAGGCTGCAGCCTCCTCCATTTCCCCATGTGCTCCAGGTGCAGCATGGCACCCCGGGGCCCCTCGCTGGGGCTGCTCCCCACCTTTGCGATCCCCTCCAGCAGGTCCCTGCTTCCACAGGGCCGTGGCTCCAGCCTTGGCTCGTGGCTGACTGTCCCCGCGCAGCAGAATGGGGACCTTGGGACTGCCTGGTGGGCATTGCCCCTTCTGCAGCAGCTGGCCTTGGGGCTGGTGGGGGCACCCCGGCCACCGTGGGCAGGCAGCCCGGCATGGCACAAGGGATGCACGGCTCAGCCTCCTGCCTGCTCTGTCCCTCCCTAGGTAGGAGCCAAGCGAGCCACTTTCCTGCCGGCTGTCCCTCTGCTCCCGGAGGCTCGAGGAGCAGGAGGGGACCACGCTGTGCCAGGGCTGCCGAGCTGGATGAAGGTCTTGGGCTGACCTCCAGCCCCAGCTGGACTCTGTCCCCCAGCCACACCCCGGTGCCCCAGCCGGACCCCGTGCCCCAGCCATGGAGCTGCCGAGCGTTTGCAGCCACCCGTGCTGGTTCCTGCTCACGCTGCTCCTGGGACTGCTCCTCTGGGCCAGGAGGAGATGCACCTGGGACCCCCGCAAGTGTCCCACCGACCTGACTGGCAAGACAGTGATTGTCACCGGAGCCAACAGTGGTGAGCGGGGACTGGTGGCAGGGGAGCACATGGGCTGCAGTGCTCAGGGTGAGGCCGGGGGGGTGCAGGACTGTGGGGACAGGGAGATGTAGGACACGGGTGCCGGGCTGTGGGTCCTGCCTGGACATGGGACCCAGCCACCCTCCTTTCGTGCCAGAGCAGGTGGCAGCTCCCTGCTTCCCAGGGATGGAGAAGGGGCTGGGGGCATGTGTGTGGGTGACAGCATGATGGCACGGTGCTGTGGGGCGGCCCACAGGGGACACGGGTCCCCCTTCTCCAGCTGCCGAACCACAGCCCCTGTGTCGGTAGTCCAAATGGCTGCAGGAGTGGCCGGTGACCAGTCCCTGGGTGTGCACAATGCCATCCCAGCACCCGGTGCCCACAGCACGCTCACACTGGGTGCCCTCAGACATCCTCTGCACCACGCTGACCGCCGGCCACTGCACCGCGTGCTCGGGAGCCGGCTCCCGGTGAGCCGTCCCGGCCGGCCGGCATCCTCTGCCCAGGAACAGCTCTGCCTCGCTGGGCTCTCGGCAGCCCCATGCCCGCAGCCCTGGCCCAGCCCCTGCGGCTGGACTCTGCTCCAGCCAGGTTAATGACTGACAGCCCAGGCCACTGCGCTGCCGGCCACACTGTGCCGGAGATGGAGCTGTGTGCTGGGGATGGGGTCGCTGCTCCCACCCGCATCGCACTGCAAAGAGCGGGGTTGGGGCCGGCACAGCCGGGGGCAGTGGGGCCCGTGTGTCAGGGTTGGAGTGTCCCTTTGTGTGCCCAGGGACAGGGTGGCCCCACATGTGCTGGGTGTCCACCCCTGGTACCTGTTTTTTCCCACCATGTGGGAACACCGTTGCGGAGTGGTGCCGGCACAGCGCACCTGGGTGGGTTCGGTGGCCGTGGCAGTTGTCCTGCCTGTGTGGCCCAGGTCGAGCCACTGACCGAGCTGCGGTGAGCTGCTACCGCCAGCTCCTTCCTGCACCCCATGGTGGCCGTCCTGCCTCATCCCTATCCCCACACAGCCACACTGCAATGCAGAGCGGGGAGCCTGGCCCCGGGGTACCTGCCCCACTCTGCCCCCACTGACACCCCCCGCTCCAGCGCTGGGGCACCCTGGGTTCGGTGCTGAGCTCCTGGCAGTGGCTGAGCTGCCCAGGACAGTGTCCCCCTCCATCACCCTGCCCTGCTCCCAAGGCTGCCCAGACCCTGGGGACAGGGGCACAGACCCCCAGGGACCCCTTGCCGTGGGGACCTGGTGGGGACCAGCCCGCCCCCACTCCATGTGCTGCAGGGATCGGCAAGTGTGTGGCCCTGGACCTGGCCCGCAGGAATGCCCGCACCATCCTGGCATGCCGGAGCCGTGAGCGGGGCCAGGCAGCGGTGGAGGAGATCCGGGCGGCCACTGGCAACCCCGCAGTGCTGCTGCGGCTGCTGGACACCAGCTCGCTGGCCTCTGTGCGCGCCTTTGCCCAGGCTGTGCTGCGGGAGGAGAAGCGGCTGGACGTGTTGGTGAACAACGCCGGCCTCACCGGTACGCACAGGGGCTGGGGTCAGGCGTCTGCCGCTCCCATCCTGGCTCTGGTCAGGGTCCACCTCCCTGTCCTGCTGCGGTGAGCAATGCCTGCCCGGCTCCTGGCCCCACAGCACCCCGTGTTCCCCTCTTCCAGGGCTGCCCTTCGCCATCACGCCGGAGGGGCTGGAGCGGACCTTCGCCACCAACTACCTGGGTCCATTCCTGCTCACCAACCTGCTGCTGGGTGAGCGCAGGAGCTGATGGGGCTGGGGGGTGTCCAGGGACCCCTACCCACTCATGCCCTACTCTGCACAGACCTCCTGAAGGCATCGGCGCCCGCCCGCATTGTCAACGTCTCATCCTTCCGGCACAGCGTGGGCACTGCCGACGGCCGTTACCTCACCGGGCAGGAGCGGCTCAGCGGCCAGGACGCTGCCTACAGCAGCACCAAGCTGATGAACGTCCTCTTCACCGCTGAGCTGGCGCGGCGCCTGCAGGGCACAGGTGGGGGCCAGGCTGAGCCGCGCTGTGCCATGCTGCGCCTTGCCATGCCATGCCATGCCATGCCATGCGGTGCTGTGCTGAGCCACGCTGTGCCATGCCACGCCATGCCTGCCTGTTCTGTGTCAGGCACAGCCGTGCTGCGCCGTGCCATGCTGAGCCGTGCCATGCTGTACCCTGCTGAGCCATGCCATGCCATGCCGTGTGGTTCCTGGGCAGGGCTGCACCCTGGTGACATCTGCCCATCCCAACCACCCCATTCTGCTGTGCCACGGCACAGGGGCTGCACGATGGGGCCGAGGGATATCGACCTTGGTAGAAACTCCCCGGGACCACCCACGTCCCCCATGGGTGGTAGAGCCCTGGCCAGGGATAGCCTCATGCCCTGGGGTGGCCCTGGTGCCAGGACACGGAGCAGCCCCAACTCCAAGGCCAGGCTCGGGGCTGCTCCTGCTGGGATGGCAAGGAGGGATTGGGGCCCTGGGGGCAGGGGCTGGGGCAGAAGCAGGGTCCTGCCTGTGCCAGGGTCCCCGTGGCCCCCAGCCCTGCCCCCCCTGGTGCAGTGCTGACGGTGGGGCTCGGCAGGGGTGATCGCCAACACCCTGAGCCCCGGCGTGGTGAGCACCAGCATCATGCGTCACTTCAGCTGGGCCGTCCGGGCGCTCTTCATCCTCATCCGCCCCTTCATAAAGGTGAGTGGGGACAGGCAGTGGGACCCGATCCTGCCTGGACCTACCCCCCCCATCCCATGACCCCAGCGGTGGTGGGGTGGGCAGGGGACAGCCAGGCCCCCTCCTCACCCCTCTCTGCCCGGCAGTCGGCAGAGCAGGGAGCCATCAGCACAATTTACTGCGCCGTCTCGGAAGAAGTCTCAGGCATCACGGGCAAGTACTTTGACAGCGACTGCAGGCTGGCGCTGCCCTCCATGGCTGCCCGCGACGCCGGCCTCGCTCGCAAGCTCTGGGAGGAGTCGGAGCGGCTGACGGGGCTCACCGATGGCCCCCAGCACTGAGCCAGCAGCGGCTCTGCGTGGGGACATGGCAGCGACTGTGCCACCTGGCGCTGCGAGCCACCACGCCGGGGTCCCCGTGGCTCCTTGGGATGCAGGGCCAGATGCAGCCAGGGGGATGTCGGGGTGGGCGCCATGCGGCTGGGGGGCAGCCAGTGCTGGGGCATGGGGAGCTGCGCCGGCCCCAGCAGTGCCAGCACCCCGAAGCACAGCAGAGGCGGGGGGGGTCACCTCACATGCGCCAGCCCCTGCAGCCCCTTCCCAAAAAGGGAGAGCAGCCATGGGGCGCAGCCGTGCCGGGACGTCCACCGTGCCGAGGCATAGACCATGCCACCGGCTGCAGTGTAACTCCTTTATTAAAAAGCCCTGTACAGCCGGCACTGGCTACTCCCAGGTGATGTCCAGGTCCAGCCGCTGCTTCCGCACCGCCTGCAGGAAGCCGTCGTAGTCCCGCCGGTGGATGTCCCGGCAGTGGGACAGGTCCAGGCGGCGCAGGCAGCCCTCCGAGGCCAGCAGCAGCCGCACAGTTCGGCTGGAGACCCAGCTCTCGGCCAGCGAGAGCTCCTGCAGCTCCAGCAGGGGTGGCCCCGGCGCCGCCAGCACCGTCTCAAACACCGAGTCCAGCAGGAAGGGGACGCCGAGCAGGCGGAGGGTCTGCAGGCGCGGGGCATGGCACAGCAGCGAGGCCAGCGTGGCACGCAGCGCCAACCCGTGCCGGGCTGGGAAGGTGCCGGTGGTGCTGGCCAGGGTCAGGGAGAAGCTCTGGAGATGGGGGAGTCCATGGGGCATCAGGTTGGTGTCCCAGCAGGGCGGCTCGGCCGGGGTCTCCCCGTTGGGGGCCGCGTCTGGCGGGGGGTGCAGCTCGGCGCTGAACGCCTGCAGGCCGGGGCAGCTGGCGAGCAGGGCGGCCAGGGAGAGCTCGTCCTGGCAGCAGAAGCCGTGCAGGGCCAGGGTCTGCAGGCGGGGGCCCAGGCTCTGTGCCAGCGGCAGCACCTCCGCCAGCACCCGGCCCTGCCGCCCGGCACAGCCCAGGGTCAGCCGGCATAGGTGGCCCCAGCTCAGCAGCTCCCAACCACCCACCGGGCCGGGGTCGTCCCCCAGCCACACGCCGGCCTCCTCAGCCTGGGGACAGATGGCGTGGATGGTGGCCAGGGTGGGCTCCTCCACCTCCTCCACCCGCCGCAAGGGCAGGGTGAGCCGGGGCCCCCCCGGGGCAGCCCCCCGCTGCCGCGCCAGCTCCTCCAGGGAGGGGAAGCCCTCGGTGTCCCCAGTGCCATCCAGCTGCTGCTTGTGGAGGAGGTGGAGGGCGTCTGGCACGGCACCGTGGGCCAGGAACTCCAGGCGCGGCAGGGCCAGCAGCAGGAAGGCCAGCGCTGCCACCATGCCGCTGTCCCCTGAAGGCTCCAGACCGTGGGCCAGCAGGACGCGGAGGACGGGGCAGCAGAGGGACCGCGCCAGCGGGTCGTAGGCCAGGTGCTGCAGGGCGCGTGGGGACACCTTCTTGCAGTGGGACACGTCCAGCTCCTGCAGGTGCCGGCAGCAGGAGCCCACGGCTGAGAGCACCTGGACGTTGGCCTGTGTCTCCGCCAGCCCCAGTCGGCTCAGCTGTGGCAGCTCCTCCACCAGGTCCACCAGCACGTCCGCCGACAGCCGGTTGCAGCCATGCAGGTCCAGGGAGCTCAGGTTCTGCCGCCAGCACACAGAGGACCCCTCAGTGGGGTGGGGTGGACACTGATGCCCCTCTGCCCCCGCCCACGGAGGGTGGGCACCCCCTGCCCCCCTTACCCCAGCCCCACAGAGGGTGGGCATCCCCATTGCTGCTCGCCCAGCCCCACAGAGCTGGGCATCCCCAGCCCGCTGACCTTGCAGCGCAGGGCGATGAGCTGGCCGATGGCGTTGCTGGCGAGGCTGGGGCAGGGGCGCAGGCTCAGCTCCCGCAGGTGAGGCAGCAGGAGCAGGTGGAGCGCCGCACGCGTCAGGCGCCGGCTCTCGCCCAGCAGCCGGATCAGGTCCTGCACCAAGCTGCCGGCTGCAGGGAGGGGGGCACTGTTATGGGGGGTCAGCGAGAGAGCCCCGGCACTGCTCACCCCATCCTCCTCCTCGCCCGCGTGGAGGGGATCCCCGCACCCCACATCTCACCCAGGTCATTAAAGGGGCCCATGACGAAGCGGAATTGGTACTCGTCCAGGTAGTTCTCGCTGTAGTCCTTCACCCAGACGCTCTGCATGTGCCGGGCCAGGCTCTGCAGGCAGAGGCTGCCCAGCGCCGGCACCTCCTTCCTCCTGGGCATCTGGCTGCTGCGGGGGAAAGGGATGGTCGGGCACGGCGGGCTCTGGCCAGCCAGGTCGGAGCTGCCCACGGGCCCCAGCAGGCACTGCGGGTTGTCAGGACCTGAGTTTATTTTGGATGCACTTTAACCATTTCTGCAAAATCGCTTAAGAAAGCCCTGCCTGCGTCTGTGTGGCCTCACCCAGCCCGGCTGTGCCGCACGGCCCACGGCGGGGTGTCTGCTCTGCCCAGGGTTTATCTGGGGTCAGTGAGCTGCGTGGTGCTGGTTTCGGTTTTCCTTGGCTTTGCGCACCGGCACGGTGGTTTTCCCCAGCAGGAAATCCCACCGCAGCCATAGAGGACCAACCAGCACGGTTCGCTGTGGCACAGCGCACCCCGAACCCCACCGGCAGAGTGGAGCAGGGAGCAAAACAAATGAACTACCCCAGCAGCCCCCTCGCCAACGGGGACACCCCAAACCTCCCCACCCCCCGGCAGGCAGGTCGGGCACTGGCAGCCGGCTGTGGCAGCACCGAGGACGGGAGAGCACAGTGCCGGGAAAGGGGCAGGTGCCGGGAAGATGAGGGGGGAAGCGTTAATCGTAGTGTTAATTGGGACAGGCAACACTTAGGTAATCGCACTGTGTCCCTGTAATTAGACAAGAAACGAGGGGCTGTATCTCGATGAGATGACGAAAGCATCAGCCAGACTAACACCGAATCCCAGTTCCTGGATCCATAAACTCGGGAGACACCCCAGCGCACCCAGCAGGCTGGCGAGAAGTTAAACTGGGAAGGGGAGAACTTCGGAAGTCCCGGCAACTGGGGAAAGGCCAACATCAGCCCTGCCTGCAAGGGGGCCGGGGGGAACTGCGGGCACATCACACCCCGGGGACCGGGAAAAGACCCTCCTGGAAGCCGCCTCCAGGTGGGCAATAGGGCAAAACGTGGCAGCCAGCATGGAGGGACCGTGGGCAAACCGTGCCCCTCCAGCCGGGTGTACGGCCACGACAGGCCAAGCGGTGGGGGCACGGGGAGGGCAGGGGACGTGCCACACCGTCACAGTTTGGCAGAGCCCTGGACGCAACCTCCCGGCCGGCAAACCGGCCCAGTGTCGTGGGCCGCGGGGGTGGGAAACTGGCGGCGCTGGTGGGTTCAAAGTGTTGTGACCAGTGGGACGCAGGCTGTCACCGCAGGGATCGATACCGGGGCCGGCCGCCGCCAGCCCAACGCCCGGTACAGGCGCCGGTGCGGCCCTGCTCGGGGCACGGACCCCCGAGGCTCTGCCGCACCGCGGGGGTCGCCTGCCCCCCTCCCCTCCCCTCCCCCGGCCATCCCCCCTCTTCCCCACCGCGCTGGGGACGGGGAGCCGCTCCCGGCCCTGCGCTGCCCCAAGGGCCGGGACTGGGACCGGGCCCCGACCCACCGGGACGGGACGGGACGGGACGGGACGGGACGGGAGGGGGACGGGACACCACCGTCTCCATGGCAACGGGACCGGGACGCTCCCGGACACCCCCCACCCGCGTCTCGCCGGGTCCCGGGCCTGGGCCGCTGCCGGGCCGGGAGCACTTACCGGCGGCTCCGCGTCCCGTCCTGTCCTGTACCGTCCCGTTTCCTTCTCCTCCTTCTCCCGCCCGACCCGGCCCCACCTCCCCGGCGGGCGGGACCCGGCCCCACCGTTACAGGCGCCGGCGGCCCACGCCCTCCCTGAACAAGGCGCTCCCCCTGCTAGGCCGCCCCGCTCTCTGCGGTCCGGTCCGGCCCGGCCCGGTCCCCCGCCGCCGGGCAGAGCCGCTCCGCCGCCCCCCACCGGCGCTAGGGACCCGGGTCAGCTCGCCACCCTCCTGTCCCTTCTCCCCCGCCATAGCGTGCCCTCCCGTCCGCGCCCGGCCGGCTTCACTCCCCTCACTGCGCATGCGCGCGCCGGGAGGCCCCTTCCGCCCTGCTGACCCCTCAGGGCTGCCGCAAGCCATGCCTGACGCCAAGCTCGGCCGGTGACGCGGCCGAGCGGTATGGCGGCGCGGCGGGCAGCCCGAAGGGGCCTAGCGGGGGCCTCGCTGGCGGGCGGGGGCCGCTGGCTTCCGAGAGCGGGATCCGGTGAGTGGCGCTGGGGAGCGGCCGAGCGGCAGGTACCGGGAGCGGCCTCGGCCGGGCGGGGGTGGGGGGGAGGATTCTCCGCCCTCCCCCCAAGTGTGTGTTAGGGGGGGTGTCGGGTCGGTGTGGGGGTGCGGAGCGTCTCCCCCTCCGTGGGGGTCTGTCGGTTCTCGGGTGGCGGGGGTGAGGGGGGGAGGCGCTCCCCCATCCCCCCCCGTGTGTGTGTGTGTGTGTGTGTGTGTGTGTGTGTGTGTGTGTGTGTGTGTGTGTGTGTTTTTGGGGTGGGTGTTGGGGGGTGGGGGGCATTCCCTGCCGTGGGCCGCGGGCTCGGTGTTGGGGTGGGGGCGCTCTCCCCAGTGGAGCGGAGGTCGAAGGTCGGTGCTGGGGGATCCCTACCCCCGTGGGGTGTCTGTCGGGGCGGGGGCGGGGGGGGGGGGGGCAGTGCTGGGGGACCCCCAGCCCCCGCGGGGTGTCTGCTGAGGGGCCAGCGCTGGGCGGGAGCGGTTGCAGGTAGGGAGGAGGGCTCGGTGTGGGTTGTGCTGCTCCCTGCGTGGGGCAGCTCAAGGCTCCCCACTCCCTGGACCCCCACCACTGCAGAGGCAGGGAGCGGGTCTGCAGGGAGTGTGTGTGTGGGCAGGGGGAACGCCCGTCCTGGTGGGCCCTGAGCCCCCCCACCTTGGGGTCCCTGAGTCTCCCCACCCCTGGGTCCCTGCTGCCAGCACTGTTCTTGCGTGGGGGTTGCAGTGGTGCCGCCTGTGCCCTCGCTGCGGGCAGTGCCTCTGCTGCAAACAGAATTCTGTGTTCCCCTCTTCTGCTCCGGAGCCCCCACCGCGGTCCCCTCGGTGGGCTGCAGCGCAGGTGGGGAAGGCTGGGCAGTCATTTGTTGTGGCACAGACATCTATGGCCATGACAGCATTGCCCAGCGCTGGGGGGCTTGGTCGTTTGGAAGAAGGAAACCTTTGCGGGTAACGGCAGTGGTCGCCTTGAGACCAGTGACTAAGCACGCGGACCCTCTGCAGAAGCAAAGATTCTGTTTTATGTGGATATTTCGATCAGCAAATGTAAAGATAGATGACAGCAGATCCGAGAGGCCAGTGTGCCTCAAGGAACATTACAGAAGCAGAGCTGTCTGTATTCAAAGATACTCACATTAAACTTTTTTTTTTTTTTTTTTTAGAAAAAGAAGCAAGTGTTGTCTTTCACTTTAATCAGCTGCTGTCTGTAGCTACAGGTTTTGGCGTTTGTTTCCAGTGTAATTCACCTTTTTCCTCAGTGTGGTGCTGGAAACCTTCAGTCCGTCTGAGAAACGGTGGCTGGCTTTCTTGCACAGGGTGTGGCAGAACAGCTTCTTGACAGACTCCTATGGGATGAGGGAATTTGCGCCATAGCAAAAAAAATAACACAGTTGTTCTGCCTGTGGAAACTCCTTGCTAGTACAGTAAAGATAGAACTCGTTTTGCAGTCGTAACCCTTAATGTTAACTTAAACGTTTGCTGAGCTGTAGCTTCTCATTTGTGAAACACAAGAAAATCTTGCTTCCAAGCAGAGTGTGGTTTCCAACCCTTCCTGGTAGTGCGTGCCGCTCGCAGAGCTGTTCTGACCTGTGAAGGTTTCCATGCTGGGGAACGGGAAATTCATACAGATAACCTGCATCTTCCCCCATCCGGATGAAATTTTGGTTCTAAATTAAAGGTTGAGCCAAAACGTTACTATAAATGAAGAGAAGATTTAAGAAATGGCCTTTCGGAAGGACCATAAGTTGCACAAGCTTTAGGGGTCAGCTATTGGATTGGAAAACTTTGGATTTGGAGGAGGGGCAGGAACGACTCAGCCTTTGGTAAGTGGGATAATTTGCCTGTGTGCGTTATGGCTGTTCAGTGGCCAAGAAGAAAAGCAGAATAGTTATGGCCAAATATTTTCTTTTACATGGTCTAGTAAAGATACAGTATAGCTGTTCTAGCTAAGAATTCTGCCTGTTGGGTGCACGAGAGTACAAACTGGAGCCCTTGTTAGTCAGCGGAATATTTGAATAATTGACTGATCAAATTAAGACTGGGCCACGTACCTCAGTTTGTAGTCCATGAGCTTGTAGGGTGTGTGTTAAAAGCTGTGTGTCTACCCACATATAACACTGGTAATTAGCATTGCTGTGTTTAATCAGTATCTTGATTTTTTTTCTGATTTTTCTGAAGGAATTCATTTTCTCCTCTGCAATGCAAGGTACACAAGCCCCATGTTTGAACTGCGTCACAGAGTGTTCCCTGTGCTCAGCTCAGTTGTATCGTGGCTGTGGTGGTACTGCCTCGCTCCGCGCCACTGGCACTGCCACGGTGTCACCCCACATCTGTGACGGACTTGTGCTGGGGCGGTGGAAGAGCCAGTCCCATGCCCCGGCAGTGCAGAGAGGTGAATGTGTAAAGGGAGAGAGAGCCGTGTCTTTGTTCTGGGGGTAAAGCAGTGCTCCAAGAGGGTGCGAACCCTCAGAGAGGAGACTGGCCCCAGCACTGCTGTGTTCCCCTCCCAGAGGCACCAGTGTAATCCCTCTTCCCTGCTCACCAGTGCTGCTGTCCCCTCCGCCAGCCTCCCCCAGAGGAGTTTCCCAAAACATTTGCCAGGTGTGTGTGAGCTGAGGGTCTGCGTTGTGCTTTTGCTGTTAAATGGCTCTTTTACTGTGTCAAGGCAGTAAGTTTTGGGTGAGAGTGAAAATAGTGTGGTGACGCGCTGCTGTTCTGTTGCAGCTGAGCTGTCTGGGGGTCGTCCTCCCCGGCTGCACCCAGCGGCTCTGCCAGACAAGAGCCTCTGTGGATTCTAAACCTCTTCTCAATAAATAAAATCTTTCTTTGTGGCTTTGCTGACAGTACAGTATTTCAGTAAATCACGGCTGGTTTCACAGACAGGATAAGCTCCTGCAGTGTGCATCAATGAAACCTCTCCGTCCGTACGCTTGTTGCATTCTGCAGCGTTGCAGAGATGAGCTCAAAACTCAGCACAGCGCTTTTTGTTTTTCATTTTTGTTAACAAAAACTCTCTGTCTGTTCACGTTTGGCACAAAGAGGTTCCCTGAGCATGCCTGGTGGAGCTCTCCCACATTAGCCGTTGACTTCACCAGGAAGGGCTGGTCTTTAAATAGGATGTGGGTGTTATGTTTGGGGTTTTTTTTTAAGATCCTGTCAAGGTCTTGCCATGTGACCTTGGACCAATTTCTTCTTTCCTTTTCTTTCTCCCTCAGTTCCCAAAGAAGAAGCTGAGACAGTGACTGTGACCTACTTCGCAGGCGCTCAGGAGGGTGCCTTGCTAAATTAAATGCAAGGCACTTTTAAGTTCCTTTGAAATGTTTGAGGGGGAGCAATGAGCCATTTTTATTTGTTTCTTTTTAATAGAAGGGAGGCTTCAGGAGCTATAGCACTGGGAGCTGAGGCTTTCCTTTGGGTGATTGTGTTGTACTAATGCACCATAAAGCCCCAAATCCCAAGCGGGACTTGCGGAAGCTGAATTTTGCGGGGGTGGTGGTGGTGTTTACACCCATTCCTAACGAGTTTGCAAGTCTGTCTTGTTTGTTTGAAAAATACTTAAAGAATGCAAACAGTAAGGAAGAAAATGGACCATAAACATGCAGGGACTGTCGTAGCTGGGCGCGCTGCTCTTGGGCTCGATCTTCCTCTTGGCACAATGAGGAGTGTTCTTCTGCTGGGCTTTTGATTGATTACTTTTTATGGCTTGTAAAATCACTTGCAGCCCCAGATAATGCCACCACAGAGTGGTGAGAGGTGGCGTCGTGCCTCGCTGTGGGTGCCCTCAGTTACCTGCCCTCTGAGGGAAAGGGGGCGTGCTGGCCAACAATTCCATAACGAGTGGAGAAGTTCGTTAAGGGTGATAATCGCTCAGAAAAGAAAGCAAAGGCAGTTGTATAAAAGCTGAAATGCACTAGCTGCTTTTCCAGCAGTTGATCAAAGTCTCACCAGGAATAAACAGTTTTGATTGTTCTAAACCTTTGAGCAATAAAGCAGAGCAGGCACATACTTAAATCAGCTTTTCTTGGTATAATTAAACCCAGTGAAGGCTAAATGACATAGACACACTGATGGCTGGGACTTGATGGCTATGGAAGGGTGCTCAGCTGTGAAATAATGAATGAATAGTTTTGACGGAGATGAGCTAAAATCGACTGACCTCCTCCTGCTACCGGGGAGCCGGGGCAGGTCCGCAGCATCCTTTGCTTTTTGGTCCGTTGCCGTGGTTACCGTCTCCCGGCGCCGCTGCTGGTGTATCGATTGCAATCCTGAGAGTTTCGGTTTTAGCTAAAAAGAAAATCATTACATTTATGGTGTAAGAAACATCAACCGGAGCGTGCTCCCCCGCGTCCTTGAGCGGTGGCTGCCTGGCTTGGCTGCGGTGCTGCTGCGGCTGAAGCTGTGCAGTGGTGCAGCTGTGCAGGGCGCAGGCTCGCAGCGCCCGCCCGCCGGGTCCTAGTGCCTTGGATCGATTCTGCCTCGGAAATTGGGGCGGGCGCCCTGCGGCGAGCACGGCGCTGGGCTCGGTCGATGGCTGCGTGTGTCGTGTCCCCCCCAACCCCTGCCTCCAGCAGCCTGGGCACGCATGGGGCCGGGGTTTGGTAGCATTGCAGTGGACAGCCAGTTCTGACAGGTTGGTTTGAGATAGGCGAGGGGTCCTGAGAAAACCTTCTCCTGGTGCTTGGGTGGCAGCGTGGCCTTCAGCGGGTGAGCTGCTGTCGTGGCCCGGGTGCTGTGGGGCGCGGTGGCACGAGGCTTGGGTGTTTTCTGCTTTTTCTTCAAAGGTGTCGCTTATCCCTGCGAGCCCTGTCTCTTATCGTCATGGCAGTCACGGTTCAGACACCAAACCGCATTGGTTTATGTTGTTTTCAAGCGACACAGGCTAAAGTGCTTTATTTTAGGTGGTGAATGCCTCTAATTGAGGGAGGGTTGTGTGGCTGGTCAAGCGCCTGCATTACTGTGGTCTGCAGCAGCCCAAGCTGCGGACGAGAACCTTCCTGTGCCGTAGGTGTACGGGGACAGGATGAGTGATACTCCGTGCTCCAAAAAGATCACAGTCTAAATATAAAATGGGACATGTTGGGAAACACAACACATGGCACATGGAAAGGACAAAGAATTTATGGCGCTGTACTGGTTAGGGCGGTGGGCTTCAGTCTCACTATAACAGCACGGTTTCTGTCATTCATTACTGGATGTCATTGCAAAGGAGAACTTTAAGGTTTTTAATGGCTTAGCAGATTTTTTTTTCTGTATTATTGGCCTCATATAGGTGACTCTTGGGAGACAGAAATAAGATTGTACTCCTACTAGCAGTGCTGGGACAGGAGCTGGATTTGAGATTTGCTCTGCCTCTTGCACCAACTACAGGGCTAAAATTGGGCTTTCGTATACCTTCCCGTCATGCTGAACAGTGTTGAATTTCATAACTGAGAAAAACTTCAAAGAGGAGGGAGCTGGTACAGGTATAACTGGGCAAGTAGAGCTCTCCTTGCAATCTTTCTGCTTCTCAGGCAAGAATAGAAAAGAACCCAGGCTGACTTTCAGGTCACCTGGGGTGAGTATGCATAGCTTAGAGTTTAATTAAAGAAGTCTTAAATTCAGCAAACTCGATCTGGATTCATATTGCCACACTGAAGACAGAACCCTAAAGTGCCCTTTTTAGAATTTCTTTTCTGAACACAAGTTTGCTGGAAAACTAAGCTGCTTATAAATCAAAAAGAAGCTTTGCTGAAGCAATTTCATGGGGAGATGTGTGTGTATATATATATATATATATATATAAAATGACAATAAGATGGAATTTTGCTCTTCCTAAGTAAATACTGGGGAGTCTTCTGAAGGTTTTGAAACTTCTAGCTCAGTTTGCTTAAACTGAATAAGCTGTTAGTGTTCAAGCTATTCAGCTTATGGACTATTTCTTAACCCAGATTTCAGCAAAAAGTCTGAACGTTCTACACTGAACATCCTTTGGCCTTTTAATGATAGTTTATCTGTAATGATGATTATTACATCGAGAGTTTGGGCGGCTACCAGGCAATCATTATGGGTCCTACCAAAGCTATGGCTGCCAACAGTGTGCAGGATTGCCTGTGTCCCTGGGGAGGAAGGGTGGTGCGGCACCGATGCCTCACTGGTAAAGTGTGATGTGTGGAGATCTGTAACGTTTGCTGCTTTTTTGCAGGTGAATGAAGATTGCCCCAGACTTGCACAAGAAGGATCTTGGTCTGTGAATTATGCCCCAAGCTGATGTAGTTCAGTCTCCCATGCGAATACACGTCTCCTGAGATCATCTGAATTGGATTTGTGAACAAACACACAGGCAGCTTTTACGGTATGTGTTATTGCCTAATAAATGCCGAAATGCCTGAGAAGGGGCTGTGCTGCAGCCATGGAGGAGTGCCCTGGGGTTATTGCTGACTGCGCTGGTCCCTTCCCTGGTGTGCCGGCCCCTGCTCAACGCACTGCCTCTGCCTCTCCTTGCTCTTCAGTTTTTTCTTTTCATCACCAAGACCTGCTCGAACCGTCCCTGCTTGGGACTCAGTGCCCTTTCATAACAAGAAATTTTTTCTTTTATAACAAGAAATTTTCTTGTCGGTACTCTAAAAGGTGAGGTTGGATCCGGAGGCCGGTAGTCTGCTTGCCCAGTAGCTGATGTTGCTTGGGAATAAACTACACCAGGGCTCTATCAGAGGCTTGGGGTTTATCGTGTGCAGTTGTGAGACGAACTGGGCAGGAGGTGCCTTGAGCGCAGTCGGGGATCAGGCAGTAAGAGGTGAGACTGTAGCCTTTATTAAGGCTACCATTTCCTATGATTTGCTAAACTAGATTTATTAGAGGATGTTAAAACAGTAAATTTATTTCAAAGCTTTAGCACGAATCAGAAAATTTGGTATGTTTTTGTGGAAAAGGGTGATGCTGTAGTTTCTGATAGCTGTGGCAGCGTCTGGAAGCGCCAGGAAGATTTATTCATCTTAGTTATTTTGTTCGGCTGAAACAGCAGTTCATCAAAAAAGTGATGGTGTCTGAGTTTGGGGGAAAAAAAAAGAAAAAATTGTTTTCTCTCTATCGAGCAGGCTTTGGGCCGAAATGTACTGGTTCTACAGAGGCTGCAGCAGCCAACAGCCAGCTTCATCTTACAGATATTTTTCTTGTTTGCACTGATTGCTTAAGACTGTTTCAAAGTGCTTTAATTACAGTAAGCTTTACATATTCTCATGTAATGCGGTTTCATTTAAATAATAAAACTACTGTCTAAACTCGGCTTCTTGTCTTTCCATCAAGTTTTAATTTTCATCCAAAGTTCGCATATTAAATGAGAAATGAAAAGAGAAAATGGTGAGTGGTGCTACGTAACTTTGTTATGTTAAGAAATTATATCTCCTTGAAGGTGTCAATATTGTATCCTCCTGGTTGGCAACACAGTGATTTTAATGTTCAGCCTACATCTATTCACAAACTCATTTTCAAAGGCGCTTGCTTCTTTGTTTATGCATATTTCAGTATGGGTTTAGGAAATCTCAATACAAAGGGTTGGAGTTGGTACGTTTTATGTCCTCCTCGTGGTCTGGGGCTGTAAAGACCCTCCAACGCTGCAGCCAAGCAGCTTTCACGCATCCGCCACCCACTGACTCCAGCGTTCCGGCGGTGAGGGCGGCAGGAGGAGGATGGGTAGGCACTGGGCCTTTTTGGCAGATGACAGACCCGCTGGTAGAGTTGGGAAAAGCCGGGGCTCTGGGCTCGGGGATGCGTCCTCCATCGTCGTGGGAGTATGGGAAGCTGGAGTCCCCGGGCGGGAGGGAGTGTAGAGCCCTCGAGTGCTGTGGGGACGATGGTTCCCCGCTGGGCTGGGCTCTGGGCAAGCCTGCTCCAGCAGCGCGCGTTGGCTCCAGCGTGGTGCTCCCAGCCGGGTGGCATTCGCAGCAGGAGGGGAAGGGTGGCAGCAGCCGCTCCCCTGGGGCTCGAGGCGCTTGGTGGGATGCTGAAGTTCGGCATCTCTCAAGGGCGGGTGTCTTTGGGGGGGCAGAGGTGCTCCATCAGCACGCGGTGCAGGTGGCTCCGCTCTCATTCTTGACCGATTTCAGCAGCTGTAGGATTTCTGTGTTCCGTGGGAAGCTTGCAGGGGACTCTGGTGGAATGTCACTGGCAGTCGCTACCGGCTGCCGTAGTTCCGGTCCTTCTGTAGCATTGCGTGTTTTAAGAGGCTCTTTTGAAAACGAAGGCAGGTTCCAGCCTTGGCATTGTAGTCACAAGGGGGAAGTCTGCTTTGATCGCTGCGAGCCTGCCCATGCTACAGCAAGTCGCTTGTATGTTCTCTAATATTTTAATTTAGCTTTCAGTGACCTGAAATTGAGGCTTCTTCCCCTTTCTTTGTTGGCAGCTTTTGTGTAGACTGCAGAGGCTTGAAATTGCCACTAACTTACTGTCCTTCTTGGGGTTTATCATAGCCTTGTTTTAAATGTAAAACGTTTTCAAGTTTTGCATAACTGTTTTTAGCGTTCCAATGAAACTGTAACGAGTCCCTAATTGGCTATTATAAACTCCATGAGCGTTCTTCCTTTGTTGCATACTCCTTCGCATTGCTTCATTCACCCAGGTTTGATTTCCATCACTGCTGCGTTTGTGGGTGACGCTGTGGGGAAATTGGGCAATTTGCTCGAAGTTTGTTCATTGATGCCGGCGATGGGAGCTCAGGCGGGTCTGCGGTGCCCCACCGCCTGCCAGTTCGTTGTCAGTCATTAGGGTACCGGCTGCTGAGCTGACTGGTAAAGTGGACTCTGGAGGGATGTTTCAGGGGGAAAAAGTGTGTGTGTGTGTGGAAAAATTCCCCTGGGCTTCAGGTTTAATGTAGAAAACTCTAGGATTTGGGGAGAGGGAGAAATTAGCTGTGTAGCATTTGTAATTTTCTTTTTAAATGAAAAAAACACTCTTCTAGCTACAGCTGGTCTCACTGGGAGGAAAGCCTTCCTGATATTTACTAGTATTTTGCTTGTCTCAGAATATATCCTGTTATTCCTAGGGCTCTGTGGGAAGAACAGCGGTAAGTTTCCGTCCCTTGAGAGGGGGAAGTGTCCCATGTCACCCGTTCCCAGGCTGCTGCAGGACCCTTCTGCGCTTTCTAAACTCCCTGTGAAAGTCTGTGGCAGTTTCCCAGTTTCCTTCATACTTGCACAAAGGGTTTCTTTAACTTGATTTCCCTGCTTGTCGTTCCAGCCTCTCCTTCGAATGTAAACACCACTGTCTCTCTGCTGGGGTTTGCACCCTTCAAATATTTGTGCAAGGCGGCCGTGCCCTCTCTTTAGCCAAGGGCTGCATCCACTGTTCTTGTACGTCTCGGGCTGCAGCCAGCTGTTCCCCTGGCTCTGCCCCAGCCTTGGAGGCCCAGAGGTCGCACAGGAAAAGAGAAAAAACTTTTGTATTTAGAATCCAGATTTCCTGAGTCTGTTCCACGCCTTGATCACAAGTACCTTTTTCCTCTTGTATTAAACTAGATGTGTGAAAGCCCGAATCAGCGCTTCCCCGGGGCTCCTCCCATCCCTGAACACCATTAACAGGTTTTTCTTGATTCCGGGGGCACAGCTCTGAGTTACCCTACTGTGTTTGGATCCCAGGTGCCTGCTGAGTCCCGTGGTGGGCAGCCCACGTCTTGCAGGACCAGGGTTGCTCCCACCTGCTCCAGCAGCCCTGCCAGCCCCCCTCTTGCCCAGCCAGGCGTTCCCTGCTCCCCTGCAGCGGTGGCCGAGCAGGAGGGATGGTTCGCTGTGGGGCAGCGCGTTGGCAGACCTCTTGAGCTTGTTTGCTGCTGTTGCTCCGGCGCAGACAAGTGGCAATCTCTGCTCCTGAGCCAGGACTGAAGTCGAGCTGTGCACGGGGCTCTGCGGTCAGGCGTGAGCCGGATTTCCAGTCTCCTGGAGGCTTGGAGGTGCGCTGCTGCGTCTCCCGGTCTGAGGGAAGTGCTCAGGGCTTGCCTGGTTCTGCAGAGATGCAGCCTGTAGATAGCTCCCTTGTTGGTAAAATCCAGTGGACCTTGGCTAAAAAGGGGGAAAAAAAACCCCAATCCAATAAATTGAGCAGGTGTAGTTCGTGCTGGAGAAGAACACGGTGCGGTGTCTGTTCTGGGTCGGAGTGAAAGTCCATCTCGGCCAAGGGCCCATCTGAACAGTGGCCAGTAGTGGCTGCAGAGGAGAATAATATTAGAAAAAGGTGAAATATGGTGCTTTCCTCCAATGTAACCTCCCAGATTGTGGCAGTGAGTTGCTGGAGGCTTCTGAAGCCGGAGGTGATACTTCTGTCTCTAGTTAAAAGGACTTGATGGGTTTTCTAAAAGGGAAAAATTTGGGTATAATATTTGTTAGAGAGGAACCAAAAGAGTACTGTCTTGTGAGCCTGAGCAGAGTGGGGAGCCCTAACACGTGCAGAGTCCTTGTAGAGGAATGAGGGGAAGCTGACAGATTTTTAGTTTGGGGATTTCTTTGTCCCATAACTGTTGGATTTGTCTGCAATGTGAACGGGTGACACACACCTTCCCCCCCGCCCCCCGTGTTCCAAACCCATCTTCGCTGCCACGGTGATGCCTCCCACCCCTCGTTTTTGTTTATGGATCAGTGCAGGGGAAGTACCATGATCCTCCTCCCAAAGTGGTCGGCTTTGTTGGTATTACGGTCGGTAGAGAAAGACAGAGTGACCTGATCTGGGACAAACTGCCTGTTTCTGATCAGACAACACATCACCGTCTGGTATTTCCAGCTCTCTTTGGGGTTGCTTTACATTCCTCTCTTCTGGTAATCGCTGTGGTTTGGCCTGTCCTTCTCTGGACTGGAGGTTTTCGTGAAGAGCTTTGGGAACCTTCACCTGATCGGTTGCACAGATGCAGAATGTATTTATAATGCGTGGGAAGGCCGAGAGAGGCTGGAGATCGGCGCACTGGCTCAGCCGCGCGGGCGCAGGGCTAGCTGAGGTGATGCTAGTCTCGCTTTTTTCATCGTTTCATTGTGTTCGACTAGTTTTGGTTGTGTTTGACAAGGGTTTCGTTCAAATAATACAGGTTTTCAGCATCTGATGTCCTTGGTCTCTCCTGGAGCTGACAGAGTTGAGGGGAATGAGAAGATACTCTTGCTTTTTGTAACCCTCGGGAACTTTTGGGTTGGATTCCTGTATGTGTAACCGTTTCCTTTAGAACAGCATGGAGAAGGGGGAAAATGACTTCAGCTCAGACATTCATACCTCTGCAGAAGACTGCTTAGGAAGTGACAGGTTTTAACTTGGAGTTGTTGACCGCAGTGTGCGTACCTAATGGAAAATTTAGCCTGTGCTTTGCGTGAGAAATATAGTTGTCCTTTGACAAAAACCCCGTAGCTTTTCAAAGCGGTCTGCGGGAGCTGCTGGAGCAGCCGGCAGGGTTTTCCTGCCTGGCGGGGAGTGCCTCTCCCGGTTTGCCCGGCAGGTGTGGTTGTTTGTCTGTTTGCTCACCCTGGGCAGTTTGCAGCTCCCGTGATCAGCGAGCGTCTGGGGGTTGCTCTGGTTCTTGGTTGTTCCTGGGATAAAGGCCTGGTTTCTAGCTTAAGTTTTTTGGGTTTTCTTGTCCCCGTCGTATGTCTTTAAAGTTCATTCTCTTGAATGCAGTTGCTGTATCCATGAAAGCCACCTAGCTCATTCCGTGAGATGTCTGGTCTTCCTCTGTCTGAATGTGCCCCCCTCCTCGTTCAGTGCCATGCTTTGCTTTTTTGGTGTATATCCCTGGTTTTCAAACTTTTATGCCTGACTTGCAGTTCCTAAAGCAAAATTTCAGCAGAGGTATGGGCATTAAGACAGCTGATGCGAAGCTTGCATTTCTTGTTTACCTTTCATAGAATACTTAGGAGTCACCCGCAGGCATGCAGGAGATAAGGGACCAAAGGTTACTAGTGTTGGTTTTGTTCATTAATACAGATAATTTGAAAAATTCAGCCTCCATATTGACCTGGCAAGAACTTCCCAAACAGGTTCCTCTTCACCCTTTAAAAAACTTCCCAATGACATTGCTTTTTGCTTCAGGTAGTTTGCAGTGACCATGAAGAAGGCAATAATCAGGTGCTAAAATAGGATGTAAACAGCTATAAAAATGCATGGTGTGACCCCTGTTTTGGAGACGGCCATGTGCGTTGGTGTCCCCGGTGGGGGATGGCTGGGTGCAGGGTGGTGCGTGCTGGTGTCTTCGCAGCCACGTAGGAAGCCGCAGCGGGAGGTGGCTGGGCATGGTGGCTTGCCAAAGCCCCTCGGTTAGCCCTGCTTGCCATTTCACAGGCAGCAATTAACGCGGCAGACAGCTCTGAGAAGAGGGCCTGATGAGTTTAATTAGGCATCTATTCAGATCAACCAGGGAAAGAACAATTATTGATTTTTTTAAAAAATGCCCCACGATTAACCCTTTGGTCTCCGTGCTTCCCATCTGCCTGTGGCGCGGTTGTCTGCACACCTTTACCCAGCGGTGCCGTAGGCGGCCATGGGGTGTTGGGGAGAGAATGTGCCGTGCATCACGGCGTTGTTTTTCCTCAAACTTTGCTATGGAGGGATGCGGTGCCAGGGGAGACGGGAAAAGCGAGGTACGGCTGGTGGGGGCAAACCTTGGCGCTAGGCAAGGGGGGACGGGCAAGAGCGTGGCAGACACCCTGAGTGCTGCTGCGGTGGTGTCCAGGGGTGTCTTGGTGGGCTCCTGGCAGGAAGAAACCAAGGTGGCCCCTGCCCAGCACCCAGCAGTGGGTGCTGCCCGTGCTGCAGGAGGAGGTTTTGTCTCCCCTGGTGTCCCGGCGAGCGGTGGCCATGCCGGGGCCTTTACGGTGGCTGAGCCGAAGCCGGTTGCCTTTGCTCCTGCGGCTCCATCAGGAGCCGGGTAGCGTTAGGACCCAGCGAGCTGGCAGCGCCGGTGACAAGTCTGGAGCAGCACTAGCGCAGAGTAGTCTCCATCAGCCGGGCTGGATTTTTGTATATCCCTGTATTAAAGAATCCTCTGCCGGAAAAGGGCTTTTTCCCCTTTCTGTGTGACCCAGCAGAGCCTCGCCGGGGGGACGCAGGGATGGTTAGATCGGCTGAAACGTGAAAAACCTCTGCTGAATTACTGCTGGCCATGAACTGAGACCATTATCTAAAAATAATAAATCTTTAAAATAAAGAGAAAAGCCAGCGGCAGCATGGCCCAGAGCAAGAGACACACATACAGCCGGGTAAGTTGGGGGGAGGGAAACTTATTTACAAACTCCTGGCTATGCTGTTAGATAATATTGTAATGTATCTTAATGCTATCTGTTGCAATGAAAAATATATCTATTTTTATACTGAAATCTAGATTGTGTTTCCTATGCTTTCATATTTCTGGAATTTGATATCTTCATCACCAACAATATCTGTTATGGTATACGGTGGGTGGATAAATAGTCTGAATTATATTAGCGGATGTGTCCTTTTGATTTAAGTTAGTCTGTCTTTGCTGTTAATTATCACCGATAATGCAATGAGGTGTCAGCTGAGCCTCCGGTGATGACAGAATCTTTCTAGGGCTTTTCAGCACAAAGATTCGGGGTTGTTTTCCTTTCTGCATCGTGTTTTTCCTTCCTCTTTGCTTATTTTCCAGGTTGCATGGTGAGATACTGAGCTTCCGAGTGCCTGAAAATCATTTCCAGGTTTTACCATATTGCAGTTAACCCTGGGCTGTGCGGTGGGCAGCAGAACCGGAGCCGGGCACCGGCCCTACAGCGAGGCCTTTCTTTGGAGTTTCTTTCTTTGTCGTTTTGTTCTTCCTTGCCGGCGTGGTGACATTGTGTCCCAGACACTCGCTGTTTTGGGGACCGGGGCAGTGCGTTTTCGGCATCTCTGTTAACTTGGTGCTTGCCAACTTGGCAGAGTGCTTTGTAACTCCAGGGCTGGTTGCAGGGGTGGGAGGGCTGTGCTTCGGCGGAGCTGAGGAGGGCAGACCCCTTCCCACCGTCCCCCTTACGCCAGGTCCGTGTCCAGCCCGGGGGCTCCCCCAAAAAAAAATCCCCCGTGGAGGAGCGTGACCTGCGACGGCTCTGCCTGCCTGGGCAAGGGCGTTATGCGAGAGCACCGAGCCCGTCACCGCCCGTCGCCGGTGGGGCGTGCGTGTGTGATTTGGTCTCTGGCCGAAACGATTTGCTTGCGTAGTCACAGGCTGCTGAACGGAGCAGCTGCCATTCAGAAAAAGGCTCGGGGCTGCCGGCGATAACGTGCGGCTGGAAAGTTGCTTTACCCACCCTGTGCGGGGTCAAAGTGTGTTTCCGTGTGGGGATGCGGCTGCGGAGCGCTCCCCTGGGCTGGGAAATGATGGCTGCGGGTGTACGAAGGCAGACTGCTTTAGCTTCTAGGGCTCTGTGTTTGCTAAATGTTGCTGCTTCCAGTCAGGGGGAGTGGGGCAAAGGAGGTGAAATTTCAAACTGAGTCTTGACAGTTCTGTCCTGATAACTGCATTGAATTTCGGTCAGGCAGGACGGCAGCTGTATCTCATGGATGCGAGCAGGCTTATCTGCGTTTTACTCAAATTGCATTTTGAAATCGGTACTGTGCGGACCGAAGCTGTGCCAGCCCTTCTGGCTGGGCTGGGCTGGACTGACTGGCTGTCCCGGTGGTGTCCATAGGAAGGTTATAGGGATGTGTGGTCGTACACCAGTGCTGTGACCGGTGTCACTGCAGTCAGAAACACCTGAACTGTCCAAATTTGACTTCTTGCTTCCCAGCCTTAAGCAGGATGAATTCAGTACCGTGGCAGTGTTTGCACAGTGGGGGCTTCATCCTGGCGATGTCTTGCTGGCTCATCTGCAAATCTGACAGCAGCAGACCCGCGCCGCTCCGGCTTCTGCTGGGTGAGACGGCAGCCACCCCCACCGTGTCACCGGTTGACGGGTCTGCTATTAATCCTGGGGTAATCCCCTCCTTTCAATAGGGATGATATGGCAGCACCACACACTATCTATTCAGTAATAACTAGACTTAACAGAAACTAGAGTTATTTCCCAGTCTTTCCTTATTCCAGCCGTGTTGGGTCATGTCTTGAATTTGAGGCTAAGAGCATTTTAACCTGCGGTCGTGAATCTCATCACGGGAGCTTTTCAGAGGTGGTTGCTGTGTTCAAGGTTCGCCTGAAACTTTTGATCTGTACTTTGAATGACAGTTTGAGGTTCAATTAGTCATATCTGCACGGAGGGAAGCGTCCCTGTGTGCCGGCGTAATGATGTGAGTCTGGCTTCTGGAAGGAATACAATAAATATTCCTTGGGTTATTCGCTATAACGGAGCGAAACGCTGAAACCGTTATGCTCAGATGAAACACGGTAGTGACCCAAATCATGCTCAAATCACAAGTCAAGTCACTTGGAATTGCATTCATTTTTCAGCGACTGATAACCGGTGTCTTCAAATAACTGAGGAAATGGTCTGTAAATGTGTGTAATAGTTTGAACAGGGGTAAAAATGGGAAAACGTGGTGCTGGGTAGGCAGCTGTGCAGATGGAGCAGGTGGGCAGTTGAAGTGCAGCCCATGTGGCTCACTCCTCACCTGGAGGAGGTTTGTCCTTCAGCCCTGTCCCCATCTGCCTGGTGAGCGGGACGAGGAGCTCCTCCTGGGGTGTGCGACCTGCTCCTCCTGGGATGGTGGCTTCCTCCAAGCCACCTGCGTAGGGACTGTCCCACCGAAGACCGGCCTGGTGCTGCACGGGCGGTGGTGACAGCTGCTCTGGTGGGTCAGTGTTCCTGGCTGCTTCTCTGGCTGCCCCGTCCCCACTGCTTCCCCCTGCGCCTCTTCTCAGGGCTCCCGAGTTGGCCATTGGTACTCTGCGACGTAGGTTCGGGAAAGCGGGGGAAAGGAATGCTGCCTCTGCTATCACAGTACACTAATTTCTCATTTAATGTAATCTAGCAGCTTATTCACCCTTTAGACCGTCGCTGCATGGGAGTGATGATTGAGCTGTTATGAATTGTCCACGCTGATGCTTACACAGATCTCCTGAGGGCTCCTGCCTAATTCAGAGTCTGTCAGTGGGTGAGTGGCCCTGGGAGGTGACTCTGGCCTCGTGTGTGTACCCCTTCTCTCCTCCCATGTCTGTAGGAGCTTCCTACAGCTCTCTGCTCCTCCATTCTCTTCGCTTACCATCAGTATATCACCACCTTGCTCTCCATGCCCAAAATTCAGGTATCCAGAGTACTGGTGTGACCTGAGGGGAAGGGCTGATGTGTCTGGAGAGGATGCTTATGCCTTCTTTGTTCATTGGGCACTGGCAGAAGACGACCTTTTGGTCACTGGTGGCAGCGGAAGAGTTCCCCAAACTCAGCCCCACCTGAAGTTTTGTCTTTCATTTTTCCTGAAGATGGAGCCAGCCAAGAGCCAAGGGTAGACCCTCCAGTGTGTGAGGTGCAGCTCTCGAGACACGCTCTGGCTCTTAGGAAGTGATCAGCGAGGAGCTGGCATGTTGTACTGTGTCTGGAGACCCGAGGAAGTTCTGGGTTATGTCACTGGCTGCTGTGTTGGGCTGTTGTGCCCTGGTGTCCCCAAGGACGACTGTCCCCAAGTTTGCGGTGTCTCTCGCCCCCACCGCCTTCCTCTGCAGCTGGCAAGGGACCGTGACCGCAGCCAAGAGGAATGGCTGCAGGCAGGCACCGGCCTCCTTGGCCCACCATCGACCTGTCTCTGCCCTTCCACCTTCGCTCGGGAAGGCCATCACGTCCCCAGCCCGCGGTCATCTGTCTGGGAAGGTAGATGGGGATGCACTATTTCCAGCTTGGATGATTTCCTTTTAAAATCCGAAATTGCGGTAGTCATGTTGTTTTGAATCTTCATGAGAATACCATTTTCGAGTTGAGCTAGGCAGATTAGCCCCTGGCTTGTCTGGCAGCGCTGGAGAGCTGAGGCAAGACGGAGTCATCAGCAAAATCAGGTTGGTCCGTGCTTCAGTCCGACATACTGACAGCAGCATGGGACGTGGCAAGCTGCAACGTGACAAAAAGAAAGTATTGATCCTGGTGTGTTGTCCTGAGGCAAAGGATGGTGGCAATCCCTGGATGGGGAGCTGGCCCCGTGGCTCATCTGGCACTGCAGCTCTGGGTCCGAATTGCTGCTTAGGATTTTGGTTAGAGCAAAGCTGTGTGTGTTACACCTAAACTGTGCTCCGTGGCCCTAGGGGAGGCGCATGGTGAGCTCCTGAACTTAAGACCACGGAGATGTTGGTGAACGGCATGCACTGTCATCCTCACGTTGGAGCAGTGCAGCTTGTCCCACGGTCTTATTTCTAATTAGTTAGAAACAAAAGTTAGAGAGCCATCGTCTTGTCTTAAGGGCAAGAATATGTTAGAGGCTTATTCTGTGCTCTCCCTTCTTTCCTGAATGTTAAGATTGCAGGAAACATTTCTATTAAAATTAGTGCTGATTGACAAATGGACCTTCAGTATATAAATTTTGGTGAGTTTTTGTATTGGCCAGACTTACTTGTAGAGCGTACAGCACTACCTTAGTGTTATCTGTGCTCTTCAGAGGCATAGTTTCGTGTTAAGCTCAGGAGCAGTTATTGAATTTGAGAATGGATATTTAATGGGATATCTGAGCAGGGTAGTTGGCATGAGATCTGCTTTGATGCAGAGGAGTGTGGTCCTTCTCTGTTTGAACTGCAGCAAGTGGTGCTGGGAGAAGCAGGTGAGGCCTCTGGTTTGACACTAATGATCTTGTGGAACGATGGTTGAGATCCTGCCCTAAGAAAAAGACCTGTGAGTGAAGGTCTGTGGATGTTTTGTGTGAGCATGCTGCGACAGCGTTATACTTGGTAGGCTTGGCCTTTCGGCTTGGGCTCTGTGGTCATGCAAAGAGCCCTTCCCAGGAGTGGGAGGTATTTCAGTGTTGATGTGAGCTGGGGGAGATGTTCCATTTGTTCCCTTTGTAATGGCCATGAACCGTACCTGTTGCCCCACTGCGGTGTCTGTTCTGAACCTCTCTGCTCCTGGATGGGTGGCAGTCTGTCCTTCCCGCTGAGAGGCGGATGGACTTGGGATGATGCTGTTTCTGCTGGGTCCTGGGAAGCTGCAGTGTTGGTGTAAAGCTCTAGGGTGGACCACGCTGAGCTCCTTGAGGTCCTTTTCTGCCCGTTGTGTTGCCTCCCAGCAGGTTCAGGGAATACAGGATGCTTAGGTACCTTCACAGTTATTATGAAGTAGAGAAATAGACCTTTTTTTTTTCCGGTTGGCACCATGTCCACCCTGTTGACTCACCAGAACTCCCTCCGCTACTGCAGAAGGGCCTTTTGTGTGACCACACAGTGACAGAAAGATGTTTCATCGTTGCATCATGTTGACTGCATAAGGATGTGCAAGCACAGGCTCTACACCCTGATTTATGCACCGTGTGATTTGGAGAAGATCATAAAACTTGTAAAAACTGCTCGTAAGAGGTGGGGGGGCTGAGGTGCTCTTGTGGAGGGGGGCACTTGCTTGCTTTGGGTTGACCAGCTGGCTGGGGGAGCTTGCTGACTCCCACTGAGGAGGAGAAGGTGCTGTCTTGAAGGCAGATGCTGCATGTTGCCCGGATTCTCCGGACCCCCGTCAACCCCCTGCCCAGGTGGGGGCTCACATGAGTCATCTGTATGCAGAGTCAGAGCTTTCTGTGGGGTGGAGGTGGAAGCGTGTTTGACTTCGCAGAGTTTCCTCCAAGCAGTTCCAGGGAGCTGCACCGATCTGTGTGTCACGTGCGCGTGGCTTTACAGAGGGCAGGCTGTGCGCCTCACACGTGCCCATCTGGGAATTTCCTTCTCCCCAGTGATGATTGTACCTTATTTTACAGGTAAAGCTCTGTTCTCAAGCTCCCAGGCTGCCCTTAACTTCTTTTCTCTAACTATTCTTAGCAAAGTTGTTTTCTTATCCTTTTTTCTTAAGTGGGGCTGAGCAGTAACTTACATTAGGAAATCCTTGCTCTGAGTGGATATGCACCTTATGAATTTTCATTTTCAGTCAGCCTTATTGTTGCCATTTTATTCGCGGGGAGTTTTGTATTGGTAGAAGCTGTCTTCTAGATTCCCAAAAATCACGATGTGCCCATGGAGAAGGAGCTTCTGGACTTCAGAAGTGTGATTTGTACCCTCTTAATTTTTCTCACTAGTGAGGTCCCATTTAGGAAGAGGAACTGGGGAATAGGGTTAGGGTAGGACACCCATCTGGGACAGGGCAGTACTCCAGAAGTTCCTTGGCGAGACGTTGTCAGCGAAGTGTGTTTGGTAAAAGTAATCATGAAAAGCTTCTTTGTTGATACTACAAATTATGGACTTTCTTGGGAAGGGAGGACACTCAGCACGAGAATACCATGGATTTAATAAACTTCCTGTCTGTTGTTTAAAATGAAAACTTATTTGATAAAATTATTATCATTTTTTAAATCTGTATGTGAGTCTGAAAACACGTGTACCTACTTTTGCCAGATTTAATTGCATTAACTTTTGTCATTTAACACTAATGAGATTGTAGATATGTGAGAAGGATGTTAACGAGTTGTTTTATTACTTTCTTGTGGTGATGCATGCCCATATGTTAATAATTGGCTGCTGTGTTAATTATAACATCTAACTAATGACCTGAGTGATGAATAAACCCTGAGACTGACCCGTGTTCATACAGGCTGAGAGGAGTTAAGAGGCAAATGAAGACAAAACTTTTTTGAGATGTTGCTATCGTTAATGAAATCCATTATCTGGAGGTGGAAAGTGGCTTGTGGAGCAGAGGGGGCTTGCTCCAGCAACGGAGCTGCAGGTCCCGCAGCCCTCCCTGAGCCTGACAGCCAGCACTTGGGGGAAGTTTTGAATTGCATGTTCAGGTCTTTCCCGGAGCGCGGAAACGCATGTGGATCCATCGGCTCTATCTCTCCCCGAGCCTCCCCATCCCCGTCCCTGTGCTCGGCACAAGCGGCCACGGCTCTGCTCCGTTGAGGGAGCGTGCCCACACCGCCGGTGGGACTGCGGGTGCCGGCACCGCTGGCTTTAAACCCAGTGAACATGGGCAGCGTTAGCAGCAGAAGGTGTTGTGCACCGACTGCCGGGCAGCTGGGGTCCCGACTGGGCTTACGCAGACCTGGTGAAGTCCTTACTGTGCCCTTTTTGCTGCTGGCCCCACTTGGGTAGGGGGGAGAGCAGCGTTGCTTTGAGATGCTCAAAGCTCGTTGGGATGCGGGCAGTGTCTGCAGGGAGATGCCCTCTTTGGTCTGGGCAGGGCTTTGCTGGGAAGGGAGGAGATGAGTGAGGGAAAGGAGCTAAGAAATAGCTAATGTTGGTTTGGCTGTTGTTTTTGACTTATGCAGTGTTTCAGCCCTAGAATATGTTCTTCTTAAGCTTTTTTCTTTCCTTTTTTTTTTCTTTTTTTTTTTTAAAGCGCTTTAATAGTGTTTTGCAGACTTTAGTTCTCTCCTTTTGAAGTGTGCAAATGTTAGAGATGGGAGCGGATGCCAAAGGCTGAATTTCCTTGTTTTTATTGACCAGCAGCTTTGGGTGAAGTTCTCTTGTTCCTGGGACAGAAACACAGCGATGTGCCAAAGCCAGCGGACACACTGCAGGAGTAGGCAGTATGATGGAAAAAGTGTCCTTCATCCGGGATTGGGTGCATCATGCTGGTTGCAGCTAAGTGATTATTGGGATTTCCTGGGACACAGCAGTGAGGACAGCTATCTATATAGGCGTGTCTTTATTTTTTAGGTCAACACCCCCAGTAATTTAAAGCCTTTTTACATTTATGACTTGGAAGCTTAGTCTGAACCTAATGCTGCAGCGATAAATTACCTGCCAGAGCATACCGAAAGCCATTTATTTACCCAGCTCACGTCTCTGCCAGCGGAGATGACCTGGAGGGCTGAGCTGGCCTGTGGGCACCGGGGCGGCCACATTCACCAGGGTATGGCACCACCACCCCATGGCAAGCAGGGGCTGATTGCCTGGGAAGGACGGACGGGTGCCCAAAATAAAGGACAGAAAATATCCGCAGCCGCTTCTCCTGGCTGTCCGTGGGCGCCTCTGGAGAGAAAACTGGGGTTTTGTGGTGCCTAGGGGATTTTCAGTTGTTTTACTGTGTAAAAAGTAACCTTCAAATGCTTTGCCTGCGTGAGTGGGTACGTAGAGAAGAAATACAATGCCCTCTGTCCTATTTGCTAATGAAAATGCTGGAACTCATTTCAAACGAATCTTTAAAAGGGAACGCTACCTGAGTTGGCATTTTTTTTCAGACTACTCAGCAGATTTACAGTAATTTGCATAATTTTGTGTTTTGCTCTGGCAATGTAAATTATTTTGGTCTACCCTTTCATGCCACTGCAGAGAGGAATCCTGAGCTGGGTATCTGTTCATAGTCAGGAATATTGCACATCCTGGAGGCTTTTACCTGCATTTTGATTTTTTTCCAGTTGCTTGACTGCAGAGCAGAGGCTTTCCAGTGCCAGGACAGCTGGGGTGTGAAGGGCTTGCCAGGCGCTGATCTGCATGGTGGTTTTACTCTCCTTTTCACTAAAGTCTGGTGTTAGTTTCTTTCTGCTGCACTAATTGGGTAGCTCGCTGCAATCTCAGGGTGGTTTGATGCAGGGAAAAGGTCTTTTCTTTCTGTTAAAGGACTGTTCGCTCCTCTGTAGGCACGGAAAGGAGTCACTGTGGCAGAAAATCGGTGCCGGAGTGTATTGCAAGTGAAATGTGGTGGAACTTCCAAATAGGCTGATGAGGTGATTCACTCGTTTTGAGTCTGCTGGTAATTCTTAGGGGATGGTCTCCGGAGGTGGTTTTGCAAGGAACAAAGCTATGCTGCTTGCTTTATTATTAATCTCTGCTTCATAATTTGTAAAACAGGCCCTGAAGAGCTTTTGTGGTTTAAAAAAAAAAATTCAGGAAACTCTTTTCCCATGTGAAGTCCCAGTTTTTCTTCCCTGGAGAATTGATGTGACTGCTGACGAGGAGGAAAGCAGCCCCGAGAGACTGGTGGTGTGATCTTCTGCTGTGACTCCACTGGTAACTGCCCCAAACTGGCAAATCTGGTTTGCAAGACTCCTCACATCCAGCTCTGCTGCCTGTTCCTTCCTTCTGTGGCCACATTGAAACCTGCTCGAGAGACAGCGTTTTTAAAATTGGTTGGGGCAGCACACTTCGTAGGTTGGCCATCCATGATGGAGAACAGGCAAGAAGCTGGAGGGGAAGGATGTCAGGAGCCTCGTAAATTGTCTTTGCTGTCAGAAAAGCTGTAATGTGGAGCCTTACTGTATCCTGTATCTGACTGCTTAAAAATTCTAGGTGTTTTGGTTACTGTTAATATGTGCTTTTGCTCTGATTATGCTTTGGAAAGGAAGCAGGGAACACAAGCTCTCCCACAGCTCCCGTGCAAGTGCTGTGCAGAAGGCGTTCCCCGGACACCCACGTGCAGCCCACAACACCAAATGTGATGTTACTGCAACAGAGACAGTGAAACAGTTGATTTTTGAGGCCAGTTTATCTGCTACTGCTCTACAGACTGATGCTATAGAAAAACAAAAATGGAATTGTTTGTGAGGTTATCTGGTGAAAGCCTGGCTGGGTTATCTCTGTGCTCTGAGGCTCTGGTCTTGTCTCACTCAATGCAGACAAGAAGTTGGTTCCTGCAATTCATGTAGCTCATGCCCTGCTCCTCCTGAAACATCTCCCTGGGCTTTTGTCTGCCAGTTCTTGCCCCCGGCTGCCTCCTTGGTTGTGAGCATCTGCTCTGTGTGCTCCTGCTGGTGCAAGTGTTTCTGAGTTTGTACTGCTTCGCACTCCGTGCTCCTGTCCTGGCAGTGGACCTGGGAGGGGGTGTCCGGGAGCATCTTCAGAAGTTACCTGAGAAACCCCATCTCGTGATTTGGAAAGTCGCCAGTGCAAGCTGAGCCTAAGCTGGAGTATGTTATCATGAAAATAACAAAAATCAAACACTGCTATTTGAAAAAAGGACCCGCAGGACCGGAGCTGAACTTCTCCGCAGAAAGACAGCGTGACAGTTTTACCTTACGAATTAGCAGTAAACCTGCCTGCTTTCTGTTAACTAGGTACGTTATTTATCAACTTGGCCGGAGACAACACTGTGATGGTACAAGCCTGATACCTTCAGTTTATAATCTCGCTTCCTTATTTCCTCTGGAAGTGCATTCTCTGCTTTAACCTTATCCAACGCATGTTGAAGTTGTGTGTGAACACTTGTAGAATGGGTTTTCCACTGTGATTTAGCTGTCGGTACAGGTGTAAGACCCCCTTACCCCCGGGGCAGCGCGTGTGCCCGCGGAGCCGTGCCCTACTCCAGGCGGGTGCTACCCGCAGCGGTATTCCTGGCTCCTGGCGTTCACATACCTATAGATCTTACCTGGACTGCAGCTGCCCACAGCTACCAGAAACTAAACTGGCAAATATAAACCAGGGTGGATAAAAAGGGAAGCGATTGTTTTTCAAATCACTGAGCAGGAAGCTTTCTATTTAAATGGTGAATCTTGCTTTTCCTTTAGGATTCTTGTTTTCTTAGAGTTTTGCTCTCACTTCTTCTAACAAGTGGGATGCATTGATTTTTACAGCTGCATGCATTTTGCAGAATATTGTTGCTAGTCCATCTGACGACTGAAAGGATCCAATATTTTGGTAGATACTTATTTGAGGATGTAGCATAAGTTTTTAGATTTGAAGTCTTGTTTTTGTTTATTTGCTAGAAAATGGTGATTGATTTGGTTTTTTTATTAAAAGATTATTTTGTGCTTTTGATTTCTGCCAATTGTATTTGGATGAAAAGTGGAACTCAGATTTGTGTGGAAAACTGGCACCACATTTCTTAGTCACAAAACCCCCTGAGCATGATGGGTATGTTCTGCATTCAAACCCAATACATCAGTATGCAAAGGAAGGCAATAATGTGTTGGTCTGGCTGCTAACAGCGGTGATTTGGGTTTCTGCACGTGCCAGCCAGAAGCCTTCAAAATACCCTGGGTTCTTCGAACAGGCTGAGGTCTACCTGCAACTGCTGAAAACCCCGCTTGCCGTCTGGCTGCTGCTGAAACTTGTCTTTGCATCCATCAGCTTGAGAGTGCCCTTTCTCGCCTGTTCTGCGTGTCGTGGTTCGGGGGAGTGAAAGCAGCCTTCTGTTCCCGTCTGAATAAAGAGTATATTCTTTCACTAAAGCCAGGCCCAGCAGCAATCAAAACAAAATATTTTCTACACAATAAACAGAACTACTGACAAATGGGATGATGTAAATGCCGAGCGTGCTTCATTTTAGAGACCGCTGTAAGGACAACGCCGCAGTGTCGGACTGAGCTGTGGAACGTGAACTGAGCGAGACAGTCAAACATCCCCCTCCCATTGCAATTGTGTTTAAATCGCCTTTTAAAGGCATCAAAATTTGCGGAGGGACTATTAGTGTAGCATTACTTTTTAAACAATTAAAAATATATGGTTTATTTAGTTCTATGGCAGTGTAGTATAAACTTCATCTATTTTACCCAGGCTTATTTCAGAGGAGCAGGCATTGGGGGTGGGGGAAAGATCCCAATGCCTTACTTGTCTGCCCCTGGCCCCCCGCCCCCCCTTCATTACAATTTAACTAAGACTAAGGGTCTCAAGTGCCTTAATGGAGTTCCGTGATAGGACAAGAGGTAATGGGCACAAACTTGAACATGGGAATTTCCATCTTAACACGAGGAGGAACTTCTTTACTCTGAGGGTGGCAGAGCACTGGCACAGGCTGCCCAGAGAGGCTGTGGAGTCTCCCACACTGGAGACATTCAAAACCCGCCTGGATGCCGTCCTGTGCAACTGCTGTAGGTGACCCTGCTGTGGCAGGGGGGTTGGACTGGATGATATCGCCTTACTGATGCTCTAAAAGAATTGGTCACCGTGGTTAACTCTTATCTAAACAGAGGTACACATCAGGGATGGCAAGCTTGAAACCCAATGTCGCGTGCTGAAATTTAAGTGTGGATGAATGTTTACGATGATAATGCCTTGTAAGCCTAATGAATTTACCACCAATATTTTCTGCTCACCAGCATCGTGAAGGAAGCGCTGTTACGATGGGTACCCTGGAGTCCTGGCGCAGAGGGGGGTCCCATGAATCCAGTGGGAGACTGGGGTGCGTGGGTGGTCTAACTCTGCAGCCAGTGGTGGGCCACCAGGTCTTCTTAAACCCTGACAATAAGAAGGGGTGGGAAAGTAAACTGTATCAGAAATGAGCTTTCTGTTCCTGAGCATGTAAATAAAGCAAGAGGCTGGAAAGCTGTAGGTAGTTTCTGACAGAATGAAAAAAGGGTGGAGTAAGTGTAGATTAAGGCAAATATGACTGCACTAACCTCTGCCACTTCACAGTTGTGCTTTTTTTTTTCCCCTCAAAGCTTATAAAAAAACTTATAAATTGGGTTTGTGAGCCTGGTGTGTCTATTAAACCCTGAAGAGCAGTAGTTAATGGTAGTTTTGCCATTGTTTGTGGTTCCCGTTTGGCAGCTATAACGGAAGGAATTACCTCTTGCTGACTTGACTCCTGAAAAGAAAGGGCGGCGGAGGTGACTGGGGACCGACCCCTCGGGCTGCGGGTGGTCCCCTGCAGTGCCCTGGTGTGAAGGGTGCTGCTGGAGGGGAATGAGACACCGATGTCCGAACCGTGGGCCCGTCTGTCTGTACCAGCTGTGTTTAACTTGCTGTGCTTCTCCTCTCTGTCATCAGGCATCCAGCACCGGCACCAGGATGAGCGTGGAAGCGAGCAGCAAGCCCCTGAAGGTGGGCTCCAGAGTTGAAGTCATCGGGAAAGGGCACCGCGGTACCGTGGCTTATGTGGGTGCCACCCTGTTTGCCACGGGAAAGTGGGTCGGTGTCATCCTGGATGAAGCAAAGGGCAAGAATGATGGGACCGTGCAGGGCAGGAAATACTTCACCTGTGAAGAAAACCACGGCATCTTTGTGCGGCAGTCACAGGTACGCTTCCCTCTGCCCGTGCCCTGCGGTGGCCTCTGCTTGCTGGGCTTGTCTCGGGTACACGTGGCTCACGGGTTGCTTGGTTAAATGGAGGAAAATGGCCCTTTGCGCCCTGGTGGGGAGAGGTAAAATAAGTTTCCTTCGCTCCCAGAGAGAGCGATGTTTCTGGGACTCCATCTTCCATCGTACGAGGGAACAGAGCAGCTCCTAACGCAGACAGAAGGCTCTCCCGGAGGCTGGGCTCCTGCCAGAGCTAGGGTTTGTTCCAGCCTGACGTGCAGCTTCTCTGCGCTTTTCACTGAGTGTCGCGATTAGCCCAGTTTATGGGGTCATCGTGAAATATTTTCAGATTAATTAGGTGAAAAAAAAAGTTTGGTGAATTCCAGAGAGCGTGGAATGGTTTTATTTTGCCTCCAAAATGAGGAGTGAAGTCTGCCGGCTGTCTGCTGCCTCAGAGTTATTGGTTACATCATCTGTAGCAGGTGAAGTTTGGGATGAATATCTGGATTTTTACCTGGAAGTAAATTCAGAGAATTTTAATTGCATAATGTTTACCTTAAAGTATATAAAATGTGTGACTTGGATTTAGTTGTTGAGCTTTTGCTATTTGTGTACTGTAGGTAGGAGCTAGGAGCTTGTTTATGTACAAACAAATCTCTTCCATTTTAACTTCTTCTCTGTAATCTTCAAACAGCACAAGCGTAGCAAAGTGATGCTGCTTTTGAGTCCCACAGGTTGGTGTGCTCCAAGTACAATGTCACGGTGAGAGACATTCAGCTCCTTTTCTTCTTCCTTGGCACAAAATGACTGGTTTAAGTTCCACCCTGTAGCATCTCGGCAGCAGAGTGTGGAGAGTGCTCTGTTCCACAGACCCTCCTGCTGCTCCACCAGACGTGGTGACTCCTCTCCAGGATGTTGGCAGTAGGTGACTGAGGAAGCGTGGGGGAAGCTGAACGTGAAATAAGGGGTTTTAAGAGCAGGAGTCTTGGGGTGGATCCCAGCGTCCTCTGTCCTGGCCATCAGAAGGGCCTTCAGTTCACACGTGGTCAGGTGGTGCAGTAATGGTTCACCAGTGGAGACGTGAATGCTCTCTGCGGGCTGTTTTTGCTGTGTCTCCTTGGTCCGTCGCTCAGCCTGGCCTGCCAGCTGGAAAAGTGAACACAGAAATTTACAATTAAAAGTTTTGGTCTGCAGGACCAGGACGTGCGGCTCCTGAACTGGGTAGCTGGAGAGGAGCTCAGCACACAGGGCAGCCTGTTGGCTCTGCAGGTGGGTCTCTGCCCATCAAGCACTTGTGAAATCCCGGTGCTGGCAGACCAGGGGGAGAATACGCGGGCAGTTACTGTGCTCCCGGCATAGCGTGGCACTCTGCACCCGTCAGGTGTCTGGTGATGTACAGCGGTACACGTGTCCCATGGTGCTGGCATGGGCAGGTCAGTGTTGCTGTGCTTGCATGGGACCTTCAGAGGAGTTTCCATCTCACCTGCTGGTGACAGCAGGGTGGTGGTGCAAAGGTTCCTGTGTATGGCTTTGCACTGGGGTATCTGGTGGTCGAACTGAAGGATGCTCTGTAGTGTCTTCTCCTGGGACTCAAAACTTTCTAGGTTGCAGGAGCCGGCCTGAGGGAGCTATGTGCAGGAGGGCAGAGGCTCGTTGCAGGGTCTGACAGCCGCCTCTCGCTGCACTTCTCCTTTCTCACTTTGGTTTTGGAACGGTTGAGGTCTTTGTCTCGCATGTCCCCAGCTGAGGAGCACACAGTTTGCTTAAAAATAAGCTGCTTTTCCATGGTGATGGTAAGCAGTTTGTCTCTGCCTGCTCTTTCCTGTGAAAGAGCAAATCGCTGGTGTGCATGTATAGAGAAGAGGCACCAGTAGCACTGACCATCCCTCTGAAACTCTGACGTGTGTGGAAAGGTGAACTCAGTGAGCGCGGGGGAACGCAATCTTTGAGGGCTGTATCCAATCATGGATTGCAAATCGCGGCAATTCCTGTGCCTGCCTTCTTCACCAGCTGCCGAATAGGCGCAGGGCCACGGCTCTGTGCTCTCCAGCCTTTTTCTCAAGCTCTTATTGCAGAGCCCAGCTTCCCAGAGGGCTTCCACCACCAGGGCTTAGTGAGCCGGTGAGTCAGCCTGCACCAAAACAGAAGACCAGCAGAGGCGGTGCAGAAAGCTGCCCACGGTATGGGTGGCTGGTCATCTAAGTGACCATTACAGTTTGGGCATTAATTTTTCACAAACCGGGTTTAAGATATAAATGGAAAATGGCAGGGTTCCCTTTCAGCAGAGTTAATGCTCTGCTTGTGCTCTCCGCTGTAAATCTGTCTACTGCATCCTCCTATATTTCATTTCTAGGTCTCCCCAGCATAGCGGGTGGCTTTCCTGTGGTTACACACGGTGTCAGACCACTGCATGTCAATAATAAATCATTTTTCTCAGGGGAAAATAAATGGTAAATGAAAAATGTTTTTCTCATTGTTTATGAAGCAGATCACCTGCATCGATACAAGCACATCTTGTTAAACACACGTGAAGTGTTTTTAAGAATTTCCAAGATAAGTAACTTCCTGTTCTCCCCTCCACTTAAAAATATATCTCACAAAATAAGCACTGGTACTACCAGCATCAATAAAGCCTCGCAGTATTCTTTTAATTTATTGTGGAGCTTTAAACGTGTCCTAAGGGGAAAATTTCAAAGGTTTGAAAGATTTGAGCCGGGGGTGCGTTGGCTTGCTGTGCGGAGGGCGGGTGCCACACCAGGAGCGGGCTGCGGAGGGGCTGTTGTAGCTCTGCTTCTGACCATCCCCTCCCTGCTTGTTTTCCAGTTAGCGGAGGGCTGGGGCAGCTGTGTCAACACAGACAGGCATTTCCGACCAAGTGTTTGCTCCTTATCTTTTGGCAACCTTACCGTTTTGCCTGCCTGGGACTTGTATTTGGGCTAGTGATTTTGAACATGAGTATTCTTTTATGGTGTGTGGAAACATTATCATCGATTTTGACATCAAGTGGAGCTGCTTTTCTGCTCCTGCTTGGCAGAGGAGATCATCAGCTTAAATCTGCTTCTGCAGCACATCTTGTAAGTCGTTGCACTTCTCCAAAAGCAAGCCCTGTGCTGGTTCCTGCCTCCTCCTTGTCATTAGCCATCTCCCAGTAAGTCTGGTGTTGCCACCTGAGTCGTACCTGGTGGAAAACCCCAACACCACTCAAAAGCCCACCCTCAGTTTGGCTAAATGCCTGCGCGCGACCTGGTGCAGCAGAACCCCCAGGACCCCGTTTCTGTAGTCCTTGGGTCTGGTTTTGTCATGCTGCTGTGTTTAGTGAAATGTTGTGAAAAATCTGTGTGTTGCTCAGTCACTGTGAAGATCGGGTGTGCCTGGCTGTGTCAGATACCTGCTTCCAGCATCGTCCGAGGGGCGCTTGCCTTGCCCTCACTTTTAAAACCATGGTTTAAGTATTCTGAGCATTGGCGCAGGTGTCATGATTTTCGTGGCATGATTTTGCTCAGTCTCCTTGCTTCTTTTAATTTAAGAATATGTTCCTGGTGCTTGGGCATCTTCCCAAAATATAAACTGTGACTGACAGGTTTACGGATTACTTTTATTTTTAAACTGAACTGTCAGGTTTTCATGGAATGGATAGGGCAAATACCTGTCAGGAGCAACTCAGGCAGTGTTGATCTTCTAAGGTGAAGGGATGGTTCTCAATAAGTGATCTGATCCTTTCCAGCATTATTTTCTATAATTATCAGGCAAAAACGTGTGCAAAAATAGTTAACAAAGAGACAGCCTTAAACCTTCACCCTTAGATAGCTCAGCATGGCTCCAAACCTGAAAGGTTCCTGTGTGTGCCTCCTGGGGATGCCTAGAGAGCCCAGCAGCTTTCAGATTAAAAAACCAAAACAAACCCCCCTCTGTTGGCTGTGTTACATTACAAGTCACTGAAGTTCTCTGTTTAAGAGAGAAGCAGTTTTCCTTATGAAGAGAAAGAAGAGTTTGAAAATAATTTTTGCTAAGACGACACATGGAAAAAGAAAAGTTGAGCATTCTGTCAAGTGTCAATAACTTAAAATAACTGTCAGACCAAGGTTCGTGAACTGATTGCTGTGTAAAGTGATCATGGAACTGTTAAAGATGTTCTGGGCTGTTGAATCCTGAGTTTTCACTGTATTTATTGCTTACATGAATATTCTTTAGTCCCTGTGCGAATAAAGAATATTTGGTGTTTTCAGGAAGCCTGTGGAAGGAGGATGGTTGGATAGCTGAGCTTGAATGACTACATTAAAAATATGTGCCAAAAAAGCGTAGTCTGCACTGTTTAAATCTGCTACCAAAATGGACCTGTTTTCTAATCACATTCTGTTTATAGTTTGGGGTGGCTTTTTTGTAATAATAATTATACTTTTTTGCAGATCCAGGTCTTTGAAGATGGAGCTGATACAACGTCCCCAGAAACACCAGAATCTGCTGCCTTGAAAGTCCCCAAAAGAGGTACGGCTGGTCCGTTTTGCCCTGAAACCTTGTCTCTCGCTTGGTCTGGACCAGACGAAGTTCCACTGCTGAACATGTGTCAGGGGTCCACACGCTGTGGAGGTGGGCGCCAGCGGTCAAGGGGCGATAGCATGTATTCCCAGCACTCTGTCCCTGGTTTGGGTATGTGCTTCACCCCACCGGCTCATCCACCTCTGCTATTGTCCTCTCTGCGAGATCCTACGTCGTCTTTGGGGATCACAGAAGGAAGCACCACGTGGAAAAGTTGCTCCAGGCAGCTCTGTCCTTACCATGAAAGTCTGTCTGGTGGGAAGTCCTTCCTGGAGGTGTGGGAAATCCTTCATGGAGGGGTGGGTGCATGGAAGTAAGACTTGAACGGCTCTGATTCTATGAAATTGCAGCTTACAGGTCATTAGCTGCTCGAGGCTGTGCCTTATTCCCACCTCTGGCAGTGAACGCTTTCCGCTCAGTGTTGAGCGTTCCTTCCACTTTTCCCCTTGTCAGGCCGCTCTGCAATAGCTCGCTTTGTTTGGTACCTCGTGGGTTGCTCTTTTTTTCCTTCTGATAGGTTTGCCTCCCATTGAGGTCTGTTTTTGTTGAGCAATTATTTAGTAGTGCACTTGGGATCCTAGGAGCTTGCGGAAAAAGCTCTGATAGCTTCCTGTCCTGGACAGTCTGCCTGCGATGTGTGCCAAGCTGGGGATTGCTTGTGTGTGAAGTGTTTGTTGAACACATGCTTAGCAGTTCAGAATAGGGTTGGGTTTTTTGTTGTTGTTTTTTCCTCTCTCCTGACCAGTAGAAATTAAAATGCCCCTTCGCTTGGCAAAATGAAATCTGCCCTTCAGCTGCATGAAACATGCCCAATGGCATCAAAAGCGGGTGAGATGATTAGCCCAAGGAGGGGGATGTTCCCATGAGACGTTAATTTTTTCCGTCCCATGAGTGGAAGGGAAATGTGAATTGGCATTCAAGTCCCTTGGCATTCTGCCTTCACCTTCTCCTGAAGGGAGCTCCAGGCTCCAACAGCTCACTGCCACTGCGGAGAGCTTGGGTTTGGTACAACCCGGCCACTTTAATTCATCTCTGCTTTGGATCCTCCAATTAGCATGTGCAGCTGAACAGAAAAACATTTAAAGCAAGCCAGTTTTAATTTAGGGGTGAGGGTTTAATGCAAAAAAAATGGAAACTTTTCTGCTTAGTATACCAGTCCCAGTGTTTTTTTTTCCAGAGTGCAAGGAAGCCCAGTCCTTCATGTGCCACTTCAGCCTGTTCTGTGTGTGTACTCGATATTAATAGTCAGTGAAAATATTCCTTAATGTTTATGTGATCTTTTCAGTCTTTCTCAATTCAGACTTTCCAGATGAAAATTCAGTTTTCCTTGTTACAATTCCGGACTTGTTTAGGATAAAGTGCTTGTGTGGAGCTGCATGTTTTTCCCCCGCTGCTGCTGCTGGTACGTCTGGGCTTTCTGAGTGCGCGTTAGGGGACGTCTCCCCTTTGAGTGCTGAACCTGTGCAAAATCCACAAGCCTCCCAGCGCTGGGAGTCTGCTGTCGTTTTTCTCATGCCTCAGTTATTAGGAACTAGGGAGAAAAGACAAGTGCTCTTTAGACCTTCACCTGAAGTCTTGAGAATTCAGTAGCAACTGATGCTTCCTTGAGCCGGCAGGTGGGAACGTAGAGACCAGAAACACATTAACTACATGGAGACAAGGTAGCTTTAGAAAATGCAACAGACCAAATCTCCGGCTGTAGTATGGCTCTTCAGCAAATGTTGCTGCCTTTTCATTTCACTACATCTGTGTGTGTCCGTCCGATGAATCTTTAGATACTGTGCCATCTCCCCTCTCATTATGTGGAAGACTTTCCAAGGCTCTAATCTCTGCTGTCTACTGCAGAGTTGTCTCTGGTTCTTTTAAAACCTTTGTCTGGGGCAACCAGCAGTGACTGCGGCATCCGGAGGTGTGTGGCTGCTTACTCACAGCACACCGCTGTGATATTTTCAGTACCGTCTCTCCTTTCTCAGTACACTCTGAGGTTTGTTGTTGCTGCCCAGCAGCATTCGCTGAACTTCTATGGTGATGCTCTGGCCCCTCTTCCCCAGCTGCTAGCTCTTCCACTCAAATAGAGAAATGAATAAAACACAAGCGGTTCGGGTTATCCCTCTTGGTGTGCAGTGCCTCTTGCTGCTCAGAGCCTGTTTCAGGGCAGGAGCCCATCAGCACCATGCCAGAGGGGAAATGGGTGCATTTAGCTCAGGTTTGGGGGTTGCAGAATGGGTGTCACCAGTGTTTTCCACTGCTGTCTGCGGGCAGCAGCGCGGCTGGCCTCGAGTACTACGAAGTGACATTTCTACTATGGGGGGGAGCATTGCCTGTGGGGGTGGGACACACACACGAGCTGGAGTCAGTCGTTGATGGTTGAACTGGTGAGCGAAGAGGCTGAGCCAGAGCAGCGCTGAGTTGGGAGAGACAGCAGGGGCACGGCGGGAGGACACTGGCTAGGTCCCGGGGGGTCCAGCTCCCTCGGGGTCCCGCAGCAGGAGGAGCAGGAGCCCAGGCATGCAGGATCGGTGTTGGCTGGGATGCTCGTTGGTAAGGATGCAGGCGCTGGGATGCAGGCTGCTTGCCAGGAGTTTCCATGGCAACGGCAGTGCTGGCTGCTGCAGTCAGACTGCGGTGGGTGATGCAGAGATTGCTCTTCCCATAGATCCAGCACCTTCCTCTCCCAGACTAGCAGAGGTGTGAGGTACACAGTGGAGGTGGCTCCTGGTTTTTATTTATGAGACGCTCCTGCTGCGTTTGCTGTTGGGGTGATCAGTGCCATGGTTGGAAAATTTTCCTGGTGGAATTGCAGCTGGGAGAGGAGGGGAACAAGCTGCCCGCGTGGCTGTGAGCTGCTCGTGGACCCATGAGACATCCAGAAATGGAGCAAAGGATGTAATTTAGCCAAACCTGCTAAATGCAGTGGTTACTTTCATTTCTGATGCATGTAAGCCAAGATCGTGCAGTCTGTTTCCTCCACACTCATGTATGTGGCACTCCTTGTGCTGTCCAACTCTGCACAACGATAATCCAGAGAACAAGGGAGGAATCCTGAATTCGAGGGGGTGGATGTGTTTGAGCAGTGGGGTTTAGCCCGGTGCTGACATCTGACATCGTGGCGTGATGGCCAGGCTCCGTAACGGTGTGCTCCATCAGCCCTCTGTTTGGATGATAAAACGGGAGCACCTTGTAACAGCTGGTATCCCACGAATTTAGCGACCTGGGGAAGGCCAGTGGCCGAATTGTCGGCAGATGTTCCTGGTGGCCGCCTGTGCTGCAGGAGGTTTGCTCTCTGAGAAGCGGGAAGGACTGGTCTGCTGAGCTTGAGACCTGTTAGGGCCGTGGGCTTGGGGCTGTGGATGCCCTGCTCAGGGAGGAGACACACAGAGTTCCCTGGGCTGAGGTGGACAGCAGAGGGAGCAGAGCTGCAGCCGGTTGGTTTGGGCGTATCTCTGAGTGGTCTCTTGAATACGTACATATACCTTGTGCGTGTTCAGATTCCTGACTGCATATGCACCAGGATGGAAACCTTTTATTTTGTTGCGTGAAGTAAATGGTCTCTGGACCTGTATTTCTGTTGATACTTGCATTAGATTCTCCTTTGGAATCCAGCTGATTAGATGTGGTTGTATGGGCCACTAGACTGCCACGTGTTCCCGATAGAAAGTGCTCTGAAGGTGACTCAGGGCTCTCTGAATTGCAGTAATTTAACTCAAGAAAAGCAGCATAGCCTGACCTAGTTCTGATGTGTGTGTCTGAGTGCTTGGCTTTCTCAAACGGTGCCAGCGGGTCTAATAAGGGAGTCCCTGTTCCTCCAAACCCGTACTCCATTGTACCACCGTTTCCTGGTTTATCCTGGTCTCTGCTTCACCCCCAATTCCCTAAGAACACACGTAAATGGTCCTTTCAGTATGCCTCGATGGTTGCTGGACTGCAGAGACACTTGGTATGCGGGTCAGGCCAGAGATGTCTTTTGGGCCAAAGCTCATGGTTCTTTTCTGTTTTTCTTTACAGATTCCCTGGATGCTGCCAAAGCCAGCAAACTGGTGAGTGCTGAGCCCGTGACTCTGCAGGCTGCTGAAACAAATTCACTTTGGCAGCATGTGATTAGTGGAAGAGGCAGACTTGCACATGCCACTCTTACTGACTTTTCCTTAACTTCTATCACCTCTCTAAAAGCTCCATTTTTCAACCCTGCGGGAAGAGCACATGGAGACACACACATACACAAAACATACAGAAAGGACAGAGTTTTGCCAGCTTATCTCTTAGTTTTCCCTTATCAGTTCAGTGCTCTATAATAAAAAATTCCTGTGGTAAAGTGCATTTCTTCTGAAACCCATGGGAAACAAGGTCGTATAAAAAGTAATTTTCAACTAATGACCAGAAATCAGTAAGTTACTGAGGAATAAAACCCTAGCACAGCTTCCTGTATTACACGTTTTTATCTAATTTAAATCAATATTGCAGCATTCCCGGCCTGCATGCCTCTTGGCTGTGTTCCTTTAAATAATGACCTTTACATCCTGCAGGAAGAAGCGTGCTCCTTGGGATATTTGAAGTTAGCTTTCTCTGGCTTACACGTTTGGCTTACAGAGAAACAGTGTATGCTTCTGAGTAGCTTTATCCAGGAATATCAATGGCTCTTCAGGCATAAATGGGCACATGTTGTATCCAAATGTGATGGTTATTTCCTAAGGCACAGAAAATTGGAGCAGGTACCTACCTTCGAATACTTTTGAACCCCAGACAAGCCTAATTAAATAGATACTTAAGGTTAAAAACACAAAAATGGCCACGGATGTGTATAGACACAGAGGAATCTGTGGTGGTGCTGGGCGACACAGTGAGTTTGGTTTGTGTGTGCTTTGGGATAGAACCTGGATGTTTCTTAGGGACGGACTGGTCTGTCTTGCGTGTAGGCAGCTGTGGAAAAGAAGACAGCTTATCTGGAGATAAGGGGCTTCTCCACGTTGCCCTCTTGTGCGGGTGACACCTGCGTTTCTGTGTTAGGGCAGCTTGCAAGGCCAGTCTCATGTGTTGACATAATTACTGAGAGTGGGAAGACTTTTCCCCACCTCGATGCAGAGCCGTATATGGGCCCCGGTCAGCCTGTGCAGCGCGGGGATCTGGCCACAGCTGGAAATGGTGATGGACTGACACTTTTAGGTGCTCTGGGGGTTAATCAGGCTCAGATGCCCGGGAGGTTGTGCTTTGCTGCACTCTGAGTCAAGCTGACTGCCACAGTAGAGGGTGGAGAAGAAATCCCCCACGTCGTATTAAAGGGATTTGGAGGATTTTGCAGGGGGTGCCTTTTTCTGCTGAGTGGGGCATGATTTACCTACTAGCGTGTCTGGTCTGTATTGCCTTTTCCATTGCAGGGCTTCTGGCACTGGTGGCATCTTTTCCCCTTCTGTTCTCTGCCTGTGATGCATAACATTTAGTCTCCTGCTTTAATTGTACACTGGAATTAATGAATGAGTTGCTAGGTGAAACTGAACAGTACGCCTTGTAAAAGAGGGCAGACCAGACTACCCTTCCTCAAAATAAAGGCTGCAAAAGGGAGTCGCGAAGCATTGGAAGAAAAATTCTAAAATTGTTTCAGAACATTTGTAATGAAAGACAAATAAAATATTTATGAAGTGGAAAAAATCTTAGCATTCATGAAATCAGGATGCTAATATAGTAATTGTTCTTTAAATTCTTTGTGCTGCTCACATTCTGAGAACGTTGCAGGAAAGGAGATGAACCAAAAGGGTTTGCACCCAGAAGGTTTAGGAAACCCCACACTAAATATCTAATGGTACATTTGGTCTGTAAGCATCACAATTTTATTTTTTTTTTTTCTTCTGCATAAGAGGTTGAGAATTTGGTGCTGGCCACTGTTGGAAGCAAAATGTTATGATAGATGGAGCTCCTATGCTGTTCTGGGCTTGGGACGCTGCTCCTTGATGTGCTGCTGTGCTCTGGGGCGTTTGGTCTGGTTTATCGCTATGGGAAATGCTAGAGTTCAAAACTGACATCCTGCCACCTTTTGAATACTGTCGGTGTTGTGACAGGCGCCCGAAGGTAACTTGAGCGATGCCACTGTGATGGGCATACACAGACTTGTCTTCTATGTTAGAAACAGGCAAATTCGGGCTTTGCTGTTTCCCTTCCTGGATTACACAGCTCCTCCCAGGAGCTGCTGCAGCTGCCGCTCAGAAACATGGAAATTAGGTGCCGGAAGGACGCTTTGAGCCACTTGCCCAGTGTTTCAGCCCAAACAGGTATCTTTGCTGTGTTGAACATGCAGCTCGCAGGCTGGCTGCCTGCCGAATGCAGAATCCGCAGAGCGGGCTGGGGGTTAGTCCTGCAGGACTTCAGTCCTTTATATGCTGACACCACGAAGGGTCCCAGCTTCCTGCGTGCGAGTCTGATCAAACGCCGAAGAGCCTGGCTTCCAGCCAGCGTGGCAGCACACTGCAGAAGGGAACAAAGGCAACGGCTGCCTCTTGAGGAGGCGCTGCCTCCGAGAGGCCAGAGAGGAGTGATGGCCTCCATCACTGCAGCGATGGGAGGCAAACAAACACCCGGGGTATAATTTTACCTCGTGCAAAGCCTGAGCTCTAGGGCAAGCGTTCTCCAGCATCACTTGTTGTCCAGACCTATTAAAGGGTGCTGAGGTTGTTTGCTGAAGCTGATGCTGAAATGGTTTGTAGTCCCAGCGGCAAGAGCCTGGGGAGGTTAGCGTGAGTTACTGCTGTCTTGTGGTGGGTGAACCCCTCTGTGCGTGCTATGGCATTAGCAGAGCCTGAGCAATCAGGAGTGGGGAGCTTCATGGCTGTGTGGCAGCAGCCCCATCCCTCCCCAAGAAGAGCTGTCTCCTGCCCCTCGAAAACTGGCAAAGTTCTCCAGACCCGGAGGTGGCTGCAGGAGAGCGCTGCAGTTGGCTGTGGTCCTCTCAATCCTTTTTTGCTTTATCCGTATATGTGTTGGCTTGACTACATGGTGACCATCGTCACAGTTTGTCTAAGGAAGAGCTGCTGTAGTAAAGAGACTAAAAAGTAGAGAGTAAACCCTCTGCCGTGCAGTATTTTGGGTGTTTTCCATCTTGAATGTGTACTTCACGTTGCTTCAAGAGGTGTGTTTTCTGTGGTACTGCACCATGTTCCCTGAACCTAGAAAATCATCCAAGACCTCTTCATTTCCTTAGACACTCCTGAAGGCCAGCTCTGCAGCAGCAGCCCGGTGGAAGGCTGCAGGCACTGCTGCGTGCAGCATGGGAGCATAGCTTTCTGGAAGCTGCTGTGGCTCACGGGTGGGCTGCCATGTTCTGGGTGCAAATTCCACAGAAATGGGAGCGCCTCTCATTTCACTGGCCCTTCCCTAGCCGCCGTTGGCTGACATATCGCTCGCTCCTGTTCCCATCTCTACTCGTGAGGGCAGGCTGTTGAATTGCGGCCTTCATGGCAGGACTTGTCAGCTCTGTGTTTGCATCTTCTGAGAAAGGTGTCTGAGAAAAACTCCGGGAAAAAAGTCAGAATGGGCTTTGTTGGGAGTTTGGCTGGCTGGAGAGGGTGCTCAGCAGATAAGGCTGGCCTGTGTGGCCGGGGAGTCCCATTGATATGAAAATGATAAAGGCTTTGCAAGAAGAAGGCATAGAGGTACCACCAGATCTGGACTGGGTTCACCTGCCTTTGCAAGAAGGTGTAGAGGTACCACCAGATCTGCCCTGGGTTCAACTGCCTTTGCAAGAAGAAAGCATCAAGGTAGCACCAGATCTGGCCTGGGTTCACCTGCCTTTGCACAAGAAGGTGTAGAGGTAGCACCAGCTCTGGACTGGGCCCTTGTGGCATTGTCCCACGGCCCACCTACACTAGGGCAAATTGCTGCCCAAAGCATGGGAGAGCCCGTCCCTTCCTGGACGCTACCGGCAGGTCTTGAAGCAGGCGCAGGGAGCATGCCCCTGCCGCGGCCACCGGGCTCAGCGCCAAAGCGGCACTAAGTGCAGGGGTGCTCTCCCCACGACTGCTTCAAGACCATCGTCCCCTGCCGTCCTTTTCCCTCCTTTCCCCCTTCCTCCTGCATCCTGGGAGATCCTGGCATTGAAACCCCGACTCCTTCGTGGCTGGACCCGAGAAGCTGTTACCTGTGCTCCAGCGGGCTGTGGCATTGGGACTTCTGAAAATGGGGAAGAATGCCTGTTTCCTGCGGGTAGAGGGGCCCTGAGTGGCGAGAAACTGGAACAGATTTCCAGCACACTATGGATGAAATGTAATCTCTTCCCAGCCCGGTTGTATTAACTCCCTGCTGCCATGAAACATCATCCTTTGGGCAGCGGTCGATGCAGGGCTTTGCCTTGGTGTGATCACGAATTGCATTTTAAAAGCAAAATATGATGTTACTGTAAGTCGTGAGCAGTGTTTGTGACCTGAGGCGTGGTGGAAGTGCCCCCACAAAAAATGTGAGGGGAAAAAAAAGATTGAAATAGTTGGATACAGCATCTTCTTCCCTTCACAGTGTCTGATCCAAGGCGGGTCACTGTGGGAGGTGAGCAGTATTTGTGATAGCTGGATTTGGGGTGGGATCCCTCCTCCCAGGGATTCCAGGTTTCAGGCAGCTAAGTATGTTGGTTAACTCCTCTATGCAAGTGCTGATGGCTACCATTAAGTGAATTTATTTTCCTTTGAATATGTCCCGGCACCTCAAAAGATGGTGTGCTGGAGGAGTGGAAGGGGGATCAATGACACTGGAGTAACGCTAGTAAATCGGAGGGTTGTTGTGTGCTTTCCTCTCTTAAGCCTTCTTACATTTGTTTAAATTTACCTGAGCATATTTTCCTTTCTGATAGTACTTATTTTTGCAGCCCAATGACTTCTTTGAGAAATGTTCTCTTCCATGAATAGCTAGCTCTGAAACTTGCGATGTTTGCACAGAAAGCAGATTGTTTGTGGTCACCGCTGTTGATATGATGTGAGCTCTAACTTTCTACCCTTTTATTCCCTCTTCATGCAGCGTGGAGTGAAACCTAAAAAGGTGGTGCTTTTTTGACAATTAATCTGTGTGTTGCCGAGTCTCCTGGCCGCATGAAAGGCCCTCCAGTGCATCCCAGTTCATTGTCACCCATTGCTGCCGTGCCTCCATCGTACCATTGCATGTTCGCTCATTGCATGCGCTCCCCTTCGCCAGCCCCCAGCTTGCTCAGAGGACGGGAGGTAAACGCAGCAAAAGCGATTGCTTCTGAGCCAGACCGCTGCCTGGTGGAAAGAGTTTGCGTTGCGGTATTGCTGCCACGCCGCTGCTCGGGGGAGGCACGGAGGCTGGCAGCACAGCTTTATGCTCAATTGCGAGAATTTTCTGCTGTTCCAGTTAACCGTAGTTGGGTTTTCAAGTCGGTGCTTGGTGCCGGTTACTGTGTTACCCGCGGGCTGTGCTCAGCATCGCTCCCAACACGTCTGCGCAGAGTTTCTACGTCAACTGACTGTAAGTCTGGGACACCAGAGAGCCAGCGCACATATCACACCTGAAGGACTGACCGGCACACCTCAGCCCGGCTTTCGCCGCCGTCTGCCTTCTCTTTCCCTTAACTGACGTCTTCATATATTCTATGATGATTCCCTGCCCTGTGGGTGTTCAGAGTACCAGCTACATGCTAGGTGCTTTACGTGCTGTGGGAAGCATAAGCAGTGCTCCCTCACGCTTGCTGTCTGACATGGAAACACTTAAAACTCTAGATTTATTTTGGTAACCAGGTGTGTTATCACAGGGCCATTATCTGGCCCGTTATTGACTCGTATATAGCAGGTTTCTAAACAGTACAGAGTAATGCTGCATGAGGAATTTTCTCATGAGCAGTTTTAATTCTTAGCTGGGCAGCGGTGAAACAGGGAGCTGCTGTAGCGAAAGAACAGACCCCAAGAGTTTGGAAAAAGATACTGTACTGCTGAGAAATACATTTTGGTGACTTAGAGGCAAGTCACTGTTTTACTTATATGTGGTATTTGTCCTCTCCTTGGGCTACAGCTTCCCGTGCTTCTCCCAAGGTAAGCACACCCCCCAAACCAGCTTGTTTATAACACTTTCCAAAGCCAAAAATCTTTGGTATCACTTATTATCAAAATGAACTAAAACTACAAAGGTCTTGGCAAAGAATCATCATTTCCTGTAGGCTGTGGGGGGGATATTTTTTTGCCGTGGAAATCTTGCCCAGAGAAAAGCAAATCTGCCCACCTGAGACTTGGAACCGGCACAGAACGAGCACTAGAGAGAAAGTGGTACAGTACCTGCTGAGTCCTTGGCGCACACGATGCCAGTCAGTGGTGTCTCCGACACACCTTTTGTTTCCAGCCGCTTTCATTTCGATTTTTGGGTGGAGAGATGATCCAAACGGCAGCATTTGTCCACGGAAACTCCACAGGCGAGGAGCAATGCAGAAGCATAAGGAGAAGCTGCTGAGGCGATGTAGAGGGATGGTGGGGAACTGCTCTCTCTCCTGAGCCCCTCCATGACTCCTCTAGTCCGAGGTCTCTGCATGCCGCTGAGGCTTCACGGGCGTGCATGCACGCATCTGCCCCGCGTCTCGGTCCCTGCGAGCTCTCACCGCTGCTGTTCTGCGTGCGACTCTGACTTGTACCCAGCTGTTTGCTGTGGCTCTGTTAACCGTGGTGGGAAGAAACTTCTAGTTTTGGATGTTTTGTTTCTTTACTTTCCCCTCCCTGTGGTTTCCAGGCAGTTGGGTTGATAGCAGGTTGCTGTACGTACACTGCCATCTGCTCAGAGCTTTAGCTGTGCATTGCTTTTAAGGGAAGTGGTTGTATGATAATAGCTGGCCAGAGAACCCTTCGTGACTAGCGATGCGCGGGGACAGGCTCAGACAGGTGTGTCACAATTCTTCTCGAAGGGACAGGCCAGTGCCGCATTTTTTGCTGATATCACCTCAGAATTTAACTTTTTTGGCCTTTAATAAACTTGTCGGCTCCCCACCCCCCTCCTTTACAGCTCTTGACCTTGCACAAGCGTGTGAAAATTGCAGTCCAGTTGGTATGATCACAAACTAACTAACATAATTAGCAGATAAATCCTTATTCATGAGATTAAGGTAGCTCTTTGCATGTTAAATATAGACTTTAATCGTATTAAAAGCTGCTGCTTGCTGCTTTTTTGTGCCAGATGGTCCTTATCCTCCCAGCTATTGTCCCCCTCTCTGTTTGTACCGTTTGCCTTGGTTTTGCTGCTGTCTTTGAGCTCCTCGGGAGCGGTGGAGTAGGGCCTCCTGCCGCTGAGATCGTGGCCATTCTGGCCTTTGCTGTTGGTCACGTGGACCGTGCTATTGCCAGGGGTGGCAGCCCCCGTTGGAGGGACCCCGGCTCTGGCATCTCTCGGGCTGGACGAAGCTGTGAGGTCCTTCCCGTTAGCTGCCATGCTGTGTAGCCGTGCAGGGGTGAGGGGTGCCGAGGGGTGTCCTCGTTCCTCATGTAGGCATCTGCCGTGCGTGTCTTGCTCAGCTCCAGCGGCTGGTCAGGAGCTGGTGGTCCAGGCTGTCCCCTGGCACGCAGGGAGCTGCTGGCCTGTGGCATGTCTGGGAAGGGTTTGCCGGCCCCTGCCTGGGCCAGGCTGCTGGTGGGCTGGGGAGAACACCAAATGTCTGTTTTAAAAGCTGTAAGAGGGTGTTTCTCTCCTAATTTTCAGAGTGAAATGGGTTGTGTGCTTCTTTATCTCCTCTTTGTTACCTGGGTCGACGTTTCACTGACCCTGCGGTCAGCAAGCCTGTCTCCTCTCTTGCTGAAGTGCTTGGGGTTATGCTGTGTCACACAGTGTCACCTCCCAGTGAGACAGAGGTGCCGGCTCCGCTGCCCGGGGCTGTGGTGGGAGCTGCCTCCCCCGGCTGAGAGCGGGCAGAGGGGCAAGTTCGTCATCCCGTGAGTGATGAAGCTGTGCCGCTCTTGCCCCGGGATGCTGGGGGTGGTCAGGACTTCCAGAGGTGCAGGGAAAGGCTGGACAGGTTCCTTAAAGTTAAATCTTAAGAAATACAAAGTGTACATAAGTTGTATTTGGCTCGGGGAGTTCTTGAGCTGTGGATGTTTGGAGCCTGGGAGAGCAGCCGGAGCAGAATACTCCTCCGGCATCCTTCCCAGGCATCCCGCTCTGCCCTGCGGTGTAAGGTGCCATGGCCACCGTCCTGGTGCTGGCTGCCAGCTTTGGCACGTGTACGGCAGCTCCGGCTGGCACCGCAGTGGGGTGTGTGTGTTTGTGTGGGGGCTTCCAGCTCAGCCCCAGGGCCCTGTGGCTGTGGGGTGGGAGCAGGGGTCCAGAGGCCCCTGGAAGCTGGTCTGTGTTCACGCACCGGCTGGTGGGATGGTGGTGGAAAGCCGACTTCCTTCTACCCGACACACGCTGCTGGATTCCCTGTTTCATGGTTCCTGTGCTGTAAGCTCTTGCCTCACTGGTGGGGACATTGCGGGTAGGATGTCAGTGTCTGAACATCTCTGCCTTATCGGTGGGTCATGTCTCATCTGTCTGCTTTATCTAGTCGAGTCCCACCTTGTCTGTCTGATGTAGCTGTGCCAGCTGCCTGGCTCAGCCTCCACCGTCCCGTACAGGCACAGTTTGGACAGTTGCTCCCTGGGTCCCAGTCCTGCTGGGCAACATCATCCTGCCCAGACTGTGCAGTGATGGTTGAGCTGGCCAGAGCTCCACCTGGAAGGTGATGGGTCCCACAGACGTGTCTGCAGCTCACGGGTGAAACGGGCTCATCTGCGGTACCCGATTGGATCTGGAGACCCTCAGAGACACTGAGCGCGGAGAGTCCCAGGTCAGCCGAAGCAGGGAGCAAGTTCTTAACTGGTGGCAGGTGGGAGAGGGTTGGTCCCACAAATGGTTTGTTGGTTGTGTTTGTAGCAAGCTCAAGCGTGAGTGGCAGTGAGCCCTTCTCCGGAGTGGGAACACGTGTCCAGCACTGTCCCCATACGCCTGAGCCGTGTGACCATGATGATAACTCTCTTGTCAAAGGGTGCTCTCTCTCACCACAGGTCACCTATCCTGTAACAGCATGAGCTAAAGCCAGTTTGATGCCTGTTGTTTTTTGTTTTTTTTCTTTTTTTCCCCTTCTAATGGATTGGCTTTGTCCCAGCATCAGTAACATTCCCGTTCCTTTCATTATCCCAGCTGGCATTCCATGTGCCGGAGCTGGATCCTCAAGTGTTTTGTTTTGAGCTCTGTAATGAGCACGGCTTCATCTCCCTCTCTGCTGGGCATTTGATCTTGCTCTGATTCTTGTCCTTCTGTTTGTCGTTGTGCCCGGTCATTAGCCGGGTTCGGCGTCAGTGTCTCCGTGTGGGGAGCAGATGGCCTGTTTCAGCCTGATGAGGGCATGGAGCGATCTGGTTCCAGATGGTTTCTTTTTAAAGAAGAGGGGCTAACCCAAGCCCTATTAATCCTTTAAAGGAAGGAGTAATCCGATTATCTCATAAAACGTGCCTCACATCTGAACTGACAAAAACATGTCCTACAAAAGGGTCCAAATGAACCTGTGCACTGATTTTTACATGGCTAGCATTCCTCTTGGCCGGCTGACAAACTGTCGTGGCAGTTCTTTGTGCCTCTGAGGGACATTGATGGGAACTTGCAGCAAGGTCCATGCTGCAGAACCGTGGTTATTTTTGCTGTTAATCAAGTGAGGGACCAGCAAACCTCCGGAGCTGTGAGCTGAGCAGCATCTGGCGCCGCAAGCTGGTGGTACCATGTAAATGAGCCGGAGTTAACCCCGGCAGCATCACAGGCTGCTCCTGCTCCAAACGGAGATGAGATTCAGCAATCTTCTTATCTGTGATGGTGCTAAAAGCTCCGTGTTACTTTGCGTGGCTTTAGGATAAATAACTTCTCTTACGTATCACTGAACGTTTTTAAAGGACAGCTTTAAAGGATTCCAACACCTGTTTTTTCCATTGGGAAATTGCATTTTCTCATTTGCTGCTTCTGCTTAAGACGTCAGCTCCGGAAGGTGTGGCCAGCCCCGTGATGGTTCTTATTGAATCCTGGATGTGGAAAGAATTTATATATTCTAGATTTAGAAAACCAAGATGTGCATTAGGAGAGGAGTTGGTTCATTAAAGCAGCTACTGCCCTGCTCCCCTTTTACTGTAATATCCTTAATTCTCTTAACTGAACGTTAAATCATGTAAGCTTTCATGTGACTCCTTCAGCAATATATATGGCACTTTGTTCACTAAGGGGCTTACAGCCACAAATCGAGGTTGCTTTTGTCTGAGAATACTTAATACATGTGTGGGCTTTTTGCCTGATGAATTTGGGTAGCAGTTGGTTGAAATTGCACAGTGGAGGAAATCCTCCATCCTCTGGGCCGACCCGGAGTCGCAGAGAGTTTCTACTGGAGCTTTTGAATGCCTTCAGATGACTTGAAACCCACCTCTGTGGTGCCTCTTAGGCATGTAACATGCTTAAGCTAGTGAAACTTGGTGGTTCTTCATTAACGTATGCTATTAGTGGTTTTTGAAAAGCCACGTGGAAACCCTTCCCCTGCTAACACCATTAGCCTGTCTGCAGCCAGTGGAAGAGCTGTTGGGGGAGAGATGATGCTGGTGGGATCCTGACCTCAGCTCTTGAAGGTGTCCAGATTTGTTTGCTACCTTTTACTGTCTGTAGGGGCTCTGGGGAAGAGTTGGAGCCAGTTATAAGAAACCAAAAGGCAGTTGGGTTTTGACACTAGATCTGTTTGTTGTGTCCCAAAATTGTTTCTGTGGACGCAGTACCATCCTGCCTGACAATTCAGTCCTTTGTGGGACTGATGGGCTGACTCTGCTGACTTAGAATAAGCTCTTTCTGTGTTAGCCCTGAAAACTCACCATCAAAGCTGAGGAGGGAGGATCTGGCTGGCGATGGGGCTGGTGAGCTGCCCTGGTACTGATGGGCTGGGAGAGTAATTTGCCCTCCAGACTGGTGGCTGTTAGGAAGGTGCGACCCAACTCAGCAGAGCAGCCAGCCCGAGCGTGGAAGGCCAACGCAGACCCCCAAACAGAGCTCTGAGCGTCCCTGAGGAGCAGAATCAAACCTGCTGGTGAGCGGATCCTTGCACCAGACTCTCACGGCAGCAGGTGTCTCACAGAATGGTTTGCCAGGCTCAGGCGTACTCACCAGCGACAGGTTTGGCAACTGCAAGCGGGGAACGGAGCTGAGAGTGAAAACCCAAGTGCGAGGCAAGAGAGGGGTGAGCACAGCCAGCGTGAGAGTGGAGAGCTTGAGACCGATGCTCTCTGCCTCGATGCCCCGAATTGGTGTCTGTAGCTTCCCTGGACACTCAAGGATTTATTGTAGGAAAAAAATGCACGGCACAGGGAGATGGGAAGGCACAGCTGGGACTGAGAATAGTCTGTGCATGGTCTGGTGATAAAGTGAGTGCTCAGGGATGGTGTGGGGGGGTGACTATCCCGAGTGAGCCTCTTCTGCCCTTACACAGCTAACGGGTTTCTGCCAGCTCAATGCTTCACGAGTTACTTGTTGATTTTTCTAATGTGGGCTGTGATCAAAGCCTTGTAATGCTGAGCTCTGATTTTCTGACAGTTGGGTTCCGGGTTCGGTTTGTATTCGCCGGCGTGGAAGTCGAGGCAGCGTGTGTCTGCACGGGCTGTTGGCTCTGCCTGGAGGCAGGCGGTAAGTGGCAGAGTCCACCTTGCCTTGGGGAGCAGGGCTGTGCTGCAGGATGCCTCCGGTGCGCTGCGGGTGTGCAGAAAGCATAAGGTGTCTTTAAATCCCACCGGGGAAGCCTTGGCAAGCCCGCCGCAGCGGCAGTTTCCTTTGGGGTCACCCAGTGCCATTCTCCTTTGAACAACAGAAAATTGTTAATTGGTTGAAAAGGAGTGATTTTAATCTAGGCTTATGTGAGAGAGAGTACCGTAAAAAAATAGGCTAGCTTGGTGCATATAGCTATCTGGATAAATGTAATTCTGTTCTTAATTAACTTTGCAAATGGAAGCAGTGTCTGTTTGCCTATGAGGATGCATAATATATCCCCCCCTCCAAGGTTACCTGCGAGGCAGCACTCAGCTCCTCTTTGGATGTTTGCACAGGGCTTTCCCTCTGTGGAGCCAGAGGGGGGACTCCCCGCCACCGGAGGGTTCCCACCCCTGGGACATGGCTGGCAAGCTCCTGGGCGGAGGGTTCCCCGCTGGGTTGGGGGTTCCACACTGCCTTTGGCACAGCCTGCGCCTCTTTCTTCCTGGGGTTTGGTTCCCTCTTGTTTGACACAGGCAGAAACATCTGGCTCCCGTCCCCGTGCGGGGCATGGGGCAGGTCTGAGCTGCCCGTAGCTGTACCTGCAGCGATGGTGTGGAGTGCTGTGGTGTCTGCACTCCTGAAACCGCTTCGCTTGGTTAACTCCTGAAATCTGCTGGTTTGTCTCAGCGCTTCAGCTCTTGAGAGCTTGCCTAAGCACTTCCTTTCGGCTCTTGATCTGAATATTTAGCCATCTCTCAGCTCATTAGAACATTATCTGATTTGTTTTAATAAATTGCTGTGGGATCAGAGACATTTTTGTGAGGATGATCATTTTTTTTTTTTTAGCCTCTCATGCATAGAAAGTGCTAGAGGTCAATGTTACCACAGCTGGAAGTGACTCCATGCTGGAGGAGCTAGTCTTTCCTCAGCGTTTATCTTCTGTAGCTGTTTAAAATTTTTTAATTTTTTTTTTTTTTGCACTTTAGGAATTCTCAAAGGTTGAAGCAGCCTTTGTACAAACTTATGTCTACAATACATTTACAATACAGATGTCACATACTATTTGCACCCTAACGTATTTTGCATAGTTTGCATGTTTTTGCTGTGTGGTTAGAACAGTAAAAGGTACGTTTGTCCCTGCTCTGGCAGAGAGAAAGCACATCTCTTCACGGGGTTATCATCGCTCTCCCCTGGTTCCCCAGGAGAGCCTCAAGTCTGACATAGCGGTGGTTGGGTAAGAGGCCGCAACATGTAGGGGTTTGCTGTTGCTAGGATTGGGGGTGAATGTTTGGCAGGTTTTTTGACAACCGTCTTCCGTAGCAGAAGGGTTTGGGAGGTTGCTGACCTGACTGTGGTTCTTCAGCATGGCCAGGAGATCCTACGTAGCAACAACACAGCCCAGCCTTTATGATCCTCCCTGCGGTACGAGAGGTGCTGCCTAGAGGGGAAGTGTCAAGAAGGATGCTTCCAGGCTTGCCAGATACCCAAAGATTCTTGATGCTGGTTGAAGAGAGACAGTCTTAACTGCTTGGAGGCCGGTGAAAGCCAGCCTGCATGTGCTTTGGGGAGATAACTTGATGGGGAAGTAGAAGTAACTTGCACAGGTACCAAAGCTTGTGTGTGCTCCCTTCTGAACGGCCAGTGCAGCCGTTCACCCTCGCTCAGGATGCTCTGCAGTGGTGAGTGAGATGGAAGGACCCTCGCCTCTTGCCCAGCTGCGTCATCTGCAGGGCATCCCCTATCCCCTGCTGAGCACCGCTGAAGTTCTACCTCCTTTACTGGCGTGTTTGGGTGAGGAGTGTGGCAGATGCTGTGGCAGCCTTCCGGGAGATGGACAGCCACGTCTAAACTACATGAGAGAGAGGGGACAGCAGCCTTCATCCTGAACAGAGAAGTCATCCACAGGTACAACAGACCATGTGTGTTATAGAACTTGATTATAAAATGTGGCCAGTAATTCTAGACGTCAGGTCCATAGATCAAGAGTGGATGCATCATTGAAGATACCAGTGATCGATCTTAGCTGCTGCAAGAGAAAATGTTTGCAGTATTAGAATAAAATTACATACCTTGCTTCCTACATTAATTATCTTTCTCACTCTTTTGGTGGGATACCCACGTTTGCTCTATGACTTAATCCAGCAGCATAATCTCTTACCCTGTGGGAAAATCTCACAAGCTGCACCCTTGTTCTGTGTTTGACACCCAACCACGTCCTGTTTGAGCTGCCAGTTAAATGATACTTAAGGCTGTGGAAGAACTTTACTGGTTAAAACCAAACCAAACCAAAACCGAGGACTTGGAGAGTCTTACAGGAACTAGAGGCCCAGACAGACTAAGCCCCCCGCACCGCTGTGGGAGTTGCTGATTTTCACTAGTGTGGAGGTGGAGTGGGCCCCCACCACGACCAGTGTTTCTGCACTGCATTTATTGAAGCCTTGCACCATTTATTTTCCTTTTGGGACTCGGGCAGTGTTTCCCCATTATGGAGAACAACATCTTTGTCGGTGACATGGACAGTGGGATTAAGTGCACCCTCAGCAAGCTTGCTGAGAACACCAAGGTGTTTAATGCGGTTGACACACTGGAGGGAAGGGATGCAATCCAGAGGGACTTTGACGGCTTGAGAGATGGGCCTGTGCAAACCTCATGAAGTTCAACAAGGCCAAGTGCAAGGTCCTGCATGTGGGCTAGGGCAATCCCAAGCACAAATACAGGCTGGGCAGAAAATGGATTGAGAGCAGCCCTGAGGAGAAGGACCTGGGGTTGTTGGTGGATGAGAAGCTCAACGTGAGCTGGCAATGTGCGCTCGCAGCCCAGAAAGTCAATGGCATCCTGGGCTGCATCAAAAGAAGCATGGCCAGCAGGTCAAGGGAGGTGATTCTGCCCCTGTACTCCGCTCTCGTGAGACCCCACCTGAAGTACTGCGTCCAGCTTTGGGGACCCCAGTGTAAGAAGGGCATGGATGTGTTGGAGCAGGTCCAGAGGAGGACCACAAAGGTGATCAGAGGTCTGGAGCACCTCTCCTGTGAAGACAGGCTGAGAGAGTTGGGGTTGTTCAGCCTGGAGAAGGGAAGGCTGCAGGGAGACTTTATAGCAGCCTTCCAGTGCCTAAACGGGGCCTACAGGAAAGCTGGAGGGGACTGTTGACAAGGGCATGTAGTGAGAGGACAAGGGGTAATGGCTTGAAACTGGAAGAGAGTAGATTTAGGTTAGATATAAGGAAGAAACTCTTTACTGTGAGAGTTGTGAGGCACAGGAACGGGTTGCGCAGAGAAGTTGTGGATGCCCCGTGCCTGGAAGTGTTCAAGGCCAGGTTGGATGGGGCATTGAGCAACCTGGTCTGGTGGAAGGTGTTCCTGCCCATGGCAGGGGGGCCCGAACTGAATGATCTTTAAGGTCCACTCCAACCCAAACCATTCCATGATTTGGTGATGAAAGCGAGACTGCAGCTGGCCTTAGGGTGAAGGTTCTGTCCAGGTCAGACGGTGTTTCAACATGGGGAATTCTCACCCTTTCTTTCAGCCGGCTAAAATCCAGCAAGATGACAGCTTTCCCCCCATTAAGTGGAGCAGCTGGCAGTGATTTGTCCCATAAGGCCCAAAGGCTTTTGGGCTCTGCTGGGCTGTCGGAGGGGGTGTTAGCGTGCAGTCCATCTCCAGCCAACACTAATCAGTTTTAATGTGTAATGAAACCCAGACTCTGCCGTCCTTTGTCGTCGATTGATGGGAGTGTGTAACCTGAACTCAGCGCGCTAAGTGCTTTTCAGTTACCCCAAAGACTTTGGATCAAGTCTGGTAATAAAATGAGGATGTGGGCTGATGCGTGTGTGATTCAGCTCCTGGCCGCGCAGCATATGTGATGCCATTGCAGAGGGTCACCTCGGTTGGTCTTCACAGCAGCTCGGAGCAGCTGTTTTGGGCAAATGGATGATACTCGACTCCCGGGATGGGGTTTTTTTTTTGTGAACTGGTGTGAAATTTGTGCAGACTTTCAGTTAAAGGCTGTAGCAGTCTGTATTTCTGTAGCACAGTTGCAGTAAGTAACCACTTGCTATGACACTGGAGGACCCAGAAGGGTGGATTTTGGAAAGCATTACCATACAGTTTAGACGTGCTGGTTTTACTGACAAGTATTGAAATCACTTTCAGAGCAAAAATGTTGTGAGTTTTTAGTGTATTGAACAGAATAAAACCCTGTATGAGCCTGGTAGGGTAGGAAATCCCATATGTAGAATTAATTACTGAATTTTGAGCTATCTGAAGTGTCCCTTCAGTCTCTTAAAAAGCGTTCCTGATTTTTGAACTTCGGCTAGAGGGAAAGGGCGGAAACATTGGAGAGGAGCTGTGGTCTGCTTGGCCCCTGTCCCCACTCCCCAAACCTTGTTCGCTTGCTTTGCGATTGGGATGTGGCTGCGGCGCTCGGACTCCTGCGCTGCAGCTCCTCTTGTCAGCGGGTGCCTGAACCTGGGGTGGCCTGTCCCCACGACTGCTCTTGGGAGGCTGTCTCCGAACTGTCTCACTCTGCTGTTAAGAAAGCTCCTAATTCCCAGCCTAATTACTCCTGGTCAGTTATTACCTGTGGTTCACACGCCAAATTGCCCTTTAGCTTAAATAGCTTTTCCCTTTGCTCGTGTCTGACCCTCAGATGTAATTACAAAGCGATTGAACCTTCGCTTAGGTTTTGTTTTGCTACCTTGGGCAGGGTAAGTGTTTTTAAGCTCTTGTAGAGTCACCCCGGAGGCTTCCTGCAGCGTAGCGGGAACACAGGGCTGCGGGGAACGGGGAGAGCTCTGCTCTGCCGCTGTGATGGGTTGAATCAAGCGATGCTCTTCCTCCAGGTGTTGGGTGCAGTGGCTACCGCCTTCCCTCGTCGCCCGGGTGCTGCTGGAGTTGGAGGTGCAGTAGGTCCCTGTGTATGAGGAGGTCTTCTGCAGGAGGTGGCTTTTGTGCCGTGGGCTGGCGCCTGTGGGAGCTGCAGCCGTGGGGTGTTCCTGAGGGGGGTCCTGCAGCAGTGGGGGATGCGGCTGTGCCAGGGGGAGGACGCGAAGCTGGCTGTCCCCCTTGGATGGGCACAGCGGCAAGGCCAAGGAGAAGAGGCATCTCCACGGAGCAGCGGGGGTCTGTTAGGGTCTGCTCAGCTCAGGTCTGCCCTGGCCCATGGAAACACTTGGGTGCCTGGAGCACACTCAGTCATCGTAGGGGTGGCAGTTCTCTTTAGCTCTTTCTGACTCTGGCTTTTCTTTCCCAAGTGCTGCTACTTAGTCTGAAATTTCCTGGCCTCCGTCTGTGGAGATAATTAAGTTAATGGGCCCTGGGAGGGGGTGGCTTTCGTTGTGTTGGAAGACTTTTAAGAGTTTCATAAAAACACAGATTTTCATTTTTAGAGTGTATATTTACACACACCCCCATACATATATCTATATACATATTTTAATGCTCTCAAATTTCAAAACCTCAGTCCGGGGAGAACATCTGTGCAAGGCACCACAGATGTTCATTTTCCTAATTCAGAACTTTTTCAGAAATCAAAACCCGCTGCAGATAATAGCTCTTGCAGTTGGGTACAGACCGTCGGTGGCGTGCCAAACGGCGGGACTGCCTCGAGTGTCCAGGAAATTTTAACCTGCAGGTGAAAGTTGCCTTTAAGGACTTTTTCCAAGAGATTGGAAGTATGGCACTGAGCGTCCATAACTACTGGTACTAAAAATACGCTTTGTGTGTAGAGGCTTGTATATGCACATAGTGTTTAAGAAGGACAATTGATGCTGTGGGTGAGCCTGGGTCAGCCCGAGCTCCTCTCCCTCCCGGTGCCTTAGTGTGGAAGCATCGGGAAATAATGGAATTGAAATGGGAGTTATCATTATTGGAAAAGAAAGTCCACGTTCACAAGCATATAATATAATATACGGGATAAAAGATGTGTGTGTATGTAAAAGGAATTGATACCCGAAGTGCTGGGATCTCCAGTGTGCGGTGGGGGTCACAGCACTGAGATTCGTAAAGAGTTTGCAGTGAGATCTTGCTCCCGGAGCTGCCGGTTGCTTTGGCACGTAGACCCCTGTGTTGCAGTTCTGACGGAGCGCTGGCCCAGGGACAATAAGGATGCCAAGCAGGAATTCGGGGTTTGAGCTTGGCAGCGTAGTAAGGCTCAGACATGGCTGTCTGGCTGATGTGCTGGACGCGGCGCTGGGGGCTAGTGCTCGCCAGCGGGGGCTTTTTTAGGGCAGGGGTTCTCCGAGGTGGGGATTTTGTTGGCATCCTTGGCTGTGCCAGGGGTGCATTGAGCTCCTCGAAAATAAATCCCCTCGTTGGCAGGGGGCGGCTGCGAGGGTGGGAGTCGGGCTGGGTGGCGAATGGCAGCGCCGCAAGATGGACGCGGCTCTGCGCAGACATCTGTCCATCTGTCCGGGCTTAGCTCCCGCCGTCTGTCCGGGCTCAGGGGATTTGCTCGCGAGGTCCCAGCCGCCCCTTGGGCCAGCGTGGCCGCGGCGGCACGTAGGCCTGGGGCGGGCTGTGCTGCTGCGGGCAGGAGAGGTTTGTGGGGCACTGCGTGTGCATGCGTGGACGCCGAGCGGAGGGGACGGAGCCGGCTGGACCCGCCAGCGAGGCGGCCGAGCCGGGGTGTTGCTAAGCTACTGAGGACCTCTCGCCCGAGAGGAGCATCGCATCGCCCGCCGCTGGCTCGGTGCAGCATCCCCGGTGCAGCATCGGCGGCGCGGGGAGGAGAGACCCACCGGCGGTGATGTAATGAGCCGCCGGGGCGGTGGTTGGAGACACCGGCGGAGAGAGGACGAGCGGCCGCGGCTTCGGCGGCTGGCATGGGCCCCCGCGGCCCCGGCGCACCGCAGCCCTGCTGAGCAGCCGCCTCCGTAGCAGCCGGCGCGTCGGGAGAGGCATTTGCTGGATTATCGGGGCGGATGGCGAGCGGATAGAGGGAAGCTGCAGCCATTTGCAAGCGCTGCCGGGCAGCCCGTGCTCCCGAGACAGAGCCGCCGAGAGCCGCATTGTTGTGACCGAGTGTGCTAACAGTCTCTCTCTGCCTCCCTGTTTCCCTTTCTCTCTCTCTCTCTCCCTCCGTCTGTCTTTTCTGCAATGATGAGGCAGGCCCCAGCAACACGGAAGGTACTATCTGCTGCTGTATCCACACCGTCATTGCTAATGCTGCTTCTGAATGTACCTTGTTTTGCCTTTTTTTTTTCCTTTTCTTTTTTTTTTTTTTTTTTTTTGGTATGTTAATGCTGCTGAGCTTTAATAGTGAGTTGGACTCGGTTTCAGGTGCCTGTGGACAGACAGGGTGGGGGGAGGTTGCCGAATGAGAAAGCAGCATCATTTTAATGCCTAGCTTTTCCTTTCAAGTTTCCGTTTCAAGTCATTTCTCCATTTCACCTGTCTGTGCCTGTGTTGCATGCAGCATCTGCAGCTCGGCTGGGCTCCGGTGGCTTCCCTGCTGCCGGAGGTGCTGGTGCTTGGCTTGTGGAAGTTGCATGTTAATAATAACGTTTTTCCTGCCTTAGCGATGCAAGCCGTGCCATTGGGTTCTGCCTGCTTCTGACATTTCCAAATGTTTGTCGTATCTGGATTCCCTGTCAAGCTGTCGTTTCTGCAGGTTACAGCACGGACTCTGGTTTGTGCTCTGGTAGTGTCCTATATGTTTATTTTTAGCATAACCAGGATATCACTGTTTATCTTAAAGAGAAATCCTGGGAATTTTTGGCTGATCTCAAAGAAGAAGGGAAAATAAAAATAACCAGAGGCACAAACGTGCAACTTCACTGGCCATGCTGTGTCAGCGAGAAGACTTTGCCGTTTTAATAACGTTACAGTAAATGCTCTTGATTTATGTATATGCTTCCTTGAGCTCACCAAATACAGTGGAATACTTTGTTACGTGGCGATTACTTTAAGAGCTCCTGTTTAATCCACTTCCGAATGAAAAGTTTTACAAACGCTGATTTTCCTCAGCTTCCAGCAGAAGGGTGGAGCGGTGGGGCCAGCCCGGTGCTCAGCGCCCTGCCTGGCAGGGAGCTTTACAAATCCGACAGCCGCTTGATTTAATCCCGCTTTTCCTGATGTTACCTCCCCTTGCACATGCCGTCTCTGTACGGGCTCACGCCTGCGAGGGAGTGCGTGTGCAAGGTGTTGCCGGTTGTTTAAAATGCACAGTTTCTTGTAGCGTATACCCAGCGATAACGCGGGTGACATCACCCTGGGAAAAAACACCCCGCGAGGAGCTTGTCCTTCTGCTGGAGTGCCGTGGGGGTAGTGACAGCGTTGATGCCAACAGGTTTTGTCTGGAGACAGATCGGTTCCTCCGAGAGGCCGGGTTGCCTGGCGGGGAGCGGGATGGCACCCTGCCCGCGCGGGTGGGCAGCGCTGACCTGTGGCCTTTGCTGGATGAACGCCTGGGCATCAACCCCAGCAGCTGCCGGCCCCGCTCAGGAGCGGCACGCCGGCCCTCTCCACCCCGCTTGCTGGGAAACCTCACGGAAACTACGTGGGAAACCTGCAGCAGCAATTGCAGTCTGAGAACTTCTGCTTTTCTGCGTCAGAAGCTCTCGGGCTTTGTCCAGCAGAAGCCTTTGGCAATACAGTACCAGTCCTGCCTGGCGTAAGGTGATGTTAATACAGATGTGCTTGTTCCATACTCACAGCGTTGCCGGCGTTTAGTGCTCCCGGCTGGGTCTGGATGGAGCCTCCTGCACTTGGAGCGGAACCGAGCTAGGAGGGACCTGCGGGACTTGCGATCGGCAGCCCCACTTTCGAGATGGGTGATGCCGGCTCCACCGCAGGCAGTTGTTGGTAGCCAGGAGGATTTTTTGCCAGATTTCCTGCTGCTAGAAGCAAAGTTTGTATCTGAGTGAGTCTGTTCTGAGCCCCAGATGCTCTCTCCTCTCTCCTGAGCGCAGGACCTGCCAAGGTTGTATAATGTCATCAAATATTTATGCAGCAACATTACGCAGCAGAGTTCAAAACTGCCATATGAAATATTAATAGCCACAGTTGGGTGGTGCAGGGCATCCTGGGATCCAGGAGGGCCCAAAGTTTCTGTATTAAGCTGCTACGTAGTCTGGAGCCCAGCAGAAGTTCGAGCGTCTGCTCCCAGCTCCCAAGCGGGGCTGCTGGATGCTCCCGTAGCCATGAAGAGCTTTGTCGTTGGAGTCCTGCTGCCTCCCTCCTGCACACCATCTCCTCGCCAGCTGGATGCCGTACCCTAACGGCTAGAAGGGGGAGAAGCCAGCGTCCTGGTCCAGCCGTCGTTCTGCCAGCTGCTTACGAGTGTTTCACAGAGCACAGTGGATGAATTGCTGATGCGAGGCGTTGCTGTGTGACAGCCGGATGGAGAGGAGGATGGCTGGGATGGCGGGCAACCTGGTCGCCCTGCGGCCCTGCCAGAGAGCTGCAGAGCATTTCTCTGCCCCCCGCCTTGCCAAGGAGCCGCTCACCCAAGGGATCTCGGAGCTGACGCTTCGGCTTTCTATGGTCTTCACGTGGCATTACGTGGAGGGGGACCAAAATGGCCTTCCACCTTACAGCAGAGGAGGCATGAAACCTGGATTAATCTCTGCCGTTTAGCGTAGCTACCTTTCAGAGAACATTACCCAAGAGGCTGCTCCCTTTCTTAAGGGTTTGGTGTGGTTTGAGTCGGGGAAGATGCTCAGCTTCTCCCTGCCCCATAGCCCAGCTAGGGAAGGCTTCAGTGGTCGCTTGTTGAGTATTCCCCCCGATGTCCGGTGGCTTCCATGGGCAGCACTAAGCTGTATTTTGAATGCAGAGATGAGGTTTCCAGTGTGAAATGCCCCAGCCCTTGGCTACTCATGTCTGCCACGCGCCGGTCCTGACCACGCAGAGTGGGCAGCAGGATGGTGAGGAGCACCGTGCCTAGCGGTGGGGGCTCCATTGAGTTCTCCCCCTATGTGCTGCGTTGGGAGCCACGTGCTTGGCAAGGAGTGGAAGCGTCTCCCTGCGTGTGGCTTGCAGAGTCCTCAAGGGAGGGGGGTTTTCAGAGCGGTTTTCAGATTTTTAGTGGCACTTAATGTAATCTTTATTTAGTAGGACTTTTGAAAGATGTTGGAGCATTCCTGAAGAGCTTATACGACTGCTCCTAAATCAGCCCTGTATTTATCTGAGGGTTTTAAGCTTTTACTGTTGTCATTACATTTTCCTGGCAAATTTTGCTAGGCAGGAGTTGTTATGGAAGATGAGTATCTCTCCTCAGTATTGAAATGGGCCTGCTGTTGAGTGCAGCCTTTTAGAAAAGGCTGGAAGTGAGCAAAATAGGATTTAGCCAAAGTAATACAGTAGGTAATTGGCTATTTTGAAGTGATATCCTATCCAGTTTTAATCTATATTTAAAAAAAAAAAAGAAGCTGTAAGATCTCTCAGCTGGTTTATTAAGGCCTTGGGTGGCAATACGACCATGGCTTCTGAATATCAGAGAGGAGCTGCGATGGTGGGTGCGATGCTATGCCCAGTCTGAGACAGGTCTGCCCCTCGCTTGCAGGGGCTGAACGTTTGCTGATGGGTTTTTTGTGCAACCAAATGTCTCACTCATGACTGCATCCTTGGGGAGTGTCATATGGCAGCGTTTTTATTGATCTTTTCTGTTCTTGGTTACTTTAAGCTGTGGATTAGGTAATAGAATAAAAAAATGAAGCAGAATGTGAAAAGCCCCAGTGTTTTAAGGCGGCAGCTGGAGAGCAGATGTCCCTGCCAGTGGTTCCCTCTGCCCGCTCCCATGGTTTCCAGTGCCCAGGAGCTCCTTGCCTGTCCAGCTTCCCCCATTGCCAGCTGGCAGAGTCCTGCTAGCCTCGCTGTTACCTGTTGTCATATCAGTTATGGGTGGAGTATTTGTTAACGGGGGAAAAATATTTATTAACTGATGTATAAGTGCACAGCGAGGATGTGCCGAGATACGCAGTGTGGCCTCCCCCACCCTTTGAGACGTGAGAGCACTGACTTGTTGATGGTTGTGTTCCTGCTATGCTGCATGTGCAAATGGCGGGTGTATTTGGGTGGGCAGAGGGTCCTGTCTTGAAGTCGATGGATCCATTTGTTTCCACAAATGAAAACAAAATATGGAAGTGTTTGAATATAAGCTCTATGTTACCCCTGCGAGTTTTATGACTGAAGAGAAATAGAGCCCGGGGGCTCCGGCATCTCTGTGGTCAGCCGGTTCGGTGATGCTCTGGTCCCTTCAGGACATCAAAGGGGTGAGGGGAGGAGGGAAAAAAAAAATTAAAAATAAAACCCCTTCAATCTCACAGTCAAGTGACCTCTCAGAAAGGTGTGTTGAGTTAAACCCACTCCTTGTCAGCAGAACCTGGTGAACCCTGAGCAGCTCCGCAGTAAGGTGGCAGCAGTTTCCAGGCTGGCCCAGGAGAGCCCATATTTTGCTTCTGAAGCTAAAGATGTCAGAAGTAGAAGGTGCATCTGCCCCTGGGGTGTCTGCTGGAGTCAGGGGTTGGCTCCAGGTGTGGGATTCAGGCCGTCTGTCTTCTCCCCAGCTCTGTGGTCCTGCACCTTTGCTGTAAAGGGGGAGAAGTGGAGCTGGAGCTCAATGTAGCTCTCTGGTCTAGGCAAGAGAACCTGACCAGGAAGCTGAGCTGCTGCCGGGCTCTGTTCCTCCATTTCTGTGGGAGCTCTGCTAAGCGGGGTTCTTGCCTGGAGCTGCCCTGGGAGCGCGGGTTAATGAGCTCGTACACCTGATGCCATGCACACTAATTGCCGTGATGTCTTTTGTTTCCTTTACCTTGTTCTCTGCTGCATCTGCTGCTGCGCTGCTGCGGTCTGTATCTCTGCTCCTGTCTGTCCCTGTATGAATGTCTCTCCTCCTCTGCCTTCCGCTCCTGTTGCCCTCCAGACCACCGCCCGGCGGCCCAAGGTGAGCAGCTGCGGTCAGGGGCCACTGAGCATCCCCTGCGTGTTAAATATGAACCCGATGAGCGCTAACCCCAACCTGCGTTTTCTCTTGTCCTTCCATTTCGTCGTTACAGAGCCTGGAGGAGCTCACAGGAGCAATGCGGTCCTCTGGAGCGTGTCTAAATCACTGGGGACAACCTACCTGGGCAAAATGTCTATAGGAAAGTTGTGCTCTTAGCCAGAGCTCATCTAAGGGAGTGTAGCATAAAAGCAGTGTAGTAATGCTCAGTCTGTCTGGCTGGCAGAGCACGCTGCTTGGTGTCCCTGTTAATGTTACTAATTGCTTCTGACTGACTGCTGTTTGCCGTCTTATGTGGGGTACTTTTCGGTGGGATCTTGAGGGTGTTTGTTGAAGGAGAGAGGTGAGAGCCAAGAGGTGCCGGCCAGGACTGTATTGATTCCAGCACAGAGAATCAATCGATCACGTTTTGAGGTCTTTCCCTAGCTGGCAGGATTTGCCTTGCAAAGGGGCACGCAGTTAGAGGAGAGCAAACAAGGGAGATAAATCCTCAAAGAACTCTGTAATAGCCAAGCTATGGTTTGTAACTGGTGAAATATTCTTTTCTATGAAGGGGTACACTGCAGGGAGGGCTTTATTTTCACTGGCAGGTACAAGAAACTCAAACAAGGGCAGCGATGGATTCATTCGGTCTCAGGGCAACTGGGATCCCGGCTGCCAGGCATCTAGCTTTCCCCTCCGAAAAAATATCTTGTTAACTATCCTTTTGGCAGTGTAGGGCCAGAGCCCAGGCTGAGGTAGGACCTCGTGGCAGGAAAAAAAAAAGTGTGACAGAGGTACATGAACACAATGTGAGGAGGAGAGTCCACCACTCCTTCTGTAGGTTAAAATGTCCTCTAAAACATCTCCCCCTGCAACCCTTGAGACACGGCAGGGATTTTGCTGTGAGTCCATGTGGTGCATTTGCAGCGAGGCAGAGAAGTGAGATCAAGGTAAGCAGCTTTTGTGGGCTGGTGTGGATATTCAGCCAGTTTCCAGTCCCAGCTGGGACCTTACCCTTTACCAGGGCAAGTCCTGGAGAGCTCTCAGCAGAGCACATTTGAATGATATTCTTGTTCTTATTCTCTGCAACTTGTGCTGGAGAGGGGCTGTGAGTGGATGGATGTCCTACGTGACCTCCTCCTGCTCCTTTGGCCTCATATGTGTGCTGGGCAGGAATTAGATGGGGTTGAAGACACCCCCGCACATGTGTTGAGATCAGAGCTGTTGCCCATATTGGCCAGCTGCGCTGGCACTCTGCAGCATTGAGAGCCCCTCTCGAGCTGTTGCATCCTGTTTCGGGTGGGCTCACGGATGTGTCCACATGAGCTAGAGTCAGCTGACAGGCCGCTTTCTCTGGCAGCTTGGACGTTCCAGGGTTGCTGGGAATGGATTTTCAATAGGAACCATTAGTGAAGGTTGTCCAGTAGCTGTGCAGAGGCTCTAGGAGATGCCATGCTGCGTTTTGGCCCTTTGTGGAAGAAAGTACGTCCCTTGGACCTTTCCTGACCCTGACTGCCAAGGCCAAGTCTTGGGTCTCCAAAGGTTTCTATCTCTTCAGGTGTGATGAGCAGTGGAACCATACCAGGTGTGTCCCTGGTGATGCTGCTCTGTCTCCACAGATTTTTAATCCCTAAAGCAGCAGGAACAAGAACAGTGTCCTTGTTTCGAGTAGTGTGTTTCTTGGAGGTGGTGCATGTGTGGCATGGTGCCGTGGACACTGTTCCCAGGCTGCTGCTCACACCAAATCAGGAGTCAAGTCAATCTTAAGGAGTAAAATAAAAAGTCAGGAAATTAATGTACACAGCATTAGATGGCACAGAGATGAGTGCTCCAGAAATACAGATCCATGAGGAGAACAACAGAAGTTTCTGATGGACCTGGTGTTTTCCTTCAGACATCAGCTTCCCTTGGTCCTGTCACCTGGGTTACATGGCCAGCCTCACTGCTGGGTCCCCAGCCAGCAATTAACAGCCTCGTAAGCACTGATGAAACCGCTCCCTGCTGCTCTGGTTCCTCCAGGCTCCACTGGTTTTCCCTGGACGCTGGTGAACTTGTGCTACTCTCATTTTCTCCCTTTGTTCACCTAAAATTTGGTGCTTCATCCCCGCAGCTGGTGTAGTTGCAGGCAGAGGGTGCAGACTGGGACACCTGCCACAGTGTGTCCCCAGCAAGCTGCCGGTGGTACTGGCACACGTGCGTGGGCATGCCGGCACAGCAGCACCTGACTCAGGCTCCTGCAACTGCTGAACAGCAGATGTGTCCCATTGTGTTTCCAGATGTGGAGGATGGAGGGGGAAAAAACCTTCCGTGCTCCGGTCTCGGTGTGCTTTCAGGTTTTGCTGTCTCATCCTCTGGAGCTGAAACACCAAAACCTCTGCCCAAGTGTATCCACTCTGCAAACACTGCAGAGGACCCTTGTTAGTCCCTGCTCTGATCCCCTCTGACACGTTCCCTTGCTAGGCAGGGTCTGCCCTCACGTCCCGGGACCTCAGGGTGTGAGCTGGCCTTGCCCTGAAGAGCAAGGAGATGGGTCTGTACCTGCAGCAGCAGCATAGGTAGATGTGGTAGGGCGAGGAAAATAAATGCGACATGGTTTGTAGGGGGAGGTAACTTTTTATTGTCCCTGCTACTGCAGGAGGCAGGAGATGGACTCCTTCTGTCTCTGGTCTGAAGCAGGACTTGTGTCCTTAGAAGAAGATCCATTTTTGTTTTTTAACTATGTCAGTGGTGTAATAAAATTTTACCTTTCCCTCCAACAACTGATTATCTGTGAATTTTGGCTGAACCAGACTCCTCCTGGAGCAGTGTAAGATCACAGTATTCACGCTGCCAAGGAGTCTCTGCAGTAGTGCCGGACCTCAGCACGCTGCAGGTCTGGGTACAGCGAGGCTGTGGATGCGCTCCATCCAACCAGAGCTGTTTTGCTGTTGATGTCCCCACTGTCACCGTGCTCTGGGTTTCATCTGTGCTGGAAATGCACAGCCACTGGGAGACAGTGGCTGACCTCGAGAAACACCCTGGTGAAAGAAGTGGTGTTGAAGAGTGCAGGGAGATCGACCAGTCGTGGAAGTGTCATCTCCCTTGAAACGTGCTCACCTGACTCTCTCCCCTGACCATGTTGTTTTGCAGCCCACCCGGACCCCCAATTCTGCGGCATCCAGTGGCACGGCTGGGCCATCGGGCTCAGCCTCTGCCTCCGGCGGGGAGATGAGCAGCAGCGAGCCCAGCACGCCTGCTCAGACGCCGCTGGTGGCTCCGGTTATTCCAACTCCCTCCCTGACCTCTCCAGTGGCACCTCCGGTTCCCTCGCCCACAAAGGTAAGCTGTGGCCAAGGTAAGCTGTGGGCTCTGCTGGTGTGGAGGGTGGTAGCTCCTAAGGGGAGAAGGAGAGAAAATCTGCCACCAGTACTGGTAGGAGGAGGATGAGGAAAAGGGGAGCAAGAAGTCCTCTGATGGGTCCTGGTGCTGGTCACTGCGCAGGGCTCGTGTGACCGCCTGTAATGCTGTGGTGGCTTTAGGTGCCATGGTCTGCGGGAGGAGCAGAGCAGCCAGGCGGCTGGGGGGACAGAGACGAGTGTGCGCAGCTTGGTGGGGAGTTGGCCAAGGACAAATGCAGAGGCCGACTCAGTTCCCAATGCACATTCTCCCTTCCCGCGTCCCCGTGGGATAACGTGGTATCAGAGCAGTTTGGCAGGTGAACGTGCTGGGGGTCGAGGCTCTGAGTCAGAGCTTGAACCTGCCGGTGAGGGGAGAGCTCGATCCTGGTAAATCCAGAGGAGGACCTGAACACTGCGTGCTCCACCCACTGGTGTTGGATGAACTGGAGTGGAGGAACCAGCAGTGGATGCACTTTGGGAACGTTCCTGTCTTCACATACAAAGACCACGTAGAGAGGTCCAATATTTCCCAAACTTGGGTGTTTCTAATAATTATATCAGCATAGTTACTCCATTTATGATCTTTAAAATAGTTTTTCATTACTTCCATCCTGCTTTGTATTAATTAGTTAAAATTAGAGCTTGTGAAAGATTTGGGGCACGAGGGCAAAGAATTAATAGCATGAGAGGATAAAGACCTCGCTCTGAGGTTGTGTATTGAGGGAAAGGCTGGAAAAGCTGCCATCTGGTGGGAAGAAGGGATGTCCCCACTCCCCAGAGCTGCCCACGAGGACTCCGGTAATGGGTTAACATAAGGGGTGCAAAAACTGTTTTCCTGAGAGTATTGGTGGCATCTGTATGTCCAGGGTTGAGAAAGCAGCAGAGAAGAAATCTGTGTGGTTTTCCTGTGCTGTTTGACATCGCGAAGGATTTTTTTTTTTTTCAAAATCTGTTCCTTCACATCACCCAGCTTTGTGATTTTAAGCTGTAGTCATGAGGCTGCTTTAAACCTGTGCTACTGCCAGAAGAAGGGAGTCATGTCCCCTTCTCCTGCCCTTGCTCGCAGCCATTTGGCCTGGTACCGCTGCGCTGGCATCAGCGTTTCTCTGGCCATGGGAGCTGATCTGGCCAAAAAAGAACCAGCAGATACAGGATCAGTTTTCCCTAGTGGGAGCTCACCGGAGGATTACGTGGCTGCTGCTGTGGGATCGAGTGGGCACTGGTGAAGAGCACAGGGCCATCTCTGAGGGTGGCTGCCTGGGCTATGTCACTGAAAGACTGAATCGCCCTGGCTTCGGGCAGCTGCCCTGCTCTTTGCAAGGGCTCTCACGGCAGCTGCGCAGGCTGCACGCGAGGGAAAGTGGGACTATAAAGTCCAGGTACCAGGGGGAGCCTGGGGTCTGTTGTACAGCACTGATGCTTATTTATAGAATTTAAAAAAGATGGGACCTTGGGTGGAACTGGGATTTTCTTTAAATGGCACGGACACTGGGCTTTCCTCAAAGGTGTGTGGTGACGGGGAACAGGGTGACAGGCGCGAGCGGCAGCACAGGACGTTCCGGCTGGTGTTAGGGAAGAGCTCGTAGAGTGAGGGTAGTCACATACCGGGATGGGTCTAGAGGGACTGCAGGACCTCATCCTTGGAGACAGCCAGAGCTTGATTGGATGAGGGCCCTGATCTACTCAGCACGGCTTTGAGCGGGGAGGTGAAACAGGGACCTCCACTCACCTCTCCCAACCTCAGTTATTCTCTGATTGTAAAACAGGAGTGTACTTTAGATGTATGATTTGCATTCAAGACGGGCCGGTGTAACTAAAGGTATTCTCTGTCTCCAGAACAGCTCGGCAGCACCTCAGTGTCTCCGTGAAGGCCAGGTGACTGCTGCCCCGAGGCTCTGGTTTGACGAGCGTGCATGTAGAAATCACCCTGTCAGCTCCGTAATGGGGAGCTGAGGGTTTTGCCTTGACCTAACTCGCTCTCCGGTAACAGCTCACGCGTGGCTGTGCAATACCTTTAAGACTTTGTGCTGCTCGAGTGGTGTCTCCCTGCCTGCGGGGGCAGTTCTGCAGTTACGGCATAGCCCTTTAGAAATACAGTGCCAACCTCGCCTGTGGTTTAAGGCCAGTCAGGTGTCCCTTTCCCCTTGGAACCTAAGAGGCTCGTGAAAGGGAACCCTTACAGCTTGGGGGGGGGGAGGGATGTCACCCCTGAGGAGGCTGCGTTTGCGGCTTGTTGGAAATCTCAAGCCTGTGTCCCTTCTCCACGCGCCACCTTTCATTGCAGCCACCTTTGGCTTTGGTCTCAAGATAACCCAGCTCCAGTGCTGCGTCACTGTGCAGCCTTCCCTGGACCATTGCATACTGGTGTTAGTGTCCTCCTTAAGCTGTATCTTTTTACTACAGATAAAGCTGGTTTCACTGTGAAGCCCAATTAATGCGGCCTAAATGCAGGTAGAGCAGAAGGGGGTGAATTCGGAGGGGTGCTGGTCAGCCAGCGACGCTGCAGGAACGGCCCAAGGCACTCACCTCTGTGCGGGCAATGGGCTAGAAAAGCCACGGAGAAGGTCTTGGGCTGCTTGTGCAAGCTGATCTGGGGTGCAGAGCAGAGACCGTTTTAGGATTCAGTCTGCTGGGACGGGAAGATTCCCAGGTTTTAGGCTTGTACCCGGCTCGCCCTCATAGAGCTGCACCGGGTCTGACACACCGTGGGTTACAACACACGCCGGACCCCCGGGTAGGGAGCGTGGGGGAGACACCCCCACCCCGTACGAACGTCTGCTGTGCTCTGTAGGGTGAGTATTGGGAGAGGATTAAAGGGGAGCAGCTCACACGGAGCGCAGTGAACTTGCGGCATGAGTGCACAGTTTGAGGTGTACCCTATGCGCGCATGTGTGTGCGTATGTGTGAGCATGTTTCTGAATTACACGCTAATAACTAAAACCACGGGCTGCTGCAAGTCTGTACCATTGTGCACGTTGTTTTGATAGAACCTTTCTGTAAGATCTGGTTCTGTTAATGAAAATGTGTTTCTTGCATGCCACTGCTCTACTCTGAGTAGGAGCAGAAGAGTTACTGAAGGGGGAACTTGGGCATGTTAGTGGTGGGGGCTTTTTTTGGTTTTGTTTCTCAAAGAATTTAGGCATCTGTGGACCCCGTTGAAGTCAAAAGCAAGGCGCTGAGGTGCTCAGCCTCAGAAAGGCTGACCTTTTGCCGGCCAAAAAGTTTTTGTCAGCGTGTCAAGGAACATTTATCACATATTGTATGTGTGGTAAAAATCAACAGATTAAAATGACAGACAGACTCTGTAGCTGCAAGTGTAGAGTGATGCATTCTTCTAAAACTGCCCCAGTAACAATGCCAAAATACAGGCTAGCTGCTGATGGGTCAGGTCCTGTGTGGGTTAAATTAATGTGTCTGGAGCTCTCTCCAGAGGATGTTGCTCTTCCTTTTGGTAATTCTTGGTTTGATGTTGTAGGAGGAGGAAAATTTGCGTTCTCAAGTCAGGGACCTGGAGGAGAAGTTGGAGACTCTGAAGATAAAGCGAAATGAAGACAAAGCAAAGCTTAAAGAGCTCGAGAAGTACAAGATCCAGCTGGAGCAGGTGCAAGAATGGAAAAGCAAAATGCAAGAACAACAGGCTGATCTCCAGAAACGTTTAAAGGAGGCCAAAAAGGTGAGCATCCCTGAGAAGTTCAGCAGCTCCAGTACTGGGAGCCATGATTCCAGGGCTAATTCAATTGCTGAAAATGTGTGTGGGGTTTTTAATGAAATACCAGCTAGGATTAAACTGTGTGCTGTCCCGACTCCTGTCTTCTGAATACATGCCAGGTCCTAAAGTGGCCTCTGACCTCACATATCGCTGTTCTTTCCAGTGTAAATATTGATTTAGGTAATGAGCTGCCAGTGCAAATCCCAGATGCAGTCAGAGAGTACACTGCACGTGCAATGCAGTGTGCGAGCGTGGGTGCCGACTGCGTCTGCTCCGTCATGGCAGTAGCACACGCAGCTTGTCCTAGAGCTGAAGTCACAGCTTCATTCTCTAACCACACTAGATGTCAGAGCAGACGGAGCCTTTGGATGGACTTTGCGTAGTCCTGCAAAGGTACCAGAGATGATGTGCCCCGGGATTTGCTTTGCTTTTTGCTGCCTGCCTGCCCCATCTGTCAGATGGCCTGGCCTTTGAGGCAGGAACGTCTGATCCTATGAGCTGATTCCTCTATCCGTGCAAATGTCAGTCTTGTGCAGGGTAAGATAAGTTGACGTTAGAGGTGGTTTTCTGTAATAGATGGGGATGAAGAGTGGGACAGTTAAGGAACAAGTTGCACATCTCAACTTGTAGGATGGGTGTCCGAGTGTGGCAGCAGCCACGTTTCTCTGGTTTAATCTGCTGTTGCTGGTCTGCCAGTGCTGTGGGAGGGACACCATTCAAATTCCAAACCTGCTGATAAACTGCCAGTCCCACCTTCAAAAGCTTAAGTAAAGCTCTTGGAGATCTTGCAACGGACTTCAAAAATCAGTGGACTCCAGCAGCTTTAAGGGCATTGCCATGTATTGAGGATTTGGATGCAGCTGGAAGAGCCAGCCCCGTGGGAAGAGGCTCACTGGTGGTGCTGTGGGATCTGTTCCCGTTGCTGACCATGCAGGCCTAAGCTTTCCTGCTGTCCCAATGCCTGGGTGTCTTCAACAAATTTTAAAACTGCCACACCTGCGTGGTGGAAGGTTTTTTGCCCTGTGCTTGTCTTTGACTCTCCAATGTTTGTAAAGCAGCAGGTCATCCTTCTTCTTGCTTGCTTCTGCGTTATGTTAAAGCAACATACTCGGGAAGTGAGCAGTAAGTTCCTGTACAGTACTCATGGCTTCAAGCAGTTACATCCCAACGTGGGTTCATTTTAAATACAGCATTAATATAAGTGGTTTTTTTTGTTGTGCTAAGCTGATAATCAGCATTGAGTCTATTTGGGAATTGGGCTGAAGCAAGCTGGAACGTCTCAGGAGCTGTTCTTAAACAGTGATTAGATGATCCCGTGCTCTGGAGCCTCATCTGAGCTAAGCACGTCATGATGCGTACCTGGGAAGGCTGAGGGGGGTGTGTGAGGGGTCTTATCAATGTATATAAATACCCGATGAGGAAGAAGACGGAGCCAGACTCTTCTCCGTGGTGCCCGCTGAGAGTGCAAGAAGAGAGGGGCACAAACTGAAATACAGGAAATACAGTTTGAACACGAGAAAACCCCTTTTTCCTGTGAAGGTGATCAAACACTGGAGCAGGTTGCTCAGAGATGTTTGGGGTCTCCATCCCTGGGAGGCCGGACAGGGTCCTGGGCAGCCAGCTCGGCTGCCCCTGCTTGAGCAGGGGTTGGGGTAGCCAGTCTGCAGCGGTCCTGGGCCACCTCGGCCACTCTGAGTGCTGGGCGTGTGAGTCCTCCCTGCTCTGGTGACGGGGGCGTAAACGGGTGCTCCCTTCCCCATATGCCATGTCTTTCCCTGTCTGCTCTGGAGTGGGTTCCTCTCTCCAGGGGCTTCCTGGGGCGGGGAGGGTTCATGATCTTGACTTTCTAATGTAGACTTTAATTTGTTAAAACTTATCTCCCTTTAGCTAAATTAATACATTTTGAGCTCCTGCCCTGCAGGGCTGGTTGGTATGAGTCACTGCCAGCGAAAGCCACAGGGCTTTGGAGCTAATGAATCTTAGTGTCGCTCATTATCCACGAGCATTTCTCCTGTGGCCGCTCTGCTCTTGCTGAGCCCTGCCTTGGGGTGTCATTTGAAATGTCTGCTGCAGGTTGGTGATTTCCCTCTTTCCCTTCTCCCCAAGGACAGGTTACCTGCTCTTCGCATCCATGCTTGGTGCTCCCAGGCAGACGGCAGGACTTAGCCATGCTGGCAAAGGAGCTTTTGCTTCTCTCTGCCCTGGTTTTCCAGGGTGGGTTCTTGGTTTGTTTCCCCAGTGATTTATTTGGTTGTCTGCTCCAGTACAAGCCTACATATTTTCTGTCTTCGTATCCGTCTCTCCTCACCTGCAGAGCATTTTTCTGCTGGCCTCTTTTGTGGGTGGGAGAAGGTGTGAAGCAGGGGAGAGGCCTCAGGTGGGGGGAGTTGGGCACCCTGGAGCACTCGCAGTGGGCCTTCCCCTCTCAGCCCAGATAAGCTCTTGTTAATTGGAATTGATCCTCCTGTGAGAGAACCATGAGACACATAATTGTCCGAAGCTCAGTGTTTGTGAGAGGGGTCTCTCCATCGTTGGCCTTGGGCTTCCAGGCTCTTCTCACCTGTATGTGCTTGACCACAGGAAGCCAAAGATGCCTTGGAAGCCAAGGAGCGCTACATGGAGGAGATGGCAGACACCGCCGACGCGATCGAAATGGCAACCCTGGACAAGGAGATGGCGGAAGAGCGAGCAGAATCCCTGCAACAGGAGGTGGACTCCCTGAAAGAGAAGGTGGAATATCTCACGATGGACCTGGAGATCCTGAAGCACGAGATCGAAGAGAAAGGTGGGAAGGGGTCAGCTTTCAGGTGGTCTCAGCCTGGGTCCCGCTGCACAGGGGAGCTCCTCACGGGGGAGCAGAATGCTTGGCTGCTTTGGAGCAGTGGTGGCTCTCCACTGCCATTTGCAGTGGGGCTGAGGCTTTGCTTCTGTGATATCCTCTGGCAGCCGCTGGGGCTTTCTGCTGTGTCCCTAGCCCTGCTCGTCCGGCACAGGTAGGACCATCACACGCGGGCACGTCGGTGACAGGCAGCAGTTCAGCTTCATCTTAACTTGGGTCCCAGCCTCACTGAGAAGGCAGAGATGGAGCTGCTGAACTTTTGAGTCTGGGGACAAGAGTTCCTGTCCTGGGCTTAGAGGAGCTCAGGCTTAATTTTAATCCTTGTCATTTTCCCTGGGGACAGCGGATGCCACCCCAAAAGGTGTTTGACTGGGACAGACTTTATGTGGGAGGTATCACAACTGCTTTTGTTGCTTACTGATCCAACCTCCTGGCTTTGCACTGAGCACAGCTTCAAAACCAGTGCATTGCTCTTGTTTTGATTCCCCTGGGGCCTTTTTGCTTTTGCTATTCAAGGTGAACTTTAAGAATTACACACAGCAGGAAACGAGCCAGACGTTAAAGACGTGTAGTATTGGAATTCACCTGAAAAAAATGAAACCTGTAGAAGCAGCAGATGATCGGGCAGGCAGGCTGAGGGGTGTGACAGAAAGGTGGACATGTCGAGGGACCGGGAAAAATGTTGGGAGGACAGGAGTAGTCTGCAGGGAGATGTGGGAATTACTGAGATGAGTAAGGTCTTTGATTTGCGTTTGGTTTTGCTGAGTTGTGAGGGCCGGGAGGGTTGAGAGCTGAGACCACTCATGGTATCCAGCGACATGTTGCTCTGCCACAGCCCAGCAGCTGCTCTGGTGCAGTCTGTGGCGTTACTACAGTGCTTCTTCATCTGCAGTGACTTTGATGGCATCCGGGGAATCTCTCAGCCTGTGAGCACCAGTGTTATGCACCAGGCTTCAGTTTTGCTGTTGCAGGAGAGGAACTGGTGTGTTTCCCCTTGGTGTGACTTAGCTGTCCTCTTACTGGTGTTTGCAATGTCACTTAGTGTTGAGAGAACTGCATCTGTTTAGCAGCTGCTATTTCTGCACAAGCAGAATAATGCTTCCTTTCTACTGCAGGCTCAGATGGAGCAGCATCCAGTTACCAAGTCAAACAGCTGGAAGAGCAAAACGCGAGACTCAAGGAAGCTCTTGTAAGGTAGGAGACCACTTGTGCTCCCCAAAGGCTGGGATGCTGACGATGAAGTTCCTTCCTATGAGAGCCCATGCTGTCTTGGTCTAACAAGAGTTTGTGTCAGAGCACTGTTCCAAGTACTGATCCCAGAGCAGCTGATGTAACACTTGCTAGCTGGTCTCGGGTTGTTTCTGAGCTCTTGTGCTCCCATAAGCATGCAACAGAAAAGGAAGAATCTCGTATTACTGGAGACCAATGTAGGTCAGGAGGAAATGAACCCACTTCACAAAGCTTCTGTGTTTCATTTCTCTGTGTGTGCAGTGTTCTGCTTCTGCAGCACAGCTGCGGGTTTATTCCAGCAGCCTGTACAGGACAGTTCTCCCAGATGCCTCCTGCACAGGTCCTGCTTCGGGTTTCTTGAGCCTGCTGAGCACCAGGACCTGGTTGTTGCCTTTCCCTGGGCAAGCCCATCTGCAAGGGCTTGGAGCTTTTCTTTCTAGAAGCCACATGTGCTTTAGCCTAGAGGTTCAGATGGGGTCCCTCTGGTAACCACACCAGGGCTCACTGTCCCACCTCACTCCCGCGTGGCTGTGGTTCAGTGTGCGCAGGGTGCTGTGTTGCCTTTGGTGCAGAGAACAGCCTGTGCCTAAAGACAATTATTCCTGTCGGCCAGGAACAGGTAGAGGAGGTGAAAGCGTCCCCTCCTGATAGGAAACACAAGAAACTGCCTTGCAAGGACTTCCAAACCAGTGTGTGTTTGGGGTGGGAGGTATAAAGAAGGTGAGAGGAGCTCCCAGCACTTGCGCTCCCTGGGCAGAGCCACTTCGGGGCTGTTAGCAGAGCTGTTCGCACAGGGGCCTCAATATACACATAAGCAAAGCTCTGTTCGCTGTGTGTGGCAAAACGCCTTTCTGTGCCTGTGCTTTGTCTTTTTTCTGCTGCTGACCTTCTCTTTTACATTGTGAAAGGCTGTGAATGTGACTTATTTTCCTTGGCTTACTGGGCCCTTCCCTTCTGTGCTTTAGCCTGTCCCATTTACAGCTATTCTTTCCTGCCTGTCTGACTCGTGCTGTCTGTTGTCTGTTTTTCTACATTTTCCTCTTCTGTTCTCTCCATCCCCTGTCGCTCTCATTCTTTCAAAGGAAGGTGCCGTCTCAGGCACCGATTCACCCCCATCCCTCTCTGTTAATGAGCATCTAGGGATGCTCCTCACGTCTCCATCAGGAAGGGGCTTCCAGAGACTCCAAAGGAGCTCTGCTTGTCCAGGCAATGGGCAGTCAGTGCCAGCAAGGGCAGGGGGTCTCGACTCTGCTGGTGCCCACCAAAGCAATGTCTGTGAAGGGAACAGCTTCTCTTGCTCTGGTACCTGGGCCTCTGCTGGGCTTGTGATGGGTCTGATTGCTCTCTCAAAGGATGCGGGATTTGTCTGCATCAGAGAAGCAGGAACACGTGAAGCTTCAGAAGCAAATGGAGAAGAAAAACACGGAGCTGGAGTCCCTGCGTCAGCAGAGGGAAAAGCTTCAGGAGGAGGTGAAGCAGGCAGAGAAAACGGTTGATGAGCTAAAGGAGCAGGTGAGTCCACTGGGGGAAGGATAGGTGGGGAGGGAAAGTTTGGGGCCGTTTGGGGCATGGAACAAGTGCTGTCAGGCAAGCTTGGGCCACCTCCTAGCACCTCCTTATGTCAGTCGCTCTTGGAGAGCCACGCTTGGTGATACATCTGGAGCGACTAATACTTCTGGGTCCATGTGCAAAAGCAAACCCTGTTCCAGCAGTGGAACTGTGCTGGACTCTGCTTGGCCATAGGGTGGCTCTTGAACATAGGACACGGATGGTATGTTGTGCTTTCCAGGGCTGGTCTGTGTTTGCTGTTTGCTCAGTGCTGAGCCATAAGGCTTGTTCCTGGCCAGGCGAAGACATCGATGCGGTTGCAGGGCAGCCATTAGGAAGCCCTCAGGAAGGACACTGCAGAGCAGCCTGTGCAGTTCCTCTGAACTGCTGTTCTGGAGGGACGCTGGCGTCACGAGCTCTGAGCATTAGCCTGAGTTACATAGAAGGTGGGCTGTTAACAGAGGTGATGCTTCTCAATGCAAAGAGACTGAAATGCCTGTTCCTCCATTACTACTGTAAGTGTATAACCACTTGCCTATGTCCTCAGGGGGGACAGAGTGCTTGGAAAGCACTGTCACAAGTCTGTGAAGACTCAAACTGAATGTCAGCCTCATTTACGCTGACCTGAAACTCTCCAACCTTGTGCCCTGATGCTGCAGTTAAAGAGCCAGTAAAAACTCCAAGAGCCAAAGCCAAGCCTCTCTTTTAATGTGCCCTTCCTTCTGGGGCTGCTAGCTGTTCTGGTTTGAGTTGTTTGCTCACCTGAGGGATGCTTTCTCTGCTGTCAGGAGGGAGCTTATGCACTATCTGACAAACCCTCACCCCAGGATGGGGAGACAAATTTTATCAGCCATGTCCCACAACTTGCCAGAGTGATCCCACGGTGGTATAAAATGACTTTTGAGCTGCTTGCTACAGCGTGTTGAGCTCCAGCACATCACACTCCAACCTGTGTGCTTGCAGGTGGATGCTGCTTTGGGTGCTGAAGAGATGGTGGAGACTCTGACGGAGAGAAACTTAGACCTGGAGGAGAAGGTCCGGGAGCTGCGTGAGACTGTTGGGGACCTGGTAAGATGGACTCCTCTGGAGTAAGGGCTGGTACTGGAGGGCTTGCACTGCTTCCTGGTGTGGGGCTGGGCTGATGTGAGGGCTGGTGCAGCCGACTGCCTGGCCGTGAGGCTGCCTGAGGCGCTGGGGACTGCCTGGCAGCGGTGCCGGAGGGGACTGGGGAACCTCTCTACAGGCATTGCACTGGGTGCCGCTTCCGAGCGGTGCTCTCTTCTGCTCTGCACAATATGCTTATGACACCCCGAGGTGCCCCTCTGTTCTGAAAATGCCCAATTGCCCACGCTTGCTCGGCTGTGGTGTAACTGCATCCCGTGCTGCCTCCTCCTTGCCAGGAAGCCATGAACGAGATGAATGATGAGCTGCAAGAAAATGCCCGGGAGACAGAACTGGAGTTACGGGAGCAGCTGGATATGGCAACGGCGCGGGTCCGTGAGGCAGAGAAGCGTGTGGAGGCTGCGCAGGAGACTGTGGCTGACTACCAGCAGACCATCAAAAAATACAGAGAGCTGACTGCACACCTTCAGGTGAGGCCCTCCAGTGTCCCCCCGCGTGGCAGTGGAGCAGTTCCCACTGGAGCCGTGATCCTCTGGGAGCCCACCTCGGTGACAAGGAGACCGAGCACGTGTAGGCAAGAGCATTCCCAGAGGAGGTGGGCAGGGACGGCACGCTGCCTCCTGCTCTCGTGGGAGACGGGCAGAACACAGATGGCTGATGCTTGGAGAGTGGGTTCCTACTTGAGCTTTCCCGCGGACCTCCAGCAGTGCCAGACCTGCACGTGCTTTTTGTGACCCCCTGACAGCCCTGCCTGTCCTTCTGCCTGTATCCAGATGGGGCTCGCTGGCAGAGCCACTGCTGAAGTCAGCACTGTAAAATACTTCTGAGCACATGGTGGTTTCAGCCTTCTGCTGTGCTGCGCTGCTTCTGCTCCAGGCTTGGGAACCGAGTCCTGGAAGAGACAGTATAGCGTGGGGTTCTTCCAGCACTGGGCTTTAGTTCTCCTGGGCTTTGCTGGCAGCGAAAGGAGATGGGTAATGAGTCTGTGTGGATTCCTTGGCTTTAATACAGCGTGCAGTCAGCCAAGCCTTTGGAAAGCACTTGCATTCCTCTTCCTCGGTTTCATCCATCATTGTGCATGTTGCATGTTGCACAATGAGACCCCGGTGCTCCCCCTGACCCTCCCCGAGGAAGGGGGCATTTGGAGGTTAGGTGTGAGGTGTGGAGGTGCTGCAGTGGGTGTGGGATTACAGAGCTCCTCTTTGCTGGTTTTCTGTATGTCTCATGGCAGCTTCTTTCTGTGCTCAGGACGTGAACCGAGAACTCATGAGTCAGCAAGAAGCGTCTGCCGAGAAACAGCAGCAGCCTCCTCCCGAGATGTTTGACTTCAAGATTAAATTTGCAGAGACAAAAGCCCATGCTAAGGTAGGGCCAGCAAGAGAGCTGCGCGCCAGGCGTGTGAACGGAACAGGGTGCGTTCGTTCCTGTGTGTGAGGCTCCTGAAGCAGTGGCACCGAGGCACAGCACCGGTGTGTGGGTGCCAGGCTCGGCGTGGGTATTCCCCGCACAGTGGGGCTGACCCTGGAGCACGGCTCTCGGAGTTGGCCTGCCCTGCTCGTGCCAGCTGTGGAAACAGGCGGAGGCGACTGTCAGGGTGTTTCTCTCTCCCGAGAGAAACGTCAAAGTTCAAATACTGCTGTGCAAAAAAGGATGTTTTCTTGTGAAAGAGCATGCTCAGAGCTGACAATGTAAGCATTGTTTTTATCACACTGTGAACGCTGGCTGGAAAGAAAGAATGCTTGTGAGCACAGATACATGGTGTACCCTGTACTTGGGGTTAGACCAGAGCTCCAGACCAGTCCCTGGGCGCGTATGCAGAGCACTGGTTGGTCACAGTGAGAAATGTTTCCTGTGACATCCAGGGAGTGAGGTGTTAGCTGTGTCCCGGGAGGAAAGAGGTTCTGACTTTTTAAAATACCGAACGGGCTGGGATGCACTGGTCTGGGGAGGGGACCGAGTGGGCTGCCTTGACCGTGTGTCTCCTGCAGGCCATTGAGATGGAGCTGCGCCAGATGGAGGTGCAGCAGGCCAACCGGCACGTCTCCCTCCTCACCTCCTTCATGCCTGACAGCTTCCTGCGCCACGGAGGGGACCATGACTGCATCCTGGTGCTGCTGCTCATCCCTCGGCTCATCTGCAAGGTGGGATGGGTGCCTCGGCTCCCGCCTGCCTGGGGGAGTTAGGCCTTGCCAAGAGCTTGTGTTAGTTCTCTCTTTGAAGCTTTGAGCTGGACCTATCTCCTAAGCTGGGCTGATGGGGCTTGGAGTGTCGTCTTCAAACCCACTGTGCCATTTGGGCTAACCAGGAGTCAGTGGCTGTGCCACGGCTCTGTGGGAAATCTCTCTTTTCTTTCTGTCCCAGTTGAATTTGGGATTTTGAATGTTTACTTGTTTGAAAACTTTCAAAATTGTCTGAGTGGAGGGAGGAGGAGGAGGCAGGAGTCCCTGCCCGCAGGTGGTGGTAGGTCAGTGGTTGGAGCACTCACTTGCGGTGCTGGGTGGGTCAAGCCTGCCAGTTCAGGCAGGGCCGGTGTGTAAGCCTGGGTGTCTTGCAGCACTGCCCGGGGGGTTGGTGCTCTGCTGTCCTGCTTGTCCCTTTTCTGGACTGCAGAAATCTTTCCCAGGAAAGCTTGCTTTTCGAGGGTGCGGGGAGGGTGTTTGGCTGGTCTGTGGCTCAGCAGAACAGATCAGAGCAAGTGTAAGGAAGACTCTGAAAGTTTGCCCTCTTCCCCAACAGGCTGAGCTGATCAGCAAACAGGCTCAGGAGAAGTTTGATCTGAATGAAAACTGCGCAGAGCGCACTGGCCTCAAGGGCGCTGCGGGAGAGCAGCTGAGCTTTGCTGCTGGGCTGGTCTATTCCCTGAGCCTCCTGCAGGCTACGCTGCACAAATATGAACAGTGAGTACCCAGCCCTTCTCCTCGCCCTTGATTTTCACACACTTCACCCTTTGGAAGCACAGAGGACCTCTGTGGCCTCGGAGTAGAGCCTGGTCCCTCTGAAGTTAAAGATATTTTGGCAGATAGGCTGGAAGAAAGCTGAGGGATCCCATTTACTGCCTTGTGCTGAGGGTATTCACTTCTCTTGTAACTCCTTCCTTGTTTTCCTCCCAAGAATTGACACGTGAAGGGATCCAATTCTCTAGCACGTGTTGCTCATTCTTCAGCTGTGACCGTGTCTTGAGGCCAGAAGTAGCCGTGCTGCACTCATTTTTCCGTCTGTTCTGCCAGGAGATGCATCACAGTCTCTTGCTGAGCTTGATTGCGTCCGGGGCTGACTCTGGGCTTCAGTCCCCAAGAGCAGGCTCTGCCCTGCAGCCCAGCGCCCTCTGCTACAAGTGCCCGGGGCTTAGTCCTGTGTGGAAGATTTCACGGAGCGTCAGCCTGAACGCTTGATCAGTGTGAGCCCGTCGCTGGGCAGTGCCCTGACAGCACCGTGGAGCCAGGGTTTTCCTTGGAGACTGGAAAATGCCTTCGGGCACCAAAACAGCTGTGGCTGGGGAGGGTCCTTGCCTTGAGGCTTGCTTGGCTTGCTCCCAGGAGAGTAGCTCAGTTTGAAGCAGGACACTGGCTGCTCCTGTACCAGCATGGCTGATGAACTCGTAGAGTTTTCTCCTGCCTCTAGCACTGGCTTCTGGCTTAGAGACTTGAGCTTTTCTGTTCTGGGGCTCCCTTTCCTGTAGCCCCCAGGCGGCATCTCTCATGCCCTGATTATCTGCTGATGTTTTGACCTTTGTTAACCGCTCTCCAGCTATGGTGCTCCGGGGGGGTCCAGCTGGTGGTCCCGGGGCATTCCAGAAGCAAGCTCTGTATTGATGCTGTCCACAGCAGGTGCCTGTCCCAGCCAAGCTGACTGTGCCTGTGTTCCCTCACCAGGGCCCTGAACAAATGCAGCGTGGAGGTGTATAAGAAGGTGGGGATGCTGTACCCCGAGATGAGCGTCCACGAGCGCTCGCTGGACTTCCTGATTGAGCTGCTGCACAAGGACCAGCTGGACGAGACAGTCAACGTGGAGCCGCTGACCAAAGCCATCAAGTACTACCAGGTGGGTCTGCGGAGCCGAGAGTGAGGGGCTCTTGACCACGCTTGGGGCGTTTCTGACCTGCAGGGTGGGGAACTGGTGCAACCTCACCAGTGCATGCCACAGCTGGAAATCGTGCCCTTGGATACGTCATTCACATGGCACATTGATAGGCTGTGAATAAACTTGTTGGCAGCACTTTCCTTTGGATGTTTTTCACCGCCAGAGGATGCAAGACTTGAGAGTGTCACTTGGGGGCTGTGTTCTCTGTCCCTGGGAGGACGCAGGCAGCATGGATGCGGTTCTCCCATCACAGGTTTCTGTACCTCTGTGCTGCAGGTCAGGGTTGCTGACCATTTGAATTAAGGGCCACCAGCTCTTTTGGAGGGTCAGAGGGGATCTGGTGAGGGTCACTGCAAGAGTTTTCACTTCCAATTCAAAATTAGGTGAAACCCTCAATGTTTGGATTTTTTTGATATTTGTTTCCTCGTTTGTTTTGTTTGCTTGCATGTGTGGAAACATTTGAGGGGTGCTGATCTCCGCTGATCTCTCTCCATCTAGCATCTGTACAGCATCCACCTGGCTGACCAGGCTGAAGACTGCACGATGCAGCTGGCCGACCACATCAAGGTGAAGTGGGGAAAAAATAACCTGACTCTTTCCTTGTTGCATGTGTTCTGCTTTTGCCCTTTCTGGTTCCTGCTGAGATCATTTTGTGAGTTGAAGTGCTGCTTCTCCCCATTGCAGTCACTTTTCCCCAGCTCCCGCTGCCAGTGGTGGCACAGAGGTGATGTGGGCTCCCAGGCCAGGGAAAGGGGAAGAAGATGTGGGGCCGTTTGCCCTGCACACCTTTGGGTAGAAAGAGAAGAGCAGCAAGGAGAGTGTGGAGAACATGGTGTCTAAGAGGGAGTGTTGTACTGCCCTGAGCTTCTAAGGGAAGTACTGGCGTCCTGTGCCCCATGGCGTAAAACAAAAATTGACTGAATGCCTCGGCCTGTTTTCCTGCTTGTGTAAATCCTAGAGTTGTGTACAGAGGGTCTGTCCTGAAACGCCCCAGACCAAATCCCCAGTTCGCCCTAGAGCAGCTCTCTTGCCTGGTGTCTGCTTTGCCCCGAGTGTGACGGTACCTGTGTTTGTGCTCTGCAGTTCACCCAGAGTGCCTTGGACTGCATGGGGGTGGAGGTGTGCCGGCTGCGATCCTTCCTCCAGGTAGGACATGCCAGAGCTGGCCCTGCAGGGTTGTGGCGAGGGTTGTGCTGGGTTCCCCTTGCCGACGATCCCTCTGTCAGTTTTTGTCTGAGGTCCTTTCTCTGCACCTTAGGCTGGGCAGGAGGCGTCCGACCTTGCCATCCTCCTCAAAGACCTGGAGACCTCGTGCAGTGACATTCGCCAGTTCTGCAAGAAGATCAGGCGCCGCATGCCTGGGACGGATGCTCCGGGTATCCCTGCGGCACTGGGCTTCGGGCAGCAGGTGAGCTGGCTGGCAGAGCCGGGCACCCTAGCAGTGCCCGGCACGGGACCATCTTAGCCGCATACTGGGAGCTGTGGGCTGTACTGGGCGAGCATCAAATGCTGATAGATCACTTGCTGTCCCTGCTGGCTCCAGGGAGGGAGCGTGCTGGTGTGCAGGGCCCTGTTTCAGCTGAGCAGCAGCCCACTGCTCAGGCAGAGGAAAACGGTGCGAACTGAGCTGGGGAAGTAGTGCCTCTGGGCTTCGTGTTTCTAGTTGGGCTGGAGACATGGACTTCTTAACCTAATCTTCTCCAGCCTTGAGTTTCTTTCGATCTTTCCTGGTGTTTCCCATCTTCCTAGTGATGCTTCATTAGCAAGTTTAAAACCTCAATAGCTTCAGAGTAGGGTGAGGCAAGTGTTGTGCAGCGAGGAGCTTCCCCAGTGCCTGGGAAGCGAGCTGGAAAGCAGCCCGTTTGTCTCTGCCTTTCCCAACCATCCCGTTTCTGCCCAACTTTCAGGTGTCGGACACGCTGCTGGACTGCCGCAAGCACTTGACGTGGGTGGTGGCTGTGCTGCAGGAGGTGGCGGCTGCTGGGGCACAGATGATTGCTCCTCTGGCGGAGAACGAGGGGCTGCTGGCGGTGAAGCTGGAAGATCTGGCCTTCAAAGCGAGCGAGCAGGTGGGAAACCCCCTTCTTGACTGCCCCTCGTTCCCTGCTGCAGCGAGGTGAAGCCAGGACCCATCTCATGCCAGTGCTACAGAGCTGCCCGTGAGCAGCTCTGGAGCCTTGAGGAGGCTGGGAACGAAGTCCTGGGAATATGGCCAAGGAATGCCAAAATGTGGAGGGCTTTGTGGTCCCCTGCTCTGTGCTGCCCTTCCCCGCAGCTGGCCTTGCTCTGCAGCCGCACCAAAGGGACTGTGGCTTTTCAAAGCCTGTGGCACGCTGTGGGGAGTCGGGAGGGGGCTGTAATGGGGCCTGCGAGCCCAGCCCAGGGTCACCTGCCACTTTCTTCCCACCCTGTGCAGATCTACGGCACCCAGGGCATCAACCCCTACGAGTGTCTGCGTCAGTCTTGCAGCATCCTCATCGCCACCATGAACAAGATGGCCACGGCTATGCAGGAGGGAGAATACGACGCGGATAGGCCACAGACCAAGGTGGGCTTCGACTGTGGCAGGGGTCTCGGGCAGAGATGGAACATCCGAGCTGCTCTGTAATCTCCCACAGTCCTGCTGCTGCCTCCCCTGGCAGGAGACTCTCTTCTGGGTGCGATGGCAGGGGCAGGGGGCTGGGGTGGTGCAGCAGTTGCCTGCAGGATTCAGGGAGGCTGGGAATGGTCCCCTTCTTGCCACGTGGTCTCATCTGCAATTACTGGAATTCTTCTTAAAATGCCAATTTTGTATCATGTTCCTCTGGTCTCTGTTGCAGCCCACCCCACCCGCTGACCTACGGGCAGCGGCTCTTCGGGCAGAGATCACTGATGCTGAGGGGCTGGGGCTTAAGCTGGAAGACAGGGAGACAGTGATCAAAGAACTGAAAAAGTCTCTCAAGATCAAGGTAAGCTGTTCTTCAGTTGATTTCTGCCTTCCTCGCTGGTCAGTGAAGAGCTCTTTGTTGCTGTAGTGGTCACGTTCGTGCTCCAGGTGACTTGTAGCTTCTGGAACTGTCTTGAGTCCCAGCCAGATCTCCTGGAAATACTGTTCCAGTTGTCAGGGAGGTGCTGTCTGCCCGGTGTCTCCCTGCCAGAGACTGTCCTGGCCTTTCCCCCACGATGTTCTGGGACAGGGAGTGTTGGTGACGGGCGAATGTGTCTGGGTACCAAGCATATGCGCAGTGTGGGTAGGGGTTGTGATTTCTGGGCAGGCTCCCACCAGGCGCTGCAAGGAACTTTTCTTAGTGCCCACCATCCCCAGGGCCCTGGAGATCTCTGATTTCTTTCCTGCTGCTCCAGGGTGAGGAGCTCAGTGAAGCAAATGTGCGGCTCAGCCTCCTGGAGAAGAAACTGGACAGCGCGTCCAAGGATGCAGATGACCGTGTGGAAAAGATACAGACAAAGCTGGATGAGACCCAGACGCTGCTCAAAAAGAAAGAGAAGTAAGTGTGAGATGGGCTGCTGTTGGAGCTTCGCTGGTGAGGACCGGACAGCCGGTGGTCCCTCGGGCTGGCTAAGAGGGCTTGTGGGTTAGTGGAGGGGGGTGTTAGGGGAGGATCCGCAGGGGAACCAGCACCGCAGAGCACAGGCTGGTAGAGGGGTCCTGGGAAAGGTCCTGTTCGTATGCTTTTATGGAAAGGGCCGTTGTCCTGGCATGTTCTTACTACCGTTGCTGTGCTCCAAGCGCCTCTTGCCACACGTGGTCTGTTGGCAGAGCGAGTCTGCGGACAAGCAGGGAGGTTCAACCTGCAGGGTGGAGGGAGGACTGTCTTGCAGTGTAAAAGCGGGGCAAAACAGCTAAGGAATGTTGGGTTCAATATGGATAAATGCTTCCTTTGTGTGCTATACTGCAATCTACAGTGGAGGCTGGTGGGGCTCCAGCTCCTGGATCAGCAGGTTTGTGCTTGAAGCGCAGCAGCTGCAGGATGCATGACAAAGCCAGGAGCTCTCGGGTCCTGGACTGCTTGCCTCTTTCCTTTGGAGAAACGTCTCTGGCTACACCTGTGACTCTGTGTGCTCTTCCCAGGGAGTTTGAGGAGACCATGGATGCTCTTCAGGCAGATATCGACCAGCTGGAATCAGAGAAGGTGGAGCTGAAGCAGCGCTTGAACAACCAGTCAAAGCGAACCATCGAGGGCTTGCGCGGTGCCCCTGCCTCTGGAGTTGCCTCCATCGTGTCTGGCATTGCCGGAGGTGCGTAACCAGCGTCCCCAGAGCACTCGAACAGTTCTGCAGCTGGTGTGGGGTATTTGCAGGCTGGAAAGGGAGCCTGGGATGTTCTCCTGACACAGAGTCCGGGAGCTGTGCAGGGAGATGCCCCGCGGTGTCTTTGTAAAGCCTGCCCGGGAGGCAGTGCCGGAGCTCGGACTGCCGGCTGGAGCGAGCAGCAGTTGGGAATGGTGCTCCAACAGTCCGCTGCTCTGCCTGCCCGGCCTTCCCGCAGAGAGCCAGAGCCCCCGGTGTGGCTGGCAGGGGCGAGGACAGGGGGCATTCGGGCTGTAATGACGACTGGGGAGCGCGGAGAGCCTGCAGCTCCACGCTTGGGTGGGCAGGGCAGTGGTTGGCACCTCTGTGGAGCCAGCCTGGGGTGTCCCTGCAGCTGGCTGGGGCTGGGGGACCCTTGGTGGTGGGGCACCGTGCTCTGGCTGCCGTGGGGAGGTGAGTGCCGGTACCACCTGGCCCGGGCTGTGGGTCCATCCTCCCACTGAGATGCTCCCGTGGAGATGCAGTGGTCTGTGCCTGCCCACTGGTGTGTCTCTGGTGCTGCAGGCAGCGCCCGCCTCTGCTGCCGTGCCTCTCCAGGGCATGGATGGGCTGTTTGGGCTCTGCTGCTCCGACCCTGGCTGGCTCAGAGAATGAGACCCAATTTCTCTGTGCCTCCTGGGCTCTCCTGAAGCCCAGCAGCAAGGGGTGGGTGATGGTGTGGGACAGATGCTTGCTGAGGTTGCAGGTCCTCGTGCTGGCTAGCAAAGGTGTTAGCACTTTCCTTGTCACTCTGGAGGAAATGTTCTACAAAAAATGCCTGGTGGCAGGAGCCGGTCTTCGGTGTCTTTGTCAGGAGCTCTGGCTGTAGGACAGTGTGTGACTTCCTGAACTGAGAGCTCAGGTGTCCTGTAGGGCTGTGACTAGGGCGGCTGTGGAGCAGCCTGGCCCTCTGGCCCCAATGTGGCAGTGATCCAGCGGGTCCAGGTTCCCAATCCTGTAGCCTGGTCTGGGTTGGGTGACACCTGAATACAGCCTGGCTGCTGGAAGCAGCAGCTCCTGGCGCTCCTGGAGCTGCAGCCTCTCCCGTAGTCACTGTGGCCACGAGCTCTGGCTCTCAGGGATGCTGAGAGCGTGTTCTCGGTCCCAAACAGCATATGTAGTGCTGAGCACTGTGCCAGCACCAGCCTGCTCACACCCGCTGTGTTTCGGAGGGGGGAGCTGTGGGCACAGAGACCCCAGCTCACGGGGGTGTAGCACACACCGGGTGCAGCAGGGCAGTCTGCGGGCGCTGCTCCTCCATCCCTGCATGGAGCGGCTCGGCGGGAGCACCTTGGAGCAGGTCAGTGTGGCTCACCGTGCCTTCGGAGCCACAGCAAGAGGCGGCTGTTGTGGGGTCTGGAGGTGCCGTGCCGTGGGTGGACGTGTGTCCTGCTTGGGTTGCTCACAGCCACGCACGTGGTTGGGCCTCGCCGGCTCACGGCTGGATCCTGCGGCCGCAGCACATGGAGTCCCACTGCCCTGGTGGGGCTGCTGGGACAGTCGCTGTTCCTGGAACCAGGTGACAGGGGCCAGCACAGGGCACAGCCATGGGTGACCAGAGCTCCTCTGGCCATGGCTCCTCTCAGATGTGATCCTCGGCTTTAATTCTGCTTCTTCTTGTCTTTCCTCTGGCTCCTCTCCTTGTACTGCAGAGGAACAGCAGAGAGGTACAGTACTGCACCCCAGCATGCCACTGCTCCCTGCCTCCTCTGGCCCCCAGAAGTGCATGCCAGTGGGGGACTGGCGTCCCAAGGCACCCAGCATGGCCCTGGGACAAGGCTTGGTTTGGGAGCAGGGGGAAGGACACAGGCCCTGCTCGAGGGCAGTGCTTGGCTCAGATGCCGAGCAGTGTGTGGTGCAGGGATGCTCGTGGCTGGCGCACTCCCGGACAGCACCGGGACCCCAGGAAGGGAGTGATGAGCATGAAACCGCTATGGGTGCAGAGTGGTGTGACTCCTGCAGCAGAGATGGGTCCCCAGAGCACGTCACAGCCCTGTCCGTGTCTTTGGGATGTGGGCGCCGGGAGTGCCTGGTGCCGGGCTGCTGAGGAAGCGTAGGGGGGGTGAGGTGCTGCCCTGGCCAGCTGGCAACTTGGCCTTCTCCTTGGGAGCAGGACGGGAGGTGCCGCATGTTCGTGATGGCTCTGTCGGTGCCTGGGTGCACACAGGCAGACGCTGCTTCCCCCCACGCTGCAGACACTTTGTCCCTTTGCTGAGCCTGTCCGCATGTCCAGTGCTGCTGCAGCAATCCTGCCCCACGCTCACATGTGACGGTCACTCACGCTGCTGCCGTTCGTGCCCGTCTCCAGGTGTCGGTGCTGGCCAGGTGACGGGAGGTGGCTCAGGACCTGTCCAGGTGAAGGACTCACCTCTTCTTCTCCAGCAAATTGATGCCCTGCAGCTTTCCATCAAGCACCTCAAGAACGAGAACAACCTGCTCAAGGTGAGGTGTGGGGAGGTGTCTCACCCTGCAGAGCGTCCCCAGGCGCCCGCAGCACTGAGCAGATCCCGGAGTGCCAGACGCTGGGGCTCAGACGTGCCGTATGTTGGGAGGTCGAGCAGGAGAAGGTGCGGGGTGGCTGGGGGAAGCGTGGTGCCATGGCACAGGGCAGGGCAATGCCCCGGGGCTGAGCAGAGCAGCCCGAGGCTCCGGCTGTGATGTGCTCCCTCCAATGCCGCAGAGCAGCTCTGCTCTCCACGCTGTGGGCAACTAGGACCACACAGACATTAACTCACTCACCCCCCTGCTCCGTAGGGTAGGGAGAAGAGGGAGAAAAAAAGAGGGGAAAAAACCCCCCAACCTTGTTGGTTGAGATAAAGGTTTAACAGAACAGTAATGGAAGAGAAAATAATAATAATTGTAAAAGAACATACAAAAGAAGTGATGCAATACAATTGCTCTCACCACTTGATCGATTGCCCAGCCCGTCCTGAGCAGCGATCTCCGATACTTGCCCCCCCGGCCAACCCCCATCTATATACTGAGCATGACGTCTATGGTATGGAATATCCCTTTGGCCAGCTTGTCCTGGCTGCGCTCCCTCTCAGCCTCTATGGGAAGCTGAAACAGTCCTTGACTTAATATAAACATTACTTAGCAACAAGTAAAACAATATGTGTTACCAACATTATTCTCATACTAAACCCAAAACACAGCAGCTACTAGGAAGAAAATTAACTCTAACCCAGCTGAAACCAGGGCACTCGGGAAAAGAAGCAGGGGAATGGTGAGAGGCGTGTTGGACTCTGCTTTACAGAGAGGGGGCTCAGCGAAGAGCCCAGCCGGGGCATGGCTGTGCCATTCCTGTGGCGGGAGGCTCGGGCTGTGCCATGGGAGCGTGGCAGCCCGAGGGAAGGGCCGTCCTGCAGCGCTGTGGCACTGCCCAGGAGCGTTCGCCTTCCTGCGGTGGCAGGCTCTGGGCTGGGGGCTTGCGCTGGGTTGGTGCCTGCCTTCGGCTGATGGTCTTGGACAAAGTCGTGTCCCAGGAGGCCAGGAAAGGCCAGGGAAGGGAGGTCAGCGTAGGGTGCTGTGTCCATGGGATGTGGCCCACATGGGATGAGCTGGTGGAAGGGTGCGTGGTCCACCCCGTCTGGTGGTGGTCAGGAGCGCAGCTCTGCTGCGGGGCTCGCAGCGAGTCCTCTGCTAGTGACGAGCTCTGCCTCCTTCGGGGAAGGGGCTGTGGCCCTGGGGGAAGGGGCTGAGCCCCTGGGCCGAGTGCAGGGTCAGTGGCTGGAAGCTGGAGTGGCCGGCAGAGCCAGGGGTGCTGGTGGCATCACTGCCCAGCCTTGGTCCCCTCTTCAGACCGGGGACTCCAGATGCTGACTGATGCACACTGATTAAGGCATTTATTGATTAACAAACACACTATGAGGAAATTGGCAAAGCTGCACATAATCTAATTAACTGAATAACATTCCGCTAATATTAATTCACAGACATATAATTATGCAGATCATTATGCACAACTGTGAAGCTGTTAATGATAGCTTTTAAATCTAATGAGTCACATACATGGCCACCGTTGAGTTACGGTTCTGTAAGTGCCGTCCTGTTTCCCCCTCCCCAAGCGTTACACGTGCTCTGCTGGTGGCCCAAAGGCTTCCTACTGGTGTCCCGGTGTATTTGGGACACCACTGCTGTCCGTGGGCTTCTGTGCTCCCACCGTTGGAAGATCCACCCTCTGGTGTGTTTGGCTATAGTTTTATGCCCTTGTTTTGTTTTGTTTTGTTTTGTTTTGTTTGAGCCCTCCTTTCTGCTGCTTTTATATCTCATTTTCTCTCCTCAATTCCTCCCAAGTAAAGACCCTGCCCCTAATGATCTTCTCCCCCTCGGTCCCAGGGAGCCCAGATGAAGATGGAGCTGGCCAGTCTGACACCTCTGCAGGTACCCAAGATCTCCCTCCCCAAGAACAGGCAGGGAGAAGGTCTGGCCACACAAACGCTGTATCGCAAGACCAGCCAGCTCCTGGAAACCCTCTATCAGATGAGCGCCAACGCCAAGGTTGTGGACATGAAGCAGACCAAGTCGAGTAGGTCCTACACAGATGTTCCTTGGCTGAAGCATCTGGGGAGCAGGGGGGTCACAGGCAACTGTAAGTCACGGGCAGCTTGGCCCATGGTCTGTGAGCAACATCCGCGTCTTCCCTCTGCCCCAGGGAGGGACTGGCACCTCCTTCCCATCCTGCCAGCGTCCGGAGCAGGGTGTGCTCCAGCGGCAGAGCTCCAGCCCACCCATTTAGACCTGCCTGCGAGGGATCTGCCCTGGTGGCAGTAATCCCGGGTTGCTCATGCTGACCGGGCTTCCCTATGCAGCCGGGAATGGCCTTGTCCCCCCGAGAGGCAGCTGTCCCCTGGCTGTGAGCATTCATGTATCTGGGGACAGCGTGGCACTGCTTTTGCACGCAGGGGCTGTGTGCCCTGCAGCCCGCGGCTGGCTGGATCTCGAGCCCTGGGGAGGGACACCTTCCTTCTCCTCCCTCCCGTAAACCTCCCTCTCCCCTGCGTCGGCGTTCGGGCGAGCCGGCACGGCGGTGGCTGTTGCCTCGCTCGTGGTGCGGCGCTGGTCTGTGTCCAGCCGCAGGGCTTGTGCTCCGTCAGGGCTGGGTGAAACCGGCCCCAGTGCTCCACGTTGCTTGCGAGCTTTTGGGGTAAAGAGTGCTGGACGAGCACCGTTGCTGCCGTTACACCCGCGCAGCCTTGTCCTCGCATTGGGACACCCCCCCGGGGCACCCGCGACTCTCACCTCTTGTCTTCTGCAGCAAGGAGCTCGTCTGCGCGGCTGCTGGAGCAGACGGCCCGCCTGTGGTCCCTCAAAAACAGCATCGAGACCCTGAGGGTACGGCAAACTCCTTCCACGCCGCCCGCACCCGTTGGGGGGGGGCTGCAGGCAGCTTTCTGGCTGCTGCTGGGGCGAGGTGCTGGCGTGGGAGGGTGGGTGTCCCGGCAGCACCCCGGGCCCAACCCTCCTGTAACCCCGGGCCGCGGGCACCAAGGTTGGCACTGCCGTCCTGTCGGTGCTGCCGGCACCTCCGTGTGCCCTGCGGCACCTCCGGCTGCGGCAGTGGTGGGCAGTGTGCTCCCCCCTTCCCCTTCCGAAACAACGCTGGGTTTGAGCCCTCTGGTGTGTCCCCAGGGATGCGGGGCGGTGGCGAGGGGCTCTGCGGGGTGGTGAGCCTGCATGCAGCTGCAGGAGCGGCCACAGGGCAGCAGCGCGGTTCTGGAGGTGACCTTGTCGTGCTCTTGACACCCCCCCACCCCTTTCCAGGATGACACGATGAGAGAGACGGTTCAGCAGCAGCTGGGTGCCAGCGTCCCCACCAACTTTGGCATCTTCCCCTCCTCCTCCTTCCTGAAGGTGAGACCCCTTGGTCCTGGGGCATAGGGGCAATGGCCGAAGGACGGGCTGGGTCAGGAACCTCCGTGCTCCAGCCCCTTTGTCCCATCCCATCCCATCCCGGGGGTCCCTGCGGGGATGTCCCTGGCGCAGGACATGGGGGGGACGAGGCACCATCCTGGTGCTTCCCCGGCCGAGTCCCTGCAGCCCCGGCTGGCAGAGGGGCCGGCCGCTCTCCCCCTGACGGCAGCTCTGCCCTTGCAGGCCAAGCAGGAGCAGGAGGAGGGCATGGCGTACTACGGCAAAGTGACCTTCCCCTGCCCCCCCGGGCACAGCCAGGCGCACAGGCTGCTCCTCACCCCGGAGCTGCTCCACAAGCTGCAGAGCCACTTCGTCTCCTGAGCCGGGAGCCCACCCGACCCCCCCCACGCCCGCACAGACTGAGGTTCACGACACAGCTCCCTCCCCCCCCATCCCACCCCTCCTCCACGCTGAGTGTCCCCCGCTGCAGCCCGGGCCCCGGTAGCCCCCCCAACCCCGCCGTGCCACCGCCCCCTGCCCGGGGGACCCGCTTTTCCTCCCTGTCCTCCCACTCGTGGGGCGGGAGCCGGGCCCCCCCCCTCCGCTGCTGCCAGCGCTGTCAGACACTACGGTTCCCCCGTCAAACCGCCCCCGGGACCCCCCCCGCGGCCTGGGCTGCACCGGGGGGAGCCCCCGACTCCAGCCCTGCCCCCCGCGGGGCTGCTGCGGGACGGGGCTGGGCCCGGGGCTGCGGCCCGCCCCATCCCCCCCGGCCTCGGCACTCGCGCTCTCGAATAAAGCTGCTCTGAACCGGCCCGCGGCCCCGCGCCTTCCTGCGCCGGCACCGGGGGAGGGGCGCGGGGGGGGACCGGGGCCTGGGGCGGGGGGGGCGCACGGGGGCGGTTTGATGGGGGCACCCGGGGGGTTGGGGCGGGTCCCGCCACGTGCGGCCGCGGGGGAGGCGGCGGCGCGAAAGGCGCATCGAACCGCGCGGCGTGGAGCGGGGAGCGGAGCGCGGGAAGGGGCGGGAGGCGCGCGGGCGGCCCCCATTGGCCGGAGAGGCAGGAAGGGGCGGGAGTCCGCGGCACTTCCTAGGCCTGATTGGAAGAAGCGGCAAAGGGAGGCGGGACCGTCCATCCTCTATCTGATTGGCTGGGGGCCGTCCCGTTGAGGACAGCCTGCGCTGATTGGCGGGGAGCGCGGAGTGACGGCCCCTGATTGGCCGCAGGGCGGACTTCCGGCGGGGCTCGGCCAGTTCCGGGCGGTGGCGGCGGCGGCGGCAGGATGGTGAGTGTCCTCCGGGTCGGGCCGTCCGCATCCGTCCGCATCGGGCCGGGCCGGGGAGCGCGGCGGCCGGGGTTGGGTGTCCGCGGGCTCGGGGCGAGGAGGAGCCCGGGATGGGGGCTCCTGTGCCGCGCTGGGGCGGGGAAGCGCGGGACGGGAGTGGGGCCTGCGGCCGCCCCGAACCCCCGGTGACCGGTGTCGGTGCAGGTGCTGCTCCACGTACTGTTCGAGCATGCCGCCGGGTACGCGCTCTTCGCCGTGCGGGAGGTGGAGGAGATCAGCCTGCTGCTGCCGCAGGTACGGCCCGCCGCCGGGTAATCGGGGAGGCGGGGGAGGGAGCGGGTCTGTCCTACCCCCGGGGGGGGCGCTGGTGCGGTGCCGGGGGCGCTCGCTCGTTGCTGCTGCCGCCGACCTATCCGCCGTCCGGGGACCGTTCCCTGGGGGCGGCCCCGTTCCCGCGGGGTGTTTCGGTGGCCGCCCCGTCCCGCTGCTGGGGGCCTGACGGGCAGCCGCCCCCCGCAGGTGGAGGAGAGCATCCTCACCATCGGCAAGTTCCACAACGTGGTGAAGCTCGTGGCCTTCACCCCCTTCAAGTCGGCCCAGAGCGCCCTGGAGAACATCAACGCCGTCTCCGAGGGTGAGTGGGGTCGGGGGGTACCACGGTGGTCCCCGCTCTGTGGGGGACCGCGCGGCCCCGCTGAGCTTCCCCGCCCCGCTTCCCCCACAGGGATCCTGCACGAGGACCTGCGGCTCCTGCTGGAGACCTCCATGCCGGCCAAGAAGAAGAAGGCGCTGCTCGGAGTTGCCGATGCCAAGATTGGGGCGGCCATCCTGGAGGAGCTGGGCTACCAGTGCCAGACCGGAGGGGTGGTGGCTGAGATCCTGCGGGGTGAGTTTGGCTATGGGGAGGGGACAGAGGGGATGCCCTGGCGGGGTCCCTGCTCCTGCCAGGATCGGGCTGGGGCGGTGGAATCTGCTGCCATTGGGACTATCCCTGGTGCTGGCCTGGAGCTGGGGGTGGTGACGGTTGTGTCCCTGCACAGGGATCCGCCTGCACTTCCATGCGCTGGTGAAGGGCCTCACCGCCCAGTCGGCCTCCAAGGCCCAGCTGGGCCTTGGCCACAGCTACTCCCGGGCCAAGGTGAAGTTCAACGTCAACCGCGTGGACAACATGATCATCCAGTCCATCAGCCTCCTGGACCAGCTGGACAAAGACATCAACACCTTCTCCATGCGCGTGCGGTGAGTGGGGTCCCTGGAGCGGAGGTGGGTGGCACGGGTCCATCTCCCCACGCTTACCGCAGGCAGCTGCTCCTCCGGCTGCCTGTACAGAACGGGGAGGGAGAGCAGTGCCTCCAGCGCGCTCTGGCCCGGGTGACAGTGCCGTGGCTGGAGTGTGCACAAGGGGACACGCGGGGCGAGGGGCAAGGGGTGTGCGAGGGGCCGGACTGTGGCACTGACGCTGTCCCCACAGGGAGTGGTATGGGTACCACTTCCCCGAGCTGATAAAGATCGTCTCTGAGAACTACACCTACTGCCGGCTGGCCAAGTTCATCGGGAACCGTAAGGAGCTGAGCGAGGAGAGCCTGGAAGGGCTGGAGGAGATTGTCATGGACAGTGCCAAGGCGCAGACCATCCTGGAAGCCTCCCGCTCTTCCATGGGTGAGTGGAGACAGGTGGTGGCAGCTCCACCAGAGTGCTGTGCTTCCCAGGGGGTGGGCCGCAGCAGGAGGGGTCCTGTCCGCCTTGGGAGGTGCCGCTCAGCCCCCGATGCCCATCTCAACAGGGATGGACATTTCCCCTCTTGACCTCATCAACATCGAGAGCTTCTCCAGCCGTGTCATCTCACTGTCGGAGTACCGCAAGGGCCTGCAGGAATATCTCCGCTCCAAGATGAGCCAGGTGGCTCCCAGCCTCTCGGCCCTCATCGGGGAGGTGGTGAGTGCGAGCGCGCGTGTGCCCTGGGCTGCCCCGGGCCGCGGAGATGATGTCTGAGTGAATCTGTCAATCCACTGAGCCATCCTGCTGACACCTCTCACTGCTGATCCCCGGCCTGGGGGGCTGCGCGCAGCCCGGAGCTGGGCTCCCGGGGTGGGGGCAGCTGTAACCCCCATCTTCTTCCTTCCCAGGTGGGCGCCCGCCTCATCTCCCACGCCGGCAGCCTGACGAACCTGGCCAAGTACCCGGCCTCGACGGTGCAGATCCTGGGGGCTGAGAAAGCCCTCTTCAGGTACCGCTGCGGGGTGGTTGCGGTGATGGCAGGTCCCTGGGCCGCTGGCTGCGATGCGCCGGGCCCCCGCCGCCTCGGCTGCGTGTGACCGGCCAGTCCCAGTCTCTGAGCGACCACCGTGGCTTTGTGTCTCGCCCAGCGGGGCCTTGCAGGGTGCCCGACAGCGGCGCCGTGCCCCGGGCACCCCCGGAGGTTAGCGGGGTGTGGGGGGAAGGCGTCTGTCCTGTGGGTGGTGCCGTGCTCGTGCTGTTTGCAGGCAAGAGCCGGAGCTGTTGGTGGAGCAGGGTGACCGGTGGTGGCTCCTCGGCCCTGGGTGCTCCCACACCGCCCCTGACAGCTCCGCCGGCTGGTTCCAGGGCTCTGAAGACACGAGGGAACACTCCCAAGTACGGGCTCATTTTCCACTCCACCTTCATCGGGCGAGCGGCAGCCAAGAACAAGGGGCGCATCTCCCGCTACCTGGCCAACAAGTGCACCATCGCCTCCCGCATCGACTGCTTCTCAGGTGCCCGCGGGGCTGGGGCGGGCGGCGCAGGGGGGATGGAGTCCCGGGCGGCCTCTGCGGTGATGGGAATATTTTTCGTCAACAGCATCTCACTGTGTGAATGGTGACTCCTATGGTCTGAGCAGAGCCGGGGCGGGGGGAGGCAGGCGCCAGGGGGGGCAGGACGTGCGGTACTGAGCCCTTCTTCCCTCTCCGCAGAAGTCCCCACCAGCGTCTTTGGGGATAAGCTGCGGGAGCAGGTGGAGGAGCGCTTGGCCTTCTACGAGACCGGGGAGCCGCCCCGCAAGAACCTGGAGGTGATGAAGGAGGCGGTGGTGGAGGTGAGACCGCGTGGAGTCGGGCAGGGCCTCGCTGTCGGACATGATGTCAATGTGCTATCCTGACCTGCTGTGGAGGGAAAAGACTGATTTAATGAGGCTGATCCGACGGGTGCCGCTGGGACGGGTCCTGGGCTGGGAACCTCTCCCACGTTGACGAGCTCGCTCTCTCCTCTGGCAGGCGAATGAGGTGGTGGCTGAGGTCAAGAGGAAGCAGGAGAAGAGGGAAAAGAAGAAGAAAAAGCGGGAGAAGGAGAAAAAACGGGAGCAGCAGCGGTTGGAGGCCCTGGCTGCGGCTGCAGAGGAGAACTCCGTGCTGGAGACAGAGGTGAAGGTGGGGGGGGCTGGGGGGTGGGTGTCCTGGTGAGGGGGTTGTGATGGGCCTGGCCCTGTCCTGCTGCGCTGGCGGAGCAACGGGTGCTGGTTATTCGTCACCCGGCCATCCCGCGGCCCGGCGGGGTTTGTGGGATGGGGCCTGGGTCCCAGCCCCACAGGGGTGAGGGAGGCAGGGTGTGGGGCAGCCACCCGGGTCCCTGGTTGGGCATGGCTCCTGCTGACCCTGGTCTCCCCTCAGGAGAACAATATTGAGCCGATGAAGAAGAAGAAGAAGAAGAAGCAGCGTCAGGAGGTGGAGGCTGAATCAGAGCAGGAGGTGGAGGCTGCCTCAGAGCCAGAGGAGAACGGGCTGGAGGAAGAGCCCTTGCCCAAGAAGAAAAGGAAACTAATGGTAGAGGCTGAGGAGGAGGAGGAGGAGAAGAAGAAGAAAAAGAAGAAGAAGAAGGAGAAGGCCAGGGACTCGGAGGAGGACTAGGGGAGCAGGACAGAGCTGGAGCTGGGCCGTGCTCCAGCAGTATGGACTCATGGGCTGGCAGGAGGTCAGCCCGGTGCAGCCTCACGCGTGGCCCCTTGCCTGGCCGCTGCCTGTTCTGCGGCAGCCGTGTGCCGGGCAGTGTAACGCGTCAGGACGGCCGCATTAAAAACGCGTTTTGGCACCTCGTGGTCTGGGTGGGTCCCTTTGGCCGGGCCAAGGCGGCAGCAGCCCCTGGGGCAGCGCTGGAGCCTCGCCGTGCCTTAGGCAGCATTGCCTCCCCGAGTCGCCCATCGCCCCTTCCCACAGGGCGCCTCGGGCTGCGCGTGGTGTCCGTCACGGGGCCGTGCCCACCGCTCGTGTGGGGTGGGAAACTGATGTGACTGAGCCTCAATAAAGGGCTGAGGTTGTTGAACCTCTTGTGTCTTTTTTTGCTGCTGTGGCTGAAAGAGCACAGGCGCAAACCCCGGACCTGGTGTGGCTCTGCCTCCCCTCACCTGGGCGGGAGGTGACCACGCTGTCCCTGCTGCCAGCACCGGGGCTGCACCTTCCCGCTGCCGCAGCTGTGCTTCCCCGGCTCGGCTGGGGAAGAGATGGTGCCGTGTGTGTTCGGAGCACGCCTGCAGCCCCCTGTCATGCTGCAGAGGCCACTTTTATTAGAGGGAAGCAATAAATTACCAGGCGGGCACAGGGAGGAGGCGAGCGGCCCTAGACATCCAGGGCAGCTATCACGGCTTGGGTGAAATCCAGGGACGTGGCGTAGCCCCCCATGTCCGCCGTGCGCACCTGCAAGGAGAGGGGAGCGTTAGCGAGGAGGGAGGGGGCCCCCCGCAGCGCGGCGGGGACCCCCTGGTGCTGCGCTGGATGCCATAGCTGCAGGACAGCACCCCGGGGCCCTCTGCAGCCCCCGCTGAGAGGGTCCCCAGGGTGTCCCGGTGCCTCAGGGAGGTGGAGGAGGTGCGATGGGGACAGCCTGACAGGATGCGCCCTGCCCTGCGCCAGCTGAGAGGGGCATCAGCTGCACAGTCCCCCCCCCCCGAGCTCTGGTGCACCCCGTGTGTGTGTGTGTCGGGGTGTGCCTGCTGGCACTGTGCCCCTTGCCTCTGGCTCCGGCACAGCCCTCCCGGCTACACCTCCCGGGAAGTATCACCAAGTGCCCCTTCTGCGCTTCCAGGCAGGTTTTGAAGGGGCGGCAGAGGCAGGAATTGAAGCAGCAGAGGATTTCACGGCAGCCATTCTCTGGGCTCACCGACCCCAGCAGGCTGGAGGGGACGGTGAGGGGCTTGGCAGCAGTGCCGCAGGCCCAGCGCTGAGCCCTGGCTGAAGCCCTGCTCCCAGTGCCGCAGGCGGGGCCTGGCCACGGCCAAGCGCCCTCAGGAGCCACCCCACAAAGCTGCCCTGGTCCCCCCTCTCCCAGGGCTTCGGCCCACCGCGAGCCACGCAGGTTTGGTGCAGGGCAGGGGCAGAGCCAGGTGGGGAACAGCACCCGGGCCGGGCAGGGGTGGAGGGAAGTGTTGGACCCTTTATTTGCAAACACGAATACACAGCACAGCATGAAATGCACGTCCCAGTCGCTCACTCACGCACACAGCACCCTGCCCAGCCACCGCAGCCGCCTGCCAGGGCAGAGCTTCCATGGTCCCACACCGCTGCTGGTCCCCAGTCTGCCCCCCCCCCCCGCCCCGGGGAGCCACACGGGCTCCAGGGGCTCGCACTGCTGGGCAAAGCTCTCGGGGTGCTGCTGCGGGAGGAGCGCAGCAGTTTGGACAGTCCCAGGCTCTGCCTGCTGTGGGGCAAGCATTCGCTGCCCTGCCCGGGGGGGTGGCTCAGCGCGGAGCCCTGCGCTCCCCAGGCAGTCTCACGGCTCTCAGAAACCAGCTGCAAGCGCATGAAGTGGCGGCAGAGCAGCCCCCACCACCACCACACCAGTTCCCAGGAGGTAACAAAGCCTCACAGCCACCTCCCCCTGCACCCGGGATTGTGCCGGCATGGGGAACCTCACTCTGCGCCAGCAGCGTGCCCTTGTGCGTGCCTGGATGCAGAGCCTCAGCCCTGTGGTCCCGTTTATTGCTAAAGCCTCTGTGGGCCAGAGAAGGCTCCTACAGTGACTGTGGTCCCACTGTCCCCAAGAGCTGCCTGCCGAGCCCGGCGTGCTGCCCGTTCACCCCCGCGTCGCCCCAGCAGGCCCCGAGATCCGCACCGCCCTCCACACCCGGAGGGCACAGCGGAGACGCTGCCCACGGGAACCAGAGAGACCCCGGGGAGCCTCACTCTTAACAGCGCCCTGCCCTCGGTCTCTCCAGCAATCCCCACTGGGGTGACTGGGGACGGTTACTGGGCTCTGGGCTGGGCAGGAGGAGAGCCACCCTCCTCCTCCTCCTCCTCCCCTGGGGCACCAGGGACCCTCGGCCAGGGCGAGCTGCGCCGGGCAGGGAGGGGGGCAGGAGGCGCCGCTGGGCTGTAAAGCTACGGGAAGCTGCTGCAAGGTGAAGTCCCCGACTGCGCGGGGCGAGCGGGGCTCCTAGGCACCATAGTGGGGGTGCAGGTTGTCAATCACAGACTTCACGAAGTCAGAAGTGGTGGAGTAACCGCCCAAGTCCCGTGTCCGAACCTAAAAATCCAACACAGGGAAGGGGAGAAACAAGGGAGAAACGTGATCGTGAACCGGGTGAAACAACTGCGAGAAGGGAGAGGAGAGCAGCTTCCCTCTACGCACCCTGCCAGAGACCCCGGCGGGGCGGCACGCGAGAAAGACGCCGTCTGATGTCCCCCAGCCCTGCCGGACCTTCCCTAAGCCAGCAAGCACTGCTACGGGCAGCGGGAGCAACCCCCGAGACAAGCACAGAGGGACCGACCGCAGCCAACTACAGCCACAGCTGCACGCACGCAGGGCTCTGAGCTGGAAAGAGGTGAGGAGGTCGGAGACTCGCGCTGGCCCGTCAGGGAGAACGCAGAGCAGCTCGCTACCACGAACACTCACACAGCTACAGGCACGCGGCAAGGCCGGTTGCTCAACACTCACCTTTCCGACTTTGATCACCTTCTTCACCGCATCCGCGATCAAATTGGAGTGGAATTCCAAGCTGGTGAGAGGGAAGGAGCCGTGGGTCAGTCCGTCCGTTAGCCCCCCCGGTGGGGCCGAGGCAGCGCTGCCCACCCCACCGCGTCCCCACGTGAAAAACACCTACTTGAGATGCCGCAGCATGTTGGCAGCCGAGAGCAGCATGGCGGTGGGATTGGCGATGTTCCTGCCCACGGCCTGGGCAAAGGGGTGGCGGGCGCCCTGCGGGAGAAGAAGCCACTGTGATGGACCATCTTCCACACCCCCATCCCCAGCAGCCACCCCACCTTGATGACCCGGGGTGCTGGTACGGCACAGCAGCCTCCGGGCAGCTGAGACTCCTCACCATTTCAAACACGGCGTACTCCGCACTGTAGCTCTCCCCAGGAACCACGCCGGCGCCACCCACCAAGCCAGCTGCCAGGTTATCGATGATGTTCCCGTAGAGGTTCGGCATGACCAGGACGTCGAACTGGTAGGGGTTCTGCACCAGCTGCACAGAGGGAACAAGACGTGAGGCCCTGCACACCCAACATGGGCTGCGGGCAGCTCCATAGACCTCAGGACAGGGCAGGGTACACAAATCTGGTGGAGTAGCAGACCCCAACCTGCTTGAAAACATCCCCAAACTGTGCTCAAGTGACAGCTGGGAGCACACAGAGCCCTGCTGAAATGAGTTCGGAGCCGCGGACCTACGCCGCCTGGCAGAGTTTTGCAAGCCCAGATGAGACATAGTTGTGCCAGGGGAGGTTTAGGTTGGATATTAGGTAAATATTCTTCACCAAAAGGGTTATCAACCCTTGGAACAGGCTGCCCAGGGAAGTGGTTGAGACACCATCCCCGAAGTATTGAAAAGATGTGTACATGTGGCACTTCAGGACATGGTTTAGTGGTGGACTTGGCAGTGTTAGGTTAACAGTTGGACTCAATAATGATCTTAAAGGTCTTTTCCAACCCAAATAATTCTGTGATTCCATGGTTCTAAACGCCCCTGCCACCTTCAGTCCCTGCAGCTCCTGCTCTCCGCTGCAGCCGAGCAGGCAGAAGGCTCCTGTCTCGCGCAAGGAGCAAACCCGGGGCCAGGGTGGCCGCCTGGACCTGCCGAGCTGTCAGCGGCAGCAGCTTCTTGGGTTTCAGATCTTTATGGCTTGGCTCAGCGAGCCCAGCAGCAGCAGCAGGCAGCGCAGAGCGGCTCTGGGGCAGGGAAACAGGATCCTCACCTGCATGCAGCAGTTGTCAATGATCATGGTGTCAAATTTGATCTTGGGGTACAGCTCCGCCACTTCTTCACAGCACTGCAGGAAAAGCCCGTCGCCCAATTTCCTGCGAGACAAGAAATACATCAAAGGGTTTGCAGGACAGCAGTGCGTCCTGGTTTCAGCTGGGACAGAGTTAATTGTCTTCCCTGTAGCTGCTGTGTTTTGGGTTTAGTATGAGAATAATGTGGACGATAACACATATTGGTTTAGTTGTTGCTAAGTAATGTTTATATTAAGTCAAGGACTTTTTCAGCTTCCCATAGAGGCTGAGAGGGAGCGCAGCCAGGACAAGCTGGCCAAAGGGATATTCCATACCATAGACGTCATGCTCAGTATATAGATGGGGGTTGGCCGGGGAGCGGGGATCCGTGATTGCAGCTCAGGACAGGCTGGACAATCAATCATTGGGTGGCAAGAGCAATCGTATTGCATCACTTATTATTTTTTTTTATATTCTTTTACCATTATTATTATTTTCTCTTCCTTTACTGCGCTATTAAACTGTCTTTATCTCAACCCACGAGTTTTCTTCTCCTTTTTCTCCCTCTTCTCCCTACCCTGCTGGGGGCGGGGAGTGGGTGACCGGCTGCGTGGTCCTAGCCGCCGGCGGGGGTAAAACCCCGACCCAGGGAAATCGTTACAGCAGTAGGCAACCCAACAGCGAGCGGTGTCCCGCTGCAGCAGGGCAGGGGAAGGCAGGCAACCCTCGAGCACCCCACACCACCGCACACCCACAGCTGGAGAAATTGGTGGGGCCCAGGGGGAGCAACGAGGGATTGGCTTTCAACGCCAGAGCTTTCCCCCTTCTCAGCTGACAGCCTCCAGGATGCAGCTGTCGGGCCTCATGCTGGAGACGAGAGCACACAGAGAGGAAAAAACACTATTCCCAGGGAAATATTCCCTCTCTGGAACCAGACTGGCACCGCCCTGATCGGGATCAAAAGCTGAGAGTAACAAGGTCCCAGACGTGACAGCAGTCGTGTGTCTAACAATCAGACAGCGCTCCAAACCTGCTCCTGCGGCACTCACATAATGTTGGCTTTGTGCACAGCCGTGACCTTAGAGCGCCCTTTTTTGGTGGCGTAGTCAAACGCGAACTTGGCAATGCGCTGCGACTTGGCCCGGGTGATGATCTTCAGGCACTCGATGACACCCTTTGCACTCTGGACAGGAGAGGGAGTGTGAGCAGCCGTTGCACGCGCCACGCAGCCCAGCACCCTGCCTCACCAACCCACACCCCGCCAACAGCCCCGGCGCTTCGCCACGGAGACGAGGCGTCTTTGCCTGACGGTGGATCACCCCCCATCAAGAGGTTCCTTAATACTCATGTCCGCTTTTTTTGGCATTATCCCTCCTGCAAGCCCACCACCATCCTCGTTGGGTCTGTGTGTATTCACATCCCGAAATGCTCTCCTAATTCTGTCACTTCTGTACATCACTGCTGCTCTAGCCAGTTCCTCAGTCGTGCTGAACAGGTCTGGTATGGAAAGCAGGAACGTGACCCCAGGAACAAGGAAAGCCACACATCCCAGGGCAGGTTTCCCCGTCCTTCAGCAATAACCCCAAGCAGAGCTCCCGTGTGCTGGGGGACGGCTCTTGTACCTCATGTTCCAGAGAGCTGTACTCCCCCTCTGTCTGCTCACGAATGATCACAAGGTCCAAGTTGTTGTGGCGTGTTTTATAGCCTGGTAAGCTCTTCACGTGGACAACGTTTGCAAACAAGTCTAATTTGCGCCTGCAAGAGAAGCAGCAGCAGAGTCAGCATTTCATCATAAGCTATTTCTGGGGCAGAGACTGCTCCCTGCAAGTACTGGGGGTAACAGCTGGTGATGCTGCAAACAGCTCCCCACCTCCGAAGATGCCTTCCCATAGTGCGCGCTCTCTTCCTCTCCCTCCGTGCCCTCCCTCATCCGTTTACCTTTCCCCTCACAGACCATGAGCCAGCCACACCTCCTCACAGCATGCCTTTGACGACCCTCTGTCAGACAGGCCACCACTGTCCGTTTTCCAGCCACCCACTGCCTCCTCTCCAGGACCCCCAAGGAAGCAGGCAGCAGGATCACACTCAGCAGAGGCAGCTCCTGGCCACAGACAGTCCCTCAGGATCTTACGCTTCCTGATAACATGTTAATTTAATCTGCCCTGGACTCACTTCCTTCAGCCCCCGGTTCACTGGCAGAACACCACGACCAAACGCAATACCGCTTTCCCAGCGACTGACGTGTCGGTCAGGGGACGGGGCTTACCTGAGCCTCATGTCGTAAGAAGCCAGCTCTCCCTTGTACTCCATGGGGGTGTGGATCTTGCCTGCGGGACAGCGTGGAGAAGGAGTAAGAACACGGAGCATGGAGCGCACTGACAGCCGCTAAGGACATCACCTGAACCCAGGCGACAGGGCAGCCAGGGTCGGGGCAGGGGGTGCTTCAAGAGAGCCTCAGCCAAGCGTGGAGACTGATCTCTCGTGACACAGGACCCTGACGAGGCACTTTGCTTCTCTGGGCCATACTGAGAGACCTCTTTTCAAAAGCAGAAGCTGGATACAGCCTCCCCTTTGATAAGCTCAGTAAACCAAGCACGGGTAATTTGCTTCTTAGCTTAAAGATAGCATGTTTCCTTCTCCAGGACCTAACCACTGAAATTCCTGCCCTCTGAAACCATCTCACAGCGTTTGAGAAGGCAACATTTCCTACAGGCAGAGCCGAGAGCCCCTCCTTGCCAGACAGACCGCTAGCGCAAGTCCTTACCTATAAGGGCCACTTTACTTTCCTTCATAGAGTCAACCACCTGATCCAGTTTTTCTTCTGATGCCATGTTCTGCACCTCACTCAGGTGATGCTCATCGAAGACCACGGGCACACTGGCAGCCTGTGCGAGAGATGCAGAGACAGAGCCGCGGCCCCATCAGATCAGAGACTCGGCAAGGGAAGCTACGCTACACGTTACAGAGGGCCACTGACTGGGGGAGCCCCGAGAGCTGGGACACGGAGCCTTAAACCAGCCAGCCTGCCTGCCTGCTCGGTGAGAAGAAGGAACCTGGACCTCTGGGTCACTTCGGTTCCAACTGAACAATGATGTTTTCTGACACCTTTAACACCAGGCCTCCCCTTCCTTGCTGTAATTATAATTTCAGCTGCAGAACCGATACCACGGCAGACAACCCCCCGTCTGCTGCCTTTGATGTGACCGAACTCGCGTGTCAGAAGACAGAACTGCTAGCCGCTAACTTCCTCCCTGAGTTCTGACACTGCTGCCTGAGAGCAGGGCTCATCACAGATTAGGAAGGAGGTCAGAAGGACACAGAGGGTTTCGGACAGCTGGACAATGACAGCCCTGTGGCCACGTTTTCAACAGGAGCAGTGAGGACGGCCTGTGTCCTCCCTGTCACCAGCCTGAACAGCATCAGTGCTGCTGTCTCAGCAGAGGGAGAAGGACTGAGCAGGCGATGGACCCGGACTCTGCTGGCTCCAGGACACAGTCCCAGACTGGGAACATTTTCACAGTGAAGAACGAGACAGTGTGCTGGTTCTGGCTGGGGTAGAATTAATTTTCTTCATAGCGGCTAGTATGGGGCTATGTTTTGGATTTGTGCTGGAAACCCAATAATAATGTTAACACCACAGGGATGTTTTCATTACTGCTAAGCAGTGCTTACACAGAGTCAAGGCCTTTTCTGCTTCTCACACCACCCCACCAGCGAGCAGGCTGGGGGGCACAAGAAGCTGGGAGGGGACACAGCTGACCAAGGCAATAGACCATGTCATACGACGTTGTGTTCGGTATATAAAGCTGGGGGAAGAAGGAGGAAGGGGGGACGTTTGGAGTGATGGTGCTTGACTTCTCAAGTAACCGTTACATGCGATGGAGCCCTGCTTTCCTGGAGATGGCTGAACACCTGCCTGCCCATGGCAAGTAGTGAATGAATTCCTTGTTTTGCTTTCCTTGTGTGTGCACCTTTTGTTTTAGCTATTACCTCTTTACCTCAACCCATGAGTGTTCTCACTTTTACCCTTCTGATTCTCTCCCCCATCCCACGGTGGGGGAGCGAGCGAGCGAGCGGCTGCACAGCGCTTAGTTGCCAGCTGGGCTTAAACCACAACAGGCAGTTTGCAAGACTGCTGCTCAAGTTGAACCTATTTATTCAAAGGGTGAGACCCCAGGGTTTTCACGACTGTCTCTCTTCTGCACCAGAGGAAACAGATAGGTCATTCCTGGAGGGTCTGTGGATCGGCAGCATCTTTAAGCAGTTCTGCAGCTGTTGTTCCTCCCTTCTCCGTCCACCCTGTCCCACCGAGGGGCAGAAGCCGTTACCTTGAACACCTCCTTGACGGCGTGCATGAGCTCCGGGCCCACCCCGTCTCCAGGCAGCATGGTAACCTGGAACGTGCTCTCAGACTTCGCATTTTCTGACTGCAGAGAAAGCAAAGAGTCAGACCTTCTGCCGCACCCCAGAGCCTAATCCAAATAGGATCCCTAACTTGCAAGCAGCAAACTAGAGGAAGGTTACTCTCAACGTGAAGAATATCCGCACCCACAGCATCGTTTTTAGTAACAAAAACTTACTGCAGTACTAACAGTGAGCTTTAACTTGAAGAGCTCCTGCTCCTGTGTTGCTATGAACACCCCACGCAGCAGACACCTGATATCCTGTGATCCGCTGGCAACCTAAAGACCTTTTCCTCATACAGCATTTCCAGGCATGATCTCTCCCTCTGTACAGCAGAAATCCTTCTTACTGGGAGGTAATAGCATAATCTTGCCTTACTAGATTTCTCTCCTTCCTACTTCCTCGTCCTCAGGATCCTAAGCCTTTCTGTGTGAGTCTCATCTTCCTGTTGTATTCACGTTGTCTCGCAGCTTTTTGTTGAGCATGGGTTTTTTTCGGTCCTGAACACAAAATCAGTCTCAAAGATAATTCCTGAGATGATCCACACGCGATCCCGCTGCCTGCTCCCCCACCATAGCTGCCTCCTATTTTTACACAGTCCTTTACTAATCCCCACCTTCTTTAGGCGGTAATTCCCTGCACAGAGCTGACCTCCAGACATGGGATTTCACAGAACCACCCTCAGGGACTAGAGTCAGTCAGAGACAAGAATTTCATCCAACAATTTAATCAGACAAGAAGAGGAATAAACAAGTATCAACGTCAATGTGACTCGAGAAACACACGTGCGTCAGTGACACAAAGCATAGGCAAACAGTGATCGCAGAAACGTAAAATGAAGGTGTGAAAAGAAAGACAAGATAGTAATTACTTTTGATTTTTAATATCTTGGAATCAAGTTCCAGGGCAGAAAACCTCACCTACCATTCAGCAACTAAATTTCAAGCAGCAGCAAATCATCTGCAGAGGGAACCACGGCACGGGTCCAAGCTCAAGGTCAAAAGAACAGTCTCAGTGTTGAGCCCTTCCCTTTAGTGTCTTAAATAATAACATAAGACATCTTCACTTATAAATGGGAACTGAACATCCTGTCAGTCTGAGCGTGACAAGCATGATGTTAATTCACTCCCTGTCACTTTGGCTGATTCTTCTTCCCACAGAAATCAACTCATCCCTCCACTGCAGCTCTTACTTCCTGACCATAAAGTCTAAATAATGCTTGTATGTGCCAAGCTACTACTCACTCTTACCTTATTCAATCTCTAATCATCATCACACTTCATTTCATGTATTACTTTCTGTTAACTACTACAGGTAGGTACAGTAAATTTAGGATTAAATGACAAGGACTGGATCAAAACGATTTTCACTACTGCAATCAACGCTGCGCTCTTGACTAGCAGTTTTAGCTGTACCAGCAGAAAAAACACCCACCATCACAACCCTGCCAGCAGCCCCCTGCACGCAGGTGAGGCTGAGCCAGGAGCCAGAGGGCTAGAGAGGAACCTCCGGGGAAGGAAAGAGCAAGGACCAAGAACATGCTACTCCGAGAGTGAGAAACGCTGCTTCCACCAAGTGGACGCTGCCTGGGAACCGGTGGCTGGGAAGACGGGGCGGGCATGGTGCTTTCCAAGCACACCCATAGGGTGCAGAGAAGCAGAAACCCTCTCCTGAGCAAAGCAAGCTCAATCCCACTCACAAGAACTGTCCTACACCTTCCAGGTGGTGATAGGGTCCTGTGACAGCTTTCGGCATCCTCTGGCTACACAAAAGTCTTCCACAAAAGTCTTCCTCAGGAGCCCTCATTCTAGGCCCCTTCACGCACCCAGACCCGCAGGCCACGAGCACCCACAGCCCCAGCCTAAAAATAGCAAGAATGTTTCCAGGGCTCAGGGACTGCTACTGCCTGTTCCTCTCTCTCCCCCATTCCTCTGCTCCCCACTGCAGCTCCGTGCCCTGCAGTAAGTGCTAGGGGCTGCCTGCACTCAGGGTGGGCCTGGGGACTCCAGGACCCCCGCTCTCACCTTGGCCCGTGGGATCTGCTGGAGGGCGGCGGAGGCATGCAGGCCCCTCCATGTCCCGAGGCTCTGGGCACGCAGGAGATTCTGGGGTGGAGGCAGCGGGAAGGTGAGATGCACGGAGCCCACAGGGAGGCCCAGCTCAGATGTGCCCCCCACCCCTCAAGCCCAGACCATTCTTCAACACCCCCAGTCCTGACTGAACCCTGGGGTCTGGGCTCAGTCCCCCCCCCTCCATTTCTTCCAGCCAAAACTAACTCCCACAGCCCAGCCTGGCCCCACAACCCCCAGCCCAAACACCACCCCCCCCAACCCAGATCCTACACCCTGGCCCAGACTAATCCCCCAGGCCAGACTGACTCCTGACCCCCAGACCCACTCCCTAGACCCTGCCCCAGACTGACCCCCCTCGATCCAGACCGACACCCCTCATCTTCCCCCAACCCAGATCCCCCCATCCAGTCTGACCCCCGCAGCCCGGATCACACACCCCCCGATCCAGACGAACCCCTCAGCCCCTGGAGCCCAGACCCTGCTTCCATCCCAGACAGACCCCCCCCCCGATACAGACCAAACTCTCACCCCCCAGCTCAGACCCCAATCCAGCCTGACCCCCAGCCCAGACTCACCTCCCCGCTCCACACCGACAACCGCCCCCCGGCACAGAACCCCCATCCCGTCTGACCCACACCCAACCCCCCCCCATCCCCGAATGATCCCCCATCCCAGACCGAACCCCTCCGCCGCCATCCCCGGTCTGACCGACCCCCCCCCCCCCCCCCACCGCCCCTCACCCTGGCAGCCGCCCGTCCCGCGCTGAGCGCCGCCATCTTGTCGCCCCACAATGCACCGCGGCTGCGGCACGCCGGCTGAACGCGGGGCGGAAGGGGCGGGGCCGGAAGGGGCGGGGCCCTGCGGCGCCCCCTAGCGGCCGGGCGGGGCAGGGAGGGCACCCCAGCACACGGAGCCTCCGGGGGCTCCCGGAGAGCCCCCCAGGTTCCCCTCCCCTCCCCAGGGGGACACCCAAGGATCCCCCCCTTCCAAACCTCCCCAGGGCCCCTGGCACCCCCTTCCCTGCACCCCAGCACCCCCCCATGAATGCCCCACGGCCCCCCCCGCCATAACCCTGCCCCGGGACCCGTGTCCCCCAGGCCTCCCCCGCACCCCCTCGCAGGCTGGGGGTGGCGATGGGGGCACTGAGCATTTCTCACCAGGAGGCAGGAGCGCGAGCTCTTCTCTTTATTGAAGAAGAAGGGAGGGGGACATACGGCAAGAGGGTTGGGGGCCCCCCCTTGCCCCCAGCGGGGTGGGGGGGCCGGGCAGGCACTGTGGAGGGGTCGTGCTGCCACGCTTCGCAGCCGGCGAGGAAGACCTCAGCCTGGTGCCGGCTGCAAGCTGGATGCTGCCAGGGTGAGCCCAGCCCTGGCGCAGGACACGGACACCCTTCTGCCACCCTGCCCTCGTCTCCCAGGCACAAGCACTCCCCCGTGCAGGGGGGCGGGGGGAGCAGCAGCCTGGGCTGGGGGGGGGAGAAGTCCGGAGTGGACCCAGTGGCAGGGACGGGGGGCTGGAGCCACCCCCGGGAGTGGATGGTGGGCAGGGGGCCATGGCAGGGCCCCCCCCGCGCTGGGGCTCACTTCTTCAGGAGTTGGGCTCGGGCCCGGTTCAGCTTCTCCACCACGGCACTGTCGGTGCTGGCGGTACACTTGGACAGGACAAAGTTCATCTCCGTCTCGTTCTTGTGCTCAATGGCAGCATCGGCCGCCTGGTCCAGGTCCCTGCGGCACAGCAGGGGAGTTGGGGACAGTGTGGGGACAGGAGGGGGCACAGCAGCCCCAGCCACTGTTCCCCCACATCCTGGAGGCACCAGCCCCAGCAAGGGCAGGCACCCCATGTAGCCCCCACCGGCTGCAGAGGACGAGGCTCAGGGTGCCCCCCCAGCACTGCCCACATGCTCCTGGGGGTCTCATCCACCCCTGCCCCCCCGAGGCCCTCAAGCCCCCAGCCACGCTGCACAAGGAATGGGCTGCTTCTAGGGATGACCCTGCCCCACAAACCCCGGGCCGGGGCCAAGCTGACGCACCCCACCAGGACGAAGGCCTTGACACGCTGCTCGGGGGTCACACGGAGCACGTACTTCTTGGCCTCATAGCGGTTGTGGTGCTTCACTGAGATCTCCACAAAGGGCTGGAGAGGAGAAGAGCAGGGTGGGAGTGTGGGGGCCTGGCTGCTGGTCTCTCCTGGCCCCCAGCTTCAGCCCTTGCCCTATGCCAGCCTGCCCGGGCTGCTCCACGGCATGGCCCAGCCCCACAGCCACCCATGGGGCAGGGCGGGCTGGTCCCTCTCCAGCAGGGCAAGCTCTTACCAGATACCCGATGGGCGACTTCTTGCTTTTGGAGAACTTCTCCATCTCCTCCCAGTCACCACGGTTGGCCAGGGCACTGATCTTCAGCCACCAGTACCTGGGGACGCAGGTCAAGCTGACTCCTCTAGCTGCCAGTGCCCTGCAGCCCCCCGATCCCAGCCCCACAGCATGGCTCCTGTCCTGGGGTGAGCCCCCAGGGCTGCACGGAGGAGTCTCCCCTGGGACCGACCTCTTGTCTGGGATCTTGAACTCCCGGTAGAGCTGCTCGGCTCGCTTGTGGTGGCCATCCAGAATGAGGTTGGAGACGGTGTCGTGCAGCGAGAGGTCAAGATAGGGCTTGTCAAAGTCCTCCTGGAGGTGTCGCTGAAGCCGCAGGAGCTTGATCTGATCCTCTGTGGCCTGGGGAGCAAAGAGACAGCCTAAAGGGTCCCCACCCCAGCTCTGCGCATGGGGCCCAGAGGGTCCCTGCCCCAGCAAGCGATGGGAGCAGCCCACCCAGCCTCAGCCGCAGGCCAAGGGGACCTGCAGTGCCATGTCAAGCAGAGGTGGCCAAGCTGAAGCCCCGTGCCTGTTGGTGATGCCCAGCTCTGCTCCTGCCCAGACGCAGGAGAGCAGGGGGGCCCCCATGTCACCTCCTTGGCTCCACTGACCTTGGCAGCAAACTCGTTCTTGGCTTTGTAGTACTCATCCAGGGCGTTCTGCAGAGCTCCTACTCGCCCTTCGATGCGCTGGGGACAGAGGACATGGCCACTTCACCCCCTGCCAGCACAGCTGCCATGCTGCAGGGATGGGGCAGCACGCTCAGGTGGGGCAGGAGGGGTGCCTGGTGCCAAGACATGGCCAAGGCAAAGCTCCATCTCTCTGATGTTTTGCTTTGGTCCCCAGAGACGGGCAGAGGGCTGGGCCCCGCCTTGCCCTGGGTGGGATCCTGACCTCCCTGGCACACGCAGGATGGGCTGGGTGTCTGCTAGCACAGAGCCTCCAGGGGATGATGGCCCTGGGGTACAAGGTGGGGAGCTCCCTTCCCACACCTGGAGCCCACCCTGAGCGTGGGGAGGGCGGAAATGCCCCTGGCTGCAAACACCCGGCTGCTGCCGCTGGACTGCATGGGGCAGAGGCAGCCACCAGGCGTGAAATCACCCCCTGCCCCTTCCCCAGCACACTGCTTCACCCTGGCCATGTGACTCCCTGGGCAAGGAGGAGCCAGCCCGGAGCCTGCCAGCCCTTCCTCCCCACTCCTCCCGCTGCTGCCAGGCACAGACCTGCTCCGAGTAGCTGGAGTGGACGTGGAAGTTGCCGAGCTCCTGGTGATTGTCGTCCTGGTTATACAGGTCCTTCAGTGTCTCCCGCTCCTGGTGCTTGCAGAACTGGGGAGCGATGCGGGGGGTTAGGGTATATGGGGGCAGACACCACCGTGGCTCCCAGGGGCCGGGCGCATGGTGGCAGCCCCTACCTGGCGGTACAGGCTCAGGGCCACCGGCTGGTTCTGCAGCGTCATGAAGAAGGTGCCGCGATTCAGCTCGTTCTTCAGGTGGAGCACGACAGTGTAGACTAAGGCAGACAGCAAAGTTCAGGAGGGGGGACGGGGACCCTGCCTCTCACACGGCTGGCGCCACAGAGCAGCACTGGGAGGGGAGTGAGGGGACATCCAGGCACAGGACAGAGCCCCATGCTGAGGGCGAGCACTGTCCCTTAGGGCTCAAGGAGCTCCCACCACCCTCATCCCACAAGACACAAAGCCATGAACAGGTTCCCCCAGACTCCAAATCCCTCCCCTCCTCTGCCCAGCCCTGACCCTTACCCAGATCGGTGTCCCCACTCTCGATGGCTTTGCTGAGGGCCAGCTTGCTCCGCTTCATCTTCAGCAGCAGTGGAACCTGCTCTCCAGAGCGTGGCTCATACTCCAGCAGCTGCAGGCAGCAGAGGGATTGTCAGTACATGGCCACCCCGTGTGACCCCTCCAGCCGTACCATCACCCAGCCGGACACACCACAGCCCCAGCCAAGAGACCTTGATGGCCAGCTCTGTCCTGCCGCAGTCGTAAGCCCGGGCAGCAATCTCAGAGTAGGAGATGCCTGGCGTGTCACCCAGCTTCTGGTTGATGGCATGGGCCACCTCCTCATCAGACTTGTCCTTCTGCTGCACCTGGAAGGGCACGAGTGGAGAGGTCTCTGCACGGCCCTGGATGGGCAGAGCCCTCCAAGGTGCCTCCTTACCTTGTAGCAGGCCCAGTGGGCCAGGATGCGGCTGACGCCCTGGATCTCCGAGAGGCGCAGGTACTCGCAGATCCTGATGGCCAGAGGGTAGAGCCGCCGCAGGACCAGCCTGGTGTGGCACACGGTGGGTCAGCAGCATGGCCCCACACAGATCTAAGGAGCTGAGCAGCTCAGCTGGCCTCACGGGGGTCCCTGAGCGCTCAGAGCCTGCTCTGCCCCCGGCCAGGGGGACAGGGACCGTGGGGACGGGGACTGCAGTGTGGCTGGACACTGCCTTGGCCCAGGCTGGCTAGGGACAGGGCTGCCATGTCCAGCTTGTGGGGACCTTTACCTGTCCAGCAGGACCTCGATGGTGAGCTGCTTGTATCTGCGAGGACAGTCAAGGGACATCTCGAACTACAAAATCCTATGGAACGCAAGCAACGCGTGCTGGGTGCCTGCTTCCTTCATGGCAGCGTCCCTGCCTGGCACCCGTGGGCCAGCCCCAGCACACGCGGCTGTAGGGCCAGCCCAGCTCTGCGGGGTGTGCTGAGTGTAGACGTCTCAGCTACAGGCGCCTGCCATGGGGCTCCCGGCACAGCTGGTGCCCAGACCCTGCAGGGCCAGCCAGCAGCCAAGCAGCTCTCTCCACCCCATCTCGCTCCACCTACAAGGCGGCTGCCCCAGCAGGGCCCGCAGCCCCAAACAGCACTGATCCTGCCTGGGCCAGGTCCTGCACCCACCCCAGGGTCACCACTCGTGTGCCCGTCCCACAGAGGATACTGGGTGAAGGTGAGGGGGATGCCGATCTGGTAGTCCCGGATGGCGTTGAGCACCCGCAGGTCCTGGCACATGCGCACGAAGCCCTCCGGGGGGAACTTGTCGATGAAGCACTTCCCAAAGGAGGCTGCCTGCAGGAAGAGGCATGTGGTGCTGGGGCTGCACTGGCCCACAGCGCGACTACCAGCCAGGGGGGGAGTTGTCTTCAGCCACAGCTTCCCTCCACCTCACTCACCCTCAGCAGCGACTTCTGGGTGTCCGGCTCATGCTCGTAGCCAGCTGCCTCGATACACTGGCTCACCGCCTCCGGGAGCAGCTTCTGGTCCTTGATTTCCCGCAAGTACTCGTCTGCCTTCTGGCTCTCCTTCTGCAGGGGAGCGCGGCCCATGAGGAGAGCAGAGGGGTGCTCGCCGGCCAGGGTGAGCCCTGGAAGCCCCAGCATCCCTGGGACCGCGGGCCAAGGGAGCCCTTGCCCTGGCACCTCGGCCCCAGCAGGGACCTCCGGGATCTCCCCCTTCCCATCACCGCTGGATAATGCTGGCAGCGGTTTGCATGAGGGGCACCTCAACCTCCGCAGGGGCAGGCAGGAGTGGGGCAGCAGGCCGTACCTCGTACTCCTTCTGTGCCTCCAGCAGGAGTGCCCCCGGGGCCATGGAGGCGATCTTGAAGATCTCCTGGCTGGCCTCTGCAAAGGTGGGGAGGGGAAAAAAAAATAAAACGCGTGAGAGGCTGCCCCAACCCAGGCACATCATGTGCACCCGCTGCAACCTGCTCCCCCACCACCCCTGCCTGCAGCTCTGTGAGCCCAGAAGAGCCTGTGCCAGTACCATCCTTCAGCAGGGCAGGAGCACGGCCACCACCGTCCCAAGGAGCTGGGCAGAGCAGTGCCAACGCACAGTTTGGGGCTGCTCTTCCAGCCCTCGCGACTGCAGCCCCCAGTCAATGCCAACCCACAGGCCCAAGAGATGGGGGCAGGGGCAGCTGCCAGGACACGCGGGTCCCAAGGAGCTATTCCGCCACGCAGAGCCACGGCAGCTCCCAGGCACCTCCGCTCTGGAAGCGCGAGGGCGGCAGCAGTGTGGAAGGTGAGGAACAGGCGTGCTGAGCTGTGCCAGGCCTCAGCTCAAAGCGCAGGGGCTCTAGCAGCAGGAAGGGGAGGTAGCAGCCTGCAAGGCCCTGCTCAGGACACAGGGGCTCCGCAGAGCTGGCAAAGGAGGGGACCAGAACTGGCACGGTGGCGGGGAAAGAGGGAGCCCAGGGCCAGGTGAGGGACTGGGTTCAGAGCCCTGCACTATAAGGCTGGTGGGGCTCAGGGCACGGTTCTACTCCGCTGTGGGGCTCTCACCCCCTCCTGAGCCTCCAGAAAGGGCTGGGCAGGCCGGACCCACGCGCACAGACCAGGCACGGTCACAGGCGGCAGGAGAGACCCACCTGCCCGGGTGCAGAGGCTCCCACTCAGCCATGCCACCCGGCGTCATCTCACCTGGGATCTCGTGCAGGAACTCGTGGGAGGTGCGAGACAAGATCCGGACCCCGTCCAGCTCGGGGACCAGGTAGGAGTCTTCATCCAGGACAAACCTGCGCTCCCCGCTAAGGGCTCGCGGGAAGAAAGCAACTCTGGGCGCAGGCCAGCCCCGCTGAGGGCCAGCCCCGGCGATGCCATGGAGTGATCCCCTGGAGTCCTCGTCCCCCCTGGCTCATGACATCCCCCTTCCCACAGAGGCAGCAGGGCATGGGATCAGCACTTGGGGGTGGGCAGGAATTCCCCCGCCCACAGCAGCCCTCACCCTTGGGGAATGGGGACCGTACCTCAGCAGGAACAGCGTTCCCCGCCACAGGGACTTTGGTGCCTCCCAGCACCGGCTCTGCTCTCGGAGCTGAGGGGGAGCGGGTTCCCCTCAGTGGGGAGGCTCGGAGAAGGGGGGCAAGGGCCGGGGGGCAGACAGGAGGGGTTTTCGCTGCTGTACAGGACCAGGCTGGCGGGGGCCAGGCAGGGGAGATCGTGGCAGAACCACAGAGGCGAGGAACAAGGTTAACTTCCTCTGACCATCCTGGGGGGCCGCTCCAGGGACACCAGTGCCTGTGACAGAGATGGCAGTGGCCCAAGGAGGGACTGCAGATGCTCTCAGTTTGGGCTGGCCTTCGGAAACACCACCAGTCCTTCTTTCCCAAAGGATACTGGATGCACTCGGTGGAGTTCCCCGCCACCATCAGCTGCCGGTCCCAGGCCACCACCACGGCACGCTGCCGGCTCCGGGGACGCATGCACCTGTTGGGGAGACCCAGCCCCGGCTTAACCCTGGCCCCGCTGCAGCCCCCTGCACCTGGAGTGGGGACACGAGAGGGTCCCGCTCATCCCAGGGAGGCCGCAGAGCCGAGCAGACCCTGGCAAAGGCTTGGGGTAGCAGAGGAACGCGGGTGGGCACGGCTGGGGGCAGAGCAGGTTGGCAGGGAGACACCACTCACCAAACCATCTGCTTGGGTGGAGATCGGATGCTGCTGTTGAATTCGCAGAGCTTCTCCTGTGGTGGAAGAGAGATGGGTCAGGGGGACAGCAGTGCAGGGACAGCTGGCATCGTGTGTGCACTGGGGCCATGAGCTGAGGGGAGCTGCTGGGGGATGAGCAGCACAGCCCAGGCTGTACCAGGCCCCAGGAGCACGGGTGCCGTGCTGTGAGCGGGTCCCATGCGAACATCTGGAGCAGCCTCCAGCTCTGGAGGCAGGCAGGGCTGCAGCTGACGCAGCCGAAGGGCAAGGATGCCGCATGAGCACTTAAACAGTGTGTGAGAAACATTCCTCCATCGCTGCCGCACACAGACTGCCCGCACATAGAACAAGTAATTGAACGAAGGCAAAAAGAGAAGGATTGGTCTCAGAGGGCAACCAGCACCTCACCAGCACAAGCCCCACAACGTGGGGGAATTTGCAGGGCGGAATCATGACTTGCAAGCAAGGCCCCTACGCCAAAGTGACTATACCAGTAGTGGTGATAAGGCTGAGACTGCCCAGGAGACAGTACGAGGACCAGTATGGACGTAACACAACTGTATCCAGTAGGGAAAAAGTAATTAGTGGTGGGCTGCTTATCTGAATGGACTTTGGAAAGAGAAAGGGAGGCCAGCAAAGAGGTGGGTCCAGAAATAGAAATAGTGGGGAGTAAGGTATAAAATCAAAGAACAAAAGAGGGTGGATGTCCCGAGGGCAGGAGTGCAGACGCCTGCGGGTGGCAGTGAGGCTGACCTGCAGCCCTGAGTCCATGGGGACCCTGAGGGAACCTGCCTGGACACCCCACCCGGCTGGGTCCATCTGCCAGACAGGGAGAGGAGGGGTGGGCTGACACCCTCATGCCCCGCCATGGGGAGGGAAGGGAAACGCTCACCTTCAGCGTTGCCAGCCCCATCCAGATGTAGCCGGTGTCGGTGAAGAGCGCCAGGCAGCGGTAGTTGAAGGACACGGCCATCTGCAGATAGGCGCCGGCGGAGGGACTCATGCCAGGGGGGGTCTGAGACAGGGAAAGGGTGAGGGTCACACCTGGGGGACACGCTTTGTGGACACAGGACATGCCACACACTGGCGCCAATGCTGAATGAGGGGCTGAGGACTGGTCAGAGTGGGTATCCCTTCCCACCCTGTGCCCACTTAATCTTCATCCCTTTGCCCCTGGCCAGGATGGGGCCAAATGTCCCTGCTCTACACACCTTCCTGTGGGACAGCAGAAGGAAGGACCTGCTGAGTGCTGGAGGATGAAGAGCATCCCATGGGACAGTGGGGGGCAGGGACCTGCTAGTGAGTGCGGGGGACCGCTGGCCACCCTGCTCCCCACGGCCAGCCACTGCAGCTCACTCACCACCACGGAGCAGGAGGTGTTGTCTAGGAGGTAGAGGTCCTGTCCAACCGCCAGCAGGACAATGGTGACTCTGTCCTGGGACAGCACGGCCCAGCAGGAGGGAGGCTTCTGCAGACCTGCCAGGCACCAGTGTCAGGCCCCTGCACCCAGCTGGAGCAGGGGACAGCGGGGAGGGGACGCACCGGGAACCTCAGGCATCCTGCGCAGCTTCAGGTCATCGATGTTGGTGGTCAGGGAGAAGCGATGCGCTCCAGTAAGAATGGCCACGCCAGTGCCATACTCTGTGTGGAAAACCTTCGCCTCCAGCACATGGTTCTGCAGCACCTCCTGTGCCATGGAGAGAGAGCTGGGCCCAGGCCGGGGCAGCTGGGGCTCAGCATCACACTGCCGCTGCTCTGGGAACAAAACTACCCCGGGCAGGAGCAAGCCCAGCCCTGTGCTGCACGGCTGGTAAGCGTCCCAGCTCAGACAGGCCTCGCTCCTGCAGTAAGGCAGGGGATCATTCCGGCCCCAGGGGCCATGGGGATGGTTGCCAGCTCATTCCAGGCAGCCCTGCAGGGAGGGTTGAACAGCCCCAGGCTCCCCCCTCCACCCCACAGGGCTGGGGGAGTGCTCAGGGGGCCTCATAGTGCTTGATTCTCTATCACACAAACCCAACCCTGGGCACCTCTTGAGCTCCCCGTCCTGCCCCACTCACGTTGCCCATGCTGAAGTGGCGCTTGAACTCGCAGAAGAGGTTGTAGATGAGAACAGTGCCATCCTCCTGGATGCACAGCAGGTCCTCACTGGCCGTCCAGCCCAGCTGCACCAGCTGGCCGCTCTTCCACTGTGGGCAGAAGACATGTGAGCATGCTGTGGGGCTGCTCGCCTCCCAGATGGCCCAGCCCCAGAGACATCCCTCCAGGAGATGTACACGAAGCCAGTGGCCACAGTTGGGCATCCGCAGCTCTGATGCTCCTGGCTTTGCAGGGCCCTGTGATTGTGACAGCTTTCCCTGTCCCTCCATGCCCTCACTGCCCTGTGTCCACCCCAGCCAGCGGGGAAGGCAGGATGCTCCTGCAGTGCCAACGCTGCAGCTCCTGTCCCCACTCTGTCCCCTTCTCCCAGGGGTGGGCAGCCTCCCTCTCCCTACAGCTCGCCCTGTTCCCCCCTCACACACACCACCACTGCCGAGCAGCTTCTCCAAAGCTTTCAGGTGGCTGCAGGAGCTGCAGAGAGCCATCACCCCAGAGAGCTTAGGGTGCTGAGGACACGTGGCAGCATCCTGCTTCCCTGCAGAGAGACCAGAGGAGCTACCCAAGGGCATACAAGCAAGTGGCACAGGCAGAGATGACTGCCGTCCTCGCAGCCCAGTGATTCACCTGCAACACCCAGGCTGTAAGCCAGCCATACAGCCTTCCGTGCCACCGGCGAGCCCTTTCACAGTCCCCCTGCCCGGCTTATCACTGTGAGGGGCAGGGAGCTACAGCCTCCGGCGTCATCTGAGGTACAGCCGGGACCGTCCCAAGCTCCCTGGCACATCACAGACCTCCACATGAGCACCCGGGGTGCAGCTTAAAGGAGGGGGTGGCCGACCGCGTGGGCCAGCTCACCGGGATGCTGGCCAGGAGAAGCCCCGAGGCCGAGTAGATCTCCAGCAGTGGGCGGGCGCTGGGGGACTTCTCCTTCCGGGCGTTGTTCTTCAGCAGAGCTGTGGGTGGGATGGGACAGGACAGTCCGTCTGAGACGCGGCTCCTTCGCTGTCACCACCGGGGGGGCCCAGGGCAGACCCTGCCCCAGCGGAGGGTCCCGGGGCAGTGCAGGGGGGCCGGGGTCCCGCCCTACCTATGGGACCCCCGTACGGGGCGGCCGCCACCAGGCAGTCCCGCAGGTCCTCCTTCAGGCTCCACTCCATGGCGTACAGCTCGAACTTCCTGCAGGCGACGAGGGACAGGGGGACCACACCGAGGGACGGGGGAGGTTTGCGGGTGTCAGGGACGGCGTTCCACCCCCTGACCGGCCCCGGGACCCCCCAGCCAGCCCGTGGCCCCCTGGGACCCCACCGACCAGCCCCAGCACCCCTCCAGCCAGCCCCAAGGCCCATGACCACCCCCGAGCAGCCCCACGACCCACCCGACCGGCCCCGGGACACCCTGGCTGGTCCCAGGGATGGGTTGCCTCTGGCCGGTACCGGTACCAGGCCCGCGCCGCCCCTCACCGGTAGAAGGCCTCCTCGCCCAGCGGGTTCCAGTTGGCCGTGTAACAGTCCATGGTGCCGGGAGGTGATGAACCGGCCCGGGCCGAGCCGCCGGTGCGGCCTCTGCCTGCGCCTCCCGCCTGCGCTTCCGCCCGCCCCGCCCCGCCGCGACGCCGGCTCGGCCGCCGCCATCTTGAGAGAGGGCACGGGGAGGATGGGATTGAGGCATGGGGGCAGGAGGGGGAACTGCCGCCATCTTCGGTGAGGGCACGGCGGGTCGGCGCCGCCGCCATCTTCAGTGAGGGCACGGCCGCCAGCCCACTTCTGGGCACCGGTGTCCCCTGTCCTTGGGGGTGTCCCCTGTCCCTGGGGGTGCCCCCTGCCACCACCCCTGGATGACACATACACCCCCCAGCACCCCGTGGGTCCCTGGTCCCCCCACTCCCAGCACGAGTGTCCCCCCCATGCCCTGGCCCCCCGGCATGCCCCATGCCCCAAGGTGTCCCCTGTCCCCCAAGGTGTCCCCCGGCACTGCCGACCCGGTGGCCGTCAGGCATGTGCAGGCAGGGTCGCGCTGACATGCAGGGGGCATGCGGGCATGCGCAGGCCGCATGCCAACGTGCGTGCATGCACGGGGCCACGCGCAGCCTTGCGGCCGCACGCCCGCGCGCCCAGCCGTACCCACGTACACGGCCCACGGGGGTCTCTATTTTATTTCTCACTGCTAGAAAACTAGGAAAGGTCGCGGCAGCCCGGCCAGGCGCAGCCTCTATCCACCCACCACCCCCCCACTGCCGACGCCATGCGGGTGCTGCGGCGGTGCCGGGGGGTGCCGCGGCGGTGCCTCGCCTGCTGGGGTTGGGGTGCTGTGGCAGTGGCTAGCGTGGCGGGGCTGCGGTGCCGCCGGGCAGGTCGCAGCGGTAGTGGAAGATCTGGAAGCAGAGGAGGCTGCCGAGCAGCGAGGGGCTGAAGGTGCCCACCCTCCTGAAGCCCTGGCCCTCGTAGAGCCGCTGGGCCGCCACCTGCACCATGGAGGTGGAGAGGACCACCGCCCCGTAACCACGCGCCCGGGCGAAGCGCAGCACCTCCCCGCAGAGCGCTTTGGAGACGCCCCGGCCCCGGTAGTCTTTGCTGACCGACATTCGCTTCAGCTCCAGGGCCACCCCTCTCTCAGCCGGATCCTGCGGGGGTGCCACGGCCACCATGCCCACCACGGTCCCCCCGGCCTCCGCCACCCAGAAGCAGGAGTCGGGCGCCCGCAGGTAGCTGGTGGAGATGTCGCAGAGGTCGGTGCACAGCGCCTGGTGCACGTAGGAGGTGCTGAAGGAGCGGACCACGGGCCAGGTGGCCGCCAGCGCCAGCGCCACGGCCGCCAGCCCCAGCACCCAGTAGCCGGCAGCTGCCCGCACTGCCGCGAAGAGGACCAGCAGCCCCAGCTGCGCCCGTGCCGAGCGCAGGATGTGGCGGTAGCCGGCCGGTGCGTGCTCCAAGATGCCGCGGGCGAAGAGGGTCCGCACGGCGTCGTAGTCCTGCTCCCGGTACTGCCGGATGCGGTAGGACGCCATGGGCTGCTGGCACCTGTGGCATGGCACAGGGGTGTCAGGGCAGTGCCCGCCTGGACAGGGACCCCCGGGGCATCCCCAGACCCCATCGCCGGGGTGGCACAGCTGGCAAAGGGGCAGGAGTTGCTGCCCGTGCAGCCACGTTAGCTCCCATCGTCTGGGCACCAGCCTGCACTCTGCATCACCCTACCAGCGTAATTACCCTCTTCCCGCTAAAGATCACCAGCACCAGGCTTGCCTGGGGTGGGCATCTGGGAAGACTGTCACCCCAGTTCGTGCCCTGACCCCCCGCCCCACTCCTCCTCCCACCCCTCTCTTTCCCCTTGGGGGTCTCATGAACGCCTCTAAGCATTCATCCATCTCATCCTGGTTTTCCCTGCTTTCCCCCCGGGGCTGGAGCAGCAGCCATGTCAGCAGGGTGGTCCTGCATGGGGGTCCCCATGAAGGCAGGGGTGAAGTGGGCTGGGCGTTCCCCCCTGATGGGGATGCTCATCCCACCTGCCCCAGGCTGCTGGGACTGGGTTCGGTCTGGGATGCCCAGGAGGGAGGAGCAGGACCTGGGGGGACGAAAGGAGGATGAGGAGGATCTGGGGGTGCCTGGTCGTCCCCCCCCCAACTCTGCAAGCAGCCCTGGGACCCCGGCACTCACCGACGGTGGTGCAGGATCCCCAGGAGCCACGGCACAACAAACCCTGGGTAGAGGTGGGCAGCTGCCTGCGTGCCCGTCCTTTGCCCTGTGGTGCCGTGTCGGGAGCAGGGCAAAGGGACACCGGGCAGGGGGGGTGATGGGCACAGAAACCCCCGGGGGCTGCTCGGGACACGCAGTGGGCTTCTGCCCCTGCTCACAGGAGGGGGGCGGCTTGAGCCACCCCGGGCACGGGGACCCCGAGCAGGGATGGCTCCCCCTGCCCTGGGGCAGGGGTTGGGAGCCCTGAGCTGCCAAAAACCCCACGGGGGTCTGCACTGGCCTCGTTACTGGGGACTAAGGGGGGACGTGGCCTCAGCCCACCACCCCCCCGCTGGGATCCCGGCACCCTGCCACCCCCCACCCCCCTCCTTGGCAAACTCCCAGTCCCCCCCCACCTGCTGCTACGGGCTCTGCCGCTCCTCAAACCGGGGACTGCAGCCGTGCAGGTCCTCCAGGCAAACGGGGGTGGTGGTCGGGGGTCCCTTGCCAGACCCTGGGGGTCCGGCAACCCCCCTCTGCACGGGGTTGGGGGGGAGGGAAAGGGGGGGGGCTTTGCTTCCCGCCGCCCCGGTGCTGGCCTGTGCCGGTGGCTCCCACCGCTGCCGCAGAAAGATGCCGGCTCCGTTCAGCCCATCGTTCTGCAACCCTTGGGGATCTTGCCCAGCTTGGGGGGGCGGTGGTGGTGGTGGTGGGGTGAATCCGGTGACAGCACCGGGCTGTACCCCCAGCTTGGCCCTTACCCGGGCTTGACGGGCGGCTCCGGGGACGCAGCAAGCGCAGGCGCCGAAGGGGAAGTGCCGCCCCCGCTGATGCCGGGATGCTGCCATAAACCGAGCCCTGAGAAGGTTATGGGGTCACGCTCAGCCTTGGCTGGGGGATTAGCGGGGGGGGTTCACTCCATTTGCCGAGGATGGGGGGTTCGGGGCAGTGGCGGGGGGACGGGCCCGTCCCCCGCCACTGCCCGAACCCCCCATCCTCGGCAAATGGAGGGGATGCTTCGGCACTGGACCCCCGTGATCAGGGAAGTCTAGCTGGAATGAGGGGGGGGGCGCATCCAGGCAGATTTAACCCCTTTGCTGGCTCTCCAGGGCTGCTGCAGCCCCCAGCACCCTCCACCCCCAGCTCCCCTTTCGCAGGGGAGGGTGGCAGCTAAGCCCCACGGCATCCACCCAGCCCAGCCCCACCGGGGGACTTTGCCCAGACCCAACCACAAGCAGCGGCGGTGCCCGGCGCTGCCAGGCTCCCTGCCAGGGGGCTGGGGCTCGTTTTACGGCCAAGTCACCTTTCATCCCTCGAGTGAAGGGCACCGGGGTCCAAGGTGGGGGCATAAGGAGCTCATGGGGACGGCCAGCCCCCAGGAGCGGGTGTGCTCACCCTGGGAGGAACCAGCTGACAGCCAGCTGATCACCATCCCCTGCCCAGGGATGCCCACTGGCACAGGTGGTCTAGGAGAAACATGGCAGGGGTGTCCCTGTAAGGCTCATGGTGACACCCTGCGGGTCCAGTTTGGTGCTGTCCCCCCAGCCCTGTGCTGGACCCTTCCCACAGGGATGCCATGGGGGTCCTTGCGGTGCCAGGAACTTCCCCCCTCATCATCCCGCTGGGGTGGCCACCCCAGGACCCCGTGCCAGCACGGGAAGAATGACCCAGCCCAGCGCTGCGGACGGTCCTTTATTTCTCCACCCCATGCAGGGGCAGCGCCCGACCCGCAGGCACCGCGGAGCAGCCGGTGGGGACAGGGACACGGCCGGGGGTCTCTCTCAGGCAGCCACTTGCTCCCCAGGGGACACAGAGGCATCAGGGCCAGGCAGGGCACAGCCTCCCCCTGGGAAACCCCTCCTGGGAGACCGAACGTCCCCTGGCCAGGGCACCCTTGCGTCCCACAGACCCCCCCCACCATGCGTGGCATGAGGGTCCCTACCCCCCCATGCCGCCCCCGTGCCGGCGTGCAGCACACTCCCTGAGAAGCAACACCCGCACGGCTCCGCGGCAAGGCACGAGCCTGGGGGGGGGGGGACAGGACCCAGTCCCCCATGGCAGCGCCGTATCTGGCAGGCACGGTCAAGAGCAGCAGCCCATGGCACAACCAGTGCGGTGGGGCTCCAGGCACGGTCACCCCACGTGCCCCTCGGTCTCATGTGGGGCCCACGCCCGGCCGTGCCGGTGCCAGGGCACGATGGCCGCCTTCACTGGTGCTGCGGCGGGGCTCAGGGTGTGCCGGCCAGGTCGTAGCGGTAGGTGGTGATGGTGCAGTTGGCCAGGCGGCCGTAGGCGGTGGGCAGGACGTAATGGCGGTGCCGGCGGAAGCCCAGGCGCTCGTAGAGGGCGCGAGCCTCGTGCTGCAGCATCAGGGTGTTGAGCACCACGGCCCGGCAGCCGCGCTGCCGAGCAAAGGCCAGCGCGGTGCGGCCCAGCGCCGTGGCGATGCCCATGCCCCGGTAGTCCTTCCGTACCGACATCCTCTTCAACACCAGCTCCCCGTCAGCGCCGTTGTCGGCCGGCCGCACGCCCACTGTGCCCACCACCCGCTCGTCCGCCTCCGCCACCCAGAACCGGGCGCCGGCGCTCTCGGCGTAGGCGGCGCCGATGTCCCGCAGGTCGTCCCCGAGGCAGCTGTCGATGTAGGTGCTCCAGGCGCAGCCCAGGAGGTGCCGGGCCAGGGCCAGCAGCAGGGTGATGGCCAGGACGGGCAGCAGCAGGGAGCGGGCGCTGGCTAGCAGCAGGCAGAAGGTGCAGCCCAGCACCAGCAGCGCCCAGGGCTGCCGCAGCACGTGCAGGCACAGCGCCGGCGCGTACTCGCTCATGCCGGTGGCGAAGACCTCGCGCACCGCCTCGTAGTCCTCCTCGCGGTACGGCCGGATCCGGTACTCCGCCATGGTGCCAGCTGGGGCGGGAAGGCGGGGAAGGGGAACGGGATGGGACTCAGCTCCAGCAGGTGCCCCCCGCCGCCGGGGCAGGTTCGGGGGTCCCGCAGAGCCGGCGAGCACCCGCTGCCTGTGGGGCCGGGCCAGTGCTGGTGGGGAAGCGGTTGACCCCCACCCCACGGACCCCCCCCCCATCCCCCACACACAGCCCCCCACCCCCGCCCAGCCTCCCCCTCGCACCCCACAGGCCTGTCCTGCCCCCCTCCATCCCCCAAGGGACCCTTCCCCACCACCCCCGCGAGTGACCCCCACCGCAGGACCCACCCTCCTCGCACCCCGTGGACCCCCTCAGCCCCCACGTGGACCCTCCCAGCACCCCCCCGTCACACCCGTCATGGTCCCAGCACCCCATGGACCCCCCACCCTGGACCCCCCCAGGGCCCCCATGGTCCCAGCACCCCCACGGACCCCCCCCCCCCGCGGGACCCCCCCAGTTCCCCCACGCCGCGCCCCCGGCCCCGCACCCGCGCCGCCGCCAGCGCCCGCCTGACGCTCACAGGGCTCGCAGCCCATTGGCCGTCGCGCCTTCCGGGGGCACGCCCCTCCCGTCGCCACGAGCCAATAGGCGCCCAGCCAGGGGCGGCGGGGGGCGGACCCGCGGGGGGGGCCGGGGTGATGACAGCCGGTCATGTGGGTTGGACCGGGGAGGGGGGCGGGGCCGAGCGAGGGGGCGGAGCAAAGGGGCGGAGCCAGGACGTGGAGGCGGGGGCTCCGCCTGCGGAGGCGCCATTGACCTTCAGGGCGAGGGCGGGGCAAAAGGAAATGTGGGCGGGGCCTCCCGCGGGGCGGGGCTTGCTGGAGTCCCCGGGCGGGGCGGAGCGGCGTCCGTCCCGCTCCCGCCCCCGCCGCCCCCGGTGTACCGGGCCGGGGTAGGATCCCTCCCCGGACAGAGGCCCGGCAGCAGGCGCAGGGGCAGCACAGCCAACTTTACTGAGAGGCGCCCCGCACAGCGGCGACGCCGGGAGCTCCCGCTCCGCATCCGCTCCCCTCGCCCCCCCCCACCCCCCCGCCTCCCCGCGCCATCCCGGCCCCGCCGGCCCCCACGCCGACCCCGCGGCCCCCGGGCCGTGTCGCTCTTCCCCCTCCCTTCCCCCCCCCCCCCCCCTCGGTCACCATCCTCCGGTCACGGTGCGCGGCGGTGGGCGCGCAGGCGGCGGAGGCGCTGGGCGCCGCAGCCGCAGCAGCAGGTCGGGGGGCAGGCGGGCCCCCCCGGGCAGCCGCCCCCGCAGCCGCTGCCGCCGCTCCCGGGCCAGGCGGAAGCTGCAGGGGGTGGGCACGTTCTCGTAGGAGACGCGGCACGGCTGCGTGGCCGCCTCGTAGCCTTCGGCCCGCGCCGTCACCTCGTACTCCCCCGGGTTCAGCAGCCGCCAGTAGTCGCCGTCGAAGGCTGCGACAGCGGGGTGGTGCGCCCCGTGGGGCATCGGCGCTGCCACGCACCCACCCCCATCTCCAGCCCTGTCCCTCGTCCTCTTCCCCACCCTCATCCCTGTCCCCATTCCCATCCCTGTCTTTACCCCAGTCCTGTGCACATCCCCCATCCTATTCTGCTCCCCATCCCCATTCCTATTCCCATCCCCAGTCCCATCCCATCCACATCCCATTCCTGTCACTGTCCCCACCCCCCATTCCTATCCCCATCCCATTTCCTGTGCCCATCCCATCCCCATTCCCAGCCACATCCCATTCCCATTCCTGTACCCTCCCTACCCCATCCCCATTTCCATCCTCATCCCCTCCCCATCTCCATCCCCAGTCCCATTCCTGTCCCCATGCCATCCCCATTCCCAGCCTAATCCTATTTCCATCCCCACCCGCGATCCCCAATTCCATCCCCAAACCCCATCCCATTCCTATCCCCATCCCACCATACCTGTCCGAACATCGTGGTTGATGCCGTCCACAGAGATGATGGCGTTGGCGATGCCCTGTTCCGTGTCTCTGTCCCGAACCACCCCCTTAATCCCACGGTGCACCTGGGGACCGTGGGCCGGAGCGGGTGTCAGCGGTGTGGGTGTGCAGGGGGCACACAGATACATGCACACACACGCACACACATGTGCACACGTGTGTGCCCAGACCCCAGTGCGGGGTACAGCACCACGGCACATGCGGCAGGCAGCGCACACCCACTGCACCGGTGTCCCTACAGGCTGCACCAAGTGCACCAAGCACACGCGGCCTTGCACGCACGAAACACTTGGCAGGAGCACACGCACCCCACAAACGCACAGCTGCCACACACAGTGTGCCCAAGCACGGGGAGCCCCACAGACTGCACACATGTGGGGTGCACATCTGCACTGTGCCTGGCACACGCCTGCCCTGCACACGGGGCACACGCTCCCCCCCCCCCCCCAGCAACACACGTGCTGCAGGTCACACACGTGCCTCGCACGCCGAGCCCATGCTCCATGCCCGTAGAGGGTATCCGTGGGGGATGCAGTGGGGACATTGAGCCTCGGGGGGGTGTTTCGGGACCCCCAAGACATGTCCTGCTGCAATCTGCTTGGCTCCTGCTGAAACCCTAACCCCTCAGTGCCCACATCCCCTGTGGGACCCCACAGCGTGTGTGTTCCCCCAGGGACCACGGGGCCACCCGGAGTGTCCCCCGTCCCCAACCTGCTCCATGTAGAGCAGCAGGGGACTTCCCGGTTGTTCTCCCCACTCAGCCGGCAGCTCGGAGGCGTGCGGGAACTTGTCGCAGGAGAGCTCCACCGTGATCTCAAAGCAGTTGGTGTGCAGGTAGCTGAAGTCGTTCATGCCTGCACAGGATGCAGGGGAAGGCATCAGGGTGGTCCTTGGCTGCCCCCTCCCACCCCCTCCCCCAGCCCCCCACTCACTGCCGGGCACCGTGTGCCAGTTGGCCCCGTTGATGATGTTGCCGAAGCGGATGAAGTCATCATAGTGGCAGAGGCGCCGCTCCTCACTGGCCATGGCCAGGTTGGAGGTGGCGTAGACGGTGGCCAGCCAGCGGAAGACTCCGTCATCGGCAGTGGGGGGTCAGTTCCTGTGCCTTCCAGTAGGTGCGGGTCATGTCGAAGGGGTAGGTGACCACCAGCTCCCCCCCATGCAGATTGGCGCTCAGCACGAAGGGGTACCGCTGCATCCAGTCGATCACCGCCCGCGTCTCGGGGGCCACCTAGGGGGACCCCACGTCAAGAGAGGGCCATGGTGGGTCCTGGAGGTGAACTCCCCACCAGGCCGGAGGAAAGGTTGATGTCACCCCCTCCATGGAGCGCACAGCCAAGACCCTGCAGGTCCATCCCTGGTGCAGCCCCCTTACGGGTGGGCATCACTCAGGCGCGCTGTGACAGGAGGAGGGGCGGGTTTCGGGGTGCTCACGCGGGACAGGCTCACCGTGGCGTTGGCGAAGGTGTAGTACTCGGGGATGGGGATGTAGTGGTTGGGGAACTCGTGGGGCACCAGGTCGTTGTCCTCGGCATCCCACAGCGCTGTGTTGAGGTCGGCGAAGTTGTGATTGAGGTCGATGCCCTCGTAGGTCCAGCGGCCCATGGCCCAGCCTGACAGCTCCGAGCCCTGCCGGGGGACAGGGTCACCAGGGACCAGAGCTGGGACAGCCCCACGGCGGGTTGGTGCTCAGCACCCCGGGGCCAGGCAGCCCAACCTTACCAGCTTGTAGGCGGTCTCGTAGCCATCGGGATTCATGGAGGGCAGAAGGTGGATGCGGGTCTCAGTGACCAGCTGCACCACGCGAGGGTTGCCCAGCCGAAACTCCCGGCACAGGTACTCCATCAGGTTGAGCAGCAGCTCCCGGCCCAGCACCTCATTACCATGCATCCCCGCCACGTAGCGGAACTCTGGCTCGCCTGCCGGGAACAATGCACGGTGGCAGTGGGGGACCCAGCCCCCCAGTCCTCTATGCCCCATGCCAGCCTGGCCATCCCCGGCCACCCCATCCCTATCCTGCACCAGCCTGGGTGTCCCCAGATGTCACCTCCATTCCCTGCTCCGGAGCCACAGGGCACCTACCCACTTCGTGCTGCCCGGGGTTGTCAGAGATCTCCATGACATACATCTTGAGGCCCAGGTAGCTCTTCCCGATGCTGTAGACACGGGTGATATCGGGGCACTCGTCGTTCACCCGCTTCATCAGCTGGGGAGGGCACAGAGCTCTGGGTCAGGGTCTGGGGGCACCCTGGGGGTGCGGAGACCCCCTGCCTTATGCCGGGGAGCCCCCAGGGGTGCGGAGGACTCCCCCCGCCCCACGCTGGGGCTGCTGGGCAGGCACCTTTCTCATCTCCTTGTAGTTGTGATGGCGGAAATCCAGCTTGTCGGTGGGCAGGGGCTGGCTGTCCCAGGCGTAGATGTTGTTCGGGTCTGCGAGGAGCCAGGCGGGGCACAGAGAGGACAAAGAGTGGGACACGGTCAGAGATCCCGCCATGTGGGAACAGCCCAGACCCCAACCCCGGGGACAGCCCCTTGCAGAGTGTGCCTGTCCTGGGCGCGGGTCAGGGCGGTGGGCAGCGGGCACCCACCTGGCAGCGGGCAGCCCAGGACCTCTGCCCGCAGGCAGATGGTGCCGTTCTGGAACCAGGTCTGGGGGTTGATGCGCAGGTAGCGTGCCACCACCGGCGAGGGCAGCAGGTTGAGCACCGGTGTCTCGGGGTCCTTGTTCCCGGGGAAGATCTGGGGGGAGGGATGGACACAATCCCAGCGGGTCCCTGTGCCGGGGGGTGGGTGGGACACCCAGCCAGGGGCCGTGGGGACAGGGGGCTGCAGCACAGCCACCCGCCGGGGCCCAAAGGGTTACAGGCGCCGCAGCTGTGTCCGGCCCTGGCCTCCCCTGGCCCCTCTCCAGCCCCTTAATGAGGAGCAGACAAAGGGCTGCGGCGGGTACCCCAAGCCCGGCACCACCGAGGAACCAGAGCCCCCGTGGTGCCACAGCGCCTGGAGCACCCACGCTGCTCTGCTCCCCCCAAACCCATCACCCCAGCACTCAGAGGGGAGGGTCCCCCGCACGGTCCCCAGGAATGAGCACAGGACCACCCCCCCCCTTGGCACAGCCTTGGCACAGGGACCCCAAACCCCTCCGCGCGCACGCAGCACTCGACACACGCGCACCCGAGCACCAGGCTGCCGTGTTCACCTTCGGGCACAGCCAGCCGTGTGCCGCGCACACCCACGCGTGCCCCTGCCGTGCTCACGTGTGTGCATCGGGGGGGTTGGGGGGGGGGGGTCCTGGCAAGCGGCCGGGGTGGCTGCTGGGGACAAGCAGCCTTTGTGCCTGGTGCCTGGGGCGGGGGGAAAGCGCTGGAGGATGCTCAAGGGTGGAGAAGCCAAAGGCAACAGAGCCGGGTCCCAGCCCAGCGCCAGCCAGCATGGTTAACCCCCCCGGCACGGTTAACCCCCCCGGCATGGTTAATCCCCCATGCCCTTGCTATGCTTGGGGAGCTGGGTGGGCTCGGGGTCCCAGGGGGTTCTCCCCACGGGCACCTACCGCCTCCTCGGTGCCGTTGCGGCACGGCTGCCACGTGTATGTGTCGTTGCTGACCTGGACTTTGTAGGATGTCACCCAGTCGTACCTGCGTGGGGGAGAGGGTCAGAGGGGTCCCAGCCCCCACCCCCAGGCCCCCCAAGGCTGGCCCTGCCCGGTGCCTTACGTCCAGATGGAGTTGAGCCCCTGCGTGATGACGCCGGTGAAGTTGATGAGCTGACGGGCATCCACCTCCAGCCACTGCTCCGTGTCCTCCTGCCCTGCGCACCAGCCGCCGTCGTAGAAGTCCCCATCGTAGAGCCCCGACTGTGGTGGTGGTGGGGGGTGTCAGGGATGGGAGGGGGACATGGGGACCTGCTCAGGGCACGTCCCCACCACCCACGTGTCCCCAGGCCCGCTGTGCCCCTGTGGCAGCGGCACAGCACTGGGACGGTGCTCCAAGCTGCATGGCACCCCTTGGCCGGGGGACCAAGTCCTGGGTTTAACGGGGACCCTTCAAGGGGCCGTTGGTGGAGCCCTCCCTGTCCAACATGGAGACGGATCCGGCGCTGCGGGCAGGCCTGGCTCCCGCTGGCCACGGCGAGGCTGGAGGGGGTCTGTGCTGGAGAGCCCCTGCTACGTGTGTGCCATGCCATGCCCACAGCGCACTCGTGCCACGCACGTGCCACACGCTGTGCCAACATCACACATGCCCCCATACACACGCAGCACACGCCGTGCACACACCATGCATGCAGTGCACACATGTCGTGCAAACACGACACACACGCCATGCACGTGCCACGCGCACACCGTGCACACCGTGCATGTCACGCCACGCACACGCCAGGCACACGCTGCGTGTCCTACCTGGATGTTGAGGCGCCCGCGGTGGGCTCCCAGGCCGTAGCGCTTGTCGCTGGAGGCTCGAAGCTGGGAGTCCAGCACCCGCAGGGACTCCAGCCCCAGGGGGGGGCACTCTGGGGGCAAAGCAGAAGGGGCCGGGATTGCTCAGAGACCCCCATGCACAGCTGCCCCCACGCAGGGGTCCCCTCCCCAGGGCTCCCCCCACCCTGTGCCCCTCTCCGTGTGCCCAGGGGCAATGCCTGGCAGGTCCTGCGCCGTGCCGTGCTGTGCCATGCCGCAGCACATGTGGCCGCCCGGCGAGGCGCAGCACCCCTGCCTGTGCGTGCTCCGTGCCTGCCGCCCACCCTGGCCCCACTCCCAGGCTCTGAGGGGCCAGACCCCAACACGCAGGCGAGACCCCCAGGCTCCGGCCCCTGGCACAGGAACACAGCCAGGTCCCGCAGCCACGGCCACGACCGCAGCCCACGACGGCAGCCAGGGCAAACCCCGCTCTGCGTCATGGCAAACCCCACTCCCCGTCACGCAGGGGGGGCGGGGGGGGGCAGCAGAGGGGGGAGGGAGCCCTGCCGGCGTTCCTCCATCCCCAGTGCAGGATGGATGTGTGTCTGCACACGCGTGTGCACGCCCACACACAGCTTGCAGGGGCTGCTTCTGTGCCGTCACACGCAGGGTCCGTGCACAGCGTTGCCGGTTGTGTGCGTGCAGGGTGCGCACATGTGACAGTGTAGGGACCATGCGCGTGTGACAGCATGTGACTGGCATGGGAGGTGGCTGTGCCGCCCCCCCCCGGCCCCAGGCACGGGGGAAGGGTTGGGGCCGTTCCCCACATGTGTGGGTGCACGTGTTGAGGCGTGGGGTTGCGTGTGGAGGCGTGTGCAAGGCGCAGAGGTGTGTGCACACGCGTGTGTGCCTGTGGACCCTCTGCCCCGTCCCCTGGCGCTGAGCGTACGTACGAGGCTCCTGTGGAGCAGCCGCCTCCTTGGCTGGAGCCTTTGGCTTCTTCTTCACCACCTTCTTCTTCACGACTTTCACCCGCACCAGCTTCTTCCTGGGCGCTGGGGCTGGAGATGGGCAAAGGGACTCCCGAGGTGGTGGGGTCCTCGGGGACACACGCACCCTTGCATCCCATCACCCCCCTCACACCCCCCATGCACACGGGGACACCCTGGGGCACCCCCTCACCCTACACAGGCTGCAGCACAGCCCCGGAGGTGTGCAGGGCCCCCAGCACACGCGTGCACACGCACACACGTGTGCACACACATATCTGCGCATGGGCACACACACCGCACAAACACAAATGCAAATCACACACACAAACCACACGCGTGTCCATACTTGCATGCATGCACACACACCCGTGGCCAAACACACATGTGTGCACACCCCCCCCGTGTACCCACACTTTAAGCCACCCCCCTACACACACACACTTGTGTACACACATCCCTGCACACCCACCCGTGCGTGTGCACACACACACAACTTGTGCACACACGGAGCCATGCACACGGGTGTTCTCACGTACATACACAGCTCATCCGCCCCCCCCCCCCCCCCCCGCAGCCCCCCCTGCCCCCCCCCGCGGCTCCTACCTTTGGCCCCGGGGCCCCCCTCCTTCAGCCGCCCGCGCTCGGGGGCGCCGGAGCTGGAGGGGGCTGCGCTGCCCGGACCCCCCCCCCGCCGCACCTTTCGGGGGGGTGGGCCGTGGTGCTTGTTGAGGTGCTCGCCCCGGTGCCTTTGGGGGGGCCCGCCGTGGTACCCTTCGGGAGGGTCGCCGCCGTAGCTCTCGGGGGGGGCCGCCCCGGTGCTTTTGGGGGGGCCCGCCGTGGTACCCTTCGGGAGGGTCGCCGCCGTAGCTCTCGGGGGGGCCGCTCCGGTGCCTTTGGGGCCGCCCGTCGTGGTACCTTTGGGGGTGCCCGCCGTGGTTGGGGGGGGCCTCGGTGCCGTGCCTCTCGGGGGGGGCCGCCCCGGTGCCTTTGGGGGGGCCCGTCGGGGTGCCTTTGGGGGGTCCCGCCGTGGTGGTGGGGGGCCTCGGTGCCGTGCGTCTCAGGGGGACCGCCCCGGTGCCTTTGGGGTCAGCACCGGCGGCACCCCTGGGGGTGCCCATCCCCGTGGCGCCGGGGCGGCCGGGCTCGGTGGGGGCGGCCGCTAGCCCCCGGGGGCGTGGAGGGTTGCCAGGGGGCGCCGCCCGGGCGGGGGGCGGCAGGGGGGCGAGCAGCAGTAGCATCAGGGCGAGGGGCAGCCCCAGCATGGCCGCGGCGGAGCTGGAGCGGAGCGGCCCCCGGCCCTGCCTGCCCGGCGCTGCCTGCCCCGGCCCTCCCCCGCCGCTCTCGCCGCCCCTCCCCGCCCCCGCCTCCCCCCCCCCCCCCCTCGTCCCGCGCCCCCCGCCCGTTCCCGCCTGGCCGGGACCCCCAGAGGGAGCGGGGCCCTCGGGGCCGTGGCGGAGCCGGGACGGTCACGCAGGCTCCCACACCCCCGCGACCCCGGGTGGGTTCCCACCCCCCGCGGCCCCTCTTCTTTCCCGCTGAGCCCATCGCTGCCCCCCCCCCCCCCCCCCCAACAGGCAAAGCGCCTCTGCCCGCACCGCTCCGCCGGGCTGGGCGGGGGTCCCGCCGGGCTGCCCGGGGGTCTGCGGAGGCGTTGGGTAAAACTGTCCCCCGGGTGTCCCCCCCAGATGCTCCGGAAGCCCCCTCGAACAGGGGACACCGCGTCCAGCCTGCTCACCCTGCGGTCCTTGCACCGTGTCCTCACCGTGCCCCCACCATGTCCCTGCTCTTCGCAGTACCGTACAGTGTTCCCACTGTCCCCAGCACCCTGCAGCGTCCCCACTGTCCCCCGCACCGTATCCCCACTGTCCTCGCAGCCCGCAGTGTCCCCACCACCTTTGCACCGTGTCCCCACTGTCCTCAGCGCCCCGCAGTGTCCCCACTGTCCCCGGCACTGTGTCCCCACTGTCCCCAGCACCATTCAGTGTCCCAGCTGTCCTTGCACCGTGTCCCCGCTGTCCCCAGCACCCTGCAGTGTCCCCTCTGTGCCGGCACAGCCGCCGTCTGACCCCGCTCCCGGGGCTGGAGGGGCGCAGCCGCTCGGCAGCCCGGGCCCGATCCCGCCAGCAGCCCCCGGGGGAGGGATCCCGCCGGGTTGCGGCCGCTCGCCGGCCCCGGTCACACGGGAAAACCCACGGTCCCTTCTTCCACGCGTGCAGCGATGTGCCGGGCCGCGGCCGGGCACACGGGGCTGGTGGTGCCCCACCGTCCCCCGCAGCTGCCGGACGGTCCCCGGTGCTGCCCGCGCCTCCGCCGGTGAACGCACCCCGGGGTTTCGCTGCCGGAGCTGATTCGGGGAGCAGTTCTGGGAGGAAAACCCTCCCAGGCTGGGATCAGCTGCTCGGTGTCCCGTCCCGTGTCCGTCCCCCCACCCTTCAGCCCGCTCCCGCTCCCCCCGAAACACCCGTGCCGCCCTCCCCGGCTGCTCCCGGCGCCCCGGCTCCCCCCGGCCCGGAGCCCCCCCCGGCTCTTCCCGGTCGAAGCCGGCCGTGCTCGGCGCCAGGGCGGCCGGAGGCAGCCGGAGCGGCTCAGCCCTTCCCGACAGCGAGCGCAGGGAGGGCTGCCGGGGGAGGGGGGGTGTCCGCCATCCCCGCCTCGCCGCAGCCGACAGTGCCGCCGGCCGAGCCCGGGGACCCGGGAGGCCCCGGGAACCGCCTGCGCGGAGCAGAGCCCGCCCGGGTTTCGCAGCCAAGTCCCGGCGCAGAGCAGGCGGCGAGCAGCGGGGGATGCAGCCCCGGCCCTGCCAGGCAGTGGGGATGCTCCTCGCTCGGTGCTCTGCCCCGGAGGGAACCCCCGGGGAAGGTGGTGCCCGCAGTGCCCAAAGCCCCCGGGCATCCCCGGTGGGACGGCGGGACTGGGGCACCGGGCACAGGCACTCCCAAACCGTTGTGCCAAGCACCGCGGCAGGTGTGAGCAGGCCAGGCCGTGCTGTGCCAGCCCCGGCAGCTCCGGCTGGAGCCTGCGGTGAGGTTTGAGGTGTGCGCGGTGCCGGAGCTGCAGCAGGCTCGGCACTGCCCGGGCTGACACTGCGGGGAAGGAGCAAAGCACCAAAAAGGATGGAGATATGGGCAGGGTCGGGCAGCCCAGTGGGGTGCCCAGGGTGGGAGGTAGGGGTCTGGGTCGAAGAGCCCAAGGGCCACCATCCCAAGCGAGGGGGAAAGTCACTGGGTCCCGCCTCTCCCCTCACCCCGAGTGGGATCCTCCAAAAAGCCACGATGCTGCTGCTGCCGTCAGCCTTCCATGAGCTCATTTTCCACCCCAAAAGGACTTTCCCGGCCTGACTTTTACTTCTTTTATTGGGATTTTTCTACAGCCTCCAGCCACAGGGCTGGGCCGAGGGCATTGGAGGGAGCGGGCTGAGCTCGGGCCACCAGCACCCTTTGGTGGCGGCTCTGGATTCACCTGGATGGAGTGGGCAGGGGACCGGAGCTAGCAGCTTGGGGTGCTGGTCCCATTGCCATCCATGTCGCCATCTCTGTCCCCTCTGCCAGGTCGCTGTGGGGCTGTCCCAGAGCCCGCTGCAGCCCGTGGCACTTGCAGCCAGCCCAGGATCCCTGGATCCCTGTGCCCAGGCGCCACGGTGCCAGTGCAGGACTCATGGCAGCATGGGAGGTTGCGTGGCACCCAGCCACAGCAGGGCTGCATGTTCTTCCCAGGTGAGAACAGCCCTCCCGGGACAGGCCAGCGCCAAGCAGGGCCACGCTTGGCTGAGGCGGGAGAGGGACGAGGTCCTCCAGCTCTGCAGCACCAAGGGATGCTCCTGTGGGACAGGGTGCTCTGTCCCAGCAGCGCCTGGGGTGTTTCTTCCCCATCACTGGCTGAAAGCAGGGGATGGCTGGGACCGGGCTGGCGCTGGCGCGAGGCCCAGACGTCTGGCGTGCAGGGTGATGCTTTGTTTCATGCCTGTCTCTGGGAGCTGGATGGTGGGAAGGGTTTTGCTATGAGCTGAGGCATCTCCCGCATCCTGCCGAGGGCTCTGGAAAGGGCCCAGGAGGGGAGGCCGCCCTTGCTGGCGTGACTCAGTCCCCACGTGATGGGACTTTCTAGGTTTGCTGAAGACCTGGCACCTCTCCGCACCCTCCCGGCTGGGGTGCCCGGGCGCAGTGCCCGGCTCCGGGGCAGGAGAGGCCAGCGGGACTGGCCCCAATCCCGGCTCCCCGGGGCCAAGGCACACAGCTCGGCAGGCTCCGGCGCTCCGATTCAGCCTCGCTCAGCACTTCCAGGGATGTTATGAATTTCCCCATGCAGCTTGGCTCCGAGTCAAGCCGGCCGCGTCCGCACTGCTGACAGCTGCCAGCTCCTGCTGCGGGAGATGCCTTAAAGGCGCCGTAGCCTGTCCCGGCAGGGATGCCGCCGGATGGCTGCTGTGGCCACCCCCCAGCACCCCACAGTTGGAGCGGGGGCGGCAGCGGGGCCAAACTCACCAACTCGGCATTGGAGCTGGTTGCACCACCGGTGCTGGTGCTCCTGGGAAAGTCTGCTGCTCTCCATAGATGTGGAGAAGCCCCCCTGGCACCCCTAGTGCCGGGCTGTCCCAAAAGGGGGGTTCTCCCTTGGGGTGGAACGATGGAGCCCTGGGGATGCCGGTGCCCTGCACCCGGTGCCGGTGCCGCCGTCTGCCTGGCTCACTGCCCCGAGCTGCCCCAGCATGGGAACCGCGGGCTGCGGCCGAGGTTGGGGCTGCCAGCCAAGGCAAATGCTTCGGCAGCCGCCAGGCTGTCCACAGGGCTTGTGCCAAAACCACGCTGGCAGTGCCACATCCACCCGGTGGTGCCCAGGCCGGTGGTTAAGTCCTTGGGAGCATGGGCCGGGTGAAGGATCTCAGGACGACGGGTCCCCGGGCCAGCCTGGCCCCATCTCGCCTCGTCCCTGTCCTCTGAGTGCTCACAGTAGGGGGGACATGGGCTCTGCGGGAGGGCAGCGTGGGACAGAGCCCTCCCGTGTCCCCCACACTGGCAGGGATGGAAGGGGTGTCTGTGAGGGGTGTGTGTAGGGTGTCATTGTGGCCTGGGGAGGGGCGAGGGGCTCCGAGGTGCTTTTCAAGGTCTTCCCCGTCTGCTTGTGGCTGTCCCCGGCCACTGCTGCCCTGCACCAAGTGCCAGAGCCCTCTGCCCATGGCTACGCTGGAGGACCTCGGCACAGGGGCAAGAGGGGCTGGCAGCCGCACCGGGTCCAGCTCCGGGTCCTGCCATGGCCCCCTGGCCCCAGGAAGGCCATGCTCCAGGGCTGTCCCTTCCCCGGGGATGGTGTCACCCCAGAAGCCCTGGTTGTGAAATTGCCCTCCCCACTGCCCCAGCCAGGACCTGCTGGCCGTGCTGGGCTGGGGGGACGCCGCTGGCCACAGGACTGGCCCAGTAGGAGCAGAGCTATGTGTGTATCAGCCTGAGCAGGGGCTGGGGGTGCTGGTGGGGGTCTCAGGTGCCAGACACCCTCCTGGTGCATCCCTGGAGGGCTTCCTGCCTGTAGTGCCAGCGATGTTCTGTACATGGCTTGGTGTCTCTGCAGGCCCCCGGGGCTGTGCAGGGGAGATGCAGCTGCACGGCAAGGACCAGCGGCTCCTGGAGGCGATGGCCTGCGTTGTCCTGGCCTGCTGCCTCTGCCAGGCAAACCTCTTCTTCCTCTACCTGCTCCTGCCCCTCATCTTCCTCTTCGAAGAACCCATTGGAGGATGAGGATGGCTCCGGATCTTGCTCGTGCTGCTCATGAAGGAGCTCTGCCCTTGCCAGTGAGGTGTCTTTGCTGGGCACGGGTGGAAGGGTGGATGTGGGCACCCGGCCCCGGCAGCAGCTCCGTGTCCCCACTGCCCCTCCCTGCAGCCCTTCCAGCTCCCCTGCCTGCAGTGCCAGTCCCCTCGCCCTGCGGCGTGGCACCGATGGCAGGGAGCACGTCCATCCCCAGTCTGGCATGCTCCTGGCAGCATCCCCTGCCCAAAACAGGCAAAAAGAAGGAGACATCTCCTCTGGGGAGCCATGCTGACCCTAGGGACAGGATGGGGGGGGTCTGCCACCAGTGCAATGGGGGGGTCCTGTGGAGGCCCCATGGCCAGGCTCAGCTCCCAGGATTTTGTGTTGGATGGAGGCAGCACCCTGTTTTCCCCCACCCACCACCTGCCACCCACGTCCATCCAGGACCCTGGTTCTGGGACAGCCTGGGGACCAGGGACCATCTCCCCCACCTCCACGGTGCTGGGGCAGCAGCCAGGTCCGGCTCCAGAATCCGTCCCTCCAGCCTCCCTGGGCTCTGCCCAGCCCCACCCTGCTCCCCCAAAAGTGGCTGTGATACCCCCAAAAGCGGCTGTTTCATGGGGCTGGTGGGGGACATGGGTGGAGAGTCAGGGGAGTCCTGAGCAGGAGGTCCTGCCCAGGCATGTGCTGGATGGGCCAGGCAGCCCCCCGCCTGCAGGGGGGGCTCTGCTCAGACCCCTGAGAACCTGCAATGGGATGGACCCAAAAAGGGAGCCCAGGGAACCAGTGGCAGGAGCAGGGAACATCCAAGTGGCCTTGGTCACATGCACCCTCTGGGCATGCACAGCCACTGGACATGCACATCCCGGCACATGCACATCCCGAACATGTATAGCTGTTGGACGTACACACTGGGCGGACAGGGATGTGCACACCCTGTCATGGACATGTTCAACTGTTGGACACGCACACATTGTGGCCTCAAACACTCCCACCCCTTGGACATGCACAGCTGGTGGACATGGAAGTGCACACCCATGGACCACCCACACGCCTGGGACATGGACAGACAGCAGGGGACACGTGTGGCCAGTGCACAGGGACACCTGGGACATGCACACCCCTTGTGTGATGCTTCCAGCTTTATTGATGGTGGTGTTGGTGGAGGAGCTGGGGCCACGGCAGTGTGGCGGTGTGGAGGTGGCGGTGGCTGGGGATTTTGGCTCAGGGACACTTGACCTGCACATGCCCGGTGCTGAGGTCAATTCAGTGGGGGCGGCTGCATGTCACAGGCTGGCATTGGCTCCTCCTGTACTGGTGGTGTTGGGTCCACAGCCTGAGGGGCCACCAATAGCACATCCCCAGGGATGTCACTGAGCCGTCCCTTGTGCTGGGGTCAGGCACTGAGAAATTAAATTGCCTGACCAGCCAGCACTGGCTCAGCATGGGTGGGTTGGGGATGGTGCAGGGGGGGTCCCAGGAGAGACGTGAGAGGAAACTGGGTTCCCGTCGGCTGGAACCAGCTTTGTACTGGGGTGGGACTCTCCCAGGCGGGATGCGGGAGGCACCCGCCATAGTCCCCACACAACGAACTGCTCCACACAACCCGAGGAGTCCCCGCCTCCCCCCAACCTGGACACATCAGCGTCTGCAGGAGGATCCTGAAAGGCTCCCAGCTGCAACCGTTGGTGAAATGCTGGGGAAGGGGGTTTTGCTGGGTTAGGATGCTCCCTCCCCTCTTCTCCCGGATTTTGGCCTTTCTTTGCTTTCTTGTTCTGAAACACAGACAGCCGTCTCTTTCAAAGAAGTATATGCCACTCTCATTCTCTTCTGCAACTTTCCCATGGCTCAGCCAGTCAAGATTTTAGAATGCGGCTTTGGTAGGGGATCCCCTCCATCAGCCCGAACTTTGCCATGGTGATCTTTCTCAGGTAGGAGTTGTAGGAACTGCATTTCACTTCCACTCGGGTTCCTCCTGCCTGAGGATCAAGAGACAACATGGTCTTGCGGGGGCTTCCTGACGAGATCAGGGGAGGACGTTTTAGCAAACCAATCTCACTGCTGGGACATGCTCCGCTACTTCCCTTGCTGCCATTTTGGACTCGCCAGAAACAGCCAAGAAAACAGAGCCCCTTTACAGATGGTGATTTTGAGGTATTCTGGGGTGACCCCGGAAAACTCCTGACTGGAGGGACATCTTCCAAACGGACCTTTTCTTAAGCACAGTGAGGCCTTTACCTGCAGTGAATGGGAGTTGCAGGCAAAGCCACTTAAAAAGCTACACTTGTGGCATCGTAACACCTGTGAGAGTGGGGAAGATCAAAATATCTCTTCTTTTCCCATTTACTGCCATTCAGCCCAACACCTGTATCTCCTCAGCTGTTTTTCAGCCCACTCCAACTGAAGGCAGTGTGTTCCTGTCCATTTCTCCACCAGCATTTTCCTTCTGAAACAGAAGTAGATCCACACTACCCATAATGCAGAAGGCAAAGGCGAGGACTGGGAAAATGAAGAACCGCCCACTGTAGGTGAAGATCAAATATGAGACCACCTAAGGAACCTGAAGGTGCACAAGTCCATGGGACCTGATGAGAAACATCCATGGGTCCTGACGGAACTGGCAGACGAAGTTGCTGAGCCACTATCCTTCATATTTGAGAAGTTTGGACAGTCTGGTGAGGTTCCTGCTCACTGAACAAAGGGAAACATGAGCCCTATTTTCAAAAAGGGAAAGAAGGAAGACCCATGGAACTGCAGGCCAGTCAGTCTTACCTCTGTGCCCAGCAAGATCATGGAGCACATCCTCCTGGAAACTCTGCTAAGGCACATGGAAAATAAGGAGGGGATTGGTAGCAACCAGCATGGCTTCCCCAAGGGCAAGTCATGCCTGACAGATTTGGTGGCCTCTATGAGGGGGTTACACGCTGGAAGGAAGGGATGCCATCCAGTGGGACCTGGACAGGCAGGAGAGGTGGGCCCATGCCAACCTCATGAGGTTCAATCAGGCCAAGTGCAAGGTCCTACATCTGGGTCGGGGCAATCCCAAGCACAAATACAGGCTCGGCAGAAAATGGATTGAGAGCAGCCCTGAGGAGAAGGACCTGGGGGTGCTGATTGATGAGAAGCTCAACATGAGCCAGCAATGCACGATCACAGCCCAGAAAGCCAATCATATCCTGGGCTGCATCAGAAGTGTGGCCAGCAGGTCCAGGGATGTGATTCTTCCCCTCTACTCTGCTCTCGTGAGACCCCACCTGGAGTACTGTGTCCAGCTCTGGAGCCCCCAACACAGGAAAGACATGGACCTGTTGGAGCGAGTCCAGAGGAGGGCCACAAAGATGCTCAGAGTGCTGGAACGCCTGTCCTATGAGGACAGGCTGAGAGAGTTGGGGTTGTTCAGCCTGGAGAAGAGAAGGCTCTGGGGACACTTTATAGCGGCCTTCCAGTGCCTAAAGGGGGCCTACAGGAAAGCTGGAGAAAGTTTTTTTACAAGGGCATGTAGTGATGGAACGAGGGGTAACAGCTTCAAACTGGAAGAGGGTAGATCTAGATTAGATATTAGGAAGAAATTTTCCACCGTGAGGGTGGTGAGATACTGGAATAGGCTGCCCGGAGAACTTGTGGATGCCCCATCCCTGGAGGTATTGGAGGCCAGGTTGGATGGGACTTTGAGCAACCTGATCTAGTGGAGGTGTCCCTGCCCATGGCAGGGGGGTTGGAACTAGGTGATCGTCAAGGTCCCTTCCAACCTAAAACATTCTATGATTCTGTGATTCTATTTTGGTATAAGTTTGTTCACATGGTGGTGGTGACACGGGGTTGGTGCTGCTGTGGGGTGGTCATCATCCTCCTGTGGACTGGGGCCAGGAGGTAACCATGGAGCCTGTGCATGGCTGGGCGGCACCGTGGGGACATTGTGATGTCACTGGTGATGTTGGCCGTGTAACGCGCCTGCATCACAAAGGGCGTCGCCCCGGCACCCCTATAAAGCAGGGCACAGCACCGCGATCCCCCGGCAGTACAGGGTGGCCGGCCACTGCACTCGTCCAGCACCAGCATGGCGCGATCCCGGCGCAGCAGAAGCCGTAGCAGGAGACGCCGACGAAGCGCAGGCCGTTATCACAGACGTTCTCAACGCCGGCATGGCAGAAGCCAACGCCGGCGTGGGGCGAGCCGACGCCGCTATGGGAGCCGCCGACGCCGGTATGGAAGCCACAGCCGCCGGCGGCGTGGGACACGCAGTCACTATTGAGCTGACCCCAGCACCGGGTGTTTGCAGCGCCAGTGTCCCCGAGAGCGCCGGCCACCACTGTCTCAGAGCCGCTGCACCACCGCGGCCCTGGCTGCATCATTAAAGCTGAAATGATCTCATGATGTGTGTGCATGTCCCTGGTGTCCCTGTGCGCCGTCTGTGTGTCTCATGGGTGGGTGTCCATGTGTGCTGGGGACGTGTGTCCCACGGGTGCACGTGTCCAGGAGGACCAGCGCACGTCTCCAGGGATGGAGATGCCCCAGCCTGCCTGATCCCGTGCTGGGTCTGACCCCAGTCTAGAAGTCTCAGCCCATCTCCATGTCCCCAGCCCATCATGGCATGGTAGAACAGCCCATGCAGCTGCTGTTGGCCCTGGCAGCCCTGGTGGGAGATGAGAGGAGAGGAGGCTGTGCTGAAGGCCAGTGTCATCTCCCTCCCGGGGAGTGTTAAAGCCACCCTTTCCCCCGGGAGCTGCTTCTTAAACATGTTGCACTTTCCAGAGAAAGAAAGAGGAGGCTCAGAGCATCCCCGAGGTTGGACCGCTCCTGGGATGGTGGGGGCTGATGGCAGTGCATGGCCTGATGTGAGCAAGGCAGTCTGCCAGGGGGCTTTGGAGACGAGATGGTGCACCATCATCAGGTCAGTTTTACAAAGGAGGGGAAGGACATGCAAATGGAAGATAGAAAAAGGCCATAGACAGACTTTTTAAAATAAATAAATAAATAAAATTTTAAAATAAACCCAGAAAGTTGATTTTCCCCCCATCTTTCACAAACAATATCACAATGTTATCATGCTGGATAGTGCATTCAGCAGTTAAAGTAGCTTGTCACCTTGAATACTTTCTAAATGTTCTGCCATTGCTCTTTGTTGCTTTGGGCTGACATGATTCACTATAAAGATATTTATAAGTTATTAAACTTTATTACAAGTTTATGATACCTTTACTAGAAATGTATCTGTTAAGAGTACTGACAGTCCCCGTTTCTTCCAAATTTCTCCCCAGGCCGGTCCTGAGCCCTGCAGTCACAATTCACCCCACCGCCCCCGGCTCTGCCTCTAAGTCCAGTCCCAGGGCAGGATTTGCCTGACCAGCCCAGCACTGGCTCAGCATGGGTGGGTTGGGGATGGTGCAGGGGGGGTCCCCAGGAGAGAGGTGAGAGGAAACTGGGTTCCCGTCGGCTGGAACCGGCTTTGTACTGGGGTGGGACTCTCCCAGGCGGGATGCGGGAGGCACCCGCCATAGTCCCCACACCATGAACTGCTCCACACAGCCCGAGGAGTCCCCGCCTCCCCCCAACCTGGACACATCAGGGTCTGCAGGAGGATCCTGAAAGGCTCCCAGCTGCAACCGTTGGTGAAATGCTGGGGAAGGGGGTTTTGCTGGGTTAGGATGCTCCCTCCCTTCTTCTCCCACATTTTGGCCTTTCTTTGCTTTCTTGTTCTGAAACACAGACAGCCGTCTCTTTCAAAGAAGTATATGCCACTCTCATTCTGCTGCGGGGCGGCTGTCCTCCTCCTGCGGACTGGGTCCAGGAGGTAACCATGGAGGCTGTGGGTGGCCGGGCGGCACCGTGGCGACACTGTGATGTCACTGGTGATGTTGGCCGTGTAACGCGCCTGCATCACAAAGGGCGTCGCCCCGGCACCCCTATAAAGCAGGGCACAGCACCGCGACCCCCCCGGCAGGACAGGGTGGCCGGCCACTGCACTCATCCAGCACCAGCATGGCGCGATCCCGGCACAGCAGAAGCCGTAGCAGGAGCCGTCGACGCCGACGCAGCCCAACCCGCTACCAAAGCCGACCTCGACGCCGGCATGGCAAAAGCCAACGCCGGCGCGCGGCAAGCCGCCGCCGCTATGGGAGCCGCCGACGCCAGTATGGGATGCGCCGTCGCTGCTGAGCTGACCCCAGCACTGGATGTCTGTGGAGCCAGTGTCCCCGAGAGCGCCGGCCACCGCTGCCTCTGAGCCGCCGCACCACCGCGGCCCTGGCTGCATCATTAAAGCTGAAATGATCTCAAGATGTGTGTGCATGTCCCTGGTGTCCCTGTGCGCCGTCTGTGTGTCCCCTGGTATCCTGTCCCACGGGTGGGTGTCCATGTCTGCTGGGCGTGTGTTTCCCATGGGTGCGCATGTCCAGGACCAGCGCACCTCTCCAGGTGTTGTCCCTAAATCAGGGTCCTTCACCCGCTGTGCGAGAGCCAATCAACGCACTCGGTCGTGATATTTGTTTCTAGTTCAGTTTGCAGAATTGGGTGCCGGGCATTTAACAACAGCCGGCACACCTCACATTTCCAACCACACAATATTTGTAATGATAGAATACAGCTGATTGGTTAATAACGCTTCATTCACCACTCCTAACGATACATATGCACCCAAGCTCATGTTTAAAACATTCAGGGAGGTTACCTGATTAGCATGCTCATTATTCACAGAAGGGGCGTGTATTTTAACATAATTTAGCCAAAGTTGGTTTGGGATACACTCTTGGCTCGATTTTGGTTGAGAAGTTTTTTTTTTTTTGCTATCTTATGTCTAAGTCAGCAACTGCAAAAGAACACGTAAGACACATCATTTCCTTTCACACCCTATTCAAGGTCAGGTACCTCTGACATCCCAACCATGTCCCAACCGAAATTTCTGGATAAACTTTCAATTTTGGTCTTTCAGCACCCCTGCCATCCTCAGGGTGCCCCGTCCCTGTAGCTGTGCCCCCTCCCCGTGCAGCCCCATCCCCGGGTGGCCAGGAGCCCCCGGCCACCAGCCCCCGGCTCAGCACACACCCTCCCTCCACCCCACGGCATCTCTTCAGGTGATGAACAAACCGAGGGGGAGACAGCGGATACCCCACAGATCACAGACCCCAGCACCCCTGCCAGCCCCCCAGTACCGGCCACCGCAGCCCCCCAGCGCGCCCCCCCGACCCTCCCTGACACAGCCTCATCTCGCACCCTCGGAGCGGTGCGGAGAGGAGCAGGGAGCACCCGAGGGTGGGATTTAACCACGTCTCACCCCCGTGACCCCCAGCAGCGGATCCAGCCTGGGGTGCCACACTGGGGTGAGTGCCAGGAGAGGGAGGGGAAGGTGGGGGGCAGCAGAGGGAAGCGGGGTAAGACGGGACGTGTCTCTGCCCACCAGCTGCTCCGTGTTAGGGACCGAGAAGCCCCCCTGGACTTGGGGATATGGCCCCTGCCATGGCCTCCCCAGAGGCAGCCCTCTGTCCCGGAGCTGAGACCCCGATCGATTCCAGCACTGGCCATGGAGCTACGGTCCCCGGTGCCAACCAGCATCTCTGCCCTTGCTGAGGGTCCGGGGCTCACTGGGGGGGCACAGGGTGGGCCAACAGCCCCCATGCAGAGCGGCTCGCCATCGTGGTGGGCTCTGGCAGCCTCTGCAGGGACCTCCCGGCTGTGGGGCAGGAAGGACACATCCCCCCGCCTTCCACCCCCCAGGACTCATCCCCAGCCCGGCATCCCCTCGGCAGAGGTGCAAGGAATGCTGTATTGAGGTGGGGGTCTCGGGCGCTGCTCAGCAGCCGAGCGTGGGGGTCTGGCCTTGGCCAGGGACACCAGCAGTGCGTGATGCTGAGGGAGAGGAAGACAGGCGGGAAGAGCGTGGCAAGGAAGGCAGCCAGGGCCGGCAGCAGGCAGGTGAGGAAGATGCCGGCGACGGGGAGCACGGCTCTCCCGAGGTCGAGCAGGGCCAGCAGCACGTGGTCCTGCAGCACAAAGAGGGGCAGGAGCGGGACGAAGAGGAAGAGGAAGGTGGAGCGGAGTAGGAGCAGGATGAATGCTGCCACGAGACCGAAGGAGAGAAATATATATTTCTTACCAATTTATAACAACATCCCATACAGGACAATTTGTAACAATAGACAATTTATAGCTAATAACAATTTTAATATAACACATGAGGGGGACGCCTGGGTCCCCCATGGGGCTGGGACTCCTGGAGCCTCTCTACCTTTTCTGGAAGAGTCCCAGCCCCACAATGAAGATCACTAACAGAATGAACAATCGCAGGAAGGTGACACCTGTGGGGACAGAGGGGACACGTGGCAGGGGGCTGAGGTCTCACTTCACCCCTGTCCCCAATCCCTCTGAGGTGGACCCAGGTGTCCGGGCCCCCTTACCCACAGGCAGCAGGGCCAGGTCTCCCCCAAACGTGTGATGTGGCTGGACGTTCCTCGCACGGCCATGAAGAGGTTTATTGTGAATAAGAGCTGAGGGGACACATGGGTCAGTGAGGGGACCCAGGTGTGCTGGGACTGGGGCTCTCTGTAGGGTCCAGGAGCTTGGGCAGCCCCAGGCATCCAGGGGGGGCGTCCCAGGAGGACCCAGGTGTGTGTGGGAAGGTCCCTGGAGTGCCCAAGCATGCGATGCACCAGCAGGTCCTGCCCTGCACTCCAATGAGAAATAGTATAATCATAATAATAATCATCATAATACATCATAATAATAATCATCATAATACAGCAAACTAATATAATAAAGTCATATAATAAAATGCTAATATGACTCCTACGGAACCTTCCATGCACCTCCCCCTGCAGGGACATCCCTGCAGACCCTCTGTGACTGGATGCCCCCAGGGATGCCACCCAGATCCCTCTGCCTTTTTCTGTGCCATGCCCTCCCGCGTTCACTAGTGACTTTTTTCGCCCCATTCTCTTGTTCTCTCCTTCCACACACAGCCATGGTGCTTTTCCGCTACTCCTTTGGTTTCTGCCCCATTTCTCGACCCTGTGTCCACCTGAACCACACTGCTGGCAAAGCTCTGCGGGGTTCCTCTTCTGCCTTTGAGCCAGGCTTGCCACAATTTGCTTCTACTAACCATCAGAAGCAAATGCCTCGTCAGACCTTAAAGCCAACAAACTTACAGCAAAACAGATCTACTTCTGTTTCAGAAGGAAGGTGCTGAGGAAGAAATGCATGGGAACACAGCGCCTTCAGGTGGAGCATGCTGAAAAACCCCCAAGGAGATACAAGGGGTACCGTGCTGAAGTGTAATGGCTTCACTAAGGGCAAATCGTGCCCGACAAATTTGGTGGCCTTCTTCAGCAGGATTGCAGCGTTGGTGGATAAGGGAAGAGCAACTGACATCATCTACCTGGACTTGTGCAAAGCATTGGACACTGTCCTGCACGACATCCTTGTCCCTAAATTTGAGAGATGTGGATTTGACAGATGGACCACTTGATGGATAAGGAATTGACTGGATGGTCACACTCAAAGAGTTGTGGTCAATGGCTCAATGTTCAGGTGGAGACCAGTGATGAGTGACATTCCCCAGGGGTCATTATTAGTTCAACAAGGCCAAGTGCAAGGTCCTGCACATGCGTCAGGGCAATCCCAAGAACGAATACAGGCTGAGTAGAAAATGGATTGAGAGCAGTCCTGAGGAAAAGAATTTGGGGATGCTGGTCGATGAGAACCTCAACACGACCCAGGAAAGTGCACTTGGAACCCAGACAGCCAACCACATCCTGGGCTGCATCAAAAGAAGTGTGGCCAGCAGGTCCAGAGAGGTAATTCTGCCTCACTATTTCACCCTCATGTGACCCCATCTGGAGTACTGCATTCAGCTCTGGAGACCCCAACATAAGGAGGACAGGGACCTGTTGGAGCGAGTCCAGAGGAGGGCCAAAAGATGATCAGAGGGCTGGAGCACCTCTCCTGTGATGACAGGCTGAGAGAGTTGGGGTTGTTCAGCCTGGAGAGGAGAAGGCTCTGGGGACACCTTATAGCGAGCGGCCTTCCAGTACCTAAAGGGGGCCTACAGGAGAGCTGGGGAAGGGCTACTGACAAGGGAGGGCAGTGATAGGACAAGGAGTAATGGCTTCAAACTGAAAGAGGGTCAATTTAGATTAGATATAAGGAAGAAATTCTTTACTGTGAGGGTGGTGAGGCACTGGAACAGGTTGCCCAGAGAAGTTGTGGAAGCTCCATCCCTGGATGTATTCAAGGCCAGGTTGGATAGGGCTTTGAGCAACCTGGTTTAGTGCAACGTACCCCTGCCAGTGGCAAGTGGGTCAGAACCAGATGATCTTCAAGGTCCCTTCAAAAGCAAACCATTCCATGATTCTATGATTGTATGAGTAGGGACATGGAGATAGGCTGGGGATGTGGGGATGGGTGTCAGACCCAGCACAGGAGTGGGCAGGCTGGGGCATCTCCATCCCTGGAGACGTGTGCTGGTCCTGGACATGCGCAGCCATGGGACACACACTGCCAGCAGTCATGTACACCCACCCATGGGACAGGATACCAGGGGACACACAGACGGCGCACAGGGACACCAGGGACATGCACACACATCATGAGATCATTTCCGCTTTAATGATGCAGCCAGGGCCGCGGTGGTGCAGCGGCTCTGAGGCAGTGGTGGCCGACGCTCTCGGGGACACTGGCGCTGCAGACACCCAGTGCTGGGGTCAATTCAGTAGTGCCGGCGTGTCCCATGCCGGCGGCGGCGGCTGTGGCTTCCATACCGGCGTCGGCGGCTCCCATAGCGGCGTCGGCTCGCCCCACGCCGGCGTCGGCTTCTGCCATGCCGGCGTCGAGAGCGTCTGTGATAGCGGCCTGCACTCCGTTGGCGACGGCGGCTCCTGCTACGGCTTCTGCTGCGCCGGGATCGTGCCATGCTGGTGCTGGACGAGTGCAGTGGCCGGCCACCCTGTACTGCCGGGGGGTCGCGGTGCTGTGCCCTGCTTTATAGGGGTGCCGGGGCGACGCCCTTTGTGATGCAGGCGCGTTACACGGCCAACATCACCAGTGACATCACAATGTCCCCACGGTGCCGCCCAGCCATGCACAGGCTCCATGGTTACCTCCTGGCCCCAGTCCGCAGGAGGAGGATGGTCACACCACAGCAGCATCCGGCCCTGCGTCACCGCCCCCATGTGAACAAACTTACACCAAAATAGAATCACAGAATCATAGAATCATAGAATGGTTTCGTTTGGAAGGGACCTTGAAGATCACCTAGTTCCAACCCCCCTGCCATGGGCAGGGACACCTCCCATTAGACCAGGTTGCTCAAAGCCCCATCCAACCTGGCCTTGAACACCTCCAGGGATGGAGCTTCCACAACTTCTCTGGGCGACATGTTCCAGTGTCTCACCAGCCTCAAGGTGAAAAAATTCTTCCTAATATCTAATCTAGATCTACCCTCTTTCAGTTTGAAGCCATTACACCTTGTCCTATCACTACGACCCCTTGTCAGTAGTCCCTCCACAGCTTTCCTGTAGGTCTCCTTTAAGCACTGGAAGGCCGCTATAAAGTGTCCCCAGAGCCTTCTCTTCTCCAGGCTGAACAACCCCAACTCTCTCAGCCTGTTCTCATAGGATGGGTGTTCCAGCCCTCTGATCATCTTTTGGCCCTCCTCTGGCCTTGCTCCAACAGGTCCACATCTTTCCTGTGTTGGCGTCTCCACAGCTGGATGCAGTACTCCAGGTGGGGTCTCACAAGAGCAGAGTAGAGGGGAAGAATCACATCCCTGGACCTGCTGGCAACACTTCTTTTGATGCAGCCCAGGATATGATTGGCTTTCTGGGCTGTGATCGTGCATTGCTGGCTCATGTTGAGCTTCTCATCAATCAGCACCCCCAGGTCCTTCTCCTCAGGGCTGCTCTCAATCCATTTTCTGCCGAGCCTGTATTTGTGCTTGGGATTGCCCCGACCCAGATGTAGGACCTTGCACTTGGCCTGATTGAACCTCATGAGGTTGGCATGGGCCCACCTCTCCTGCCTGTCCAGGTCCCACTGGATGGCATCCCTTCCTTCCAGCATGTAACCCCCTCATAGAGGCCACCAAATCTGTTGGGCATGACTTGCCCTTGGGGAAGCCATGCTGGTTGCTACCAATCCCCTCCTTATTTTCCATGTGCCTTAGCAGAGTTTCCAGGAGGATGTGCTCCATGATCTTGCTGGGCACAGAGGTAAGACTGACTGGCCTGCAGTTCCATGGGTCTTCCTTCTTTCCCTTTTTGAAAATAGGGCTCATGTTTCCCTTTGTCCAGTCAGCAAGAACCTCACCGGACTGTCCAAATTTCTCAAATATGAAGGATAGTGGCTCAGCAACTTCATCTGCCGGTTCCGTCAGGACCCATGGATGTTTCTCATCAGGTCCCATGGACTTGTGCACCTTCAGGTTCCTTAGGTGGTCTCATATTTGATCTTCACCTACAGTGGGCAGTTCTTCATTTTCCCAGTCCTCGCCTTTGCCTTCTGCATTATGGGTAGTGTGGATCTACTTCTGTTTCAGAAGGAAAATGCTGGTGGAGAAATGGACAGGAACACACTGCCTTCAGTTGGAGTGGGCTGAAAAACAGCTGAGGAGATACAGGTGTTGGGCTGAATGGCAGTAAATGGGAAAAGAAGAGTTATCTTGATCTTCCCCACTCTCACAGGGGTTACGATGCCACAAGTGTAGCTTTTTAAGTGGCTTTGCCTGCAACTCCCATTCACTGCAGGTAAAGGCCTCACTGTGCTTAAGAAAAGGTCTGTTTGGAAGATGTCCCTCCAGTCAGGAGTTTTCCGGGGTCACCCCAGAATACCTCAAAATCACCATCTGTAAAGGGGCTTTGTTTTCTTGGCTGTTTCTGGTGAGTCCAAAATGGCAGCGAGGGAAGTAGCGGAGCATGTCCCAGCAGTGAGATTGGTTTGCTAAAACGTGTCCCCATCTGGTCAGGAAGCCCCCACAAGACCGTGTTGTCTCTTGATCCTCAGGCAGGAGGAACCCGAGTGGAAGTGAAATGCAGTTCCTACAACTCCTACCTGAGAAAGATCACCATGGCAAAGTTCGGGCTGATGGAGGGGATCCCCTACCAAAGCCGCATTCTAAAATCTTGACTGGCTGAGCCATGGGAAAGTTGCAGAAGAGAATGAGAGTGGCATATACTTCTTTGAAAGAGACGGCTGTCTGTGTTTCAGAACAAGAAAGCAAAGAAAGGCCAAAATCTGGGAGAAGAGGGGAGGGAGCATCCTAACCCAGCAAAACCCCCTTCCCCAGCATTTCACCAACGGTTGCAGCTGGGAGCCTTTCAGGATCCTCCTGCAGACGCTGATGTGTCCAGGTTGGGGGGAGGCGGGGACTCCTCGGGTTGTGTGGAGCAGTTCGTTGTGTGGGGACTATGGCGGGTGCCTCCCGCATCCCGCCTGGGAGAGTCCCACCCCAGTACAAAGCCGGTTCCAGCCGACGGGAACCCAGTTTCCTCTCACGTCTCTCCTGGGACCCCCCTGCACCATCCCCAACCCACCCATGCTGAGCCAGTGCTGGGCTGGTCAGGCAAATCCTGCTCTGGGACTGGACTTAGAGGCAGAGCCGGGGGCGGTGGGGTGAATTGTGACTGCAGGGCTCAGGACCGGCCTGGGGAGAAATTTGGAAGAAACGGGGACTGTCAGTACTCTTAACAGATAAATTTCCAGTAAAGATATCATAAACTTGTAATGTTTAATAACTTATAAATATCTTTATAGTGAATCACATCAGCCCAAAGCAACAAAGAACAATGGCAGAACATTTAGAAAGTATTCAAGGTGCCAAAGTAAGACGTGGTGAAACACTGATGAATGCACCGCCTTCTCCTGGCATGATAACATTGCGGTTTTGTTTGTGAAAGATGGGGGAAAAATCAACTTCCTTGGTTTTAGTTATCTATTTATTTATTTATTTGTATATAAAAAAAATAAAAGCTCTCTAAGGTGCCTTCCTATCTTCCATTTGCATGTCCTTCCCCTCCTTTGTAAAACTGACCTGATGATGGTGCACCATCTCGTCTCCAAAGCCCCCTGGCAGACTGCCTTGCTCACATCGGGCCATGCACTGCCATTAGCCCCCACCATCCCAGGAGCGGTCCAACCTCGGGGATGCTCTGAGCCTCCTCTTTCTTTCTCTGGAAAGTGCAACATGTTTAAGAAGCAGCTCCCGGGGGAAAGGGTGGCTTTAACACTCGCCGGGAGGGAGATGACACTGGTCTTCAGCACAGCCTCCTCTCCTCTCATCCCCCACCGGGGCTGCTCAACATGACCCAGCAAAGTGCCGTCACAGCCCAGAAGGCCAAAGGTATCCTGGACTGCATCAAAAGAAGTGTGGCCAGCAGGTCCAGGGAGGTGATTCTGCCTCACTACTCCACCCTTGTGTGACCCCACCTGGAGTACTGCATTCAGCTCTGGAGACCCCAACATAAGGAGGACAGGGACCTGTTGGAGCGAGTCCAGAGGAGGGCCAAAAGATGATCAGAGGGCTGGAGCACCTCTCCTGTGATGACAGGCTGAGAGAGTTGGGGCTGTTCAGCCTGGACAAGAGAAGGCTCTGAGGACACCTTATAGCGAGTGGCCTTCCAGTACCTAAAGGGGCCTACAGGAGAGCTGGGGAAGGGCTACTGACAAGGGAGGGCAGTGATAGGACAAGGAGTAATGGCTTCAAACTGGAAGAGGGTAGATAGGGATTGGATATAAGGACAAAGTTCTTCACTGTGAGGGTGGTGAGGCACTGGCACAGGTTGCCCAGAGAAGTTGTGGATGCCCCATCCCTGGATGTGTTCAAGGCCAGGCTGGATGGGGCTTTGAGCAACCTGGTCTGGTGGGAGGCACCCATGCCAGTGGCAAGTGGGTCAGAACTAGATGATCTTCAAGGTCCCTTCCAACCCAAACCATTCCACGATTCTATGGGCAGGGAAATGGAAATGGACTGTGGACATGGAGAGGGGCTGTGACAGGGAGATGGGCTGAGAGAGGGAGACGGGGGTCAGACCCAGCACAGGAGCACGCAGGCTGGGGCATCTCCATCCCTGTGATATCGAACGAAAGTTAAAATTTATTCAGAAGTTTCAGCTGGGACGTGGTTGAGACACCACAGAAGGTACCTGACCTTGAATAGGGTATGAAAGGAAATGACACATCTTACATGTTCTTTTGCAGTTGCTGACTTAGACATAAGATAGCAAAAAAAAAAAACTTTTCAACCAAAATCGAGCCAAGAGTGTATCCCAAACCAACTTTGGCTAAATTATAACACTAAAATACACGCCCCTTCTGTGAATAACGAGCATGCTAATCAGGTAACCTCCCTGAATGTTTTAAACATGAGCTTGGGTGCATATGTATCGTTAGGAGTGGTGAATGAAGCGTTATTAACCAATCAGCCGTATTCTATCGTAACAAATATTGGGCAGCTGGAAACGTGAGGTGTGCCGGCTGTTGTTAAATGCCCGGCACCCGATTCTGCAGAACTGGACTAGGAACAAATATCACGACCGAGTGTGTCGATTGGCTCTCGCACAGCAGGTGAAGGACTCTGGTTTAGGGACAACAGGGGGACCTGGGCATGCTGGACTGGTGGGAGCTTGGAGGCTGCCGGCGTTGCAGTGCTCACACAACGCTGGGGTGGTTGGGGCCACCGAGGGCTGCGCGGGGCTCACATCACCCCGGAGCCAGGAAGGAGCCCCCGTGCCCTGGCCATGTCTGTCCCAGGCACCCGGCGCTGCTTCGCCCGCCCTGGTCGCACAGGGCTCTGCTCTGCAGAGGAGAAGGAGCAGCCCCTGGGCACTGTCCCCTGCGTGGGGTCCTCCACCTCTGCTGTGGGACAGGAGGGAGCCAGGGGTCTGCATCCCTGCTGCCCCCTCCCCACACCCTGCCCTCTTCTGGAAGGTCTGGGCATGGAGACGTGCAAGAGATGGGCATGGGCTGGTGCATGGGGCTGCACAAGGGCTGGGCAGGGGATGGTGCACAACGGCCGTGCAAGGGGTGGAGTGGGGATGGTGCATAGGATGGTGCATGGAGCCATGCGAGGGCTGGGCACGGGATGGCGCATGGGATGGTGCACAAGCGCTGTGCAAGGGCTGGGGATGATGCACGGAGCCGTGCAAGGGCCGTGTATGGGGTCCATGCAAGGGCTGGACACCGGATGGTGCACAGGGCCGTGGCAAGGGCTGGGGATGACGCATGGGGTCCGTGCAAGGGCTGGGGTGGGGCTGGTGCACGGGCTACACCCCGCAGCACCCACACATGCCCCAGCACCTCCTTGGCACCCCGCAGTCACCCCTGGGCTTTGGTCGCTCTCTGGCTGTGTTACTGGCCACATTACTCGTAGCAGGGGCTTGATTAGAAAAGTTTAGCATTACAAGTGAGTTAATAAAAGTCTTTCCTTCCCCCGCCTGCCCCGCTGCAGCAAATGGTGATAAATGGTTTCCATATGGTCCCCATAAAGGCAGCGAGTGCCACATGCCTCTCCCCTCTGCCCCAGCCGTAAGCAAATAAATTAAAGCAATTACTGCTGCAGCTCGTCTGGCTGTTAATGAGCCGCAAGGAGCGGCTGAGAGCTCCTGACGCGTCCCGAAAGCTGGAAATGTCAGCATCGCTCTTAAATACGGCACTGCGAAGGCTGCCAGGTGCTGGAGCCCTCCAGGGCCACGGGCTGGTGGCTGGAAGGGGAGCGGGGTGCTCTGGGGAAGGGGTATGGGGTGTCTGGGGCAGGAGAATGGGGTGCTCTGGGGCAGGAGAGCTGCAGAGAGGCGGCTATGCAGGGTGGATGCTCCCAGGCTGTGCCGGGCATGTTTCCCTGCCAGTGTTGCCCCCAGCCTGGAGAGCCCCCGGACCCCTCGGCCCCTCCGTGGGAGCAGCTGAACCCCTCAGCTTCAGGGACCCGAAGCTGTGTGCGCCGGGGAGCGAGGTGGCTGTGCGCAGACTGGGGTGCAGGCATCACTGCATGGTCAAGGGTGCAGGACAAGGGGTGCAGGTTGGGGTTCAGGGCCAGGGGTGCAAGGTAGGGATGCATGTTGGGGTGCAGGGCCAGGGGTGCAGGGCAGGGGATGCAGACTGGGATGCAGGGCAGGGGTGCAGGCAGGGGTGCAGAGCCGGGGGTGCAGGGCAGAGATGCAGGCAGGGGTGCAGGGCAGGGATGCAGGCAGGGATTCACGCTGGGGTGCAGGGCCAGAGCTGCAAGGGCAGGGATGCAGACTGGGGTGCAGGGCAGGGGTGCACGTTGGAATGCATGGGCAGGGATGCAGGTAGGGATTCCTGTTGAGGTGGAGGGGCAGGGGTGCATGTTGGGGTGCGGGGCAGGGGTGCAGGCAGCATCCGCGGACCGCGACAGCCCTCTTGTGGTCCGGTGCGGCCGAGGCCGGTCCGGTCCCGCTCTTGCCGGGGCCGCTCCCGGGGCTCGGTTGGGGACGGGACCGAGACGGGGATGGGAACGTGTCTCCGAGGGGTTTTCAGCTCCAGCTCCTGCCCGCAGCGGCAGGTCCCGTTGCAGCCGGGGTGTCGGGTACCCCCGGGCTCCCCCAGCCCAGCCACATCCCTTCTTAGCTCGCAGCGACAACGGGGGGTGCGTGTGCCGGGTACAGGGGCATGCACACACACACACACACACGCATATGCACATGCACACACAGCAATGGGGGGGCATGTGGTGAGCACATCACCTGTGCAAGTGGGAATCGTGTGTGTGTGGCACGGATATGCCCGCAGCGCTCCCGCAAGCAGCAGGCGTGCGCAAGGTCCTGTTGCGAGCACGTTGCTCGGGCAATGGGATGCACAGGTGCAAGCGCAGCACTCGTGCGAGCGGGACGTGCACGCGGGGCACTGACGTGGGGGCGCGCTGCTCAGGCAGGTGGGGCGCAGGTGCAGGGCACCGACGTGCGCGCGCGTGTGTGTGTGCTTGTGCAAGCAGGGCGCGTGTGCAGGGCACTGTTGCGAACAGGCAGCATGCACGTGCAAGGATGCGCGCACGGGGCAATGTCGCAAGCACGTGAGTGTGGCACGTGCGCTGGGCACAAATGCGAGTGTGCGAGCAGGGCGTGTGTGCAGGGCGCGACTGCGCACATGAGTGGGGTGTGCGTGCAGGGCACCGGTGCGAGTGCGTGAGCGTGCTGGGCATCGCCACCGCAGCACGCGAAGCAGGCAGAGTACTGCTGCGAGCGTGCAGGGCGCTGTGGCAGCGTATGAGCGTGCCAGGACCCTGCTGCAGCATGCGAGCGCGCAGGGCACTGTTGCACCGTGCCGCCGTGCATGTCAGCATGCAGGGCAGCGTGTGAACACGCAGGGCCCCACTGAAGCCTGCAAGCGAGCAGGGCCCTGCTACACCACGCGCGCATGCAGAGCATCGTTGCGAGCACGCAGGGCCCCGCTGCAGCACCCGGGGCCGCAGCCTGCAGGTGTCCCTCTTTCCTGCAAAACTCGGAGCAGAGCGGGCGGCAGCAGCAGCAGCCGGGGCACGACAGGGTCCCTGCCCGGACCCCCACCTCCAGGGCCTGGCCCCAGTGTCCCTCGCCTCCCACAGCCTGGGAGAAACCTGGTCAAAGGCCCCAGTGGCACAAGGTCCCTGAAGATTTGGGGACAGGCCTGGGTGGTCCCAGGCTGTGTGTGCAGACCCCCCGTAGCAGCGGGGTGCCCCCATCCTGCCCAGCCGAGCCCATCGTTGGCAGCGGTGGTGGTGGGTCCCAGGGGGGCAACAGAGGGATCCTTGGTGCTCTCCGGCGAGGGGCCGTGGGGGGCACGTCCCCCTCCCTGCTCCGGTTCTCGCCCTGCGCCGCAGCTCCCTCAGGTGCAGCCTGAAGAGCCATCGAGCGCTCGCTCACCATGAAGTGCCAATTCCAGCACCAGCTGCACCGCGGCGCTGGGCCAGGCGCTGGGGGGGTGGCTGTACCGGCAGCCCCTGCTCCCTCCAAGGACAGCCATGGTCCCCAGCAGGTCAAGGCCACCCCAAGGGGATGCCTTTGCTGCGGGGTGGGGACACCCATGCAGGTGCGTGGGCTCCAGGGCAGATCCCCGGCACAGAGCAGCATCCCGTGGCTGCCAGAGCCAGGCTGGCCTCGATGGCCGCCCACGTCCCATGGGAATGTGGCATGTCCCTAAGGGGGTCACGAGGATGAGGTGACTCCAAACATGTGTTGATTGCCCCAAGCATGCCACACTTGGTGCAACCGCATTCCTGCATCCATCAGCTGCAGGAGGGCCCCGGCAGGCAGCGGTGGCCCACCGCGGGCAGGGGCTGCCGGTTTGCCCTCGGCACAGGAACCGGTGCCGGCTGTGCCGTGGATGCCGCTTACTGAACGCACCGCTCACCCTGGGCTGCGCTGCCGCCCGCCGCCGTTGTACGCACAGGCAGCCTCATTAACCTTTCTTGATTAAGGCAATTATTTCCAGCACATTATCCTCTAATCTAAACATCGTGGCTGCGCTGCTCCGGGGGGGCTGAGGGGCTGGAGCTGGCACCCGCAGCCGGAGGGACTGCGTGCTGTGGGGGATGCCGGCAGGGTAGGGATGGCGGGGTGTCCCCGGGGTCCCCAGGTGGGGTCTCCTCCCTGCCCTGCCTTGTCCCAGACCCGCAGGCAGAGACTTCTGTGCAAAGGGGTGGGATGAAATGGGGGGGGGCATGGCGTCCTTGGGGTGACCACAGCTCATGGGAGCCCCTGCCCCAGTCACCCCTCGATGGGGGCAGTCCCCCACATCCCCCGGGGGCTGGAGGAGACCTCTGTGTGGGGCTGGGGGCTCCAAGGGGGCTGTGGCACTCGCCCTCCTGGTTGTGTGGCTGGGTCCTGCATCCTCATGTGGCATGCCCCATCCCTGCGGGAGGGATCCCCCCAGCCGAGGGAACTGGGGGGAGCCGGGTGGGCTGTGGGTGCACCCCGGGAGCCACTTGCTTGCATCAGGGGCGAGAGATATTTACGGGTGTTAAGGCAGATGCTCTCAACATCGGTGGGATGGGGAGGGGCTCTCAGCATGGCCTTGCACGCTGTCCCCAAGTGCCCCAGCACCTCCACAGCCTTCATGTGGTGGGTGAGCCGCCAGCAGCGCCGAGGCACCAGGAGAAACGGCAGCGGGGAAATGCCAAAGCTGGTGCGAGGAGGCAAAGCCCAGAGCCTGGTGATGCTGGGTGACCCCTGGCTCCCTGCCTGGCCCTGGGGCTGGCCCATGGGGTCACCACTATTGGGAGACCCTCAGCTGCACCTGCTGGCTGTGGTGGGTGCTTACGTGTGCGTTGGTGGTCTGTGTCTCATGGGGGGACCCCGGCCGGGAGGGAGGGGAACCCCAGGCTGGGAAAGGACTGGGGAGGGTGCTGGGCACGGTGGGGCTGCCTCGGTGGCTCGGAGTGCCAAGGGACAGCCTGGGAGTGGGGTTTGGGCTGGGCTGGGGAGTAGAGTCCGGAGCCATGCAGACACCAGCGGTGATAGAGCAGGGACCTTTCCAAGTGCCAGGCAGTGGCTCCATAAGGAAAACGTGTGCTGGTGAGCAGGACTGGGTGGGTGTGCCTGTCCCCACCATGTATGCCGTGTGCATGTCCCCATGGCGTGTGCCATGTGCATGTCCCTGCCACTTGTACATGTCCCCGCCATGTGCACGGCCACGTTCGAGTGTGGGACCCCCAAGGCAGTTCCATTCCTCCCTTGCTCGTGCCATCGCGGCAGAGCCCCGCCATCCCCTGTTGCCAGATGTTGCGGTGTTGGCAAAACCCTCCCAGCAGGGCTGGAGACCCCGTGCCAGCTGGGGACCCCATGGCTCGGGGCTGATGCTCCTTCCCCTGGGGGGCTCTAGAGGTGGCAGGGGCTGGGATATTGGGGTTCCCTACCCACCTCCCCATGCCAGGTCTCAGCAGGGTCGCAGACCCCTGCCCACTCCGCTCTGCCAGGGTCCCTGGTTAGGGGCAGGCCCCTGTTTTAGGTGTCCCTGTCCCCCCAGAGCCCCCTCAAGCCATCCTTGCCAATGTGCACGGCAGTGTTTTTGGGGGTGGAGGTGGGTGGCTGTGTCCCCTGGCCCACCCTGATTTTGGAGCCATGGGCCGATGCCCCCTCCCCTGGGACAGCACGTCTGGGGGGGTCCCCACCCGTGAGCTTCGGAGGAGTCTGGGATCCATCAGGACCCGCAGCCTCAGCGGCGCTATGCTGGCCCCGGCCACGGGGGGAGCGGGGTCCCGGCCCCTGTTTGACCATATGGCAGCACCAGCGGGTGCCTTTTCACTCCCCTGCCATGCAATGAGCTGCAAGGCCTCAGCTGCCTTCGAGGAGGTCCCCACATGGGTGATGTCCACCCGGGCAGGGCTGGGTGGTGGCAGCAGGGGTCACAGAACACCCCCTGTCCCTCCTGCCCAGTCAGGACACTGGGGCCATGGCTCAGGGGGTGCGGGATGGGGTGGAGGGGGTGGGATGCATCTCAGGTCATTCCCGTGGGCAGGTAGGGGTTGGGAGGGGGGCGGGGACCCTGCTCCCACTGGGGCACCCCAAATTTGCATGACCACCCTTGGTGAGCGCGACCCAGCTGGGGTGACCCAGCCGCCCGCTGCACCCAGCCGAGCTGCCCCGTGGGGGGAAGGACCCTGTCCTGGGGCAGCCACAGCCCCCCCTGCACTGGGTGCACCCCAGGATGAGGGGCCGGGGGGGGGTCCCGATAACCCACCCCATGGGGCCACCCCAGCTCCCACCCGGTGAGTGGCAGGGGGGTGCCAGGGGCAGGAGGGGGACACAGGACCCCATGTCCTCCTGGGGGTCTGACCCCACAAGGTGTGGGGGCGGGAGGGGGGGGCAGCTGCCCGGGGGTCCCACGGGTCTGGCGTGGGTGTGAGCGCTGCGCCTGCCTTTCCGGGACTCCGGGAATGGGAACAAGCCGAAGGGCCGAGGTGGTGCCGAGTGTTTCCAGCTGGGGTGGGGTGGGGTGGGCTGGGACCAGCGCTGGCACCCCGAGCTGCCCGGGGTGCGGGGCAGGATGCTGGGGGGCCATGGGGACAGGGTGGGTGCCGCCAGCCTGGTGCCGGGGAGGGGGAAGTGAATGCAGCATCCCCATCCCCTCTCCCTGGAGCTGTTCCCGGGACCCCCATGCACTTCTGCTGCTGTGGGGCCGGTGTCACTGTCCCTGGGGGTGTCCCCATGTGCTGCCCCCTCCCTGCTCACAGACCCCCGGAGCCGGTGCCCTTCTGCAAGGCCTTTTATTTCCATGTCAGAAAGCCCCCCAGCTCTGAGGGACCCCAGCATCGCCGTCCTGTGCCACCGCCGTGGGTGGACCAGGACCGTGGGGGGCCACCCTGTCCTCACAGGCAGGTGGAGGGCTGCCCCCGGCCCCGGGACCCCCACGGTCACCCCAGGCAGGGGCTGGGGACATCAGCCGAGGATCCAGCAACGAGCGAGGGGCAACAGGGGCTGCATGGCGGGGCACATGTGCTGACACTGAGCAGGGCACAGTGGCATTGCCATTGCTGCGGCACACAGCAGCATGAGACACGGCGGGGGACACAGGCCACCCCCACGGGTGGGATGCGGGCCGGGGGGCGGGGGGGAGTGGTTGGGTTTTTTTTTTTCCCTTTTTCTTTATTTACAAAACTCCCGGCTGCTCCCTCCTGGCTGGGAGGACAGGGAAGGCCCCGGCGGGGGGGGAGGCAGTGCCAGGGCCGGGGATCTCCTGCCCGCCCTGTCAGAGCCCCTGCCCGCTGGCTCACCTGCTGCTAAAAATAACAATAATAATAATAATAATATTATATTAATAATAATAGTGATAATAATGAGAAAAGAGCTGCAGTTGTGTCCTGGGGCAGCCAGCCCTGGCGGCTGATGGGGCTGGGAGCTGTGCCATCCCTGTGCCGGAGGCTCGGGTCGGTGGGCCGGGGCAGCCCGGATCCCCCTGCCCAGTCGGCACCGAGGCCCGGATCCTTTGCGGGGGTGTGGGGTGCAGGCAGAGATCCGGCCTCGGCCGCCCGGGAGCTGCGGGTGGGCGGCTCCAGATGTGGAGCTGCACATCTGGGGAGAGAGTGCTGGCCACGGTGGTGAGAGCTCCGGGAAGTGTGGGGGGGGAGCTGGGTCCCACTGGAGCAGCCCTCCCGCCTCCAAGCATCCATCCTGCCCAGGAACATTTCCCCCTCATCCTGCCCTGGAGCATCCATCCCACCCCAGAACATCCCTCCTGCCTCGGAGCATCCATCCTGTCCTGGAACATCCCCCCATCCTGCCCCAGAGCATCCCTTCCGCCCTGGAGCATCCATCCCTCCTACCCCCAGGCATCCTGCCCGCGGCTTCCGCTGCCCCACACCTCCGCAGGTCTTTCAGCATCTTTCTGAGGCTAAACGTTTGGGTCATTCCCAGGGGCTCCCCTCAAGGCCCCTGTCTGGCCCCAGGAGGGGCTACCCGCTGAGCTGAGCCATGCCAAGCCGCGCCGGTGCAGGCCCTGGCCACGGTCGCTCCCCGGCGAGGGAGCTGAGCTCCGTGGGGCCGGGCTGGGGCGGCCGCAGGGCAGCGGGGTGGTGGGTCCCGGGGCCCTGCGTGCCCTGATCCTCACGGGAGCCCCCGGCAGCAAGTCAGCGGGGCTGGCACTGCTGGGCTGCGAGGCCACGCTCAGTCCCAGTCCATGTCGCAGCTCCGGCGCCGTCCCAGCTCACATGGGCGGCATGAGGCGGCCGGGCACGGCTGCAAGGGAAGGCGAGGGGTGGGCATGCCGAGGCAGGGGGTCCCTACCCTCCTTGGCCCCGCTCCCCCTGCCCGTCCCAGCGGGATGAGGGGTTCTGGGGCCGGCACATCCCAGGACCTACTGTGCTTAGGAATAGGCCAGTCCCTGGAGCGGCCGCGCAGGCGTGTGGAACTTGTCCGAGTCCTCGAAAGCCGGGTCTGGGTGGTGGGAGGGAGGGAGAAAAGGAGGGAAACAGAAGGTGAGCCAAGGCAGGGGGAGCGGTGGGCACGGAGGGACGGGGACGAGGGTGGCATGGTGCACCCATCCCTGCAGCGCAGCCCCAGCCATGCCCCGGGAGCAGGGGGGAGGCATGGATTTGGGCAGGGGTGCAGGCAGGAGAGGGCAGGCAGCCCGCGGGAAGGGATCTGCAAGGCTGCAGGCAAACGCCCTGCTTGGGCAAGGTGCTGGCTCCAGGGTGGGCACGGTGCCGCCGGGACCCCCCCTGCCCTAGCTCCGTCAGGCAAGGGGGATCCGGGGGTGCACCAGGGTGGGCAGCGCGGGCAGGTGAGGGCAGCCCTGCCTGCACGGGGCTCACCTTGCAGGCTGCTGCCGCTGGTGCTGGCGCAGGCAGGCGGCGGGGAGGTCTGCGGCCGCACCACGGGGGCGAAGGCGCTTTTCTGCTTCACCGCCGAGATCATGTTGACGGGCGAGAAGGAGAAGACCCCGGTGGGGGTGGAGGCGTTGGTGCCCGACGGGAGGGTGATGGAGGAGGCGCCGAGCGGGGGGCTGGCGGGCATGACTGCGGGGAGAGACCCACTCAGGCCGGGCAGAGCCGGCGACAGGGCATTGCTCCCCGTGCGGGATGCCAGCACACCCCGGTGACACCACATGGGACCCAGCTTGCAAGGGGTAGGGCTGGAGCCGGGGCTTTCTCAGCTCGGGTCGCTGTGTTCCTGCTCCCCCCTGCCCTCACAGCCACCTTTGGGGGTGCCCTGGGGCTGGTGCAGAGCTTTGGGGACATGCCAGGGCTGGTGCATGGCTTTGGGGACACCCCGGGGCTGGTGCACAGCTTTGGGGACACCATAGGGTTGGTGCATGGCTTTGGGGACTCCTCAGGGTTGGTGCATGGCTTTTGGGGATGCCCCAGGGTACCGACTCACTGGCGTAGGGGGAGTTGGCGGTGGAGCCGTTGAGGAAGCTGGGGGAGCCAGGAACCCCCAGCCCAGCCATGGTGCCACCACCGTAGCCATTGATGCCGGCGGCACTGCTGTAGCTGCTCTGCTGTGGCGTGGAGCTGGGCACGTAGCCCCGTGGCGAGACGCTGCCCGTGTTTCGGGAGTAGCCTGTGGGCGAGAGGGGCCGGGGGTGGCACAGGGCAGGCAGGGACACCCTCCCGCTGCCTGGCACGGCCCCCGGCCCACCTTGCTCGGTGCCCTGCGGCGAGTCGCCAATGTTGACGGCCAGCTGGCTGCCGAAGGAGTTCACCCCCATCATGCCGGCGGGGCCGTGGGTGCCAGCCAGCGAGGAGAGCTGGCCGGGGTTGCGGGGGACGCTGTACAGCGCCTCGGCGATGTCTGCCGCTCGCTTCAGGATGATGTCCTTGGAGGGGGACACACACACAGGGACAGCGTCACCCCTTGGCATGCGGAGCCTGGAGTGACCCCACGGCTATGCTGGGCAGCGATGGTGCGGGGAGGGGGCTGAGACCACCCCAGGTCGTGTCACCTCCCAGCGCACCCGCAGCCCCGAGCGTCCCCAGGGCGCAGGATGGGCTGTGCCGGGCAGCAGTGGGACAGGGGAGACCAAGACCCCCCAGCTCGTGACGCCGGCCAGGAAGGACGTGGGAACAAAGGCGGCTTTGGAGGCACCAGCTCCACAGCCTGACCCGGCGGCTCCCCTTCCCCTGCAGGTGGGGGGCTCAGGGGGGCCCACAGCGCTGACTCAGCTCCTGAGGAATCCTGATGTGAAGCAGATGTGGGGCCGGGAGCCCGGGGCTGGCTCCTGCGTCCCCGCTCCAGTCCCGCAGGCGTGGGGTGCACACCCCACCGAGCAGGCAGGGTGGGGGGCCGGGGGCAGGAAGGCGGGATGAGCTGGGGGGTCCCAGCGGGATGGGGGGGGCTGCGGTACCTGGTTGCTGTGCGGCATCCCGTAGAGAGCCTCCACCAGGTCGGCCGCCCGCTTCAGCAGGACCTCCTGGGCAGGGAGCGGGACGGGGTTCGGGGAGGGGGTCCCGCACCCCCACCCCAGCCCCATCTGCACATGGGGGACGTGCAGGCACCCTGCCCTGGCAACCCGCCACGTCCCCACGCCGGTGACATGTTCCCACGCTGGCACGTCCCCGAGATGCCATGCAATGCCCAGAGCCCCAGCCCAGCGCTGCCCAGCACCCCACAGTGGACCCATGGGGCTGGGACCCAGTAGAGGCCCATTGCGCACCCCCCCCATGTCCCTCCCTGTGTCCCCCCATGGCCCTGCATTCCCCTGGGTGTGCCGGGGCCGGGGAAGCAGCACAGACCCCCCCGCCCCAGCAGGAGCTGAGGGTCGGGGAGCCAGGCCAGCCCGCAGGCTGCACCCAGCGCCGGGGGGTGGCACAGGGGGTCTGTGTCCCCCTCTCTGTCCCTTGGTCCTCTGGCACTGCCAGGGAAGACCTCTGGGTCTGGGCGAGGTGGTGCCCAGCACCCATGGGTGATGGCGTGTCCCTGCCTGCACCCCGTGGGTGTCACCGGGCACGGCAGAGAGCATGGCACAACATCTGCGCCAAACCCTGGTCCGGGGGGGGTCGGGGGGTCCCTACCTTGGGCAGGCGCTCAGGGTCCCCGGGGTGCCGGGGGATGACCTTCTGCAGCCGCTGGAACCCGTAGTCGATGGTGGGCTCGTTCAGCGCTGCCGAGAGAGAGGGGCTCAGCGGCTGCTGTACACGGGGCCACCCCGGCCACCCCCCTGCCCCGACCCCACGGGGAAACTGAGGCACGGACTGTGGGGCGCAGGGCTGAGCTGAGGCACAGCCGGGGCGGGGGGGGTGTGGGGTGTGTGTGGAACCCCACCTTCCGCATGGTCAACCCAGCTCTCCCGCCTGTCCCCCACCCGCGCTAACAGCCCCTGCGCCCCTTCTTCTCCCAGCCCCCTGTCCGGCAGCCGCAGCCCCCAGCCCCACTGCGGTGGTCCCGAGGGGACCAGACGGTGATGGAGCGGGGCGAGAGGTTGAGCCCATCCCCTTGCACCCATCCCCTAACCCTGCGGCAGAGCTGCCGTGGGGGGCTCCCCAATCAGGGTAGGGGCTGTCCCCAGGGGCTGGCAGCGGGCACGGAGATGCTCTGGGCATCGTCCTGGGAGACTCGGCCCCCTTCCCCGGGGGTCTGCGCCCCTCACCGGTGTAGACGAAGCGTCCCGGGGCACCCTTGCAGAACTGCTTGGACTTGTAGGAGAGCGTCACCTCCACCACACCGGGGATGTGCCGCGGGGGGGTCTGCACCCGGATGGCGTGAGGCGTGATGAGCTGCGGGGCGAGACGGGGCTCAGCCTGCGGCCAGGGGGGTCACGCCAGCCCCCCCCTCCCGCCGACGCTCCTCCTCACACCCCCCTACCTCGCTCCACACCAGCATGGTGCCGAAGACGACCTGCAGCCCATCGAAGAAGTTGTCCCCGATGACGATGACGGTGGCACCTCCGGTGGTCCAGCCCTCGCTGGGGCTGATGGCTTTGATGCAGGGGGTGGCTGCTTCGGGCGGGAGGGGAGAGACAGGGCAGCAGTGAGTGTGGGGGCGCGGGGGGGCGGGAGCGGGGGGCGCCGGGGTCGGGGCCGGGGGTGCGAGGCTGGGGGAGAGAAGGCAGAGAAGGGAGAGCAGAGGCAGAGAGTGAGAACCAGGCAGCGGCGAGGGGCGGGGGACAGACACGGGCGGGCACGGACGCACGGACGTGGACAGAAGCCAGGAGGGAGCAGGGGGTGGGGGGGACGGGGTGGTTGGCACTGTGGGATGGGGGGGGACCAGGCCACGGGGGACAGATGAGGATGGTGGGGAGGGGATGGAGACGGTGGGGGAGAGCACGTGCAGGGGACGGACGGGGGGACGGAGAGAGCATCGGGGTGGGGGGGTGGAAAGAGCAAGCACGGGACGGACGGACAGAGAGCAAACAGGTCAGACAGGCGGACAGGGCACGTATGCATTGGACAGAGGGACATGGAGAGATGTGGTGGCTGCACGGATGGACAGAGAGCACCCAGGAGGGTAGGACAGCCTGCACGCGCGGGACGGACGGAGGGACGAAGGGACAGACAGAAAACGCAGGTGCACGGCGGCTGGACGGAAAGGCCGTGTGTGTGTGCTGGGCGGACGGACAGACGTACAAGGCATAAATAGGGGGCTGGGTGCCCACCTCCAGGGCCGCCCGGGGTGCCGGGGCTGGGGGAGCTGCAGCCTCTGAGCGGTGTGGGGCACAGCTGGGCACGAGCACGTCCCCCTCGGGGGTCCCAGCATGGGGACACGGTCTCCGGGGCTGCCCTGGCACTGCGGGGCACACACGGCCGTGGGTCTGGCTCTGGCACAGCCGGGGCAGGGGGTGCCACCGTGGGAGCAGCGCCCACCGGCGCGGACATGTCTCTGCCCCTCCACACGGCCGTGCACGTGTGCCGGGGCATGGCACACGCGTGTGCGTGGGCACGTGCTCTGTGCATACGTGCGTGTGTGTGTGTGTGGGCACGCCGGGCACCCAGCAGGGACTCACCTTCGGAGGGGTCGAGGCGCCGTGCCCGCCGCCCGTGCTTGGAGTTGTTGTGGACAAACATGTTGTCGGACACGGCCAGGACGTGGCCGTCCACGTTCACCGTCGTCGACACCACCACCTGTGGGACAGCCGGCTCAGGGCCACCGTGTGTGTCCCCCACGCCCTCCCTGGGCTATGTCACCGTGTCCCCTGCTCATCTCTAGCGTCACCCCCACTCTCCTGAGTGCCCCGGGGCTATCACAGGCGCCCTCCAGACCCTCCGTGCCGTGGTGGTGACATCAACGCGTGTGCAAATCTGCGTGTGCGTGGGTGTGCATACGTGTGCATGTGCCAAGGGGGGTGTGTGTGTGTGCGCAGGAGCACTTGCGTGCACGCGTGCGTGCATTACCTACACGTGCACACACGCGTGTGCCCCCACAGCGCCACAGCACCCCAGCCCCGGCCCTGGCACTGCCCCCGGCATCAGCACCGGCCCGTCACCGTGCCACCAGCCTGGGGGACCCCGGACCCCAGGGGACACCCCAGCCCATCCCCTGCATGCCCCCCCCCCGCCCCCCGCACCCCGCTCCCCCCCTCCGGCGTGGACTTGGCTGCTCTCCCGGAGCTGCTTGGCGCTATGCAAATTGGATAGGTCGTTAATCATGTAAAAATGTCACAATTATCATATCTTTACGAGAGGCCCTAATGAAGGCGCCCGTGCTGGGTGGGGGACGGGCCGGACCCCCCTCCTCTGCTCCGCTCCCGAAACCTCCAGCTGCTGTGGGGAGAGCTGGGCTGCGGGCAGGGGACACTGGGGGGGGAGCATGTGGGAACGAGGGGAGCTGGGGGCTGCAAAAAGGGGGCGAGGGGTGTTAGGGTTTGCAAATTAGGGGTTGCAAAGAGACGGAGGGAAATTAGAGTTTGCCCGTTAGGGTTTGCGAAGGGGTCGAGGGGAATTCGGGTTTGCAAATTAAAACAAAACAAAAAAAAAAAAAAAAAAAAAAGAGTTTGCAAAGGGGGCGAAGGGAATTGGGGTTTGCAAAGGGGTCCGAGGGGAACCAGGGTTTACAAGGGGGCTCAATGGGAGTTAGGGTTTGCAAAGGGAGCAAGGGAAACTGGGGTCCGCAAAGGGTTTCAGGGGCAATTAGGGTTTGCAAGGGGGTTGAGGGGAATGAGGGTTTGCAAATCAGGGTTTGCGAAGGGGGTTCAAGGGCAGTTAGGCTTTGCAAAGGGGTTGAGGGGAATTAGGGGCTCGACTTCCATTTGGGGAATCGCGTTCCTAATTCCCCTCCAGCCCTTTGGTAAAACATATGAGGTCTCCAACCCCGTCCCCGCCGGTAGCCCCGGTGCGCGGGGCAGGGTTTGGAGGTGGGGCGATGGATGCTCACCTGGAAGCGCCGCATATCCCGGGGGTTCCCCGCGTTCTTCAGGCAGTTCTGGTTGCATTTGAGGAAAAACTTGAGGAAAAACCTGGGATGGAAGGAAAGAACCCAGCGGTTGGTGCCAGCAAACCATGGCGGGTTCCAGAGACCCTGTGATGTCCCCTCCCACCCCATCCCTTGGTCCCCGGCTCTGGAGCAAAGCAGGGGTGAGTGTCCCCGCTGTCCTGGTGTCCCCAAACAGAGGCAGCACCCTGCATATCACACCACGCACCGGAGATGTGCGTGGGTGCTCCCCACCGTGCACGGTCCCCCGTGGCACACCCCCCCCGCAGCAACACACACGTGTGCATGCACCACGCAGAGGTGTGCACAGCCGAAAACACACACACGTGTGCGTGCGTGCACCCAGGCTTGCACACTGCTGTGCACACACACACACACACACACACACACACAGATGCACCACACGGCTGCAGGGACCCCCGGGCATCCCGTGAGCCCCCCCCGCTGCACTGGGTGCCCCCTCTCCCTGCCCACGGGGGTCTGGCGGGCACCAGGCAGCATCCCCGGTGGAAGGGGGACGGGCAGGAGGGCGAGCTCCTCTCGCCATGTCCCGGCCTGATGAAATATTCAGGCTGCTTGTCCACGGCCCCGTAATCAGCCTCGGCCCCTCAATAATTAATGGGCAGCGGCAGCAGTGGCAGCAGCGGCAGTGGCAGCACTCACGCTAGGGGCTGGGACGGGAGGGAAGTGCATGTGGCCATCGTGGTGCACAGGCGTGGGGATGGCGGTGCACGCTCCTGGGAGCACGGATATGCGTGTGGAAGCATGGGTCCACGCCTGGGGGCATGGCCAGACGTGGTCCCCCAGGACACCGACCCCCGGGGTCCCCCCACGTACACCCCGGTGCACACCAGGACTCCCACCCGTGCACTTTTGGGCACTGAGGTGAGAGACCTGCTGTCCCCGTCCCCAGCCATGGACCACCCCAAGTGCATGGCCACGGGCACCCTGCGTGGCCACAGACGTACACATGGGCACCCTCACCCTGCGCACACTTGTGGCATGCATGTGCATGCACACACACACACACACGCACACACATTTGCTCTGCACCGTGCCCAGCTACCACGCTGTGCCAGCTCATTTTGCCAGATCACTGCGCCGGCCCCGCTGACTGCACAGTGCCAGGTCACCACCGTGCCAAGTCACCACACCGTGGCAAGTCCCCGAGCTGTGCCAGGTCACCCCACCACGCCAGGCTGCTGCAACGTGCCCGCTCTCCACACTGCCTCAGCTCGCCGTACCGCGCCAGGGCACTGTGCCACTCGTGGCCACAGCACCGTGCCAGGCCACCCTGTCCCTCCGTGCCATCTCCTTCCTTTGGCCCGACATGGGGCAACTCACGTCCTGGCCCCCTCGCTGATGTGCGTGGGCTCTGCCCTGCCCACGCAGGCGCCCCCTTCAGCGGGCCCCTGGGCACTGCATGGGGCTGGTGCATCCCAGTGTGCCATGCTGTCGCCATCCCAGCGTGCCATCCATCCTGTTCCCACCCCCACGTGCCATCCTGTCCCCACCCCGGTGTGCCACCCTGTCCCCATCCCAGTGTGCCGTCCTGCCACACGTCCCAGTGTGCCATCCTGCCACTATCCCACTGTGCCATCCTTTCCCCATCCCAGCATGCCATCCTGTCCCCATTCCAGCGTGCCATCTTGTCCCTGCTCCAGCGTGCCATCCTTTCCCAACCCCACTGTGCCATCCCGAGCCATCCCTGTGTGCCAACCTGCCACTATCCCACTGTGCCATTCTGTCCCCACCCCAGAGTGCCATCCTGCTCCCAGTCTCTTCTCAACAGCCTGTCCTGGCATCTCGTCTGAGCATCTGACCCTGGCACCTTACCCTGACATCCCGCCCCAGCACCCCCCTCCCCCAGCCCCCCATCTTGGCCCCCCCAGCCCCCTCCCTGAGTGCTGCAGAGGGGCTTGGGAGGGGGTCATAGGGGACGGGGGGGGGCGGGGACACAGATGGCCGGGGGGAAGTTTCCCACGGCCTGTTAGCTGCTGGTGGGGGCTGGAGGGGAGGACGGGACCTCCGGGGGTGAGGGGGCACCCAGGGATGTGGGCACTCCTGGGACCCGCTGCGATGCAGGCACAGAGATGGGAAGCAGCGGGAGCAGCCTCCCGCACCCCAAACCCCTCCAACCCCATCCCCGGGGGGCACGGGCCAGGGAGCACACAACCCTTGGGGCCATTGGGGGCCTGCCAGGGGACTCTGGGCACCCTGGGGGACCCCTGAGAGGATGGGGCACTTCCAGACCGTCATCCTGCCATGGGCCAGCACCGGGACACACGGAGAGGAATTCCCACACCGGCGCTGCCGGCACGCTGCCCACAGGGGATGGTTTTCCCGGGCAAGGGCAGGAAGAGAGGGACCCCCCCCGTGTCCCCCCGTCACCCGCCGCCTGGCAGGTGGTAATCAGGGGAAGGAAGGAGCTGGAAAACGGCAGGAAAACTCCCCCCCCCCCCCCCCCCCCCCCCGTCAGGAGATTGACAGGGGCGGTGTGGGGCTGGGGGGTGACCCCCCCCCCGGCCCCCCCGACTCCCCCCAGCCCCGGCTCTGTGCTGCTGAGGGGGGGCTAATCCCGAACCCCAGGTCGGCCTCGTCCCCCCCGAGCGGCAGCCGCGCATATGGGCCCGGGAGTTAAAAATACAGGCGCTGTGCATGCATTAGCATCCCTAATGCACAGCGCTCCCCATTTAATATGCAAATTCCCGGCGCTGCTGCCGAACACCTTCTGTTCCGAGCGCATAAATTTGAATTTGCAATTAGAATAATCTTGTATAATTAATGAAAAGCGTCAATTTTAGCTCCTAAGTAATTTGATTAACATGTTGATAGGGCACTTATCTGGCTCTCTAAACCAGTGGGGCTGGGCGTCGGGCTGGGAGCGGGGCTGGGGGGGGGGGGGGGGGGGGGGGGGGGCCGAAGGGGGAGCGGGCGTTGGGCTGGAGACTTGCCTGGCCCCGGGTGACCCCCGAGAGCCCTGGGGACAGAGAAGGACGCGGGGGCACGGGGGAAGCCCCCAGCTGCCCTCAGCACAGAAGAGAGATGGGGATGCCACCAGCCCCGGGGATGTCACCTCCTCGGGGCATGGCCTCCAGGGGTCCCTGGGGAGAAGGGGGCTGGGGTGGGCTCAGGGGACTCTTGCCCAGGGGGGAGATCAATCCCCACCCCACAGGAATCCAGGGCTCAGCCCCAGCCTCCAGCACAGAGGGGTCACGGGGCACGCTGGGAGCCCCCGCGCACCCCAAAAGCACCAGCACGGGGTGCGGCACCCAGGAGACCCACTGGACAGAGGCTGAGGGGACAGGGGGACACAGGGACGCTGTTACTGGAAGGTTTGTCTTGGCCGGGCTGCGGCGGCTGCATCCCACGGCCGTGCTGGGAGTTCCGGGGGCCGTGATCCCCACAGCTGGCCGGGGCACAGCTGGCCGGGGGCGGCGGGTGGGGGGGGCAGCACAGCTGGCTAGCGCTGGCAGGGCGGGGGGAGGCCAGGGGTTGGGGACCTGCTGCAGCAGGTCCAGAGTCACATCGGGGATTTGGGGACAGACGGGGTGCGAGCAGGCCACTCTCCCCGCCCTGCCCCCACCAGGGACCCAGGCATCCTCCAGCACCTCGGGGACTCGGCGCAGGGGGAAGCAGCTCATGGGGACACCCCAGGACTAAAGGACCCCAACTGCAGGCAGGGTGAGGTGAGGAGGATGCACGGCACCAGCCAGCCCCCATCATCCCTGCCACGTCCCCCCAGCCCCAGTGCTGAGGTGACTGAGCCCTGCAGAGCCAGCTGGGGCCCCTAAACCCCCCAGCACCCCCGAAGAGCCTGCGCTTTGCGTCACCAGGGAGGTGCCACCATGCCAGGAGATGCCCCCTGCATGGGGACAGAGGGATGGGGACATGACAAACTGGGTGGAGGAACAGAAGGACAGACAGATAGAGGTGTGGGGTCTGGGGATGCTGCGGGATGAAGGGAGGAACAGCTCAAGGGCTGGCGAGTGGGATGGAGAAGGGAAGGAGAGAGGGAGGGAGGGGAGAAAGGAGGGAGGAAGGAATGGACAGGTGAAGGGAAGGGTGGATGGATGGATGGATGGATGGGTGGGTGGATGGGTGGAGAAGAGTGGGGGGTGGATGGAAGGAGACATGGATGGAGGGAAGGATGGGTGGATGAAGGTAGGTAGGGTGTGCGCTGCCCAGGGAGCGCGGAGGGACAGACAGATGCCCACCCCAGAGCCAGGAGGACATGGTGTCCATGCCCACGCCAGCGAGCGCTGCCTGCGCCAGGCTGGGCATTCTGCCCCGCCTCGGCACTGCGCCGTGGGTCCCAGCCCGGCAGGGAGGACGGGTGCATCCCTCACCGTGGGGCACGCGCTCGGCCCATGCTGTGGGCACACAGCTGGGGACGCCATCCAGCACCGGGGTGTCCCTGCGGCACGTGGCCCCGGAGCTGGAGCAGGGCTGCCACGCGTTCCCCGTCGCTTGCCGAAGTGGCTGGATGCCGCCTGTATTATTTATTTGTTTGATGTGCGTCGGAAGTGCCGCGCTGACGGCAAACGGCGCTTTCCCCATCTGTCACGGCTGGCTGTCACCGCAGCCCGGCACGGGGCCGGCAGCCACCGCAGCGTGCCGGACCGGGGGGCACCACGCGCCCTCCCGTCCCCCACACACCGCTCCCCCAGCTCATTAGCACTAACGAGGCAGTGCTCGCACCCGGTCCCCAGCCCCGGGGACTCCCCGCCCCGGCTCCCTGGGGGACCCCCAGCCGCTGCCCCCCTCCCTCAGCGCCAGTGAGGTGCAGGGGGGCCCCCGCGCCCGGGGACCCCGTTACCTGTCGATGATGACGGGGTCGGAGGGGGTCTCGTTGCGGTTCCCGCAGCTCTTCTTGTCACAGCAGCGGCTGGGCACAGCCGGGGAGAGGAGACGGCGTGAGGGAAGCTGGGAGGGGGGGCCAGGGCCAGCCCCACACCTCCCAACCCACGGGGGAAAACCCACCTGACCCCCATTTCCCACCCCTGTGCCCCCCACCGTTGCCCAGCCCTGTGCTGCGGAGCAGGGGAGTCCTGCCCCACGGCGGGACAGGGTTGGGGGCAGCGGCGCAGAGGGGACAGGCAGGTGCCCCACAAAGGTGCTGGGTTGGGGGGGGACCGACCTCAGGTCAGGGACATTGTCTGCATGATGCCAGGGCATGGGGGGGTCACGGCACAGAGGGCACCCCTGGGGTACCCCTCCCTTACCCACCCCATGCCACCACCCCACACCATGGGGCTGGGCTCCAATTTGGGGCTCTCTGGGGCTCGGGCTGCAGCCCAGCCCTGGGAAACACTCAGTGAGCCAAGGCGGGGGGAAGGGGAGACTCTAAACTGGGGGTGACCCAGCCCTGCACCATCCCTTGGGGGCTCCACGTCACCCACGGGGGACACGACAGGGCCAGGCTTGTGCCACCACCGGCCAACAAACACGGCAGTGCCGGCCCCGGGGAGCACAGCGGGGAGGGGGGACCCCGGCCCTGGCATCGTTAGCGCGGCTCCCGGAGATCAATTAGCCGCGCTGGCACGGAGCGCTAATTTGCACAAACACCGAGCGCGAGGGTGGTAAACAAGAGCGGCGCTAATGGGGCACGGGGGACCCCGCGCTGGCAGCAGGCAGCTGGGGCAGGCAGCGCTCGCTGCCCCTCTGCCCAACCCGGCACCCCTGGTGCTGCCAGACCACCCCACCCCGGCACCCCCGCGGGACCCCCACCACCAGGACCCCCACCGGGACCCTCGCCGGGACCCCCACCGGGACCCCCGCCTACCTGCACATGATCTCGTGGGTGAGGAGGACCCGGCACATCTCTGGGTTCTTGTCCTGCCCCTCGTAGATGATGGCCTGGAGAGGGGGGAGAGAGCACGCAGGGGGGTGCCACCACCTCCCAGCACCCTGCCCATCCCCTGCCACCGCTCCAGCCTGTCCCCAACCCACGGACCCCCCCTGGGTGACCCCAGCCGGGGTGGGGAAGCGGGTGGGAGAGGGACCGGGCAGGGAGCGTTCGTGGGTGGGGGTGCAGCCGTGCACACCTATGAGGGTGCGTGTGCACGCGTGTGTGCCCACGCTCGTGTGCGTGCACAACTGCGTGCGCCCACGCTGTCCCACGGCTGTAGGCGCCCGTGCACGCCTGCCTGCGCACAGACGTGCGTTCGTGCACGTGGGGGTGCGTGCAAGTGCAGGTGTGCCCGCTCCGCACACCTGGGCGTGCACGTACAGCTGTGTGGCCTTGCACACCCGCACGCGAACACACGTGTACAGATGTGCCCGCTCTGCACAGCTGCGCGCACACGCGCGGACCTGCCTGCCTGGCACTCTCACGCGCGCACACGCGTGTGCAGGCGGCCCTGGGGGCTCGCTGGCTGATGGGGTCAGGGACTGCGGTGCCGGGGGTGTCACCCCCCCACCCCGGCCGTCCCCCCCCTCCACCGTTACCTGCTTGGACATGGAGTCGATGAGGCGAACGTAGAGGTCCTGCTCGGTCCGGAGCCCTGCGGCGAGAGGGATGGGGTCAGCCCTGCCCCCGCCCCCCAGCCCCCCGGCCCCGGCACCCACCGTTGCTGTACAGCAGCTGGAGCCGGTAGTGGATCCCGTTGTTGGTTTTCTCGCCGTTCTGCTCCTGGGGGGAGGACAGGGGACATCACAGTCCCCTCTCGATGCAGCCCTCCACCAGCCCCAGCCCGGCCCAGAGCCGCGGAGCCACTCTGGCAACTCCCCACACGTGCAATGAGTTTGGGAGAGGTCTCAGCCTCGGCAGCGCAGGCTCCAGGGCCACTCCAAGAGCAGGGGGATGGCCGGGCAGAGTGACACCACCCCCACCGCAACCCCCCTCCCCACCACAAGCCTGGCCCCGGGGCGGGGGCGGGGGGGGTCTCACCCGTTCCTTCTCCACAAAGTCGATGAAGGAGGTGCGCTCGATCTCCACGGGCTGGCCCTGCCGGTCGTACATGGCCAGGACGAAGTGGAAGAAGTTGGATTTCCGCAGGTTGGAGGGGGGCTGCTTCTCAAAGTGGGCTCGGGCCAGGCCCACCCCGCTGCCACCAGGAGGAGGAAGGGGGGGGGGTTAAGCACTGGGCGGCTGCCGGGACCCCCAGCACCTCCTCCCCAGGGCCACCCCGTCACCAGGTGGAGGACTCGGGGAGAGCTGCCAAAATCCCCAGTGGTGGGCGGCGATGCTCCCTGCTACCCCAGGATGCTGTGGACCAGGATGGAGGGAGCACCCAGGACCCCCACCCTGCCCGGTAGCCACGACGTGCCCGTGCCCAGCGCGTCCCTGCCGCTCACGGGGCTCGTCCTGGGGGGGGGAGCGAGGCCAAAGGCAGCCCCGGTCCCTGGGGAGGGGAATCGCCCGCGGGGCACTGCCAGGGCTCAGCCACGGGTGGGGACACCAGGGTGCACACCCCTGTGCGTGCACACTCACATAGGCTTGCACCCACACGCGTGTGCACGGGGTGGCTGGGGGAGCCCCAGCAGAGCCGAGGGGGGCGTGGGGTGGGTGTTCAGGGTGGGGGTCACTGCTCCTTGGGCTGGGGGGAACACGGGGTGGAATGCGCCAGCAGCATCCCAGGGGACACCAAGCAGCTCTTCAGCAGCATCACTCTGCCGACACCCCGGGCAGGCACCGGGGAGAGACGGGGACAGGAGGGGACAGAAGGGGGACGTCCCCCAATTCCTCCACACCCGAGCCCAGCCCCGGGACATCCCGCTGCCAACCCGCAGAGCTGCTCCGACGGCCACCACTGCTGTCCCTGCATGGACACCTAGGGTGACAGGACAGTGACAGCACAGTGGAGGGTAGCAGAGCCATCCCCAGGGACGATGGCACCAGCACCGACCAGTCCTCACCCTGGTCACCTCATCCCCAGCCCGGAGTGTGGTCCCTGTCCCCAACCAGTGTCAGGGCCGGTGCTGCGGGGAGCCAGCGAGCCAGCGTGGCGTCGGCGTGGGGGGCCACGGGAGCCGGACCAGCCCCAGCGCGGCAGCCGGCGAGGCGAGGGGGCCAAGATAAACACGCGGATGTAAAAAGTTCCCCCCCACACTTTCGTGATTAAAAACACATCGGGCAATGAGCGAGGCGGGGGGGAAGGGGGGCAGTTTTGGCTCCCCCCACGCAGAACTTGGCAAGGGGGCTTAAGCTACCGGAGCCAGTTCCCATGCTGTGCTGGGGACAGCCCCTGCACCCCATGATGACCCCACAGACCTTGTAGATCTTCCCCCACGGTGTGGGGCAGCACCCCACAGACCTTCCAGCACCGCCCCCCCTGCCATGGAGCAAGACCCCACAGCCACCACCCCTGGCCATGCCGGGACCCGACTGTCACCTGATGGGTGGCCTGGGAATGGGGGGGGAGGGTGTGTGTGTGTCACACAGAGCCAACTTCCCGCAGCATCTTGTCGGGGGGACCACAGAGGAGAGGAGCCCCACGGTGCAGGGACACAGTGTGTGGGTGAGGAGCAGGACCCCCAGCACCCTGACCCCCACTGGGCCCCAGTCTGGCCAGGAACGGGGCACGTGGGTGGGGGTTAGGGTGGGGACACCCCTCCGCCTGCAGCCGGAGGACAGAGAGGGTCCCCAAACCCTGCCCCAGGCTGCCTGCGCCCCGCAGAGCCCCCAAGTCATCCCCTGCTTACACCCCGCTGGTGTGGCTGCCCCAGCTGTGGTGGTCCTTCGCTCCCGCACGGCTGAGCCCCCCTCACCACCGCTCCTCCCAGCGCTGCTCCCTCGGGCTGGCACTGCCCAGGGCTGACCCTTGCCACCAGCGGCAACACCGGCTGCGCGGGGACGTGGGGACATGACAACATGGGGACACGTCCCAGGGTGCCCAGTCACCGGCATATCCTCCAAACAAGAGAAGAAAAGAGGGTTCAGCCCTTTTAGCAGTGACCTGCCCCTGCAGCTGGTCCCAGCAGCACCCAGGAGCCCAGGGCAGAGGCAGCACGAGGTGGGGAAAGCCCCCCCCCAGACACTCTCACCTCCTTTAGTGATGCTTCTTGGGCTTTAATTACCCCCTGGCATCGCCCTCAGCCCCAGCCCCAACCCCAGACGTAGGCACCAGCCAAGGCCAAGAGTGAAGCCAAGACCCTGAAAACCTTGGGGACGCTCCTCTGGGGACACTTCTCCTCGTTAAGCTGATCGCCAGGGAGCAGAAACATCCCCAGTCAGCAAATGCCAGGGTATGCCCCTGGCATGCTTGCCTGGCACACGTATGCCTGTGTGCGCGGCCAACACGCGTGTCCGGGCACACGCGTGTGGACCGACGTGTGCACACCCATGTCCCTGGGCACTGCTGATGGCCGTGTCCTGGCGCACCCTTGTCCCCTACCCAAGGACTCCAACCAGTGCCGATGGGTTTGCTCGCAGGGCCCATCCCCGTGGCATCCGGCCCCGCAGCATGGGGTGCTGACCCCACTGGGACCCCCTGTCCTCGCCAGGCCCCCCTCCCCGTGTACCCAGCCCCCACTCCGCTCAGCTCCCTGAGGGACGGGCACCCCCGGTGCCGCGGGGACCTCTCTGTCCCCCGGCAGCATCCCTGGCCCTGCCGCGCTGGAGTGGCCACGGGGCTCCCCGCTGATGGGAAGGTGGCACAGTACCAGCAGGGCGGCTGCAGCAACCCCAGACCCGCCTGGCCCCCCCCATTCCCCTCCACCCCCCCCCCAAATCTTCAGCCATAGAGTGCTGGGGGGAAGAGTGTGGGGGGGGGGGCTGATGGAGCCGCCAGCCCGGCCGGGTAATGGCTGCATCTCTGCTCCCAGCGCTGCCGAGACCCCAGCGCTCCGAGAGCCGAGCCCGGCTGCCATTAATTATTAAAGGCAATCAGAGCATTTCCTAGCAGAGGAGCCCAGCGAATGTCTCTTACAGTAAAGCAGCATCTTCCCTTGGCGGAGCCGCCAGGCACCCGGGGCACCGCACAATTACGCAGCCACGGCTCCCCGGGCGGCTCCGCCAAACGGGGGGTGGAGGGGGGGGGGTTCCCAGACCCCACCTGGGAAGCTGAGACCCCACCTGGGCTCATCCCGCGACCCCCGACCCCTCTGCCTTGCCCCGGGACCCCAGCCCCCCTGCCCTCCCCGTGGCACGCCGTGGGTGACGGCCGGCATCGTCCGGGGACAATGTGGTGGCCACAGGGTCCCATGGGAGCTGGGGGGGGGGGGGGGTTGTGGGTGCTGATGTTTGCGGGGTGGTGGTACAAGCCCTCCCCCCAGCCGGGGGTCCGAGAGGGGTGCGGGATGCAGGGCGGAGGCAGACTGGGTTTGGAGGTGACGAGCACCCCATGAGCGTGTCCACACGCATGTCACCGCCAGCACATGTGGCACACGCCCATGGGACGGGGAGGGGAGGGGGGCCTGGAGGACACCGCGGGCTGCCCAGCACCCAATTTGGCCAGGGCAGGGGTGGGCAGGGGGTCTGCGAGCCCCATCCTTGCACGCCGGGCGCGTGGCACGCGGGACCCCGTTGGCACACAGAGACACACGGGCAGACACGTCCCCACCGCTGGGATGTCGGAGCCGCTGCAGCGGTCCCAGCCCTGTCTGCGTGTCCCCCATCCCCTCAGCGCTGCCGGAGCCGGGGATGGGTGGGAGAGGGGGACGGATTTCACCCCCCCCTTTCCCGCAGCCCTGCTCCGGGGCACGGGGAAGTTTCTGGGCATGCAGCAGGAAGGCCAGCGCCTCCCCACACCCCACCTCAGATACCGCAGCCCCCAACTCCGGCACTGACACCCCCCCGCCAGCTCCCTGCGGCCAGGGGGGACCCTGGGTTCAGCTGCTCTCCGGGGGCTCCAGGCTGGGCTGTGGCAGTGGCTGTCCCCTGCCGTGTCCCCCCCGCCGGGATGGGACTGAGGTGGCTTTGGCGGGGATGGCAAGGGGAACGCTGCAGTTTTCAAGCATCCTGGAGTTATCTGCAAACACGGCAGCTTTGGGGGGGACCTCAGGGAGCCCCCAGGGATTCAGCCACGGGTCGCAGCCTCCGGTGCAGTCACAGTCCCCAGCAGAGAGCTGGCAGTGGGGCTGACATGGTGGCTGGGGACCGTGAGCTCGGGGACGGTGCACACAACCGGACAATCTAGCCCACGGAACGGGTCGGTGCTGGAAGTGTCGGGGATGCCCCTTTCTGCCGGAGCCCCACGCAGAGGTGAGTCCCCCCCGAGACCCCCAAACCTGCTGTCCCTGGCCGCGCAGATGGTGTGGGACACCCCAGGGAGGCAGTGCCCAGGCTGGCCCACGTCCCTTCACCCCTCCGTGCCATGGGGCATCGGGGCTGAGCCGCGGCATCGCCTGCCACCCCTGGACAAAGCCGCAGCACGCTCCAAGCACAGCCCCCCCTTTACCACCACCCCCCAAACCCCACGGCGCACACGGGGTGGGCAGCAGGAGCTGGAGTGCTGGGGACAGCAGTGAAGGTGTCCTCCAGCCGCAGCCGGGACCCCTCCAGGCACAGGGTGGAGAGCGAGCAGGGGCCAGGGTGCACGGAGCCCCCCAGGAAGGGCAGGGGATGAGAATGGGGTGCTTGGAGCCCTGAACCCCCCCCCCACCACCACCCCGGGGTGGGCAGGAGATGGGGACAGGGCAGACGGAGCTCCCGAGGGAGGGCAGGGGACGCGGCCAGCCGGGGAATGGGGATGCGGTGCGGTGAGCCTGGCGGTGCAGGCTGCCTGGGCGGCTGCAGCAGCGGTCGCTCACCCCGGCTGATGCCACCAGCCCTGCCCGGGAGGCGGGGATGGCACCGCTGCCAGCCCTGCCCTCACCCTCGGTGGCTTTTCCCAGCAGAGACGGGGCTCACGGTGCAGGTCCTGGCCCCGGTGGACACACGGCACGGCACGGCACAAGCCCCTCGCAGCTCCGGCAGTGGCTCCTGCCCCGCTGCCAGCACCCACTGGCCCTCCCAACACACGGCAACAGGCCCGGCATGCACGGGGTGCCGCGGGGGTCGGGGTGCCCCAGGTACCCGGGGGTGCTGAGGTCCGCGGGGGGGCCCCCAGGATACCCAAAGTACACAGAGGTAGGGGTTACCTGGAGGCCCAAGGAGGCCAGGGAGTGTGGGGCCCCTGGGGTACCCGAAGTACCTGGTGGGTAGGAGGCACCTGGGATGTTCAAGGTGTCCCGGCTGCCCAGGGGTGCCGGGGTGCCGAGGGTGTGGTGTGCCCGGGGTGCCCAGCGTGCCTGGGGCGGGCAGGACACCTGAGATGCCCGTGGCACCTGGGATGCTCACAGTACCCGGATGCCCACAGCACCTGGGATGCTCACAGTACCCGGGTGACTGTGGAGACAGTGGCACCGGGGATGTTTCTGGTGCCTGGGATGCCCACAGTGCGCGGGACGCCCATGGTGCCCAGGATGCCCACGGTGCCCACAGCACCTGGGAAGCCTGTGGAGCCCGTGGTGCCTGGGACGTTCATGGTGCCCAGGATGCCCACGGTGCCCGGGATGCCCACAGCACCTAGGATGCCCGCAGTGCTCGGGATGCCTGCAGAGCCTGGGATGCTCACGATGACTGGCATGCCCACAGCACCTGGAATACCCACGGAGCCTGGGATACCCGTGATGCCCGGGATGCCTGCAGTGCCCAGGATGCCCACACCACACGGGATGCTCCCAGAGCCCGAGATCTCTGCATAGCCCAGCATACCCGCAGCACCCGAGATGCCCACTGCACCCGTGATGCCCGTGGACCCCGGGATGCCTGCAGTGCCCGGGATGCCCGCGGCGCCCCTTACCTCTGTGCTGCCGTGCTGGCGTCCAGGATGCCGGTGCCCTGCAGCCAGCGGACGGAGGGCAGCCCAGCGGTCAGCGGTTCTTCCTTCATGGGAAGCCCCCCCCGGGGCAGCGCCTCCTGCACGGAGAACATGGCAGGGGCTCAGCGACCGTCCCCAACTTTCCTGCCCCGGGCCCGGCAGCGGAGCTCAGAGCCGGGCAGGTGCCGGGGGCCGCCGTCCCGGCCGCCGGGGAAGCGGCATCTGCGGCGGGTGGCCGGGCGGGAGCTGGGGGAGGCTCGGGGGGAAGCTCGGGGGAGGCGGGAGGCGGAGGCAGGCGGAGGCAGGGCCGGAGAAGTTGGAGACGGAGGCGACCAGCAGCCAAGTGCGGGGACCGGGAGGGGAAGGGGCGGGGGGCGGCGGGGGGGGACGGGGAGGGGGGGCGGGAGGGAGGGATGGGGAAGGCAGGGGAGGAGTGGAGGGAGGGATGGAGGGAAGCAGAGGAGGAGTGGAGGGAGGGATGGAGGAAGGCTTAGACGACTGGAGGGAGGGATGGGGAAGGCAAAGGAGGAGTGGAACGAGGGATGGAGGGAGGGATGGAGGGAAGCAGAGGAGGAGTGGAAGGAGGGGATGGAGGAAGGCTTAGGGGACTGGAGGGAGGGATGGAGGAAGGCAGAGGAGGAGTGGAGGGAGGGATGGAGGAAGGCTTAGAGGACTGGAGGGAGGGATGGAGGGAGGCTGCGAGGACTGGAGGGAGGGATGGAGAGAGGCAGAGGAGGAGTGGAGGGAGGGATGCAGGAAGGCTGAGAGGAGGAGTAGAGGGATGGAGGGAGGAGGAGGCCGGAGAGGGGCGCGGGAGGGGGCAGGCGCGGCCCGGGATGGGGCGGGGGCGGGTGGCGGCGGGGGCTCGTTACCGGGCGGGCGGCGGCGGCGGGCGCGGCGCGGGGCGGCGGCGGCGGCGGCGGCGGCGGCGGCGGCAGCGGCAGCGGCAACAGCAGCAGGAGCGGGCGGACGGGAGGGGGCCCGGGGGTCGTCGGGGGGCCCGGGGGGGCCGGAGGGTCCAGGGGGGCCACCTCCCCGCCGCCTCCCCGCGCCCCGGCCCCGCCGCCCCGCCGCGGCCACCAGCACCATCAGCACCAGCACCCGCCGCCGCGGCCCCGCCGCCCCGCCGGCCCGGGCCATGCCGCCGCCGCCTCCCCGGGGAGGCAGGGCCGGAGCCGCCGGGGGAGGCGGGGGCCGCGGCCGGGCAGGCTGACATCATTCCGGGGAGGAGCGGTCCCTCCCCGCGCCGGCGGAGGGGCTCCGCGGCCAGCGCCGCACCGGCCGCGCCGGGGGAGGGGGCGGCGGGGACCGGGCACCCCGGGGGCATCCCGGGACGGGAGGGACCGGAGAGACTCTGCCTTCCCTGGGGCGGCCGGGGCGACTGCCCTGCCTCCCGCCCCCGGGAGAGCCCAGGCAGGCCCCGGGGGTACCCCGGAGGAGACCCCGCTGCATCCCCTGAGATGCTCTGGAGAGACACCAAACGGGTCCCGGTGCTACCCCAGAGCAACCTCACTGTATCCCTCAAGACACCCTGCAAAGACCTCAGGCAGGCCCCTGGAGGACACCCCACTGCATCCCCTGAGACACCCTGGAGAGACTCCAAACAGGCCCCAGGGACACCCAGAGGAGACCCCGCTCCATCCCCTGAGATGTCCTGGAGACATCCCCAGCAGGTCCCACGGACACCGTGGGGAGACCCCAAATGGTCTCTGGAGACAAGCCAGAGGGACCTCAATGCACACGCCGAGATGGCCCTGGAGAGACCCCAGGGATTCCCTGGAGGAGAACTCGCTGCATTCCCTGAGACGTCCTGCAGAGACGCTCCCCTGCATCGCGGGGTGCCTTGGAGAGACCCCAAACGGGCCCCAGAAAAACCCAGATGAGCCCTGGAGACAAGCCAGCGTGACCCCTCTGCACGCCCCTGACACCCCAGAGACACCTCAGGGCATCTCTCAGGGTTCCTCGCAGAGACCCCCACGGGCCCCTCACAAACCGTACCGAGACCCAGGCAGACCCTTGTGCCCTCACATGTACCCAGCATGACCCCGATGGGTCCCTGCCGCCCCTGAGGCGCCGCAGTGACCCCGTTTGTGTCCTCTGCACCCCCAGGATCCCTCCACACTGACCACCAATGAGACCTTCAGACACCTTGGAGTGATCCCAAAGAGCCTAGCACCCCAAAAACCCCAATGTGACTTACCAGACCCCCTGAGATGCTTCATATGGGACCCCTACACTCCAGAAACACCCCAGGGTGACAGCTGCGTCCCTCAGCGTACCCCAGAGGTGACCCCAAAATCACCCCCAGTGCCCCACATAAACCCAACTGACCTTCTCTGGGGCACAGCCAGCGTCCCCATGCCTCAGCCCCCCCACATCACCATGCCCACAGCAGACCCGTGGCGAAGGGGACCTGTCCCCATCCTGTCCCCGCTGTGCAGCCCTGCCAGGCAGGGTGCAGGCAGGGTGCAGGCAGGGAAGGGGGTGCCAGCCCTGCAGAGCTGTCTCCAGTCCACATCGCCGCTGCGCTGGGGGGGGGGCAGCGGGCAGCACCCAAGGGGGCAGGGACCCCAGGGGCAGTGTGGAGACTCCTCCTGGGGTGTCCCCTCCTGGGGTGTCCCCAGCATGGCGAGCTGGGAGCCCCAGGGGGGGTGCACGTTGCCCAGGGGACATGGGGAAAGGTGCTGAAGGAGGCTGAGGAGTCGGGGCTTTGCTTGATCCTCTGCTGGGGAGCCAGCGCGGCCAGACTGGGGGGTCCTGGGGGAGCAGAGGCCTCCAGCAGCCAAAGAAGCTGGGAATCCTGAACCCCGACCGGCTCCGGATCTCCCCTGCTGCAGGAGAGGACACCGGCCCCGCGGTGGGAGCAGGGAGGTTGGTGTCCGTGCCCGGGCAGCCAGGCTGCGGGCAGAGACAGTGAGTGTGGCACGCAGGGACCCCCGGGCAGCCCCTCGTCACAGTGTCTCTCGCACACTGCCCTCTCGCTCGTACGCCATTCGGGGGCTCTCCAAGCTGTCCCCCAATGCAACTCTTCCCTCTGGCCACGCAGCGCCGGGGCTGCCGCAGCGCCTGCACGGGGCTCTGCAGACAGACCACCCCCCCACCACCGCGGGGCTTGGCAGCAGGGGCCGAGCCCACCCAGAGCCCACCCAGCACCCCCTGCTGCCGCCCGGAGCCTCCCAAGGGATGGTGGGGCCATGACGGCTCCTGCAGAACCCAGGTGTCTGTTTATCCGTGCGCCTGTCCATCCCAGCATCCAACCGTCCATCCCAGCATCCAACCGTCCATCCCAGCATCCATCTATCCATGCCCTCATCCATCCCAGTGTCCATCCGTCCATGCCCCTGTCCATCCCGGCATCCATCTGTCCATGCTCCCATCCATCCCAGCGTCCATCCATCCATGCCTCTATCCTGCCCAGACACCCCAGGGATGGGCACCACCGAAGGGACCCCAACTCCCGCTGCTGGGGGAGCGGGGGGGGGGCAGTGGGAGACCTGTTTTTTCTCTCTCCCCCCCCACCATCTCCCATTTCCAGGCAGCGCCGGGCTGAGCCGTGCCAGGGGACATGGGTCCCTCCGCCGGGACTGGCCCCGTGGGGAGCTGTGTTCCCTGGTGCGGCTCCAGTAATGGGCCCTAATGGAGGCAGCGCGGCTGAGCGCTGGTGAGGGGGGGCAGCAGCTCTGCGGGGGCTGCCCCCACTCACAGCTGGGGGTGAGGGGGGATGCTCAGGGCCCCTCGTTCCGGCCACCCCACAGCAAACCCCCGTGGGGCTGAGCAGAGGGGTGGGGGCGGCTGCACCCACTGCCCAGGGGCACCCGCAGGGACCCCCATGGTGTGCGTGTCCCCACACACCCGCGGTGGGCACAGGGGCACCGGGAGGGGGCCAGGACCCCGGGGCAGTTGGGGTCCAGGGGGTATTGGGGGTGGCAGAGGGGACTCGGAGGATGGAAGTGTGGGGACAGGCGTTCTCGCCCCCGCTCGCCTCCCCCCAGATGGATTTTATGGACGGGCTCCTCCTTCCCTCCGGCTAATGGGCTGCGGGACCCATGGGAGCCGCCGCGTTAGGGTAAGTGCGGGGTGGGGCTGAGCTGGAATAGGGGGAGCCCATTTACCACCTCCCCAGGGACCCCCCGCCCTGGGACCCCCCCCTTCCCCCGCAGGCAGCACCAGTGCTGCCAGGAGACCGGAGTCGCCCCCGCAGCGGGGAGCCGGAGGACCCCACAAAGCCGGGATTCCTGCCCCCAAACCTCCCCTCCCGTGGGGCCGGGGCTGAGCAGGGGGAAGGATGGGGACCCCCCAGTTAGGGCTGGGCCCCGTCCCTGTCCCCAGTGTCACCTGGGCCGGGCGCAGGGATGGGTACAGAGAAGGGTTTGGCAGCAGAGCTGGGAAAGGCGACCCACGCCATCCCGTACCAGACCCACGCCATCCCGTGCCAGACTCACGCCAAGCCCCTGTCACCCCACGCCAGATCCACGCCAAGCCCAGGCCACCCCCCCTCCCAGGACCACCCCAAAACGCCCCCCTCAAGCCCCCTTGCCACCCACGCCAAGCCACCCGGCGTGTGCCACCCGTGCCATCTAGTGGGACGAGGCTAGAAGGCAGCCCGGCACCCGCTGAGCACCAGTTGGGTGCCCCCCCCCTTTCCACACCCCACAGCACCCCAGGGACACGCTGGGCACAGGCCACCGTGGCGGCACAGGCACGGGGCACTGTCCCCGCATGGGGTGGGCGAGACGCGCAGCCCCGGCCCTTGGGCGCAGCCGCATCAGCTCTGGCTTTATTGCAAAAAAAGAGTCCGTGGGGATGCGGGCACGCAGGGACGCTGGTGCCACGCCGGGTCCCGGCCCCGCTGGCTGCTGGCATGGCCCCCCGCAGAGGGACCCCGTCTCCCAGGGCGGCAGTTTGCGGTGCTAGGAGGGGCAGCGGCCGCTGTGGGAGTCCCCGTTGTCCCTTGCGTCAAGCTCGGGGCTGGCAAAAAGGTCCGGGCTGGTGGGTGAGGGGGACGGATGCTGCATGTCCTGGACACCGGGGCGAGGGTCCCCGTGGGGCTGGGGGATGGCACCCGCTTCTCGCCCCTGGGGGGCGGAGGTGTCGGGATGAGCGGGGTGGTGGGGGCCGAGGTCCCCAGGCCCGTTGTCCTGCGGAGATGCACTGTCCCCCTGGCCTGGGATCACGCCGGGCAGCCCGTCCTCCTGGGGCTGAGCTGGGGCTGGGCCCGCAGCAGCTCCTGCAGCCTCCGGAACTTTGTCCCCACCGGCCGGTGCTGGCTGAGCCGCTCTCCCCGACGCCAGGGATCCTCCTCGGTGGCCACCGGCGTGACTTGCTGGTGGCACATGGGGCACGTGTCCTGCACGTAGAGCCATTTGCGGAGGCAGGCGGCGTGGAAGAAGTGACTGCAGGGGGTGATGACGGCCACCTGCATGTCCTGCAGGCAGGGAGAGGACGTCACCCAGCAGGCAGGGGACCCCCGGGGCTGCCCAGAGCAGGGTCCCCCAAGCGCTGCAGGGGTGCCAGCACGGGGAGGGGGCTGACCTGGAAGCAGATGGCACAGACGTCGTTATGGTCCCGCAGCTGCCCACCCGTGGCCCGGGGCAGGGAGTTGATCTTCTTGGCAGCCTCCCGGCGCAGCAGAAAGCTCTTCCAGCCCGACTGAGCGCGCAGCCAGACGTTGAAGTAGGAGTGGATGATGATGACGGAGGCGCCCATCCAGCTCCACTCTCCAAAGAGGGACTCCCAGGTGCCGTAGCCCACCACGCAGACGGCCACCAGGAACTCCAGCACCCGGCTCACCGCGTTCACGCAGTAGATGATCTCGTCCATCCGCTCCAGCGGTGTGTCCTGGAGCAGCTCCACCATGAAGAGGGCGTAGATGAAGAGGGTGCCCATCACCTGGCAGGCAGCGGGACAGCGGCTCGTTGATGGTGGCCGGATGGCAGATTGCACATCCCCACCCAGTGTCACCAGTCAGGGCTGGAGGATAGCGACTGGGGCACGGTTTTGGGCATAGGGTGGGCAGGGCTGCCCACCCCGGGGGGCCCAGTGAGACCCCAGTCAGGGGGAGCGGGAGCCGCCATACCTGCAGAGAGGTGAGCATGCAGCTGGAGACAAGGATGAGCAGCCAGAAATCCAGGTGGAAGAAGTGGGCGATCTTGTAGGCCATGAAGCAAGGGAAAACCAGCAAGAAGAGGCACATGCTGACGCCGCGGAAATGCTTCCAGGGGCTCCTAGGGGAGGCACAGCTCAGCGGGGCCATGCCCACCCTGGGAGCAGCACCCACCCCTCCAGGATCGCACACTACAGCCCCTTCCTCTGGCACTGATTCTGCCCAAAAACGGGCAGCCAGGACCTGAGGCGGAGGGAGCACGTGGAGGGCACAGGACCCAGCCTGGCTCTTGCCCAACGCACGGCAGGAGGACCCCCACCCACCGCTCCTCCCCGCTGCCGCCCAGGACCGGGGGCCAGATCCTGCTGCTCTTCCTTCCCCTGGTACCTGTTGCGGGAGGCTCCCAGCGCCAGCACGATGGGATCAGCGATCTCGATCATGGACTGCAGTGTGGAAGTCACCACGATGAAGAGGATGATGCTGAGGAGGAAGGTCCGCTGGAGGATCTGCAGGTCGAGCAGCCCCGTCTGCAGCGCCAGCAGCAGCAGCGTCACACCCTCCGTCACCCCCCTGCCAGGAGCGGGGTGTGAGGCCGGCAGCCGCAGGCACGCGCCACATGGCACCACGTGTGCCGTGCCCTGGTCACCCCTCGGGGACGTGCCCCCGTCCCCAAATCCCTCACGACACCCCCGTCCTCTCCACCCTACGCTGGGCTCCTGCAGGCAAACTGGGCTGGGAGGGGGGATGCCTGCCCGTGCCCCCCCTGCCTGGCCGTGCCCCCCGCCGCGGGCTCACCTGTGCATGACGTTGCCGTTCTGGAAGGCGCCGAAGCCCAGCAGGTAAAACTTGCAGAGGTTGAGGACGCCCAGGGCGAGGTAGGAGACGGTGAAGGTGAGGCCGATGAGGGAGTAGGGCGTGCTGCAGCACTCAGCCGCGCTGCAACAGAGCCCGGGGTGAGTGTGGACGTTGGCAGGGGCGGGCAGGGGCCAGGCAGCACAGACCGGAGCCCCAGCCCTTCCTCATCCTCCTCCCGCAGCCGTGCCGGAGGAAGGCTGAGCTCCCCCAGCTCCTGCCTGCCCTGGTCCCTACCTGCTGAGGAGGAGGAAGAGGAGGCCCTGCTGTGCCAGGGGGCTGCTGGAGGAGGTGAGGAAGGAGGAGAGCCGGAGGGAGAAGAGGACCAGCCAGAAGACGAGGAAGAGGAGGGGGACGGCCAGCTGGCTCCAGAGGGACACCGCCAGCGCGACCAGCCGGTACACCTCCAGCGCCTGCGGGGACAGGATGCTCGGACAGGGCTGCCCCCCATCCCGCCCCACACATGGGGGACAAGCAGGGTGCAGGGGGCCCGGCCATGCGAGGGGACAGCCCTGCAGCCGACCCCGCATCAAGGCCGGCTCAGCATAGGAACCCCCATCCCACAACCTTCATCCCGCAGCCCCCCATCCCGCAGCCCCCCCTTCCCACTCACCTGCACAACCTCCCGGCAGGCGGCGGCGGCCAGCTGGAAGGGGACGAGGACGTGGGAGCCGAGGACGTAGAGCACCTCCAGGGCGGTGAGGATGACGGCGAAGGTGTTGAGGACGGGCAGGGCGTGGAGGGGGAGGCCGCAGAGGCGAGCCAGCACTGGCAGCAGCGGGGCCCCGAACAGCCATGGCCGCCTGCTCCTCATCAGGAGGGAGCAGAGGGTGCACAGGCAGAGCTGGCCTGCGGAGGGGACGGGGACACCTGGGTACGGGGGAGGATGCGGGACCCCCGCGCCCCCTCCCTGGCTCCCCTGGCACAGCCACCTCGCACTGGCCCCCGGGCAGCGGCCGCAGGAGTTGGGGGGCTCAGCCCTGCCCCACGGCAAACCCCGCTGCTGCCCTCGCCCTGCCACAAGCTGTACCCCGAGACCACCCAGCCCCTTCCCCTGCGAGCCCCGGGGGCGGTGGGGGCAGAGGACACCCCCTTCCCTGGCAGGGCTCGCATCCATCCTCCCTGCTCCATGCCGAGCGGGGCGGACAACCCGGCTCAGCCATGCCATCGTCGTCACCCAACACGGCGTCCCACGGGGTGACGGCTTCCCCAGCCAGGTAAGCACAGGAGACCCTCACCCTGCTCAGCGCCGCCACCCCCCCTGTCCCCTGGCAGGGGACACCTGGGACCCCCCCCCCCGGCTCACCTGTGAGGGCGGTGGCGAAGCGGCCGAGCGCCACGGGGTCGCTGTACACGGCACCCTGGAAGCCATACTCCAGCTCGCGGCGGACGTAGTCCCTGCAGGGAGAGAGGCTCAGCCCCTGGCACCCCCCACCGCCCCCCAGCACCCCGACACGGTCCCCCCCCCCCCCCCGGGCTCACCTGGCTGCCGTGTGCCCCGCGGCGAGCAGCAGCGCCGTGAGGAGGTGGAGGTAGAGCTTCACCAGGGACCGCACCGGCAGCATCAGCACCACCACGCACAGCACGTGGCCTGCGGAGATGGGGACACACACACACAGAGGGGTGAGATGGCCCCACCAAGACCCCCCCACCCGATTGGGTCACCCCCCCCCCCGTCTCCAGCCAGGCAGCCCCTGCCGGTGACGCGGCCATCACCGCGCATGGCACCAGGGTGGTGTGGGCAAGGTGGGGTTGTGCGAGGGGCACCTCCCGGCCCTGGGGCCCACTGCTGTCCCCCCTGCGAAGGGACACACGGTGCCAAGGGCACAACGCTGGGGACACACCGCCTGCCGGCCCTGGGGACAGCCCCACATCGAGCAGGTTTCAGCAGGGGCTGGGGCGGCAAGACCCCAAACACAGCCATCCCTTGGGATGTCCCCTCATGTCCCCACCACGGCCATCCCTTGGGGTGTCCTCTCCATGTCCCCAACATGGCCATCCCTTGGGGTGTCCTCTCCATGTCCCCAACATGGCCATCCCTTGGGGTGTCCTCTCCGTGTCCCCAACCTGTCCATCCCCTGCGTGCCCCCTTGTGTCCCCAACCTGTCCATGTCTTGGGGTGTCTCCTCATGTCCTCAGCCTGGCCAACCACTGCGGTGTCACCACCGTGTCCCCAACCTGGCCATCCCTTGGGATGTCCCCTCATGTTCCCAACCTGTCCATCCTCTGCGTGTCCCCTCGTGTCCCCAACCTGTCCATGTCTTGGGGCACCCCCTCGTGTCCTCAGCCTGGCCAACCACTGCGGTGTCACCACCATGTCCTCGGCCTGGCCATCCCTTGGGGAATCCCCTCCATGCCCCCAACCTTGCCAGGCCCTGGGGCGTCCCCACTGTGTCCCCCATGTGAGCATTCCCTAGGGTGTCTCCTCATGTCCCCAACACAGCCATCCCCCATCATGTCCCCAAAATGACCATCGCTTGAGGCGGTCCCCTCATGTCCCCAACCTGTCCGTTCCTGGGGCGGTCCCACCGTGTCCCCAACCTGTCCATCCCCTGGGCTGTGCCCACCCTGGCCGCCCCTTGAGCTGTACCCTTATGTCCCCAACCTGGCTACGCCACGAGGTGTCCCCAGCCTGTCCGTCCCCGGGGTGTCCCCAGCCTGGCCCGCCGCGGGCGGCCCCCCCGCGCCCCCGCCGCAGCCCTCACCCAGGCAGTAGGCGCCCCGGAGGGCGGGGGGCCGCAGGAGGGGGGGGTCCCCGCGGCGGGGACGCAGCATGTCGCCCAGGGCCGCCGCGTCCCAGCGGTACAGCAGGTCCAGCAGCGCCAGCCCCGGCACCCGCAGCGCCACGTTGGCCACCGCCTCCAGCCGCGCCATGGCCCGCCGGGCGGGGGTGTCCCCGCAGCCCCCCCCAACCACGGGGGCACAGGGGGGGGATCCCCCCGGCGGTGGTCCCGCCGCCTCCCCCGGCCCAGCAGGGGGCGCCCGCCCCGCGCCCAGCAGGGGCCTGTCTGTCCGGCCGCCTCTCGCTGGGGCCTGGCCGCCTCCCGCCGGGGCGGGCCCCCGCTCCTGCTCCCGCTCCCGCTCCCACTCCCGCTCTCGCCGCCGCCGCCGTTCCGGTCCCTCCGCCACTTTCGCTTTCTCCCGCCCCGCCCCTGCGCCCAGCGCGTAGCGGAGAGGCCTTGCGCCAGGCTGCTGCGCTGACGCCGCGGCCGCCATCTTAGAAGAGGGCGCAACGCTCTTTCTCCCTCTATGTGATCCGCCATCTTGGATAAGGGCAATGCGGTGGCGGGGGGGGGGGGGGGGGGGGACGGGACGCGGCCATCTTGGAGAGAGGCGTGGCCCTCTGCGGGTGACGTCGCTCCCGTCGCCCCGCCCAACCCCGCGTCAGCCATCTTGGGTGCGGGCAGACGGTGAGGGCAGGCTCTGGCCGCCATTTTGAGAGGGGAAGGCGGGGGGCTGGTGGTGGTGTGTGTGCTGCAGGGCGCTGCGGGAGGCGGGGGTGCCCGGGGGAGGATGGAGGCCTCAAGGATTGTCTGGGATCCTGCCCTGAGATCCCTTGGGATCAGCTGGGGTCCTCTGGGGTGGGGTGGGGTCCTTTGGGGTCAGCTGAGGTAATCTGGGCTCAAGCGGGGGCCCTCTGGGGTCGGGGGAGGTCATCGGGGGGGGGGGGGGGGGGGGAACTGGTGTCCTTTGGGATGGGCTGCGGTCCGGGGGGTCAGCTGGGGATGGGGGGACCCCCCTGGTCTGGGGGGGGATCAAGGGGGGGCGGGTGGGTGCCCCTGGGCCCGTGGCACAGCAGGACGTGGCTGGGAAGGGGTGGGCAGGCGGCCCTGGCTGTGCCCATGCCCAGGGGACCCCAGAGACTGACACAGGGAGACCCCCGCCCCCCCCCCCCCCAGAGACCCCAGACTGCTCTCGCGTGTGGGTGCCCACGGCTGGGTGCTGCAGCCTGTCGTCCCTCGTGTGTCCCACCCCGCGAATGCTTTTACCAGTGTGTCTCCCACAGGTGAAGCTGGTTTCCCCCTCGCACCGTACCGGGAAGCAGCGCTGCAGGCACAGCCCACACTGCTGGAGGGGGTGTCCGTGTCCCCGTCCCCCCCCCCCCCCAGGGGGCTCTTCTCCTCCCAGTTCAGCGCAGGGTGGTTTGGGGTGCAACACCCAGTTTGGCACTTCCCCACTGGGCCTTTTTCTAGCTTGCATTTTGCCGTTGGAGACAGCAGCTGGGCACCCCACACTTTGGCTTCATCTCTTTCCCCTTCTTCCTTTCCTCCCTGGGGAAAAGGACGGGACTGGGACAGACCTACCAAGCAGCAGGACCTTGAGCCCCGCTTCCCGCTGGGGTCCCACCCCCAAACCTGGCCCATTTCTCCGGGGTTTCACTTTACCCCAACCTGGGGCGAAGGTGGGGCACGTGTGCAGCGTGGGCTCCTCCGTGCGCCGTGTGTCCCGGGGGACCCGCGCAAGAAGTGAGACCTCGGAGTTAATAAATCAGCTCGGCTAATATTTGCAAGGGTTTTCCTGAATGACTCCTTCCCCTGTATGTGCGGCTGCACAGCTCCTCGGGGGACAGCCGTCAGGGCCAGCTTGTCTCTGGGAATTGCCTGTCACCCGCACGCGGTGACATCCTGAGCAGGCACTAATTGCTCACTTAATGGAGCTGGCGGCTCCGGAGGAGAGGACTTCTCCCCTGGCTTGACCTGGGGCTGAGTTTGCCGAGACGGCGAATCCCGCAGACGGTGCTCGCGTGACAGCCGGGTTCCCCCTCCCTGCCCCGGGAGCTGGTCGGAAAGCAGCCTCCGGTGGGATGCTCCGCTCCACCGGCATCGCGGGGGCCGGGGCTCCCAGCCCGCCCTGGCGTAGACGCCCCGGAACGGGACACTGGGCCAGGTCCCTCGCTGGAGAGAGGGCCAAGGCGAGAGGGGACAGGCAGCTGGCACAGCGCTGGCTGCAAAGCCCCGCTGCCAACGGTGGGGATCCCCCCTGTCCCCTCTGTCCCCAAACCCGCTGCACCCATGCCCATCGCCAGTCAGGGCAGGGAAGAGGGGGCTCCTGGGGATGTGATGAGCCAGGCTGGGGACACCCCGCTGCTGTGCTGTGACACACCTCACCGTAGGGGACACACACACACGCATGGGGAAAGCAGCATCAGCACTGCCAGACCCCGTGCAGCACAGACCCTGGGACAGCACATGGTCCGATGGGCACAGGGATGGTGCAATGGACACGTGGATGGTCTGACGGGCACAGGGGTGGATGGGTGAGCACATGGATCAGTGGATGGTCCATTGGGCACACAGGTGGACCGATGGGCACACAGATGATCCAGTGGGAACATGGATGGACTGATGAGCACACGGATGGACTGATGGTCCTATGGGCCATCAACTGAGGGTCCTATGGGCCTATGGACTGTCAACAGATGGTCCTGTGGGAACACCGATGGACCAATGAGCACATGGGTGGACTGATGGGCAGATGGATGGGTGGGCACATGGGTGGACTAACGGGCACGTGAATGGACTGATGGCACATGGATGGACTGGACCGATGGGCACAGGGACAGACTGCTGAGCACTCCCAGTGCTGCGGCTTTGGGTGGCCCCGTCCTGCAGGCCAGGCTTGGTGCGGTCCCTGCTCCCCTCCCACTCCCCACTGCCGCCCCACACCACCCCAGCAGCCCCGCTCCCCCCGCCGTGCGCACTGGCTGCTCCATCCCAGTCTCCGTCCCAGCTGCCCACTCTCTGCCTCCCGTCCGCTCCCCCATGCACTCCCTCAGTGCACCCTGGGCCAGGGGAGGGACCGCTGCCGCCTGCCCGATGGCCCTCTGGCTCCGCGGGTCTTTACTGTCTGCCCCCTTCCCCTTCCCTCCCACTGGAGAGCAGCCGGGACCCCCAGCTGCAGGAGCCCTGCACCGTGCGATGCCCCGTGCCCCCAGGGAAACCCACGTCCCCAGACCCCCCATAACCTGGAAAACCCACACCCCAGGACCCCCAAGCATGGCACCTCACGTCCTGGGCACCCCCTCACTTGGAACCCCACACCCCCAGGACCCCGGCACCATCCGACCCGCCGGTGCTCCCCCCAGGGACACAAGGGGCCCTGGGCTGTGGGCACTGCTCCATTTGCTCCAAAAATAGCTCCCATCGTAGTCTGCCCTGCTCCTGCTCACCTCTGCCCACATTTGGCATTTGCAGAGTGGTGTCTGGTTAATTCAGCCTGAGTGTCCCCAGTGCCCCTGCCCACCTCTGCCTTCTCTCACCCAGCTCTGAACAGGGCTGGTCCCCTCGCAGGGTGCCACCAGGGCACCCCCAGGCCACGGCACCCCGCAGCGGGGTGCAGGGTCCCCTGGGTGAGAGGGTGCTGCCATTTGGCTTTGGCCTCGGGTAGAGCCGTGAGACACCCGCCCAAGGCCAGGCTGGGTTGGATTAGGTTGCAGTAGGTTGGATTAGATTTGGTCAGAACTGGAAACACACCCAGGAGAAGGAGGGAAGGATGGACAGGTGGGTGGGGTGGGTGGATGGATGTGTGTATGGAGGGATGATGGATGGAGGGATAGGTAGAGGGAGGGATGGAGGAATGGATGGATGGAGGAATGGATGGATGGAGGAATGGATGGACTGATGGAAGAATGGATGGATGGCTGAGCGCAGGGGTGCTGTAGGGTGCGGGTGATCCTCCTGGCAGAGCCCCAGGACAAGGTTTGTTCCTCCAGCTCCTCATCGGAAAGCGGGCTGAGTCAATTTGGACTGGCTGGGCCAGAGGTGGGTGCCTGCCCCGCAGGCAGCGGGGTTGCAAGGAACGTTTGGGCAAACCCTGTACGCAGAGAGAGGCATGGGATGATGGGTGTTCCTGGAGTATCCTCTTGCATGACAGCTTGTTTGGTGATGGCATGCAGGCATGATCCTGTTTTGAAGGAATTTTTCACTATTTGGAGTTACTTGTTCTCTGTTTTGTGCCCTGGTTTGGGCTTGTAATCTGCAGCCTGGGCTCCTACCTGCTGCTGCAAAACTGATCTTGAATCACTTGGGGGTTTTCTGCTCGCCAACGGGCAGACGGACACTTGTCTGGACAGGAGCTGTGCCCAGTTTGGGAAAAACCCCTGGGGATCTCCTGCTGAGAGGAGCCATCTCTGGCCATAACTCCCACGTCTCCTGGAGAGAGTCCCCTCAGTTATCAACCCGGGGCTGCTCTCTGCCTTCAAGCCTGCCTGCAGGTGCCAGCTGCTGTCACCGATGGATAAGCAATGGGGACATCGGTCCAGACTCCAGCGTGATGCTCCCTGGCAGGGACCATCCCTCCCTTGCCCACTCCCTGATGTCACCATATAACATCATGATATCATGATGGTACCATGATAACATTTCTTGATGCTATTGTGGGACCTCTCTCCATTATTTTTCAACAGTGAGTGACTGAAAACCGCTTAAGACACAACACAGTCATTGATCAGAGCCAGCACGGGTTCATGAGGAAAATGTCCTGCTTAACCAACTTAATTTCCTTTTATGACAAGACCACCCATTTAGTTGACCAAGGGAAGCCAGTAGATGCGGGAGGGGGGTGTTGGATTTTAGCAAAGCTTTTGATACTGTCTTTCACAGTATCCTTCTGGACAACACGTCCAGCACACAGCTAGACAAGTCCGTAAGTTGGGTGAGCAATTGGCTGATGGATCGGTCTCAAAGGGTTGTAGTAAATGGGGTCACATCAGGCTGGTGGCCAGTCCAGTGAAACCCCCAGACCACTGAGGTTCCCCAGGCTCTCTGATGTTTCTATAAATGACCTGGATACAGGAATCGGATGTACATTAAGTGTTTGCCAACGATACTAAACAAGGAGGAGCTGTGGACTCCCTCGAGGATAGAGAGGCCTTACAGAGAGATTTGGATCTGCTAGAGAGCTGGGCACTTACCAACTGTACAAAATCTAACAAGAGCAAGTGCCGGATTCTCCACCTGAGACGGGGTAATCCTGGTTATACGTACAAACTGGGGGACAAGAAGCTGGAGAGCAGCCCTGTGGAAAATGATCTGGGAGGTTGGGTTGACGGCAAGGCGAATACGAATCAACAGTGTGCCCTGGCAGCGAAGAAGACCAGCTGTGTCCTGGGGTACATCAAGCACAGCATAGCTAGCTGGTTGAGGGAGGTGATTGTCCCACTGTGCACTGCACTGGTGCGGCCCCATCTCGAGTTCTGTGTGCAGCTTCTTGGTGCCTCAATAGAAGAAGGAGATCGAATTATGAGAAGTTAACAGGGCCCCCAGGGAAGTGGTCATGACACCAAGCCTAGCAGAATTTGAGGAGCATCTGGATGATGCTCTTAGTCATATGATCATAGGATATCTCAAGTTGGAAGGGACCCATCGGGATCATCAAGTCTAACTCCCTGTTCCTCTGCCTGCTCCTTGCAGTGCGATGGACTCCACGATCCTGATGGGCCTCTTCCAACTCGAGATATTCTATGAGTCTGTGATTCACCACTTGTGCAACACGCAGTTGAGCCGGCTTCCTTCCTCTTACCCAGCTGTTTCATCTTCCTCTGGCCACTTCTCCAGCATCATCCAGCCTCTTGGGTGAACGGCAGCCCTGACTCACCCCGTTTCACAATGCTGCAAGCCCTGGCTGCATCCTCTTATCTCCTGAGGTCCCAGCAGCTCTGGATGGGTGAGCATCTCTGCTCAGTGCCACTCACGGATTTGGTGGCGCTGCATCCCAGGAAAACTTTATAAAAATTTAGGTAGGAAACAAAAGACTCAAGGCATTACAGTCCATATCCACTTTAGGTAGGAATGGTCAAGTCGTGTTGACAGAAAAGCAAAGTGCAGCCCAATAAATTAAATGTTATTATTATGTCAGTACGTAGAATCATAGAATATCTCAAGTTGGAAGGGACCCATCAGGATCATTGAGCCCAAATCCCTGCTCCTCGCAAGACTACCTAAAACTAAACCGGGGGGGGGGGGGGGGTGGGGGCGGGGGTGTCTGTGCCCTGGGAAGGGGGGAGTGGAAGAGCACGGAGGAGAAGGAGGATGAAGGTCTGCCCACTGCAGGGCCACCAGTGCAGCCCCAGGGGCCAGACCCGTGCCCGAGGGTGGCAGGGGTGGCTGGGCAGAAGCGCAGGCCTGGGCTTTTTGGCAATTCCTCCATTTGCTGGGAAAACACCATTGCTGCCTGTTGGAAGCTATTTCCAGCGTCTGCGTTAAACGCAACGATGGTTTGGGCTGAAATGGGGGGGGGGGGTGTGTAAAAAAAACCCCAAAACCCAGAAGTCCTGAGATACCACATCCTGGTGTTTCCGGAGCAGAGTGCGGGCATCTGGGGGCCCGGGGAGGTCTGTGCCACAGGCGGTGGCGCCGGGCGTCCCGCCGCAGCGCTTGGGGTTGATGCTGGGAGGAGTTGGGTGGCCCCAAGCAGACCCCATGGCATCAGGCACAGACCTCTTCCCCTTTGGGGTTTGCTGCCGGCAGGGAGCTCCAGCCCACACGGTGCCACCGGGAGGTGCCCGTCGCAGTCCCCAGCACGGTCCGGGTGCACGCCGCTTCCCCCGGTGCCAGACGGCAGCTCCCCACTCCCGATTCGGATCCTGCCAGGATAGTGCCTGTCGTGGGCATTCGTCCTCACACCCTCCACGTGGCTTCTGTCACTGCCCCTGCGCATCGCCAGTGTAATAGTGGTGATGATGATGATGATGACGACGATGATGATGACGGTGATGATAACAACAGCAGCCCTTCTCCTCCTTGATAACATTGCACTGCCAGCCCCATTTCGAAGGCTGCCAGTTCCCTCCTGGGGTTCAGGGGACTCCTCAGTGTTTCTACATCTGAGGGTGGGAAACACAAATTACAATTGAGATGTGCTTTGGGACAAAACCTTTCGGGTCAGGGGCCGGGGCAGGAGCTGGCCATGGGGTGGGGGTCAGGGAGTCCCCGGCCCAGGGCGGGGATGCGGCCATGTACCTTGCACAGAGGGTTGTCCCCAGATGATGCCACTCGAGGCGGGGGGACACATGTGACGCCCCGGCCAGCTGCAGGAACCAGCAGCCACAAGCCATTGCGGATGCCAGGCTGCTAGGTTCCCTTTCCTGGCACTTCGGGCTGCTCTCTCCGGCGTGTGCTCAGGCTCCAGCAGGAAGCAGCTCCCTGTGGCGTGCCGGCCACCGGGATGGCTGCAACGGGGCCAGACCTGTACGAGAGACTGCAGATCCGCTACCCACCCAGCCCCACTCGAGGTAAGCCCTGCTCCGCTGGGATGCTGTGGGCAGGAGCCGGCAGCTGACGGACCCCCTTCCTTCCCCAGCCCGGTTCCTCTCCCAGCAGCGCCGGGGTCCCCAGAGGTGGCTCGGACCCGGCTCAGGGCACCTCTGGCTTCTCTCCCGCAGCACCGGCACCCGTGTCCCCTCCAGCTGCATCCAGCTGGGCGCTGAGCACCGTCCTGGCCGTGGGCATGGGGGTGGTCCTGGTGGCCGCCCTGGCAGCCCTCATCACCCTACGTAAGTGGTGCCGTGGGGGGCCCCGGTGATGCCCGGTAGGAGCCGGGAGCGAGCAGGAGCCCACGGGCGGCCCCGGCATGGGGCTGACCCACTGCCCTGCCCTTCCCAGACGTGCAGGGCCAGGCAGAGCTGCGGGCAGCACGGGCAGAGCTGGCGGCAGTCAGGGACCCTCTGCTGCCTGACCCCAATGGTGAGTGAGATGCTGGGGCTGCCCCTGGTACCCCAGCCCCTGTCCCCAGCCCCTGCCCTCCAGCCCCTGTCCCCAGGCCCTGCCACCAAGCCCCTCTCCCCCCCAGCCCCTGTCCCCAGCCCCTTTCCCCAGCTCCTACCACCCAGCCCCTGCCCCCAGCCTGTCCCCAGTCCCTGCACCCCAGCCCCTGCCACCAGCCCCTGCCTGAGGCGGTGGGCACACTGCTGCTGGCTCCTTTCCCTGACCCCATGGCAGGTCGCCGGAGCTCCAGTGAAAGCCCAACAGCGGCACAGAGGCAGAAGGAGCAGCTCGGTAACATCCCTGGGGGAAGGAGGCAGGGGAGGGTGACACCTGTCCCTGGGCCACCCTGGCCCCCCCCAGCCATGGCAACTGGTGCCCTGGCCCCATGGCTACCGGTGCCCTGGCCCCATGGCTGCCCACTCCCCAGGGCGGTGGCTGCAGGGGCTGTCCCTGGGCTGGCGGTACCACCAGGGGAAGATCTACTACTTCTCGGGGGAGCAGAAGCCCTGGGGGGAGGCGGAGGCCGCCTGCCGCTTCACCCACTCCCACCTCACCTCCATCACCAGCCCCGAGGAGCAGGTGGGTGTGCAGGGCTGCAGCGCCCATCGCCCCCCTCTCCTGCCTGCCGAGCCCCGCTGCTGCCTGCTCCTGAGCATCCTCCTGCCCGTGCATCCTCCTGCCTGCACATCCTCCTGCCTGCACATCCTCCTGCCTGCACATCCTCTTGCTCATGCATCCTCCTGCCCACAAACCCTCCTGCCCGCGCATCCTCCTGCCCACAAACCCTCCTGCCTGCACATCCTCCTGCCCACGCACCCTCCTGCCTGTGCCCTCTCCTACCTGTGCCCCCTGCCCATGCCCGTGCCCTGTCCCGCAGGACTACCTGGCACGGGAGGCGAGGGGAGGATCCTACTGGATCGGGCTGACGGCCACAGGCCCCAAGGGCTCCTGGCGCTGGGTGGACGGAACAGCCTACTCCCAGGCTCAGAGGTGAGCAGGGCTTGGGGAGGGGGGGGACCGGCACCCCCAGCACCCCCTTGCTGACCCCGCTCTGCCCTGGCAGTTTCTGGGCGCCGGGGCAGCCGGACAGCACGGACCATGGGCAGTGGGGCCAGGAGGGCTGCGCCCAGATCCACCCCGTGCGCAACGGCCTCTGGAATGACCACAACTGCAACTTCACCTTCGCCTGGATCTGCAAGAGGGACCTCAACATGCCCTGACGCCCCGCTGCCGCCGGATCTGCCGCCGGCACGCTGCCAGCCCCGCTGCCAGCCCGCTCGCCCCACGCAGCGTGCCGGATGAGCCCCCCCGGGGACCTCCGCTCCTCCCTGAAGCAGGGCAGCTCCTGTGCCACCACGCCGCCGCCGCCACCACCGCTGACACGCCAGACCCCGGGCGCCATCCCGGCGCTGCCCCCCGCACCGAGAGCCCTGATTAAACTGCTCCTGCTGCACCTCCCTGGCTGCCTCTCGCCCTCCCCGCCGAGGGGGGGGGTTGGCTCCATCGCCCCCACAGCCCCTCGCACGCAGCGAGGTCCCCCCCGGCCCTTCTGCCCTGCTCTGCCCACCCTGGGGACCTTCGCTGGCATCAATCACAGTGCCACATCTCTCATGTCATGGGGGTCCCACAAGTGCCACGGGAGGGACGGATCTGTCCCCTCACCCCTGCGAGCATGGTGGGAGGGGGTAGCGGGACCCTTCTGTGCCTGCAGCCCCCAGCGGTGCGCCTGGCCACATCCCACTCGGCATCATGGCCAGAGAGACCCACCGTGGCTGAAGCCCGGCGCCGCCGATGCCCAGCGCCACTCCCTGGGTGCTCCAGCTTTACCGGTGTGGTTACAGGGGAAATTTTTTGGGGTCCTTCCCCCCCCCCCGGGTAGCCCCTCCGCAGGACCAGGCAGCACCCAGCACGTCCCCGGCACGCCGGCGGTGGTGGGAGAGCCGGGCACACCGGCCCCTGAACCTCCCGGCACCCAGAGGATGCCAGGGCAGGACTCTGCTCACCGCTGCGCCATGCAGAGCCGGGCAGGTCCGTGCTAGCTCCTGCCACCTCCCAGTGTGTCACACGTGTCCCCACCGCCCCGAGTGGCATTGCCTGGGGACAACCAAACCCCCCCGTGCCGGGCGCACAGCCACGTCCTGCCCTGCTGCCTGTTTATGAAATCCTCCACCCCGGTGAGCCAGATGCACCAGGGCCGGTTGCACCCCTCTGTCTGTCCTGTTCCCCCCAGGGTCCCTCCTGTCCCAAGGTCACATGGTCTCTGGCCATCCTGTCCCACAGCAGAGGCACCTGCGCTGCTGCTTCCCCACCAAGGACCCCCCCTTCCCTGCCCCAAAGCACGCAGACGGGGAAACCCAAACCCAGGGTCCCTCGCGCGGAGGGGACGGAGGCCCCCAGCACCCATCCATTCTTTGGGCAGGCGGGTGAGAGGTTTGCAGAACCCCCCCAGGGAAGAACCACCTCTTTTTTAATGTCCATTTATGGCCCCGCAGAGCCACCACCCACAGTCCTGTGCGCATGAAGTGGTGCAGGAACGCGGCGCCATCCCAGCTCCGGATGGATTTTTATGGGGATGGCAAAGAGCACTCCCCAGCCCTCCCACAGCGGCATCAGGGGGATAAACGGATTGAAAACCTGCTATTTGCTGGCTCGTTCCTCTTTATTCCTGAGCCGCTTTTCCTGTCCATCCCACTGGGGCTTGGCCACCATCTCGGATCCCTCCCTTGTACTCTCCCCTCGAAATATCCGGGGATGCCGGCTGTAGCTCAGCGGGATGCTTTGATGCCCATCTCCCGGTCCACCGCCTGGAGGAAATGTTCGTTGAGGAAAAGCATCTGCCCGTGGGGCAGGAGACGATCGAGGAGGACATCGGCGGCCTCGGGTCGGAGCAGAACTTCGGCGCCGGGGCCGAGGAGGCGCAGGGAGGCGAGCAGGCGGGGGGCCAGGCGGCGCAGGGTGATTTCGGCTAGCGATAGATTCTCTTGGGGGTCACAAACCAAGGCGAAGGCGAGGGCCACGACCGATAGCCAGGCTACCGTCACCCGTTCGGGGAAGGGGTCCCCGGGGGGCAGCTGGAAAAGCCCCCCCGGGGCGTCTTGTAGCGATATCGGCTCGTCGGGCAGCTGGGGGAGCTGGGGGGAGGACGGGCGCCCCGAGGATGACTGAAGCAGCCGGCACTGGGAGGCCACTTGCCTGGGAGAGAAGGGGGGACCCTCGCGTTAAGACCCCCCCCATCCAGGAACAGGGTGGCCCCCCAAAGGAGGCTGTCACAGCTTTAGGGGTCCCACCACTGAGCCTAGAGCCCCCCAGGAAGGGGGGGGTCCCACGGAAAGGGGGTGTCACCACCCTGGGGGTCCTGCAAAGCCCAGCGAGCCCCCCAAAAGGGGCGGGTATCACGGCCCCAGGGGTCCCAATGAGCCTGGGACTGCCAGACGTGGGGGTGCCACAACCCTGGGGGTGCCGGGGTCCCACGGAGCCCAGCACCCCCAGGAAGGGGGGGGTCCCGTGGAGGGGAGGGGGGGGGGTGTCCCAGCCCCGGGGGCCCCGCCGAGCCCCGCCCGCCCGGGGGAAGGGAGGGGGTGTCCCGGGTACCTGGCCACGGCCAGCAGCTGCTCCTTGCGGCGGAGGCGCTGCCGGGGGGGTCCCCCGGGGCCGGGGGGGGTGGTCCCGGGGGGGGTGCCGAAGGCGCGCGCGTACAGCACGCGGCAGGGGGCGGGGCGCGGGGGGTCCGGCCCGCCCAGCGCCAGCAGCACGAACGCCCGCACCATGGCAACGCCGCCGCGACCCCGGCCCGCCGCCCGTCACGTGGGGGCGGGCGACTCCGCCTCCCCTCCTCTCGCCTGTTGCCATTGGTCAGCGAGCGTGCCGGGAGCCCTCCCCGGATTGGCGCAGCGCGCAGGAGGGCAGTGGTTGGCCGATGAGAAAGGCGGAGGCGGCGGCGATTGGTGGGTGCACACAGAAGGAGGGAGCTCAGCGCCCACCCGCTGCACGTGACAGCGCCGGGTCGTGATTGGCCGAGGCGACGCGGGGCGGCGCGCTGATTGGCGGATCGGGGGCTGGAGGGCGGGGTAGGAAAGAAAGCAGGAAGTACGGGCTGAGGGTCTGGGGGGGGTACGCATGGCCGGGGGGACACAGGGCCACCCCGGGGTGGGGGTGGCAGGGCCAGCATGAGGGGTGCCACAGCCGGGGTGCCGGGTGCCCCCGCCCTCCCCCGACAGTGGGACCCCCTATAGTCACCCCTCCAGCCCCATGCGTGGCCCTGAGGGCCACTACCCGCTGGCCCTGCCCCATGTCCCCGGGAGCTGCCGGCACCCCCATGGCCCGGCGGGGGGTGGGTGGTGGTGTGTAGGTGTAGAGGCTCTCCCATTCCCTACCGTGCTGCCTGCTGGGGGTCCAGGCCAGCCCCGGCAGGAGGGACAGGATTAAGCAGTGCAAGATTTGTCCCTGTCCCAGCCGCCACCCGCCCAGGGGTGTCCCCACAGTGAAGCCATCACCCCAACCCTGGCCCTGAAAATCGCTCTCCCTCTCCCGGAGCCCCCACAGAGCCCACCCACCCCTGCTTTGCATCACAGTCACAGACCAGAGCCACCAGTTTGTTTTCCCTCCTGAAGGAGTTATTAACCAGGAGTGTAAAAAACCGAAACAAAACACGAAAACAAAAATGAACAAGACACACGAGTACAGCCCCACAGCTCCCAGCTGAGGACACGCTTCCCACCCGCCCCAGCTCACGGTGCTTCGGCCCTGTGCCATGGCAGCCCTGTGGTGCCACAGCCCAAACCGCTGCCCAGCTCTGGGGTCAGGGTGAAGCCCCCCCCCCCCCCCCAGTTAACCACAGCTGGATTGCAGGAGGAGAACAAACTACCTTAAATAAGATGGGGGTGGGGGGTAACAAACCCCCAGAAAAACCCAGGCTGATGCAGTCAGTGACTGTACCCACAGGGTGCCCACCCCCAGGCAGCTGTTCCCCCCCCCCCCCCCCCCCCCCCCCCCCCCCCCCCCCCGCAAGCAGAGAAGGGCCAGGGCCCTGCAGCACCCCCGAGCTGCAAAGGACGTTTAAGTGCTTTTCCTGCAACAGTTCTGCCAGTTAAGCCCCAGCCAGGCTCCCACCCCAGACAGGGGGCTCCCAGCTCCATGCCCCCCCCCCCCCCCTTCCCCCAGGTCTCGGGGCGGGGGGGATGTGCGGCAGGCTGGTGCTTTTCCCAGGGCTCAAGGGGAAAGTGGGGAATCACTGGCTTGGGGTCTGCCCCACAGCCCTGCCCCTACTGCCAGGGAGGGGAGAGCTGGGGGCAGCATCCTGCACCGACCACGACTCTGCCCCCCCCTGCCCAGAGCTGCAGAGGAAGGTTGAACATGGCAGTGACCTACAGCCTGGGCTGCATGGAACAGCCCTCCTCCAGCTCCAGCCCCCAGCCACGATTTAGAATAAAACCTAATCTCTTTTCACCCTTTTTTAGGGTAAAGATGGGTAAAAACCACAACCATGCCCCCCACCCCTGCTGCTGAGGTCAGCGATGCTGTGCAGGGCACCCAGCAGAGGAGGGCTGGGGCAGCCAGGTTTTGGGCTGGGAGATGTTGCCTGATAGTAGCCCCAGGGAGGAAGGGGGTGGGGTGGGGGTGGCTGCAGGGGTTCCCCCCACAGCCATCAGAAGTTCTTGAGGCGACGGTAGAGCTCCTGCTTGCTGCGCTCGCCCGCCCAGGTGCGGCTCTTCAGGCGGAACTTGCGCAGGTCCTCCTTGAAGTCCTCGTGGTGCATAGGGCGATAGTCCTGGGGCTCGCAATGTGTCTGGGCACCCATGGCCCCGTCAGCACACGCAGCGCAGCCCCTGGCCCCCACCCACAGGCAAACACAGCACCCCAGGACCCTTGAGGTACCACCCTCATGGAGGATGCTCAGAGCCACATCCCCCTTTCCCCCAGCCCTCCCCTTCTGCCAGGGACCCCCTCCCACACAGGGGGCAGAGGTGGGGGACTCACCTGGTACTGAGGGAAGAACTCCCGGTACCCCCCTTTCAAGACGTAGAGCTCAGGGTAGTGGAGGTGTGGGTACTCATTACAAGCTCGGTCCTTTTCCCTGACAAACCGGCACCTGCAGGACAGGGAAGGGGCTGCAGCAGGGATTGTCACCGAGCCAGGATCTGGCCATGCCCGGCACAGGGAGGCCGGGTCCAGCAGACCCCAGCATCCACCCGCACCAACTCACATCCTGGGCCCCCTCTCAGAGGAGAATTCGCAGTGGAAGATGACGATCACCCTCTTGCTGGCATCAAAGGGCACAATGGGCTTCTTCAGCAGGAACTCCTCCACATCCTGCTCCATCGGCAGGTTCACAGCACCCTGGGGAGGGAGAGGAAGCACCTTCATCCCCCCCACCCCTCCCGTTTCATCCGGGGCAGGGGGGCTCAGCACACACTGCCCCCAGCCTCCTCCATCACCCCATCTACTGGGGCACCATCACCCTTCCTCCTGCCCGCCGGGGCTCAGCACCTTTGGGGAGGCTGCTCAGTCCCTCCGGGGGAGGGGATCAGCACCTTTCAGGGGCGAGGCGGGGCTCAGCCCCTCTGGGATTTGATGGGTTTGAGTTTCCCCCACCCTGTCACCAGCCCCCAGGGGTGCAGCAGCAGTTCTGACCTTGATGTGGCCTCCCTCGTACTCGTAGGGGTACCTGCAGTCTACGATCACACAGCTCTCGATGAGGCTGCTGAACTGCCCCGTCAGCACCGCCACCATCTGCAGGGGAAGCCTGTCACCACCAAGGGGAGGGGCAGGCAGCCTGCCCCACTTGGAGGGGTTTGAGGAGAGGCTGCTGCTCCCTTACCATTTCGGGGGAAATATACTTCAGGTCCTGGTGCTTCCCTTCCACCGTCTGCAGGAGGTAAGCCTGGAGGAGAGGGGGTGTGCTGCATCAAGGTCTACCCCAGCAGACCTCCCAGGGCAGAGGCTGTCACCTGCTCCCCCCAACATTGAGGTCGGCTCCCCTAAGTGAGCCATGGCATGGTGCTGGTGCTAGAGCAGCAGGGATCAGGCTCTTCATGTGCTACAGGGCCTGCAGGCTGGAAAGTCACAGCCCCAAATCCCCTTGTCCCCAGGCAAAGGCCACTGCAGCTGGGTTTGGGCTCCTGCACCAGCACAGGGCTCTGCTGACAGCCCCTCTGCTTCAGGGGGAGGGGGGCAGCACCCCCAGGCCTCCAGCATCCCCATGGCCCTACCTTGGAGAAGTCCCCGATGAGCTCCTGGTGGTCATTGGCCAGCATGTTCTCAATCTCCTCATGGGAGAAGGACCTGGAGCGCAGCAGCCATGGTTTCTGCACAGACACAAACCAGAGACATCCTCTCCGTATTAGTGAGGGCTCCAGCAGAGCCGAGGTACAGGGCAGTCCCACCAGCAACGGGCTGGACCACAACAAGGACACCTCACCCTGAGGCTTCTCCATCACCCACCGGCTCTGCTGCTGCCTCTTCGCTGGGGGTACCAGCCACGCTCCTCCGCCGCTTGGTCTTGACAGGGGTGTCCCTGTCCTGGGGCCGGTCTATCCGCTTCAAGATGGGCCTGATGACACTGCTGGGCATCGAGGGCGAGCGGAAGAGCTGCCGGCACTTGCTGCGCTTTGTGGGACGCTGTGCGGGGAGAGCCCATGTTGCTGCCCAGGGGTCTGGCACCCCCCTGCATCCCCCCCCAGCTCCCAGGGACAAGGGTCCTGCTCCAGAGGCCACACACTGCCCAGGATGAGCCCAAAGCCCCCAGGCTGGTGCTGCTCACCAACCAGCCCCTTCATGAGGGACCCTCACCCCCAGATTGTCCTTGGAGACCCCAGGGGGGGAGCCTGGGGCTCTATCCACCACCCCAGCCCCCCAAGGCTCCCACGTACCGGCTCTGCCTCCTCCTTCCTCACCAGCGGCGCAGTCAGCAGGTTCTCCATCCCCTGCGGCATGTCAGCATCACTCTGCCAGGGCAGCAGCCAGGAGGACCACAGGGAGAGGTAGAGAGGAGCGTGAAGGGGCTGAGTCCCACCAGCAGCTTCCCAACCTGCCCTGAGGAGGAGATGGACCCCATGCCCAGGGTCCATCCAACCCTGCAGGCGTAGGAGCGCCCCCTACCTTCATCTCCTCCTCATCCAGGATCTCCATGAAGCCATCATCTTCATCCTCAGACATGGAAGAGGTCAAGGAGCACCGGTGCAGTATGATGGGGCTATCTCCCTCAGGGACATTTTCCTTCTCAGGGGTGTCGAGCTAGGGAGAACATGGCCCACAGCTCAGGAGTGTGGCCAGCCCCACACCAGCCCTGTTTGGAGACAGGATGTCCCCACACACCTGCCCTCCCCAGGCTGCAACTACCCCAGCCCCTTCAGCTCCCACATCCACGGGTCTTCAGGGCAAACGTGGAGGTTGGAGCAGCAGGTCCCGGCTCAGCAGCCCCTGCAGCAGGAGCACCCATCCCCGGTGCCCCTCTTGGAGCCCCCCCAGCCCCTCTCACCAGCAGGCCAGGAGCAGAGGACAGGTCTCTGGGTGAAGCGGGTCCCTCCCCGCAGCCCCATCACCAGCGGGCAGCCGACTGCGCTGACCTGGCCTCTGCGGCTTCTTGAAGACAAACCCCTCCTGCAGCAGCAGGGCACAGCATTAGCGTCCCCCTGCCCCTTCCCCAGCCCTCCCCCCCAGCTTCACTGCCCCCCTCACCTTGTCCTCTGGCTCCCTCCGGCCCCTCTGCTCACCACCCCTGTGGCCATTGAAGTCCCGGGAGTGGGAGATGTTCTTCAGGACTGGGCTGGCCCCCAGGAGGTCCGGCTGTGGGGCAGGCAGCAGGGTAAGAGGTGCTGCACAGCCCCTGCCCTCCCCAGCTCCATCCTCCTCCTCTTCCTCCTCTCAGGTCAGCCAGGGGTGCAGCAGAATCAGGCCTCCCTCCGCTCAGCCCCACAGAGCCCTCAGGACTTACCGACAGCGGGTGGATCCTCCGGATAAGAAACTTATTGCTGCAAGAAGCAGAGAAAGGATTGACTGAGAAAGGGTGCCCTGGACCAGCAGTGTCCCACAGAGGCTGGCATGTTGTGTCTCCCCACACCCCAATCCCCCCAGTGCGGTGAGACACCCCTGGAGCTGTCACAGCTCCCAAAGTACCCTGGGGGAGCAACTCCTGCAAGCCCAAAGCCCCACCGATGGCTTGATCCAGACCCTGGGAAGGGCACAGGGACAGCCTGGCTTTCGGGTCTGGGCACGAGGACAGCCTGGGCACAAGGACAGCCTGTCTTTTGGGTCTCACTGCGGGGACAGAGCCCCTTCACTTACTCTTGAAGAACTCTCCCAGACTCCAGGATCGCTTTCTCAAAGCTGCATGGAGAGGAGAGCCAGGGTCAGGGGAAAATCGAGCCCTGCGCCCCAGCCCAAGAGCCCTGGGGAAGGGCTGCCCCAGCCCTTACAGTGCCCCCACCCCACAGAGGAGCCAGCAGCCCCTCGGGGGAGAGCAGCCAAGCGGCCGGGGCTTTCAGCTCCACAAAGGGTTAAACCCCCATCTGGACACTGCGTTTTTCAAGCCGGGGACCCCAATCCGGGGGTGGGGGGTGGTAGGAGAAGGCTGCACGCCGGGGTGGTCTGGGGTGCCCCAATGACCTCACTCCATGCCCAGACAAAGCCGGCGGCAGCGGCGCCCGCTCTCCACCTGTATGTAAATCTGCCCGCGGCAGGGATGCTGGGGATGCTGGCCGGCAGCCATATGGCCACGCCGGCGGCGGCACGCCGTGGTAGGACGGGAACCGGCACATCCCCCGCAGCTGAACACACCCAACCCCACAGCTGCCCGGGCCGCACCATCTGCCCCCCGTTACTCATTCACCTAGCACATCTGCCAGGGCCAGGCTCTGCCAACGGCCAGGCAAAGCCACCGGCACAGTACTGGCATGGGGGGGGGACCTCGAGTGCACCTCTCCAGCGGGGGGAAGCAGACAGCGGGCACAGCAGGCAGAGCCCCTCACCCCTGCACAGGGCAGCTCTCAGCTGAACCCTGCACCCCCACACCATGGGGCCAGTGCGACAGCACCCCAAGGCTCCCCAGGAAGGCAAGGGGGGTGTTAGGAGTCCAGGGGGGTGCTCAGCACCCTTACCCCGCTGCATGGCAAGGCAGCGAACCGGCAGCCAGCCGTCCCTGCCAGCGCAGCCCGGAAGAGGATTTGGCCCATCCGCGGCAAGGCAGCACCGCGCGGGCTTCCTGCCGGCACCCGCTGCCAAAACCCTGCCTGCAGCGGGGCTGTGCCCAGCACCAGTGCTGATGGCCCCGCTGCCCCTGGTGCAGGGTGGTTTCTCACCCCCCTAAGTAGTAAATTGGGGGGGGGTGTCACACAGCTGGAAGCACAGCCCCCCCAGCACGGCTGGGACAGGCTGAGACCAGGCACTGCAGGCAGCAGGAGGCAGGGGAGGGCGAGGGGGGAGCTCCGGCAGGGACAGGGCACTCACACTTCCTCCAGCGCCGCAGGGTCCTCCTGCGTGGGGGAGTCCAACCCCACTCCTGCAGGGGAAAAAGGGGCAAGGGTAGCACCAGGGGGAGGGAAAGAATCGGGCCCCACTGCGGACCAAGCCATGCCCTGGGATCCGCTCCAGCCCAGCACCCGCACTGCTCCTGCGGGGGCCCTTTGCAGGATGTGGCTGGGGCAGGGGAGCCCCCCAAATCCCAGCTGTGCTTCCCCAGCGCTCCAGCCAATGCTGGGGAGGGGGCCACAGCCGGTGGTACCCACTGCGCGCTCACACACACAGTGCCCTCACCCAGCCCCCCAGCCTGGCAAGGGGGATGGCACTGACCCTGGGAGCACCCAGCCTGGCCAGGATGTCCCATGTCACCCCAAGGGACCCCCCGCTGGGGTGGTCCATGGCTGAGCCCCCAGGGAGCGGGGCTGGGGGCTCTTGCCCATGGTCCCCCACAGGGAAGGGGCCGCAGTCGGAAGTGCCGGGGAGGAAGTCCCAATTTGAAGCAGGTGCGGGCTGAGCTCCCGGCGGGAGTGACTCAGAGCGGGGCCAGGAGCTGGGAGCAGAATGGGGCCCAGCTCCCACGTGCACCCCAAGAAGCCCCCAGCCTCAAACCCCCTCCCAGCCTCCCCAGCCGCTCGGCTGGGCACTGTCCTCACATGCAGGGCCCCCCCCACCCCACTGCCAGGAGACACCCCCCCCCCCCCCCATGCCACAGCTCCCTCTGCACGGCCTCAGTCCCGGGGGAGGGGGCGCTCAGCAGCGCCCATCACTCACCCGCGTCCGAGGACTCGGAGGAGACAGAGTCCCGGGAGGAGTCTGAGGCCACCGACTCTTGGGACAGGCTGGACCACTGGCTCTGGAAGGACAGCCCCGCGACACTCCGCTTCGGGGTGTCCCAGTGGCTGTACGGGGCGAGGGGGGGGGTCAGCCCGCGGGGACGTGGTACCCCGGGGTGCCCCTCACCCCTTCCCGGGGGGGGGGGGGGGAGGGGGGGGCAGGAGCAGCTGCGTGGGGTAAGAAGGAGGCCCAAAACGCCTTAACACACACAACCCCCCCCCGGCAGGGTGCCACCGCCGGGGGTCGGCACAGACCGCCCGTGGGGCAGCCCGCGTCTCCCGTGTCCAGCAGGAGGAGCCACGCGTGGCGCAGCCCGGGGCCGGCGGGAGCCCCGCGTGGGGCATCCCACACCCCACACACACCCCCCCCCCCCCCCAGCACCCCCTCATCCCGCCCCCCGCGCCCCGCTCACCTGCCCAGCCCCGCCAGGTTGCCCATGTCCTGCGCCAACGTGGTGACCGGCGACATGCCCGCCCGACCCGACGCCGGCCTAGGCAGCCCACGGCGGCCGGGGCCGCCCCGCGCCGCCATGCGGGTGCAGTAATCCAAGTTATAAACCAATTAAAATATAAATATAAAGATATATATATACACACACACACGTATAACTTCCCGCCGGGCGGCGCGGCGCCCGCTCGGGTGTGCGGTTCGGGTGGGCCCGGCCGGGCGCGCGCCCGCCGCCGCCCCTATTTATATTCGAAAAATAACAGGGGAGCGGCGCGGCGGGAGCCAATGGGGAGGCCCCGGCCGGGCTCGCGGGGCAGGGCCACGCCCCCTCCGGGGGTGGGGGGGGCGCGGGAGGGGCCACGGCCCGGAGTCGGGGGGGGGGGGGGGGTGTCATGGTTGGGGGGGGGGCACGGGGGGACACGGCCCCAAGTGGGGCCAAGGCAGCGGGGGGGGGTGGGGGGGACACGGCCCAAAAGTGGGTGAGGGGCGCAGGCGGGGTGGGGGGACACGGGTGGGGGGCACGGGCCCCACGGGGGGGCAAGGCAGCCGGGGGACACGGCCGGGGACACACACGCACACACACATGGCTGGGGGGCACGGCCCCAAAGTGGGGACAAGACATGGCGGGGGGGGGGGGGGAGGGCATGGCCAGTGTGGGGCATGGGGGAGGCACAGCCGGGGGGTGCCCGGGGGGAGGAGGCGTGGGGGGGACGGAGGGACATGGCTGGGGGACATGGAGGGGTGCGTGGCTGGGGGGTGTAGAGGTGCATGAGGACATGGAGGGGGGGACAAGGCTGAAGGCTGCATGGCTTGGGGGGGACAAACATGGAGGGCTGCATGGCTGGGGGGGGGTGGAAGGATGCATGGTAGGGGGGACGTGGAGGGGGGACGTGGCTTGTGGGGACACGGAGGGCTGTGTGGCTGGGGGGGGCATGGGGGGCCATGACTGGGAGGGGACGTGGAGAGGCGCGTGGCTGGGGGTGCATGTGGTTGGGGGGGGGGGGGGGGGGGCTGCATGGCGGGGCGCACAGCTCGGGGGGGTGAGCGGTGGGTGTGCGAGGGCGGACACAGATGTGGGTGTCCGTGGGTGATGGTGGAGCCCTGGGGAGGGGTCCCAGTGCTCGGCGCCCCCCCCCCCCCACCCCCGCCCCCAGCCATGTGCCAGCCCGCCAGGCTCGGAGTGGGTGCTGGGGGGCACTGGGCTCAGCCCCAGTGGAAGTTGGGGGTCACACCGGGGGGCAGCCCCGTGTTGGGAGGGGAAGGGGGACACACTGCCTCCCCTCCCTGCCCCCCCCCCCCAGCCCAAGGGGAAAAGTTGGAAAGTCAAAATACCCCTTCCCACGCAGAGCACCCCCCAGGCTGTGGGTACCGGGGCTGCCACGGCCCTGCATGGCTGCCCCTCGCCCCGCTGTCCCCCCAGGGTCCCGCTCCTGCCGGCTTAGACACCCGCCAGTGCCAAAGCCACGTGCCGTGTGCCGCCACGCGTCACCAGGCCCGAAAACCCAAACTTGCTGCCCTGTTCCCCCAGCCCGGTACCCTCCAGGCATGGACCTCCCAGGCCCCTGCCCGGGGGAGGGGGTCTCCCAGCCCAGCCGGGGGCTTTCTGATGGAAAGCCGGGCAGGAATGTGCCGGGCGGCTGCGGCCTGGGTGGCCGTCCTGGCCTGTCATCCATTGTCCCCAGCCCCATTCTTCCCTTTCAGAGGGGAAAAGAAAAGAGGAGGGGGTGGCCGGGGTGAGGACCCGTCCCCAGCCAGGGCAGTGGCAGGCGAGGGGGCAGCCGGGGGGTGTTCTGCCCCGGCGGCTGCTGCGACACCCCTGTAGCGGCCAGATCCTGCTCCTCTGGAGCAAGCGCAGGGCACGGGGGTCCTGCATCCCCCCCGCCAGGGACACCAGGCACGTCCCCGGCACAGCAGTGGGGCTGGGGATCGCTGCCACCGTGGGCTGGGGGTCCCCGGGGTGTGGGGAGCAGGGCTGCAGCACCCCGGGGTGCCCCAGGGAGGAGGACAGGAGGCTCCAGGGGGGATCCCCGGCCCCCCAGCTGGGCGGCTGTGGAATGTCCTCCCTGGCCACCGAGGGCTTTAATTGCTTCCAGCCACCCGAGGTGGGCTGGGGGCCGGGGTCGGGGGGGGGGTCCCAGCTCCGGTGGCCGCCCCGAGCCCGCGCTGGGGGCCTCGCAGAGGGAAGGGGGGTCTCCGGACAGCCCAGCATGGCTGCACCGGGGGAGGCTCATGGGGCTCTGCAGGCGGCTGCGCTGTTGGGGAAGGGGCCACATGCTCAGCTCTCCCCCCTCCCCACCCCCAAACAGGGGGTTTTGGGGAGCAGGGCTGCAAACAGGAGAGGGGGACCAGGGCTTCCCGGGGGGTAGCAGGGCCCCTTGCCTGCAGCCCGACCCGCACAAGCTCCATCCGTGCCACTCCGTGGTGGGATGCAGGGGTGGCCCCCCAGAGCCCCCCACCTCCCCAGGGTGCCGCTGCCTGCCCCGGCGCGGGGGCTCGGGGCTGTTGCCCAGGCGCAGCGCAGGACGGGCTTCAGGGGCTGGAGGAGGCTGGCTCGCTTTAATGGCCACACAGCAAGAGCCGCCATAAAGATTACTCTAATTAACGAGGACGGGGTGGGGGGCTGTTGGCAGCTGCAGGGCTGGGCCGGGGGGCTGGAACCCCCTGCTCCCACAGCCGCAGCCCCACGGTGTCCCACCCCACTGGGAAGCTGTGGGTGTCCCACCACCTCCCCAAGCCCCTCACTCAGCCCAGACTGCCCCAATGTGGGACCCCCACTTGGGGGATGAGCCTCCCCCCGCCCCCCCTTCAGGAAACAATCCCACAGGACCCTTTCCCTCTGGTTTCCCTCCCAACCTGGGTGTTCTGGGCAGAAATATGCACCAAAAATGCCAACACCTTCCACAAGAGCTTTTGCCTGGCCACGGAAAACCTGTTTTCTGCCCCCCAAAGGCTTTCATGGCAAAGTGTGCCCATCCAGCTGTTTTTTTTGCAAATTCTTTATAGCTGCGGCTGGTTATTCGCAGGGGGCCCTCCCTGCCGTTCAGGGCAGATGCGGCAGGACCCCGGTGCTCTTGGTGCTGGCACCGGGGATGGGATGATGCAGGGAAGCGGGAAGCAGGAGCCTTGCGTCAGTGCCGGTTCCTCGGTGCGGGCCCCAGGGGATCTGTGGGGCAGGGTTGGCCTCGGCCCCACGTGTGGCGTGGCGTGGCATGGCGTGGCACGGTGTAACGGCAAGGGATGTGGGGAGGAGGGTACCAGCCTCTGCTTTCCTCCCTGCTGGTGTCCTGTGGTTGAGGGATGGAGCATCCTGTGGTCCCTGTGGTCCCCAGTGGTCCCTGGGGTCCTGCGTGCCAGCTTTGTGGGCAGCACACACCCCTGATGTCGCCAGTGTCACCATGGGCATTGAAAAGCCACCAGCCCCAGCTCAGAAATGCGGCAGCTCTGGGTGGGGATTGCAGCTGAACAATGGTGCAAGCGGTGAGCGGAGGGGTCACCCACCTCAGCACCAAAATACAGGATATGAGAGATTTTAAAGGCTTCAGAGGCTGGTGAGCTAGAGGAGCAGAGTTAGGAGGAGAAAGGGGATGGTGGCAACAAGACGCTGAGGGGCTGGCAGCGGTGGTGGCACTGGATGTGACTTTGCTGGTACAGCCGGGACCCGCGGCCATGGCGGAGGCTCTGGGTGAGGCTGCAGTTTCGGAAGCTGCGGCTGGAGGATCCGGGGACTCCCAGAACAAAACCTCCCCACCCTGAATCATCCTTGGCGGTGGCGGGGAGGAAGCTGCGGGGGGGGGGGGGGCCAAAAGGGCGTCTCCGTGCCCCCCTTCCTGTTTTGCTGCTTTCTGCTCTGCGCACCCAGGGGAGGCTGCGGCTGCCGCCCGCTCCTGCGACTCGGGGCCTGGGGACGGTGGCTGCTGCGATGAGCCCTGCCCCGCCATGGGGGGGGGACGGGACGGGACGGGACGGTTCTGGTTCAACACACTGAATTTGGTTCTGGTTTGGCCAAAAATAAACCCTTTCAGGGTTTATTTTTCTTCGTGTTCTTCTTCTGTCTTCAGTGAGAACCAAAACAGGAGTGAAACCTCGTTGCCCCCCCCCCTTTCACAGCTGCTGTGGCCACAGGAGGGATGGGCTGGGGAAACTGAGGCACGCATCCTGCAGGGCTGCTGGCAGCGGAGTTGGAGCTCCTGGGGCTGGGCCCTGCCATGGCAAGGGAGCAGCAGGGACCGAGCAGGAGGCAGCGGCAGATAAACCACCCCATTGGCGGGAGCCGTCCCCACGCTGTCCCCGTCCCACCTCACTGGGGACCGAGTCACAGATGGGGCTTATCGGTGTCCCCAGTGTCTCACTCGCCCCCAGTATCGCTGCCCGCAGCACCGTAATCTGCCCATTCCTACCCGTGTGCCCGGGCGCCGGAGCAGCCCCATGGGGTGCCCGAGCCACGGCACCGACCCCACACCTCCCAGCTTGGTTCGTGCCGTGCTTCCAGCCGGCTTCTCTGCCCGGCTTCGCCAGGTGGGAGGCCACAGCCCGGCTGCCATGAACCGTGTCTGGGAGCCTGGAGACACGCATGGAGCCAGGCTTGTGGGTTGCCACCAGGGCGACTGTGGTGTCAGCATTGTGGGGGAATCCTGGCTACCCACTCACAAACATGGCTGGTTCTACTGTGCCGGGGAGAGATGGCTGTGCAGCTGGTATTTGGGCGAAGTGTCTGTCCCAGTTAAGATGTCCATCCCAGAGAAGTTTCCATCCCAGCTGAGGTGTTCATCCCAGCTAAAGTGTCCATTGCACCTATAGTGCCCATGCCAGCTAAGGTGTCCTACCCAGCTAAGATGTTTTTCTCCAATAAGATGTCAGTCCCAGCTATGGTGCCCATCCCAGCTAAGATGTCTGTTCCAGATAAGATGTCAGTCCCAGCTATGGTGTCCATCCCAGCTAAGATGTTAGGAAAAGGTTCTTCACTGAGTGGGTGGTCAGTCCCTGGAATAGGTTCCCCAGGGAAGGGATCACAGCACCAAGCCTGCCACCGTTCAAGGAGAGTCTGGATGACACTCTTAGTCATATGGTTTAGTTTTAGGTAGTCCTGCGAGGAGCAGGGAGTTGGCCTCGATGATCTTTATGGGTCCCTTCTAACTTGAGATATTCTATGACCCCATGATTCTACGTCCATCCCAGCTAAGATGTCCATCCCAGCTATGGTGTCCACCCCTGCGCAGTGTCCCCCAGTGGCTGCCGCCGGGCGAGGATGGATGGCAGACCTCGGACACAGGTTCGGGGTGCCCGTTGCCAAGAGCAACACCTGAAGCTGATCTTTAGCCCGGGAGGACTGGCAGCCGGGGCCACCCGCCACATTGGGGTCCACCATGGGACCATCTTGGGATCCTCCCCCCTGCACCTTCCCAGAGCGGGGACCCACCTTTCCTCGGGGTCCTCCTTGCTGGTGGGTGCCAGCGCCCCCCCCGGCCTCCCCCACTGCTTGTGGCCCCCCTTGACCTGGCCCTGCCCCCCCCCCCCCCCTTGCTCAGGGACCCCCTTGCTGTGGTCTCAGCACCCCCAGGGCCTCCCCGTTGCTCAGGGGCCCCCCTCACCGTGGTCCCGGACCCCCCCATTGCTCACGAGGCTCCCTCAACCTGCTCCTGCACCCCCAGACCCCCCCCCCCCCGCCATTGCTCAGAGCCCCCCCCACTCCCCCCCGCCCCGCCGGGGCCGCCCGTTGCTAAGCGACGGCCCGCGCGCTCCCAGCATGCCCCGCGGGGGGGGGGGGGGCGCGTTGCCATGGCGGCGGGACGCGACGCGGCGCGGCCCGGGGGTGGCGAGACGCCGCATGGCGGGCGGCGGGGCGGAGGGCGAGCTGCGGGCCCTCTACCGCTGGCTGGACGCCGTGCCGCTCTCCCGGCCGCGCAGGAACATCGCCCGAGACTTCAGCGACGGGGGTGGGACGGAGGGGGCCCCGGCGGGACGGGCCTGGGGGGAGGCCGGGCCTGGGGATGGGCCTAGGCCGGGGTGGCCGCCGGGCCTTGCGGGCCCCGGGGGGGAGGTCCCGGGGTGACCGCCGCCCCCAGCCCCTCTCTTCCTCTCCTCCCCAGTGCTGGCGGCTGAGGTGGTGAAATTCTTCTTCCCCGCCATGGTGCAGCTGCACAGCTACGTGCCCGCCAGCTCCACGCCACAGAAACTTGCCAACTGGGGCCATCTCAACAGGTACTGGGTTGGGTGGCAACCCTGCTCCCCCCTCACTGGGAGCACTGTGCTGCCCTGCAGAGTGTCCCCGCTTGTCCTGGCTGGGGACCAGGCCAGCTGGGACCCAGCTGAGGGTGCTACAGGTGGGGGGGTGCCTGCCTCCCTGCCCTCCTGGGTGCACATTTGGCTCCTCTTTTAGGAAAGTGCTGAGTAAGCTGAACTTCTCCATCCCAGATGACGTGATCCGGCAGGTTGTGCAGTGCCGGCTGGGCATGGTGGAGCAGGTGCTCCTCCTGCTGCGGCAGAAGATCGAGGAGAAGCAGAAGCAGAGCAAGGTGGTGCCTGGCCCAGGCCAGGTCAGCGGGGCCTGGGGGAAGGGGGCACCCGGTGTGCCACATCCTGCTTGTAGATGCTATGGCTAAGGGGCTGGAGAGCAATGAGGGTGAGTAGCCACCCCACAGAGAGGTCAGTATAATAAGAGCAGGACCAGGCTGTGCTACAGGCATCTTTGTGGGCATCACTATCCCCCTGAGCACCTCCGTCTCCCCATCATGAGGATCCCACTGCCATCCCCCATCTGCAGCTCCATGGGGAAGTGCAGCAGGGGGCTCAGAGGCAGAGAAGCACCCCACTGGGGAGCAATGCAAGTGGCCGGGCTGGCCTCGCTCAGCAGCCACAGATGGCAGCCGTGCGCCATCGTGGGAAGCGCTGCGGCCCCGCTCACTCCACAGCCTTGACTTAGCCTGGGCAGCCCAGGAGGAGCCGCTGTGAGCCCAGGAGGAGAGGCGACACTGGCTCCATCACATTCCTCCCCCGCCACCCATAACCCAGCCCTCCTTGCTGTGCTCCCCACTTGTGTGAAGCCTCTGAAGAGGAGCAGGGAGGGTGTCGGGCGTTGTGTGGGGCTTGGCAGTGTGTGCTGATTGCGCAGCTCCAGGATGGGGCTGGCAGCAGCAGCTGCCTCCTCTCCTGCCCAGTCCCAGTCCTTGCGGTGTGAGAGGAGGGTAATGAACCTGCGGGGTTGGGGCAGGTTTGGGCTGTCTCTGCCAGCGACTCTGGTGCTCAGGTCAGAGGAAGAATTCGCTACGGGAAGGGCTGTGACTGTGAGGCAGGCAGGAATTCAGGCAGATGGATCCCAGCCTTGCCTTCAGGCTGTTACACCCAAGCAGCCAGCACTGCAGCCACGCTGGGAACCCCCTGCTCTGAACTGGCCTCTCCCACTGCTGTGGGAGCAAAGCCCCCCACCCCAGGGCATCAGGCCCCAGGACTGCTCAGAGAAGGGTGGCACGAGCAGCCGGCCAGGCTGGGGTACCCTGTTCCCCCCTTTTCCTGACACCTGGGGCCCAGCCAGGCCCCCTCCCTGCACAGGGGCCTGTTTGGGGGCTCACCCACGGGGAGACCCTCGGCTTGTGGTCAGGAGTGATGGGTGTTTTCTTTCCTCTCCGTGCAGGAGCTGGGGGTACGGGCAGCGCTGGAAGAGGTCAGCTACCTGGAGACAGGTAGGGCCAGTGTATGGCATGTCGGGAAGGAGGGTCCCATCCTGGCGGTGACATGGGCTCCCTGGGTTCAAACCCCAAACCGTTACCTTTCTGATCCCTGGAGCGGGGGGGGGGCGTGCACAGCCCTGCCTCGTGCTGGAGCAACCAAATAATGAGCCAGCCCTGGGGGGATAGGAGACACTGCTGGAAGGGGGTGTCCCCGGGGCGGGGCCAGTGGGTAGACCTGTTTGGGGAGATCATGAGCTAACTGCTGTTTTTTGCAGGCTACTCAAAGGCGAAAGGCGGCGTGGGAGGAGGCTATGCCCAGGAGTCTCCCAGGGGCTGCAGGGTAAGGCTGCTGGTGCTGTGCAGGGACACTGCAGGTGTGTGCTGGTGGACCTGCCCCTCCTGGGAGCTTCTTGAGGGATGGGGCTCTGGGGGGTCCCTGCGAGGTTCAGGGGAGCCGTTGTGCACGTAGGGGCAGTGGTGTGTGGGGCAGGACGTGGAGGAGCTGGGCATGTGCGTGAGCCCCACGGCCTGTACAGCTCCGTGGACTGTCAGCAACGCTGCAGGACGTGGTCAGTTATTGTCCTGGTGTTTCCTTGCCTGGTCCAGGGTGATTGAAGAACCAGCATGGCTGTGCCCAGGCTCCCCCCAGGGGATGCTGCTGTCCGCCTGCAGCTGGCAGAGAAGGAGCAGGCCCCTGCTCCTGGCACAGGAGACCCATCCAGGTGAGCCCACCCCCCATCACCCCTGCCAAGTGCTGTCCCCGTGGCAGCACTGAGGGACAGACTCCCTTTGCCTCCCCAACCGTCCTGCGATGGTGGTGTATGCGACAGCCCAAAGAGGTGTTTGCTCGATGCTATCAACCTCCTGGGCTGCTGCTGTCTCTGTACTCGGTGTTGGGGGGACCCTTAAGCATGGGCAAGCCTGGCAGTGGCTTTGCTGTGGTCCAGCTGGCCAAAGTCTGGCTCGGGTGTTCCTCTGGCTGCTCCAGAGCAGTGCTGGGCTCCTGGTTACCGTGCTGGGTTTAAAGGACAAAGGTCTGCTCAAACCAGGCTAGACAGGCAGCGATAGTTCAGCGTGGCCCGGAGACGTGGTTCAGTTCGTGTAGCCCTTATCTACTTCCGCAGCAGAATGTGTTTTGCTGACATTTATCGGGTAAAAGCCCTTGTAAAGCCTCTCCCTGCAGATCTGCCCCCGAGGTGAACAGCTTTCTCTTTCAATCCTTCCCGCCTGGCTGTGCCCTCAATCTCTGTGGTACACACCCACGTCAGTCACATCAGTCCATGATTCCCAAATGTTCCTGATCTTCATCCTTGCTGCTCAGTCCTTCCAGCCTGCAGTAACGAGGGTGATGCAGAGCGGGCGTTGCAGCCGCACAGACCCTCTGCACGCAGCTTGCCGTGGCCCCTGGACTGTCCCGGGGCTGCAGACCAGGCTCCGGCTGTCCCTTGATCAACCTCAGGCAGGGGTGATTTTTGAAACAGAGCTTCATTAAGCACCAAGGCAGGGCACATGGCTCTGTCTTGCCCTAAAACTGGGGCTTTTCTGCTGGAAAACATCTCCTAAGATATAAAATTTTTAAAGAGGGGAAGGAATGCTGTGGGGGGCACCTCAGATGCGAATAGTTGTCACCAGGTCCTGGTGGGGAGCTAGTCCCAGGCCATGTTTTGGGGGAGTGTTTGCCTGATGCGGGTTGTGGGAGCAGGAATAGGGACCCCCAAATCTTGGCACCGGTGCTCATCCGCCTCAGTTTACCCCTGTAGTTAAAGATGGCTGATGCCACCGAGTGACTCCCAGCAGCCACAATCAGCCTGGCCCTGAGTTCCCCATCCCCCCCCGTGCCCCTCCACCCTCGCTGCTGGCTGTCAGGCAGGCCCCGGCCCCCCGCAGAGCCTGCCTGGGGTGGATGCATGTGCCTCCTGCCCCCCAAAACCGAACTGAGGGGGTGTCGGGGTCTCTGCTCAGATCCTGCAGCTGAAGGTGGGGAGATGGAGCAGCTGCTGCACCTCAAGAACGTGCGGATAGACGACCTCAGCCGGGCCCTGCAGGAAGCCCAGTGCCAGCAGCGGTGAGCGGACCCTCGCCCCGCCCGGCAGCCCCTCGCCTGGGGCTGCCCCCCTGCCACCTGCCCCACCTCTCCCGCCGTGGAGCTCCTGCTGAGCTGGGAGAGCCATCCTGGTGCCTTCCAGTTGCCCCAGTTCCCAGGGTGGACTCTCAAGGACAAAGCCACAGGTGGAAAACGCAGATGCAGAAGCAGGCACCCCGTGCCCGCCGGCGGGCAGCGCCCAGGCAGCGGCATCGCTATGGCACGGGCTCCACTCAGCCCTCCAGCCAGTGCCCGCCGATTGCAGCGGTTCCTGCTTCCTTTGCCTTGCACGTGGTAATTAAAAAAGCGGTGCCATCGCTTGGAGACCTCCCTGCGAGGCTGAGTCACTGCGGGGGTCCCGCCTGCCCCAGCCTGGGGGTATTTATTTCCCAGCTGTGTCCCGGCGTCGGAGGGCGGTGGGCAGCGTATGGGGACGCCGCTCGGTTTCCCTGGGCTGGGGAGAATGTGCGCTGGCGGAGGCTGGGATTTAATCCCCTTACCCCAAAGCTGTTTGTTTTTTGTAATCTCCGAGAAAATCCGTGCCTCGGCACGCAGACCTGCTCGCGGTGTGGCTGGGCAGCAGCCCCAGGGCTCGGCATGGCCACTTGCCCACACACTGACCGCGTGGGCCAGCCCCAGCTGTGGCGTGGGGGTACCCGGGTGGTACCCCCTGCTCCTCCGCTCATCTGAGCCGTGGTCCCCCCGGCTCCGGCTGTGGGGAGGTGGCTCTGGACAAGACCTTCACTGCAACCTGGGGTCACCTGCGGCCCTTTCTTAGGGTGAAAAACAGTTGTTTTTATCCCAACGCGTGGATGTGCAGTGTGTCTGGCGGAGGAGGGGAGCCGGGCTCTGCGTGTCCCTTCCCTGGGGGGGCTGAGCTTGTGCGCGGTTGTCACGCGTGCCGGAGGCCCGAGGACACAGTGGGGCTCCGGCAGCTCCCTGGGAACGAAGCACCCGCCGTTTTTAAGCGTTCTGGCATCTGGAGGCCACTGGCTGAAGACAGGGCTGCTGGGGGGCTGCGGACGAGCCAGGGGGAGTGTGTGTAGTGTGTCAGCTTAGCCCCCGGGTGTGTGCTGTGTCCCCTGTCCCCCGCAGCCCTGCTGTGAGACTCCATCCCTGCCTGCTCACCGGGGCTGGGCGAGCCCCTGACCCCGCTCCCCCCAAGGGGATGGCTTCATGCCCTCCCCCCCGCATCGTTCCCAGGCGGGCGGAAGTGCTCTTTGGAAGGGAACCGGCAGCGCTTTCCTGGCAGGGATGCATCCCAGCATGCCCTTTCCCACCCTCGACGCCCCTGACAGCCCGGCTACCTCCATCCCCTGCCGGTTCCTTGCCGTCCCCTCGGGGAGACGTGGCCATTCCCCGTGCTCCGTCCCCACCGGCGAAGAGACACGCAGGCTCGGACGGGGATAACACAGAGCCTGGGAGCTCAGCCGGGCTAGGTGTGATGGCGCTGGCTGTCCCCCAGCCTCAGGGTTGCCTCCAGGAGATGATGGGATGGGGTGGAGTGGGATGGGATAGGGGTAGTGGGATGAGCCCAGCCCTGCCCCAGCCGCCCGTGCCCGGGCCCCCAGCTCGATGCCCGGCCTCCCTCCAGCTTCCCGCATGGCCCGCAGCTCGGCCCGGGCTCGGACATTGGGGTCCGAAGCAGCAAAAATTTGTCAGGAAAGACAGGTTGCCATGGCAACCGCATCGCCCGGGGATGGGGGGGGGGACCGGGCGGCTGCCCCCCTCTCCGCTCCCCGCTCCGCTTCCGCTCCCCTCCGCGGCGCTGCGCACCCCACCGCCCCCACACGTGGCCACCCCGCAGCCGTGCGCGCCCGCCCTCTATTGGCCTGCCCCAGCTTTTCGCCACCGCCCCCTAGCGACAGTCCCGCCCCTTGGAGACGACCCTACCCCGCGGGGCCGCTCGGGAAGCGGCGGCGCCGCCGCCGGAGCCGCCGCCGATGGGCGTGGCGGGAAGGCGTGACCGCCGAGGGAAGCGGACCAATGGGAACGGCGGAGGGTGTGCCGGGGCCAATGGGAGGGGGGGCGTGTCCCGGTAGTGGGAAGCGGGGAGCGCGGCGGCGGCCGGGACGCACCAGCCCGGGTAAGTGAGTGAGTGAGTGAGGGATGGAGGGATGGATGGGGGGAGCGGGGCCGGGGAGGAGAGGAGAGGGGGATTTTCGGGGCGGCGGGGCACCCTCGCGGCATTTCCCTCTCCCGGCATAACCGCCTCGGTGAGGTCTCCGGTCCCCCGGTGCCGGTGGGCTGGGGCAGGATGCTCGCCCGGGCCGCTCCGCTGGCTCATTGCGCAGAGGAGAACACCGAGGCCGGGGGTACATCCCCGCGTCCCCTCTTGCAGCCCCGGGGCTGAGTCGGCGGGGTGTGAAAACACGGTGAGGGGGGGCGGAGGGGATACTCACACCCACGCGTGACGGGGACCGGGGCCACGCGGGTGATGGCGGAGGCAGATTGGGGCCACCCGGCGCGGCTGGGGCGGGGAGGCGTGCGTCAGCGCCGCCGCCTCCTTACTGCCGCTCACCCCCGGCCTCGGGGTGCCGGGGAGCCCCGGGAAGGGACGGAGCGCTGGGGACCCACTGTCCGGGCTGCTGGGGGGGGACCGACGGTGTGAGACTACCGGTGGGTCCGTGGGGTGCCCGCTACCCCCGGGGCTGCAGCTGGGGGTCCTTGACCCCGCTCAAGGGCAACGTGGAGCCTGTGGGCCCTGTGTTCGCCCCCACTAGAAGCCCACGTGTGGTGCCCACCCTGGCCCCCCCTACATACTTTGCCCCTGCTCCGGGCTGCTCGCCCCATGCCTCTCCCTGCTCCTGTAGAGCCGTGTCCTGTCCCGGCGTCTTCTCCTGCCCTGTGTTGCCCATGGACAGTTTCTGTGTCCCCGGCACATCTCCTGAGGCATCCCCAAATCCCTGGGCTTCTCTCTCCTGGCTCTTTTCCAGGCTGGTTTATCTCGTCTTTTGGCAGCAGCGGCACAAGGCATGGGGCCCTGGCAAGGGTCTGCCACCCATCTGGTCCCCCCGGCTGCTGAAGAGGCTGCCTGCCCCTTTCAAGCTCTGCGTTTTTAAATCATATTTTCCCCCAGGGCTGACGCCTGTTGATGTTTTTTCCATGAATTTCCTTGTGCTCGGCAAGCCAGGCTGCTGACAGGGCTGTTTCATGCACCTGCCTCCTACTGCTGGATTCCTCGGGTGCCCGGTGATGTTACCAGCCCCTGTTCTGGGGCTCCCGTGGCCTCCTGAGGGGAAGTGGGGCTGGGTGACCACAGGCAGGAGGTTTTAGCCTCAGCTTCCACCAAAGGGATCTTTGGGGTGTTGGATCCCGAACCCCCGGATGGAGGGTGTGAGCCCCCATCACACCCAGCCTGTCTCCAGCGGCTCCTCCTGCCGTGGTGCAGGGGTAGTGCCAGGCTGGGGCTGGGGGTGCTGGCGGGGGCCCCCCGTTATCCCGTAGGGCTGCCAGGGGAGTGCAGCCCTGGCGGGGCTGGAGAGAGTGGCTTTTCCCATGGGAGCCGTGCTGGCAGGCCCGGGGAAAAGGGTTTGGTGGGGGTCTGGGTTTGGGGTCCATGCTGTTGCTGACAGCCTGCAAGGCTTGCCTAGCTCGGGGCTCTGTGTGGTGGCTGCCAAAGCTCTTGCAGGGGGGGAAATGGGGAAACTGAGGCACGGGGTGCTCTCTGCTCACCGCTGATGGCTGGGAGATGCGATGGTTGTGTCCTGGCTGCTGTGCCGGGGGGCGAATCCCCCCTTTCCCAGGCAGGGTCTGGCTGCATCCCGAGGGCCGGCGGAGCAGGAGCCAGGTCTGGCTGGGTCACGCCGTGGGGTCGTGGTGGAGCGGACAGAGGGGCTGCCTGTCACTGCCGCTGCTCATGCCCTGCCTGCGTGATCGGGGTAGAGCTGGGCACAGGCCCTGGCGTGCTGCCCACCGCTGCCCAAAGCTGGGCTGCCTGACGCCCCCGAGCTGCAGGCAGGCTCCTCCCCGGCAGGTCTGTGCCGGAGCAGTGTTGGAGTCGCAGCCGTGCGCGGTTTGCCGTTGCGTCCGCGGTGCTCGGCTGGCCCCAGGACGCGGCCGGGGCAGCAGCTGCCCTTCCCCGGCTCTTGCCTGCCCCTGCCTAACCCCTGCCCGTTCCCTCCCCCAGCTCCCACGCTCAGGAGTGGCGGCAGCCCCAGAGGATGGCCTCCTGCCCGGTGCCTTTGAAGTTTCCGCGCAAGGAACGACCGCTGCGGGGACACATGGCCTACGGCTAGCAAGGGTGAGTCCCTGGCGTCCCCCTGCCTGCCTGCACCTCACCCCCCTCCTGGGCTGCCTGCCCTGGCCCAGGGCCACTCTCCAAGTTTGGTGCTCCTTCCCGTGAAGCCCCTCTGCCCATGGTGGTGGTCCCTCTGCCTGCAGCCAGGGATGCAAGGGCTGTCTGGACCTGCCCGCTCCGTGCCCGGGGAGCAGCTGAGCAGGTCAGAGGCTGCGGGGGACCGGGGGTGGCATTGCTGCTGTTTTCCCACTGCAAGTTGCAAGCGAGCGCCCGCTGAGGGGGCTTGTGGCAGGCTGGGGGCTCCAGTGGGGTGCTGCCAGCATCGCTCAGCTATGATTCCCCCTCCAGTGATCGATACAGTCCCCGGCACCCCCTACCCCAGGCAGGGCTGCTGTGGGAAGTGATGGGTACCGGGTGTTCCTGGGGTGCTCCTGGCCTCTCCTGGACCCCGGGTGCCTCCCTGAAAGGCTCTGGCAGTGCTGGGCTTGTGGAGCTGGGTGCTTTGATGGTGGCGGGAGGGGACTCCGAAAGGCCGCTGGTGCGAGGTGCCCTGCAGCGTCAGTGCCCGGCTCTCCACCGCTTTGAGACAAAGACCGAAGAGGCTCTCTTTGTGCTGCTACTGGGCGTGATTTCGTCTCCCCATTGTGTGCCCGGTCACGGCTCTGGCCTCTGCAGCTCCTTCCCTGCTGCCGGCAAGTGGGGCCACCGGACGGCTCCATCCCGTGGGTTTTCTTCCCGCTGGTGGTGAAGCCTCCTCCAGCTTCCCGGCAGGATGAGGGCCAGGCGAGCAATCCCTCGGTGGTGATGCCAAAAGACAGGCAGGTTCCCTACTCTGGGCTGCCTTGTTCCTGGCAGCGTGGGGGAGAGAGGCTGGGGGTCCCTGTTGGGGGAACCTTGACCCTCCCTGTGCTTCTCTGCCCCCCAGCCCTGCCTCCCCTGGGGGAGCTGGGGCCTGGGGCACCCTAATTCTGGGGGGGACGTGATGACTCTGAGGGTGGCATCTGCTTGTGATCGCTGTTGACGTGTGCGAGGCAGGTGCCCCCTCCTCTGTGGAAGGCGTGTGTCGGACTCCCAAACACCCACCCCCCACACCCCCCAGCTGCCTAGGGAGTGTGGCACCCAGAGTGGCGTCGGGTCCACTGACCCCTCCTGCCACGACTGTGGTGGGGCTTGGGGACTCGAGACAAACACACACCCGCTCTGGGTGATCTTCTGCCCAGCCCCTGCCTGCTGGAGCCTCTGCCTGCACTCTGCCTGTGCCTCCCTTCGCCTGCTGGGTGTTTGCAGGACGCAAAATCTGCATTTCACCCCTAATGAGATTGCCACGCTGGCTGACTCACGGCCGGTCCCTGCGTGGGTGGGTGCCCCCTGCCCCCTTCCACCCTGCCCCCACGTGCCGGGGGCCTGCAGAAGGTGCCACCGTCACCCATCCAGGCTCTACCCGGGGCTGTCCCTTCCCGCCAGGGTGAGGACCTCTGTCGGCTCCTCCTGAGCCAGGACAGGGGCCAATGCACGGTGCAGCCTCTCAAGGTCACCGGGGTGCATGCTGGCAGGTGACCCGGTTTCCTGGGACAGCCGGTTCCCGGGACAGCTGCCCCGTGGTGCCCGGCTGCCCACCTTTGCCTTCCTCTGACCTTCTCTCTCCCGAGGGTCTTCAGGCACGCTGTGCCGGGAGGGCTACGCGAGCGCTGTGGCCTGTCTGGTTGGACAGTGGCTCAGTTGCCCTCCAGAGACGCTCGTCCCCCGGGGCCCGCCAAGCTTCCCGGGCTCTGTGCCGGGCCATCGGCTGCGCTGCCTCCAAGCACCGCGTGATGAAGACACATATTTGGGATTTTACACTGCCGGTCTCCTGGCAGGCGTGGGGCTTGGGTCTTCTGAGCCCCGGTGCCGGCATCAGGATGCCCGCAGGACACAACAGGTGGGACCCTGCCTGTTAGCTGCTGCCTCACAGCCGGCTTACGGGATCCACATGGGTCCCCTGGCTGGTCCTGCCCTGTGGCGCCCATAAAGGCCTCTGTGGGGCAGAGGGTGGGCCTGTGCCCCGTCACGGGGGGGCTGGGGGCCTGCCTGTGTTTTGGCGGGAGGAGGGTCCCCCCATCTGTTTCCCCTCTCCCCACCGCAAGCCACGTGCAGCTGCATCGCTCTGCAAGCGGCGCCGAGTCTCTTGTTTTCTCCTGCGTGCGGGGAAGGGAATTTCTGCCGAGCTGTTCCGGCCTGAACAATGCCGAGTTATTAAATCTCCGGCGTTTCCAGCCGCCGAGGCACAAAGAGCCCTTTTCTTTAAGGAGGCGGCAATCTGCTCCCGGCTGCTGCCAGATGGATGCGATATGCGGCCGGACCAGGGGGTTTCTCGGGGTGGAGGAGGAGAAGAGGGGAGGCTGTTTTTTTCTTGGAAGCTCTCAGAGAATGCATTGCAAAGGTGCAAGCAAAAGGGCGCATCGTGTTTGTGCCTCTGCGCAGGCTCCTGCTGGCTGCGGGGACTCTGTGTCCCAGGCAGGTGCCTGTCCTCACAGGGCCGTTTGCATTTTTTGGGTTTCCCCCAGGGCACTGCGGGGTTTGCTCCCCAACGTGCTGGCCAGCTTTGCAGCACCAGAGAGCCCTGCCCAGCCACCCTGGGATGTGTGGGAGCCCTTCCCCCAGGGAAGCTGTCCTTCCCCCCCTGTCCTTGTCCCCCCTGTGCCCCCTTCCTGGCACAGTCCGTGTCGCTGTTTGTGCCACTTCTCTGTCCGGAGGAGAAAGTCACGGGAGTGAGCAAATGCTGCTGAGCCTGAGGAATGGATGGGACCCTCGCAGCCTCTGGTCCATGCGCTCCCCCCTGCTCGGAGGGTGAGCTTTCTGTGGCCACTGGTCACCAGTGTCCATGTGCCCCTTCCCCAGCCCATGGCACAGGGTGTTTCTGAAATGAGAGGGGGGGGGACGGAAACTGGGAAAGCCCCTCCATGCTCCAGCCTCTCGTCCATCCCCCTGGGGGCTGTGGGGGGACACAGAGCCTGGGGGGTGAAGGGGGTGCGTCCCCAGGCGGGCAGAGAGTGATGCCCGGGCTCTGTCCTCTCTTCCCCGCGCAGGCAGCAAGGCAAAAGGGTGGGGGGTGTGCGCTTTGCCCCCCAGCCAGCCCACCGAGGGGGCCCACGGCCACGTGCACTTTGACGAGAAGCTCCACGACTCGGTGGTGATGGTGACGCAGGAGAAGGATGGCAGCTTCCTCGTCAAGGTGGGAGCTGGGACCTGGGGGGTGAGGGGGGTACTGGTGCCACCCCTGGCCTGTCCCCGCACCCGGCAGTGGGGCTGGGTCCGTCCTGGGGGGCCCTGTGGGATGGCTGGACCCCCCCAGTGCTGCCCATTGTAGCCCCCCTGAGCTGTGGGGCTCCTGCTGCCCATGGCTTCTGCTGCCTGCGGCTCTGCTTGCTCCAGGGGTTTTTTCCATCGCTGCCCCTCTGGACGTCGCTCCGTCCTCCATTACAGTTCTCAGATTTGGGGGTGTTTCTGGCCCTGCTAGGTGCCTGGCCTACCCGGGGTGGGGTGGGCTGGGGGGCTGGGAGCACCCTGAGAACCCGAGTCCTTCCACCACGGGCAGCTGTGATGCTCCTGAGGGCACGGGTATAAAGGTGGATGTTTTGCTCTGGATTCACCCATTTAGCACCCGGTTCCTGCGGCTGCATCCAGCCTCCGCTAGTGACGGGGGCGGGTTTGGGGCCAGCCGGGGGTGCCGGCTGGGGAGGGCTCCCAGCCTGTGTTGCTGCTGCCTGATTTGCGGGGCTGTCGGGCCAGATCGACAGGTCCGGGTGGGACGCGGGCTCCCTCTGGAAAACAGGGTCCGGTGGGGTCACAAGCAGCAGAGCCCGGTCCTGGCAGGGCGGGCTGTGGGGACCTGCTGGCCCTGCTGCGCCTGGGGCGGGGGGGGGGGGGGATATGGCACTGTTTTCTCTGCCCCTGTTTGGGGGTGACGGGACTGAGCTGTGTCTCACCCTGCACACCAGCGGTGCCATGGCTTCTCCTCGCTCACTCCTCCCCAGCCATGTGTCTGTGGCCGTGGGAGCGTGTTAGCGTGGCTTCAGGTTTCACGGTGGCTCCCAAGCCACGGAGGGGGCCCGTGGCGGCAGTGGGGACAGCAATTAAAGCCATCTTTAATGACACCTTATATTTCATCCCGGCAGGTTTGCAGACCCGGCGTGTGCTGCGCTGCCTGCCCTGTCCCACGGCTCCTCATCCCACGCAGCAGGGCTGAGGTGCCGGCCAGCGGAGGCTGTGGTGTTGGCGTGCCGTGGGCTTTGGCGGCAGCAGGGTCTGGGTGTGAGATGGGGCAACTTGGCAGTGATTCGGAGGTGCAGGTTGCCGGTCCTCTGCCGGAGCAGCTTTGTTGTGGCTGCTCCACCTGGTGCAAAGCTGGCCCCTCTGCCCCATCCTCTCCTTTGGAGGCCCCTTTCTCCCCAAGGAATGAACCCCTCAGAGAGCATCGGGGTTGCTCCAGCGTTGCGTGCAGCAGAGCAATCTGAAACTCCCTTTCAGCTCTGAGTCAGTTATTTGTATCGGGCGGATGATGGGTTATCGCCCTAAAAACGGCAGTGAATTGCTTAGCAATTTGCCGATCTGTGGGTGGTTGTTATTATTTTTCCCCACCCGTGCCGGTGCAGCGTGCCGCGGGCGCCCCGGCACTGCACGTGCCTCTCCGGGGAAGCGGGGGCAGCTGCCTGCTGCCCCTTGGCGCTGCCAGCCCTGACGGCAGAGTGGGACCAGCCCGGCTCAGCGTGCTGGGGCCCTGTGGGTACTGCGCCAGGGCCGCGTTTAACTGCGCACGCTCTTCCTTCTGGACAGGTTTAGGGTGTACACCGTGCCCTACCGTGCTTTTCAGAGGCAGGAGGAGACCCTCATCCTCTCCCCCTATGGAGAAAAAGGCTCTTAGGGCTGGTCACCAAATGTCTTTCCGTGGTCTTAAAATCCCCAAAGCTGCGCATCGTCGCTTTTGTGTTGCAGTGATGCCTTGGAGCTGCTCGTGGCCAGGAATGTGCAAGCATTATGGCGTGCATTTTATATCTGTGTGTGTATAGATAGATATGTATATGTGCGTGTGTCTGTATTATATATGTATTTATGTGGCGTTTGAGGTGCAGCTTGGAGCAGGCTGCATGTGGTGTGCATGGAAAACCCGAGGGTGCCCGGTTGAGTCGTGCCTGTGGCAGAGCTTGCTCGCTGCTGTCGGCAGGGTCTGTGGCAGTCGGTGAGCACGGGGTACCCTGTGTCCCCAGGAGGGGATTGTCCTCTTGGCCAGGCTGCGCTCTGGGCTCTGTCGCAGGGAGGGTTTGGAGGCATGTCCGGAGCTTTGCAGCAGGTGGGGAGCCTGCTGCTCCCTTCCCAAAATGGCTTTTGCTGAGCACGATGGAGACGGACCTCCTCGCTCTGGAGGCGGCTGGCTCTGAAAAGGGCTCTGGTTTTCATCGTGGCAGTGGATAAATGAGGTTTGAAGGCGCGCTCTTGGAAACATCTTGGCTTTTACAGACAAGAAGCAGCAGCTGGGAAAATTGGTCTCTGCTTCCATGATACTGAAGGGTGGTTGTTCCTGGGGCTTTGCCCCAGAACTGCTTATTTTTGCTGCTTGCTTTATGCAGCCAAAATATATGTTTGTTATGTTTTCCCATTTATTTAGGAAAGAGCTCCCCCACAGCTGCTGTCCCCCACCTTCCTGTGGGCTGTTGGGTGGCCAGTGCCTTGTGGGTCCCTGTCCCCAGGGTGGGATGCAGAGGGGGACAGGACGGGATGGGACAATGGCAGCACGGGACCACCTCCTGCCACAGCTCACCGCCTGCCCGAGGCGTGGTGTGACCTCCGCTGTGTCCCCCTCCTTGCAGGTGGGATTCCTGAAGATCCTCCACAAGTACGAGATCACGTTCCTCCTGCCCCAGGTGCAGAGGCTGGGGAAGGACGTCTGTGCTGTGCCTCTCCCCAACCTCAACCTCCGAGTCATCAGTGTCACCCCCCTACCAGAAGGTAAGGTCCCCCGCTTTGTACCCCCGGCAGCTGCTGTGCTGGGTCCCAAATCCTGCCCTCCCTTTGATGCAGTCGGTGAGGGGTGAGCAGCGAGGGGGGCACTGCCTGGGCCAGGGGGGCCTGCCAAACCCAGATGTACCCCTAAGTGCCCGTGGGGGTGGCAGGGGTGTCTGGATCACGCTGGAGCCCCGTGGGGAGCATGAACCAAGCGCTCCCATGGGGTGGAAGGCAGCTGGCAGCTCCCTGGTCCTGGGAGCACTGGTGGTCATCTGGGTTGAGCACTTGTCGGGCATGGGGGATGATTCTTCTCACTTGGGGAGCCCAGAGCTCCCCAGGACCCCGCGGGAGTGACTTTTTATTGCCAGGGTGTTTTCCGCCTTGGGGGAACTTGATGGGTGAGTGTCCTCCAAAGTGCTTTCCAAACCCCAAGCCTTATCCTTCCCCTGAGCACCAGGGCGGTGGCAGGCTGATGGGGCTGTCCCTGTCCTGCGGGGCTTTGGGGGGACAGGTCCCGCTGCAGCTGCTAGCATTGAGGGGGGGCATTAGGTCTGGCGGCACCTCTGCTGGGGCTGCATCCCGGCGCTCGTCCCTGCAGCGCCGCACTGGAGAGCTTTACCCCATTGAGAAGGAATCCGTGTTTCCACTGCGCCTCCCGGGAGACGCCCGACCCCGACCCGTGCGCTTTTGGAGAGCGGCTTTTGTGGCATTTTAATCCAAGAACCTGCTGAACAGAGTCCAGACGTGCTGTTATTTTTAGCACTTGCTCTGACTGTTCTTTGCCTGCGCCGAGGGTCTGCCTAAAGAAGATGCTGGAGCCGCAGGGGGGGGGTCGCCTCTCCGTCTGTCTCCAGGCTTCTTGCTAATTCTCTTGTAGAGGAAAGGAGAATAATGTCCTGAAATGTGAGCACGCGATGTGGGTCTGTGCAGAGGAACTACCTGGCCTTTGCTTTGTTCCTTGTCTGCGGCATCTCAGCCCCATCCGAGCCCATGCTGGGGGCTGGGCACGTGGCAGCCCCCGGCAGCGTGGCTGCAGGGCTGGGGGTCCCGCTGGCTGCTCGGCCCCCTCCTTCCTCCTCATCCTTCCCCATCCTTTTCCTGCTCCCCCAGCCCTCGGTCCTGCTCGCTGCCCGCTGGCAGCGCGGGTTCAGTCACAGCCCGCACCCCGCCCGCGGCTGTTGCTCCGTGCCCTGCAGACCGGCATCTCTCCATAATTTATCATCTGCAATTGGGAGGTTAAATATTCTTTTATCTCAAGCGTTCATCAATCAGCTGCTGTTTTTTGTGGGTTCAGATCAGTCTGGGAGGCAGGAGGTGAAGAGCAGCCATGGGTTTTTGGAGCAGAGCCCACAGGCTGGTGGGAACAGGGACAAGGACAGGGTTTGCTCCACGAGGCACCGTGCTGAGGCACCAGCCTGGCTCTGGTCTGGGGTCAGTTTGCCGCCGGCACGTTGGTGGCAGAAGGAAGCAGGGCTGTGCACGGTGGCCCCAGTGCGGCGGCTGGGACAGCCGAGCATCACCCTGGGCTTGGTGGCAGCCGTCCTGGGGACACAGCACCCGCCCCGAGGACACAGCGGGCTGCAAAGTGCCTTGGGGCACCGTGGCTGGTCCTGTGCCAGCAGCTCCGGTTGACAAGCAGTGGGTGGATGCTCTTTCCCGCATCCCTGTCCCCTCCGGCTCCCTGGGGCTGCGGCTCACCATCTCTCCCGGCAGCCGGGGGGTCCGGAGCGGGGCTGTGGCTGGCAGGGCCGGGCTGCGGCTCTTCCCGCGCTGCCGCTGGCCCCGGCCCAGCAAAGCACTTAAGCTTTGTTTGCTTGAAGCTTCCCACCTCAGGCTGGCATGCCCGGCGCAGGCTCATGGCCAGGGCTCCCAAGGCTTTGGGGAAAGGAGTCCTTTGGGGACCCCGAGCAGCTCCGGTGGGACCTGGAGAAGTCTGGTGCCTCACAGTGGTTCAGCAACGCTTGTCCGCCAGGTCCTTGGGGTCCTGGTGACAGCTGGGGCTCTCCTTGAGGCTGTGCTTCCTCCGTCCTCGGCGGTGGGCTGGGATGGAGCTTGCCAGGTTTGCCCGGCCATGGGCCAAATCCTGTTCCTGTACTGCTGGTGGTCCCAGGGCTGTCCAGCCTGGGCAGAGCGCGGTGCCTGGCTCCTGGCTGTGGTGACAGCCGCGGTGACTGGGGCCGTGATCTGGCACAGACACGGAGACAAAGTGGCCCCGGGTGAGTGTGGTCTGGAGATAAGGGGGCTCCCGGCGCCTGGAAGGAAGAAGTTTTGCCAAGACGGGAGGAGGTTTTGCCACCTCTTCTCCCTCCTGCTTCCAGGTACAACCTTTCGTCCCTGTTAAAGGTGGAGCTGCCCGATCTGAGCAGAGAAAGCGCTTCCCTGCCCTGAGCCGTCCTCCGGCTTCTGACTCCGCTCCCCTCTGGTTCCTCGGCCCTTCACTGGGGGCTGAGCCCCGCGCCAGGTTGGGGACCCGGAGAAGCAGTCAGGAGCGATTCATGGTGCCTGTAGATGGTTTGCTCTCCTCCACCCCGCCGCGCTCCCCGTGTGCGGCCGGTGCTCCCGAGCCCTGGGGCTGAGCTCATGGAGCCGACTGCTGCCTGTGCTCTGGAGCCTGGATGATGCTCAGCGCATTGTCATTTCTTTTTTTTGGTGCCGTTGCAGCATCCCCCTGTGCCAGCCATGTCGGGGTGCCTCCCTGTGAGCTCTGCGGGGGCTGCCTGGACCTGTGCTCACAGCAAGCTCATGGCCCCCCGACCCGGGTTTGAGGAGTGCCTTTCTGCAGCTTTCAGCATGGTTTAATTTTCTGCCTTTCCGTTATTTTTTTTACATTGAGCTTTTTGCCTCCGGATCAAAAGCAACTGTCTCCTTTGGCCTTGCTCTGCCCCTGCGCTGGGGGGAGGCATGGGGCCGGGGCCAGCCTTCACCCCCTCCGAGCTGGGGGCTACAAGGGGTGTTTCCAAGTCCCCTTGGCTCTGCGAGGAGGAAGACATGGCGATTTTGGCACAGGTGTGCCTGGCTGGTGGTAGATCACGGTGTTTGCCTGGCCGTGGCGGCGCAGGCAGCACCGTTTGCTGCGTCTGTGGGGGCCCTGTGTGCTGGGGCCGTGCGTGGGGCTGGGGGGTCGGGGTAGGGTGGGGGGTCGGGGTAGGGTGGAAGGTCGGGGTTTGGGCTGGGTGGGAGGTGGGACCCCCTTTGGCTGTGACTGGGGGTGCGGAGGAGCTGCGTGCTGGTGTCCTGCTCCCCTGGCTCCCTCCCTGTGGGGCCGTGCAAGCCCCCGGTGGCCTGGGGCAGGGTGATGGGGACCAGCGGGTCTCAGGTGCCATCGGCTCAGGGCATGGCGGGGGTGCTCAGCACCCTCACAGCAGTGCCCTCAGCCCAGTGCTGGGAAAAGCAGCGACTCCCAACACCTCACCTGCATCTCTGCGGAGCTTTATGCGCTTCACCATGGCTCAGCACCCTTGTGTCTGCCTCCCGGGTGGGGAAATTGAGGCACGGGGTGGGGAGGGAGCCCGGCAAGACCTGTGCTGTGTTGCCCAGCACCTCGGTGTTGGGGACGGGATTAAACCAGCTACGTCCCCAGGCTCTGGCGCTCTCTGGGTGCCTGCGGTGAGGAAGGCCTCCCGGGGTGGGGTAGGAAAGGTGCAGGCAGCTCTCGCAGCCGGAGCCCGGCTCCCAGGGTGTCTCTGTCCCCAGGCTACAGCGTGAAGTGCGAGTACACGGCGCACAAGGAGGGGGTCCTGAAGGAGGAGATGGTCCTGTCCAGCGAGGCGGGTGAAGGTGCCTGTGTCAAGGTGGTGGTACAAGCCCGTGTCATGGGTAAGGGTCTGCCAGCGCCGGTGGGCAGCGATGTTGGGGGGTCTTTTGCAGTTCCTTGGGTTTCGGAGCGGCGATTCCTCCCCCGGCACAGCCGGTAAGGGGGAGCGCTCGCAGACCTGGCTGGGGACCCGCTGCTTTCTGCTGTGCCTGCGGCTGGGGAGCCAGGGATGCTCCCTGCATCCCCTGCATCCCCTGCGCCATCCTCCCTCCTTCCCCAGCCCATCTCCCTCCAGCTCTCCCGGCCCAGCCGCTGCAGACGTTCCCCACCTGGTGGACACTTCGGAGAAATTGTCTGAACGGGACGACTTTCACCCCGAAAATCCCCCCCCCCCGCCAGCCCAGGGGCTGAGGCTGTGGGGCCTCCGCGGTGGAGGGGTGCATGGGGCAGGGCTGCAGCGGGTGGGTCGGGGTCCTCCAGCCACCGCTGCTTGTTAGGCAGCACAGCAGTCTTTCAATTTTAATTTCTTTTTCCCCTCCCCCACCTTGCTGCCTAATTTGGGTTTGTTAATTAGAGCAGCGTTTCGTAGCTCGGCTTCCCCTGCTTCGTGTGACACGGCGCCTGCTTTTCACCGGCATTTTCCACGCGACCGGTCCTGGGGTCCGTGGGGCTGGTGGTTCACTCCGTGGTGTCCCCACTACTGTCTCATTGTGTCCCCAGCGCCCCATGCACTGCGGCGCCCACGCCGTGACACGCCGGGGGCTGAGCACAGTCCCCGGGCGGGACCCTGAGGGCAGCGGCCGCAGCAGTGACCTGGGGACAGGGTGCAGCATCCCTGCATCTCCCAGCCCCCCAGGGTGCTGGCATGCCTTGTGTGGGGACCGTGGGTGAGAGGACAAGCACCTGTGAGGCTCCCCCCAAAAAGGCTCTCAAAAAGGTGAAGCGAGTCCCCCGGGCCAGCCTGAGGCCATATGTGACTGCACCCCGGCTTTGTCCTTGTCCCCACTGTCCCCTCCTTTTCCTGCAGACCGGCACCACGGCACACCGATGCTCCTGGATGGGGTGCGCTGCATCGGCGCGGAGCTGGAGTACGACTCGGAGCAGAGCGACTGGCACGGCTTTGACTAGCCCCCCTGCCCTCCGCTGCTGCCCGCGCGGCTCCCAAGGACGAAATTCAAACTTAAAAAAAACCAAGAAACCCACCCAACCCCCCCCCCAGCCCGGGGGCTGCAGCTCTGTGGCCACCGCGGAGCTGGGGGTGAGCTGCTGCTTCCCCCCTCCCCAGCTGCCATCGCCACAGCAGCACGCCTGCCCTCCCTGCTGTGGGGTCGGGGGGGGGGGGTCCCCGAAGCGCGGAGGGGGCTCCTCAAATGGCTGGAGCATCTCCGCCTGGAGCCTCAGGGAGGGATCCCGCCTGCTGCCTCCAGCTGCTGCTGCTTTCCCCTCGCTTTTCTCCCCTATCCTTCCCGGGAGAGGTGGCATTTGGGGATGGCGGAGCCCCAGCTGAGGCCTCCCGGGGTGAAGTTTTGTCTCCTGGGATTTGGAGCGGAGCTGGGCCATGGGCCAGGGCACAATCCGGCAGCGGGAGGGAGGCTGGGAAGCCGGGTACCTGGTGGCTCCGGGGCTAGTGCCAGTGTCCCCGTGGCAGCGCTCAGCCCCGTGGTCGTGCCCATCCACCTCCTCGTGTTGCAGCCATTGCCTTAGCGTCCTTCCATTTTTTTCCTTTTATTTTTTTTTTTTTTCCTTTTCTTTCTGTTTTCCCTGGCAAGACACATGGTACAAGGACCAGGAGAAGTGGCTCAATTTTGAAAGCAACAGGAGGCTTTATGTGCCTATATATATATATATAAAAATATATAGATATATATATACACGTCTGTGTGTATGTGTGGGGTTTTTAAAGTACAAAAATCTATAGAGGTAAATAGTAAAGTTCAGCTGAGAAGGGGTTAGAGCTCAGTTTGCCCCCATTAAACCGCCTCCGGGAGCATTGGAGCGGGCGGCTGCAACCGCATTAAAACTCACAGAGGAGGAGGGGGGTGGGCGGACTGGACACCCCCCCCCCCCCCCGGGCAGACGGAGACACCCTGGGGGGACAGGGGACACCCCGGGGGGTACGAGGCCAGCCCTTCCTTGCAGTGCTGTGCTATTTCACAGGCTCCCGGGGCTGGCATGGGGCAGGGGGGTTTCATGTCCATTTATTTCCGCACCCCAGGGTGCGGGGGGGCTGCATCAGCCCCCCCCTGCGGACACGGATAAACCCAGCAGGACCCTTTGGGGTGAGGGGCTTCGTGCTGCAAACGGCCCCCACCTCTCATTAAAAAGGGTCCGGGAGAGGGTGAGGGTGGGCTGCTGTCCTCCTCCCGTGCCACTGTCCCCGTCCTCGCTGGGCTGCGCTGGCCATGTCAATCTCTGCCGCTCGGGGGGGTGCCAGCTGCGAGGGTGACGTGCAATATATGTACAAAATAGAAATGTGGGTTTACAGAAAGCGTGTGCGTTGGTATTCTTGGGAGCTGGGGGTGCTGCGGGGGATGATGGCCGTATCTGGGGGGGCAGCCTGAGCCCCCGGCCCCCGCTTGGCCGGGCGGCACTGCCCCTGTCCCGCTGAGCGACGCCGGGAGCGCAGTCACCATTTCTGACAGTCAGACCCCGACCCATTTCTCTGGGAGATGCGGGCCCTGGCGCAGCGCTGCCTGGCAGCACATGGGGAGCATCTTTGGGGTGTCCCATGAGAAGGGGGGGGCCACCAGCATGGTCCCAGCGGGGTCCAGTGGCAGCCTCGCAGCTCGGCCGGGGCAGTGAGCCGCTTGTTCCCTCTGCCCAGCTCCTTGCACCCATGGGAGTCCCATGAGGCTGGAGCCCAAAGCGGGTGCTGGTGGGGGTCTGGAGCGGGTGGCACGTTCTCAGGGTCCCCATCCCTTCCCACACAGCCCCGTGGAGGGGGGGAGCTCAGTTGGAGAGGAAATCGATGGTGGCTCGAACCGTCTTGGAGGTGCGGATGTCCATGGCGGTGACCTTGATCTCCGTGTCCCCAAACTGCATGCTGGCGCGGATCTCGCGGCGGCCGCGCGCCGGGCTACCGGCATCGCCCAACGCCTCCAGCTCCAGGCTGATGGTGCCGCACTTGCGCACGCCAGGGTCGGTGATGTAGACCACGTCATCGGTGGCGCAGCAGTAGATGTTGATGATGGTCTTGCGCTGGCCCGGCCGGGCAGGGCAGTAGCTGCGCTGGACCACCTCCCCCAGTGCCACCGACTGGTCCACGGAGACGAACTTCTCGAAGATGTCGGTGCACCAGTTCTTGCCCTCCTTCACCAGCAGCTTCTCCCGTGGGTGCTTCCCCTCCACAAACTTGTTGAGCACCCCCACGCCGTAGGTGAGGGGGGAGCGGCGGACGCGGACGATGGTGGGGTCGAGGCCGAAGAGCACGGCCCCTTTGAGGATGGTCAGCCCCACATCTTGGGGGATGATGACGCGGCAGGTGGAGCCGAAGGCTGCCTGGACGGCGCGCTGCAGCATGGCCGACTCCGCGAAGCCCCCCACCAGGAAGAGGAACTTGATGCCTTGGACCTCTGGCTTCTTCAGGAGGTCATCTGGGGAGGGAGGGGGGATGTCGGGCAGGGCTGGGGGCTGCCCATGATCCTCTACCCCTGCTCTGATGAGGGCGGGCACTGGCCATGGCTCGGAGTGCCACTGCGGCGTGCCAGGGCCCTGGGGAGAGGGTTTCCCCCGACCTTGCAGGGGGAACAGGGGGTCTGGCAGCTGGGCTGCTCCCACCCCAGGACCTACCGATGTGTTTGATGATCTGGCTGATGGTGGGCTGGAAGAGCTCGCTCATGGCCTCCGAGGACATCCGCAGCATCCCTTGGGATGACCACTTCACAAAGTTGACGCTAGGGAGGGAGAGAGGGTCTGGGGCTGCCCCTCGCCAAATGCTCCCCTGTGGTCCTGCCCTGGGGATCCCCCAGCCCAGCAGACCCCGGAGCAGGAGCACCCCACCTGCCCTTGCCCTCTCCCCCCACCCAATTTAGGTCCCTGTGGGGCCACGTGCTGCTGGGTGGTCCCCAGGCCCTGTTATCCCCCCCAGCCGGCGTCTCACTTGCTCTTCTTGAGGGCTGTCTCCACGTTCTGGCCCCGGTGCTTGCGGTAAAAGTCGATGAAGGAGAAGGGCAGAGAGATGTTGAGGGGGCTGGCACGGGAGGGGGCTGCTGCCCGCTTGCGGGCTTCGAAGGCGATGGTCAGGTCCACCCAGGCGGCGGGGCGCTTGGCCTTGAAGGTGGCGATGAAATCCTCCCCGAAAATGTGGCACAGCAGCTTCTCAAAGGCCAGGTCCACCCCTACGGCCCCGTAGGGACCCCCTGGGGACCAGGTGGGCTGGGTCAGGCAGCGTCCCCGCAACACACGTGTCCCTATGTCCCCCATCACTGTGTCCCCAGTCCCCCCTGGCATCACCTAGCAAAGCCTGGGGCACTTTCTGTGCAAGACCATGGCCCCCCAGCCCCACTGTGGCTCTTCTCCAAGGGGATCCGGGTGGGAGGGACGTGGACAGGAGACCCCCGTCCCCAGGGCTGGGACAGGGACAGGTCCTGCACTGGCAGGAGAGCATGGAAACGTCCCCCAGGAGTAGGGAGAGGGCAGGCGGTGTGGCTGTGGGGACAGCAGTCTCCTGGACAAAGGGGACCTTGTCGGGGGTCCCTGGGTGATGCTCGGGGGGGGCCTGGTGCCTCCCCTCATGGCGTGGCTCCGCCATGCAGTGCCAGGGCTTTCCAGCCACATGCCCAGCTCTGCAGGGAAGCCCGAGCTGGTGGCTGTCACTCACGACCCCCCATTTCTCCAGGGTGCCAAAATCTCACTGCTGGCATGGGCTGAGGCCGGGGGGCTTTGCGTGCCCGCAGGAAGCAGGGTGGGAAACCCGCGGGCGTGGGCCAGGACCCATCCCACAGCCCAGGACACATCACGGCCCAAAGTCACCCTACGCCTTCCCTCCGTGCCTGGGTGGCACTGGGGGCTGCAATCCACAGCAGACGGGGACACCGGTGGGGTTTCATATCCCCAAACCAGGGTGCCTCAGCTTCTGCCCCTGACCCATCCTGCATGCTGACCCTCTCCCACCCACATTCCTGTCCCACAGTCACCCCCCAACCCAGCACCCCTGCCCCACCTGAGCCCCCTCCAACCCCAAACTCCCCTCCCACTGGCACTTCTGTCCCACCTGAGCCCCCCATCCCAGCCCCCCCTGCCCCTCTGTCACCCCACAACCCAGCACCCCTGTCCCACCAGCACCCCCAGCCCAGCACCCGTCCCACCTTGGCCCCCTCCAACCCAGCCCAGCACCCCTGTCTTTCTGTCACCCCACAATCCACCACCCCTGTCCCCCCTGAGCCCCCCCACCCCAGCACAACACCCCTGTCCCACCGACGCCCCCAGCCCACCGCTCCCACCCCCCTTTGCCCCCCCCCCCCCAATCCCCTGCCCTGCTCCCCGCTGACACCAGGTGGTGCCACAGGCTCAGACACGACCCTCCAGGGGACAAGGACGGGACGCCGGCCCAAAAGGGGGTCGCTAAGGGAGGGGAGGGGTGGGGTGGGGGTGGCAGGATGGGTCTGGGGGCCGCAGCCCACCTGAGGCTTTATACAGCTCCTTCAGGGTCCCCTGCGGCTTCTCGATCTGGTGCACGGTGAGGTCCACCGTGCCACCGCCGCAGTCCGCCACGATGTAGCGGTCGCCTGCGGGCAAGGACAGCGGACGAGTCGGGGTCCCGGGTCGTGTCGTGTCCCCCCCGTCCCTCCCCCAGCTGCGGGGGGTGTCCCCCAGCCCCCCGCCGGGGCTGTTCCCCCCCGGGACACCCACCCGTCCCGGGGGCTCGGAGCAGCTGCTGGGACACAGCCCCTGGGTGGCGCTTTCGCCACGAAAAAAACAAAGCTTTAACCAAAATATGGGGGTTTGGTTGTTTTTTTGTTTGGTTGGTTGTGTTTTTTTTTTCTCTCCCCACCCAAAAAAAACAGCCGAAGGAGTTTTGGAGGGCAGGAGGGGGATGTTGCGGTGTTTGCTTGGAAAGGAGCCACGCGATGGGACGGGAAGGTGGCAGGCAGACCCTGTCCTCACTGGCATCGTCTGGGGGCTCGAGACCAAGCGACACACCGCAGCCGTGTCACCCCCGTGGCAGGACCCTTCCCTGGCGCTGGCGGGGCCACGCTCAGGCTCCCTGGGGGGGGACTCTGCTGCGAAGTCCCCGAATTCGCCCTGGGTGACACTGATGGCCAGGCAGCACCAGTGGGGACTCCTGCTTGTCATTCTCCCTCCTCCCCCACCCCGTGAACCCTCCCCGGGGGGGAGGCCGGGGTCTGCTGGGGTCGGGGGGGACACTGCCCGTCACCCCTCCTACCTGCCTGCATTTCCGACCAGAGCTCCCCCACTCCCGACTCCACCAGGAACGTGCGGCTGTGGCGGGACCTCCGGAGCTGCTCTCGGGCTGCGGGACAGAGCGGAGAGGCCAGCATCAGGCTGGGGGACAGCGGGGTCAGGAGCATCCCGGGGATCCCCCCTCCATCCCCAGCGGGTGGGAAACGCTGCGGGGAAGGTGGGGGGGGGGCTGCACTGGGAGCACTGGTTGCCCACTCTGCTCTCCACCTGACATGGCCCCAGCTCCGCTGTGGGGGAGCTGGTCCAGCCATCCCACTGCTCCGCCCAGGACCCTGCAGGATCCCGCGGGATCCCCACCGTGTCCGGCCTGCGGTGCCCTGGGCTCAGAGGTGTCTCTGGGCGATGCCGCCTCTTCCCCTGTTCTCCCCAGCCCGGGTGGGGTTTCCTCTGCTCCCCCTGTCCCTGGGGCAGGGGACATCAAAGCCGCCCGGAAGGGCAGGGAGCTGTTTGGAGAAGGTGGGGTTATCCCGGCCTATTTTCGGCATGCCGAGATGGATACAGCACGCTAATTTCATTAGCTTCAGCCCCGGGATTGCGGTTCAAGCCCTTCTGTAAATCCAGACGCGACCCCAGCTCTCCGGCCACACGCAGGACAAGGGCTGCGGCCACCGGCAGGTCCCAGCTCCGGGGCTTGGTCCCAGCTGGGCAAACTGGCTCGACTCCGGTAAAGCCCCAGCTCTGTGGCTGGAGTGGAGGGGATGCTCGGGCTCCCACACATGGCGGGGAGCATCCCCACGGGCAGCTCAGCGGAGTGTTTCCGTCAGCCCCAGAGCAGCGAGTGGATCCTCTCCCTGTCCCGGGGTTACGGTTACGGCATCGACTGGGGAGGCTGATGTGGGACTGGGAAGCCCGAGGGCTCGGCCCATGTGGAGGGGCCGGGCTGGGGGAAAGGGAAGGCGAGGAGCTGGGGTGGCCGAGGCCGAGCGGAGCTGCTGGGAGGAATCCAGGATGGCTTCGGCTGAGCCAGCAGAAATGGCTCCAGCTGGAAACGTGGGGAGAGGGAAGGGGAGAGGCGGCTCGGGGACCTGGGGTGGTGCGGGCAGATGTCAAGGGCGGGTTGGGCAGATGAAAGGGGCTCAGACCGCGGGGGGGACACAGCTTGGACGCTTCCTGGGAAAGCAGCCATTGCCTGCCCTGGCCCTGTGGGCTTGCGGAGGGGGGGAATGGGGTGACAAAGAGGGGAGCGGGTCTCCCTGGGGCTGCCAGAGAGGGGAGCAGCCACGCTGTGGTGCCCCACTCACCCCTGCCTCAGTTTCCCCCATCACTAGTGGATGCCGTGGGCTGGTGGTCCCTGTGGCGGCGGAACCAGCCCTGCCCTGTCCTCACACGGAGGGGGGGGGGCAGGATTGCTGCGCTCGCTTTACGGCTGCGGAGCACCTGCTGAGGAGTCACCCCAGTGCGCACCAGTGCTGCGCAGAAACCCGAACGGCTTTTGCCAGAACCGGTCTTGTTCACTGAAGTATCAGAGAAGGGAAAATTATAGGGAAGGGGATGGGAAAGTGGAAAAGAGCCGGGAGCAGAGGAGGACAGGAGGGAGTCAGCCCCTCGGCAAGGGGCCACAGCAGGAGGGGCCGAGGTGCCTGTGCCGGACCCGGGAGGGGGGCGTGGGGGGTCTCTGGGGAGACACACGAATGCTGGAGAGCCCTGGGGGGGCTGCCCATGTACCCCCTGCTCGTGGGGGCCGAGAGGGCTGCAGGCAGAGCCAGCCCGGGCAGCAGCAGCAGCTCCCCGATAAAAGCCCCTGCACTAATTGCTCCTTTGCTAGCTGCGGTCTTTGCTCCGTCCCCCAAGCCAAAGGAGAGGCGCATGCCGGGGACCATAATTTGAACCAGCTCCCTGCCAGGGCTGGCGGGGACCCATTGGGGTCCCATAAGAATGGGAGACCCCCTGGGTGGGGGCTGCTCCCAGAGCCCCTCAGCTCCCTGGGCAGGAGCCGGAGCTTGGGATGGGGGTGTGAGAGCACCGGGACGGATGCGCTCTGGGTCTGCGCCCCGGCCCCTCTCCGGCCAGCTCCCCGGCACCCCGCTCCGGGGTTAGCGGTGGTGCTCAGCCCGGCGACCCCACTGCTGCAGCCGGGGCTGAGCTGTGCCCCAGGGCTGCTGAGGGACCCCCTCAAGACGTGGCATGTGGGGCCAGACCCCTGCCTGCTCCATCTCCTGCTCTTCCAGCCCCACACCCTGCCAGGACCCTCTGCCGGCGCCCGCCCGGCAGCTGCCCATCCCCTGTGGCCGCTCACCCTGCCGAAAGCTGGAGTCAATGGAGTGGTCCGGTGCCAGCCCGTTGGCGGGGGGTTTGCAGCTCAGGTCGATCAGCTGGTGGAGGCGAAGCTTCCTGCAATAAATGGAGGCGGCTTCGGGCTCCAGCGCGATCAGCAGCTGCTCCGGGTTCTCCGGGGACACCAGACCGGCCTGCGGGGAGGGATGGGGTGGGGGTCAGGGCAGAGAAGGTGCCGGTGCACCACGGCGTCCCTGCGTGCCATGGCCTCAGGGGTGTGTTCCAGCAGGGATTTCCCATCTCCGGCCTTTGTGCCGGTATAGGCACTACGTATTGCACAGACATCCTACGTACTATGGCGGTGCACCACCCGTGCTGTAGGGGTGGGACCCAGCGGTGGTGGTGGCACCGAACACAAGGGGCACTCTCCCATCCCTGGGGGAGCACATGTCCCCATCCCCAGTCTCCCCCTTGCTGCACACCCAGCTCCAAAATCCTCCCACCCCACCAACACCAGGTTTCAAAGCCAGCCCATGACCATCAGCCAGAGTCCAGCTCCTATTCCTTGGGCTACCAGGGCAAGCCAGAGACCCGTCGTGATGGGGGCAGCACCCCCAGGGAGAGGGGGAGAAAGAGGTGCCCCCCCCTCCCAGAGACCCTCCTACGAGGGTCACCACATGGAACAGCCCCCTCCGGGGTGTCCCCTCACCTTGTAGGCAGCCTCCCGCATGAACTGCTTGGCCGGCTGCTTCCAGATGGCGGGCACGGTGATCACCCAGCGGATGGCATCTCTCTCAGGCAGGGACGGGCACTGGTCCTTCAGCTCCTGCCAGGCAAGAAGCAGCAGGTGACAGGTGACACCCCCCCCGGTGGGAGCATCGGAGCTCTCGGTGAAGGGCCAAGGAAGCAACACGTGGAGAGGATGACGCGCACGACTTGTACCCCGTTTTGGGGAGGGAGAGGAGGGCTGTGTGATGGCACAGGGAGACCCAGCTCAGGTGCCGGGGTGCCCTACCTGCACGGCGTGCTGCTTGAAGAAGCGGAGCGCGTGGGCGAACACCTCCAGCGCTTGCATTTTCTTCCCGTTGACAGCTTCTAGTTCAGTTTGCATGGTGAGGTCCTGCCGGGAAGAGCAGTAACAGCAAAGGGATCACGCAGGGCGCTGGGACGTGGCTGGCATCCCATCCTGGCTCCATTGGCAAGCCTCGGGCAGGGTGTTCGTCCCACCACCCCCCGTGCCAAACGGCCCGGCTGGGGTACGGGCACTCAAAGCGCCGCTCTGCAGCCGCATCCACCTGCTCCGAAGCAGCCTGGATGCAGCGGGGGGAACCAAAACCTCACCCCTCCACAAAGGGCTAAGACGTTGCGGTGTGTGGAGTGTGCGTAAAGCAAACAGGGAGCTGGGTGCGCTCGGTCGGGGTACTGGTGATCGGAGGTTTTGCTTGTAGCCCCTTCTCCAACCCTCCCGGATTTCTCCTCCCCCTGGTGAACCCCTCTCTTTGCTTTCTGCAAAGTGGGATGAATCCCTTGGGGCAGACTCAGCTCATCTCCAGCCCGGCCAAGGTCCCCGCGGGCCCCCTGGGGAGGTTGGGACGGGAGCAGGGACTTACGCTGGTGCTGTGAATCTTCATCTTAAACTTCTCGAAGTAGAGCCAGTCGCGGGCTTCCTCGGGGTCCAGGTCGTGGTAGTAGTCCCTGGCGGTGTAGCCGAAGCTGTGGAAGACGCCCTCCGGCGTCAGCAGGAGGCTGGTGGGGGTCTTCTGGTTGGCCACCCCCGGGTCCCCTCCTTCCCATTTCCTGCAAACAGGAGCCGGCAGCAGCCCGTGAACCTCAAGGCCAGAGGATGGGTCCTGCCCCGTTTCATTTATTTATATGGGCACAACCTCAAGCACCTTAAAGAGGGACAAAAAAGGGACCGACATCCCTGGGAAGGCTTTACTCCCTGTGCAGCCCCCGCAGGGCACCTCTGCACCCACGCAGGTCATTATAACAGAGGGCTAATGAAGAGGTGCTCTCACCCCATCCCCCTGCTCTGTGCAAGACCCATTTCATAGAATCATACAATGGTTTGGGTTGGAAGGGACCTTGGAGATCATCTAGTTCCAACCCCCCTGCCATGGACAGGGACACCTCCCACCAGACCAGGATGGGGCATCCACAACTTCCCTGAGCAACCTGTTCCGGTGCCTCACCACCCTCACAGTGAAAATTTTTTTCCTAATATCAAATCTAAATCTCCCCTCTTCCAGTTTGAAGCCATTCCCCCTCATCCTATCACTACATGCCCTTGTAAAAAGGCCTTCCCCAGCTCTCCTGTAGGTGGCCTTTAGGTACTGGAAGGACCTTCATGGGCTCCTTCCACCAGCTGCTCCCAGGCAGCATCCCTCAGCCATGATGGTGTGGATGTTTGTTGCCCAGCCTGGCTCCATCCCTCCCTCCCTCCCAGCATGCCGACTTCCAGCGGCTTTGGGCAAAAAGTCCTTTAACAGCCCTGGGAGCAGCTCTCGAGCCCCTGGCTGCTCCTCACCTCATCATGTGGATGGCCTCGGGGTCGCTGGAGAAGCTGAAGGCGTAGCCGCTGGACGTGGTGCCAAAGTCGATGGCCACCACCACGGCGAAGGAGGCGGTTTGCTGGGAGCGAGCCTCGCTCCTCTGAAACACAAGGGCGGCTGTTAGGGACGGGCTCTGTCCTGAGGGCGAGCATCGAAGCAGAGCTGGCTGCTTCCAGAAAAGGGGTAAAAAAAGAAGTCTGTGAAGGGGTTATTTTTTTCCTGGATTTGGCCCACAGGAACCGTGATTTCTGCCTGGGCAAGAGACACCGTGATGCTGAGGTTTCCTCTGCGGTGATGGTGACAACACAGGGCAATTCCTCCTCTTACACAGCTCCAAATCACCGAGAAGTGGGACTGCCTGTGTCGGGCTCTGGGGGGTCCCTGTGGCCGTTCCCAAAGAGGCTTATGGGACAAGGGGATTGGGGCAGCCCCGGGGATGGATGGGTGCCTGCAGCCTCTGCCCGCAAGAGCTGCCTGGGGCGGTGGTGGGGGTCTCCATTTCTTCCCAAGTTGGGGTGGTGCTGAGCCCTCCACGCTTGAAGCCTGGCAAATCCTAGCTGAGACACCCCAAAACCTTCCCTGCTCCCGATCTTTCTCCCAGGGTCCTCATCCCAGGTGTCCCCATGGGTGACCCAACTGAAAACCTTCCTGGCCCCAGTGCATTAAGGGGTTCCCCCTGCAGCCGATGCTTCTCTGGTCCTGCCTTCGGGCCCCTATCCCTCGCCCCCCAGCCGGCATCCGCAACGGCAGATGGAGGTGGCAGGGAGCGGTGGTGCCAAAGAAGCCATGAAGATGCAGCGAGCCCCATGCCCCTGTCACCGCCCCGCGCTGCCGCAGCCTCCCAGCACGTGGGGCAGACACGGAAAGCTAAAAGCCCTCATTAACTTTTAACGTATCCAGATTTGATAAGTGCGGGCATTAGCTAGCTGTGAAAAAAAAAAAAGCCGGCGATTAGCATGGGTGAAGTGGTTGTCTCAGAAATGTGCATGTTCAGGGAGCTGCGAGGACAGCGAGCGCTGGGGAGCAACCGGCTCCGGCACGCTCCCCGCCTGCGTCCTTCCACACCAGGCAGTCCCCTGGGACATTCAGGTAGGAGCCAGTGGAGACCAGGAGCTTTGCAAAGAGTTAAACTTATGCAGGTCTTCCCTCCAGGCTCCTCTCCTGCCTCCTGCGCTGGAAAAAACCTCTGTCCGGTAAATCCCACAGCTAAGGGGGGGGATTTGAGCCCTGGTGATAGACTGACCCATCCTTCAGCTGATACCGGGGGTGTGCGGTGGGGGTGGCAACCAGACCAGGAGGGGAGGCAACAGGGGGTGACCACCAACCCGGGAAGGATCAGAGGGGACAACACCGGGGAGCCAGACCCTGGCAGCCCCGGGGGACCCCACAACTGCCTTACCGGTGACTGGGAGGGCGTCAGCGGGGCGATGCTGCAGCTGTCGTGTGGCGTCCCTGGGGAGCCAGGAGGGGATGGTGTGGGGCACCGCTCACCATTGGCACCTGGGGACACAGCAGGGTGAGGCTGGGATGGGAACAAGCCCCATCCCCTCCTGAAGACCCTTCCCCAAGATGAGGGCAACACTTGACATCCCAATGAAGATGCAGCCGGTGCAGATGAGGGTTTGGCAGTGGAGGGGTCAGAGCTGCTGTAGGGGCCACTTCTGGACTCAGGTGGCTTCCCACATGTTTTTTTCAGCCATGTGTAAGGAAGGATCTAATCAGCATGGATTAAATTAGCAAATGAGGAACCCCTTGGAGGTGTCATAAGGAGGTGCAGGAACCAATTGCACCTGGTGTTAGCATTGGTGAGCCTACAGGGATCCCTTCTTCTTGGGTACGGGGCTTGAACCCATGCAAAACATGGGGCCAGTGGCCAGAGAAGAGCTGCAGGACTGAGGGACCTTGTCCTCTGGGCTGGGAAATATCAGCTCTTGCTCAGCAAGAAGATGGGTCAGGGTGAGTTGGTCTTGGTGTTTCAGGGAGGGGTTGAGCTCGCTGGTGTGGGCAGGCTTTGGTGATGAGACACAGGTTCAATGTCTTCTTCACCTCTGGAGAGGAACTTGCACACGGAGGAAGAGTTGTCTCGTCCTGAAGCCAGTATGTAAAATAAGTCAGGTGAGCCTTCAAGCCCAGTTTCTCCCCGTTGACTCTACAGAAACTCTTTGGGGGTGGCTGCAGATGGAGACACTTCCCCTGTAGATGAGCAAGCTGAGGTGGGATGGATCCTGCCTTGCACATCCGAAGGGAACCAGAGAAGTGGAACTGCAGTGGTCTTTGACCAGCAAAGGAGCAACCGGGTCTAATTCCTTGCAGCTGATGACAGAAGAGTCAGGACTAAAAACCCATGACGTGTTGCAGCAGTAAGGGGATGTGGTGGTTCTCCAGAGCTGCCTATTTTTAAATCAAGACAGCCATCGTCATATAAATACATGCTAGTTCAGCTTGGCAAGGGCTGGCAGGGACAACTGCAAAGGATGCCAGAGTCTGCTCTGGGCAAGCAGCTGAAAAGCTTGTATCCAGCAGGAACGGGGGGGAAACTTGGGAAAGAGATGCTGGTGAGCTACTGAGGCAGAGGAAGTGTCTGCAGCTTGAGGCCATGGAGACCCAGCTCCTCGGCCCTTGGCGAGGGGAGGTGTGCCCAGCTCAGACCTGCGGCCATACTGCAGAACAACCCAGCTTGGTGGAGACTCCTGCATGAGCCCACGACAGCTCTGAGACACGGAGGTTCTGCCTGCCGGAGGAGCTCAGGGAGGATCATGCTGCCTCGCAGTGCAGCGAGACACAGGGACAAGCACCTTGGTCTGCGGTTCCTGGCCCAGTGGGGTTTTCCTCCTGAAGACACCAGCCAGCTCTGCATCTCCTCGGGTGAACCCCCCCAACAGCTCCTCCAGCAGCAGAAGCCTTGTCCCAGGGATCCCTGTTAATCCTGGGCTGGGGCCGCTGTGGAAGCCCTGGTGGGACGCCTGGACCCCAGCCCAGCCAGCGCTGGGACGGGGCGAGCCCTGGGGCCGTCTCGCATGCTGAGCGCGGGGCTGCCTGCTGCCTGCACTCCTCTTGCCACATGGCTCCAATTAGCAGAGGGGATTAATCATCCACCCTGCAAAAGCATGAGCCGGTGGACGGGCTCCAGCTGTTGGCGGGGGACAGCCGGGAAGGGGCTGGGGCAGCTGATGGAGCGGGGCTACCTTTCTCAAGGTGCTTGGCCAGCCCTGGCTCTGGTCAGGGTATGGCCATGCTGGAATGGGATGTGGGGTCCTGGCGGTGACACCGGGCAGGCAAAGGGGCTGTCCACCTCATGGGCCCTGCCCGAGACCCGCACTTTGGGCTCGCCTCCCCAGCCAGGCGGCTCTGTGCCAGGACCCTGCCGGGATCTGGACCCTCAGAGTAAATCCCCAGCTCTCCTTTTGCCAGAGGGTGCCGGCAGCCGGTGTCTGTGTCCAGGCGAATCCACCCCAGCTCCCACTGTGACCAGTTTGCACCAGGTCGCCCAAAGGGCAGCTCCCTAAATCCTTCTGGCAGCTCGGGAGCCCCAGACCCTGTAGCAGGGGTGCTCTGGGACCCCCAAACAGCAGCAGCCGTGGGGCTGGGGTTGGGCTTGGCCATGCAGGCACCCCCAGTCCAGGCAGTGAGGGTCCTGGGTGATCCCCAATGCTTTATCTCCTCAGCCGGCTGAGAGCCGAGCCACCGGCACATCGCTTGCCCCAGACTCAGTGCCGGGGACGGTGCTGTGCCGCGCTGCGTGCCCCTGGGAGCTGTGCCGGTGGCTTGGCCGGTCCCCACCGCAACGCAGTTCTGGTCCCTTCACACCTGCTCCGTAAGTGCCTTTCGCTGTATCCCGTGTCTGTGCCATGAATATTTGATCCCCGACAAACAGGAACGTCCCCCCGGGGCGTCTCTGCGTGCTGGCAGAGCCCCGCAGTGGAGTTGCGGGGGGGAGGCTGGTGGTGTCCCCCGGCTGCGGGGAGGGGGGGAAAAGCATCGCCCAGGCTGGGCAGGGAGACGGCAGCTCAGCTGGGCTTCGAGCCTGGGGCTCCGCGGACCCATCCTGGGGCCACGCACACGAAGCATCTTTCCTGCGGGTCCAGAGCCGTAGCTGGGACCTGCCAGCGAGTGGGCACGGGGCTCCCAGTGACCTGGGGGGGACCCTGCAGGGGGTTAATTCTTGCAATGGCCTCTTTGCTCAGGCTGCTCCCTGGCTTGCTTGCGTTCGCTCGCAGGGTCAAGTTTCCTCGGCCGCAGCTGGTTCTGGTTACTCCAGCGCGGGAGCAGCGTGGGGGGCTCCTCCGTGCCGCAGACGGGCGGATGACGGCGGAGGGGACGGACGGCTGGGGGAGTGGTGGGGGGGACACCGGAGGGCGCGGGGAGGCGAAGGGAGCGGGGTCCACGGTGTCACGCTTGCAGAGAGTTTGTCCCTGCTGGTGGAGAAATGGGGGGACAACGACTGGGGACCCCTCACCCCCTGCTGTCCCCACCGGGCACCCTCCCTGGGGAGCAGCCTTACCCATCCGGAGACTCTGCATCCCGGGCTCCAGGAGCATCGCCATGGTGGCCTCGCCTTCCCAGCTGCAAGAGAAGGAGGAGGGACGATGGGATGAGTGTTGGTGTGCCCGGACACGCTGACTGCCCCCTCGGCAGTGGGGTGCACAGTGTGCCGTGGATTGGGGTGTCCACACGGTCCCATCACCTCCCTGAGCATTACGGGATGATCCCAGGCTCAAGCCACCCCTCAAAGACCCGGCATCCCCCGGGACGCCGCAGGAGCAGCGGCTGCAGGTGGGAGACCCCAAAGCTGGGGGGCTCGGGCTGCAACAGGGTGCAGGAGGGTGGGGGCCCGGCCGGCCTATACCCACCTGCCCGTGGTGGGGGCTGCCCTGGTTTGGTGTACACCCGTTTGGCACCGGCCAGGCGCTGGCACAGCCTCTACAGGACGGGGGAAAAGGGGTTCCTTCCATTAAGCAGGTCAGACAGATGTGCGTGATACAGATGTGTGCAAAATGCCGTTCCACCAGCATGGGGTCCACGCTGCAGGTTTTTAGGCTTGACCAAAGAAAGAAACTGAAGGCAGGCGATCCTTTAAAGCTATTTTCTTAATCAAGGCTGTCACTGCCCAGGGCCAGGGCACCCTGCAGCATGGTGGCCCGCACTGGCAGGAGCAGGAACGGCCGAAGGCATCCCTGCCTGTCCTATGGGCTGTGACTGAGTGTTGACCAGCTCCAAAACTCCTTCCCCAGCTAATAAACCGGCTCCTGGCTCTCTGCCTGATGCGAGAGCATCCCATCGCCTCTGAGGCTGCCTGCCCCGCACCGGCCGCTTTCATCCTGCGGAGCTGCGGGCTCAGGACGAGGCTTAGCTCATCGGGGAGAGGCTTTGCTCCAAGCCAAACCCACCCACGCGCTGCCGACCCGGCGGCCAGATCCTGCTCTCGGCAACCTCCCGAGAAAAAGCCTTGTGCTAAAAATGGCAGGTGGCTGAGCCTTTCCCTGGAGCTGGTGGGGTGGGGGCTTCTGCTCCGGCCACCCCGGCGGAGGGGGCGGCAAGGGGCTGAGCCGGGAGGAGCTGCGGGTCAAACCGCAGTGGGGAACGTGGTGCTGGTGGTCCTGGGTGGGAATCTGACAGGCTGAGGCTGTCAGAGGGGCTTCTCCACCAAAACCGGACTTTCCATGATGAAGTCAGGGTGCCTTGCAAGGACGTGCTCATGGGATCACCCCTCCAACGCTGGGAATTTGTGTCTCTGGCAGAAACCCTGCCTGGAGCTTAGCTTGCATTTTTGGTGTCTCTTTGTCCCAGCTGCAGGTCAGACACCCCTCGTGCTGCACCAGGGCCAGGTTGGGGGTAACCCTGAGTCTGTCACCCCAGAGCCCAGCCTGATGGGGGTAGCGCGAGGATTGTCCTCCGTGTCCCCATCCCCGGTGTCTGAGCTCCTGGGGGAGCATCACCCGCATCCTGCTGATGCACGGATCTCTCAGCCCGAGCGGGAGGGAGAAGCAAGACCTTGGGCCCTGGTGACTACATGGTTTTGTACCCTGCCCCTCCATGGCTGTGGGAAGGTCCGGGCAGTAGGTCCAGAGCCTGTGCAGACCCTCAGGGTCCGACGTGGCTGAAATCCTCCATCCCAGCAAACCAAACTGAAAGCAGGTCTTGCCCGGTGGAGGGGTTAGCTGGTGGCCGCCTTCATCCTCAAGCTGCCAAGCCCCTGCCTGCGGTCCCGGCTAGGAAGGTGAGTGGGCTCAGCCCACCCTGGCAGCTGGTGGCAGCACACCAAGGGGCTGAGGTGTCCTCCAGCCCCCCCCAAGGGGTTTCGTCCAGCCGTGCCCCTCCTCATGTAGCGCTGGAGACCCGCTCCCTGCACCCCATGCTGGCCGGGTGCCGGCGAGGCTTTGGGGTACCCAGTGAGCCCTGCAACCCCGGCCGGTGGACGCAAGTGGATGCCCCGCTTCCCATGCACACGCGTGTGTGCGAGCAGGGCGCGCGCCTGCCTCGAGCCCTGGTGTCCGCCAGCGCCGTCCCCGCGCAGAGCGCTCTGCCTGCGCGCGAAGCTGCCTTGCACCCACGGCCCCTCACAGGGACACGAAATGAAGCCCCCGGCTCTGAGGCGGGGGGCCCTGCCGCGCTCCCGGCGGCTCGCTCCGGCAGCTTGTGCAGGAGCAGCGTTTTTGAGGACTTTCCACCATTTCCGCCTCTGCCGGGGCACACGGAAACGGGGAAAGGAAACAAGTTTGGGACGGCTTCAGGGCAGCCGAGCCGAGCAGGGCACCGGGGCCCTGGCATGGCCTCGCCGAGCGTGGCATTGGGGACGCTGGCACGGCACCCCCCGCGGCTCGGGCTGCCCCAGTTTGGTGGTGGTGGGGGGGACTTGGAGCAGCTGCGGGGCTGGGCTCCAGATGTGCGGGGAGCGGGAGGAGGTGTTCGTCCCCACAAACCTTCTGTACCGGGACTGAGCGCGTCTGTGGGGCCGGGGAGACCCCGAATCCTCCCTTGAAAGCTGTGGGGTTTCCGCGGCTGTTTGTGGGAGTTCTCCCCTTCCCGCTGCCATCGCTTGGCCGCGGCTGGGAGACGGGAGCCAGCGGGATATTCCCGGCGCAGCTTGCCCTGGCGCGGGCTGCCACAGCGCTTGCAGCCCCTGCATGGTGCTGCTGGCACGTCGTGGCACCGTCCCCGTGGTTCGTGGTGGTATCCCTGCCGGTCACAGCAGTATCCCCCCCTCCCCGGGATGGGGTGCACAGGGGATGGAGCCCATGAAACCTCAGGAGGGGCTCAGTGCGGCAATCCCCACTCCCACCCGTGCCCGCAGCCCACACCCTCGCTGGGGAGAGGCCCCTGGAGCCCTGACACCCCTCACCCCCCGCCAGTGCCAGCGTCCTCGCTCACGGCAAGCCGCGGTGGTGACACCCTCACCCGGCCAAGGGAAGAGCCGGGCGACGCCGGGTCCCCGCTGCCCCCACGCCTCGGGCAGTCCCTCTGTTTGTCCCCAACTCCCATGGAAGCCCCACAGCCGCTTACCTCGGGGGACGGGGAGGGGGGGAGGTGGGTTGGGGACAAGTTGGGGACCCCCTTGGTCCAGCCACCGCCTTGTCGCTCCAGCCGGCCGCTGGCTGCCGCTGCCGGCGGCGATGCCCTCCTGCCCGCGGCTGCCGGCGATGCCCAGCGGCTCTGGCCCCGGCCTGCCCGCGTAGCCGGCCTCGCCGCGCAGACCCCTGCTCGCCGGCTTCCTCTGGCTTCCCCCAGCGCCTTCCTCCCACTCCCACTCCCGGCCGGCGCCCAGCCCAGCCAGCGCCTCAAATTGCAATTCCAGCTGCAGATGTGGGAGCGGGAGGAGGAGGAGGAGGAGGAGGGAGGCAGGGCCAGCGCCACCGGGAATGAAACCTAAACTCCTCGCACGGCCCCGGGGGCTCATCGCAGCCTCCCCGAGCCGAGCCGGGGGGACCACAGGCTGCTGAGGGGGGTGGGTGGAACCCCGAGGGAGTTGAGGGTCCCAAAACTGTCGGGGATGGGGATGCTGGGGAGGGGAGGGGAGAGACACCAACAATCCTCCACCTCTGCCAGCGCTGTCACACCATTAATTTGTCTTTTCTCCGTCCCCACGCGTGTTTCTCTCCCGGTTTTTGTCACTCTCTTCATCCTGGCTGACACATCAGACGTACCCCCGTGGCTCTCTGCGCCTGTCTTTACCTACCGCTGGCTCTCTGCCCATCTGTCCAGACATCCAGCCACCTCCTCACTTCAGAGCCCTGTTTCTCCCAGCCCTGCGGCGCCCCCGAGCCATGCTGCTCTCCAGACGGAGCTCCTGGCTTGGGCTGTGCCGGGGTGTCCCGAGAGCGGGAGGCAGGCGAGGGCTCCGTCCTGCGGCTCCCAAAGGTCTCCATGCCAAGAAGAAACCATCTGTGGAAGACAAGCACATCAATGATTGTTGGGATCATTGAGATTATTTGGATCATTGGGATCCTTGAGATCCTTGGGATCCTTGGGATCATTGAAATCATTGGGATGACACCTTGAGATCAAGAAGCCCCTGACCTGCAAATTGCTGCAGGGTGGAGGGGTGGTCTTATAAAAAAAAAAACCTGCAAAGGTATATAAAATTAAGGTATATAAAATTAAAACAGTACACGTAAACTGGATGCCAAAGGGATTATCTAGGAGGTCCTAAGGTGTCATGGGGAGTGGAGGCTCCGTGCTGCTGGAGTTGTACCAGGGGAAACCTTAGTACGGTTGCTGGGACATTCCCCCAGGGGCACCAAGCTGCGGGGGCCCAGCAGGACCTCGGGCAGGATGGCCTGCGAGCTGGGTGCGATCAAAGGATGGGCACGGAAAGCCCTGTGGCTGGGAACGGGCATCGGCTGGGGGTGTGGTGGCATGCAGGAGGACGTGCAGGATGATGGGCTGCGAGCAACGGGCTGACGCTGGTGGGGAACGCACGGGCAGGAGCAGAAGGGCTGCTGTGGCAGCACCATCCTGTGCGGGCGCCTGCCCTGCCGCGGGGACATCCAAACACCGGAGAGGGCAAGGAGGGTGAATGCTGAAGTAGTGGTGAGGAGCTGAGCTCTTTGCGTGGAGCCTCAGTCCCTTCTGGGGGCTCAGGTCTCTGAAGTGGAGGTGATGTTGCTGGGCCTTGGCTCTTCTCCCTGGGCTGGGCAGCCCAGACACCCTGGTGATGGGCCTCACAGGGTGAGTGCAGCCCTGAGGGCCATGTTCCACGCTTGCCTCCCTGCACTGTGCCCTGGGAGGGTGTTAGGGGATTTTTCCTCACAGACGTGAAAAAGGGCTGGTGTGCCAGGGGCGCTGGTGATGTGCTGGTTGTCTGTCCATCTGTCCCCACACCCCTAATGACGCGTGTGCGCATCTATCCACCTCCAGACTCACTATACCCGGTGCATCCCTCCTGCCCACACACAGACACATTATCTGCCCATTTGCTGCCTGCTGCCTCGTCCTCTGGCTGTAGTCACTGAGTCACTGGTCCCAGTTTGGGAACTGGGAAGAGCCCGGAAGGTGCTTGGATGTGTGCTGGGCTGGCAGGGGGTCGAGCAGGCAGCTCCTGCAGGAACTGGGCAAAGTACGGAGTTAGGACGAGTGGCCGTGGGTTCCTGAGCAGGCTGTGCAGGCACACATACATGTGCAGGCTCACACACACGTGCACACACATGCACACACGCGTTGCACCCCAGTTCCTGCGCCGGCTGGACAGAAAAGGCCACTTTCCAGGGCGCTGTGGGGCAGCAGGTGCCCCGGCTGCACTGGGGCTGCACTGGGGCTGTACCAGGGCTGGTGGGGGGTCAAGGTGACGTGGTGGGTGGCCGGAGCAGGGAGGTCTCAGTTTCCCCCTGGAGTCCTGCCCTGCATGGCTGCCCCGGAGCCGGGGAAGCTTCTGGAGGGAGGGGAGGAGGAGGGGAAGAGAGGGGCGGAGGGGGCTACGCCTGTGTTTTCTTCCCTGGCGCCTCGTCAAGGGATGAGGTAGCGCTTTCCGGTAATTGAGGCAAGGCCCATGGAAATGCCTCGGTGAGACAGGAAGCCCGGGAGGAGAACGGAGAACGGCAGCTGGGAAGCCAGCACCGGTCCCGGGCCGGGGGGCAAAGCCTGTGCTCGGCCAGGGAGGGGGGAAAACAAACCCAGGGCCAGGCCAGGCTGGTGCGTCCCCCCACCCGGGCACTCCATGCTGCTCCCGGGGCCGGCATCCGTGCCCTGTCCCCGGGAGCCGGGGCAGCCGCCGGGTGGCCATACTCCTGCGGGAGTGCCCAGTTCACCCAGTTTGCTCCTCCAAAGGCAGGCAGCGCCTCCCGGGGGGAGCAAAGCGGAGAGCTGGTCCTTCCCGTGTGAGGAAAGTGTGAGGAAGGCAATCTTCATCATCCTCCTCCTCATCACCACCACTACCTCCCATTGCTACGCGTCCCTGCACGGGGCTGGGAGAGTGGGATGGAGCTGGTGCAAACGGGGAGGGGAGGGAGCGAAGGAATGCGCCAGGAACCAGTCCAAAGTCTTGGTGGCCTTGATGCCAAGGGGATCCCACGGGGAAGGGGGTGCTGTCGCCCATGTCCCCCTCCCTCCCTCCCTGCTCCGGCACACCGGGAGCCGGGAGGGAGCACACCCAGCCTGGGAAGGTCCAACTCGCTTCCTTCTCACAGCACAGCCCGTGCTGGTGGCCGGGGGCAGAGCGGCCGGCGGGGCCAGCTCTTGCAGGAGGCCGCGGTGATGACGGCCAGGCGAGGTGGGTACGAGCCAATTTACGAAATTTCCCATTGTTGGCCATCCCATCCAGCCCCGCTCTTCCTCGCAGAGCCACGGTTCCCCCCGTGGGCTGTTTTGGGCAGGGACCTGAGACGGCGCAGCCCCACAGCATCCCCCCCGCGCCCCATCCCACCCGCACTCTTGTACGGCGCTGCGGTGGCTGAGCGCTGCCCCAGGGTGACTTTTTGGGTTGGCAGCCCCTGCTCCAGCTTCCCACGGAAACCGCGGGGAGACGGAAAGCACCGGAGCGCAGGGGCCATCTGTGGTTGTTTTGCACATGGTTTGGGACAGGCTGTCAGCAAACAGCTGTCAGCAAACAGCCCGTGCCTCGCTGTCCCCATCGTCCTCGTGCAGGAGGTGTCGGGGAGGGACACACTGGGCAGGGGGTGCAGAGACACGGCTCTCATCAGCTGAACCCCACAAAGCTGCCTGCGGCTGCCCCCCAAACACCCCTCCCTGCCCGCTGGGGGCTGTAGGGACTGCTGAGTGGGCTTTGAGGTGCAGGTGGGGACGAGCCGGCTCACGGCTCTGGTGCTTTCCTGGGTGCCCAGGCAACCGCCAGCCGACGTGCCATCACCGTGCCTGCCCTCTGGGACGGGTCCCAAAGTGGTAACGTCCCGTCTGCCCTCCCCAGTAATGCCGGGAGCCCCGCAGGTTTGTGTCTTAAGGAAACGATGAGGGGCTGTGAACCCCCTCAAGGTGTGATCCATGTGGTCCAGCTGTGACCCCCCGAGCTGTGATCCACCTGGTCCAGCTGTGACCCCCTCGGCCATGATCACCCATGGGGGTGATGCTGGGAGAGGGGCAGCCACACGTGCACTCTTGCACGCACACACACACACACACACACACACAAAGTGAACCACAGCCCTGTACGACCGCCCTTTCCTGCCAAACATGCCCTGCACACGCATGCGTGTACGCACACGCGTGTGCACACGTGCCCCCCGACTTCCCCAGGAAACTGCGGCAGCACACAGCGCCTTCGCGGTCCGCGCCGGACCTTTCATCTCCCCGGGCCCGGCATTGTCCCCCGGCCTGCGGCCATGCCAGCTTCCTTCCCGGCCTCTCCCCTTCCCCTGCCCGGCCCCGGCGGCCGGCACAGCCGCAAGCCGAACACCCAGTGGGGTCCCACCCGCCGACCCAGGCAGACCCCCGGGGTGCTGGTCCCAGCCCTGGGGGGGTCCCTGTCGTGATGGTGGAGAAGGAGGAGGAGGATGCACGGGGAGGCAGCACTGGGGTGAGCTGATGCAGGGTGTGCGGTGGTGCGTTACACCCGCACGCCGCCTGTCCCAGCCCCGAGCCCCCGCCGGCCGGGTGTCTGGAAAGCATTAGCCAGCCGGGCTGGTGCGTTAGCCACTAACGAGGAGAGGACGTGAGTGCTGCTCCGGGCGCGGAGGCACGCAGAGAGGAGCTGGCGCTGCGCTCCCCACGGCTCCTGCCACCAGTCAGCGAATATTTCCTGAACTGGGTCAGCTGGAGTTCTCCGGGAAAGGAAAATAAACCCGGTGAGAGGGCCCGGATGGGGGGCACAGGGCTGGAGTAGGACAAGAGCAGCAGCTCTGCCTTGGGGACCTCTGCAGCATCCCATCTGGGGGCGGGGGGGGGGGTGTCAGGACTCCTGGGTCCCCTGCTGGTGTCCAGCTGTGCCCAGCTGTGCCCTTGCCTCTGCCTCCATCGCTCCCTAGTCACGGTCCCCATCTAGGTGGCCCTAATTTGCTGGTAACACCATCATGGGGCTCTGCACTTGGGACTGCCTGTCCCCTGTCTCTCTGCTGGAGCCCCAGGGACCCTCATCTGAGACTCAGTTTCCTCCACGGGCAGCGGGAGCCGGTGGCCACAGGCATGTGGGGACGAAGGAGCCAGGACAGCTGCCAGGCACGGGGGCTGCAGCAGGGAGCTGCCATTTCCCTGGGATTTTTGCTGCCCCTTGGAGCTTTGGCAGCATAAACCCGGAAAGTTTGCAGGGGGGGGAAACATTTCTCTCTCCTTGTCTCCGGGACCTGTGCAGAGCCCTGCCACGGCATCGCCCAGCTACAGCCTCATCCTGCTGCAGCATCACCCCTCCACGGCATCGCCCCACCATGGCATCACCCCACCACAGCAGCATCCCACCACGGCATTGCCCGTGCCGAGCCTGCCTGGCCGCTGCCCGGGTTTCCCAGCTCTCCGATGTCTTGGGGGAGACCCCGTCCTCCACTAACCCACCCTGCAGATGGGTGCCATGCCGTGCCCCATGGCAGGGCTGGAAACCTGGGCAGAGCTGACGGCTCAGGCCAGGGCCACCAGACCGGTGGCAAGAGGGGGCTGCTCCTGCCGCAGCTGCTCAGCCCAGCCCTGGACTCTCCCTGGAGCACCCGTGGGTGCTGCTGAGGCCGTTTCGGGTGGTCGCTTGCCTCTCCCACCCTCTGCTTGGAGCGGGCAGGGCACAGCTGGGGCAGATCAAGGGCACCCCGCAGCCGTGGCTCCCCTTAAGCAGCGCTGCTGGGTGAGGCCAGAGGCATTTGGGCTGCTCTGAATTCCCCTGGGATCTCATGCCCAGTTCCCGGCCGGCTGCCTGGGACCAGGGGAGAAGTCCCCACATAGCTGCTTCCCCCGGGCATCCTCGGCCGTCTGGGCCATCACCGCGCTCCCTGGGAAGGAAAACGGAGGATTTGAAACCAAAATGGACCTTTCCACCCTCCTGTGTCCTCGGAGACCCTGTGTCCTGGCTCTGCTCCGCACAGACCCACCGGCCCTGGCAGCACGGTGGGAAAGGAGGGGGCTCCCGTGGGCCTCCAACTACAGCTCCCGACACTGATGTTTCAGGTCCTGATAACCGTGAGCGGTGAAAAAAGGATGAGCAAAATGCAAAATGATGTAGCAAAGTGGCTGCAGCCGGGAACAAGGGAGCTGAGTGGCGTAGGAAGGATCTTTAGCCTCTTCCCTGCAATCTCGGCCGCTGTTAGTAATGCGATGCAGGCGAGAGCCGTGTTGGGGACATCGCCTTGACAGCGGCCGTCCCTGAGCGCTTTTAAACATGTCCTTCACTTTGGGCTCAGCATCCTGCCCCGTGCGCGGCGGGAGGGATGGATGGGAGTGGGTCGGGAGTGCCTCGTACCCCCACAGCAGCCAAGCGCGGCCCTGTCGGTTCGGCTTCAAGCGCTGGGGCTGGATGGGGCTCTGTGGGGGAAAAAAGGTGCCCGGATGGGGGGGTTCCTGTCTCCCAGGCGGCGACAGCCCCGGAGTGTCCCGGGTTAGCCCCTCCCTGCCCTGGTGATGGGCAGCAGCGGGGCGAGGGCACCCTTCATGGGAAAACCGTGTCGTGGGAGGACACCTGAAAAATTTCCCGAGAAGCTGCTTTCTCTTAACTCCCCCTGCAAGCGTTTGGATTTTCAAGCCGACATTTTACTCCCAGCAGTTTTGGCAGAAACTGCCTTTTCTCTGCCAGAAAAACTGAGGAGAAACCCCAAATCAGAGTATTTCCATCCAAAGCCGCTGCTGTTGCTCTTCACAAAACCTCTCGTGAATGGGAAAGCCGTTTCTTGCCCCGCGGCAGCCCTCTGAGCCGGCACCGCTCCGTCCCTCGGCCGCTGGTGTCACAGGCAGCAGGATCTGCTGGCACCAAGGGGCTCATCCCGCAGAGCCTGAGCAGCTCCTGGGGGTCCAGGGGGGGTGGTGAGGGGACAGGAGGGAGGGACATCGCCGCAGCCCTGGCAGAGATGGGTCCCACTTTCTCCCTGGACAGATGTGGCCGGGCAGGGCTGGCTCGTTGTGGGATAGCTCCTGAAAAGCGATGGCAAATGCTAAGATGGAGAGCCAAGTGTATTTTTCATCTTAAAGATGGGTGTAACAGAGAGGGACTTGTGGAGCACAACCCAAGGAAGGAGAGTTGTGGCCTCAGCCATCGGGGATCGCTCTCTGCTCCGGGAGAGGAGGGCAGGAGCGGCCCTGATGCTCCCTCTGTCATTTCTGATCCTTCCCGGCTGCTGGCCGCTCACCGCCCCCTTCCCCAGCCCCGTGTCCCCGTGGGACCGGCGTTGTCTGTCCCCCCGCTGCGTTACAGCCCTTCAGGAGTGCAGCAGCTCCATTGCTGACAGCAATCAGGGATCCTCATCCGCCACCTACAAGAAAGCTTTTAACTCGGGACATGGGGGCCGCAGGCATATTAGCGTGGCCGCCCCCCGCCTCCCCACACCCCCCCCGTGCTGGGGGCAGGGGAGGCTTTGGCTCACAGCAGTGAAACCCTCCCCGGCTCTGCCACCGGGAAAATGCTTTCAGCCCATCCCAGCATTGCCGCAGATGGGGGCGAGGGGGCATTTTGTTCATACCAGGGGTGCCAGGCTTCCTCTGGGTGTGAGAAGGTGCCCCCAGCACATGGGGATGGCTGCCTGTGGCTGGAGGAGCTGGGGACTGAGTGTTCGATCCCCGTCCCTGTGGCTGGGTCTGCCCGGTGCTGGTCTCCGTGTCCTTTGTGGAGCTGCCAGCAAAAGAGAGGGAGCTGGCCTGGCCCCCGTGCCCAGGAAGGCAAAAGCAACCTCAGGATCCTGGCTGCAATGGGGCAAGGGTGGCTCAGCACCTCCGTGGCTTTGCACTGTCCTGAGGGATGCTCCAGCATCCATGTACTCTCATCTCATGTCCCGTGGCCTGGGGGATGCTCGAGCCCTCTGGAAGAGGGAGGTGAGGCGAGAGCTGATCCAGACCTCAGCCGCCCGCTGTGGGAGGCTGCAGCAGTGGTGGCACAATTTGATTTCTTCCCTGTGGAGCTGACAGCCCCCAGGAGCATCTCCAGGGGCTTGAGAAGCAGCTTCTGCCTCCACAGAGGAGCTCTGCAGCCTGCCCCTCTGCCTGACGCTGCAGCAGAGGGGTGCTGGGGGGGTTCCTCTCCCCATCACCAGCCCTGCATGCACGTGCGTGCACAAACCCTGCAGCGCGGGGCAGCTGTGGACTGGTCGGGACCTCGGTGTGCTGGAGCTGGTTCCTTTGCACACTGCCAGCACCTCCCGGGTCCCATCCAGCCCCCCCAAGCTCAGAGGAGCCGGATCCTGCCTGTGGGGATGCAGCGAGGACACAGCCGACCCCAGAACTTGGAGTCTGAAACTCCCAAATCCCTTTGCTGTGCAGCACAGGACCTAGTGGGGTATTTAGAAGCTCCTTGAGCTGGTGGGACCCAGTTTCCCCGTGAGCGGTGCTTGGACCAGGATGCCCTCGGAGCATCCCAACTGCCTGCGGGACAGTGCTGCTAGCAGGGACGGAACATCGCCCCGAGTGAGGATGGGGCTGTCATAGCTTCAGACCTGAGGGTCTTTGGTCCCTCAGGGAGAGGGGAGCACGCAGGCGCTGTGTTCAGGAAAAGCAAACCCTCGCGTTTAAGCTCAGCTGGGCTTTGGGTCCGATCTTGTGAGGACTGCTCGGGTGGGCAGCGGAAGCCACCAGGGTGGGAGCAATGCCATGGGTAACCTGAAATCCCCAGGCCTCAGGGCTGCGATGGCTCGTGGCCTGTCTCGCCAGCACAGCCTGGGATGGCTCCACCACTGCCCGGCAGCAGCGGGGACAAGCCACGGCTGCGGGCGCAGCTCCCTGGCAGCGCAGCACGAGCATTGCCATGTCATATCACATTACATTGTACTTTATTGCTCATTGTGTCACAGGAATAATTTAAGTTGCTTTTCTCATCTGGGACTGCAGAAAACCCTGTCTGGCTCTTGAACTAATGAAGCGTCTGGGATCAGTGACTCGAAATGCTTAAAACACTTCAGTCCAGCATTTCCTAAATTTAAAAGTCAGATTTGTGCATTTGAAATTGATTTTTCACTTGAAAGCTTACTTTGCTTCTACATATGTGAATGTTAAAATCTCCTGGAGATGTTGAATCCAACCCAAAACATTTCCTTCGAGTCAAGCAACAGCTCAGCCTCAAACTTCTGCTCTCATAAACACAGAAACCAGCAGTACCTTCCAGGGCCATCCCAAGCCAGGGCTTTTTATTTTAGCCTGATGCTTGTGCACACCCGGACTTAACAGGGGCCAGGTGGGCAATGCTCTGCCCGTAGGCACGAGCAAAGGTTTGACCCTGTGGCACAATCCCGGTCATCAGCCCCCCACCATCCCCTCGCCCTGGCAGGTCCCTCCTGCCTTTCCTGCGCTGCCCCCCCAGCTGCTGCCCCCCCCCCCCCCCAGCTGCTGCTCCCTGCCTCTGCCTGAGCCCCACAGCCCCTCGTCCACAGCTCTGCACCCCACCAGCAACCCCCATGCCATCCCATTTCATGCCATGCCATGCCATGCCATGCCATCCTATGCCATCTCACTTTATCTCACTTCGTCTCGTCTCGTCCCATCCTGTCCCATCCCATCCCATCCCATCCCATCCTGTCCCATGCCATCCATCTCATGCCATGTCATACCATGCCATTTCATCTCATCTCATCTCATCTCATCTCATCTCATCTCATCTCATCTCATCTCATCTCATCTCATCTCATCTCATCTCGGCCCGTCCCGTCCCATCCCATCCTGTCCCATGCCATCCATCTCATGCCATGCCATGCCATGCCATGCCATGCCATGCCATGCCATGCCATCTCGTCTCATCTCATCTCATCCCATCCCATCCCATCCCGTCCCATGCCATCCATCTCATGCCATGCTATGCCATGCCTTGCCATGCTAGCTCATCTCATCTTGTCCCGTCCCGTCCCATCCCGTCCCGTCCCATCCCATCCCATCCCATTGCATCCATCTCATGCCATGCCATGCCATCTCACCTCACCCCATCCCATCGCCCGGGCCCCTGAACCAGCCCCCTGGCTGAGGGCTCAACACCCCCTGCTGTGCTCCCTCCTCTCTTCCCGCACTGTTGGGGTGAGGACGAGACACCTCAGATACAGGGGGGGACACCAGCGGGGTTGGGGCAGTCCCTGCGATGGGCTGCCATGCCGTGGACCCCCTTACTGGCTCACACACCCCAGCTGCGATCGCCCCCACCCCGTCCCGTCCCACCGGCTCTGCAGAGCCCAGCCTGCGGCCAGAGCCCAGGGGGAGCCCGGGGGCCTCCCGGGCACACCGGGGGCCTCGCACTTAACCCGCTGCCAAAGAAAATATTTACCCAGCGCTGAAATGATCTGGGCTGAGTTCCCAGGGCTGGGTGACCCTTGGCGGCCCGCCGGCGCTGGGGACGTGGGGCGAAATGGGGGGGGGGGACACGGCGGGAAGCCGGCTCTCACTGCAAGCCTGAAGCAGCTCCACGGGGCTGGAGGGGAAGAGTTAAATACCTGCCAGCCCCCTCGGCATCCCCCAGCACATTCCATATAGAGGGGATCCATATGTGCCTGGCTCTTGCCGATGCCTGGGCGGCTGTGGAGTGTGCTGCTGCCGGGGGTGCCTGTGCTCGGCGCGATGTGTGTGCCGGGGGAGCTTGGAGAGGTGTGGGGGTGTGCACCCAGACCACTGCACAGGAGGTCCCCAACATCTGTCTGACTCCAAGCATGGGGACGGAGTCCTGGGGGCTGCCCCATCGCCCCCAAGAGCAGCCCCAGCCGGCCCCCAGCCCCCCAGCAGTCGTGTGTGTGTGTCCCCCATGCTTCCAAATCTCCCCTCCCAAAGAAAAATAGTCTCTGTTGACTCAGGTGCCAGCGCTGAGCGTGGCGACGCCGGGGTTTGGCTGCCGTTTTATAGCCCGTCTCCCAGCGGAGCGGCTATTTATTTTATTTGTCCTTTTCTTTCAAGCCTTTCACCCCAGGAAGGTTAAGGTGAGGCTTTGTAGGGGGGGAAGGGGGGGCGGCAGGGAGATTTGGCCCCATCCTCCAGCGCTGCCACCTCTCCCGCCTGCTTTCTCCAGCTTCCAGCGACATCCCACCCACAGAAAGCCAAAAGGCAAATTTTAATTTTGCAGGGGGGGCAGGGGGTGGAAACAGGGTTTTGCCGCCGTTCCTGCTGCGGAGCTGGATTTGGGGTGCCCTCAGCCAGCGGGGGCTGTGGCAAACAGGGGTGGTGGTGGTGGTGGTGGTGGTGTCCCTGGGGTGGGCGCCTGGCACATCCCTGCCAGCCAGGGCGGGACGGCTGATTTATGCTCGCTATTCCCGGCGATGTTTTCTTCTCCTCTTCCTCCTGACAGCCCACACCTCAAATTCCTGGGATGCCCCCAGGCAGCCCCTTATCGCTCCGGTATGCCGTCCAGCCCACATTCCTCCGGGGCAAGGAGCAAGCTGCCTCCCACGTCTCCCCCTTGAGTCACCGCCCCTGTCCCTCCACCAGCCCTGGAAAGCGCAGCCGGACACGGAGTGTGCTCAGATGCCACAGCAGAACATGTCACGGGTGGGGGAAACCCACGGGGCAAGGTGGGGAGAGCTTTGCCCCCAAAAAGGTGCTTGTCCCCAGGCTGCGGGGACAGCCACCCCTCCCTCCCTGGGCGCAGGGCATGGGCTTCGTGGGCACATTGTGCACTTTCACTGATTTCCCCTGATTTTCTTCATTTGTTTCGGCTTCCCCAGAAGGTTCCCCTTTGCAGATGGTCACCACCCCGGGGGAACGCGTCTCGGGACCTGGAAAGAGGAACTGGATGGGGCTCTGCCCTGGATGCTGCCCACTGCCCGCACGGAGGCTGGGGGCAGAGGGCTACGGAGGCAGGCAGCCTCTGCGTGCCTGGCACCGTGCGAGTGGCTGAGCCAGCAGGGACAGCCGGCTCTGCTGCTGCCCATGTCATCGATTTGGGGAAGCCCGCGGGTGCCTGCGGCTTGGCTGGCTGGGGGCAGGAGGGGTGGAAGCTGCGAGCCTCGGGGGGTGGAGGGGGGATGCCGAGCGGGTGCGGGAGCCCCTGCCAACACCTCGTTTCGGACGTGTCTGATGGGCTCCTGAGCTTCTGCAGGGCTCGGGGAGTTGGGGACAGGGTGGGGTGTTGACCATGAGGACATGGGACAAGACTCCCAGGCTGGTTGTTCTGGAGATGAGTGCGGGTTTCCATCAGCTCTTTGAGAAGGCCTCGACAGGACCCATCGTCCTCAGGCACTGGCAAGCCTGGGCTGGGTCTGTCCACCATGCTCGAGGAGAGCTCCCCGGCTCTGCTCGCAAGCCTGACCCGACTCTGTCCTTCCCCAAACCCCCAGGCGAGAGCCCACTGGGTCCTGGCAGGAGCAGGCTGTGCTCAGGCAGAGCTTGCCGTGTTGTGGAGCTGGGCCGGCTGCTCTAGCCCCAACCTTGGCACCTTCTGGATCACGCTGCTGTCCACCACGGGGTTGCATTCACACCAGGGCTGCAGAGAGAGTCCCTGCAGAGCAAAGGGTCACATCCAGGCCTGGCAGCACTCAAAACTTGCGTGGGGAAGGGCAGCGCTCAGCACTGTCCTGTGCAAGGGCACAGTGGAGACAGCATCTGCTCCAGCAAAAGCGGTGCGGAAGGACCGAAAGGGAAGCAGAGGCTGAGGAAGCCGATGCAGAACAAGGGCTGGAGCTGGGTCAAGCTGCCTCAGGCTTTCCTGCCCTCGGGGCCAGATGGCCACTCTGGCCCTTTACAGAAGCCCTGGCACCAACCAGCCTGAGCCCAGATGCCATATGGCTGCGTTTGCCTAAGTCAGGGTTTCTTCTCTTGGCGCTGTCTCAGGAAACGCAGCTCAGCTCCTTCCCGAACCCAGCTGGTGCCCCCGCCACAGGGGGTGCTGGTTTGGCACAGCCTCCCCGCACCGGCAGCCCTGCTCCCAGCTCTCTGGCGGGGTCTGGGACCAGTTTTCTGCCAGCACTGCTTGGCGGTGGGCGGCAGAGCCCGGTGGGCTCGCCGGGGCTGCGGGCAGATGCCGCTCCTGCCCTGCTGGCTCAGCACCCGACCCAGCTGAGTCAAGCCTGGCACGGGCACGGAGCGGTTGGGGAGGGGACAGCGGGGCGCTGCACAGTGGCACAAGGTCCCGGAGGGCAGTTTCCCACACTCCCGGTCCACTTACACAAGGTCGAGCGTTGACCCCGAGCCACCAAATCTGAGGGCAAGCTTTGCCCAGTTGCGCAGACGGGCTCGCGCCGCAGCGCCGGGTTCCTTTGCTTTAGATACCGGCACCTGTGGCAGAGGGAGGCGGGATCTGGATCCTGCCCCAAACCGGCCAAACAGCAGCTCAGCCCCTGTCTGAAGGTCACGCCGCAGCCACGCTCAAACCAGGGCAGATGATTTGCCCCTGGTTGCTCCTTGTGCAGGTTCCTCCGGGCCCCTCTGGAGCCTCCGCCCGAAGACCCAAGCGGATGCTGCCCCGGCCTCAGCGCAAACCCCGCAGCTCGGCCAGGCGGCCCCCCCAGCCTTTGCATCGCCCCTTGTCCTGGCACGGCCACCGTGCCCAGCTGGGAACTCCCTTCGGGAGGGCGGGCAGAGTCCTCTCTCCTCGCTTTGGGCATGCTGCAGTGAAAACCCACTAATTAACAGCAAGAATAAAGTTTCTGGGGGATGGGTTGCCCCAGGGAGGACTTGGCAACGTACAGCCTCTGGGTGGGTGGATGGGGTATCGCCCTGCTCGGGCTCTGGCACAGCGCGGGGCCAAGGGTGCCCCGAGGGGCTCTGGGGGTGCCAGGAGAGCGATGCTGCCTGGGCTGCAGCGGTGCAAAGCAAATGCAGCCTCCCCATGTCCCTCGTAGCCTGGGGCGCTGGGATGCTGCAAAAACCTCCTGTGGGGACCGCCACGGGCCCCCGCCCCACAACAGCCCCGAATTAGTAAAAAGGCAAGAAATAGCTGACGATGTCAGCCACTTCCCAAAAGCAGCGGCAGGCACAAACCCCTGAACGGGGAAGTGATGCGGTTTTGGGCTCTTCACCCCCCGCAGCAGATAAATAAATAGCTCTCCCCGAGCGGCGAGGGGCAGGCGCCGTCCCCGACGCCACGGCTCGGGACCCCGCACCACCGGAGGCACAGGCACTCCCAGGTAACGCTGCTGCTCCCGGGGGATGTGCCAGGATGGGAACACCTGGGGCAGAGACTGACCCCGGGGGTTCCCCACGCTGGGCTGGGACGGGGTGCCCGCATGATGCTGTGCGGGGCTGCGGGGGGGGGCACCTCGCGCGGGGCAGATGGCTGCGGAGGTGGAGGCAGCCGGTGGTGAGAGCATCTCCATGGGGCTGAGCCTGGTCTTGTCTTCTGCTGGGGCCAGGGACGTTGTCCAGACACCTCCGGGCCAGGGATCCAGGCTCGAGGCTGGGTTTGGAGCCAGGGGTGCACCTGACCTGCACCCCTTGGTGCAGGTCGCTGAGTGACAGTTTGGTGAAGCCATGGCTGGTGTGCAGCCCCCCCAGCCCGTGTGGAGAGTGCTCTCCTGGCCTCTGGGATTGGGGGCAGGACCAGTTCCAGGGTGGGCGCAGAGCAGGCAGCGTCGGAGCGGGGCTGGGGTACGGGGCTGCCCCCTTCCCTCCCTGCTGCCAGCGCTGCCCTCGCTGGGTCTCGCAGGCAGGGGGACGGGACAGGCAGGGGGGAGGTGGGCTCCCTGGCCCCAAGGAGCTGTGTGGAGGGTGGGAGCATTGGGGGACAAGAGCAGGGAGTTCCCTTCCACCCCTCGTCCCCGGGGTACGCTCCCTGACCGCCCCGTGGTCCCCATCTCCATCACTCTCTCTGCACCGAGACAGGGTGGAGGCTGGAGGGACCAACAACAGAAGTTTCCCCTCTTCGTGCTTGGCCCCGGTTGTCACATTTTTATGGCAATAGGTGATTTTTTGCTAAAACCCAAAGAAGTGAGAGATCTCCCTTGCACTTGCTGGTGCGCACAGGAGCCCTTGTGGGGATTTTGCTAGCCGTGCCGCAGACGGGCCGGCGGCAGCTCAGGCTGAGCCTGACTGTGGGTGCAGAGGAGACCAGGTAATCACCAGGTAATTGCCTTTCCCCCCCCCGCACTGTTTTCCAGTGGATGACATCTAAATTTTCTTGCCTGGTCAGTATGAGTTGATAACACATAACCTGTGTGGCTCTGATGTGCGCACCGTGCCCAGCCCCGGCTGCCGATGTGTGGTGCACGCCCAAACCTTTTTCTCGAGAAATCCTTACAAATGCTTTAATTTTGTGGAGCTGTCAGGCACCAGGGCCCCACTGCGGGCTGCCGCGTTCCCCAGCCGCAGCACGGGGCGGGAGGGTGGAGGGGAATTGGGGTCCCCATCCTGCACCGAGGGTCCACGCTGCCCAGAAACCAAAACCGTGAGAAGAAACGAAACTTGGTGTTGGTGTGAACGGGAGAGGGGCCGGGGAGTGGACCCCGGCGCTGAGCCAGCGCTTCCTTCCTCCTTCACCCCGAGCCCAGTGACTGCCACCGATCCCATGGCTATTTCTGGCCCCCGCGTGGTCCCCGGCTCCCTCCGGCCCCTGGGCAGCCCTCCGTGTTGGGGGGGCCGGGTTGGTGGGACCCCCTCACAGGGCTGGTTTGGTTTGCTCTTCAGTTTGGCCAGGAAAAATCCTGGGCAGAGCTAAAGTTCTCACGAGTGCTTTGGAGTCTAAAATACCGCCCTAAACCAAATTAGCAGCAGGCAAATTCAAAGCATATGTTGGAAAAGAAGGTGTTAGCAAAGTAGCAAATCACTGTTTGAAGGAGGAAAAGGTTGGCTCGGGGAGTAAAGAGCTGCCTCATCCAATATGGAAACATTGCTGAGTTGTTTGATAACGATCTAAATTGAAATTAATCAATTAATTGATTTTCATGATAATGAAAAGAAATTTCAGTAAAAAAAATCTGGTTTACCATAGAATATTTTTTTAAAATTGAAAAATAAGTTCATCAGTTTGCTTAGGTCTTGAGCTGCAAAAAGCCATTAAACCTACTAAGAACTGATGAATCCCTACTTAAAACCATCCCACCCGAATGTACAACACCAAAAAGCAGAGGCAGACCCCAGAGCGGGCACCGGCTGTGCCAGGCTCGGGGCTGCGGCCGCACTCCTCCTCACCGCAGCAGGTCTCTCATTCAAATCAAAACCGCGGAGTCTAAAAATCCGTGTCCTGCGGTCCCACTTTCAGGATATGACCCTCAGACCTCTGCAGTTCGGTTGCTCCCGTGGGGCACCGGCACCTTTGTGCCTCCAGCGTTTTGGCAGCCGGGACGCTGTGTGCCCAGCGGAGCTGCCATTTCAGCGCAGCTTTAATACGAGCCTAACCACGTCCCTCTGTCCTCCATCCCCACATCTGTGACCCCCCCGCAGACGCTCAGACCCTCCGGAGCTCGGCTGGCGGCCGTGAGTAGGTCACCGGGATTTCTGCCTTCATGGGGATTTCCCTGAGAGTGCTTCTTTAGAAGCATTTCTCCTCTTGATTTCAGGTATCCACTTGCTTCCCTTCGCCCTCATTTTAATTTTCAATCCAGACTCCCACAACGGGCATTTGCACGACCCCATCCCATGCCGTATGCCCACTTTCCATGTCAGGATTGCGCTGTTCTTCATTTGCTCCCTGCAGATGCAGCCTCCCCCTCTACTCTGCCCTGGTGAGGCCGCATCTGGAGTACTGTGTCCAGTTCTGGGCTCCCCGGTTCAAGAAGGACAGGGAACTGCTGGAGAGGGTCCAGCAAAGGGCTACAAAGATGATTAGGGGACTGGAGCATCTTTCTTATGAGGAAAGGCTCAGGGACTTGGGGCTTTTTAGTCTAGAAAAAAGAAGACTCAGGGGGGATCTTATCAATACTTGTAAGTACTTAAGGGGAGGGTGCCAGGTAGACGAGAATAGCCTTTTTTCAGTTGTGCCCAGTGATAGGACAAGAGGTAACGGGCACAAACTGGAGCACAGGAAGTTCCATCTCAACATGAGGAGGAACTTCTTTACTCTGAGGGTGGCAGAGCACTGGCACAGGCTGCCCAGGGAGGTTGTGGAGTCTCACACACTGGAGACGTTCAAAACCCGCCTGGACGCCGTCCTGTGCAACTGCTGTAGGTGTCCCTGCTGTGGCAGGGGGGTTGGACTGGATGATCTCCAGAGGTCCCTTCCAACCCTGACGATACTGTGATACTGTGATACTGTAATGCATGCATGCAGGGAGCACGTGAATAAGCTCCGTAAGCCTTGTCACCTCACCACAAAACCCGGACTCGCTCCTTAAACTCCCCTGAGAGTTCGGCGAGACCGGGGCTCCCCCTCACCCTGCACCTCCCTCCCCCCCTGCCCCAACCCCGCCGTGATGCCGCTGCTGGCAGCACTGCGCATCCGGAGCGATGCTGGTGTTGCTGCGAGCAGGATTTATCCTGCATGGATCGACAACCTGATGACACGCAACACGTTTCAAGGCCTTTTGCTACCTCTTCTTGTTGTCAGGGTCCCCTCTGCCGAACACTGACCCCCAAAAACCGGCCACCTCCCACCCTCGCGGCGTGAGCCTGCCCTGCCTCTGCCCCCAGGGACCCTCAGCAGTGCCCGGGGTGCCGCCATGCGCCTGCCCCGGTGGCTCATCCTCCTGGCCAGCCTCGTCCCACCAGGTATGGTGCCACCCAGAGACGCTGCCTTCTGCCCCACCAGCACGGTCTGGTCCCCTGCAGGGGCTGGTTGCCCCATTTTACACCAGGAGGGACGGGAGCGAGAGCACTGATGCCCTGGCCCTGCCAGGAGCCATCCACGATACCCGAGGGATGGGCAGGACAGGCTCTGGGGACACCCAAGGCTGGTCCTGGGTCTCCCGCAGCCCATGGCATGGCAGATGCTCTGGGGACATTTGCCGGCACGTGCCGCATGGTGCCGTGCCCCCACATGGCAGCTCTGCCCGTGCCCCCTCCTCCCGACGGGCAGGCGTCCGTGGGCAGGGATGGGGCTGGGCTCTGGGATGGGGTGGGCACAGGGTGGCAGGGGGATCAGCCATGGCCTGAGAGAAGGGACAAGGAGCCAGAGAGGAGGGCAAGGAAGCAAGCTTTCAGAGAGCCAGGGGGGCAAATATTTCCTTTTTAATAGTTTTTTAGGCCTTTGCTTTTCAAATCTGGCTGTTGTCTTGCACTGCCCGAAAGCACCACCCACAGATGCGGCTTTTTCCCATCATTTCCCCATTCTCCACCTCAAAAATTTCCCCTGTTTTTTTTTGTCTCTCCCCCCACCCCCCCCCGCCATTCTCCTTTCCCACCTCTCCCCCCTCCCTGACCCCCTCCCTGCCTTCCACAACCCCCTGCGCGTTGAAGCAGCTCAGGAGATGTGCTGTGGCTCCGGTGGGTCCCAGGAGGGGAGCAGGGGGCTGCAGCCCGCGGCAGACCCTGGCATGGTTCACCCCCTGACCCCCCCTTCCCACTGCCTCCCTCCGACACAGCCCTGGGTTCCTGGGGGATCACCTACCCCAAGTCCCTGCGGGGTGTCAGGGGCTCCTGCGTGGTGGTTCCCTGCACCCTGAGCTACCCCGCCAACGTGGCGGCCAGCGACGGCATCGTGGCCATCTGGTACAAGGATTACGACAACCAGAAGACGCTGGTGTACCACTCGGCGGCCCAGGAGGTGGACGCTCGCTTCAGGGGCCGTGCCCAGCTCCTGGGGGACCCCGCTGCCCGCAACTGCACCCTGCTGCTGCGGGGGGTGACGCCGGAGGACAGCGGGCCCTACAGGTTCCGCTTTGAGATCATCAACGGCGACCGGTGGTCGGCAGCGCGGGATGTGATGCTGAGTGTTTCGGGTGGGTATGGCAGTGAGACAACCCCCTTTTCCCTCCCCAGTCCCCTGCCTGCCCTCCCCACGCTGACATCCCACCCTCTGCTCTCCATCCCCAGACACCCTCGAGCACCCGAGCACTGCCGCCAGCGAGGAGCAAAATGAGGGGCAAACGTCCACCTTGGAATGCTCCACACCCTACGTCTGCCCACCAGGCGATGTCGCCCTGCGCTGGGAGGGCTACGACCCCCAGGTCTCCACGGTGTCTGGCCGGGTCCAGCTGGACACGAGCGGGGTTGGCCACTACCTGACCCTCACCACCTCCTTGTCCTGGAAGGACCACTCCAAAAAGCTGCTCTGCGAAGTTTCTTACGGCTCCAGGAAGGCAACAGGGGAGGTCCTCCTACGGGTGAGACGTACGTGGGGCAGCTCTACATGAGGACTGGTTGAGCAGGGCAGTGGGATGGCATCACCTGTGCCATGGTCATGTCGCCCAGGTCCCCCTCCTGCCACCCATCATGACTGCCCCTCTGCCTCCCTCCTGGTGTCCTTTGCAAAAAGCCAGAGCTGAGTTTCCCCCTGCTTCTCCCTCCCTCTCTTGTTCCCCCACGGCTCTCTGTGGCCAGGGCCAGCGTTGGTCCCATAAACGCTGCTGAAGTGCCAGCTCCAGCTCTGTGGCATGTCCTGGCACCCACCGCTGCGCCCACCCCTCTCTGCTGCCGTGTGGCAGCTTCGCCCCCTCTCCCTGCTCTCCTCTGAGAAGAGATGTCCGCCCCGTTCCTGTATCGGCTCCTGTGCCTGGAGGAGACTTTTGCTCCTTTCCCTGCACCAAACCCTCAGGAATAAACTGCAGGACGGCCTACGGGCATCGTCCCACGGGTCCTGCCCAGCCTCACCGCTGCCCACCATGTCTGCCTGTCCTCCCCGCAGACGCCCCTAAGGACACCCAGGTGTCGGTCAACCCCTCCACGCAGAACATCCTCATGGGCGACACGGTCTCCCTCACCTGCGAGGTGAGCAGCAGCTACCCCCCCATCTCAGCATACCGCTGGTACAAGGACGGGGTGGCCATGGGCAGCGAGCAGATCCTGACCCTCCGGGACATTCGCCGCGAGGACTATGGGCAGTACCGCTGCGAAGCCGAGAACGCCATCGGGGTTGGTGCAGCACCCGCCGTGATGCTCTACGTCTTCTGTGAGTGGCAGGGGAGCTCGCCCGAGGCTGGGGAGGAGTGGGGCTGTGGGAGCGGGATGGAGTTTACCCAGCGAGTCCAGACTGGGCTGGGCAGGGGCTGGCACTGAGGTGGCCGGTACCGGCTGGAGGTCCAGGAGCCGGGGAGTCCATGGTGGAGGACTGTGATGCCTCCATCATGTCACGCCTGTGTCCTTCGTCCTTCAGGGCGCAGGGCTGTGGCGAGCCCCAAAGACAGGGCCGGGGGGAGGTTTCCATCCACGCCTGGGGAGTGAAGCCGGCTGTGAGGCTTCGCTGCCTCTGCTGGGAAGGAGATTGCCAGAGCTCATGGGGATTCGGAGCCGGGGTGGTCTGTGGGGAGGGGGAGCCAGGGTCCCCCATCAGATCCTGCAGTAGAGACAAGCCCCAGACCGCCACATCACCCAGGAGCCTGTCCATGTGGCAGTGCCACCAGGAGCATCTCCCCCCGGCCTGGAGCAGGTGGGGATGGTTTGCTCCCCCCAGAGCCCCCCACGCAGACTGCGAGAGGTGAAGGACACTGCCTCAGCCACCGTGAGATTTGGCCCTGGGACTTTGCATTAAAGCCAGAACTTGTACCCCAGCTGGCAAGGTGTTGGTGGCAGGGAACAAATCATGGAATCATAGAATCATGGTTTGGGTTGGAAGGGACCTTGAAGATCATCGCGTTCCAACCCCCCTGCCATGAGCAGGGACACCTCCACCAGACCAGGTTGCTCAAAACCCCATCCAGCCTGGCCTTGAACACCTCCAGGGATGGAGCTTCCACAACTTCTCTGGGCAACCTGTGCCAGTGCCTCAACACCCTCACAGTGAAAAATTTCTTCCTAATATCTAATCCACATCTCCCCTCTTCCAGTTTGAAGCCATTACCCCCTGTCCTATCACTACCCGCCCTTGTAAAAAGTCCTTCCCCAGCTCTCCTGTAGGCCCCCTTTAGGTACTGAAAGGCCGCTATAAGGTGTCCCCAGAGCCTTCTCTTCTCCAGGCTGAACAGCCCCAACTCTCTCAGCCTCTCCTCATAGGACAGGTGCTCCAGCCCTCTGATCATCTTTGTGGCCCTCCTCTGGACCCCCTCCAACAGGTCCATGTCTTTCCTGTGTTGGGGGGTCCACAGCTGGATGCAGTACTCCAGGTGGGGTCTCACCAGAGTAGAGTAGAGGGGAAGAATCACCTCCCTTGATCCAAACACCTCCCACCTCCATCATCATCCCTTGGAGGGCTGAGGGGGTCCTGTCTGTCCACGGACTCTGTCCTGTGCTGCAAGGGGCTCGGCAAGGCAGGTCTGCTCTCCTGCCTCCACGGCCATCCTGAACGCCCTCCCATCTCCATCAGCTGCAGAGATCTCGGTGAGCCCTGCGGCCGAGGTGCAGGAGGGGACGGCCACCACCTTGTCCTGCGATGTCCCTGGCAGGGAGGGACAGGACCTCAACTACACCTGGTACAAGAACAGCGCCTGGCTCAAGGAAGGCACGACGCACACCCTGCTTTTCCACCGCGTAGCTGCCAGTGACGCCGGTTATTACTCCTGCAAGGTGACGAACGACCGGGGCAGCGACACGTCCCAGACCATCAGCCTGAGTGTGACATGTGAGTGCCCATGGCTCCAGCCAGGGGATGGAGGGGGCGTTCCTCACCAGACGAAGGTCACTTCGTGCCAGGGGCTCCGCAAACCCCCTGAGTCAAGACAAAGGCTCTGCCCCAAACACATTGGGTCCAGTTGAAAGGCAGATTTTGGTCCTCCTGGGTAGAAGTTGCTATAAATGCAAAAATTTCTGGTCACAAGCTGCATTTGACGGTACCATTGAGTGGTATTTGTGGCAGCAGGGACCCATCCGTTCACTGCAGCGTCCTCCCACTCCTCCACTAATCTGTTACACACCACAAACTGCTGGGAGGTTACTAACCGAGGAGCCAGCTATGATAATAACAGCTCAGGAGCTTTTGCAAGTCAGGGGAAAAATAAAAGAGCCCTGGGTTTGGCTTTGACATTTCTGTGAGTAAATATAACCCGCTTACGCAAGGGGGAAAGCCGCTCGGAGGAGCAGCTGCGGGGGCCGGGGGTGGATGTGCCTCACGTGCAGCTGTGCAGCACGGCTGGGACGTCCCGAGCTGCAGCATCCTCTCCCCTCCCGCAGATCCCCCCCGGACCCCCACCGTCACGCTCTTCCAGGAGACGCAGGGTGGTCGGCTGGCCATCATCCGCTGCGCCGTGGACAGCCACCCCCCGGCCACCATGGCCCTTTACCGCGACGGCACCTTGCTGGCGGCCAGCGGGTCGCAGGCAGCCCCACGCCAGCGGCTGGGTGTCACTGCCTCTCGCAACGCCCTGCGGCTGGAGATCCGCGACGTGGGGCCGCAGGACAGCGGGGAGTACTGCTGCACGGCCAGCAACGCCTACGGCAATGCCAGCACCACCAAGACCTTCATCGCCCGTGGTGAGTCCCACTGGTCCCGGTGCCAGGCGGGTGCCACGCTCCTGGCCCCGGGTGTCGGGTACCGATGAACCCTCGGGGCTGTTGGGGCTGTTTCTGCAGGGCTGGGGGGGGGACGTGCAGCCCTGAGAGCCGTCGGGAGCCGTGTGGCACCATGGGACATCGGTATCGCGGGGACTGTGTGGTGGCGGTGCAGCCCTTCCCCACCTCGGGGGGTCAAAGCTACTTGCAGAGCTGGAGGCCCTCCTGAGCATTGTTTTTCAAAATGACGCAAAATCTGTAGCAAAGTTTGTCTAAACTGTTTCTTCCCTGTCCCCGCAAGACCCCAGCAGCACATGGCGTCTGGGCACGCAGCGGGGACCAGCTCCTCCCGCTCCATGCCCTAACCCTCTGCACCCTGTGTCTCCCCCAGCCTTGATGGTTTGGGGTGACAGAGGCAGGGGCCATGGAAAAGGAGGAGAGAAAATCTCCCCAAAACCACGTCCAGGAGGAGGCTCCCTTAGGATGTCAAAAGAAACCAAAATGGACCTCAGGGTCCAATTCCAGAGGAAAAAACCTGAGTTTGGGTGCCACAGTGGTTAGCTGGTGTCCATTTCAAGTTGGCCAAGATGCCTCCAGCCCAGCCTGTCACCCACCAGCGGGCAGAGGGGACCAACCCTGTCCTGGGAGCAGTTCACCTGGCCAAACGTGGGTGCTCGGGGAGAGCAGGTGAAGGCTCAGGAAAGGCCCCGTTTGTCTCTGCTGGTGGCAGAGAGCTGGGGTGAATGGCTCAGGTGGAGACATCCCAGCTGACATGCAGTGTCCCCAGGGAACATCACCCACCAAAGATGCCGCCACCGACACCACGGGCTCCTGCGAGGGAGGGTGCTGCTCAGGCCCTGCCTTAGAGGGAAGCTGAGCGCAGGGCTTTGGCTGGACGGAGCCAGGGGAAGGGCGAAGGTTTGCAGCAGAGGTTCCCCCTCCCTCCCTGACAGGGCTCCCATGCCTCCTCCAGCTACAGAGGTCCTGGTCCAGCCCTCAGCGGAGGTGCTGGAAGGGGCAGCCGTCACCCTGACCTGCCTGGGGCCGCGGGGCACGCCGGAGGAGACCCTCTACACCTGGTACAGGAACAGCAAGAGGTTGCGGGAGAGCTCAACCCCAACGCTGCGCTTCCCCTCCATCCGCAGCGAGGACTCAGGCGCTTTCCAGTGCAGGGTGCGGACCAGCAACAGCAGCGACACATCGGCGGCTGTCCCGCTCCGTGTGCTCTGTAAGTGCTGCCGGGGGTCTCCCCCCGCTAACGGCTGGGCTAGCGAAGGAGGGGTCCCGGGTTTGGGCTGGGTGGCCCTGCTGGGAAGCTCCTCTGCTCCTCCCACCCTGAGATTTCCCCCATTGCCACCAAACACGGCCAAGGAGCTCTTGGGCAGAAATGTAGAGAGGGTGGAAAATTCCCTTTTGCAGGTAGGTCTGTGAATCTTGGGGGAGAGAAATTTGGAGCATCCCAAAACTCCCAAGCATCAAAGAGTTTTAAAATGTCCCGTAAAATTAAATTCAATTTCTCAGAACAATAAATGATCCCTGTGAAAAATACATTCTCGTAGGATTTTTCCTTCCAAATATTTTTCTGTGCTGTAAAATAAAAATATTGCATGATACCAAACCAGGAAAAATAACATTAGGGATTTTCAGTCAAAAAGGCATTTTTCTGTAGTAGTAAATGTGCGTAACAACTGGACCCCAATAGATGCCTGAACCACTGGGGTCTCTGCAGATCTGCTCCAGGGTTTGAGGTAGGTCTGGGCACATGCACTCGGACCCTGAGCTCAAGCAAGGTGACAACAGAGGTACCTGGGGCATGCAGACCCTTTGCAGAGATGTGAGACCCTGGGGTCTGGCAGCTGGAGGGTTGTGGGATTCTCGAAGAGCTGCTCGGGTGGCACCGGAAAGCAGCAATCCCTCAGGTTTTTGGGGTTCTCCCAACCTCAGGAATCCATAATATTCTCACCAGAGGTGTTTTAACCCTGCAGTCCCACCGAGGCAACCGGTGATGAGCTCCTTCCTGGAGACCCAGAGTGGGCACCTGGGCATCATCCAGTGCACCGTTGAGAGTGACCCAGAGGCCAACCTGACCCTATGGCGAGGACAAGAAGTCATAGCCTGCACATGGGGCTGCCCCACAGCCTCCAACCCCAGGGTCCGCACCACCGTGTCCTACAACAGCCTGAAGGTGGAGATCCGGGAGGTGGTGCTGGAGGATGAGGGCACCTACGTGTGCTGGGCTGGGAACCCGCAGGGCAACGCCAGCGCAGCCATGGACTTCAGGGCTGAGAGTGAGTGTGGTGAAGGGGTGGTGGGCAGGATAGAGCCAGACGGCACACATCTCCACAGCGCCTGGGAAAATCCTGGGAGAAGGGAGGCTGGGAAGGGAGTGCCAAGGAAGGAGACAAGCTCAGGAGATCAAGGGTGATGGTGGCAGAAGGACAGAATGAGCAGAAGTAGGCCACATACCTGTGAAATTCAGGGTATCAAACAGCATCTGTCTCAAAAGAGCTGCCGTGCACAAGTCACCCAGTGCCAGGGTGGAGCGTGAGCAGGGTTAAAGTGGGGGTTGCTACAGGAGGGGGGATGCCGGCTCCTCCAACCCCTCCGGGTGGGTTTGGAGGGTTCCCTTCATGGCCAGAGCGAGGGCTCCAGCTCCTGCTGGGGATTCACTGCCGACCCCTGTCCATGCAGGACCGGGGATGCTGAGCAAAACGCTGCTGAGGGGGTTCCCACAGGCCCCCTCCTGCCGGCACATCATGCCTTGGCTGGTACCAGCCACCCCATCGCTGGGGCCCCGTGGGTGCTGCTCAGGATTAGCCAGCATTTGCCCTCTCCTGGGATAGCCACAAAGTCGCTTGCCACCTGGCCGGCCTCGGGAGGGCTTGTTCACCCTAATGCCACCGAGGAGGTGCTAGCTGTCCTGGCTGAGTTCATGCCGGAGCCTGTTTGCCTCTGCCCCTGCCCGTAGCTGCCAGCATCGCAGTGGCTCCGTCCTCCCACGTGCTGGAAGGCCACGCCGCCAACCTGACCTGCCGGCTGAGCAGCGACTCCCCGGCTCTGCCCAACTTCACCTGGTACCGAAACGGCCAGCAGCTCACCGAGGGCTCGGCCGCCACCCTGGTGTTTCAGCAAGTGGTCAGCACGGACGCGGGTCTCTACCATTGCAGAGCCACCACCGACGGCAGCAGCCGGAGCTCCCCCACCGTCTCGCTGGACGTGCTGTGTACGTACGGGCTGCTGGGGGACCCTCAGTTTATTATTATTTATGATGATGATGATGATGATGATGATGATGATGATGATGTCAGGGTTTGTGGCTCATGTCCATGCAAGCGTGTCCAGCTCTGCGCACACTTGCAGCTGTGCCCGGGGTCTGGGCAGAGTCGCCGCGGGTGCACGTGTGGGTCTTTGAGAACATATCTATGTCCTGGGGCTTCCTCCTGTGGGCGTCCATCCTCCCGTGCCACTGCCCGCAGCGCCTTTACTTTCCTGTTGAGCAAGCATGCGCTTGACACGTGCATGGGGGTGTGTGTGTGATCCTGCGGGCGCAAAGCCATGTCTGAGGGCCGCGGTGTGCTGTGGGTGGGGACACCGTGGTTACCCTGGGGATGGTGTGATGCCCCTGGGTCCGGCAGACATCCCCCCTTCCCCTTCCCCTTCCCCTTCCCCTTCCCCTTCCCCTTCCCCTTCCCCTTCCCCTTCCCCTTCCCATTTGGAAGGCGACGCAGCTTTTCCCTTCTCTTTCCGGGAGCCCGGGGGGCGGCTGCAGCTTTCCGGGGGTCTCACGCACCCCCACCACTCTCTGCCCCCGCGCAGACCCCCCGCGGGACCCCCTCCTGACGGCCTTCCTGGAGACGGAGAGAGGCCGCCTGGCCATCTTCCAGTGCTCGGTGGCGAGCAACCCTCCCGCCCGGCTGGCCCTGCACCGGGGCGAGGAGCTGGTGGCCACCAGCGAGGCGGGGAGCGGGCCCAGCCGGCGGGTCAGCTCCTCGGCCACCCCCAACGCCCTGCGGGTGGAGATGCGGGAGGTGACGCCGGCGGACGAAGGCACCTACCGCTGCACCGCCGCCAACGCGCACGGCACCGCCTCGCGCCGCCTGTACTTCCGCGTGCAGAGTGAGTACCGCGCGCCCACACCGTGCTCGGGCCCCGCGGGCGGGGGTGGGTGACACTCGGGGGGAACATTGGGTTGGGGTCCAGGGGGGAGGTGACACCAAACGTGACCATTTCCGCGCGGTCCCCGCCTGCGTGGCGCTGTCTGACGGGACGAGGGCGCGCTGCGGTGCTGTCCCAGGGTGACAGCGGGGCAGAGAAATGTCACTGAGCACCGCGGGCTAGGGCCAGGTGACCCAAAGTGACCGAGCTGCGGTGGCCGGGTGTGATCCTGCCCCCCCGGCCACAGCAGGGACATCGCTTTGCGCTAAACCCTGTCAGGCAGAAGCCAGCGCAGGGCAGTGGCCGGCACCGGCTGTTTTGTGGTGTGGTTTGCTCGTCCGCCCCTCCACCCGCCTCCCCAGCAGCTCACCAGTGAGTGGGACTGGGGTGTCCCCATCCCTGCTGGGAGGGGGGGTCCCTGCGCAGGGTCTTGAGTGTGACAAGCTGGGACCCAGTGGTGTCCCCCAGGAGGAGATTACCTGCAGGAGCATCACCTACAGGATGCTGTAGGCGGGCATCGGTGCCCAGCCAGCACCCAGACCCTCTCCCCTCTGCACCCAGACCCTGGAGTGCGGCAGCACCCGAGTTACCCGGGGCAGGGGGGGGTGAGCAGGAATCCTGGACCCAATTCATTTTTTGGGTTGAGACCTGGCCCTCAGAATGATGGACCCAAATGTGTCTCCATGGAGGTGTCCCCATGGGAGCCGGTGTCTGCACTCCCACCCACTGCCGCCGGATCCCACCTGGGCTCCGGTCGCTGCTCTGGAGGCGCTGGCTCACACCACCGGGCACCTGTACTCAAACACCTCAGCCCTGGGCACCCCAAGGGATGGAGTTGGGGGGGTGTCAGCTAACAGGGACAGGGAACAACGTGTTTTCTTAAAAATAAATGTCTAGTGCCAGCCCCAGGGCTGCCAGGGACTGCCACCTCCCTGCTCAGAACAAGAGCACCGAAAGGTGCAGGGCTGTGATGTGACGCACGCTGTGGAAAGGATGAGGGTTTTGTTTCCATCCCGTGCTGTGTCGGGGCTGCTCAGTGACCGGCAGCGCCGAGCTCTGCTGCGGTGCCCTCTGAGCTGGCACCACCCTCTCTCCAGCTGCCCGAGTCCTCATCTCACCATCCGCCGACGTGCGGGAAGGAGACGATGTCTCCCTGACATGCCAAGTGGTGGGAGAGCCGCAGGACGACACCGTCTACTCCTGGTACAAGAACAGTGCATGGCTCCAGGACGGTCTGGACAACTTCCTTGCGCTGCCCCGTGTCACCAGTGCTGCCGCCGGCTCCTACCACTGCCGAGCCCGCAGCCCCTCGGGGACCAGTGTCTCCCCAGCCGTCGCCCTGCGCATCTCCTGTGAGTGGGACCTTCCCAGGAATCGAAGTGCAGGGGGGGAGTAGGGTGCCAGGGATGGGATGGTGCTGGGGTGGGGTGGTGCTGGGAGTGGGATGGGATGCTGAGCAAGGCTGTTTGGCCATGCAGGGCTATGGCTGGCATGTAGCGGGCGCCTCGCACAGTCCTTGCTGCTGGCACTGTCCCCGAACGCTGTGTGTGCCACGCACAGGACTTGACCTAGAGCTCTGCACGCTTTGTAGTAAAACATCCTCTGCCTGTAGAAAATGCCAAAGAGTTAAAAGTAGAAAGTTCATGGGTGCATATATCCTCGATAAACCCCTAGTCTGAATAAAACCCACCCTGGTTGGCCACGTCCACGTTCAAGCAGAACTTCCCAGTGAGAAGTGGTGCGGCCACCACACGTCTCACCTGCCTGCCATGTTGCATAAAAAGGGGAAAAAAAATGGAAGAACAAATATATTGGTTCCGTGGAAACAACATGTTTCAATCAACCTGAAATTACCCAAATTTTTCAAGACTTCAGTTAGGACTTCATGTTGTCTGTCTGTGATGGAGGGGAAAATTCTGGAAAGAGAAAGTCTGGCTTATGCTTTTGCTGCACACGTGGGCTGCTGCTGCTGCCCCGGCACTGGCTGAGAGGTGCCAGGAGCCACCGCAAACACCTCGGGTTGTCCGGAGAGCCTGGGGAGGATGATGCCACCCAAGACCTGAGGGGGACGTGGGACTTCCCGGGCCGGAGCTGTGGACAGGTAGCCCGGTGTCGGTGAGCTCTGGGCCCAGATTTAGGGTTTGCTCACCCTCCGTGTAACATCTGGCCTGGGCAGATCCTCCACGGGCACCGGTGCTGACCTCCTTCCTAGAGACCCCCGAGGGGCAGCGCGGCGTCTTGCAGTGCACGGTGGACAGCAGCCCACGGGCAGAGCTGGCTCTCTTCAAGGACCAGGCGTTGGTGGCCTCCACGGCGCTGCCCCAGCCCACCACCCCGCCGCGGCTCAGCGTCACCTTGGCCTTCAACGCGCTGCGGGTCAGCATCCACCCCGTGCTGCTGGAGGACGAGGGGGAGTACGTGTGCTCCGCCAGCAACGCCTATGGCAATGCCAGCACCGCGGCGAACTTCACGGCAGGCAGTGAGTGCGGGGCTGGCGCTGCCTGGGAGGACGGGCAGGGTGCTGGCCGGGGATGGGGATGGAGATGGGATGGAGCAGCGGGGAGAGTGATGGAGGCAGGGGTTACGGTGAAGAAGTGACAGCAAGCGCTGCTGGAGGATGCTCGTGGGGAAGGGAGGGGAGAGAAGCTGGGGCAGGATGGACAGCACAGAAACAGAGAAGCAACACAGGACGATGCGTGTTTATGGGGACGAAGGGGATTCCCAGAGAGCTGTGTGTGTCGCCCCACACAGAGTGAAGGAACTGCAGCTCCTCTCGGAGGTGATGCAAAGGGCTGGCGTTGCCGTATCCATCCATGATACTGTCCCGGCTGTGCTCGCAAAGCCAGCATCACCCCGGGCTGTCCTACGGCCACCGCAGGGGCCAGAGGGGGTTGGCAGGGAGGGGGCTGAGGTGTCTTCACCATTTCTTGTCTGGAATGATGGGAAAAGAGCCCCAAGCTGAAGTCCCAGATGGGACCGAGTCTCCCACCAAGTGTCTCACCGCCCTCCCGCCCAGGTGTGCCTCCATCATCTCCTGCCCACCTCAATCTCCCCAAGCATCACCGCCTTCCCTTTCCACCGCAGCTGCCAGGGTCTGGATCTCTCCCTCCCCGGACGTCCGGGAAGGCGATGCCGTCAACCTGACCTGTGCGGTCGAGAGCAGCAGCAGGGAAGTGCTGAGCTACACCTGGTACAAGAACAAGGTCTGGTTCAGCAGCGGCTCAGTCCCAGCCCTCGCCTTCCCCAGCGTCACTGCCACCGACGCCGCCTCCTACCACTGCGCGGTGCAGACCCCGGCACGGACCCGCAGCTCTGACCCCACCACCCTCAACGTCCTCTGTGAGTGTGCACGGGCAGGGGGCTTCACGCCGTGGGGGGAGGTCCCCTGTGCCCACCCGGGGCAGGGACCTGGCCATGTCGCAGGGAGGTCCCTGGGGTGTCAATTGTCCCTTGGCCGGTCCCCTTGGCTGGGAACCCTCCTGGGGGCATGGTCTGTAGGGTGTTAGGGGTAGTGGGGCCAACCCCTCAGTTTTGGGGGAGCTCAATAAAAATTAACCTTCGTCCCAGGTGATAACTAAGCTGAGCTTTGTACCCCCATCCTGTGTCAGACCCCTGGCCAGCACACCTGGCCAAACAGCCCCGCGTCGTCTGCAGAAGATTTCGGTGAAGCTTCTCTGAGCTCCCCAAGTCTGTCCTTACGCTTTGCACCAAACCAAAACAGAAAAATCTTTGGCTTTTGGGAAACATTGCAGGATATTTTTTTTTTTTCCTGATTTGGAAAATGAGAACCAGACTTTGTTTAAAAAAAGACGTGCAAAAAAAAAAAGCAGTTGCAAGTCAGAATGTAAGAGTTTTTTTTTCTTTTTATTAGAAAAAGACGGCTTTAACTTATAAATCTGCTGTGAGGCATGAGTGTCGAGGAGCACTCCTGGAAATGTCCTCCAGAGAGCCTGAGACCACGGCAACAAATCTGTTGTTTCTCCCCCTCCCCCTGATTTTGAGTGGATGCTGCAAAAAAATATCTTGGCATTACGGGCCCGAGCTGTACCCACAGTTGCGCTGTTTTTGCACGAGCCTCACTGGTGGGGTTTGCCATGCACCAATGTGCGAAGGGTATTTTTTATCGAGGCCAGAGTGCGAGCGGAGCACCACGCAGGGTTGGGCCACGCGCCCTGCCGTGCTCCCAACAACCTGGCTGGCGTGGCTGGAGCTGCAGGTTAGAAATGAGCTCAGCAAACGACCCTGTGCTGTGTTTGGGAGTGTCGGTTTGGTTCATGGGGACCACGGATGCCGAGGGAAGAGGCAGCGCTGCCTGAGCAGGTCCTGTGTTGCAGGCGGCAGAGCGTCACCGCCCCAGCTCACAGCCCAGACCATTAAGAGCAGCTGTCCCAACCTGAGCGTGGCAGGCTGGGGATGCTCGGACTCACCGAGACGCTGCTGATGCTACAGTCCACCTCTTCTCCCCCCATCCCTTCCTTTCCTTCCCGCAGACCCCCCCAGGAACCTGCAGATGAAGGCCTTCGTGGAGAGCGGCGAGGGGATGGCAGTCATCCTCCTCTGCACCGTGGAGAGCAACCCCCCGTCCGAGATCACCCTGCTCAAGGGGGGGGCAGCCGGTGGCCTCCAACCCCCCCGCGGCGGGTGACCCCCCCAGGCAGAGCGGCAGCATCTCCCCTGCTCCCAACGCGCTGAGGCTGGAGCTCCGGGAGGCCGCCAAGGAGGACGAGGGCGAGTACGAGTGCCGGGCACGCAGCCTCCTCGGCAGCACGCGCGCGTCCCTGCCCCTCCGTGTGCAGGGTGAGTCCGGCTTTGCCACGGGATGGGGGGGACGAGGGGCTTCTGGCTGGGGCCCCCCGGGCGGGTTGGTGTGGACATCGAGGGGTACAGCCCAAATAAGTGTTGCCGTTGGGAAGCAGAGCATCGTTGGGGGCGGGGTGGGGTGGTGAGGAACAGTGTGGGGTTCGTGGAAGGGCGGGGAGGTGCTGCTGCCCACTTGGGTGGGCACCCACCCCACGCACGCACCCCCGCTGAAGGGGGACGGGGGCTTTGGAGCCGGGAAAAGCTTTTCCCAGCCGCAGCCGAGGAGGGCAAACGGTGCGCCGGTGAGGGCCAGCTCGGCTTCGCTCTCCCCAGCCGTCAGGGTGGTGGTGCGACCCTCTGCCGAGGTGCCCGAGGGGACCGACGTGACGCTGACCTGCCGGGAGGCGGTGGCCCGCCCGGGCACCCTCTACAGCTGGTACAAGAACGGGCGGTGGCTGGCGGAGGGGCTCGACGCCTCCCTCCTCCTCCCCGGTACCCGCCGCACGGATGCGGGAGCCTACGCCTGCCAGGCGGGGAGGGGGGCTGCGCCGCCGCCGGGCCCCCCCCGCCGCCCTGAGGGTGCTCTGTGAGTGAGGGGCGGCTGTTTTGCCGGGGGGGGGGTGGGTACGGGTGGCAGACACCGGGTCCTCCACCGGGCAAAGGGAGCCCAGGGTAGCCCGGGAGGGAGGGAGGGATGTCGCTGTGGCGGGGGCGGTGGTTGGGAGGACGGTCTATGTCGCCACCTGGTGACATCCCGCGACAGCCCGCGGCCGGCCGGGCAGCCCAGCCCCCGGCCCGGGGGTAGGGGGGTGTCCCGGGTACTCCTTAGCCTCCCATCGCACCCCTTCCCCCACTCCACCTTCAGCCAGCAGCAAACCTGTCACACCCCACCCCCCCCAAACCCCACTGGCTTGTTCCGTGCCACCAGATCTGTCTTTTTTGGGGGGGGGGGGCGGGAAAATCTGTCCTTGCTGTTGTAGATGCGCCCCAGGAGCCTTCCTTCATCTCCTTGGTGGAGCCCCGGGGGGGGCGGCAGGCCATCCTGCTCTGCACCGTCGACAGCTTCCCGCCCTCCGACATCGCCCTGCACCGGGGTCCCGGCCACGCGCCCCTGGCCTCTACGCGGGGCTCGGCGGACCCACGCTTCACCGTCCAGGTGGCCCCCAACTCCCTGCGGGTGGGGATGGAGGGGCTGGAGCTGCGGGACGCGGGGCTCTACGTCTGCTCGGCCAACAACAGCTACGGCACCGCGTCCTCGTCCCTGCGCCTGGACGTGGGAGGTGAGGGCAGCCCCAAGCCATGGCCATAGTGAACCCCATCTTGGGGTCCTGGTGGGTCCTCCCACAGAAGTGTGGGTTGCAGGAGCCTTTCAGGGGGTTTGGGGATGGTGTTGTCCTGTGCAAACCCAAGCCCTGGGCACCCCCTAACTCTTCAGCCTCCCTTCTCCTCCTCAGGGGTCACAGTCACGGTTGAGCCCTCGCCAGAAGTCCTTGAAGGCACCACAGCCACCATGACCTGCTCAGCCATCCCTTGGGTGGGGGAAGAGGCCAACTACACCTGGTACAAGAACAGCCGGTGGCTGCAGGAGGGACCTGCTGGCTCCCTCGTCCTCACCCACGTCTCCAGCACCGACACCGGCTCCTACCGCTGCCGGGCGAGCGGGATGAGGGGCAGCGCCACCTCGGCCACGCTCAGCTTCAGCGTGCTCTGTGAGTGTCCCCCAGCCCCACGGGGGCAGGCCAAGGGGCAGGATGGGGCGCAGAGCCCCCGACACGCTGGGTGCATCCAGCCCAGTAGCACATGCATCCCGTCCGTACGGTCCTGCTGTGGCGAGGGGGCCTTACTCCTCTTCTTCTTCCTCTCCTTGCCCTCCTCCTCTCCCTTTGGACCCGGGGAAGAGGACCTCGGGGTTTTCTCTGGCAGTGGCTGCAGATACTCCTTGAAAGTCAGATTTGGAGCCAACATGCTCCCAGCCGGGGGAGGCTCTCCAGCTGGTGGGGGGGAGCGAAGGGCTGGAGGAGGTGTGAAACCTCCAGCCCCGGGCTGGGTGGGCTGGAGCTGATCCAGACCGGAGGAGGGACACGTTAAGCAGCAGCCGATGAGCGTTTGGGCCAGCGTGGGAGGGGGGGTCCCACGCCATGGCCCACCGCCAGCCCCATCTCCCCCATGCAGACCCCCCCCGGGATGTGTCCATCAGCACTTTCCTGGAGAACCGCAGCGGGCGGGTGGGCATCGTGCTGTGCACGGCCAACAGCCACCCGGCTTCCACCATTGCCCTGTACCGCCGCGGCCAGCTCCTGGCCTCCAGCCTGGCCGCAGCCACCGCGCCGGGGGTCCGTGTCTCCCCCTCCCACAATGCCCTCCGGGTGGAGCTCGGGGCCGTGGGGCCGGAGGACTCGGGGGAGTACACCTGCGTGGCCGGCAACCCCCTGGGCAACGCCACAGCCAGCGCATACTTCGACGCACACAGTGAGTGGGGCTGCCTCCCCCCGCCTCGGGGTGCTGTGGAGGGGCAGTGAGGGGTCTACGGGGAACGGGGAATTGTGCCAGAAAGATGGTTGCAGAGCAGTGGGGGTGACCGGCAGAAGTGGGTTGAATTGGCCGTGAGTCTTTGGGTGGATGGGAAAAGAGAGAGGGTTTTGCTGGGACAATTCGGTATTTCCTTTCAAGGAGGTTTTCTCCTGAAGCGTCCCAGGTTGATTTTTGTGAAAGGGGTAGAAAAGCCCACCAAAACAGAAAATCAAGTTGAATCATAGAATCATAGAATTGCTGAGGTTGGAAGGGACCTTTAAGATCATCAAGTCCAACCATTAACCTACCCTGACAAAACCCACTTCTAAACCATGTCCCTAAGTACCACATCTACCCTTTTTTTAAACACCTCCAGAGATGGTGAATCCACCACCTCCCTGGGCAGCCTATTCCAATGTTTAATAACCCTTTCAGTGAAAAAATGTTTCCTAATATCCAGTCTAAACCTACCCATAACTTAAACCCATTTCCTCGTGTCCTACCACTTGTCACCTGGGAGAAGAGGTCAGCCCCCACCTCTCTACACCCTCCTTTCAGGTAGTTGTAGGGGGTGATAAGGTCTCCCCTCAGCCTCCTCTTCTCCAGGCTAAACCACCCCAGTTCCCTCAGTCGTTCCTCATAAGATTTGTCCTCCAGACCCCTCACCAGCTTTGTAGCCCTTTAGAATGCTGCAGAATGATCAAAAAAGTGAGGAGGAATTGGCCTGGGGTCGACAAACAGCAAAGCGCGATGCTGCTGCTTGTCGCTGTGCACAGTGACTGCCCCTGCCATGCCTGCTCCCTGCCCGTCCCCGGGTGCTGGCAAGGGACAGGACACCGTCCATCTTGGGGTGACACACAGAAACATGCCTCGGTACAGGGGACAGGCAGCCAGGAGCAGTGAGTGTCCCCACCTGGTCCCAGTGGGCTCCCAGTGTGCCACCCTGTTACCTCTCACAGTGTGTCCTCGACCCACCAACTGGCTGTCCCCAACCCCGGGGACCTGGCAGTGGTGCTGAGGGGTGTCCCCCATCTGCAGCCGGCTGTCACAGCCACCTCCCTAGGGTCCCTTTCACCCCTCAGGGGGAACCCCGAGGCCTGGGGGGGTTCCACGTACACTGACCCCACACCAGGGCCATGATGCGGCTGCAGCCATGGGGAAAAGGGGCAGGGGGAGGTCCCATCCCTGCTGGGCTCCCTGAGCCCCCTGCAGTCCCGCTGAGCCGGCAGCCCTGGTGCCAGCAGGGATCTGCCCCGGCTCCCCTCTGCCCGCAGCTCTCACCCACCTCCTGGTCTTCACCGTCCTGGCTGGGCTGCTCGTGGCCGTGATCTGCGTGGCTGCCCTGGCCCTCCTGGCCGTGAAGCTGTGGCCCAGGTAACGTCCCTGGCTGGGATGAGGAGTGGGGGGACAGGGACCCCAGGCTGAGGTGGCCCGTGGGGTGAAGCAGGGGTGGCAGCTCCCTGTCTTCCCATGCAGGATGAGGAAGTTTTGGGGCTGGTCCGGTGCTGAAGACACCTTCGAGCTGAGGAGCAAACAGGAGCAGGTGCAGGTAGGGACCTCGGTGGGGCCAGCTTTGAGGATATCCCCCCTCCGAGCTCTGGAGGGTCCCTGTGGGGGGTCCGTGGGGTGCACTGCGCTGCAGAACATCTCAGTGCTGCCTCAGCGTGGGGCTGGGGAACGCGGGTCCAGGCTCACACACCACCCAGGATCTGACCCAGCCAGGCTACTAGATGGTGCCACTGCCACCTCGGCTTGTCATTGCTTGAGCCGGGGAAAGGGCAGGAGGGGCAGGGCCTTGTGAGGACCAGAATTACCCCTTGCAGGGTCATCCCAGAGGGGCTTCATGGCGCACGTGTGTGCTGACCCCTGTGGGAGATGCTCTGGGTTCTCCCCTGGCCCCGCGGGCTCCACTGTGGGCAGGGTTTCCCCAGCTAGCCCCCAAACTTTTCCAGGTGGATGGAGCTTCTTAAGCCGGTGGCTCGTTGGCCCAGGAGCAACTGTAGCAGCCGGTGCTGGAAGAGCACAGCCCCATCCTGGCTGGATCCAGGCAGACCACACCGTCCATCGCTCCCCATCCCCAGGGAGTCAGAGCCACAGCTGGGCTGGCAGCCACCACCCTGGGGACAACCCGGCCCTGTCTCCATCCCCTCCCAGCCCCACTCCGTCTCTCTCCTGCCCTGCTGTGCCTCTTGTGTCTCCCCACCGTGGATGTTGTTCTCACGCCGGGCACGGTCTGTGCTCGCCACTGTGTGTGGTGCGCCGCATGTGCCAGGCACCAGCAAGCTGTGATGGCTCAGAGCTGCTCTCCAGCAGCAAAATCCCATTAAAAAAAAATAATAATAATCTCCTGGTGGCGGTGCAAGCCTGGGGGCAATCTCTCCATCGCCGCTGTCCTTCCGTCCCCCCATCAAAGCCACCACCCCAGGGTGCTGCCCGCCGCGGTGCTGTGCAGCCCCTGCGCCAGGCGTCCCTGTGTGCTATTCCTCTGGGAATAACACCCGGAGCAACACGCAGCCGGTGTCTGTTGGGATGAGCTGGGAAGGGTTTTATTGCCCTGCTTTGGGGTGTGGAGAGCCGGGAGGAACCAGGCGGCTGCGGGGCTGGGCAGGGCTGGTTCGCCCGGAGACTCCCCCATGTCGGCGTGTGATTCCTTCCGTGCTGTCCCCTCTGCGTTATCCCCCAAAGCTGGTCTGCAGCCACTGGGGAGCGACGGCTTGGTCCGAGGACAGGGCTGCGGGGCAGGCGGGAGATCGGGGATGTGATGCTCAGAGACCGCCCATGGTCACAGCACCCCATTTTCCCGGCATCTGTCTCGTCAGCCTGTTGGACGGAGGGCAGAGGTGTCCCCAGGCCAAACGTGTCCTGGGAAGAGGAGGTGGGGGCCGAGGAGGACCCCTGTCCTGTCAGCTCTGTGCAGTTAGAGGGGAGCTGGGGCTGGGGGCCACGGGAGGGCTTCGCTTGCAGAAGTCGCAGCCCCCAGCGAGGAAGGTGTCTGCTGGGCCATGTCCCCCTCCCGGCCCGCTGCCGTTAGATGTCACTCTGCGGCCGCCTCGCTGCCGGACGGGGTCTCGGCCAGGGGTCTCCAGCCGGCTGGTGCTTCAGAGCATGGAGCTGGAGCTTCCCGAGCACAGTCTGGGGGGCTCGGGGGTGATGCTCCCCTCACAGGGGAGCTTAATCCCCCCTAATCCGCCTGTTCTGCTGCTCCCGTCCGCGCACCAAAGCGGCGCGCTGCCATTCCCGCGGGCACAGCCAGCACCCGCACCAGCCAGCTATCCCCCCACCTCCCCACCTCCCCACCCTCGAACTCACTGCGCTGCCAGCCACACTTCTAGCTAATCTCCCTCTTGCTCAGCTCTCGGGGTGGCACAGGCCCTCGTTCTCCTCAGGTGCATCCTCCCGGTGCTGCCGGGGCCGTGTCTCACTGGTGGTGCAGCCTCTTCCCCTGCGTGAGCGGGGCCAGCCAGGCAGGACGGTCCCACGGGTGCAGGGCTGGTGGGACGGCAGGACTCCAGGGAAGGAGTTTCACCAGCAGACCTGCAATATCCCCCTGTGCACGTCCCCAGAGTGAGAGCAGGGCTCCACTTAGCTGGCGGGAGGGCTGTGCACGTAGAGGCTGTCCCTGTCCCCATCCCTGTCCCCATACCCATCCCTATCCCTCCCATGGTCCCTGGGTAGAGGGGGTGGCAGGACCAGGGCTGGTGAGCGCCAGACATGGCATGGAGGGGAGGGTGTCAAGGAAGACCCTCCAGCAGCCCAACCCTGTGGGTACTCGCTGGGGCCTTTCAGAGAGGAAGGACGAGGTTGGGATACAGAACATCCCCCGCAATGCATCCCCCTGCCCAGCACTGGGGCCTGCCCCACAGCTCCCTGTCCCGCTGGGGGCTACCGGCCCTGGATAAATGCCCACAAGGTGATGGAGGGGCTGTGAGAAGGGGGCTGAGTAGCAATGGGGACAGTTGGGGACCTCTCTGCCACCCACAGCTGGGAGAGGGGAAGGTGGGTTAGGGAGGAGACGGAGCCAAACCCTTCCCTGGGGAGCACAGTGGCAGGGCCAGGGGGCAAAGGACACAAGCCGCAGAAATCCAAAAGCTGATTTGATATAAGGAAACGCTTCACTGGGAGAGCTGTTGACATGCGGACTGCGGTCTGGAAAGGCTGTGCTACCTCTGTCCCTGGGGTACCTGAAACCTGGCAGAGGGTGGGAACCGAGACCTCGGGAGATCCCCAGCCCATGTTACCACCTGGGCCGGTGACGGGACTCGGGGCGCAATGCTGCAGAGCTCTCCTGCACTGGGAGGCCCCCAAATCCCCACATCCAGCCAGCCAAAACCTCCCCAGAGCCGGGCCCGCGGTGAGGGGCAATGCTGATGGTGGGGCAAACAGAACTGGGGGGGAGCTCAGACCTGGCACCAGGCAGGAGTAACCCCCAAAGAGCTGCTCCTGCTCACAGCACTGGGATGGGGAGCTGAGGGACTGGCACTGGCTGGGGACTCAGTCGTGGCTGCAGGGGGCAATGCTGGGGACCCAATCGGTGCTCTGGCTTTGGAGCAGCCATTTGGAAGAATTTGGCAGAAGCTTTCCAAAAGCAATGCGTGCCAGCAGGTACCTGCTCCACCACAGGCACGCAACACCAATTTACACCAGCCAGAGGCTCATGCAGTCTATTTTCTGCACTGGGAGATGGATGTACCGGTTTGGGGGGGGTCTGCCCCATACAGTGACCCCCGGGTGCACTCCCCTGAGCACTCCGCAAGGCCTTGGGCTCTTGGAGCGAGGGGCTGGCTTTGCTCCAGTGGCCTCAGTTTGTGCCTGTGTGTGCTCTGGGGACAAGGATGGGATGGGATGGGATGGGATGGGATGGGATGGGATGGGATGGGATGGGATGGGACGGGACGGGATGGGATGGGATGGGATGGGATGGGATGGGATGGGATGGGATGGGCCCACGGGTGGCAGGCAGGGTGTTGGGCAGGGTGGTGGCGGCAGGCATCCCCCTCCTCAGTCCATTGCAGCAGCCGCTGCCTCCTCACTGACATCCCTCCGAGCATCTGGCGGCAAGGAGGTTAAACCTCTGTCATCTGCTAAACTGCAAGCCCAGACAGATGAGTTTCAATGGAGTCGGGGTGACCTGGGCAGGTCCATCCCTCCGGCTGCAAATCACCTTTTCAAGGTACCTCCATGGCAGAGCCCTCCAACTCCACGGCCAACGAACCCACGTCCTCCTCCACCACCTGCGCCCACGCTGCTCGCCGCCTCCCGACCGAGCCCCCAGGCTTCGCGAAGGGTCCCCGTACGCATCTATTTCCTCCCTCCCACGTCTCCCCAGCCTGAAGTTAATTAATTCTTGCCCAAACTCCCCCCCCGGATGGCTGGGCTGCTCCAGCTGGCCCTTTCTGCCCTCCGTGCCCAGCCGCCTGCCGGGGGGGTGGGGGGGCCAGGGCAGATGTTGCCGGCTGGCGCGCACACGCCGGGCCCCGTGAGCTGACGCTGGATGGCTGTGCCAGATGCCAGCTCTTCCCGACAGCGCAACTGGTGCAGCCTGGTCCTGGGGGCGCGGAGAAGAGGACGTGGGGAGGGTCCCATCAGTTACAGGACTTACATCCAACCCGGAGCAGGGGCAGCACAGCCACAGGCTGTAGGTGGGATGGGGCAGGCACCAGGCAGCACCCAGGGAGACCTGAGGGATTGCTCCTGTAATGCTAAACCTCTCCAAACCACCTGTCCTGACCCGCAAGGAGGGGCGTGGGGACATGAGGAGCAGCAAGCAGCAGGGCTTGAGAGAGGACTGGGGTGTGCGCCTGCCTTAATCCAGCCCCACGGCTGCAGGAACGCCCCTGTGCTGCGGGCAGGGAGCCAGCGATTACCTCCGGGCCCTCTGAGCTCCTTCTCTTCCTTTCCTTCTGGAGCGACACACGTTAAGCCAAATCCTCCCGTCACATGGTTTGAAGGCAGAGCAAGGGAATAAGGGCAGGTCAGAAGGTGAACTGGAGGCCACGGATTTGCCATCGGGCAGAGGACCTTGCAGAAATGTGCTAGGCATTTCTCCTTGGATAAATTAGTGCGCGCTTTGATTTGCTGTTCGCAATAATCCTGGGGACGGCTGAAACGCACCCGGCGCTGGCGGCGAGGGCGATCTTGGGGCACACGCAGGGCTTCGCTCGCTGCCCTCGCTTTGTGCTGGCAGTGCTGTCCACAAGCGTGAGCCCGGCCGGCCTCAGCGTGACAGCGATGCTGATGGCTCCTGCGATGATTATTGCTGGCCCGCTGGGCTCAGAGGCGGGGAATGAGCCCACCCGCTCCGGGTGAGCAGTGGGATGATGTCCCTGTGCAGACGTGGCCCTCACCCCTGCCCTGGGTCCCAGTCCCTGCCAGCTCTGTGGTGGGATTGGCTCTGGACAACTCCAGCCCAGTGGGTCGGTCCCGGTGGCGTGGGATGAGGGGGAGCCACCGCTATGCCAGGACAAGGCGTGGGGCAATACCGTGCTGCCCACCTTGTGATGCCTCTGCACTTGCCAGGATTTACCCCTAAACCCAAACAGTTGACAGCCAAACCCCCCCACTCCAAGCAGACATCCTTCCCAGCCCTAACCAAGGGTGTCCCAAACCAGGGCCACCTCTCCTCCGTCCCAGTTCTGGTGCTTCTTACGTCCTCCGTCCTTAAGGTTTAGCACTCTCTGTAACATCTGCTAAGTCCATCCTGCTTCTTCCTCGCCATCGTCATCGATTATCTGTAGGTCACCGCTACCTGTGGGCTTGGTGGCTGCAGCGGGAAACCACGTGGGGCTGCCCCATCCTGATGCTCCAATTTGGGCCCGAGTCAGCGGTGATGGACGCAGGCGGGGGTGGCCGGGTGACCAGACACTGCCCCCTTCTCCCCCTGTCCCAATGTCACACACACACTGTCCAGTTCCCGACACGTGGCTGCACCTTGTGGCTGCCGTCATGTGGGGGGACTGGCTGGGACCGGTGGGGTGGAAGGGACGGGGCTCACTGGCCCCCGACTCGCTGAGCCCCACAAACCCTCTGCAAGTCCCCTTAACCCACACCAAACACCCACATACCATTGGAACAAGGAGGGATTGGTCTCTGCCCTCCCATGGCTGTGAGGGTCAGGCAGGTCCTCCCCAGCCCCGCAGGGACTCCCTCCCTTCTTCTCTGCTCAGGGTCTCATCATCCCATAAACCCACGGGAGTCTGGGAGTGTCTGTCCCACGGAGGCTGCTGGAGCATCCCCAGCTCCAGCGCAGAGCCCCAGCGCTGCCTGGGTGCTGTTGGACACCAGTGGAGGTTTATCGGAGTCCCTTGGGTTCCCCCTTCTCTGCCAGGATTGTCAGCTTAGCTGGGGCCACTGCGGGAACCTGCACCCACAGGAGCACTCCGGGGCTCCACGGATGAGGTGCGACAGGGCCCCCAACTACGTTAATTTGATGCTCATTAACTGGAATTGCCTGTGTGCGGCAGTGATGTGTGCCTGGGGGATGAAATGCGGTTTGGAGCTGATTCCCTGCTCCTGGGAAGCAGCCGGCCCAGCAGGGGGAAACAGCGGCTGTGGGGCTCCAAAGCAAGTGTCCTGGGGGACCCACAGTGAGTGTCCTCAGGCACCCTGAGGGTCTGTGGGGAGACAGGTTTCCTGCAGAGCAAGAGCTGGGAAAACTGGAAAGGTCAAGATTATAAAAACTTGGTAGCAGCTCCCCAGGGCTGTGATCACACCCTTCTCCACGCACCTGGTGGCACACGGTGTGCCAACAGCGCCAACACCTTGTCACCTGCGTGTCCCTGCAGCCTTGCTCGCCCTCGCTGTGTGCTTGCCTCGGCCAGGTGGGCAAGACCCCGGGGCTAGGAGCAGCCGAAGGGCAGGGAGCGATGCACGTGAACCAGAAACTACAGCTTGCAAATGCTGAGCAGCATCTCACGGGGCAGAATAACCTGTGACTGCACTTCAGAGAAGCTGAGCCCCGAGGTCTGTTCATCCTTCCTTCTCCTTGCCTCCCCTTTCAGGCACCATTCCAGTGCCTGCCTGGCTCTTCACAGCTTGTGGCTCCATGCCCCTTGTTGGTCTGGTCTCTGCTGGGGATGTTTTCAGTGAAGACACCGGTCTGTGGACACCTGTGTGCTTCCAGCCTTGGTGGCAGGGATGGCACCGGCTGTGCCAGGGTGCCCAACAGTGGGATGCAGCCAGAGCTGGGGGCAGGGGGCGGGGGGGGCTGCAGCCATGCCACCTTCGCCACATGTCCTGTGCATGCCTGGAGAGGGTAAACCGAGGCACCGATAACACAGCCTCTGTGTGGAGCTGGGGGTGCTAGGGGTGCTGGGGGACACAGCCAACCCATCACAACCCCCCTGCCCCAAGCCATGGTCACTGTGGGGGCCTCGGGACCGTGGGGACATAGGAGGGGGAGGGGGGAGAGGGTGGGTGCTAGCACTACTTCTTTCAGCTCTGCACTCTGCCCCGTGTCCCTCTGAGCTCTTCACATTCCCCCCACCAGTGATTATTTCTTTAAATTATCTAGAGCTCGGAGCTGGGGTCGGGCCAGGGCCGGACCAGCGCCGGGCTGTCGGGCTCTCCGGATCCAGGCCGCTGCCAGGGCCACGGCACCGCCATGCCAAGAGCGGGACCGCCCGGAACAGGGATGCCGGGAGCAGGTATCCTGGGGCAGAGATCCCAGGAGCAGGAATCCCTGAAATGGGGACCCCAGCAGCCGGGATGGCAGAGAGGGAATGGAAGCGGGGATCCAAGAAACCAGGATGCTGGGGAAGGGGATGCCAGGAGCTGGGTCCCAGGAGCGGGGATGCCAGAGAAGGAGATGACAGGAGCTGTGTCCCAGGGGTGGGGAAGGCTCTGGGGTCCTCGGACCCCGCCGCTCCCCGTACCGAGGTGGCCCCGCCGCCGTGGAATCGTTTGGGGTGGTGAGCCCCGGGGGACGCTGCTTCACAGGGCCGGGGCGCTGGACCGGGACCCCCGGTGCTGTCAGGCTCGGTCACCGGCGGGGTGTCTCACCAGCCGTGCCGGGGGAGGCTGCGGTACCGGTCCGCCCGAATTTCGTTTGATTTCTTTAGATTTCGTTTGATTTCGTTTTATCCGAGCGGGCGCGGCGGGGCCGGGCCGGGCCGGGCCGTGGAGAGCGCACCCACGCGCGGGGGAGCACGGCGGGGCGTGAGGGTGGCCGTGACCCGGCGAGGGGTGTCCCCCGCTCGCCCGCTCCCGAGGCCGCCCTGTGCTCCCCGGGACGGGCGGCTCCGCTAACGAAATCAGCGCTACCGGGGGCTCGGGGCGGGGGGGGGGCACGTCGGGACTGGGCACCCCCGGGAGGGCCCCGGGACGAATGGGTGCCCCCGGGACCCCCAGCGCTCCCCCCGCCATCCTCTGCCCTCGGCGATGTCCCCGGAGCAGCCGCCGGAGCCCGGGACGGGCGGAGCCGCCGATGCCGCCCGGTCCCCGCCCGTCCCGGCGAGGAGCCCCGGGGCCCGGCCCGGGTGGGCGGAGGTGGCCCCGGGGGTGGCCCCGGGGCAGCGACCCACTCTTGGCCGTGGCAAAATGCACGGCAGTGCAGCCCCGCGCGGACCCTGCGGGCTGCGGACCTTGCACCGTGTCCGTGGACACCCACTCGTGTCCGTGCACGGCTGTGCGCGGCTGCGCTGTACCCGTGCGCACACGCAGCAGCAACGAGTGAATAAATCTGTGCGCGGGTACGGCGCATCCCTGCACACCCACAGCGTGACATGTTCACGGCTGCAGCGAGCCCGGGCACATTCACTCGTGTCCGTGCACCGTTACCGGTGTGTCCACGCGCACTCACCCGTGTCCCTGCACAGTTGCGGTGTGTCCACACACGTTCACCCGTGTCTACGCACGGCTATATGGGAAAAATGGATACGCGGTGTCGGGTGCAGCTACCCTGATCGCCTTAAAAAACAAACAAACAAACAAACAAACAAACAAACAAACGAAACCCCAAGCCAACCACCCCACGAGAGGGGAGCGGTGAACGGTTACACTGTGCCCACGGGCGGCTGCCCCGTGTCCGTGTGCCCGTGCACAGCCACACCGTGCGCCCGCAGCTCCCCGAGCCCGTGCGGTCCCCCCGAGTCCCCGTAAAGCCGGGGACGTTCACGCCGTGTCCGTGCACACTCACGCCGTGTCCGTGCACACTCATGCCGTGCCCGGGCACACTCACGCCGCCTGTGCACGGTGGCGCCGTGTCCGTGCGCATTGGCGGTGTGACCGTTTCACGCTCGCACTGTGACCGTGCACACTTGCACGGTACCCACGCGCATTTACGGTGTCCGTGCACAGTTACTCTGTATCCGCGCACATTTTCCCCGTGTCCACGCACCTTTCTCCGTGTCCATGCACGGCCCCCCGTGCCCGTGCACACTTACCCCGTGTCCGCACATTTATCCCGTGTTCGTACCCCGTTCCCCCGTGTCCGTGCACGTTTAACCGTGTCCGTGCACACTTACCCCGTGTCCGCACATTTACCTCGTGTCCGCGCATATGTTCCCCGTGTCCGCACACGGTTCTCCCGTGTCCGTCCATGTTTACCCGTGTCCGTGCACAGTCCCCTCGTGTTTTCGCACGGCTCCCCGTGTTCGTGCACGTTTACCCGTGTGCGTGCTCATCTCCCCTGTGTCCCTACATGCTTACCCGTGTCTGTGCACAGTCCCCCCGTGTCCGTGCACGTTTACCCCCTGTCCTTGCACGGCTCCCCCGTGTCCATCCACGTTTACCCGTGTCCGTGCACATCTCCCCCGTCTCCGTGCGCGTTTACCCGTGTCCGTGAATATGTCCCCCGTGTCCACCCACGTTCCCCCGTCTCCTTACACGGTTCCCCCGTGTCCGTGCATGTTTACCCGTGTCCGTACACATCTCTCCCGTCTCTGCGCGCGTTTACCCGTGTCCGTGAATATTTCTCCCGTGTCCACCCACGTTCCCCCGTCTCCTTACGCGGTTCCCCCGTGTCCGTACACGCTTACCCGTGCCCGCGCACATCTCCCCCGTCCCCGTGGACGTTCACCCCCTGTCTGTGCACAGTCCCCCCGCTTTTTCGCACCGCTCCCCCCGTACCTACGGACGCCCCGCAACAGTTACCGTGCTCCGCCGCGCTGTCTCGGCCTGGGCCCGGCTCCCCGGCTGCCACCGGCCGCTCTCTCGCTGTTCCGCCACCGGGAGACCCTCGGCGGTGCCCGCGGCGCCCTGCAGCCCCCAGCCGGGAGCACCGGGATGGTGCCGGGGTTCTTCCCGGGGAAGACGGGAGGGGAAGGGAAGGGGGAGCAGGAGGGTCCCCCTCCCCAGGCGCTCCCGGTGCCCCCCGGGCTTGGCGTGAGCCCGGCGGGCCGGGACTCCCCGGTGGCAGCGGGTTTGGTATCCGGGGAAGTCCCGGCTCCTCTCCCGGCGGACATCCCCCGTCCTCAAGCCCGGGACCGGGGCCCGCAGGCCGCCGGCGTGGGCCGTGGGCCCGGGGAAACGCGGCCGCACCGATCGCAGCCCAACCAAACCGGGCTGAACCGCGCCGAACCGGGCGGGCACCGGGCCGGCCCTGCGTTACCTTCATTTCCAGCGGACCGGGGGTGCCGGGCCCGGGGAGCTCTGGGCGGCAGATCGGGCCCCTCCGCCAGGGTATAAAACGAGAAAACGAAGGAATATTGGGGTTTTTTTTTCACCCTTTCGCCGCCCCCGGAGCGGCGGGGAGGGGGGCGAGCGGGGCGGCGGCTCGGGAGGGCCCCGGGGGGCTCGGCGGGGATGGCAGCGGGCGAGCGTCGGTGGCCGAGCCAGAGAGGGACCGCTGAAAACGGGGCTGCTCCGGGCGAGCGACGTGTCCCCGTCCCCCCCCGCCCCGGGCCGGGCTTCCCCGGGATGGGCTCTGCTCCGTACGGCCCGAGCGAGAGGGAAAAAAAATAGCAGTAATGGTAATAACAACAACAACAACAACAACGGTAGCAGCAACGACAAAACAAAATCGTCAGCAACAACAACCTAATAAGCAGCATTATTTTTTATTATCACTATTATCATTTATGATGACAAGGCAGCTCAGGCCGTGGCTCCGCTCCCCCCCTGCGCACCGGCGGAGGAGCGCGGATCCCCTCGCCTCCGCTTCTCGGGAGCGGCGGAGCGGCGGCGCCGGCTCGCACCCGGGTATTTCTCTTCCTCTGCTCCCCCGCAAGCTCAGACCCACCCGGAGCAAGTCTCTTATCGTTATTATTAATGATAGCAATAGCGATAACGAGAAAAACAGCAGTAAGAGAGCAGGAGCCGGAGGGAAACGCGGGGCGCGACGAGGTCTGGGGGCTCACCGGGCTCCGGGTCCGCTTCTCGACCCGTTGTACCGCGGCCCGAGCCGCCGCCCGGTGCCGGGGTTCGTCGGAGGGAGGATATTTCGTTACAGCAGCTCCCCGGCGGCGGCTGCCCTCCGCCTTCCCGGTTGAAGACCGGTCCGGAGCCCTTCCCCACGCGTGGCCGCCGGGCACGGCCTCTGCAGGGCGGAGGGTGGGTTTGGGTCGTGATAATTTTTCTTGGTTTTCGTTATGAATCCTTCGGCAATGTCACGACATGAACCACGCCCCAGCCGGGCCCGGCGGCGGGGGAGCGCGGAGCCCGGCCGCCCGGCCCCGGCCCGGCCCGGCCTTGCCGCAGCTCCGGGAGACGGGAGCGGGGAACCGGGAGCGGGGAACCGGTTGCCACCGCCAGCGTCTACCCCGAACCGGCGGCTCCATCCCGCCGCCGCGCCCCGCTCACCCGTCCCGGACCCGTAGAACCGGGGAGGAGGGCCCGGGGCACCGGCCCTCCGCCGAACCGGCTCGGCCATTGCTCCGCGCCCGCCCGGCCGCCTCCCTGCTCCCCGCTCTCCCCCTGCTCTGAGTTATTCGTTTGCTTTATTTTCTTTTTTTCCCTTTTTTCCTTTCTTTTTTTTTCTATTTCCTTTTATTTTATTTTTCTCCTTTTGTTTTATTTTTTCCTTAATCGATTTTTATTTGCTCCGCGCTGTTTCGGTCATTTCAGGGATGGGCACAAGGCTGCCGCAGAACACGGGGGACTCGGGGCCCACGCCAGCCCAAGGGCAAATTTGGAGGCCTTGAACTCCCCATCCCTGGCAAAACCCCCAGCCGGACGCCTCCTGCCTCGGCCGGGCTCTTCCTCCGGGGAACCGAACCGGACCGAGACCTCTCCGGGACACCCCAGCTCCGGCCGAGCCCGCCGCAGCCCCCGGGCGATGCTCGGCACCGGGCTGCGGGAGCGGCGGAGCCCGGGTGGGTGTCGGGGGGTTTGGAGCCCCGGTGTGTCCTTCGCCAGGTCCCGGTCGCTGGGGATTGAGCTCTCGGGGATGCTGGGCTCTCGGCAATTGGATTAACAGCTAATTTATTTATTTTTAATCCACCGTCATTACAACCGCTTCGATTTGAGGGGATTCAGGGCGAGACGAAGAGGGGTGCCGCCCGCCCCCGCCCGCTTTGCCGAGGTGAAGCATCGCCGCCGCCGCTTTTCCACCGGGTTTTGCCCCGTTTACAGAGAGCGGTGGAACGGAGCCCCCCGAGGGGGGGGGGGGGGGGGGACCAGAGGTGCCCGGGACCCCCGGTCTGGGAGGCCGCACGGGGGCCCGTCCGCCCCGGCTGGGCACGGGGAGCCGCTCGCCTCGGTGACAGAGCCGGTGCCGGTGATGGGGCCGGTGCCGGTGCCGGCGCCGGCGTGGGGGGGCCGCGGCTGCTGGGAGCGGCTGTGCCGGAGCAGGGGGGTTTCGGGGCTCCCCCGCTGCCCGGTCCCGGGGAGGCGGTGGGCTAACTCCGGTAGCAGCGGAGACCCTGGGACAAGCGGGCTGCGGGGGCTGCGGGGCACCGTGGGGAAGAGGGGCCGGAGTCCCCCCGACCCCCCGCTTGGGCCGGAGGGGCGCGGGCAGCGTGGGGAGGGGGGACTCGGTGGGGAGGGGGGCAGAGCCGGGCCGGGGCCGGGTTATTTCTTTATTCGTTTCCATTTCGGTTGGCCCTTCGCCGCCGTGGCGGGGGTCCCCGTGGGTGAGCCCCCCGAGAGGACGGCACCCCCGCCGCGGGAGCGGGAGCGGGAGCAGGAGCCGGAGCCGCCGCCGCCCCCCCCGGCCCTGCCCGGCCCTGCCGCCGCGCTGCCCGCACTCCCGGGGCCGGGCAGCCGCCGCCGAGGGACTCTTTGTTTACCAATCGGTGTCACGGACCGGGAGAGCAGGAAATTGCGTCTGTGCCGGGCCGTTAATTTAAAACCGCTCTTTTCCACCCACCCTGCGTCTCCCCGAGCCGCTCCCCGCCGCCCCGGGGGCTCGGCCGCCCGCTCCCGGCACCAGCGGCGGCCGGGGGATGCGCAGAGGAGCGCGGCGGCGGCGGCGGGGAGGGAGGGCCGGGCCGGAGGAATAAGGGCCCCGTCTCCTTCTCCGGTCCCACCCCCGCCCGCTTCCTCTGCATCTCCCTCCCCTCGGCCTCCCCTTCCCCTCCGCTCCCCCCTTCCCCCCTCCCCTAAAAATCACCACCACCCTCTCCCCATCTCCCGGTATTGATTTCCCCGCACGCGAATCCCAGCGCAGCGCGGCGAGAGCCCGGGCACCGGCGGTTCCCTCGCCCGCTCCCGCCGTCTCCCCGCCGCCTTCCCCGCCGGGACCGGCGCTCCATGGAAGGGCAGCGGCGGCGGCCGGAGCGCCTGAAGTTTGCCCGGAGCGAGGTGCCGCGGGAAGTGGAGCTGGGGAGGGCGCGGCGGGGATGGGGGGGAGGGGGGGGCTCAGCCGCCTGTCAAAGTTTTTAACTCCTTTTCACCCCCCATCTTACCCTCTCGGGACGCCCCGACGGGTCCCGTCGCCCCCCCCCCACCCCCCCCCCCCCCCCCCCCCCCCTTCAACCTCGGCACCACCCCCGGCCGGTGGAACAGGGAGGGGGGGTGCGCTTTAAATGCCAGCCCCCCCGGGTGGGAGAGGGCCGGCTCCGCCGCGGAGAGGCGGGAGGGCGACGGCCCCCGGTGGTCTCCGGCCATGGGGGTGAGCTGGGGCGCGGTGCCCCCGGCTCTGCCAGGGCGCTGAGCCCCCGGGGGGGGGGGGGGGAGGGGGGGGGGAAACGACGGGACCGGGGAGGGGCGGGGAGGGGAAGGGGTCTGGGGAAGGTGGGGGGGCTCCCCGCCCCCCCCCCCGCCTAGTCTTGCCTCCTCTCTCCCTCTCTCTGTCTCTGTCTCTCTCCCTCCTGATGTTTGATCCCGCCGCGGCGCCCGCAGGGATGAGCGATGGAGGGGCCGAGCCTGGCAGGAGCCCCGTGCTGCTGGCCGAGCCCGCAGCCACCGGGCGGGCCCGGGAGAAAGCGCCGACCCGGGCGGAGCTGGAGAGCGCTCTGCGCGGCGGAGGAGGCCGCGGCGGCTTCAAGGACATCCCGGGAACGTCGGCGATCAGCCCCGGCTCTTCCAAGGAGTGCGCCCCGGACAGCGAGAGCCCGTCGGGAGCCGGCGAAGCGGACTACTGCCGCCGCATCCTGGTGCGAGGTACGGGCAGGGTCCCCGGGCTCCGGCTCCCGCTCTCCGCTTCCCCCACCGGGGCATTTCCCGGCTGCGCTCGCCCCCGCCGGCCGGGTCCCCTCTCCTCGCCCCGCGGTCGGGTGGCAGCGGGATGGGGCACACTTCCCCCCCCACCTCCGTCGCTCTCCGGCACCGCTTCCAGCGCATCCCCGGCCGCTCCCGGGCGCTGGCCGGTTGCGAGCACCGGCCTCCCGGCCCCGCCGCCGCGGCGGCGGCGGCTTCCCCCGGCTGCGCTCCGTGCGGCAGGGACCGGGCCCGGTCCCCCAGCCCGCTCCGCCGTGCGGCTCCCGGGAGCGGGGCCGGGAGCGCAGCCGGGCTCGCCGTGCCTGCCCGCTCCGGTTTGCGGCCGAGGGGCCGGGGCTCGGCCGGGCTTAAGCGGGCCGAGCCGGGGTCCGGGAGAGCAGCCGCGGGGCCACGGACCCCCCCGGGCCGGCTGAGCCCCGCCGGGGGGACGCGCAGGCAGCGGGGAGAGGGGCGAAAGCATCAGCTTTGCTTTTGAAGCGTTGTCGCAGGAGAAAAGCGTCACGGAGCGGCGGCGAGTTAGGGGCTATTTTTTTTTTTTTCTTCTTCTCCCCCCTCTTTATAATACCGCGCTCTCGGCCGGGGATGGGGGGACGCGGCGGGCTCGGCCCGGGCTCGGGGCACGGCGGGACCCGGAGCGGGCGCATCCCGCCCCGCCGCCCGCGCTCAGCCCACCGCCGGCCCGGGGCTCGCCGGGACCAGCCTGGGTTTGTGGCGAACCCCGAAAGTTTAGGGCGCCTCGGCGGGGATGCGGCAGGTGCCGAGCGCTCCCCCGGCTCCCGGGGCGGTACCCAGGCTCCATCCCGGGATGGAGCCGCGCTGGGGGATGCTCGGCGTCCCCCTCCTCCTCCGCCGCCGCCCCGCAAACCGGAGCCCGGAGAAGCTCCGCGGCCGCTCGGTGAGCAGGGCCGAGGCCGCCCGGCCTTTGCCCCGGCCCCCAAGCCCAGCGCTCGGGGCAGGGCGGCGGGAACCGGAGCCGCGGCCCCCGCTCGGCCGTGTCCTCCCTCCCTCCTTCCCTCCCTCCTCGCTGCCCCGGGGGTGGCGGGGCCTGAGCCGGTCCCTGCTCGTTCGCCATGAGCGGGGCCTGGCACGGCACGGCTCGGGCATCCCGGCCCGCCCGGAGGCTGCGGAGCGGTTGGCGGCCGGGTGGCAAACAGCCCCGCCGCCCACCGAAGCCTCTTCCCTCGGTTGTCGCGATATGCGCCTGTCGCCGACAGCCCGGCTGTCGCAGCCCGAGCCCTCCTCGGCCGCCCCGGGCACCTCGGCGGAGGAGCGGGCAGCGCTCGGCAGCCGGTCCCGGGGTTTCGTCCGGGATGTCCCCGGGTCCTCGGTGTTGGCCGAGGCCGAGCACGGCCACCGCAGCCCCCCGCCGGGGTCAGGCCGGGGTCAGGCCTCTCCTGGGCCCGGCCTCGGCCCTACCGGGGCCGCCCCGACGGGCCCGGGGTTGGGAGCGGGGCGGGGGTCGGTCCCCAACCCCGGGGTAGGATGCCCGCTTCTGCCGGTCCCGGGGACCCTCGCCCGGGAGCGGCCGGTCTCACCATCTTGCTGCCGCCGCCACGGCGCGGACAAAATGGTGGCGGGGAGAAACGGCGCAAATAAACGGGAACGGCGCCGAAGTAAAAGCCGGGGGACGCGGCGGGGAGACTCGGTGTGCGGGGCCGCGGGCTCGCCGGCTGCCGGTCCTCCCCCCCACCCCGGCCGGGGTCCGCTCCCGGGGAAGGGGTCGGTGCCAAGCCCCGGCCGGCGCCAGGGAAGCGCCTCCAGGTTGATTTTTAATTTTTTTTCCCAAAAGGTGGGGTTTATTTATTATTAATTATGATGTTTTTAATATAAATTTTAAAATATTTTTAATTTTCCCCCAGGCGCGGGGTGAGCCGGCAGCGGGTGCCGCAGGGACCGCTCTCCCCCACCTCGCTGCCCGCCCCGGGGGAAGGGGCCGCATCTCCCCCTCCCGCTCCCCGCCTTCCCTTCTCCAGCCACGGCCCCGCCGCAGCGCTGCCCGGTGCGGAGCGGCTGCCCCGGGGCTGCCTTCCGCTCCGGCCCATCCCCGGTGCTCGCCCGCCGTGGCTTTGGTGGGGACGGGGCTCTCGGGGAAGACGACTCCCCCTCCACCGTCGGCGGGAGCCGCTTGGGAAGCGGCGGGGTCCCCCGCGCCCTGAGACGGCCGGGAGCGGAGGGGGATTTCCCGGCCCGGCGCTTTCCCGGCGGTTCAGTCCGCTCACCGGTACGGCACGGTACCGGGGACCGGCCGTGCGGGACGGAGCCTCCAGCCGCCGCGACGAGGGTGGCCATCCCCGTCCCGTCGAGGCGGCAGGGCTGGCCGGTTAGACGCGGGCAGGGCCGGCGGCTGCAGGCCGGCAGCGGGTCGGTCCTTAGCGGGGATTAACGCGACAAGGACTCGCCGGTGGCGGCCGGAGGAGCCGGGCTGCTCCGGGGCCGGTCCCGGTGGCAGCGTGGGGGGCTGCAGCCCCAGGGGTGGCTGGAAAAGGGGGGGGAGGGGGGGGGCAGATCCCGGGGTGCTCACCCCCTCCTCCCTGTCAGCTCCCGGGGGCTGCCCCAGCGCTGTGCCTGGGGGGTGAAGGCGGGACGTGGGGAGCTCTGGGGGGACCCCAGTACTGTTTGGGGTGCACTAAGAAGGGCTGTGGGCTTCTGTGCCCCCCCAAGGGTGTCCCACGGAGTGTGTGCCACCATGGCCACGCCAGCCCCAGGCATGGGGAGGGATGGGTGTATGTGTTGGGGGCTGGCAGGGCGGCTGTGCGCCCCAGAAATGTCCTGGCAGCCATGTCGGTGCAGAGACCCCGAATACACGGGTGTGCGCGGTGCGTCCCGGGGCTGGGGGGGGGGGGCATCTGTGTGTGCCTGACTCTGCTGCGTGTTGGCGGTGTGCAGGATGTGTCCCTCCTGCGCCTGCTGTGCTGCGCTGCGCTGCAGAGGGTGTGCGGGTGGTAAAATCACTGTTCACCAGCTCGGGGGTCGGTTCCCCAAAGCTAATACCCGCTCGCCTTCCCTCCTGCTCCCTGGCCGCGGCTGCCTGTCCTGCCTTGTCGTATGTAGCTGCTAAGGCAGAGGAGAGAGTGATCCCCTCAGCACCAGACCTTTTTGGGGGGATTTCAGTCCCAGACCTTGTCCTGGATGTGCTGCCATCAGGTGTAGCCTGGTCCCCAAGAGCAGAACCTCTCACCATGGCCCTGCTGGAGAGGCCAAGGGCTGCTGGAAAACCCTGGGCAGCCAAAGCAGGACCTGGTTGGGGGTTTGGGATGCAGTGGCTGATGGGGGAAGGCTCTGAGGAGGGGGTTCCTCAAGCAGGATGGTGATGTGCCCTTTCTGGCTTGGGGGGATGGCCATGGGCCCCCCAAAATCTGCATGGGCAGGCAGCGGGGAAGGTCTGTGGTGTGCAATAGGGCTGTGACCTGCTTGTGCTGCAGGGGCTGCAAGGGGCTGGGGTGAGGGTCCCCCCCCCCCCCCCCAACGCTGAGCTGGCACCACGGGCTGTGCCCCCATCCCTTCCCTCCGGCGCTGTGCCCATCCCGCTCCCCCCCCGCCCCGCGCCCCAGCTGCCGGGGGGAAATAACAATAAATAATACCCGTAATAACGCCGGCAGCGCCGTACAGAGCGGCGAGGGCAGAGGGGCAGATACTCGCAGCTGCGGCTGGAAAGCATGAGCGCCTCTGTTAGCTGCTCCTTGCTGGCAGCCCCGGCTGTTGTTGTGTTGGGGGACCGCAGCGTGGGCACGGGAGTGCGGACGTGGTCTGGGCATCATCCTTGCAAACGCTTTTCTCCTCGCAAAATGGTTCCCAGGCTGGCGTCCCAATCCCACTAGATACCCCACCAGAGATACCTCCAATCCGCCCACAACCCGTTTCCTTTCCAGCAGCCCCATGCCCACCCGCGGGACTTGGGGGTGCAGATCGGAGCCCATGTTCCTGATCCCACCAGACCCACTCCCACCCTGGCCCTCCCCAAGCCCTCTGCGGCCCCGGTGCCTCCTGCAGTGCCGTTCTCCAGCCTGGAATAAACTGGCCGTGCCGCAATGGTGCTTCTGCCACGTACCACAATGTAGCGGTGGGAAACCGGCTTTGGGATTGGGGTTCCGCTTCCAAGCCTGTGCTCGCTCCCCGCTCCCGCTGTTCCCGTGCTAGCTCCGCCGTCCCCATGCCAGCTCCCGGGCTGCTGCTCACCATTTCCCCCCTTCCTGCCCCAGCAATTTTATAATCCTTCCACGCCTGACTCAGACAGAAAGAGAGAAAGCAACTTACCTCCCGCCCAGGCTGCTGGGGACCTTGGGTCCCCCCTGGGCTCGGGGCTGCTCGCCCAGTGTGGCTTGTGTGGCCGGTTTTTAACCTGCAGGAGAGCCACTGGGCAGCAATGGGGAGCTCTGCGGCTGGGGGTCACCCACACCGGGCTCTCCGCCGGTGTTGCTGCTGCTTAAGGAAAGGCAGCACAAGGGACAAGGAGCGCGAGGGGTTTGGGGTCTGGCAGGAACCCGGCGGGCAATTTCCAAGGCTCATTTTTAATATCTGGTGCGGCGCCTGGCACACAGAGCCCATCCGCGTGCAGCGGGGAGGTGGGCAGGGGGGGTGACCAGGCACATCCCAGCCCGTAGAGCTGGGACCGGTGTCTTGGCACCTCGGGGCTTGGGACTCTCTGGATTTTTCTGGGAGAGCTCGTCCTTTGTCAGTGGAAAGTAAAGCCGTGGCTCCTTTGGAGGGGTGACATCCCACGGCGTGAAAGGGGCTGTGTGGGGCTAACGTGGGGGGTAAACCCTCCAGCTTTTGTTTCCCCATGTCCAGCCGTGGGCAGCAATAGTCCCGGCCCCATAAAATCCGCTGCCGTGAGCGGCTCGGGGAGTGTGGCGCTTCCAAAACTTGTCCTTTAATAGAGAACTGCCCCAAAGTAGGAGCTGCTGCTTTTCAAGAAAATATTCCTTCAGCGACAATAGTTCTGGAAAGAAGGGAATTGTAATAGAGATATTTTTTTTTCAGTATTCCCAAGGAAAGACAGAAATAAAAAAAAAATATTTTTAATTAAAAAATCTTTAATTTGAACTCTTTCTTGGTATAGCACTGTATTCTGCTTCTGGCGTTCAGAAGCTATTATTTCTGTGATTAAATGCTCTGGTTTTTGATTTCTATTTATCTCTTAGAAAAAAAAAACAAACAACCTTTTTTTATGAAGACTTGTTACTGTTCCCTGGAGGTTTATAAACTTGCAGCATCTGGGACCAGAGGGGACAACTGAACTGTGGGATGTCGCCTCTTTTAGCCACAGCTTGGGGGATTTCTTCCAGTTGTTCCTGCAGCAAGCCCAGACACTCACACCAGCCCCGGTGGTGCAGCCAGTGTTTAATTTGGCTTTTCTTCCCCCAGTAATGTCTCTTTTGAACCAGTTCCCCCAGTCCCCCCTTTTTTTTTTTTTTTCCTCCCTGGAGACTTTTTTTCCTGACGGCCCTTCTCCCCGCTTCCCTCCCAGATGCCAAAGGGACGATCCGGGAGATTGTCCTTCCCAAGGGCCTGGACCTGGACCGGCCCAAGCGGACGCGGACGTCCTTCACGGCGGAGCAGCTCTACCGCCTGGAGCTGGAGTTCCAGCGCTGCCAGTACGTGGTGGGCAGGGAGAGGACGGAGCTAGCGCGCCAGCTCAACCTCTCCGAGACCCAGGTAAGGGTCGTGGCGGCTCCTCGGTGGCGGGGACATCCCCGTGACCCCGTGGTGTGGCCACATGCAGCCCCCCCAACCCCCGGGGACAGGCGTGCCGGCCACCAGCACGGGGAGGGCGGTGTGGGGAGGCAGGGGCAGGCAGAGTGGGCAGAAACTGGGGCTGGGGTGGGTGAGAGCTGTCCTGGGGGGCACGTCGGGGCTGAGCCGACCCCATGGTCCCAAACCCGGGTGGAGGGGCTCGGTATTTACTGGGGTGGAGGGGCACTGGCCGGTGTTTCAGTTGGGAGCCGGGGCCGAGCGCGGCCGGGGGGAAGCGTGCGTGGTGCTGCGGGCAATGCCTCTCCTCCACCCCTTTCTCTTGAGCCGAAGGAGCAGTTTAGGGTTACAGGGGTGGCGAGGGGCAGCCCTGAGTGGGGTCTGCAGGGACCCCCCCCCCCTCCAGCCACCACGCTGTCCCGCCATGAGCAGCATCACCCGTCTCCCCCGGGAGGGTCCGGCAAAGCGGGAAAGAGAAAAGAGCAGGAGGGCGTCAGCAGGGACCCGAGGTCCTTACAGCAGCACCCACACCGCGGGGTGGGCGAGAGGGGTCGGGCGTCGTTGTGGGTGCTGTCGGGATCGGGCTTTTGGCTGTGTACGAGCTGGATGGATCCTGTATGGATCCTGCACTGTGCCGCTCCCCCCCTCTCTGCAGCCTCTGTGGCTTTGCTCTCCTGCTCCCAGCAGGCTGAGGGGTGGCACTGGGGACTGTCCCTGCGGACCAGGAGGACTGTCCTTGCGGACCAGGGGAACCCCGAGCTGCGGTGTGGCCTGGGCATCTCTTCTCCATCCCTCTCCGACCCCCTGCACACACGTTCCCCGCTGGAGCTTTGCCGGCGGGGAGGGATTTTCCCGGTTCTCCTCCGCCGGGGTTCACCGGGTGCGGAGAGAGCAGGGCTGAGCGGCGCAGCCTGGGCGAGCAGAGGCGGGAGGGTTTGCGCCTGGCTCGGAAGTTGGTGTTGGTGTCCGCTAAGCAAAAAAGCGCATCTGCTTGGGGTTGCGATGGTTTCGGCTCGAAAATTTATACAGAAATAGTAGTAATAATAGTAATGATAATAAAATTAATGAAGACTGCAGTGCGAAACAGCCCAGCTGGGAACTACAGAAAAACCCCGTCAGCCCAGTCTGTCCCTTCTCTGGCCAGTAAGGCATGTTTGGAGACAGCTACATGGTTGTGTTGATTCAGATAGGAAATAATTTCAATTTTTCCAAACCTCTGTGGGACGACCCCATTCTGGCTGTGAGCAGCCAGGCCCCCTGGCTCCAAGCTCCCCCTGTGTGCCAAGGGGATCTGATTTTGGGGAGACCCTGTTGCTCTGTGATGCTTTGGCACTCGCTGCACAGCCGCTGCATGGTCCTGCAAGGGGGAGCAGAGCCTCAGTGCACCGTCAAAAATAGTTTCTCTTGGCGTTTTTGGTGGGGGAGCAGGTTTTTTTTGGGTAAGGAGCAGGTTTCCGTCTGCGGGATACGTGCAAGGCGGCTGTGCCGTGGTTAGGAGCGATGCGCCCTGGTGAGCTGGGCGCTGCACAGGGGGTCCCTTTCCCGGGGTCCCAGCTGAAGCCCCGGTCCCAGCATCGCCTCCACGGAGCTGGGAAGGACACGGGGTGGGCTTGGCCGTGCCGTGCTGGGGGAAGAGTTTCGGCTCCCCGGCAGGCGTGGGAAGGGACGGGCAGCTGGTGCGGCCGGCGGGAGCGCGGGGCAGAGGGCTGTGCAGCCTGGGGCCGGGAGGGCGCTGCCTCTCTGTAGGGACTAATGTCCGCTTATTTACTGCTTGCTTGGTGCCTCACTGCTGCCTTCATCACTCAGTGAGAAAATTCACACCCTGTAGGCCACGGCTGTCTCTTCTCCTCTTTTCTTTTCCTTCCTGCATCCTCTTTTTCCCATCTCTCTCCCTCATCTCTGTCTTTTTTAATCCCTTTCTGTGCTTTTCACAGCATTTCCTTCCCTGCAGCAAACACCCAGTTGTACCTTCCCGGCTCCCCTCTGCTGCCTGTCCCTCCCCAGCCACCACCGTGCCCGGGGACAGCAGTGCCAGGCTCGGTGCCTGGCGTCCTCCTCTCATGAGCAGGGTGCAGCCCCCCTTGGGATATCATTTCAGGCTCTCTGCACACTCAGGCATCACCCCCTGCCCCGGTTCCCCAGTGTTCGTGGCCGGGAGGTATCCTCGGTCGTTGCTGGGTGTCCGCAGGGTTTCACAAGACCCCTTAGATCTGAAGGGTATTGCATGGCTGCATGCAGCGTGTTGGTCCGATCTGGATGTGGCCTGGAGACTGGATAGTCACCACCAGCCGCTCCTGTCCCAGGGTTCTCCTCAATGTCCACCAGCTCAGACAGGGACAAATCCAACATTTGCAATAATCAGGGTATTTTGGGTACTTTTGGTGATTTTTCTCCCAGTTTTATCCAGCAACAACTCCCAGTACTTAGGGCAGTTCATGCTATAACTGCTCCATCTAATGTTTTGTTGGTGGATTCCCAACCAGCAGCATCTTGTGGCTTGCTCTTGGTTGACATTTGCATTGTACTGATGGCTGGGATGGACGGATGGATCATTTTTGTCCCCTCATTGAATGGTATCCTGGATTCAGGGTTAGGAAGCCTCCCCCTGCCAGCTGCTCCCGACTTTACTCTCTACTCCCTGGGTGCGATTGGAGCTCACCATGTCCCACCACGGGAGCAAAGAGCAAACTGGGGGGCCACAGAGGAAGGGGCTGCCGAGGAGGGATTTTTGTGTCCGTGAATATTCAGGGGGAAGAAGAATGATTCATCTCCGCTCCTCTGCAAAGAGAGAGTGGTGCAAACAGCGTGACGAGATAGGAAGAGACACGATGTCATCGCAGCTGGAGAGCTGCAGCCAAGCGTCCCTGTAAGTGGGTCCACTGATCAGGCTGCACCCCTGAGAAATCCTGCCGGAGAAAAAAATGGCCTCTTTAAGGATCTCATTTTACTTTCCTGGCATCTGATCCTGCTTCTTGGCAGACTTTGAGGCAGGAGGCTACCGCTGCTCCTTGCAGGGGAGCCGGAATGGCCCACCTCCATGTTGGGGGAGTAGGGATCTTCTTGCTTTCTTGTCTCCGGCCCCTGCCCCAGGGGAGAGGGGAGGTCACCCAGCACAGAGGGGTCTCACCCAGGCTAAGGCAGGGAGCAGCGGCACAGCCCCTCTGTGCCGGGGGAAGGCTCAGAGCCATGCGTGCCACTGCCGGTGCTCCCCGGCCCGGAGCAGCAACAGCTGCCAAAACCAGTGCCCATCGGCAGCTGCCGCAGATGAGCCTGCGCTCCCCTTGCTGCTCGCGGAGCCGTCCGCCAGCATCCCCGCTGTGTCCCGGTCACCTTGCCGTCCCTCCAGAGCCAGCCCCGCACCTTGTCCCCATGTCTGTCTGCCGGGCTCAGCCAGGCCTGCCGCACTGCAGGGACACGGGGGGGAGTTTCGGAGCCACCCACGCTCAGGTGAGGATGAGGAGGGCGCTTCTGTCTACCCCAGCTCTCTCCAGCTCAGGGAATTCGCCTCCTCCCTCCAGGGAGCCATGTACCTGTTCTGCCTCTCCGGGAGCTGCTCGGCCTCCAGCCCAGTGCCGTTTGTGCTTTTTTTAATTAACCCGTGGACATAGTCAGTTAAGTGAGTTTAATTAGCCAGTAGAGTACTTTCATTAACTTGCCGAGCCGCAGCCTGGAGATGCGAATGTACCGGTGGCTGCTGCATCCCAGGTGAGCTCCCACGTCCCGGGCACGGAGAGCTGCGGAGGGGCTGCCCAAGCCCACCCCGGCACAATCCACCCAGAATCCGTCCCCGTGCTCCGAGCGGAGAGTAGCCCATATCCCTGCATCGGGCTTTCTCCCGGCAACGCGTCCCAAGGCATTAGGGGAAAAGTGCCCCTTCTTAGTGTCATTAAGGGATAGAAAACGCAAGGCAGAGAGGAGGCTGCGAGGCAGCAGGACCACGGGGGGATGGCAGAGGGAGGATAATTCCCACAAATCCCCCGGCAGGAGGAGAGGCGGGATGGGCTGGCCGAGGGGATTTGCCTGGGCCAGGAGGCTTTGCTTTCTGGGTCAGGAGTTCAATGCTAGGCTCAGGTTCAAGTGACCCGGTGTATTTGCCAGCTCCTCCTGTCCTCATTAGAGCGAAGACAGAGGAGTGACACTCACGTCGAACAAGGGCCCCTTTTGAGGACCGGGCACCCAGGAGGTCGGGACAGGGCTGGTTGTATCAGGTGTTCTCCACACAGCACCCAGCTCCGAGCCTTGTCCCTCTGCCAAGAGGTAGCTCACCCCTTCCCAAAGGCAGGTGCTTTGAGGGACAGGGATGTCCTCAGTCAAGGAGGCCATGCCCAGGAGCGCTGCTGGCAGCTTGTGGACCCATGCACCTCCTGGAAGATACAGGTGATCTTTTTTTGGGGCTCCTTGGCTCCTGTGCAGCATCTGAAGACCCTTTGTAGATGGATGGTGGGGCACAGAGAGGAGAGAGGTCTTAGCATTGCGATTCTTGCCTGCCTGGCTGCTGGAAAGTCCATGGGGCCCCCTTGGATCCCCTGGTGTTCCCTTTGTTGCGATGGGCTCCATCACAGCCGGTCTGATTGACCTTCCTTGCACAAACTCCTGGGCCATCCTTGACAAAGCCTGGGCTCCCACTTCTGCATCACTGCCAGTGCCCTGATACCCCCAAGCATCCTGCGCAGCACGGGGAGGGAACTGGCAGCACAGAGCTTTCAGGACTGCGATCGCCCCGACGTGGAGCAAAACATATGTGAGAAAGCAGCTGAGCCAGAGAAGGGGCGGGAAGGTCTATTTATAGCCTGGCAATTAAGATGATGCCGTTAAAAATTAATTACACCTCAAGTCATTAACAACTATCAGTCCCTGCATCGAGAGAACAATGAAACAATGGCTGGTGCCAGCACAAATTGTCCTCTCATGGGGAGAACCGCAGGAAAGCTGTGGTCTGGAGGAGGTGAGAGTCATTCAGAGCTTGGCGATGGGAGCTGTGGCTTGGGGCATCCCCAAGACACAAGAGGGAGATGGGACCTTAACGCTGCTCTGCTTGCTGCAAAGTAGTGCACTCCTTGTCCTTGGCGTCTCCGCAGTCCTCAGGAGAGCTGAATTTCCAAAGCTGTGTTGGAAACCCCTTTTCTAGGCCACACAGAAAGTACAGGTGTCATAGCCAAGCATCTTCTTTTCAGAGGAGGCCTCCATCCCTCCCTCCATCCATCCACCCACCCGTCCATCACGCTCTGCTGTGCATAGGAAGATAGTCTCTAACATCTTCTTCTGTGGTCCGTGTTTCCTCCACCCAGCTGCTTTTGTCGTTAGCATTCGTGTTTCGTGCCGTGGGTGCTTACGCTGACTGTTCTCCCGTGGGTAATTGCCCAGCGGGGAATGTTTCCTCCCCTCCGCTTGGGGAAGCTGCAGCCCCGCATGCACTGTGCTGCGGGTTGGGGTGTCCCATCCTAACGCAGCCTGGTTCGAGGGGTGCTGCTCCCACCCCCTAGTGCTGTTCCCAGCTTGGGTGCTCCTGTCCGTCCCCCTGGGCCGCTTCTGGTGGAGCTTTTTCTGGATGGGCTGAACTAACCAACGCAGCAGAAGGGTGCCCTGTTCTGCTGGAGCAGTTCTCTGCTAGACTGGGTTTCACCCACCTCCTTAAGGGACCCAGGGTGTCCCGGGGCTGGCTCAGGGGACATGGGGACAGTGGGATGGAGAGGCAGCTAGCCGGGGGAAAGCATCATGTCCAACCACGGTAGCCTGCAGCCAGCTCCTGCTGCTAAAACCGTGGGTACCAAGGCTGTTCTGCAGCAAGTGGGTGGCAAGGGGGGATGTCAGCCTGAGTGATCCCGTATTTAATGACTCCCAGGTCAGATCCAGATGCCAAAGGTATCTGACTCTCACTGGCCTGGAAGGGAGGTGGGTCCTGGGTCCCATGGCGAGTGGTGGCCACTGGAGATGCCCAGGGTCACCCTGGAAGAAGCTGGACATCTCCAGTAGCTTCTGGGTCCCCTTCCCACATGCCAACCTGTGTCAGAGCACGCTTGTGGAGTAAACCTGCTCACGTGGACAAGCTAATCCCATTCCCTCCTCGTGGCGGGGGCACGTGGTGGGGTTTACCCTGCAGCCGCGGGGCCCTGGGCCGGTGGCAATAAATCTGTGTTGTAAGCAGGTACCACGTAGCGGCAGGACCAGGCTGGCACAGCCCCGCTGCTGCCCCCGCCTGCCTGGCCCCAGCCCTGTTGACCCCTTGTGTTCCTCAAAAATTCACCTTTTCGGCGTTTCGTTTCCCGAAGCGTTTCAGGGAGCTGGGGAAGCGGGTTCGGGCAGGTGAGCACCAGCTTCTGGGTGAGGGACTGGAAAACGTTTCTAAAGAGAGGAAAAGAGCAGCTCTCCTCAGGGGGGAACAAGGGGACCCTCTGGAAATAGGGGTCTTCTATAGGACAGCTGCTCCTGTGATGGATTAGATAACCCAAAATACCTGGGTACCTCTACAGTTCCCCAAGCTCAACTGGCACTAAGCAAAATGGCTAATGTAAGTAAATATGAAAGAATTAATTGAGATTTTTATCATTAAGAATTTCCAATCGCAAATGCCTGCACAGTGAAAAACAATTAGAGAATTTGTGATAGAAAATTTCAGTTCCAAATGTTGCAAGAGGGCTGGGTGTTTCCGGAATGATCTCCAAGGCTTTCTCAGCGTACTCCAAGTGGATATAATCTAAGAGAAATCGTTTCCGAAAGATGACAGTTTCTGGTGGAAATTGGTTTTGGTGACAGTTTTGGAGCCGGCTCCGATGCTGGGTCAGGAACCCCAAATGCGAGGGCCCGAATCCCGGCCACTGCCCTGGGGTCTCACCACCAACCTGCACCCTCTGGCCAGGTGCTCCCACCTCCCCCGCTATATTTTGTTTTCCACTGGGAGGAAACCATACTGGTTTGCCCTGTGCATGGAAAATGGACGGAAACACCACATCTGCGTGGACCCTTTCCACTAGATCCTGGTGTTGCGGGAGGGGACATGACCATGGGGATGGCCCTGCTGTCCCACCTGGCTCCCCTGCCACCCAATCCGGGTGCCAATGGTCAAAAGGCCAAGGGGGGCTCTGCCGTGGGTGACACCACCCAGCACACTCTCATCACCGCCAATCCTGGGCAAATTCTGCTGGATATTGGATCCCCGGGGCTGGGGTTGTGTGGAGAATGTCCCTGCCAGGGAGGGATGGCTGGTGCCGGGTGGTATCTCCCGTCCATCCCAGGCTGCACTTTCTGAAACCCTAATAAATTGGGGAGATCATCTGTCAGCCTTCGCTGGCACCTCCGAGGAGACGAGGGGTTGTCTCTACCCGATTTTGGTGTGTTGGAGGATGCTCCCTCCGGGACACCTCGCTCTGGGGCCACCAGGCTGGATGGTGGAGGACACTTCACCCCTGCCAGACCTGCCTGCAGAGCCCAGCACTGTCTCTCCCTGCTCCTTCGTCTCATTTCCATTTGCAAAGTGTGCAGAAACACCCGGGAGGTTCCCCTGCTGTGAAGCACAAAATATCCTGAATTTCGGAGCAAAAGCAGGCCGAGGGCGTGCTGCTGGCTGGAGTTTTGGATCAGCAGTGGGGCAAGAAGCTGCTATGGGGATGGGTTCCTAGCCGAGGGCACAGCCAGGTCCCACTGGGTCGGGGATGGTTCCCACCTTGACTGTCCCCAGCATGCTGCCCGGCTGCGGGCTGGAGCTCGGTGTGGCTGTAAGCATGGCCCCAAGCACGTCTGTCCTGGGCTGTGGCAGAGGGTTTGGGGTGGGTGGTGCAGACGGGGTGGCCCCAGAAGCTGTCGGGGCACAGAGGGGCTGGAGGAGAAGCCGAGGGATGAGTCCATCCCTGCTCAGGGCCGGCTCCCTGTTGTGCCGTGGTTGGGGAGAGGTAGACGGGTCGCGCAGCCGCCGTGCCGTTATGAAACCTCTGGCCGAGGCAGCTTTGGGCAGCGAGCCTGACGGCTTATGCAATGCCGGGGGCCCGAGCCTGCGCCAAGCCTGCACCGAGCCTCCGCCGGCCCCGGCCTTGATGGCTCCGTGAGCCCACAGCCCCACTCGGGATGAAAGGAGGAGGAGGAGGAGGCGGAGGAAGGGTGGGGGGGTGCTGTGGGGAGACGGCGGAGCGGCAGGCTGGGTCCCACCTTCCCCCGTGCCGTGGCGGGCATCAGCTGATGGCGGCAGGGAGCTAATCTGGGTGAGGAAAATGGCCTCGGCCGGCAGCTATGAGCAGTCCCGGATCACCGGCGTGCCGGAGGTGCGCACGGCATGGGATGTGTGGCAGCGCCGGGGTCAGCCCCAGGGCAGGGCTGCCAAATAATAAACACCATTAAAAACCAGTAACATATCCCCCAGCCCTGCCCGCGCGAGTGCCGGGGCCCAGCACAATGCTCATGGGTGTCCCCAGGGGAGGACGAGGACCATCCCGTTTGGCCGCCGAGCACGGGGAGGCGGAGGGGCTCAGGCGTTTTGGGGGGCGGTGGGGGATGCTGGTGTGCGGGAGCGTGTGCGCCGGCGCGAGGAGGGTTTAATGAGCAGGCGTGACGTGCCCGCTGCCTGGGACCGGCGTGGGCAGGGATGGGAACTTTGGGCTCCCACCAGCAACCCGTGATCGCTCAGGAGCGACGTCCCACTGCTGCTCAGCCATGAACTGGCAAAACACATCAGTTAGGCGCCGGATGATATTAAAAATTAGCCGAAGAGCAGGGGAGTGCGCTGCCCGCTGCTTGGCTGGCCAGCATGGCGGCAACCTGCTCTGCAGGGACGGGAGCGGGGACGGGAGTGCTTCGGGCAGTGTGCTGGGATGGACGAGCGGAGCAGGGGCAGAGTGAGGCAGTTGCTGGACCGAAGCTCACAGCAGATCCCCGGATCACCCAGCGCCAGGGTGTGATGGGCTCCCGCCCGGCACCTTTCCATCCCCGGAGTGTGCAGGGAGCTTGGCCTGCTGGCGGGGGGTCTCCGTCAGGATTAACCGCTTGGAAATAATTTGTTTTGTAGCTCGGAGGTGTTAGATGGAGGGCAGGGATTGGAGCAGCATCCCTACTTCCAGTGTCTGCAGGGCAGGCTCAGCCACCGGAGAAGGGGCTGGTGGCAGCAAAGGCCGTGCTCAGGCACTCCTTAAATTCGTGGCACAGGGCACCGGGGACCAAACCCCTCTTGAGATCAATCCCGGTGCCACCACTGTGCCGAGAGCCATGGAAAAGCCACGCTCACAGCACACACTGCCCCACGGCTGATCCTGAGCAGAGCTGCCTGCTCCTGCTGTGCCATGGCACGGGTGCTGCGTGCCACCAGCCACACCATGCCTGGAGCTGGGAGCCTGCCCGGAGCTGATGCCATGGGCTGCGGCTGCTGCTCCAGCGGGTGGGGAGATGCTGTGTCCCTGCTGCCTGGGTTTATTCCCTTCCCCGGAGCTCTGCCGACGCTGCTGCCCTCACCCTGTCTCTGCCTGACGGGGAGACCGGGGCGCTCGGCGAGTCCCTCTGCAGCGGCTCAGGCACCTGCAGGGAGACGTGACCCCGTGCAGACGCTCCGATCTGGGGGGGTTCTGTCTGCACGTATGGGCACTCTGGTGTGTGCGCACGTGGTGGGACATGTGCGAGCACCGGCGTGCGTGCAGGAGCGTGCGTGGAGCGGGCTGTGCGTGTGCACGCGGGTGCGTGGCATGGGCAATCCGGGAGAGGGTTTAAACCACGCGGCGCAGGACGGGGCGCGCGGGCGGGGGTCTCAAGCGGAGGGAGAGGGTGGCTCAGCCATCTGCATGTCCATCCTGCTGCTTGGCAGGCAGGCAGACAGACGGACAGACGGTGCCTTTGCGGAACACCCCCGCAGCGGCGCCCCGAGAAGTTCAGATGCTCGGTGACATCTTGAGTTGGTTTCCCTTTGCGAGGGGAGGCAGGTGACACCGCAGACACGGCTCTCCTGCTTTCCTCCCAGGCAGGGAGCGGCGATGGCACTCCACGGCATGTGGGGAGGGACCGGGAGAGGCTGGGCTGCAGAGTGGAGGTTCCAGGGGGCTCCTGGAGCCAGTTTCCTGGAGGATGAACCATTCCTCAGAGAAGGGAAACCACATGCAGAGAAAACCCCAGCGGATGGAGGAGTCTGTGGGTACGTCTCTGTGACCCTCAGCAGCCCATTCAGTCACGTAGCAGGCGCTAGGGGTGTGTGTGCATTTAAAATAAAATAAAACAATATAATATTAAAAAAACAGAATAGAAATAGAAATAGAAATAGAAATAGAAATAGAAATAGAAATAGAAATAGAAATAGAAATAGAAATAGAAATAGAAATAGAAATAGAAATAGAAATAGAAAAGAATAGAACAGAACAGAACAGAACAGAACAGAATAGAATAGAATAGAATAGAACCGAACCGAACCGAACCGAACCGAACCGAACCAAACTAAAATAGAATAAAATAGAATATATTTTTTTTAAATAAAATAACATAAAATAAACCTCTAACTGCCCGAGTCAGACAGACACAGGACCCGGAGGCAGCACGGCTGGGGCAGGGATGTGGCGACCTCCCGCTGAGCTCTCCGAGGGCTCCACTTCCCGCTCCCAGGCACACATCTTCCAAGCTGGCCGGTGGCCCTGTGGACACTCTCACTGCAGTAAAAGCTGCTTGGGAGCGGAGGGAATTGCAATATTGCTTTCCTGGCGGTGATCAGCACTGTTTCTGCACTTTCCTTGCCCTTCTCCTTGGAGGAGCGTTTGGGCAGTGTTAGCTTTGGTGTGAGCAGGGGGCAGTAGCCCAGGGGAAAGCTTTTTTTGGGAAGAAGGGAAAAATAAATAAATTCAGCCTTTACACCCCTGCTCCAGAGCTGCTGCACTGCGCTGCCAGCTCCCCTGAGACCCTTCTCCCAGCAGTTTGGGATTTGTTTGTTGTGGTTTCTCTTTGCCTTATTCCCTGTTAATGGGAATGTGATGGGAGTCACGTAGCCTGTGATGGATGAACTTGCAACCCGAGGTCCTCGGGGGGTCGAGCTCTCTCCTGTGCTGCTGGGTGACAGCAGGACTCACAAGGAGAGGGGGACGGGGCTACCATGAGGCTCCATGGTACCATGGGGAGGCCTACCAGGTGGTTTCCACACCACACACTAGGAAGCATCTCCTGAAATGATCAGGCAACAGATTTCAACCTTCCAAACTGCTTTTCCACGCAATAGGCAGTTGAGGCCTAATACTCTTGGTCGTTGCTGGTTGGACACTACCTCCATCCTCTCCACCAGCAAGAAAAGGATTGGCTTTGCACCAAGGAGTAGCTTCAGCTTCTGATGTGGTGAAAAGAGTGGGTGGAAAGAAAATCTTGTATGGGGGACAGGAAAAGGGTATCAGGGACCTGCAGCTGTGGGTGGGCCAGTGAGATGGTGGTGGTGGTTTATTGCGGGCTGAGGACCGTTGTAGTGAGTCCTGAAGGCTTTGGGTGATTCTGCCAGTCTGGGACAGATCTGTTAGGGCACTGGAGTTATCAGCTTCCCTTTCTGGTGGTTGTTATTGCAGTTCATGCTGCGGTAGCACCTGCAGGTCCTAGAGGAGGTGAGGACCCACCATGCTCTGGTAGCACCTACAGGTCCTAGGGGAAGCAGGGACCCACCATGCTCAATACTCGGACACTGAAGCAGAAACACTGCTGTCCCTAAGCAGCACATTTCCATGTGGGGTTGGGCAGAAAACAGAGGGTAAGAGGTGCCGGCGTCCCATCTGGTTGGTGTCAGAGATGGGAACTGCATGCATGTGTCCCAGCTGGGCACCTTCGGACCTTGTCTGTATCTACAACATGACAGGCTTAGACCTGGATAAGTCTTCCAGGAAGGAACATGCTTTTTTACCCTCTGGTTAGAGTCTCTGCTGTCTCTGCTGTGGAAGTCGCCTCTCCTCTAGAGCAACCGTGTTGCTGTGTTTAGCATCAAGCCATCTCATGCTGGCCAAGCACCATCGCTCTCAGGGCTCAATACATTCGTAGCGTTATCAGAGGGGGGAATGCATGATGACGTGACTGCATCTGTCATGCGTGACCCAAAACCAGCAAGTCAAGATGGACGGTTGTAGTGAGAGTACCGCTCCCTTGTCCCTCCCTGGTGAGCACACACGTGGCTGGTGGCTATTCTGGTGGATAGACTGAGATCTCTGCCCTGAATTTTTTATGGAAACATCCAGCCCAGGACAGAGCAGATTTTCCTGCTTGATTTTCATGCTGCAGGACCTAGACAAGTCATATGCTTCGAAGCTCAAATGGGCTCAAATGGACTCAAAAGGCAGATGGACCTTTCTGATCGGCTCATAGGACTTTCTTTCTCACTCTAGTTCATCCAGGGTACCTCTCTTAGGAAAACCTCCTGTGCTGACCAAACAGTTCAGTGTGATGGTGAGCGCGCTCCTGCCCCAGGAACGGTGGTCCATGGGCAGTGCTCTGCATGGTCCACCCATAGTGTCTCTGCGGTTCGAGTCTGCCTTGCTTCAGGCAGGAATCACGTCCTACCTCTGCCCACTCTGACAAGAAGTCCCCGTGCTCTTACCAGTCTCTCTCCTGCTGCAGAGACTGAGCAAAGCAGAATTTCCAGATCCAGAAACATGAGGGGCTTTATCCTGAGATCCCTCCAGCCCATCACTTACTTTATGGAAAGGTAGACATTGGACCTGGTCACAGTAATTGATTGAATATCCAGCACCAGGACTCCTTCTCCAAACATTCACATGGATTTATAAATCTGCAGATCGAGCTTATACCTTCAGCATCATCCTGTTTCTTGCATGCCACGTCTCCTAGGGCTTTCAGAGTCATCTCCTCTGTACAGCTTGCCTCCTCCCTGTCCTCTGAGAGTCACCTTCCATTTCTGGTGAACGCATGACCTCTCATGTCCTGCTCTTCAGTCGCATCCAGATGCGTGCTGTTGTCTATTTGTCTGTGTCCAGGCTTGACCTGACCGGCCTGTCACTTGTGGTCCTGGATCCCACAGCCCCAGGCAGGGCACTTGCAGCCGCCGGGAGCCGTGGGCTCCTCCAGGGACTCCCTCGCAGCAGGGACAGGCTTCTCCCCCTGCCATACCCCTTGCCCTCCCCAGCTGTCCCCCAGAGCGACACATCTATGAACTGGCCTTTTTCTCCATTCCTATGGAAAGGGTGTCCTTGGTCTCACTTTCTTCTCCCCCCCCGCCTTCCCAGTTTGGCAGGGGAGCTGGAGGTGTTTAGTTTCCTCCCACAGCTCTTCAGTCATTACTGTAGCTCACCGGGTTGGTAACTGAGAAACAAAACATAACACACGGGGCTACGTTACCTCCTCCGTAGATGCTGGAGATGTGGTGCCCACCCGGGATGTGCCAGCGTGGTCCTCCCTGCCCTTCCTCCAGGCCAGACTGGGAAGGGTGTCATTGCCACATCACAGGCATGCACCAATTCACCCAGTAACTTGGGTGGGGGAGAAAGCTGCTTTTTTAGAGAAGGAAATGAAGAGAATCTCATCAAGCACTCGCTATGGTGGCTGATGGGGAATTGTGAATGAAACCAGAGCGAAAGATGACTAGAGGACTTACAGTGTGGAGGAGAAACTGTAACCGAGGGGAGATGGTGGAGGATATTGCTGAAAGATGAAGGATCGAGGCTGGAGGGAAATTACTCATGGACTTGTCAAGGACTGCGTCTGGCTGAGCTTATTTACATCTCCAGTGATAGGAACTCAGGGCTTGATCATAATGGAGGATGAAAAGGACATGGATCTACTAATTAATGACAAGCTGTATGTGAACTTTAGCCATGAAGGCAAATGTGATCCTGCTCATCTGATATGTCACCAGTGCAGATGGGGAAGAGCTCATGTCAGTCTACGAGGCATGAGGAACCCATATTTAGCATAGCACGTTCAGCTTGGGTCATGGTGTTCAAGGGTGATGGGTGCAGAGAGGAGCTGCAGAGGTGGATTGAGGATGGGAGAACCTCCTGCAAGAGGATCAGATGTAGAATGAAGGCAGGAAGGGCTTCAGAAAGCTTCTAGCTATACCTATAAATGGAGATGCAATCACCAGCAATGGCATCAGCCAGCTCTAGTGAAAGAGGAGTGAGAGCAGAGGATATCCAGGCTAGGAAGGGGCTCGGTGCTGGGATGATCTCCCAGCAGCAGCACTGGGAAGGTAGAAACCAATGGGTCCCTTTCTCCTGAGGACCGTATTGCCACCCTTCCCCAGCTGAACCCCACGTTGGGATGTTTGAGACTGGTGTCACTTCAACCCTTTCTCCCTCCTGTCCTTCAGCATTTCCCCTCATGTCCCCAGTGGTGTGGAACTGGCTTTCAGCACCAGAAATTCGTGCACATCAATATCCACTTTAATTTATATCAATCTATTTATTGGACTTGCCCACCTGTGTTGCTATTAATTGTTGGTATTCAGCTTCATACCCGAACAGATGACTGCTGCCCCTGGACAGTTACTCCCCAGCTGACCAAGAGCTCCCAGGAGAGGCAGCAGCACAGACCCAGCGCAGAAACAAAAGCCAAAACACCCAGGAAAAATGAACTCCCATGGGAAGCCAGAGGTGGAGGGAGAATCAAACAGACCTCTGGAGACCCTGACAAGGCCCCTTTGCTTTTATAGAGCTGTGTTTGTTTTTCACAACCTGTAGAAGACAACCAGAACATAAGAGCTGACCTTAGGGGACACCAGGGCTGAGTCTCTACTGGTGGTCATTGATGGAGGAGTAGAGAAAATAGTATGTGGGATGTAAAGTGATCCTGTCCTTGCCCTATCTTTGCAGCCACTGGCATTTTGGGGAGCACTCACCATGAGGAGGTACCCAGATCATTGTATTAAATCTTGATGGATCTGTTCTCCCGCAATTTTTCTGAGTCCTTTCTTCAGCCCACTTGCATTTTGACTTCCAGGGCACCCTGCAGCAGGGACTAACACCACCTGTGCTGCCCAAAGAGGCTCTGCCTGCTGCCTTGCTCAGGTTTCCAGCCGCTACCTGGTGACCACACCTGATGCCTCCTGGTCCTTGTGTTAGGAAAACCCCTGACTCCTCATGGCTGCTCCCCTTGGCTGCACCAGCTGCGATGCTGCAGAGCAGGAGCGTGCTGCACCTGCCTCATCCCCTGGGGCTTGGTCCTTCCCTCTGCAGGATGCGCTGATGTCTCTGTGTGCCCTTCTCTGATGTGCGGTGACAAGGCTGTGCCTCTGCTCAGGTAGCTTGCTCCAAAGTCAGTAAGAGTGATAACCGATCGACTGACACCCTGCCCTGGCTAGTGCTGCTCAGCATGATGTCAGGCTAGATATAAAGAAGACATTTTTAACGACGAGGGTGGTGAAACACTGGCCCAGGTTGCCCAGAGAGGTGGTAGATGCCCCATCCCTGGGAACATTCAAGGTCAGGTTGGACGGGGCTCTGAGCAACTTGATGTAGTTGAAGATGTCCCTGCTGATTGCAGGGGGGTTGGACTGGATGACCTTTAAAGGTCCCTTCCAACCCAAACCATTCTATGATTCTGTGATTCTGTGTCCTGCAGCCTCCTCCTGCTGTGTTAGGAGCTGCGTTTCAGAGTGCTTTGCAATGCAGAGCGCTTTGCAGGGGCTGTCTGTGCCTCGGTTTCCCTTTGCACTGAAATCGGTGTGCAGCTGGGGAGGGTCTCTGAGACCCATCAGCATCTCAGGGTACCTGGAGGTGATGCACTCAAACCGTGAGGGTGCAGACACCAGGGACAGAGCTGAGGGAGCAAGCTGGTGGTGGGTTCCCAGCCCTGGAGCCTCTGTAGCAGGCTGAGATGGATGCTGGGCTGAAGGAAGCAGGGTTTGGGTTGAGCTTGCAGCAGCGGGGCTCTGGAACACCCTGGTTTGGGGCTCAGGGATGGAGATGGTCCTCAGCTGAGAGGATGGGCTTCAACACATCCCTCAATCTCCATTCTCCCCAGCGCAGCGAGGTGAGGCTGGGACTGGGCTGCTGCACCCAGGAAAGGCCAGGAGATGCTGAGCCCGATCCGCGGGTGGTGGTGTTGGCTGTGGGAGAGGTGGGTGCTGGTGCACCCTCCCTGCCAAGGAGATGAGGAACCAGCTGCCACCTCCCACTGTGCACCTGGCTGGGCTGGAAAAATATGGCTTGCAGGTAGCTCCTAGGCGCTTCATGCCCATCCTCAAGGACATAATCATGCTGACAGGGTTTTTTTGAGCTCTCGCTCTTCCAGAGTTGGCTGGCTGGGGGATGCTTTGAGCGGAGAATTCTGGGGCTGTGCATTTCTGTATGGGCTTACACCGGACCTTCGTTAAGACATCAATAATGACAGGGGATTGTGGGGCTGCGGAAGTCCCATTCAGCCCCAATGCCTGTGCTTTGGGGCCCTGCGCTCCCCAGAATTCAGCAGCCTTGAGGAAGTCCCCACCAGAAAAGCTGGTGGGCTGCTAATTCTCCATCAGGTCGCCGTGCCCCGGGACGTGGGACCACGAGAGCACAGACCCCTGCCCAAACCCATCCCACTTGCCGGCACGGAGGGACTGGTGGGGATGGTGGGGAGGGGACATCAGCCCTGGAGAGCCAGCTGGACTGTGATGTGGGCCCAGCAGTCCCTGGTGGCAATGAGAGATCCAGGGTTCCTGTGCAGGGCCAAGGCGTGCACAGGCAAGGAATGTCCTCGAGAGCTTCCACGTGGGACCCTGTGGGTAAGGGGGGCGGGTAGGACATCGGCTGGCAGTGGCCCGTGGTCCCAGGAGATTTTGGCTGAGGGATATTAGCTCAGCCCTGTGGTCCTAGTGTCCCCCCCATCGCTCGGGAACACCTTCCGCCGCTCCTCCCTGAGCATCCCCAGCCTCTGGCCAGCTTCGCCCAGACGTCAGCTCCACTATTATGTCCCGTCAGCTCCACTATTATGTCCCCGGAAAGGGGCCGGGGGGCTGAGACCTCCTCCACCCCCACGCTCCATTAGCTCTGTACTGTGGGTCTATTGTGCCAGGGGACGCGCGAGGGCCGTGTCAGTGAGCAACTGTCCTGCCCCAATGAGTTTCCGATGACTCGGATGAGTTTGAGACCTGCTGGCCCCGGAGCAGACGAGGACAAAGCCTGTGCCGATGTGCTGGGGTTGACTCCTGGGGTCCTGGCCAGCATCCGACTTGTCCACTCCCGTCCGCCACGCTCTAATCTGAGTGTCTTCCCATCCATCTCCTTCCCTCACCTCCATCTCCATCTGCCTATCTGTCCGTCATACCTCTCTCTGTCTTTCTCTCTGCCTGTCCTACCCCTCTGATCTGTCAGGGAGGGACAGAAGTGGGGGGCTGCCCTCCCAGGGGAGAGGTTAGGGGATGCGGGGGCAGCTGCAGGGGGACGGGAGCTGCGGGCTGGGGACCAGGGATCACGTCCCACCGGGCGAGTCAGGGGCAAGAGGGTCCCACGGGGCCTCAGCCCGGGCTCGCTCCTTACTTTGGCCAGAGGCAGGTTGGGGTGGGGATGTCCCCAGCTGGGTTCGGGCACAGAAGCGGGTCTGTGCCCAGAGATCCAGGGCCACCAGAAGCCATCCTGTCCCCTAACGTGTTCCCCTGCACCGTAGCAAGGCCAGGGACCACCCCCACCCTGCCCTGTGTCTTGGCCTGGTGATGGAAGGTTTGGGACACGAACTTGGGTTTGAAGACCATCATAGAGGAGAACCCCCCACATTCCATAGCTCAGCTCCCGGGGGAGAGCCAGCACAGGGCAGAGCCGGGCAGCAGCGGGGTGGCTCAGCCCCGGGCTCCTGGCCCCAGACTCCTACCCTGGGGTCCTACCCTGGGCTCCTATCCGTGGGGTCCCATCCCCGGGCTCCCATCCCGCTCCCTCCTGGCACCTGCAGGAATTTGCCATTTCCCTGGAAGCGGCAGGCGGGAGCCACTTCTCCGCAGTCCCTGTGGTGGGGGGTGGATCTCGCTTGGGCGTTTATTTTAATACGTCTCTCTCTCTCTCGTATCTCTCACTCTCTCCTGGTTCTCGCCTCTCTTTCCCTGCTCCCCCCGCGCTCTCTTTCCGTCCGTGCCTTTCTGTCTTCCTGCCCCGTCCCCCCGCTCCCCTCCCTCAGGTCAAGGTCTGGTTCCAGAACCGACGCACCAAGCAGAAGAAGGACCAGAGCAGGGACTCTGAGAAACGCTCCACCGCCACCTCCGAGTCCTTCGCCACCTGCAACATCCTCCGGCTGCTGGAGCAAGGCCGGCTTCTCTCCGTCCCGGCCCCCCCCAGCCTCCTCTCTCCCACCTCCAACCCCATCGGCAGTCCTACGGGCAACGGATCCAGCTTGGCCACCCCAGGAACCACCTCCCCCGGGCTCGGCGGCGGGAGCAGCCCCCCGGGGCCGGGAGCCTTCGGCCTGCAGGTCCCTTCTCTCGCCGCCTCTTCCTCTTCCTCCTCCTCCTCGCCCCGGCTGCCGGCCGCCCCGCTGTGCTTTGGGGGGCCGCTCCTGGGCAGCCTGCACGACCTCCCGGGCGCTTACGGACTGGGCACTTCTGCTTTTGAGCCTTACACGCGGCTGGAAAGGAAAGACAATTCTATACCCAGCAAGAAGCCAAGCCCTTAAATCAAAATGAGTGTCAAAAGGCCTCCCCCCTCCGACCCCCCCCACCCGCTCCCGTCCCCGCGGCCCCCACGCGCCCCGCGGCCCGCACCGGGGTTGGATGTGGCAAGTGGGATGTGGAAGACAATTTACCGCCCGTCCGGGTGTGCGCGCGAGTGTGCGCACAAGCGTGTGAGCGTGCACGCCTGCCCCCCCACCCCAGCCGCACCAATACAGCCGTGGATGACACCCCGCAACTCCTCACCCCAGGGCTGACGCTGAACCCCGTCACGCCTAAGGGGGTTCCCTGGGTGTCCCGTGTCACCAGCACTGTCCCACACCTCGCTGACACCGCTGGATCTGCCAGGGCCACGTCCGTCCCCCCCTCCAGGTATCGCCGGTTCAGGGTTTGGAAGACAATGCTGTGGTCTTGCTGTGTGTGCTGGGAGAGGAGCAGCTCCGGGGGTGGGGAGATGCTGGGGTGTTGCTGGACTGTCACCCCGGGGCCCGTGGTGTTGGGGTCACCACCAAAGCCCCAGTGAGCAGGAGGGCACCCTGAAAGGGAGAGCACAGGGGGTTCTGCCTAGCCCTGGTGTCCTTGGGCAAGCATCAGGCCTCAGTTTCTCCCACCTGCAAAGGACTTTGTGTCGTGGCTGAGGTTGTCTCGGAGCACCCCGGTGGCTGTGGGGTCCAGGTCCCCTCTGCTGGCGGGGAGCACTGCTCCCATGGGATGCTTGTCCTCCTAGGGCAGGGGAGATGGCGAGGTCTGTGGGGGACTGATGGTGGTGGCGATCTCTCCAGCCCCCTGCATCAGTGGTCCCTGTGCTCAGGAGCAAGCGGCCGCCCTGACTCACGAGGCGTCCCCAGGCTCCTCCATGCCTGCTTGTGCAGAGCCAAACCACCGTCCCAGACCCTGTTTTGGTGCTGTCCCACCCTGGCAAACCCCTGAGGATGCTAAAGGAGCCTCTGGCCTCCTTGGGAATGCTGTGGTGAGCTGAGGCCAGGCCACTGTCCTGCCCCCCACCAAGGAAACCCTACCGGGAGGATGCAGATGTGTGGGCAGTTGTGATGCTGGGATCTCCCCCTCTGGGTCAGGATGGACCACGGGGGTTCTTTGCCATCAGCGGGAGCCCGAAGCACCCTCAGCCCCGTCCTGGGGTGCTGGGTGCTCAGCACTGGCACTGCAGCGAGCCCTGTCCCGAGCGCTGGCCTAGCAGCGTCCCCCACCTTGCTCCTATCGCCCAGCAGAACCAGGGTCCAGCCCTGAGAGGCGCTGAGCACCCGCTGCCTGCGACGGCACGGCCCTGCCCCGACCCTCGGGCAGCCTCAGCTGCTCTTCCCACCTCACCACCCTGATCCCAGAGGGTGACGGTGGCTTCCCACAGGGCAGGATTCAGCCTCGGGTGTGCGGCAGGGCACGGTTTGGGGATGTTGTGGGGTGAATGAGCTCCGGAGGGTTGACAGTGGGCTTGGAGCCCCACTTGTAGCAAAAACGAGAGGGGAATTGCATGAGGTGGCCCCTGGAGAAAAGGACAGCATGGTCCCCCTGGCATCTGCTGAGGGGCATCTACACTGGGCAGTCTGGCCCTTCTGTGGTGTGAGCATCGCCTTGGCAGGGTACCCTGTGGTGGCATCACCTTGGTAGGACACTCTGCGGTGGCATCGCCCTGGCAGGATGCTCTGGTGGCACAGCCCTGGCAGGACACCCTGCAGGGACATCGCTGTGGCAGGAGCTGGGTGATGCCCTGAGCCCCCTCCCAGTGCCCAGGAGCTGCCTTGGGGCTCTTCTACCCCCCCCCACCCCCGAACTGAGGGGCTCCTGCATCCTCCCACTGCGGTTTAATGTATAATAATGACAATTACCACTGAACAACCCCCCAGCCTGGCCTGGGCCAAGCATCACTGCATGGGCTGCAGACCCCCACCCAGGCTGCTGCTCTGTAGGGACTGGTCCCTAAGGGGGGCACAGCCGCTAGCCCACGTGTTCCCAGGATTTTGCAGGGAAATATTTAAAATAAATGATTTTATGAAAAGCTTTCGGTGATTTTTATTTTTCCTTTAAATCAAGCATTTCTATGAAATAGTATTTATTGATCACCTCACATCTGGAGCACTTTATGGGAGCGAGCCCTCAGGTCTCACGCTGCTCTGCAGAGCCCAGGAGGGGTCGTCACCCCCTGCTGCAGGTGGGGAAACTGAGGCAGGGTTTGCCCGGGGATGCAGAAAGCAGGGACAGAGTTTGGTTCACGGTGACGAGCTCCCCTCTCCCGGCCCAGTTCAGACCACAGCTTGCTGCCAACACCTCCGTACCTCTCCCTAAATGTGGTGTTTGCCGGATGCTCCTGGTGCCCCGGGGTGCTCAAACCCCGACACCCCAATGACGTGTTTGACTGAGGTTTTGCATTTTTGACAGGACAACGACCTTCTCCTTTCCCCTCGTCACTTAATTTATATTTATATTGCCGTTCTTTATCCTTCCCCTGTCTGCAAACGTGGTATTTAAAGACAGCGAGCCGAGGCGGGCAGAGCGGGCAGCGGGGCAGCTGTGCCCACCCGGCTGTGCCAAGACAGGGGGATCCTGCCTGCAAACCTCCCCCGGGACTGGTCTTGCTTTGGTTTTCCCTCTTCCCTTCCTTCCAGGAATGGCTGAACTGCGGGAATTTCCTGAGGTTATCGGACCCCGGTTCCTCCCACCCTGGGCTCGCTGGGAGGAACCTTGGTCCAGTTTGATGGAGAAGTGAACCCCTTGCACCTTCACAGGTGGAGGAGGTTTTGGGGCATTTCAGAGAAAGCAAGGTCCAATTGTATTTTCAAAAGAGCCCTTAAAACCTGGGAGTTTTGGGGGGGTCCCCCGTGTGTTTGCCCAGCTTGGGGCATCCTCGTGGGTCTCCTGCATCCTCCTCCCGCTGCTCAGCGGCCAGAGGGAGAGGTGGAAAGCGAGGCAGGGAGGCCGTGGGCTGCCCTGCAATGAAATGGCAAGCCCTTTCCACAAATTTAAACACAAATGCTGCTTTCACAAAGGCCCCAAATCTGACCCAAAGCTGCTGCTTCTCCAAAGTCACTTCTCCCAAAGCAAACATCCCCAGTAAAGCTGTCCCGGGGCAGGGGGGGAGAGAGTAGGAAGGTCCCTTGGGGAAGCTGGCTTGCCCCCAGCCCGCCCCGCTCTGCTCACCTCCAGCAGCTCCTCCTGACTTGTAAAATTGGGGAAAAAAAAAAAAAAAAAAAAGTAAAAACTGGATGTAAATCTTTAAGGAATAATGTGGTTTCTTATGGTTTCTAATAGTTAATAAAAGTTATGTCCTGCCTCCTGCCTGCCTCCTCCTCCTCCATCGCCTTCGGGAGCCACGGCTGAGCCACTCTCCACCACAGCTCTCCCAGTACCAGCAACCTTTAGCAGGGAGGTATACTGAAGCCCATCGTGTCCTGCTCTTCTTGACCTCCATGCATTGCCAGAGCTCCCTCCATGCATGCACACTCAGAGATACCTCCGCTATACCCCCTCCCTCCCAGCAGCACCCCCTTGCCCTCCCCAGTCTGACACTCACCCCCCTTCCCCAGCAGGCACAGGGCTGCCCTGTGCACAGGCCCCCATCCCAGAAGCCCTACAGCCACCCATCACACCCCACACGAACCTCCCCCGCCCCGGGGCCTGATCCCAGCCCTGCTCTGCCTCTGCACCGGCACCCAGAGCCTGCAGCGGGTGGGGGCCTGCAAACCCCTCACCCATACCCGTAACACCACCCTTGCCCCTGCCCTCCCCCCCAACATATCCCCACCCTTCCCCCTGCCCCTAACGCTGCCCCAAACTCCACCTTTACCCCAACCTTGTCCCCACCCCATCCCTACCCCTACCCCTCCTCCTATCCCTATCCTTACCCCTTCCCCCATTCTTATCCCTATCCGTATCCCCTTCCCCATTCCTGTCCCCATCCCCATCCCCGTCCCTGTCCCTCTCCCTCCCCCATCCCTATCCCTTCCCCCATCCCTATCCCTATCTCCATCCCCATCCCTATCCCCACCCTTACTGCTACCCCTACCATTACCTTTAGGCTTACCCTTCCCTTTACCCCCTCCCCGCCCCGGCTCTGCCGCCCCGCCGCCCGGGTGAGGGGCTCTGTGTGTCTCTCTGTATGTGTGTGTGTGTGTGGGTGTGTGTATGTGGGTGTGGGTGTGGGTGTGGGTGCGTGTGCCGGTCCCGCCGCTCCCCCACGCTGTTTACAGCCAACACGGGGCTGCGGCCGCTGCCGGGGCGGCCCCGACGGGACGGGACCGGCTGGGGCCGGTGCGGGGGTGGGGGGGGGTGTATAAAGCCCGGGGCGCTGCCGCCCCCCCCCCTGCGCCCTGCCCGGCTCCAGCCCCGGCCATGGCCGCCACGAAGGTGCAGGCAGCGGCGGCGGCAGCGCTGCCCGCCGCCCGGGAGCACGCCCTGGCCGTCACCCGCGACTACAGCAGCAACCCCAGGCTGAGTGAGTGGGGAGGGGGACACGGGAGGGGCAACGGCACCTCTCTGCCTCCCCGCCGGGGGGAGTCACGATGGGTACCCCCGGGGTGGCAGGGACGGGTGAGTGACACTGGGGCAGGCAGGGGTGGCAGTGGGGCAGGCGGGGATCGGGGCTCTGGTGGCCCTCCATTCCTCTGCGCCCCCTGCTTGCAGGCAGTGGGGCAGTGTTTGCTGCTGAGACCCTTTGGGGGGGAGCACAGGGGCTGCGTGGGTGTCTCGGGAGGGCAGAGAGACTGTCACCCCTCCTGGGGTCTGCAGCTGCAGGGGCTGGGGAAGGTTTCATGCCCCCCCCCCCCCCAAGGGCTGTGGGTGCACGCTGGGCTGCGGTTGGTCCCGCAGCAGTGCTGGGGTGCACCGGGTGCCCCCCCCAGGCGCAATGGAGCCCGTACTGGCCCACTGCGGAGCTGGGGGCAAATTGGGTCAACAGCCCCGTTGTCTCTTGAGATGTGGGAGGGAGGGACCACCTGCCCCCATTGCTGCTCCGAGCCCTCTCCAGGTGTTCACCTCCCTGGTGTGACCCTCTCCCCGGCCCCAAAACGGTGGAGCGCTCCTGTGCGCAGGTGCGGGCCCTACCAAGGTGTCCCTGGGGTCAGCCATGCGGGCAGGGAGCTGGGGGCGCAGCCATGGGCGCGCAGCCGGAATGGGGACGGGGACAAGGACGAGGGACTCGCCAGGGAGGTCTTTGCCGAGTGTGGTTGTTTCCCACGGCTTCTCCCGGCACACTCGCGTGCTGGTGCCTCTGAAGATGGCTGGGTCCGTCACGGGGATGTCTGCGTGTCCGTACAGCCAGGACTTGCGTGCTGCGCTGTGCAGGTCTCCCCTTGCGCTGCACCCATGGGTGCTGGCAGCTCCGCTCGCAGCAGCCCGTGGGACCTACAGCTTGACGCTGGCACCCTCAGCGCCCCCCTACCCTCCCAACCCTGGGCAGCACCCCCAGCCCGCCCCAACCTCGGGGAGCGTGGCATCACGCCAGCCCCACATTTAGGGAGTTGGGCTGTAACCCCCCCCCCCAGCACCCCGTCCCCGAGCACAGCGGGCTCAGAGGCATCAAGGACGTTTGCTGTGACCTTTTGTGCCTTCGCTCCCGGGGTCGGGAGGGCTTTGCTGTCACCTCCCTCGCCCCGAGCCGGGTGGCTCCGGGCTGGCACGGTCCCGGCTGCACCCTCCCGGCACGGCCGAGCACAGCCGGCTCTGCCCGGCCGCCCGCCCGTGTTTGCTGTCAACAGGGAGCAGCCACCCATGGGTGACTTGTCCCTGGCTCACGCTGGGTGAGAGCCAGCCCTTGGCCTGAGGAGCGGCACGGGGGGGACACCGCAGGGAGCCAAGGCTGTTTCTCATCGCATTAGAGGCAGGTCCTCCCCCCACACACCCTCCGGGGTCCCTGGATGGATCCTACAGGCGGTCACTGCTGCGGCCGCTTCTTCCTGTGCCCATGGGAGATGGTTTGCTGGGCTGGGGGAGCGGCCGCCCCCGTCACCTGCCCAGCCTGGAGCGATGTCCCCCAGAGCAGCCCCCAACGAGCCTCTCTGCTGTGGCACGGCCTCTCTGCCTCAGCCGGGAGGGGACAGGGCAGGGACCGAGGGCTGGCACTGCGGGCCCCAGCTGGCACCCGTGGGGTGGTGGGTCGTCCTCCCCAAGCACAGCGTGTGGCCGAGCTCCCATGGGGGCTCCGTGGGCTTTGCCCTCCCTGGAGCTCTGAGCTGGACCCATCTTGACCCGTCCATCCTGGCGTGTGGCTCCTGCACTCTTCCTGGATTTTTTTTAAGGCAAAAATGCCTGTTTTCAAGTTTCTTCCTGCCCACTGTGACCGCAGCCGAGTACTTTTATTTTAGAGGAAGCCGTCTTTTGCCCCCCCATCGCTTGACCCCAGGAGCTGCACAGGCAGTGCCCGCTTTGTCAGGCTGGCTCTGCAAAGCCAAACCCCCAGCCGCCACATCCAGGCTGGGACAAAGTCCTGCCCCGGGTGGCCTGTCACCACTGTACGTCGGAGAGAGGTGGGAGAGGTGTGTGTGAGGAGCATGGGACAGTAACAAGCTGATGCTCTGCAGCCCCGCACCGGTGGGGAGCTGGAGAGGGCGGTAGAGGTGGGTCCCAGAGTGGGACAGAGCCCTTGGGACTGCCCTGAAAAGGTGCTGCAGGGTGAATGTGAAGGTGGGAGCCAGGAAAAGGGACCCTGGTGATGTGGGAGAGCGCGGGGGTGTACCTGGGGGTGACATTTGGAGGGGTCTGGAGGAGGTATATGGAGACACCCCCCTTGCCCCTGCACGAAGGAAGAGGCAGCGTGGGGCTGAGGGCAGCTGACCCGGACGGCGTCACGCCACGTGGGTGCAGCGTGGTGGGTCTGGGTGGGATGGGTGTCAGCACACCCTGGGTATTGCCCGGGACGCCCGGCTGAGCCGGGCACTGCCCCTACGCTGGGGGGGGGGTGGGTTCTCTGCTGTGTGCCACCGCGCCGGCTTCCCACCCCACGCGCCCCACGGCGATGCCACAGCCCCTCCCCAGCCCCATGGCCGGGTGCCCGGGGTCCCGGCAGCGTGGAGTCCCAGCGTGGCACTGGGCACAGGAGCAGCTACGTGATCCCCCAGCTACAGCCCAGCCCCCCGACTCCCAGCCCAGCGCCTGGAGCTGGCGGGGGGGACACAACCGGGGGGGGGCCGAGCAGGGCCGCAGGCAGGCAGGGCTGGCTGGCAGGAGCAGGCAGAGCGCTGCCTGCGCTGCTCTGCTGGGGCCGGCTCTCCTGAGAGGCGGGAGAGGTATTAGCAGCTGCTTCCTAGTGCTGCAAATCCATTAGCACAAGCGAGTGGAAGAAGCACTTATCACCTCCTGGCCTTTGACTTGACCCATCTTTACGAAAAACAACCCAGCGAACAATGCCGCTGCCCGCACGTGGGCTCGGGGCTGCTGCCCGCACGTGGGCTTGGTGGTGGCTGCTTGCGCAGGGTGGGGGTGCCCCACGCCGTGCCCCACAGCCCGGCACGGCCCCCACGGGGCGCTTTAAACTCAGCAAGCGCAGCCTGGGAGCGGCTTGAGGGCTGGGCTGTGGGGGGATGGATGGATGGATGGATGGATGGATGGATGGATAAAGCAGGAGATTGCTGTCAGCAAGCCCAGAGCCACAACAGTTGTGCCAGGCGATCTGAGACATGTCTCAGCTTCTCCTCTGCTGTGCCCCAACCAGCACCGTTAGCTGTGATGCTCGTCTCCTGCTGGGTCCAGGCATGGTGGCAGCACTGGGCTGAGGACCATGCCTTTGGGAGCTGTGGCTGGTGGGGTTTAGGACGTGGCATTGCCTGCTGGGGATGCGGGAAGCAGGAGGACAGAAACCAGGGAGATCCCCAAGCCCTGGGCACCCCAACACGTCTCTCCTAGGGGGCTGCTGCTGGGCAGGAGCTGGGTGCTGAGCCTCGCAGGGCCGTGTCGGGCTGTGCCCTCAGCCCAGGTCCCCCCAGCCTCCGGGGAGGAGTGAGGGGCTCGCGGGGCTCAGCATCAATTCGCCAGACGGAGGAGCATTTAATCGTCTGGTCTCTTTGGTTCATCTGCCCTTAATATTCCCTGCCTTGCCCAGCAACTCGAATTCAGTTTCAGACCTGAGATTGCTCACCGGGGGTGCGACCCTGAGTCACAGCTCGGCAGAGCCTTGGTGGAGGAGTCCAAATTTAGCTCCGTGAGAGCCCTTGTGAAGGGTTCCTGGGAGCCCCATCAGTTGCGGCAGAGCCTGGGGCTGCACAGAGGGGAGTGGGGAGGGAGGGGACAGTGGCATTGGGGAGGGACACCGTACCGGGGATGCAGCCTGGCCCCGTGGGGGCATGTAGGTGGAGGAGCCCGTGGAAGGTGTGAGCCCCTTATGCCCATTTCCTAAGTGAAATTGGATTTTTTTCATGTATATACGCACACGGGCTGCCTGTCCCTCAGCAGAGAGAGGTTACTGGTGATGGAGAGCTTGCTGCTCCTCTGGCCCTTTTCCCATCTCATAACTAATGGTCTCCGCTGGCACCTCACCCCCTCCCCGGCACTGCTGCGGCAGCATCCCGGCACTGCAGGTGGGAGGGTCGTGGATGACCTGGAGAAGCTCTGCGATGGAGCTGCCAGACCGCTCAGAAGCAGAGCTGGGCTGACATCGTCGGTGTGACTGTAGGAGATGGCACCTGCTATGGGTTCGCAGGGGTGGCGAAGGGGCTGGTGGGTTCCTGGGGGCTACTGCCGTTGCATGCCCACATCCTGCTGCTGGCCGAGCCTGGGCAGGCCAGTTCTGTCTGTTCCCCGCGCTCCCAGCCCCCGGCTGCAGGAGCCATCCATCCTCCCACCCCAGCAGCATCATCCCCACCACCCCACTGTCCATCCCGCCAGAGTGGGATCCCCTGCCCCATGGCGTGGTGGCATCCCCCAGCCCCGCTCTCCATCACTTCTCCTTTCCCCTTGGGGGCCATCTCCTCCCCTCAGCCTCTCGAAAGCCCACAGCCCAGCTGGTGCCTGCGTCGCCCGCCTGGGGCCGGGGTCCGGCAGCCCTGCTCCTTGCCGCCTGTCCCCCCCCCAGCCCCCCCGGCCCTGTTTTGTCTGATAGAAAATGCGACAGCAAGCCCAGCAAATTTTTTTTTTCTTTTTTTTTCTTTTTTTTTTTTTTTTTTTTTTTTACTTGGGTTGGCTTGTTTGGTTCACGCTCGGCTGGTCCTGCCATTCTTTGCCTTTCCTCACATGACGTGCAGGTGTGTATGGGAACCCCTCGGCTGCCGGGGCCCTAATTAGTGGCATAGAGTGTGACCCCCTGCCGGGCTTTTCACCGGCTCCGCTGGGCTGGGACAGGCCGGTGGGTTTGACAGCGCGGCACAAAGTGACACATGGCACAATGGGCAGGTTGCGGAGGGGGAAAGCGGTCACTTAGGGACTGTCGGAAAAATCCCAGGACAGCCCTGGGGGCTGCCGTGTTCCCCACCCGGTGCAGGATGAGGCCGCCGGGTGATGCTGGAAGCTCGGTGAGGTGTGCTCTGGGGGATCCTGATGTTCCTGGAGGATGGGTCACCCTGGTGCCAGGGATGGGCAGGGCTGAGTGGGATTTTATGCTCAAAGTTGCCATCAGGGCATCCTGGGAGCTGGGCTGCGGCACCTCAAGCGTCAACCTGGCCCAGCATTTTGGTTAAAAACGAGGCGTACATGTGCTGAAATGGTGAGCAGCATCCAGGGGGGATGTGGGATGCATCCAACCCGATCTGGAGCAGCCCACGGCCACCCTGCGCCTTGTGCTCAGCACGCCCAGGCCCCTCTGCCCCATGGCGTGTCCGCTGCCCATCGCTGTGGGGTGCCAGGTGTGGGGGAGCGCAGTGGGACCCCCCACTCCGTGCCTGCCAGGTGTGATGCCAGAGACCTGTCTTGGTGCCCCAGGGTGGCTCAGGACCGGCTCTGGACCTCCTGAGATGCCCCCTTATCTCTATCCTTGCTCTGGGCTGGAGGGGAGAGGGTTTTGGGGATTTGGGGGCTATTTATGAGTCCCATTTCCTGTCTTTGCTCCAGTTTGGTTCCCCTCCAGCCCACTCCATCCCGTGCTTCAGCCCGTCCGTGGGGCTGAAGATGGGAGAGGGTGTTGGAGGCTCCGATGGCTGCGTGCAGACCCCAGGTCTGTAATTTGGGGTAGGGGATGTGCAAAGCCCCTCGGGCGGTGCGTGGGGATGCGCATCACTCACTACTCGCCCAGTCCTAGAGGCCGAGGTGACCATCGCCGGGCAGGCGACAAATTTGTCCGAAACCACTTTCCATCGCTTCTGCGGAGAAGGTCATACCCTCAGCAAGTTTCTGCCAGGTTCCGTGCCGCTGGAGGAGGATGGGGCCGGGGCTGCATCCATGCCCTCGCCGTGGCAGACGGCAGGTCCTGGGACCACCGTCCCTTGCGGAATCCGGGAGCGATCCCCCGGCGCACTTTGGAGCAGAGCCCTAAGGCGTGTGTCAGGCCTGGGGGGGAGCCGGCAGCGATGCCCGGGGCTGGGGCGGGGGGCTGGGGAGGGCAGGGCGGGGTGGTGAGTGGTGGGAGCAATTAGCGGCGGGTGTAGTTGGGTCGGGTCCTCTTTGTCACCGGGGGCCCTTTTTTCCCCCCCCCTCCGGCCGCCGCGGTGGTTAGTAGTGCGTGAGTGTCAGGGCTAATGGAGATTGCATCTGACAGGAGCTGTGAATTTGGGGCTGGGGGTGTGGAAAGGCCAGGTTGAAAGACTTTTCTTTTCTCTTGGCCCCTCTTCCACTGCCTCCCGTGCCCCCCTCCCCGGCCGTGCCCCCCGGCAGCCTCCCGGCCCGGCCGGCCACCGCAGCCCACCCACCCCGCCGCTCCTCCCCCCTTGGCTTGTTCATAACAGCTCAACGTCTTAATTATCTGAATTAGTGCTTTCCGGTAGCAGGGGCTCCCCCTCCTCCGCCCCGTCCCTCCCCATCCCTCTCCTCCTCCTCCTTCTCCTCCTCCCATCCCCGAGCCCATTTGGAGGGCTGTCACTTGGCGTGACTGTTGTGATTTCCTTCTCTGTCGCGATAGAGCCCTTTGCGCCGCAGAGATGAGCATGGGTGAGGGGGCTGGAGCGATGCAACAAGTGCCGGGCAGGACGAGTCCGGCCCCGGCCCCGGCTTTGCCGCATCGGCTGGGGCTGGCCAGGTTTGGGGCAGGCAGGGGATGGGGGGGCAAAGCCCCGGGGCCGCCCCGTTTGCGAAGCCGGGAGCTGCGCGTTGCTTTGTAGAAAATGAGACATTTTTGCAGGAAAAATCCCCTGCACGAGCTTAATTTTTTCATGGTGTTGGCTGGGGTGTTGTTTTGCTTTGGCACGGAATGGCAAGCCAAGCCCGAAGGGAGTCCCCCAGGGTGGCTGGCGAGGCGAAAAAACCCCTGTGAGGTTTGTAAGAAGGTGAAGACCAGGGAATCGTGGAGCAACGTTTTTTTTATCACCTTCCTATTCAGTTCTCTGTGACCAAGTCTGACGGTCTGGCTGTCCATCCTCTGGAGGCCGAGTCTCCAAAAAGCCTTTTCTCGCTGCGAAGGTGGCCAAGCGCCAGGCCAGGCTGTGGACCCTCCATGCCTGGAGATCTGAAGATCCCAGATGGGGCCATGGGAGTGACTCCAGGTGACCCTGCTTGAGCAGGGCTTGGACCAGAAGATTTCCAGAGGTCCCTGCCCACCTCTGCCATGCCATGACTCCGAGAGCAAGCCCGGATCATTGTCACTGGAATTGGAGGGGCTGTGTAGCCAGGCCCAGACTCTTGGGTTACATTTCTCCCTCTCTCCCGCAGATGCTGGTGGTGTTGCCACCACCCCACAAACAAAGTCATGGTGGGGAAGGAAGGGGATCCGGTCACAGCAGAAGGCAGCTCCTTTGCGAACAGACCGGTGTGGTCAGCGAGGAGCATGTGGGAAAGCCAGTGCTGAGACCCTGTGCTGCCAGGGACCCCCATGAGTCTGGGCTGGGGAGCCTTTCCTGCCTCAGTTTCCCCATGAGGAAATGAGGGGAATAGTGCTTCCCTCCCTGAGTGATGGCTGGAGGGAAGTATATATATATGTTATGTAAAGATAACTGGATGGATGGATGGATGGATGAGTAGATGGATGAATACGCAGAGAACTTGGCCAATGATCCAGTGTCACAGCCATAGGGCACCAAGCGGTGCTGCCAGAGGGTGTGATGAACTTGGTGGCAGAAGACAGCCCGCTGCATTGGGAGGAAAGCCATGAGGGTCCCGAGGGGGCTGGCAGGCATCAGGGCTGGGCCAGAAATCACCGTGCTTGAGGGAAAGGGACGAGCCCTGTGGCTCTGTCCCACGTGGGTGGCTCCCCAACAGCTGGGGCTGCAGAGGAGACACGGGGAGAGAAGAAAAGAGCCCAACAAAACCTCCCAGGGGAAGGGAAGCAGGCGAGGCGGTGGCGGCGGATATTTGTGAAGGAGTTGGAAGGGGAAATAAAAGGCAGAATGGTCACTTTGGGAATAAAGGAGACAAAAGGCGAGGAGGTTGGCGGCAGAGTGCCGGCTCCCGGCATGCCAGCCCCCCAGGCCGCTGAATGGGCAACCAGCAGGAACTGGGCATAATTGGGTAACGGGGAGAAGGCTAATTGCAAAAATGGCAGGGATTACAGGCACTGCCAGCGTCTGGGCCGGGGCATGGGCCAGGCAAGCGAAGGGGGATGCTGAGGGCCTGGTTGTGCCGCAGGGGGTGACCCTGCGCCGGGCTGTGGGGTGGCCAGGGATGGGTGCTCCCTGACATGGGATGCGACCAACGCAGGGGTGAACGGGACCCATCTTCCAGAAATGAAGTTCCTGGAGCTGGTCTGGCCGGGCTGTTGAGCACGCGTGCGGGGCTGGCTCCTGCACCCAGGGAGCTGCGCCGGTGCTGGCATCACCAGAAGGGCGGCCGGGATGCTCGTGGCGTGGGGACCCGTGTCCCGGTGCCGCGACGTGGACCACCCATCCCCGCAGCCGACGGGAGGGGAGGCCGGCGAGCTCGCCAGCTGGCCTGGCCTCTCCAATCCTATTAGGATCATGAGTAAATCAGAGAACCCGGTGTGAGAAGAGAGGGCAGAGGGATGAAAGGGCCCGTCGGGGTCAGCAAAGCCAGGCCCTGCCATGGCAGGCGTTACGGCGTTTGACACATCGGTAAAATGATCAAGGAGCGGCTTAGAGCCGGATCAGTTCCCCAACACCTGCACTCGCCTGGGAAGCTGCTCCCAACCCTCGCGCTCCCTGGCCTCAGGGACCTGCCTCCTCTCGCTGGGCTCCTACGCGGGTTCATCCCCATTTGTCACCCTTTGGGCAGGTGCCTCCCTGCCCCACGGTTATCCCTGGGGTCTTCGTGGTCACTTTGGAGAAATCACATGCCCAGCACCCTCATTTCCTTGCCCGAATGCAGCGCTGTGCGAGTCCCTGGCGCCCTGAGGTCTCATCCTGAACTGCAGGGTGCCAGGCCAGCGCCCCATGGCAGCCGGGCAGTGCCACCCTGCAGGCAGGACCAGGCTGGGTGCTCGGACCTCGCCTTGGCAGTGTGGTGGCCCCGAAAGCTCGTCCTCCTGCTCAGCAGCATCCAGCTGGGGTTGTCCATCCCGGGGTCTCCCCTGGGGACGAGGGGTGACCTCCCAGGCTGCCGTGGTGCAGGGGCAGCTCTGCTGATGTGCTGACGGCAAGGGAAGGCAGGAGGGCAGCGGGAGATGGCAGGGCTGTGCCCATCAGGCGGCGCCTGGGCTGCTGTCTCTGCCTGTGGCCGTGGTTTTTGGAGGATGAGCTGTCTGTCCCTGGGCTGCGGGCAGGGCGTGCGGGTTGGTCTGTTAACAGCGGGGCTGGGATGGTGGAGGATCTGCTGGAGTGAATGGGGCAGAGGCTGCCGTGGAGGTGGGGTGGATGGGGAATAAACTGGCCGGGTGGTGATGCCCTGCTGGAAAGGGAGTCGGGACCTGCATGAGCTACTGGAGTGGCCAGCTGGTCATCAGGCTGTGGTGCCACCTTGCTGGGGCAGCTTTGCCACCGGGATGGGGCTGCCCAAGGCTGGGGAGCTCTCCTGGTGTGGCTTGAGCAAGGGGTTTGAGCCAGGAAAGCTGAGGGATGGGGGGGCATTGCTTGTCCTGGGTCTGAAAACTGCCAGTTGTAGTGGTATCCTCAGTTGTGGCAACCCTGCCCAGCGCATGGGGTCACCTTGGGAAGGTGAAGCATCCCCCAGACTGGTCCAGCTGCTGTGCTGTCACTGGGTATGATGGCAGGAAGTCATCATGGAGGAGGGCCATGCCATGGCGGGGGGACACACACACGACGTGGACCTAATCCTGCATTAATTATGCTGCAGGCAGCATTTGGTGAGGGTTGGCAGTGGCGGGGTATTAACTAGTGTCCCTCCTGGTCCAGGCGGGGACAAGGGAGGCACCAGGGTCTCCCTGGGCAAGGCGGGGGTTCCACAGTGGGAGAAGGTGGGGGGTGACAGCCTGTTTTTGGGTGGAAACTGCCCCCCCACCCCCACCTGCACTGCCCATGGCCCCAAGCCTCTCTGCCTGGGTGGGATGTAGCTCTTGTGACTTGTTAATATATTTTTTTCCACAAAAATATGGGGGTTTGGATTTTTGGTTTGGTGTTGTTTTTTTTTTTTGTTTTGTTTTGTTTGTTTGTTTTGTTTGTTTGGTTTGTTTGTTTGTTTTGTTTGTTTGTTTGTTTTAAGCAAAATCTTGGTGTAATGAAAAAACTGTGCTTGGAAAGGGAAAATACTGACTTGCAGAAAGTCTTTTGGTTTGCTGGCCAGGGCAGGCTGCCACTGCCGCCGCACTCCTGTCTTTCAATGTCCTTCCTTTCTGCACATTTTTTTTCTATTTAAATGTTTTATGTGAACTTAAATGAAATTAATTTAGTAAAAGCAACGTTTCCTGCAGGATGAGTGTTCTGGGTCTCCAGTTTAGCAGCTGCCAGGCACTTGGTCCGTAGCTAGGATAAGGAGTGGGATAGCAGGAATGGGTGGTGCTGGGGTGGGACGGATCTGGCCCTGCTGACGCTGCAGCCCCCCAGTTCCCACAATTTGGGGTTGGCGATGCTGGGAGCGGGGTGGGAGCACCCCCAGCTCCGGGGGCTGATGGCATGTCCTTCCCCAGCCTACAAGACGGTGTGCGGTGTCAACGGGCCCCTGGTGGTGCTGGACAACGTGAAGGTAGGACCCCGTCTGCTGGCGAGTGACGAGGGGACCCCTTGGCGGTGTCCCTTTGGGCTGTGCGGGGACCACCGTGCTGTCCCTGCCTGGGCCTGGCTGCCAACCCCCCTCCCAGGTCTGCCCTGCAACCCATGCTGCCTGCCTCGCAACCCCCCTGCCCGAGCTCTGGCTCCTGTCCCCTGTGCCCCTGCCAAAGCTCTGGCTTCTGTCCCCTCTGCTCCTGCCCATGCTCGGCTCCATCTGGGAGCCTGGTCTGAGCGAGACCGTGTCACGAACCCCAGCTCAGCCCCATCACTTCAGCACCGGGTGGCACCTTGGTGGCACCCTGCCTGTCCCTGCTCCCGGAGCTGGGGCTGGGTTCACTTGGGTGGGCGCCGGGCGTCTCGGCATTCCTGCGTGGCCCAGCCAGCCGGGACCCTCCGAGGGGCTTTGTTGGCCGGTGGCTTGTTTCTACAGCCCCTTTCATGCCAAGCCCGGCAGGATGGGAATTAATAAGCTCAATTAACGAGCTGGACCATGGTGGGTGTTTCCTCCGCTTTGTTGTCCTTTATGCAAAGGTCTTTACAGAAGAATTAAAAGTCCAAAGTTCACAGCATCAGAGCCAGCCCCGGTGGCTGGGAGCGAGGAGGAGGAGGAGGAGGAGATGGAAGAGAACGCAGAGCGTGCTGGGCAGGCAGGGCTGGGCAGGCGCGCTCGTGGAGTGAACCCCCTTGGACGTTGTCCCCAGAGCAGGACCTGTCCCTCAGCCAAGAGGCTGCATAAAAGTTCCCTCCATCCGCCTCGGGGGTCCCAGCTGGGGGGCAAGGGGGGGGTCAGGGGTCAGGGAGATCCGTTGGTGTCCCTGGGGGGGCTGCAGCCCTAGGGGTGCTGGATCCCGCTCGCCCCTCTGCCCGCTCTGTCTCGCCTTGGCCGATGCGAAGTGGTGGCAGCGTGATCCCCAACTTAACCTTTCACAGCTCAGGGCGGGATTATGTGGGATCCAACAGCTTCCAGCAGTGTCGGCAGCCCGGGCTGCTCTGTCCCGTGGGGCCTGGCAAGGGCAGAGGGGGAGGAGGTCCTGAGGGGTCCCTGAGGGATGCCACCAGCTCGGGTCGGGGGGTTTATCCAGGGCTGTGGATGTGCTTTGGGAGGCTCTCAGAGACACTGTTTTATGCAGGTGACGGGTCTGTCTGCTTCTGGTGGGGAAAGGGGTTTGAATTTGTTAGTTGTCAGGCTCTGGGGAGCCCGGTGTGTCTGAGAGCGCCCTTTGGGGACGGGGGGGCACCCTGCAATGTTGGGGAAACTGAGGCACGGAGGAGTGCCGCAGCCTGGTGCAAAAGCCGGGATGGGGCAGGGGCAGGCAGCACCTTCCCCCCGACACCTCCTCCTGCCTGGGCTGGTGGTTCTGCCTGCGCCTGTCTGGCGTGTGGGGCGCTGCCTATTGGCATCTGCTGCTGAATGCCACCCCCCCTACCCCCCCTCCTCCAGCATTCAGTGGTTGCAGGGAGCACAAAGCCCCCAACCACAGGAGGGGAAACTGAGGCAGTGCTGGCGGACAGGCCCGTGCAGGCAGGGCTGGTGGGCAGGGGCTGCAAGGGGTGGTCTGGGGCGGGGGGAAAGAACCCCCCGACCCGTCTCACCCTGTCCCTGTCCCTGCAGTTTGCCCAGTATGCCGAGATCGTGAACTTCATGCTGCCCAATGGCACCAGCCGCAGCGGGCAGGTCTTGGAGGTGATGGGCTCCAAAGCCATCGTCCAGGTGAGCCCAGCGCAGTGGGATGGGGCACGCAATGGGATGAGGGAGGCAGTGGGATGGGGGATGCGCAGGCGCTGCATGGCCTGGGGCTCTGTCCCGGGGTTCTGTCCCCCTCCAGCGGTGGCTGCCGCAGCCGGCAGGGCCCTGCCGGGCTCTTGTCCCAGCTCTCCCAGTATTTTAGGCTGCAGGACCGGTGTCCTGGGACAGGCAGTGTCCTGCGGCACGGCTCCTTGCTGGCCCATGGCCCTTTGGCTGGAGCACGGGGAGCTGCACCCGGGCTGGCGGTGTGGCACCGGCAGGGATGGAGCTGGTACCTGTGCCAGCCCTCGTACCGGCAGCTCAGGGCAGGAGTGTCTGGGTGCCAAATTCAAAGTGACGACATCTGCACAACTTCAGCAGAGTGCAGGAGCCAGATGTGGGCACGACCTCCGTGCTGGGTCTCCATCCTGCTGTGCCCGTCCTCCCCTCGCCTGAGCTGCCCACCCAGGTGTCCCCCGCCTCACATCCCCACCGGGGAGAGCCTGGCTGGGTGATGCCGCAGCCTCCTCGGGACCCCCCATCCCTCATCCCCACATCCTCCGCGGTGGCCTCCCTGGGCTGCTTCCCCTCTCCATCCCAACAAGAAAACTTAGGACCCTCTGGCCATCACCCCGCAGCCACCGGCCCTCTGCGGGGCCAGGACTGGGGCAGCCGACGGGTTCCCCGGGGGCAGCCAAACAGTGGGGTTTCACCACGAGCGCTGGGGCCATTTGCATCTGTCCTGCCCAATTAGTCCGGGGTCCCCTCCTGCCCGGGTCCCGTCCCCATCCCGCCCCCATCCCTAACCAAGTCCTCCCTAATCAGCCAGCCGGGGGGCTCGGGGTGGCTGCACGGCCGACCTGGCCGGCTTCTGGCTGGCCAGCTGCCAAACCTCGCTCCTCTAATGCTGCCCGGACCTCTGCGGCGCCCTTTTAATCCTATTAGGGAGTCAGCCTTGGGAGGGGAAAAAAAGGGAAGACAAAAAAAAAAATAAGAGGAAAAAATGAAAATAATGGGGGGGGGGGGGGGGGGGGGGGGGGAAGAGCCTTTTGCAGAAGCAGCTTTGTGGAGGGTTTTGACCTGCACGCAACTCAGGTGCTGCGGCCATCACCTGCCCCTCGTGCCTGCCGGCATCCCTGCCAGCCGGCTGCCCCCCGGCTTTCCCAAGCTGGCCCTTCTCCCAGGGGCCACACGGCTCTAATTAAAGCAGCGATCTGGAGGTTAATTAATACAAATGGTGTCAAATATTATACCGATCAAAATGCCTTTGGTTTCCCTGACCTGCCCCAGGCCCTTCTGCCGTGCTCATTGCATTAACGAGAGTGTGGTCCCCCCTTCGCTCCCCCCCCCTGCTCCCCCCTGAGCTGAAGCCCCTCAGAAGGGAGTTTTCTTAACCCTGGGTTTGCTCCCCCACTTTTATCACCTCTCCCTGATGGGTTTTTCGGGTAAGCGCAGATCACGTCACCTCCCTGTGGAAAGCCCGGCTGCCCTCAAGCCCCCTGCCCCCCCCGGCCCTCTGTGCCCACTAATCCCCACTAATTGCCACCCACCCGCCTCTTGCCCTGGGGTCTCCACAGGTGTTTGAAGGAACATCTGGGATCGATGCCAAGAAGACCTCCTGCGAGTTTACTGGGGACATCCTCCGGACCCCGGTTTCTGAGGACATGCTGGGTAAGCTGAGCCCGCTGCTGAGCCCCGACGCATCTCGGTGCATGGATGGTGGAGTAACCCAGATGCGGGCAGCCGGGGGGGAACGGGCGGTTTGAGGGTGTTGGGGTCTCGGGGTTTAGCTCTGCTGCTGCCCAGGGGCTGAGTACATCCCTGGGTGTGCTCTCTGATCCCGGGAGAGTCACATCCAGCATAGAGAGATGGTGACGGTCACCCTCATACAGGGCTAAAACACCCCCCTGGGCCCACTCTGCCCAGTTATCCCAGGAGGAAAAGCTTGTGCTGGGCTGGGAGGAGGTTCCCCAGGTGAGGACAGGCAAAGTTCAGCCCGTGGTCGTGCTGTTAGCACTCTCATTACCTTGACCTCAGGAGAGCTGGGGGCTGCCCAGCATCTTCCCTCTCCATGCTGAGCTCTGAGAGGTGGCCAGGCGTGAGGACGCACAGGGCGGACTGGCCACCCCATGGGGACACCCGCCTGGGCAGAGCTGGGTGCTGGCAGACCCCTGTGGCCCTGAGCACCCCCTCCCCTAGAGCCATGCAAGCTCAGCCCCAGGCCCTTTCCCCGTTGTTTTCCCCAGCTGTGTTAGAGGCTCCTGAGGGTCCTACAGCCCCCAAAGCAGCCCCAGGGGCTCGCAGGGGTCGCAACTGGTGATGGTGGTTGCGGAGGGACCTCGGCTGGAGCACGGTATGGCTCCCCGGTCGGGGGCCGAGTGTCTCCTGCAATCTCCTTCCCGTCTCTGCCGGCAGCGTGACACCCGGCCAGAGCCCTGCCTGCAAAGGGCAGCGGTAAAGGGCAGCGTGTCTGGGAGGGGGCAGGTGTCGAGCACGGTACGGCAGTGCGCGGTGATGGCCGGACAGGTCCCGGCTCCCCAGCAGCAGGGCGGGAGCCCCCCCGCTCCTTTCCCAGGCAGAGTCCCCCCATCCAGGGGACAGGGGCCGGGCAGGGGGGTGCAGAGTCCGTCCTGGGCTGGCCCTGCTGCCCCCCAAGCCTCCCTGCCCCGGCTTGGGGTGGGAGTGTGTGTGTTCCTCTTCCTCCCCCCCCCCCCCAAACTGGGCTGGGGTCCCCCGGGTGCTCGGCTGCATCCTCCCTTCCCTCCCCTCCGCCGCTCTTTGTGCCATGGCGCTGAATTAAGCCGCTGCGCGCCGGCGAGACGTGGGTGCCCAGCGAGCGCCAAGGTTACTGACCTTTCATGCTCCGTGCTCCCGCGCCCCGGCCCTGCCATCAGCTTGATCTGCTCTGACAACGGCGATGCTTCCCCGGCCCCGTCGGGGACCAGAAGAAAGTCCCATAGGGGCAGCAGTGGCACGCGGAGGGGGGGCAGGCAGCGTGGCCGGCACATTGGCTTCACCGCTATCGATCCCGTGGCTCAGAGCCAGTCGATGCGGCTGAGCATGAACGGTGATGCAGCAGGAGCATCGTACCCCCCCCTGCTCCCCAGGGTATGGCGGGGGGGGGTCTCAGTGTCACCCCACCTGTACGGGAGCCGGGGACCCCAAAGGGGAGGTGGTGGTGGGTGGCTTAGATGGCATGGGGGGGGTCTCCGGGGACCTGGCTCTGTGTGCTGGCATCTTCCTACCTTGGGGGCTGTGGTGTCGCCCAGCCCTCGGGTGACACGCTCCCTGCCCACCCTGTGCAGTGACATGGGAACACCTCGTTCCCCCGGCGTGGGGGGCTGTGGGATGCAGCCCTGAGGCTGGGGGGGGCCTACAGCCACCCCAGGTGCAAAACCCGCTGCTCCTCACCTGCAGACACCCAGCGCTGGTACCCGTGTCCCCTCTGGGGACATCCCCAGGCAGCTGGGGTGTTCTGTGGCACCCGTGGGTGCTCTCCATTTCCCAGGCGTCCCCACGGCCAGGGGGTGTACTCTGGAGGACGCCATTGCCCGAGGCCGTGGTGGGGCTTGCAGGGAAGCCCCAGCAGTGGCGCAGATCGGTCTGGGGAGCACTGCTGCCCGTCCCTGTGCTGCCTGCCCCGGCACAGGGGACCGGGAGCAGGATGGAGACCCTACCCCACAGTCAGGGGACAGCCTCCCTCGCTGCTGCGTTCAGCAGGGGACCAGCAGCTCTCTCCTTGCAGGTCGGGTCTTCAACGGCTCTGCCAAACCCATCGACAGCGGTCCCCCGGTGATGGCCGAGGACTTCCTGGACATTAACGGTGACAGCTCCGGGCATGGCGTTGCTTTCCCGGCTCCTTTTACCAGCTGTGGGCCATGCAGGAGGGTCTCAGGGGCAGCCGGGCATCCAGGGATAAAGCCATGCCCTGATGGCCACGTCCCCTTGGGGGGTCCATCCATCCCCATTGGGGTGCCCTGGGTGGGGGTATGAGGTGCAGAGGTGGCGCCTGGTGAGCCCATCCCACCCCAGGGATGGTGCTGGGTGGCTGCACTGGTCCAAGAGTGTGCTTATTCCTTAGCTCCAGAAGCTCTTGCCTAATATTTGGCACCAACCGGGGTGATTCTTTCATTTTGGGGTGCCCTGCGGGTGTCTCATTCCCTTCGCTGCTCCAGGCCAGCCCATCAACCCCCACGGCCGCATCTATCCCGAGGAGATGATCCAGACCGGGATCTCACCCATCGACGTGATGAACAGCATCGCCCGGGGCCAGAAGATCCCCATCTTCTCCGCTGCCGGCCTTCCCCACAACGAGGTGGGTTCCCCCGGGGTGCCGAGCCCCTGACATAGCCCCAAGCAGCGGGCGGAGGAGGAGGAGGATGGAGGAGGCAGCATGGAGGGATTTGGGAGGGCTGGAGGACTGCATGTCTCCTCCTCTCCCTGCTGTGCTCTGGCTCCCTGTGACAGGCCAGACCCACCTTTTGGGGGGGGTGTGTTGCGTTCCCTGACCCCCCCCCCCCGCTCCGCCAGCCACACGGGGTGATGGGCTCGCGCACGCAGGAGAAGGGAAACTCACGTTGCCTCGTGCCTCGGTTTCCCCATCCGCCCAGCGAGGTGGCAAAGCAAACTCTGCTACACCAAGAGCTGCGCTGGGCGGGCAGAGGTGACCTGGGCTGATGTGGGGTGCCCGAGCCCCTGGGGCAGGGGGCTCACACCACCCCATGGCCCCACGAGTATGGCCGCGCCGGGCAGGCAGAGCAGGAGGCGCTGGAAATACCAGCCCCGTCCACGGGCACGCCGGCACGGTGGATGGGCAGCGCTGCTCCGTGCTCCCCCCTCACTCCCCGGCACAGGCAGTGATGCGATGGGATGGAAAACCGGCCCTGACAGATCGGGAGCGACGGAGGAGGGTGACCACGGTCAAGTCAGGGCCCGGCACGATGGGTGCTGTGCCACGGCTGGCTTCGGGGGGGTGGGAAGCCCCCGCTTCCCCCCCCCCAACCCACAGGGCTGGGTACCCACCTGTAGGCTGGGTGGGCAGCTGGGGGTGCTGGTGCCCATCCTGGGATGCTCTCTCATCTGCTGGGTCCGATTCACCCTATCTCCATCCCTGGCACCCCCTGCCCCTCGCTGCCACGGGAGCCATATCCTGATCCCAGGGGGGCTGTGGCCCCTCTTGGTGGGGGGGACTTGGCCCTGAGTGCTGGCCCTGTGCTGCCCGCTTGTCCCTGTCCCACTGCAGATCGCTGCGCAGATCTGCAGACAGGCCGGCCTGGTGAAGAAGTCCAAGGATGTGGTGGACTACCACGAGGACAACTTTGCCATCGTCTTCGCTGCCATGGGGGTGAGTTGGTCCCGGGACATGACAGCCCAGCTGATCTCGGCAGAGTCTGTTGGTGGGGAGCCCAAATTGCACAGGACGTGTAGGCAACCTTGCTGCCACCTCCTTGCGCCTGCCACCCCACTCCTGCTGACCGGCCTCTCCTCCCACGTGGGCAGGTGAACATGGAGACAGCTCGCTTCTTCAAGTCAGACTTTGAAGAGAATGGCTCCATGGAGAACGTGTGCCTCTTCCTCAACCTGGCCAACGACCCCACGTGAGTGAGCTCCATAGCTCTGCATGTATCTTCATCTGCGTCTCCTTCTCTTCCTTCTTTCTCCTCCCTTTCTGCTGAGGACCTGATCCATCTCAGGTGGACCGAGGTGCAGGGGCTGGTGCTGGGTGCAGCTGGGGCTCATTAGGGTCTTGCCATGCATCGGGACCCCAAAGGCTGTGGGTCCCGCTGCTCCCCACGGGTCAGCCCTGCTCCTGAGTGCTGCGAGCCCTGCCCCGAGCAGCAGAGGGGAGCTGCACGGTCTGGGGGTGGGGGTATCCTGCAGGGTGCTAAGTCCCTCAGGCTCCTCCATGTGCCCTCCTGGCACCCCCTGAAACCTGCCCCCGTGCTGGAATGGGGAGCAGCCTCCAGTGTGGTTCGGTGAGGGGCACCGTGGGGGTGCATGCAGGCTGGGCTCTGCTGGGCGCGCTCTGAACTGTGGGGCTGGGGGGGCCCCCATTTGGCAGGGCAGGGTGCCTTGGTGGGGCTGGTGTGGCCGTGCTGGGCTCTGGCCAGCGAGCAGCCCGGTGGGCAGCGAACAGGCAGGGGAGCTGGCACCAAACCCGGCCAGCTTTTGGGTCCCCATCCCTTCCCGCAGTGGCTGGGAGCCGATGCTCTGGGTGGGCAGTAGGTGCCACCCTCATCCTCCCTGGCTGGCACCCGGTCCCAGCTCGGGTACCCCAAGAGCTGGGGTCCCCAACAGCCTGGCATGCTGCAGGGAGGCCGTGCCGCCCAGCGCCAGGCAGGCGCTCACGGGGCTCCGGGGATGCTCTGCCGGGGTGAGTGTGGGATCTGGGGGTGCCCACCCTGTACCCTCACAGGATTGAGCGGATTATAACCCCCCGCCTGGCCCTGACCACCGCCGAGTTCCTTGGCTACCAGTGCGAGAAGCACGTGCTGGTGATCCTGACGGACATGAGCTCCTACGCCGAGGCCCTGCGAGAGGTCAGCGTGTGTCCCCCCCAGGCGATCTGCCCCGGCCCCCTGTGTCCTCCCCGTGTGGCAGGGGATGAGGACTGCCTTTTTGGGTTGCCTGGGGTGCCCAGGGTGCTTGGAGTGTTTGGGATGCCTGGGGTGCTGGGGGGTGCTCGGGGTGCCCAGGATACTTGGGGTGCCCGGGGTACCCAGGGTGCTGGGGGTGCTTGAGCCCCCCCAGCACTAACAGCAGCCCCCCGTCCTGCAGGTGTCAGCAGCCAGGGAGGAGGTGCCCGGCCGCCGTGGCTTCCCCGGCTACATGTACACTGACTTGGCCACCATCTACGAGCGAGCCGGGCGCGTGGAGGGCAGGAACGGCTCCATCACGCAGATCCCCATCCTGACCATGCCCAACGACGGTCAGTGGCCCCAGGGGACGCGGGGGTCCCCGTGGGGTGTGCGGTGCCATCGCTGTGCCCGCAACTGGGAAACCACAGGGCTGGGAAATACCAAATTGCTTTGGTTTAACAAGTTTTGGTGGAGCTTGTGGGATCCGTCAGGGTAGTGAAGCTTGCTGGGGTGCTTTTGGGTCATTTCCCCCCAGAAGTTGTCCCTCTGGGCCCCCTGGCCAGAGCAGAGTGCCGGGTTCCAGCCAAAGGATGTGGTTGGGGGGGGATCACACTTGGGGGACACGGGGTGGGGGTGTGTGTGCAAGGGTGGGTGTGGGGGTGCGCACACAGGCAAGTCTGAACCAGGCAGTTCTCTGCCTCGTGATGGGGAGAACTGGCTCTTCCTCACAACCGCAGGCCGGTGCATCTTCCCCCAGGGCCATGCTGCTCCGGTCACCCCCCAGAGTGGGGCACGGCCGTGTCCCGTGCCCGGCTGAGCAGCCAGACCCACTTTTGGGGCTCACACCTCCCTGCCTTCCCCCAGACATCACCCACCCCATCCCCGACCTGACGGGCTTCATCACCGAGGGCCAGATCTACGTCGACCGGCAGCTCCACAACAGGCAGGTTCGTTCCCGTGCCCCTTCCCAGCTCCGTGCCGTGGCGGAGCAGGGATGGATCCAGCGCTGTGGTGCCTACTGGCATCGTGTGGGGCTGGAGACCACCCAAGAGCACATGGATGGGGGGTGCTGAGGGCAGGGGGGAGCCTGAAGTGGGGGCAGCAGTCCCGGCAGCAGGCGAACATGAGGGGGTTCCCTCTCACCCTGCAGATCTACCCCCCCATCAACGTGTTGCCATCCCTCTCCCGCCTGATGAAGTCGGCCATCGGGGAGGGCATGACCAGGAAGGACCATGGGGATGTCTCCAACCAGCTGGTAAGGGCTGGGCAGGAGGGGAACATTGAGGAGGTGGGGAGAGCGGGATCATTTGTCCCTTCAAAGCCTTCTTTCCCCTGCTTGGGCTTGAGATCTTGGTGCTCTTGGCCGTGGTGGACTCCAGCCCGTATTTTTGGCACCTCCTCAACGTGAGGGGGAGTTGGGGTAAGGGGTTGGGATGCTTTGCCCTGGGAAGTGTGAAGTCCAGGGGGATGCAAAGCCCCAAAGGGGGGAGCAAAGCCGTAGCTTGTCCTGCTGCAAGAATCCCAGGCTGACAGCAAGCCAGATTTTTTCCATGTAGCATGTATTATTATATATAATATAACTATATATAACTGTGGATGCTGCAGATGCCAGAGGGCTTTGAAAAGCACCTGGTCACACAGGCTGAGACCGGGCATGCAGATCCTGCTTGGGGTGTCCCCGAGGCGCAGGGTGACACAACCGGGCAGCAAATGGCTGAGTGAAGGCTGGTGTTTCCCTGAGCCGCTCCCGAAGCCGGGCAGGGGGGAACCTCCGCTGCTGCCCCCGTTCTGCCTGCCCGGTGGGTTGCACGGAGTGTCCGTCTGCCTGATGGCCACCCGTCCATCCCACAGTACGCCTGCTATGCCATCGGGAAGGATGTGCAGGCGATGAAGGCGGTGGTAGGGGAAGAGGCGCTCTCGCCCGATGACCTGCTCTACCTGGAGTTCCTGCAGAAGTTCGAGAAGCAGTTCATCACCCAGGGTGAGGCGGGCGGCCGGACCCCAGCCCTGGAGCCGGGAGGGGGTTTCAGGACTGGACCGGACCCCCAGCATCTCCCAGCCCCTCCACCTCCCTTGCCTGCATCTCTTCCCAGGTCCCTACGAGAACCGGAGCATCTTCGAGTCCCTGGACATCGGCTGGCAGCTGCTGCGCATCTTCCCCAAGCAGCTGCTGAAGCGCATCCCCGAGAACATCCTGGCCGAGTACTACCCACGTGAGGCCAAGACGCCAGGCCAGGGGGCGGCCAGCACAGCCCTCTAACCGCCTCCTACTCTGGGCTGAGACGATCAGCTTTGGGGAGCAGCCTCGCCTCCCCCAAACCTCTATGGACCATCCCAAGGTCCCTCTGGTGGGGCTGGCTGGGGTTAGCTGCTGGGAGGGTGCTGAGGGCCGCGGGTCCTCTGTGCTGGCGTCTCAAAGTGGTGAGAAACCTCTTCTCATTGCTCAATAAAACCAGCCTGGTCACCAAAACCCCTCTGTGCGCTTGCGCTTCCCACCGGGGCTGTCTCCTTCCCACCTTTGGGCACCAAGGGCACCCTTGGGTCCGTTCCCATCTTCTTGCCTGCACCCTGCGGAGGCAGCACTCCCTGCCCAGCCCAGGCAGGCTGCCTGATGCCGGCACAGCTCCTCGCCTGGCAGGCCAGAGGTGCGGGAAGCTGCCCGAGCTCCCACTGAGCTGGCATCTCCTCAAACCACGGCATTTTTTATTTTAAGATGACCTGGGAGGTGTAAAGGCCGTGAGAGGGGGGTGTTTGCCGCAGAGCTGCACGGGGAAGGAACTGGTGGGCTTGGCAGTGTTAGGTTTGTGGTTGGGCTCGATGCTCTTAAAGCTCTTTTCCAACCTAAATGATCCTGTGATTCTATGACCTGAGCACCTCCCTGAATCAAAGCGACTTGCAGCCAAGGACAGAGCGAGTTTTGGTTCCCGGTGGCTTTTGCAGCAGCGCTTCTCCCCTGCACAGCCCCTGCTGCACAAGCCATCCCGCTCAGCTGGGTCTGGCTTTGCGTCCCTGCCGAGGCCGCGGTTGCTGCCATGGCAGGACCAGCGCCACCTGGATCGGGGTGCTCAGCCCCACCAGAGGCGGTGGTGGCGGTGCAGCCACCGAGCCTGCGCCGGGACAGCGGGGTTTCACTTCCCTGCAGCGGGTGGGGAGGGCAAAGCAAGCGCCGGGGCGGGGGGGGGCAGGCACTCCGCCGAGCTTGGGGTGCTGGGTGCCCCCAGACCCCCCCACCATGGCCTGGGCTGGAGAAGGCGCCGGGCAGCTCGCAGGTAAGGTCTCTCACATGCGATCAAGGAGGCGGTGGGCTTGGTGGGCTCATGTGCAGCCAGGCATCCCTGCATGCCTCAAGGCAGGGTGGCAGGGGCGGCTCTGGCTGTCCCCTGCCACCATCACCGTGGCCTCTGGGCACTGCCGGCTGAACGAGATGGTTTGCAGGGGGTGAAACCAGCCCAGAACGGGGCCTGGAGAAGGATTTTTCCCGCCCAGCCCTGTGTTGTGGAGGGGCCGATGACCGGTGGGTTGTATTGAGATGGACTGCCAGCTCCCAGGCACCAAGTGTGTCTGCCCGCCTGTCCGTCTGTCCATCCCTCTGCCGCTCTGGGCTGTGGGGGCTGCCAGCTGTGGTTTAGGGCTTTTGCTGGTGTTTGCATGTTTGTGCAGCTTCATCTTGCACGAACGGAGGCCACGGGGGAGCAGCGCCCTTTGCACAGCCCGAGCCCCACAGCTGGCACGGGGGTCCCGGCACGGGGGTCCTGGCAGAGGGTCCCGGGGCCTTTGCAGCACACCCGTCCTGTGGGTCCCGCAGGGAACCCCAGCCCTTGCAGGCGGTGTAAGGTCCCAGCAGCGGTGGCAGGATTACAAATTGTGGGGGGGGGATTTAGATTCCAGAGCGCATTTCCCACTGGATTAGGTCTGTGATGGGAAGGGTGGGAGGCGGGTGCTGGATTCCTGCCCCGCTACCTCTAGGGGTGTCACGCACCACAGCCCCACTGGGACCTGCCCTGGAGGGAGCTGGGTAAGCAGCTTCCCCCCCAGAGACCCCCCACCCTGGAAGGACAGAAGGACCCTGGAGCACCGGGAGATGAAGCAGCTCCCTGGTCCTGACCACTGGGGACCACCAGACCCTGCCAGTGACTGTCCGTGGGGACCTGCTCCCTGGTACCTGCCCGTGTGCACTCAGTGGGGTCTTGCACATAGGTTGCCCCCCCCAGACCAGTCACCCCAGTGTGGTGGTGGGGAAGCCCAGTGGTGCTGGGCACTCTCCAGCCCTTCGTGTCACCCTGGTGTCCCTCCACAGCTGTGGGCACCAGCTGAGCCCAGCAAAGGCACGGCCCTGTGATGGCACCACTTGTGCGAGCTGCAGGCAAGGGCTCACCAGGGCAGCGGGATGCTCTGAGATGGCCTTTCCTTGCCCAGAACCGCTCACTGGGATTTTTCCCAGCTGTGCTCCTGCCTCGTCCAAGCAACCCCTTTACTCCAACGCCCTCCACTCCTTTGATGCCACCTTTAAAGAGGTGGTTACTATCGGGTTGGATTTTTGCAGGCTGTTCGTCCTGCTCCAGGCTGTCCCGCCGTACGGACTTTCTCATTTTCCTTAGGACACGCGACTCCAGCAGCCGCAGAGGCATCGCCAGCCCCCCCCAGCCTGCGGGGCTGGGGGTGCTCAGCCCCGGCCCCTTGGAGAGCAGTGTGAAGCTGGGAAAAACAAAGGGATAGAAACATCTCCCAGGTTTCCAGTTGCACTGGTGACCTTCTGTTATGCTTTCGGTTCCTCTGCAGCCATCCTAGAGTCAGAAAGCAGTGAGGATGATGAGGATGAGGAAGTGGAGGAGGAGGAATTGGAGGAGGATGAAGAGTCAGCTATGGTGCAGGTATTGCTCATGGGCTCATTTTCTGTTTTATTTCCTCCTCCTGCCCCTGTAACTCCGAGGTGATGAAGGGCTGATCCCCTTGTGCCCTGCCCTCCAGCCACGGCCGTGTGCCGTGGTGCTGATCACCGGGGTGTCACGGTCACAGCATCCCCAGCATGGCTGGCAGTGTCTGGGTGGCTCGGGGCTCCCCCAGACAGTGGCAACGCAATGCTGTGCCAACTCAGTGCTGTGCCAACGCAATCCCATGCCAATGCAATGCCACGCGCACGTCTTTTCCCCAGCAGCATCCAACCCTCGGGCAGGAGGCAGGGGAAGCAGAGGAGCGGCTGGCCGAGCTCGAGCAAGGTGAGCCCCATCCTGCCCCTGTGTCACATCCCGGCACAGTCCCGTGTGGGGACTCAGGGGTGGCTTCAACTGGAACCAGCGGTGATGGGAACGGTGGGATGGTCAAGTGAGAATATCCTTGTGGTGGCATGGAGCCGGGTGCCATCCCTGGTCCTGGGTGACCTGGTTGAGCTCTGCTGGCCACTCAGTGGGGGTGGCTGCAGGGGCAGGGAGGTGGGCAGTGGGGCAGCTGAGACCCCTGCCGGGCACCAAAAGTGCTGGCCAAACACCTGAATCCAGCCTTCGCTGCTCCCAGCGTCACAGGCACTGCTGGCCGAGCTCTCAGCGCTGGAGACGGAGTTTGAGATCGAGAGGACATGCCGGCAGCGAGCCGAAGTCTACGCAGCCCAGGTAGGGGTGGGCAGTGCTCCCCTGCCACCATTCCCCACCCCAGCATCCCCCCCATGCCTTGTGGTCCCTTGCAAAGGTGCCAGCGCATCCCTCGCTGATGCACCCGGCAAAAACCCTGATGCCAGGGGGGTCTCCATCCCACCCCAGGTGAAGCAGGAGAACAAGCAACTGAAGCGGCTCAGCCTGGCCCCGATGGCCCCCCCCGGCCCTGCCCGAGGAGGAGCCCCCCGAGGAGGACCCTGACCCTGCCCAGTGCTACAGGCAGCAGCTCGAGGGTGAGCCGGGCTGGGGGGTCCTGGCTCAGCCCCAGCCAGAAACGGTGAAGCCAGAGGCAAAGCACCGGCCCCTGCCCGGCTGCCCTGTCCTGTTGTCCCCTGAGAGTGGCCCAGCCTGGCCCCGCGGCTTTAGGTTGTGCCTGGGCCTTGTTCTGGGTAAACAAGGAGAAAGTGATACTGAGGCGATACTAAAAGCAAACTGAAAAGGTGAAATGAAAGCGTTGTTGCTCGCACTTCCTCCTTTCCCATCCTGTTTTCCCATGCTGGCAATTTCGGCTGAGTTTGCAGATCTGCGTGTCAGTACCGGGGAGGTCTGGGGGACGCAGCCCTTGGGAGGAGGGACGCACCTCTTGGGGGAGATGCACTGCTCGGGGGGATGCACCCCCTCGGCGGGATTGCACCCCTTTGGGGGATGCACTGATCAGGGAGGTGCACTGCTAGGGGAGGATGCACCCTTTGGGGGGGATGCACCCCTCAGGGGGGACGGCCCGCTCCAGCCAAACCCCCACGTTCAGGTAATGTTGTGACTTTGCCCCTGGGCTGACCCTTGGGGGATGCTCAGCAGCTTTGTGGGGTTGTGTAGAAGGGTGCTGAGTACAGCCCCTGCTGTCCTGTGTGTTGCTGTTCCACCCTATTGCCGTGCGTCTGTCCCTCTGGGTCACCTCCCAGAACCATCTTCCAACAGGGTCACTGGTGACATGGCCAGGACAAGGGTTGACCTGGAGAGGGGGCTGCTGTAGCTCCACCAGCCTGGTCCTCAGGGACCAGCTCTGGGAGGGCTGCACTCCCCTTCCCACCCCTTTCTCACCCCTCACTCCCTGCTTTGCTCCCAGATCTGCAGGAGAAGATCTCCTGGCTGCTGGCGCAGCGGAAGGACCTCACCATCCAGGTCCAGGACCTGCAGAGGCAGAACCAGGACCTGCAGGACCAGGTACCTCCTGGGACCCCCACCAGGATGCCCTGGCCAAGCAGGACCCCCCCTGGGGCAGGGTCCTCCTTCATCAGCCTCCCTGTTCCCCTCCTTCCTGGGCGTCTGCTCATCCTTGTGGCTCCTCACCAAGCTCAGGACAGCTTTTTTTGGAGAAAAGATCCCCCTCTGCAGCCCCTCACCATCTCCCTGATGTCACAGAGGGGGTGGGCTGGGCATGGCGGGACCTCCCCGGCTGAGCCCAGGGCTGAGCGGGGGCTTGTCCCGCTGCAGCTGGAGACCGGGCAGGGGGAGCGGCAGCGCCTGCGGGCAGCCCTGGGCACCAGCCAGCGGGCGCTGAAGTCCTTCAAGAGAGGTGAGTTGTGTGCTGGGTCCCCATGGCCATGTCCCTTCCCTGTCTTGCTGCGGTGAAGGAGCAGCTGGCACCTCCCTGGTGTCACCAGTGCCACCCAGTCTGGTGAACCGGTGAAGCCAAAGGTAACTGTGCAGCACTGGGAGCTGCAGCCGGGTTGTGGGGACATGGGCGTCCCTGCCCATGGGAGGTGGCTGTGTGGAGGCTCCTGCGGTGGCACACACACCCCCCCCGTGCTGGTGCCAGCCCCCCGGCAAGCCCCTGCTCTCCCTGGCAGTGTCCCAGATCATCACCCAGGATTACTGCGAGGCGGTGGAGCAGCTGGAGCTGGAGCAGGACCTGCGCCTACACGCCGAAGCCTTTGCCCACGAGGTGCGGCTGGGCCACTGGTCACCCTGCCCACGGGTGCTGGGAGGGGGGAGCAGGCACCCAGAGAGGGTGGGATCATGGAGGGGCTGATTGCTCTCAGTGTGCAAACACCCCAATCCTCATCGCACCGCTGGCTTAGCCCTGGATCCCGAGAGGATGGGGATACCCCTGGGCACCCATCGCGGTCCCCTGGGATGACATCATATAGGTTTTGCTCCCAGCCACCCTGGAAAGGGTTTTTCTCTTGCTGGGGCCAGCCCGGGACCTCAGTCCCTCCCTGACCCCCATCCCTGTGGGCAGATGCTGGTGCAAAAGAAGGAGGCGAACAGGCAGAGCACAATCCTGCTGCAGAGCGTGGGACCCAGCGCCCAGCTGCTGGCAGCCCTGCAGGAGGTGGGACGCCTGACCCGGGAGTTGGAGGAGGCCAGGCAGGAGCAGCAGCAGCAGGTGAGGAGCCATCCCCGAGGGTGGGTGACACGGCAGGGGGGGAGCAGGGCTGGGGCACAGCACAGCTCCAGGGCTGGTGGTGTTTCCCCTGGGTGCAGGAATCAGCTGCAGTCAGGATCAGACCCCTCCATCACCCCCTCCGTGCCCATCCTGCGCTGTGTGCCACAGCCCAGAGAGGTTGTTCTTCCGTGGATTTCCACTAGCGCATTTTGGGTGCTCGGGAGAGGGTCCCACACTTGGCTAGCACCCCCCCCAGCCTGCCATCACCAAGCCAAGAATTGCCCTAAAATTAGCCTCAAGTTCCTTGCAAGCAGTCAATTTGTGAGGCTGTGAAGCATCCGCATCCCTGGCAGGGATGGCACCGGGGTGGGGGGACACCCAGCTCCTGGGCTGCATCCACCTCCCCCCATCCCCCCGGCTCCTGCAGGTGAAGGCGCTGGAGGAGCAGCTGGGGAGGCGGCCGGAGCCGGAGGAGCTGGATATGGCCCGAGCTGCCCTGGCGGCGGCGGAGGACGAGAAGCTGCAGCTGATGAAGCGGCTGCAGGAGGCCGAGGGGCGGCTGGCGGGGCTGGAGGAGGAAGGTGGGTGGTTTCACCCCTGCCCGACGCAGGCAGGAGCGCGCAGCGGTGCTGGGGGGGGGGGGGATGCCCACGGCGCTGCCTGCCCACGGCTGCGGTGGCTTCAGGCTCCGAGGGGCACCAGCCACCTCCCAGCCAGCACAGCCCCAACTGCATCCCATCGCAGTGGGGTCGCTGCGGGAGAAGTTGGCCCAGAGTCCGCCGCCGCAGAGCCAGACCCCCGAGCTGGACACACCTGCGCCACCGCCGCCGCCACCGCCACTGCCACCACCCTCACCCGCTGTCCCCGTGGAGTAAGTGACACCGCTGGACATCCCGGTCACCTCCTGCAGAAAGCAGCTTGGGCAGCCTGGGGGGGCTTCCAGCTTGTCTCTGCTGTAGCAAATAAGCCCGGCTGGGGGCAAAAACCTTTCCCATCCTCCCCAAACCCCACTGCTCTCGCCCGCCACGCCAGGCTGTCCCCGAGCCATGCCCGAGCATCGTCACCGGCAGGAGGTGTGGGGTGGGGGGGCAGAGCTGGCCGCGGGGGCCAGACCGCAGTGGGATGTTGGGGAGGGTGAGGTGGGCCTGGGTATGAGCCGGGGGGGGGGGGATGTCCGGGCAGCTCCTCGCCGGAGGGGCAGCGGGCAGGTTGGCCATTGCGTCTGGGTTTCTGCGGGCGAGGGATGCAGCTCGGCCAGGGTCTCACCTCCCCTCTCCCTCCCAGCCCGCTCTCAGCGATCAGGCAGAGGAAGGGGCTGGCAAACCTGCAGCGCGGTAAGTCCCCCTGTGTTGTCCCACCGCACCCCAAGGCTGGGGGGGGGGGGTTGTCCTGGCACCGTGAGGGCTCCCCTGGCATCACCGTGGGGACGGGAGAGTCCCCAGGCACGGGGAGGACGGGCTTTCTGCGGCACAGAGGTTTGCCAACACCGCACTGGTTCAGGCATCTCCTGTCCATCCAAAAGCGTTGCTCCAAGCTCCCGTTGAGGGGGTGGGGTGATGGGCACCCTGCCAGCCCCCCGCTCCACAAAGGAGGGTGCTCGGGCCCCAGCAGCCCTCTCCTTCCTGGCATGGGTGGAAGATGACCAGCCCTGGGTCGTGGTTGGGTTTGGCTTTGTGGGAAGGACCCCGGGTATGGGGGAGCTGCAGGGAGGTGGCAGCCCCCAACCCCAGCAGGGACCGAGCCCTGTCACGAGTGCGTGGGGTCTCAGCGCGGCGCTCCCTGCACAGGCAAGCCAGACGCTGACGATGCGAAAGCTCGAGCCGTGCAGGAGATGATGGAGCGGATAAAGAACGGGGTGGTCCTGAGGCCCGCGAAGGAGCGGGTGGCCCTCGGCCAGGTAGGCAGGGACCTGGGCTTGGCTGCTGCCAGACACCTCCGTCCCATGGGGGAACATCCTCGGGCAGCCCTGGGGCTCGGGGTGGGTTTGGGGAGCACCGGCAGCCCCAGGGAGCCGTGGGGGCTGGCAGGACGCGGCCACATCTCCTCCCTCCCCTCCCGCAGGGTCCGGCGGCAGCAGCCGGCAAGCGGAGGAGCACGGCGCTGGAGCTGCAGGGCATCCTGGTGAGCAGCCCTGTCCCAGGGCGGGGAGGGTCATGCCAGGCCATCACAGGGACCTGGATGCCATCGTCCCCAGCTGCATGTGTTATGCCTGGGGCTGTGTCGGGGCTGGCCAGGAGCACAGCCCCGGGGGTCCCAGCGCCTGGACGTGATCCCTCAGCATCTGGGCTCTGTGTGGTGTTTCGTAGGGTGCCATGAGGAGGGCGAGCAGGAGGCCCAGCGGGCGGCAAAGCAGCCTGAAGGGCAGGGACAGGCAGCTGGAGTCCATCCTGCAGCGGCGGCGCCGGGCGGTGGATGCCTCCGCACCCGCACTGCCCGCCCCACCGCCTGCCCCCGGCCCCCCGCAGCAGGACCGTGAGGACGCCGGGGCTGCGGGGAAGACGGATCCTCGTACGGAGTAGGGCTTGGCGGGGAGGGGATGGTGGGGGGCTCGGGCTGGATGATCCCTGTGGAGCCAGAACATACCCAGGGACCAGCGCAGCGGTGACACCCGCACATGTCCCCTCGCTGCCCGGCCGCAAGCCTGACTGACGCTCTGCGGTCCCGTCCTGTCACCGTTCCAGGTGACAAGCTGCTGGGAAATGGCACGGGTCCCAACGGACTGTGCTCTCACCCTGCTCCATGTCCGCTCTCTGTCTGTCTCTCCCCAGGGGACAAGGACATCAGGACGGCTCCATCCGGGCAGTCGCTGGGGAGTGAGGATGGGGTCCCGTTCAGACCCCGGGCGGCGGGCGGTCTCCCCAGGACCCGGCCCCTCACCCGCCTGGCCGGAGGCAGGGGGGAGCCGGGGTAGAGGCAGCTGGCCTTCGCCCAGCGCTGCCGGAGCCGCACGGCCACAGCAGGGCGAGGAGGGGCCACGGCGGCGGGGACGGCTGCTGCAAGCTTTCACCCTCCTTTCCCAGCAGCTTGCATCCTCTTGTACTTTTAATTAAAAGTGAGGTGGCACTGGTTCTCCACACGCCATGTTGTCACCGGAGAGGCCCGTCTGCCAGGAGAGGGGGTGGCAGCGGGACAGGACTGGGGGTGGCAGCGGGACGGGGCTGTGGCCGGCCTGGATGGCAGTGGAGCTGCTGCAGACTGGTCCTGGCAAGAAAGCTCGAGGGACTGGAGCAGGGCACCCACTCTCCTGCCTCCCTAGGGTGTCCAGCAGCTGGGCAGGGATGCGCATAACCATGGCACTTACCTGCTGCCAGGAGGATATTTGTGTCACCCCCCTCCTCACCTTTGCAGTCTGAGGTCTCCACATTTAAGGAGGCAAATGGCACCCAGAACCTAAAAGAAAGGGACTTGGATGCGCATCTGGGCAGAATAAGTTGCAGTGTCCCACGTGCCCACGCCGCGGTCCCAACCCTGCTCTGCTGGGGGTGCCCAGCCATGGCACAGGCAGCTGCTGTGCACCAGCAGTGCTGGACGAGGGGTGCAGGACCCCTCTTGGTGCCAGTGGAGCCCACCAGAGAGCTCTGAGCCCCAATCAGTGTCACGGGGGAGGCTGGGACCACAGGTCCACAGATGGAGACCTTCACGGTGACCCTCCTCTCCAGCTTTTGTCTCTTGAGTGGGACCCCAGGGAGTGAGACCTACACCTCCTGCTTCTGCTGAAGGAAACCCCCCAGACTCCTGAAGGTCTCGGGTTTTCCTCTGGAGGCTGCCAGAGCTGTTGCAGTCCCCCTGATCCCACAGACAGCCCCTGCTGGGGGAGCCCCATCTCTGCAGGAGAGGTCCAGCCCCAGCCCCGAGGAGGGCTCGCGGGGCTCCGGTGGGGTCACACTCTGCACCCACCTTGCCGAGGGGTTCAGGTTCAGGACGGCCATTCCTGGGTTCCCGGGGGAGCATGGTCTGGTTAAATCCATGTCTCCGGTACCTCGACGTCAGGGAGCGCCTGCGACCCAGCACTCCCAGGCTTCACCCAGCTCAGGGGTGAATGCCTCCAGGCACGCAGCTCCGAGGCTGGGGTCCCCAGAGAGCCGGCAGACCCTTATTTACTCAAAGGGAGGATGCTCCTCAGTCTGTGCTTTGTTTTATGCATTGGGGTCCACAGGAGATGGGTTTTCCCCTCAAGCTGCTGGCTCTGAGGCTACTGAGCTGGTCCCAGAGATTTGCTGCTCTGGAGGAGCCACGGGGTTGTTCCCAATCCAGGGAAAGGCATCTCTGTATATAGATAATCGAAGGTGAAGAGCACGGATCTGCTCCATGGGGTCACGCTCCCAAGCGCCTGTGGTCCCACAGCACCCATGGGTGAGCCCTGCCGGTGTCCCTCCATCCCCTCCTCGCCGCAGCCTGTTGCAGGGGTGTTTCGGGTGCCTTCAGGCAGTCCTTCACGCACGGCAGCAAAGTGAACAGCTTTGTACAGCCAAGCTTTGAACTCACCCACCGCAACTTCAACAATACCCAGAAGGACCAGTGGCAATGCTGGAACATACTGGGAGATGGGGGGGTCAGCACTGCCAGGACGTGGACGTTGGCTGGTTTCAGCAGCAGCGGCTCCCAAACCCTGCCATGCCCATCCCTCTGTTCCAAGGAGCTTTCGAGCCACAGCTCTTCCTTTTAAATCCAAAGAACAACAAAAGCCTTAATTTAATTGCGGTTTCTCCATCTCTGCTGCCTTGTTGTGGGCAGGAGTCACCGGGCAGGGGAAAAGCGAGCGGCAGCATCCTCACCCCTTGCACCAGATGCTTAATTAGCCAGGGCAATTCCCTTCACGCTCTTGGGGCTGGTTTTATTGCAAATAAATGGCACGGTTCAGGTCCTGAACCCGTGGCAGGGAGGATGGGCTGGGTCTGTGCTAAAACCTGGGAGAAAACGGAGCTCCCGGCAGTGGCTCAGCCGTCAGCTTTCCCCCAGGGCCGTGGGTGAAGCCAGGGGAGGTTAGCGGGTCCTCAAACATCCCTTCTCCAGGCAGAGGGGCCACCCCTTCCTTCGGACGGTGCCACAGGGGCATGGAAAGTGTCAGGGCAGGTTTGTGCTGCTGGTCACTTGTGGGGGCTCAGACCCCTATAGAAGCAGGCACATACATCTGGCATCCCCTATAGAGGGCTAAGCCAGGGCTGCTCAACCCTGGGGCACAAGCAGGACCCTTTCTTTCTTTTGTGAATAGTTTATTCAGTCGTATGTCAGAGCAGCCCGGGGCAGCCAGGACTGTGGCTGCTCCAGAGCATCCTCCATCCAGGCTGCACCTCCTTCCAGGAGTTAATTATTCTCCCCGTTAAAAAATGCACGCCTGTGTTGTAGTCTGGATTTATGTACCTTCCGCTTCCAGCCAACGATCTCATGATGCCTTTTTGCAATAATTAAAGAGCTGTCTGGGATCAGACTGAACAGCGCAAAGGAATAAGGACGTGCCAGGAAACCCGCTCTGCTGGGCACAGTGGCATCGGAGAAAGGGCGAGCGGTTTTCGATGCACTCAAGGAAGGGACAAGGTCCCTTCCTGGGGGACTTGCAGTGGCTGCCGTCCCCCCTGTCCCCTGGGGACAGCCAGGGCAGATTGCTATCTTACAGCACTCAACCTCTCTGCTCTTTTTAATACATTTTCTTTCTCGTTCTCGAAGGCGTAGACAACGTGAACTAAAATATTTAAGGCGAGGAACTTATCTTCCTAATTACCAAGCGTTTCTCGTCCTGGCCTTTCGATTCTCCAGACACCTGAGGGCTGCCATGTGGAAAGCAGACAAGGAAAGGCTGCTCGCGAGACGTACAAGCTCACCAGACTAAAGGATGAATGTCAGCTTGTTGAACAGATCCTCTTACCGGAAAAGAAGGTAAGAGCCGCAGGGACCACAGCGCTGGGACCAGCTCAACCAGTTCAGAAAGCCCAGGGAGGCTGGAGCCAGGCTGCTCCCCCTGCTCCCCCTTCCCAGGCCAAAGCTGAATTTCTCCAAACCCAGTTTTTTGGGTGATTCCCATCACAATGGACCCAGTACCACCTGGCTCTCGCATTTCGATCCCTGCCGAACTCGGCCTCTCCCACGCACCCGCTCGGTGCCATCGAGGGGAGAAAATGCCATGGCCCGAGCACGGTTACTCATCGGGAGCCTGCCCTTTCCCACCGCCACGCTGCCTGCACTCTGCCCGCTCCGTATCGAGTGAATTCCTCTCCCCTGATTACACCCTCCAAACACCCATGAAAATCAATGCCGGCTCCGCTCCCGTGGGACAGGAAAGCCGTGCCCCGCCGGCTGCACCGTCCCCAAGCCGCTGGAGCCACCACAGCCAGGGGAGGGCTGCCGAGCAGAGACACTTCGGAGGGCAGCTACATATTAATATACATGACTCTTAAATACTTAATCAAAGTGGTAATTCACACTTCTTTTTAAGCTGCAGCTTCTTGCAAACCCTCTGTGGGTGGACTGCAAAGCATCCTTGCCTCAACCCTGTGAATAACGAGAGATTTTATGTCTTATTCACCAGATTTCATGGGGTCCCCGTGTTTCAGGGCAGGGAACAGGGTGCTTTCACTGAAGCAGGGCTCCGGCGAGTGGGTGCATTTTCAGGAACCAGCCCCAAACCTCTCTGCGTACAGCAGGAGATGAGAGAGCAGCCAGGGAGCTCAGCGTGGTCCTTGCAGCCCCCACGGCATTACCTTCTCCCCACACAGCCGGAGCCTTCGGGGGGGAGCGGGGAGGGGCTTTTTCTGATGCTTGCCTTTTAAATATTTATAGGGTTTCGCTGGCTATCATCTAGTTACACGACTTATCTGAATCTGGTTCAGCTCAAAAGAAATGTGTGTCATTAGCATCTTAAACACCCGATGATCACAAGGAGTAGTCAGGAAAAATGGACTTGTCATCTGGAAAAATACAAAGTAATCTACCCTCGCTTTCTGGCTAAGTGAATGGGAAAGTGAGGATTAAAATGATGTGGTAGAAGGGACATTAAAGCCACTGATCTTCCCCATTTACATCCTGTGCACTCATTCAGTGGCAGACAAGTCTTGGGGCTCTGCTCTTACTGCAGTACCCTGCAGAAAGAAGGGTCCAGACCCCAAGGCCTGCCCTCCATCGTGCCCTGCTCTCGTCTTCCGTCCCTCCTGCATCACATTCAGAGAGGCAAAACTAAATTTAAACCCGATGCGAGGCTGGCGAGAGGCACGGCGCTTGCCCTGCCACCCTCGGCTGCGCCCCACACATCACTCAGGCCCTGCCCCGGGGGACTTCGCCTCACCTGCCACCCCCGGCCAGAGCCTGCCACCCCCGGCCGGCGGCATCTCGCCTGCCCTGGCCCATCTGGCCGTGCCCGGGGCAATGGAAACTGTTAAACACACTTTGGAGCAGAGCTGTGAACACACATCCAGGAGCTTCCCGGCAGCCTGCAGCCCCCCTGCCCCTGCGCCACCCCCAGCACTGCCAGCATCCACCTCCCTCCTCCATGGCAGAAACCTGTTTTTCAGCCTAAATTTGGTCGAGCTTAAACCTGTCCGTCAGGGACGGGAGCAAAAGCATCCGGCTTGTCCCGCTGCTCGCCCAGGCGGCGCTGAGCCGGGGCAGGGGACAGAGCGTGGGCCCAGCGTCCCCCACCCTGTGGCCTTGAAGCAAAATTACAGCACCTGAGCTGGGGAGCAGCTTTTCCAGGAACTTCCCAGCGCTTCAGGCCACAGCCGATGGTTTTCTCCCACCCATGCCCTTATATCCTATGTGCTTTACCTGCTACTAATCACTCCGCTTTGCTTTCAGTGCTTTTACCTTCATTTCTCCGACTCCCCGATAACAAAGAGCTCTGTACTGAAAAATATACACCTCCTGCTAACCCCTCTCAGCCATCAGCATCTCCCAAAGCCTCAGTGATACGCCTTCTCCAGCCCTCAGGTCCCCTCGATAGCTCTCGTCCTCCACTATTTCTCTGAAAAACATAATCAGCACACAGAGGGCGATTTCCTCACACGACAACGACTCAACGCGGGAGCCAAATGCTCGTGAGCCTGAGGGACAACGCTGCCTCCAGCCTCTCTAGTAAGGTGAGCTTCACCTCTAGCCTTTATTAGGCGAGCAGCTCTCAAACAGAAACCACACTTCTATTAAATCAGCATCAAAACACACCAGTGTTAGCGGAAACCCAGGGGCAGGGAGAGGTGCGGTGGGACCACGTGCCTCACCTTCGCCTTCAGCCAGAACTGGACACCAGAGAAAAAAAAAAAAAACAAAACCCCAAGCCATTTTCCTCAGAAATTCCTCAAAAAGCCTTCCCAAACCATGAAGCTGTACTGCCAGAGCCGGGCGGTCCTGTGCTACAGCCACGCACAGCCCTGGCTCCTGGCTAGGATAGGGACATCTAGTTCTGGTACACACTGAAGGTGACCAATAATGAAGCAAAAAAGCGGGGAGGGGGGAATCCTTACGATTACAAGGAACAAAAAGGGTTCACCTCCTTCTCGGTACGATCTTTTTTTTTTTCTGCCCTTTTAGGAAAGGAGGGAGACCTGCTGAGTTCAGCAGCACTGGGAACGCCAAGCAGACGACACCCAAGGCAAGCTGAGGCAGCTCGCTCAGCGTCTCGCTCCCCTCATGCTTATGCATGAGGAGAATCACTCTCCACGAAACAGCTTCCCGGCCAGCACCGCCGCAGCATCCCATCCACTCAGCGAGGCTTCCAGCAAAACCAGAAAAGAGGAAAGTGGGCATTTCCAACATTAAAATCGAACAAAAAGGAGACGTTGAATCCTTCCAGGTCACCTTCCCACAGCTGCAGAACGCAGGGAGAGGTGCCTGCCCTTGTGCTCCCCTCCCAACATGCACTCCGCGGGGGGATGCCAGCATCCTCCAACGCTGGCAGGCTCCCAGCAGGAATATGTGGGAGTCCAACAGTTTGGTTACTTTATTTTTTTTTTTTTTTTAATTAATGGCTCTGTGTAAACCTCAGTTAAATGTCAAGCGCGTTCTGCCGCCACACCGAGGGAACAGTTCCCCCACAGCCGAACTACACCACGCACAAACTCCTGGCTTTAAACCCCAGCAGATGACAATGCCTCCTAGGTCCCACACAAACTCCTGGCTTTAAACCCCAGCAGATGACAATATCTCCTAGGTCCCCGAGCAGGGTGGGCAGCACCAGGAAGCCAGACCCTCCTTGCGCTTGGCTGGAGCCAAACATCCTTCTTGCACACAGTCCCGGGGGATCAGCAGAGCTGTATAAAAAGGCGCGAGCCCTCCCCTCGCATCTGTCCAGCGCTGCTGGCACCTCCGGCCATCGTCCAGTTTATACGTTGTGAGCAAAATCCCTTTGAGAGACAACGAGGAGGGTTCGAGCGAGGCCTGGGGACAGTGCTGCCTCGCAGCCCTCTGCACAGTTTGGGTCTGCCCTGCTCCTTCATGGCAGCCGAGGCCGGCTGCATCCGGGGCTCAGTAAATCTTCTGTCGGCTGGGCAGGATGGCCTCCTTGATGAAAGAGAAGACAAGGAGGATACCGGAGCGCTTGCCCCTCTTCCCCTTGGTGAAGTAGTTGGAGACCACGTCGTCTGCAGAGAGAAGGGAAAAACAATCAAGCACAAATCTGGCGACAGCCATGGGAGCCCTGGGACGGTTTGTCTGATTTCAGGGCGACGCATGAGCTGCATTTAAAGTATGAAAGTTTCTGGTTTGCTCAGATCTGAGCAACCTGGGCATTCCCATAAGCCACTGCCAGGGAGCCCAAATCCTGAGCTCCCTTTCTTGAGCTGTAGGAAGAGTCCGGGGAAAGCGACAGCACTCCAGGAAGGGAGAGATGCAGGATGTAAAGCTGGAACAGCCCTCCATTCTGCTCACCCTCACCCTGCAGAAGCCTCACCTCTCCTGCCTCGGTTTTTGGAAGGATTTACCTGACCAGCTGCCCTGCTTCCCTCCTCAGTGCAGCGGGAATGGGGTGTGTTGAGTACAGCCCCTGTGAAAAAGCCTGGGCAGATGCCTGCTGGCTCGGGAGCACTCACCTCCAGGCTGCACTGTGGAAGGCAGGACGTTCTCTCCGGCCGACAAGGAGACAAAAAAAGCAAAAGGAATTAACCACAGGCAGAACGTGAAGTAGGCGAGAACCTGCGGGCAGAGCAAGAGAGGCAGTGAGAGCAGAGCTGCAACACACTCAGCGACCTTTTACACACTGACTTCTGTCCGGACTGACACCCATGAGCGCTGCCTCCGCCCCAGCTGTACCTCCATACATCGCACCGCAAGTTTCTGCCTGAACCCCTTGAGAGAAAGAGCACTGCAGGGGAAGAACCGCAACTCAACCTCTCCCGAGTCTCTCGGGCGCTGAGACAGCTTTGCAGGGTGACGCTGGTAAGGGGATAAAATTCACCCAGCAACTTCCACGGAAGGACAGGGGGCAGGAGAAGCCCTTGCTCATGTCCTAGGCACCTGGAAACCCTCACTGGTCCCAGAAACCAGAATTTCAAACAGCACAAATACACAACACAGGAGATTGGCTGTGCCATTGTGACTAATTAAATCCTCTTCACACCTTCCAGGCACTAAAAGGAAGAGTCAAGACCTGGGCTTGCTCCTCCTGCCCTGGGGTGAGACGCTGGTGTAGCACGAGGAGTTGGCGCTTGGGGGAGCAGCCGCTGTGGTTTGGGGAGAGCTGAGCCAAGAGGTGCCGAGCTGCCACACCAAGCCTCCTCGGGCATGCAAATGCTGGAGAAGTGTTAAACTTCTTTAAAAGGCTGTTGCTTTTTTATTTTTGGTGGAGTTTTTTTTGTTTGTTTTTAAAATTTTCACTTAGTGACAATTACTTTTGGGCCCAAACAAGCCCTTCTGTGAATTCGGACCTTCCTCTTGGCAGGTGCAAGGGTGGTGAGACAGAAGAATCAGCATGTCAGAGACATAAAAATAACGAGCAGCAATTATGCCAAAAGGGAAGCCATTTGTGGTTAGCTTGTAAAAAAATTAAACATAGTATTATTTTTTCTTTTTTCTAGTTTTTAGCATACCAGAAAAAAAAAATATCTGCGCTTAGCATTCAGTATTTCTTCTGCCCTTCAGTTGGCTGAGAAAGCCCCAAGTCCACACCTGAGAAAAGAAACTGCAGCTTCCCTGGTAATTGTGAGGGAATGAGCACAGGAACCCCCAGGGAAGGGCTGCGAAAAATATCCTCAGTGTGTCTTACTGCTGACTGAAAAAATGGCATTTTCCTCTCCCTCCTCCCACCAGCAGCTCCATGCAGGCTGGAAGAACATGGATCGCCTCCTTCCCAAAGATCTCTCACCTCAGAGAACAGGTAATACTCCTCAGCGAAGTACTGGAACGCTAAGTAGTGATTGAATATAACCAGCACTGCCAAAGAAAAACACAGCAAAGTCATCCTCCAGCCCAGAAGCAATACCATCAGCTTATCCCAAGGCCCCCCGAGGGAGGACATCCACCTCCACCACCACAGATCCCGCAAGGAGGAGCTCCTGCCTGCCTGCCGCACGTCCCCTTCCCCGCAGCCCCTGTACACCTGGAATCCTGCTGTGACTCTAATATTTTCATGCACCTAATGAGAAATGGTGTGAGCAGCCAGAGTCCCCCCATCCCAGCTCTGTTTTGTTGCTCTGTACAGCCCCGGATAAATCCCCTTGTCCCTCATCCCTCTGGTGTGCTTTATTCTCTGTGTCCCCGAGGGCACCCGGGAGAGCCCAGCCTGACACTTGCTAACGCTGAGAGAAGCAGCGAAAAACCCTGAGTCCCCAACAGCTGCTGCGGAGGGAAACTCTTCTGCCATCTGTAAACCAAGTCAAGCTGAAATGCAGCCAGGATAGTAGGGTTAACACTGTCCTCAGCAGTGAAAAACACCACTTAGCTCTTCAGGAGCAGGAGTCAGAGCTTCTTTCGCCTTTTATCTGAGATACCAAGACACCAACCCCAGCCCAGGAGCACTGGGTCAGCAGAGCCCCAGCAAGAGACAACCCCAACAGGAAACGCTGTGTCCTGTGCTGCTTTAGCATCCGCTCCAGCCTAAGGATGCAACTGAAGACCCCGATGAGAGTCTGCATCTCTCTCTCTCATCTGGGTCTGCCAGAAAACACAGCTCCTGATCTACACACCACCGGAGAGCTACATTCATTTTCAAGTAGCAGATAAAATCCTGCCTACATAAATGCTTTGAGGAGCAAAGGTATTTTAGCTGTACACAGACAGCACCCTGAAATATGCATAAGGACTCCAGAAAGTCATACTGGAAAAAACTTTTGCCCGTTTGCTACTTAAGGTGTCACTACAAATCACTCACAGCAAAGATATGAAGTCAGTTCTGTGCACAGGACACTAAAACATGCAGGAGAGTCAGAAACTGGCAGGGGGAGGAAACCATTTGACCTACTCAGAGCAGCCAAAAATCAGTTTAATCGGCAGAGCTACTGGCCCACCACCCCAGACCCGGCAGCAGACCTACTCCCAGGTTCAGCCTATGACACAGCTCTGGCCGTTCATCAGCTGAGCACGGCAGACAAACGACTAAGCTGCCCGCTTTGGCCAAAATATTGGTGCCGCTAATTTAAACTTCTGCCCGACCTCACACGACAACCCTGTGCCCATGCCAGCTGCTCAGAAGAGAGACCCTCGTGCCCATCTCGCACCGCGGCTGCCCAGGCAGCCCGCAGCCCAGCTGGAGATGGGGCCACGGCAGCCGCAGACACAGGCTCAGCAAATACCACAAGAAAGGTGCAAACATGAACAATAAAAATGCCTGATTTAAGCTTGGCAATGCACTTCTCTAACAGGACTTTCTCCAGAAACCCTGACGAATTTCCACGTTAATTGTGGACATCTGTCCCAAAGCTTTTCATTCTCTAAACATCAGCTCCTTATGATGACACATACACACGCAGTTTCTCACAGCCCAGCCTGACAACAGGCTGTAATTACACACACTGGTTTTTTTTCGTTCGCTTCAAATCCCTCCTGCTCTTTACCAAGACCCAACAAACGCCCAAAGCAGGAGGTCTGCAGGGAGGAGGCTGAGCTTTAGGCCAGCCGGGATCTTGTTTCCCCAGTGCTGCTGCCTGAGTTTGGAGCAGAACTGGACACAGGGTGAAGCAGATGGTGCCCGGGAAAGCTTTGGCATCCCTGGCTCTGCGCCAGGGCACACAACCGAAGGTGCTTCCCACACCACCAGGCCCAGCCCACAATTATCAAAGTCACATCATAAAGCGCGATTAAGAAGTACTGCACAAAGCTCAAAGTCCTTCCGAATGCCACAGGGGCTGCAACAGCAAAACCTAAACCTTTGCTGCCACCCAGTGATGAGGGTCACGAGGATTTCTCTGCCCTACAGCCCACTCCCACCCCAACACCTACTCCCATGGGAGGACAACAACCCCACTCACCGCAGGACAGAATGAAATTGGAGGATGTCAGGACAATGAAGGGGAAGGTCTGCAGCAAACCGAAGTAGACCAGGTTGGTGAAGAGCCCCACGCCCACCATGAAACCGGGAAAGTGTTCGAAGAGGTAGAGGCCAACCAGCACAGCCGAGGAGAACTGGAAGAGAGAACAGGGGCTGCCTGGGGTAAACACAGGGGTGCAGACAGCAGGACTGCAGGCAGCTTCATGGGCAGGAATTCTGCCATGTTCAAGGTCATTTTTAGTGCACTCTGATGGCACCACATCTCCCAAACAACCTCCCACTTGGCACCGGTCCCTTGGGAAAGGGAATCCCATCTTGCTGCTGTGCCTCCTGGTAGTACTTGCCACGGCTGGGCTTCCATTTCCCCAGCCAGCAGGGAGGGGTATTGCCCAGAAGAAGTTAGGCAGGATCAACACCTCCCCAGCTAAGCGAGGCACGGATCGAAGCGGTCCCTGCCAACCTCCCCCCTCAGCAGACAGAGCTGCCTTGGGACCAGGGGAAGCAGGAGCTTCCCGAGCACTTGACCCCTCCATCCAGAGCTGGCATCCCACGCCACAGCTGCTCTGCCAGCCTCGCTGCTGTCCCAGGGGTGATTTCAGCAAGGAGACACCTGTTTTTACAAGCACGGGGACTTACCCAGATCATGTATTTGATAATCCTCCTGGTGACAACCGTGTACTCCTCGATCAGCTCCGCCAGGTAGTACAGCCCTGCAGCTGTGGGAGAAATGCCTGGCTCAGCCCGGCAGACCAGGGGGGACGGGGGCAAATACCGGTGCCTTCCGCCGTGGGGGCCCACGCTCATCCAGCGCGGGACAGACTGAAGGACAGGGTGCCCCCGAGCAACTCTCTGTGGCACCCAGGGCACCCTCAAACTCCGGGGCTTACAGAGGACCTCAGGAGCACTCAGGAGAGTCGTGGGCACCCACGGGGACCCACCCACACACACACACACAATCTCTGGGGCACCCACAAGACCTCTGGGGCGCCCAGAGGCCGCCAGCAGCACCCAGAGGCCGCCAGCAGCACCCAGAGGCCGCCAGCAGCACCCAGGCGGCCCCCAACCTCTGGAACACCCAGGGGGCCTCAGGAGGTGCTGAACCGGCGGCCCCGAACCCGGTCCCAGCCAGGAGCCCGGGCTGCCCCCTCCCCGGCAGCTATCCCGCCCCGCCCAGTAAACGCACGACATGTCGCGACAGCCGGCCGCCGGCAGAAACCCGCGGCCGGGCCCAAACCCCGCGCGGCGGCACCCCAGAAGGGGCCCCCGGCCCCCGGCAGGCGCCCGACGGCGGGCTCACCGATCGCCAGGGTGACGAAGGCCACCTGGATGAGCAGGGACAGCCAGCTCAGCACGTAGATGAACCACATGGCGGGGGAAGGGCCGGGAGAAGCCGGGCCGAGCCCCGCCGCTCCCCGGTTCCTGCTCCCGCGGCGGCGGCGGCGGCGGCGGCTCTGACCACGCGGCGCCGGAACAAGCGAGGCCCTCCCGGCCCGGCCCGGCCCGGCCGCCGCCCCCCGCCGCTACAGCGACCCCTGCAGGCCGGGAGGGCTCCCGCGCCGCCCCCCGCCGCCGGGGGACAGCGGGGGGCTTCAGTGCCGGGGGGGAGGGGACACGACCCCGAAAGGGCCAGCGACCCCCAAAATTGTACAGAGACCCCCGAACCGCGGAGGGGGGGGGGGGCACACCTCGAAACGCCAGGGGACGTCGCCAAACCTTATGGGAAACCCTCAAACCACACAGGACCCCAAACCTTGCAGGGATCCCCCCCCCCCCTCTCCAAACCGTACAGAGACCCCGAAGTATACAGGGACACCCCCCCCCCCCCCCCCCATACTATACAGGGACTTCGAACCCTACAGAGACCCTCCCAAACCGCACAGGGACACCCCAACTGTACAGGGATCCCCAAAACGCTAAAGGGATCCTGAACCACACAGGGACCCCCTCCCAACTGCAGAGGGATGCCCCAAAACCACACAGGGACCCTCCAAAACTGTACAGAGATGCACTAAAATTGCACAGGGACCCTCAACCGCATAGGGATGCCCTAAACTGCACAGCGACCCCCCCTCAAACCATATGGGGGCCCCAAAGAGTACAGGGACACCCTGAAGCTGTACAGGGACCCCCAAACCACGCAAAGACCGCCTCAAACCGTACAGGGACCCCAGACTGCATAGAGACCCCTCAAACTGTACAGGGAACCCCCCCAAACCTATGTAGGGACCCCCTGAAACCATACAGAGACCCCTGTATACCCATATATAGATCCTCCTCCATGTGTATAGGGACACTTCCTGCAGCTGTACAGGCATCTGCTGCACCTAAATAGGGATCCCCTGCCCAGCCATACAGCCCCCCCCCCGCCCCAAACCAGGGACCCCCTCTGCACCCGTGCAGGGACCCCTGTCGCTCTATAGGGACCGCTACACTTATTCCGGGATTCCTATAGGGACCATACTCCCATATAGGGACGCCCCTGCAACTCATATAGAGACCCCAGCACCCATATAGAGGCTCCCTTCACCTGTATAGGAACCCTTGGGTGCATATAAGGACCCTACAACCTGTGTAGGGACCCCACGACCTGTATAGGGACCCAGAAGCCACGTGGGGATGCTAGGGGCCCCAGCACCCACATAGGTACCTCTGTATTCATATAGAGACTCTCTGCACCCATATAGGGACTCTCTCCATCCATATAGGGACCCCTACACCTACCTAGGGACTCTCGGCTGGGACCCCAGCACCTATATAGGGCCCCTTCCACCTATATTGAGACCCTCTGCATTCATATAGGGACGCCCTGCACCCATATAGGGATCCTTGCACCCACCTGGGGACCTCAGGCTGGGACCCCCACATCCATATGGACACCCCCTGCACCTATATAGGGATCCTTGCACTCATATGGGGACCTCGGGCTGGGACCCCCACATCCATATGGGCACCCCCTGCCCCATAATGGGACCCTGGGCTGGGAGCCCTTGCGCCCACATAGGGTCCTCACAGGGACCCCGCCGCAGCACCCTCACACTGAGCCGAATCCTGACCCACTGTGTGTCTGGGACCAATCCCCTCCACCCCAAAGCTCGGGGACCCCCCAGGGGGGACCCTCAGCCTCTTCCCTCCCCTGCAGTTGCGGTGGGGCTGCACTGGTATGCACTGGGCTGGTAATGGGTTGGTACTGGGCTGGCATTGACCTGCACTGGGCTGGCGCTGGGCTGCACCGGACTGTGCTGGGCTGCACTGGACTGTACTGGGATGCACTGGGCTGTACTGGGCTGCTGCTGGGCTGCACTGAGCGTCACTGGGCTGCACTGGGCCAGCACTGGGCTGTGCATCCAGGCCAAGGCTCTTGCTGGAGGCATCCCCTCCTTCCCCCACACTCAGGGGGTGCCTGGGACCCCCCTGCCTCAGCCCTGCCAGGGGGAATCAACCACTGCAGGGAGGATTTTGGGGTGCCGGAGCGGAAGCCCTCACTGCCGGGTGCTGGGGTCCTTGCTGCCGGGTGCTGGAGTGCTCACCGTGGGGTGCGGGGGGTGCTCACTGCAGGGGGCTGGGGTCCCTGCTGCGGGGTGGGAGCGGGGGCTCAATGTCCCCAGGAGCTCGAGGGGAGACAGGACAAGCTCACGGGCAGGACCTGCCATGCGTGCAACTGTTTCTGTGCATGCACCCATGCACATGCTCCCATGCACACACACCCCCCTACCCCTGCACAGCCCTGGGCAGAGCTGGTGTCCCCCGCTCGGAGCTGCTGGTGCCCCCCACCGGGGCTGGCCATGGAGCGGGGAGGGCCTCAGAAGAGCTCTCTGCACCCACACCTTGCTACCCAGTGCCTGGCATGGGCTGGTTCACGCTCGCCTCCCTGGGTCTGCCGCTTTGGGGCATGCTTAGCATGCTCCTGACATCCCTCTGCACCCCCCTGCCTTCCCCTTGCACTCCCCTGCACCCCCCTGTATCACACCTGCATCCCTCCTGTACCCTTCCTGCATGCCCTGCATCCCTCCTGCACCCCCCTGCATCCCTCCTATATCTCTCTTGCATCCCTCCGCATCCCCCTGTATCACACCTGCATCCCTCCTGTATCCCTCCTGCATCTCTCTGTATCCTTCCTGCACCTCCCTGTATCCTTTCTGCATCCCTCCTGCACCCCCTGCATCCCTTCTACATCCCTCCTGCACTCCCCTGTATCCCTCCTACATCCCCCCTATATCCCTCCTGCATCTCCCTGTATCCTTCCTGTACCTCTCCCGCATTCCCTGCATCCCTCGTGCACTTCCCTGAATCCCTTCTGTATCCCTCTTGCATCCCTCTGCATCCCCCTGTATCACACCTGCATCCCTCCTGCATCCCTCCTGCATCTCCCTGTATCCTTCCCACGTCCCTTCTGCACCCCCCTACATCCCTTCTGCATCCCTCCTGCACTCCCCTGCATCCTTCCTGCATCTCTCCTGCAGCCCCCCTGCATCCCTCCTGTATCCTTCCTATATCCCTCCTGCATCTCCCTGCATCCCCCTGAATCCACCTGCACCCCCCCAAATCCCTCCTGCATCCCCCTGCATCCCTCCTGCATCCCTCCTATATTCCTCCTGCATCCCCCTGCACCCCTCCTGCAGCCCCCCCTACACCCCCCCCACCTCCCCCTCTGCCTCCGCAGACGCTGCTCCTCTCCCCCCCAACCCACCCTCTCCCACCTCCCCGGTCCCCGTTGCTGTCTCGGTGCCTGGAACACCCGCAGGACAGTGGGGTGCAGCCCAAAACCCCCCCGGCCCTGCTGGGCAGGAGTGGGGAGATCCCCGGGGAGCGGGAGCGAGGGGCCAGGCGGGACAGGGGGCAGAGGAGGCAAAGGCGGCGATGGAGGAAACGTCTCCCGCCTTTGGCTGCAGCACGCTGGGATTGTCGGGGTGCGCAGGCGGCGAGCTGTGTCCCCAGCCTGTTACTGTAGGGTTGCAAGAGAAATGGGTCGTTTACCCACAGCGCTGTTACAGGGCTGCGGGAGAAGTGGGTTGTAACCCCTGGGCTGTTATTGTAGGGTTGCGCGAGCACCGTGCTGCGTACTCGACCTGTTGTCGTAGGGCTGCACGGGCGCCAGGCTGTGTGCCCCGAGCTGTTGTCGTAGGGTTGCACGAGCATCGCGCTGTGTACATGTCATCTGTTCGTTATCGTAGGGTTGCACGAGCACCAGGTTGTGTACCCCGAGCTGTTATTGTAGGGTTCCCCTCTGTTGTGCCCCCCCAGCGGGGCAGCCCCCGGGAGCACCCCCTTGAGGGTGGCCGGGCAGCACTCGCTTTTCGGGGTCAGGCTGAACCGAGCGGGGCACAGGGTCCGGTGCTGGCAGGATCCGGCCTTGGTTGAAGCCATTCCCCCGCTGCTCCCACGAAGGCTTCATCGCTGCTGCCGCTGCGTCCCCACCGGCACCTCCGGCTGCATCTCGGGGTGCGTGACCATCCCCGTCCCCTGCCGAACTCAGGGTGCCCCGCGGGGTGACAGGGAGCGAAGCAGCCCATCGGGCTTCGCCGGGTTTGCCCCGAAAGTTCTCAGGGCGCAGCAACGTTCTCCCAGCCCTGGGGACGGGGGGAGCAGTGATTTTGTGGGTGGGTGTGGGGCTGCAGCACCCACGGGGCTCCCCCACCCTCAGCCGCTGCTGCCCCGCAGCGCCTCAGCCCCCAAACCCCGCTGAGGCTCCGGGGGGCGTGTGTGTGCGTGGGGTGTGCGTGGGGTGTAAGTGCATGGGGGTGCACTGGGGGGTGTGCACGGTGGGTATGTGCATGGGGGGGGTGTTTGCACGGGGGTGTGCGCACGGGGTGTATCTCCATGGTGGGGTGCACACGGGGGGGGGTGTGCAGGCACGGCTGCGTCTGGGGGTGTGTGTTTGCACGGGGGTGCGTGCGTGGGGTGTACAGGCATGGGGGGTGCGTGTTTGCATGGGGGTGCGTGCGTGGGGTGTACAGGCATGGGGGTGTGTGTGTTTGCATGGGGGTGTGTGCGTGGGGTGTACAGGCATGGGGGGGGGTGTTTGCACGGGGGTGCGTGCGTGGGGTGTACAGGTATGGGGGTGTGTGTGTTTGCACGGGGGTGCGTGCGTGGGGTGTACAGGCATGGAGGGGGTGTGCATGCAGGGCTGTGCCTGGGGAGTGTGTGGATATACATTCATGGGGGATGTGTGTGTGCAGGGGTGTACGCGCATGCGGGGGGGTGTGCGTGGCATGTATGTGCGTGGGGTCTTCATGCATGGGGGGGTGTGTGCCGGGGGGGTGTGTGTGTATGGTGTCGGGGGGGGAGCGCATGTGTGTGTGTGCGCTGAGGCCAGACCCACGGTCCCCACGCTGCTGTGGCGGAGGCAGCCCACCGCTAATGCACCCTGGCACGTCTGGCGGCTGCCGGTCCCGGCGCTGATCCCGGGGGCTCGGTGACCGACCGCTGACCCCCACGCAGGGGCTCCATCCTGGCCCCCCCCCCCCCCCCCAGCCCCGGCCCTGGGGCCGCCCGGGGTGGGGGAAAGGGTCTGCGGTGCCGGTGCCCAACCCCTGCGGGTGCAGGTGTGAGTGGGTGCTGCCGTGTCCCCTGGGAAGCCCCTTCTGCTCCGCTTCTCCCCATCCCGGCCCCGGTGGGTGTGGAGCATCCCTGTGCTCCCCGCGAGCATCCCTGGCCAAGCCCCTTGCCTGACTCCTGCCCGCCGTGCTCCGTGCGGCAGCGGCAGAGATGGAGGGGAGGCTGCGCTGTGGCAGGGTGTAACTGCAAACCCGGAGGGTTCGGGGTACGGGGCACCTGCTCCCCCCACGAAGCAGGGAGCACCCCCCAAAACAGCCGCAATGCCACGTGCTCTCCGTTGCAAAATACGTGTTTTTCTCAAAATGGTGCCCAGCGTCTGGGATTTGCTGGAAAGGGCAGGTTTTCACACCGCTTCTGGAAACATCTGATAAAAAATGGCCGCTGAAAACTGCTGGGAAGCTCTTTGGAGAGACGATGACCCGGATTTAGGGGGACTCGTGCCGGGAGCGGTGGTCAGCAGAGCCGGCGGTGACCAGCTTTTCTGGGCCATTGCTCTCTCCCTGTGTCCCCCTGCCGTGAGGTTTCCCATTTTCCCCGCAAATCCCCCTTTTCTCCCGCTTTGGGGAGCTGCCGTTGCCGCAGGGGCTGCTCACGTGCTCGGCCTCCCGGGGGAAGCTCCGGCTGGAGCGAGAGCCCTGAGTGCGGGGCTGGAAGCAGCAGCAAGCGCCGGGGGGCAGCGGGGTCTCTGTGTGTGTGTGGTGTGTGTGTGTTTGGGGGGGGGGGGCGCAGTTTTGCCCTTCGCACCCCGATGTGCAGCTGCCGTGAGCATCAGCACCCCTTGCCTCTGCCTGGATGCTGGGTACCCCGAGAAATCTGCCACCCCGGGCATCCTGGGCACCTTGGGTACCCCGAGCGTCCCAAGCACCCTGGGCACCCCAAGTGCCCTGGACACCCAAAACACTCTGGGGATCCTGAACACCCTGAGCACCCCAGGCACCCAAAAAGCACAGTCATCATCCCCTGCATCCGCCACGCTGCCTCCACCCGGGGGCAACCAGGCTGCAGCCCCCAAGCAAAGCACCGATCTCGCCCCGTTCCTCATCCCACCGGCACCGGGGTCCCCCGAGCCACCGCGTCACTGTCCTGGAGCCTGCAGTTTTGGGGGACGCTTGCACAGCGGTGCTCAGTCTCCGTACTGGGGACCAAAGGGTGCAGGATCCGCCCTGGGGGGGGGGCCCTGGGGATCCTGCCTGGCTGCGGCAAGGGGGCTTGGGACCAGCCATGGGTTTGGGACTGGCAGTGGGTGGGGTGGGCACAGCCGCACGCCGCATGCAGGGCTGGGCTACGTGGGGCTATTTTTGGGGTTTTTTATTTTTCCCCTTTTTTTTTTTTCGCCTAGTTCAACCCAACAACAAAATGGCTGCGAAGTTCATCTCTGCGCCCCGCTGGGAGCTGCCTTCCCTGCCCGCGCTGCCGGGGCACCCAAGCACGACTAATGTGCGAGAGCACCCCGGGAGGAGGCGCGACCGGCTTTTTCCCTTCTCTTTTCGAGCTCTTTATGTATTTGACAGAGCTTTTTGCTGCTTTCCCCCACACCCCCACCCCCCCTTTTCCCTGCCTCCCCGTTCCCTGCCCGCATGCCATGGGGCACCCCAACTTCTGCTCCCCTGGCTGCTCAACGTCGCCGCACATCCCCAGGTATCTGAATTTCTCATGCTCTCCCAGCCCCCTGCATCCTTATGGATGAGGGTGGAGGGTTTCCCCCCCTCCGTGGGTCCCCACAGATCCTGCCCGCCACCCCCCGCCCCAGCCCTGTGCATCCCCACGGGCTTGAGGTTCTTGCCCCCCTACCCCTGCTCGTCCCCATGGATGGGATTTTGCCCCCCAAACCCTGAGCATCCCCACGGGTGGGACTTTGCCCCCCCAAGACCCAGACATCCCCATGGGTGGGACTTTGCCCCCCAAGCCCCGAGCATCCCCATGGATGGAGAGTTCTCACCTCCCCCCCCCCCCCACCTCCAGCCCCACAGACGTGGGGTTTGTCCTCTCCATCCCCACACACTCCCACACCAGGATGCCTCCCCCCACCTCACCACCCGCACCCCCCCCCCCGCCCTTCGGGTCTGGGGTCTGGAGGAGGGGGGGAGATCAGGCAGGAAGGGGGGAGCAGCGGCTGCACGGGGCCAAGCCCCATTCCTTATGCATCCCTGCCCTGATGCAGCCTGACAGGCCGGTTGCATTTGGTACCTCGCACATAAGCGGCCGGAGCTGCCTGCTATTTTGGTTGATGCTAATTTGCTCCGTGTTGGGCTGCGGTTCACGCTCCGGTCAGCCTTGCCTGATACTATATTCCCGTTTGTTCCAGTAAAGGTTTTTCTGTCAGCTCCCCTTAGCCTTGACGTGCTCCCCGAACTGTGAATGCAACGCAGTTGGGGACTGAGCCACGTGAGCCTGTCAGCTCCGCTCCGCTCAGCGGCCGGCGCTGGGGGCACCCTGGGGTGGGGGGCACCCCGCTCCCCTCGCCCCCTGATCGCCACGTCTCGGGGAGTGGGGAGGCAGTGGGGTGAGGGAGGAGCGGCGCTGGGAGCCCCAGTGGCAAGGGGGAGGTATGGAGGCTATAGGTGCCAGTGTGATATACGTACATCCCCCCCAGCCACCCATGAATCTGTTCCCGTGCCCCAGCATCATTCCAGTGCACCCCAGCTGGGCCCCACTGCCCGTGGGGTTCTAGGGGAGCCCAGTATGTCCCCATTGGGTGGCAGGGGAGCCAAGCACGTGCCTATGGGGTGGCAGAGGAGCACAACGCGTCCCCATGGGGTTCTAGAGGAGCCCGGCGCATCCCCGTGGGGTGGCAGATGAGCCCATGGGGCTCTAGGGGAGCCCAGCACACCCCCATGGGGTGGTACAGGAGGGGGCCCCATGCCCCTGCCCTACACTGCTGCTGACACTGCAGTGTCACCAAAGTCCCCAGCCCATGGAGGCTCCTCCTGGGGCGATGCCACAGCGGGCAGAGGAGGTGGCCGAAAGCCTGGCAGGGCTGGCAAGATGCCACAGGGAACCCCGCACCCTGGCTGTGTGCTGCTGTGGGGTGCTGGGCCTCGGGGGACCCCCAGCAGGAGAGCTCAGCCGCCCCTTGGGGGGTGCAAGTGGTCCCCCACCATGGCTCCGGCTCCCCACTGCCCCATGGTTCCCCAGCTCCTCAGCGGTGAAAAAATCTGTAGCTTCAGGTGCTCCCTTGGCCTTGGGGTGCCCATCTGGATTTGGGGTGCTCCCCCGAACCTGGGGTGCTCACTTGGACCTAGAGGAGGCCCTGGGGTGCTCAGTTGGATTTCAGGGAGGTCCTGGTGGTTTCCCTGGGGTGCTCCCCTGGCCCTGGGCATACTCCCCTGGCTCTGGGGGAAGCCCTGGGGTTCCCACCTGGATTTGGGGTGCTCTCCTGGACCTGGGATGCTCACCTGGATTTGGGGTGCTCCCCTGGCCCTGGGGTGCTCCCCGTCCCTCACCGCCCTCTCTCTATCTGCTCCATCTCCTGCCACTACCTTCCTATCACTTGCAGGGTGTCCATGCCACCCCTCTTGCCCTCGGTGGGGGTTCAGAGGTTCCATGCCCCCTCGGCCAGGATTCGGGGGTCCCGTCTCCCCTCTACCGGGCATGCAGCCACCGCTCGCTGGCCCAGGCTCTCCCGAGCTTGGACTGCCCTCTAGTTTCCCATCTGGCGGGGACGCACAGTGGGGAGCTCCCGGGGTGGCTTCTCCGCAGGACACCCAGGACGCCCATATAGTGGGTGGCCCACTGGTGACACTGCCAAGCGTGGCCCTGGGAGGTGGCTCTGGGGACGGCAGCCCTCAGTGCAGAGACACAGGCGCAGCGCCAGGGCATCGTGACCCGCCATCTCTGCTTCGGGTCCCCTCCTCCCCCTGGAGACCCCCGCGGGGGTGAGGGGTGCTGGGGCTCACCCTGCGCACGCCCCACGGCTCAGCCCCCCACAAATGCCCCACACAGTGGGTGGGGGGACGCCCGCACCCTGGGGGGAGCGTGGCCCCACGGCCTGCAGTGCTGCGCCCCCAGGGCACACCCGCGCCGTGTCCCGTTGCACACGCAGGGTATCCCGTTGTACACGCAGCGCGTCCCGTTGCACATGCGTCGCGCCCCGTTGCACATGCACCGCAGCTCGTTGGGCGCACAGTGCATCCCATTGCACATGCACCACATCCCAGTGCACATGCACCGCATCCCAACGCACGTGCCTCACATCCCAGTGCACATGCATCACATCCCAGTGCATGTGCCTCACATCCCAGTGCACATGCATCACATCCCAGTGCACATGCATCAAATCCCAGTGCATGTGCCTCACATCCCAGTGCACATGCACCGCATCCCAATGCACATGCACCACATCCTATTGCAGACGCACGGTATCCCAGTGCCCACGCGTTGCATCCCACTGCACCCGCGTTGCACCCCACTGCACTCACATGATATCCCATTGCGCGCGCGCACACACACACACACACACACACACAGAGTATCCCGTTGCACGTGCATCACACCCCATTGCGCACGCATGGTATCCCACTGCGCGCACAGCATCGCATTGCACGCACGCGGTGCCCCGCCGCACCAACACAGCGCCCCGCTGCACCCCCCCTGGCACATCAGCACCCACATGGGGCCCCACTGCACCCCCAAATCCCCCTCACTGCCCACCGCTTCCACGTGGCGCCCCGCTGCACTGACACAGCACCCCATTGCACATCAGCACCCACGTGGCACCAGCACCCACATGGCACAGCCACACACCGGCACCCATCCCACACACTGGCACCCATCCCACACACCAGCACGCATCCGACACACCGGCACCCATTCTGCAGACCAGCACCCATCCCGCACACCGGCACCCATCCTGCACACCAGCACCCATCCCGCACACCGGCACCCTCATGACACCAGCACCCCCCTGGCAGACCAGCCCCCCCCTGCCAGCTACCCAAGCGCCCCCCCGGCTCACCAGCACCCAGGTGGCAGGGTGCCAGCGCAGCACCCCATCGCAACCCTGCAGCATCCCCCCGTGCCCTCCGCGCCCCACGGCACCCCCGGGCGCCGGGCAGGTAGCGGGGAGCAGCGGGACTCCTGCCCTGCTCCACCCCATGGGATTTTGGGGTGGCAAGGGGACAAGGGGACAACCTGGGCTTCCTCCCCACGGCCACAGGTGCTGCAGGAGGACCAGGGGCCCACTGATGACCCTGAATCCCCGTGGGCAACCCCAGCCCCTGGGTGCCAGGGCGGCGGTGTCCCAGGAGCGGGGCTGGTGGCTCCGGCTGCGTCAGCCGGGGATTAGCAGGGCCGGGATCTGCCTGAGCCCCTGATCCCGCTTAGCGCCTGGCCCAGGCGCCTGCTCGGGGCTTAGCGGCCCCTGACGCCACCCGAAGCCGTCACCGGGTCCCCGGCGCCCAGAGGGACGTGGGGACGCAAAGAGGGAGGGGAAGGGGACGACAGAGCAGCATCACCACCTGTGGGTTCTGGTCTCCTGGACTGACCCCCAAATCTTCCCCCGTGCCAGATGCTGGGGGTTCCCTGCCATGGTGGTGGGTGGTGGGGGTGGATTCTCTGGTGGCTAGTATGGGGTCAGCACCCTCCTGCCCGCCCCACCCTGGCTCTGCACCCATTGGGGTGAAAAGGGGCTTTTTTAGGGGACACCACCCCCCTGCACCCCAGCATTGCAGCCTGAGACTTCATCCCCTCCGCCAGCTCTGGGCTCAGCCCTGGCTCCCAGTGAGCACCAGGAGGTGCTGGGAGATGCCCAGCGTGGCCCCACGGCTGCACTGTGGCGTGAGCACGGCCCCACGGACACCCATGGGTGCACAGGCACCGGCTCTGCCCTGGGGAGCAGGGTGCTGGGAGCAGTGGGGACAGGAGAGGCTGTCCCCCCCATCCCTCCCTGCCAGCACCGTGCGACTCCCGGGCGCCACCGCCTCAGTGGCTCAGCCAGCAGCACTGTGCCCGGGGAGGCGGTGGGCAACCCGGTGATGCCAGGCCGGTGACGCCAGGCCGGCTCTAAATCCCTCCTGTGAGCTGGAAAAAAAAACCCTCCTTTGGAGTTTATTAACTCATTTTCAGAGCTCGGCCCCGCCGGCTGCCGGCGCGGGAGCTAACTAGGTCAGGCGTGTGCCTCTGCCGCCGGCTACCATGGCCGTGCCGGGCGCCAACCGCCCTCCTGCCGGGCAGAGGCCACAGGGGGACACTGGGGGACGTGGGGGGACGGGGTCACCCCAGAACCCCGCAGCCGGCACCCTCCGTTGGGGCCGCGGCGCGGGCTGGGGCGACGCACGTAGGCAGCCACGTGCGGCCCCGCGTGCGGGCGTACACCTTCCCACACGCGTGTGCACGGCCGCGCGCACGCTCACGCACACGTGCGCGCACGCGCACGCGCCTCCCTGCGGAGGGGGAAACTGAGGCACGGGGCCGTCAGTGATGCACCCAAAGGCGCTCTGCCCCAGGGTGGCCTCGGGGTGCCCCTGTCCTGGGGGATCCCGCCCCCGCCCCCCCCCCCCCCCCCCCGCACAGCCCCCGCCCTGCAATAATACCAATTAGAGATGCACAGATCAGCTTTAACGAGCGGCGTCCGGCAGCTCAGCCGCCCTCTGCCCCCGCTAATGTGCTCTGCCTCTTGTGAAGCGGCTCCATGGCTCCCATCCGTCCCCCCTTCTCCTCTCCCCAAACACCGGGACCCCCGCGCCGGGGCTGAGCCGGGGTGGGGGGTGGGGGGGGCGGGATGGGGGCTGGGAAATGCTGAGTTGGCAAAACCCCTTGAGGGTGGGAGGAGGGTTTGGTGTAGGAGAGGGGTAGAGGGTCCGACGTGATGGTGATGGGCACCCGAGTCATTGAAGAGCATCTGCCCCCACCCCGGGAAAGCCAGGATCTGTCCCCATCCCTGTCCCCATCCCCACGGCTTCTCTCTGCGGCGGACCAGAGGAGACGGGACCGCAGCGCTCTGGTCAGCGTGGGCAGGCAGGATGGGGTCTGTGGGTGACGGACATGGGTGACATTCCGGGTGGACCGGCTCCACACTCATCTCCAGTCCTCAGAGCCACCGCCACTCCCCAAAATGTGCTGCAGCCCCCCAGCATGGACTGGTGTCATGGGAGCCACCCTGGGTGTCCCCAGCACCACGACCCCACAGCGGCTGCCCGAGCGCGGTCCCCTACACTGCCTCCCCCATGTCCCCCCATGCCATCTCCCCACACCCTCCACCATCTCCCCGTGCTCCCCACCACCTCCCCATGCCCTTCCAGAGTTCACCTCCGCGTCCCCTCTGCAGATGTCCAGGTGGAAGGCGGCTGGGACAGCGCAAGCACAGATTCCACCGAACTGGCCAGCGGTGCTGGGCTGTGCTGGACACCGGCTCCCTGGGGTGGCCATCATGCTGTCCCCCCCAGGCACTGGGGACAAACCACCCCTGCAGCCCCAAAACATGCGGGGGGGCTTGGGGCACCCCCACTGCCCCAACCCGGTGGCCCGGAGCCGGTTTTGGATGTCTTTTCCAACCAACACAGGCTCCTTCAAAGGGGGATGGGTCCACGGGACCACCCAGTTGGGTGCAGCCACGGTCTGGCCAGTCACAACACCCTGCGCCGAGCCCGTCCCCGGGGCAGGCACAGGGGGCTGGAAATATTGGGGGGGTGGGGGGATGAATGGAGGGGCAGACGGATGGATTGATGGATGGACAGGTGGATGGATGGAGGATGGATAGAAGGATGATTGGAGGATGGATAGATGATGGATGGATGGATGGATGGATGGATGGATGGATGGAGAGGTGGATGCAGAGCTGGATGGATGAATGAATGGATGGAAGGATGGGAGGACAAACGGATGGACGGACGGATGGATGGATGGATAGATGGATGGATGAGAGGGTGGATGGATGGATGAATAGATGGACAGACAGACGGATGGATGGATGCTATGGGAATGGGCAGCGGGACAATGCAGTACCTACCGCACAGACGCAATCTCTGGGAACGGAGAGGGGTTACAGAGCTGGAAGAAGGTGGACAGGCGCAAGGAAGGACAGACGGACGGGGCCCGCTTCACCTGCATATCCACAGTTCTGCTCTCCAGAGCTCTCCTGTCCAGTGCCTCGTCCTGCTGCTCCCGGTGCCGGTGGCACAGAGGTGGCCCCGTGCCGTGCCAGACTGGACTGGGATGCACCGCAGCCCTGGGACCGCCACTCCGGGATGGGGATGGGTTCGAGGAGTTGGCTCCTCGGGGTGACCGCTCCCAGGTCACCCCAAATCCGGTCTCAAGGGCTGCCCGGCTGTGGGGCAGCATCCAGCCCCTCTGCAGCTCCCCGGAGCTGGGCAGCCACCGACACCGTCCCACAGCCGCCCCAAGCCCCATGTCACTTCTCACCAGCGTCTTCCTCCATGCGGGGTGTCCCCAGGATGGACCCGGTGTTGGCTCCGGCCCCCGGCTCAGCACCGCACCCAGCCCGCCCACCGCCACGGCCCATTTCCCAACCCACCGGCAGCGGTATGGATCTCAGCCCCTCCAAGATCGGCGCTTCCACGTCGGTGCCGAGGGCGGCAGAGCAGAATAAAACCTCTCCCGGCCGCCATGGCGGGGCCTTCCTCCCACCTCTCTCCCTCCTCTGCCTCCCGAGCTGGGTCCTGGGTGGCAGTGGGCGACCCCCGGCACCCACGGGATGCTCGAGCTGACGAAACGGGGCTCAGGCGAGCTAACGAAGCAGGGCTGAGCCCGAGCTAACGAAGCAGGGCTCAGCCCACGTCCCCGCGCGCTGATGTCCTCTCTCCGCCCCGGTGCCCTCGCTCACCCTCCCCACGCCTGTCCAGGACCCATGGTGGCTTCAGGGTCAGAGCCGCAGCCACCCAGGGGTGCCCAGGGTCCAGCAGGATCGGGGCATCCTCTGGAGCATTCCTGACGCCCGCACCCCATTTTTTCGGGGTCTGCGGAGGGGCACAGCGGAGGCACCGGGGGGATTTGCCGCCTGTTTACCTGCAAACCCCAAATCACTGTATGTTACCCCATGCCGGTGCGGGGCCCGCGCGCCTCCCACGCACCAAGATTTCGGTCCAGCCAGTGCCACCACTTGTCCTGGTCGGATCCAAGATGGGGGAAGCCACCGGCACCGGGGTGGGGGCAGGCATGGGGACAGGGTCGGGAGGTCCTGGGGACCACTGCCCTCCAGTCCCTGTCCCTAAGTGGGGCGGCGGGATGCAGTCGGGGTGCTCCCAGCACCACCCCATCGGATCCCTGGCACCAAGGGTGGTATCCAGCCCACACGGGGACATTGCTGTCCCATCCCACGGGCCTCGTGGGACACCCGCCACGGCCCCACGGACTCACCTGCAGCTCCCGGCCCCTCGGCAGCCGCCGCTGCTCCGCTCAAACTTTGCCACAAGTTGAGACAAAGGCAGCGGTCCTATCCCTGTCCCCTGTCCCCGCTGTCCCCAGACAGCCTGGTGCCACCGGGACTTAATGAGGGCACAAGGGCGGTGGGCTTGGGGGCTGCACACACCACACACACACACACACACACTGCAGCTTAACCCTTCCCCTGCCGCTCGTCTCCAACCCATCTTTGGGGCAGCTGGGGACTGTTTGGGGGCTCCCCTGTGCTCTCCATGCTCCCTGCACCCAGTGTTGGCTTTGGGGGGTCCCAGCCACAGCCCCCTGGGGTTCCCCACCCCACAAAATGCTTTGGAGGGAGGACATGGATGCCCCTGACCATCTTTGTCTCCTGAGCCATGCAGAGCGGGGTGACCACAGTCTCCACTCCAGAGCGTCCCTCCTCAGCACCCTGAGGTCATGGGGCACCCCCCAGCCCCAGGTCTCTGCATGTCTCGCCCTGTGCCCCACGGTGCAGGAGACCCCCAGAAGGGCTGGCGCTGGCAGGCGGGGGGAGCTGACCCCAGTCCCAGACTGGCTGCTCCACTGGTGTCCCCGTCCCAGCACCCCACGACCAGGGAACCCCCAGCTGCAGCGATACTGCTGGTGCACACGTGGGATGGCCTGGTCTGTCCTGCCAGGCTGGAACCAGACCCCTGCCTGTGCTGGGCCACCTCTCCCGTCCATCCAGTCACTGTCCCGTCATCCCCATCTTGTGACACCCCCTTCCTCACCTCCTCCTGCCAGCTGCATCTCCCCCACCTCCTCTTTCATTCTGACATACACGTCCATTCATCCACCTGCTCAACCACCCACCTCTCCATCCTCTCCATCCTCCCCATCATCCTCTCTATCCCTCTGCCCTTCTGTGTTCTCCATCCCTCCCTCCTCTTCGTCTGTCTGCCCCTCTGTCTTCTCCATCTGCCCTTCCATCTTCTCCATCCATCCATCCATCTGCTAAGCATTCTAGCTCTCCATCCTCCCCAGCCACGTCATCATCCTCTCCATCGCTCTCCCCTTCTATCTTCTCCATGCATCCATCCATCTGCACCTCTGTCTTCTCCACCTGCCCCTCCATCCATCTGCTCTGACATCCAGCTCTCCATCCTCTCCACAATCCTCTCCATCCATCTGCCTTTCCACCTTCTCCATCCTTCTGTCCTTCCATCCGTGTCCATCCACCTGCCTGTCTTCTGCCTCCGTCCCCTCAGCCATTCACCCCTCTATCCTTTTTGTCTATCCACCCCTCCATCTTCTCCATCCATCTATCCATTGCCCATCCCGCTATCCCTGCATCTTCTCCATCCATCTACGCCTCCATCCGCCCATGCATTTGACTGTCCCTCCATCCCCTCCATCCACCCACCACCGCCCCCATCCTCTCCCTCCATGGCCCCCCCATCTCAGCCCCCGGCGCGGGGGCAGCGTCAGGGCACAGCGGCTGTCACCCGCTGTCACCCGCAGAAGGGGCCGCGGTGCCCGAGGAGGGGCTCAGCTGTGCCTGTGCCCCCGTCTGCCACTCGGCCAGGCTGCGGCCGATGGGAGCTGACAGCCGCTCCCGTGCTCGTTAGCGATGCTCTAACGAGGGGAAGGGGTGTCCACTCGCAGGGAGAGGGACCCGAGCTCCTGCCCTTGTCCCCCCACGGAGCGATGTGGCCTTGGGGACAGAGGAGGACCCCGGTGCTGTGATGGCCCCAACCCCACCGCCACAACTGGGGGGCGATGATTTGGGGGGCGGTTGGAGTGGGGGATCCCCTCCCCACACCGGGGATGGTCCCCGTGGGGACCCACTTTTTGCTTGGATCCCAGACCCCGGGGGGTGCCTGGGCGGGGGGGCTGTGTGTGTGTGGGGCTGTGTCCTGGGGGTGTGTGTCCGGGGCTGTGTGTGTGGGGGGGGGGGTGTGTGTGTGTGTGGCTGTGTCCTGTGTGTGTGTGTGTCCGGGGCTGTGTGTGCATGTGTGGGGCTGTGTCATGGGTGGGTGTGTGTCCGGGGCTGTGTGTGTGGGGGGGGCTGTGTGTGTGTGTGTGGCTGTGTCCTGGGTGTGTGTGTGTCCGGGGCTCTGGGTGTGTGTGTGGCTGTGTCCTGGGTGGGTGTGTGTCCTCTGTGTGTGTGGGGGGGGCTGTGTGTGTGGGGGGGGCTGTGTCCTGGGTGGGTGTGTGTCCCTGTGTGTGTGTGTGTCCTGGGTGTGTGTGTGTCCAGGGCTGTGTGTGTGTGTGGGGCTGTGTCCTGGGTGTGTGTGTGTCCGGGGCTGTGTGTGTGTGTGGCTGTGTCCTGGGTGGGTGTGTGTCCAGGGTGTGTGTGTGTCTGGGGCTGTGTGTGTGTGTGTGGGGCTGTGTCCTGGGTGGGTGTGTGTCCGGGGCTGTGTGTGTGTGTGGGGCTGTGTCCTGGGTGGGTGTGTGTCCGGGGCTGTGTGTGTGTGGGGGGCTGTGTCCTGGGTGGGTGTGTGTCCAGGGCTGTGTGTGTGTGTGGGGGCTGTGTCCTGGGTGGGTATGTGTCCGGGGCTGTGTGTGTGTGTGGGGGGCTGTGTCCTGGGTGGGTGTGTGTCCGGGGCTGTGTGTGTGTGTGGGGGGCTGTGTCCTGGGTGGGTGTGTGTCCGGGGCTGTGTGTGTGTGTGGCTGTGTCCTGGGTGGGTGTGTGTCCGGGGCTGTGTGTGTGTGTGTGGGGCTGTGTCCTGGGTGGGTGTGTGTCCGGGGCTCTGTGTGTGTGTCCGTGTCCGGGGCTGAGTGTGTGCGGGGGGGGGGGAGGGGGGGCGTTTGTGCCGTGAGTGTGTGCACGCGTGGGGCTGTGTCCCGAGGGTGCCCGTGCGTGGGGCAGTGTCACGGGTGGGTGCATATGTAGGGGCTGCGTCTGGGGTTGGGCGCACGTCGGGGGCTGCGGGGCGGTGTCCGGGCCGGCTGCGTGGGGACCCGTACCGTGGAGGCGGCTGTGCTGCGGGTGGGTGCGTGGGGCCGCGTCCTGGGGCCGGGCTGCACCCCGCGTGACCCCGTACCCCTGCACGTGCACGACCCCAGCGGCCCGCGGGGAACGAGCCCTCGCCCCCCGCCCCCACCCCGCAAGGGCTCCCCGGGGGCGGGGGAAGGACGGGGGGACGGGGACGGAGGAGCGGCACAGGGACCCGGGGCGGGCGAAGGGGCGGGGCCGGGCCTGAGGGGAGGCGGGGGCGGGGCGGGGCGGGGCGGAGCCGGAAGCGGGCGGCGGGGCGGAGCCACGCGCGGGGGGCGTGGCCAGGAGGGCGTGGCCAGGAGCGGGGCAGGGCGGGGCGTGTCCCGGCGGCGATGGCGTCCCTCTTCGGCGGCGTGGAGGAGTGAGGGGTCGCGCCGCTGGGGGGGGGGGGGGGTGATGGTGTCCCCACGGGGTCTCTGCGCCCCGATGCTCCCGGGGACCCCCGTCCAGGGGCGGGCTGCAGCCGCCCCCCAACCCCCGACTCCTCCCGCCCCCCGCCGGGTACCCCCAGCCAGGGGGAAGGGAGGCGGGAGGGGTCGGGGAGGGGGGGGACACCCCCGGCTGCAGCCCCCCGCCGGGCTCCCCCGCGACCATCTCCTGCCCCTCCTGCGGGGTGGGACCGGGGGCTGAGGTGAGCGGGACAGGATGGGGGGAGGTGAGCAGCCACCCCCCCCACCCCCCCCGGGATCTCCATCCATGTGTGTGTCCTCCATGGACCCCCATCCTGATCCACCCCCCCCACCCCCCAGCACCCCTAAGGGCTGGTTTCGGGGCTGCAGGGGCTCCCCTGGGAGATGCAGAGCTGGGGTGGTGGGGCTGACCGAGGGTCTACCCACCACCCCCCCCCCCCCGGGGTTGGGGGGGGGGACATGGGGTAGTGCTGGCAGCACCCCCACCTCTCTCCACAGCGGGGGCACCCACTCCAGGGTGGTGCTGGTCTCCGGAGATGGCCAGATCCTGGCTGAGACAGAGGGACCCTGCACGAACCACTGGGTGAGCTGTGGGACCCAGCCCGGGGAGGGGGAAACGCAGCGGAGGGGGGGGGGGGTGGGGGGTGCGGGTGGCCCTGCTTGTCCCCAGGCTCCCAGGGCACCTGGGGTGGGATGAAGCCACCAGAGAAGGTGCCGGGGTGTTGCTGGCAGTTCGCAGCCAGTCGCAAAGATTTTGGCTGAGTGGGACACCCCAGGGATGGAGCCCGAGGTAGGGGGGGAGGAGGGGGCTTTAGTGCATCTCCCCCCCTCCCCTCGGCTCTCAGCTCATCGGCTCTGAGAAGTGCCTGGAGAGGATCGAGCGGATGGTCAGCGAGGCCAAGAGCAAAGCCGGGGCCGACCCCCACGTCCCCCCTCCGCTCGCTGGTGAGCCCCCCCCCTGTTCCCCCCCACTGTGCTCCCCTGAGACCAGCATCCTCCCCAAGGATGCTCCGGCTCCGTGTCCGTCCCACCCCGGTGGTGACAGGGACCCTCCGGCATGGGGCAGGGGCTGTCCCTCAGCGGGGGCGACCAGAAGGACGCCATCGGCAAGCTGACGGAGGAGCTGCACCAGCGCTTCCCCCACCTGAGCCAGAGTTACTACATCACCACCGATGCCGTGGGGGCCATGGCCACCGCCACTGACCACGGTAGGGGGCAGCTCGCCCCGGGGTGACGGCGAGGGGGATGTCCCGGTGCAGGGGGGGGGATGACCGTGTGTCCCCGCTCTGACCCTGCAGGTGGCATTGTCCTGATCTCGGGTACCGGCTCCAACTGCAAACTCATCAACCCCGACGGGTCGGAGACGGGCTGCGGCGGCTGGGGACACATGATGGGTGACGAAGGCTCAGGTGAGGCCGGTGGGCAGAGAGGGTTGTCGGGGGCACTGAGGGGGGGGGGGTCTCAGCCAGCTCTGTGCTCCCTCCGCAGCGTACTGGATCGCGCATCAGGCCGTGAAGATGGTGTTTGACTGCATGGACAACCTGGAGGTGCCACCCCACGATGTTGGCTACATCAAGCAGGCCATGTTCGACTACTTCCAGGTGCTGCTGGGGGGGTCTCAGGGGGGGCTCTGGGCTGTGTGCCGGGGTCTGGGGAGGGCTCCGGGCTGCACCCCACGGTGGTGGGGTCTGGGGGATGCTCCAGGCTGCACCCCAGGACAGTACAGTCCCGGGGGGCTCTGGGCTGCACCCCATGGTGGTGGGGTCTGGGGGATGCTCCAGGCTGCACACTGGGATGATGGGGTCCCGGGGCGGGTGGGGGGTGTCCCCTGTGTTGGCAGCTGGGAGAGAGGGCTTAACGGTGGGTTTCCCCCCAACTCCTGGTGCTGCAGATCTCTGACAGGATGGGCCTCCTGACGCATCTCTACCGCACCTTCGAGAAGTCCAAGTTTGCGGGGTTTTGCCAGAAGCTGGCAGAGGGTAGGGAAGCCCCTTCCCCGGGGGGGACACAGGGGGAAGGGGGTCGTAGGGGGGGTGCCGGGCCCTGGGGCAGTCCATCCCTGGGGTCATTGGGGCTGCCTGTCCCTGCCACCCTTGGCTCCCGCCTGGGGACTGCCACCCCTTTGTCATCCCTCCCCGTGACAGCTCCCCGGACCTGATCTCTGCCCCCGGCGCACCCTTCACCCCGCGCACCCTCTGCCCTCGTCGGGGGGGGGGGGGGGGGGACAACACAGGCAGCCCAGCCCGGATTACGGGAGCTGGGTGCGAGCCCTGGTGGGTGCAGGGGTACGGGGGGGTTGTCCCAGGTCCCCGTCCCACTCCCCCGTACCCAGGCGCACAGGCTGGGGACCCGCTCTGCTGCCACGTCTTCAACAAGGCCGGTGAGGTCCTGGCACGCCACATCGTTGCCGTGCTGCCCAAAATCGACAGGGTGAGAGCCGACGGGGAGGGGGAGTTGTGTGAGTTGGGGTTGGGGGGTGTCCCGGTGCTGGGTCTCACCCCCTGCCCCGCCGCAGAGCCTGTTCCTGGGGGAGCTGGGGCTGCCCATCGTCTGCGTGGGCTCCGTCTGGAACAGCTGGGAGAGGATGCAGGCAGGTGAGCGGAGGGATGGGGGATGCTGGGGGGTGGGAGGGGGGGGTCCTGCGGTCCCCCATAACCCTGACCCTGCTTGTGTGTCCCCCCCCCCAGGGTTCATCCGCGTGCTGGCACAGGCACGGGAGGAGGCCCCCGGCTGTGTCTTCTCCCGGTTCAGCCTGCTGAAGCTGAAGCGTTCCTCTGCGCTGGGGGGGGCCCGCTTGGGCGCCAGGAACATCGGCCAGGCTCTGCCCTTGGACTACGCCGGCAACGTGGATGTCTTCTACACCCACGTCTTCTAGCTGTGGCCCACCCCCCCCGGCTCCTGCCCCATGGCCCCCCGGGACGGAGGGACCCTCCGCAGGTGGTGGCGGGGGTTTGGACAAATGGATTTTGTAATTGGGCAATAAAAAGGTTGCACCACCCAAAGGGAAATGGGCTGGGAAGAGCTCTGAGCTGTGGTGGGACTGCTGGAAAACGAAGAAAAACGGACCTTGAAGGTTCCTGTTTCGGTGCTGGAGGAAGACGGGCTGCAGTGGCCACGGCCATGGGTCTGGGGACGGGGTGGTGCCCAAACCTGCCTGCAGGCTGAGCCTGCTGGCGCGGGCAGGGAGAGGGTCTGGTGCTCAGGGGGCAGCCGGACCCAAGCACAACAGGAGGGAGGAGCTGCTGGAGAGGAAGACGAAGAAGAGGAGGAGGACGGAGCTTGGGTACCCAGCGTGTGTGTGAAGTCAGCGGGCCGCTGGTGCCTCCTGCCAGCGGCCGGGGGACCACGGTGAGGGGCAGCCCTGAGCTCAGCCTCAGCGATGGGAAGAAGGGAGCGATGCTGTCCCCTGATGAGAAGGGGAGGGATTATTTTGGTCAGGACAGCATGAGCACATTCTTTCTCACCTCCCCGCCCAAGGTGGGGGCTCACCAATGGGGCCACCCACTGCCTTTGCGGACTGTCATGGTGCTGCTGGGCACCGATGGTGAGCAGTGCCCCCCCAGCAAAGGGGAAGGTTGTGGCTGTCCTGTCCACGTGAGTTCAAGCAGCTTTCTTGGGGCTGGTCTTCATTTAAAAGGGAAAAGGAAAAAAAAAAAAAAAAAAAAAAAAGGAAAGCCCTTTTTGCTTCTTTTGTTTGAAATACACAGCAAGGGGCTGTGCCTGATCTAAAGCACGAACCCAAAAGCTGCCTCTTCCTTCCAGGAAGACTGGATGGGAAGGGCAGGCACTGGGACAGGCATGGAGCTCACGTACCAAGTGGGGTCGATCCTGCAGGCTGCCCCGGACCCAGCTCCACCAGCACAGTGTCCCAGCAAGGCTCTTCCACACACCAACGTCCTCATCCAGCAGCAGGATGAAGCCGTGGGCGCAGGCGCTGCAGTCTGCCATACCCTGCGGGGCAAGAAGCATCGCCCCCATCCCCTGGGGGGGAAGAAGCCGCAGCAGAGGCAGTGGGCTCGATGCTGGGAATCCTCTCCCCTTGGCTTTCCCGTTTCTTTTTAAATTTTATTTTCTCAGTGCCAAGTTCCTGACCAGGCATAAACTGGAGCGGTTTCCACCTCCAGCCATTTCAGGCTCTCCCTGGCCAGCTCCAAGGGAGCCCCGACCTCCGGCAGAGGATGCTGGAGGCCAACGCTCCCGTGGACCCGCAGCAGAGCCGAGGGGAGGGAAGAGTACCACCGCGGGGGTAAAGGAGGAAAATCCTCCAGGATTTCCTGCCGGGACTGAGACATCAGGGGAGCTGGTGTTGAATGGAGACCTTAGCCCTTCTCCAGGCAAGACTTCTGCACCGCTCAGTTCCAAAAAAAGTTTATTTTTAATAACGCATTGTCTGAAATTTACAGCACGTCAGAGGGTAGGGGTGGGTTTGGGTTTTTTTTTTTGGTAAGAAATCAAATAGAAACCAGAGAAAGGGTGTGTGTGTGGGGAAAACAGCACTACCGCTACAAAATAAATTTGCCCAGCGTATAGCTGCCCTTCCCCGCGCTCCGGATCACATCCTGCAAAGCCCTGGGCACAGCCTGAGCTCCCGCCCCGGAGCGGAGGGAGCCTCCAGCAGCTGGAGGCGACCGCGCGGGCGCTGAAGGCACGGGTTATACCGGGAAACAGGGGAACTCAACCCAAACCAACCCATACCTCTGGGCAGCAATATTTAAGATGGGCACCTTCAACAGGCTGCCGGCTCCAGCTGCAGTAGTGTCGGGGTTTCGTGCTGGTTTTAAGACCGGCAGCCAGAGATGGGAGATCTGTTGAGTTAGGGAGCTGACTGTACAGAGAGCTGCTGAGTTAAATCAGCTCAAACCCTCCACCCGCCGTTAGTGTTTGTGGTCCAATAACCCTGGCCCCCCCGCTGAGCTCGCCGACGGGCGCCGGCGGCAGGAGCTGCGGCCGCCAGCTTTGTTGTGCCGAGCTAATGGAGACAGACCAAGCTGTCAGCTATTGAGTGGCCATTAGCTTCCATCTCTGCGAAGCCCACGGGGATCTGTAATCCCCCTCCATTAACTACTCTGTTTAAGTAAAGGGAATACTGGAAGTAACTGCACCCGGGAGGTGAGATTTACACGGATGAGCAAAAGCTCCCATCCACGCTACTAGAGCCAATAACTATTTAAATCGTTAGGCTACGTCCCTCACCGAGAAGCTGCTGCTTCCTCTGGATACAGATTTCTGATCCTGTCTCTCCAAAGGAGCCCACTAAGCACAGGATTTAAAATACCAGAAGCACCCAGGGCTGTGGTTCAGGCACTGAAGCCCAGCCAGCCCCTGGTGATGGGGAAGGAGGACCCCAAAAGCAAGCTCACCCGGCGGAGGCACGGATCCTGCACACCAACAGCTGCTCGGACGGCTTTGCCTTGAATGCCGTCCACAACCAGAGCCTCGGCAAAGGGGACTGCAAGGACCAGCATGAAGATGCCGCCCATCACCTTCTCTATCTAAACCTGTGGGTGCTCCTCAGGGTTCAGACTGACGCTGACAGAGGATCCCTCTCCTCTCCCAGGGAGGCTGCTTGACACCAACTCCCTACTGCTCCGCTCTGCTGAGAACGGGCTCTATTCAGTGTTTCTTGGCTTTATTTCAGTGAGAAATGAAGGTACAGATGTTTCAGAGCCACAGCCTGTAAGTGCTGGATAAGCTCAAGAGTCAGGGGGGGGAAAATTCTTTAAGGTGTTTTGCAGGAGCAGCCCTTCCCTTGCGATGGATGGCTGGGGTGATGTCTGACGGGTCTGGTTTCCCCTAAGAGCTCCCGCAACCGATTAAGCAGGCGGGGCTCTTATCTACCAGCAAAAAAGCACGTAAGTTAGTGTTCAGCACCTATCGGAGAGCGGGGCAGGCTGCTGCTTGGAGGAATTTAGGGTATACAGTCTTGTTACACTTCACCTTTCCTTTAGCGAAAGAAATCCTGGTTAACAGAAACAGGGAAAGCCAGCACGGCTCCTGGCCCAGGCTCGCTGCATCCAGAGTGGGAGCATGTGAGCAGGGGGATCCCTACAAATTCTACTTAAACAAGAAAACATGACTTTTCCACTAGCAGGTTTGAAGCACGCATCAAAATGGCCTCTGAAGCAGGGGGAGTGCTGGTCTCCAGGACAGACCTAAGGGCTGCAAGTCCTAGAAAGCAAAAACTGCCAAAATAAAGTGATAGACGATACAAAGAAAGAGTTTTTAAAAAAAAAGGGAAGGAAAAAAAAAAAAAAAAAAGAAGGTACTTGAAGCGTAGAGCAAGATTTTGCCACGTTGCAGCAACTCCGCTATGGCGCAGAGTCCAGCCGGGGGCCGATCCCCTCCCTCCTTCCCCCCCCCCCCGCCACCTTCCCCCGGAGCAGGGACACAGTCTTTCCAAAGCCTGCCTTGACGGTCAGTACTTCACGCCAGGCACAAACTCCTTGGCATCCGGATTCAAGTTGCTTTTGCTCTGGAAGAGAAGAGGGATGGGGGGGCCCCCCATCAGCAGTCCAAATGCCGGCAGCCCCTGCTGAGCATCGCTCACTCCACGGACCCGCACCCCCAAAAGGTGCCCCATCCCAGCGGCCGCTTGCCGGGGGTGCCGTCACGGACATTCACACATGCAAAGCGGCTGCCCGGGACCTCACGTCCTTGCAGGCACCCGCAGCACTCGAGACGCTGCTGAGCAAGCGCCAGCTCGGAAGTACGTACTCCCAGGCTGATTTTTTTTTTTGGGGGGGAAAACCACGGGAGAATCTGCTGTCTCTGTCTCTCCCTGTTTGTGCTTGGGCACAGGGCTGCTGGTGGATGTGCTGCGAGGTGCAAGCGGCTGTTTTGTCCCTGCCCACAGTAAAGCAAGGGGGTAAAGCAGCTCTGCCCGAGCACAGTCAGCACGGCTGGGCCAGAACAACCCCCACCGTGCTGGTCTATACAGCCCTACAGCATATTCCTGCTTTCAGGGATGAAAACAGGCATCTCCATAACACTGTTGCTCTTCCAGCCATCCAGCAGGCTTTCACCACCCTAAATATCTATATAGGCTCGAGGCACTCAGCACCCCTGGAGCAGACCAGGCTGGTCCTCCCGTACCTCTCCAGCCTGCCGGGACACCTCAGCTCTGCCCAAAAGGCAAGAAAGGTCCTGGCTTGCTCTGGGACCACAGCCCAGCTCACGTGCAAGTGGCAGCCCCGCTTCCATGGCTTCTGGAGAGCAAGTTCTGCAAAGCTGGATACTTTTGTCTTTAGGATACATGGCTAAAATTAATATCCTTGCAGAAAACTCCAAAATTTGTCATCACTGGCGCATGAGCACCAGCTCTTGCACCAATATCCCACTGCCACTCAGGAAACCCCCCAAGGAAATCCCCCTCCCTTCCCAGGACAGGACCTCTGCTCTTCGCCAGACCTTGCAGCATATTCTCCGAGGTCCTTACCAGAATGTCCTCTGAACTGTGGCCGTCACCAACGGAGAGCCCATTCAGCTGCTGCTGCAGCTGCCCCATGCCCTGGGGCAGGTCGCGCGACGGAATGAACCAGTCCTGGTCTTCTTCCTCCAGCATCTCCTGGAAGCAGCGGTCGAGAAACTCCTGCTCCTGCAGCTCCTCCTCCACCTGCCCAAACACACCCGTCAGTCGCAGGAACAAACGATGCATCGTGGAGTTTTCCATACGCTGTCCCCACCTGGTAAAAGCAGAGCCTGCGACATGCCTACCTCACCTCGCTATCTGTCCATGCCTCAGAGACACTACAGCAGAGCCAGAGCTATATTTTAAACCTAGATGAACACACACCTTTGTCCACTTGCCTGTAGCCAACCCCAGGAAGGTCAAGAGCACAAAAACTGGCACCTTTTGAGTGGAGCAAAGCCGTGCTCGGGCCGCTGCAGACTGCTGGGGTGGGGAGACGCAGCCTGCAAGCTCACAGCACCAGGCGAATCCAGAAGGGAACGGGATAGGATTTAAGGGACATCCAGATGCATCAGCGCGCGCACAGGATTTCAGGCTGCCAGGCTCCAGCACAGCTTGCTGCAAAATGAACGGGACGGCTAATAAAAATCACAGCTGGGAAGCAGTGCTAGAGGTGCGCGTTGTCGTGCGGATCCTCTGCTACGCAGCGATGCTGGCGCCCGTATTTTGCTTGCTTTCTTCCCACGCTTCTCCTGCTAAAGCTCGTGGCTCTGCTCAGCCCCCTCGTCAGCCCGGTGCTCTGCAAGCACCGACGCAGGGTGGCAGTCGGCTCCCGTCGAGTGCACCGTGGATGACGCCATCTCCGCTGCAGGAAAACTCCTCCCGAGGAAAGCCACAGGACCTGGCTCGGGCTCCCCGAGCAGAAGGCGGCTCACGCAGGGGAGCGCAGGCAAAGCGAGGCAGCAGAGACGGGCGGGAGGGGGGCCTGGGGGTCCCATCCTTACCCTCGAGCAGGCACGTACCATTAGCGGGTCACATTAACCAGCTGCTCCCGTCTTCCAGGCTGGTTTTCTCTGGATGCTGACTCGAGCAAAGCAAGCGAGGCAGGGAGATGGGTAGCCCGTGCCGCCAGCGGCCTCCTGCTGAACAGGCACGTGGTCGCCAGAAAATGAGCAGACGCGGTGACAGCCAGGAAACAGCACAATTTTGGCCAGCTGTTATGGAGTCCAAGAGGGCTGAGTGAATCTATGATTCACAAAATGCTTTGAAAAGCTTAAACCTTTCCATTCCACAAGAAAGCAGAAACTATAACCAAAACTGGCTTCTTGGGGGGAAAAGGGGAGCTCTGTAACTCACCGCACCACGTACCGTGGCCCCTGAGCTGGGGACAGGCCAGCAGCCCCTGCCACTGGTGGGCTACTGGGGTCCCACTGCCCCGCTGTAGTGTTTACAGAGACCTATCCATCACAAACAACTTGGGAAGGTAACCCTGGTAACCCCACAGCGCTATCATCTTTCAGGTTATTCACAGCCAGTCCCCGGCTACATTTTAAATCACTTTTAAATCAAATTAGAACTCCTTGTGAGGGTTGTGAAAACCTCTAACATCAGTAACCAAGCCTTGGACGCTGTCTCCAGCCTCAGAGACTGGAGAGCTGCTCTCCACCAGCCAGGGGAAAATCCCCTTTGCTGCTAGCAAACCGTCACATCATTATCCTCAACTGCATTTTCAGAGGCTGTCCTTGAAACTACAGACTGGCAGTAGCATGTGAAAACAGGGTATTAAAAAAAACCACCCCAGCAGGTGACGACGACTCCCCTGGGCTCCTGCACTTCTACGGGACACCGGATGGAGCGAGCCCAGCTTTGTGCATCTCGCAACACTTCAAACCCAGGTGAATATTCCCTTTCTTCAGAGTCTCGGCGCTGCTGACTGTACTCTAACCGCAGCCCAGCAGCACTTTGTTTCCCTCCACACACCAGTGCCTTCTGGTGCATGCAACCGGACACTGGGGCCAATGCCAGCGCTGGCTGCGAGCCAGGGATGCGGTGATAACATCGGTCCTGGACCAGCAGACAGGGAGGTGGAGATCCTGGACACTTGCACCTGTACCTACCTGCTACCCCTCTAGCCAGAAACCATCACCTCCTTTGCATTGCATTGTGACAACCTGAACCAGGAGAGAAAGGGTTTAATATTTGCTCAGGGTTCTTCGCTGGCTTCCTGTGGTATTTAATGCAGCTGTGTCACCTCCTGCCCCAGGCCCTTCTGCACCAACCTCACCTTCTGTCAGCAGAGTTTCTTCTCAGCACAAGAGCCCACCACTCCCTTTTTGCCCTCTGGGATGTGCTGGCTCCATGGGAAAAGGAACCTCGCTAGCATAAATAAGGGAGGACCGTGCCAAGACGCTTGTGGGTTTCTGAAAACGCCTGCCTGTTCCCCTTGCTCAGTGCCTGGACAGCAGAAAGCCTTGCAGGAGGAGGGGGCGGAGGGAGAGGGGGCAAGGAAGCAGCGTGTCTTCAGAAGGCTGTGGAAGATGGAAGAGAAAGTGGGTCTGGGGGAACGTTCAGCACCAGATCTTACAGCAGCCCCAAGCCACCGGGGCTTGCATGGGAAGGCAGCAGAAGCCACCATTGCCACTGAAAGGGACGTGCCTGCTGTTCCTCACCCTGTGCCCCTATCACTGGTGTCTCATCCTCTCCTGGGAGCATTCAGGAGAGACTCTGGCCAGGGAGCAGAACAGAGCCAGACAGGAGGCACAGCATCCCAAGCCGAGCCTTATGAGCACCCATGCCAGCCTGAGGATGGCTTCTTCCAGGAGCGCTGACTTCTGGCAGACAAAGGTCATGGTGCAGGACAGCTCTCCCTACCCTAGCTGGTGCCCCACCGGCAGACATATGGACTTCAAAGCCCTTAAAGATTGACTTCAGCTTCTGTACAAACCATTTTCCCCTGAGCAGTGTTTCACCAGGAGCTGGACAAAGGGCTGAGCTCCCAGGGCATCGCTAAGCGATCGAAGCGCAGAAGCGAGGGCTAGCAGACCAGGAAAGCACAGGTGAGTACTTCAGTGACACAGTGCCCAACACAGGGAAGCCCTGAGGTCTTGGCCCCGTTCTCCTCCCTCCTCCATCTCCCTCTGCCTGCGCATGCTTTCCTCTGCCTAGCTCCTCCACCCCAGGACACTCCCTCCAGCATGGAGCCGCTGTATGGTTTGCTTTGCACTTTGCCTTCATCAGGCTTTTAATCAAGACAGCGCTTTACAAACATTAACTAATTAATCTCACACATTTCAATCAGCACAGCTGCTTGTGGGGGCCGGCTGCTGCCTAATCACGTCATTAAATAAAACAAAAGCTTTGAGTCACAGCTCACTAACAATTGCTAACGTGATGTGGGGCGGCGCACCACAGCTGCTGCACACTCACCAGGAGTTACTGTCAGCAGGCGGCTGCAGTTTCCTCCTGTGGGAACAAGACTTAAGCATTACCATATGGAAATTTTCTGCTGAGAACACCAGTAAAGCTGATGAAATCCTCCTTTGGTGACCAGGGGCGCGGTGGGGACACGAAATCCCTCTGCCCAGCCTGCCCGCGGCTCTGGCGGTCCCTCCCTGCCAGTCTCCCGACACGCCGGTGATGGCAATCCAGTGCTTGGCCATGCTCGTGAGGACATTTTAGGAAGGGGACAAGTGTCCAGGAGAGTTCAAGGTTTCTGCCTGTAGCACAGCTCAGCCAGCTGATGGGGCAAGCTCCTTCCTCACGCAGCTCAAGGTGTCTAACTTCTCTCCAGCTACTGGAACGATGGAAGGAGGGACCAGCGAGCTCTTCCCTGCTGCCTTGTGCTGCCCTGGCATTTAGATGAAGGCCCAAACCAGAAACACGAGGAGGACGCTACGCGACTGCTCCCTCTGCTCCAGTGCACAGGGTCGTGTCATTATTCCACAAGCAGGAGCTGTTCAGATCTCACCATGATCTACCAGAAGCTCTCAAGTGCTTAGCTGGCCATGCAGCATCCAGTGGCCAAGGCTCCTACCAAGTGGTCTGGCTGCTCCAAGCGTATTTGGGACCATTTCACTGAAATGGAGACTTCTACCCGAAACGAGAGGTACTAACTGCAGAAACTCATTGCTGAGATAGCCAAGCTACAAATGCTCTCAAATTTTGAGGACTGATTTTTATGCTGGTCCTCTCCTTCCAGGTGAGCATGCAGAAAGCGAAGGTCTGTTATCACAGCAAAGCACAGGAGAAGATGACAGCGCCACCATTGTCCCTCTGAGAAAGATCTGAGAGGATCAAAGGCATCATAAGGGGTTTTTTTTTTTCTGACTTGATCCATCCCATGTCCTTACAGGCAGATCTAATATAAACAGGATGACTCTTCCCTCGAGACGAGAGTCACCATCTCTGTGCAGCGCCTGCGCTGGCTGTGACTCACACGCACTTCATGGTGCCCATCAAAGGACATCTTTCCCTCTCCTCTACCCTCGCCTCAATTTTACCTGCAGAAACGTGGAGCTGGCAACCACCCTCCTGGTCTTACCTGTCTGTTGAAGTCTTCTTCGTTCTCCATCCACATGTACTCTGCAAAGGGGTTGTTTTCCTTTTCATCGTGGCCATTCACTACTTGGTCCTCTTTGGATTTGGGACTGGACGCTGTTGTACTGGCGAGGTCAGAACCATTCATCATTACTGACTCTGGGAAGAAAAACATAGGGGTGAAGGAGCTGCTGGGGACTCCCATGCCACCCCAACGCACTCCAGCCACCCAGTTCCCAGATGGGTGCTTGCCACTGGCCAAGCTGATGGGTGACAGCTTAGGCGTCCAGCACAAGAACCTGCTGCTTCCAGGCTGTTATATTTTTATAGCACAGTGCTATTCCCAACTCCTCTTCTTGAAAGTGCTGGAAGCAGCTCTACACCTCCCTTGCACTGGTAGCATACATTTTTCATGGGTTTGGCCCATCAGGAATAATCTGAACATACTTGATCTGTACTTAGAGCAAGGGCTGACCTGACCAGCAGCTCCTGAAGAAGTTCTGAACAGCACTTGGAAAGGCACCGGCACCCCAAACCCTGTCCCATCCATCACACTTATTTTAAATCTGCCACAAAATGCATCAAAAGACCACAGCTGGGTTATCACTATAGTCAACATACAAACACCACAGAAGCAGATTGCCCCCTACCCCAAAATACTGATTTTTTTGGCAGAACATACGCACACCAGTCTGTGTCCCTTTACCTCTGCCATAACTTCTTTATTTTTAGAGGGCATTTCGCAAAACCCTGTTGGTTTGCGACACGAAGGCTGCCTTTTCCTAAAGCAGGCATTCAGAGTCCCAGTAGCACGGCTTGAAGGAAGACAAACCTTACGGAGTCCCAAACCTCAGTTTCTGAAAAGGTCCCAGGAGCAGACAGAGGCAACAACACACAGTCAGACAAATGAGACAATAATTCAACAGCGAAATTCTATGGAATAGCGAAACGCAGACTAAGGCCAGCACAACCCTGCTGGAAAATGTCCAAACATCACATAATGACATCCCAGCTGTATGTTTTACTCTCCCCTGGTAAAGGCTTTATCTGGAGCTGAGCTGCATTCCACCCCAGCACAGCACTGGGACACAGGGATGAATTAGAGAGCATCCCACATGAGCAGGGGCTGGAAAACCTGACTTCTTGGAATGACTGGCAGGAGCGGGTTGGTTTGGTCTCGAGGAGGGTGAGAGCTGGGGCGCCCCACACAACAGCCAGTTTGACCAGCCGACCATTGTAGGTCCCTTCCAACCGAAATATTCTATTCTATTCTATTCTATTCTATTCTATTCTATTCTATTCTATTCTATTCTATTCTATTCTATTCTATTCTATTCTATTCTATTCTATTCTATTCTATTCTATTCTCTTCTCTCTAGGTACAGAAGAAAGTTGCAGAAAAATCAGTCTTTTGTCCTTGTGGATACAGTAGAGTTTTCATTTTTCGCAGCAGTAGAAACTGGATTTGGAGGGGGAGTGAGGTCAGGGAGACCACTAGTGATGATGGGAACTAATACCTTTCGCAGGGGGACAAGCCTCTCCCAAAAGTTTCAGGGAACGGTTACTGATGGGCACCAAGGTGGTCCAAGTATGCCTAATCCTACTTTAGGAACATGAAGACAAATTAGAGGACCTCTCAGAGTCTCCACGAGCCCCTGCAAGGCTTTGAGAACAAGCAACATCCCCACAGGAGGCTGTTTTTTTTCTGTCTCCACCCAGGTCACAGCTGCTGTCAGATCCGCATCCCAGCAGCCGCTCCAGTCACCCCGGAGCGCGGATCCCACATTACTCACTAAATGTAGCCTGCTCTAGGGGCCAAGCAGATTATTCTCATTTTTGGGAGGAATCTGAAGCACAGACAGGTACACAACAACTATTACATGTTACTCTCTGAAAAGCACCCCTGTCAACACCAAAGGTACTCAGCCCTTGTGTACCGACACTTGGTTCCCAAGAGCAGCACAGCTTGAACACAGCTGCTCCTGGGCAAAGAAAAAAGGGGAAAAAAAGGGAAAAGGAAGAGCAGCAAGGTCCTCAGGCTCCCTGCAGCCTTGGGGCGCAACACCAGGCCACACTGAAACGGCCTTTGTTATCTGCAGCGAAGCAAGAAAGGCTCCGAACCAAGCACGGAAACATAAACTGTGCCAAAGCCAACACGGCAGCTCTCCTGTGATCAACGAGACTTATTGACGACAGACAGCTCGAGTCTGGCAGGAGAGAGTCGCAGGGCAGGTGGGAAGGGGATCAGAGCTGCAGAGCAAGTAAAAAAGCACGAAAGGTTTGGACGGGGGAGGTCTCCCTCCCTGCCTGCTTCTCTCGCTGCCAGCACAGATGTTTGCACAGGCAGAGCCCGGAGCTCAAGGACACATGAGCTTTGAGGAGCTGGTGGGGTTCGCAGCTTACGTACAGCGTCTAGAGCCGGGTCCTCTGTGCAGACGGGCAGGATTGGTGCTGGGTCGAACCGAAAGCCCTCCCGCTGCCCCGCTGCCGATCAGGGAGCTGCCATCAAGAGACAAAGCGAGGTGCCTGTGCTGGTCCGGCAGCTCTGGACCAGCCACTGCAGAGAACAGTTTAGTTGGAGAAGCAGCACGAGAGAGGAGTGAAGGTTTTTGCAATGTTTCGCTTTATGCTTTTTATGTTCTTTTTTTTTTTTAAAAAAAAAAAAAAAAGCTTCCTCTCCCTCCCCAAGACTCCCACATCCACACTCCTTACTAATCTGGCTGCAAAGAGTCCTTGCTCCCATGGTGCCGGCTCTCGGTAGAGCTTTGCAGCTCTGTCTGAAGAGCAAAGGGGGCTTTCCTCGAGTGTTTGGTGTGGGTGAGCCGGGAGCCATGGCACAGCCGTGGGGAGCTGCGGGTGCCGTGGGAGGAGGAGAGGCAGAGGAGGGCAGTGGGCCCGACGCTGCAAGGAGGGCGGCACGCTGTGGTTTGGGAGCAGAGACATGAAAGGATGGCTTGTGTCTAGTTTCCCTCCCAGGTTTACAACGCAGCAGTAGGACTTTCGTTGTGGTTCCTGTCAGCCAGACAGGTTTTTCAGGCAGACAGGGAGCAGCAAAGACAGCAGCCCTCAGCAAAAACAGATGTGCCACCAGCATCCCAACATCCCTGCAGAGCGCGCAGTCCCTCCGTCATCCACACATCCCATTCCAGTGCCCGGAGCAAACCGAAAGGTTGCCATGGGGCAGGCAGGGTCTGGGGATGCCAGCCAAGCTCAGACTCACGATTTTGGCTTCTACCATCCTTCAAGGGGCAGATGGAGAGGCGAGACCCCCGGGAAGGGACCCCACTGCCGGCAGCCCCGGGCACACCATGCGCCATCTGCTGCGGTCCCCACGCTGTGTAAACAGACCCGCCGCTCACCAAAATTAGAGCACGGGAAGCATTTGTACCTCCACGTCATGGTCAATGCCACTTGTTTACTCTGTCACCAACAGGTCCATTTTTCTCTCTTTCTTTTTTTTTTTTTTTTAAAAACACGTCAGTGTTCAAAGACTCATTCCCAGCCCCTCTCAGCAGACTCAGAATCCCCCACCTTCACCGTGGAAGTTGTTCCACTGCATTTATCCCACAAGTTTCCCTACCACACTATTCCCACCTCTTTTGTTAGGTTTAAGCCGTCCCAAAGCTTCCTGAGCCCTCCCGCAGTCCTCATCCGCAGCCGTTCCCCGCCTGCTGAAGCCAGAGGTTTCTGAACAGCCCCAAGCAATAAAGGAGCTCGGAGAGTCCAGCACAGGTATTTAAGTGTCACGGAGGGAGACAGGAGCCCTTCTGCAGAGCGATGCCCCAGCACTTTGCTGTGAGAAAGAGCAGGCAGCAAGCGGCAGGCAGGAGGCAGGCTGCCCCGCGGCGCTGGGACGGCCGGCTGCCACGCAAGCTCATCCCTGCCAGGGGGCTGCTCCTGCCTGCATGTCCACTGGGAATATACCAGGTGAAAAAACTCACCGAACAGGAAGACAGGCACTCAAATCTCCATCGGTGCTGGCCAGTATGGCACGAAGGGCAGCGGGTACCCAGGAGCAGGAGTACATGCACAGATGGTGACAGCACGAGACACCTACGTGATGTACCCCTTTGGTAGCCCAAACACGGAAGGAAAAAAAAAACCAAAACAAACGACTAAAGTGTTTTTTTATCTCCCATTTTTCACAGTTGGGTCTGAAGGACCCAAGGTCATGGTTTTCCCTTATCGGCCAGCGCCTGGAGCACGCCAGCAATCCCTCGCAGCAGCCCTGGCCACGCAGAGCCGTTCCTGCCTGGAAAAGTGCCTTCCAAGGGTGCATTTTGCAGTCTGCCTGAGCCAGGCTCAATGTATGTTTTGGTCTGCGTGTTATTTATCTGAGTCACCGGAGCAGCGCTGTAACCGTCAGCCTGTTGACGCTCTACCAAGTACGCACAGAGCCAGGGTAATTTTGATATATTGCTGAGACACTGCAGCAAGCTTACTGCTCTGAGCCATGGCTCTCCATTAAAACTAAAGTAAATTAAAAAAATCTGCTTTCTTATAATGAAGGCTTCTTGGATTTACTTCTCCTTTCCCCTGGAAAATTAAGTAGATTTAAAAAAAAAAAAAAAAAAGGAAAAAGAAAAAAGTAATCTTCAACCTGGGGACTGAGAGCACAGAAAACACATCCAGAGCACACAAACCAACTCCTGAGAGCTGCACGTCCTGAGCCGGAGCACAGCAAATCCCAAGGAGCTACACCGTGCGGCTGCCTGCAAGGCAGGGAGGCAGCCTGGGAGGTCCCTGCTAGTCTTTACAAACATCTTCATCATTCTTAATGCTCCCATACTCGCCTGGGGCTGGAAGAGCAGCCTGGCAAGGTAGGTTTTCTTTGGAAAAGGACAACACGAGCCGGGAAACAGAAATTTGGCCCCCATTTGGTATTTGAGTGATGCTTAAAGGCACGATGCTTCAAGGCTACAGATTTCACAGGACCTGACCCCAGCTGGGACTACGAGACAGTCCCGGGTCCATTAGCCTGGAAACAGCCACCGAGGCAAAGTGGCACAAGTGGCCGAGACATCTGAGGGCAAATTAATCAGCGTGGCTCGTGCAGGAAGATCCCAACTCAATACCACCATACCAACGCTGACAGCATCTAAAGGAGATTAACTTTTTTTTGGAGGAAACATCCACGTTTCCGTGTGGACGTGTCTCTCAGCCGCCGTGCTGCTGTGCAGAGATGGCACTGTGGTCCAGGCACAAGGCTGGGCATCATCTACCCCGGCTGCAGAGCTCACTGCAGGGCTGTGAGCACTGTCTGCCCTCCAAAGCCGAGGGGGAGAAGCAGGAGGCACAACGCAGGAGTCAGCGGATGCGACGGTGGCTCAGCGCTGCCGGGGGCAGGTCTGCTCCCTCTGCCCACAACCCCTCACCTGAGCCTTTCGGCAGCAGCGGACAGGTATTGCACCTACCCGCCCTCTGCCCACCTCCCTGCCTCCTCTGCCTGCGCTTCTGCAGCTGCGGTCCCATCCCCTGTGCACCGCGCTGCTGCTAGCCCCGCCGAGGCAGCTGGGTTGTGCTACGTGAGACACGCTGCCCCTGCTGCAGGGCAGACGCTGCGAGGCCAAGCGGGCTGCCTCGTCTCACCGCCGCCTCGTCTCACCGCCGCCTCGTCCCACTTGGCCCCCGCTCCTTGGAATTACAAAGCGGAGCGAGAGCAAGGCCGCCTTATCACCGTGTTGAGACATTTCATGCAAGAAGGGCAGAAACTTCGTGGACCGACTCTGCAGGAGGTGGGGAAGGATTCCTTAAAGCAGGCAGTACCCACGTGTGGAGGGAACGGCAGGCGGGAAGCGCTGCATGGGCACCTCGAGTGGGTCGGGGGGCTGTGGCACCGTCCATCAGGTTGGGGAGGGGTAAGGACAAGAGGCAGCAGACTGTGAGATCGCACTGAGGTCAGAATAGCTGTCCTGCGAAGAGAGCGTACAGGCAGGAACACTTCAGGCTCCTGCGACGGAGCAGCACAAGGCATGGCGAGTTACTAATAATCTGGATAACGCGCTTCGATACCCCAGAATTACACACATGGTTATCCGCTCTTTCCAGGCAGGCCATTAGACCGTTTCCTTACCTAATTTCAGGAGGATAACACACAGCAGAACAAACCAGGGTTAGTCACAGCAGGACTGAGGAACTCCTGGGAGGCAAGACCCTTCACAAGTCCCACTTCTGGCTGGTTTCTGTCCCTGTGAGAGCACCCCTTTCTTACGCCAAGCGTGGCATGAGCCACGTTCCTCCCCTTCGCCCCCAAAGAGTTAACAAGTCAGCACCAGACGGGAGAATCGAGCACAGCTGCGCACTTGGCTCAAGGCAAGGGACATATGGTCCTCCTTACCCTCCCAGGCTGGTGTGGCCAGAGCCAAAACCTCGGCAGAGGCTGCTTCGGCGGGGAGCGCCGGGTTGTGTGATGGAGGAGGCTGGCTGGCCAGGGCTCCCAGCTCTATAAATAGCTTTGGGAATCATTGTGTTTGCAGACGGGCTGGTCGTTCAGCAGGAAAACCCACCCAGCGCAACCCAGACTTTAGAAAAAAAAAAAAACCGAGCCCTTCTTTGTGCACTTTCACAGCTCCTCTCCTGCCCTGCATGTGCTTAGGAGCACGGCTAGGTTTGCAAGGGCTGGCACCACGGGGGAACGCGAAAGGGTAGCGCTGCATCCCCAAGCCTGTGCTGCTACTGCAGCCTCATCCCGGCTGCACTTTGGGTTTAACAACACTCAAATTTCAGCTTGTAGAGCATTCATAAAAAGAAACACACTATTTCCCCCCCCCCTCAACCAGTGCAGAAAAGCTTCCCACAGAAGAGGCACACCGGAGCCTGAGCAAATTGGTTTGAAGTCCTCAACCAGAAGCGCAGGACTGATCCATGTCCAGGCAGCGCTGGGGCAAGGAGGGGAGGAGAGGGCTGGATGTTTTTGCAGGCCACCTCTCAACTCCTCAGAAGCAGCAATTAGAGAAGGGCAGCTAGTTAACCTCATTTCCCAAGAGAGTGGATTCTCCCATTTCAGCTCGCACAGGTACTTCTTGGACTCCACAGAGTCAGCCCCACTTCCAACGCCCTCGCCGCTTCCGCTAGCTTCTCCTGCCCACCTGCGCCTCACGCAGTAAATGTAGACATTACCTTGCTCTAATCTCTGTTTGCAGATAAAGTCTCTGCGCTTCGGAGTCCCAAGCTGCACTTTTTATCTCCCAGCTGTGTAGATTTTTCCAGTAGCCGTGAGCGTTGCCAGCTGCCCTGCATGGCACTTGCGATGCTCCCCACCCTCTGCTTCCAGCTGGGTCTCACCAGGGAACCCAGTGTGACTGGGTCTGGCTTTTTCTGCGTGGCTGCAATCCGGCTCCGGCCCAGCCCACGCTCTATCACCACCCTGACGTCTTTCAAGTATTTTTTCCCCAGGCTTCTCCTTCCTATTATACTGGCGCTTCAGGTTTTATTCCCTGACGCTGAAGCTGGCGAGCTGCTGCAGACCTGGGGGAGTCACCCACTGCTCCCCGCTGTCTTCAGCCCTCTGTAATTACAGGGCGTTACGTTTTCCCGGTTAGTCTGGACTTCTAATGTTAGGCTGGACTTCTGGTACTCCCTTCTTGCGCTGTCTGGGCTACTGGGGGGGTGTGCCAGTCCCTGCTCGCAGCCCGCAGCAGATGTGGAGCTTTCCATTTATCTCAGTTGCTGAGGAACTGCATCCTATTTCTATCTCCGATCTGGGGGATAATCTCATCCTGCACTATTTTAATCTGCATCCACAAGAACAATCCCCCACTTTGCTCAGGCACAAAACGAAGGGCCGCCAGATCCCCCGTCATTTTGAAAGCATCAGAAACATTGAACGCCGCTCTTGAGCTGTGTCCAAGAAATGCTTAGAAACCTAATTTCAAATTCATCCTAAACACTGCTCTTCATTGAGCTACTTTTAATCTCAGGCAAAGACGACACGTTCTGCACTTCACAGCTCACAAACGGGTCCTGCTGCTCACCAGGATTAACACTGCAATACATTGCAGCAGTGATATGGCTAGCCAGCACCGTGCATGAGCCCCATAATTTCTTTAAGGGAACTGATAATAGAAATTTTAAAGGCTTCAAAACAGAGTATCCATCAAGCAGCACCTTCCAGCTCCCCAGGCAGTGGTGGCCACTTCTGCTCTGGAAGGGGAAACCTCCTGATCAGAGCCGGGAGATGCTCTTCCCATAGATGTACCATCAGCCTCCCGCACAGGGACTTCCACGGGGCAATGCAGGGACAGTGCTCCCTGCCTGCCTGGGTGCAGGCAGAGAGAACTGAGAGCAGAAAAAGCCAGTGGTGCAATTTCTGCAGCAGCAAAGGCTGGCAACAGAGACCAAGGAAGCAAATGGAACGCTTTGGCAGGGCTCTCCAGGTTTGCAGGAGCAGCTTTATCTCTGTTTGTGCCGGAGGCCCGACATGGAGACACCTTCCCAGGCACCCTGCAATGCGTGCCCTATACTCCCATCTTGGGCTTTGCCCATACTGGCGCTGGGTGCCTGCCCTCCACGCCGTTGCTTTCACTCAAGGATGGGAAAGCAAAGCACGGCGAGGCCGAGGGGGTTAAGGCAGACGTGGCGATTCAACCTGTGTTTCAGGAGCTCAGGGCTGCACCTCAGCAGCTGGACCGCGCTGGCTCTTACTGCTCTCTCCCTCGGACCGCAGGCTGCGGTAGCGCAGTCGCAGCTGCTGGGGCTCGGCACCGTTCTCCAGGCCACCAAAACCTGACGAAACACGCCCTGTCAACACGAAACAAGAGTGGGCGCTGTGCAGGCTGGCTGGCGGCCCCTTTTCAGCAGCCTGGATTTCGGCTGCTGACAACACCAGCATGGATCAAATTAACACTGGTGTAAGGGCCGGTGTGATGACAGCTCCGGAGATGGACGCTGTCCTCGCGCAGTTGAGGTCCCCAGGGTGTCGTGGACCGGCCAGCCCAGTGGTGATGGATGACCCAGAGGTGAACGGCCAAGGGTCTCGCTTCACTGTCCAGTGGCCAGCTGTGACGGGAAAACAAACTTCTTCCAGAGAAGGGAACAAGCCTGTTTCCCTCCTCGGCTGTTCACTTTCTAGAATAAAAGCCTGAAAGTTTGCATGAAAGTCCAGCTCCCTCTAACAGAGCCCTCAGACACACTGCCCAACTGCGTACGGCTGGTGTTTTCTGCCCGTCTCAAGTAAGTACGTGGGGAATCCTACAAGGATACGTGTGCATCTTAGATACAGCATGCACACACGCCTGGCTCTTCCTTACTCAGCCTGGAAAAGGGCTGTCCCATCAGCTTGTCACCCAGGAGCTCTTCAGAGGGAAAAACTGCAGACTTCCTTGCACAGAAAGGAAACGTAGACATTTTCAATGCAAGATTGTAACATGCATTTTTGTCTCAAGCTATTAGGAAACAAACAAACACAACTGAGAGCTTCACACAACCTTTTCTGTGGCCTCTATGGCCAAGGCTAACGGAGAAACAAGGATCCAGATCAACCATATTCCAAAGTGACATAGAGCCCAGCGTGCGTCCTGTCAAGCAGTCACTGCGTCAGATGCAGAGAGGTTTTCCTACCTGGCCAAGATGCTCCTGTAGCAATATCTGACTTGTCACTGCACGCCAGGCTGAAACCTGAAGAGCCGGCACGTAACAAAATATCTGAAGGGCACAAGCCAGGAGCCAGCTACACCATGCTGAGCCTGCCGGTGCTGCATCCCGTCCCTCATAAACACAGCTGGCAGGGGCAGGCTGGCCTGGACTGGGGAGGCCAATCTCCTCCCAGCCCAAACCCACCCATGTGTTGCATTCCGAGCCCCTGCAGCACAGGCTGGGCTAGTTCTTTAGGTAAATTTGAGAAACCACCTTCCAGTCATTGCCATCTGCAAAGACAGCACATTGTGCTGCCTGCCTCCGGGTTGGGGGGGGTTCCTCCAGAGCGACAGCAGTGTGCAGGACCGCTGTGCCTGTCCCACACGTGGTGTCCTGGAGCAGAGATCATGCAGTGGGAGCAGGTCAGAGCGGGCTTCGGAGGGAGAAGCCAGTCCTCCCCTGCCCCATGGCTCTGCTGAATGCATTGCCAGCCCACGTGGCGGGTCAGCAGGGCCGGTGGCACGCTCCCCTCGCCTCACGCCACAGACAGGGGGGCCTGGCCCATGCAGAAAGGAGCCTGAGGACTGTTTTGGGAGCCTGCTCCCGAGGGGTGCTGGGGGACCAGAAGACAAGGGGCAGGGTGGCAGGCGAGCGCCCAGCTGGAGTCTGCCAGGGCCCCAGCTGTCAGTGATGGTTTCTTTGGTGAAATCAGCCAGGAGGGACTTCTGCCAGTCTCTCCGACCAGGACGCCCGGTGCAACACCTGCTCCCGGGTCTCCTGCACACCCACCTCACCTTTCGGGGAAGGAGCTCACCCGGCAGCCCAAGCCCTGTGCTTCCCAGGCTTCACCTGGCCTGCGCGTCCCGGGGAAGGAAGCTCCCCCAGCAAAACGCAGCGCCCGCCATCCAATGCAAACCCTGGACCCGAGCTGTGCTCCTTCACTCCCGCCCCAGCCCTCCCCACCGGGGCGCAGGCCGGAGCGCGGCCGCACACCCGGCGCCCCCCGGACGAGGGCTGCCGCAGCCTCGTGGTTGCGCTCACAGAGGTGCGAGGCGCAGCCGGGGCCGTGCCGAGGCCCTGCCAGCGTCGCCCAGCGGGGCTTTAATTCAAGGCGGGCCGGGCTGGGGCCTGCCCGGCCTGCGCCCGCCAGAGGCCCGACAGACCCGGACCCCCCCGGTGCTCGCCCCGAGAGACCGGCGGGCTGCCGGCGCCGGGTCGGGCCTGCGCCCCGGAGCCCCCTCTCCGCCCCCCTACCTGCCGGCCGGGCCGGGCCGGTGCCGCTCCGCGGGCGCCCGCCCTCCGCTGCCGCTGCCGCTGTCGCCGCCACCGCCGCCGGACCCCGCCGTCGACCGCCCCCCCCCTCCCGGCCCCGCGCGGCGGGGACACGCCCCCCTGCCCCGCCCTAAGAGGACCTGGCATCCCATTGGTCAGACTCGCCGCGCGTCTCCGCCCCCCCAGCTCAGCTCTAAGCCTGGTTGGGCGGAAGGGTGAGCGAGCGTGTCGCTATTCCACCAGTCCGCTGCCACTCGAGCTTCTAAGTCCCACCCGCTCTGCCGCCGTCCCATTGGAGACCCGGGTCCGCCTCCTAGCCTCCGGATTGGTTAATCTCGGAGGGTCGGATTGGTTGGGCGCACGCGTCCCCCACGTGGGGTCAGACCGCGGAGGCGGGACCGTGGCGGGGTGGGCGTGGCCAGCCACAATGTAAATAACCACACCACCCCGCCCCGTCGCCCGGATCTTGATTGGCGGGCGCAGCGCCCAATGGGGAGAGGCGTCACAAGCCGCCCGCCCCGCCGCGCGGGAGTGCTGCTAGGGAGCCGCTGATTGGTGGGTTGATGTAAACACATCGAGGGGGCGGGGGATTCCCCGGGCGCTCACGCCCGAGCCCGAGGGGGCGGGAGCTGTCACGTGGCGAGCGCGTGGCTGGGGGCGGGGGGGCGGCGACCCAGCCCCGCACCCCGCGTTATGGGGGTACCTCCGGGGGGGCCCGGCCCCGCACCCCCGGGGCGGGGGAGCACCGGGGGAGGACCCAGCCCTGCACCTCAGCCCTGGGGCCACCCCAGTGCCGGGGGACCCGGCTCGCACCCCCAGTTTTGGGGGGTACCCCGGGGGGCGGGGGGGGGCGCAGCGACGACGGCGCAGCCCCACACCCCGAGTGATGGGGGTACCTCGGAGGGGGACTCAGCCCTGCACCCCCAACTCCCCCCGCTGCCCCTCAGCTCCCCCAGCGCCGCCCCCGAGGACCCCCCGCGGCCCCCCCCCGGTTACCCGTGTCCGGTGGCCGCCCGCCCGTCCCGTCCCGTCCCGTCCCCCCCCGCCGTGACGAGCCCGGGCCGGCTGCCAGGACCGAGCCGGGGCTGCGCCGGGTGGCGCCCGCGGGCACCCGCACCCCGACCCCCCGAGATGCCGGCGGGCGGCGGTGGGGGCTCCGCGCCCCGAAAGCGGGGCCCCCAGCGCCCCCCCGCCCCCGGTCCGCTGCCCCTCGACCCGCTCGGACGGTGAGTGCCGCGGCCCCGGGGGTCCCCGCAGCCCTCCCGGGGGTCCCCATGCCCGGCTGCCAGCCCCTGCGCAGGGCGGGTTTGGGGGGGGGTGTGGGGGGGGTGTTGAGCCTTTCCCAGACCCGGGGGGACCCCCAGCCCCACTCGCCACCCCCGAGCCCCGCATTGGGGTATGGGGGAGCTGGGTGGGGGAATCACCCCCGCTCCCCGGTGCCGAGTTGGGGGTCCAACCCGCAGCTGGGGGGGGCTCTGGTGGGAGGGTGCCCATGGGACGAGGGTGCATCCCCGTGGGGAGCCCCACAGCAGAAAGGGGGTGTGCCGAAATTTCCTTCCACCCATTGGGGGTGACCCCAAACCCCTTCCACCCTCCGGGCTGGGATTTTGCTATAAGGAAGGGGGATAGTGGCAGCCTGGGGGATGTCCCTGTGCCCCTGGCCAAGGGGGTCCCCATGCCGTGGGGAGGTGAGAACCCCAGGACGGACCCTCCTGCCTGGGGGTATACAGGGTTTGGGGGGGGTCAGCCAAGGGATGCTGCATGGTCCAGGGACCCTCATGGGGACAGACCCCCCTCGCTTGTGCCAGCCTTCAGGTTTGCCCCCATGCGCGTGTGAAACGCCCAGACCCCCATCTCGGCAACGTCCCAGTGCCTCTGCCACTGGTGTCTGGGATGTCCCTGGGCATGTCACTTAGCTCTCCTGCCCGATGGGGAGATGTGCTACCGAGCAAAACACAATCAGCTGGGCTGGATCACCCGGAGCCGGCCCTCCCCGTGTCCCCCAGCCCAGCATCTGGGTGGTTGCACCGGCCCCACGGCCACCACGCTCCCATCGATGGCCGGAGCGGCGAGCTATTTCTAACTGTGTGCCCTCATCCGTCGGGAACCTGTTCCTCGCCAGGTGCTAATTCAGGGCGAGTTGAGAAATAGGGTCTGGGTATCGGGGGACAAACATCACAAGGTGTCCCCAAGAGGCGAGCGGGATGTCCACGGCGTCCAGCCGAGGATGTAAGACGAGCAGGTTGCTCCGCCGAGGTGACAATCCCCCCCCAGTCGCTGGCATCCACTTGGGCGACCTGAAATGTGGCACCCTGGGGACAAATTAGCTCTCTGGGGTGGCTGATGACTCCTTGTATGGCTGAGGACTGGGCTCTGCCACCAGACAGGATAAAAATAGCCTGCGGCCAAAGGGCCTGATCCAGGGAGGTGCTTGCCACCCCCCCCGGCACAAGGGGATGGTGCATCGGGTCGGGTCTTGCCCATGTGGGTTTTGGGGTGTGGGAGATGCTGGTGGGGGTCTGGGGGTGCTGCCAGGCATCTGCCGGCATGGGGCAGAAGGGGGGCAGAGCTGGGGCAGCCCCGCTCTGTGGTGGCAGGAACAGCCCCAGGGAGGCAGCACGGGATGTCCCCGGGACGTTTGTTTTTACTGCTCGTAACGGGAGACGTCCCCGAGCGCGGGAGCCCGACTTCTCCCCGCTGCCAGCGTGGGTCCGGCCCTGCGCCGTGGTCCCACCACGAGGAGCCCCACAGCTCCAGTGGGTTTGCAGTTGCCACCCGGGACCCCCACCTGTGGATCCCCTTTGGCTTTTGGGGGCGCAAAGACCCCTGTGGACTCGAAGCTCCCGTGCACAGGCAGGGTGAGGATGTGAGCTGTTGGGGACAGCGGTTTGGGGGCTCCTGGGTCACTTGGGGGTATGAGAGGTCCTGGCATGGACCCGGGCAGTGGTGCAGGTGGGCACGGCTCTGCCCTCATGGGCACAGCTCTGCCCCGAGCTCCATCCCCGGATCCTGTGGGGTTAACGGGACGGGTAACGGGTGAGGGCAGCCCCACAAGGTCAGTGAAGGCCATCGAGTGCCCGAGAATGCCACCGACGTGCGGTCACACTCTGCCCCGGCCCCAGCTGCCAACGCGGGAATGTCAAACACGGCCTCCCTTGGCACCACACGTGGTGCCGGCCATGGGGATGCCTCTGTGGGGACAGGGACACGGGGCTGCACGTCCCCCTGCTCTCTCCGCACCGGGGACACAGGAGTGCACGTCCCCCTGCATTTAACCAGCCCCATCTTCCGGCGCTCATCCCACCAGCCCCACGGCCCCGTCTCCTCATCTGTGCCTGCACGCTCCTTTCCATCCCTTCTCTCCCCCTTTCCCACCCATCTTGCTGCCGTTTGGGGGTGGATTTGTGCCGGTTTGGGGGTACTAGTGGCCACAGCAGCACCCAAAATGCTCTGTCTGGGTCCCCTTTTGGAGCCAGTGGAGGAAATTCCAGAGCCCTTTGGACTGAGAGGGGAGAGCCTTGTGCTGGGGGGTAGGACATTGGACATTTTCTGCTTTTTTTTCCCCCCCCATTCCCGTGCATGGGTACTTCCAAACCCTGACAACCCCCTCCCAGCCCCAGAAAAGTCCCTTCTCCTCCCAAACTGGTCTCCTGCACCAAGGGCCCAGTGGGACCCCCCCCCCTCCCCAGCATCGCCGCTCACCCTGCACGCTGTGGGCAGGGGGGGCGCAGAGTCAGCAGGCTGGGGGGACACATCCTCCTGGACAGGGGTGCCACAGGAGGTGGCAAGGAGGGGATGCTGACTAGCCTGTGGTCTTTGTCGTGCCCCCCCCCCCCCCCCCATGTTAAAAGCAGCCCTGGGGACAGCACTCGGAGGCGGGGAAAGGGACGTGGGCAGGAGAAGGATGCGGCCCCGGCGCTCAGCAGTTTCAAGCTACATCAGTTGTTGTGACTTCTAAGCCTGGTGTGACCGTGCCGGGGACTGCCAGCACCAGGGCTCCCTGTCCTCCCAGCTCCCAGTCTTCACCCCAGCTCCCACTCCTCCCAGTGTCCCAGCTGAGGAGCTGTGCATCAGATCACCCGGCTGTAAAGCAGCGCAGTGGGGAACGCGTCCTCCGGAGCTGCGGGCATGCCCGCGAGCTGCTTGGAGGCACGGGTGGGTGGCCAGAGGCTGTCTTCAGCCTCAGCGCCAGTGTCACGCAGCGTGAGCCCCCCACGGTCCCCAGGGGCTGGCGGCTGCCATCTGGGGCAAGGAGCTGTCGCATGCCTGGGGGAGAACAGCGGCGGGGGGAGCGCAGCAAGCTCCTGGGCTTCCTCATGCCTGCTCTGTGCCACACCACAGCCGCAAAAATGCCACCCTTGTCAGGCCTTGCTGATGAATTACTAAATTAACTGGGAGACCATGGGAAAGCAGGTGCTTTGACATGTCCCTGCTCCAGCCCCAAGGCTCCGGCTGGCGAGAGCGCAGCCGGGAACCGGGGGAGAGAAAGCAAAGCCTGGAGATCCCATCCTCCGGTGGAGGAGCAGCGGGCGATGGGGGGGTGGCGGCTCCTCCATGTCCTCGTCCCCAGCCAGCTGGGGTAGGACCGAGAGGCAATCCTTTGTTGGCAGAGGATTCAAACGTGAAGGATGCTGTGTGCAGCAAAGCGGAGGGTTTCTGGGTCAGCTCTTACTTGAGCTTCGCAGGAAACAGAGCTTGAAGAAGAGGGGGTTTTACGGGGGGTTCCAGCAGCCCCAGCACCGCCGGGCAGAGCTGCTGCCTCCCTGGGGTTTTGCTCCCGCATCTCCCTGCACAGGCAGAGGCCAGAAGGACCCACCGAGGAGCTGGCCACGAGAAGGGGCAGGGTGGTATCCTTTCCTCCTCTGCTGGGGCGGCCACCCCCGTTCTCTCCTCCATTTCATTCCTGCTCCGCAGAGCCTTGTGGAAGGAAGCGGAGGGGATTCCACCGCAGCTGGGATCCCTGCAAGATTGCCCAGCCCCGCTCCGTGCCACTGCGAGACGCCGCTCCCGCTCCAAAAATGCCTCTTAATCTCGCCAAGCTCAATACCCTCATTTTATTCTGACAGCCTCATTTACACGCGTGGCTTCATCTGTGCGCTCACGATCTCGTTGCACCGATGCAGCCCCGAGCCCATCCCACCTCCCCAGGCCTTGCCCCACTTTACCGCGATTTAAACCGAGCGTTAAAATTCGCTCCCGCAAGCTTTTTTGAAGCTCAGCATCCAAACTGAGCAGAGCATCTGCGGCAGGAGATGGGGAGTAAGACGTCCAGCCGTGGCAAAAATGGATCTTAAGGGGCAGTCCCGGCAGGGGGAGCGGTAATTCCAAGCCCCAGCGTGGCTGGCTGGGAAACCGGTCCCCGAAGCAGCCAGCCCGGAGCCCTGCGGGATCCCGGCCCTTGCTTGCAGCTCTGCCGGCTCAGAGGCACCATCTGCCGGGGGAGCTCCCGGCTCAGCCCGGCGGCTCCGGCGGGGATGGATGTGCCAGCAGAGCGTGAAGGAAACATATTCCCCCAGTGCAGCCCGGCTCCTTTCCCTGCGGAGCAGCAGCTGCAGGGGCTGGGGCAGGCAGCTGCAGAGGGAAGCGCAGCGGACAAACACGTCCTTAAGTCTCCAGCATCCATAAACACCCCCTGGCAGAGGGACTCGGCTGCAATGCCACCGCTCGGGTCCTTTTTAAGCTGCTTTTAAAACGTCTGCTAAGTCCCCGCTGGCAGTCAAACAGGACGTGCTTCGAGGGCTAGTGTTTTGTTTTTTTTTTACTGGGGCAGGAGAAACTGTGGTCATTTTTACAGCCCTTTTGGGTGTTTCTGCTCAGCGTGGAGAGTGCAGGGACCTGAGGAAGCTGCAGGGGGGGTCTGCAGGGGAGGGGTGTCCTTGTGCCCCCATCTCCCCACAGGAGGATGGCACAGTGGGGCACGGATCCGGCGTGCTCGCAGGGCCTGCCGGCTCTTTGCCTGGGAAGCCCAGGGACTTGCTCACACGGGTGATGAGGAAAATGAGGCTGCGGGGTCTGGGTAGGCGTGATCCCAAGCTCAGCTCTTCCAAATGCGTAGCACGGGCACCTCTAGCCTCAGCAAGACGAAGAGCCAGCAAACCAGATGGAGATCCAGAGCTCCTCAACACAGGCTGTCCCTGTAACCTGGGGCTTTCACAGCTCCAAGGTGTGCAGCATCCATTAACAGCGACCTTCTTGTCGCTGTGATCGACGGGAGCAAGCCTTGGGTGATTGTCGTGGTGCAGAAGATGCCCAAAACTCACCACATCATAACACAACCATGTGTCCAGGCTGCAGCTCTCCCACTTCTCCGAGCCCAGCCCTGGCTCTCCCCCCTTTTTTGGGGGTGTGACACACCTTTCCTACAAGGTGTAATGGCAAATGACTCACCCAGGATGCTTCAGAGGGAAGTAGCAGACCTGCTACATCTCTTCTGTAGGGGCAGTGCCTGAATTCCCACTGCCCTCCCGTAGCCCCCATATACTGGGCAGAGGGACTTGGACGTTAAAGATGTAAAACCAGTTAATTGCATCCAATCCGTTCCCAGACCTGGCTGCGGGCTGAGACAACGCACACTGTCACGCAGAGCGGGGACAGTTGCCAGATACCAATGTGTCAGGCAAAGAGTATGCGGGGCGCTGCGGCCGCCTGCCAGGGCCTGGAGTTCACAGCCTGAAGGACTATTAATACCCGTCAGCCTGGGCAGCCTGGAGTGGGACCAGATCGGATGGAAAACACAGTCTTTAAGCAAGGCTTGACAATATGATGGGGTTGGGAGAGCAGCTGGGAGCCAGATAATTTTGTCAAGTAGCCAAAAACCTGCCTGAGTGAAGTCCTTCACATAAGGAGATGCTGGCTGCATCGGCTCCTTCCCGACTCCATGATTTACATCTGTTCTACAAGATGTAGCCAGCACCCTGCATTACACGCGTGCCCGCTCTCCAGCAGCGACAGTCTCAGCTTGAGGCTTCGGTGGCCACCTGATCTGAAAGTGGATTGCAGATCTGAAAAATCATCTCTGCTCGGTTGTTTGCTACACACCATGGGTCTTCTCCCTGTGCCTCCACAGCCCCTGTGAAATACAGGGGTGGTTTGTGGTGAGCTTCAGGGGCAGCACTGGAGAGGGGACTTGGGCTCCTGCTGCTGCAGACCCGTCTCTCCTGAGCACCGAGCTGCTGGGTTGAGCTCTCCAGTATCTCCTGGAGTTGTTCTGGCAGCAGGTTTTGTGCTTTGGCCACGTATACATCTCTTTTGGGGACCTTCTCTTATTTTGACCCAGAGCAGCACGTCTAAGAGTGAAAAGGGTAAAGACAGTTTGGTATTACTAAGCACCCTTACAAAAAGCGAGATTCCTTGTCATATTCTCACATGGACATCCCTTGTCTGTGTTTCAAATAGTCAGAACAAAATTTTATATGCTTGTCATCCATGTCATTTTATGGTTAAAATGATCAAAACCATTTCAGAGTGAGGTCTATCAACATATCCTTGGACTACTTAACATTGCATTTGCAAAGGGCACCTTCGTGACCTCAGCTGTGGCTCTGAGCACGTGGAACTGAGTCAGGAGCACAGAAAGTTTGGCAAAGAACCATCAAAGCCCTAAAATGAGCTGGATTAAGAGGCCTGTCCAGCATCCCATGGGGATTTCTTCACAGAAGCAAGGTTAGGACCTGACTCTGACTGAAGCTCTTGTGAAACTGTAAGACTTTTATTTCAATCCCTTTGCCTCGTGCCCTTTGCATCTCCCATATTTTGCAAGAAATGAGGCAGAGTTGTGCAGCAAACAGGTCCTCCAGGTCCCCAACCCCACTCCTGCAGCAGAGCTGCTGGGGCTCCAGTGTCACATCACATAACCAGAGATCGTGTCGGGACACCAGGATATGTTGGACAGATCAGGTTGCACAAGCAGTCTAAATGTTTACATTCCCAAAAGTCTTAGTCCTTAATTTGTTTAATTTTACTGTATTAGTGATGCCTTTTAAGACAGTGCTGCTGTAATTGCGACAGGATATTTAGCAAATGAGACCTTGGATGTGATTCCAGCCTTTGCACCTGGACCTCAGTGCGTTTTGACTCAAATTTAATTTCTTATTTTCAACTCTTATGTTTTAGAGCTGTCAGGGCAGCATCACAGAGCACTAGCAACAGGAGCAGGATGGCATTCAAGATCCATGTAGGCAGAGGGCTCATCTTTATTTTATAAAGCCTTTGACCCAAACGATTCTTTCCCAACAAGATGTTGAAGTTTCCACAGCAGGTGCTGGGCAGAGCCTACCTTTGGGATGCTCCTAAAACCGCAGTTAACTTTGTCAGAGTCCCATGGTCTCACCATGAAAGCCGATCCTGTCTTTTAATTTACAACAGATTTTCCCTTCCAGAGTACCTTGTTAGGCAAAATCTTTGGGCTGGCCCAAGAATGGCAAAATAGACACAGGCCCGTATCATATAATTTAGCTGTAAGCTTGATTCAGAAGTTTAGGAAATACAGCTTCCAACTCTCCAAAGTGCTCCTAGCTTCTTACTTTCCCTTGCTATGCTGTGGTGGGAGTAAGGAATGCCTCTGTGGTCTACAGAAGTCACGGGTTGCAGGACTAGACAGCTCTAAGCAGGTTTCAAAAGCCAAGAATATGTGGAAGTCTTAACTTTTAAGGATTAGCAGAGTTTCCAAGACTGTGATGTGCTGGAGAGGAACTGAAACAGGTTTGGAGACAAAAACCAGCAAGCTATTTCTGTGTCAGCCCAGCTTTGTCGGAAAATCCAGCACCAGTGAATCATTTTTGCTGGATGTATGCAAAGTGTCTGCGGGATCTCAAACACAACGAGGAAGACAAGCGCCCAAGCAACTTCAAAGCAGCACAGGCGGACAGATCCGCACGGCAGCCAGTCCACCGGCACTGCTCAGCCCACTCCCAGTCTGCTAAAAAAGAAGCTGAGTGGGTGCCTGCTGTCTGCCACATTTGCAGCAAGATGCAGCGCTTTCAGCAGCTCTGAAATATGCTCCACCACGCAAGCAAATGGTGTGGTTGTGGGCAAAGCTGGTTACAGGCCGACTGTACACCGTATGTGCTTTGGGGGCAGTCACAGTGACGCAGTGGCGTTTCTCTCCGACTCTGCGGTTAGGTTTGGCATCCACTGTGTATTTTCAGGAAATAATGTGGCAGCTCTTAAAGGCACCTTCTGTCTCCTCAGAGAGAAGCCTGTGACTCTGCAAAGGTGCTTCATGGGCGAGAGCATGGGAGAGTCCAGAGCTTCCTGTGCATAGGGGATCCCTGTGCCAAAACCTCATTGGGCCACCCAAAGTGACAAGAGCTTTTTAGACTCTACTCTTCAGGTCAGCACCTGCACTGCAGACCATAGTTAATGGAGGAAGACTGCATTTGGGGACAGTGACTCACTGTGTCCCCAGGGAAGTAAGCTTGTTGGAGGTACCAGGTATTAATAGCGCTGCTCCAAAAGCACACATAATTCCACACAGCAGTATGGACAACTCCTGTGAGTCAGTACCTCAAAGCCTTGTGAGAAACACGCTCACTGTATTGAATTTTAGTCAGGGGCAAATTCAGTGGAGCAAAGAATATTTATTACAGCGCTGGGAGTTACACAGGGGATTTCTCCTCCTGTGGCTCAATTTTTCCTTTAAAAATGCTTGTTTTTATTTCATATTCCTTATACCTATTCATGTTTCTTCTTTGAAAATAATTTGCATAATCAATGAGTTTTTGGAATGCAACCCACCCCCAATTACAAAATCAATGAGTTCTTGGAATGCAACCCACCCCTGAACATGCCCCCTCCCTTCTAGCAGTGCAGGTGCTATGCTTCCTTAAGGGTCTTCCTGGTGGTCCTCGGAGGGAGGCTTGAAGTCCTTATCACCATGTCCTTCTTGTATCTTCTTTATTCTTTACACTTCTGTGGTTATCTTAGATAACTACAGCACCCTTTGTTTTACAGCGGTCCGGTACTTTCAACTGTTGCTTTCTTCTGATAGCCTATCTAACACTATCCCATTTTCAAATGCATAGCAAGCACACACCCATCTTAGCTGAAGCCATAGCAAGCACACATCCATTTTAGCTGAAGCAAAATTCTTTTGCTAAATTACTTATTACAGTCTTAAGCTCCATGTTGGTTTCCACTGGAAAACCAGGGCAGCTGCTGGCTCCCAGTCAAGCCTAGGACTTGAAGAACTCAGCAGAGAGGATCCACATGTTCAGCTGGGGCTGTGCATGAGACCGAACATACGCTGGAGAAACACAAGATGGGACAGCCACCTGAACAAGCAATTCTAGAAGCTCACGGTGGTGTTGAGGTGGCTCAGGCAGGGAAGAGGAGGACCCCTGCTCAGTGCCCTCAGTTTCCATTGGTGCAGGTCAGTGGCCAGCAGCGGGCAGGGAGGAAGGGCAGGTGCCCTCGCTGCAGACCAACTCCAGCAGCACTGGCTCTGGGGTGAAGCAGAGCACAGCAGCCACATCACAGGCCCACAGCAGAAGAGATGAAGGGAAGGGGGGATAACGAACAGCTGATGAGAGAAACGGGGCAGGGGGGGGAACCAACAGCAGGCCTACAAGAAGCTGAAGGAAACAACGACGCCCAAACAGAAGCAGTAAGACCAGAAACATGTAACCAACCCCACCACCCTCCAGCCGCCCCGACACCATACGCGAACAATGGCGGCGGCAGCGCTTATATAGGGGAGACTCCCAGCATGCTCTGCGGCAACGGCAGTTGACCCCTGCCACATAGGGCACATGCGTAGCTCTCCCCGCCTCGGCCTGGGAGGGCGACTGCACATGCGCACTGCGGGTACCGTGCCCACACCGAGGGTGATGACGCGCCGCGGCCTCGCGGGGCTCATTGCGCTTGCGCGGAGGCTTGCCGCGCGCACGCGTGTTCTGCGCATGCGCCCTGCGCGCCACGGGCCGCGCTCCGCCCCTTCCCTCCGCGCGCAGGCGCAGTGGCCGCTGTCTCCCTCCTCGGGGCTGCATCGCTGCGGCCGCGGTGGTGGCGGCGGCGGTGGCGCCCGGCTCGGTGTGGTCCAGCCTGGCTCCGCTCCGCTCCGCTCGGCTCGGTGTGACGCGACGTGAGCGGCGGCGGGAGGAGGCGGCGGCAGAGGAAGTGGAGTGAAGGGCGGCCGTGAGCAGCGCGGCTAGGCTGCGCCCCGCCGGAGGTAGGAGCTCGGCGCCGGCCGCCCCCCGCCCCTGTGTGGCGCAGCGGGGACTGAGGGGGACGCACAAAATGGCGGCGGGTGGGGGCGGCCGGGGCTCCCGCCGCAGGCCGTGGGGACGGCGCCCTTCCTCAGCACCCTACGACGACCCCCACCCTCTCCCCCCGAGGTCCCGCACCGCTCGCCTGCCGCACCGCGGGGCCGGGGAGCAGCGGCGGTGCGGGCTGCCCGCCGCGGGGGGTTCGCGGTGTAGCGGCTTCGCCGCCTTTCTGCCTTGATTGCTGCGAAGCGCCTCCGCGCAGCCGGTTGATAACGGGGTGCTGCGGCTGGGTATAGGCGCTGCAGCGCGTTTGGGCGAGCGGCTGCCGCCCCTTTATTTATTTTTTTATTTATTTTATTTTTGTTACCGAGGGGATTCGGCACGGCGGCGGCGTTGGGTACCGCACTGCTGTGGGTACGGCGCGGCTTCCCTCCCTGCCAGGCGCTGCAGGCAGAGGCAGGCATGCCCTGCCCCAGCCACCCTGCACCCGTCTGGTTGTAGCTCCTTGCAATGCAAAAGGCAGGTGAACAAACACGCACTTGTAAACCGCGGCATAACGTTTATCCGCATTGCAGCCGAAGTCTTGGCACGCCAGCAGTGCGCGTATTGATTTAAGAAGTTTGATAGTACGACACGTGCTTACTCAATCTCGGCTTTTACGTGTTTGTAACAAACAGTTAGGGAAGTGCACCATTTGCTTTCTCATTCTTACCTGCGTTGTTTCTCTGTCTAGCTATGTTTCGGTGAAAGCTTAGACCTTTAATTAAATCTATAAATTTAGCACATGACATTGAAACAAAGCTATCTGGCAGTTTGGGAATAGTGGTTTTGGCTTTAAAACTGGCCGTTGAATGAAGTAATGTTCACTCTGGTAAACTGGAGAGATTGATTTTCATCATTGTATCCTTCGAGAGCTCAGACTGTAGATATGTCTTCTGGTACCTCGTAGTGCTGCTCCAAAAGCAAACTGTTGGGGGTAGCAACTCTGTTGGGGGTAGAAAGACAGCTTTCCTGTTTCTTCCTTATGTGACTGGCTTCTTGACTTTGAAAAAAATAGTGGTTGATCTGAATTGGTCAAAATAATTGAAGCAACAACAAAAATTCTTTTTGCCCAAGGCAAAGTATTTTTGCCCCATAGCATAATCTGGTTTATAGTGCTTACCCAGGAACCTCATGTATTTGGAAATTAGACTTTTTTTTTTTTTTTGAAACTTGGACACATACTGCTGTGGTATAGTTGCTTAGTTACAACTATTTAATACAGTAATGTAACATAGGTTGTTAATTTTTAAAAAATTATTTTTCTATATGATTATTTTAAAATATTTAAATAACGGATTAAAATGTATTGTGTTTTTTTTTTAAAAACTCTGATCATCCATCCTGGTTTATAGCCCAGAATTTATGTTGAAATGTGTGTTCAGTTTTGGATTATGCTTTTCTCTCTGGTATGTGATTATTCACTAGACATTTAGAATATTAAATTACAACTATGTTGTGAGGTCTTGAAAAGGGTGGATGTAAAAGTGAGGTAATTATTTTCCCTATTGACAAGGCACTTCTCAAGGACAAAAAGTATCTTTAAATGCAGTTTTTTCTGATTAAAAAAAAATCATTTGCCAGAAGTAACAGAGCAATCCTGCAGGCTCGAAGGGTGGAGGACATAAGGGACTAGAGTGATCTTTTCTACAACTTCTATGACAACTGATGTAAAGGAGTGATGTTTATCCAAGGGTGGGGTTCCAAGTGGTTACAAAACTTGCTGCTCCCTGCTATACTTCTGGATTCCTTTTCTTCCCTTCGTCTGTTTCCCAAGTATCTTGCAGTTTGGTTTTGGGGCTGAGCTCAGTGGAAGCTCAACCATGCTCCTGTTAGTCCTTACCAAACAAGGAGCTCTTCAGTTTGTGAAACGGGAAGAATATTGAGACATTTTTTTTCAGTGTTTCACATTTGAAGGTAAATAAATTTTTTTTCTTACTTCATTGCTGTCAAGTTAAATATTCTGAATGGAGTTTGGGTTGTTTTAGGCAGAAGTATTAGTATTTGCTCTTTGTCTGCAATGCTGTCAGGCACATCTCCACATCAGGCGTGCAGAGCTCCATATGCCTCAGAGATATTGCATCCATATAAATGTACTTATTAAACAGCATGCTGGATTTGTACTGCTCTAAAATTTTACATGGAAAGTGAAAATTGAAAAATTCTGGTAGATTTCTGCTGCTAACATTCCATGAAGGTGCTGAAATGCCCTTTTTGGGCTTGTTTTAAGAATTGCTTGCTGAAGGACTTGTGCTGTTTTTTTTTTTTTTTTTGTTTTAGTGCATGCCTGTATATAAACTTGATGCACTGAAGCACATGAACACTGGAATGGAATGGAATCTTTTTGGAATATTTCAGTGAATTATGTTACTGAGCATTACTGGCTGTGGCTGGGATGGAGTTAACTGTCTTCACAGCAGCCTGTGAGCTGTATTTTGGATTTGTGGCTAAACGAGTGTTGATCACACATCAGTGTTTTGTCTGTTGCTGAACAGTGCTTGCACAGTGTCAAGGCTTCTCCCCCCGCACCCCTGAGAGTAGGCAAGAGGTTGAAAGGATACACAGCTGTGACCTGAACTGACTAAAGGGATATTCCATACCATGTAATATTCTGCTCAGCAGTAAAAACTCGGGTAGAAGAAGCAAAGGGTGTTTTTGGCTTCCAAGGTGGCCATTGCTTGGAGCCTGGCTGGGCACTGGTCTGCTTGTAGGAGGTGGTGAGTAATAATTGCCCTGACTTTGCTTGGGTTTGTTGTCGTGTCCCCCCCCCCACCCCCCCCCCCCCCCCCCCCCCCCCTTTCCTTAGATTGTCTTTGTCTAACCCATGAGTTTCCTCACTTCTTCTTCTCCCCCCATCCTGCTGGGGTGGAGAGTGGGGTGAATGAGTAGCTATGTGGGTGTTTGGCTGCTGACCGGCATTGACTACAGTCAACTACAGTCCTTTTTGGAGCTCAGCAAGGGGCATGAGGGGGATAGAGATATAATGACAAATTTGATTGGAGTGTGTGAAACAATTTATTGCTGTTTAGCTGTAGGGCTTTGAAATGGCATCTTTCAGCCTTTGCTGTTTGCTGTGTTACTTTGTTTTCCCTGGGAAAAAGCAGTGCTTTGAGCTTGGTCTGGTATTTGGCCTCTGCGCTGCTGTCATCCCTGTACTCTGGGAACCATCGCTGGGAGCCATCGCCTGGAGACAAACAGGAATTATACCTTCGTCCTCTTCTCCTCTGGGACAGATTCTGTCAACCTTGTTGCGATGGCGCTTTGGTTGCTTGAATGTCCTGGCGTAGCTGAAATGTTCATAGCGGTGTGTACTGTGAACCTGCTGTTGGTTTTGACTGTTATTTGTAATGGTAATAATTACACTGCCACCAGTGCCCCGCACACACTGCCACATCATCAGACTCTGAATCCACTGATCCCAATTCAGATCTTGGTGGATCCTCTGGTAACCACCTGGCTGGGGATGGCAGACAGAAATGTGCCCTACGGCAGCTAGCTCCTGGGTGGCACGGCGTGTGGGAGGATTTGGGCAGGTGCCTAGAGCTGTTTTCATCTCCGATGGCTTGGGAGTTTTGCCTGAACAGGCGTATAATCCTTCTGAAATGGCAGACCACCTGAAGGAGGGATGCCTTGTAGCTGTCAAAAAGGGAGAGTGGCTTCTAGTGCTGTGTTGGGACCCGGCCTACACTTACCAGGCCTGTGTTCAGGACCCTCCAAGGAGGTGTGGAGAGTCCCTGGATCTGAGGGATATACAAATGGACACTGGGGCTAAACCAGAGACTCAGTGCAGGCATCTCCTGTTGAAGGTGGGGTATCCCCTGGAGGATGATCTAGTAGACTACAGAGGCAAGTGGACCTTGTCTGTTGTCTGAGGGAAGTGGTGGAAATGGTCTGCAGCAACCTGGACAGCAACCAGGTCTCCGGAGATCCTGATGACATCCAGTGCACAGGGGCTATGCATCAGAGGTTGGTGTTGAAGACACTGGTGTTGTACAGCAGCACCTGGGTGGGCTGGCCAGAGATATAAAGGCACTGGCTGTGGAGAAACTGTCCTGCCAGCTCCAATGGTTCGAAAAGAATCTCTTCCTCCTCACTGCTACCGGTTGGCATCTCAGCTGTGAAGGGTGCCACACAGAGTCAGCCTTTCACAGCTCAGGGGAAAGGGACCTACAGGCACACGTGACATGCCACCCGCTGATTCCATCTGTGTGACCCTGGGGAGCATGTGTGGAAGTAGGGTGGTGTGCCATCTCAGACTTAGATGCTGCATTTGTCAACTGTGGGGAAAAACAGCTAAAAGGTGTCCATCAAGGAGAATTACTGTTCTGCTTGGTGTCGAGCAATTCCCCAGATGTAGTAGAAAGGCTGAGGATGCCTCTCCTCCTCCTGATCCTGATGAAGGGACGTCTGGTCTGCTGTGGTAGGAGTCAGATGATGAGTGCTCTGACCAGGAATAGGGTGGATTTGTCTCTGCACAGGCAGGTGAAAGGGACAGTGGGCTCGACTGGATGATGTGGATTCAATGTTCGGGCACATTGGACCCACGGGAGCACAAGGCTCTGGTGGACTCCAGTGCGCAGTGTACCCACCCCGATGGCATCAGGGTATTGGAGCTGAACCCATCTGGATTTCAGGGGTGACTTCACCCTGTAGTACTCCTATATGGCAGCACCAAGGTCTGACGGAGGGTGGAGGCTGAAGGTGGACTGTCATGGTCTGAAGGAGGTCATGCTGCCGTGCCGGACATGCTGCACTCCAGTATGAGCAGGAGCCTGAGGCAGCCAGGGGGTATGGCACAACTGGTGCTCCCCATGTGTGCCCTGTCCCTGGGGCAGCTGAGTGCGGGCCACAGGCTGCTTTCGTGTGGAAGGGTGTACATGCACCTGGAGGTGCATTAATTATTAACCCAGGGTGGAAGCACAGCCCTGCCTTTTGCCATGGACTGATACAGGCAGCACTGGAACAGGGTGAAGCCCCTGAAAACCCGTCGTACACTGACAACATCATTGTGTTGGGCCACACAGCGGAGGAAATGTTTGAGAAGGGAAAAGAATAATCCATATCCTTCTGCGGGCTGGTTTTGCTGCAAAATAAAAGTGAGACAAGGGACCTGCAAAAGAGATCCAGTTCTTGAGGCCGAAGTGGAATGATGGACATCATCACATCCCTATGGATATGGTCAGTAATATAACAGCCGTGTCCCCACTAGCTAACAAAAAAGAAACAGCAGCTTTCGTAGGCGTTGTGGGTTTCTGGAGAATGTGTTCTGCGTTGCAGTCAGCTTGCATGTCCTCTCTGTTGAGTAACCCGAAAGAAGAACTATGTCAAGTTGAGCCTTGCAGCAGACCTTGGAACAGATCCAACAGGAGATAGTTGGTGCGGTCACCCTGGGGCCAGGCCAGACGGGACCAGCCGCGAGGACCGTGCTCTGCACCACAGCCAGGGAGCACCGCCTCTTTGGGAGCCTTGGGCAGAAAAACCCTGGGGAGACCGGAGGCCACCTCCAGCGTTTGGGAATATTTCTGTGAATTAAGTGGTACTGGCTCCGGCTGGGAAGGTGTGTGGTGCTGTGTTTTGGATGTGTGAGTAAACCAGTGTAGGTAAGCACTGATGTTTTGGCTATTGCTGGGCACTGCTTGCACAGCATCAAGGCTTTCTTCCCTGCCCCCTGCCTTCCCCCAGGCAAGCAGGCTGGAGGTGAGCTAGAGGCTGGGAGTGGACACAGCTGGGACAGCCAGCCTGAACTGGCCAAAGGGACGTTCTATACCATGTAATGTCACGCTCAGCTGTATAAATGGGATGGAGTAAGAAAGAGGAGGGTTTTGGCTTCCAAGGTGGCTCTTGCTGGAAGCCCGGCTGGGCACTGGTCTGTCTGTGGGACGTGGTGAGTGATAGCCTTTGCTTGGCTCCCCCCATTTCACTTTTCATACCGTCTCTAATCTCATCCCATGAGCTTTATCACATTCCCTCTCCCTGTCCTGCTGGGGGGATGCGTGTGAGTGAGTGGCTGTGTGAGTGCTTGGCTGTTGGCCTCAGTCAGCCTTCTGCACGTTTAAAGTCACATTGCTGTCGGTGCAAACAGTGTGGTCCTTCTGGGCTTCCTGGGCTTGCCATCTTTGTGGCCTGAAAATGTTGGCTGTGGATGAATATTTGATTAGCCGTAGTGTTGGTCTCTGCAGTATGCCTGGTTTCCCAAAGTGTCATTATGTTGAAATGCAATCTTTACTTGACTGCTCTGCAATTAGCACATACCAGAAAATTCAGTACCATTTGTAGAGACAAATCAGCAGAAAATTATTCTTTCAATGACCATGCGAGACTGTATCTTCAGTTAAAGCCTTCTCTTGTCACTAGAGAAAGCAGCTTCCACCTTCTTATGAGGTCTTATTGCCAAACCTGTAACTTAAGCCTCCCGTTTTGTTTGTGATTGATTTTTGTATTGCACAACTGACTTAAAAGGTGTTTCTGTTGTTGATAGACAACTGACCACTGAAATGGTACAGCTTCAAGATATAGATAGGTACACCTTTAACACTAAGAACTTGAACTCAGCAGTATTGCTGGTCAGTGCTGCATTTCCCCTTTTCTGGTTGCGGGACTTCTTCTCATATTTGCTTCAAATCTGCTAGTACCCACTGCTTTTGTCTGTTACTTCCTGTACCTGTAAGAGACAAGAGTTTTCTACATATTATTACTGGCTTGCCTCCAGATTGGTTTAGTGAATTGTCAGCTTTGTTAACATCCCTCTCTGGGTCACTTTAGTGAGGTGGCTTTAGCCTTGCACAAAGAGATGCTGCAAAAAGGCTAGAGAGAGTTTAAAACTGCGAAACAATTACTTACTGCTAAATGTGCACCGAGGCTGGTAGGATTTAACAGACTGCTAGTCTGAGCATTAGCATGCTCATTGCTCCCAGTAGGACAGCCACAGGGTATTTGCTGACTAGTTGGGTGTCGGGAAGAGAAGGCCTCGCTGCTCCCTGAAAGGGCTCCTCAATGTTGTTAGGTTGCTGTCATCCACTGATGTCATCCATCCATCAACACTGCCTCCCTGTTTTTTTTTCCTTTAGGATTTTTTTTGCCATTCTCGGTTGGTGTCTCTCCTATTGAATCCTTGAGCTGCATATGACACCTTTCTCACTTGTAATCCTGTCCCCCCCGCCTTTTTTGAACTCTCTATGCAGACTTTGTCAGAACTCTTTCCTACAACTCTATCAGTTTTCTCAGCAGCCTGACCTAGGTTATGCAGCTGGGTTGCACCAGATTTGGATCTTGGATCCTTGAAACATAGGCAGCTGGACCTCTGGGGAGGGAAGAGGGTTATAGGGAGAGAGGGTAAAAGCTTATTCTAGCCTCAAACCCGGGAAGGTGCAAGATCATCCTGTACTCACCTTATGAACAAATGTGGTTGTTAAGGCTCTTCGGTATGTAACCAGGTAGCCAGAACTTTTCATTTATCCATCCATATTGAGAACCTTGGCAAAGTGCATTGATGAAGTTGAACAGAAGGCAAGAAGGGTACAATTCGGCTTTTCTGTGATACTCTTGAAATTTTAAATTTCAAAGACTTTCCCAGGAGTCTGGTAAGCACAATGGTCTTTGGGGAATTCCACATATTTTTCATTCACTTATGATGAAGCATCAGCAAAGGTGCACAATCACTGCTATAAGACTGGACAGGATGTCACTGCACCAGAAAAAGCAGTCTAGAGGATCACAGACAAACTCCAAACAAAGCTTCTTTTGAAGAGGAAGGTGAGAATCTAGCCTTAAATGTCCAGACCATTGTTAGCTTAGCCTTGGCATCACTTTATCTCTCAACTGTCATTTCCAGCATTTCTTTTGAAAAGGTCAGTCATGAGACTCAGCTGATTAAGGCTTCATTGCACGCTTGCTGCTGTTCAGCACATCACTGGATGTCAGAAGAGAATTTGAGCATACAACTTCCATGGGGAGGAATGCAGTTTAAAAGTTTTGCCTCTGTGTCCTACAGCTTCAGATGTAGATGGGGTTGGCTGGTGAGGAAACTAATGTCTTAGATGTGCTCAAATATATTTGCATTATTGTGGGTCTAAGTGAATTCCTCAATGTTTCACTGCAGATAGGTTTCAGAGTTATTAAGGGCTGTACAGCATAAATATGGTTGTCTTTTAAAAGCTCGACTTCAAGGTTACATTGTACTTTTGAATTCTTTCATGAGCTAGCCTTTTTATCACAGAAATCACAAAACTGTCTTTTGTATTTCTTCAATTATTAATACTGGTGGAGAACCTAACAGTTTTAGTTTGAGGTAAATTCTTAGTATCTGTTCCCTTATTTTCCTGACCCAGGAAGGTAGTTTTAAATGCTAGTGCCGTGTCTCTTCTGTTTACCTGAAGAGGCTGTTCTTGGTGTGTGTCTTCCAACACCACAGTGGCTGAGAAAGTGGCTCTCATGGTCCTGTCTGTTAATGAGCATCCAATGCTGAGGCTGTTTGTTTTTGAACGTTTTTGGAGGGTAAGTTAGCAGGCCCAGCATTGCGATGTCTTCAACAGACTGCAGCATTTTGTTTGTTGATTCTGAGAAAAGTCTCTGTTTGACTATTTTGCTTAATTAATATCTCAGGTAAAATGACATTACAATCTTTAAACTGTTAACTGAAGGAAGTTTCAGGACTTAGGAGAAAGTATATTAACTTATAGGCAGGGTCTCTAGCATCAAGTCTGGGTTACTATTGAACACAGGATATTGGACCTCTGTTCTACTTAAGTAAGGCTATTTTTAGGTTTTAAGTATCCAAAATGAAAGATGTTTTCTCTTCATTTTGGTGTACTGTTGCTAAAACAAAGTGGGCCAAAAAGTTATCCTCAATTTTAGTTTAGAATATTCACTGAAAAGCAAAAGAAATTTTATCTGTTTTGCTGTTAAATAGATTATTCGAGTAGTGTACTTTGACATAAGGTGAGTATATGCTCATATCCCCTGTTGAACATGACTGTACCTTAGGACTTTACTGGAGTGATAGCTTTAAAAATTGTCATAAAACAGAAATTTGTGTCATTCTGGTACTGGACTGACCGTGTGATATGTTGGTTGGCTTTTTCTACCTGCTGATTCCCAGATCACCATCTCTGAGTAGGCTGATAGTGTGTCAGCTCTGACAAGAGGTTTGTAGAGGCGTGTGACTTGTGGCAGTGGTGCAAGATACTGGTGTGGGAGCATACCTGATCACAGTGCGCTGATGACTGCGTGGTCTATGCTGCCTGGAAGTCTCTAATTGAGTGGTAAAAGTTCTTCCTGTTGAAGTTCTGGTTTGCTCCTGAATAGATACCCTGGGAGATTCCTAATCCACTGAATTAAGGTTCAGTTTGCAAACCATCATGTTTATTTTTAAAATGTGCTCTACTAATGTATTCATACTTGTTCTTGTTATGGGTGGCTTTGATGCTGTTCTCTCTCCAGCTACTTTCCAAATTAATGTGCTGAGAGGCTTTTTTGCCCTCCAGTGATGAGAGTTCCAGAGAACAGCAAAACTGAAAGGCAAGAGATTGCTTTGTGGCTATTTGCTTAATAGTCTGTTTTGAAACTGTCTTGAACAAACTTGGCCTAACATGCAGTTGCCATTTAAATATGATTTAATTTGTTGAAGGAGGAGGCATATTGGGTAAGGAGTCCTGGATGAGAGGCCAGAGTTCTGGGATTGTTGTCTGGTGGGAATCTTTCTTTGTTATGGCTTCCTATGTTTTTGTAATGGAGAAAAGATGTGATTAATGTTTCTGTAGGTACTGTTTCTTCTTGGCCTGACTTCAGTTTGTACTTAGTTAAAATTAAATAAGAAGAATGCTTAACATACAGATAGTAACAAGTTACAGGAATTCAGTTGCAAAATCTGAGTCTCCTGCAGCTTGTACATATTTCACCTCTCAAGCTATAGCTGCGTGTAATTTTTATTTTTTGAGTTGTGGTTCTCAAGCTTCATAAGCTCAGTCCTTACAGATGAGAAACATGAGAGAGACACCTTCATTTGCTTGAAAAACTTTGTTTGAAGTCACGTGAGATTTGAAAACAAAACCTGTGATGGAGTTAGTGTTGGTGAGACAAGAACCTCAACACTGCTGAAATACAGCATACAAGTTCAGAAACAACTAGGAATGTCTGCAGGCTCTATTATAGTTATGCTTAGTGAAAATCTGTTGGTAAAACACATTCAAACCTAATGTATTGCTGCAAGAAGAACGAAAACAGCAGGTTATCCAGTTTTGGGAGATGGCAGACTGACAAAGGGTGGAGTGAGGACTTCTTGGGATCCTTCTGACTGCTGATTCTGCAGTTCCGGAGAGCAGAGCTGGGCAGATGAGGCACCTTGCTTTGGGTATGCTACAAGGATGCATTTCCAAAAGTCATTTTTTGTTAGTGTGAACTTCACTTTGTCTTATTCTGCCTGTATTTGTATATTCTTTTACTGCCTTATAGGATTGAGTTGTCAGTGATTTCAGCTGAAATAAAAGATGGCAGTTTCCATTGCCATTGTGCTTTTTTTAATGCTTGTATGTAGATGGTTTCAGTTTCTGTATGATTTTACACCTTTCTTTTTAAAGTTATTTCAATATAAGATCTTGCCTTTAACATCTGGGAAATGGAAATTTTCTAGCCACAGAATTCAAATATTGTCACACCCTTTGAATACTTTCAGGGTATAGTAGTTTACCCATGAGAGTGGTCATAGGCGTGTCCGTCCTGAAAATTGTTCTGCTGACTTCAGATCAATTCCACAGTGACTTGACATCCAACTTGTAACTGTTTTGAATTCTCTACATAATGGTTTCACTTACAATTCACACCTCATAAACATTTGTAGAAGGTTTTAATACTTTGGCTTATTGCTCATAAAATAGCTCGAATTGTAAATAAGTCCAAACTATGTTGTCATTAAGAACTGAAATACCAAGTTTTAGAAAATGGTGTTGAAAGCGTGTCATCAGTAGTTTTGTTCTCTGTTCTATGACATTGAACTTGTTGGGTAAAGCTTATTTACTTAATTCTCTGTTATCTATTCACTGCATTTAAGATTTTATGCAGTGAAAGAAAATGTTTTTGTTCAACAGAATTTAAAATTCAAAAGTACCATTTCAACTGTCATTAAAATACTGTTTTGTGACTTCAGTTGTTTTTCTCACCGGTTGTAAAATCCACTGCGTAAAGTAGGTGAAAAGATAAAATAATCTAATACTTGTCTTTTAACTTTCAGCTTTGTGTTATTCTTGGAAAGTTTCGCACCACTTGTGAATTCCTTGAACCTTGGCATTGCAAGCCCACTTCTGTTGGGCCCTCCTCCTTTACAGCTTGCACAAATTAAGACACAGTTGGCTCTTCAGCAATTGACCTCAGTTGCTACCAACAGTTCTGCACCTCCTTATGCTTGGTTAAATCAAGCATTTCTGAAAAGCGCAATGTTTAGCCCTAGAGGAACTTTACCTCAGAGGCCGAGAGGACCTAATCCATCTGGCACAAAGCCTCCAGGATCCTTTAGGGGAGGAGGTGCAGCATGTCTTCAGAGAAAGCCTGCACCTGGAACACCTCAAGGAATGTCACAAAGATTTTCGGGACAGGAAACGTTTCAGTGGACGGGTTCACAGAGGATAAATGTTCGGGTAACTCTGCACAGGGCTGATCCGAGGCAGGTAAAAGCGAAGACGAACATACACCAGGAGCAGAAGGGAGAGCCTCGCACAAGTCACTGGGATAATAGCCCGTGCTCAGCTGGGACAACTGGGCAAAAGCCATCTACCTCGTCACGGGTCACAGAGCAGAATTCAAATGCGCAGAACCGCTACACACCAGAAAGTGCTTCCAGTATTTTAGCGAGTTTCGGGCTGTCTAATGAAGATTTGGAGGAACTCAGTCGCTATCCAGATGATCAGTTAACGCCTGAAAACATGCCGCTAATCTTGAGAGAAATACGGATTCGTAAGATGGGTCATTCTTTGTCTGGTTTACATTCTCAGAGCAGAACAGAAGAAACGGTTGGTGGTACAAGTGGTACAGCAGTCAAGAGTAAGGTGATTGATTATGGGCACGCAAGCAAATACGGTTACATGGAAGATCCTCTTGAAGTGCGTGCTTATAATTCTGAAGTGCTGACTGAAGATCCTCTCGAAGCACGTGTCTATAATCCTGAAGCATCGAGTGGAGAGAACAGGGAAGACTTCCAACGAGAGCAGAATATGTCAATGGGTGTCCCACCGTCTAGCGTGACCTGTAATCCAGTGTTTCCAGTTGAAGATTTAATCAAACCAACGGGGTTTCAGAATGATTCATCAAACACTCGATCGTTTTTTCCAGCTGAGACTTCAGGAAAGGTCTCAGGATTGTGTGCAGCACCTGCTGGACTCCCTGTGGTGAAATCTGTTTCCCAGCCTGCAATACCGCCTGTCATGCCACCCATGATGCCACCTATAATGCCACCCTTGGCACAGCCCATGATGCCACCTGTCATGCCGCCTCTTGTCCAGCAGTCTATGACCCAGCACGTCATGCCACCAATGACCCAGCCACCCTTTTCAGCTGAACTTCTTGCAGCTGTAAGCCAGCATGATCGAATTCAGCATGAATCTGGGACAAGCCAGTCTAATGCCCAGAGTGGCTCAGGAGCAGGACAGAAGCCCTTCCAGACACAGACTGAGGGGCCAATTAGATCTCCTTTTGGTATTGTGAAAGCATCATGGCTTCCCGCGTTTCTACAGTCTGATGCCCAGAAGATAAAAAGATTGCCCACTCCGTCAATGATGAATGACTACTATGCTACATCTCCGAGAATATTTCCACATATGTGTTCTCTGTGTAACATTGAATGCACTCGTATGAAGGTGAGTGTCTTTCAAAGATTATTGCATAAACTTGTACTCGGCATCTTACCTGTTGCACTGTTTTATGAACTAATTTTTTATTGTGCATTAAATGAATTGTGATGCTGTTCTCCAGTTTGAGTGCTTACATGCAAATTTCAAAATGCTAGAAACAGTGCTAGTAAACACTAGCACAGCGCATTCTGTTCCAAATTGCATTTAAAAGTTGCCATACACATTGATTTTTTACTTTTTTAATTAAAAATTATTTATGTCTTCTGCAGTGGGTTTCAAGTGACAAAACAAACCCTTTATCAGTGGAGTAAAATACTAACATCATCTGGGTGACTAAAATGTGTGCAAAAATTGTATGCTGGATCTCAGTAGGGTAGATGAGATGTTCGTGTATTCAGCCCCCCTTCTGCAAAGTCTGCATTAAAACAAAGCAGCCTATTTATCTGCAAAAATTTAATCTTCCAAATGTGGTCTATGTGACAGTGACTGTTCCAGAGACTGAAAACTAGCTCTGAGGGACACACAAAATGCTTTCATTCATCTGACTGAGCTTTCGGCTATGAAGCACATAATGGTTTCAGCTCTTGAAGGAAGAAAAGGAAGGAACTGGTGAATACTGGGAGAGAGAAAAGCATTGTGAAAGCTGTGGATTTTTCTTGAAAGATCTAGGCTTGATATGACAAAAATAAAGGAGAGTGTAATTTTAAAAAAATTGAATAATTCATTGTCAGTTTCACGTGTTTAAAATTTAAATAGTCTTCAACAAACCTGTGGAAAGCCTGTGGGGGAGTGCTTTTTTGCAATTTGGCAAAATCATGCAAGGTTGCTAGGCCCTGTTTGTGCTGTGTATTAAGAAAGTGAATGAATAGTTAAGATGGTGACAGCTGCATTAGGGGCTTCAGAATAAAAATAAATTTTCAAGTACTTTTACACTGGAAGCACTGAAGGCCATGGAGAAGTGCAGCTGTTTGGGCAGACTTGAAAACTTAAAGGGAAGTTTGATTTAAAATAAAAATGTGTAAAATTGAACAGGGCAACAGATCTGGGTTTGTGTTAATAAATGGACAAAGCACTTTGGGAAAGTGTAATGTGTTTAAATGTGAATTATTCAGTTGCTTGCTTACTGGTGCTTTCTAAAATGAAGCAAATGCTTTTACTAAAAATACTTCTTGACAAATTAGCTATGAAGTTTTCTGGGGAGATTAAAGGTTAGATCTTCTTGCCCTAAAGGCACCATGGTGTAGCATGTGTTCTCCAGACATTCTGATCTGACTGCAACTATGCAACCTTTTCTCCCTGTCATGACTGCTTCTAGCTCTGGCATATATTCACTTTATTCTGAACAGTAGTTTTTTTTCTTCATGTACACCTGCTGCTGCGTAGGCAGTTCAGACTGTTTTGAGACCTCATGGGGTAAGCCATGTTTAGACAACAGTGTTGCAAAATAACCACAAGAGTTTTTTTTTTACTGAAAAAATAAAAGTTGGTGTTAAGAAATGTCAGTCTTGTGTATTTGTGAATTTTAAAGAATGAAGAATTCCTCTTACTTTCAGTTTTACAGTTTGCTTTTACAAATAAAGTTGTCATCTTTGTCTCAGTTGTATGGTTAAAGCTGACCTAAACATTCTGTTTTTTAGTCTTTAAAGCTGTGCTAAGTGTTACAGAGAAAGCATATGAAACAGCACCTTCAAACTGAAAGAGGAGCGATGGGGAAATGATATAGTAGAAATTGGTAGTCATGTGTGGTATGATTTGCACTAGGAAATGGTTGTTTCACACAGAGCATAGATACAGTTTGCCACAATGTTGTGAAATCTTAGTTGAAAAATAACTGAACAAGTTCGTGGAAGAAGATCCTTCAGAGGCAATGCGAAGATCCTTCAGAGACAATGCAAAGACCCTCTGGTGGCTCAGGAAGCCCTTGATGAGCAGATCGCTGGAGGTGGCTCTGCCTTGTTACTTACCTCCCTAGCCATCCCCTGTGGCATGCTGTGGGAGAAGAGGCGCTAGGTAAGCTAGGCGGACCTTTGGTCTCCCCGGCACGCCTGTAAATGAACTGGAGCTTCAGATCTGTTTTTAGGTCAAAGTGTTTAGACATGATGATTTCTGGTGTGTAGTACCAAGTTGTAACAAGCAGTTTAAGAACGTGGCAAATTGGAAAGAAAGTAGGCAAGCAAAGTGGGTAACATGAAACGAGAATGGATGAAGATGATGAAAGATACCGAATAAGGAAAACCTTCGCTTTGTCCAACGCTTGAAGATGCTGGATACCTGAAAAACAAAGTTTCAATTATGTTGAAATGATGGATTTCAAGTTCAGATTATTCATGGTGGTGATCTTTTTTCATAGATTCTTTTAATCCAGTCTTGTACTGAAGTACAAACTCATCTAGAATTCATTTTCTTGCCAAGGTAGAAGCAGAAGCTGCATTGCCCGTTGGAACAGAATTCAAGTGTGCTACCTGGCATTAGTTTATTAAAATGACAGGATTACGGCTGGATGTGAGACCCGACTCCTGCTACTGGAGAGTCAGTCTGCCACTGAAACTACAGTAACTATTAGTGGCTAAAGCTTCGTATTTGCATCATCTGAACTGTATGCCCCTTGTTCTTTCAGCTTGGCTCTCCCATAAACTCAGTGAAATACTGGCTGAGTTTTGGCTTGGAGTAAAAAAAATCCTTCTGCTGTTCCCTTAAGCATCCAATCAGTTCTCCCCTGTAGGTCTTTCTTCTTGAGTGTTTATCTTGCTTAATTAATAGGGTGTGATGAAATCCAAGCTGAAGATGGCCTTGAGGTGTCTGCAGCATACCAAACTAGAGTTCTGAGTGTCGTACAGCTAAGCAAGTAAATATATTTCCTAGTTCTTTTGTAATCTGAAAAGAACCCTGAACACCTCTTCTAACAGAACTATTTATATATATATTTGAAGCTTTGTTTTTTGCTAATATACTGTTCAGAAGTCAAAAGTTAAAATATCTTCCGTTGGCATGGCATAGTTATTGTAGATCTGTTCATGAAATATATTTTTTTTTTTTTTAAAGCTTTGAAACTTTTTTGTAGGGCATGTGGCTAATCCTTGTATGCAATGATACGTGGCAGGTCAGCGGCTGCACGATAAACAGTCCAGCGCTGAATGTGAAGAATACTTCAGCTGTTTCATGCAATAGACTTTTGAAAGACTCTGTTCAGCATTTCTTTTCCTATCAAAACTGTTCACTGGATCTTTAGCAATAGGTGGTGGGAGTTTTGATTATTTGACGATGCCTCCAGCCACCTTGGGTTGGATCCTGTTGAGATACGTATTCAGAGGTGAACTGGAGAAGTCCTGCCATTTGAATCAATGGTGCAACTTCATACTTGGCTGTCTGTGTGGTCCTTCAGTCAGATGTCAACTCTCTAACAGACTGTTTAGCTTTCGAAAATACTGTGGGTTTGTGGTAAATGTTTATTACCATGAACTTGAAAGCTAGTTGTTACTGGAGTAGCATCAGCAATGTGCAAGATTCATCCTTATTTTTATCTTGTGTTAGGAAGGTTTCTGTGGCATTGTCAGGGATGACTGTACATAATACTGTGTTACAAGAAAAGGTGTACTCAAGAAAGGAGGGCTTTTTGAGCTTTAAAAAATTAATTTGGAAAACTAATTGACACTAAGGTGACTTGTTAATCTGAAGGGTGTTCTCAAAAATTTGTGCATTTGTGTCCTGCAACATTTTTTCACAGAAGAGTTCCCAATTTTGCCCTTGGTTAGATGGAACCTCCCCTCAGTGTTGTCTTCTTTCAAATATGTTTACAAAACCTCCAACTTACAACATTTTATGAATATTTTACAGAGTAGTCTCATTTTCAACTTGAAATGGTGGATGTACTGCAATAATAAAGTGTGATTTCTTAGTCTTCAAACACATGTCACTTTTGGAACAAAGTAGATTTGCAATATTGCCAGCACGAGGGATCATATTTACTGTATATGACAATTTTTGTTTTCTAGCTGAAATAGATTTAAAGTGAGGATGATGTTTTCTTGGGCTTTAAACTGCGTGAAGTCATGGGGACTCATTGGTTTCCACAGAGAATTGCACTTACGATTCCTTTGCTGAAGTAATGGGACAAAATACGGGTGTGCTCCGTTTTACTCCTAGTTTTTCTACATAACACCTTGCTGTGAAACCAGCACAAGCAAGTGCAGGTACTACCCCTGTGTATTAGTGTTACCTTACTATTGGCAGAAGAGGCAGGTTTGGAGACTGGAGACGCTATGCTCTGTCAGCTGCTTCTTCAGGACCTGTTTGGTGGTGATCCACAAGTAACGGGAGATCTGCCAGTCGCGCAGAATTAGGTAACGCAGTGATCAAGGCGCTTGTTCCTGCGGGGTGTCGGGTTGTGGAGCAGCAGTGCTGCTGCTGTAAGAAACTGGCTGTGAGTTCTTATACTTACCAGGATGGGATGGAGTGCTTGTGCTGGGAAGGGATCCTGTCCTTTGGGGGGAAGGATCTGTCTTTGGGGACAGACAGAGGGAGTGGAATATTTCAGAAGACTGAGAAGGGCAAGGAATTAATCAAAGAGGAGGAATATGCATAAATCGAGACTCCTGTAATTCTGTGGAATGCAAGAGGGCATTGGCATAATGAAGACTTGAAGAGGAGAAGAATGTTGTGTTTGTTAGGGAGGAGAATATCTCTTTGTAGGCCTGCCAGTCTCGTTAATGCTCGTTGGACCGGTAGCTGAAGACACTTGGAAGCAAAATGGCCTCCCTTGGCCCTCGTGGACACTGTGCACGCTTTCTTCGTTTGGGACCACGGAAGTGGGCTACTTGAAGCTCAATTTCCTTTCATTTCCACAAGCTAATTTGTTGTAGCCCTTGAGTAATAGTTTTTATTTTTCCGGTGTAACTTGGAGGCTAGAAAAATAGCATTCTTAAGAATGGGATTGCTTAGTAATGGCACATTATTAGGAGAAAAGTGTAATGGTGAATTGCTTGCTCTTGTGTGCATGCTGTGTATCCAGTGTTTGTGCAGTTGTACAGCTGCAAGTTGGTTTATCAGTCTGCTCTTCAACTCTTAATATGCTTTGGCTCAACTGGTGAGACTGACGCAAAGGGTCTTCTGAGTAATATTTTTCTGATTTTCTTTGAACAATTAGAATGTTTTTATGAACACAGCTAGTAAAATCTTTTAATGCCTTTCTGGGATTGGTTAACCAGTATATCTGTTTCTTCAGGAAATTGTAATAAGTCTTGTGCTTAAAATGTATTTTAATTTCTTTTTATACGTGGAGTATAAATAGTTTGGGTAGCACGTATGCGTTGATAGGCTGAGAGTGTCAGTGCAAAGGAACAGCTGTTTTCACCACGTTCTCTATGTTGCCAAAATGCACAAAACTAACTGTGCCCTGGTCACATTAATTCTTCCACCTCATAGGCTTTGAGTAAACCATCATGAGCTTTTATTTTAACCAGCGTGTTCAGCATTTTTGTCAATAAACAAGAGGGGTTGATACTGCCAACTACGCATTTCATAATCTTTTGTGTTGTAAACTAGCATGTGCTTAGAAAAAGTGATATGTAATTTCACAGCTGCAAATTAGTTTATGAAGCCTTGCCTGTCAGTTGCATTATTCAGCCTTTATTATCTACTTTAAAATGTTAAAGCAGCTAGAAGTTGTTTTTTAAAGGATGCTTAATAATTATTATTGATGACATATAATACCTTACAGTTTCAGACCTTACAATATCTCTTCTCAATAGCAAACTGAGTACAGCAGTTGCTTTCACTAGCAGGTCAGTTTACTTTCATAATAATAATACTAGAATAAAGTCTCCAGGCATTGCTTCCCGTGCTGGGGACTGACTCTGTGTTAGCAGTTAAACCCGTGCTTAAGTATTTTTCAAGATTAGGGGCTTGCATTGTACTTCTAGATTTGTCTCATGCTTAACCCATCAGTTATTCCCAAGTAAAACTTTTCTTAAGGTTTTTTTAAATATAAAAATATCAGTGTGCGTGTGAAAAATTTCATCAGACTTTTTGACTGACCTTTGGCTGTAACATTATTAGGAGTGAATGTTCTTGAGCTTAAGGCATGAAAAGTCATGCCTCTGTAGAAATGATATTTGACTTAAAGATACCATGTTGTGTTGGGTTCTCTGATTTATTCAGCTTAATTTGCTGTGTATGTGTTCATCAGTCTGACAATCTGTGAAGACTGCTAATAGTTTTCTTTCTTTTAATGTAGCCAGCTATTGGATCAACCTTTTGCATTAGGAGTGTGGTGACAACAACCCAGTGCATTGCTGGAAGTAACATATTCATTTAATATGATGCATTTTGTTCAACTTCTGCTAGATTCCTTTGTGTTCTTTAGGAGCTTTTGATAATCATTAAGTATTTTCATCTTTTTCGTAAAGAGTAATAATTCTAAGTGAGAAATTTGACCTTGACATAAGATCATTTGTTAGATAAAATTTGATGGAAGGTAAAATATGATAACACATAACTAGAAATTGTGGTCAAATGCTAACATTTTACATGCTAATCAAACTTCCCTGGATGTCTTTTCTCCAATTAGGACTGGATTCTGCATCAGAACACTCCTTCTCACATTGAAAGCTGCCGCCAGTTACGTCAACAGTAAGGAATCTGTTTAAAAAGTTCACTTAGTGTAAAAAGTGTTTTCTGTGCATGCATGTGAAAATGTACTTGTTGAATTTCTGTAATGAGAATTGTCAGTATCTGAGCACTATTCCTAATTGCCTTTAGACCATTAGGGTGAAAGATGAATTGGCACTTGGTGCTTCTGGAGTGCTGAACGGGAACATTTCTCTGTAAAAGCTACTGCATGTAAGTGAAAATTGTGTTCAGATGGCAAATTTAGGTTTTTCACTGATGGTTGTATTTTTAACATTTAACAGATACCCTGATTGGAACCCTGAGTCTCATTCCTCAAAGAGGTAACTGCTTTTTGATTACAGGCTGTTTTTAATTTGTTGCTATTATAAACATGTGGCAATTAATGCAATTATTTTTCCTATTTTGCTCACTGGCAACTCTATTAATGGTGTCATATTTTCATTATGAAATTGCGTGGGGGTGCTTTTGTGGTTTTTGTCCTAAGTTTGTTTAATAATACAAGTGGTGTAGTATCTGAAATTCTTCATGAGGATGAGAGTAAAGTCTGTAGAAGAGTCTGTAGATTGATATTATGAGCAGTCTCCCCTTGAACCTTCTAGTTGTGCTTCAGTCAGTTGTAAGTTATTGGATGTGATACAGTAGTAATGGTGAGAGACTGTGACCAGTGTTAAATCACTAATTAAACTGAGTGATTTCTGACTTTTAGACTTCGTCTTTTTCCAGTTAAGCCACTCTTGTTTGCAACTTGAAACCGGTTTGACAATAGGCGTGCTAGTGTTAGCTCTTATTTCACGCTCAACAGTCACTAGATCCCTTGGGAAGCTACATGATCACAAGTTGAAAAAACACTGGAATTCATGAACTAATGTTCTGTCCTTAAAAATTATGCTGTTTACTATTAATTTTTTAAAAACACACCCAGTGGATTAATTCTACTTGAATCTCAGCAAGATTGGATTATTTCACTGGTTCAACGTTTGTACATACTTCAACTTGCATACAAATAGGAATGATATGACTGTAATTTTTACCAGATTTTCCTGTGACTTTCCGTTAATTAGTTTGACATGCTTCCTGGGAAGTTGACTATTCAGTTTAAAAAAAGAAAAGTGTTAAAAAGCTTAATATGTAGGTCAGGTTAATTTGCAGAGTGCATCTGAGGTCGCTCCATGCTAATAAACAAGGAGAAATAACACTTTAAAGAGAGAAATAAGACACATCTACTTTTGAAACTTTCATGAAGAGCGTAATTATATTTTAAAACCTCAAACTGAAATTGCATATAGCTGATGCTATATGCAGCTCGGGCAAAGGAAACTGGAGGACTGTGCTAAATTGGAGAGGTGTTTAATAGCACTTTTTGTGAGTGAGGGATCTTCTCACTCATATGAGTTGTTTTTTAGGGTGGCACTTTCTTAAATCCTTCCTGATGACAACATGTCTCCAGCTGGGAGAGTTAGAATACAGCTGTAGGCTCTTGGTAATCACAGATGTTCAGAGCTGCTGGGTGCAGTCTCAGGGCAAGGTCGATGAGCTTGCTGTGTACTGTTACCAATCTGGTAAATCACTTCACAGCATTTGCTTTTTATAAATTGTGGTGGTTTAAACATTTAAATTTAAACATTTTTACTGGGCACAGGAGTAATGGGATTTATGTGGATTTTTAATGATGTTTGAAACTTGCGCTTGCTGGTTAAGTAATACTGTAAGACATTGCTATGTGAGGTGGGTTGGAACATCATTTAGGAGACTTGAGGGTTTTTCAGCTGTTCTCATCTAACTGCTGGCCAAAAAGGTCGGGCGGCAGCTGTCTCAGTTGCTTGTCATCCCCTTCTGTCTGCCAGTTGTCAGTCCTCTCTCCTTAACCTATTTCATCTCAGAGGAACTTTGTCTATTCAAAGTTTGAACAGTAATAGTAGGGCTCGATGCAGTCATTTATTAAGCACTGATGCTGTAGATTACATTTAACAAACATAGACACTTTTCAGTTGCATTGTGAACTCCTGTTCCATGTTGTGTTAAGAGATTTTTGCACTTCGGTTGTCCAGCATACAGCCTTCCCAGTAAGTCTAGTTGTACTGGGCATACGTGCCATGTCAGTTTTTTCCCTGTGTTTCTTTTAGTTTTGCTACTATAATTACTAGTGAGTAAGCTGAACGATATGCTACATCGGTGGCTTCTTCCAGTTTCAGATCTCAAAGGTGCTGTGTCTGCTCTACCCAGTTTTGAGTACTGGTACAGTGTATCTTTGGCATCAGAGAATTTGGTATGGGCTAAAAAATTGGACAGATGTTTGGCTGTAACACACTGACCGGCCACCTGACAAGCTCACCAAAAATGTTCTGGATATTTAAGCATATACTCAGTGCATTTTCCAGGTTTTCCCTTTTACTCCTGTGATCTGTCCTGTCAGGGTTTTCCTACGCCTGACTATTTTCTGTGTCTGTAAGAGGGACTAATTCTCTCATGGATTTCTTCACTGTTACTTCTTTTCATGTTCTTCATCAATTTCGGGTTGTTCAGCCTGGAGAAGAGAAGACTCCAGGGAGACCTCGCAGCAGCCTTCCAGTATCTGAAGGGGGCCTGTAAGAAGGCTGGAGAGGGACTTTTTACAAATGGTAGGACGAGGCATAGTGGGTTCAAACTGGAAGAGAGTAGATTTAGAATAGACATTAGGAAAAAATAATTCACTCCGAGGGTGGTGAGGCACTGGAACAAATTACCCGGGGAAATTGTGGAGGCCCCATACCTGGGAGTATTCAAGGCCATGTTGGATGGGGCTTTGAGCAACCTGGTCTAGTGGATGGTGTCCCTGCCCATGGCAGAGGGGTTGGAACTAGGTGATCTTTCAGGTCCCTTCCAACCTAAACCGTTCTATGATTCTCATTTGACATCTCTAGGTAGCATAAATATGCAGTGGATGTATATGTATGTAGTCCTCTCAAATCTGTCTTTCAGTCTCAGTCAGTCTTACAGATACAGTTTCTGAAGGTTGCTTACTTCCAAACTAAATTTGAAAGAAGCAAGGAAAGCATTTTAATTCATTACTTTTTCATGTATCCTTTTCCTCTTCCTATTATTTTTTCATAGCACTGCAGCTTGTATCTTCAGTTTTCTTTGCAGCTTTCTCTTGTTCCATGCAGGTTGTTCTGTCCTACTTGCTTCTTTTCAGTTCTCTCTGCCTGTCCTTAATTCCTATAGCAAACATGTTGCCAGTATGTAAAGTGTGTTTGTTAACAGATTAGATTCTAGACTTTGTAAATTTTGGTTCTTTTTTTTGTGGAAAGTCTATTTCAACAGACTCAGGTTAATTACTCTTTTCTGCCTTGTCAAAACTCATTATATGCTTTTATTCTGTTAGAAATGCTGGTGACAGAAAAGAAAACCAGACCCCAAAGCATCGTTCCAACTCTGCCAGTCCCAGTCCTAGACGTTCAAGGGTCACAGGCTCTGGCTATGTTCTTCGCCGATCACGATCGAGATCCAGAAGCCCTGGCCGCTTCAGGCCAACAAGGCCAAGAAGTCGAAGCCCGCGGCAGATGCGACGACTTAGCCCCAGACACAGGTCAAGGTCACCACAGCGATCGAGAAATCCACTGAGAACTGGTCCACGACCTCAGAGGTCTCCCAGTAATGATTGGTCATCAAGGAGGTCAACCCGATCTCAAGGTAAAGGGTGGATACATACTGCCAAATTGAAACTTCCTTTAATTTCAGGAAAACTGAGTTGATTTCAAGAGGTTTCTCTGTCCGGGTGTTACCTAGGCATTTTTCGTAGCAAAATTCTGTTTTTAAAAGATAGCTTTTCCTTTTGCTGTTGATTTGTGAGAAGTATGCTTAGAAGAAAATGGGCATTCTAAAAGGTTTGAAGTCTTCCTTACCTAGTATTGGGAATTGGTTAATCATATCAAATAACTGCTGAACAAGTGTCTGTTCTAGGTGTGCTCAGGTTTTAAGATGGTAAGGGTAGTCAAGAATTGAAAACAACTGAAGGCAGCTCTTCTTTCAGCATCAAAAAAGTAGTTTTGCAAAGTCAGTATAGATGAGGAGAAAGAAAAGGCCAGGCTCAGAAACTGAATTGAATGGAGGTGCAATTTGGAAGGAAAGCACAGTGTTCTGAAATAATGTTGTTGAGATAAGAGCGTGGTACGTGAAAGACTTTCAATTAAACATTCTTTGTAACAGTTAAGTTCGTTGCACCATTCTGTGACTCTCTGTTCAGCTTACTTCCTCCAGTTTGCAGTTCTAGGAAATTTTGTGTAAACTTGATCAGTTCCATGTAGTTCGTTTTGAGCTCAATCTCCAGCTGAAATACTGGTTTGTTTGGACTTCGTGTTTCTTTTTAAATTCTGAAGTGAAGAAAATAGAGGTATTTTAAAAGGTTGGGTGGTTTTTTTCTTTGATCTGTATACTGTGGCTATGTTGTTTGTATGCTTTCAGAAAACTAAGAGGTACTGAGCTCTTGTGGGAAAAAAGTCTAGGTGAACAGTTGTGAAGGCATAGGCAGTTTCAAAGAGATCTTGAGGGTAAAATGGAAGCCATTTTAATGTAGAAGAATGAGGGGAAGAAGCAATTAGTAACCAAAATATAAATTTTCCACAGAAAGAAAGCATACAGGAAATTAATGTTGTGTCAGATCGGTAAAGAATAATTTAAAACAAGTCTGTAGGACAAAGAGCAAGACAGAGGAGGATACAGAATTTAGCAGAAGGCATCAAGATAGTAAGTACTGCTGTGCATCAGTTTGTGAGAGGAGGATCAGTCTTGAAAACGTCTTTTCTTTTCTTACATTCCCTGACACGCAAAATTAAGCAGTCGTTCTTTTACTCCAGCCATGAGGATTTTTGTAGATACCATTGCCAGAGTCACACTGTCAGTCTAACTAAAAATGTCAAATTACGCAACAGCACAGTGAAGATAGTACAGAGGTTTATTATTATTTATAGACCATCTCTGCTAGAGTGTGATTAAGGTTCTCTGACTTCAGTGAGTCTCAAGATTGAATCAGGAGTGGGTGGTGAAACTGAAACTGTACAAAACCAAACAGCAATATATGTAAGTTTTCTTTTAAAAACAAACAAAACTGAGTTTGTTTTCCCTGCCCCTCACAGACAGAAAGGCAGCTCTGGAGGCAGTAGTAAAAAGTTTGGGACCTGGCTTTGTAGCAGAGTTCAATAAACATAAGTCACTTCGAGCAGCTGGGCAAGGATCTTCAGGATCAGGAAAATCGCCACACTCTCATGGACCCTTAGGGAAGATGCCTGGAAATATGAAGAAGCCACTGAAAACAAGTGTTTCTCCAAAGGCTTCAAAGAAAGACGTGCCTTCTTTGCCTGGGTCAAGTTCTTCATCTCCTGAAACTGATGATTTACCCCAAAGCAAAGAAGTGGAAGAGGATGAGGAAGACTTATCCACAGAAACCAGTGGACCTTGTCCTACTCCTTATAATAGGGTGAGCTTCTTAATGTTTTTCTCTGTGATTTCAAGAATTTGGTTAGTATCTCATTTCAGGGGGATCACTTGTGGAAAGATTAATCATTCCGTTTGCTGATTCTATGCCATCTTAATGCAAAGATTTGGTGGCTGCAAGTAAGCGTGGTAATGTAGACAGCACGGTTCTTTTAACAGATATGAGGCACAACCTCTCCAGTGCTTTCCACCAGCAGAAAGAAATAGCCATTAAATTTGGGTCCTCATCCTACTGGGCACTTGCTTGTATAAACTGTCAGTGATGAGCTCTGTTTGAAGGACCTTATTGTGTAAATAAAAGTAAAGAAAGGATAGGAAGCAGAAAGTGTTCATTTTGCCCTGTCAAGCAAAAAAGATGAGGCAGAGAAATTTACTACTGTTGTAAGAAGGATCTTAAGCCAGTGTTGTCTTAGTCTGTCATACCGACCATTTGGATCTCTTGGAAACAGCACCTATGAACCAGATTGTATTTTAGTTGTGGTAGATGCAGACGTCATTGGCCGTCCTTGGTAGTTTCTAGCCTCTAAATGATAAGCAAAGAGAACATTGCCTAGTGCTGTTGAAAGCTAATAGATAGTATTGAAAGGAAAGTAGTGGAATGGTGCAGCTCCTTACCCATACAGCCCAGACAACTGGAATTATGTTGCTCTGTAGTACTTGATAACAACAAAAAGATTGTATTGTGTTACTTGCTAATCCTATGTGATGTCTTCTAATAACTGAAGATTAAGACAGAGTAGTAGCACAACAAAATTGTGGCCCCGTCCTTGTGTTAAAAAGCAGAAAACTCAAAATACCGCTGTGAACTAAGCAGTCTGTCTACTTTGAAGTAATTTTTATTACAGATTCTTTTTCCTTCCTTTTACTGGACTTGACTTGGAAAGTGTTTATTTTTGTTTTCTTTTCAATTTGCAGCTGTTGAGAGAAGAATTGCTGAGTTGTGGGACAGTCCTTCATATATCTGATTTACCAGATGATGGCTTTTCAGACCAAGATATTAAAAAAATTGTTCAGCCATTTGGCAAAGTTAGTGATCTCCTTGTACTTCGCTCCAGAAATGAGGTAAGTATTCCTGTAGAAAGATTTTTGTGTTAGAATGCAAAAGAAATTGTCAAGCAATGAAAAAGTGTAATATTTGGATCCTCAGCTGAACATAGGATAAGACTTCCTGAACAGTTTGTCATTGAAGATCCACATACGTAATCTTGGAATAGCTGGGAATCTTAACTTTATAAATGCAGTCTTGCTTGCTACTTAAGTGTGCCCTGGTGGCCAAGAAGGCCAAGGGCATCCTGGCCTGTATCAGGAATAGTGTGGCCAGCAGGACTAGGGAAGTGATCGTTTCCCTGTACTCGGCACTGGTGAGGCCCCACCTTGAGTACTCTGTTCAGTTTTGGGCCCCTCACTACAAGAAGGACATTGAGGTGTTGGAGCATGTCTAGAGGAGGGCAACAAAGCTGGTGAAGAGTCTGGAGAACAAGGCTTATGAGGGGCGGCTGAGGGAACTGGGGTTGTTTAGCCTGGAGAAAAGGAGGCTGAGGGGAGGCCTTATCAGTCTCTACAACTACCTGAAAGGAGATTGTAGAGAGGTGGGGGTCAACCTCTTCTTGCTAGTAACAAGTGATAGCACAGGAGGAAATGGCCTCAAATTATGCCAGGGTAGGTTTAGGATGGATATTAGGAAAAAGTTCTTCACAGAAGGGGTTGTTAAGCATTGGAACAGGCTGCCCAAGGAGGTGGTGGAGTCACCATCCCTGGAGGTATTTAAAAGATGGGTAGACATGGTACTTAGGGACATGATTTAGTGGTGGTTTTGGCAGCATTAGGTTGATGGTTGGACTTGATGATCTTAAAAGTTCCTTCCAACCTAGGCAGTTCTATGATTCTAAGTCTTAAATGTTAGAGGAAGTAGGATGCTTTTTGCATAATACTGAAATCCGGAGTTTTTCATCAAACTCCACATTAACTTAGAGAAGTACGTGCAGTTCTGTTGTGAGCAGATTTGCTAAGGAAGAATTTCAGTGAATTGTACCTTGTGTCTGTAATACAAATAAAGACTGAAAGTACCATTTATTTTAGGCCTTCTTGGAAATGAACTTCAAAGAAGCCGTGATAGCAGCTGTGAAATATGGTGAAACTGTGCCAGTGCTGGTGAATGGGAAGCGGGTGAAAATAAGTGTAGCAGAAAAGCCAAAAGCGTCTCCTGGCCAGGTAAGCAGCCTGTTGGTGAACAACATGATACTGTGTGTAGCTTGGTATTTTGCTCCAAAACCTGATATTCTTCAGAAAAATAGATTTAGTAGTTTTACTATATTTTTCATTTCCTTTTCATAAACAGCAGTCTAAAATAAATATGCAGATGCACTCTGTAATTCCAGTTTTCCATTTTTCTTGGTTAAATTTGATATTTGTGAATACTATCAGTTTGACAAACAGTCAAATAGACAACCTATATTAATAAATATACTTAATTACTATTAATAATTATTAATACTATTTTTAAATAGTATATATGTGTGTGTGTATGTATATATATACATTTCTAAATAAAGTATAAATGCTGTAGTAAAAGTTTTTCTTTCTGTTCATTCCAGGCCAAAATGAATATAAAAAAACGGGTTCAGAATGTTAAAAAAGTTGCACGAAGTACAAAGTAAGTGTTACTACTACACGCATTAGTGTTAATTATAACGATTGGAAACCAAATGGGTTCATATCTGTTTGGTTTCTTGTGTTTTACTGTTTTTGAGCTTTTTTAGCTGTTTCAATATTCAGTAATTGTCTTCAAAACTGATTTTTCTTTATTTTTTTCTCATAATAGAAAAGATCAGACCACCACCACTAAGACAACTAAATCTGTTACAGGTAAGGTTTTGGTTACCTTTTATCTGATGATATGTCTGTGTCGTGGTTTAGCCCCAGCCAGCAACGGGGACCACACAGCTGCTTGCTCACTCCTTCCCCCTCAAAGGGTAGGGAGAAAAGGAAGAGAGAGGTGGTGGGGGGAACCTTGTGGGTTGAGATAAAGACAGTTTAATAGAAAAATAATGGAAAAGGAAAATAACAGTAATAATAATGGTAAAAGAAGTTGCAAGACACAAGTCACTCTCACTCCCTGGTGAATTGGTTGCCTAGCTCGACCTGAGCAGAGACTGTGAATTTCCATCCCACCCCTCACAGATGAGCGAGATGTCTGTGGTATGGAATATTCCATTGGCCATTCTATTGTTCTGTCTATGCTCCTTCTCAACTTCTATGGGAAGCTGAAAAAAGTGATTGACTAGTATAAACACTGCTTAGCAACAACTGAAGCAATATGCATTATTGACATTCCTGTCATACCAATTCCTTTCATACAAAATCTGAAAACACAGCAACCACTAGAAAGAAAATTAACTCTGTCTCATCTGACACCAGGGCACTCTGTTATTGCCTTCCCTCTTTGTTCCCATTTCTTTGTTTTTATGTGAGGGCTTTTCATAATAGTGACTGAAAGCAAGTTCAGAGAGCTACAGGAAAACGTCTAGTTTATACTTTCAAATGTCTTCTTTTTCATGCAACCCTATCTTTCTGTCTTTAAAAAAAAAAAAAAGAGACAAAACAACCCTCAAATGGCAGTAAAAAAACCCCACCTTGACCTGTGCTTATACTCTGTAATTTTAAATGTTTGCCCATCTGTTGAAGATAAATGTGGCACATTGAGCTCCATGAAATAAGTGTAATTCTTCAAGTTGACTTTAGCCTAATGTATATATGCCTAGTTTATTTAATATTACCTTTCACAGTTATTGCTAGTGCTTCTTAGTGTCTTATGTTCCTCGAATCTTCCAAATGCTGCTAAATTTCTGCTCTGGTCTTCTATTGATCTTGACAGAAATTATTTCAATTGTTATTACTTGGTCTGGCAGAAAAACTTGTATGTCATCCTATTAGAGAAGAAATTTTTTTTTATTACTTCAATGAAAACAGGACAAAATGCAGTAAATACATCAAAAAGCCAATGAAACTTTACAAAAATTTGGTACTACTAAAACATTGGAAGTAGCACCCATATCCTTTTTTGTTGCTTATATTATTGACTTTCGTGAGCATTTTTCCTGAGCAACATTAAGGACCAGACATTATATTGATGGGAAATTGTGCTTTTTAATGATGTATTGGTCTTGATTCATTTGTCAGTGTGGTCACTTCTGATTCCAGTTTCCAGAATGGAATTAAGATTCATGTAACAGGATGTTTCAGAGCTGTCTCACAGATGGAAACTGTGAATTGTTTAGAGTCATTTAAGAGAAAGAAAGCTCAAACTCCTTTGCAGGAGCAATGTTTTCCACCAGAATCCTGAACAAATTCACAAAAGATACTCTTCTTCACAGTTTTCATTCAGTATTTTGTTGGAGTTAACTTAGGTTTTGGGATTATTTTTTTTGGTCATATCTGTTGAATTTTTGCAGATTAAACTATTTTTGTATGTATTTTTATACTCTTACTTCACAAATGTAAGATTTAAGAAATAAGCATTTCTACTGACTGACTTGGTTTTGGATATTCTGTGTAGGTAAAAAAGAAAGGACTAAGAAATCGACAATCACTGGAGATAGGAAAATCAAGAAAACTTCAGATACTGTGGGTAAGACAAATGAGAACTTTTACTCTTTGCTTGGAAAACACAGACAGGTGCTTTTCTGTCCCCCTGCCCCCTGCTTTCCAGAACAGATATTTAAGGTTGTGAGTCCAAGCTTTTCACAACTTTTACTGGGCTTGCCAAGGTAGTAGATTGTTGGATAGTCACAGAATCACAGAATGGTCAGGGTTGGAAGGGACCTCTGGAGATCATCTAGTCCAACCCCCCTGCCACAGCAGGGACACCTACAGCAGTTGCACAGGACGGCGTCCAGGCAGGTTTTGAATGTCTCCAGTGTGGGAGACTCCACAGCCTCTCTGGGCAGCCTGTGCCAGTGCTCTGCCACCCTCAGAGTAAAGAAGTTCCTCCTCATGTTAAGATGGAACTTCCTATGCTCAAGTTTGTGCCCGCTACCTCTAGTCCTGTCACTGGGCACCACTGAAAAAAGATTCTTCTCATCTACCTGGCACCCTCCCTTTAAGTATTTATGAGTATTGATAAGATCCCCCCTCAGTCGTCTTTTTTCTAGACTAAAAAGCCCCAAGTCCCTGAGCCTTTCCTCATAAGAAAGATGCTCCAGTCCCCTAATCATCTTAGTAGCCCTTTGCTGGACCCTCTCCAGCAGTTCCCTGTCCTTCTTGACCCGGGGAGCCCAGAACTGGACACAGTACTCCAGATGCGGCCTCACCAGGGCAGAGTAGAGGGGGAGGATGACCTCCCTCGACCTGCTGGCCACACTCTTCTTGATGTACCCCAGGATGCCATTGGCCTTCTTGGCCACCAGGGCACATTGCTGGCTCATGGTCATCCTGTTGTTCACCAGGACTACCAGGTCTGTTTCCACACCGCTGCTCTCCAGGAGGTCAGCCCCCCTTCTTGTGGCTTGGCTAATGTGGTGATTATTGGTGCTGTTTGTAGATCTAGAATAGCAAAGAATGAGGGAAGAGTAGATGAGTTTGGGGAAGCAGACCCTTTCGCATCACCACAGTCACACCGTTGTTTTGCAAAGCTGGGATGAGCTTTTCCTGTGTGTATGTTTTCTGCCAATTTTTAAGAGGAGCAGGAGTTTATGTGATATGAGGTCTCTGAATATCTGGCAGAAGAATGTTTAGTGCAGTTCATTCTTCTTTTGCAAATTGATTAGTTTAATATATTGAAATGAAGACTGCTTTTCTGTGCTGTTACCTACCAGCAAAATCTATAGATGAAGACCTTCAGATCTCAACAGAAGCCGAAATAGAAGTTGGGGAAACAAAGCTGTCAGAACCAAAGAACGTTACAGAAGGGGATAGAGTTACAGAGCCTGCGAAGACAGCAGAGACTCAGTCTAAAGGAGTGACTAATCCTGCACCTGTACCAGGTAATTCTGATATGATAATGCCATTTTTAAGTTACTTTGCTAGTTGCAGGTTATGTGAAGTGTAACATTGTGATGTCTTGAATTTATTTATTTTTTAGAGAAACTTGCACAGGTGCCTCATGTGGTGGAGTTGGACTTGGATGAGTTTAATGACGCTTTAATTGACCAAGGTAAATTGCAAACTGACAAGATTTTTCTCATTTGTGTCGTAATCCTCTCTGTTGTTGTGAACTAAATGAGAATTCTTTTGAGGCCAGGAAATCAGGATGACACGGGGTATCAGAAAAGAAAATTATTTTAATAAGTTTGTTGACTGAAACATAAAACAGCAATTCATACTGATGACTGGAGTGGCGAAAAACACCCAAGATTTACATTTTTCAATGGATACAATATTTTTGCCTAGACCTTTTCAGTGTGACATGGGGACTTCGCTGTACAACTCATTAGAGCAAAGGATTCAGGTTTTCTGTATGTTCTGTTTACAGCTCCACCACCAATTATTTTAATCTTAATGCTTTACATTGCCTGCTGGAGCTTGTTCAATAGATGCTGTTTTCCCCATACATAGAAGTGTATATTAATTCTCAGTTAGTATGCATGTGATAGTGGAGATATGGCAAGGTTGTAGTTGCTGAACCTATTAAGAGGTAGATATAAACATTTTACAGAAGTGATTCTCCTTAACCTGCGCTTGCCTGTCCTGTACGATTGCTGCTTTCCTGTTTCCTGCTGTCTGTATTTTCATAAGCCTTTCACATATCACTGTGGACTTGTTCCAGGAAAAAGAAAGAAAAAGTAAGATTTTTGTGGGCATGTGCTGGGTACCTACATAGTCCCTGTGTACCCACAGGAAAATCTTGTACTTGTGATTATTCAACTGGTATGTCCTTAATGTCAGCAAAGTGTTTGCATGTTAAGGGATTTTAAATTTATTTTTCATCCCTACTGAAACTCTGCGTGTCTCACCAATATAATTTGTCACTATAAGTTAAATGAAGGAATATTTAATTTTTCACAATGATAGTAGTGATAAAATGTAACGCAAGAAGTTCTTGAAACTCTCCAGTATTTAAAGAAATCTGTTGAACTACTAAACTACCCACCTCGCCCCCCTTTTTTTTTTTTTTTTTTCCTCCAGAAGCTACAATAGCAACTGCAAAAAGTGAAGAATCAACGGAACCAGCTGGCAAGGTCAGTCCTAAAGGTGCTTGAATCTGTGGAAGTTGTAAGTATGCACATGGTGCTGGTTTCCAAGTGTTGGTTTGCTGTCTGAAAACCTCCGATTTAAATCCCGTGCCTGTTAATTTCTTGTGAGAAATACTGAATAGTTTATTTTCTCCTTGGTGTTTGTGATTTGATAGATATCTACCACTTCACTCTTCTGGTTTTGTGTTTTTTTCCTCAGAGTTTGTTCGTTACACCAGAGCTCCTTTATGCTCTGATCATCTATGTTGCCCTGCTGTGGGTTTCTTCCCTTTAGATGTAGTATTTGCACATACAGTCCTGCAGCATTTGGCATGTGGTCATGTCACGCGTCTAAAGTGGTGGCACAATCATAGGGGGTTTTGATTTGCTTTGAAATTTTGATGAGGTAGCATGAGACAACTGAAGGTTTGTGCAGAATTAGCTTAGATGTAGACACATCCACAATTAAGCAGTAATTAATGTGATTACATGCCATAATTAGAGAAAAGGTTAATAAAATTTGTTTAATATGCTTTGCTGCTCAGTCCTAAAAAGGTTTAAACAATCTTTGGTTTTGACGTAATTGCAAGTGTTACAACATGCTTTTAAGCAAGTGCTTCATTCTGTTTAATGATGGTTTTACATAGTAAAAATAAAGCTCCTTTTGGTAATAGAACAGTTTTGATTTAGAGTTGAAGAACTATCAGTAATATTTACTTTAATTTGTTTACAGGAACTTGATGATATATGTGTGGTTCTTATTTCAAACTTGCCTGAGAAAGGATATTCTGTTGAGGAAGTTTCCAACCTAGCAAAGCCATTTGGAGGACTGAGGGATGTGCTAATTTTATCATCTCATAAAAAGGTATTCTAACTGGTATTTAGTAGTGTTTCTACTTAGAGAAGCAGCAAATATTTCAACAAATTTCAAAAAATTTCAACAAAAAAATTTCAACAAATGCAAATATGATAACGTAGTGTGGCAAGCATTGATGTGAGATGCTTTTGATAAATTACAATTCTTAAAAAAAATATCTTGTTTTCTTTATTTTAAAAGGCATATCTTGAAATAAATAGAAAATCTGCAGATTCCATGGTTAAATTTTACACCTGCTTTCCAATGTCACTGGATGGAAATCAGCTCTGCATCAACATGGTGCCTCAGTATAAGACTATAAAAGATGAAGTAAGTAATAACATGTATTGAAATTTTAGGATCACGGAATTGTGGAATTTTCAGAGTTGGAAGGGACCTCTAGAGATCAGCTAGGCCAACTCCCCTGCTAAAGCAGGATTGCCCAGAGCACATTACTCAGGACTGCATCCAGGCGGGTCTTGAAAACCTCCAGCGAAGGGGACTCCACAACCCCCCTGGGCAGCCCGTGCCAGGGCTCCGGCACCCGAACCGTAAAGAAGTTTTTCCGTGTATTTGAACAGAACATCCTATGTTCCAACTTATGCCCATGGCCCCTTGTCCTGTCACTGGGAACCACTGAAAAGAGTCTGGCTCCATCCTCCTTCAGCCCACCCTTTAGATACTTGTATGCCAAAATAAGGTGTCCCCTCAGCCTTCTCTTCTCCAGGCTAAAGAGTCTCAGCTCTCTCAGCCTTTCCTCATAAGGGAGGTGCTCCAATCCCTCAATCATCTTAGTTGCCCTACGCTGGACTTTCTCCAGCAGTTCCCTGTCTCTCTTGAACTGGGAAGCCCAGAACTGGACACCGTATTCCAGTTGTGGTCTCACCAGTGCAGAGTAGAGGGGGAGAATGACCTCCCTTGACCTGCTGGCCACACTCCTCCCTATGCAGCCCGGGATTCCATTGGCCTTCCTGGTGACAGGGGCACATTGCTGGGTCATGGATAATTTTCTATCTACCAGGACCCCCAGATCCTTCTCCTCAGAATTGCTTCCCAGCAGGTCCACCCCTAACCTGTGCTGGTGCCTAGCATTCTTCCTCCCCAGGTGCAGGACCCTACACTTGCTCTTGTTGAACCTCACTAGGTTCTTCTCTGCCCAGCTCTCCAGCCTGTCCAGGTCACGCTGGATGGCAGTGTGGCTCTCCAGAGTGTCAGCCACCCCTCCCAGTTTGGTATCATCAATGAACTTGCTGAGGATACACTCTGTCCCCTCATTCAGGTCATTGATGAACATATTGAACAAGATTGGATATGTGATAACATTTCAGTACAGAGCAGGATTTTGTATTTAAGCTGACTTTTATACACTCCCTGTTTTGTGCATTCTCATGGTTTGTCCTGTTGAAGACTGATTCTGTTAAATGTCTTTTTGAGTCCTGGTCTTCTGATAAGGGAATAACATAGATGTCAGAAGTGCTGATGCTGTTGATTTTATTAGTAAAGCAGAAACTTAAAAGTTGTTGGGAGTCAGTGACTGCCAGTTAGCTGCTGCTAGTGAAGCTGTATTTTAAAGTTCAAATCTTATAATGTCTTTTTTTTTTTTTTCAAAGGAAGCAATATTTACTGCTATAATTAAAGACTCTGACCCTAAGGTAAGTTGCTAGCAGCCTAACTTTTCCTCCATGTGCTATCAAAATACATTACTTTAAATTGGAGGTAGTATTGTTCATACTGAAATGTTAGCTAATTGAATTTTTATCCAAGCTTTCTCTTGAATAAAATGTTTATATATATTTTCGTGGGCGAGTGAGGAGGGAATAGAATGAGGAGATGTTGACTTAGTTTAGCTGCATGATGCATGAAGTGCAGAGAATTAAACATTTAATAGGAGTCCTTTGAGACCCTCCCATTCTGTTATGTTTATTTCGTGTTCTAACAGCAAGCTGCTGACCACTATGGCTTGCAGAGTGTGCAATGTTTCCCTGTATATGATGCCACGCGTTTTCCCCAGTGTGTTTTATAGACAGATATTTTGGTTTAGCTATCAAAACTACCTCTGTGCTTTGTTCGGTGTAGTGTGTCTCCCTTACTGTCCCTCCTGTTCCTTCACTGCACACAATGCAAGCTGGCAATTGATGTACAAAGCATTTTTGTACAGTGTAGGTAGGCAGCCATTAATGAAATTATGGCTTTTATGTCTTCTGTGAAAAACATTTTCAGGATATTCTTGATAAGAGGGTCAGTCATTGGGTCTCAGTGTGTCTCTGGGTTAAACGGTTGGCACAAGAACTTCACGAGAGTGACTTTGGTTAAAAAGCATGTTGCAAAGAGCCCTGCCAACAATAAATGACTTTCCAAGAAACCCCAAAAGGCTTGAATTTTCAGTTGTGCAAATGTGCCTGGGGGATATCTGCTTTCTCCCTATGATTGTTGTTTGGCACTAACAGACATGTCTGAGTGCTTACTGCCAACACCCCTGCTGCTGTATCCTACTTATGCCTCTGGAGTGCTTGTGGTGAAATATTTCTTTTCTGCTCCTAGTAAAGTGATGAATAATGGAAGAAAAACATATCAGACCGGTGTGTGTGTGGAATTTCTTACTTGTTGGGAGTGAGTGTTGTGTTTCTAAACACACACAGCTTTCAAGTATTTAAAGAAAAGACTTGTTTAAGATTTCAGAAGTTTACTAGTGCCTTTGGATTTTGTGTCCCAGGGCCCTTACCTTTGATCCTGCACAAAATATTTGGTGCCGGGGTTCAGTCTATGGTGGTTCTGGTACTACGTGGCTGATGATGGCTTTCTGATTGCTGTCAGCCCACTCATACGCTCTGCATCAGAATCCTTCCTGGTCAGAAGAGCCTTACTGGTCTCCTTGATAGCCTGTCCCTATGGTGGTGGTAACAACTCTCTTTGAAAGTGGAGAAACACAAGAAACAGTATTTGACCAGGGATCTTTATGTTATTACAAACTGATCAAGTAAACCAAACTCCAACTTAAAAACCAGGATTGGAGTCTTTTGGATAAGTTTCTATGCCTTTAGCAATTTATAACCTGACTAGATAGCATCTGCTTTTCAAAATACCAAATTTTATTTAAACTTCAGCTATATTTTGCAGTGTTCCTTTAAAATAAGACACTCAACTTGATCCTTTTAAGTTTGTTATTGTGTTATATACTTGGAAGTATAGCAGGTTCTTTTGATGTACTGTGTAGAAAATGGAAAATCTGGTGTGAATCTGAAAATGTGAACATTGGATGTGTGTGACTGTTCTTTTTTGGTAAGATCTGAGTGATGCAGAAGTTTTCTGCGAGGCTTTTCTAACCTAGTTCATTAGTTGCTAGTAAAGTATGTTACAAAGTTAAAGCAAGTTGTGTCATGGCTTTTCCTTAGGTAAATACTGAAACTATACATAATCAGTTTGTGCATCTTGGGAACTTGCCAGATGATGGCTACAGAGAACTTGAAGCAGTTTGTGTGGGACTTCGGTTTGGAAAAGTAGATCATTATGTTGTGCTGAAGAATAAAAACAAGGTAAGTACTTTCTTTCTGTGGTGCAAAGTACCATGTTGGGGGAAGAAGAATTTTAAAAAGTAGATTTTTTCTCTCCCAGTACCAAGAATGTTCTGCTAATGAGAGATCAAAGTTTCTGACTCTTTCCTGCTCATCCTGAACAAGAAAATAGTTTGTCTTATTTGTTGGGGGCAGTGGGAAAGGAAGAAAAAACAACCAAACAAACTTTCGGCTGTTATGTAGCCTGAAAAATACAGGGACAGTTTGGTAAGCTCTGAAAGTAAAACTTCCCAAATAGCTGGAAAAATTATTAACCTTCGACATTAGAGGTGTAAGCAGGGGGAAAATGAGTTCCTGTATTATAGGAGACTTGGAGAAAAAAATTATTTTGGTATGAGAAGTGAAAATGTCAGAATAGCTGAACTTACTTTTTGTTTTGAGATACTTCAAAATGTAGTGACTTGATTTTCAATTTTTTAAATTTTGATATTTTAATTTTTAATGTTGCTGGTTTTGCACTTGGATTTTAACTTTATGAGCTAGATTTAAGTCACTGTGTGTGTATGTATATCTTAACGATTAAAATGCAATTGTACTCCCATTATTATGAGCTTTTTTAAGTGCCCAGCTGATAATAAAGCATAGAACAGGTGAAGATGCTTTTAAGGAAAAGATAATATTTTTATGTAGCTAGAAGGTTAGACACATTTGGGTAGGGAAGCTCCAGGCTCCACAGTTTAGTGATGTAGTTCCTTGTTTAGTTCTAACGATAATCCCAAATAGGAGAGACTTCTTTCTTCAGCCTCTCGGAAAGAAGAGTCCACTGTTCTTCATATGCAAGAATGTAGGATTTAATAAAAAAGTGCTGCTTATAGTTAATTTAAAATGAAGACATTGAAACCCATAAGGAGTACTGGATATCCTGTGCTATACCAACTTAATTTATTAAGCTTGTTCTGCTGTACAGAAATAAGATGAAGTAACAGTTATTTGAAGTTTGTGCTTTTTTTCCTTTTAGGCAATTCTGCAGCTGGATAGTCCGAAGTCAGCCAGATCAATGTACAGCTTCCTGAAGCAATATCCGTATAATATGGGTGAGCATACATTGACCTGTACATTGTCACCCAATGGAGAGTCCGCTGAGGTAAGTTGTTTGTTTTTGTTTTTTTTTTTTTCTTTTTCAATAATACATTATTTTTGTGGAGTAGAACCACCTTTCCATGAAGAGCAGCTAATGGTGACAATGTCAGTATTTCCTTCACTATTTGCTGTCATTGTGGATGAGAGTGAAAACTGTGCAACAGCTGGGAACTGGATCAAGTGGTGTGTATTCTGGGATGTGGCATAGGTGTGAAAGTATGTGTTGCTATTTGTCTTTCTTTTATATGTTTCTCTATTTTACAAACATACATAGAATCTCTTTCATCTCCACTGATGGAAGTATTTCTTAATGAAAGATGAAGAGAAAAAGGAAGAAAGGAGGAAATAACATACTGTTTAATACTGGTTAGAAAATGATTTAGTAGAGTTTTTTTCTGATCTAGTTTGATTCATCTTTAGCAGTTCATCTGCTTGAGTCCTCTTGGTTCCAGGCTCAGTTGCTATGTCGGCATTGGTCTGTGTGCCTACAGCAGTCTTCTCCCTTAGAAATGACATTACTTGCAGTATTGAGCAGCTTCCAGTTTACTTCTGGTGCTTTGCTGAAGGAAAAGCAAGCCGCAGCAGCAGAACACCAGAAAGGAAGGAGCTTAGTGCACGTTGCATTGGATAGATAAAAAGCTTTAAGCAAGAAATGTGAATATTAGCCACATGCTAATAAGGTTCTGGCTTCCAAAGTGGAGGACGTAAATCCAGACACGGTCTCTCTCACAGCCTGGAGGTAAAGCATTGTTTACTCTGCACTCGGACATGAGGATTTTTTATTGCACTATTTCTGCATGCCCCTGCCTTCTCATTTTTCAACTCATTTCTCATGTTCTGAGACATTTTGATCACTTGTCCAGTGATCAACTCTCCATCTCTTGCCACATCTTCCAAACTAGGTTTATTTTAGGGGATGGGGATATGGGTTGGCTTTTATTCCTCTGAATGCCAGCTGGATTTGTTCTTCGAAGTTCGTATATAACTGAGAGAACAGGGACCAACCAACCAGTTCAATGTGAACTTACATACTGTCAAGACTGAGACCAAAAAATGTATACGTTTTTTTTGGTGTTGTTTTTTTTTTTTGGGGGGGTGGGAGATTTTTAATTTTTTTTTAATTGATTATCCATTTAAATTCCATTCTTGGAGCTCTTATTCCCTGTGTGTTGCTGATACTTTTCAGTGGCATGACTTTGGGATACCGTTCAAACAAGAGGATGTGCCTGGAGGGACAGGGCATCTTAGTTTTCTCCCTTCATTTTATTCACACAAGAGAAAGTTTAACTTTAGGTGCCTAATGATAACAAAGTCCGGACATGTACTTCTACTTACCAAGCTGACACAGCTGTCAGTATTATTTGCACTGAGCATCATGATGAATTTCAACTTTTTTTTTTAAAGAAAGGGTTGTGTACTGATATTTGGCTTGTATCATAGTTTGTTCTCTATTGTATTGGAAATTTCTTCTGGTTTATTGAAAAGCGTCCTTATTTATGAAATCTGTAGGGTAGCTGTACGGTGTTTAGGATTCAAATTTTTAAAACCATGCAGTGTCAGTAGAGATTTCAGGTGTACGTTTTTGGTGGGGGTCTCCTGCAATAGTTGTCGCGTTGCATCTGTGATGGTTTAGGACATATGGGGATATACAACCAGATGTGATTTGGGCACGCACGTTTTTCGAGTGGATTCATCGTGGCCCTTTCCAAGTAAATCAGCAGTTACTGTGCATGTGCAGAGCCTAGCCTGTGTTAAAACAGTTAGTTTTTTGCCTTTCTGTAAGTGTGACTCTTTGAAATGCCTGCAGAGATTCAGTGATCAGCCTGCCTTCCCAGCTCTTCCTACCCTTGTTCTGGGCCTTCGTCTGTGGCTGTAGGGGCGTAGTTTGTTTTTTAGGGGGCGATCTGCCTGTTAAAGTTTCTGCTAGCCTACAGTCAATATCATAACGCTGAAAATGCTTTTTAATTGCATATCTGATTCAGAGAACTGGTTTAACTTTCCTTAGGAACACTGCATCTCTACCAGATGAGTGTGGTGGTGTGGTACTGTCAGTATAGCAGGGGTAGGGTAGGGTGGGCTGGTGTGCATCCCTTGGGGCCTCTGATGCAGGGTGGGGACCTGCTCCAGGTGAAGTGCTGATAGCTGAAATCTGGTGAGCATGGGTGCGTAGGGTGCTCTTTTCTCCTCTGCTAGATGCAAGAGTCTGGATTAGATGTTCCAAGAGTTTTTCTCTCTCTCTCTCCTCTTCCCCGTTTGCAGGGATGATTCTCTCTGTTGCTGACTCTCTTTGTATGGGGCAAAATAATGCTCCTTCCAAGCCACTTTATTTTGTATTTCAGTTTATATCATGAACTTCAGCTCATTTTAAAGAAATTATGTCAGGTTCATTTAAGAGTGATATCTTTTATTAGGCTAACTTTGTAGCTAAAGAAAATAACCAAGTTTTCAGACGTATGAGCTTTTTCTCAAGTCTAAAAAAATCTAAGTGATAAGCTCCTTTAGCACTGAAAAATAAGCAAAATATCCTTCATTAAGTGTTTATGCTGAGGAATGTCTGTCAAGGATGCATTGTGGGAACACTGTGATTCAAATCTGCTTTTTATAGCTGTTCCCTATATTTTGTGTAGCAACAGAATAGCGTGCCTTTGTCACTATAAATGTTTCATCAGAGCAGAGTTCAATGCCAACAAAGAATGGCATTCACACTCTGTTTTCAAAATAATATTTCTTTCCAGCTGCACACTTTGGGTGATACAGAGTGCTTGTCTGATTTAGAGAGGTTGACCAGCCAGATAGCAGTAACTGATGCCAGTGGCATAGTAACAGCAGTAATGTAAGTGCTCGCTTAATCACATTATAGTTTTGTTTCTGTAATTTTGCTGTTGATGTCTGAATTGAATACTGCTGAAATAACAAGAATATGGGGAAACTCCTGTAACAGTGAAGGAGGATGTGCAACTGGAATCATAGAGCATGGCTGCAATTGGTGTTGTTCTAGTCTTTGTCAATGCGACTGTCACAGCTTTTGCACAAATGTTAAGATAATCTGTACTTTGGAGATGCACTCCTAAACTTTATTTTTATCTATATCTGAGGTGGAGAGAAAAATGCCTGGTCATACTGATAAGAGGGAAAACTTAAGTTTTTTCCATCTGTTGTTCTTTGCTGCATTTTGAGTCTGTTACCTCTGGGCCATCTTCTCGGTTATGTTGCCAGAATCTGTATTATATGCCTAGGTATCATAGGAACATTAAGCTTGTAGCTCCATTTGCTGTAAGCTATTTTCTCTGGAAGCCCTTCAATCAGAAGCTAGGGTGAGGGAAAACCAGAATCGTTTTTAATTCATTATAACATGTTCACATTACTTTTGGCACTTATCTCTGGAATAAATGTTTTTAGAAAGGGAAAACTGAAGGCTTTGGAATTATGTGCATAAATAAAAGATTAAAGTTAATTCCATATACGTTGAATTTATCTGATGTTCTTTCTAATAGTGATAATCTTCAAATTAGTTTTTAGAATACCTTCAGAAAAGAGATTGAGTTTTCAACACTGAATTTTTAAAAGTTTTTGGATTGCTTGGACCTACAGTACTAAATGTGATAGCTGCACAGCTTGGATGGTTTGTGGTTGTCTTTTTTTCAGAAGACGTTATTTCATTTAACATACCACAAGTTTATTCTACGTAATGGAAAGCAGAAAGCCGTAGTCATCCTACGAGAAATGAATGCTGCGTTGGAAGGTTTTAAGGAATAGAAACTGGCCCTGGGTTTTCTGTAGATAATTGCTTGACTCGGAATATAATTTGTCTTTAGAAAAGGTGTGCCACTGTTTTCTGTATAATACTTAGCTGTAAGGCAAACTATATTCACCCTCAGCTCTGCAGCTGTTAGCATCCTCACCAGTACAGGAAAGAAGGTATTATCTGGGAAAAGATGCATTTAATGTCCCTCTCTTCCAAATATATCACAGACCAAAAGCTAATTCTGCTTAAAAACATGACAGCATTGAAGATGAGATGAACGAAACAGTGGTGTGCTGCATGTTCTGTCTAGCAAACTTTTAGTAAAATCTCTTACGCTGCAATGCACTTTTATTTGTCATCTTATGAAATACATGTTCTGTGGGGAACAGTTTTAGAATAGTTTACTGTCATTTGATCTTCCAGGTGATACATGCCTAAATTTGGGTTCATGGTATTATTAATTAGCTGTGTTATGCAAATTTTGTGCTGATGCTTCTGAAAGTCATAGATACCAAACCCTGATCTTTGCCTTTCAGACTGCTGAAGTTGTGAAAAAAGAAGTGAAGAAAGAGGAACCAAGCAAAGGAAGGTATGCCTTTCAAGTATTTAAGGTTTTTTTTTTGTATATCTGTACTGTTCATGGAGTTCTTATCCAAGATTAAGCAGATTGCTGAGCCATCTCTCTAACTAAGCTTGATGAAAAGGCCTGCTGTGAGATCCATCAACTGTTGCCTCCTGTTACTTCTTTCAGGCTTTTGTGTTCTGTGTGTGCAGGACGTGTTGCGTATTGCTGTAGGGCTGTAATGTTTGTGATTTCTTTGAAATCTGGAGCTTTCAAAGAACATGGACAAATGGGGTGAAATCCTGTTTTCTGTGTAGTTCATTTAGTTATTATTGTTTTACTAATTTGGTCAGGATTTTACCACAGGTCCTGGAAAGTATGTTTGGATATACATGTTGGTAAGACAATTTTTTGTTGTATCTAACCAGGAAGTGATTGCTTTATTTCGTCCTACAGCGCTTTCCTCTCTCAGAGCACCTGGCTCTATTGTTTCTGTTTCCAAATGCTAAAAATAAACTGAAACTTCCTTGTTTAACTTATTAACATTAACTTCATGCTGTGATACAGGTGCCTGAATTGATTTAAAAAGATGTTTAGATGCTATATTAACATGAGAACCTAGAAATGGGAAATGGTGGTTTTGGTATGCTCCATTTTAAATTGTTTTACAGACATTGCTTGTAGTAAAATTTCTAATTACGGAGTAACTATTTGTTGGTTTTAGAGTCTTGATTATGTTTTTTTAATAAATGCATAGATCATTATAAGAGTTCTTGTTAACAAATATGACTTAAAACACCTTCTGTGACTCAAATCCATATTTCTGGCTAAGTTTTATCATTAAAAAACCCAACCATACAAAAAGCTTTGTAATAATGGTCCCAAACTTCAGTTTCAAGTAATGCCATTATACTGTTATGGACTGTTACTGTATTTCCAAAACCTGTTGTTTTCAAAAGTAAAGTTGGGCACTCCTAATTTCAGGAAACTTCTACGTAGGCCCTAGACAATTTTGGAAGCATTTAGTTTCTAAACTGCCTCCAGCTCACACGTAGGCAGACACGCAGGTAACCTTTTTGATTCCAGGCTGGTGGGCTTTAGCTAGCGGTGGCAATTAATCAAAATAAGCGACACTTACATGAATCCCAGCTACTGCCCAGCATTCTGCTGTGGTGTTGAACAAGTGGGAAAACTGACATTTTCCCCTACAAATAACACTACACACATTCTCCTTGTCTGAGGCAACTGTCTTCTCCGTGTAAGCCTTTGTGACTTGAATGGTTATTTTTTTTCAGTTACATTTGATAAGAAGCAGTAAATATCTTAAATATTGTTTTATGTATGAAGACCTTGTCATGTGTTTCTGGGGAGGGAAGGAGTAGCAAAATTTGGGGAGCAGAAGGGGCTGCCCTCTCGGTTGCCTGGGATGATGAGGTGATCTTGAAAAAACTTTGGAATGCTTCTGGAAGCTCGGTTGTTGTCCAGCCCAAGTAAGGTAGTTCATCTAACCTTGCGGCTGAGGTGACTGATGTGCTTATGTGAATGCCTCTGCTCTTTTCAAGGGTGCTGATGCATTTTGTTGAGATTTATTTTCCTCAGCAAAAATAGCTGAAACTTTTTCCTTGGCCTGGCTAAGAACCAAGGACTGTTCTACTGCTCCTGACTGCTTATATGCTCATGAGGCACACTCACCTCAAAACATTTGCAAGTAACAAGTTTAAACTGATTACAGCTCTCAGAAGCCTGTTAGAGATGAGTGTGGTGTTGGAATGAGTGAGGTTGCTCCCCCCCTGCCCCGTAAGACTTCAGTTACTGCAAGTTGAGCTGCTCAGGCTATGAAGGAGATTCCCAGCATTTTGTAGGGCACAGTTGGGAGCACACACATACTCCGTTGCTCCTGCGAGCCCTGCCTGCCAAGCCGCAAAACGCTGCGGGCCTGCCGCTTTGCTACGGGAGGAGTGCCCTCATAGCGTGCTGCAAGTGTCCGTCTGATGCATAGTCGTGGCGTATTACAACTATGCCAATTTTCAGTTGGTGATGTGAAAGATTTTGAAGCAGAATTCATATCCCTTCTTATCTCTCCTCTCACATTTTGTAGCAGCAGAGGACAGTGCCCTTGGGTCCGGAGGAAACCTTCGAGATTGGTGTTTTTGTTGTGCTTGCATAGCACAAGATGTTAACTGAGTTTGCCTGTTTTCATCTTTCTGTTGACTCCATGTATTGTGTCTTCGTCTTGTTAACCCTTGCATCTGGCTGCTTCAAGACAGCATTTTCGTCAGCACTGAATTCCATGTGATCTAGCCTTCCATTTTCTTGCTGACATCATGCTAGGAGTATTAACAAAATGGTAGACTTCGCTGCTCTTTTTTATTTTCCTGAGGGTTTATACAAATGTGCACCCTTTATTCATATACACGGGTTCTGAGAAACCATAGCACAGGCTGCTCCATTGTGCATAATCACTGATTTATGTGTATTTGCTGCTTCTGTGTTTGTTTTGATACTTAGCAAGATTGTCAGCACTGGTATTTCCGCACCTTTCCATCTAGAGATGCACGAGGTGTTAGTATGCTCGTTTTCTCGAGCTTTGTGGGCAAAGAGGCACAGACATCACTAGTTTCTGTGTCTTCCAACATCATCTGCGGGGGATTCTTTCTTTCAGAGAAGAATAATGCACTTACTGTAACTGAAGTTCTCTGAAAAGCGCTATCCTCTGCATTGTCATCTTGGGCTTTATTATCCTGGGAGCTGACAGTGGGATTATACAGTGAAAACAGAGCTTGGCCAAAAGGAGCCTCTGTGCATGTATTGTGTTCTTGCTATTGTGCGAGGTCAATGCAGTTTAAAGACAAAGCAATCCCTCCCTCCCCCCAAACCTGAACCAAAAAAAATGAGCAAACTTCAAACTCCTAGCTACTGGAAGAGTTTTCTAGGTTAGTGACTGCAGAGTCTGTCTTCAAACATAAAACTATGGGGATTCCTTTATACGGGGAGTCTAAAGCTTTATTTTCACTGTATATGTGCTTTCATGGTCTGCCTTGCATCAGGGGATCTAAATTTTAGAAGTTAATGTCAGCGCTGAGGTGACAGGGGTACATCTGTGGCGAGTACTACCTTGAGAGGTCTGACTACAAGTAATGTAATTCAAGGTGTAAGAGGCTTGCAGTACTGAGGTGGATTACACAGAAGCATAAAACTAATCAGCTATTCGCCTCAGTATTTTAAACTGTTTTAACACTGATAGGCTAGATTTCCAAATGCTAAGCACTAATGCATCAGGAAAGCCCCCACCATTGGCGTCAAGAGGTTACTGGTAACTGTAGAATTCTCAACATAGTTTGATTTCTTCTGTTTTTTTTAAATGCATTTAGCTCTGGCTTGAAAAAATATCCAGAGGGATCAGGAGTGGTGCAAGCAGCAGCTGCTAATCCTCCAGTAGAGCCTAGTGTGGCAAAGAAAGGACCCATTTCCATCTCTAATGTCAAAGACGAGATGTCAGCAGTACAGATAGAGCCCTCTGAGTCCCATCTTGAAAGAGCAGTAAGGGAGTCTGCTCCAAGACTGGCAGAAACCTCTGTGGAGAAAGTGGACGCTGGAGTTGAAGCCACTGTGGCATCTATCAAATCTGCTGGTACTGAATCATCTGAAGCGAAGTCAGAAGAGATGCTGCTGCCGCCTTCCAGTGTGGAGAAAGAAGAGGCAGTTAAAGATAATACTGAACCAGAGTTGTTTGAATCTGCTGTTGTATCGGCATCAGGGAAGGAAATTAAAGCCGAAGAGTTGCCTGCTCCTGCCATTGAACCACCAGAAGAATTGTCCAATGTGGGCAAGGCTGAAGATGTGCCATCAGATTGTGCTGTGAAGCCGGCAGTGGGGGAGTCAACAGGGGCCATCCCTGAAGCGATGCCCCCTGATTCTGATGCGGCTTCAGTGGACATGGTGTCATCTGTTGTCACACACACAAACAACAAGTTGGATGCTCCTGAAAAAAATCCTGTTTCTGATGCTGTGAAAATTGAACACGAGATACCTGTAACTCCGATAACAGAGAAGAAACCTGTACTTAAAAATGGGGTGGCCATGGAGAATAGACTGGATGTAGCTGGAGCAGACACACAGATGAAACCGGAAGAGTCTGTGCTCAAAATTGGAAGAGCTGTGGAGGAGAACCCTGAAAAGCTTTTGGTCAAGACTGGGCCAGAGACAGAGAAGAAACTTGAAAAATTTGTGGCCAAGGTTGGGGCTGCTGTGGAAAATGCTGTCAATGAGAACAACGAGGGAAGTTTAATCAGAGCACATCAAAATAAAGGAACAGGACCAGCAAAAACTGATGAAACCTCCAAAGCAGTTACTTTAAGCTCCTCTTTATCTGTCAAGGAGTCTTCCTCTGTTGGTAAAACGATTTTAAAGGCAATGGTGTCTCTTCCGGATATATCAAAGTCAAGGGTTCCAGTATGGAGAAATGAGCCTTCCCTGTGTAAAGGAGGGGAGCAGAAAGCTCCCTCGAAACCTGAGACCCAAGGCCAAGCAGTGGTGGAGAAGAAAATCGCATCAAAAGAAGAGGGTCATCCGCAACCTGATAGCAGCCGATCAAGCCTGGGAGATGGCAGCGGCAAATGTAAAGTGAGCAGAAGTTCTGTTGTTGATGGAAAGGGAGGCAATGGGAGGAATTCATCTCAGCAAGAGAAGGACTCACGAGTGGAATCTAGGGCTAGTTCAAAACAGTCTCAAGAGGGAGAGAGTAGATCATCCAGCATGAAGAAAGACAACAGCAGCAATAAGGTGAGGAGGGCAGGAAGGCCGGTTCAGTGTGCCTGGTCAGTAACTAACTCCATGCTTCTCTCAGATGTTGAGTATGGGACAATGACGTTATGTTCCCCTTCCCTTTTCTGTAAACCACTCAGCTGGTTTGGGCCAACAGACAAGTTGGAGTAGCGAGATGGCGGGCAACCAGTTGCTTTTAGATGCAGTGTGTGCAACGCAAGTATGTAACTGGTTTGAAAACGCTACTTGGAAAAAATTGCAGGAAGGTATTTTTGAAGTGGGTCTTTATTGAGTGTCATAACTTTATGTTCTTGGATTAGTTCTGAATGAGAATTAATAAGCTTTCTGTCCTTTTGTGAGCTGATATTTGCTTTGTCAAGTCCTGCACAGACACTGGTTACTGAAAAGAGGCTACTAAGCAAGGTGTTACCTGTGACTTGTTGCTAGAGACTGTATGACTGGACTCTACCACTGACGGTTGCCTTAGTTCTGTATTTGCCAAGCATGTGATCAGAAGCAGCAATCTGGACAACTTAAAGTTCATTAAGGGAAAAAATAGCTGATTTTTTAAAATTATTTTTTCTTTTGTGGCCAGGTTAACTGATTTCATGTGAACTTCTGTCTAATTTTGCAGGCTTCTGTTGGTGGTAATACTAAAACTTCAAAAAGTGACACTAGCAGCAGTGCAAAACAAAAGGAGGTAAGGATTTAACCACGACGGAACTTAAAGTACAGATTATCTTTAAAGTGCGTGTGTGTATACTAAGAATCTTTAGTGTCCTTCCCTGGGGATTTTTTTGTATTACTAGTTGTAACAGACTATGGGCATAAAGCTGTAAAGTCAAGACATTTGGAAGAGAAACTTAATTCAAGAAGCGAGTGTTAAAAGGAGGTATTTTTTGGTCTCAGATGTTATTTGTTTGAGAAAGAGAGCATTGATTAATTTGATCCCCAGTGGGGTGCATGAGATCTTTGTTTGTCATCACACTTGTGAGAAGAGGAAGGAAAGCTGAAGTCTTCTAGCTCTTCAAAACTGATTTTGTACAACAGGAGGTGGTCAGAACATCTCCATCCATGGTGCCTCTTCCATGCAAAGATATTTTCCAGTGCATTGTTCTGTAAAGCAAGGATTACTGTATGTTTTTGGTGCAACGTTGCTTTGAAGATGAGCTTGGGAGCCTATAGGCTGAACTGCTCGGTCTGCGTGTTTACGGGAAGGTGAGAAGAGATACCCTCTTTCTCTTAGCTTGGGTTTTGGGAAAGAAAAGGGGAAAAGAAGGTAATAAAAATCCATATTGATGAATTCATAGAAGTAGCATTACAGGGTCAAATCAAAGATCTACCAGGTAAGTAGTGGGTCCCTATGGAAAAGGGATTTCTGGGATAAAGCTGGGGACCCGAATCCTTTTATTAATCTTAATCCATATGAACTTCTTGCATCACCAGCACAGTGTGTTTGTGTTAATCCCCAAGAGGAAATTCTGCGCCCTTTGAAAACAGGTTTTGTAATGTCAATTATTTCTTACTGCTTTGTTCTTCAGTGTTATGCAGCTGCTAAGAACTAAGGTCTGTGTTCTCCTTTTCATGGAAGAAAAAATACAGTAATTTTTGATTTCAGTTGAAATATAACCAGATATTTTCTTTCTTTTTCTTCACTGAGCCCACCTTGTGTTAAATATTCCTCGTTTCTGCATCAGAATGTGGCTGGAAGCATATATTACTCCTAGTATTTTTTAGCTTTTCGAAAAGGAAAGGGAGGAAGAGGCACATAGCCTTTGAATTTCAGATTACTTTTTCTGCTGGAGGACTGTTTTTTTGTATTTCTTAGCTGCAGCCTTACTCTCTAACAGAGGACGTTTCATCCTGCCTTGGCCTTAAAGTTCTGCTTTGACAAGGGGTTTTTCATTCTTCTTGTATTATATACCAACCAGTATTTGATGGTAGGATGGAATATTTTGCAAAAAAAAAAAAAAAATTCAGGATTGCTTATTGAAGAAATTGAATGCATAATTTGGGGTGTGATGGGTATTTGGATGTATTTTAATGTTTAAAATTATTAATTAAGTACCCATCTTATCTACCTTATCCTACCATCCTGACTATAAAAGCCTAGCTGTTTTACAGTGAACAAAGTATAACACTGTTCCAAAATCATGACTGCTGTCTATTCAAATAACCTAAAAATAATTTGACTTAATTAACTCTTTTATTAAGTTCAACATTTATCCATACATCCTTCTCCAGATGTTCTTAGCTACCTATGACATTAAACTGCTGCTAATTCTTTCCAGTGGTCCTAGAATAAATTGTATGAACCCTGATGGAAGCTGGCATGGTCAAACTGCAGGGTAGGAGGAGTTTTAGACACAAGATGTTCACCAGTAAGAGCATGCCACTGAGAAGGAAGAGAAAGGGTCGGGCTTTGTCGTCTTAAACATAAAACCACAGTAAGGCATTTGCCAGAAAGCTGGAGTTTGCCTCCGGCCCCTGATGAAACATGGCTGGCACAGGAGGAGCAGCAGTCTGCCAGAGAGTCTGTGGGGCTAGTCAGGTCTTAACAGAAAGGAGAAAATTGTCGTCTTGTATGTGTTGGTTATAGAGAAACAAAGGGAGGTTCCAGTACTGGGAGCCCTTTCCTGGGCTGGAACGTAGGGCCATCAGAGAATCTCTGTGAAACAGAGATTTTTGTTAGGAGATTGAACCCAACGAGGCAAGATAAAACAGTGAGTAGTCATCAGGGTACAGAATGACTTTGCTGGATCAAAACATCTAATGTAGTCTCCTGTTTTGTAGCAGCAGCCAACAGCATATGCTTAGGGAAGAAAATGAGGTATGACACAAGATAATAATATTTTTGAAGGATACGCTGAAGGTGTTCAGATTTTCACTAGTCTTCCTGCAAGTGAGTGCAAAAATATACATGAGTATTCAGGGCATCGGCCCGGTTCTCATAATAGACATATATTTTGTCTGTTAATTGGCTGTGTTTTTGATAAATGCTTTGGGTTTATGAATTAAATCTGCTTACTTAATACATATGCTAGTAATGAAAACTCTTCCACATGAGAAATCAGCCTGAAAATGTTTTTCTGCCCTTAAGTCAAGTTGCATATTTTTTTCCCTTCAGCTTCACGCCAGCTTCAGTGTGTAGATATTTTTCATTTAGCACCCTGTGGGTGGAGGTGTTTGTGTTACTGGGTGAATGTTAACCTTCGTTATATTCACATTTTTACACTTCCTAGGAAGAAGAGCTGTTTCCATTTAACCTGGATGAATTTGTTACTGTGGATGAGGTCGTAGAGGAAATTGAGTCTCCTGTTAAAACACGGCGAAATCCACCGAGGGGAAAGAGAAAAGATGGTGCTAAAAACTCCTCTTCTGAGCCTAGTTCCAAAAGAAGGAAAGGGAAGAGCTCCATAGCATACATTGCTGAAAGCGAACTGTCTTTTGTCACTTTGGATGAAATTGGTGAGGAGGAGGATGTGACTGCACAGCTAATGGCAGTTGCTAATTTAGAAGCACTCAGTGACCCGCAGGGCCTGGTTGTAGTGGATGAAGTGATTGAAGAGGAAGAACTTATGTCAGAAGCAGTAAAGGATCCACAGTCGCTTGTTACTTTGGATGAGATATCTGAACAGGAGGACCTTAGTTCTCATAAAGACATCCCTAGGTCAGTTTTTGAGGAGCAGGATTTGAAAGCTGAGCCCTTGGTAACTGTAGATGAAATCGGCGAAGTAGAAGAGCTGCCTCTGAATGAGCCTACGGACTTGAATCTTGAGGATGTGCTGAAACAGAAGGATGATGATAAAGTGGCTGCTGATGATACTGGAGACTGTGCTTCCTCTCAGGTGCCTGATGATCCCAGTGCTTTAGTGACAGTAGATGAAATACAAGAGGACAATGAAGATAACCCTCTAGTGACTTTGGATGAAGTTAACGAAGATGAAGATGATTTTCTGGCTGATTTCAATCGTCTAAAAGAGGAACTAAACTTTGTTACAGTAGATGAAGTTGGCGAGGAGGATGAGGAAGAAGACAATGCTTTCCCAGGGAAAAATCTGAATGAGGATGAAGATGATGAAGATATTGTTGCTGTTGCAGGACCAGAAGAAGAAGAAATTGCTGCCATTGCAGGACCAGAAGAGGAGGACATTGTTGCTGTTGCAGGACCAGAAGAAATGGAAAGTCTGGGAGATATGAGTCCAGAGGAAGAAATTATTGCAATCCCAAAGTCAAAAGGTAAGGAACCTCTCGTAATTTCTAGAGGGGAAATAGAAAATAAGATGCCATGCACAAAGAGATCCTTTCAGCAAATAGAGGAAACTGAAAAACCCCAAATCTTTGACAATGAAAGGGATGCTGGGAGGAAAAAAAAAAAGATTGAGAGTGAGCAGCGGCCTGAAGGTATTTTATTAATGTGTTTTACAATGCATCTTTCTTTTGATGTAAAACTGAGTGGCATATTGATTTAAAGTGTTCTATTTGGTGTTAATGATGGCTAAAATTGGAGAAAATAGTTTCTTTTCTTGCCTTTAATGCAAGGCCTGGTAAACTGCCTAACACTGTACAGATTATTTATAGTCTTTAATTATGGGCCCAAACTTTATTAAAACAAGTGAGTCAAATGAAATAGATGCAAAGATGTAACAGCTTCCAAGCTGCGTCTAGAGGGAAATAATGTAGAAGAACCATTTTTAGCATGTCATTAGCAAAGGGTTAAGAAAGTCTGAGAGAGCCAAGTAGGGAGAGCTATATATAACCAACACACACGAAGAGTTCTGGCCAAAGCGTGGGTGAAGGCTCTACGTGATGCAGTCCCCTAGTCTCGAGTTTTCTTTCTGTCTCTGCTGATGTAGCTGAACACTGACACAGCACCTTTTGTTCTAATGTTTTGGAAAAGCTTTTCTCCCATCTCACTCTCTTTGTGTAGCAGAGGCAACCTGAGTATTGCAGATATGGAGGAGCTGCAGAAGCAGCAGATATCTTGCTTAAAACAGAGCATTTTAAACTTCAGTTTCCGTAAACAGTAAGAAAGGGATTGGTTGATTCTATACACACCCAAAAATATTTCAATGTTATATATTGTTTTAATTTTGTTAATGTTTTAGAACATAAGCTTTCTCGTGATTAACAAAAGCATTTACTGAAAATGCAAAATATTTTTTATGTTCTATTAGCAAGTTGACTGTAAAAAGACCTTTTAAAATATCCAAGCCCTTGAGCTGGTATCTGATCTAACTGGTAGTGGTGAATTATAATTAATGTATTTGATACACAGGAAATACGCAATTTTAGTTCCTCTCTGTATAGTAAAAACCTCAGGCAAAAGAGGTAGGCTTAGGAAAGGACTAGTTCCTCCTGAGTTTGAGAAATGGAACAAGAAAACTGGGAAGGAGAGGTTTAAAGCAAGTAAAACCATATTATTCAAGTCTTAAAATCTAATTGCAGCAGCAAAATAGGAAACAGTGTATTGATTGCCTCAGGCCAGCAGTTCAAGGGTGACAGTCAGACTGCAGCTGGTAAAGAGCCGCGTGGCAAATCTGAAGCTTTGTGTGCTGATGATGTGGTGAGATACAATCTGCTGAAACGTCTAGGGGGGATGCAAGAGTGCTGCTGTCTGTTGTCTTCCTTTGACAGCTTCCCGGGGTTTGCTATTAAGGGAAAGGATTTATTGCCTTAACCTTGTTTAGGACATACTGGTATCTAGATTATTTGAACGTAGAATTCGAAAGAAAACAGGTGTTTTTGATATGCAGCTCTTCACCTGCCTGTTGGACTGCTTTGACAGTCTAAAAACCAAACACCTTGTTTATCTTGTAATAGAGGAGACTCTGACAAACTCCTTGTCTCCAGAAAGATCTTAAAATACTGATTTTGATCTTTCTTTGGAGCTGGTTAATCTGATAACGTATGCGATAGACTTTGACTGGTTCTGTACGGAAGCTGAAATACTGCTGTTGGACCTTGAGCTACATTAATTCAAGAAAGCTTGGTAGCTTGTATTATACAGAAGTTGAGAGTTTTGTGTTCATAATCACAAAGTTGGTTTGAAGCTGCCGATAAGAGCTGTAGAGGAACGCAGCTGAGAGTGGCAGTGGTACTTCTGTGAAGAGTGCTGTGTGGTCAAGAGTGCTTTTGGAGTCATCCACCACAGTACCGGTGCTGTGTTTGGGAGCCTTGCCTGCAGGATTGATGTCAGAAGTTCCTGAAAATGGCTCTGTGGAAAGACCAAACCAAATAGTGTAGAAAACAGCAGGGCCCGTATAGATGGTGTTTGTTTCAAGCAGTAATGAGCCATCACAGCTAGATATAGAATACCTTTAAACTAGTGGATACCTTTGTGTAATGTGCATTTATGGCTTCCAGTAGATCAGCTGGGATCAGGAGATAAAGAATCAGAGTCTAAGCGGAAGAAGATGCCTTCTTCAGATGTGTCAAAGACGCAGAGTACTCCAAAAGGTAAAACCAAAAAAACCCACCCTAAATGCTCCATACTTGTTTTGCTGGAAGACAGCTTTCTTGCTCATTTGAAAATGCCTCCTTTGCCTCATTACCACATTTAACTTTGAAGTCATGGCCCATAATCTGTGATTTTTAACGTTAAAGTTTCTGCTGTTGGTTTAATAGTAGCAACAAAATAGCAAGTTCTTTTTTCCTGAAACTTACAAATATAGGCTCATTTATTTATAATTAGCACAGTGCAGTGCAATATCTACTTACTGTTCTAATCCTGTTATGAGTTTTATTACCAACTTCCAATGTATAGAAATGAGGGAACTGCTTACATGGTTTTAAAAATGCACGCGCGTGTGTATATATATATATATTTATTTTCCAAGTTCCAAATCTAAAATACTTTTCTATAAAACTACTGATAAGTCTTGAACTGCAAAAGAAGTTGCTAGGAAAATATGGATCATTGCCTGTTGGCTTGTGTAATATTGTCTGTGACAGAAAATGCTTGCGTAACACACTGCAGGACAGAGGTTAAACTTGGCAAATGAGTTGTATATAAAATACTTTTAAGGCCAAAAGACGCTGAGGTAGTTGGAGTGAGCTTCAGATCCAGAAGGTCAGTTACCCTGTTCGCAGAAAAGTGTGTGTCCTCCTCTTTATTGAAATAGGGCAGGTGAACAACTCGCATTACAATTCTAATTTTTTGAATACTGAAAAAATGTAACTAACTTCTAGTAATAACATTGTACAGATTTGCCTATGGGAATCCGTGAGTTTTTTTGGTGTGTGTTTTTTTTTTAAGCTGTGGGTTTTTTTAATAGGTTGTTTTAAAGCTGTGTTTTGTTAATGTTAATATTGTGTGCTGTCTCTTCAGATTTGGATTACCTAGTTCCAAAGGCTGGCTTTTTCTGTCAGATCTGCTCGCTGTTCTATGCAGATGAAACGTCTGTGAAAAATCACTGCAAGACACCGCTTCATCAGCAGAACATGGAGGTAATGCTGAAGCTTCTTCAAACACACGGGTGAAAAGAGTATCGTCCTAAAAATGTTTGCTTTAACCCATGCTAATAATTTCCTAGTGGCGTAGGGAGCTTATATTAATACTTCAAGGCGTTATAGTTTTAACCTCGGACACAGATATCATTAGATTACTCAAGCTGATCACCTGCATAAAGCTGTCCTTACCTAGGAAGGCGTGGGGTCTTCCCTTCATTTTTATGAAGTGATTTTTAAGCGCTATGCAGTGTTGTGTCCGAAAGCATGGTTTTGTCAGATTTCCTGGCTTACTGAAACTGCAGACTGGCTAAATAAAATATCTTGCAGCTATAAAATGACCAAAAGGTCGGTTTGGCAGCCAGAACACTTAAGTTTGGGGTCAAAACTCCCCCCCACCCCTCAGCAGTACATCTTGCCGGTGCACCCGGCTTGCAGGGACACAGCGTGTACCCAGCTGGGGGAAGAGGCAGCCCCTTTCCGTGCTGATGTGAGGGGTAGAAAACCAGGGAGACATTTATCGACGCAGACTTTTGTAAGGTGGGCGTAATGAACACCCAGCCCCTGGCGAATACTGTATAACTGTTATATATTTCATGACCAGACACAGGTGCCCGTCATCATCTGAAATCCTGATACCTGTATTTTGCCACTCAGGAGCTTCACCGCTTGGTGACTGCGTGTGTCAGTTTGTGAGCAAAACTTTTGAGTGGTTTTTGGTACGGATCACGCAATACCAGTATCAGGAGTAGGCTGACTTTTGTCCAATACCTTTATGAAACTTGCACTGTTTTTGGAGCGTGATCTTGTTGTGGACTGAGGAGTAACAGCAGTATCTTTTCACTGGCTGCCTTTATTTCCACAGAAGTTCATGGCCAAGCAGAAGGATGAGCGTAACGATGGGGAAGAGCAGAGTTCAAGGTGATCGGAGGAAAGAAGAATTCTTTCAGTGAATTAAACTTAGGGTCCAGTCAATTTTGTGTATTTTGTTATGATTTAATTTGTAATTTTGTTTCAGAAACAAGCATTCATGTTGTATAAATTCGAGCTCAGTATAGACAGACTAAAAAAAAAAAGTATGGTGGCTTTGATTTGTATATCAAATCATCTGACTTGGAAGAGACTTCTTTTACAAGTGTTGACATGAAATAAATGTTCTTACTGTATAGTTAACACTAGGGGCTTGTGTTTGGTGTGCTTTATTGTGTTTTGTTAACTCTGGATCACAGTGGAGCCGAGGAGGGAATTTGTTCCAGGATCTCTCTCTGGTGCCGCTTTACAGAGCTCTCAGCAGGTGAAACTTCACATGCTGCATATGCTCCCTACTGCCCCAAAGCAGCGATCCTCGCAAAAATGTCAGTGATCTTGTGGAGTGTTACGCTCCCTCTAGCCGCCTTTTTCCTGTGGCCTCTGAAGTCTCATGATAGTCTCAGGAAGATTAAATCGAGGCCATCAGGGGGAGCAAAGCCTCTGCCAGCACTGCCTTAGCGTGCCTGTCGTTACTGCGGTCAGCCAGGGAGGTCACTGTCCCTTGCTGTTTCTCCTTGGTGACCGAGTTTGCTTGTTTATTTTGCGTTGCTTTTCCCTAGTTTGTTCCAGCCTGTAGGTCGAAGCCTGTGGAGCGCTGAGCAGCATGGCTGAACTTTGCAATCTGCTCTTGAACGTTGCTCACCGCTAAGTCTGGGTCTCTGGCCGGCGTGCTCGCAGTCTGGATCATGACTAATTTCGCTTTGAGCTTTTATTTTTCAGCTAGCCACCTTACATTTATTTAAAAAGCTGTTTTTTAAAATCCACCGTTGTCTCTGTATTCTGTCAAACTCGAGTAGTTCACTTTGGCTGAATTATGTTCCTGGAGGAGGAGTTAAAGAAGCATTCCTGCACGTTCAAGGAAAATGAGAGACACTCTGTGGTTCTACCTGGTGGGGATATTATACAAGTCATACCTGTGCCATGGCTGGTGCAGACATCCTTGTGTCCTCAGACTGCTGATCAGTAAAGCACCAAAATAAACTGAAGCTATGGTTTAGCAAAGGAAGCACCTGCATGTAGCTGTTGTGAATCACGTCCCTTGATGGGAGATGATCCCACAAAGTCCCTCAGACTTGCAGGACCTTGCTTCTTCAAGAGCAAGCGTATGCACAAGAAGGTACTTGTATTTCATGTATTGAAGTTGTTGAATGATACTGAGCCGGTAAACATCTTTAAATACCTGTCCACTGCCTGAAGTCCATGCCATGTACGTGCAGAGAGGACAAAGCCTGCTTGGAAGGCTCCAAAAAGAAGACTTTGCTTTGGGCTGTTCATGTAGGTGACACGGCAGTCGTGCTGTCTGACAGGTAGGGTACAGAACTTCATAAATTATTGTTGTTTGGACTTTTTTTTTGTTTTGTTTTCCCTGGGTCCCTCAGTAAAGAACGCTGCTGTGGGTGAACGCGCTGCCTGTGTGTGCTGGTGAGTCATCGCGCTGGTCTCTCTTGGCATGTCCAACCCCCTGTGCACCAGATGAATGTCTCAAAAATGCACAAGAGGGATTTAGACCAGCAAATACTTGGCAAGTGAGGGAGCATAATTCAGGGGTAGGAATGCCTCTGTGTGTGTGAGTGCGCGTGCGCGTCCATCTCCTCTCTTCACTGACTGCTAGCAGGAGCCGTCCCCTGCTCCAGAGAAGCAAACAGGATCGTTGGGATTGGTGTGATGTTACTTAACTGCTTAGTTACTCTCAGTTATCCAGTTACCGGTGGGTCGGTAGCAATTCATGTAGAAAAGAATTTAAAAATCCTGCCGGAAACAATGGGGCACAAACTGGAATTTGGTGCGAAGAGCCTGCAGGGAGGCGCAGAAAGCGCCTGCTGAGCTGCGCAGCCCAGCTGCCCTGCAGCTGGGAGAGTCCGGCGGCTCCGCAGGGACATGCCGGCAGCGTCCTCTGCTCCCCAGCTGAGCTCGGGAGATTTGCAACCTTTTTTTTCCCCAGTCTCACCAGAGCGTGGGACGTGGCTTTCAGTCCCCGTTAGTCCTGTCTCTGTTACAATGCAGCTTTATGTGTTTGTGTTTCTGAGTTTTCAGAGTCCCTCTGTGGAGTCAGGAAGGCCATTTCTTGCCCTGGTTTCTCTTTGTTGCTTTATCTGTGCCGAGGACGAGAAAACAATGTTGTTCTTCATTCCTGCTTCTGCCGCACCAGCTTCAGTCCAGATTTGCCTGTGCTGAGTGTAGGGAGGGCTGAGGAAGAGATGAGCACCCCGTGCCCTGGGGACCGACGGTCTGTTTGGGTCCTCTGCCTTGCCTGCCGGTGGGTCAGGCTGTGATGCCCCCGCCGTGCTCCGCTCCTGTGCGTGGCTCACCGCCGGCGGCTGAGTGGGACACGAAAGGCTGAGAGCTGGGACTCTTTAGCCTGGAGAAGAGAAGGCTGAGGGGACACCTTATTTTGGCATACAAGTATCTAAAGGGTGGGCTGAAGGAGGATGGAGCCAGACTCTTTTCAGTGGTTCCCAGTGACAGGACAAGGGGCAGTGGGCACAAGTTGGAACATAGGAAGTGACATTCTAACACAAGGAAAATCTTTACGGTTCGGGTGACAGAGCCCTGGCACGGGCTGCCCGGGGGGGTTGTGGAGTCCCCTTCTCTGGAGGCTTTCAAGACCCGCCTGGATGCAGTCCTGAGTAATGTGCTCTGGACAGTCCTGCTTTAGCAGGGGAGTTGGCCTAGCTGATCTCTAGAGGTCCCTTCCAACTCTGGAAATTCCACGATTCTGTGACTTGCGGGGTCGGGGTGGTGGAAGCAGCCTGAGGTCATCCTCCCGGTGCTCCCCTCTCCCTGCTCTGCCTCTCCTTCTTGCACACACACCCCTGAATGCGTTGGGGGATAACCATCTGTGTCTGTCCTTACCACACCTGCAGCTCTGACATCGTCTCACCAGGGTTCTCCTTCCTTTAAAAGAAACAGCTTTTCCTAGAGAGATGCTGAGATATCATCCAAGTTGTGAACAGTTCAGCAGTTTTAAAGGCTGCCCCAAGGGCGAGGCATTGGCAAAGAAGAAAACGGTACTTTCCTGCCCTTTCTCAGCACAGGAATGACATGGACCTGTTGGAGCGGGTCCAGAGGAGGGCTGTAAAAATGATCCGGGGGATGGAGCACCTCTCCTACGAGGACAGGCTGAGAGAGCTGGGGTTGATCAGCCTGGAGAAGAGAAGGCTCTGGGGAGACCTTATTGTAGCCTTTCAATACCTAAAGGGGGCTTATAAGAAAGATGTGGATAAACTCTTTAGCAGGGCCTGTTGCGGTAGGACAAGGGGTAATGACTTTAAACTAAAAGTGGGAAGATTCAGACTAGATAAAAGGAAGACATTTTTTACAATGAGGGTGGTGAAGCACTGGCCCATGGTGCCCAGAGAGGTGGTAGGTGCCCCATCCCTGGGAACATTCAAGGTCAGGTTGGACGGGGCTCTGAGCAACCTGATGTAGTTGAAGATGTCCCTGCTCATTGCAGGGGGGTTGGACTGGATGACCTTTAAAGGTCCCTTCCAACCCAAACCATTCTATGATTCTGTGGAAACAATTTGGCTTTTAATGGGATTGCTCACGGCCCTGCCCTGAGCGGCCTCCCCAGGTGCGCCCCATCAGGAGGAGTTTGGGGTGGCGGTGGGTGACCAAGGTGATGCTCAGCCAGGGCGAGGGCGGCAGCTCGGGGGCTTCATGTTGGCTGAAGCCCTGATGCCTGCTCGGTTGCCTGCCTGCTCCCAGCCCAGAGCCACGGCACGGCCGCAGGCTTCCTGTGGCCGGGAAGGTGGGATCCAGCAGCATCTCCTGCCCGGCTGCCAGGCAGAGCGTGGCCCTGGAGGATGTCGAGGTCCACGGACAGGGACTCGGTCAGTAAATCCTGTTTCTGCCCCACGCCCACTTCCCCTCCGCTTGAAACTCCCTGGACCCTGCTTGTGCCTGGCCCTTCCCTTTGAGACACCGGAACGTCTCGGATAAAACCAGGTAAGTGCTGCAGCGGCCTCAGGAAAAGATGCAGGAGCCACTTAACTAGGGAATTTCGGGAAAATAATGTCCTGTCCCCTCAGTGCGGTGTGGAAAAAATGAAATCGAGGAAAAACAGGGTCAAAAACCGCAAGCCGGACACCGTTACAGAGCGAGCCATTACTGGTTTTCTGATCGCTGCTCCCCAAAATGTATAGCGCCACGCTTCAGTTCACCCTGTGACTAACGCTGCTGCAAACTGAGTTCAATTTAGAGCCGCCGGTAATGAAAATTGCCGCGTGCCCTGTCCCCTCGGCACAGCCACAGGGACGCTGCAGATGCGGTGGTTAAAGCAGAATCCACGGAGCTTTTGCGGCAGCTTTTTCTCTGCCTTCGCAGAGGATTTGGGGTTTTTTTGTTTTTCCTCCTGCTGTGCGTCGCTGAGCTCGACCCGGGCAGCGCCTGTGCCTCGAGCGGCGCGTGGCCGGGCGGCCGCCGTGCCCCGAGATTATTATTTGAGGCGAAAGAAACAGCCCCCGTAGGGCTGAGATGGTGGGGTCTGTAGGACTCGTGGTGCAACCTGATGGGGACGTGGATGCTCCTGGTGAGCTGCGAGATGGACGGGCAAGGGACAAACAGGGTCTTTCAGGGGGACTTGTGCTAAATATGCGAAGGACATGTGGGGAGCGAAGGGGAGGGAGCCGTGGGAGGGGGAATAGGGGTGCTGGGGAGCCCTGTGCTCTCTGTTTTAATCTCGCCGATAATTACATTTCACCCAAATGTGATTACGCTGTTGCTTCCAGAGAGTTTCCCCCTCGGCGGCAGATCCCTGCGCTGGTCACAGCAGCCATCGGTTTGCGGCATGGTGAGTTTAGTGCCGGGCAGGAGGAGTGGGAAATGGGTTTGGATAAAGCCAAAGAGGGTAAACGGGAGTGACGGGGTGAGCGGGGGGCGCAGGGAGAGGAGAGGGGTCCAGGCCTGGCTGGGAGGGAATGAGGGAGGGACCTCGCTAAGCCCCTTGCTGGGAAACCCAGGGGTAAAAATAACCTCCCCGAAATAGCCGGGCGCTGTGGCTGTCCCCACCTGTCACCGCACGCTTGGTCACGGCTGTGCCAAAATGAGAGACGGACGTTCTCCCATCCCCCAGCTGGGGAAACTGAGGCAGGGAAGGAGGTGGCTCCCTCCCAGCCTGCACGGCCCTGTGGGGCGCGGGGGTGACACAGAGCATCAGGACCGTCCCCACGCACCCCCCCCCAGTGCCGCTCAGCACGGGGATGCGCTGGTCCCAGTGGGACCCCCGGGGTGGGGGTCTGCGTGCGCTCGGCGCTTGTGGGGGGACCCCGCTTTGTGCCCTGCTGAGGGGTGCCATAGGCTTCACCCCGTGTGCGGCTCAGCGCCCCGCGACCCCCCCTTTTTCCTACCCTGGAGGTGATGTTGGTGTCCCCCCCGAGCCTGGCCACGGTGCCATGGTGAGGGGCTGGGGCTGCACCCAGGGGCTTTCTGGCACCTTCCCACCGCTGCGGCGCTCGCCCCGCCGTAAGCCAAACCGCATTTAGGGTCTTGGGGGGGTTTCTCGCTCCTGCGGGTAGCCCCCACCCGTGGGAAAGCGAGCAAAGGCCAGAGCATTGCATGGCCGGCCGTGCCCCTCCCGCGGGGGAGCAGAGCCCCCTCCCCTGCCTCATTTGGGGTGTTTGGACCGCAGCACCCCTCTCCTGCGGGGTCCCCATGGAAGGGGGGGGGACACACACACTCACCTGCCGGGGGTGCGGGGTGGCTGTCAGCCCCCAGATTCCCCCCCCCTCCATCCTCCTGGGGCTTCGCCAGCTGCCTTCAGGCCTGGGGGGGGGGGGTGCGGGGGGTGTCTCCCACCCCCTGCCCCGCCGTCGGGGCCGTACGCAGCCCCGCGGCCGCATCCAGCGGCGGCCGCAGCCGTTCCCCTTTAAGAGAGGCGGGTACCGGGGGCTGGGGGGTGGCGGGTACCGTGTCGGGGAGGGGGGGGGGGGGGGGGGGGGGCGTGCAGCGGGGCGGCGGGCGGGAGGCGGCCGGGCCGGGGCGATGCTCCGCGTCTTCATCCTCCATGCGGAAAATGTCCGCACGCCGGACGCGGACATCAGCGATGCCTACTGCTCCGCCGCCTTCGGAGGTGCGGGCCGGGGGGGCGAGGGGGGGGGGGGGGGGGTTGGGGGGGCGGTGGGGTGTGCACTGATGGTGGTGGTGGTGTCGTGCACCGGGCTCTGCCCCCGCGGCAGGGAAGGCGCTGAAACCCGAGGGGAGGGGGGTGGGGGGTGTCCCTGCATCTCCACCCCACCCCCCCCCCCCCCCATCCATCCCCTGACACCCCCACCCCCCCCACCCGCGGCGTCTCTCTGATGTGCCCCCTCTCAGATGATGTGCGTTGTCCACGCAGCTCCCCCCCCACACCCTCCCCACCCCGTGTCTGCCCGCGTGTCGTGTGTGTCCCCCCACCCCGCTGGGAGTGGGTGTCGGGGGATCCCCCCCCTGCGCCCCCCCCCCCCCTCACCCTCCCGGGCTCCCCCCTTCCCGCGGGGGGGCGGTGAGCGGTGCCGGGCCGGGAGGGGCATAGCTGAGCGGTGACAGCACCGGCGGCCGCCCGGGCTATTTCTGGCCTCTGCTCCGCTTTTGTGGGGGGGGGGACGGCGATCGCCGGGGGCCCCGGCACCGGGGAACGCGGTGGGGCCCGGGACACCCCTTCCGTGGGCGAGGGGGGGCCGGGGCCGTCCCACGGGTGTACGGGGCCGGTTGTGTGTTGGGGACCTGCCAGACGTCCACTTACCCAACACCCCCCTCCCGTTCCCCCCCCCCGCCCCCTGCACCCCAACAGCCCTTAACCCCCCCCGCCCCGAGCCGCGTCCATCAGCTGGGAGAGGTTTCCTTCTGCCGGGGATCTGTTTTCAGCCGTCCCGGCGTCGAGGGGGCCCCGTTCAGCTGCACCCCACGGTTGAGCCCGGGGGGCTCCACTGCGTCTCCCCATGAGAAGACAGCGCCTGGGGCTGGGCAGGGCGTGGGGGGGCCGTGCTGGGCACTCACGGGTCCCTGGTCCCCTGCGTGGTGACGATGGCCATGGGGCAGCCAGCCTCTGACCTCCCAGAACCCATCCAGTGCCAACCTGGGTCCCAAATCTCCCCCCTGCCCTTGCCCCAAGGGGTGACAGGAGAAATAAGGCAGCGTGTGACGCGTCACCGCTTGTTTGCAACACTCGGGGCATCCTTGGGATGAGAAAGCGTATTTTCGGGGTTTGCTGAACAGGGTGAGGTGAGCAGGAGAAGAGAGTCTGTGTCAGCACTCGTGTGCTTGCGCCTGAATGTCCTGCAGTTGTGCCTGGCTCTGCGGCTGGCGGGACCTTCCTCGTGGCATGGGGGTCCACATCCCACTGTCACCGTGTCCCCCTGTGTGGTCACGGCTGTGGGAAGCCCCTCACCTGCTGGGCCTGAGGAGCAGCTGCTTCTTCCTTCCCATACGCCCTTGTCCTCACCAGCAGGTAGCACACGGGCACTGTGACGAGGGGACAGTCCCCATCTCTGCTCTGGGGGACAGGGAAGGGGGTGCCAGCGGGAATGTCCCCCCCCTCCCCAGCCACTGGTGTCGGCTGGGTCCCGGGGTGTGGGGGGCTCGGAGTGGGTGCCGGCTGTGCCTCGCCTGGCAGACAGGTTTGTGGTGAGAGCCCAGCTGGGGCTGCGGTGCTGTGGGGTGCTCGGATCCCCCACTGGCAGTGGGAGCTGCCCCCATGCAGATGTCCCCAGTGCTGTGGCATCCCCGGGTCTGGGAGCTCCCCGGCTTGCACCATCCCTGGGGTGCTGATGCTCTGCAGCCCTGGGGTGTGTCACCCCTGGGGTCTTGGTGCTCCTGTGTCACCAGGGTGGTGTACCCGTGTCCTGCTGCTCTGGCATCCCCGGTGGTATTTCATCTCTGGGGTCCGCTGCTCAGGCATCTCTGCAGCTCACAGCACCCCTGGGTCCAGGTGTCACCCTAAACTTGCAGCATCCCCAGGTCCCTGCGCTTTGGGGTCCCTGTGCTTTTGCAACCTTGGGGCTTGCAACATCCCCGAATCCCAGGGATTTGCCATCCCCAGGGTGTGCAGCATCCCTGGGGGCCCTGTGCTCGGGGACCCCCAACTTGCAGCACCCCAAACTCACAGCGGCACATACTCAGGCACCCCTACAGGGCTTGCAGCACCCCAAGCTTGCAGCATCCCCAGTCCTGGTGATTTACCACCCCCAGGGCACACCTGGGTCCCGGTGATTTATTTACCATCCTCAGGTCTTGCAGCATCCCTGGATCCTGATGCTTGGGCATCCCCGGAGCTCATGGCACCCCAGATCCAGGTGATTTATTTACCACCTCCAGGGCTTGCAACATCCCCGGTGTCCGGTGGTTTACCATCTCGGGGCTGACAGCATCCCCAGATCCCGGTGCTGGGGCATCCTCGGGGCTTGCAGCGTTCCCGCATCCCGGTGATTTATTTTACCACCCCTGGGGTTTGCAGCATGCCCGGTTCCCGGGTCTTTGGCACTCCCGTGGTTCCCCAGCATCCCCGGGGGCTTGCAACCTCCGGAGCGGCCGCGCCGAGGCGCACCGTGTCGCCTCCCGGGCACCTCCTCCCGCCCGCCCGGGGAAGGGCAGGGAGGGGGGGGGGCGGGGACGGGGGGAGGTGGCGATGGGGGGCCGGATCCTGCCCCGGGCCGAGCCCGTCTTGGCCTCACCGTGCCCTGCTCCGTCGCTCAGCCATGCTGCGTTGCTTGCTCCAACGAGCCAGCCATCTCCCCAACTTGGAGAAAGGGGACAAGCAAAGCGACCCGGTGGCCAGCCTGACTTTCCGAGGTGAGGGGACCCCAAATCTGGGCTGGGGTGGGCAGGGTTATTGCTTTTGCCACACTCTTGTCGGTTTTTGCAGCCTCCTCCAGCAAAGCCCGGCTTCTGCGGGGCGCCCGGCCAGGACGTACGTCCTGGCCGGGCGCCCCGCAGAAGCCGGGCTTTGCTAAGCTCCATCCTTATCCTAAATCCTTGCAAAATCCCCCCTCTGCATCCCTCTACCAAGTGCACCGTAGCCCCCTCCATCCCCACCCTCTGATGCATCCCTGTGCCATCCTCACGCACCTGATACCGGTGTCTCCAAGGGTCCCTGGGGTGGGCTGGGAATTTTATCGCTCTTCTTCTGTGATTTCAGGGTGTGCAGGGTCACGGGGGACAGTGAGAAATCCCGTTACCTCAGGGTTTTTTTTTCCCGGGGGGGGGGGGACACGACGACTTGGGGATGGTCATTTAGCCCCGCCACCAGCTTGCGCGGTGTCACAGCATCTAAAAGTGATGGGGTGACAGGGGTGAGCCCCGGCAGAGAACAGGACCCGGCTTTGCTGCAGGGTGCTGCACCCTTGGGTGCTCTCGATCGTTCTTGTGCTTGGCTCTCATTAAGGTCTTGTAATTACTAATACGAGACTGATAAGAATAACCCCTTATCCAGGGGGTTATCCCGTTGCTGCGGGTACCGGACGATGGAGGTCCCGGGAAGGGAGTGTCGCCTTTGCACCTCGAAAGCGCTCGCTGGAGGATGTTGCTTTTTATTTTTTTTTTGGCAGGCGTTTCCTGGCGGTGGAAAATGTCCATTTTTAGAAAAAAAAAGAAAAAAAAAATAAGGAAAGGAAAGGGATGAGTGGCTTCTGACCCAGCCTTTCCTGTGCTGCGTGGGGTGGCGGGGGGGGGAATGGTGCTGCTGCCGGCCCCTGCCCAGCCAGCTCCGCACCCCGCCGGCTCTGCGACCCCTCGTGTGTTCCTCCCGCAGTGGGTGCTGTGAGCTCGGCCGGGGTGGGCTCCATCCATCTGCCACCAAGGCGGAAAGCAGCTTTCCTTGGTGAAATCACGATCCCGAGAGCGCGGGGGGAATTCCAGGGCTCTGCGTCCCATGAAGACGAGGCGTTGTGGAGATGTGCCTTAAATCGAGGGTGTTTGACGTCCTCCCTGGCTCGGTGACGTGTTCCAGAGGTGCGGTGTCAGGGCAATGGCAGCTCTGCCTCCCTCCCAGCCCCAGCCTGGCTGCGGTGGCCAATTTAGCTCTGGGCTGGGAGACTGAGCAGAGATTCTTTACAATCTGAAACAGGAAAAGATTAATTTAGCGGTGCTAAAACAAAACAAAACAAAAAAACAAAAAAAAGAAAAAAGGAGAATATTTTGAGTGGGTGACTTGGGCTCCCCACCAGCCCCGTGTGCCGTATGCACAGCCTGGAGTTCATATATATATACATATATATATCTATAGGACCCTGTAGGGCGCCCGGCCGGTGTCCCCCGGGGTTTGAGTCACCGCTATTGTTTGGCTCTTCCTTTTCCTCTTCCCCCACGGTCCCTCCCGTGACGCGGTCCCTCGGGGCCCAGCGGGCGTTCGGCTGGTTTTCGGTGTGACTCGAGGGTCGTGATTTCGGGGTGCGGCCTGGGGGGGAGCTCCTTGGGCAGGGCTGGAGCCCCCTGGCACGGGGGCTCTTCGGGATGTAGGCTTTGGGCTGCTTTTACCTGCTGCCGCCTGACTCCGCTCCCCGGGACGGCTGTGGTCCCAGGAGTGGGGGACAGCATCCCCTTCCGCATCTTTTTGGGGTGTTCGTGGGCCAACCCCCAGTTCAGTGTGGAAGCATCTGACCGTTCTCATAAGGGCTCTGGGTCTCGTCTGGGACTATATTGAGGTTCGGGTGGAGGGAGGAGGATGTCTGAGCACCCCCCCCGTGGCACCTTCCAGCCCCAAAGCCCACCCAGCAGCCTTTGGGAGCCTCCTCTCTGCCCCTGCTCGTGGGGAAACTGAGGCACGGCACACCGAGATGACTTACCTGGCGTTTCCCAGCAAGGCTCGTGCGGGGCTGGCGCTCGAAGCGGGGCCCCGGAGCCCCTCTGTGCACCCCACAGCCCAGCCCGTGTGCCAGGAGCGGGGCCCGATCCTGCTCCTGGGGGCTGCGGGTGTCACTGGAGGCTCTTGACCCCACCTGTGCATGGGAGGGACTTGAATTTTGGCGGTCTTTCCCCACGGTTTGGTGGGGAAACCTGTCTGACTCGTGTGTGTTGCTCCCTGCAGGCGTGAAGAAGAGGACTAAAGTCATCAAGAACAACGTGAACCCCGTATGGAACGAGGTGAGCGCGCCCCTGTTCCCGTCCTCGTGGGGGACAGCCCGGGCACGGGGGGTGCTGTGGGAGCCGGGTGCCAGCCCAACAAGGTGCCCCCCAAACACAAGGCCCCAGTGGTGCCCCAGTTCTGCCACCCCGTGTAGGGTTTGGGGATGGTCCCCATCATGGGCAGCTTTGTATCCGAAATTCCTAGCACGGGCATCGGAGGAGCGAGGCTGAGCTGGCTCTGTACGGACCTTTGCTCCAGCCTCTTCCCCTTTCATCAAGATCTTATCAGGGCTAAGCACGCACATTAAAAGACGCTGTTTAAAAATATTGCAGCTTGAGGGGAAAACAAGCGTGTTTTACTCATCAGCCTGGCCCAGGGGAGGATATTTTTTTCCAGCATCTTCTTCCTTCTGACCCTGACCTGTGTGTTCATGGGTCCAAATTTTAAAAAAAAAAAAAAAAAAAAAAAAAGGTTTTGGTGAGCAAACTAACACTGTTTTGGCACAGAAATGTTGTGTGCCAGCTCCCATTATTTTCTCCTTCACTTTTATTCACTTTTATTCACTTTTTATTATGAAGAGGGGAAGGCCTTTGCCTGGGACATGGGGGTTTTGTGGGTCTGCTGGGAAATTCTGTTCGGCGCACACATAGTGCTGAGGTTTGTGCTGTCAGGGCTGTGATGGTGAAGTGGGTCTGGTGTTTTGGTTCTCCACCTCCAAGAGCCCCCGGCGGTGCTGGAGCCGATTCATATCAGCGTGAGCATCGCATCCCTGGATGGGCGCTGATTGTGGCTTCTCTCTCCTCCCCTCCAGGGCTTCGAGTGGGACCTGAAGGGATCTCCCCTGGACCCGAGCGCCGAGCTCACCGTCGTCGTGAAAGACCATGAGACCGTGGGGAGAAACAGGTAGGAGAAGCGTTGGGCGCAGGGCACGAGCCCCCTGCCCTGCTCCCGTCACCAGCGCAGCCCTTGCACGCCCAAGGCTTTGCACAACTGGGCTGGGGTGGGCAGTGAGGGAATTTGGGCTCTTCCCAGGCTCCAGGCGTTGCTCCGCGGTGCCGGCTGCCCTTTGCAGCGGGGGCGGCTGGTGGGAGGTGAGAGCCGCATTTCTGGGCTGCTTCACTCAACGGCTGGGGAGAAAAACCAGCGTTTGAGGGCAGGGAGCACACAGGGACCCTTGTGCCCGGTGACACCCCCGGGCTGCCGCACCAGCACGGCTGCCTGCCTCGGGAGCAACACGGAGCCGCGAGGCCCCGGTGATGGGCGCTTGGCCGGGAAGGTGTGAGTCGGCTGCCAAGGTCCTTTCCCGAACGCGCTTTGCCGGCGGCGGCGGCGGAGCTAGGAAGGGCGGCGTTTACAAAACAAACGACCCAAGGCGGCTTCCTTTCTCACGGCAGCTCCTGGTGCCCCACGCTCTGGGGGTAGCGGAGGTTTCCCTGTGGGGACGGGGTCTCCCTCCCCACAGCAGCTGCATATCTGGAAGGAGGGTGACAGAAGCCAGCGGTGCCACCTCCAGCCCCAGGACACCCAGCTCGGCCAACCCCCGGCAACCCCGCGTCTATGTGCGGGGCTTCTTCGGCCGGAATCGCTGCTTGCACAGGGAAAAAAAATATAGGAAGTAATTTATTTTTGGGCAGGGGAGGGTGGGAATCCGCTGCCCTGCTCTGGCTGGGACAGGGAGGACGGCCCCGGCGTGAAGGATCCCGTTTCCAGGGCTGGAGCCTACGCTGGATTTACTCTTGGGCCGGAGGCCAAGGGAGGTGGAAATTGAGTCTGCTCCAGCTCGGTGGCGTTGTGTGTCTCTATAAATAGCGAGGGGAGGACGGGAGAAGGGTCCCGGGAGATTTTGTCTGCATGCACGGGGAGCAGCCACTCCACTGTGACCCACAGGGACTGCGATGCTCTCGTGAGTGGTCCTCTCTCCAGCCACGAAGGTGATGCTGGATTTTTGTTTGCGTTCCCACCCATCCACATGGATGCTGCAATGAGCAAATGGGGCAATTACCAGTGACAGGCAAATAATGCCTTCTCTTGGCTGCTGTTGCTGTCTGAAATCACAGAATGGTTTGGGTTGGAAGGGACCTTTGAAGATCATCTAATTGACACCCCTCCACCCTGGGCAGGGACATCTATGTCTTAGCCTTCTTTAGCCTTCTATAATGTTATAACTGGTTGGCTGGATGAGGGGAGAGCCGTAGATGTCATCTGCCTTGACTTCGGCAAGGCTTTTGACACTGTCTCCCATAACATCCTCATTAGGAAGCTGAGGAAGTGCAGGCTAGATGAGGTGACAGCGAGGTGGATTGAGAGCTGACTCTGTGACAGAACTCAGAGGGTTGTGATCAGCGGCACAGTCTAGTTGGAGGCCTGTAACCAGCGGTGTCCCCCAGGGGTCAATACTCAGTCCAATCTTGTTCAATATGTTCATCAATGACCTGAATGAGGGGACAGAGTGTATCCTCAGCAAGTTCATTGATGATACCAAACTGGGAGGGGTGGCTGACACTCTGGAGAGCCGCACTGCCATCCAGCGTGACCTGGACAGGCTGGAGAGCTGGCCAGAGAAGAACCTAGTGAGGTTCAACAAGAGCAAGCGTAGGGTCCTGCACCTGGGCAAGAAGAATGCTAGGCACCAGTATAGGTTAGGGGTGGACCTGCTGGGAAGCAATTCTGAGGAGAAGGATCTGGGGGTCCTGGAAGACAGTAAATTATGTATCACCCAGCAATGTGCCCCTGTCACCAGGAAGGCCAGTAGAATCCCGGGCTGCATAGGGAGGAGTGTGGCCAGCAGGTCAAGGGAGGCCATTCTCCCCCTCTACTCTGCACTGGTGAGGCCACAACTGGAGTACTGTGTCCAGTCCAGTTCAAGAGAGACAGGGAACTACTGGAGAAAGTCCAGCGTAGGGCAACTAAGATGATTGAGGGATTGGAGCACCTCCCTTATGAGGAAAGGCTCAGAGAGCTGTGACTCTTTAGCCTGGAGAAGAGAAGGTGAGGGGACACCTTATTTTGGCATACAAGTATCTAAAGGGTGGGCTGAAGGAGGATGGAGCCAGACTCTTTTCAGTGGTTCCCAGTGACAGGACAAGGGGCCATGGGCATAAGTTGGAACATAGGAAGTTCTGTTCAAATACACGGAAAAACTTCATGGTTCGGGTGACAGAGCAGTGGCACAGGCTGCCCGGGGGGGTTGTGGAGTCCCCTTCGCTGGAGATTTTCAAGACCCGCCTGGATGCAGTCCTGAGTAATGTGCTCTGGACAGTCCTGCTTTAGCAGCGGAGTTGGCCTAGATGATCTCTAGAGGTCCCTTCCAACTCTGAAAATTCTGTGATTCTGTGTGATCTTCAATTAGACCAGGTCGTTCAAAGCCCCATCCAACCTAACCTTGAACACTTCCAGGGATGGGGCATCCACAGCTTCCCTGGACAACTTGGTCCACTCTCCCACAACCTTCATCATAAAAAACGTCTTTCTTACATCCAAGCTAAACCTTCCCTCTTTTACTCTAAAACCATTGCTCCTTGTTCTGTCACTACAGACCCTGGTAAAAAGTTTTTCTCCGTCTTTCTTTTAAGTCCCCTTTATATATTGACAGGCCACAAGAAGGTCTCAGAGCCTTCTCTTCTTCAGGCTGAACAACTCCAACTCTCTCAGCCTGTCTTCATAGCAGAGGTGTTTCATCCCTCTGACCATTTCCGTGGCTTCCTCTCAACCTGCTCCAACAGGTCTGTGTCTGTCTTGGGCTGGGGACCCCAGAGCTGGACACAGTACTCCAGGTGGTGTCTCAGGAGAGCGGAGTAGAGGGGGAGAATCACCTCCCTTGACCTGCTGGCCATGCTTCTTCTGATGCAGCCCAAATGCGGTTGGCTTTCTGGGCTGTGAGCACACATTGCTGGCTCATGTCCAATTTTTCATCCATGAGTACCCTCATGTCTTTCTCCTCAGGGCTGCTCTCAATCCATCCATCCACCAGCCTGTATTAATACTGGGTGTTGCCCTGACCCGGTTGTAGGACCCTGCACTTGGCCTTGTTGAACCTCGTGAGGTTCACATGGGCCCACTTCTTAAGCTTGTCCAGGTCCCTATGGACAGCATTCTGTCCCTTGAGTGAATCATCCACACCACTCAGCTTGGTGTCATCTGCAAAGTTGCTGAGGGTGCACTCAGTCCCACTGTATATGCCAATAATGAAGATTAAATAGTATTGGTCCCAGTATGGATGACCTTTGAGGAGCACCACTCATTTCTGGTTTCCACTTGGACATTGAGCTGTTGACTATAATGATGATCAGAGGGATGGAGCACCTCTCCTATGAGGACAGGCTGAGAGAGTTGGAGTTGATCAGCCTGGAAAAGAGAAGGCTCTGGGGAGACCTCATAGCGGCCTTCCAGCACCTAAAGGGGGCCTACAGGAGAGCTGGGGAGGGACTTTTTACAAGTGCATGTAGTGATAGGATGAGGGGGAATGGCTTTAAACTGGAAGAGGGGGGATTTAGATTAAATATTAGGAAGAAATTTGTCACTGTGAGGGTGGTGAGGCACTGGAACAGGTTGCCCAGAGAAGTTGTAGATGCCCCATCCCTGGAGATGTTCAAGGCCAGGCTGGATGGGGCTTTGAGCAACCTGGTCTAGAGGGAGGTGTCCCTGCCTACGGCAGGGGGGTTGGAACTCAATGATCTTCAAGGTCTTTTCCCACCTAAACCATTCTATGATTCTATAACTCTTTGGATGCAGCCACCCAGCCAATTCCTGATCTATCAAACCTATATCTCTCCAATTTAGAGGTATGAATGTTGTGGGGGACAGTACCAAAAGCCTTACAGAAGTCCAGGTAGGTGACATCCATAGCTCTTCCCTTGTCCACTGATGCAGTCGCTCCATTGTAGAAAGCTACCAGATGAGTCAGGCACAATTTGCCCATGGTGAAGGCACATCGGCTGTGTAATCACCTCTCTGCCTTCCGTATGTTTCGACAAGTCTTCCAGGAGAGTCTGCTCCGTGATCTCATTGTGCTGTTAGGACAGCACAAAGCGGTTTGTGGGCTTTCCGGGCTCTGGGTGGGGAGGAGTTGGGCTGCAGCACCGGATGTTCTCCCCAGCCAGACGTGGTCTGTGGGACAACCAGTGCTGCTGGCTGGGGTGGGAGGTGGCACAGCGCAGGAAGAGTTAACCAGAAGCATAGCACCAGAGAGGAACTCACTAGGGGAAAATCAGTTTTACGGTGGTTTAAAATCCTCCTGGATGATGGTGGCACACAGACACGAAGCTTGGGTGCCTGCTCTGATGTCATCTACCTCCAGTGAAACCCCCAACCCCCTGTGGCTCTGTTTTCTCTGTTGGCAAAGAAAAATCCATCAGCGCTTCGGTTTATGGCTCCTGGCTCCTCAGCATGGACTTTTGGGTGCTTTTCCTTGATAAAAAGGGGACAAAGTCCCCGGAGATGCTCGCCCTGGTTGTCTCACCCGGGCTGGGTCTGAGTCACCTGATGCCCGATCCTGTTCTCCCTGGGGAGCTGCCAGACAGGGATGCTGGCAGGTGTCCCTGCCTCTGCCCCTGTCCTCTGGGTTGGTCGCTGGTGCCCGGGTTTGCATCCTTGGCCCCTTTGCCTGCTGACCCCCCCGTTGCTCTTTGCCCCCAGGTTTTTGGGAGAAGCCCGAGTGCCGCTGCGAGATGTCCTCTCCTCCCCCAGCCTGGCAGCCTCCTACAACCTCCCCTTGCTGGACACCAAGAAGCAGACCACCGGGGTGAGTCCCAGCGTGGTGACCAGTGAAACCAGTTTAAGCAACGGCCCTGTCAGCTGCAGCTCCCAGTTGGAAACCGGTCTGAGCAACACCCCTGCGAGTTGCAGCTCCCAGTTTGAGACCAGTACAAGCAACCTCCTTACCAGTTGCAGCTGCCAGTTTGAAACCAGTCTGAGTAATGTCCCTGCCAGTTGCAGCTCCCAGTTTGAAACCAGTCTGAGCAATGTCCCTGCCAGCTGAAGCTCCCAGTTTGAGACCAATTTAAGCAATGTCCCTGCTAGTTGCAGCTCCCAATTTGAGGCCGGTACGAGCAATGTCCCTACCAGTTGCAGCTCCCAGTTGGAGACCAGTTTGAGCAATGTCCCTGTGAGCTGCAGCTCCCAGTTTGAGACCAATTTAAGCAACATCCCTACCAGTGGCAGCTCCCACTTGGAAACCAGTCTAAGCTGTGTTCCTACTAGTTGCAGCTCCCAGTTGGACACCGGTTGTCCCATCCTGGGCTCTTTGGCTTTGAGATTTACTTTTCAAGGAGCAAAATCAGTGGCTCGGGGAGGGGGGCAGCAGGAAGCCGCTCGGTCCGTGCTCGCACGGGGACCTCCTGTGCTGTGCCGGGGGACTCGCCCCGGTGCTTTGCTGGGGACAACCCAGCAGCAGATGGGTCACACCTCTGTGCAGGGCAGATGTTGGCAGGGGCTGGAGCTCGTGCACCCGTGGGACAGGGATGTCCTCGCTGGGTGGCCGGCAGGCTCTGCGGGGAGCACCGGGGAGCACCCCTCGTGTCCCGTTAAATCTTTGCATCTCCCTTCCTGCAGCTCCCCTCTCCTTGAGCTTTTCCCTGGCTCTGCCTCGGCATCTCCCTCCTTCCCGTTCCCTTCCCGGTGGATGCAGCGTCCAGCTCAGCCCGGCCTGGGGCTGCCATCTAGCGGGATGGGGACTGGGTCGTCACCCCGCTGGGACCCCGCACGTCCCTGGTGCCCCCGTGGGCCCTGGGACACCTTTCCCTGCTGTCCCCCTGCTCTACCGCTTTTTCCCCGGCGTTTGCTGAGTTGCTGCCACTTTTTTGGCTGCATCCCCCACGCCTGGGCAGAGCATTGTGGGTGGCATCTGGCACCGAGGCTCAGGCCCCCAGAGAGTGTTTCTGGACACCCGTATAACAAATATTTCCTTTTTTTTCCAGGCTTTCCTCATCCTGCAAGTGTCCTACATCCCCCCGCCGGGAGCTGTACCCCTGTTCCCCCCTCCAGCCCCCCCGGAGCCGGCACCGGCTGCTGCTGAGCCTGACACTGTCACTGGTAACCAGAAAACTTCATGTGCGGCACCGGGGGGGACGTTTTCCCCGGTAGCATCACATTTTTCCCAGCTAGGCTCCTCACCACATGGTCCTACAACACTTGGTCCTGTATTGCCTGCATTCTCCATCTCCTTTCTTGCCCTGCGCAGAGACGGCTGGAGAGGAGGAGACGGAGGATCAGACAGCAACAGGGGACGAGACGGAGCCCTCCTCCTCCTCGGGGCCGCCGGGGTCTGAACCACCCTCGCTGCCCCGCAAGCCCCCCATGCACCACGTTCAGGGGGTGAAGCGGAGGAGGAGCTCGCCCAAAAAGCCTTTATCCAACAAGCCACAGGACTTCCAGGTGAGATGAGGTTGGTGGGGATAAACCGCTCGCCTGAACCCACCTCCCCAGGGTCCTCCAGCCTGTCCCTATGGGGGGCTTATCACCTGAGAGGGGCACCCTGAGGTGCCCATCCCAGGGCTGGACCAACACCACAGGCTCTGAGATGTTGCAGAGGTATCAGAAACAGCCATGGTGGCTCTTCTTCCCCTTGTCCTCCTGCGCATCCCATCCCCTCAGCACCCAGTGACCCACTGCCCTATCCTCCTTCCCATCCCAGATCAGGGTGAGGGTCATCGAGGGCCGGCAGCTCCCCGGGGTCAACATCAGGCCCGTGGTGAAGGTGACGGCAGCCGGGCAGACCAAGAGGACCAGGATACGCAAAGGCAACAGCCCCTTCTTTGATGAGGTGAGGGGGGTGTCTCTGCTCCAGGTGTGCCCTGAGGGTGTCAGGAAAGGCTCAGGACTGTTATGGTTTGGGGTCCTGAGTGATGGAAACCCCAGTGCTGCCCAGAGGCCGGGATGTGGCAATGGGGACTGCAATGAGAGAGAAGCTCAGGCAGCAGCAGGGAGGTCTGGCAGGTCCAGCATCCCCTGCCTTTCTGCAGGGCTCATCTTGGTCACCTTCCTGAGGTGACTCACATGTCCCAGAGTCACTGGTAGCATTCTGGTGGCATGTCCTGGGCAGAGCTGCGCACAGGCAGGGGTGGACAACAGAGCCGGGTGTGCAGGATGGGTACATATGGACAGCCGCGTGTGACTTGTACCCAGCCCCGTCCCCACATTGGATGTGCCGAGCCTGCTTTGTGGGATGTCCCCAAAGCCTGCTCCAACCTGTCCCTGTGCTTTACTTGGAGACCCCCAGGAGGTCTGGTCTGGATGCGCTTTTGTGAACCAGCCCAGCAAAAGCAAACTGGAGGTTGTTGCTCATCCGGGTGCATCACAGTCACCAAGCGCAGCCCGTTTGGGAGGCTGTTGCTATTAACAGGGTGGGGGTCCCTCCTAACAGGAGGGGAATAGGCTCCAGCTTGCGGAGTCGGGGGCATGGGAGAGGCTGGGAGGCACAAAAACACCCTGGGAGGAGGCTGGGGCAGACCTCCGCCTTGCACCCTCGCTCCTTTTTCCTACAGACGTTCTTCTTCAATGTCTTCGAGTCCCCGGCTGAGTTGTTCGACGCGCCCATCTTCATCAAGGTGAGCTTCAGCAAACACCAGCCCTGCCCCTCGGGACAGCTGGAGCAATGCTTGGGGCCGTCACCCTGTCCCCCTCGCAGCAGCGCCCAGGGAAATGTCCCCCGGTTTCCCAGGAAGGCACGTGGCAGGGGGGGGTCCTCCACCCTGGGAGGGTTTGGGCTGCATTTACCATTTTTTTTCCTTATTTTCATTCCACAGGTTGTGGACTCTCGGTCTTTCCGGACAGACTCGGTGATCGGGGAGTTTCGGGTAAGGCTGCCATCTCTCCTCTGCCCCGCTGTTTTCCGCCACGCTGACCCACAGGGTGAACGCTGGCATTTCTTTTTTGTTTTGTTGCACAGATGGATGTCGAGACCGTTTACTCCGAGCCTAGTGAGCCCAGCGAACGGTTGGGGTCTGGGCCAGGGTCACCTCCTGTGGCTGGGGGGAGTTGCTTGGGGAAACCATTTTTTTTGGGGCCAAACTGAGGGGAAATTCACACACACATTACAGCTCTCCCATATATGAACCCAGACACGTCCCTATGTCCATCATCACCACCCATTCCTCTTCCCTTTCACAAAACCTACATCTTTGAGGCTTTCAAGTCACTGTGTCACCAGCTCGCTGGCAGAAGGCTCCACCAGTGCAGCCCAGCTCACTTTTTTTTTTGTCTTGAGTCTGGCTCATTATTTTATCTTTTACCTACTATTTTATCTTGAAGAAGATAAAATAATGCTTAGAAATAATTTGCTACCCTAATCACTGCAGGGAAAAGCTTGGTAATTTTAGCTGTAAAGAGTTAAGACCTACAAAGAAAATCTCTTAACAGCATGCTTTAACTTTTGGCCAGCCCTAAAGTGATCAGACAGTTGGACTAGATTGTTGTAGGTCCCTTCCAACCGAATCATAGGATCATAGAATCACTTAGATGGGAAAAGACCTTTAAGATCATTGAGTCCAAGCATAAACTACTGTTCTGTTCTGTTCTGTTCTGTTCTGTTCTATTCTATTCTATTCTATTCTATTCTATTCTATTCTATTCTATTCTATTCTATTCTATTCTATTCTATTCTATTCTATTCTATTCTATTCTATTCTATTCTATTCTATTCTATTCTATTCTATTCTATTCTATTCTATTCTATTCTATTCTATTCTATTCTATTCTATTCTATTCTATTCTATTCTATTCTATTCTATTCTATTCCATCACACCCCATCCTGTTCTGTTCTGTTCCGTTCTGTTCCATATAAAAGGACCATAGTATTTATTATTAAAATAACACCCAACAGCATCCTTGAAGCCATCTCCCTGCATGTCTGAGCACCAGCACGTGGGTCTCAATCTCTTGTCTCCCCTAGAACACGCTTTCCTCAGAAAATGGCTATTGCTCTCTGACCCGGAGGACTTCTCCGCGGGGGCCAAGGGCTATCTGAAAGTCAGCCTGTTTGTGCTGGGGCCTGGAGATGAAGCTCCTGTGAGTATTGCCCCGGCCGCGATGGGGGGACCTTCCAACAGTGGTGCTCCACCGCCCTGGGCCATCAAACCCTGCGCCTGTGCCCATGGAAGCTGCAGCTTTGATCTTCCTCCATTTTGGGGGCAAGGTGCTGGATTTGGGGGTTTTGCTGCTTGTTTCAGGACTTATGGGAAGCTTGGTTGTGTTTTTCCTCTTGTCCTGTTGTCCTACAGCTGGAGAAGAAGGAGGTCTCTGAAGACAAAGAAGACATCGAGGGCAATCTCTTGCGCCCCACTGGGGTAACCCTGAAAGGGGCTCACTTCTGCCTGAAAATCTTCAAAGCCGAAGACTTGCCCCAGAGTAAGTGTTTTCTTTGCTGGTCTGGAGTGTACTGGATCCGGCCCTTGGTATTGTGGTGCGTTGCAATGTGCTGAAGAGGAACAAGCGCACAGCTAACGAAACTTTATCCATAGTCTTGGTCCAAAGACCTTGTAGATATTGGTCAGTCCTAATGTACTGGGAGATAAGTCTCTTACTGGTGCAAACTGGTATTTACCCTCCTGCCTATCCCCACCTGGCTCAATGGAGATGCGCAGCCTGGCTGGTGGGAGAGCGTGCTTGGAAAGCTGGGGCCATCTGGATGCCGTGCGCTTCCATGAGCTTTCAGCATCTCCTTCCCCTCTCAGTGGATGATGCCGTCATGGACAACGTCAGGCAGATCTTTGGCTTTGAGAGCAACAAGAAGAACCTGGTCGATCCCTTTGTGGAAGTCAGCTTTGCAGGCAAGACGGTGAGTGGCTGGAGCGGAGCAGCCCCCCCGGTCCCCGGGGCTGGGACGGCAGCTGTGCATGGGGGAAATTTGGTTCCAGCATGGGGGGAATTTGGTCCTTTGCTTTGCTGGAGCATTTGCAAAGGTCCCATCAATCCTTGTTACACCCCTTCCTCTCCCTCTGGGTTGCAATGTCCCAAAGCTGGGGGCTGAGAGGAGCCCAGTCGATGTCCCCAGCCCTGTCCCCATGTGCATAGCCCGCTTTGAGTCGAGCGGTGCTGCCGGATTAATTACTTCTGCAACGGAGGCTGCACCGGAGTAATTTCTTCGCTGGGCTCTTCGTGGTGCTGTAGCATTAAAAATGTGGACGGAGAGGCTGAGCTCGTGGGGGAAGGGGGATAATTGCAGCATGCTGCTCTTCTTGGTGCTGCCTGAAGCGAGCAACTGACTGTCCCCTCACTACTGAATGTCCCCCCATTGACCGGTCAGGGCACGGAGGTGACTCTAGTGGCTTTACAGAGCTCTGTCCCACTCCCTTTGCTACTGGGTCACCTCCAGTGCCTTCGACAAGAAATATGCCCACAAACCGCCACTTGTCTTTTGATGCACGCCAGCACTAAAGGGCTGAGATTCTCCCCTGCCCATAAATCTTTCCCTGGTGACAGTGCCCAGGGGAGACAGAGGGTCAGGACATTATCCTGAGCAAACACAGTGGGAAGGGGGTGAGTTTCTGGTGGTCCCAGAGGGGGGGGGGCAAGATCCCTGAGCAGCTCATAGCATCTTCTGCCTCCTGCACAGAGGGGTTTAGTCACGCGATGTGGAGCCCTGCTGGGCCACCCATCGAATGCAATCTGTATTTTGAGGATCTGAGACCTTCCAGCTCCGTGGATGGGGCATGCGGCAGCCCCGCTTTGCTGAAGCGCAGCTGCAAGCGTTGGGGTGGCACTGACTTTTCATTCCCGTCTTGCACCTCCAGCTCTACTCGAGGATCCTGGAGAAGAACGCCAACCCGCAGTGGAACCAGCGCCTGACGCTGCCAGCGATGGTGAGCACGGGTGCCCCTGCGGACCCCTACCCTCCTGCCCGCCCTCACTGCCACTCACTGCTCCTCTCCCTGACTATTTTCCCAGTTCCCTTCCATGTGCGAGAAGATGAGGATCCGGGTGACCGACTGGTGAGCAGGGAGGGGGCTCACTGGGGGCTGCCTGTGCCAGCCCGTGGGGAAAGCTGAGCTGGTAGAGTGGGGTGAGAAGGGGGAGACCCCCCCATGGGCAACCCCACCCTGGTCCATGGCACGACGGCATCATGGGTTGTGTTGCAGGGACCGCCTGACGCACAATGATATCATCGGCACCGCCTACCTCTGCATGTCCAAGATCTCAGCCCCTGGCGGGGAGTTAGAGGGTAAGGGGGGGCAGCAGGGTGGGATTTGGGGTGCATGGCCGTGGAGGAGCACTGCATGCTTGTGGCTGGAGGTCGGTGTTGGCTCGGAGGATGTCACAGCCATGATGGTCCCTGCAAAGTTGCCGGTGCTGGGGGAGACACGGGACAGGGTGCCGGATGTTGCTCCGTCCTGCGGTCTGTTTTCTGGCCCCTCCTGGTTTGTGGTTTTTGAAGATCTTTAGGTCCTCCCAGGGGTGTTGGGATGGGAGGCTGCAGGGCCATGGTGTGCCAGAGGTTTTGCTTCCTTTTTTTGTTGCTGAGCAGAGGTGGCTGTGGTTCCCCTGTGTGGTTGGTGATGGGCAGCAGTGTCACCGGTGCAGGAAGATGCCACATCCCACCTGTGCGTGCCTCCACTGGTGTCTCCTCCTTAGGTGGTATTTTGGGCCACTCAGAGGGTGGGACAGGGGCTAAGGTCCAGCTTGTGTTGAGGGTGCCGTTTCAAGTCCCAGGGGCTTTCTGAAGCAAAGGACCACCACAGAGGCGCTGGCAGGGGTTGGTTGGGTGATGCTGACTGTGTCACCTGTGCCAAGCGGGAGGGCAGGGAGGTGGGACACACTTGTGGGAGTGCTGAGAGCTATACAGAGTCAGGAGCAGAGGCTGCCCTAACCTGCATGAGCATCTCCTGCTGCTAATGAGCTTCGGTGGCATCTGCAATGCCATCAGGACTCTCCTCGCTGTGCTCCCTTTGCTTCGTTCATCTCTGAGGCTCTCGGGTGCTCTGCAAACCCCTGTCCCATCACAAGCATCCCTCCGCTGTAGGGGCATTGGACAGAGCTGGCAGCAGCCACCAGGGCTTGAGCACAGTGCAAAGCTGCAGCCGTGTGTCCCACAGCCCGCGCCCCCCCAGCGCTGCCTGGCCATGCATGCAGGTGTGAAGTTGGGGTGCAGCACTGTTCTCCACCGTGGTGCTTGTGTCCAGCCCCCCCCAGTTAAAAGTGCAGATCCTGGGACGATCTGGAGAGAGAGAGAGAGGCCAGGGAGGGAGGAGGAGGAGGCTGTGAGGGGTCTGCCTGGGACTGGCACACCCCACCCCACCACTGAGACCTGCTTGATCCTGAGGAGGTGCCAGGTGACTGTGGGTCCATCCAGCTGTTGCAACACGCAGAGCATCCTTCAGGGATGCTCAAATCCTCCCATTTCACACCAGTCCTACAGCCTGAGGAAGGGCGACAGGGCTATGTAACAACCTCCCCCTTTCTCTCTCTGTCTCTCTAGTGTCTGTGAGCACCAAAAGCCCATGAGAGCATCCACCCTCTTTTCCCATAACCCTCCATCCTTCCTCTGCGCTCCTCTGCCAGCCTTTCCTAACCTCTCTCCATTTCTTTGTGCCTCAGATGAGTTTCCTGCTCTTGCGAAGCCTCTGAAAGCTGCAGACCGTACGTCCCCTTAGCCTCTCGGTTTGCAATCGCCGCTTGGTAATGGTTTTGCTGGTTCAGCTGCTGTCAGGGCTGGAGCGCTGGTTGGAGCTGGGGGAGCATCAGCTGTGTCCTGTCTGGGGACCTTGGCTGGAGAAGGGGATGGCTCCAGCATGACCCACCCTGCCCTGCAGGAGCAGGGAAAGGGCACCACTGTTCTTCCCCACCGTGGGTTTAAGGTGTCCATGTTGGGTAGTGATGTCTTTATGGTCTAGTGTGCGTGATGTGCTGAGCCAGCTATGCACGGGGAGCAGCCAGCTTGGGAGCTCAGAGCGGGACCCTGCAAACGATTTCTCTCTCTTTGCTGCTCCTTCTGCTCGAGGTTTCATAAAAATGAGCCATTCTCTTCCGAGCACTCTCTTGCTGCCTTAAGGAGAGCACAGGGCCAGCTTCTCTGCTGGTAAATCCCCTACGCTGGTTCGCACCAGCAAAGCGATGCTCCCCTTCTCTGGGGACCCTTCCTGGGACCAGGAAGCTCTGTGCCCCCTGCACAGCCCCACACCCACCTTGTCTTTCTTTTGCAAAAAGGTAAGCGGTTGTAGGACTCAAAGGGGGTGACCTGCATTTTGGTGACCTCCAGCTGCATGCGTGTGGTCCCCATGGTCCTGCAGCAAAGCCCCGGGGGACACATCCCCGAGGTGCCTTCAGGACTCTCTAACTGTTCTTTTCCCCTGCGGTCCCCAGTGGATGATGGGCTCGGGTTCCTGCCGACCTTTGGTCCCTGCTATATCAACCTCTACGGCAGCCCCCGGGAGTTCACCGGCTTCCCCGACCCTTACGAGACGCTCAATTTAGGAAAGGTGACGTCGGCTTCTTTCCAGCCCAACCAAAGCTAAACTACCACTCCTTGCCAAAAGAAAGCTGCTATTAACCCAAACTGGCTTTGTTATTAGGAGCCTGCACTGCGTTTTCTGGCTATTCCCTCTGGCTAAACACCTCTCGATATTGCTCTGCTGCCCAAACGCTCTCTACCTTGGAAGCGCTTGCAGAAATACTTTGCCTGATCTTGCTCCTCTGCAATGAAGCCTGATGAAAGCAAAGGCAGAGCTCGCCTGCGGGGAGGGGGCACCGGGGTCCTGACACCTGTCCCTGGTCTACCCCAAGGGCGAGGGAGTTGCGTATCGTGGCAGGATGCTGGTGGAGCTGGAAACCAAACTGGTGGAGCACGTGGAGCAGAAGGTGGAGGACATTTCCGCAGATGACATTCTGCGGGTGGAGGTAACAGGGTCTCCATTGGGTATCCGATGCTGTGGGCCCTGGGGTTGGCCCTCCAGCAGCATGGCATGCAAGGCACCAGGGAAGGGACGCGGGTGTTGGTCGTGGGTGGGTGATGTCCTGTGAGTGATGGAGTGGTCAGTGAGCTCCTGGAGGGTGTCTTCTGCTGCATTTCCATCCCAAGGTGTCCAGCTTGCTCCATCTAAGCTGCTGCATGGTAGAGAGTAGACCATGGTGACATGGAGGGGTGGGAGATTTGCTTCAACAGGACCCCAATCCCAACTTGAGTGCTATCACAGATGTGCTCCTTTTGCTTGGTTCTTCAGGTTTAAACTGTGTTTTTTATGGAAAGTTTTAGCCTTCTCCTTTGTCAGATTTTTCCTAAATATCTCACCCAAAATTCCCTTGCTGCAACGTACGCTATTCTTCCCTGCAATAAACTTTTCCATCTCGGAGGCCTTGCTGAGGTGGTGTATGCTGGGGTAGCAGAGGTTCTGTGTGTAGAAGAGTGGTGGTGGCATCTCTTCTATGGACATAGTTCTGTGGCTGTTGCAGAAGTACCTGCGCCGTCGGAAGTACTCCCTCTTCGCTGCCTTCTACTCGGCCACCATGCTCCAAGATGTGGATGATGCCATCCAGTTTGAGGTCAGCATTGGCAACTACGGCAACAAATTTGACAACACCTGCCTGCCCTTGGCCTCCACCACACAGTACAGCAGGGCCGTCTTTGATGGTGAGCAACATGGGGGTGACCGAGCACTGGGACGGGCTACCCAGGGAGGGTGTGGAGTCTCCACCCTTGGAGATATTCAAACCCCAACTGGACATGGTCCTGGACAACCTGCTCATGGTGACTCTGCTTGAGCAGGGGTTAGACCTGATGACCTCCAGAGATCCTTACTCACCTCAACCATGCTGTGAAGGGGGAATATGTGAACGGGGAGGAGCAGGGAAGCCAGAACTACTTCTCTCAGCTCTGTGCTGGCTTGAAGTGGTTTTTGGGCAGTACCTCAGCACTAACAGTGCCCATTTTTCTTCAGGGAAGAGCCAGTGCTTTGGGGTGGCCTTTCCCTGGCTCCTTTGGGGCTTTTGCTCTGGTGTGAAATGTCCTCACCCCACTGGGGTTGTTCTGCTGGTTTCTAGCCTCACTGCTCTGCAGCAGCTGCTGCAGCCGTGGAAGTTGACGCACATCCCTTTGGACCTTGGTGTGCATTGCTGTGTTGCACATGGATTTGGGGAACATAATTCCTGTCCTCTTGCTCCAAAAGAGCCCCAGAGATGGGCTTCTGCCCAAGACCAAATGCTGCACTGCCCCCCTTCATCTCTGCTCCATCCCTGAGGAGTGGGGTTCCCCGTCACCCCAATATCACGAGCTCACCAGTGTGCTGTGCTCTCCAGGTTGTCAGTATTACTACCTGCCCTGGGGCAACGTGAAGCCTGTGGTGGTGTTGTCATCCTACTGGGAAGATATCAGCTATCGGACTGATGCCCAAAACCTTCTCCACCATGCAGCAGACAGGCTGGTGAGTGCCTTGGTGGCAAGGAGCATTGTCCACTCCCTTTCTGCATCCTGCCTGGGGGGAGAGGGAGGGGACTGAGGCCATTTCCAGGCTGGGTCAGGTTTGGGGTTTGATGACTTTTGTGTTGTGGAGGGGAAATCTGTCAGTGCCCTAAGTGCCCTGCTCAGCATCAGGAGTGCTGGAGGGACCACCCTCATCCCCACTGGAGTGACAGTGTGGGGTGAACACAGTGCTTTGCCATGCCACCCATGTGCCTACTGATGCAGGTGCAGGAGGTGAGGACCTTCCTTCAGCTCCTGAGCTATTTATGGGATGTCTTGATGTATTTCACTGTCATTTCCCCCAGAGCTCCAACAGGAGCAAAATCAGAGGTGCAGAGCCCTGGTGGGACCCAGGCTGGAGTTTCTGATCACGGAGAGCAGCTCTAGGCACTCGCTGGGAGGGTCCTGGACAATGGGTGGAGAGGGGTACCAGGGGGGTCCCTGCTGTGCAGCTTTTCTTCCCTGCCTATCGTGCAGGAAGCAAACCTGGAGAAGGTCCACCTTGCTCTCAAGTCTAACCGCTCGCCGAGTGAACTGGACATCCTAGGTGCCCAGCTGATGGATGACATCATCGCTGACTGCAGGTATTTTCTGCCAGTTTTGACTGTGAGGCTTTTCATGCCCTTTATTGCGAGAGCACTTATTTATCTTGGCAGGGGCGACTTCTTTTTTTTTTTTTTTTCTCTGAAAAACGCCAGTCATTTGCTAATGTTTGCTTCAAAGGTTGCTGAGCCAAGGCACGGAGTTGAAAAGGTGACATTTAAGGCAAGTCATAAATTTCCAGCCTTCATGTAGGGCTGCAGCGTAGCTCACCTGAATGAGCAGCATTGTGTTGGGGCAGGAGCCGGAGCCAGGCCAGCCCAGCCGGAGGGACGGTGGGGCTCGTGGAGTGAGGAGCCACTGATGTGGCTTCCCGTTTGAGTCTTGTGTATGCTGCGTAGGAGGCACCCATGCAGAGCACCCAGAGGGGCTGTTCTGCCGTGCATGGGTGTTGTGTGTCCAACAGCTGGACCAGGGGACAGGGATGTTGCGGGGCTGGATGGCACAACCGTCCCTCCGTCCCCGTGGGCAGCACCACCAGCATCTGCTGCTGCTTTGCCTTTCTGAGCACTTCTCAAGCACTTGAATTTTCGTTCAAGGGAGGCTGGCAGGGTGCCATGGGCTTTGTCTCCATGTAGGCTGTTTTTTTGGGCTGGATTGTGCTCTGTGGGGGCAAGGAGCTACTCTGGGAAGTGTCGCTGCGGTATGATCATGGTGTTTTGTCCCAAGGACACCTCAGCCCTCGGGAAGGTGTTTCAGGGACTGACCTCAACCAGGGTCTTTGGACCATGGTTCCCCTTCTGGTATGCCCATGAAGATGATCTACAAGTCCTGTCCCATGCCCATGCCTGGCCACCCAACTTCCCTGCAGCAGCTCCATGCCATCAATTTGGGGAAGGCCAATAGTAGAACTGTTGATGTGTTTTTAGCCCTGGCAAGCCCTTGCCAAGGGGAATTAAGAGAGCTGCCATGCTTCTCAGAGCTTTCTTGCCTTGGGAGGTAGGCAGAGAGCAGCTGAGCTGTGGAAACAGCCCCGCACTGGGCTGGGACAACCCATTGGTGGCAACTGGTGGCTGTGGCGGGTGGACCTCTGTGGCCACCAAGCTTGTGTGGTGGCTCTTGATGCTTTACCTCAGCAAAGAGGGAGCCTTCTTGGCTGTCCCTGAGTCCACCAAACCTGCTGGGACCAGTCGTCCCTCACCGCTTCCACGTGAGCCACCAGCCTGAAGGACCATGTGCGCTGTCCACCTGGGCTTACGCCAGTCACCTGAGATTGGGGAGCTGGTGCTGAGCCGGAGATCCCCCTTTCCACCCCCCTTGCTCTTTGAGAGGGCCAAGGAGAGGTCATAGAGGGGCAGTGGGCAGACGGGTGCAGCCTCTCTGGACCCTCCTGTGACACCCTTGTGGGACCAGACACCTCCTTCCTTCAGGCAAGGAGACCTTGAACGAGTTGACCCTGCTCTGCAGACGTCCTGGAGGACATGCTTAAAAACACACACACGCGTACTTACATACTTACAACCTCCCTATTTATTTGCTTTTGAGCCTCATAAAGGAGATGTGTTTCTCCCCCCACGCACGCTGGCTCTGCTGGAAAGGTCAGAGCCATCTGACGGGCTGTTGATACCCCCCTGCTCCTGGGCACATGGGACGGGACCTGAGGGATGAGCCACGGCTTTGGGTTTTCCAGAGATGCTGTGCCCTCCAAAACAAATTCAATTAACCGGGAGGGGAAAAATGTGGCTGGGGGATGTGCCAAGCCCGTGGTTCCCACTGGCTCCTGGCCCCACTCTGTGCTTGGCTCCTGTGGGATGCAGCTCCTCCACCTCTGTGAGGGCTTGACGCAGGGACCGTGGCTGGCTGGCGAGGGTGGTACTCATGGTGGGGGCAGCTGGAACAGTCCCAATGGCTTTTTGGGGGGTTCTGCACCCCAGTATGCTCTCTGCCCTGGGGAGGACGAGCTGAGCCATGCAGCCAGAGCTGTCCGTGACTCCCTCCGTGATGCTGCCAAAGCCTCGTCTCTGTGCTCAGCCAGGGCAGAGCTGCTTTCTGTCAGGATTTTGGAGGGATGGGACAACCCCCTGCTGCTCTCCAGTGCTTCCCCATCCTCCTCCAGGTCCAGACCTCTCCGGTGAAAGGGTCTCAGTGGGAGGGGGTGTCCCCACCTCCTGTTCCCAGTAGGAAAACAGCAACATGCTGCCGGCATTGCCTTGTCCATGTCTGTTTTCCAGACCTTTGCATGAAGAGGTGGCAGACTGCTGCTCTCTGGAAAAGAAAAGAATTGGAAGTAGTATACAAATGGACAAGTTAGGGAAAGATGAGTCGTGGCAAAACCAAGTACCCAAAACATGGACTTGCAGCCAGATTCAGGCAGCTCCTGCAGCTCCTTTATGCTGATGGGCAGCAGCGCTCACCTGAAGAGTGGGTTTTGTTCCTCTGCTCCTAGCCCTGTCTTCTGTAGCACAAGTATTGCTCTGTGCTGGAGCTTGGAGGAGAGCTGCCTGTGAATTGACCGTTCTGCCTCTCCCTGCCAGAGCTGGGAGCGCGGCAAAATATGCAGGGGGTGGCCAGAAAGCCCCAATGCAGAAGTTGGTGTGTGTTTTTGATCATCCTTTTCAGCTTCCTTGTACTTTATCCAATTCTGACACATCTTTCCCCAGCTGGAGGCACAATGTTCACACGAGGATGCACCATGCATTTATGTGCTGGCACAGTGATATTCTCAGTCTTTTGCTTTTTTCTAATAATCCGTGCCTGGAGTGGTAACAGCCAGCACAGGACCCATCGCTGTGGACGAACTCAACGCTCCCATCTTTTGCTGCCTGCCTTATAAACAGCTCTTTGCCCAGGAGATGACCATCCCCGTGGTCCAGGGTGGCAGAGCCCTTGGGTAAGGACAGTGCTGCGGGCTGCCGGGGAGCCCAGACAGGCTGTACCAGTACCCCAACATCCCTCCACGACGGACCTCTCGGGTCCAGGTTGTCCACCTCTCTGCTCTTCCCTTCTTAGTTGTGGTTTCTGCTGGTTTGTCGGATGCAAGGGTCAGACTTGCTGACCTCTGGTTCCCCCAGATCCTCCCGGGTCTGTTTGAGGTTGCCATCACGTTGCTCCTTCCAGTCTTCTAATCATATTAGTATTAAGCAATATTAAGCACGAAGCTACAGATCCCACCCAACCATCCAGCCCTTTCCTACCTGAATTGCAAATGATTTGCTGCTTGACTGATTTCTTCCCAGCCCTCTCCTCCTAGCCGCTGAGGCAGGACGGACCCCGATGAGGGGCTCTGCCCTGACATCCTCCAGGATCCCAGCTTTTTTGCTACGGAAAATGCTGCTTCCAGCTCTGGCTCACCAGCACACATTCCTTGTGTCATTTATCCACCTGAACAGGGATAGTTCTTTAAGGTTTTTAGGTTTTAGGCTTTTAATAGGGATTTTGCCATCTTTTTGCCTTTTTTTTTTTTTTTTAACTACTTCATGGTATTTTTACATTTCATTTGGTGGAGTCCGTGGTCTTTTCCATTTTCCCATTTGAGCACAATTTAACTTCATTTAACCGTTGTAGTTGTTACAGGTCTCCAACATACAGCATATATCTCCAGGAACAAGATGTCCCCAAACCATTTCCATGCTGCCTATAGGGTTTAACCCTTTCTGCTGCTCCTTTCCACAGCTCTTTAACACATTTTCTCCTTTTTTTTGTGTGTGTAGTTTTACAGTTTATCTTTCTGAAATTAAATTCAGCTGCAGTGGGTATATTTAGTGGTTTTTTTTCCTGTGTTTTTTTTTTTTTTTTTTTTTTTTTTTTTTTGTCCCCCTGTTCCTGCAAGGATATTGAAGTACGTCCTAGTTTCCACCACAAAGTGGTGTTTGCTTGGTGGGTGAGCAGTGTCCTTCCCATGCACCACTGACATAGCAAGCCACAGAAAATGAGTGGGAGGTCAGCTCATTCGCAGCTCCCCTGTAATAAATACACAAGCGATATGTGGACACACAAAACTGAGTTCATGGAACATGACCCATCTAACCGTGGAGGACTTGGGGCTGCAACCACAACACAGTCTTTTAATTTACCTCCTTGCGCAGGATGCTGCTGAATGATCAGGCTAATTAGCAACACCTGCAGTGCTCCAGCTCCCTGTGGAAAAAGCAGCAAACCCAATTTTCTTTAAGAGAAAGGAAAGAACTAAATTTCTCCCTAAGCTTCTTGTTAAAGGAATGCATGCTATTAACCTGGGACAACCTGCACTGACAGCATCCCGGGCAGGTACCACAGCGTGCGTCTGTCCGTGGCACGTCTCAATGAGCATAGCTGGGCAAGAGATGTTGTCCTTCTTATTTATCATGCAATGAAAACGGGGCTTACGGAGCCCAGTCCCAGCCTGAGGGGGGAACGCTGATGCTGGTGGGGTGCTGTGGGTCGGGAGCTGGGAGCAAGAAGAGCATTAATAACGGCAGCACCATAAATCACTGCGTTTTACAGGAAAACCTCTAAATGGCTCAGCACAGTGAAGATCCTCCCTGACTCCCGAAACATTTATCCAGCAGCTTGAATCAATTTCTATTCAAGTGTGTGTGTGCGCACAGCTCAGCCAGGGCCCCGTCCTGGCTGCTGTGGGTGATGCGTGGGGGCTGCAAGTGTGGTTTGAAGCTCCTTTGCTCTTGGCATTGCTCTGTTCCACAAACGTATCTTCGGAGGCTTGTTAATTCTTTGGAAACTTGCTGAAAAGAACGGGGAAGGGGGGGGAAAAGACAGCAAAACCCCCATGAGAGGGTGAGCGACCTACTAACACCACGTCTTTGCCCAACCCCGCAGCGTGACCCTGCCCGACGTCCTGGGGAAGCCGGCCAGCACCCACCTGGACCAGAACATGTACCGGTTTCGCAGCACCAACCTGGAGCAGATAGTGAAGACAGCCCTGAAGCTCAAGCATGAGGACTCGAGCCTGTCGGCAGCCCTGGAGCAGGCAGAGGACTGGCTCTCCAGGCTGAAGGCCATGGCAGAGGAGGTAACGCTGCTGCGATGGTGGCAGGAGCTGCTTTTCACCCTGGAGGGGTCTCGTTCTTCCCAAGCTTGCCATCATGCTGCTGTTTTGGTGCGATGGCTGTGAGCAATTGCCCAGCGGTGGGGTGGGAAGCAGAAAGGATGCTGCTCTCTCAGGCAGAGTCCTGGCCCTGCGTGCAAGGGTTGCACCTGCATCCCACTGCAGTGATGCAAAGCGAGTTAGGAAGGCGACAGGTTTGGCACCCGGCCATTGAGATTTAGCCTTGTTCATAGCAGAGCTTTACAGCACGGCCAGTAAACCCTCAACCAAAGCTGCTGCAGCTGCCTGGGCTGGCTGCGGAGGGCAGAGCTTGGGGAAAAGTAGGGCTGCTCTGCTCTGGCCAGACCCAGATGGGATCTGGAGCTGCTGAGATGGGGTTTGGGTCAACTGGTCTCACACCATGGGCTTGGGTTTGCAGTGGGACTTGGGGCATGGCTCATCTCCAGCCTCCCGCATCCCTCTGCAGCTGATGAGCTAGTTTGGATCCCCCCAGTCGGACACTACAGCTTTTGTGTTTTCCAGCCCCAAAACAGCCTGCCCGATATAGTGATCTGGATGCTGCAGGGAGACAAGCGCGTGGCGTACGCCCGCGTGCCAGCCCATGAGGTCCTCTTCTCCAGGAGCATCTCCAGCTGCTGCGGCAAGAACTGCGGGAAGCTGCAGACCATCTTCCTGAAGGTACCTTGGCTTTTGATGTATGTGCATGCATGGTATTAATTTTAGAAATATTTTACCCTAAAAAAAGTATATAGAGAGAAAATCGTGCAGGGAAACCTGAAGTTGCAACACAACGGGCTGTTTTAACCCACGGGTGCCTGGGGCTCTGGGGACCCCCAACCTTAGTTTCAACCCTGTTGAAGCTGGTTCCTGCACAGTGAGAGATGGGTCGTGCTTCTGGTAGAGCTCAGCTCCGCTTTCATGGATCTGCAGCAGATCCCCATGAATGTCTTAACATTTTCTGCAAGTTCCAGGGCAGTGAAGATGGGCACAGTTTGGCCCAGATGGTGCTTTTAAAAAAAATATGTATATTTTTTAAAAGTTTTTGAATGTTATTTTACGTTTTTTCAAAATTCCTGACCCTCTGCCACCCCAGGAAATTTAAGCTGTGGCCTCCTCTGCCAGGCACTTACCGAGCTTCTCACATCTCAAATGATATTTCTTTGGCCTTTCGCTGTGTGCCAGCTTGGGAGCAGACAATCAGTGCTGAACAAGCTCTAAAAAAATAAAGTGAAATAAAATAAACTGAATAAACCCCAAAACCCCAAGCCCAGCTGGCAGCAAAAGACAACCCAAAATACATTGTTTTTATCTGCACTTTAGCTCTGGATGGAAAACTAGCATCACTTGAAGGGGGAAAAAAAGTGACTGAGAGAGAGAAAAAAGGGCAATGAGACATCTCCCTGTTTATTCTTTCTATTTTTGCTGAAATATGTTGGCTGGGTTTGGTGTCCTAGCCCTGAAGGGTGTCTCACCAAGATGCAGAAGCCCTGACCACCAGGGCTTTGAAGTTCCTCAAGGTCATCCCCAAAGTGCTCTGCATGCTGTTGATGTTGTCCCAATTCCCAGGGATGCTCCATGTCCCACCTACCCCTCTGTCTTCCTGTCTGGGGCTACAGGGGCTTCGTACCCACGACCCCCAGCCTTGCATCCCAAGCAACCCCCATTAATATCCTTCTTGGGGATATTAACGGGGCTCTGCTTTTGGCAGTACCCCCAGGAGGAGGCGATGGGTCCGAGGATCCCAGCCCAGATCCGGGTCCAGCTCTGGTTCGGGCTGTCGGTCGATGAGAAGGAGTTTAACCAGTACGCCGAGGGGAAGCTCTCCGTCTTTGCCGAAACTGTGAGCATCTCACAGGGACCACCCTAAAGGTTTTTTTTTTTCTGTCCGGCGTGGGCATCAGCTCCACCATGGAGGGGAGGGGGTGGAATGGGTGGTGGGTGAAGGCACATCCCTAGGTGGGAGGTCATATTAGCTCCTACCAACCATGAGAAGAAAGAGCCGTTTCCACCAGCATCCAGCCTAAAAGGTTGGGGAGAAGGTTAGTAATGAACTGTAAGGCTGCATTTTGGCTTCACACCTCCTTCTGTCTGCTGGAGGGGGGAATCTGGGGGTGCCCATGGGGCAGACGATGATGTGTGTGGGTGAGACTCTTCCCAGGAGGTCTGTCCTCAGGATCAGGCTCTCCAGGAAGGAAGGGAATATTCATGGGATTTCAAAAGGTATATTCATGGGATTTTGTGCCTCCAACGCAAAAACCTCTCTGCTTTTGCTCCCCCAGTATGAGAACCAGACCAAGCTGGCGCTGGTGGGGAACTGGGGCACTACTGGCCTGACCTACCCCAAATACTCAGATGTCACTGGCAAGATCAAGCTGCCCAAGGACAGCTTCCGCCCCTCTACAGGCTGGACCTGGGCTGGGGACTGGTTCATCTGCCCAGAGAAGACGTGAGTGATGGTTTTCTGCGAAGAGCAAAGCCTGGGTAGGCTGTTGAGGGCACGCCGAAAACCTGAGCAGATGCTAACCTGGTGGCAAGGTCACCCAGAAAGCTGGGTGGAGGTCTGGGGTGCCATGGGGGTTCCTTGTCTGCCTGCCCTGTCTTTGGCAGGCAACAGTGTTAATGTAAAATGTGTCGTCTTTACAATGGGTGATGACCCTGGCGTGGTGGGTGCTACACAAGTGCTCATAGACATGGTAGCCCCAGCACCCAGCTCACGGGGGTGGGTGCCTGTTCAAGCCCCATGCTGAGGGGCTTTGGAGGTGGTATCCCAGCGGGGCACTGAGGGGATGGGAGGGGATGGTGGATGCTCAGCACAGCTCTGCCGTCTTCTTGCATTGGATTTACACCTTGTGGTTTGGGCTTCACCTGAACCGTGTTACTGAGGTCTCATGGGAGCTTTGCTTGGTGCCTCCTGGGTGGAAGAGGCTCAGGAGGCAAAGCATGTGCTGACATGGTGTGGCCGGCTGCGAGAGGAGGGAAGACACAAGGCCGTGCTGCTGCCTGTGCAGGGCTGGGGAGGCAGGAGGGGAAGGCCCTGATGCCATGCATCACCCTGGTGTGCAGGTTGCTGCATGACGTGGACGCCGGGCACCTGAGCTTCGTGGAGGAGGTGTTTGAGAACCAGGTCCGACTCCCTGGAGGCCAGTGGATCCACATGACTGATGCCTACACTGATGTGGTAAGGACAAAGTGGGCAGCTGGGGGCAGGAAGCCTCTTGGGGGGTCAGGGGAGATTTAGGCATCTGCTGGGCACTCTTTGGTTGAAAACACCCCTGTATCCCACAGAATGGGGAGAAGGTCCTGCATAAGGATGAGATTGAGTGTCCTCCAGGCTGGAAATGGGAAGATGTGGAATGGGACACGGACCTCAACAGAGCTGTGGATGAGAAAGGTATCGGAAAGCAGTTTTGGGCATCCATCCTGTTTCCATCCCCTTCACTCTGCCCATTGTGATGTTTCCTTCTATGGTTCCATCCAGCACCAGGGATGATAACATCCCCTTCATGGCTGTGTGAACTACCCCACTAGCTTCAGGAGAAGGAGATCTGGCCCTGGGGGTACCCTCTCCCCCTTGCTCTGGCTGAGGTTGTGGTGTGGGCAGTCACAAGGGCAGCACTTTTCTTGCCACTGGGGAAAGCGCAGGCTGTTCTGGAAGATCTTACCTGTCTTCTGGTGAAGGAGAGACTGAAAGCATCAGGCCAGAGAGCATCCAAGATGGTCACAAGCATTGAGGTTGCCTGAGGAAGGAAACAGAGAGGAGAGTTCCCAAGCTGTAACTTTGAGCCAAGGGCTGGTGGGACACTATGAGTCTATCACCTGGGCATTCCCAGTGGGACACCTCCATTCAGTAGCAGCATGCATAGGTCCTTATTTGTGTGGAACAGCAAACTGGGAAAATGCGTTGTGTCTGGACAAATCTTTGCTATTAAAGTTGTTCCAGCCTGGACATATGTGGAGCGGTCCCTGGTGGGAGGCAAGGTGGGGGTTCTTCTTCCTCCTTCACCCAGGTGTCCCCTTCTCTCCAAGGCTGGGAGTATGGCATCACCATCCCGCCCGACCGCAAACCCAAAGCCTGGGTGCCGGCTGAGAAGATGTACCACACCAACCGGCGACGGCGCTGGGTGCGGCTCCGCCGGAGGGACCTTGCGCAGATGGAGGCCATGAAGAAGGTAGGAGAGGGGCTGAGGAGAAGAGGGTGGGAGTGGGTCGGGGCCATGTCCCTGTCTCTCCACGCGGAGGTGGAGGTGCTTGGCCTTCTGCAGAGACCTGTCGTGCTTTGGAAGCCAGTGGCCCTCGTCTCTGTGCTGGAGCAGGCAGCAGCCTCTGTGGTTTCAACCATGGGGGTCAACATCTCCCAGAGGTGGAGACCACTCCAGGGGTGCTTGGTTGGGCTGGGTGGGATGAGGACCTCTGCCAGTGCCACGAAGCAGCTCGGGGACCAGGGCTGGCAGAGGTCCCCGGTCTGTCCCCTGTCCCAGTCCTGCTTCCCTCTAGGTGGTGCAATTTGACTGCAAATGCCACCACAAACGCTACCACTCTTCCCTCCCCCCAGCAAGTTCCCTAAGACACGTTCCTCCCTTTCCAGCACTTTTTCTAGATAATCGTGGCTGGAAAGCGTGGGGATCCACTGTCACCCCATTTGCCAAAGGGCTGTAAGTGTCACAGAGAGGTGACACAGCTCTGGGGAGAAAAAGCCTTCCTGGGCTTGTGACTGATGCCCCAGTGTCCCATGGTGGCAGAGCTGTGGTGGCCTCGGGAGAGATCGGAGGTGGTGGCAAAGTGGAGTGCAGGCTGGGAAGATGGAGGCTCTGGTGCTACACGGGCCTGGGCAGGATGTGCCCCCCTCCTTGCTCAGCACAGACATCCCCCAGCCCAGTGACACCCTTCTCCAAGTGGCGTTCACTCCAGGGACTGGACGAAGGGCTGAATCCCCAAGCTAAGCTGGAGGGATACAGGGAGGACACAGGGCAGGACACCTGTGGCGGGCAACAACTCAAAGAGGCTGGATCCAGGTTTGGGTGGGCACCACCCTGCCCCTGGAAAGCCCCATGCGCAAGTGGTTTTGCCCCTCGGCTGTGCTGGGGTCCCCCCATTGCCACCTGCAGAGGGGCCATGGGGTGGTGGGACTGAGCCCCCTCATGAGCCCCAACGTGTCCCTTCCCCACAGCACAAACAGGAGGAGCTGGATGGAGAGGGCTGGGAGTACGCCTCGCTCTTCGGCTGGCGCTTCCACCTGAAGCATCGCCGGACCGACACCTTCCGCCGCCGCCGCTGGAGGCGCAGGATGGAGCCCCTGGAGCGCACCGGGGCTGCCGCCGTCTTTGCCTTGGAGGGGGCCCTGGTAGGTACCTGCCTTTTCCCCAGAAATTGCTGCCTCGGAGGGGGACCCTGGTCGGGTCTGCTCCCACTCTTCTGTCCCATCCCAGGGAATGGACCTGGAGCAAAGTTCATTATCTGTTGCTTGTTATCTGCCGCCTGCACCCGCTGCTGCTTGTTTAGCTAATATTCTGGCTTTGTTAATATACTGGATTTCATAATCTTTTGGCTTTTCCAATAGCTAAATGAGAACCAACCACAGCAGCACAAAGCCCCTATTAAAGGGCTTTTTTTTTTTTTTTCTTCCCCCCATTTGGCTTTGTTTCCCCCCTCTTTCTCTGCTCTGTCCTCCCCTCTGTCCAGTGTTTGAACCCAGCAGCCCCTTTGGGACACAAGCAGCTCCGTGGTGTTCACGGGCATCAGCCCTGAGCTCACGCTGGCACCATCTGGGAGGGTCCTGGCTGCTGCCCACCCCCAGGGGTTGCTGGTGGGACTGTGGCTTCTCCCCCTTCACCCTGGGGCCTGTTGATGTGATTTTTTTTTCAACCAGACACTTCATCCCTCTGTGTCTTGGCAGAGGCAATTGAGGGGGTTTTAGCTGGAAATAGAAATATCTTTAGAATAGACATTAGGAAGAGATTTTTCACTCTGAGGGTGGTGAGGCACTGGAACAGGCTGCCCAGAGAAGCTGTGGATGCTCCATCCCTGGAGGTGTTCAAGGCCAGGCTGGATGGGGCTTTGAGCAACCTGGTCTGGTGGGAGGTGTCCCTGCCCATGGCAGGGGGGTTGGAACTAGGTGATCTTCAAGGTGTCTTCCAACCTAAACCATTCCACGATTCTATGAAAACTGTACAGCATGAAGTGTGTGTCCATGCACATGTGTGTGTGTGTGTGTGTATGCCATGGAGCCGTGCAGGAATCCCCTGTGCCCTTTCTGTGTCTCTGGGGATGAGGGGAAGTGGGTGGGTGGGGGGTCCGGTGGGGGTGCCTTGGGTCTGGGCTTGGTCGTGAAGCTTTCCAAGGACTCAGATGTGCCCTCGTTTCGCCTTCGCTAGCCCACAAATGAAACGGGTTTGTGAGTTTGGTTGCTGTGCTGGGGAAGGGGGAGATGATGGACCTGTCTGCTGGGGGTATCGGGGGATGTGGGGGAGAACCGGAGAGGAAACTCCTTCCCCATGTGTGTGGGGCAGAGGCTGAAGCAAAGGCGAAGAGGAGGAAAAAGCCCCATTAAAATGGCAATGTGACAACGTGCCCGGGAACCACCACTTGCTTTGCTGCTGGTGATACTGATGTTGTGGCAGTGTCCCTGGTTGATTTAAGTGTCCCCCACCTGCCCCAGGCTGCCAGGGCTGCCCTTTCTGGCCCTCTACCCCTTAAGCCTGTTAGACCTGGTGTTACCTACTTTGCATATTTATTTTCCAAGCATTTCTTAGCTGTGTCAGTCAGCGGCCTCCCAGGTCTCTCATTTGTATTTATGCCAAGGTTATGTCTATAACTTTTATTATATTTACATGTAACAAATCCAAGCTATTATTATTTTGCCTATTTTCTAACTGAAAACAATTCTAGCGAAAAAAGCAGTTGTTCTGCCTTGCCATGCCTTGCTCTTCCCTCGCCACCCTTCCCTCAGCAAACACCGCCCTCAGCGTCACTGTTGCTCCTATGCGACCCCACTGCAGACGTCCCATTCCCTTACGCCAAGCAAATGTCTGAACCATACATTTTCCTTGCTTGAATGTCAGCAAAACACAAGGAAAACCCTCAGTGACAGCAGGGTCCCGGGGGAGCACCAGGTCCCGTTGCTGTAGGATTGTGCTGCTCCCGGGTAGGGTGATGTTATCCGGCAAGGAGTAGTATTTACTTCAGGTGTGGAGATTTCGGGGGATGCTGTCCCCACAGGGTGGCAGCTCAGGAGGGAGCAGCCCGGGAGAGCGGTTGGTGAATCCCTCCCCAGCCCTGGCTCCGGCTCCCGGCAGCCTGGCGGGTGCAGGACCAGCCCGCCTGCCCTTCGGGCTCTGCTCGCCAAATTCCCCTCTGCAGTAGGTCACTCTGACTCGCCTCCGTGCCCTCATATTTTGGGGTTACCGGCCACATTTTGTGTGGTTGCTTGGTTTTCTGCAGATTGCTTTATAAATGATCTTGCCATACTTTCTGGTTTTGCAGCTTCATGCCTTTCCAGCTGTCCTCTCTCACTTGAATGACTTACGTATTTTTCCAGGATGCTCCATCCCCAAAATAATACCTAAATTTACACAGCGTCTCCCACACAGCAACCCCAGACCCTCTGGACCTGCACGGGGTCGACCCTTCCATCCGCTGGAGCCGCAAGCGGGAGGAGGGACTTGGCGTGATGCCGCAGAGCTGGGATCAGGGTGGTGGGGCGAAGTGGTGCTGAGGATGGGAAAATACGAGTGGGTGCTGATGGCTGGGGAGGGTGGGTGCTGATTTTCCGCTGTATCTATTTCCGATGATTTTTTTTTTTTAATGCAGGCAGAGGGAGGTAGCTTTGGAAGACAGAGGTGTCAGGGAAGCAGTGTCTGAGAAGGGCACCCGGATGGGGCAGCAGCTGGAGTTTGAGCTGCTGCTGCCAGCCCTGATCACACCGAAGCAGAATAAAGGTGCTGTCGGGAGAGGGAGCCTGGAGCATCCCCCAGCTCTGATTTTACCCAGGCCTGGGGCCAGGGCTGCCACTGGCACGCCACTGACTGCCAGAGCCTCCTGAAACCCCCCTCCTGTCTGCTCCGTCCCATTCTTGTTATCTGCCGCCTTCCCCGCAAAAGGCATTTGTGCGATTTTGTGGTTGTGGCATGGGTTGCCCGGAGCCCGCCCAGCAAAGGAGCCGTACGGCGGTGCAGGGAAACCGAAGCGGAGGGAGGATTAAAGTGCAAACTCAGGCAGAACAAGCCAACACCCCAAGTGCTAATTCCCTAAGCTATTTGAAAGGGTTGGTTTCCAACAGGAAGATAATACCAAACATGACCAGAAGGAATGTGTCTTGGATGCAGGAATGTGCGGACGGTGCTCGGGGTTTCTGGGCCCCCCTCTTCCCGGGGATGCTCAGCCTGCATCGCTCCAGCCTTACCAAACCGAGCAATCGTTGCTGTTAAGACATGCCGAACCCCAACACCTCGGGGTCAGGGTGACCCAGAGCCGGGAGCAGCCAGAAGGCAGAGCCCCAGCAGGTTGCTCAGCTGCTGAGGAGGGTTTTGTAGGAGCTGGGGACTCCTTGGTGGAGGCTTTCCCAAAAATTCCCACTCCAGCGGTGCTGCCCCCGTGGAGCTGAGCAGCTGCAGCCCTGGGGCTGTGTGTGGGGCTCAGCACCTTTGCAGGGTGAGCTCAGCGTCTGTTTGGATGGAGCCCATGAGGTGTGAGCATCCACTCCCGGACAGTCCGGCTCCCTTCAGCGGGAAGAGCCGAGGGGTGTGGGGGGGGGCTGCTGTGTGGCCGGGTCCCCCCAGCTCCTGCCCCTCGCCTGGCCCCTCTGTGTCACGACCGCCCCGCCAGACCCACGCATACGTGCATGCACATGCCTGCACGATTTCTTTTGCGTGCTCGCTCTCCACCAGCACGTGCTCACTCCTGCTTTGGCTCAGAGACTTGTATTTCGCTGCTCACACATGCTCCATCCTTCCCCTGACCCCAGACAACGGGGAGGGGGGACATTCCCCCGATCCCCCGTCCCATGGGGAGCAGTGTCAGGGACGGGCAGCGTAGCTGCTGGCAAGGTGGAGCTGCCCGAAGCCGGGCCACACGCTGCTGCGAGGGCTCGTGGTGCTGCCACGTGGCACTGGGTTTCGGCTGCCTTGGATGCAATTAGCCTGATGGATTTGGGGTGCCCGTTGGGGTGGGTTGAGCTGCCTTGGACGTTGCTTCCCACTGATTCACCTGCTCCCTCCTGCTGCCCCTAGACATGGGCTCTCCGATGCAGAAGCATGGCGGCTCTTTCCTTCCTGGTGTGCCATTTTCTTGGCAGTCCTTGGAGCCTTCCTGCAGCCACCCACGTCTTGGGACAGTCCCCAGGTGGCTCAGGGCAGGACTCTGCTTAGGGAAGTAGACCCGTGGTGAGCCCACGAGTGCCCTGGGCAAAGCATCCCATCCACGCGGCCACCCTCTTTGTCCTTGCCGTGACCACCCTGCCCTCTCCATTGCCTGTGACTTGGCATCCCCTTCTGCCCACAGGGACACCCACAAAGTGCGTGGTGCTTATTGTTTCTCACAGTGGGTCCCGGCTGACTAATAGGGAGCTTGAGACCAAGAAGTTGGTGATGCAGAAGGCTTTTAGCACTCCCACCCATACCTGAAACGTGGAGCCAGCGTAACACCACTGCTTGCAACACTACCCCGTCATTTCCTCTCTTTTTGCCTGTTATTTCACCTGTGCATCGCTCCCTTATAAGCTGGGCAGCCTTCCTTTCCCTTGGGCTTGCTGGCTGGGCCATCACCTCCATCATATCAGCTTGTTCCTGGGTTTCCCTCTCTGGGACAGTGTGTCCCAGCTTTTTTGGGACCTGCCATTTGGCAGCTTGCTTGTCACTGACAGAGGTTAAAAGAGAAGGACTACAGGACACGGTACGGCACCCAGGCATCTCTCTGCCCTTGGTCCAATTTCTGGGAAGCCCAGAGCCGAGCTCTGCAGCTCGAGGCTGTCTCCGGTTTCTGATGGAAAGCACAGTGGCTCTGCCCTGGAGCCGCGAGCAAACCTTCCACCCTGCAAGCCCCGTTTCCTCCCATCCTTCTCCAAAAATCAGCTGAGGGAAACCTTTGGCTGATGAAGAACTTTGGGTTTTCCACGCCAGGCTGGAAAATCTTGCCTGTTTCTGCCGGTGCTTACGCCCCAGCTTTGGCTCTGCACTGAGCATGATTAAACCACTTCTACCCAGGCAGGAGAAGAGCAGGGACACGAGTGAAAGGAGGGGGATGACAGTCAGGTCAGGCACATGGTGCCACTGGGGTTTGGCCGGGGTGGAGGGCACTGGTGCTGTAGCTTTGTGCCCAAACTACCAACTGGCTGCACCGAGCGTGGGAGTCCCAGTGGGAAAGCCCAATGGCTGCTACGTCGCACTGTGCACGGGCTCTCGCTGCAGGACCCGGCACCTGGGAACCCCGCGGGGACAGGGCGAAGGCAGGAGATCATGGGGGTACTCCATCCTCCCTGGACACCCCAAAGGGCAAATCATAGTCCTGAGCAAGAGCATTTTCCAACTTGCCCTCTCCAAGGTGTGCTTTCCATGGTGTTTTGGAGTGTGAGGAGCCCCCCTTACCCATGATGCGCAGATGTCGGGGGGGTCCGCAAGCCCTTGCTGAGGGCTTCAGAGAGCAGTCCCTGCCTGTCTTGGCTGCTAGCATCCTGCACTTGCCCTTCCCCAGGCTGGCAGCGGGCGCAGGTCAGGGTGGGGAAACTGGGGGGACTGGTGGTCATAAAAAATAACTGAGAAGCTATTCAGCTCCCGCGGGGAGGGGGGTGAGGAAGCGAAGGCAGCTCTGGAGGTTGCCTTGCAAACCCTCAGCGCGACCTCACCGCCGTAAAAACAGTGCAAACCCCAGGGCTTCCTCTGCAGACAATGTCACGGTAGTTGTGATTCCTGCCTGGAAAGGCAAGGAGGGCTCTGCAGCTCACCTAAGCTCCTGATGCATTTTTGGGATTTCGCAGCTCCGGGGTATGGAAACTCCATCCCGGTCTGTTGGTTTTGGTGGTTTTTTTTTGTTTGTTTGTTTGGTGTTTTTTTTTACCTTCTTTCTTTTCATTTTTTTCTTTAAGCACCCCTCCTGTCTCTCCCTAGCATTTGAAAATTGAAAAATATTTAAAGATCAGGTTTACACTCTCCAGGAAGTTACCTTTAGGCTCCTTTTCCTGCAACTAAATATTTCAAGACGAATGCGGCAATTAGGAGGTGATAAAAGGCCAGCTCTCAAAGGCGAACACAAGAAGAAGGAAGGGCAATGGGTAGGGTTGGCCGAGGCTCCCCCCCCCAGGCAGTGAATGGGGCATTTGCCTGCATTTGACACCATCTGTATCACTGTTCACAAAGTTTATACTCCTTTCATTTTGCTCACAAGGAGATTTAGTGAAATTGCTTTAACTACTAACTACTGTTCCAAGAATGATGAACTTTATGGAGAGGTTTTTCCATGCTGGTGAGATGCTGGGAGGTAGGATGTGAATTGGTGACCCTTGGGCTGCTTTTGTTGTCGTGTCCTTTTCCTTCCCAGCGTGGTGTGGATCAAGCGTTGGGTCCTCTCTGCCTTCCTGGGGCAGGAGAACCTGAGGATCCCTCCATGGGGAGTCTGAAAGTCCTCTTGGACACCTATGCAGATAATACCCTGGAGGATCCCATCCTGTGGGGAACCCCGGCCACAGAGGGAGTCCCAGCATGACTGACCTTGCCTTGCTTTCTCTTGCAGGGGGGAGTGACAGATGACAAGAGCGATGATGGCAAATCCGTCTCCACCCTCAGTTTTGGTGTCAACAGACCCACCATTTCGTGCATATTTGACTGTAAGGCCCTGAGGGTCGGGAGGGAGGGCGAAATTCCCCTGCAGTGAGTTCTGGCACAGAGCCTCTGCTGTGGGAACCCCATAGCTGAGCATTTCCCATCCTCTTCCTCTTGCCCACCTTGAGTGCAGGTGGATGGAAAGGGGTAGGGGTGGGCAAGGGTGGGGTATGGCTTGTCCCTCTGGGAACATCGACATGCTCAGGGCTCCATGTTCTCTTGGGAAGCCATGGGAAGGATTAAGCCAAGCTGCCCTCAGACACAAGCCTGGGGCTGGTTAAACGCTCAGATATTCCCCTGGTGCCCTGCACTTATCCCTGGGCTCATCTCTTAATTGTTCCTCATTCCTCTGTACAGATGGGAACAGATACCATCTCCGCTGCTACATGTACCAAGCTCGGGATCTAATCGCTATGGATAAGGACAGCTTTTCAGGTAAGCCCAGAAGCCCGTGTCCATGTGTTTGTGCTTGTAATTAGTGCTGTGATGAATGCTGGGGAGTAGTGGGGTCTGTAAAGCAATTTTGGGGTTATTTCTTGATGTGATGTGGGGGATGTTCAGCAGCCATATGACAAAAGACAGCTGCAGGAGGCTTTCCCAAGGCAACCAGTCTCGTGGCTTGATTTCCCATCAGCAAAAAAATCAGAGTTTCAAGAACTCTTATGTGAGAAACCAACCAGAAACCACAAGTTACCCAGGTCAGCCGTGAGTCAGAGCTGTTTCCTTTGCTAATAGCTCCTTCTCCCCCAGCCGAGGTGATGCTGAAAGCTGGTGGCAAGGCTGGGTAGCAGACGGCTCAGGGGCATGACAAATAAAAACAGAGCGGAGGGCAGGGGTGTTTACCATGGCACGCCGCCTCGAGCCACCCCCCCACGCAGCGTGTGAACTCTGGGATTGCAGGCAGGATGGAGGGCTCTGGGCTGGTGTCGAGATGATGGAGCACGGGGCAGAAACCTCCATCAGATCTGCTCAGAAAAATTGAAAAGGGTGCAAGGATGTAAATAGGACGTCGGAGCAGACAGGCACCACCTTCTGAGTCCTCATGAAGTTTCTGCTTGGATTTACGTGCCCTCGGCATCCAGCTTACTCCCAGCTGGTTGAATCCTGGCCAGCCGCTTGCCTGTCCGTGCAGGGCAGGGGGGCAGCAGTCTCTTAGGTTAGGGGTTTGTGGAGGGGATTTGTCCTGTGGTTTGGGGAAGGGATCAAGGCTGAAGAAGGGAGACTCCGTTTATTAGGAATGAAAGAATTGATTGAAAATACGGTTGGAAAGAAAAATACCTAACAGTGGCAAATATGTAAAACGGTTCACATTTGTTTTCATGACTGAACATTAAATTGAGCTGCTGCTCCTCCGCTCTCCATCCTGGAAACTTTGTAAGAGGGCTGGGAGGCAATGACTGGGGGGGATTCCTTGATGGAGTTGATGTCTGAACCAGGCATGCTTCAGACCAGACTGTAAAAAATGCCCCTTCATGGAAAAAAGTGGAGTCCCAGGTGGAGAAAAGGGTGTCCTGGGCTTTGAGTGAGGAGATTTTCATGTCCTGCTGCTCAACACATCCCCAGCACAGCTTCAGGCACTTCTGAAATTGCCAGAGTTGAGCTGATGTGGTTGGGACGTCCCGTGCTTGAGCTCATATTTTCTGGGTTAGGAAATGAAGCTAGAATAAGGCATGTCGCTTTATCCTTTGGGCAGCTGTGTTATCATTCAGTGCTGAAGGGTGCTTGGGTGTAGGTGGCTTGGTTTTAGGAGTGTTTTGTTTGCAGCAGAGGCTGAAACGTGGCTGTGGGAATGGGAATGCATGCCAGGGATGGTCCTTTGTGTTTGACCTGAGCAAGGACCAGCCCCGCACCAGCCGAAGGGTTCCACATCTGCTTCCCCATGGGCTGGGCCATTCCAGCCAGGTGGCCCTGCGGCTCCTTGGTGCTTGTGACCAAAGCTGCCTCTGCCCACACTCGTTAATGCTTTGGAGTGTCATTTTGAGGTGGGAAAGCAGGACAGTGGGGACGTCGCTCTTTACCTCTGACTCAGAGCTGGAGCTGGGGCGATGCAGAAAGTCCCCATCAGTTCTGTGCCCTGTGGCAGGGGCCACATCTGAGACGTGAGCAGGTCCCGGGGCAGGTATCCCTGCAGCACCCGCACCCCTCTGCAGCCATGCCTGCCGGCAGGACGCATCCAGCATCCCTCCAAGTCTGTCACTGACTGTCTGCCACGGGGATCTGCAGAAGGGCTGGGCATGGGTTTGCCCACCAGTGTTGGCACAGTGGTGACGTATCTTGGATGGGACACAGGGACAGCACCCAAAGGTGGTGCAGCGTGGGGACCCATAGCGAGGAGCAGCCTGCGGAGACAGCTGGGCATCACCATGCCAGGCAGCAGTACCACAGTCCCAAGGGGGTCCTACTTCCCCCAGTATTTTGAAGCAGAGGGGCTTGGGGGGGGGAGGGGGTGGACAGAAATGCCCTGGAGAGGTGCAGAGCACCCAAACAATCACCCAGTGTCTGCGCCCACCGAGGTCCCGTCTCCCCTCCGCCTCCACAAAGGGTTTGTTGTTCGAAGTGGTGGGGACCGAGGTGATCTCATGGCCCTGATCGGCGGAGCGGGGAGGGGAGTCCCTTCCTTCGGAAAAACCCGGCCAAGGACAACATGAGTAACAACATGCCACAATGTGGAATTGTGATCTCCGCTGCCTTAACAAAGCATAAAGGAGTTCATTAAGGGGGCTTTACACAGTTATAAAAATAAACCTTCTGTGCACACGAGGGTCTAAACAAAGGGGCTTTATGGAGGCCTCCTTTAAAAAGAAGAAGAGGGGGGAAAAAAAAGGCAAAAAAGCAAATCCAAATCCATGGTTTTTTGTTTATTGTAACGCATTCTGCTTTCCTCTTACTGGAAAAAAGCGCGTAAGTGGAAAAGGTTCTTCCCAGCGTGAATAGTGCTCTCTCCAGCCGGCCACCTCGCAAACAGCCCCGGCTCATTAAACACGTCTGCTGCGGTCCGGACGCCAAGAAAGAAAATACACCCCCCCTTGACCCTCCCCATCCCTGGAAGAGGGGAGGGAGTGTGGGGGACGCCGCCCTGCTCAGCCTGCCCCGTGTTCAGGTGTCTGGGGGATGCTCCTCCATCTCCAGGGCAGGCGGGACATGTTTTGCTGCTGTCATAAGCTCATAGTCTCCCAACAGTGCTGGTGTTGGGGTGTGCACACTGTTTTGCAGGGTGGGGGGACCCCTCCTGGGACCGTGGGGGTTTGTGCAGTGCCGAGCACTAAGGGTTGTGTTTGTAGGGTCTGCCACATTCCTGGCTGCCAGTAGGTCTCTTGGGACTGGCTTTGGGGTGATGCGAGTGGTACCCCACTGCATGCTGATGGACCCTCATACACTGTCTGGTGCATCTGTGTCTTGTGGTGGCATGTCATGCTGGGTACCAGGTGGAGGAGGTGGCCTGTGTCCTTCCAAGAAGGCCTGTGATATCTCCTGCCACTGTGGAGGTTGGGCTTTGCAGGTAACCAGAGCTCAGGGTTCCACCTGGGACCGATCAGGTGGGATGCAGCAATCATGGAGGTCTCATCTCTGACAAGGACCAGTAGGTGCTATCAGGTTATGAAGGGTGTTCAGTCTCCACAGGATCTTATAATGTGATCCCATGGCATGTTTCGAGACTCTCACCCAGCCCTTGATCCTGGTTCTGTCACTGCCCGTCCTGTCCCCATGCCCAGTGCCACTGCTGGTGCGGGCTGGATGTCCATAGCAGGCTTGGGCCACGGACTCTTTGAAGCTGTCTGGAAGGGAAGGTGTTAGAAAGGATTCAGGTTTCACATTTCTGTTGTTAATTATCTCAGACTTCCTGTGTTAATTGCTTTCATTGTTAAGGGAGGCTACTCCTCACTATTTGGCGCTGCCTCAAAGCGAGAAGCCTCTGGCTTTGTCCCACGTTAGGGGTGAGACACTTTGTTCCCAGCTCAATGCCTATGTACAGGGGTTTGATGAGACCTTGGAGTAACCTAGATGTCTGCATGGGGCTGGCAGATGTGATGCAGCAGCCTTAAGGGAGACCCAGAGCCATCTGGTATGGCAGCTGGAGGCCAGGTGGGATAATCTGGAATGCTGGGAACCCAAAACCTTCCCCAAAACATGAAGATTACCAAAGCTCATGCAAAGGGGCTGAGAGGATGACTCTGGCCGGTTGCTGGCTGCATCCTCAGCTCCTGTCCCTTCTAGAGATATTAAAGACTCCAGGAAGGAGGCAGTAATGTCCCAGTCACCTTCTTCATGGTCTGGTCTTCACAGCAGGGGGTGAACTGAAGGTACTGCTCACCCACATTTGCAGTGCTGGTACCTCCTGCATCTGCCTGGGAAAGACTGCATCGTGGAAACAGTTTGTGCTCTCTGCTGTGCTGGAAGACGGCTGTGTTATCACCATTGAAACATGTGTTGCAGAGTCATCTTTTGGGAGAAAACCCCACACCTGAGGGCAGTAGGTGAACCATTTTTGCTACCTCACTGCTGCTGGGCAGGGTGAAGAGTCATGAGGACCAGGACAGATCAGGTCAGACAGTGAGGAAATTTGTAATGCTGCAGCAGCGGAGTGCTGGGTGATGTGGCCAGGGAAGGTCGCGGTGTCTCCAGCAGCTGGAGTTATCACAAGCCAGAGGATAAGGCTGCTCTGGTTAACATGTTCTCATTGAATGCCCAAAAGGTTTATGGCAAAAAGATCCTTCATCAAAGGTTTTTAAGGAAAGGAGGCTGCTGTGGGATAAGAAGGAAGGTCTTTGCATAGACAGACAGCTAAGTTGTGTGGACTGTTGTGCTTGTCTTGTCCCAAAAAGAGCTGGAATGAGCAGGGGTCAGGATTGGCCCTTTGTGAGGAATTAGTCTATAGGTTGAGACTCTTCAGCTTGAAAAAGAGGTGTTTTAGGGTTGGCATTATAGAAAACTGCAGAACCCCAAGTGTCAGTGCAGGGGTGGACTGCTCCTTCTCTCCTAATGCAAGAACTGGGGAGCCTCAGGTGGAGATGGAGCTGGGTACTGCAAAAAAAAACATAAGAGTGTGGTTCTTCATGCAATTTTGAGTCCTCACCAGAGGATATGGTGGGTTCAAGAGCATCAGGGCAAGTGTGTGGAAGACAACCCCTTTGCAGGGCTGCTAAACATACAGACATCACACCTATCTTGGGAAATGCCTGAGCTGCGAATAACTCGTGTGTAAGGATTAGTGCTGGAGACCTTGGCCTCATTCTCTTCTCAGTTGGAGTTGCTTGGGGCATGATGGGAATGTCATTGCTGTTTCTAAAAGACCTGCATCTCCTTCAGCCTGTTCACAGTGTTCCCTGCCCAGTGTGTTGGCCCTTGAATGACTATGGATTGCTTTCTCCTTCCTGGACCAGTAGCTCTAATTCATCCTTTGTCTCTTATCTAAAATCCCTTGCAGATCCTTATGCCATTGTCTCCTTCCTCCACCAAAGCCAGAAGACGGTGGTGATCAAGAACACGTTGAACCCCACCTGGGACCAGACACTCATCTTCTATGAGATAGAGATCTTTGGGGACCCCCAGAATGTGTTTGACTCCCCTCCCAGCATCGTGGTGGAATTATATGACCATGACACCTACGTAAGTTCGTCAGCATGAGCTGGACCTTCATGGTGTGAGTGTGCTGGGGTGGATGGGACAAATGCATGCCACTGTTCCTGCCCTCTGGAATCCAATGCCGTAATGTTTCTGGGTAGCTTACACATTGAGCAGGACACTCAGCAAAGAGCTCTGCTAGTCGTGTCCCTCGTGGCCCTGCTCTAGTTACCAAAGCAGCATCTACATTGTGTTTTGCTGAGTGGCCAAATTAACCATATTTCCTTGTGGAAAAAGCTGGGGACAAGATTTAAAGCAGTCATGCAAGTAGGGGACCATACACTGTTGTTAGCTCAGCTGCCCGAAGGTATCCAAAGTGCCCTGTAGTGATGGCATTTGGGGGGCTGGGGAGGCTGATGAGATAACCCTGAGTTCTTCATAGAAAAACTGGGCTGTAGCCTGTCACAAGAGTGGACTGCGTGTAAGAGCAGTGCATAAGTGAAAAGCACTTAGAATCCATCTCAGGAACATCTCAGAAACCTCTCAGCAACCCTTCTGCCCTCCCTCCTCCAAAAGACACCAGCAGGAAGCAGCAAAGGCAACTGAAGATCCCATTGCAGACCAGTGAATGGGCTTTTTAAGAGCTGCTGATACTTAATGCTATACTCAGAGCTCCTGCTCTGGAAATCGTGTGATACCACAGTAATTTTATCTCCTGTTTAAGCCAAAATGCATAAGAAAGAATGTGTTTCTAGCCCTAGCAGTTACAGGGAGGAGTCTGAAAACTTGAGTCTACATGGATATGAAACCCATCTTTTTTTCTGAATTGGTCCCATAATGGTTTAGACATTGAGCCTGATTTTTGGGTGACAGGATCTCGTCTGAGATGCGGGTGTGTGGTGATGGACTCCACCAGGAAGTGGGGTGGGAAGAAAGCTCCCCATGCCTGTCATTGCCTTTCAGGGTGCGGATGAGTTCATGGGGCGCTGCATTTGCAAGCCCAGCCTGGTGCGCTCGCCGCGGCTCTCCTGGCACCCGGTCATCAAGGCGAACAGAAACGTTGGGGAGCTGCTGGCTGCCTTTGAGCTGATTCAGAGGGAGAAGGTGAGCTCCTCATCCGGACCTGGTCATGTCTCTAATTGGAATGCTAGCTTCTTCCCTTGGAGTGTTTCCACACCCAGCAGGGTACAGCCTTTGCTCGGTGCTGAGTTATGTCCACCTGGGCTCAGCAGCTCTGCCGCTGCCTGTCCCCAGTTTCACCAGGATGGCTGCTCCGAGCAGACCCAGCCATGGTGCACTGCAGCAGCCGTGGTGGGAAGCGTTTACCAGAGCCAACGGGAAGAGTCTCAATGCTGGACCAAAGCCTGGGCTGCCGGGTACTGGTTTGGGAGGCAGTGCTCGTGCCCTGCCAGCCCGGCTGGCTGCGGTGCTGAGCTCAGAGCCTCGGCACCTTCACGCCGCGGGAAGAGCCCGGTGCATTTGGCCCCAGATCGCTGCCCTTTGCTCAGAGTTAATTTCCGGAGGGGTTTATGAGAGCTGAAGCGGGCGGTTACTCCTGCAGCAAGCTGCCGCGCTCAGTGCTGGCCTTTCATGTAACGAGCCACGGGGGAAGGAGGCTTTGCTTTGGAGCCAGCCCGGGTGGGAGAGACTCCTTGTCATGCCCCAGTGTGCTCTCGTGTGCTTTCCCACCCGCCCCGTTCCCCTGCACACACCACCCCCTCGCCTCTCTCATCTCTGGCTTTTCCACTGGCCGTGGCGCCTGGCTGCAGCCCAGATGTGCCTCTATGCCAGGGAAAGCGGATGGACTGGAAGGCTAAATCTCCCTGTCCTGTTTCTCCTTCTCAGCCTCGAGGTGCTAATAGGGAACGAGGGTTCCGCAGCTCCCTCCTCCCTCTCTCCAATGTAGGTCCCAGCTCTGCTCCTGGAGGGATGCTGATGCTGCGGCTGCCAGGGGTGGATGTGCTGGGTACCAGCCTTGCTGCACCAGTGAGGGGCTGCTGGGTGGTGGTCAGGGGATGTCTCTGCTACCAGGACAGGGCACCAAATCATCTGCACACAGCCTCTTCTTCCTCCTCACGGCCCTCCCCCCCCCCCCCCCCCCCCGAAGCTACTGAACTGGGTGGGGAAGACCTTGGAAAGGGGAGTCCTCTCTTATAACCTTATTTGATCCTAGCAAAAAAGCAGCTGGGTGGATTTGAGGCTCTGCTCCTGTCTCCTTGTCAGAGGGAGAGCCCTGCCCTCGTGCCCAGGCTTTTTGGAGCCCAGCACTGGGCATGGAGGGGGGCAGTGTCTGGCTATGGGGTGACTGATGTTTCTCTGACAGATAAAGCTGAGTTAGCACCAGGAGTGCAAATAGAAAGTATGTGTTTTTTCTCCACAGCCGGCTGTCCATCACATCCCTGGCTTCGAGGTAATGCCTTTCTCCTATTTGCAGCTCCTAGACTCTACGCCCCTCAAAGTGTCCCCTCCTCTGCGCCTCCAGAGCTTCTGGGTCCCAGCACCATCAGCTCCTCTGCAGAGGTTTGCAGTGGACTCTGCAGCCCTGCTTCTACAGGCAATTTGTCCATCCTGTTTGAGGATGAAGGAATCCCCATGTAGAGATGCCAGTTTCCTTCAGCTGATGGTAAAGAAAGCTGAAGTGGGGCAGCTCACTTTTGACCCCTAAACCAGGGCAAATGTACCCCATTCTGGGTATAATTCCTCAGGTGTCAAACACACCATGGACTTCCTGCCCAGTGATAATTTCAGCATTCCCGTTGTGAAGGGCTGTGCTTCGCAGCAGCTCCAGTGTGTTTTGTACCCTGCAGCCCGTTTGAGCAAAGGCACTAACTGATGCTGGATTTTAAATGGGTTTAAGTTAGCCACACTGATTTATTCTCAAACCTGGGGATGGTGGTGTGCAGGAATTTGGAAACCACCCTTTTTCTATTCAGTTATCAGCTACACTTATAAGCCCTAGGATGGGCTTATGGATGAGAATTGCTCTAACTCCGTACTTTCCTTCTCTTCTCCAGAGTGAGCTGTCCTCCAGCCTGGATGAGGTGAGTCTATAAGATTTGTTGCCTCTTCATTTTGGAGATTGTTAAAATTGTGCCTCCATAGTGTAGCCACTTCTTTTCAGATGAGTCAAGTCAATAGCACCAGGATTTTAGTACCATGAGTGATCACCAGCAGAACAGGGTAGATGGGCTCCGTGCTTAACCCGAGAAGTTTTCCTGATGGCAGGGCATGTTGGGTAATATTTAACCTTTGTTGGATGCGTGTGCATGAGGTCTACTGGTGTTCAACCCTTCCAAACAAAGCAGGTAAAAGCCAAAATGCTGGGCTGACCTTTGGCTGGACCTTAGCTGAAATCCCAGCTGAAAAGTTTGCAACTTTTCATAGGGAATTCGCTATGAATTGGGGCATGTGTTGGGCTGTTCCAGTTACTCTGAATGAAATAGTGGCCTCGGGATCCCAAGCTGCTGCTTGGGCAACCTGTCAAAGTTGCTACCCAGACCTTGTAGATCCTACCGAGCAGATCACCAGCTGAACCAAGCGCTGCCAGGGTAGGCCAGTATCTTGTAAAACCCAAGGCAGGGAGCTGAACAAGGGACATATCTACTTGAGTGTTGTGGTGGCCCTAAGAGCCAGTTAATCCCAAAGTCTGGGAGATGAGCTAGGAGGGACTTGCAAAGAGCCTGGCTACTTTTCCATGAAAGGTTGGACGGGATAAACACATTTTTGCAAGATGGGTTTCTTCCACCCAAGCAACCTTTCCTCATGGTGTGGGGCTCATCTTTGTGCTCCATTTTGGCTGAGATGGATGAGCTCATGTAAACATAACCATCTCTCTGCTCTTTCTTCTCCGTTTCTTGCCACTGCCATTTCTGGATGGGGCACTCCACAGCTCTGCATCCCTGCCTTGTTCTACGAGGGGCTCCTCCAATGGGTACCTTTTATGCTCAAACACTTGACCCTCCTCTGTTCCTCTGCTTTTGCCCAGAAACCAAGCAAAGTCCCAACAGAGACTCTCAGAGAGACCAGCTCCTTCAGACATGGCCTGGCCTGACCCACCAGCCCTGCAGGAGCCCCATCCAGACCAACCCACTGAGGCTGCATCCAAAAGAGTGATGCTGGCCCAAGGTCTCCAGTGCCCTTAGCAGTAAATAACGAGCCTTGTGGAGAATCAGGCTCATACATGCATCATTCAGGCTCCTGATATATCTGAACAACCAGGCTGGCACCAGACTTCCTTTAACTGCATTTAGGTTTGGTGCAAATGGCAAAGCCTTTGGCACTGGGATTTTAGCCCCACCTTGAAACAACACGGTCCAGCTGTGTGCTCAAACTGGGAGACGTTTCCAGCCGCTGTTTTAACTGGTCTGATCTGTGTTGACTTTCACTCATCTCTCTTCCAACCCTATATCAAAGTCAGGGTTGGACTAGATGATCTCCAGAGCTCCCTTCCACCCTGATTCCCTCTGACTTGTCTCATTCAAACCATTCCAGCTGCCAGCAGACCCCACAGGCCATTTCATGGATGTCTCTTCCATCCATCCAGCTTGTGTCTGGGTTGAGAGCTGTGTCTGGGAATTGCTTGTTCACCACTATCACCCTGAACCCTTCCTGCCCCTGCCTTGTCCCCAGGACTCACTGCTCATTTCTCTACCATCTGGTGAAACATTTAGTGCTCGTTCATTCAGCGGAGACCCAGGAGAACGACTGCAAAACAACCAGGAGAGCAGCAGGGGTTGAGACGGACATAGAAACAGCTAGTGCTAGCTGAAGATGTTGCAGTGTTAGGAGCCAAGTGTGCACTCTTGGCTTTCAAAGCTGCTGTTGAACCTGGGGAGGATGGGGGGCAGGCAGGACCTCTTTCCCCAAGGCTTTCCCCTTTTCCCATACAGATTTGCCAGAAATGATCTTAAGTCCAATGACAACAACGAAATGTTACACATGGTATTTGCATCAGCAAAGATTTAGATGCTCTCTTGAGGAAAAAAAACCCTCCCTTTTTGGGAACAGACTGTGCAGCCATCTCACAGGGGCTGCGTGGAGTTTGAGCATACCTTGGGGTTTAGAGATGGGCTAGGTGGCTTCTCCAACTCTGCATCTCTATTATGCAACTTAAATGCAATTTAAGCACATTTAAAGCTGGAAATTAACATGTGTTACTATACAAGGACAGTCTGAGGCTCCATGCTTAGGCACCTTGATGTGCCCTAAGTGCTGTGGGTCACAAACAAAAGCTGGGGATAGTGCTTCAAGGGCTTCCTTGATCTTCCTCTACCCCGAGGAAAGATCAGCTCATATTGATGGTCTGAGCAGCCTTAAATTAAGGCTCTGGGTAAGTAAGTGGGTTACCAGAAGTGCTGAGCACCCGAGCGATGCTGGGGATGGTCTGCACCTCTCCCTTCTCGTTAGGCACTCATCCCCGAGATAACCTTCCCTTTCCCTGCTAGCACTAACCATGTCTGCAAGCATCTGGACCATGGGAGGGAAGACTGTCTGCCCCAGATTCACCATCTGCCCCATGTGGGAAGCCAGACATCTGCCCCAAAATGGAGTTACTGAAAGTCTTCAGCTAACGAGCAGCTTGATTCAGCAGCCACCAGGAATTGCCAATGAAAATTAAAGCGTAGCGTCTAGTATATCTAACATGCCACTGTGAAAAATTCCTTTGTATAGCATTTATATACATACATATATAAACCTGAACCAATCCTATAATTGAAATACATAGACACACTTAATTTAATGCAATAATACTCCAGCCTGAAAAGAATGCCAGTCTCCTAAATTGGTTCCAACTGCCCTTGGTTGAGGGTTGCATTTTTAGAGGTTTTGCTTTCATTCCTGCCTTTTTGGTGACTCTGAACTCAGAGACAGAGGTCACAAAGAACCTGAACGCTGGGAAGGCTCAGAGCCCGTCCTCTGCGAGCAGCCAGGGAAGTCTGGCTCCCTGCTTTCCTCCTCTGTGAAGGCAAATTTCAAATCCTTCACTTGCCATCTAGATTTGGTCTCACCCTGAAGGAAATCTCCTTCTGTAGACATGGTGCGTAGACAGCTTTGTCTGAGCTGTGTCCTGTGGCCTGCAAGCTTGGCAGCTGCCAGATAAGGTTTATAGCCGAGCTGTTGTATGCCACAAATGAACAACCACCCCTTCCTGCACTGGGACACGACGCCGACCCTCCATCCCACGGTGCTGCCTCCACTAAACTGTCTGCTGCTCTTCGGCAGCTGGTCACCGCATCTCATTCTGTCCAACTCGAGGAGCTGTATTTCACTAATTAACCCCCTGCTGCTGCTTCAGCTCCTCTCCTCATCCCTCAGCTTAACTGTCTCACTGAGGTCCTGGCAAGGGACAGATGCTTTTTCATCCCCTCCTCCCCTAAAGGAGGCTGAACCTCGATGGAGGGCAGATCTCTGTTCCCTTGGAAAGGCTCAGGGATCACTCTCAGCAGTAGATATTTGATCTTTTCCAGGGTCAGTTTAAATGGAGAGAAACAGTTTGCAAGCACAGTCATCCCCCCAGCCTCCATCTCCCTCCGTCTAGGTGTCCTGGACACCAAGATGAGTTTTGCAGGGAGAAGGAGACTCTGGGGAGATGCAGCGTGGGGAGGGGGAGGTGTGGGGTTGTTGTCCCATTGTGGCATGACCTGGTGTTCCCTTGGCATCTCTGCTCCCTGCAGTCTGCGGACTCTGACCTGCCATACCCCCCACCTCAGCGGGAGCCCAACATTTACATGGTCCCACAAGGAATCAAACCGGTCCTGCAGCGCACGGCCATCGAGGTGAGTGATGGGGAATGCACAAGGCAGCTCGCCCTCTTGCAGAATAACACTCCAATGTGTGTCCCTAAAGGGGAGGCTGAGACCCAGAAATGGGATCTCAAGCTATACTCTGTGGATAGAGTCCCACCAGTGCTGGGAGCTGGTTCTGCTCATGGGTTATCTGTCAAAAAAATGTTATCTTGCTCAGAAAACAAGTCTCACTGAGCAGTCAAGTTCTAGGTCAGAGCACAGCCATGGACCACACTTGATTTTTAGAAGGACAGTCTGCTCACATGAGGATGATATTTGCCCAAAACAGAGATGCTCCATTAATAGATAAGCAATTGTGGACCTGGTGTATTGCTGCATACAGAGAAATGTTTCCTGTACAACCTGGCTTTTCCCGGCACTGCCTGTCCTGCAGGGTTGATTCATCTCTCCCTCATGGAGGGCCAACCTTCAGGCTTACCTCCACTGCTGAAAAGCTCAGTGAGAGACCTAGAGGCAGACCTTTGGCTCAGTCTTTGTTGTCTGTTGCCCTCGCCCTTCAGATCCTGGCCTGGGGGCTGAGGAACCTCAAGAGCTACCAGCTGGCCAGCGTCACCTCGCCCAGCCTGCTGGTGGAGTGTGGAGGCCAGCTTGTGCAGTCCTGTGTCATCAAGAATGTAAAGAAGAATCCCAACTTTGACGTCTGCGTGCTCTTCATGGAAGTGGTGAGGATCTGGTCCCCGACCCTGCAGTGATGGGGGTCACAGCAGAGCTGGTTGGCAAGGACCTCTGGAGGTCCCATAAAAAATGCATCCTATGGTGAATATGGTTCTGTCCTGCTCAGCCTTGGTTCCCTTTGGGGAGCTGCAGAGCAGCTGGACTCCCTACCCTGCATAGTTACGTGTTCCCTCCCCTCTGCCCACAGCGTTTACCCAAGGAGAGCCTGTACAGTCCCCCCATTATTGTCAAAATCATCGACAACAGGCCATTTGGCCGAAGGCCCGTGGTGGGGCAGTGCACCATCCGCTCACTGGAGGACTTCTACTGTGACCCCTACCGAGAGGAGACAGACGGTCCCCAGGAGCACTCAGGTATGTGCTGCCATGACAACCACGCCGGCTGCACACACATGGCCTTCTCCAGGAGGAGCTGTGGGGCACTGTATGTGTTGCTTTTAGCTCAGCCCAGCTGTAGGTCTAATACAAAAATCCCAGGAGGTGCGAAGGAGGAGTTTAGCTCTGGGGTCGGTTGGTGAGATGGGCTGTCTCTTGGTGAAGCTGTTCAACCCTCATGGATGTGAGCTTTGGCTGGTGTGAAGGCTCTGGGCAAGGCTGAGATCACTCCTGGAACTTGATCCCAAGGTGTCTTGGCTTTGGAGTTTCTAACAAGTGGATGTCCTCGTCATGCTCATGCTTGCTCTGATTGCAGATGATGTGAGCCTCACGCCCAGGGATGATGTCCTAATTGACATCGATGACAAAGAGCCTCTTATTCCTGTCCAGGTATGGAAAAAATCGCTACAATGGAAATACATTGTTGTCTTACTTTGTGTGATGTGGGCAAACTTGTGCAGGTACGGGGCGGGTGGAGACTGATGCTGATTTCTGATGTGAGGTCGTGTCTGGTTGTAACTTTCCTTTTGCAGCTTCCACCTCTGTTTTCACCCCATCCCCTCCACCATGCCATAATGAACAACTACAAACTCATCCTTCTCCCCTGTGTTTAATATGAGGCGTCAGATTTGCTTTTCTGGGCGAGAGACAAAAGACTCTCTCGATGTGAGGCTCTTCCCTCCAGCATCTCTTCCTCAAACATATGGTTTGGTTTGAGGCTGAAAAAGTTTTCACTCACCCCCTTAGGGCTCTGCTCTGCGGGATGCTCTCTTGGAAATGACAGTCACTGCCCCAAAGAGCTGACAGCCTTGAGGGGACTTACCCCAGAACTGGAGAGGGTGAAACAATGCTGGCAGATGGGACAGTTTGCCCAAGGCCACACTGGAAGCAAAGGTTTCCTGAGACTCAGTCATCCTTATCACAACCACATGGCCAGGTCTCCTTTCCCCAGTTTTGTTTGTTGTTTGCCGGATGCTTTGCTGCTTCCAAACCCACTTGCTGCTTTCAGCAGCTCCAGTGATTCTGCAGAGGGTCACAGTGGGGACTGTGATTGCAGAATATCTCATGGTGGTGGGAACTGGACATGCTTTAGCAGGGGAGGAGCAACGAGTTGCTGCTGTTGCAGAAAGCAAGTTTCTCTGTGCTATGAGTTTGAGGGGTCTCAGCTGTCTCTTGTAGGTGGACCAGGCTTGGCATGCCACTGGGGTTGCTCTTCCTCCTTCCTGAAGCACTGCTGGAAGGTGTCTGGCCACACTGGTGGCACTGGCCCTGTTGGTGCTTTACAGTTCTATAGCCCTTGGGTTTCTTTGCCAGCAGGTGCATCCTCTTTGAGGCAGACCTGTCAGTGCTGATGTGTGCATGTGTGATGCACCAATCTGTAGGTGACTGATTGCTCAGGAGCAGCTGAATGTGTTGTCAGAGGCATTTGGTGGAGTTTTTCATGGTCTCCTGTTCCCTTTGTTGTATTTAATGTGTGCTGGCATTTCATTCCTCGCTATTTTAAAGGCTGCAGGTGCTGCATGGTACATCGGGCTAGAAAAGCCTGAGCTTTCTGTAAGAGATCTGCCTCTCAGGTATGCCTCTTGCCGTGACTTTCACTGCCCGTAAAAGCGAGATGTATAATTTGGGCATCAATGCTTCTGCTCTTTACTCATCTTCTTGGTGGCACCTCAGCATTTCTATTCATGAAGACTTTACGATCCGCTGATCCGTGCCATCAGATATCTGTAGTTGTGTCCCAAGGTGGGCTCAGACTGGGGTCCCAGCATCAGGCTGTCCCTGGAGATTCAGAGCCGGAGCCGCACCTCTCTCCTTGCTGCATCCCTTGTGCTAGGTTGTCTGCTTTGTGAGATGCAAGTCCTCCCTGCAGATCAGCAGGCATTGCGTGTTGCATGCTGCAACCTCTGCCCAGTTCAAGGCTTTCGGGCTTTGTGCTAAGCAAAAATCAAGATTTTGGCCAGTGCTCAGCAAAAGCTGTGGGTGTGGTACTCCAGCTTGTTGCGGTCTCGACTGCAGCTGGCCCTGCTCATGCCTACCTATCCCAAGCACTGATGAGTTCCAGGTTGGTGGTCTCAGGCAAGGTCATCCCGTAGTACTTGCAGTGAGGCATGTCAAATGAGCTGGCTTTTTGGGTTCCCCACCAGCCAAGAGGTGGGACGTTCATGTGCTCAGCTCCCTGGGACGCTGGCATCTTGTCCTGAGATGCTTCAGTTTCGATTAGAAACTGGACACTGGAGTTTGAAAACATTGGCTGACATGAACAAGTGTCATCAAGACAGAAAATACTACTGACAACCTAATTGGCTCTCTGTTCACTTGCCATTTGCAGATTTGTCTTAATAATTTACAACTGTGCTTCATCTTGTATCAGTAAAGTAACTGGAGCATGTCTGCAAAAAACACACCAAAGCGAGTCTTGGAACACGAACCTTCACTTCTGGAAATAAAAAACTCCATTTTCTAGCCTAGCATAGAAAGCACTTGGGAGAAAAGTGAGGGGATCAAGGAATAACGGGGGTAGGAGGGTTGAGGAGCAGGTCCTGACTTTACCTCTGATTAGGTGTCTGATGCTAGGCAAGTGATGTCCTTTTGCTGCCCCAAGGAAGACAGTGGCACCCAGCACCTCTGCCAAGGGGCGAGATCCTCTGCAGAGACAGCTGTGGGTGGAGTGGATCCCCAGGAAAGGGCCAAAGCACCCAAGGATGTGTTTGCTGTTTCTGCAGTGGTGGGCACACACCTTCTCTGCTCTGATGAGATCCCACCTGGAGTACTGCATCCAGTTCTGGAGTCACCAGCACAAGACAGGCATGGACCTGTTGGAGAGGATCCATAGGAGGCCACTAAAATGATCAGAGAGCTGAAACACATCTTCTATGAGGAAAGGCTGAAAGAGTTGGGGTGGTTTAGCTTGGAGATGAGAAGGCTCTGGTGAGACCTTCTTGCGGCCTTTCAGTACTTAAAGGGGGCTTATAAGAAAGATGGGGACAGACTTTTTAGCAGGGCCTGTAGCGATAGGATGAAGTGTAATGGTTTTAAACTAAAAGAGGGTAGGCTTGGACTAAATGTAAGGAAGAAATTTTTTACAATGAAGATGGTGAAACTCTGGCCCAGGTTGCCCAGAGAGGTGGTAGATGCCCTATCCCAGGAAACATTCAAGGTCAAGTTGGACGGGGTGCTGAGCAACCTGATCTAGTTGAAGATGTCCCTGCTGATTGCAGGAGGGTTGGACTAGATGATCTTTAAATGCCCCTCCCAACCCAAACCTTTCTATGATTCTGTGATTCTATTTTGAGGGCTGGGAGCGTGCATGAAGGGCGGGAAGGTGCTGCCTGGTGATAGAGACCAGGTAAAATTTGCTTTAGCCATGGGCTGACACCCCCAACAGAGGGTTTTTCTGTCCCCCTCCTGACCCACAGCCACAGATGGCTCAGCAGTGGGTGGACTGGTTTTGCATCTGCAACTCCAGCAAGCTGTGAAGGCATGATTTCTTATTTTTTCATAGAAAAATCTACTCAACCTTCAGTTTGGTTTGACTAAATTTTTTGGGGGCATATTTTAAAATCTACAGTTTAGGCTCTCCTTTTTTTTTTTTTTGATCAATTTTCAGTAGAAATTGTGTTGTGCAGCAAAATAACAATCTGTAGCACTTTCAACGTGCAATACTGCTCTTCGAGAGCATCAGAACGACTGTCTGCACACCGGTCCTCTCCTGCCATTTTCTGACGGCAAAAACATTTGTTAAATGCAACTGATTTTACAAAACGTTTCCTTTCCTCTGACCTTCATCTGCCAGTGCTGTTTCCCAGCTCTGATTTTTCTGTGCCTTTGCCAGGGTCACTCCAGAGCTGCAGTCGTTCCTGCTCTTTCTCCTGTGACTTTGGTAGAGGTAACAAGATGGAAATGCAATTCCCTCTGGGAAACCAGGGTTTTCACCCAAATTCGCTTGCTTGCGGGGAGCCAGCCTGGCTGGGGCTTGGACTGGCTGCCATGACGCGGGACGAGGCAGGCACTTTCACCCTGGTTGCTAATTACCCTTTTACTCTGCTTAATGGAAATTCCCCTGCTTTGTTTTGCCAGCGGTTTATTAACCCGGTGGCTGCTTTTTTGAGGGAGGTGAGGGGAGGAAAATTTCCTCCCATAAATATCCTTTACGAGAGCCACAGGCGAAGGCTCTGCTGGGCACGGAGAGGGGTCTGTGGCCACCACGGGACCCCAGCTTGGGGCTCGACGTGGAGCTGAGGTCCTCTATGAACCGGTGCTGAAGGTGTCTGGCCAAGGTTGCGCTGGACATTCATGCTCTGCGGGGCTGGTGGGACTCCCAGTTTGCACCATTTCCTCTGCCTTTGCTGTATGGGCAGGATGGAGGGAGCACCATCGGGTTCCCCCACCCTGGGGTACAGGTTGGGGGACTCCCTGCCTGCAGGAGATGCCTTCTGCCCGGTTCTGCCGTGCCCGCTGTTGCTTGAAATGCTCTGGTCAGATTGCCATGGCTTTTTAATGAAAAGGCATCTTTTCTACACATTTTTCTTTTCTTTGGGTGCTTTCTAGCAGTGAAAAATCAAGAATGTTTTTCATGCTAATTTTGCAGCACTTCATTCACTTTGAGTGCTTCCCCCCGAGACCCGTTCACTGTTTCCCTGTTTTCCCCAGGTTTTGTTGCACCTGGCGGTGAGGGCAAGGCAAGAAAGAGAAGCCCAGGGCTCACACTCTTACGTTTGTGCTCCAAAAATGGCAGAATTTCAAATTTCTTTTGGCTTCCACCTTTTTTATTGCAGTTAGTTTGGAAAAGAAAATGAAAAATTGCCCTTCAAAGCTTTTTTTTTTTTTTTCCATCTTTTGACCAGTGTTAACCGTGAACATGCCTGTTGGTGGCATGGGGTGTGCAAGCCAGAGATCATAGGTGCTGTGTAGACACACGTGCACTGAATGAACCAAGATGTAGATGTCTGGATTGACTTTTATCAGGCCACTGTGTTTGGGGTAGAGCTAGCAGCCGTTGGGAGTTTTCCTATTGATTCCCTGTGCTGGATCATCCCATTTACACCTGCATTTGAGGAACCAAAGGTGCAAACCTCCGTCACTGCTGAGCTGGTACTTTGGCACCATCCATCGCTGGGGGACCTCTTGGAGATGCTGACCCAGAGGCGAAGGCAGCTGTGCAGGGTAGTTTGGGAGGCAGAGCAGGAGCGTGGCGTGCAGGGACCTCTTGCATGTGCAGCTCAGCACCCTGCGCTGGGCGTTGATCATGTCCGCAGAGCAGTCAAAGGTGGCAGAAGGTGACAGGAGAGGTGGGATGAGAGGGGCAGCCTGCTTCCCCTTTGAGCCAGTCCTGAAACCTGCTCCTCATTAGGCTAATTTGGAGTGAGGCCAGAGGCTCTGTTATTGTGTGTACGCAGTGCCCTGGCACAGTGGGGCTGTTTAAATTGCAAACATGGATTAATACCCTCCTCAGATGTGGTGGTGCATCGTGGGGAAACTGTTGCTCTGTGAGCCGCACCCTGTCACCGCAGGCACTACAGGATCTGGCCCTGCTCCCCCCATCTCCTCCCACCCCGGCACAAACAGCTCCAGGCAGGAGGGGGCAAGGGAGAGCTGTGCCACGGGGACCCATTTCAGATGCCTGCACTCACTACGGGCTGGGCTGGTGGGTTCCCCATAAGCAGGTTGTGATGGGAGGAAGGGAAGTAGCAGTCCCTGACCCTCCTCCAACTCTCATCCTTTCCAAAGCTTTGCTCTGGGTGCTCTTGTCCAAATACCCTTTCTGCTCTTCACCAGTTTTTGCAGTCAGTGCAATACCTGAGTGCTCTTGCAGAAGCTGTAGGCACTTCTGATGGCATGCCAGATCCAGGCCTGTTTATCTGTCTTTTGAATTGTAGCCTGCCACTCATTCCTCTTAGGAAATTCATGTGTTTTCTGTACAAATTCATGGAAAGACACTCTTTGCCTGGCTCTGAAGTTCTTCTCTGAGAGTTTGGGGTGCTCCTTGTCGCAATGGAGACTCATACACCACCGAGGGGTACATGGATCAATGCTTCATCCTCAGTACAGCTGGCTCTCCATCCACTACTTGCTTTGAAAATTAGGACCACTATCATGTCCACAGCAGGTAGGGATCCAGCACAGGGACCTGGTGTGCCTCCAGCAGCAGGGACATGACTCTGCTAGAGCTAGAGCTCTGCAACATGGAGGTGGCCCTTTGTGGCTCTGGTGGCCAGGCTCTTGTCTGGCAGGAGGAAGTGAGGCTTCCTACCGACCTGGAGGCACAAGAGGCATTTTTGGAAGGTGACAACCAGAAAGTGGGGCCCCTGTCAGGGAACAGAGGGTTGCTGATAGTCAGATCCTCAGCATTTCTCTGCCGCTGTTTGCTTCTTGGTGGAGGTGAGGACCTGTCGCCACCCTGGAGATGTTGCAGAGCGAGGAGAGCATTTACTAGGTTTGGGGCTGCAGATGGGGGAAGATGCCTCTTCCTGCAGCGTTGGTGCCCCTCCTTGTGCTGCCGGAGCCATGAGCACAGAGCATCCCAGTCTGAGCCCCAGTGGGGAGGAATCTGGTGGTCCTGGTTGGTGTTGGGGCAGAGAAGTTCATGACAGCTGATCCTCTGTGAGATCCCCAAGGCTTGCCCCATGGGCTGGCTGCTCAAAAGCCCTTCCTCAGTGTTGCCTGCAGGTGATCCTGGCTACCTTTTCCTTTTTGATACTTGCTTCCCAAGGCAGGTTTTGGCTGGGATGTGCAGAAGTAAATCTGTCTGTAAGAAAACCCAGCCCACCTCCCCATTCCTGTGTGCAGACCTCATCATTAGGGGACTCAGGCTTGGTCCAACAATTAACAAAACTTCCAGGAGGGCATTTATGGGCAGCGGGTGCCGAGGACAGAGGTGAATGACCTTCTGACCTCTGAGGATGCCTGTGAGGAAGAGGAGGGCTGTGGCAATGAGTGAGTGATGTGCAGGTAAAGGGGGGCACCTCTGGCCTCATCAAAACGAGGTCCCTCAGCCTTAGGTTGCAAAGTGAAATGAGGTGAGCTCTTGCTCATATTTGACTTTCCTTTAACCAAAATAAATGACACCGTGTATTGCATTATGTAATTTTTATTTTTCAAATGTCCAGCAAAGGTCAGAAAAATATTTCCTTAGCAATGTCCCCAGACCTGAAGGCAGGGCCTTCTTCCCCAAAAATAGTCGCGGGCAACAGAAGTAATGAGCCGGGATTCCTGCGGTGCTCCTGAGGCTGGTACGGGTGGAGCGGCTCAGCTTTTCCCTCTGGACAAACACTGAGGTTGATGGGGCTCTGCAGGGCTGCGGCTCCCCCCTGACCTTGCAGGAACTTCATCGCGATGTTAGGAAACCTGTTCAAATTGGCCTTTTGGGGAGAAAAGCTATGGATGGGGACACACACACTTTTATACAGGTGTACACAGAATTTGCTGCTCGGGGGCTGCTCCCCAGCAGTGGTGGAGCAGCACGGGTGCAGCAGAGGTCCCCGCAGCTGCCCGAAGCTGTGTCAGAAGGAGTGAGACAGAGGTTTGCAGCCGAAGGGACCCCGGGTCTGCAATAAATACTTTGTTCCCCAGGGCAGTTTGAAGCCTATTGAAAGCATCTGCAAACTCGGATCAAACTCCGGGAGCAGTTTAAATGGGAGGTGAAAGGATGAGAGGGGGAGAGGGATGTCACCAAGCCAAAACACTCTGCTGCAGTGGTTTCAAAGTGGAAGACTTTGACATTTCTTTACTGAAACAAACATTTCGCAAACAAAACACCCTGCAATGGATTGAATTATTCAGTTTGACCCCAGATTAATTCTTTTCTGTTTGTTTGTTTGTCTTTCACTTTTGCTCTTTGTTTGGGGAGTGGAGGAGGAGGGTGCATGTTCCTGGAAAGCCAAAAAAAATTCCCACCATCTCCCTCCCTGACCTCTAAATTTTGGCCCTGGGTGCTGTTCCTCCCATGCCCACCCTCTCCTTGTGTCGGACATGGGTTGGGGTGACTTTTCCTTAGGTGGTCTGACATCCCACAGCCATCGGGGTCCCTCCACCCCGCTCTGCTCCCCTCTGGGGCCAGGTTTGGAGGGTGAAGGAGGAGTTCCAGTCTGCAGAGGCCATCCTACCCCTTCTCTCTGGGAAAGGCGATGGATCCCAGGCCAGCAGCCCGTGCCTGGGGCCACAGTGTCCATACCGTTTGCTCTTCCAGTGGTGACCTTGGAAGCAGGAGCCAGGATTGTTCCTGCCCGTGCATGTGTTTCATTGTGTGGCTCCAAAGCCTTTCTCCCTCCTTGCCAAGCCTGGCTTTGGTCCCTCCTCTGATGGATGACTGGAACAAAGGATCACTTTGTTGTCCTCATCTGAAACAGAGAAAACAAACAGACACAAAACTCCTCTGCTCTGAGGTTGCTGAGTGTGTTGTCCATCTCGTCCAAGTGGGGTGAGAAGTTCAGCCCGAGGTCTGTTTAAAACAAGTCTGTGTGCACATGAACTGCATACATCATGGTTACCAAATGCGAAGAAAAGAAGCTCCTAAAACTCATAGAAAAGCAATTTTTCTGTAGCAAGGCCTCCTGGGCTAAGCCTTTCTACTTTGCTTCTCTGGGAGATGCACAGGGAGTAGGGTTTTGCAAGGGCTGAGCGTGGACAAGCGGCTGTGGGATTTTTTGGGTGAGCCAGATTTGGGTCTGCCTGTATTCCTGCCTGCTGTGCACCCACAGCCTCCCCTTGTTCTCCGTTCTCTTTCCTGTGTCCTCATCTCCATGGGAAGCAGAGCAGGGAAGGAAAACCATGAGGTCCCTCTGCAGCCCCAAGGGATGAGCAGGTATTTGTTTCTGCTGATAAAATACTCATGGAGGAGCTGTCTTCCACTAGTCTCCAAGAGTTCCATGGGTGTCCTAGTGGGAACTGAGCCTGGGGGAATCTTTTTCCCCATGAAGCAGCTATAAATTCAGTGTTTTCAGCTTGACCCAAGGTCTGATGCAGGTCTGGTTCGATGAAGTCAAAAGCAGTGTGTTCAGGGACCAGCCTGAGCTGGTGAGCAAGGGGACCACAGTTGGGCTTGGCCTGATGCTCAAAACCAGCTATTTTCTGGTGACAATGTCTGATTTCTTCCCCTTCCTCATCTCAAAGGAAACACACCTTGCAAGGCAGAAGTAGAGCTGCTGTTTGCTGCCCAGGGCAGGGGTAGACGATGGCAGTTCTTGGTTTGCCAATGGCAAGCTGCACTCATGCTTGGTGTTTTCTTTGTATCAGACCTTGGTCCTCAGCTCTCCTAATCCCTTTGTGTTAAAAACACCCTGGGTCAGATCCCTCCCCGTCTCCTGTGATGAATGTGGCTCGCTGTGTTTGCAAGCCCTCGGTGTCCGCAGGAGGAATTGCTGTCCTGCACTGAGAACTATTAACAGCTTTTCTGTAACATGGGTTTTTGCTGCGGTTTCCCTTCAATACCCCACTGCAACCATTCAAACCCGGTCCCATTTGATGAACATCAATGAAAACCCAAACTCCGCTCTTGTGCCAAGGATGCCTTGTCCAGGGAGACCCAACTTTATAACCCAGGGAAGGGGAAGATGGCACTATTCGAGTTCATTCATTTTATTTCTCCTAAATTGTGCTTTTGCTGATGTATGTTAAACATTGTTTCTCTAACCCCATTGATAACCAATCATTTTAATTTGTAGCTTGCCGAGGGTATGACCAGCTCAGCATTAATTAACATACCAGCTTCTTGGGCCCAGCCTCATGTATGTATTGCTTAATTTCTAACTTACTTGCTTGATTAATGGTTTTCATGAATGATATATGTGCATATATATATATATTTAAAGGTCTGCAAAAATTGAGGGATTTCCTTGTGTGAAAGATCCCCTTGCTGTCCTAGAAAAATGGAAATTTCATCTTGCTACAGGTGTGTGTGCATTTCAGCACTTGTTTTCCCTCATGCCAAAGAAAACGAGGTCAGTTTTGGTAGGAGGGATGAGGAAGCTTCCTCCCTCTCATCCTTGTGGAGTCGTCAGGATTATGTACGTGCTCGAGGTCAGATATCTTCCCAACGGCCTCTGGCTTCTCTATGCATGACAGCAGAGCCTGGTAACTCAGTGGAGATGTCCTGGGTGGCTGCAGTGGCATGGTTGAGGACTTGATGGGACTTCTGTGCTCCTAGCTTGGGGACGTGCTGAGTCCTAGCCATCATGTTGCTATGAGTTGAATTAAGAAGGTGTTGACCTTCCACGAGGAGGAGGGTTTCACCCCAAGGAAGGTTTCATCTCATCAGCAGGGCTTTGGACAGTCTGGTTCTTGCAGGTATACAGCCTGGTGCCCTCAAAGCATGGGGATGGGGGAGGTGCCAGGCAGTGTCTGAGCAGTGACAGGTCCCTCCGTGTATAGTGTCTCCTTCTCTCTTCATCCATTTTTCATAAGAAAATCAGATGTTTGTATGTTCCTGGGTTTTGTAAGAAGGGCAATGAGGCTGCTTTGCTTTCTCAGGGCTGACACTCCAGAGGAGCAGTTCTTCATGCCCCAAATTCATCCCTAGCAAGGTTGATGACCTCGGGGCTCTTCACCCCTCTTAAATCCTTCTTGATATTGGCCCATGACTTACAGGACATGGGCTGTTCCTGCCAAGAGCCGCGCACATTCCTCCTGTGTGTTTCAGGCCAGAATTAGTTGCGTTGCTTTCCACTTCTTTGCTGCAATAAACTCTGACTCCTTTCCACCAGCCAAGGCCGGAGCGGTTCCCGCATGCTTCAGCCCTGGGGTGTAAAATGCTGGTGAGTCAGCCTAGACCTTTGTAAGAAGGTCAGCTCAGAGGTGTTATTTATACCATGTCTTTGAGAGGAAAAGTCTCCCTTTGAGGTCTGACCATGAGGGCTGGAAGGAAAGATAAAGTGGGCTTTCACTTGCTGAAAATAGAGTAAAAATTGAGCAAGCAGAGCACGTGGAGTAAGAAATGGGTTGCAGCTTGATGGCAGCTGTAACTTTTGCATGCAGAAACCCCTGAGGGCCATCTTTCTAGGTCTTGGCATAGGGTTGGAGGCATGTTTAACGTCCAGCCTGTCTCTCCGTAATATGTAGATATGTGCTTTGTTGGCCCTATGCCGATCTCTCCAGTACCTTGTTTATCCTTTGCACCCACAAAACATTGTTCACTTGATGCAGCTTCCTTCGTCGCACAGAAAAGACAGATGGGTGGCTGTGCTGGGATGCAGAGTATGGAAACAAAAGCTCCATAAATAGCCTCCTCCCTCCCTCTGTTCATCAGCATCCTTAATTTATGTGAATATGTTTTTGGTTTAGTTCAAATAAAATTTTACAGAAAAAGAAAAGAAAGAAAAAAGCTGCAAACCATTAATTTAAAATAAAAGCAACAGAATATTAGGCAGTAATAAACCCATTCTCCTGGCCTTCACCAGGACTCTACAAGAATGTGATTAAATATAATAAACCTCACGTCGTGGAGAGCTGCTGACGCCTCCCGGGGGAAACCATCCTGTTTTGGAAGGCACGTCACCGAGACGGCCCCTGCACGTCTTTCTTCCTGTCTCCTTCTCCTATATAGCTGGGGAACTTCGCACGAAAGCGGGAGCTGTGGAATGAGGCATGGGGGCTGCAGCTGGTTAAATATTACGAAAAAAGCTTTTACAGCTAAAAAAATCCAGCCTGGTGTGGAGCGTGTGAGGGAGCTCCTGAACTTCACCAGGTTCTGCCTCCAACTGTGGTGTTAATGACCCAGAGGAGGGGGAGCATGATGGGAGATTGTGGGCTTACCCCTCGTGGAGAGCTGAGCTTACAGATCAGTCTGCTCATCTCCTTGGTGGAGTCCACAGGAACTATTTTTCCCCTTTGTCCTGAGCATGCAAGTTATCTGCCTCCCCAGCAGTGTGGCCTCAGTGTGCTGAGAAAACCTTGAAAACCCCCAGACCCACAAACAACTGGGGCAGGCATTGCCAGGGGGACCCAGAGAGCCACCAAGCAGGGTGATGCCCATCACCTCTGCTCCCTGTGGCAGCAATCCCCTACACCTCCCTACCACCCGGCGGGGTAAAGGCTGGGGAGAAGTGATAGTGTGGTGGGGTCATCAGGTCAGGGCTGCCAGAGCTGCTGCTCCAGGCTCTGCCTGGAGCCTGCACGAATCCAAGCACTTAATCTTCAATTGTTTATAACCTAGTTCATAAACCCTTTCTAATCTGGCCTCTCTTTGCACTCCTCTTGTGCAGCTGTTGCCAAAGTCCTCCTAGAAGAATTCAAGAGTCGGCCCTTCGTCCCTCTCTTGTCTCTCCTGAGACCCTTTGGCATAAGCAAAATGAGATGATTTTGCAACACTGATGTCTTATAGACCCATCTCTCTGCTCCAGATCTGTCCCCTTCCCTCAGCGTTGAAATCCTGGCTCATCCCTCTGGAGTTCAAGTGATTCAGTCATGTTCAAAGGGTGAAAGAGAGACTCATGACTTCTTAAAATGTCAAAATAAGCTCTTTCATGAGCCATTTCCCCCTCCCTGCCTGGAAGGAGCACTCTGTAATTATCCACAAGATCCCGTCTTTGTTGTCCTGTAAATCCCCTTTTCCAGCTGTCAAGCCACCCCAAGAAATCAGGCTGAAGCAGCTCCTGTCTCAGGTCCTGCACCATGGCACCCCGTCCCCACCTGGGCTTGGCCAGTGTCCCCTCAAAGCTCTCTGAGGATGGATGTGCCATCTCTCTCTGTGCCTCTGCCACAATGCCCACCAAAACCAACCTGAGAGCATTCAGGATGAGATCCTGGGGACCTTAGGGGTGACCTAATTTCCCTTAATTTGGGAAAGCCCAGGGGACAGCAGGACAGAGGAGAGCCCGTAGACATCAGCAGCAGAAGGTGCGATACACCTCTTGCTAAGATCAAAGCCTGTATTTATTCAGCTGAATCATGACTAAAGCTCAAGTAGATGTAGTATAGATGCCACCACCAGAGCCAGTCACACTAGGATCTCTTTATGAACAATGGACTGTAAAAGTCTCTATGCCTTTGGCCTGGTTTTAATATCTGCCTTAATAGCAATATTTAATTGGAAAGGGTTTGGGGCAGTTTCCCATCCTTCTCCTTTTCTCAGAGCATAGCACAACGGCAGCCGAATCCCGAGTAGGGTCCCTGTGTGCCAGGGAAGTACTAACAATAAATGAGTGTCATTGATTGTTAAGGGCAAGAGTAAAATACAGAAATGCTTCTGAAGAATAGCTTTAAAATGTCAGCAGATGCAGCTAGGAATTACCAGAAAGCTGCTTGTGCAGCAAAGAATAAGCATGGTATATTTGGGGAGGATACGTTGCATTTTGCAAAGCACCTGTTGGCCACCAAGGGGCTTTGAGGGCCCTAATCCCCTTTGGCAGGGTGTCTTTGGCCATGTCTCCTCCAACTTGCCTCGGGCTCAGGATGGAAGGGACAGACAGGTTCCTTATCCTGAGAAGTACAAATGAGCTTTCAAGTCCTGTTCAGTGAAAACACGGGGTTAGTGTGAACGCCCCAGCGTGGGTGGTAGGTAGTGGGAGTGGATGGACCTAGGTTTGCAGGAGAGCCATGGAGCACCCTTTGCAGAGGACCTACCACATGGTTAATGCCCACGCAACTCCTTCATTCCCAGCTGTGAAATGGTCTGGCAAGATCTCCTCTCCACCAGCCTTAGCTTGCTGGAGCACTAGTGGGAGTCAGGCGGTTCATGAGCATCTCCCGCAGGAGAGGAGCTCACAAGGAGCCCTCAGACACCTCTGAGCTATGAAACTGAAACAAGAAGCCTTCCTTTTCCCCTGAGAAGCACTATAAGGTGCTTTATATGCAGTTGTTCGTACAGTTATTTTGGCTTGTGGTGCTTTGGTTGTAAGAAATACAAATAACCCATCAAATGACAAGTTAGCAAAACTAACCCAAGACAAAAAAAAAAAAAGTCAAAATCTGTAAACTATTTGGAATAATTGGTTATTTGCTGTGTTTGCTAGTTCAAAATCAGAGCACATATTTTACGGCTTATCCTGTTACTGTTAGTTGGAAGAACTCTTGGTGTTGGATATCTCCTGCTGAAAATGGTCACCAATGTGCTCTGCAGCCCAGCATTACCCCCGCAGCACGTTCCTGCCATTGTTTTTTTCTGCTGGTGTTTGGTGCATGCTGTGGGGATGGCGCACAGCACTGCCACAGGCAATGGGTGAAAGCCTGCCCAGACCAATCTGCATGGTAAGCTGGCTTTCCACTGTCTGGGATTGTAGGGGAAAGCATACACAAATATGGAACAGGAAAAATGATGTCAAGAAGGTGCATGGGAGGCTGCCTTTGGGTGGACGTGGCTAAATGTAGGTTGATTGAACAGGATGGGAAAAAAACCCTATGGAAAACAAACAGTTTTCTCCACTTCCGAGGAAAATTAACAGTATGTTGAAAAAAAAAAAAAAGGTGAAACAGCCAGAAAGGGATGATTTATCTTTATATGGACATAAATAAATGGATAATTTCTCTTTATGACAGTTCACACCTTGAGGGATAAAGGAAGGATAAGCCAAGTCCTCTTGCAGCCTGCCTGTGTGGATGCATGTGGTTTTCTCCTACTCCCTCCAGTGCTGCTTTCTGCATGGTTCTGCTCAGAGCTGCTGCAGGTCCCCAGGATAGGTTGAAGGAACCAGGCGAAAGGACCAGATTAACCCAAAGACAGGTCCTTCTTGGGGAAGAGGCTGGAGTTCAAGGACATGAAAAAGGCTTCCTCCAGCTCCCAAAGTCTGGCAGGTGTGAGGTGCCAAGCCCAGTTTGTGACATCTCCACCCCAGTGTCTTGGGCAGGGCAGGGCATGGCCTCCCAGCAGGAAAAAAATCTGTGTTTTTTCCTGCCTCTCGGGCACATCTGCAACTGCTCCTGGTCTGCGTTTGTAGGTGATGGAGCCCGTTTGGCAGCAGAGGCTGACATGCGTCCCCGGTGCGGGGATAGCTGGCACCTTGCTTGGGTGGTGGGCGGTGGGTGGGCATCGCTACAGGCGTTTCCTTGCAGGACCAGCCCGAGGACGCCTCCCGCAGCAGTGAGCCACTCGGTTTCCTGCCTGGGCCTGCTGACCTCTGGAGCAATGCTAGACAGAGCAGCAGAGGGATTTAGGATGTGGTTGGAAAACCCCAAGGAGTGCAGCTGTGGTGTTTAAAGACATTTTTGTGTTCCCCAGCTGTTTGCCATGGCCTCTCCGCTGGAGTTTTCTGCGCCCGCGGGAGGACAGGGCTGGGCTGGGTTAGTTTAGTCGGGTAATGAGCTGAGCTGACCAGGCTGCCTTTGTGCTGCAGCAGATGAGGATGCTAACACCACCCTCTCCAAGGCTGAGGTGCCGGGTGTCATCTCCTGCAAAAGCGTGGTAACAAACAGCTGGGGAGCTGCATCTATAAATGTCCAAGCTGTTTCTAGAGGCATCTTCTCATCCCAGCCGCAGAGCTTTCCCATAGCAGGAAATCTGCCTCCCAGATGTGAGGTGCGAGTACATTTGAGACTGAGGCGGTGGCTTAGCTTCTTTAGAGGCAATATTTATTATTGCTATAATTATCTGTATTTCCACAGGGAAGAGTGTGTAATCACTATGAGAGCAAGCATAAGCATTAAGACTTCAGTTGTCTCATGCGTGCTCTGCTCTCCTGGCTTTGCCGTCTGGACAGCAACCTGTCTGTGCCTCAGTTTCCCCCCGACCTGTAAGGTGATGATAAGGACTAAGTTTCACCAGAAGCCAATATGTCCATTGCATGGCAACTTCTCAGGTTTCTACACCTCCTTTTGCTCCAGACCGAAATGGCCATTTCAACATTTTTTGTGAAAATTGGCTGTGCTGGACAAGCCCATACTCCTGCTATCCCCGTCTGGGAACACATCTGATGGGACGGGCTTGGAGTCACGGGAAACCCTGGGCGGTGGGGAAAAAAATCACACCGGCTCAGTCTCCATGACAAAAATGAGGTTGAAACTGGTGCATTGTCCCCCCGGTGAAACAAAATGAGATTGAAAACATCTCAAGAGCTGCCGCGATGACACAGGTCTGCTTTTTTGGGGTCCAAGGGAGGGAAGAATTTCAATACCCTCAACGGCAATGTGCATAGCCCTGGGTAAAAGTCCGATGTGGAGATCAGGCACACTTAAACCTCCTTCTCTATTATCTGAAGGTGGTAAGTAAACGGCGGCTGCTGGCTCTGCTGAACTGAAGGCCTGATCCAGAATGCCCTTAAGGCTGTGTCTGAAGAGCCTCATTGACTTCAGAGGGATTTGCACACTCGGTTGAAGTTAAGCATGTGTCTGAGTGCTTTCGCTGTGTCCAAGTCATAATCCCAGAAATGTTTCAAGTGGGAAGTTGCAGCCTGCTGGTGAAATTCTGGTTTTTAAAGGCATTTTAAAAAGAACCCTGAATTTCTTTATTTTTGGAAACGCCATGCTTTTGGCCATAAGACATTCCTCTCTCCTGGGATGTCCCCTGGAAGGGGCTGTCTTGCTGCCCCTTTCCTGGACGCTCATGGAGCTGCTGGAAAACTGATGAAATGGTCCCATTCAGACTCTTGCCTGGTGAAATGGTCCTGGACCCTCTTCTGCTGCTCCTGTGTTAAATGTTGACCTTCGCATTTTAACAGAAAATGTCAAAGCTGGCCACCCTGGAGCTTGAAAGACCTTGACTTTATCTCAGTACTGAATGGGAAAGTGTTTGCAATCCTGACTCCAGTCTCAGGGCATTTGGGATGCAGGTGGCAGACCACATCATGGTGCTCCGCGCTCTATGGGAGTGGTGGTTGTGAGGGAAGAGGGAGTGAACAGGGATGGAGAGAGAGCAAACCTTCTGATAACTGTGAAAGCAGCTTGCCGCCTCTGAGTAAGCTTCTCTCCAAGCCAAAATTTTAGGCTTCAATCACTTGATGTGAAATTTATCCACAAGCAATGCTCACCCGTGGGTGTGTGCCCCACTACAGCCCCATGGGGTCTGTGCAAAAGTTGGAGAGGGCATGCAGGATGCTTGAGGTCCCTCAGCCGTCTGTACCATGTCCAAGGTAAAACACCGGAGGTGATTTTGGCTATGGCCTGGTTGCTAAATGAAATCCTGAATTCCGTCGCTCATGTGGTGGAGCCATTGCTTTCCCTGGCTTTCCCATTTGCAGGCAAATGGATTAATGTCCTTTGCTATTAACATTCCAGCTGCTCCCCTTGCCTCCTTTTTTTTTTTTTTCCCTTCCCCCCCTTTTTTTTTGTAACATCAATAGAAATCAGCAAAAATATCTAACCAAATTCTTTGTCTTGGGGCTGCAGAAGATACCATGGGTAAGTCGTCAGATTAGTTTAAGTGCTTTCTTTGTAACTCAGTACCTGTGGAATGTCGTAATAAAGCCACGATGGTCAGAGTGTAGCTTTTTAAACAATAAAACAGGGGAAGCGATGAAAGGCAGTTTTTAAAAATTTTTTTTTTTTTTAAGAAAAAGGAGGCAGCAGAGGCCTCAGAGTTAATTTATGTAATATTTCTATTAAAAACAATGTCTATTCAAGACAGCAATTTAAAGCCTGCACCGTTGGCTTAAAATATAAATCCAATAAACCTCTATTATGATTCCTCCATTAGGTCAGTGTGATGGAATTTTGTGGACTTCTAAAATAAGACATCATTATTTTTCAGGAATGTTTCATGAATCACAGTCAAAGCCCCTTCATCTTTGCTTGTATAAATTTCAAAAATGGTGCTCTTATAAAATGCATACATTTGCTGAAGCCGGCAGCCGGCTTTCTTCTTGGAACAGCATCCTCGGAGCTGAAATCCGGTTTGCATAGCAGATGAAGGAAATGCTCCTTAATGACGTTGTGGCTGTGGGCTGTGAGATTGTGAGGCTGAGGTTATATGCGATTTGCCCATTTCTTTGTATAATATAAATGAGAAGAGAGTTACGTTATTCCTGAGAGAGATGCAGCACATGGGGAACATTTTTTTTTGAGTGGAAGTATATGCATTTTGTGCACTTATTTGTTTGCCGATGTGCTTTGTTTGGATGGGAAGGTTGGGTGGTGCTGGGACACAAACCAGAAAGGAAATCTCCATCCCAGAAACCCCAAAACCTTCCAGGCAAAGCCTAAACCGGGCGCTGAGTTTAAGAGCAGTCCTCATGTCCTCCCTGAATTTCAGGCTGTCGGGACCATGTTAGCACAAAAGTTAATTAATCTTATCCCCTGTGTGGTCCTACACTGAGGCCCTGGGAAGACCACCACACAAAATCTGCCCCTGGCCTAAAAATGCTGCAAATTTCTTCTTGTGAGCTCTACCTCATCCTCCCATGGACAATCATCCCCTCTGCTGACAGGTCTAGCTCTGTGGTGTTGCTGTGGCTGCAACAGCTGGATTTGGGCTGGAAACATCCCAGAAGAACCTGGAAACTAGGGAGTGAGGAGCTGCAGGTTGGGTTCACGATAGCTGCATCGCCTCTGCAGGACAGAGACCCACCAAGCCCAGGCTGTGCCATGGGGCTGGTGCACAGGGCAGAAGTTCACCTCCAGCAGTTATGGGAGATGCTGCCGTTGTTGATCGTAGGGGTTTGCTCATAGAGATATATGACTTTGGTATCCCTTGCTGCAGGAGGAAGAATTCATTGACTGGTGGAGCAAATTCTATGCTTCCACAGGAGAGAGGGAAAAATGTGGCTGCTATTTGGAAAAGGGCTTTGACACACTGAAGGTAAGTGGCCTTGGCTGGTTCTAATTCATTGGACCTGCACTCTCCATCATGTTTTTCCACAAGCCTTGATTTTTTTTTGGCGTGTTTAGGTTTTTTTTCTTCCAGGGGAAAAAAAACATTATCATTTCCCCCAGAGACTACTTACTTTTGTTTTAAAAAATAACTATTATTAAAACTCAATTTTCATTGCAAAATCCTTTCTGGTAACTTTCCACTTTGCAGCCTTCAAGAAATTGTCCCTTTTCTAAGTGGCAAAGGAGATGGGGAACTGCCACCCTGAAAAGTGTTTGGGAACAACAGGGAAAACCAGAGATTACTAAGGGAAGGGGAGTTTTAGGCGCCCTGTTACAAGAAGGGCTAAAATTAACACAGGAGCCGAAATAGGGCTGAAGTGGGGGAAACCTTGCCTGGTCTTGAGGAAAAGGTTCCCAGCAGGAAGGTCCCTTTGGCTGATGAAAAACCCTCTGTGAGACCTTGGCTTAGTTTGGGTCTTCTGTGATGTGCTGTTATTTATTGTAGGGTTGCCAAAGGCCTGTTCTTTGTCGCTATCCTGGTGGGGAAAGAAGGGTGACAGGTCCCACGACTCTGTCCCAGTGGGTGGTGTTTGCCTCAGACTGAGGAGCTTTGATCAAGGCTTGTCCCATATTGGTGGGGACATGCTGCTGGTCCCTCTCTGCCCAGGAGCAGTGCCTGCCCTCTGCCCCCCCCCAATTTCTCCCTCCCCAGGTCTACGAGACAGAACTGGAGAACGTGGAGGACTTTGAGCATCTCTCCGACTTCTGCCACACCTTCAAGCTGTATCGTGGCCGGTCACAGGACTCGAATGATGACCCCTCGGTTGTGGGGGAGTTCAAGGTGTGATGGTCTCTCTTTCTACCTGTACCCGTACCCGGGAACATACGCTGCTGGGTGGAATGGGATGATGCCAATTGTCTATTTTTGGGTAGGACTTCTGTGAGAAATGGACCATAAAAGTAGACCACTGGGCTCAGTTTGAACAACCTGCCTGTGCTGGTCTGGCTGCTGTATTCTCAGCAGCGAGTGCACTGCACCCTTCAAACCCAGTCTAGGCCATGCCGTCATCCTGGAGCAAAAACCCATCTGAAACCAATGCTGGATGTAAGCCATGGAGCATCTTCTTCCAGGGTGGTGGTGGGTACATGTGTGATCACTGATGGTATCGCCACGCTGGTGCTCAGAGTCTCTGTTTGGAGGTGTTTGTCCAGTGCAGAGGAGCTCTTTTTAATCTTTTGCCTATTTGCAAGAGACGAGGGATTAAATTTTTCTAGCTTTTTTTTTTTTTTTTTAATTCCTGCTCTTACCCAGCACTCTCCTCCCCCAAACAATACCCAGAGACAGATTCCTGCCATTTCACTGGGAGGAAATCAGCTCTGGTGAATAAAAAACTTGTAAATTTTTTCATTTTCTCTCTCCTGCTCCTGTCCTTCTCTTGGGAAGCAGTTGCCTTCTTCAGGAACCCTTAAAACTGTCTCTGCAGAGAAAGTCTCAGCCTTCGGGGAGCTGCTTTATAGCAAGGCTCCTTCACACCTCTTTAATAGCATGAAGGCTCAAAGGACAGTGAAGTAGAAGAGGTAAAGGACAAACAGGCTGCAGTTGCTCTGTTCAGACTTGTAACAGAGTTTGCATTGATGTTCAGGCAAGGGATGAATGATACAGGCAGCTCGTCACCCTGGTCCTGCCTCCCTCGACTATGAAGAATCTGAAAGAACATGGTCTGGTCTAGGAGACAGAAGAAGGTCAGGATCTGGGCTGTGTTCCCAGAATTTTAGTAGTCATAGATGCCCTATCCCTTGAAGCATTCAAGGTCAGGTTGGACGGGGCTCTGAGCAACCTGATGTAGTTGGAGATGTCCCTGCTCGTTGCAGGAGGGTTGGACTAGATGGCCTTTAAAGGTCCCTTCCAACCCAAACCATTCTATGATTCTGTGATTCTATGCAACCATCCAGACTTCTGTTGCAAGCCTGCTCCCACAAGACCCATCTGCACATGTGGATGTGCAAGCTCCACTGAACATGTTTGTCCTTCACAGGGTTCGTTTAAAATTTACCCTCTCCCAGATGACCCGCGAGTCCCAGTGCCACCTCGGCAGTTCCACCAACTGCCAGCCAGAGGACCCCAGGAGTGTCTTGTCAGGGTCTACATCATCCGGGCCTTTGACCTCCAGCCCAAGGACACCAATGGAAAGGTATCGTGCTGGGGAAAGCTGTGGTGGACCTCAGTGTTGACTCACAGGGTGGGCTCTCAACAGGTCAGCGTTAATTGATCAAAATTTATATATATGGCTAAACATTTAGAAATAACAGTGACAGCAAAAAGGAAAAAATCTACCCCTTCTTTCTGTCTCCATCGCAACATCTGGGAGTCCCAGGAGCCAACTTTTCCTCCATCCTGAGGGATTTTTCAGTAGGGCTATTTAAAATAGCTAAATGAGTGGGTTTTTTTTTACCTTGGTGCCAAAGGAAACAAAATCATGTCTTTCACATGACTGTTTTTTGCAAAGCATTGCCAGTCTGGAAGAAAAATTCAGTGCAAAAAGAAAATTGTGTTGGTTGAAAAAGTAAATGTTCATTTTGTTTCACTTTGCTAAAAATCTCAGGGAAAAATCCTTCTTAACTTTGTTCCACTGGAAAACAGGGAAAAAATAAAAAAAAAAAGTATGGGAAATATTTTGACACGAACAATCCCCCTGCTTTTTAATCTGTCCAGTTTTTGAAAATGGGCTTGGAATGAAAGTTTTCAATTTCTTAGAAAACTCTCATAAGAGAGTTCTGCAGATCAAAAAGAATGAGTTAAAAAAATGCTTTTTTCACACTGAAAACCAAAACTAATCCAAGTTTGACCCACAGTCTTCCCCCCTGTGCTGTGATGTCTCCTAAAGCTCATCACAGTCAAGGGGAGGCAACAGGAGAGCCCTGGATGCCCAGTCCATCCTCACACTGCAGACCTTCCCCAAGTGCTGCTTTTTCATCCTTCGCTTCTTAAAAAAATCTACAACTCAAGGAAAAGTGATGAGGAACTTGGCCTGGGTATTTTTTCCGGGGAGTATAACTTGCAAATATCTTTGCATTTTTTTTTTTTTTTTAATGTGAGCTAGGATGGTGGGTCACTGCAGTACTGGACTCAAGCTCATCTTTTAGGTGAAGTTGTTTGTTTTGTTTTTTTTCTTTTTTTCCTTCCCCTGTCAAAAATGCTGACTTGAGTTAATTTAACCACTTTTCAAATTTATGCTGGTTTCCCGGAATAGTTTTAGTTGTGAGAGAGAAGCTTAAAAACTTGCTAAAAATGCAAAAATATCTGATACAATTTTTAGATGCACAATGAGGCTTTTATGTTAAAGTATGCTTCCATTTTATTTTTTTTAAATTTTTTTGCAGCAGCTTGGAAATAAATGATTTTGAATGACGTTTTTGTAAACAATGGTTTTTCTTTGACATTTTAGTTCCCTACATTTGTAAATCTATTTTTGAGTAGACCTCAAACTTAAAAAATGATGACCTTGATGGAGCCTCAAAATAGGTGACTCAGATGAGAATAGTAACATCCTGAGGACTTCAGAATAAGCCCAGTCTATTGAAGAAGCCATAAGCAGTTTTTTTCATGCTCTTTTATTGCTTTGGCATCCCATGGACCTTAGAAGGGTTTTGACACTTGTCCCACATTGCTACCTGGTCCTTCGGTCATCCTCAAAAAGGAATTGTAGTGCAGGTAGTTGTTGCTGATGGTTACAGATTTGTAGTAAGGAGTTAATGGTCAGACTATCCTGTCCTTGAAAATAGGTGTTTGTCAAGGGTGGTGGAAGATCCTGCTTGCTGGGACAAGGGGAGGCAGAGTTATTCCTCCGCCATCAATCTTGCTGTGCAATAACTCATGCATTTATTTTCACGCCCATCTTTAGTGCGATCCCTATGTGAAGATTTCAGTGGGAAAGAAATCCATAAATGACCAAGAAAATTATCTCCCCTGTACGCTGCAGCCTGTCTTTGGAAAGTAAGTTTGATGACCTTTAAAGGTCCCTTCTAACCCAAACTGTTCTGTGATTCCCTTGGTGTGCTCTTGGCTCATGTTCACCTTGCTGAAGTGGGTCTGGCCTTGGCTCGACCACTGTCCTGCCCACCATGGCTCGTGTTCTTCTTCTCCCTGCGACTTTTGAGGTGTGGAGCATGGACTGGGTCTGCTCTGTCATCAACAGAGACATCAGGAGGGGTTTTTAGACCTGAGATTCCCCTGTGGAGGCATCTGCCTCATCCCACTGATGGTAGGGAGAGCCTGCGAAACTCTGCTCTTCATTTAGGCGCTCTGGTTAAAAGTCTGAAGAAAACACATGATGAATGGAGGCCTGTTTGATTAGGCTGTGGTGTAGTACACCTCAGAATCAGATGCTCTGAAAAAGGATTATCTGTTAACATGATATGGGCTGGTTGAGTTGTTTGCCTTGCTTTAGGGTCACAAACTTGCGATAAAAGGTATAAGATAAATGTTTTCAGAAAAGGGTGTTCGTCAGAGCCAGAAAGCACCATAGGGACCAGGCAAAGCAGAGGGATGTAGAGGAAAACCTGGTGTTCAACCTCCATGTGCTTGATAGGACTTTGGTCTCCCACAAAAGCTGGGATTAGACGTAGGGTGTTATGCTCAGCACAAACAGGGGTCAAGCCCCACCCCACATGACATCCAGCTGGTTTTCTTAGGTGTTTTTTACCTGCTCAGGCTGTCAATGTCATGACACCCTCCCAACAAAGTGAGATGGAGAGGGACATGCATGATCTGCAAGGATGGAGGAAAAGAGAGAGGGATGGCAAGGGTGAGACTGGTGAGACCTCGGAGGACGGTATACATTAGACAAGACATTTCCTCCTCATCTGCTGAATGGAGATGGCAGTTCTGCCTTTCCTACAGTGAATGCAAATCTAGCATGAGGGAGCCCTGATCTTTGGTGGGCCCGGACCTACTGCCCTGTGGCAGAGCCCGCAGCCAGACCCTGGTGAGCTCTCCTTGGCAGAGCAAGTCCTCCTTCGCCAAGCCTGGCTCCCGGCCAGAGGCCGTCTAGACAGCGTGCTGCACCTCCCACCCGGTCTTTAAAGCAAGATGTAAAACCGGGGTCCTGGCTGCTGGTGGCTATTAAACCTCTCATTTCACGAGCTTTTCCCTGGGCGGCTGGCTGCCGTCCAGCTTTAGCTAATTACTTTCTGCTGACCCCAGTTCCTCCTGCACTCTTAATTGGTGGCATAATCACTCACTTCCCCTCCTTAAAAGCTGCTCCGGGGTGGGTGCTGGCAGTGGGAATGGGCATTGTGTTTCCCCCCATCATTGCCGGCCTTTCAGCAGCAGGTGGAGGGGTTCCGGGTAGTGCTGGGTCAGACCTGAACTGTCCTGCTCACCTTCCATGTCGCTGACATCCACAAGCACCAGCTCAGTCCGGATTGGGTTGTTGTGTTTTGGCGGGGTCTTGGTGCTCTGTCTCTTGCCATCCATTATCGGAAGTGGGAGAGGAAGATTTGCTTTTGCTTTATGTTATGCCAGTATGTGGGCTGTGGTGTAATGATGTCAGAGGAGACAGGACAGAAGAAAAGGTGATGAGAATTGGGAGGAGAGGGCAAGGAGACTTTGGGGGTCAGCCTTGCGCTGGCCTGGGCAGGCTTGACTCCTGTGTTGGACATTTGCTTTTTGGGCTCAAAGAGCAGATGGTTTTCTAAAGCTGTCATTTCTCCCCCTTTCAAATGCCACAGTAATGATGATTCCTGACTCTTGCCTGCTGCTCTTTTGCCTGAATATTGCAGTGACTACCGTCAGGTCCAATTAGCAGATGGAGAAACTAAGCAAGGGGCAAAGTTTGCCTGAGAGTAATTCAACCAGGCAAAACGAAACCCAAAGCATGCTTGCTTTAGTGCATGTCCACAAGCTAAGCCAGTACAACACAGGACCAATGGTACTGGACCGATGCCGCCAAGATGTGCAGTGGGTGTACTGTCCTTCCCGGCACTGGTGGGTTAGCATGGTGTGTGGGTCCATTTCCCGTGGGGCACTCAGCAGCGTAAACCTCCATCTCATGGGTATTTCTTGGCTCCCATTGCACAGGATGTTCGAGATGAGCTGCACTCTGCCCCTGGAGAAAGACCTGAAGATCACGCTCTATGACTATGACCTCCTGTCGAAGGATGAGAAGATTGGGGAGACTGTCATAGACCTGGAGAACCGGTTCCTGTCAAAATACGGGGCGCGCTGTGGCCTCCCCCAAACCTACTGTGTGTAGGTACCTCTGTAGGCTCAGGCAGTGGGTCTCTGTAGCTGCCAGGGCTGTGCGGTGCCAAGCTGGCCATGGGTACCAGGGTGATGTCTCAACCCAGGAGTCTGGTGGCACCTGACCAGTGCTGTACTTCACCGCAGAGATTTGTCTAGAGAGACAGATTCACGCCAGAGAAGCCCCACTTTGAGGAACTTCCCTGAGCCCTGGCTCTCCTCCAGGGACATGGAATGTTTCAAGTAATAGAAATCTCCTTGGGGAGATCCTGTTACATCCCTGATGCCTCGCTGCGGTGAGGATATCCCCCATGCACAGGGCCAGAGGAAGGGTGACATGGTAGGTCTGGGGTGGGGGGTTATCAGGGCACCCCAGCCATGCAAGCTGGGGCTGACTGGGCTGTGGGACATGCAGCCCCATTCACCGGTGAACACAGACTCAGAGCGAGCTGCACCTTCCTCAGACCAGCCCTCTTTGCTGTAACACTGCTGCTGCCCCTTGTTGAGGCTGCAAGATGCTTTATCACTTGTTGAGCCGCTGTTTTCCCTCCTGTTTGGTTTCAGCTCTGGACCCAATCAGTGGCGAGACCAACTCCGTCCTTCCCAGCTGCTTCACCTCTTCTCCCTGCAGCACAACTACAAGGCTCCCACCTACAAGGCTGACCGGGTCATCTTCAGGGAGCAAGAGTACATCCTCTCTGAACTGGGTAAGGTACTGGGGCTGCTTTGGGGTTGCAAATAGCTTTCCTTTATCCAGAGCAAGGGATGGAGCTGGAGGTCATGAACTTATCATGGTGGGGGATTATTGTGAAGGCGAGGAGTGGGTGACGGGCACGTTCCCGTCCTCCTCACCTTGCTGCCCAGGCTGGCTCTGCCCCATTCCCAAGGTTGGCTCTGCCCCAGAGGCTGCAGGTTGCAGTTAGATCTGCACCAAACCCTGGGGCTGAACCCAGACCTGCAATCCAGCCATGTTCACCTTGACCTTGAGCGGCTGCCCTTTGCTGCTTGCAGCAAACTAAATACACACAGGCTGGGAGCAGCAAAGTCTGTTGCAGCCAGAGAGGCTCCAGCCTTGTCTTCCAGCTGCTGCTTGGGCTGGAGGAGCAGTTGTGCTGTTTGTGTCTCTGCGTTTTGGGGCTGGAGTCACTAGAGGGAGACAATATCATACACACAGTGCCCAGCGTATCGCACCACGGCTCACGCCTCTGCCAGTAAGAAGAAAATGTCACTGAGTATTGGGGAGGCATTTTCTTGCTTGCACAGAAAATCACCAACACTGACACCTGCAATATCCTGGGCATCAACTCATGCTCGTCTGACCGGCATCCTTAGGGGCAGAAGTATGCCTTTTAGAGAAAACTCTGCTTTAAAGCATGGAAAGGGTATTTTGGCCCAGGGAGGAGGTGAAACCCCACTGTATGGCCTAGGAGCTGCAGTCTGACTTTAAGGCCACTATAGTATTGCAGAGCCATCAAGGAGGACTTGACCTGCAGGGGCACAAGATGGCACAGCCCTGGGCTGATCCCCCTCCCTGCTCTTGGGAATCAAGGCACAAATTCATGGTCCTCCTCTTAGGAGGAGGAGGAGTGGGGGTGCAATGGCTCCTTTGCAGCCTCCTCTTATGTGAAAGGTTTTCAGCAAGGGCTGGAAAGGTGTTAAACCTAGCGGGGTCTTCCCCCCTCTCCCCAGCCCCTGCCTTTCACCTTCCTCTGCTTTAATGGCAATCAGTTCAAAAAACAGAACAAAGTCTGATGCTTGACCTCAAGGAGATCTGGAAACCAGCTGTGTTCGCAAAGCAATGTCAGATCTGAACCTGGCGGTATAAAGTGAAGCTATTAAACACGAGAGCATGGGTTTTACAAGCACTGCACCCGGACCATTATTCCATAACCCCCACATTTGTTGTTTTCTGAGAGGGGCTTTTTCTTTTTCCTGTGCATACACACACACACACACACACACACACGCCAGGTTTCCACTGCTTGGGAAATAGCCCATATGTCTGAAGTTAACCACTTCAAGATATTGCCAAGAAAGGAGCTGGGATATATCACCTGAAAGTTGCAGAGCTGTAATAATATTTATGGAGCGCATTTCATTTCAAAGGTCCTCAAAGGTGCACAGCCTTGAAACGCTGTGGCTGAAAGGCAGAGTCTTGGGGGTGATGTCCTCTACCAGCACCAGCATGGCATGTGGGGATGGGGAAGCAGGAGCAGGCTCAGTTGAGACCAAGCTGGCTGTCCTCCATACCTGGATGTAACAAGGGATATCAAGTGCTGGAGCAGAGAAGTAAAAAATTGTCCATTATTAATAGATCTTGTCCAGCCTATTTGCAGAGGGATTAGGGTCTAGCATGGGGTGGGTTGAGGAGGTGGAGAAGGTGTCAGGTCTGCTCACGGATGGCTCAGTGTTTGCACTGGCCTGTTTTGATGAAAGACCATAAATACCCCAGTGGGACCAGTGAGGACCAGAGCAGGGACTAGGACCAGCCATCAAGCTGTGCTGGTAGTGTCTGCAGGGCCATCCTTTTCCTGTTTGTGTCTTTCACCCCGAACCCAGTGTAGAAGAAGTGGGACCCTGTAGGGAACTCATTCCCACTGCATTTCTCTCTGCCCAGCTGAAGATCCTGGATGGTTTTAAATGGTGGGTTTTAAACAATATCCATCACATGAGTGCTTGCAAACTGTACCAGAGCAGACCCTTTCATGTCTTCTCCCTGAACAGCTCTGATCACATGTTAGATAAATGTCTGCTGGGGGTGGGAACAGCAGCAGAACAGCAGCATGGGCTGAAGGGCTGCTGGGGACCCTGTAGCCCCAACTGCTGTGATTTTAGGGGGCCTGAACCCTTGAACAGCATCAAAGACTGGGCTCTCCTTTCCACGTGCTTCAACTTGGTCCTTGCAATGTTTCACTTGCTGTGATCTGGGGGAAGACTTGCATGAGACTTGCCACAGGTCCCTGTCCCATTGCGCGGTGGTTTGTCCATGTGTCCCACTGGGAACAGGCTGCCCTGTGCTCTGGAGGGTTCGTGATGACGGTGAATGTGCAGACGGAGGCTGCGCCCCTCCTGCTTGGTCCTGGCTGCAGTGAAGCTGGTGGGCTTGTGCTTGATCCCTTGGGGAGCTCCCACGGGGCAGTCAGAATCTGGCCCTGCATAGCTGCGGCCGTGGCGTGGTGTAATGCTGCTCTTTGTCTGCTCTGTGGCAGAGGATGGCAAACCCCTCAACCCCCACCTGGGACCAGTGGAGGAGCGTCTCGCCCTTTACGCGCTGCGAAAGCAAGGACTAGTGCCAGAGCACGTGGAGACAAGACCTCTTTACAGCCCTCTCCAGCCAGAAATCGAGCAGGTGGGTGGTGTGATGTGTCCAGGACAAGACCAAGAGCATCACCTCCTTTTGATCCAATGCTAACCAGGTAGCTGGCTCTCTGCAGAGCCGTGCTGGGGATACCTGCCGCAGGAGATGGGCTGTTCCCAGTGAGCAGAGTCAGCTTATGGGGCAGAGCAGAGCACTGGCTATCAAACACAGGCTGGAGCTTGACTCCATGGCTGACTCGCTCAGGGTGCTTGGGAAGATCACTTCCAGCCTCATGTGTTCATTTTCATCAGCATTTGCTCACAAAATTTTTTACTTTCTTTTTTTTTTTTTTTTTTTTTTTTTTGTTGGGGGGAAGCCATTTCTGATCTGAAAGTCTTAATGCAGAATTGTTCTATAACGGTAATGACACTGCAGGCTCCTTTGGCAGTGCAACGGCGTGATTTCTGCAGCATGAATCCACCCTTGGAGGTGTAAAGTGTTAGTACTGTTGCAAACTGGATGTTTTTAAGCCAAATGAAAACTAAACGGGCTTCCATCCAAAACACATCGAAATCCAGGTATCTGTATTTAGCCTAACCCCTTTTCTTTGATTAACACATATGCGTAGTTTATGCATTTGGATCAAAAAATGCTGCTTCCCGAAGAACAAAATGATTAATTATCATCTGTCATACATGTTCCAGTTGCATTGCAAAGGCGGTTTCATGAGACCAGCTCTGCAGCTGGTGTAAATGTGCACAGCCACTGATCTGCGCTGTTTCAGCTGTTTCCCTTCTGTGGTTCATTTTTAACCAGACCACCTCTCCAGTGGTGGGAGAGCTGTTGGCAGAAGTAAATGCACTGACAACTACTCTAACATCTTTTTGTATTAATTCACCCAGTGAAAACGATGAGTAGAGGCAGGAGGTTGCTGTTATCGGGTGACCGGTGGTTCTGTGCTGTTCTTACAAGTACAGGTGTCGTGGTCTTGTTGGACCAGCCATGGAGACTAGCAAAAGTGCTTCCTCCATGACATGGGGTTGCATATGGGCAGAGGAATTGAGGTCTGCCCTGCACCAATGCTTCTAACCAAGAGCATCCATAGGGGTGATGCTGGGTCCAGGGGATTAACCTGTGTGACTCAGTACATGTTGCATTCAGGGCAGTTCCCAAAAGCATGGCTCTGACCTGCTGCAAAGCCACAGAACGGGCTGGCTCTATCGGGCTGTTTGTAGTGAGCTGAAAGCCAGGTTGGGCTTTTAAAGTTTTCTGCTGAAATGGAAGATTTTCATGCCAAAAAGCAAGCAAACCACAAACCCCTCTGTGATGGGCTGATTGTCAAAGGATGGCTTTTTTTTTTTTTTCTTTCAGCTCTTGAGACTGCACAATAAAATATTTTATTGGCACCCATTGGTGTTTTACAGTAAAAGAGACCACCTAAAAAACAACCCCCCGAGATTTCAGCTGCACTTCTGCTGCTCTCTTGTGGAAGGATTTTGTGAAAATGGAGTTAGATTCCACTATCCTCATCCTATCTTCCACTCCCATGGTCAGAAACCCATAAACCAGCTGTCCAGCTGGTGACAACTGGTGACTCCATGGAAAACAAGGAGCTGCTTGCTTCTCCAACACCTCCCATGGACCCAGTCTTCAGTCTGTCCTATGTAAAGATAGTCAGCCATGGAGAGTAAAGCCAGAGTGCACCTTCAGCTTATCCAAATCAAACTCTTATACATCACAGGCCATTAACATATACCAAACTATCACTAAAATAATTTTCATATAGTACCTAATGACACTTTTCCAATTAAGGAAACCTTAGTTTTCAACTAAGGAGCGCTGGAGCACTTGATATTTTCACTTTCCACTACTAGATCTCACCGAGGAGATGAAGGTAACCCAGTCAGGAGAGTCACCAGGCTTCACATGTCTTTTGTTCCATGCAGGGAAAGCTACAGATGTGGGTGGACCTGTTTCCAAAATCTCTGGGTCAGCCTGGCCCCCCCTTCAACATCACGCCACGCAAAGCCAAGAGGTGACTGTTTCTCATTTCTTACTCGGTGCGGTGCTGGTCTCAGCACCTTTCATTTGTGAGGGGAGAGGAGAGGGGTTGGAGATGTCAGGTGGGGAGGGATTCACCCACCCAGCTGAGAAATCTCTATGTGGGCTTATCTTCAGAGAAAGACGACTCATGTCTTAGCTCCTTCAGCTAAATAGCTGAGTAGAATGACCAGGCTGTCCAAGTGGGGTCTAGACCAAGATTTTCACCCTTTCATGTTGTTTTTGTTCCTGGGGCCATCCAGGTTCTTCTTGCGCTGCATCATCTGGAACACCAAGGACGTCATCCTTGATGACCTCAGCATCACTGGGGAGAAGATGAGTGACATCTACGTCAAAGGGTAAGCCACCCCACTTCTGTGTCCTCTGGGTACCGTAGCCTGAAAGTGCAAGAGCAGCAGTGAAGGAGTTAACATGGCCCTTGCATCAACATTGCTGTGGTAGACATGGAGCCCCGCTGGGATGAAGGGGCCATTCACACCTCTCCAGCTATGGATCCAGCTTCTTGGCAGACACGTCTCTGCTGGGCTCATAACCACTTCATGATGTGAAGTTTTTCTTTGCATCTCTTGGATGCTTACATTACAATATTTACATTTAGAGAGATAAGATGAGGGGAAGCAGCCTAGCCATTGGAGAGAGGGGCACGTAGTCTGCGTTTCCACTGCCGACCCTTTCCCAGCTCCTCTCCTGGGACAGCCATGGGCTTGTTCCATACACATAGATTGGCTTGTTTGCATAGCTGCTTTTTTTGGAATTCCCTTTTTTCCTTGAAACACACAAAAATGTGGCAACCAGCAGTAACTCCTCTGGCACATTCCCTTCTCTGCCTGACTCCATTTATGTTTTATCTTGTGTAAAATGGTGCAATCCCAGCCAAGGGACTTACTTATTTTGTGCGTTCTTTAGATTTATGGACAGGAAGAGGTAGGATTTTGAAACAGACTGTAAATCCCTTTTTTACAATCCCAATTTTCCTCCTGTAAATCCAGAATGCGCGCTGCTTACCTGGTATTCACATCAAGTGCATTGTTATCAGCTCCAGCTAAGCTGTTCTGTGCACTTCGGGACTCTGAAATAGTAGTGCTTGCAGGGTGTTACTGGGAAAGAGAGAGCATCCAACACTTGCTGATATCCCTGTCCTGGTTTTTAACATCCCCAATGACCAAGCAAATCTCACAGTGCTGTAAATGAGTTAAAAATATTGCTCAAATTTCTCATCTTCCCCCCACAAATGGCTGTATTATTAGCATCTCTGGATGAGGCCTGAATAATCCTATTGGGAGGGGAGGCAATGGTCCTTGTTGTGCTTAAATCTCTGCCCTACAGACAGGGGATCCTGTGGGCAAAGTGACTTCACCACCATGGCGTGTTGCTGCTTTGGTGGGGACTGTTCCTTCCATCCACCACTGCCTCCTGAGCAGGGGCTGGAGCCTACTTTAGAGTGAACTCAATGGATAAGGAGCTTTTACCTGTGGCTTTCCTGCGGAAGATCTCCCAGCACTTCTCTGAGGAGGCTATTGCCAATTTATTCTCCCTTTAACCCATTAGGCAAGGCCAGGGCCGGAATCTCAGTCTCTTGGACATTTTCTTCTACATAATATGTAAATTATTGTGAAGTCAGTTAGGCAGGTAAATGAAATAGGAGATTTTCTATTATGCCTGAGGCAGAACTCAGTTGCCATTTATTTTATTTAACGTAATCAGTTATTTATTGATAATCTTACAATAGCATGAAGAGGTCTCAACTAAGTTTAGGTTGTGCAAGGCAGAGTGCAGAGAGACCTTCCCTTCCTAAAGTCTTGTGCTGTAGCCAGACAAAAGAGTGGTAGCGTAGGGAAATCATGTTCATCAGAAACTGAAGATTTTTTTTGGCTTAACAGGCCTCTCTGTCACTCTCATAGATGGGGGATATTTTTGTATTGTTTTCATAGTGAAATTTGCAATAAAAAGTTTTACTTCACCAAGAGGATGGACCAATACTGAACCAGGTCACATGGGAGGTGGGAGGTCTTCACTCATCATCTTGCAAGTTTTTCAAGATATTTCAAGGTAAAACTTTGAGTCAATTGGACTAGGAGTTTCCAGAGTCCCCGTCCAGCCAAGCACCCCTGCTGATATTTATGTGATATAATGTGGCATCTTTAAAACTCATCTGCATCCCCTTTTGCGTTCCTAAATAAAAGAATGGCCTGGGTCCTCCAAGTTATTGCACTTGTGCTAAGCAAAAGGGGAGGTGTGCGAGTTTTGAGAACAAAGTCACGTCTTAGATTTAGGAGCTTAGCATTGTCTTTGGATATTGCAGATACTTGAGCCATGTGGATTTGAAGAATACTGGGCTAATGGGCTAAAACTAAATGGGCTAAAAATTCATCCGGTCCTGTTAAGTACAAAACTATTATCTATAGCTCAGGAAATCTCTGACCTAGAAGTTGTTGGAGTCTGGAGAGGTGTGTTGGGAAGGTGTCAGGATGTGTTTGCCCCAATCCTGAGGTCTTTCATGGACAGCTGCTGTTGGGCCTGGTCAGAGGCAGGATACTGGGCAACATGGGCCTTTGGTTGGTCACCATGGCCCTATGTGACCTATGGCACCATGGTCACTATGTTATGTTTTTAATGCTGGGGCACTCTGACTTGAATACTTTTGTTTTCTGGCATCTCCTTCCTGCAGTGGAGAGGGTGCAGCAAACCTACAAGAAAAAAACCCCACTGTGCCAAAGAGGTGTCCAAATCAAACCATTTATTTGTCCTTTTGTTTGCCTGCAAGGAGAGGGCGCTCACACTGCATCTTCCAAGGGTCCCTGCCAAGCTTTGAAGGATGTGGATAAACACACAGGCTTGCCATTTGCATCATATCTGATCAAATCAAATAATCCAGCCACAATTTAAGTATTAGTGTAACCTCATCACACAATTTGCATTGCCACCAAGCCCTTGCTGTCCATGTAGCACATGTGCATGTGATGTGTACCGTGGGATGAACTTGAGTAGACCTCCCTTTGCTGTCTCCCACAACACATTTGGGGTGGGTCATGTGCCCCGTAGAAGAGGGGATCATTTGTATAGCTGGGGAAAAAATCCTTATTTTCAATTTAAGTGGAAAACAATCAAACGAGATAATTGTTTTCATTAAAGGTTCCCTCTGAATATTCTGGCTTTCCTCCAGAAGGGCTCTAAATACACAAATGGATGTGCTTTATTGTTTTGTTTTGTTGATTGCTGAAGCCTGAAAAATCTTGGACAAGGAAAGAGGGTAGAATGAAAACCCAACAGTTGCAAAACTCACAGCTGGAAAAAAGTAGTTGTTATGGAAAGTTTTCAGTTTGCCCCTGGACTGGCTGCAGAGTGAGCACAGCAAGCTCTTTTAGACCAGGAGGGGAACTGTGCTGCAATGACCTGTCTCTAATGGGAGCGGCTGGGGACCACCTTGGCCACAGCAGGGTCTGGCCACTCTGGGTTTTTCCTGGGGAAGAACTTCTTTGCCATTTAGGACTTTCAAATAATAATCTTTGAGAAATCAACAGAGACTAGAGGGGAAAAATCGCCCTTTGATCCTTTAGCATGGTTGCCTCATCAACAGGACTGGTTTTAGGGGCTAATTAAAAGGTCAGTTTTTTGGGGTGTCTGCAAAGGGGAAGAAGCTCTCACCAATGCAGGTTAGAAGCTGATCTGTGCTGATAAGTGGCAACTTCAAGCCAGAGCTTAAGGTGGTGTTGAGTCTTTAAAACATCCATAAAACTCAGGGGTGGGGGAAGAAGACATTGCAGAGCTTTTCAGACTACTACCACCAGCACTCGTTTGTCTCCCAACACTGCAGGGACTGTTGCATTCCCTCCCGAGTCTCCTATAGGCTCCAGGTTACCCCTGCGGATAGCAGCCCAAGGCATTCACAGGGGTGAAAGACATTTTATTACCTGCTTATGGTCTCTGTGGTGTTGAGTGAACACCAAATCCGTTGGTGTTTTTTGACTTTTTCGTACAATGCATTTGCATTTCACAGCTGGCTGGTTGGCCACGAGGAGAACAAGCAGAAGACAGATGTGCACTACAGGTCTATGGGAGGAGAGGGCAACTTCAACTGGAGATTCATCTTTCCCTTTGACTATCTCCCTGCTGAGCAAATGTGTTACATTGCAAAGAAGGTGAGTGTCCCTGGACAGACGTATCTACCTTCTCATCATAACTCTGGGGTGAAATGCACTGCATGATCAGAGACCTGCGCAAGTGCAGTGCAAATGGAGCTATGCAAGGCTCAGCCTTACCGTTGTGTTATTTGAAACACAAAGCTGTGGACAGGTGGGGAAGTTGGTTTAAAAAATTCACATTTTGAATACAACATTTGTGGGGCCAGAATTAGAGGTGGCTTTGTATAAAGAACGTGGAGAGGCTGAACCCCCAGGAAAGACTCGTCTGGACTAGAGGCAGCTGAATATTGGTGCAGCGGTGTCAAAGTACTCTCCAGGTTGCATGGGACTTCCAAGATGCCTAATCAACAATGGGGTTACTCCAAAGATGGAGATGGCACTTCCGTGGGGATGATTAGGTATGCACCTCTGGTCTCTAGCATGGCATAATAGGCATCATGCTGTACAATAACTTCACAGAAGAGCTAAAGAGGGATAAAAGGAAGGCGCTGCCTCTGGGTGCCTGAAGGGGTAAGCAGGAGGGACATGTACGGGAACAGCGGTTGAGATGTACCATTGATGCAGAGATGGGAAGAAAAGCTTTGGTTTGGGATTCAGGGTGAAGATACTCTTGGTGTAATAAGAGAACTGGTTACTCAGCTGGGAATTTGACAGTGGATGTGATTTTGGTCCCCTCATGCTGACATCTATAGTTGGTTATTGCTTCTGGTGTTCCTTAGATAAGTTAGTGCAATGTGACAATCAGATGTGGACTGAGAGTTGCATGGAGGGAAGGGAACAGGGATGGAGTTGGGGTACCTACATGGAAAAATGCTGGTGAAAATTGGACTAGATCTCAAAGAACATTTTAAGGAAGGGAGATCTATTCACTTAAATTTCCTGCTCATCATCTGGAGATTAAGAGGAGTATTGTTGGGTCTGTGTACCTGTGTGGACAGCAAGGATAACCCCTGCTTTCGAGACTGAGTCCTGTTTTGTGACACCTCCCTGGAAGCCCAAACCCTTTCAGCCACCCAATCCCGAGTCTTTGTCGCTGCTCCCTGCCTTGCCACTGTGAACTCGACCTCGGTGTTTGTTGAATATGGGGTGTCTGAAGACACCTTGTTGCAGTGGCACCATCTGCATCCACAAAGCTCACCTGGGACTCCGATCCCAGTTTGTTTTGTGGAGCCAGCAAGGGCCCAGCACAGCCTGGGTTGGAACTAGCACTTTGGTGGGGAAGATGCTGAGCAAATTCCTCATCCCTCGAGCCAGACGATCCCTGCGAGGAGGCCTAGCTTCAAAATGAATCGCTGGATAGTTAAACTGATTGACAGAATCATAGCTGTACCCATTTCACGCTTCATGTTAAACAAATCAAAAGTACAGTGTGTACTACATTCAATTATCCCCCTTTGAAAAAGCAAAGACCCCCCTATAAACCGTTTAAGAAAATACATCCCACTGTGCTGATATTGATTCTCCTCCGACCACATGTCTGCCAACACTGTATCAGAAAATAAACAGCTTGTAAAACCTGTCTGTAAAGGAAAAAATAATGAATGAAAAGCCATGCTTTGCATTTGTGGGACACATTCCGCTCTGGCAATTTTTGATCTCGCCATGTGCTGTTTGAACTCCAGGTTCATTACTGCTGCTGTAAAAGCCCATGCACTGAACTTTAAACGCAGGCAATGGAAAGTGGAATTTAAATCAAAATGGTCAGATGGCAAATTCTGAGCTGCTAAAAGCCACCTGCACCCAGCCTTGCTGGTGTTGGCCCTCGGAGAGAGCATTGCTGTGAGGAAAGCAGCTTTGAATTTGCTCTCCTTTGTTTGCTTCACTCGCCTCCTCGCAGGCTGGAGGTCCCTTTGGCATTGCAGGATGGACTGCAGGAATGGGTCACCCCCAACCCAGATTGCAAATAATCTCCCCAAAGAGCAAGGGTGCTCTTGGGCTGCAGGGTCTTCACGATGTTTAGTTCTGGTGTGCACATAGGAAGGGAGCTGGGAGCCTGCAAACCTGAGGAAAACCCAGGTGCCATGTGGTGGAACTGGACTCTGAAGCCTTGGGATGGCCAGCGGTAGCCAGGATTATTAAATCCTTGCCATGGCACTGGAAGTTTTGGGAACTTCATCTCCAAAGCTTCAAAGTGCTGAGATTGCTTGGAGTTTCAAGGCTTCAGTCTTCCCCAGGGCACCTCAAGGAAAAGCAGGAGCCTGTACATCCTGGGAGCATCAATTCAACTTGTAGATTGGAAGTGTAGGCTCTTATTCCTGCTTTTCTAAACATTTTAACCCTTTCAGAATGTTTTTCCATCCATATCTTCTCTTGCTGCAGTACTGTTACAAAGATTTTGCTTCTCCTTCTGAGAAAGGAATTTACCCCATTCTGAATTTCAAAAAAATCCCCATGAAAGAGCAAGTCCATCTTTGGGACAGGTCTTCTGAAAATATGTAACGCATGTTTCTTTAACATCCTCTCTCAGTATTTATTCAGAATTTTGTTCTGTTCTCACTTCCTTTTGTGCCATCTTTCTCTAGTAGCCGTGGACAAGTCAAGCCATGTTGTTTGCATGGCCACAGCATGCTTGCAGCTTGACGAGTCCTGCAAGAAGACAGTTTCTTAGATTGCAAATCGTGCAGCCATTTCAGTGAAAGGGTGAATACACAATGCATGTTGGAGTGCTCTTATTTCACAGGGGGAGCTAGGGTAGAAAGGTAGGTTCAGCGCCCCTGACATGTTTACCTGAAATTGTATATTGACTTAAATAGGGGAAGAACAGGCAGGTCCAGGTCCCAGATGAGTACAATGCTCTGCTGCTAACCAGCAGAGAGAAGTGCAGATGTCTGCAGGGTTTAAACTTTAGATATCCAGGTCTGAGCGTGGCAGGTCTTGACTCTTGCAGACAACGTTATCAGATGGTCATGGTACAACCAGAGTCTATCGAGAGCAATGCCGAGATAGGCTGGATGTGGATCACGTTTCACTGGGCACCCAGTCAGTGAGGCGCTCAGCTCCCACATCTTGCAGGCGCTGTGGAGGTGGAAAATGCATGAAATTGATTTTGAAATGTTCAGCTTCAGGTGCCAATTACAGCAGTAGCTGAATATAGCTGCCAAATCTGAATTCTAGATGTCCTCTAGGGCAGAAAAAGCTTGTCACTGAATGTCTGAGCAAATGTCATCTGCATAAATGAACATTCAGGGTAGAATTTCAAGAGCATCTCAATCTACAAGTTCGAAACTATTGGTGCTTGAGTGGACCTGGAAATAAACCACCAGGCTGGAGCTTCCAAGCCCTGGCTGGGTTGTCCATATGCCATCTGAAAAGTGTTGCATAAAAGAAATTCCAGGAGATGAACATAATGAATATGGGAGCATTGTTGGCAATTTCAAATTCATGTCATGCCATGCCATTGGCAGAAACTAGACCAAGGAACATATCTGTTGTCTTCATACTTGTACTGCTACTAGACTTCGGTGTTAGGTGTCAACAAGAAAATGAAGTATTGATGCCAAAACACAAAATATTCGGTTTTGCAAAAACAAAGACAGCAACTGGAAGAGGACCCATCCCACTACTGTAGAAGAAACCACAAGCAACTGTCTGGTTTATTCAGTGGGAAGGTTGGGGCAGTTATGCTGAGGCTCTTTTTCAAGGAGCTCTTATATTTGTTTCATTTCTTCCACTTTGTGCTTTCAACTAAAGGGGCCCATCCAAGTTTTAAGCAGATTAATTGCAACTTACCTGGGCACAAAACCACACTGACTTTGAGTTAGAGGTCTTTGGACATCTGGCAGTGGTGGGTGCATGCTGCTCGCATTGCTGTAACTAGGTAGTCCTGTAGGATAATCCCAGGAATAACCCTGTGGCTGTGAGATATTGATGGTGCTTGCACATATCTTTTGAATAATTGAGACCCTGTTTCTGCAAGGTGCAGCTGAAGTGTCCAAGTTTGCTGGCTCTGGCATTGAATATAACAACAAACCTGATATTTGGAAGGGTTTTTTCTATAACTGATCAGCTGGTGGCATCCCAGAAATCATACTAGAGATAGGTCTTCAAAATGATATGAGAAGGAGGGAGGTTTGGGGTCTTAAACCCACCTAGAAAGAAAAGTGCAAAGGCATTTGAGGGAAAAGCAAGGAACAAGGGGCTGTAACTCACAGCTTGTGTTGTTTTATCGCTGAGTGGAGCTGAGAATAAATTCCTCCCTCCCTGGTGTTGAGGCTTTCCCAGCTCCATCTGGTTTCATCGATTCGGGTTACTTTGTCTGCAAATTCATTATAGAGTCCTGACATCTTCCTGGTACTGGCAGCTCCGACCTGCAATGGACCAGACCCTCACCTGGGGCAGATCAGCCCGTGCATTCCTCTGTGCCCAGCAGATTCACGCCAGCTGGGAACAAGGAGCTGGTGCCAGCTGCAGGGCACACAGGGACGTCCCCGTTGCAATTAATTTTGCATGGGGGACGCTCACACCGTGCAGTCATGGCTTGTTGCATGATGCTCTAAATCAGCTGAGAGCTTGTGGGCAGCCTGGGCTCAGTGTATTAGTCAGACAGGACAAGAGTTTAACCTGGACGTAAGTGTGTGGCCTCTCTGTTGTTTAATTTTTATTAAAAATATAGCCAGGGGTGTGAGGTTTCTGCAACTGGGTCCCTGTGTCATCCCCTTGTTCTGTTACAATCGTCAGTGAAAATCCAGGGCCTCCAAAGAAATCTCTGTATTTTGGTTGGTTTTAGTTTGAACTTTTGAGTATCAAGCACTGATTTTTGTTAAAAACAATTGATATTTTATTAGATTGAAAATTTAATTTCTCTTTGGTGTCAGAAAGATAAAAAAAAAAGGCTATTGCCTTTTAATTTTGGACTTTTTCCTCTCCTGTTTCCTGTCCTTTATCATGTTCTTCCCTATTTTTCTTGGTGACATCAGAAAGCAAAGCAAAACACAAAATGTTCCTTTTCCTTCCACATTTAGCCAAAATGCAACATTTTGAATGGGCTCCAAGTACATTTTTTTTTTCAGTGGAAGGCAGAGTTAGACAAGGCAGTTGCATATTATGTATTTTAATGGGACTGCAACGGGCAGATAGAAGACACAACAGTCTTCTGTATTAGGACAGGGACAGCAGTCATGACCTGGGATGCACTGGCAGCCTCTGTGATATTCAGACAGGAGTTACTGTTGTGAAATTTGCTTTCCAATGGATGCATGGAGAAGGATGAGCAAAGCATGGCTCTGTCGAGAACTGAAGGTCCAACAGCGCCATTCACAAACTGTCCAAGACATGGACTCCAAGGCTTGGAGCTCCCTAAATGGCAGTGGGATGGCCCCGTGTCCCTGAAAAAGCCTGACAAGCTCTGCCAGAGGGGAAGCATGGGAGGCTGAGAAAATAACATTGCCGTGATTCCAGGGACTGAAATAAGAGTATGTGCCTCAAGGCACATATTATCACAGTTTCACATTTACGGTGCAGTGACACCTGGAGTCTTCCTCCAGGTGTTGGCAAGTCTGTGCCCAAATGTGCAGCAAATGCTGTATGCTTGGGATTTTGCTCAGCTGCCATCCTGATCAGGGAAGGATGCAGAAAACCAAGTGACAGGAGACCTGTGATGCAGTTGTCGGAGTTGGCAACAGCAGGGAGATCAAAGAGGTGAGTTAGTCCAGTAAAAATGCAATAATGAGCACTCTCAGCTGTCTGCTTATTATGAATAGATGAGATGTCCCAATGGGACGAGATTCAAAGAAGCAGTTTCTCAGCATCTTGAGGGATGGCCCTGTAGGACAGCTTGTCCTGGCTCCTGCAGGAGAAGCAGCTCTTCTTGGCTGACCTCTGAGGCAGTCTTCTGCATGGCTGGGGCTCCCCAATTGCTTTGGGATGAGGGACCTGATGATCTCCCACAAGCACGTGCTGAAATGAGCCAGGCTTGCCTGGGTGCGAACACGCTGGGGCCTCCCTGCCTCCCTGAAATAGCCGGGTTGCTCCTTACTTTGTATTCCATAGCACATAAGCAGCCCAGAAGAAATGCAGCCCTGTCAACACTTTCCTAGTGATATGAGCTTATTTTTTTTTCCTGCCTCCCCTGCTGCATTATTCACGACCGTAAAATATTCACCAGCCTCCCCTCTCCCCCCACACTGCAAAACAAACCCCCAAACAATAATTCAAGCCCCCTTCCTTCCCTTCTCTTGCAAGAGGCTAGGAAATAAATTTCTTGCTGTGGGTTGTTTTTATAGTGATCTTTCGTAGCTAGATTTAATCATGGAGGCAAATTTCACACTGCCTTGAAATGGACCCATAAACTTAGCTCAGCATCAAATTCCTCCTTCCCCAGCCTGCCCTTCCAGCTCTGCTCTGCCGTGTCCCTAGCTTCACGGGGCTCAGAGGAGGAAAGCTTCGCCACCGGCCAAACCACTTTTACAGTGTTTTTCCACAAGAAAGGCCAAAGCTGTACGGATCGTGCTAGCATTGTACAAGCTCCGCATTGCCACCCGGAAAGGGTCAAATCCCGCCTGAGTCATCCTTCATCAGGCAGGGAGTCCCTGGCAAGCCTGAGCATCGCCCTCAGGGGTAGAAGTGGTGCTGGGGCGGCAGGGGCATGCAGCAAGCATCCATTGGCCAGGGTATGGGTTTTGTTTGCTTTGAGTGTGGGCAAGTCCATGGGCATTGCAGTGGGAAGGAGGGAAGGTGGAAACCCAAAGTCCTGTACATTTGCCAGCAATGGCATGGTCAGTCCTGGGGGACACATATCCAGTTGTGTTTTATTGTGTGGGAGATGACCACAAGGCAGCTCAGCACCCTCTGACCTGGGTCCAAGGAACTCTCCTCCTGTCCTGAGAGAGCTCAGCCAGCACTGCAGATGGGGAAGGAGCCCACCAAGAGGAGGAGTATTGCTGCAGCAGCTCAGAGACTGGGGCAGTAATCTGGGTCTCACAACAGCCTGCTCCTTTTCCTTGTCCCTCCTCATTCCCCATCAGGCCACTCATGGGATTGGGTCCTCCAACAGACAGTACCTTTGTCAGAGAGAACAGCTGCCATCACCGCACCTCCCTTTCAGAGAGGTTGCTCAAGTGCTAGGTTTTGCTCACATTTGACACCAAGTGGATGAGGTGGCACAAAGAGAAAGTCCAACATGTGCTTGGAGAGGCGCTTCAACCCAGGCAGGAACGTAGCAATGCTCTTGGAGCATGGACATGTTTGATGAATGGAGTTGTGGTGAAATCAGCCTCTGAGCCAGGGATATTAGTTATCACTAGAGAAGAAGAGGCACCTGGAGGACATGTTTCATCCCATCCCAAGCTAAGCATAGATGGGGCTGCCTGAATTCCCCCAGCAAAGGGCAATCAGAAGGAATCCATGGTGTCTCACTGTGGTGCACACCATGGGAAATGGGTCTACCTCCATCTCCAGACCCCAGATCAACCTTTCCAACCCATGGTAAGGTCATCTGGCCACCTTCTTCTTTAGGCATGGGTACATCGTTCCTGGGGGCTTCCTCCTCTGGATGACTAACAACCCTTCTGCAGTGCAGACCCTACCAATATATGGGAAAGGGAAGAATAACCATAAGCTCTTTCCCTTTTTAGCAGTTTTAATTTAAAATTACATATTAGCTGGGAAAACATGCTTCCCCCCTTGGATAAACATACATTTTAGTACATTGCAGTGAGCAGAGGGGGAGAGATGGAAGTTTCCATTGACTTTATTTTATTTTTCTAGATTATAAAATATTTAAAATGCATAAATAAAATGCTCCATTGCAAAAATGCTGGCGTGTATTTCCAAAGCAAGGCGGGGAATGGAACTAAATTGAAATATAACTGTCCAGAGCGATGTCTTAAAGTGAAACCAGTTTCAATGGGATTTAAGTGCCCACAGTCTCCCTGGTTGAATATTTATGTTCTTATGGAGTGTGACACATTATTTTTTCCCCCCTTTTTTATAATATTGCACGATATAATGAATCAGAGTCTTGTAGCCACTGCAGTGAATTTATGGTGCTACGTATGTGTCATGAATAATGCTGAAGTTTCCTGGTTTTAATTAAATGTGTTCCGTTTATGATACTGCCATGTTGCAAGAGTGCAGCAGGAGGCATTGCCCACAGGGCACACCTCTGAGCCTGTGTCAGTAGACACCAGTCGTGACTCTGCCTCCTCTTTGCAAGTGTTGGTGTGAGCCAGAAATAACAAGACCTTGGCTTTTTGTGCGTCTCCATCTCTCTCCTTCTGTCCTAACACTTAGTCCTAACTTTCAGGCATCTTGTGGCATCCCAAAAGTGGTATTAGAACCCTGTTGGGAAATGTTACTGGTTGCAACCACATAAATAGCAAATTTTGTGGCATGGGCACATATCCACCATATATTATAATGTGAACGCAAGCTCATTGTCACAGTAATGCGATTCAAACCCTCCTTGTTAGAGAAGTCTACTTTATAATTTCCCTTCCACTGGCTTTTTGGGGACTGTTGGTCTGACTTTCCAGAAGGCAGACCATCTGCCTTGCTGTTGACCTATCCACTGTAGTAACCAGACCACTGCAGTTGCAAACTTCTCATGGGTGATTGTTTGGTAAACCATCTCCTCCCCAGAAAGCAGAAATTGCTGCCTCATCCTCTTGCTGAGCTCCCATATGGATACTGTCTCCCAGGCAGTGGCTATTCCTTGTTACTGTGGGCGGGTTGCAGAACTGATGTGTGATAGCTCCCGCACTGCGCAAAGGCTTGGTAAATTAGGATAATCACAGGGGATGCTCACGGTGTAATTTTCATGCCAGGTGCTTTGCAAATAAGCTTCTGGGACTGCTGCAAAACCTTTCAAAAGGTTGTCACAGAAGCTTTAATGGCAGGGAAGAGACAAAATATTGCCCGTCTAATAGAAATGAGAAGAACATATAGACAGTGACAGATCTCACAATATAAGGACTGAAATCAAGTGTCACAGTGCCACCACTCAATTGGTTCTACAGGGAGCCAGGCTCTGGTCATCATGGCTTGCTGGTGCTGAGTCTCTCCTTTCATGAACTTGGATGTAGTAATAGATATGGCAAGCACATTATGTAGCTTGGCAGCAGCCCACTGCAATATTAGCAGCAGATTTACTGGGATACCATGTCCAACTCTCGCATTCATCTGTCCTGAGAATGAGAACCTGGAAGATGTGCAGAAAAGATGAACAAAGTCATCTGTAGAACTGAGGAACCCACCACACAGTGAGCTGCTATGAAAGCACCAGTCTCTTTCTTTACATATTTGTGTTTAGTAAGTAAACTTGGGAGCCACAGGCTACCTACATTTGGTAGAGGTGTTTGCAGGTTGCAAGTTGGCCAGCTGCACACAAACTACTTACAAGAGACCAGACAGCAGATCAGAGCAGTGATGGATCCAGATTTATTCCTATACATTTCCATTAATTATAAGGAAGGTGAAGTTTGGCAACACTAGCACTCAACACTCACTCTCTTCACCTTGGAGGGTCACCCTCATCTAAATCATGTGAATATGATACTGTCACTCCAAAAGATCCTATTTGCAAGCTCATGGTGCCTGTTTTCTAAAATATTGTCACTAAATTAAGGCACAAATTGATACCAACCCAACTTCCAGAAGCATCTTGGACTTTCCCCTGAGTATCTTTGTCCAAGAACTGGCCAGAGCCACCACTGTCCTCCTGTGGCTCTGGCCCTGCAGAACTGGAGCAGGACACACCAAGAGCATTATGGTACAGGACTTCCACTGCCGTGAGGTGAGAGTAGACAGACTCTGCCCACTTCTACTAACGAGTCTTTTATTTTTCCTTGGTTTCTTTTCTGGTGTGATTTTAGGAGCACTTCTGGAGCTTGGACAAGACAGAAAATAAGATTCCACCGCAGCTTATCTTCCAGATCTGGGACAATGACAAGTTCTCCTTTGATGACTATTTGGGTAAGTCAGGAGAGTTTTTTGGCTCAATTCCTACTGTTGCAGACAGGAAGGAAAAAAAATTACTGAATCATTTCAGGATATGAAGAAAGTGTAACAAGACCAGTTTAAGCCACTGAACAGGATTCAGTGTCAGCATAAGTTCAGGACTGATGATAAGTGGTTTGTATTAGGCAGATTTCCAGTCTCAGCCTGCAGCAGCCTGTTCCTGGGCTGACATAATGTTGAGAGCATCATCAAATCGGACAGGCCACCACCTTCCAGGAAGGCTTCAATTCTCCATGACTCAGCTGAGTCTATGCTGAAATGTGCTCATCAGGGCTAACCGTGTATTTGAACCGAGACCACCAGCCAGGATCAATGACGTGCCTTGACTTACCTGGGATGTTTAGACATGAACACAGCTTGATCCAACACTTGCCTTTTTCAGTGCTAGCCTCATTAATCATTCTCAGAAATCTAGGTTTAAGCCAAGAAAAAAAATTAAACAAAATCCTCTAATAGGAAGGATAGCAGAGCCATGCAGCAGATTATCTGTGCAGAAGCTGGAGGCTCCAGCATCATGTTTTTTTTGATTGGATCTTGTTCTACCTTCCTTTTTTGCCACAAAAAAAAAATTCAAACATCAAAAGCTTCACTAAGGAAGTATGTGATCAAGATCCTTTTAAATCCTGTCTTTGATTAATCATGTAGGCTGAGTGCCAAGATAATCTCTCCAAGGTGTGCTTTCCAGTTCTGGCTCTGCCCATCACAGGCTCTTGACTGCCAACATTAATTCTTTTCAAATTGCAACAAATAAAAGTGGTCTTTGGCTTTTGTAAAGCATTTTTCATTGATGGACCTCAAAAGTGTTTCACAACAAATCTGATCTGTGCTGTTATTGTCGCTCTTTGCAAGAATCTGTGGCACAGAAAAGCTACAAATACAGGCGCAATAATGAATGTGTTGTCCACAGCAGTGTAAAAAGCTGCTGACCCTCAGCTGAGCCACAGGACCAGACCCTGTGTATGTTCTTGGCTGTTCAAAATCATAAGGTAAATTAGTGTAGCGATGTAAATTAAATACGGGCTGTTTCAACTAATTCTTGGAGAACTGAGCTCAGATTTCCTAAAGGCTAGATAAATGTGCTAATTACTGTGTCACTCTGTCTGAGAAGGCACCTATCATTTTTGTGGGATATCTTCACATTTAGTCTGCTGCAATTACTCACCTGAGCACAGCAATAAAATAGCCTGTTTGGAGATCTGCAAGCCTCCTGCCCAATGCTCTTAAGTTGACAGGGCTGTGGGTGTGTACAATTTGAGTTTCACCTAAATCTCTTTGTCTTCACGAAAAATCTCATCCTGCCTGATTGACTTCAGTGCAAATCATCCAATGTTATGGCTGTGTAAGTCAGCGGATATTTTGCAGCCTCCTCTAGGAGGACTTCATGGCTCAGGTCTTCCTAGGCGTAATGGTGATGCCAAGTGCTCAATTCGTAGGCAGAACCACTGGCTAAAACTAGCTCTATGCTTGGAAAATAGGGCTACACTTGAACTTGCTCTCCACCTTGCTGTGTGGGTGTCTGCCCAAGCTCCCTGAGGTCAGGAGGGTGCCACAGTGAATATTTCTTAAGCAATAGAGTCCATGTTTTAAGGACCTGTTACACTGAGATGTCTTCTCAGTAATGTTCCTCCTTGCAGGCTCCATTCAGATGGATCTCAACAGGATGCCCAAACCTGCCAAGACTGCTGAGAAGTGCTCCTTAGACCTAGTAGATGAGACCTTGTCTTCAAGTCGCTTTGTGTCACTCTTTGAGCAGAAAACTGTCAAGGGATGGTGGCCTTGTGTTGCTGAACAGGATCAAAAGAAGATCCTGGCGGTAAGGAGGCCTCTTCATGTGTTCTCTTTGGGACTCACTCAAAGCATTGAGGAGGGACGTGACTGGGCCAAGTGCATGCAGGATGTTATGGTCAGGGCAAGGAACGCAGGCTTGGGCTGCAAATTTTACAAACTGGACCAGCTTTTGTCAGCGGGATGTTTTCCAGGATTTGTCCAGAACTGTGCAAATGCTTCACAAGAAATGATTTGTTCTGTGGGATTTTTGCTGTGGTTTTTGGAACGTGCCACCTAATTTGAGTCTGTATCACATCTATTCTTAATGACACTGTGTTGTGACAAGTACCAGGGAAAGTTTTCAGCTGTCAGACTGATATGTTTAAATGTGTCTGTGCTCCTGTTCAAGTCTTTGGCAACTGTTCAATACAGGCAAGGGAGTCCAGGCAATGAATTAAATCGTCAACAAAAGACCCTCAAATCAGTTGCCTAAACTTGGGTGCTAGTGACATTTGAGATGTCCTGGGGTATCTGCTGATAACATTGAGGTGGGCAGGCGAGGGACCTCTATGAAATCCACTCTTACTGGGCTTCTCATGGTCCTTGTTTGTAGTGGATGGGTTATGCTCAAAGTACTTTTTCTTTCCCCCGTCAGTATTTTGCATCATACATTCATTTCTCACCTCTCGTTTTTTGTTGTTTGCTTTGTTTCTAAGTTTTTTTTTTTTTGTTTAACCCACACAGGGCAAATTGGAAATGACTTTGGAAATTGTGGCAGAACAAGAGCATGAAGAGCGGCCAGCTGGCATGGGTCGGGATGAGCCAAATATGAACCCCAAGCTGGAGGACCCCAAGTAAGAGCATTTTGAATGGAAAAGTAACCACTGGGGCACAGAGTTCTCAAGGAGAAAACTGAAAATCTGGGTTCCCAGTTTGAGGTGTGCTGTCTGCAATGGGCTTGCTCCCATGTAGGCTCTGTTTCAGAACTGCTGATGCTCAGACTGTATGAGCTGACACAATCCAGGGTGTCTGGGACGCTGGTCTGGACTGCCAAGGAGGGAATTTGACATAGCCTGCCCAGAGGGATGTGGGTTTGCAGAGTGAGCAGACAGCTTGTTACAGCAGGGCTTGCTCATGGGGTTGGGGATCAGGAGAGCGAAACTACTGAGAAACTCAGAAATGACCTCAACTTTGTCTGGCTCCAGGCGCCCGGAGACCTCCTTCCTGTGGTTCACCTCCCCGTACAAGACCCTGAAATACATCCTGTGGCGGCGGTACAAGTGGGTGGTTATCCTGGCCATTGTGCTCTTCATTTTGCTGCTCTTCCTGGGGATCTTCATCTACGCCTTCCCGGTACGATGGGTGCAGGAGAGGACGGGGGGTGACTAAGTTCTTAGGTGTTCTCCCAGGTCTCTGTGGCTGACCAACCTCTGTGCTGACAGAGATGGTCTCAGTGCACGTGCCTGCAAAGTCCCACAGTGGCCCCTGGGGAACAACCTGGTGGACCATGGTGGGTCAAAAAGAGTCTGTGTTTCCGGTCTCTGCTACAGACTTGCTGCAAGGTGCTTACCTCTTTGTATTTTGATTCGTGTCTAATTGATTGTTTTCAAAGACGTTTGAGCAGCTGATATCAGAGGTGTTGCAGGGCTGGTGGGAAAATCTCCGACAAACATGCAGCCTAATTAGCAATGCAGCCATTTTACAGGGCTGAGCAGTGGCAAAAAAACACACCGGTCTTTAATTGTTTAAAGATGCAGGGGAGTTTATAGGCGTTTGGGCAGCCTTGTCTCTTGTTATCAAGGCTTGGAGCACGTTATACCAATGTAATGTCTGAAATGAGGGGGAGGGTTTTCACCTCATTAATCAAGAAAGTGGCTTTTTCTTACCTTACTGTCAGTTCCACTGGCAGAACAAAATAAATAAATAATGGAGCCCTAGCCTTCCAGTTTGGCTTGGGATGGGCTTTTGTATCCTCCTCTGTTTCTACAGCACTGGAATAATTCATGCCGGCTCTTGGATGCCATTTCCCCCCTCTCTCAGACTGATAAGAAAAATGACCCGCCTCTCTCTTTCCAGCACTTAACAAATTCTGCTTCTTGTATATGATTCTTTTTTTTTTTTTAAGAAAAGAACTCATTGGGGTAATTTATAACTTCATGTGAGAGAACGTGGCTGCCTTTTGCAGATGGCTTTGTGTGCTTGCAATGTGCAACCGAAAAGCGAGGTGTGGAATTTCTCCTCGCCATCGTAATCACTTTCAGATGATTTGAAGTCGTGCATGCTTGGTTGTTCCCGTCTAGAAAAAAGGGGGTGGGATTAGGTCATGGCTCTCCCTGTCTCTCTGTCCTCATATCCATGGGAAGAGCTGGGATACTTCTCCACCTGGAGAAACGATTCCTGAGGTGCTAAGTAGTATGAAGGAGGAAATAATGGTACAAGTGCAGATTTCTGCTGTGCTCCCTCCTCCCTGCCCTGTACTCGGAGCCATTCGTGCAGGCTCCCCTTTGTGTCAAGCAGCAGAAACTCAGCCTTTTCGACCAAGAACTCAGTGTTTCCCTGAAGCTGCAAGTGGCTTTGCATTCGTTCCAGTGGTATCGTATAAAAACAATGTTAAGAAAAGAAAAAATTCACAAACTATAAATATTGATTTACACTCATTATTACTTGGGACTTTTCCCTGTTCCCTAGCTAAATGTTGTTGTATTTAATTTCATTTTGGTCGGGTCAATTTTTAGTCATATTTTGAAAAAGTAAGGCCATGTTTCATGGAATTTTTCTGTTTTTATGTATTTGGCCAGCTTTCCCTAGATTTTTGAGGTCACTGGTTCTGTACCTACTTGGAGATTTAGTTCCTTTCCCATTTCATCAGGCACTAAATTTGGCAATTGTGCTGGTGATGGTTTGCTATGAAGGATGCCCCTGGCATCCTGACCTTTGGCAGGGCTCACCATTACATCCCTGATTAAATGCATGGAAAAACAATCCCTCCTCACTTCTGTTCTGATTTGCATGCCAGGAGCACCATCAGGTCTCATTTAAAATAAGGGCCTTGGTGCATTTAGCACTGTATATGTAATCTTGCTGCTATGCAGTTTTGAGGTCCCGTGCTGCAGGTAGAGGGTTTTGTGCGTGTCCTGCCCATCTCATCCTGGGAAAAAGGGTGGGTGATGGGAGGGAAACCTGAAGGGAATCCTGTTAGGGCACATGGACCATCAGTCTGAGCAGGAAGGGGGTAAGGAACAGGGATACAGGCATGCTAAGTTATGCGTACAGAGGTGAAATTACTATTTTCCTGCTTTGGTTGCCCTTTTTGCTACGGCCTTCCGTGAGCTTGTCCAGAGTTTTCTGTTTGTTGGGACCTCCGCTGGGACCTCCAGGGTCCTTCCAGTCATTGCTTTTCTGCATCTGGTCCTTGGCTCAGCAGGAGCCTTGGGACCTGCCTGCAGCCCGAATGCCCCTGCCTGCAGCCTGAGCGCCCCTGCCCACAGATTGGGTGCCCTGCTTTCGCCTTCGTACAGCCTCTCCACCTGGCAGTGTTGTGTGCTGCACACCAGGTGCTGCCAGAGAAGTCTGAGCCCTGGCTCCAACTCTCGTCTTGATTGTACTCTGCCCGAGGATACCAAAGGAAAATCTCTTTTACCCAAGAAATATATATCCAAAATATGCCCTGGGAAACTAACGGTCCTGTGAGCTAAGCTAATCATGCATAGGTCACCCTCCATCCCAGATATACAGGACTCTCACCTGAACACAAACCCAGGGCATTTTAATTGACTCTTGGTATACAGATGGGATTTTTTTTTTATTTATTTCTATTGTCCATACAGTGCTGAAAGCTTCCAACCACAGCCCCAGCTTTGTGGTCAGAGTAGCTGGAGAGCAAGAGCAAATGTCCCATTCGAAAGCCATGTACTTCCACCCAAAATGGTGAGGAACTGTCTTGTGGTTCCCAGCAGTAGTGCCCAAATAACAGTGATTCAGACTTCTCAGTGAACATGAAGAAGATGATCTCTTGGTCTTGTTCAGAATACCTATCAAGAGATGCTTTACACCCCAGGGAAGTATTCTCCCCATTGATGTGAGAAACAAAATATTCTGCAAAATATTTTATGCAAGTGTTCTACAAAATCTATACGCCTTTAGAGCTACTTCAGGGGATCAGAAACCTTCGAAGACGCGGTGCCTTTGTGCTTCCCCCATCCTCAAGACACAGAGTACATGTGATTGATCATGGGATGGAATAAAGATCTTCCCATTCCTTCTCTCAGGTCCTCTTCAAAGCCTCCTTCCCAGGAGAGCTTTGTGCAACCAGCAGTTATTTTCCAGCCAGAGAACATGCCATGGCTGCCCCAGTGGGATCTGGGTCCCTGGAAGGAGCAGTGGGAGACCTGCAGAAGTGGGGAAGGGTCTGGAAGTGCTTTGGGATGAAGAAGAGGTTCATCAGGGTCCATGGGGAGCTGGGAGTACTGCAGTACGGGAAATTTAGGCACAAGTCCATAAGAAATCAGTCATCATTAGTGCAACTGTTTACAGAGCAACTCGTTTTAGTGGGTGAGAGGCCATTTCCAACTGCAAAGCTTTTTGGTTTTGGGTGGAAAACTGCATGGTATTGCAAATTTCCATAAAAAAGGTTGTCTAGTTTTACAAAAATGGGAAAAAAATGTTGAAAATCTGATATTCTGAGGTTCTTCATTTTTTACTTGGGCTCTTCCACCCAGTCTTAGTGTCAGATTACTCACTGGTTTGCCTTAGCTTTCTTTGCAGAGTGGTTGTCATTATGGTCTGTACAAGCTAGGACTCTGGGAACAGCATTCCCAGGATATTTCCTATATGATTTCCTCAGACGGTCCTTAGATTTAACTTGACATCAGAAGAGTCCTTAAATAACAGACTGAAGCATAATGAGATCCAGTAGCTGGAGGTTGAATTTAGAGGAACTATTCCAGTGGAAATAGGACGCTAATTTTTGAGACGAAGGGTAATTAACCATTGGAACAATTTGCCAAAGGTTGTGGTAAATTCATCATTGCTCGAGGCGTCCATGTATCGAGATTGAATTTCTTTCTACAAGATATGCTCTAGTTCCACCCCATGCTCCTGTCCAGCAGTGCTCATTTATGGCACGCTGTGGAGCTTTTTGGAAAGGTCCAGTGACTTTGATGGACTTTTCGTCTGACATTGCCATAGCTGAGAAGGGCTCTACCCTCTGCTTTGGGAACGGTTTGGTGAAAGTCTTGGGCTAGACACAAGGTCAGAAGAAAAGGTTATAGAAGTCCAGCCTGGGCTTCTGCGTCCATAATGTGTAGGGAATACTGTGGTGAAGTTATCTCCCCAAAGCAGCGATTATTGTAAAGATTTTAGTGGCTACCACCACAGAAAAATGTAACACTGCTTCCAGCTGGAGTCAGCTCTGCTTTGCAGCACCATGAAAATGTTTACTACCTTTTAAAGCTCTGTTTGTGTTCTGCAAGCCCAGTGTTGCTTCCATTGCCATTAATTCTAATTACAGCTTGCTTTCTGCGCTGATTGATAATCCTGCTTGGCTTTCAACACTTCGTTAATACAAATTCATAGCTGGACAGAAAGCTTGCTACCCTCCAAAATGCAACTAGTCAAATCATAAAAAATAGGAGTATTTTGGAGGATAGACTCTGAAAGACAAATGGATGGATAATTAATTCGAAGGTTATATGTCACTGGAGGCTTTTCTAATGACTTCTGGTAAACTGCCCTAACTTTGCTTGCTTGATTTATGGCATTATTAGAAATCCTCAGTTGGCAAACTGCCTTATAATTTGCTACACGTTGTAATTTATCAAGATGCCTTTGGTCAGACTTTACTTCTGTTGTGTTTAGTTTAGTTTTGTTTTTTTTTTTTCTTTTTTCCCCGTTCCTCCAAAGATCTTGCTGGTAACTAGCATTATGCTTTGTTTCCAAAGTTGTTTTTTTAAAGTGACAGAGTGATAGAACATCCTGTACCAATTAAATTCAATATGCTTGGGAGGGACTTCCAAACTGGCTAGTATGTGGTCGCAAGGGTTTGAATCAGAGCTACTTTAAATATAGCTCTTTCCAAACGACCTAACCATGCATCTTTGTCTGTATTTTCATTGTGGTCTTGATAAGCAGCGTTTACACAGCTTATTCTTTTTCACAGTGCTGTCAACTTCTTTCAAGGAAGGAATTGCACGTATAATAGGCTAAAATACTGTGACACCTCATTTTCCATGGCAGCCCCATACTTTACCCTGCAATAACAGGGACAGTATAGATCCCAGAAAACAGGAACAGTAAGGTCTTGCCTGGGGTGTCTTCTTTTAGGGACAAAAACCACACCAAAGGCTGATGCTGAAACAGATGGCTGAGGCGTTAAGGGATGCAGACAAGGCAGAGAAAAAAAAAATCAACAATAGGTTTGCCTTTCTTGATTGCCTTTGGCAGATTCTTTGGAGCTAGTCCACGGACCTGCAGGCTAGGCTTGTACTAAGAAACTAAATCAGGATGGGGCAGGGCTGGAGAACCATCCTTTTGCTGTTCAGAGCGACTGATTGCTGGCATGATCCTGGGTGCAGATTTTGGCCTGCGGAAAGCAGCGCTCTCCAGAAAACGTCAAGGCACAGCTTGGCAGATGCTCGGGGGCCAGGGCCAGGGCCCATTTCCAAAGGGTCCAACCCAACAAGCAGAGCGGATGAAGTCACCAGTTTTGGGGGGGTCGTGGGGAGAAGGAGCCATAAGGATGGAAGGTCAACGCATGGGTAGTGAATACAGCCTCCGGGTTTGTGGGGGAGCAGCACAAAGAGAGAGCAGAGGGGAAGGGGCACCAGGATCCAGAGGAGATGGTGAGGCTGGAGCAACTCAGCAAAGAGCTGGACGTGTCTCCTCACCTGCAAGAAAGGCATGTGGGCACTGGGATGGTGCTGGTGGGGAGATGCCAAAATTCTTGAAAAGGTACAAAGAGGGGGAAATTTATCGTAAAAATTTGGTGGAAGGAACAATCAAAGTCCAGGAGTGACTCCTGGTACTCACTGCTTGGTGTTTGTGACCAGTAGCCTCTATTGGAAGAAGGCAAGGCCTGTTTTCTCACGTCTTGGGCTTTCTACCATCCTTGCTAGTGGGGATCCACTTTTTGCTTGCTTGTCTCTGCAGGCTGGGGCTGGGAGCTTGGCCATCACGCCTGCCCTGAATGCAGCCCCGTCTGCAGTTCTGCACCATGCCCCAAAAAATACTTTAACCTCCATGCCACCCTGCTGTACCTGCTTCAAATCAGCTTTTCTTTCCCTTGTTTTATTCTCCCTCTAGAACTATGCTGCTATGAAACTGGTAAAACCTTTCAACTGAAATTGTGCTGGAAGATGCCAGAGAGATCCGGTGCCTGCCTGGAGATTTTGGAAAGAAGTTGCGGTTCTGCACTGGATCACATCAGCAGATGGAGACAGAGAAGGAACAGCCTCTGTCAGGCCCTAGGCTGCTGCCAAAATGAAGATACAATTTACCCTGATGCAGTATGCAGAATCCCACCTACAGCACTCACCTTGGAAGCAGCACGTAAAAAATACTTAGTCTGAAATATTTCTTATTTTACTTTACTTCTTTGTCTGTTGTCCTTTTTTTTTTTCTTTCTTTTTTTTTTTTTTTTTTTATGTTAAGCTGCTCTGATTTGTAAAGCTTGAATACCAATGCAAAACTGAAGAAGGTGGGGGACAAAAGGACCTTTTCATTTACAGTCTGAGCATAGGAAAATGTTGCAGACCTTAGCAGAGGAGTCATGGGCTGCTCGCATAGGCAGCACGTGCACGCCAAAATCTCTCAGGTTCTGGGCACACTTTTCTGAGCACACGTTCTGAACGAGCCTTAGTTTTCCTTTGCTGTGGAATGTGTCTTATCTGGTTTACATATGCCTACTGAAGAAGAAATGTGCTGCATAACCTGAAACTCTGGGCTGATATGTTGCCTTTCCAAAGTGAGCAAAACCCACAAGATCCAGGATGCAGGGAAGAGGCTGAGATGCAAAAACTGGGCAGGAGTTGGTGGTAATTGCTAAATCGAAAACCCCATTGAATTTTGCGCTCGTGAAGGACTGCACAGTCTGGCTCATGTTTTTTGCAGCTTGTTTTCCCTCTGAGCTGCTATTTCACCTCTACAGTCCCACATGCCTCCCTTCCAGACCAGTGCTATCGTGGCAGAGAATGTGGAGTCGGGCTGAGCCCTGCCCCGAGAGCTATCCCAGGAACAAAGCAGTGCGTGCGGACTTTGCTTTTCTCCTCTCCTACTATATGCAACCCCTGCAGCCACAGTTCAGTGAATGTATTAGTCTTTTTCTCTTGTGCTCCCAAACATGCTTAAGCAGAACAGTACAGATCAGACTGCAATGTAAGCTGTGAAACTCGCTGCTGGTGGGCGCTGATGAGGCAGATAACCCGCACCTTTGGAAGTGGGCTTGTTTGCTTTCTGCTTTGCAAACAAATAATTATGAGACATGTCCTGCAGGTCTTGCTCAGCCTCCCACCGAGCAAATGGCAGCTGCGACGGGACTGGGATGGCAGTGTTGGGACGTTTCTGCTGTTTTCTATTCCCTCCTCTTGTCCGCCTGTCTCTCTGCTGCTGCAATCAGATGGAGCGGTGTGGACTAAGGGTATTTGTAGTGTTTTGTAGTGCTGGCTCGTGTCATGATGCTAATCAAAGCAGCATTAGTCTCAAATTTTCATCTTGCATCCACTCATCCTGCAATGAACCATCTCCCAGCACAGGGGCATTAAGCATGAAAGCAAATGTCCCTTTGAGAGACAGCTGTCCTGCTGCTCCGGCACCGCATGGCTTTTGCTACAGTCCCTCTGATGATAAATAGGTCTTTCCCTGCTGCCCTTCAGCAGGACGAGACATATCTTCCTCAGTTTCATTTGTCCTCTGGAGCTGTTGCTTCTCAGCATGACATGTGAGAGCAAGTAGCAGTGAAAAGTGATCCTGGGGGATCAGAGTTTCTCAGGACAAACTGTGCTAATGTAAGCTCCTGCCCTGCTCCAGCAAGGCACTTAAGCCTGTGCTTAGCAAAAGACAGGAGGAAAAAGCACACGCCTAATTGCTTTGCTGGATTGGGATGTAATGCATTGAGCATTAAATCCCTTGTTATTCAGTACTGTAACAGCACCCAGATTGCACAGGGCAGCTCACTGCCATGTCTGAAGATGGTGTCTTTGACATGGAGAATGCGCAGCTATAAAATCCTGTCCTTGCCGCTGAAGTTTGGCTGATCCAGCATCCCGTTCCCAAAAGCTTGAGTGGTGAAGTCGGCTCTGGACTTGCACGCCCCAGGGTGGGTGTTTCATCTTACCGGCACAGTTAAATGCTTTGTTTTTACATTTGTTCAGTTTTTCCCTAGAAGCCTCCCAACCTCATTGCCTCCACACCCCAGTTTATTAGCCACTATCAATCTACCAGGTCTTGGTCAAATTTTCCATAATGCTTTTTCCCTGAGGATCTGATGAGCTGAGGATGAAAGTTGCTTATGTTTGCACCTTTCTTAATGAGTTTTGGGTTTAATATTTTATGAAAATGTTGGTGTGGTTGGTCCTTGCAGCTCTTCCACCGTGACCCAGCTCTGCCAGGGGTGAGTCTGCGTCCCTTGCTGACTGCTGGCATGCCTTGCTTTCCTATTAGCAGTGGCAAATCAGGCCCATTATTTCACTTCCTTACTTTGGTTTGCAGAGACTGTGAAATTTCCCATCTTGGCATTATTGCTCTGTGACCCCTACCTGTTTCAGAAACAAAATCTTGGTGCCAAGAGCCCCAAAGAGATGAGTGACCCATGCTTGAGTGCAAAACACTGCTTGTACATCTGGGTGCTCATCACCCATCCTATCACAACAACCACCGTCTCTCCCAGCAGAAACAAGCAACCTTACCAAAACACACTCATGCGTTACCTCTCCAGAGCCTTTACCAGCAATAAACCACATTTTATTCCCCAGCACTTACCAACAGCTCTTCCCTGACAAACCAGAGCGGGTTATCCGTGCTAGGACAGCAGGACCCAGGGCATCCATCCAGCTGCGTAAGGAAAAGGAAGGGGGTTACATCCCTGCATTCAGTCCTTCATAATCCCAGCCCAGGTTGCAGGGCCAGTTTTCATGCCAAGAAGACTCTGTGGGACTGTGGTGGGTAAAAGCAGGTCTGAGCATCTGAAAACGCCAACTTAGTCCCATTTGCATTGCTGCTTGAGCAGCCACATCCGTCTGTTCGCCTGACTGTGGGCCCTCCGTAGCTTGGTTCTGTCTCTCCACTAAAGCCAGCCAGGAGGTAGGATCTATATAAAGTATTCCCTGTGGCTCCCTATTATTCAGGGGTTTGAAATGGCTGGAAGACATATATATCACCTGTCTATGCCTTATATACAATAATGCAAAATACACTGTGGTTACAAATGAAATGCTCTGAAACCTTCTGCTTCCTGGTGTGTTTATTGTGTTGATAGAATTACAGCACCTTCCCTCTTTGGTGTGGGAATGCAAAAATACAGCTGGAAGGAATAGGACAGGGAAGCAGCTGGTTGCTGTGCTCTTATTTTCTCACCTCTCTGCTGCTGTTGCAAGCAGTGCAATGCCTCACAGAAAGTGTGGAGAAGGGAGGACAGACACAGGACTGGGGTTGCAATGCTCTTAGGTAATGCAGCTGCTCATACCTCTGCTGGTGGCATTTTCCACCTGAGATGCTGCATTGAAGGACAGTGAAAAGACCCAGCTGTGACAATGTCCCCTGAACGGTCCCCTGGTCCGTGACACCCTGCAGGCTTTACATGGGGATCACACACTTCATCCCATGAGCTGGGGGACTGTGTATACTGGCTGAGAGGGCTGATGTGCGATCTGGAGCATCTGATGAGCCAGGAGAAGACACATGCATGCAAGTGGGATGGGTGAAGGAGCCATGGGAAACTTGTGCTGTCTGTGGCTTTGGGGAGCCAATCTCCAGCATTTTCCTGGTGAGTGACTCACACAGAGGTTGATGCCCACTTCATTTACAAACCTGAACACCCAAAATATGCCCACTGAAAGCCCAGGGGTGGCTGGAGAGGAGATGGATGGCTGGGGAAAGGGAGAGGGGAAAAGGATCCCACAGATTTCACCCTCTTGCTGCAGCGGGGAAGGCAGAAAGAGTTCACCCCTTCCGGCTGCTCCGTGCATGTACACACATCTCTGTGCAGATGCACATTAGGATGGGCCTGAGCTGCTGATATTCTGAATATAGCCAGATATTCTCGGGACTCAACCCCGGCGGCTCTCGGACCAAGTGAAGGCTCTTCCCCTGCTTCTCTCTGCTCCTCTTCCCATTTCTGGACTTCACTCAAAAAAGCAGCAAATCCCTTTGGGTCTGTGTCTGTTTTTCCCTAGAAGGAAGGACTCATCTGGCCAACACAGCCATCATCCAGAGTCACCCAAGGATTAATTCTCTAACACCTTTTTGGAGCTGTTCAGCACCCATAGGCTGTTGCAAGGAGACACTCCAGGTATGCAGAGACATTTGCTGGTGAGACTGGGGCCATTTGTACCTGAATCCCTAAATGCCTTTCCATTGATCTAGAAGGGTGCAGATGGGCGCTCCCTGCTTTGGCACAGGAGACACCCTCCGCTGCCTTATGTTTTTGATGGCGCCTGGGATATAGGGAGGCAGGGCATGGGGAGACCCAAATGTCCTAGATTTCATCTGAGGAAGACACAGAGGTTTGAGCAGGCACTCTGAGCTGGCATTGTCCAAACCCAGTCTGCCCAGCCCCACTGCAGCCTCTCACATCCCACACATCAGTGGAAAGTCCCAGAGAGCCACCAACCATGTCACCATGCTGAAGGCACGAGAGAGGTGATCCTCGCTGGGGAGGAGCAGGAGGCAGGCAACGAGAGGACAGGTCTTGCCTGCATCCCTTCACCTGCCCGTGCATGGGTGTGCGCAAAAGTTAATTGCAAAATGTTCCGCTGCTTGAACACTTTTGTGATGCTTGTTTTTCTATTATTTCCTTGGCCTCTGACTTGATGTTGTTTGCAATTTAAGGCTGGAATTATGAAGTGTATGAACTCCTTTGGGGATGCCCTGACAACATCCCATTGTGTTTGGCCCTGCCTGGGCTCAGCCCTGCAAGCTGGAGGGCAGCAAGACGAGGGGCTGGAAAGCTGCCACCCTGCATAGGGGCTGAACTCCCTTAAGCTCCAGCAGGCTCGATGGCACGTTTAGACAAACCTAGCAAAAGAGGTGAACTGATTTTTCTCTTCAATAATAACGATTTTGTATTCATTGCCCGGTCTTATTTGCTCAGAAGAGAGAGGTTTCCACCCAGAAAGGTAGTTTGCAACGAGGAGAGGGGAGGTGGTGCAGCGCCGAGGGGGACGAGGGGTGGGAATCAGGTCAAGGTGCTGCCATGAAAATGCTTTGTGAAGCCGCTTGCAGTCCTGTTTGTTGGTTTAACCCCTGTGGACAGGGCCTGCGATCCATTTTGCTCATTACCTGCTGACAGGATGGGGAACGCACCTCGTGCGTGGAGGCTAGGAGAGTTGACCTAACAGGATGATCTGTAGAGAAGACCATTGTGGCCTCCTGGCGCCAAAGTCCATTAATCTTCAGATGACAAACTGGACATAGTCCTGGCCTCGAGTGACACAACTCATTTAAGTCTTAACTCGAGGTCTGACCCCTTAAAACACTCCCAGACACAGAAGAGTGTTTACTGGTCCTGGAATGTCCTCCCTGGTAGAGGCAAGCACAGAGGGGGTTATGATGATTATAAGGGCTGCTCTATTGGCTCTGGAGCTCCTGGACTGATAGCCTGAGCTTCCTATCAGCCTTCTCCATGGATAACACCGTGCCATCACTGCCGGGACAGCTGCCAGCCCCACCCATGTGGCTGCAGTCTGTCTTCGTCCCAGACAAGCCAAACATGGGGAATGATCTGTGATCTTTGCATCGTGCCTTCTGGGCTCTGCTCTGCACCGAGTGAGGATGGAGACACCCAAGCAATGGGGCGTGAAACTACCGTGTCTTCGTCTCTGCCGTGCATCAGCTTCCAGAAGGAAAATGAGCTTTTTTTTTTGCCTCATCTGCTTTTCTCATTTACATCCCAGCCTCCTCAAATAACCAATGCTTTAAACACACTTTGCAGCAGAGCAGGCTCAGTGCCGTGAAACTTTCTTTTACCTTTGAGTGCAACTTGGTCTGTGCTTTGGCCTTTGGGCTGACTCCAGGGAGACCCCCAGGCTGCTCGGCTCCCTGGCGCTTGGCTGCTCTGTCCCTGCTTGGAGCAGTGTCAGGGCTCCTCGTCCACCAGGAGGAATACTGTATAGTTGTACTGACTACCAGGCATGTTGAACAGGGTCCCCTGGTAGCGCACGATGGGTGTCCCAGCTTCTCCTCCTGCAGCTCCTGGGACAGCAACAGCCTGCACATTCATGAAGCTGCTCTCCAGTGCTGTTGGTGAAGGCAGTGGTTTGCTCAGCAGAGCAAAGCTGTGAGATCGGCATGGGGTTGAGAGCAGGCATCTGTTATGCTGTCTGTGGCTTAACTCTGCCATGGGCTAAAGTTTAGGGTGTGAGAGACTGTTTCTACCAAAGAAGTTTTGGGTCCTGTACAAGTCCCTGATAGGGTGAGGAGGCAGAAGTGTACCTTAACTGGGTTTTCTGCTGGAAAGCTCCAGATCAGAACTACTCCAGGTGTTAACTACTGGGCACTTAAAATTAATTTTTGCAATTATTGATGCTAGGATAACAATACAAACAGTAATGCTGCACATGCTGGTGTCACCAGGTGCTCATTCGGGAGTCAGGCATCTATGCTGCTAGGAGCTGTACACACTGCAGAAAAATGGTCACTGTCTCCATAAAATTAAAGTAATCTGTTCCTCTCAGGCGATACTCTGAATAGGGATTGGAAAAAGTCAGTGGCACAACCACGGCTATTTTTCTCCACATAGGTTTTAGGTTTTATGGGTTACATATCTTCTCTCTGCTCCCAGTGGTGCCTTACCAACAGATATAACCATGCTGCCAGCTCTACTTTGGCACTGTCTCTGGAAGACCTCTAGCAACCAGCCTTGTCTGTCCCTTGAAGATCTGGTGCTTAAGGTTTCTTTTTCATCCATCCTGGCTGCAGCAACCCGCCGTCACACACAAAGTCAGTGTCTCACAGCTCTGACACTGCTCGGATCCAAAGCTTGGCTGCAGAGGAGCTCAAATTGACAGACACTGCAGAGAAAGATGTGGTAGGTTTGCAATGCAAAGAGACGCGGTTGTAATCCCTCTCAATGCTGAATTATGTGCTCAAGACTTAAGGGTGAATTCAAGGTAATACTGAGGTCAGTAACTGTGATCAGCATGAAGAAAACCCACCGAGGCTCTGTGCTCTCCTGCATGCTCTGTCCCTTCATTGCCCCCTTGAGTCCTGGCTCTGTGGGGAGTCGTACCCCATGCAGTATGCTTTCAGCAACTAACCCGTTTTATTGTGAGTATGCAGGCAATTGTCCCTCTTTCCATGGGCATCTGCTCAGTCTGACATCTCACGCACCCCTACCTGTGTGCTAGATGTCTGGCTTTAGTTTCAGGCCATATGCGTATTCATCCAGCCTGTGAAGTGATAAAATAATCCCAGTAAAGGGTGACTGTGGCTGCTGGTGCTTTGCTGAGCCAGGACTGAATGACTGTTGTATTGCCCAAACCCTGCCCGAGGCAGTGGGCACAGACAGACCGTCTGCTCCCTTGGCCTTCTGGGAAGGGGAATCAGCATCAGAAGTGGGGACCGTAGTCCCTCCTTGCAGCATTTGCTGTGCTCAGCTGGTACAGGATCAAGACATCAAAGTGTCTTGTCCTGCTTCACAGTCCTTGAGCAGTCATTTTGTGTTCAATCTTTAGCAGCTGATGGGATCCAGCTGAGATGTTTATTTGTGGCTGAGTGAATCCCATCAACAAGTCTGTAGAACACGGACTAAAAATTTCTTATCCCCTCAAACTGTGACTCTAGGACACTATGACTGAGACACAAGAACAAGGAAAGGAAGGAAACATGACTGTGACCCAGGTTGGCATGTTTGTACCCTTGTGTGAACTTGTAGCCACAGGACAAAGCCGAATCTCAGAACAGGACTCTTGAGTGGGGCTGAGAATTTCTGCACAGAGCAAGGACTTTTCCCGTTAGGTCACAAACAGAATGCTAAATGGTTGCAAACGAAGTTATACAAGAGGATCAGTGCTGCAGCGTTTAACATGCCCTTTGTCACTTCTCTAACCTCCTTCTGGGATCACAGGCAGGAGATGAAAGCAAATTACCTACTGTAGGTGACCCTGCTCTGGCAAGGGGGTTGGACTAGATGATCTCCAGAGGTCCCTTCCAACCCTGACCATTCTGTGATTCTGTGATTCTGTGAAATGGTTCCTCAGGCCTGGAGGGTGCTGCCTACATGCCATGTCATGAAAAATATATGCAAAGAAAACATGGATGTCAGTGAATGAAGGTCTCACTCACTTTGAACTGAATCAATACCACAACAAGGAGAAGTGCCTTGTGCTCTTTCCATTATGCCCACAAGGTTTTAAGGCACAGAAAGGTCTCAGCCACATCTGTCCCACTGTGGTGAAGTCATGGCATCTCCTTTCCTTGCCTTCAACAATGTCTGCTCACTGACTCTCAAGGACCATGTGTTTTTTGTCCACACTTGGGGCTACAGCTGTAGTATAAAGGGTCCATGCTGTGCCTGGGGTAGAATGAACCAGGCTTTTCTTCGTCTCAACTGTGTCCACACAGTCTGTGGGGAAGAGACTGAAGTTCTCCATGTTTCAGCTCCCCACAGCCAGAGTGCTGTGGTTTTTCAGGCTCAGGCATGATTTTAGCAAGGGCCTGAAGACTGAGAGTGTGGACGGAGGGTGAGTCTGGTCTGAGGGATGAGCTGGGATGCGTACTGGGCTGCAGCAGTGGAGACATCTTCAAATCACAGGTCCAGCTGGTTGATGAGAACAGAAGCGTTCCTCTCAGCTGTGTGTGGCTAGGCTACACCTTCCCTTTGCTTTCCCCCTCTCTTTGGTCTTTTCCCCCTCTCTTCTCCATCGTCTCCTCCTTTTTCATTTGTGGTTTGCCATCAATTTGTGTCCAGACCTCATCAAGGTCTGCCATCCCAGGAGGAGTGGAGAATTACAGCCTCACAAATTAGGAAAGCCCCAGCTCTCACAAAGCTGGCCTCCCTCTCCCTCTCCGTCCTTCTTCTCAGAACATGTGTAAAAGAAATTCGTCTGTTCTCCTACCTCCTGACGATGGGACCTTTTGGTGGTTTCCTCTGGAAACAGCATAATCCCATGTTTATGAAAAGCATGAAGCCAGGGCACTTAAACTGGATCGAGTGCCTGGGGCTGGCTCGGCAGCCGGTGGAGGAGGAGGCAGGCTCTTTATCCCCCTTTTTCTTTGTCCTTTGGAGCAGACTCAAGGTTGTACTTCTGTCTGAAGCAAATAAAGACAAATAGGATTTGGTGGATATGGAAAAGGGGAAAAAAAACCTGAACAAGCAAGAGATTTATGGTTGCTGTTTGCCAATGAAAACACAGTGGGAAGCGTCATCTGCTTGCAATGTAGATGGCTGTAGGCTGGAAAACAAAGCCTGAATTGATTGTCTTCTTCTATAGTCAACAGAGAACAATTGGCACCTGTCAGGATGAGTCACTGCAGCTGAAGACAGTGTCTTGAAGTGGTGGGCTGGATCTGTCCAGGGACTTGGAGCTGCCCAGCGGCTCTAGAGGGACAGGAAGGTCATTGGTGAGGCTTTGCATTCTACCTCTTCAGTGCTGGAATTCCGGCAAGATGCCACCCAGCCCAGCTTTGGTGGACCTCCCCTCATGGTAGCACACTGCTGCCCATTCCAACTTTGTTACCCCAGAGATGGTGAGCAATCTGGAGTCAGGCCCCTCAAAATCATTACTTTTTTTAGCACTTATGCAATCTGAAAAAAGAAAATAGAATAATATAAAGGCTTCTTCTTTTTTTTTTTTCCTTGCTGTCTGAGTAATCAGGGATTCGAAATTCCAAGATTTTCTTTGCAAGTAAAAAACCTAAAAATACACACATTTCCTTATGAGAACTGCCTTTGTGACATTTCCTTCAACTCCAGCACTGGCTCTTTTAACAAATACCAGAAAACACAAATCTTATGAGCAATGGAGACAGCTGGTATCATCTTCCTCGTGGCCTGAACACGGGAAACCACACAGTGATGTTGGAGATCTTTACTAACCCTCAAATGGTTCATAACGAATGAAACCTTGAAAGGATAATCTCCTCCTTCCTACTTCCACCACCCATCTCAACCAGGTGACAGGGAGAATTAGCACAAACTGGGGACCTACCCCAAATGTAGTCCTTTCTGAGCAACTTCAGCCGTCCTGCAAAACTGAGAGAAGGAGTCAGCCAAGGACCTGGAGCAAATGCAGGGAAGAGATACGAGGTATCTGGGAGAACAGAGACTCCTTGTAGGAAGAGATTAGAAGACATAGGCTTGTTTAACCCAGCAAGAAGCAGACTCAGAGGACTCTGACAAGCACAAAACATACTGGAGCAAATCCCAACCAAGGAGAAGAGCTAAAAGAAAACATTGGCATAAGAGATAAAATAGAGAGAAAACGGCTGTGGATACATTCAGGCTTTTATTGCAGCTACAGCATCAGCTGAGGTCATATTGGGTCTTGACCTTCCCTTGGGGTTGGACCCTCCTCCATGGTGCTTCATCTCCCCATGCCTCAGGCTTTCCACCTCCGAGGGTTGGCTGCTTGAGGCTCAGCTGTGATCTGTAAAGCCTCAGCTCCTGCTGACTTCACCCAGTGTAACAGGGTCTGTGTTTTAGCCGCTCAGCAGCTCCAGCTGTCAGTTTTCTTTTCAATGCCTCCGGGATGCTCGTTACTGTCACCAAAGGAAAGATATTCTGCTGAACATGGACACTCTTGCCACAAATTTGGTTCCAAGCATGCAACAAAATTGAATAAAAGCAAATTTAACAATGTGCTCACCTTTTTGTAGCAAAGCAGAACTCATCAGACACTTCCAATCTGAAAACCACCACACAGGTTGTTCAAGTGGCTGTGACTGATTGCACTGGGACTAGCCCTACTGTCTTTATTTCACCCAAACTGGAAGATCATGGAGGACTGATATTGAAGCGTTCTTTTCACCTGTCACAAGTGAAGTTCATGAATAACTAAACCCTGATGCCTTGGATGGTTCAGAGCTGCAGTGGTGAGGGCAATTGTCCATTTTCTCCTTGTCTTCACCACGGCATTGGGAAAGTTCCCCTTTGCTAAGCTCTGGGCTCTTCTGGGCTCCTGCTCTGTGGACCCAAGTGAAGCCACAGGCATCACGTTGGGCAGTGCAGAAATTACAAGCTCTTTGGTCCAAGTCCTACCCTGTCTCACCCTGCTAAGGAGAAGCAGAGACTAGAGAGGGCCTGTAGCAGGAAATCCATTTCTGGTATGCTGGTGGGTGTACGAGACATGCCAGGCTGCCCAGTTCAGTGAGGTCTGCTTGCTATTAAAGTGCAGGAGACCAGCTGAAGCACTGGAGACCATTAAACGCTACTTTTCAGTAACAGGCTTTTGAAACTGGCTGTTTATTTTTATATACGGTGAGCTGTGCAATGAATGCTGCAGAAGAAATAAAAGCAAAGAAAAAACTGCTAGTGGGTTGCAGGATGGAAAAACATCAGCTTATCAAACAGGCCTTCCCTTCTCCTACATCCCAATCGTGGAAAGCCCCTTAACAGATATATCAGCTTCTTCATCACCTCGAGGTAATGGAGTATCCAGACTCCGTGGTTGAAATGTCAATAATTTGTGCAGGGTGAAATGTGTTTTTCAGCTTACCTGGAAAAGATCGCCTGGAGCATGGATGACAGTAGGCATATGGAGCCTTCATCCAAGCCTGCCACCTATGAGGCCTCAAAACAAGGTTAAGAGGGATGAAACAAACTGAAATAGTTCGAAGCCTATCAATTCCTGAAGGGGAATATAAGATGTAGTGCCAGGGATAGGCTGGATGCTGGGACTCCAGGTTGCAGCAGGTCCCTTCCTCCGGCCTTTCCAATACTGGCACATGGATCATCTTTAAACCAAACACCATTTTTAATCCCAGAAGCCAGCTCTGCTGGGAAGAATGTGCTGTCACAAAATGGGGAGAACACTCAGGCAGACTGAGCAAGTAGAAGCAAACACTGGATCAGGTGAAAAAGCACATGCTTTCCCTGAAAATGTGTGAAAAAAATAGCATTTAAAAATGCTCATTTCACTCAGAAGTTCTCATAGGAATTTGGAAGGCTCCTGATAGAAAAACAAACTGTTCTGGTTTAAAACAGAACAAGAAAAGGTCACATTTGGTGGTTTTACGTCACTCTTTTTTTGTCTCCTCGTCTTCCATGGTAGAAACAACGAAACTCAAAATGAAAACATGCAACAAAATGAGAATTGTCTGCAGCTATTCTTATTTTAGCCAAAGCATTAAGAACTCTCCCCATCAAACATGCTAGTAACATTTATTATTATTGTTATTAGTAGTATTTGTATTATTGGTATTATTATTATTACCACAACTAATAATCTTCTTTCATATGTTTTACCATCTAAAAAATGAGGATAAAGTAGCGACACCAAATATCTATCTTGGCCAGGTAGCTGCTGCTTTTTGTATGGTACTTGATAGATCTTTCCAACTACAGCTGAGATATTTTTTTTTTCTTGATGAAATAAAGAATATGAACTTTAAACCTTACCTCAGATTGCCCAAATTGAAAACTCAATGATTTTCTCAGTGAAATGACAAAAAGAATGAAAAAAACACTCTCAAATACCTCCGCCCTGCATTTCAGATTGACTGGAAAAATAAAAAAAAAAAATTTAAAAGTACTAAAAAAATCATAGCTAAACTTGAAATTTGATTAAACTTAACTTATTTAAACAATTATAAACTTTAAAAGGGATAGACTCAAAATGCTAAAGTTAAAAGCAAAACTTTTAAAAAACCTTTAAAAATTGCTTGCAGGCAATTTCTGAAACAAAAGGAAATATTTGAAGGTTCCAATTTTCCTTAAAATATTTTGACTTTCTCTGTTCCCCTCCCATTCACCAAAGCTGTGACCTACTGCATTTTTTAGGATGATATCTGAGGACCCCACAATGATGGAATGATGCTACAACACTTTGATGGCAAGGGAAAGCACGTGTGGGTAAGATATATAGTGATTTTTCTCACATGGATGTGTAAGTGCGGAGGAAGAGCTCAGCCTTTGGAAATAACGGGCAGATGGACCTGGGGGAAGGAGATGTCTGAAGAGGGAGTGGAAGAAGCCTGGAAAAACCCCAAGAATGGACTGTAAAGAGGCAGAAGGTAGATGGTGACCATCTCAGCACCCTTCCTCTGCAGGGAGGGTGGACTGGAAGAGAGTCACAGACGCTGGAGCAGGATGCTGAAACAGTCCTGAAAATTATCCAGATATACAGAAAATCAATCACTTATCAAGCCTCTTTTAACCTGGTGTAGGGTTTAATTCTGAGTCATGACAACCCTATGGCAAGGGAGAGTTGCCTTGGAAAGTGCCTTGGGCGTAAGACAGGGAATTGCGTGGGGCATAAGGTCCTGTGAAGGTCTCCCTCTACAAAATGGTCATTAAAAGCACTGAGGTTTAGGTGGGTTTTGAAGCTTCCCAAAATCTGCATGAATTGGATTTTTCTGCCATTTGACTAGTTTGTGTCCCTCTGGCAGCACCCGTGCTGACTGCTTGTCCCATCGCATGCGAACACAGTGTGGAGAAGCTCAGCAAGGTGGAAAAATATGGGTATTGTGGCTGTAGAATTCAGATGACAGTGCGGGATAAGTCACTACTAGGCTGCTTGAGTAAGCAGGAAAATATCTGAAAGCGAGAGCCAGGGTGAGAAATGGCAGTGGTGGGACACAAGAATGGTTGCTTTCAACCCACCATCTGCTTTTCAAATCCAGGACAGGGTGTCCTTCTGTCCCTGTCCAATGAGCTTGGTGGAGCAGGAAGGCATGGGCTCACAGTGGATTTCTTGTTAATCTTGCTTGCTTCCCACCTTCCTACCAAAACCACCCAGGGAACTCAGTGCCAGGGGAAAGGTCTGGTCTGTATCGGCAGCAAGAGAGTGAGAACAAGGCAAAGGAGGGGATGAGGATGGACGAGGAAAGAGGAGGTTTATCGCTGACAGAGTTAAACAATTGAGACCTTACCCTCCACCTCCTCACCAGACCATTCCAGCACAGTAAATCATCCAGACCTTGATGGGAAGAGAGTTGCCAACTTGGACCAGAGACTAATTGCCACGATAGGAGTCCAGTTGTTCCGGATGGGGATTTGGGGTAATGGAGGTCGGGTCTGGGTTTACATAAATGTTATGCCAAGTTAATGCATGAATGAAGATCTGCACTGTGCGCCTTTATGAGGTCCGTGATCCTGCTGATGGCCTGCCAACACCGCCGGCACTCAGACCTCCAAAAGGAGGGCTGGGGGGCCCCGAACCCTGGCGTGCTTTACAGTAACAATAAAAATCCCTAATGAAGAAAAGAAAATGTATACTCACTTCTTTGATCAATGCGAAAGCCGTGCACACACAACTCAATGGCTCCTACAAGGGGACCAGTGGGGAGGGAAACCGCTGTGGGTCTGGCGGAGGAAAGGGTTTTGTTCCTTGGTAGCAAACAGCTACTGTTAAGAGGAGCAAAATATTTGCTGGAGGAAGATGAAAAGATGCAGATACCACCCAAGACAGACCCTGCTGTGGCAGACTGCGGCTGCAGCCCTGGCAAGACCTTGTGGTGCTTCCCACTGGGTCAAGAGGGAGTGGGAGGTGGCCTCTGCCTCTCCTGATGTCGGAGCTTTGCTTGAGAGGGGAAGATTTGTGATCTGTGATGCAGAAACAACAGGAGACAGCAGAAAAAGGAGGGAGAGGAGAGGCCATCTGGGATGTTCACCTGGGGGAGGAATGGAGCTTGGCACAGCACTGCCATCCCCAGTCTTAAATGGTTCGAGAAGTGGGACGTCTGAGTCTCGTTAGCTGCTCCATGATCTAATAAGAACAGACCCATTTCTGCATGTTTTCATTTACAACAAAAATAATTGTTGTTTTCTTCCTTTCCCTCTCCCTCTCCCTCTCCTCTTGTCTCTTTTTAAAGCAACTGATTTCCAGACAGACCCTCTCATGACATCTTTATCCCAAAGAGAACAGCTTTGTGTCAGTTTGAGGGATCCAGGATGGGTGAGGAGACTCAAGGAGAACATGATGGGCAGATGGCCAGGTCCTGCAGAACAAAGTGGAAACCACTTACCCTCTTGGCAGTGATGTTTCAAGCCTCAGCTACTGGAGCCATGTGACTGCACAATAATCACAGCTTTGGTGATGTGCTGAAGGTATTTCTGCTGTTTCTCCAGCTTTCCTGAGACTGCAGCTCCACCAGTTGTCACTGGTAACTTCTTCCCTTTGCCTCGTTGCTTCTCTGCATCGCTTCCTACAGGGGATGGAGCAAACGTGTCATCATGCCAGGCAAGGTAGCTCCAAGATACTCACCAGCCTTCATAGGCCACTTGCCGTGTTTTGCACATTTATCGTGGTCCCCTCTTCAGTGGGGAGGTGGTCTGGAGCAGCGGATGGTTCTCCCACAGCCGACTCCCCCATGCCCACTGTGTTTTACCGTCTGGGTTGGTGGTGTGTCCATCAAGTCTGTGCTAAAACATTTCATACCCTGAATGATCACAACTGCTTGGCTGTCATGGTACGATACCAGGGCTCTCTGTTACCTTGCGTTCTGCCAAAATGCAGCTCTTAAATAGTTCCCAAAACAAATTTGACTTCACCCCAAATACACAGTCTGTTACCACCTGTGGCAGGTACATAATCCATCACTACAGCTGATAAAACATCCTTGCTTTCTTGACCATGCTGGAAAAGTACTTCATCAGCATGATCCAGCCATCCCCGTGCTCCTGTGTGTAGTGCTCCACGGAGGTACCACTCATGAAATGGGGGTAATGACTCCCCCAGTGGGCTGCACTGTAGTGCTGAGCCCAAGAAAATGCTGTCTTCTTGAGTTACTGATGTGGTCTCCCCAGGAGCACCTGGGTTGAAGGAGGATTATGGGAACAAGGAGGCTCAGCTGCCTCCTCTCAGGGTGGGAGATGCAGGAGGCGGTTTCAGCAAAGCCCCAGAACAGGAGTGGAAAACAGGAGGTGAAAGAGTGGGAAAAAGTCTGGGTCACAGTGAGGAAGAGGAGGAGAGGGTCTCCAAAAGTTTTCCATTGGAAATACACTGGGAGCACACAGATGTCTTCAGTAGAGGGGTCAAAGAGTAGATGGCGGTTTGCAGAAGAGCCTCATTCTCTTTGAGCTCATTTATGGCTCCTTTGACGTAGGCCTTGGTGCAGCTCAGGCTTACAAATGATGAATCCCCCCAGCCCTCCTGGAGGGAAGGTCTCAGCCAGTGCCAGGTAAAACACTGCTGTTTGTTTGGATTTTTTGGTAGCAAATTAAAATTTGGTAAAACACAGACTTTCTCCGAATAGAGTTTGGTGTCACCAGACTGCTTATTTGGGAAAAAAAGCTTAAAAATAAAATAAGAAAAGAAAAAGAAGCCCATTTGAAAATATGGAATTACTTTGATTAGACCTTTTCGGGAACACAACATTTTGGTGTCCTGATGTGAAGCAAGTCCCTGTTTTGAAATTTCCTCCAAGTTATTTTAAGAACACTAAAAAAAACCGTCTTGAGATTGAAAGAAAACATTTCATTTCTGGTAGAATTAATTTTAAAGAGTGGGTTTTTTAGAATTCCTGGTGAACTGGAAAATTCATTATTTGTTTGACTTGCCTTGTTGCTCCTGTGGGAAAACGCAGTCCAGGGACATGAAACAATTTATCCAGCAACTGTCAGAGCTGGGACTTGAACTCATGTTGTCAAAATTCTAGTTAAATATACTAGCTGGGTACACACATTTTTGATCCACGTATCAAGCTCGGAGGGGAGGCATTGCCCTGCCGTCCGCACCAGGCTGCCTTGCCACGTCTTGCTCTCCAGCTGTTCGGGGCAAATCAAACCCCTGGGGTCAAGCTGTGTCATATAAAATGTGGTGGGTTTCAATTCTGTCCACCTCCCCTCCCCACTTCCCCCCCCCCCTTTATATAATAATAATAAAAAAGGGATCCTGAGAATTTTTAAAACCTGTTAATCATTTCCATCCCATTAGCTAACTCAGAATAATCATCATCATCATCATATTGACAGCCCCAGGGCATTTGCCTTGGCCTGTGTGACAGCACGGATGTTCCAAAATTCAGTGGAGCCATACAGCACATTGGGGAATGTTTCCCTGCACTCCTCCAGCAACTTTGATGGGATGTCCATAACAAGATGACCCCCCCAGCACCCCACAACTTCTCCCCATGCACACACAATTTGCAAAAAAAGTGGAAGAAGAGCCAGGTTTTCCCCAAATGAAGCAGCCTGGCCACGGGTAAAGTGAAATGGCAGATTAATTACACAGTGAAGACGATGAGGTCAACGCTGCCTTGTTAACCCTGTCAAGCTGATGAGAGCAGGAGAGCTACTGTGGGCTCCTGGGGTCCAGTGGGGTTGTGGCGGGAGCAGGGTCCTGCTGCCATCAGTGTTTGCTGTGACGCCGGTTTGTACTTTGCCTGCAGAGGCAAAGTCTGGGAAGCTGATGGGAAAAACCTCCCCTCTGAGCTGCCCAGGTCTCTGGAACCTCAGGACATATAAAGCTACTCTTATGAGATGAAAACAAGCACGGGGGCAGCCTGACTTAACCTTGGCACTGTTCAGATATATTTACCTGAAGAAAAAATGAAAATAATGATGCTCTTGGGAGAAGGAAGCCTCCACTGTCCTCCATTAGGCCACTTTATTGCTGTGTTAATGAGTTTCAATGGCTTCATGACTCGTTTCAGCATCGACAGTTGAGTTTGCCAGGAGTCTTCGCCACTGCTGCCTTTCGGACTCCCTCCAGACAGGGTAACACATGCACACACGCTCACACACATAAAATATTCATTGCTAGCGAGGCTCCGCTTTCTCTCTCAAACGTGGGAGCTATGTCCTCACTGAGGTCCTTGGGGATGCTCAAGGGGAAATTCAATTCTGCACCCGCTGCGGGTAAATTATGAATGGTAGCAATCAGCCCAGCAGCCCCTATATTAGCTGGTGTGATATTAAAGTCAGCATATTTCACACATAATTTTGGAATGTGCTGCGGACTCTTGGTTTTAATTGGAAATGCTGTGTGAATATTGTGGAGATGTGAAAAGGTGTGTATTTTGGCCCTTGAAAAGGTGTGGGAGAGAACCTGAGATCTCGTGGGAAGCACATGAGCTGGACTTTTCTGCTCAAGCTACCAGTAACAAAGTGGGTACGAGCAACCTGTGAACAGCCTTCACTGGGTTCTCGTGCTAAGGAGCGGAGCAGGTCCATTCACACCTCTTAAAATCCTGTTTCTGGGCTGTTGCACCCTCCGCTTCCGATCACCAGCTCACATTTTCAAGGTACCTTCGCAAACACGAGGTTGCAAGAAATGTGAAAAGTGGCACGGTCTGTGGGCAATGAAGTTTTAAAGTGTGTGAAAGTCCTCGAATGTGTTCCCTACAGAGTCAAATGTTCTTAGTTCAGTCAGCAGGTAGGGAAACAGGTGTTATCTATATATATATATACACACACACATACATAATATATGCATATGTATTATACACATACACGTTATATATCACATATTATATATCTCTATATATAATATTTTAATCTATAGCTCACCTGTAAGCACTGAATCTGAATGAGTGTTAATTTAAGTGGGAAGAGGGAGCACTGTGAGCACCTTGTCTGCATATGGGTGGGTGTATAAAAGATATGAGAGAACAAACAGGCAGGTCCCTCTAGACATTGGGGAAGTTACTGAAGTATCTGGGAAATAAATGCAGCACAAATCCCCACCACCTTCACCAGCTCTGTTCAGCTCCATCTCTCTTCTGCAACTCACCCAACACATTCCCAAACCAATCCCTTGGGTTGGCATGTGATGCTTGGTCCTCCAGTGGACCAAATCCAACATTTCCCTGGTCCATACATCCCACCAAGCGATGAGGGAGAAGAGAGGAGCTGGAGGACAACCCTGCTTTCCAGATACCACAGCATCCTAAACAAAGCCATGCACCATGAGCAGGCAGCAGGTTTTCAAATAATGGTTTATGAGAAATATATGGATTAGCATCAAATGAGCTCTTCAAGCCAGGTGGGAAGGCAGAGCTCATAACCTTTTATTGCTGCAGCCCCAGTGTATTGTTCTCTCTTACTGCTAGGCTCTGTTTTGCAGCAGCAGGCTATCAGGAACATGTTAAACCCAGGCCAGCCCCTCTGGACCTTCCCCTCTCTACCCAGCCGTCCTGCTGTGCAATGACCTTTTCTTCTCCTAGGATGGAATAAGAACCTCTCCAGAGGTGAACGTATCACCCAGAGAGCTGATCCTGTTCCTAAAATGATACTCTGGTACAACTATTAACTAGAGAATTGCTCCTGCTACTAAAATGATGCTCAGGGCTTGATGATGCTGTGGATCTGGTGAGCTTCATGTGATGGTGGCTGGGCTCTTCAAAACCACACCAGGGGTCACCTCCTCTCTGCTGGCTGGAGAAGGAGCCCAGGGAACTAGTTGACATGAGGCTATCTGCCCTGTAGATGTCTCAAACTGTGTGAAATGTCCTGTGTTTTGGTGCTAAGGGGTCTCTGTGTGAGACACCTGAGTAGTTGCAACTAGAGATCTTATAAATCAGACATTTTGACATAAACCACCATACCCTACCCGTGTCCCGACACACAAACTAAGATGCTCTTCTGCATCTGGGCTGTAATCTGCCTGGCCATAAATCTGCTTTTGGGCGCCTCTCTCCTAGCTGTTATACTAAGGAAACACCAGCACCGCTCAAGCTGGCAGGGGGTTTACGCAGGTAAGCACAGCTCAGCGTCTGTTCCCGCCGGTTTCCTGCAGCGACTTCTTCCATTCACGCCCTTCCCTGCTCCAAGGAGAGCAGATTTGCCCTCTCTCCCTTCAGCAAAGCCCTTGGAAGAGCCGCGCGGCTCTTTTTACAGCACTGCAGCCTCTGCATCTATTTTTAAGCCTCCTGAGGACAAGCCTGTATAAGGAATAGAAGCCCAGCTGTAAGGGGAAACCAGAAGAGAAGGTGCCAAGCAGACTTTGGTCTCAAATTTATGCATAAAAATCGCTCAGAAATTGGTTCCAGATAAGGGTTGACCTACTCAGTTTGACAGCTGCGCCCAGAACAGCTGCCACCGCACCAGCCCCGAGTGCATCCAGATGTGCCACCCCCCTCCCCGCAACCCCCACACACCGTGGCCTGAGCTGCAAAACTTTCCACCCTTACCATGCTCCCCAGTGCCAGAAGAAGGCTGGGACTAGACGTGCTGACATGACGGATGGCTTGTTTCTTTGTCCCAGTCTCTGGAGAGGTGATATTTTTGGGTGTTGGGAACGTCTTGACAGCTCAGTTCTCAGTGTCATGGTGCAATGTCAGCTATCTGATTGCTCCAGGGTGAAATGGGCCAGGCTTTCAGAATACTTTCCCCATCTTCACTGCTAATTGTGCTGAATGACCACTGTCAAGCCACCTTATTGCCTTGGTGCCTCTCTATCTGTCTCCTCTTGGTGGACCTGCAAGCTCTTCGAGGTCTGGATTCTTGCACCTAACACCTGGGAGAGCTTTGACTTGGGTTAGAGCATCTAGGAGCTACTGTAGAATAACATGAATGAACTCATCTGGTGGGCAACTACCACACAGCAGTGGAAATAAGCCTGTGCTTAGGAGATTACAAATATATTTGTGGTTAAAAATAAAATAAACACACCATAAAAGACAGCCCATCAAATAGTCATTTCTAGAGATTTCTGCCATCCAAGAAATGCTGCCTATTTCTGCTCCCACACCATACTAAAATGACTCCTCTTTCTCAAGGTTTATTTCATTGAGAATTGTATGAATTAAATGGATTGGCCTCAGGGCCAGCCAACACTAAGTCTCACTAGAGCAAGACCTTATACAAGTTTGGAGATGGAGCTACTCTGCCCCAAATCGCAGAATCAATGGGCAAAGCCTCTGAGTGGAGGAACCGCAGTTACAAGGGTGGCAGATGTCAAAGTGAAGGCTGTAGCTTGCAGCAAAGCAGTTTAGCCATCAAAATCTTTAGCTTACAAATGCATGCTCCCGGTGCATGCTCTCCAAACCATTTCTGACCACAGTCTCATTGTTCATGCAGCAGATGAGATGTTCACCCCCAGGTTCAGGCTGGTTCTGCTCATCTGGCTAAGCACAACTCCAAAGAGTCAGCTCCCAGTCTAGTCCGCTTGTGGTTCTAGCATTGGCACGGGGAACAGTGGTGCAGACCTTCTAACCTGGTGATCCTGTACAATAGTTACACATGATCCTAACTATCTTTTGGAGCCTCTGTAGTTACTTGTGTGACGACATTGCTGTCTATACCCCAACTTATAGTCTTGAAGGTGGATCTGGCTGGTCAGGACAGGCTTGTATGCAGGTCAAATACAGAGAATTTCCAGATCAAGGGTGTGACATACTACTGAGGCTTTCCAGGCTCAGATATTGCCCATTTTCTATGTTCTGTGGCATGAGTCCTATGAGTCTTAGTCCTTCAGTATTTTGATTTATGGGTTACCCTGTAAGAAAAGTTAGTCACTCTGACATAAGGCGGACAGAAGTCCATTTTCTAGTAAGGTGGTTGTAATGTAATTAGGTTGAATATATTGAAAATTCAGAAATTTCATTGTAGACAAGACTTCCTAGTAGTTGTTCTGCAAATGTTCCTGCCAACAAATTCATCCACGGAGACGGAACGCAAAACCATCCTCAATAAGTGGATTTTATATAAATATTGGAATGCAAATTAAAATTTGCAAAAAGTCTCTAACCTAAATTACTCCAAGGGCTGATATTTACATAGCTGCTGGAGACAGCACAAGAGAAATGTCCCTTCAAATCATTATTCTCCAAGAAGTGATATTACCAGTTCTTCAGTTCTCCTTGTAAATCTTTTTGCCCTGGAAATGAGAACAAAAATCCAGCTGGCATTTAAAGTCTGTGGCTTTGTAGATATTGCCAGAGGAATGGGAAAAATGGCACATAGAGAGAAATCCTCCTCTGCTTAGAAAAGAATAGCAGATAGATTTCACCGGAATGAAAAAGCCAGGAACCATGGGAGGAGACGTCCCAGGCAAGGCTCCTGGGTGTACTGATAAACTTACTGGGAGTCCCAGTAAAGCACAATCCCCCTCTGGTGTTGAACAGACCATGACAAAAATAGTTCTATCTGGTGTTGTAGCAGGAGACTGTGCCAACTGGAAGTACTTGGGTTTCATCCAGGGGCTTGTTTCAGCTCTTCAGGCTTTGGGACAATCCCTGTCAGAGCTTCTGAACACACAACCTCCCAAATGATAGTATCTTCTGAGAGACACCATCTGCCAAAAGCCCTCTGAAAGTTGTTTTAGGCACCACAAGACTGATAAGAGTTAGCTGGTCATGTCTTCACATACACTGCGATCTTTGGGTCGTGCAACACCTGCCCACACCAGATGAATTAAGACCTTTTGAAGGGCAAATGAAGCAGCACAGACTGGGTCCTAGAAAGCCAGAGGTTGATACACCTGGAATGTAGTTTTATGATGTGGTTCTTGAAATACCAGGGACTAGTTCTTTTGAGACCAGTACCCTTCCATTGCTGTTCCTCTAGGACATCTACAGGGTTTGTCTAGGCTGTCTTCACCAGATTAAATATGGACCTAATGCCCTAAATCCCACCGCTGTCTTTAGATTTGTCAACAAGCTTTCAAGCTTTGCAGGTTGCCTTCAAATTCAGTGCAAGGAATGCTTTGATCAAATCCCAATGGATAATATAGGGATTGCTTCTGGAAAGGACCCATGGCCATCCTCTTTGCTGTGTGCCAGCCCTATGACTTCCCTACAAACTGGGCAGGCCCAGAGCTGGCTCCTGAGGGTGCTCCTGGAGGGAATCTGGTCTCGAGTCTGTGCGGCGGCATCATTTATGCCTGCCCTGGTCTTACAGTAAGCCTGGGACATCTGCTTTTGGTCACAGTGAAAAAGGAAACACTGGGCTAAGAGACATTCAATTTGACCAACATATGCACACTTACCTTTTTGGTGCTTCCGTTACTGGTTTCCAAAAAAGAGGCTTAGATACTAGGGATTTCTTGAAAGCTTGTCCCTAGTTCATGGAATGCCTCAGTTTTCTCATCTTCTAAAAGCATCAGGAGACCTTCTATTCACATCAGCACATCAATTGAATTTCCATCATGCCTAGTGCTATACTAATCCATAGACCTCCCAGATCTCCTGCCTTGCACTGCCCCACCATTCATCCTGGTCCACAGCTGCTCTCATCCTTCTTCTTTCACACAGGACACCCCAAAGCAGCTGAAGGCATATCTTTACAGGGGGTGAGCCACTCTGTACTAAAGCCACACTGGCCCTTCTAGTTCAGAATTAAACCACTGCTCAGTTTGGCTGGGACCCAGCAAAATCCCTTAGCAGCCACCTGAAGTCTCTACAGGAGCATCCACATGGCAGCCAAACTCAACCACATGGAAATGAGCCCAGATAAATCATCCTGATAGTTGCCTATAATGGGGGAAGCACTTAAGGCTACTGAGTGCCCACAGGACTTCTCAGCACAGCCACACCTTTGGTCCAGTATGCTCTTGCAAAGGTTAGCTGCTGGTTCTGAGTTTAAGTGCTGGACTCTAATAATTCCTGCAGAGACAACTGTAACCCCAGAGAAAACACCCCCTCCCCCTCAAGCTTTTTCATCTTCCTCTGTTTATTCCTTCCTGACGAATGTTCATTAGCAGCATTGTTAGCAGCTGTTGGCAAAGGGCATTGTTTGTCAATTTGCAGCAGGGGCTTAAGATGGGAATGAAAAGCAATGCCTGGATTTAATTTAAAGCAAGGCCATGAGGCATCTGTGACTCTGGGTACAGTAGGCAATTGCTGGTGTAGAGGACTTAAGTTTCAAAACAGCCTAGTGGTGCAGCAAGTTATGGAGGCCTGCTTGCAATTTTATCCCCAACCCCCAAGAAAAAGAAAAGAATGTACTCTCAGTGTAATTGAGATTTCATATGAAAGGCCAGATTCAGCCCAGACAACCTGTAGCAAGTGGTCTCTTTACTTGTGTATGGTGATGTAGTTTTAAGTTTTTTTTTTCCCTCTTGCTCCTTTTCCTTTTTACCTGAAGCTTGTGTCTTAGCTTGTGAAAAATCACAGTTGGATACCATGGGAATCTGGCCCATTTTTGAGCCTAGGTGCCATTCCCTGCTGCTTCATAAATACCTGTTGCAAAGTAAATTGTGGGGTAAACTCATTCAAGAGGCACTTCAAGGTAATTCCCACCTTTAGGCTGTTTCCCGTGCCCTGAGCATGACCTTTGGGAAGAAGAAAAAGAAAATAAGAAAAAAAAAAAAAGGAGACAAATAGAGAGAAAAAAACAGCTTCTCTCCTAATAAAATAAATGAAATGTTAAATCATCACTGAACCATCATAATGGTTCATTTTCTTCTCATTAAATTTTCCTGGAGGAGACTGGAGCACCCGTATTTTGCAGCTGGAAGGGAGCTGCTGCAGTCTCTGCGATACTGTAGCATCACGGGTTTCCGCACGGCAGCTACAAGGGAGAAGCAGGAATAGTACTGGTTACACTGGTACAGCCTTTGCTTTGCCTGGTTTTAATTTCCTTGTGCAACAGGGAGTCCCATTTGATCAGACAGGCATTGGCAGTGCCCTGCCCCAAAAGGGGGGAGCAGCCCCATTGTGGCTCTGCACAGCCACTCTAAATCACGGTCTTTACTCCTAAAATTTGAATGAAAAGCCCCGGGGTTAGCTGAGCCCTGGAGCGGTGAACAGACTTGCTCAGGACTGCATTCATCACTGGTGGAGCTTAGGTTAGATTTGAGGTCTGCCCGTTCCTGTGTTAATACTTCACCTTGTACTACCCCTGCCCTAAAAAAACCAAAACCACAACAAATAAAATGGAAGTGCTGGAAATCAAAGTATTTTCTACTATTCCCTTTGAGAAGGCAGTCAGCATTTCAGATCTCCCCGCATGAATTATGAATCCACATCCCACTTTAGGACCTGACTTTGGCAGCTGAGAAGGGAAGTTCCAACAATGGTCAATGCCATGCCCAATCCTGATTCCAGCCCCTCTGAGGTGCTCGTGCATAAAAATTATGCATGAAAATAGGGATTGTGTCCCAAAATCACTTGTGGCGATAGACACAGGGGAGCACATAGGAGAGAGCCATAGGTTGTGAGAATAATGAATCTCTCCTTAAAGATCTTTGATATGAACAGTCTCGCAATGCTTAAGAAAAACTACAAATCTGTGAGACGTGTTTAACAAGGAAGCTATTTTTAGCCCTGCAATAACACAGCCATGGTTGAGAATCGTCTGTTCGTGCTGGATTTTGACTTTAAAAAACCAGAACCTCTTTCTATCTGTGCTTCTATCTGGAATTTGATTTTTTGGCTAAAAAGGCAGGCTTCTTGACAGTGTTTTAATGCTTACTTGACCCAAATCCAACTTCACTTCATCTTGGCTTCCTCAGTAAGAGTTTTCCCCTCTCTGCTCTGTTTTATATGGTTTCCATGCCCTGACACGACCCCCATTAACTTCAGTGTAAAAAACGTTTGTCTGAAGACAAGAGCTCCTCTGGCTTTTTTCACCTCTTTTTCCTCCAAACCTCTGTTTCTGGGCTAATAATTTTTTACGAGTTAAGTGATTTCTAGTGACTAATTTGCAAGCTCCATTCATTATTTCCATGTTAGGATTTTATTGGCAGGGAAGGTAAACAAATAACATTTGTTGCCATATAGTCCACAGTCCCCCCTGTTTTACTCTTTACCTCCAAGCCTGGCTTCTGTTTGTCTCATGTCCCATGGCCATGTGGAAGGGACGTCGACGCCGAAAGGTTTCCGATGCTTGCTTTGCTGGTGCTGCATGCCGACAAGATGTGTGCTTGTGGAATGGAAGGAAAAAGGGTTATTTTGGCTGTACATCCCCACATTTGGGGGGGTTCACCTGCTTGCTGTGCACTGTGTCCTTGCTGGTGTGAGAGTGACAAGCCTGGGATGTGCTATGTCATCAGGACAACCTCATCTCCGACACATCGTAGGCGACAATCAAGCTGGGATAAAGACACAAATTCCCTTCTTTTGTCTCCTACTCTTTCTCCATTTTTCTTGTGGAATATCTTTCTTCCAGGCACTAAGACTGTTCTTCTTTTGCACAAGAGTTTGGTTAGCCTGGAAAGGTGTTTTCCATCATCCAAAACCAGAGAGGCTTTGGGCTGCCCTCGAGGGGAGATAGGTTCAGCTGGGCTTTGTCATCCCTGCTCTTTTCCTGATCTATGGTGCAACAAAGATACTGTTTAGGTTCATTGTGCCTAAACACAAAGGCTAGATAAGCCACAGTTTAATGCCACTTAATCCAGTGGGAATATAGCCATTATTGTCACATAAAGAATGTGTTCAACTCCCATCATGCCACCATCAGAAAGCTTTCAGGCAGGGAATTTTCAGTACTGTGGCCTGGGTTAAGAAAAGAGAGAAAAAAAAAAAGAAGGAAAAATCCATCATTTGCTGCTGTTACAGCATCTTGAATACATTTTTTGGAGTGACTGATACGTCCAAGAATCTCCCGTCTAACCACAGCTCTTTTCACATTTCATCTGTGTATGATTTCTGCCCTTTCTGGAGGGTTTGGCATTTACACTGCAGCATCGTGTTTGGACTCTGACTGCTGTAATGCAAATGCTCTTGAGTGACGAAGATAATAGGCTGTGCACAATGCCGAATGCCACCACGGGAAATGTGTCATCGCAAGCAGAAAAGCATTCCAGGCACCATGGCTCGATGCGCTTGGCATACGTATGCTGAGCCCCTTGCGTTGTCACAGAGGTATGAGGCAGGAGGCTCCCAAGGATGCTGAGCCAGGTTCAGATGCTCCCTGCTGCTTTGGCAGGGGGAAGGAGCTGGAAAGCTGACTTAACGCTCCAGGGTATCCCAACTGGATAGGTCCAGCGGTCCTCGAAACAATCCCATCCCTGATTCCATGTGGCCAATCGATCCCAGATTTCAGGGCTGCTTTTGGGAAGCGAGGAATGTGAACAGCAAGCTCAACTTGGAGCAAAGGGTCGACTCCACCTCCCTGTAAGCCACGGGCATTTCCAGCCAGGCTCCCAGGGTGGGGATCCACCCACCGGTGGTCTCGTGTTCAAAGGTTGTGGATGCTGGACCCCAGCAGGCTCCAGGTAACTGGTGCAAGCAGGTTTCACCTTCCCTTACTGGGAGCTGGGCTGGGTTCCCTTGAAAGCTGATGGACAGAAATGCCCACCGTTTAGACTGCCAAAATTATTCCCAAATTTTGCCATTCGTGCTCATTGTACCTCATTTTTTCAGCTGAGAAAGTGTTGATAACATTTTTCCCTTCTCCTCTGCCTCTTTGTTTGGTGTTTTAGTTCTGGCGTACCAGCCAAGGAGTTTGGCTGAGGAGTTTATCCAACTTTATCGCCTTGGACATTCAAGACAGCCAGAACAGCAGCCCTGGCCTGAACGGGTGTTTTGAATAAAGGGCAAAATTTGACATTACAGAGCAGCCAAACCTCTAATTTCTTATTTTTATTCTTTTTTCAAATACTTGATTGTCACATGCTGTTGAAAGCATTTTCTGAGCTGTTCTCCCCTTCCTTTATCCCCACCTTTCGTGTCTTTGTAGCGCTCTGCTTCTTCCCCTGCACTTTCTCCCATGTTCCCTCTTTGCCCTTCCAGCAGTTTCCTACTACTCCATCCCACTCCACCCAGACGGCACAGTCGTGGGTGTGTTTATTTGCTCTCCCAGTGGGATAAAGAGCAAAAAGAGGAGGTCATGGTGCCCCCAGGTTAGATCTTTGCAGTCAGGACTTCTGTGTTTCTGTTGTGGGTTTAAAATGAGCCTGCACGCTCCCGGTAACAGGGAAGTCTGGTCTGGCTTGGTGGGTCCTGCCTGCAAATCAAGCAAAAGAAAGAAAGAAAAATCAGCCTGCCTGGAGGAGCACCGCAGAGGAAGCGGCCGTGGCACACAGGTTGTGTGAAAGAATTTGTATAACTGCCCAATTTTGAAGCAGTCCGAGAATGTTCATATTCTTATAAGCAGTGGTGGAGCTGATTTATAGTACAGAGAGATAGGTGAATAATGATTCTTTCTTTTCAGCAAATGACCTGAAAAATTGGGGGCTGGAGTAGATTAGGAAATTTGATTTTCTGGTGTGGAAAACAAAGACTCTTTTTCAGGCTTTTTAAGCCTGAAAAATAAAACAAAACAAAACAAGTAAGCATATGTGTGTGTGTGTGTGTAATGTAGCATAACATTTGGTTTTGACTTGAAAACAAAAAGTTCCCTTTTCAGATTGTGGAACTCTTTGTGAAAACTTTTATTTAGTTTGCAAAAACAAAATGTAGCTCCTAGTTGTCAGCCCTGAAATAATTTTAAAAAGAGTGTAGTCCATTGCAAAAGGGATTGCATGGTATAGGAAACCTCAGGAGCAGAGGACTGACCTATGCCAGGCTCTGAGCCACCCCCCCGATGCAATACTTGGTTTCTCTTGCTTGGAAGCTGTAGGAACAAAAGCTGCAGATCTAGTTTAAGCCTTTGACCCTCTGAAGCTGCTGATCTCTCCCATTGACCATAGATGGAGGCCAGACAGCTAATTTGCACTATTTTTGATAGTTAAAAATAGGTGAAAGGTTACCCGTTGTCTTGATTAAATTAAAGAGGTTGGGGGTTTTGATTTCCTGGCCATGCAAGGTGCATTTCTCAAGCCTTGAGTCATTGCCTTTCTGGATTGTCCAATAAATCACCGCTTCTGGGCAAGGAAGTGTTACAGCTCTGAGATGACACATGGGGAATGAGACACATTGGGAGGACTGATTTGCCAAGCTCAAAGGCATTTCCTATTGTCATGAAAATAAGGACAAAAGTTCAACTGTATTAGGTTGGAGCAACCAATGTCAGGGCAATATCAGGTGATATCAGGGTAAGCAGAAAGGAATATATCTGCAGAATACTCTCCTTGATTCCAGTGCTTTGCAAATCAGGGAATTCCTATAAGAGAGATTACGTCTTTGTATCTAGCAAACCTCCATGGGTTTTTCTTCCATGAACTCGTCCTGTCATCTGCAGAAGTCATGTAACCTTGTGTTTTTCACAGCTCCACTGTACAACTTGATTCTGCCATGTATGAAGGGTTTGCTTTGAATTTCATCCTACTTCCAACAGTCATCTTGTGCATTTTCTGTATGTTAATGGAAATGGCAACTGGACCATGATCTAAATGGAAACTCTTTCTTCATAAATCCCTCACCTGTTGAGGGCCAGCTGCTTGGAGGACACAACCAGAAGAAGACCCATGCAACGTGCCACCTTCTTAGATTCTCTCTGCTTCCATCTGTTACGGCCTCTGCAGGAAAAAGGATGCTGGGCTAGATGAATATTTGGTCCAAACCGTTATAGCTCTAATCTTACCTTGCTAGCAGAGCAAGTAAGGGAAGACCTTCAGAAGATGATGTCTCTTCTTCCCTCCTCCTGTGCCCTGACCAGCAATTCCTGGCCAGTTCTGTCCTGGAGTATGGGACCCTTCAAGCCTGTAAAAATACTAACCTGAAGCAGTATTAAGACAGTAAGCTGATGAAGTGTTTCCCTAAGAAGCCCAGCTCCCCCATGGAAAATTCCAGTCTCATTATCTCCGCAGTGGATGCCCATGAAGTTTGACAAACCATAATTGCTTGGTGAGGTCAGGTTCCAGACACAATTCACTTTTTCTCCTCTTCATTCTCCACCATCCCTGAGGGCACATAGTACTTACTGTAACTCTACCCTGGCTTCTGCTGTTGCAAACAGATGGAGTTGTGTCTGACAACCTCAGGAACACTGGGAGCCACGTCAGTCCAGACCCACCTTAGAAACTGCTATTCGAGCATGGCTACGTCATGAGACATCACCTCACCAGCCTGTAACTTGCTCACCTGGGTAACCCCATGCATTTTGTCTTGAGGCAGACAACATCCTAGAAATAGCCCCTAGGAGGCTAGTATTAAATTTGGAATTTATCAGTAAATGCTATTTTTAGAGCCCAGTAGCTGAGCTTGATTTTAATATTTTTTTTAATACCGCTGGCAAGTAGCCATGCTTAAATCAGTCTTGATTTTAAGGTAAATAAAATCACTGCACATATACGTCTGGCTGCTACAAATCTGTGTTAAGATTTTACCTTTTCATTATAAAAAATAAAAGCAAAGCCACAAAATTGCTCTTATTAGTGCTTTATGGTTTATATAATATAAAAGTCTTTGCTCATATTTATTCTGGATGGTAAAGGCAATAACTGTGAACCATGAAGGAGAGCTGTTTGCACCTGTACCCTAAACTGTCATAGAAGACTCAGTACTTTGCTTCCTCTTCTCTTGTCACAGTCAGGAGAAACTGAGGCAAGGGCAGTACCTAGGATGAGGAGGGAACATGCAGAGGCACTGCTGTTTCTACTACTGATGTTATTTTATCGCTACAGCCCTGAAATCCCATTACACCTGAAATGGACTGAAATCCCATTATACCTTGAAGAGGTGATGGCACTGCTACCAAGGCATGCAGACTTAGGAACTGGTTGATCCTCTCTAAAATGAAGGACTGAGCAAACCAGTGAAGGACCTGGCAATACCTCCCATGGAGAACACAGGAGAGAGCGGAGGATCTTTCCCAGAGGCAGATCTCCAAAAATTCCCCTAGTTTATTCTCTGAAATCCCTCTGCAACCATTATGTTTCCTATGAAAGCATGTGGGTTGCTGGGCCAGTGCTATCTACACTGGCTAATGTGCTCTCCTCTTTTCACCATGGTCTTTGCTCTCCTTGCTGAAACCTTTTGTCTCAAATATAGATTCAGCTGTCCCCAGGGCAGAGCTTTTATAAGGCACTGAGCACAATGGGGCCTCATCCATGACTGTGTGCCACCTCCTTTAGCCTGTCCATCATCTCAGCATTGGCAGTTGGAGCACCTGGAAGAGGAGTTTTGTGTATCTAGTTCTTCTGGTCTAGTGTTTGCTAAGCAATTCTACTCCAATCACCACTTGCACTGGTGGAATTTGGGCTGAGTTGAATATCCGCCTGAAACAGCAGTTCCTTGTTTCTTGCTGTATATCCGTGCAACACTCTGTTGAGCTGAGCCTGCAGCTCCATTTCCACCCCTTCCCTTGTGGAGGATATCACCATGAACATCCCTGGAAAGGTTTGTCACATTAAGTATTGGACAGCATGGGTAAGAATTTCCTTGCTCCTAAATGCACTTCCTTGGGCTAAACCCCAGCTGAATGCATGGAGGGACTCACCGTTCCCCAAATCCCAGCTCTACCAGTTGGTCAGGAAGGTCATCCAGCCTTAATCTGACTTGGAACTTCCCTCTTTACAAGAAAAGTTCTAGGTAGGACTAACAAATATTGCAAAGTAGGCCGAGCCTCCCCCAGGAACCTCATGTCATTTCTTCCACCTTTCACTGAGCTCACCCTGCCTGTGGTACGAAAATAGAAACTTTCACAATGAACTCAACTTTATCCCACTTGTCTGTGAGCCAGGATTTAGGCTATGCTATAAATTGTGATCCCAAGTCAGCTTGTGCCAGCCCTTAATTTGCCGTAACTTTATCCCATAAATGCCCCCATTGTTCAGTGAGGTGACACTTTTGCTTTCATTTCTATATTTATAACTTGGTTAATATCCCCTTTTACATGTATTTTCTTGGATAACAAAAGTCAGCATGCTTCCCTCTTCCTCTCCTTCCCCAACCCACCTCAGCTCTCATCCCCCTGCATAGGAAAAAAAATAGAGGGAAAGAAAAATCAGCTGCAAAAGAAGAGGTGGCTCCAGCCTAGTGGAGAGCTGGGTTTTCCTACAGGGTGATGTATATGAATGTCCACTGCATATAGAATCATCATAGAATCATAGCATGGTTTGGGTTGGAAGGGACCTTTAAAGATCCTCTATACAAATATCGTCTGTATTGAGAATGTGCCAACCTATCCAGATAGCTGTTGTTATCTAATGCAAGAGATATTATGTCCTGGGAGTCACCAGAGCCTCAGCTCTGCCACTAATTTATCCCTGCACCACCACCACCCCCACTTCCACCACCCACCCCGTCTTTGGGTGAAACTTGGTTCTCTGTTTCAAAGACTCAGAGAAAGCAGGACATCCCTCAGTGACATCTTGCCCTCACAGCACAGCTGTAGATTTGGGGTTGGGTTGGTTGGTTGTGGCCAGGATGACCCACCATAGCCTTAAATCAAAGTCTCTCCAGCCTTTGTAACAGTATAAAGCTCTGCTTGCAATGTCTTGCCTTGTTCCTGCTCAGCCTCAGCAAGACTTGATCTCATGTTGCCTTTTAGCAACAGGCTGGGGACCTGCATCATCCGAGCTGCCTTAGCTGCAGCACTTGGTTAGAGTCTCAAGAATCCACGGAGACCCAAGTATGGCGTGCATCGTGGTGCTGAGGGGGCTTATTAGGATTGTGATCACTGGCTTGAGCAAGCCCTAAGTGGAGAGTGCCCAAGGAACAACCCCTCCTCCAGAGGTTGGTGAAACCTCACCTTTCAGTGCCTAGGGAAAACATGGGTCTAGGGATGTTTCCTGTCCCGCAGCTGAGTATGTTGTCTACCCCAAAGTTGAGTCCTTACATCCTTAAGACTTTAGTTAAGCCCTTAATCAAGGAAAACCAGTTGATTTAATCATGCCCATTTCCCAACTCCTCTGATCCTCCTTCAAGCTGCTGGTGTTTTGTGCCACAACCTGCCGTCCCACAGACTGATAGACACATGCTGAGTCTTGTCTCACCCAGGGGTTCAGGGAGGCTCCAGTCATGATCCCAGTTTCATCTGGGAAGGAGCAGGGAGAGGCTGAGCTGCTGTTCTCTATGCTGGGCTGGGTTGAATGGGTTCACTCCTTGTGGGGTAGCAGGTGTTTGGCTTCATATCTCTTTGCCTTGTTGCCTGAATCTGGTTTAAGTGGGCTTGCATGCCATCATCAGAGGTTCATGTGGACTTCATATGTCTGGCAATGTCTCCTGCCAGTGACTCATGGCTGCGGGGGATTTCTCCTGTCCACAGGACCCTTTCCAAAATCCAAGGACTGCTGGATGCATCTGGGCTGTGGCCACAGCCAATGTCAAGTTGACATTGATTATTTTTCTCTGCTGACACAGGGAAGTCCAACAGGCCACAACTCCCACCCAGTGTGATGGAGGCCAGAATAACACCCAGAAGGCCCAGGAGAGAGGCTGGGTGTCCTACAACAGTGACTCTCCCAGTGTGTGGATCTTGGATCTCTGCTTTAAAGGCAGGAGTTTTGAAAACCAGATTGACGGAAGTGTAAAAATTTTGCAAATGATTGCTTCTCTTTCTTGACTTGCACTCAGTTCTTATCATAACTCCCTGATTTCTCCTTGCCATGTGGGGGTAAAAGATTTGTGTCTCTGGTGTACGGACCCACACAAGTCAAGGTATGGTTTGGCTCTTGCAGGTGAGTATGATGGCTCTGTGTCAACCCTACTGGTGCCAGGTGCCACCACCATGAGCCTCTCCTGTTTTATCATCCTTTTTTTGGGAAAGCAGAGCACATGAAATGCTGTTCACCACATTGTGAAAGGGTTTTGAAGCCCCCCTGACCCCGTCTTGTGTTTTTACCTTTGGTCTTATGCTTTATATGCACATGGGATGCATGTCCCTGCACACAAGCACGCATGCTCTGCACAAACAGATGCAGGGGGACACAAATGCCGAAGCAGTTACTATGCAGTGTCCTGAACTAGAAAGTGTCTCACCAGAAGAACAGATCATGGGAACTCAAGTATTTTTGTCTCCTGACCCTTTTTTAATCCAAGATTTTCCTTTCTGCGTAAACAGCTTCTTTAACCTTTCACTGAGGAGTGGAATGGAAAAACAACACACAAACACACACACATAGATGTGCACACACAGGCAAACCTTCTCCAAGATGGTCTGCCGCTTGTGTGTTTCAACACAAACCAGATGCTGGTGATTAAGCAAGTGCATGGCAAAGCTGCAAATGGGAGGAAAGTGCTGCCTGAGAGGGCTCCCAGCACGAACATCCTTCCCTGCTCCCCTTCCCCTGGACCTGGCTGCTGATGCACCTTGCTCACCCTTTCCTCACTGGGACCGTCCTCTGGCTCTTTTTCTTCTCTACCCAGGTACTGATTTTTGTAAGGTTCTCCAAAACAAAACTGTTTTTGAGACTTCCACCCTTCCAGCAAATTGAGTTGAATTTGGGTGGTGAGTTCAATGGCTCCAGGAGGCACAAAGTGCTGCTGAAATTCATATCTTGCTTTAGAAAAAGAAGTAAAACTTATCATGCCCTTTCCCCCTGGCAGGAACCATCAGGCACAGGTGATGCCTGTCTGCATTTGCACTGGGGGCTTTTTTCCCTGGTATGATAGCTGTTGTGTGAGCTCTGTCTCAGCCTTTTTTCTCCCCCAGTCCCTGAATCCTGCCCACCCTTCATCCTCTTCCTCTCTCCTTCTTTTACTGTTCAATCTTCCCATCCCCAACTTGTCCATTACCACAACTACCACCCTCCAGCACCATTTTCCACTCCTTAATCACTCTTATTTTAAGCTGTCTGGTGCAGGAACCCATCTTTTTATATTGTGCTTGCACAGCCCCTTCCTGAGTAGAATTCCAGTCCTTGCTTGTAAACTTTGATGTTACTTCAGTCTATGTAATAAATAATGATAAATCTCCCTGATTTAATAGCTTTGTTCTGCTGATTCTTAATGAAGATTTTTCTCCTTGCCAGAGGAGAAATGGAAAAAACTGGAGATTTTTCTCTTTTTTTTTTTTTTTTTTTTTTTTTGAAGGGAGGAAGCAATCTTTTAAGGTTCTAAGCAAATAAAAAGTCTACTAGAAGAACTATCAAAATCAAATGTTTTGTAGCAATCTTCTATTTCCTATGATTGCAATTTGCCAGAGTAGACCTGGGTTTGCAAATATTTCCATGCCCTGCCCATCCTCTGACTGGCAAGTTGCACTGAGGGCTTGGATGAGTGGTGATGGCAGAGATGGGACATCGGCATGAGATACGCAAAGGTGCGTGGGGTCCCATAGATGCCACTTCCACAGATTACACAGCCTTTCTGGGACTCTCCATGGGTGAAGGGTCATGAGCAAAAAAATCCCTGCACCTCTCTGTACCGTCGTCTACCTTTTCCCAAGAGTGAGTGATGATTTCTGCCTTCTGATCTATGGAGGAAAAGCACTGTAGAATTCAGTTTACTTCTAGTACCTAAAGGGGGCCTCCAGGAGAGCTGGGGAAGGACTTTTTACTAGGGCATGTAGTGATAGAGTGAGGGGGAATGGCTTTAAGCTGGAAGAGGGCAGATTTAGATTAAACATTAGGAAGAAGTTTTTCACTTTAAGGGTGGTAAGACACTGGAGCAGGTTGCCCAGAGAGGTTGTTGAAGCCCCGTCCCTGGAGGTGTTCAAGGCCAGGCTGGACGTGGCCTTGGGCAACCTGGTCTAGTGAGAGGTGTCCCTGCCTGTGGCAGAGGGGTTGGAACTCTATGATCTTCAAGGTCCCTTCCAACCTAAACCATTCTATGATTCTATGATTCCCTTCTCTTCTACTGCAAGGATTTATCTTTCCTCAGGGGGAAGAAAAGAGCATTTTCCCTTTTCTCTGAAGAAATATACCTCATGAAGAAGAAATCTCATTACTGATATCTTAGTTTTCAGGATTTTTCAAACCAAAACAGCCCCACATTTTTGACTCTGAAACCATTGTTCTGAAATTTTTGATTTCAGAAAAAGGCTTTGGATAAAAATTCACCTAAAAACATTGAGATGGGTTCAGTTTGAAGCCAGTAAAGTGGGAGCTACTTTGAAATTTGGAAAATGTTGATAGGCACATTTTTTGTAGCCCTAGAGCTGCCCATAGTGTTGACTCTGCAGTTGCCTTGTGCAGCTGCCCAGAGAGGATGCTGTGGGATCCGTTTCACGCTGTCAGACCCCTCACGGGAGGGCACACATCCTTCCTGCAAACTGACTCACCTCGCTAAGCAAACTAATGAGTTTAAGAGCCTCATGGAGGAAGCTACTTCTCAATTAACTCTCTGCGATAACGAGATGACTCTTATTACTAAATAATTTCAAAAGGCCTTGCACTAATTCCCTCTTCCTGATGCATTGGCAAACAAGAAAAATGAGATGCCTTTTGTATGGATCAAGAGAGAAAACAGGGGAAGAAACTACCAATCAGCGATATTTTGTCGAAGGCTTGGAAGCTCTACAGCAGGATGCCTCCATAGCCGGTGGGTTTTGTTCAAGAGCTGTTTCTTACCCTGGATGGATTCTTATTTTAGTTAAACAGAGAAGAAGCAATTTCCAGAAAGCTTCAACAGGGCTCAAGTACCTGTGAGTTCCTGAGAGCCTTTTGATAATGTCGACATTTATTTTTACCCAAATGAATAAGGGCAGCTCATTGAAAACTCTCTCTGAGCGTGTCTCACTCCAACTGCTTACCCCTCTGAATGCTGCCCGCTACCCAGGAGAGGGTCCTGCCTGGCAGGGCAGAAGTGATGCTGAGGACGCCTCGCTGAGTCCTTTTCTCTGCAGATAAACTGCCCAACAGGCAGAGAGTCCCTGCTTCATGTCAGTCTGGGCTGGAGTAGGATGCACACATCCTGCTTAAGGGTCTGCACCCAGCTCCAGCTCTGTGTGTGGGTTCTTTGACTGTGGGCCAGGTCCTGGAGGCCTCTTTGCCTCTGTTTCCCTTCCACAGGATTACACTAATGTCTCTTACAAAAGCCGCATGAAAGTCAGAGTAGGTGCATCCTTCACTGCTTTCCCTGACCTACACGAGCCATTAGTGTCAGGCGACTGGGCAAGGGAACACAGCAGGCATGGGATCCCCTGGCTGTACCTCTTTCCTTTTGGTGGCACAGACTGTCTGAAGAAGAGGTTTCCACAGCCCTCGATGGGTCTGTCCACCAGCAGCTGAACAAGGCTCCTGGTGTCATCTCCAGAGCCTCAGGACATTGTACCAGCTGCTGCCCCAGAAGGGCAAAGGTGCCATATCTGACAGCTCCATCTGGGTTTTGTCTCAGGTTCCCCAGACCATCCCAAAAAGCAATAGACACTTATGTTTTGGCAACTGAATACCACATGAAGACATTCAGATTTAGCCGTGTTCACAGGTGCTGGTGTTCAAACTACTGCAGGCAGAGAAGAGGTGAGTACAGGTGGTAAAACCTGGAGAGAAATTCAGCTCACCAGAGAGAGGTGGAGTCCACTGGTTGCACAGCCTAGATCTTATTTTGTGTGTTGGCATCTCTTACCATTTGCTTTTCCTTCCTCTAATTAATCCTTTCAGACTGTGGAGCTTTTCAAGTCCTAAAGCAAGGAGAGAGACACTTTACATGCAGGTTGCTTACTTCATGCTGAGAACAATTTCTCATTGGGGTGTCCCACGGATGCCTTTGCAGAAAAATGGCATGTCTGAAGCAGTTCCAGATGAATGCAGCACGTGTTCACCAGGGTTACGGCAGATGGCTGCAGTTTACCTTGTGTCAGTCTTTCTTTAAAAAAAAAAAAAAAAAGAAAGGAAAAACTAAAAAAAAGAAAAAGCCTTTTAAGTCTGGTAGGGATGCCAGTATTTACTGAAAGTCTCATGGTGTCAATCCACAGAGGTGCTGATTTCCTTTCCCCCCTTCCCCCCCTGGAAACTGGGAGACTGTCATTAGAAGATGTGGTGTGTGTAACATGCCTTTACAAATCTGGGAGGTTGATTTATGGAGTGTGCCATCCTGTGACCCCAAGCAGGATGGCTATAAACTCCAAGCAGTGGAAAACACTACTGTTCCAGGGAGCTCAGCCGTCTGAACCTTATCCTGGTAGCCAGGAAAAGAGGATGAGGAGATGAGAACCAAAGGTTCAAGGTGAAAAGATAAGCCACTGTATGTGTGCATGGGCTAGTGGGTAGGCGTTAAACAAGATAAAGGGATAGAAACTACAGGGACACGGTGTATAGAGATGAAGACATGCACAGCAAAGTCAAGGAAGGATGCTCAGGAAAATGGGGTGACCCCTGCCCTGCCCCACTCCCTGATCCCCCCAATTCCTTTTGTACCAGCCAAGCAAAGGATGATGATGATCATCCTCTAACGGGCAAGGCAGGACTTCAGCTGGAAGCAGGAGCTGAAGCCATCTGCCAGTGACATGTGGAACATAAACCAACAAGCTCCAAAGCCAGACTGTAGATATCTGTATTATGCCCTTGATTATTGTCATTAGGAGTTTGGCTAAACAGAAAGCCCCCAAAATTTTCTGCTTGAGGTCAGGGACCCCCCACTGCCATTTCTAGCATCCCCTCACAGACAGTTTCCTGCGAGGAATTTACTGCTGTAATTGGGAAAAGCCATCAAAATCCCAAGGATAAGGATTGGCTGGAGATCACATAGAGATGGATCTTGAGATTCTGGGAGGAACTCTTTCCTTGCTTGATGCCACCTTACTATTTTCTCCCATCACATCCTTCCTTCTTTCAGGTCTGCTCTGGTCTGGCCCCTCTCTTCTCTCTTCCCTCCAGCTCTGCAAACTCCCCTTTCTCCAAAATAGCATGGCCTCAGCCACACACAAGGTAGTGCCATAGGGAGGTTGTTTTCCACCAGTGGAAACCCAATGCATGCAGAGACATGATCACCACAAGACCGCAGAGGCACCAGCTCCAAGGTGGGCGGCTGCTTCCTGAAATGCTCCCGATCTCCAGCAGCAGCAGCAGCCAGTGAGTCCCCACGCTGCAGGGACCATCCCTGGCTTCTCGCAGGGAGGTAGTCAACAAACCAAACGTCAACAATAACCTGAACCCAGCAAAGCCCAGAGGTGCCACTTGAGAGGCAGAGTAGCTGGTGGAGTTCAGCAGAATATTCTCGGGTAACAGCAAGGTTAGTTGCTCCCTGGGGGGAGGTGGGTTTGCTTACTTACTATTAGTTTCATACTAGAAAAACATTTACTGGAATTTTTAGTGAATTATGCTCAGATGTGCCTGTGGTCAGTCCCACGTCTCACCGAGTTGGTGTTACCATGGCATAAAAGGAAAACAAGGTTTCCAGGGCTTCCTTTGGTCAATAAAAAAAGCCATAAATGAAATATATGGAGCAAAACTGATAAGTGCGAAGCAACGATGGCTTTGTTCACTGAGCCGACTTTCATTCTTCCTCCTCCTTCTTTACCTTTTCTTTCACAGGCTAGGGAAAGGCTAACACCCCTCTTCATGGCTGGTAAAGCCTGCGGTGTTGTATGTAAGCACTGAAGATTTAAACGTGTCCCCCCCCCCCCAAAGCTGATGTCCCTGTGGCTGTTTGAAATCAGGACGGACTGCTCCGAAGCCAGAGGAATTTCACAGGTGTGAGGGAGCAGGTCATCGAGTTTCCATCCAGGCTGGTGGGTGGTTAGCCATGGCTTTAAGCAACTGGATAGATGGATTTATAGCCTGCCTACCACAGTGGGGCCCCAACCCAGATGAAGTTTCTTGAAGCGAGTGTGAAACAGATAAATAAAAAAGAAACATGCTATGCTGGATCAGTCTGGTCACAAGCACCCACCACAAATTCGGTGTGGAAATAAAGCACTTTTCATTTTTCCAGCGGCGGGAGCAATTAACTATTAGAACATAATGCTCTGAGGACCGTGGTCGTATCCTGTGCTTGGTCCAACTGGAAGCCGTCCTGGCAGATACGCCTTGCCAGAGCACGAGGTCTCCGAGGGGCTATCGGCTGCCTTAGAAAGGTTAATCCAGTGGTCTGTCAGCTGTAAAACTTGTGATGGGAGGTGACTCCAGGTGCACAGAGCAGGGAGAAAGACTTCAAGGTCCTGCCTACCCCGTGAACTGAACTTAACTCCTAAATTGCCACAAAATTCAAGATCCAAAGTTTGAGACTTGGGATCTATATTTTTTTTCTTTCTTTTTTTAACGAAGCTGATGTCAGTTCTGGACATTTGGATTAAATAAATTCCAATGACAGAGGATCTGGCTCAGATGGAGCCTGTTTGTTTGGTGGCTTCTAGATCACTGCCAGTCAGTGTGCATCATTAAGTGATGCATCGCTGTCTGGATGCAGAGATGGGCATGTCTGAGGACCTGGGTGTGACTTTACCCCAGTTTGACCCTGCTTTAAGATCTGAAACCAGGTCTGAGAGCTGCCAAGATAATTCCCTTAGATGTGCAAAGTGTGCACTGTCAGATGGCACCTCTCGATGTTCATGTCTCAAAATGAATGCTTGATCCCTGCAATGAAGAGAAGGAGCAACCTTCATGAGCTGCTGGGAGAAACAGATGCAAAACACAAGAATCCAGACAGCTCTTTCACTCTCTGCTACTGACTTCCTCAGTGGTTTTGGTTAAATCTCTTCACTTTTTCCGTGCCCTCGCACAACGTGAATCATAGCAGGCTTCAAGGAGGAATGAAGTGGGGTTCAGCAAGTCCAGATTGTCTTTTTTTATTTTTTTTTTGCCTTGCTACTGAGCTCCCCTGCAAGAAGCCTCCTCCTGCTCCTCCATTTGCTCTATTGCAGGGGCTGGTGATTGCACTTACCTACCTTGGTGGACAGGGCATGTGAAGGTGGCTTTGTCCAGACCCTGTTCCCCTGCCCTGGGGTGGTGAGGTGGGCCCACGCAAACTCTTTTCCGCTTGTTTCTGTAGGAAGGAAAGCAACCCACCATTGAGCCAGGGAGCCACGTGCCTCTTGCCTTGCGACTATGATCTTCTCAGCACAGATCCAAGCCTTTTAACCCCAACCTCATTCCACGTGAGGTGCCACAGGCTATTTTTATTGCCCCTGAACATATAATAATTACATGTACAATTTCTCCTGTTCAAAATTTACTTGTAAACTCATTAGAACTTCTCCTACTCTTTTCTCCCTTCTCTGTCTCTCTTTTCTCTTTCTCTTTCTCTTTCTCTTTCTCTTTCTCTTTCTCTTTCTCTTTCTCTTTCTCTTTCTCGCTCTCTTTCTCTTTCTCGCTCTCTCTTTCGCTCTCTATCTTCCTTTTTTCCTTTTTCTTTCTTTCTTTTCCTCTCTCTTTTGTTCTTTAATTTTTCTCATTTTCTCCCTCTCCCTCTCTCTCTCCCCCCTCTCTTTCTTTCTTTGTACACACCCATATTTTCCATATTTTAGATCTTATTCCACTGCCTGTCCCATACTGAATTCTGGCACATTTTATGACACCTTTGGTGGTGGTTTTCCATGGTTAAAGGAAATAAAAGGAACTTCAAAGCCCCTGTGTAACACATCACCCACCTCTGTGGTGAGTTTCTGTTTGCATTCCCTGCAGCAAATTGGGCTTTCCAGCTAGAGAAAGGTCTGAGTGGGAAAGGGTAGGAGGAAAGGGGTGCATAAAATGGGAAAGTCACAGCTGTGTCTGAAAAAAACCCAAATATCCCTGTAAGTCTAGAGATGCATGGCTGGAATGTAAAGTCCATTTCCCCAGGAAGGATGCTGACATGGCTGGATACTGCCAAGAAAGGAGCTTCAGAAGCTGGAGGGAGCTTTGGGTCTTTCACTGCTGCTGTTTTCCGCTGCATTTGGTTATGGATTTGGCAGCTCTGCCAAACTGGAGTTCTCCCCTTGGCCAGTGAACAGCAAGTGCCCATTCAGGTCTCCCAGCACAGCCCCCTTCTCACGTAGCTTTGGAGAGATGAATTCAAGCTGTAAGGAGGTTCATGCACCATGGCCCAGCCAAGCACTGCTCTTTCTGCCATGGTTAAAAACAAGGGGAATAGTGAGTGCAGACTAGGAGAAGACATAGAGGCATGGAGCTAGGGTGCAGTGTGGGGCCTGGGGACTGGGGGTGTAAGCTGACAGCCCTGGCCTGAGTTATTTGTTTGCCCTTCCACAAAAAAAGAGACCACAAGGTTCATCCCTGTGCAGGGACTGGCTGGCCAGAGTGTGGAGGGTAATGCTAAAATATCCTTGGTCCTCTGATTTCGCCCAGTTGTTGCTTTCTTAGACAAAGATCTGCATCTTGCATGCATCCACGTCCTCAGTCTGGCAGCAGCCCTGGCCAGTTTGTCCCTTCAGGTACTTCCCAGGCCAAGGTTCATCACAACACAGCTCTTGAACTGGCTTTTCCTTACCTTCCTCTCGGTGGAGACAGCTGCTACCTTAGCCTATAGCCAAACCAATGTTTTGCCCCCCCACCTACTCAGCCAACTAGTTAGGAAATGCAAAATTAACCTAACCCACGGCCTAAGATTCATCTCCTTAGAAAACCAGGTTTAAAACATTTATGTATAATTATTAAATAATTCATTAAATAGTTATTAAATATTATTTAAAGTTATGTAAGATTTATTCCTCTTGTGATTGCACTGGGATCCACCTCAGAACGATTTTCTCCATTCCAATGACATTAATGGCAATTATTCCGTTCCTGTCTTTTTAAATCATGGTGCCATCTATGGTCATAATTAATACATGAAAGTTGTTCACATCCAGCACATTTTCTCACTGCACAAGTGAAACAGGAATTATAATTTTGTCAAGAACTTTCTGAGTGCTCCTTTCCCTCGGGCTATTCAGTCTTACAGGTTTTTACATTTGGTTTTGCAATCAGGAGAAACTTAATTAATAAAAAAAAAAAAAGGACGAAAAGATGAAACAAACAAAAAAATCATGTGGGAACTTTCAAATCCTCCCTTGCCAGAACGGTTTTGTGAGTGAAAGATGAATTAGCCCTGGATGGAGCCGTGCCCCTCCACATCTGTAAGACATCCGTAACAACAGCTGCTATATTGCAGCACATCTTTGATCCCCGTCGCCTCACAGGCCCCTTTCCCTGCTATTTCACGAGGGTGTGTTTTGCCCAGCGCTGCTATGCAGCCACCTCTGGCTACGGCAGTGTTAGCATTTAGCAAAGCTGTGCAACGATTCCTGGGGAAGGGAGGACCTACGAGCAGGAGGGGACTACCCACACCCTTCTGATGGATGGAAACCTGCAGGCAAGTGTTTGGCTGCGGGCAGGGCTCTGCCCTGGTTGCACCAAGCCATCAGATGGGTGAAGAGCTCGAGGGCTCACGCCTGCCTGGTTTGGTGTCAGGGGAGCAGCGTCTCATTTATGTTCAGATAAGGAGGGTGGTGATATGCAGCAGTGCAGAGCTGGTGGAGATGAGCCTGTGCCTGGCTCTTTCTAGCCCCGTGGCATATTCTGGTCACATCTATTCAATGACCTTTTGCCAGGTCCAGGGAAGCAGAGTTCAGACTCTTCTCTTGTCCCTCCAGCCTGTAAAAAAACTAGGACAACTGCTCATTCAGAGGCCAAGCAGCACCTCGAGCTGCAGATTGCCCTTGGTAGAGGTCTCGTGGCTAACAAAGGAGCTCCGCAACTTGCCCCATCCCAAAGCTCCTCTCAGGAGCTTTTCCCCCACTTTATGCAGAAGGAAGGGGTCCAGTTCCAGTTAGAAAAATGACTGGGGTGAGAACAATGTGGGGTGCTGGGTTTGGTACCCAGGCACCGGGACATTTCTTAGCTTGGCTCGCGTTGCACTGGACATGACCACAATTAACTGGACAGTTTCAAAGCACAGGGCTGCAACACTTTGTTTCCCACTCTGAGGTGGGTGATCACTGCCCTGCTCTCCTGGGGAAGGTTTCCCAGGATTTTGGTCTCTCTTGGGGTGGTCGTGGATAGGCAGGATATTTTGGTGGTGGGTGGGGGACAAGAAATTGGTTTTTTTAACTCTGAAGAAGAGATCAGGGTGGGTCCTGTCCTCCCCTCTGGAGCAGACATGTGCGTGGCAGTAAAGGTCCCTTTCCTGGAGGAGAAAGAAGAAAAGAAAAGGAGGAAAAAATGAAGAGGCAGAGAGGATTACGGGTTGCACCAGAGGGAGCCCTTCCATTGCAGATGAGGCAGTAATCAGGCTCAGGCTAGAGCTGGAGGCTAAACCCTATGTGGTGCCGCAGCCCTGGGCTCACCTTCCAGCTCTTTCCAGTCTGTGTTAACTGTGACAGGCAGAGCCCCCTGCCCCAGCCCCATCCAGGGCTGTCACTATTAACAAGCACTTGACAAGAGCTGGACACACCAGCCTCACACAAAGCTCCTGAAGATGAAACAGCTCCTGATACAATGTTATCCCCACCCCCAGTTTATACCCTGACTGGAAAATCCCTCCACCTCAGCCTCTTCAGGCATCTCCTCTCCATTCCCTACCCCCACCCTCCCCCCAATCCCCCAAGACAGTTTCCACGCCAGTAGGACACTCTCAGTTTGCTTGCCAGGCTGGAGGGAATGCTGGAAAAAGGCTCTGAGGCTGGTGGGACAGAAGACCCCCTCCAGTTAATCCTGGAAAAAATGCTCCCAGGGTGACAAATGGAGCCAAGAGGACTCTGATGCACAATTTCCCATCCCCTGATGAGATCTGGATGTGTGGCCATGCCTCAGAGGCCCTGTATCAGGGCAGAGGACAATCCACGGGTGCTGGACAGGCAGTTTGAGTGCGACCTTGTTGAACGCAGAGCCCTTTGTCCCCTCAGAGCTTCTCCAGGGGTTCCCTCTCTGGGCCCCATTGCACAGACGTTCAGATACTTTTACTTTGCAGATGAGATCATTTTGCCTCCAAGTAGCTAAAGCAAAGACAGATCTAAAAATGAAAGGAGAGAAGATGCCTATGTTCTATACTGGGGCTCGGACGAAGTGGGCTGGAGTAAATTTTCTCACATGCTCAAGCATTGGAGACCATTTTGTGGACTTTTCCAAGTGTTTTTTAAAGAGCATCCTTGGGAGGCGAGGATGGGGGCAGTTCCTGACTGGTCCCTCTTGTCTGCACTGCAGTGTGCTAACCTCCTCCTGACAGTCTTACTCAGTGTATGTTTAAGATGTGCCAAGCCCCTCAAGCAGGTTTGTTAAAGCACTTGTGGACCCGTCTCTCCCATCAGAGGAATCTGCTTTTCCTGGGTGATATTCAATTGCCTTCACCTTGAGACTATCCTAGGTCTGCTCTCCAGCCCTTGACTCATCTTTGTGAGTGAAAGCACAAACTACCCTTGTTTTAATGCCCCCCTTCTTCTCCTGTTCCCTGTCTCAGTGTCCTTTCCCAGTCACTCCAAGTGTCCCAGTTTTTCTCTTCTAAACTCTACTCCTCACCTACTTCATCCCTTTTCAGACCCAGCTGCCCTCCCTTGACGTGTTCATCCTTGGCAGCTGCAACGGGAATGCTGGGAGCAGATGGTCTTTCCTGATAAGGGGCACCACATTGGCTGGCAGTGGGTCAGAGCAACCACACCTGGCAAAGCCCTGCAAGCTGCAGTGGCCCTGATTTGGAGCATTCTTCTTGTGGGACGTTGGCATTAAGCAGGAGTGAATGGGAGACTTACAGCTCAGCCATCCTGAATTAGTTTTAAACCAGGAGAGCAGAAAGTGTCTATGAATGGGGTGAACCCGTCTTCAAGTCACTTCCCTCCAGCTGGAATTTCTTGGGGAACCTGCTGTAAGATCTTGCTTTCCCTGGTGTGTAAAATAGCCTATTTTTAGTGAATGTAATTTTCAGAAGCAGCAGAACCACTTTTGCTGGAACTTGACTAGAAAAATGCTGCTTTGGGTAGGCATGATGGGAAAAAGGTCAGACCAGATAGCTGAAAAATGACAGGTTCATAAACTATTGAAACAGAACCTTAAAAAGAGATGTGCCAGCACACCTCATTTAAAAGTTAGTTCAATGTTTATAGCTCAATTATAGCTCACCTAACCTGCTGTTTCACTGTCTTTCCACTGCCTACCTCCTCTCTGGCGGTGTCATCTTTCCTCCAACCGTAGCTGAATGTCATGGTAACTTGAGTCCTACATGCTGCTGCAGTTCACGTGTTTCACAGTGGGTCAGACTTCGTGCCTGGGTGCCATGATACAAATCTTTCCTTGCCAAACCTGCCTAGGGAGGACCATCTTAGTGTGCCACAGGGTCTCCATCCTTGCTCTCTCCCCACCCTAGCTATGTCAGTGAAGGTGTTTGTATTGCCATGGTCTCAAGCCAGTCTAAGAAATAATGTAGTTTTAAAACAAACAGCCCTGCTAAAAGAAAGCGGATTTTTTTTTATTTTTTTAGGTGAAGTTAATTCGGTTAGCCAGTTTTGAGTGAGGATGGGTTAAAATATGCACAGCAGGCTGAAGGCACTGCCTAAAAATCCCAATTGAATGTGGCTACCTCTCTGCATCGTCTGTGAGAAGAAAGACTCCAGGAGTGATTTGTCTTTTTTCCAAATGATCTGCTCTTCACATGCTGTTGTTGGATCTGGCACCACATAGAACCAGTGCAGACAGGCAGAGCATTTATGTCTATTTGCCATCCTTCTCTAGAGACAGGGTGGCTGGATGGATCTGGAGCTTCACAACCCCCTGTGTTGACAGGAAGAGAAGCTGAAGAAGCAGATTCTGTCTTCTGGAGATCCACTTGTTCTGTTGGAAGGGTCTCTACACATCACCCTCTGACTGTGAACTACATCCAAGGAGGGATGAGAGTGAGGTGTTTTGGGGACTGTTGCTGGCTCTGAGACCAGAAAATTTTTATCCATGGGAAAACATGCATTGAGAAATCTTCTGTCTGCTTTCTACTCATAACCAGTTTGGTCTTCCCTAAAGACATGACACTTTGTTCATAACTTGGACTCCTAAAGGCAGACATCAGGGACTGGTCCACCTCAGGTCTACTTTGTAGCCTAGAGGAACCAGGCGAATTTATGCGATCTCTCCCCATCCTGCCCCTATTAATTTGGAGTCACTTACCTTGTGGGATGCAGCAGGCTTCAAGCTCCTGCTGGCAATAGGATAGTGGAGTTGTGTGGCTTTGATATTATTGATAAATTGCATCATGGTTGCTGGCTAAATGCTGCCATAAAAGAACAGAGAAATGCCCAATTTGCCACATCAATAGAGGGACACAGTCCTCCCCTCTGTGAAGAGCTATCAGCTCCCTGCCAACAGGAGCAGAAGCCTTGCTGGCCAGTGTGTGCATGCACTGTGGGACTGGGAGCTCTGAACCCCAGACATATGGTTTAAATATTCTAATAGATGTGGTAATCCTTTTGGTTTCCAAATAATGTTATGGTCGAGTCGATTTATGGTAACGCTATCTTAAGCAATGAGGGCAATAAAAAGAGTTTTAAATGTGAAGAATTTTTTTCTTCTTGCTTTTTTTAAAATAAGGACTCTTTTTCTTTTTTTAAAACAGCCTTTTCTTTGTGCTCTGTTTAAACCCGTCAAGAATGGAGATCCTGCCAAAACTACTTGGTGCTTGTGAAGCAGACACACACCTTGCTGGTAAATGGGCCTTCCTGAGTGAGTGGTGTCCCTGTTCCCATCGTGGCCCACCATCCTGGGGACTCAGTCCCTGCTGGAGGACAAGATCGATATTTCTGTCCTTATTTATTTGCTTTTATCTTGGGACAGAGTCATAAACTCGTGGCCCACACAGTATTCTCCACTGGCTTAAAGAGTTGCCTGGCTTGTTGCCTGTTACCATTTCCCCCCTCCTAAAGCTTTTCTCTCTGAAGAGGGTCTCAGGATGGATTTGTGTCCTGAACTCTGTAGTCCTCTCTTGTCACAAGACCACAGATTAGCTCAGCTGTGATGGACAGCTTCTTGAGAAGACAACTGGGATAATCTTGGTCTGGCTGAACACCTGGACACCCCTAATCTGAGGTTTCCTCTTGGCCTGTGGGGATCTGGCATGTTGAAATCCAGCCCTGGAGATGGACTTCACCTCAGACCGTGACTGCAAGGGACAAGCAGATTTTCTGCATTGCTTCTCTTCTTTCCCTGGCAGCTTGGAACACAAATTCAGTTCTACCCAGAGGTTCTGGAGGGATGGTCATGCCAGCTATACCCAAGGCTTCAGCTTCTCTGGCTGCATGGCTTTGAAAGAGCTTTGAAGAAGAGACCTGAGCCTTGACTGCTCAGACATCACCATAGCTATGCACCAGATGTTGGGTACAGCAGCAGCCTGAAGGGACCAGAAGGAAACTCTCACACTGCCATGAGCAGCTCAGAGGAGGACAATGATCTCATTTTTTGGGTTGGGTCCCACCTGTTTTGTTTTGTCTACAGCTTTAGAGAAGAAGAAGTAAAAATTGGACACCAGAAATGCCTAGCATGTAAACTAGGGAAGGATCTGTCCCAATCCAGCAGAGACAGTGACTCCAGATTTGCACCACGAGACCCACCTCAGCTACAAAGGCACTGCAGCAATTTTCAGGCCAATCTACTGATACATGAGCCTTCTAAACCACTTTGAAAAAGTAGCTCTTTAAACAAAAGGCCTTTTAGTCTTCATTATGGAGTCAAAGGCTGCTTTCATGTAAGGCTAGGGTAGGTCAGATTTCATTTGCTTGGAGATAAATGGCTTTGTCAGCAAACATCTTTTGTGGATTTTTAAAAAAAAAATTGAATTATTAGATTTCCTGGGAATTCTCAGCAAGTAAAAAGGTAAAGAAGTGAAGTTACATGCAAGACAGCTGAATAACCAGTTTTTGGTTTTCAGTGAACATTATTACCCAAATTAGAGAATGCTAGCCTTAACAGGACTTAGAGAAAATTCTCTTTATTTGTGAACAATAATAAAAAGTTTGGTCTGATAGTAAAAAGTTGCAAAGCTATTTTTTTTGCCAGATCTGCTCTGAAATCATTCATACTAACACATGTGAAATGGAATTTGGTTCAAGATGTTTAACAGAAGAAATCAGGATGAACAAAGAGATCTTATACTGGACCTTGGGTGGAACTGGGGAAGGCAAATAACAGCATAGCCTCATGCTACATCCATGAATAAGATGAGACTTTAGAAAACAATAATGAAATACTCATAGGACTCCCCATCTCCTGTACTTAGGCAAGGCATCAGCGTGAATTTTTAACATACAACGTTTTAAAGCTTTTGGCTTGGCATCTATGGGTGGCTAAAACAACACTGGCTCCTTTTGAGAGATCCTTTGCTTCAGAGAAGGAGAAGCTTTGGGCGTGGTGAACTGCTGGCGTCCATGCCTTCCTAAAGGTATTGGTCTCCAGAAGTCCTCTGACAGAAATAGTTGTATGGCATATGGCTTTCAGCTCCCATGTAAAGCTATGGAGCCCGTTGATTGTGAGGGTTAAACATCACTTATTTATGGCACCATCCCCTTACACTTATATGGATTATACAGAAGCAAGAGCAGTGTGAAGAAGAAAATGTGTGACCTGGTCATGAAAAGCTTATTCAGAACGGCAGCTGAAGCAAAGCAAACTTTGTTTGAGTCTGCTGGAGCACATCTCATACAAGGACGCACTCCAGGAGAGATGGCTCCAGGTTTCTACTGCTCCCAGACTGCCTGTCCAGCTCAATCATTCTGGGAAAAGTTCATGGCAGCAGATCGAGGCAAGGGGTTCATTCTCTCAGGCCGCAGTAAAAAGCTTCTAATGACATCTCAGCCTTGTCTTCAGTCCCAAACATTCGCAACTCCCTCAAGGACTCTACGTGGAAAGCGTTCTCCAGAAGGTAAAAGAACAGACATGCAGGGCCCTACCTGCTTCTTTGTTCCTCTGTTTGCCAGCTCCCATGCATGGCTTTTGGCTCTTTTTTTTTTTTTTTTTTTTTTTTTTTTTATTATGCCAGAAGCTTCTGGAGGACAAAGAACAGGGAGTTCCTTGGAGCTGGAAGAAAAAAAAACCAACCCCAAACCCCCCCCTTCCTTAGCTGAACGTTGTCAGCAAGTTGCTTTTTGTCTGCGAGCCTTGCCACCTCCAGCTGTGTTCTCAGCAGCCCCTATAGAGATTTGGCCTCTCTGCCGCTTTTTGGGCAGCCGACCTCCGTGGAGAACCCGCAATGCTGCAGGAAAAGAGGAGCTGGCCTGGAAGGGGCCATCCTCTTCCCCCAAGTCAGCATGAAACAAAATGTTGCTAGGGGAAGGAATGAGGGGTGCGTGCCATATTTCCAACGAGACGTGAAACCAAAGCCCTGACCCCCTTCCCCGCTCCTGTGGAGATCTTTGCCAGAGCCTGTGGGTGAGCCCCGTCTACTTTCCAAAATGAAAATAGGTATTTATCCTCCAAGCACCAAATTCCCCTTGCAGATGCAACTGGATCTAGGATTTCTTATTACTGTCTCTGCTGCTGCTAAGCAGAAGGCATTTCCCAAGTGCAGGTTAATCACAAGATTCCCAAAGTACCGTGTCTTGCAGGAAGGGCGGTCTCTCTGTCTAACAGTCCTTGAAACATTTTTCCTTTCTCCCTTCCAAGATTAAACCTCTCCTGTAGATGCACAGTGCCAAACACTGCTTGAGCACTCCTTCCACATTTCCTTCCTGGGGATTCATCGTTTTCCTGGGACCATTTCCCCATGCATGCGCTGGAGCTGGCAGACATGTCTGCACCAGGCATCATGGCTCACGGTGCCAGCTTGCTGGGATGGGGGCAACAAAAATGGGCCACTGAAATGGTGAGCCCATCAACTAGTGGTCTGCCATCCTTCCTCCTGGCCCTCTTCGCAAGTAGACAAGCACATTGCTTGGCCAGCGAGCAAGTGAACAGCTGGAAAAAGGAGACTGATCTTCACTGGGAGAGGATGAATCTTGTTCTGATGCAAGGCTTCCTCGTGGTTCGTAGGAGTGCTGTCACACGAACGGTGCGTGCTGAGGCTGCAGTGACAGTACGAAATGGAGCAGAAGCAGAGATGCTCATGCTGCTGCCAGCTGAGGACTGGAAGCAGCAGCTGGGCTTATTAGAGGCAGGTTTCTAACAGGAGAGGCAGGCAGCATGCTGGGCACACACGGCCCTGCTGGCTCGTTAACATGGTGTAGGTGTTCCCTCAGAGCCAGAGAGAGCCCTGTGGATTGCAGCAGCCCAGGGAGGGGCGATACCTTGGGCAAGGTAGGAAAGTATGGTAACGAAGAGAGAACAAGGGACCGTCTTCAGGAGACCACATTTTGCCATCAGGTGGCTAGCTTCATGACGAAGCAGCACAGAACTTGGTGTGAGGTTTTAATTTCTTTGTTCCTGATGGAACTCTGGCTGGCTGCACAACCAATACCCACCCCAGAAAATACACAGTTCTTCTCCAAGAAAATACTCAGTTCCAGTCTATCCAGGCTGGAAGCTCAAACAGCTGCCGAGAATAAAATAAAACAATACTACAGTGTGATATGAGGCTGGAAATCAGGGGTGCTGGCCAAGACTGAGAAAAACTGGCCTGAGGAAGCAGTAAAAGCAGTACAGATTCCAGCAGGCTCTATCCAAAAGGTAAGCTCTTAAATAGACTGCCTGTGTATGGTATCAGCTGGAAAGAGATCCAAGGCTGTATGCTGGACAGTGGTGAGTCCGTAGGTGGGCCATGGCTCAGTCCTTGATTGCTAATTGGCTGGATTATCATCTTTCCCCAGCTCCTTTCTGCTACGTCTGTTTGGCTGGGAATTGTCCAGGCTGTGTGAGTGGTACCTGTTCTGCAAAGTTCAAGGGGAAAGGGTAAAGATGGGTAACGGGGCAGGGGGGTTATGGGGAGGTGGTGCCCACATCACCCCCACCAAATGGGGAATGAGAGAGGGATTGGTCTCCAGCCTCCACACCAAGCAGAGCCTGACTGCTACCATGCCCATAGGAAGGTGTTGAGGCTGCCAAAAGGTCTCGTCCCAACCTCAACAAGTTGCGGCCAGCACAGAATCATTCTTATCAGAAATGGGTATTCTAGAGGGGGTATTTCTTTCCATTCCCACCCACTTCCATCCTCAGACGGAAAAGGGGGATAGATACCTTTCCTCCATTACCACACCGACAGCAGCTCTCCTGGTATGCCACTGTGGCCACTCCTCCAAGTGGCCTGGGGCTCTTCTCCAGTCCTGGAAATATTATTGAAGTCTAGCTGATGCTGTTGCACTTTCTCCTGCTGGTGGCTGAATAGAAATAGCGAGTCTCACATCAGAGAGGGATGAATGATGAAACTGAGACTTGTTTGTCTCTCCTCATATGCTTCTGCCCTGGGCTATCACACAAGGTACTCTATTCCGCCATAGGCTATTTTGCTTACACTCATTATTCAGCATTACAGGAATTCAGTCATCTGTTTTAATCCCCTTTTTGGGGAAAGCAAGCCAGGTTAGAGCATTTCACTGCACTCTAGTCAAACAACTGCTGGCGGACCGCTGTTCCTTGATATAAAATTTTTAATGAAAGATTGTAGTTTTTGCAGGAAATCTAATAACAAGCAGTAGCAGATATTTCAAGACCATCTTCTTTGGATTCATTTCTACCTTGTACTGGTGCCATTTCTGTGTTGGAACAGGCCAGCATTCATTATTACGGAAGAAATTCATTTCATTTGTGGATCTGGGAGTCAGAGAAGAACCCAATCTTCCTGCTGAGGGGAATTGTAAAATCCTGCCTGGACTGTATATATTTTTGAACTGTGCCTGACCTCTGGCGTGCTCCCTTCACAGTGTGGAAAGGAAAAAGAATTAAAAAGGAGAAACAAAGCTTGACTCCAACAGGGACAATGTTATTAATTTTCTTTTGTTTTTACACAGCAGAACCAAAAATAGAGTTTTTATCCATGTAAAACATTTATTGAAAGCTTGAGATTTCTCATCCTTCAGGTCTGGCTCAGAGTGAGAAATCAAGGACTTGCTTTATTTCTTTTTCCTCTTCCCCCCCCCCCCCCCCCCCATCTGTCAAGGAAATTAGATGAGTTGATAAAAAACATATTAATAGGTTTACCTGCATTTGAAAACCACCCAGATGACCAGACTGCATGTTACTCATTAACACCTAGAATTTCAGCATCTAAAGTAGTTTCTTGTCTCTCTTGCTTATCACTTTTTTTTTTTTTAAAAAACATCAGATGAAATGCTCAGTATTTTTGGGAACAATTCAGATTATTTATTGGGTTCACAGAGGAACAGGGGGCTGAATGGGAACTCGACTGAGGAATTCCTGGAACTTGGACGAGGCAGGAGGAAAGTCAGCAGATTTATCTCCTTGGAAAGGGCCACTCCGAGGCATTGTGGATGCTGGAGCTGTCCAAACGCCGCACGGTAGCGTCTGAGTCAAACCTCCGGGGAGGTCTCCACGCTGCACACAGCCTTGCCAAACAGCCGCTGAGAGAGTCTGCCGACGCGGTGACTGGACAAGTAAAACTTGCTGGGTTTCTGCCATCACCGTCCCACTCCATGCTCCACCTGATTGAGCACAAGGCCCTTCAGAACAGGTCCAGGGACACTGAGGGACTCCAAGGACCACCGAAGGATTGGGTCCTACTTGTCAAGTTCCTTCTGGAGTAATGTCCTGAAAGAAGTAAGCAGAAATCTAACTTGCTTCCCTGCCCATCACAGTCTTTTCTAGTTGAAATACTAACCTATGGGTGGAGAAGTTACCTGAGACAGCTCAGAAACCTTGCTGCTCTAATACAACTCTTCTTTTACCATTTCAGCCCTGCCACCTTGCTTCCTGAATGCCCATGGGGTCACTGCTCTCACTGAATGACTCCCCAGGCACCACAATCTTCCCACATTTGTGATCCTTCCTCAAAGTCCAGCAAAAGCTAGGCACCAAAGTGGACTGGTTTAAATAGGTAATACTTTCCAGGGGGCTCCCTAAATCTTTAACCTGGGAACTTCTGGGCTAAAGATCTGAAGCTGAGCTCTTAACCACAGACACAACTCCTTTAACACAGGCTGCTTACAGACTTTTATCTTTTCAATTGAAGTGTCTACCCACAGGCTGCTTTTCGAGGGGTGCTGAGTAAGTCAGTGGGAGGACTTCAAGCATCATAAGAAGAGGCCCCTTCACTCTGCTCTTTTAGCTGTAATTGCTGCCTCTCATTTAGCACGGCCCCATGTCCGCTCAGCTCCTGCTCCTCCATCAAGCCCCACATCCTTTCACCTGTGATCTCTTCACTCATTTCAGCTCATTTGATCATTGATTGTCTCTATTCTGGCTCTCCCAGGGCAGAGTCCCCCTCTTTCACCTTGATTCAGCCAGACTCACCCAACATCAAGCGACTCCTTCACTCCTGTTCCTGTCTTTCTGCAGGAAGCTCCACGGCTGCCCAGGCACATGCTGACCCTCTCCTTCACTGCTGTGACCTCCTGCATTTCACAATGCTAAATCACCTTCTCTGGTTCCCTCCTAATCTTGCGCTAAGGCTGTTTTTAGGGACCAGATCCCGTGTCCCTACCAACCTACTACTCACTGCCATTTAAGCATCATCCCATTTTGCTGACACCAGCAGCCAAGTAGCAGTGGTTCAGAAGGGCGGGCAGAGATGGCTTTGCAATTAAACACTGTCTTTTAATACTACTATCACAGTATTATTTTTCCCTTTCACTCCCTACAGAGGTAAAGGCAGGTTGGTCCAAAATGGAGTGCCAAGCATTTTTAGTGCATTGCAATGAACAACCGCGCTTTACTTGTAGTTTATGTTAATTTCTGTGTCCTCACCCCATCCCCCTCCCAGAAGTTCTTCATGGTCTTGTTCTTGCTCTAGAAACTTCTGGTCCCTCCTTCACCTCGGCAAATACAATCCCTGGAGCAAAATACAGCTTTCCTTTGATACCATTGCAAAAGGGTATTTTATATTTCAACTGTTTGCTTCAACCTTGGGTGAAAACAAGTGTGAAAACCCTGGGATTTCCAGTTGGAAGGAGAACATCTCTCAGCAGCCCCAGGCAGGAGTGAGCCCTGCTCTGCCTGTATACAACACCTCTGACAACGTGGGCTCTAACTGAGGGCACATAATGGATGGCATGGGCTGACCTACCTTTATGTTCATTTCCACTAGTGCTATTTGAGCACCCAAGCGGTATTAAAAGTGTATTAGTATGAGGAAGGGGGCCTCTGAGAGCAATCTAGCATCAGCTATATGCTGATATTTTTAAAGATCATAAAAACATGGCATTTCTAACAAAAAAAGGGGAAGACCAGAAAAAACAACATACAGAGGGAAGAGAGAACAACCCTCTTCAGTAGCTGAACTCCATGAACTCTCATGGTCCCAGAGGTGATTGGAAATGGGAGGGTTGGGGATGCTATGTAAGGTAGGGCTGATAATTGTAGCTTTTAAAGAAGGGTGGGTGCTGGGAGGAAGGTAGTGGAAGAGCTCTGGGCAGTGACAGAGAGGTAAGGGCTTTTTCTTCTGACTGGTTCACCTTGGTTCTTGGGGCAATAGCTTGTTGAAGGGGTTTTAAGCCTTAGCTACTCTGCAAAGGTGCAATGAGAAGGTGCCCCTAACAATTTCTATTGTGTAAATGTGTATGGTGGCTGTCTTAGGTGTATGTGGCTACTTTCTGGGTGTCCAGAGCTGAATCTTACACTGAATCTCTTTTCCAGGAGAGGCTAGTGGTACCTGGTGGTAATAAGTGCTGGGCTGCAGTAGCAAGGGGACTCAGATGCCTTATGGTATATCAGTGACTTCCAAGCTCTTATATATGCAGGCCTTGCTGTTCCTGCTTTCCTTCCCCTGCTTGTATTGTCCGTCTTTGCCAAGCCCTAGTCCCTGGAATCTGGGTTCTTTGCTGCTGCTGTGCCATGGCACGGTTTCCTTGGTGGCCTTCTCGTTTTCTTGTTGTCTGTTCCCCTTCTTTCTCCTCACTGCAAACTCTGGGTCCTGCAGGGATAATGAGCTATATCCGCTCACTCTAGTTGGTGCTTTGCTCATTGCCCTCTCACCATGTCATGCTTTGGCAGTGAGAGTGGCTCCTTAGGTCATTCAAGTCCATGTGGTCTTGTCCAAGCTCTGACCATGGAAGGTGATGGGAGAGGCAGCTATTCCACATGTCTATGAGTGACACCTTTACAGTGGTCAGTATCTATCTCCTTCAACATGTCAACAAACCTTCATGCAGATATTGTGGGATTGATGTGTGTGAAGAAATGGTCTGCTGTGGATGAAATTACCTCCTATGGAGGAATAGACAGATGTCTCATAGCTCTTACACAGAGATAGATATTACCTATGACTTGTGCTGCACCCCTTGGCCCCAGTGGATTTCCCTTTCACCCTCAGGAGCAGGGGAATCCTAGTGAGGTTTCCAGTGTGACCTTTGGGTACAAACTTTCTGATCTAGCTTAAGAGGACTGGAGGAAGGTTGAATTTAGCTCTACTGCCTTAGGTCAAAGCTAGCTAATTCTAGCTAGCTAAATAGCTCAGTCCAAATAGAAGTATGTTGGAGTCACTCAGTAACTTAATAAAATGAAATAATTTGTCTATTAAATTGAACTCAAATTTATTAAGGTTATTATCCTTAATGAAGATAATGAATATTGGAAACATACTTTTGAGGTCGATAACTGCTCTCAGTCCCTTGTTAAAATACTGTTCAAAATGTAAGTAACTGCCAGAGTATTCAATTATTAGAAACAATGACCTGCCAGGAGAACAGTGCAAATGATAGAGTTTCTTTTTCGGCCTGGTGAGGAACAAGAAGAAATATGAAGTACCTTTTAAGCCTGACCTAGAGGGCAAGTCTTCTCTCTGCTGAAGAATTGGTTTCCCCCCTCACCCCTCCCCTTTATCAGACGTTAAGGGCTTTTTGAAAGACTTTAACCCATTAGGTTAAATAGAAGAAAAAGGTCTGCCTAAAATTTTATATGAGTGTGACAAAATGAAACACTTTGTCTTCCTAGATACATTACAATGTGCTCAAACAGTTCAGGACTTGTCTTTCTAACTTGGCTCTGCATACTTGGCAAAGGATTCACTTGAAACTTATGTGTTTCAAGCTTCTTTCACCCAACTAAGACAACATGTCTCTGCTGCTATGATCCCATTTCATGTATGAGGTAAGTATGGTCAGGTGCTTGCTTCTTGGCAGACGCAAATCAGTGGGGAAATTACTTTTTCTTTTGAGTGTTAGTGCTGCTGTAGCACACATCCAGAACCAAAACTGGGAATTGGAGTCCCTGTGTTGGTGATATTCAGGTGTGTAATGAAGACATAGCTCCTGCCCCAGGAATCTTATGGTTACGAAGTTCCATCTTGTGTTTGTGAGCTGGGATGGCTGGGTTTAATCTCTGAGCTGAGAAATGCCTTGTGTCTGGGTCTCCCATGGTTTCAAAAGGAGCACTGGCTGATGCTGGCTCCTGTTCTCCTTTGGACACCAAACAGCAGCAACTCTTGGTGCTGTGACAGCTTTATCCCAGTATAACTTTTGGGTGAACATCACTAGTGTGAGCTGGGTGCAGGTGTCTGTGCAGGTAAACCCTTGTATTGGTGTTTGAGTCACCCTTTCTGGGAGCTTGAGAGTCTTCAGCTTTCTGGGAGTCCAGACTTTTGTGGGTTACTGGAAAGAGGCAAAGCACCTCAGTGAGGTCGACTAGGTTACCCTCCATAAATGCTGGCTCCTCTCCACTGATTAGACTTCCGCCTAACATGGGTCCTGATGACAAGTTATGTATTAAGCTAAATCATTGAAGTTTAAGACTGTGCAGTGTCACCCAAGTGAGACTTCATTGCTTCATGGGATTTGCATGTTAACTAAAGCTTGGTAATTACGTGATGCACAAGATTGAGACCATACCTTCTTCTGAAGGCTCTAACAAGACTATCTGTTTGGAAGTGTCAGGGTGATGTGGATTTTACTTTAAGCTAGTCTTGTTCTTCAGTTCAAGCAGCAGGCAGAGTCCTGACTACAGATCAGATACTCTAAGATATCTACTGCACAATGGGGTGGGAATGGTGTGTAGATGTGGGCACAGCTGTATGCACGGAGTTGGATCCTGTGCTGGAGGTACAAGATGACGTAGCAACTACTGTGCTTCTCATCCATCTGCTGCCACTTGTACCTGTCAGCCATCTTCTCCAGTCCTGTCTGTCTACAGGCTGTTTTCTCAGGTCAGACTGCACTTCCCAGGAAGGATCATGCCCTTCTCACAACAGGATTGTCTCCCTTTTGGGGATTTTCCTCACATGATGAACTTTGGGAGATGGCATCACTACTCAGTTGATTGGCAAAGAAAAACAAATTTGAGTGGTAGGTAGCTGGTTCAAAGCATTTTCGAGTTCTTTTTTTAAAAAGTCAATACTTTCTGTGGAAAATATAACCCTAGTCTAAATAAAAAGATTTTTTTTAGTGAAAAAATAGCTTTCTCACACACAGGTCTGATGGAAAACCAGCCAGTAGGCTACAGTAAATCAGCCTCAAGACAAAACATGATGTACTGCAAAGTTGAAAGCCAAACCCTTCCCCATGCACCTGTCAGGTGGTGATGCACGGAGCCGTGAGCACACACTTTCCATCCATTGTGGAGCTGGTGGAAACCATCACAATGAGTGGGGGAGGGAGAAAAATGTGATAACAGATCCTCTGTCTTCAGGTGGTCCAAACCTGCCCAATATTAAAGGAGTAATTTTGGGAATTAACCTGTTCGCTGGTGTTTAAGGGTGACATCTTAATAACCATGTGCAGCCAGGCCTTGGATGACTCCAGGGGCTGCAGATGTTCCCTCTTCACCACAGCCCATTTTCCAATACAGAGGAGGCACCTAAGGCCTGGTTTATTGCTGCAACATATATACATAAACCCAACCAATTTTAATTAAAAGCACTGCAAAAAGTGCTAAAGTTCAGGAAATTTAAAGATTAAGGCCAAGGGTTTGTTTTCACACATTCTTAAAATGAACAGCTTGGACTTTTCTTAGAAGTAATTTCCCTTTCTAAAGCAAAAAGATATTTATTGGAAGGTGATTAAATCTTTCCTTGATATACTGATTTCATTCCAGTTTCTTTAGGAATAGGCTAAGCACTCTTTACCTATGAATTTGAGGATTAAGAAAGATGCACAGTAAAAGGCTTCTAACCTGCTAGTTGCCCATGGGCAATGAGTGATTTTTTTTTTTTTTTTTCCTTAGGAAATGAACCCATGCTTCAAAGACATGTTCAGCAAATAGTCCAGTTGAAAAAATAATCTGCCTCTCCACTCTGGGCAACAAGCAGGCTTGCTGCTAGCTTTCCTACAATCAAAATTCTACATGCAGTTTGAATTGGTTTATTTTTATTACAAAAAAAATTCTTGGGCTGTAAGTTAAGATAGTGATTAAGCCAGGGCCACTGCCAAAAGAAGCAGTACTGCCTGCCCTGGCTGCTTGTTCCTTTTTAATGGCACAAATATCTGACATTGGATGGTGAACCAGGCTGGAGAATGGACCTGAGATGAAACTGGTCCTGTGAATACATTTGGGGGTGGTGGGAAAACAGACCTATGCCTTTCTGTGGCAGTGCTGCCCAGTTGACTTAAAACATATATGAAGCTATGTAAAAGACATTTGCTACCTGCTGAGGAGCATTAGGTGCCCAATTTCCACTCAGTTATAAGGAATGCTAGAGAAAAATTAGGTGCTTTTGAGTTGTCTGCTATCAGCTATTAAACTTCTTACTTTGTGGACTAAGTTTGATGTATCTGACCCGATCCCTGCTCCAATCCCCACCACGTGCTTCCAGTTGGCCCTGGTGCTTGACTTACCTTCGAGCTGCCTTAGTGCTAAACTGGAGAAAAATAATCCAGCAGAGAGGCAAATGGCTGTGAGTTTAGCTATGCCGTTCAACCGCACGCTTAAAGGGAGATTGGTGGGGCACATGTTCATGGCTGGAAACTTGACAAGTGATGTTTCTTTGCTGGCATAATGTTGTGCAGAGTTCCCGAAAACCTGAGAGACAGCATTGGCTGGGATCAGCTGGATTTGGTCCTCACAGTTCATTGCCTGTTTTATTTCTTCATCATTCTGGTAAGCATCTTGGAGGAACCTCTTCTGATCTCTTGGTGCAGCATCAGCTCCAGGGGCTTCTTTGATCATGACTAAATGACAAACCCAGAGCTGAGCTGATGCTAAATAGAGCCTCTGTGTGTGTGAACGCGTTGCTTTTCTCCCTGCCCCAATCCAGGATTCAACTGTTATTTTAAAGCATTTTGTGAACTTTTAACTGGAAGGAATACAAAACTGCTTCAGTCTCAGCTGAACCCAAACCAAGACTTAACCAGAAGATGGACTGGTTCAAATCCCAGGGGACAAATGCTAACAGTTACAAATGTTTGCTTAAAATTCATGGCTGCTGTCAACATGCTTACCAGATAATTTCAAAGGGGATGTGTGAAATGAACGGACAGAGCCAGTGCAAACTTCCTGCCATTAAAATTAGAATACTTGTTTGGAGCCCCCTTGCCCCTACAATATTTTATCAATTCAAAAGGTCAGGAACAGGAACCTAGGATTTGAGCCAAAGTTAGGGTTGCCTTCCTTGCTCTTGTGAAAAGTCTTTATTCAGAGATGGATAGAGAAAGTCAGCCTGAAGATGAGCCTTTTTCCTAGTGGAATTTTGTGTCCTTGAGCTCTGTGGACTCAGGATGTATTACTGCACTGGTACGCATTGATCACTTTTTATCCTGAGATATGCTGGGTCTTAAGTCTGCATTTGAACTGCCAGTGAGAGATCACGATGTGTACAAGGGGTGTAATCAACCACCTGGGTGGGCTGTTTGATCATTCTATGCTTTTATGTGATTTTGTGTCTGGCCTCTCTTCTAATCTGAGTGAACACTTCTACTCTGCTAAATACCTCTTAAAACTACAGGTAGTACAGTCTTCTCTCTTCTGCATCCTGATTTCTTAACTGGGCTGATCTCATGCTGCCTAGAGTCTTGCATTCGCCTTGCCAAGCCCTCCCAATCCTTCACTATCTATGGAGCAAAGCTGTTGAGTCGTGTGTCTGAAAGCTGCTGTCTATTGGCCATGCAAAGACTCTCCAGTGCTGCCTTCTGTCACTTTTCTACCCCCAACTGCTTGCTGTCTTCCATTATTTAAGTCTCCAAAACAGTTTGTGAAGGAATTGCTTCTAGATGCAAATTTGCTCCAGGCCCATAGAACTTCATGCCATGGCTTCAAGTTTAATAAGAAACCATCTTCATTAGGACTGTAAATGACTTCCAGTTTCTCCCAGTCCAACAGCTGTTTAGCTTCATGCTGGCTGCCAGTTGCACACACCTGCATGTTGCAGCTGTGTGTGCTGCTAAAACACACTCTATCGACAGCTGAGTAGCCAACACCTGGAAGACATAAAGTATTTACAATTCGGAAAAAGAACAAAACTCCTGCAATAAAAATACTTGTAGGTGATCTGTAGTCTTTCAAGTGGCTGATGCAGAAACCTTTTTTTTCCTTCTGATCGCTGGGCTGGGGGGAAGATGGAAGGCTAATTTGTTAGCAGGCCTGCTTGCATGTTTGTGAGCTCTGGAGGTAAATACCCACCGGCCTCTATCCTTGGAGGAACAGCAGGCAGAGACCAGGATAATTTTGGCAGACAGGAATTCGTTAGATTGGGAGTCCAAAAATTAGGAGAGGAATAGAGAGAAGACTTGCAAAAGGAAATGTTGTTTGAGGAATGTCCTTACAATGAGGTCTAATCTGATGTATTATGTCTTCAGGGAAGCTGTGGAAGAAACTTTGCTTGAGCTGAATTCAGCCCTCACTTTAATGGAGATTTCATTTTTCTGGGCTGTGCACAGCAGCCCTTGTACCAAAGTATTTGCAATGTGGGAGTGAGGCTTTGCAGAGCATCTACATGTGGGATGTGCCTGGCTGCTGTTGACTGTCTTTGGGAATCAAGCTTTGCCTTGGAAATGCATCCTAAATAGACAAGAGGATGATTTTACAGCTTGGTTTCACAGATGAGGAAAGTGAATGTCTGCATATCACCAAGGCATTCTATGGCAAATAGAATCAGCAAATCAAAACAGCAAACGGCAGGTTGGACTTTGACTATGTTTTCTCTTACCCTGTGTTTCATCCAAGGATGATCCCATACTGACTGCAAGGTTGAGGGTAATAAGTCAGATCCCGAGTAACAGTTAAAATCCTTTGTCATCCTGGTAAACCCTTGTTACCTGGGAACCTTGATATATTGTTACGAGACATCATTACCCAGGCACAAAATAGTGGGTATGTCACGGTGTGTAAGTACAGTTGGTGCCTCACTGTGGTGGTACAAGGTTTGTGTCCTAGCAAAATATCTGGTCAATGTTCCTCTTCCCAGTGCTTTTGGATGCAATCAATTGTTTTGTGTCCTGTGTTGGAGCAGGGCAACAGTCAGAGATCACTGTGGAAACAGATGCTTGGAGGATCCTTCATGGGTCCTGATGAGATTAATCCACGGGTCCTGAGGGAATTGGTAGATAAAGTTGCCAAGCCACTATCCATCATATTTGAGAAGTCATGGCAGCCTGATGAAGTTCCCACTTACTGGAAAAGGAGAAGCATATCGCCCATTTTTAAAAAGGGGAAAAAGGAAGACCTGGGGAACTACAGGCTGATCAGTCTCACCTCTGTGCCCAGCAAGATCATGGAGCAAATCCTCCTGGAAACTCAGCTAAGGCATGTGGAAAATAAGGAGGTGATTGGTGACAGCTAGCATGGCTTCATTAAGGGCAAATTGTGCCTGAAAAATTTGTTGGCCTTCTACAATGACATTACAGTGTTAGTGAATAAGGAAAGAGCAACTGACAACATCTACCTGGACTTGTGCAAAGCATTTGACACTGTCCTGCATGACACCCTTGTCTCTAAATTGGAGGTACATAGATTTGACTGATGGACCACTCGGTGGATAAGGAACTGGCTGGACAATTGCACTGAAAGTCTTGCAGTCAACAGCTTGATGTCCAAGTGGCAAGCAGTGACGAGAGGTGTTCCTCAGCTGTCGGTACTGGGACTGGTCCTATTTAACATCTTTGTTGGTGTCATGGATGTTGGGATTGAGTGTATCCTCAGTAAGTTTGCCGACAACACCAAGCCATGTGACATGGTCAACACAGTGGAGGGAAAGGATGCCATCCAGAGGGACCTGGACAGGCTTGAGAGTTGGGCCTGTGCGAACCTCATGAAGTTCAACAAGGTCAAGTGCAAGGTCCTGCATGTGGGCTAGGGCAATCCCAAACACAAATACAGGCTGGGTGGAGAATGGATTGAGAGCAGCCCTGGGGAGAAGAACCTGGGGTTGTTGGTTGATGAGAACCTCAACGTGAGCTGGCAATGTGTACTCACAGCCCAGAAGGCCAACCGTATCCTGGGCTGCATCAAAAGAAATGTGGCCAGCAGGTCGAGGGAGGTGGTTCTGCCCCTCTCCTCCGCTCTTGTGAGACCCCACCTGGAGTACTGCACTCAGCTCTGGAGCCCCCAAGATAAGAAGGACATGGACCTGTTGGAACGGGTCCAGAGGAGGGCCATGAAGATGATTAGAGGGATGGAGCATCTCTCCTGTGAAGACAGGCTGAGAGAGTTGGGGTTGTTCAGCCTGGAGAAGAGAAGGCTCCAGGGACTCCTTATAGCAGCTTTCCAGTATCTAAAGGGGGCTTACAGGAAAGTTGGAGAAGGACTGTTGATAAGGGCATGAAGTGATAGGATGAGGGGTAATAGCTTCAAACTGGAAGAGGGTAGATTTAAATTAGGTGTCAGAAAGAAAGTTTTAACTATGAGGGTGGTGATGCACTGGAGCAGGTTGCCCAGGGAAGTGGTGGTAGGAACTAGATGGTCCTTAAGGTCCCTTCCAACTCTAACCATGCTATGATTCTATGATTCTATGGTCCACAGGTGAGTGAAGTTGATCCTTGAAGTTGTTCTTCAGAGATTAAATGCTACTTCTGCACAGCCTCAAAAAGGAATAAGTGAGGGCACAGGAACAGCAAGGTGTAGGGAACACCCAGCAAATGCTGCTCGAAGTATTTGTGACTTAAATTGATGGGGGATATGACTTTCACTCCCACCAGGTTGACTTAGAGAGCTTCTTAAGCAGGGAAGGAAAAGCAGAAGAGCAGTGATACCCCCTGTGAGCAGCAGACCTTCCCGTTGCAGGAGGTTGCCAGAACAGGAGGTATGAGATGGGCTTGAAATAGCATGGTTAATTTTAGGGACAGTAGCTCTTGTTATCATAGAAATGTCCAGATTGGAAAGGACCTCAAAACATCACCTGGTACAAACTTTTGTGGAAAAGACAGCATAGATGAGATAATCTAGAACCCTGCCCAGTTGTGTCTTGAAAACCTCCAGTGATGGGTACACCACCACTTCCCTGGGGAGGTTGCTCCAGTGATTGTTTTTTCTCAATGTAAAAAAAATTATTTGTTATATCAAGATGAAATGTCTTGCAGTGCAACTTGTACTTGTTGCCCCTCATCGTCTCCATGTGGATCCTTGGAAAGAGAGAGCCTCTGTCCTCTTTGTAGTTGCCCTTTAGGTACTGGAAAACTGTGATGAGGTCCCCCCGGCAGGCATAACAAAGCAACTGGATGTTGTTTGGATGGAGTTCCCCTGCTGTCATCTCCTTGCTGCCTGTAACCATGATGCTGGCTTCTTCTTCTACTTTCTAGCATTAAATGTCTTTAAATAAAAGGGTAATGGGGGAAGAAACTGAATAGTGATGTAATCTTTCCACCCACTTTCCTTCCTGGAGAGGCAGCAGGCATACTGCAAGCTCTCTGTGTGTGCAAAAGAGCATGGGTGGGATTTCTATGTGTTGAAATTGGCCTGGGCAGTGGAAGAGAAACTCCACCCTTCTGTTTTCTGTAGTGGATTTTCTTAGTGTCGTTTCCTCAGGCGGTGAGGGTAACACAATTACAGTGTCTCTTTCTGTCACCCTCCCTAATCATTTTTGGGCCAATTAGACCATTTCACTAGGATTTCATAAGGAAAAGAAGGTTCCAAAGGATTTAGGGTGGGATTCTTCTTTATGAGATGAGCCTCACTTTGGAGGCACTTCTTTCCATTGACTAAAAATAATATTAAAATAAATAAAATTGGACCTCCAAGCTGAAGTGGAGACAGCTATATTTTAGATAGCAATGGCTAAACAAGGCGAATCCTACATCTTACAAGCTTTGAGGGAAGAAAACCTTTATTTTTCTCTTCCACGTTTAAAAAAAGGTAACCCTTTGTTAGGTTTTAGAGGACTCTCACCATTAATAGTATGGGTAACTATTCTTCACCAGAGTAGTCATCACAGAGTAGCTGCTGCAAGCTGTGAACACACTGATGCAGTGGGTTACCAGACATGGTAGAAGAGAGGTAAAGGTGCATAGCAGGAGCCTCTTTTCATTACACCAGACAGGATTCGTCTGCACAAGAGGTATCTGCCGAATCACTCTAGCGCCCAAACTTGAGATGCTCAAAGTGGGAGAGAATGAGCTCTGCTGTCTTATGAGCTCTGCCATGGGATTTTTTAGTCGTTGCAAGCCTGACTTGGTCCTGTTTGGAGAGCAATGCTTCCAGCTGCTGATATGATGTGGGCCCAATAGTGGAAGAGGGGACAGACAGTCTGCTGTGTGTGCGATGTTGTTGTGTGCAGCATGCAGAAAGGCTGTGGGACTTCCCTGTTCACTTGCATCTCACAAGGCAGTGGTATGCACCCACATAGTGCTTAGTAATGGACATGTGAGATGGTCCCTTCCCATTGTAAGGTATGGCCTTATAACACCTCTGTGCCCTTGTTCAGTGACGTTATTTGGATGGTCTCATTGTGGAGACGGCATTTGGGGAAATCCTGGGTCCTAACATAGGGTCTGACATCCCTAGCCCATGGTGGATGGGGCAGCAGAGCCTAGAAGAAACACCTAGTTCTTGGATGCCCTATGCATCATTTAATCTTTCACTGAGCTCTGCTTTCTGGAGACGGTTCAGGCAGGAGCTGTTGCTCTGCAAGGTCTGTGCACAAAGATTAATACAAGTGGTATTGCAAGGAAATGAGCAACCATCAATGGAAAATCTGAATAGGAAGCATAAAAGATGGCCTGCTTTCTGGGAAAACGAAACCTTCACTTCAGGACTTAAATTTTGTTTTCATCAAAACGGATTAACATTTTAGTCCAAGTCCCTACTAAAATAGGGGGGAAAATACTAAAAAAAAATCAATGGAAAATGTTCTGCTTGCTCTAATCCCAATTTTGTATGGACATCATTACGGAGCTCCATCTAGGTGACTCTCTGCTCTATAACTCCTGTTTGTTTTTAAACATCTCATTTCAAATGTTTCTTATGCATTGCTATTATAGGTGAGTCTGCTAGATGGATAAGCTATTTCTGATCTTCCACAGCAGTAAACCTCACAGCTCCCTTGACTCGGTCTGAGAAATTTCCACTGCTTGACATATTAAAAATATATGGAAGTCTGCAACGAGAGCAGATTAAGCTTTATGCCTGTGGAAATTCATTTAGATAACTCCAGATCAGCTGGTGCATGGAAAAATCATTTGAAGAAAAAAAACCCCAAACCCCTCCTGAAAAGCACAGCTGATGCTGTATGTTAAGGAGGAGGACTTTTTATAAAGCATCTTTCATTCCCAGAGCACTTACTGACCTATATATAGAAATCATTTCCCTCTTCCCCTAAAAGCAGCCAACTCTGGGGTGGAACGCTACAGTTGATTAACTAGGCTCAGCATTACCATCTGAGAGCTTAGCAGAAGACAAAACTTAGTCCAGCTGGCTCTGGGTGACCGTAGACTTCTCCTTTATGCTGTGTTGAGGCCAAAATGGGCACAGTCTCAATGGCCTGGAGGTTGTGAGGTGACCCTGATGGTCTTCCAGGAGACTTTATAGTTGCACAGTGCTGAGCAGATGGATACCAGGCCCCTAGATGTGGCACTGGGCTTTGAGGCAGCAACATCAAGCAGGAGACAGCCCTGAGGAGGGGGCAGTGGTCCTTCTTTGAGGTCTTTTGGTGATGCCTTCTGGATATGCTTGCTAGGGACCAAGCTGTTAATCAACTTCAAAGTCCTCCCAGGATGTTTTTACTAGCCACCATACAGATATAATAACTTTGGTATGCATGAGGGGTTAGGGATGGAGCCCATACTAGGGAGTGGCTTTAAGCAAGCAGCAATGGAGCTTTGGGAATTCCCATTTGTATGGGCTGCCCTCCCAGTAGGTAAATGGGGTGGGGTGAGGGGGTGGGGATTCGGTGGCCCCTTTGAGTCCATTCTCTCTTGGAACAAAAAATACAAAGGAAGGCCTGCTACTGAGCTCACTAGCAATGGATTTCCAGTGCTACCACAATTTGGAAGGTGCAATTAATGCTGAAATATCCTGTTCTGTCTTCCCCCTCCTTGGTGGAGTACTCCTGTGACACATTATGGGCAGCTGGCCTTGCCCACTCCAGTGTTTCTGCTTGTCTCCGTGTCATTTCTGCTCGTCTCCATGTCATTTCTGCTCCTAGCTCAACCTGCGTGAAAGCTTTTCTTTCCTGGCTCATCTCGTGGGTTAACCAGTGGTGAGCTATAAGTCTGGCTCGGGAGTCCTGTGGTACAAACCCTTCTCTCAATATCTGAATAAAATGTTTGGACATATTTTCTCCCCACAGATTTCTGCTGGCAGCACAAAAATGCCTCTAACTCTGGTCCTGTGCGTTCCCCCTTTTCCAGAACTGCAGCAATAAATCTGGAAATCATGACACTGGGCAAAGCTTGGTGCAAGAGGGAAGCGCATCCTTGGGTCTTGTGAGCTGTTCAGGTTTGCACCTCTGCTTTGAGGGGCTTTCACCTGCTTTTACAACCTGCTTACCCTCATGTTAAATACTGGACCTTCTCTCTTGCTTGAGCAAAAGTCATGCCTCTTGAAATATGCTTCCCTGACTGATTTTAAGAGGTGATGCTCACCCTGTATTGCTGCTTTAGGGTGAAGAACGGAGGGGAGGAAGTGCTGAGGGTGATGTCTGTATAGATTACCCCATGCTGGCTGGCATAAGATGCTACTAGGTGGAAAGGGTGATGGGAAGGTGTAGATATTATGTTGCTTTCTTGACACAGAGTTTGTCTAATGGCAGGACAGCCAAGTATCTGTTGGAGGTGACCTAGGCATAAGCTGTCTAGGTGGTATTGCTGTGGTAGGGAGGCTCTTTCTCCATAATAGCAGCCTTCAGAGTCATTTCCCCTTTGCCTTGGCTGTCTTTTAAGTCTCATGAGGAAGGATTTGTATTCCTGACCAGCACCATCTGCCTTGCCACCTGCCAGATCACATCTGAACACTGCTGCTCCTACCCATTCCTGTGTGACCGTCTTGGCTACCCAGAGATTAAAAAAAGAAACTAAAATAAAAAGGTAAGCTTTCAGGCTCCCATGTGTTTCAACGTTAATCCTTTTCTTGTCCTTCCAGGTATCTTCACTGGTTTCATAAGTTGTGACCGCCTCCTTCAAGCCTTGCCTCTCCTGTATCCTCAACGCATCACAGCTGAAAACCTCACTGCTGCTCCTCAAACCCCTTTGATTTTCCTCATTTGCTCTTGCTAATCACTGCCTGGGAGTGCTGTGGGTCCTGCATTGTCCCAAATTCTCAGGCTGGCCTTCCAGCTCAGGCTTGTTCATCCTAACAAGGACTTTTGGTCTGTACCTTCCCCCAGGAATGGAAATGACTGTGCTGCAGGCTTACACTTTTAGCGTGTATAACTTGAAATTTCTTCAAAGAGAACCCGAGAGTATTTTTGCCTGTTCTTGATTTCAGTTAATCACTGAAAACCGGGAACAAAGAAAACTTCTTGCTTGTCTGATTTAGCTACAGGAGTGCAACAGGGAGGGACAGTTTTGGGGGAGAGCCCCAGCCCTGTGTATACATGGTCTTTTGGAGGCAGATATGGGGACGTTTTGCCTGTACTCCTCCTGGCCAGCTGCACGCCAGCACGGGACTGGAAGCTGTGTAACAAGGGTAAAAGCAGTTCTCTGAGCTAATGATCTGCTGGGATCAGAGCTGCCTGCAGACATCTGGCAGGGCTGATTCGCACCTTGCTTGCAACAGCCTCTGCAGAAATACTCCAGGGTGCATACCCAGAGGAAAGCTCCATGAGAGACATTGTGGTGCTTTTGCAAATGCCCCTTTTTTTTTTTCCCCCTGATGTTCAGTCTAACAGCTTTATTTCTGGCTTGTTTGACTATGCCTGCTCTCCTCCTGTGCTGCTACTGCTTTCTGCCAGTGAAGACTGCACAGAAGGCATCAGACTCAGCAGCCTAAAAGCAGAAAGGTGACAAAGTAGGCGATGCAATACCATCTTCTTTTTAGTGTCCCTTTTATTTTCTGCTGTTGAATTGAGGGGGAGGGGGAGAAAAGCAAAGGAAGTTTACTACATGGCTACCTACCATGAGACCTGATAAATCTGCCAGACAATTTATTTGATCTTTGAACCCTGGGGTCCCTTGGAGACAGGCTTGGAGGCCTGCAAAAGCAATCAGAAAGAATATAAAAACCTAATGAGGCCTGGACTTGATCCCCTTCTCCAGGTGAAATTTACAGCAGCTGGCAGAGAATCAGAGCAGTTTAAAAATTATAAAATGTGTGTGTATAGATAGTGTATGAGAATGCACGGAGTCGCTTGGGCTTTCTGCTGTAAGCACTATCCTTTGTGCTTGTGGCATTTAATTTTAACAGTGGCCCCTGTCTGGATTTCACAATATCCTGCTGCAAAGGATTTGCTTAAAGAAAAAACCCAGAGTGTTTCTTAGATTTAGCATCTTGCTCCAGGCTTGGCTTTGTAAGAGAGAATTAGTCTGTCCCCTAGGCAGAAGGAGAGATGTTAAAATGTCCCTATCTGACTTTGGAGCACAAGTCCCATTAATTGTGTTTTACTCCCAAGTATCTTTGGGAAGGATTGAGAAAGTTTTCCTTGTTCCCTGTGCCAATGCAATGACATGGCTTCAGGAAAATCAGAGTGGCTGGAGCTGAGTCTAGTAGAAGTTTTCCCTCTGTGGCAGTGATTGCTGGGCTGCATGTTACTGGTGCAGTGTTGCTTCTCTGCTGTAACTCCACAGCTTGAGATGGGGCTGACAGTTGTGTGGCACAGCAGGAGATAATTATATTAATGCAACTGTGTGCCACAGCTTTTCTGCACACTCTGCTTATGGACACAACCTCTGCTTTCTGAGCAGGGGCATGAAAGAGACTCCTATAGCTCCTGGTGCATCAGAACTTGTGGTTTTGATGCTTCCTTGTGGGTCCAAATGAGAGCATACAGGTATCTGGAAGAGAGATCTGGTGTGGCTCATCTCCCTAGTAGTCCCTTATAGTCTTAGGAAACCTCCTGAGTTGAAAGTAGTCTGAATGCTCAGGGAAGCTATCACATCTGTTTGCCCTATTCTTGTTCTTCCCTGGGTATCTCCTTATGGATGCTGTTGGAAACAGGTGCTTGTCTAGATGCACCAGTGGCCTGATGCAGTATTACTCATCTTATCTTACAATCTGGTCCTGTGTGCATTGCCTTGAGGTCTGCCAATGGCAGCAAGATGTTACCTTGCTTTGGTGTTACCGACTGATGGCCAAGGCATGGGTAAGTCATTACTCCGGAGAAGGCTTTTGGCTCCTGGGATCTCAGAAAGCAGATCCTGTGCTGAGCTCAGCTTTGCAGCTGGGAGATGGACAGCTAGCAAGGGTTTGCAAAAGTCTTGCTGGGAATGTGCAAACTGGTTTGCTTCTGCTTTATGCCCTTGTCCCTGCACAACCTCTGCCTGCTGTCCTCTTCTGGGACTGGTACATCCAAAATCTATGTTTCTGACTTTGTCAGTCTTTCACTGGAGCTTGAGGCTTCTTCCTTTTTCCTTCTCAGTTAGGCTAACCACTAGGTGCCCCAGTCTGGGGCAGAACAACAAGGAGGTGAGAATAGGAGGTTGTTCAGGTGCCAGCACGTCTCTTGGTCCTAAGCACTGTGTCCCACTGGAAATGGCTGTATGACAAGACACCTAACTAATGAAGTAAATTTCCAGTGACACTTTACTCCAACTGTGGGAGATCATTTACCTTTTCCTTCCTTGCATTTTCATAAAGAACAGTACTTCTTGTTCTGTTTTTAACTTTGTGACACACTTCTGGTTTTTTTACTAATTAAAGTGTAGGAAACTTGCAAATCTGGGCTGCAACCTGTGGCTGATGTGGTAGGCACTTGAGATTACCTTTTTTTTCCTGAAGATCTGTTTTGCCCTTGTCAGAAAGTGTTAAGCTGGTTTAAACAACCTCTATTTTCTTTTGCTTTTGTGAAAATCCTAGCTTTGCTCAGATCTTGAATGGAATGGGAAATCAGATAGACAGGACAATACTTGAACATAGTGGAATAGCCAACAGCCCTGTGGCGCTTGAGAACTTTCAGCCAGCACCTGGGACAACTGTAATCAGGCCCTGCTCCCGATCAGGTGGAGAAAGACTCCAGAGTTTCCACCTGCATATCCAGCCTCTGGATATCCAGATGTGTGGGTCACTCCCTGACTTTCATGTCAAAAGCTCCACTGTTGAACAGGGTCATAAGTGAAACACACAATCTAATAAGATGGAGCTGGCTTTGTGCTCAGCTCCTTTAAATACGGAAGGATGGGTCAGTCCAATCAGAGATGGTGGCGTGTATGTTATGGTGACCTTCAAATAGGATAGGACACACATCTGTGTTTCCTCCCACACCTAGCTGTGCCTGCCAGAGGTGGTAGCAGCACCAGATGCTCACAGGTCCCCTTTCCTAGGGTGGAGGTTATGGCACCCAGAACCTTGCTTGCAAAATGACTCACGAGGACAATGAAAGGTTTGCTTTAGACAGAGAAGTGATGTATAAACTCAGATCTACGCTCACTGACAGGTTAATTTTGGCTGCCTGCTTGACAGGGGTTAGGGAGCACTTGAGTGGCACCTTCTGCTGTCATGCCTGTGGCAGAAACTCTGAGCAACCTCATCAAGAGCTGCCTCCCAGCTGGATCCAAGCAGGTCTTCTCAGTCACAACTTTGTTTTTCACTGAAAAATGCAGAGTGGGTTCAAAGGAAGCATTTCTGGAATCTGTGTTGATTTTGGATAAATTGTTCTGATGGAAACATCTAATTCTTTAAATAACAGTGGGGTGAAAAACTTTAAATGGCTTATTTCAGTCTTTTTAACCAAAAAGTTTAAACTTTGTATTTGAAGAAAAGTTCTCTTTCAAAATTTATGTTCATTTTTATTTTTAATAAAAGCTTTTAATAAGCTCAAGCAGGAAACAAGAAATTTCATTTTGAGTCTGGTGATGGGCTGTGTTCAACCCTTCATTGACACTTTTATGGCTCTTTGGTTTGCTGAAAATTTTTAAATATTTCTGTTTTGGTCTGACCCGAAGCAAATCTTTTTTCCAGTTTCTCAGATCTGCTTGTGAACTGAGAAATCAGAGATCTGCAGAAAATAATAACACCGGCTGGCTTTGCTCAATGCCAGCGGGATCATGACAAAACCAAAGGCTGTTCTTGCCTAGTGTTGGCACTTACTGCTCTGCAGTGAGACAGCAATTCTTCCTGCATGACAGAAGACAGGGCCTGATCAAGCAACTGAAAAGGTCAGTTGACTCACTGTCTTGAGCTGGGCTTTGCCCTGAGAGGGGAGCTCCGAACATGTGCTTTTTTGTAGATTATTAATGTTGTAACTGGATTGAGGACCAGTCCCTTAACTCTGAGTCAAATTAAAAAATTTCCACAGTCCAGGAGTGTTTGGGTTTTGCACATGTTTGAGGAATAGCTTAATCCCACCTCTTCAACTTTATAGGCTGAGTATGCAGCAAGAAAACTGGATTCTGTTTCTGACGGACGTGGGCATGAGAACTCACTAGAATCCAAGTCATTTGGCCATCTTGCAAGATGGTGTTTAAGACTATTGCTTTATTAAGCACCCCAGGGCCTCCAAACCAGTCTGGTTTGCTCTCCTAAAGTGCATGGGAGCTGTTGCTTACATGGACTACTTTAGCCTTGCGTGGTACCCCAGTTCCCTTCCATCCCCTTCCATTGGTGCTTCTCCAAGCCAGTATGGAAAATACATGATGGGTTTGTCCTGCAGTAATCCTCCAGCGACCCCAACCAGAGGTGGCCACAGGATGCAGTAGCTCTCTGCTATCCCTCGTTATCCTCACAAATGCTGGGGTGTAAATAAGCAAGTGGGGAGAGGTGTGAGTGCTCAGGTCCCATCCTGCCAGTGAACTGAGATGAGGTCAGTGCACACGTGCCTGCTCTGGAGCTGTGAATTGTTGCCAAATCAAGCGGTTCAGATGCAGTTTCTGAGAATGAGATAAATTTGAGCAAGCACTGAGCTTCGGTTGTCTTAAAATTATTGCATAGTAAAAAGAAGGAAGGAGAGATGTTGGAGGCAGGTCTGAACAGACACCAGGCTGGAAATCGGCTAAAACGAAAATGTGTTGTTTTATTTTTTTAAAAAAAAACCCAAAAACCAACAAAAAAACCAGCCCACAAACCCCCACAGCCTGAGTTTTCTATGGAAACTGTAAAAACTCCAAGGAGTCCCCAAGCAACAATTGCTCTGTCTGCTGTTGCATTTCAGAAACATGCCTTGGAAAGTCTACTGTCTCCTAATAGCTCACTGGCTACTAAATGTAAATGGCCAAGATTTATTTGGGGTGAGGGAGATGAAAGGGAGTCAAGTTTATAGTCTCTCTTTGCATTTTGGTTTGTAACAACCCCAGGCTCATGCAGACTGAACTGCCTGCGGAGACTGTCTTCCTCTGGATAAATTTGCAAAGCCAGAATCACAGCAGGAAAGGGCAGCATTTTGTTCTCTTGATACCATTTACCAGCGCTCCCAAGCGTTCATGTGTCTGCTGTTACAGCCCTCGGTGCTGTCGTGTTTGAGTGTCTCTCAAAGACTAATTAAAGGAATGAATCCTCCAGCCACTGTGCTGAGCCGTCAGCTATGGTACATGAATGCCGGTTTGACCCGAGGGATGCTTACGCTGTTCGTTAAGCTGCTGATTGGATCCAAGCTTCAGCCCTTACTTGGAAATGATCCGAACTACTGAGACTCCTGCCTTCCCCTGATGCCTTCTTGGAGTGTGCTTGCAAGTCCTTGAGGAGCTGGATGCAACCATTGCTTGAGTTTTCCCGTAAATGTAGTTTGGACTGCAAACCATGTGGAAATTCCCAGAATGAGCAGCAGTGATTTAGGTTTTTCAAGTTGCCTTTGTGCTGGAACAGGGAAGGTGTGCTCCCGTACTTACGTACAGAGGGCTGGGATCCCTTCTTGTTCTTTAGCTCTTCTAGGATGTCTTCACTGAGGCACAGTGACAGCAAGTCAGGAAGCTTAGTGGAGCTGTAGCCTCCAACCGAAGTAATTGATCAATGTGAACGTGCTTTTGGTGCATGAAACAGATGGATTAAAGCCCTCACAGTTGAATAGGACTGACAAATGAGCAGCTCTTAGGAGGAAATCATATGTATGCCATGACCTGACCATTACCTCCTGAGAGGTGGAAAGACCTGTTGACATCTCCCTACACTAATGCAACTTGTAGGAGGGAAAAACACCAATAGATGCCTCTTTAAAAAAAAAAAAATAGAAAAAAACTGAGTGGGAAAATTGTCCTCTGGAGTTTCCCCTCTCTGGTGGTCATTAAACCAAATAGCTGGACTGCTCCTTACTGGTTGCAGAGAGCAAAAGGGGTGATGTGAATCCCACCCAGAGTTTTGAAAGATAACTGGTTTGATTTAAAGCTGCAAGCAACCAAAAATCCAGGTTGTCTCGAGGTTGACTGTTTCAGCAGTTAATTCCCCACATTGTCAGAAAACTTCCATTTCATTTCAGGCCTGAATTTGCCTCCTTTTGGCTTCTGACTCTTGGATTTCATTATGTAGTCATCAGATGGCTGATTAAAGAGCTGTCTGCTATCAAAAATCTCTTCCCTATGCAGGTACTTGTGGGCTGTGATCAAGCCACCTCTTAACCTTCTCCTGGATAAGCTATTAGCTTGAGATACTTATGGCAGGTTTCCCAGACCTCAAACTGTACTTATAGCTCTTTCCTGAACCATTTCCAATTTTCCTTTTTTTTTCCGCCTGATGTCCTTTCTGAAATGTGGACACCAGAATGTGACGGTCTCTCCGGTCAGGTCTCATAAATACCATGTATAAAGGAGATGCCATCTTCTTTCTCATCGCTTGTGTATACACCCAAGGGCTGACTGTGGGTCCCATCTCATCATCTGTGACCTCAAGCATGTCTTGGGATTTCAGACTCTCTGGGAATGTATTTGCTGAATGTGACCTACTTTCCTTGTTCCTGGAATTGCAGCCCTGTAAGAGGAGAAAGCCAGCCCATGGTTGGGGCAGACAATTAGGGCTTGATGTGACCCAGGTTCAGCTCCTTGCCTGCCAGAGGCTCCTGGAGAAAGCCCAGCCGATCCCTCTGGGGTCTGAACACTGAAGTATTCACATGGGTTTGGCATGTGTGTTTCCGATTTAGGGCAGCCATGAACCTCTTGAGGTGCCTTCAAGCCCAATTAGTATTCATCTCGTATACTCCCTTGTTTGTTGGCTGTGTGAAAGAGTGACTCAAAATCACATGTACGCAACAGAGTTGCTGGTGAGAAGGAAATGGGCTTTGCTGCCTTAGCCACAGGTACTGGATACTAAGTGGTAGTAGACATTCTTTTGTATAGTTTAGGTAGAAAATGCCAGGAGAATAATGGAATCTATTTTTTCACTCCCTTTTTTGTCATCTTTAACAGCAATTATTTCATATTTTCTTTTACACCAGTGATAAAAATATTGAGTAACGTTAGATCAAGAGCAGATTCCCTTTTGAGATCACAGCAGAAGCATGTGCATATGGCATAATCGCTTCCCGATTGCAATTATGGTGGGGGACAGCTCACTTAACTGGTAGTGTTGTTTGTTTTCAATCAGAATGACATGCATGCAAAAGTGCTCTTCAGGCAAAAGTTTAACGTTAGTGCTGTTGGCTTTCAGTCTTCTTTGTGGTTCTATAAAAAGTAGTGTGTGTACACATAAAATGTTATCTAATAGGCAATAGTTGATATTATATGTAATTAATATGATATATTTCTGCAGTCTTGACAAGACTTGTGGTCCAGAAATCTGTTAAATATTATGATTTATGCTATGCAGTATGCTGTTCTCCCCTGCTTTTACAGAGGGGCTAGGGAATAGTAGGAGAAAGGGAAAAAGCTATTGTTTAGCAATTGCTGTCTAGGGGGTAGTTGAGGGAATTGTAAATTATTATAATTACATATTTAAATGTTTTCAAGGCTGCCTAAAACCACAGCTTCAGAAGAATAGAGCTGGGTAATAATTCTGGTGAGAGTTAAATCTATCCGGAAAAATACTGTTTTGGAACTCAGTAGAATTATTTCAGGTGGAAGTGAGAGATAGGAGGAAAAAAAATCGAAAAGTTAAAGCCCTTTATCTTTTCCACGGACAAATAGCTTTCTAAGATTAAAAAAAAAAAAAAGAGAAAAAAAACAAGGGAGGGTAGCTATAGGATGAGGGGTAGCAGTTTTGAACTAAAAGAGGGTAGATTTACGTTAGATATTAGGAAGAAATTCTTTACTCTGGGGGTGGTGAGACACTGGAACAGGTTGCCCAGAGAAGTTGTGGATGCCCCATCCCTTGAAATGTTCAAGACCAGGTTGGATGGGGCTTTGAGCAACCTGATCTGGTGGTAGATGTCCCTGCTGGTGGCAGGGGGGTTGGAACTAGGTCATCTTTAAGGTCCCTTCCAACTCTGACCATTCCACGATCCTATGATTCTATTAAAATAACCTGGGAAGACCACAGTAGTGTGGGCCAGCCTGAGACGATTGTATATTTAGACAGCAAAGCGAAATTGTATTGCCTCCAGTGTATGACAGGGCAAAGTGAATATACATTTCTGGCTGGGCAGATTTCATAACAGTTTCTACAGAAATCTTTCTGAGGTTGTAGCTGATGCTTACAGGCTTTTTCCCCCCTGCTGGCTGTGTACTTATGGTACACCTGCATATACACCTATGAGTGTACATATATTCCCATCAGCTGGTCCAGATCTCATTGTAGGATGGAAACAGTATGACGTCCTTTGCTCTCTTATTAGTAAATACATATTACATTAGTCCCACCCAAGACCCCATCCCTTCATCCTGCTGCCCCATGTGAATGGGGTCTTGCTACAAAACCATGAAAGTTTCAACTAAGTCAAGGAGGTACTGGGAAGTTGAGCAAATGGGTCCCACTTTTGGACTTGTTGTCCCCATTAACTGCTCCGAGTGCTGGCTTGTTGAATGACATTGGGGCACATGCCTTACCTCCTTACCATGGTCCAACCATAAAAGGATAAGGGATCTGGGTTTTCGTTTGGAGAAACCAGATGTTGCTTCGAGTCCTTGGCCTCCTGGGGGGAGTTTGATACCTTCAGGAAAGATTTGGCACCTTGAAGCTGCCTTGGCCTAAACCAGGGTGAATACTTCAGTAAATTTGACTTGCTATGTTTACTTCTGCACAACACGTGCCCAGAAACATGTGGACAAATTGGAAAGAGTTAAGAGAAGCAGCGATAACCAAAGAGCTGGAGAGACTCTTTTTAAAAAGAAAGAATTAAAAGTACAACATCCTGTGCCGGATCATCTGTTCTGTGGCCTGTGATTAATGTTAGCTGGAAAGGAGGTCCCAGCTAAAGCTGGGGCATGATAATAGTTTAACAATAGTGAAGATGTCAACACTGTGGAGGGTAATGTATTCCTTAGTGTGGTTTAATGAGGTTATAATTGTGAGGTAATAGATGAGATGAAGATGGTCATCTAGGCCATCAGTGAGATCTTGGAATTGTCTGGGGGAGGGGGAAGTGGGTGGTGGCTTGTGTGTGTAAGCCACATTGTCTGTAGCTTTTAATACTAAAATGGATAATATAATTAGGGGCAGGAGTCCATATTAGCTGAGAGATGGAAAGGGCGATCCAATAGGTGTGTTTGGTCTTTGATTATTTAATTTTTAAATCAGGAAGTTGCTGCAGACAATTGGTGGAAATATTATTCTGTGGCTTTCCAAACCAGGCCACTGAAAATTATTTTCTTTTTTTTTTGCTTTCTTCCCCTTTCCCAGGTGCAAATGTTTGACATAATTATAATACAAAGCATGCACATTTTTGGGTGATGAGTGCAATCAGAAACCCAAACTTTGATTTCAGCACCATCCACTGGAGGGGGAAAAAAACCACAACAGCTGTCATCTCAGCTCCTCTAACATTCCAGATGAAAGCATCTCTCTACTCTTGGTGGGGAAGTAATCACAACAGAAACGACCCTAATTCTCTCCTGAAAGGCCAATGATGCCACGGTCAGAGAGATAGCTTTATGGGGTAGCAGGATTTGATCCAGTATGTGGTTATGCATCCATACATTTTGCATCCCTTTTCTTTTGGTAATGCCTTTGTGTAATCGGACAGGTGCATCATATTTTGAACATATTTTTTCCATTATCTGCTGGGGTAGCTTCAACTTATCACTGAGATTCATAGGAGCTGGATGGCTTTTGCAAAGGAGTTTCTGGATGGAACGCATTAACTGCAGACTGGGGTTACTGCCAGTGGCCTCCCCGTGAACTTGTAATTCTGGCCTTTGAGTAACAACTGTGAAAAATCAATGACGATCACTTCCATTTTTCTTGCCGCCACCGCTGGCTTGTAAGACCCATTTTTCTCTTTCCTTTTTCTCTTTTTGTTTTCTCAGTGGCAAGGGAAGAAACGAGGCTCAGGATTTAAGCAGTGAGAAGTCATTGAAAAGATACACAGCTGGGGTTCCCCTTAGGAGGCTTCTTTTACATCATGTTAAGCTGAAGAAGACTCTCAAAGCAAATACTGCTGCATGATATTCAGGGTGAGTTCGTTCGGCACCCAGTGACAGTTTGCAAGACAAAATTGGGAATAATTTGGTGTGATCTAGATGGGAAGTTGATGGAATTGGTCTAGATCTATGGCTCCTGAAGGGTGAGTTGAATTTGGGTTGGTTAGTTGAATTTTTGTCCATGTTGGCTCTCTGTACATCACTGTACCATGCAATTCCAGGAGTGGCTTCTTTAATATGTCTCCTCTGGCTCTCCCTGCTCTCTCCTGCAGAACTCAGTGTGGGTCCCATGGCTCTTTCATTTATTCCTTCCAGATGAGGTACCTGCTCCTGTACCACCTTTTGCAGCTTATGCTCCAGCATGAATAAAAGTCCTGTTTGCCATAGCAGCTGGCATTAGCAACGGTCAGTGATTTACAACCCTGAAAGTCCATCCTGCTTCATAGAATTCTGAGGTAAAAGTTGCATGGTCAGCAGATGTGGAAAATGAGTGTGAGCTGAAACCTTTATTCTGAAGTATCTCAACACCGGGTAAGCCCTGATATGGTTTTAAATCCAGACTTAAAAGACATACTGAATATGGGACACCTAGAAAGCAGATAATGGAGGGAAGAGCTGGAAAAGTTTTAAATCCACCTTGTCCATAGAAAAAAGCGTGTTTAAAATAATCCTGGGTTGTTTTAGTAAGAAGGAAGTATCTGTTCTTGGAGACTGCTGGCGGTTTCAGAAGTAGCTCAGTAGACCATTGATGGAACGACTTTTGGATGGTGCTTTGATCCTTGAAGTTTCTACAACCCTGAATGCATGAAAGGTATCTTTCTCCCACTACTTCATGATCTCTTCCCTTCTTTGCCAAATTCCAAGCAAAATTGTTGATGTATTTCAGCCCTTAAAGATGATTGAGGGACTGGCACATAGATTATAGACCCATAAAATGAGATCATCCCATGAACATTTTCTGCGGTTCAGAAAACTTCAATTAACTTTCCTTGCTCAGTGTTCCCCCTTCCTCCCTCCCCCATCCTGTTTTGTGGCTTCTTTGGTGTTTCCTGGCTCCAGCTGAGATCAAAAGCAGAAGAGCAGGGTATTGTAAGGATGGCTATTTTAGCAGAACCACTGGGCCTGCGGAAAGCAGAATGGGAAAAACGGGCTTGGTTTGGTTTTGTAAATATCAGTCAATCCTTTCCCCCACAAAATCAAAAACAGGGATGTTTTGGAGTAAGTGATCCTTATACTGAACTGTTGTTTGGGGTATGTCCAGAAATGCAACAAAGCCATATTGCTCATTGATGAACTTGTACTAAATGGGGGAAGGTTGTCTTAATCCATTCCAGACTAACTTAAGCAGCATACTCTCAGGGTAGAATTCAGCTCTTTTAGTTCTAGAGGCATTGAGAGATCTGTGGGGTCCTGACCTATTTTAAATGCATAATCTCGAAAGAAAACAGTGAAGATTTTCACGCAGACGGATGTGGCGCAGACCCCATTAATGGCAAAAATCATGTTGCTCTCAACATGCAATTGGAAAACCATCACTGCGAGGACGACCTGGAAGATGATGATGTTCTGGGCAATGGCAAAGAAAATGAACATTTCAATTTCCCTTTGGCCTTTGAGCTTTGTGCTGGACACGCAACACCGCTTCAGCTGAAATGGTGAGAATGCTAATGACAAGGGTTTGACAGGTAGAAGTAGGCAAGGAGCTTTTTCTGCAGGGAAGTGTTGCTGGGGCTGATGTCTTCTCTGGATTTATACATACTAGAGTTACTCAGAAATGCTCTAACAGACAGATTTATTCCTCAGAAAATGCAATTCTATCTTAAATACTGTTTGAAATTGATTTCTCTGAGTACTGATATCAGAAAAGTTGGAGTCAACTTTTTCAATGAAGTGTTGCCTTTTTTTCTTATATACTTATGACTTTTGATTTTTGTTAGGTATTGTGTCAAATGATAGCAATATAACTGTCTTTTTACCTTTTGTGTCCTAGAGATACTGTGGAGAAGCACATCTGACCTGATGTTTCCTTTCTTTTTGTCATAATACTCATTAGCTTTAAAAGCTATTCTTACTCATGCAGAGATGAAAGTTGGTCTTGCTGATGGGTTCCATCTTTCCTACTTGACCTAAATTAAATATTTGTGAGTTGTCTAGTCTAAACAAGTAATATTCTGGGATTTCCATGATGATCTGGAGGATATAGGAAAGACAAGGCTTGCCAGGGGAGAGGTAGTAATATTTGTTAGATGTATTGGGATAAATCAGTTGCATGGGCTGCCCTCGTCACTGGAGACAGAGCCATACTTGTGAGAGACATCTTTCCCAAACAACTTGCACATCCAGCTTGGGATGGGATGAAGAACCCTTGGGGTATATTACTCCCGCTCTCCTCACAGAGGGAGCCCAAGCTGTGAGTTTATGTTGAATGACTGACATGGAGGTTGAAAGTTAGGTGAGGTGAATATCACAGAATAAATACAAAGCATCTTTTTTAACAACATGTGGCATATAGGAGAGAGAGCTTTTTGTTCCCACTGACTGCCCCTCCTTCCTTATAGCGTGGAAGGCTTTCTGCTTTCTGTGTCGAGAGATGGTTTCCTTAATCCTGTTCCCCATTCCAGAGTTGGCTGTTTCTCAAGGTCTATTAAGTATCTGCAGTTCTCAGGAGGAGCTGTTGACCAGCCTGTTGCATATGCTGGGGCAGAGATGATGCTATAGGGATGGGAGCATGAAGTAGCTTCCTCACAGCATGTCACACTCGAACTGTGTTTGTTCATACTGAACAGTGAGCTATTTCCCCCTCTATACACTTTTATTTATTTTTTTTTACTCTCTGAGTGCATCTTTCCCTCCTTTCGCTGGATTATTCAGCACCTTGGGCTGGGCTAGGAAGTGCTGCAAGCGTGTCCAGCCTTGGCTGCTGTCAGCATACGCTCACAGTTTCTCGAGTCAGCAATGTCCGCTCCAGTTGAGTGAGATGTCTTCGGCTCCAGCGTTTCCTCCCTCCTGGATTCTCACTTACTGTGTCACTTGCTGGGCCAGGTGGCAGTAAAAGCCATCGCCAGGGTGGGGCTGCCCCTGGAGGAAAAGGTGGGTAGGAGGACTTGGAAAGTCATGAATGTGAAGTTAATGAGCCAAAACTAACATTTCCAGGGTTGCAAGTGCTGGGGCCTGGGATCCCAACTCCATCTTCATCACACTTTCCTTGGAGATGATGATCACCGAGTTTTCCCATCATAGGAGAATGAGGGTTGTAGACTAGTCCCAGGCTTTGCTGCATGTCCTTTCTGTACTAGTGGTCCAAAGCAAACGCTGCAAATAGCGACACAGGGCCAGTGCAGGTTAATTTTTAAGTTAATAATATTGAGCAGCATGGCTTTTGAGATTTAGACTCTTTCCAGAGCTCTTCAAACAGGCAATTAAAAACCCTGCAACATTTAGCATCTCTGTCCAGTCTTGATCTTCTTTTCACTTATATCCAGCATCTAGTTCATTCTTTGGATCTCTCTCTATATTCTTGCCCTTTGCAACATGTGGCAATTAGTTCCACTGTCTGATAATGCTTCAAGTAAGCCTGTGTGTGGTGGGGTCCTTTTTCTTCAGTTTTGGTTCAGTTTTAGTTTAAACACTGAGAGCTAAACTGACCAGCAACCTGCCATCTGCTTTCTCTAAATAGAAGAAGAGAGCAGAGTCCTCATATGAAGATTTCAATTAGCCTGTGTAGGTGAAAAATGGTTGTAAAATTTGGTTGTTTTACTTGTGACATTTTGGGATCGCTTGTGTAGCAAGCCTTTGATGTGCCAAAATAGTAATGAGATTAAGAAGGAATTGTTTCTTTGCCCATGTGATATTTTACCCTGGTTTTACTCAGATACAAGTGAAGTACTGCATTTTCTTCCTAGGTTTTTCCAAAGAAAATGCAAACAGTTATTTGAACATAACATAGTTACCTTCAAGCTAGAGATAAATACCATACAGGGAACATTTGAAAATCAATGTCTTATGAAGCAACTGAGAATTGTGGAGAATCACCTCTGTTTTGTTTCAGCTGAAATATTTGCTGTAAAATTCCCACTGCTGTAGAATGTAAAGATGAAGGTACAATAGCTGTGACTGGTCACCTGCCACCTACATCATTTACAGGCTGCAACTTCTCCAAACTTTTGGGAAGAATGTGGTCAAAGGGTAGAGTCTGTATTCTCAGCTTCTGGGTTTCTTTTCTTTCCAGACTTCTTATGAAAAACTTTCTGTGCATCATTAGAAAATAGGAATCGACGCCCTTCAAGAATATTACAGTTCTGGTCAGGCTGCCACCACAAAGTTCAGCTACCTACCAGAGGATGTGCACGTACTTGGAAACAGGGGGCTAAGAAGATATTTGGCAACAGCAGCTTTCATGTGGGACAAGCATGCCAGGACAGCTGTGTTTAATATCTTTATTTGGCCCTTCCACTCCAATTCCAGACAAAGCTTGGGTTAAAACAAGGAATGATCCTGGGCCAAAGAATTGATCAGTCTCAGTCCCATACATGGCCTCATCCTTATAAATCAGAGCTGGAAATCCTCTGGGGTCATTGAGCTGAGGTCCCTGTGGTTGAGGTATGCTGGGTTACATGACAGTGATATGGTCCAGCTCTGTTACAACTCTGGGAGTATTTTAGCCCTTCTTTCCCACATAAAACAACACTTCAGAGCCTTCTTGTCTCAGTGGCTGGAAACTTGCTTGTAATTCTCTGCCTAAAATGACTAATGGGTGATTTATACCTATTCTTCCCTAAACAAAAATTAATGTAAGGGTTGTCCTCCATCTTGGTGCTTGTCTCTTCAACCCTGATCTCATGCCCTCAAAGCCCATTTTTTTCTGCAAAAGATGGGCAATATTCTTTCAGTGTATATTCCTTATGATATCCAAATATTTCACAAGCTCTTGGGAGGGTGAAACAGCACTCTGCAGCAGTATGGTCGTTGCCATTTTGTGGTGGGACAAATGGACAAAAGGACATGGAGGACTAAGTCTTCAGTGGTGATTGGATTGGTCTTTGTTTATATTTGGTGGAGAGAGGATTATGACTCCTCCCAACCTGTTGTATCTCTCTGTTTCAGAGAGAAGCATTATGCCCACGATCAGAGTTACTGGAGGGAAGAAGTTTGCTGCACCTTCTTGGAGCCATGCCACCGTACAACAAGGAACTTGTGACCCCCTCCGCAAAAAGAAGGACCCTGTCCCTCTTCAGGATATTTTATGACATAAAGGTAAATCTCTTTTTTCCCTCTCTTCTGTTTCATATGTGGAGGTCATTTGATAATATCTGTAGGGTCTAGATTTCACGACTAATCTCTTCATAACTGGCTTTTGGATTCACTCTTCCCCTGCTTCTTCCAATAACAGTGAAGCCAAGAAGCTTGTGCTTTTCTTTTTCCTCCTGAAAAAATCTCTCCAGCTTTCCTATCCCCTGGGTTACACTCTTCTCCTTGGCGCACTGCTTCCTATGATTCCTGTTTTGCAGGACCGACCCTGCTCCCCTTATTCATGATATGACAGGGTGTATATGGGTTGGGGTCACCCTTTAGGCTCTATCTCTTCAGCAGTGCCACTCTTTGCAAGGCAATAGAATCATAGAATGGTTTGGGTTGGAAAGGACCTTTAAAGGTGATCTAGTCCAACATCCCTGCAATAGGCAGGGAAATCTTCAATTAGATCAGGTTGCTCAGCACCCTGTCCAACCTGGTCTTGAAAGTTTCCAGGCATGGGGCATCTAAAACCTGTTTGGACAACCGGTTCGGACAACCTGGTTGGACAACCTGTTCCAGTGTTTCACCACCCTCATTGTAAAATAAATGAATGAGTCCTCCCCTAGGACTATCATAAGTGTCTTGCCCAAGGGCATAAAGGAAGCTTTTCGTGGAGCAGAAACACATCCTGGACCTTTCAGAGACCCCTCTCCTTCTGCTATTGCCTTCTACGAGAAAGCATCCTTGCAAAGTGAATGACACTTTAAATCTCTTTCCAGAGACCATAAGAGGGGGTGTAAACAATACCCAATGCTGTTTGTAGGCAGGTCTTCTGCAAACAGTGATTTTCTGTGTATGCAGACACTGAGGAAAGGTAGAGTGGAAATAATTGACTGTAGGTTCCATGAGTTTGCAGTTGTCAGAAGTGAAACCAAATCATGTGCCTCGGCTGGAAGACATTACTCTTTTAAATTCTCCATCGACATTAATTAGGAGTCCCTTACATGACCTTGGATGGTTTTCCCCCTTCCAAATTGTATTTAATGAAGAAGCCTGGCTTGCCAGGTGGGTGACTTTTCCCAGGATCTCGTAGCACTCAGATTTGTACTGATGAAAACCTTTTAAGCTTCCTGAGAATTTAGATCCAAGCTATGCTTTTTCTTTAATTTCCCATGATTTTCCATTCCGAGAACTGTCCTTTTGAACATATTTATTCCAGCTTGCGCAGTTCAAGGGCCCACAATTTGACACGTCTTCTACCTTCCAGATGCTTGTCAGAAAGGGGCTGCTATTCTACCTCCCTAGGGTTGTATTTTACAGCACAGGGTGTGTCTCTCAGTACAATTTAAATCAGCAATAATTAGGGGAGACTGAGAGCTCTGAATGTACCAAGGCAGGGGAAAAAGGGCTGTCCTTGCCCTATACTTTCTGAAACGAGACATTGTCCCCATCAGCCATTGCCTGAATTCTCAGTCTTTCTCTATGGAGTGTTTGGATGCAGAGGAAGAAAGAGGAAATTGAATGATATGTCGAGTCTCCATGAAAGTTATCCAATGTCTGCGCCCTACCTAAAATGAACAGTCTCGAAAGTGCGATGCCAAATCCGCCTTTTTCCTGCCTCTGCCACTCTTGCTGTCTAAGATGGCTTGGCTGAGAGACAAATTTCCTTGCAGTCAGGAAAGAAAAAAAAAAATCAGAAACAGAAGTACTTCTGAGCCATTACCCTGTGAATTACATGGATGTGCGGTGGGAGACTGAGTGCTCATCCTTGGACCCTGCAGTGGCTGAGGTCTGCCCCAAGATGTATGGAGCCTCGGCCTGTCACCAGGAGATCTTCAGATTCAGGTTGGAGACATGCCCAAAGGGAGAGGAATTTGTTAAAAACAAGAGCTGCGAAATACCCTATGCTTCAGATCTGTGTCTCCTTTGCTGAACGGTAATACATACTAAATGGGCTCTGCAAGCAAATGCATTCTCTTTTAGAATATACTGTGTCTCAAAACCCCAGTTAATCAAAATCCAGTGTTCTAGAATAGAATAGTTCTGTTGCTCTCTTTCCAGGGCATTGTGTGCTGTTTGAGTTTTAGGTGAGATTTCCTCAAGAAATAAATTTTAGGTGGTCATGCTTTGTGTGCATGTCCTTCTGCCTGATTATGCATTTCTACTGATCTTTGATACCCATCAATGATTGTAATCACAGTGCATTTGGAGCTGGAGTGTCAAAGTTATGAGGCTTTGGCAATTTTAGGCAAAAAAAAGGAAGCCGTGTGATAAATTACATTTATAAACATCCCAACCAAGGAAGGGAGATGTGGTCTAGAAGTTCACGTGTTATTAGTCAGTGGAGAACCAGTAAGGGCAGAAACTTTACAAAAGAGTGAACTGGGGGAGATCTGGGGCTGGGGGCTGCCTGTCTGGGCAGCAGCTTTGCTGAACAGCATTTGGGGGTCCTGGTGAGCAACAGGCCTTGGCAGCAATGGTGGCCAACAGCATCCTGGGCTGTACTGGCACCAGCACAGGCAGGAGCTTGAGGAGAGCCCATTTCTAAATAGTGCTTGTTAGACCACATCCAGGACCTGCATCCAGTTTTGGTGATGAGCATTTTATGTTGTCACATCAGTAAAGGACACCTTCCCTTCAAGGTGTGGAATTGTGAGACCCAGGGGATCTGCATGCTCCTGGGAGTTGCCTCCCCAGTCATGCATCAATCACCACTTCCTTCTTTTCCTTAGCACATTAGATAATTCTTTTTTTTTTTTTTTTTTTTTTTAATTGCACTGTAATTCTTCTTGCCTGACTTTCAGAACCAAGAAAGGAGGCTTGGAAGTTTTTCTTTGGTCACTGCTAGGCTGACAGGCAAGTTGGAGCTGCTGATTGAATACAGCACTGCTTTGGTTTCCCTTGCTTCTACCATGACACCTAGCCCTATGTCATCTGACTTATCCTAGTGTTTTTGAAGAAAATAAGCTCTTAAATGTAGCAAGCATGATTTGGCTTATGCCTATGTACGTTGTTCAACCATGAGAGGGACTGACAGCCCAACAGCAAGGACACTTGTTTGCTACCAGCCAGGCTGGACTGAAACCCCTACTCCTCCTCATCCTTCCAAATATGATCTTTGTCAGGCCACTAAACCTCACTGTCTACCAGTCCTTTGAGAGTCATAGTGCTGCCTCGACTCCCAGGAAGGGTGCATCAGAGTTTGCAAGGATACAGCCTGAAAAAACATTTCAAATGGGGACAAATGTTAGAAACGTTCCTGGACTTTTACTGTAGAGAGAATCCTGAAACAGTGTTTTGAATTGCAAACACAAGCAATTCAGACTTTCACTATCCATGTTCTGGCCAGTATTGAGACTTGCCAAAGAGATACCTCCAAGAGAATTAATTCCTGGATTTGCCTAAGGCCTTGTGCATCATGGAAAGGGCTTAACGGAGAGATTTACTGTGAGCAAGTCCATTCCTTCCTCTCAATGCCAGTTTCACAGCTTTAGTACTGAAAAGTTGTGTTGTTCACAGCTTCCTTGGAGCTTGTCGCTGAATTGCCACTGTAGTGGCTTTGCTTCTTTTAACAGCCTATGGCTAGGAGTGTTTGGAGAGTGAGAAGCACAGATTTCAGGCCCAGAATTAGTCTTCTGGCAACAAAGTGACAACCATCAACAACTGAAATTGCAAAATGAACATTTCTAGGAAAAATTAAAAATCCTTCATGTTTTCAGCCCAAGTTGGGCTGTTTCAACTAAAACTTAAATTGTTTTGATCCAAAAACCCCCAAACCCAAACCAACCGAAACTTGAAAGATGAACATTCCCAGACAGAAATGCCACCTCTGTGCCCTCTAAGAGTTGTCATTTGAAAGTTCATTCCCTCTTCTTTCTTGTTGAAGGTGGGCATCAGAGCTACTCTGTCTCTTGTGTCTCTCTGAGCTGCCAGAGGACTGCTGTGACTGTGGGGTTTCTTGGACAGCTGTAGCCTGGCTGAGGAATCAGATTCATGGGGGCACTACTGCACCCATCGAGCACTGCAGCTGCCTCTCTGAACCAAAAATTGCAAATGTGAGCTGAGAATGGGTCGGGCTTCTGATTGCAGACCAACATTACTTATGCATCCATAAACTAGAAAGTGCCTCTTGACCTGTAGAGTGGGGATGTTCGGGATAGAGAACAGACATGAGTTATAAAGCAGGAAGTACATAACCAGGTGCATCCAGCTTTGAGCACTTTCATGGACAGGGTGACAACGGAGATGCAGCATGCAGTGTGCTCTGTGGAGTGGAAAAGCTGCAAGAGGCAGGAGCAGCGCAAGAAGGCAGAGCATTTTACTCCAGTGGGAAAACTTTCAGGAGGAGGAGGAGGAGGTTAACACATCTCCCTTGGAAAGAAAAACAAAGCAAAACACAGGCGTGCCAGAGCCTCCTGAACGCCTGAGCTGGGACAATGCCTTTTTCTGTCTTTGCCTCTGCCGGCGCAGCGCCCTCTAGTACGGCGAGGACAGTCCAGCGGGAGATGGAAACCTGCCACCCACTGAGTCACCGACGCCACCTCCCACATCACTTTCCAATGTGCCTGTCTCCTAATTAGCCAATAAATTCACAAGCGCTTTTCTGTCATCCGAGGGCTGCTCCAGCAGCCTCGCGCTGGTAACGTTTCAATTGTGTGTCTATGTGCGCGCCGGTCCTGCCAGCTTCTGGGGCTCGGGGCAGGCGACGGCGCCCAGCCAAAACCACAGAAAGGCTTTAGTGAAAAAGAATATGCTCCGAGTATGAGCAAATTGGTGTATTCCATTTGAGGTGATATTAACTGCTTTCTGCACAGTGGCTTCTAGGGCACAGTGCCTCGGCCCTGGAAAAAGGAGTGTTTTTCAGCGAAAGGGTTGCAAACCCCATGGCACACAAATGCTGCACTGTCCTGAGGCCAGGGCACTTTGCGCCTGACTGACTGTGGGTGTCCAGGTTGTCTCCGGAGCTGCTCTGGGATTTGTACCTAGAACAGGGACAGAGGCTCAGGCTGGTGCCTCTCTCCACCCCTGACTCTGATGATTAAAGCTCAGGCAAGCTCCCCCTTTCAAGAATCCTTCTCCACCCTGCCAAAAAGACATTCAGTGCCTTGAGTCTGTCGCAACTTGGCTGTGGTACAAGTAGTCAGAGGTTCCTATTGTATGACAGCTGTGATTGATAGCAGTTTGTCCCACTCATTGCAGTCACTGGGGCTGGATTAAGTACCTAAGCAGCAAAGGCAGCATCCAAATGGCATGAGAGCTTTAGAGCTGAAAGACACTAGAGAGTGCAAGTCACTGTGGTGGGGAGGGAACTGTGTCTGTAGTTACAAAGTCTTTATCACAAGGAAGAAGAGACAGCGTTGAGAGAAGATTTTCTTCAGCATATCTGGCTGCTTGATAGGTGCCCTCATGTAGAGATGGGCTGAAATGTGTTGCTGATGCCATGTGTGTGCTCTTGCACTCACCTGCAGAAGGCTTGCAGGCGGAATTTCCAGGCATTGGTCTGTTGGAAACTGCAGGAGAATGGGGTTTCCTTGGCAAAGAAGGGTCTGTGGGTATTAGATTATGTGAATAAGGGCTCGTTTACACAAACACAAAGGAGAATGCAGGTCCAGCCAACCCTAGGGCTGTCCCAGGGGACCAGTTGGCCCCACGGTTGGGGTAACACCCCTCACTGTGGGTCAAGGTAAGATGATCTCCAGAGCACCTCACATACTACCTGGATGCAGAGGAAGCGCCTTCAGGATTGCGTAAGACTTACTGTGGTAAGATTAGGGTATAACTTGACTTTTAGTGGAGAAACCAAAGGTAAGCAATGAGAGGGATCCCTGAGGTTTGGGGAGCAACAAGTGTGGGGAAAATAGAGGGATAAGGGGACAAAAGGGGTTGGCTGCATGTAAACAGGTGTCCGGTTGGCTGCATGTAAAGAGGTGTCAGGTTGGCACAAATCTGGCCATGCCCTGCTCCTAACCTACCCAGTCTGTCCCTTTTTCTCATTAAACTCCATTTCTAACTAGTTTCCTTGGTGGGGGCTCTCTGGTCTGTGTGCATGTGTGTGCACAGAGGACCAGGTACCAGAAACTGGAATGGTACCACAGGTCACAGCCCAGCTACTGGAGAGACTGTGGGGACTGAGGTTTTTCTGCTGGTAAGGCCCTAAGTCTGAACCAGCTGGCAGAGAGAAACCCATTTGTGTTTGCATGTCTGTGCATGAGGCAACTGGGAAACCAGGGATCTGCGGCCAGCTACTGTGTTAAACCAGCAGGGATCCATATTGTATATTTGTTTACAAATGTATGTATTTTCCATCCCCAGGCTTTCATCCTGGTTGCTGAACATTACTGAGCAGCCCCAAGGGAGCTACATCTTCAGGAGACACATCTCAGGGTGAGGTGTGGACGTTTCTTAGCCACTGCAGTGGAGTGTGGGCTATAAAGATCTGGCATTGCTGGATGAAGGTGGGGTGAAAGTCTGAAACCCTAGTGCTAAATGGTTTCTGCAGCAAGATGCCAGACAATGCCCAAAAAGGAGAGCATGGCCTTCTCATCCTCTTTCCTCTTACAATTTTATTTCATCCAAAGGCATTTATAGTAGGAACATTTCTTTTTATAAACTCTTCCATCAGCTGGATGTGCCTCTGTGGGGCATGTTGACACATCAAATTAGGCTGTGGTTTGGGTGGCAGCCGCTGTGGGCCCGAGGATGTGAAGATGCGAGTGGGAACGTTGCAGAGGGGAAGGAGGAAGGCTTCTAACAGCTAAAAACCTGCGGTTGAGAGCTGGCTCTCAGCAAAACCACCTTCATCAAAGCTGAGCCATCCCTGCTGCTGAGCGAGTTGCTGGGATCCTCGCAGTCTGCACGTCCCTGTTGTCCCTTGGGCACAGACAAGAGGGTGGTGAGGATGTTCGGAGGTGGCCCCGTGCTTCAGCCCACGTCGCATCCTGCACTGACCTGCCTTTGTGGGTGCTCTGAGACATTTGCTTGCTTCTTTCCTCTTCCTCCACTATTTTTCATGTCTCTCTGCTTCCCCATTCTGGCTGGAAGCACTAAAATCCATGCCAGGAAAGGCTGTTTTCATGGCATCTTGCAACTGGCTGGCCCAATCCTGTGAGATTCTCACTTCCATCCAAGAGCTTGTCCTACTTTCAGGCCAGCCTGAGGAGATCACTCATGGTGTGAAATGCCTTCCCTCTCCCCTCCTGCCCTGGGAACTCACTGCAGCTCCCACATCTCTGTTTGTGGGGTTCCCAGTGCTACCCCTTTTCTGCTGCTCCCCAGCTCCTCCCCACCTGCTTGGCATGTCCTCAGCTGGGGTTTTCTGAGACAGTGATGGTGGTGAGATGCACGGCTAGGGAGGGGAATGGAGAGGAGCAGAGGGCATTTGGGAGATCTGGGCACAGTGGACACAGCAAAAGACCTTAATAGGCTAAAACCTTTTGCTACTAGTTTTGGGTTATCCCAGGATTCAGCCTTTCGGCACAACTTTGGTGTGGACTGAAGCTCCCTGAATTTCAGTCAGATCATTATCTCCAGATGTATTTAAAAGACTTGTAGATGTGATGCTCAGGAACATGGTTTAGCGGTGGACTTGGCAGTGTGAGGTTTATGGTTGAACTCAATGATCTTGAAGGTCATTTCCAACCCAAATGATTCTATGATTCTATGTGCTTGATGTAAGAGACTCATCCAGCTGGGTCCTGTGTCCTGCTCCTCCTTAACCCAGTTTTGCAGTTTCTTTTCTATCCTTGAAGGCAAGGAGCGGCTCACTGGTTTGCAGAGCCGTTGGGGATGCATAGCCTGGCACTGTGTATGTGTGCTTGACTCTGGCTGCAGCCTCTTGGGCAATCTTCTTGCCTGACATATGCTTGGATGTGGAGAAGACAGGACCCCGCCCTATGGCAGGACAGGGAGCAGTGTATGAGTTTTCTCTCAAAACCCTGGCATGAGGGTGTCTGCGATGGACCATCAGATGTTGATGAACCCACAAATGTCCCTGCTATTTTTTTCTCTCTATGGAGTCGGAAAAACAGGTTGGTTTGCTAGTAGAAGGTTTTAAACTCTGTGGCTGGACAGAGCAATCTCCAAGAGCTGGACCATGCCTTGTAACTGGCCTTGCCACCACTAGGTATCCCAGCCCCAGGCAGATGAGACTGCCTGAGGCCATCCCTAGAAAAGCCCGGATGCTTCCTACTGAAATGGCAGATATGATCTCTAGGCAGCCTGAATCCACTCTTTGAACTGTGTGATCTCTTAAATACTATGAATATTGGCAGCTGGAGCTGCAGACTACCTCTCAGAAGCAGTATGAACATGTGGAACTGGGGCAGGGCGCACTCAGAGCTTTACACACACCATGGCTTGAGTTCCTTCCCACAGCAGGGATGTATGAGCCAACCCCTGGAAGAGCACAGGTTCAACACTAGTAATGGAGATAATGTGGAAGTGTCTTATAGACACATCCGCTGCTCCCATCTCTCTCTTTGTTGAGAATTCAGCTGGAGATTTTAGATTTGCAAAACCCTGGGACTAGAGAATGACCCAAACCAATGTATAGATATCATTGCTAAGGATACAAAATTAGCTCTGTTCTTGCAGGCTTGCTGAAATCCATACCTGTCTGCAGCTGACCAGCAATTCCTAGCTGCCTTGCAAAAATAAAGGCAGGCACTGAGATCCCGCGGCTAAGAATTATGTAGAGGCTGGTGGTTCTGCCAAAAAGAAATCTGCAGGTTAGATATGGCAGGTACCTCACTACACGCACCCTTGTAAGAGGAACCAAAGTACTTCCTTCCATGTTGATGGATGCTTTGGAGGGTCCAACAGAAAAAGGGACCAGGGAATAATTAGTTCTTCAAAGAGAGAAATGTAACAGGGTTACCCCAAGACAAAGCAGGAGGAAGAAAGCTGTGTGGAGAAAAGGATATCGAGCTGGCACTGAAGTCAACGATGGTGTCCTCTACCTATCAGGAAAGGGCTTGGGAAAGAGAAAAGAAAATCTGAAATGGATTGATAGACTAAAGGAATCCTGCTGGACATTAATCACTTGAAATGCAGCCTTTCGCAGGGGAAAAGGATCCAGCTCCTGTAGCAAATGGTAGATTCATTGAATGTAAGACAAGAAAAGATCTCTGACCTCCCACATAAATCCTCCTGCCTGCCCCAGAGTTCCTGCGCTGTAACTCACAAGGGAGTTCATGCATGTGTTTTAGAAAGACATCCCATCTTGATTTCAAAGGGAGAACCCACACCAGCCTTAGGTAAGTTATTCCTGTAGTTAATTATCATATTGAAAAAGAAAGAAGTGTGCTTTATTCCAGATTGAATTTATCTGACTTCGGTTTCCAGCCATTGGATCTTGTTAAACTGTTGTCTGCTAGATTAAAGAGCCCTGTGCTGAATACAAATTGGCAATCTAGAAATGAGAAGGTCTGAGGCCAAGCTCTGTTCTTTGTTAGACTTGCACAGCCTGACTAAAAGGAGCAGTGCAACACTCGGGGTTGCGGGGTGCTGAGCTGGGTCACTAAGGACACCCTTCTTTGCCATCTACTCTTGGTTATGCCAGCTGTGAGGTCTCTCTAGTTTTTGGCTGGCAGGTCAAGACAGTACCATCAGATATAAGGGACAAGAAAAAGCAAACAAGCCTTCACCCCCCACCCACTTTTTATTTGCTGTAGACAAGCGAGCTCAGAGGAAGACAAGAAATGCTTGGCACTGCAGCATGCATTTGTTTTGCAGAGCCAAGCCATGCTTTGGATCCACTGTGTTGGTTTGGACACTTGGGTCCTGGAGTGGGAATACAGGGGCCATGCATGGGGTCAGGCTGCATGGACATCATACTTCTGACCTGGCGCAAAGGCTGGCAAATCAAAATATCTTCCAGCAGCTTTGGCAGTAAGACAAGAAAAATTATCATCTTAAAAAAAATAAATCAAGCTAATCAATACAGACAAAGTCCCATTTAACGTGAAACAGATCAACCTGGTGCTCTTGATGGCTGCTCCTGGGCTGGGCAGAGCAAGAGGTGTTGGAGGAGAGGTTTGTCCTTGGGATGCTGCTGTCTGTGGATGCTGAGCAGGGCATGACGTTGTGGTTTCCTCTGTAGGTGAGGGACTTGTTCACAGCCTCCAGCAGCTCTAAAGCTGACTCCAGAGGGAGAGCAGAGAGGAGAGGCGTCCAGGAGGAACCTGGAAAGAAGGAGGCCAAGGATGGAGCAAAGGGCTCCAAATTGGAAGGCAAAAAAAAACCAGCTGTCCCTCTCTGCCCCCCTCTCCCTCCTCCTCCTCCCAGCCTGACGCTAAGTACAAGCTTCCCCTCCCACAAAATAAAGGCCTTGATGACAGGCTGTCTTCCCTAGAACAGAGTGTCAAGTTGAAATCTGGCCTTGAGGATTTGTGGTGGTTCAAGGCAAAAGTCAAAACAAACACAAACACATTCCCAAGTGCCGACGTCTATGTAACCCTGAAGAGGAGCTGGCAAACCAGGGTTAACAAGCAGGAGAGACTTCTGTTTGCATGTGCCGGCGCCAGGGGACACACATAGAAGATGGCTAGGAAAGCAACAGGGGAAATTGTGGCTTTCCTTCAAGTTGCTGGGGCAGGGGGCTTGCATCGTCAGCTTCTGGAGAAAACTCATTTAGTGCCTTCTTTCCAGTTGCAACATTGGTGTTTTTATTTTCCTCCTCCCTTGAAATAGCTTTTTGCCAGGCGGGTCCAGTGGTAGCCACATCTTGTGGGCTTTGCCAAGAGGTGGCAGTGCTGGAGCTCGATTGCCTCGGTAGGCAGGTGTCTATGCCAAATGCCTACGTGTGACTATGCACAGCACAAGTGGTGTCTTTGGGGCGAGGCACAAGGATGTGAGTAAAAATTTTGTAGTGTGGCACAACTGGAGCAGTACTTATTTAAGACAGGATGGTGTAGAGTATAAATGGCTTTTCCTTTAATAAACTGAGTGGCTGGTCAACTGTTGGCTCTGACAGCGATTCCCTAGCACCAGTTGAGGTCTCTGAATTTTTGAACTCTTTGAATATATTGTTCTCCTACAGTGCTTTTCAATCAAAGTGTTTTGCAATGCCAAATGAGTGGTAGCATCTACCCTATTGCACCATGGTGGAAAGAAAGGTTGGAAACCATCCCTTCACCCTACTCAGAGAAGGGTGCCATAAGCTTTGGATACCTGGTCCATGCAGGGAAAATGACATTCAGAGACCCTCAGGGAGAGATCAGAGTTATTGAGGTTTGCTCAAATGTCAGCTAGGGCCGATGGGCAATGGTTGCTTTAGAGCATCTTTACTCTGCTTGGATGTGGGGTGAGGACAGGGGCACAAACAGCCTTTGGCATCATTTGGGTAATTCATATCCAAACACCCATGAATGGGCGCAAGCTGCGATATTCATGGTCTGCCTCATGACCTCCAGGAGATGCTGGGTGATGAAGGAACAGCCCATTGAAGCGCCATGTTTCATGGGAGCTCAGCTATGGCTGTCTGTGCTCCAAGACAAAATGCTTAAATGGAGCAAGAAGGGGACATTTAAGAGTCACTCTTCGTTGCAAAGCAAGCAATGAACTCGCTTAGCAGTCAGTCACAGGGAGTGTGCAGCACTTTACCCATCTGCAGTGAAATTTAGGATCTCAGTGATCACAGTAAGTCATACAATTAATCCTAAGAATATCAAACATTGTAACCACGGTTCATGTGGAATACTTGATTTAGCTCTGGAGTTCTTTAGGGAAGGAAAATAGAAGCTACCTCCTACCAGACACCTCCTCAAACCTAGGCTTTGCAAAGCTCTGTGTCAAAACGCAGTTTGGAAGCAGGCGAAGAGGGTTTTCTGTGTAATCAAGTGATTAATATAAACCATGTGGTCTAATGATCTGACATCTAAGATGTTGCCCTGTGCCACTACAGATGCTGTGGTTTGAAAGAGCATCAAGCAGAGCTCAGCTCTCCCCTTCCTTAAGTTTATAGAGTTTCGCTGGGTAATATATTTCAGCGGGTTTGTGCCGTGCAAGCAATGACGGATGAGAAGCTGGGAGATATTCTAATACCAAGCAGTGTGTGCATGGCTCATCCAGCTCCTGTGGCAGCTCCCCAGTGAAAGAGAAAAAAAAAAGGCTTTCCTCATTTCTCTCCGTTCATTGTCAGGAAGGGTTTTGCTCAGGTGGCAGTTGGCTTGAGCATTAAATAAAAGAATAAAAGGACCTTTGAAACCCCTTTATTTTTCTTCCTTATTCCTATGTGATTTTTACTGCTGCAGTACCTGAGCTTCTCAGTGAATTAATAACACATTTCTCCTCAGAACCCCCAGCAGGAAAGGGGCAGGGTGAGGCAGTGTGCCCAAAGTGCAAAAATATCGACCTACCTACGCAGTGACCTCCTCTCTGATCCCAGCTCTTCTTTGAGCAAGGCACCTCCCTTCTTTGGCCGTGAGTTCTTTTCATGATATCTACTGAAACTGAATTTTCTTTTTCCCCTTGCAAGTGTTTTGGACCATGGGCTAGTTCAGCCCAGGCCAGACAGTAGAGAAGATGTCTTTGAGGGATATTTTGAAGCTCTGAAGTATACTATAAAGCTTTGATGAATACTTCTAAGCATTTTTCAGGTTTTGAGAAGCAAGGATTACTTCTTCCAGACTGCTGGGGGAATTTTGATAGGAAATGTATACTTTTGAACCCATGAATGAAAATGTAACCATGAACCAGTCCCAAAACTTTATTTTCCTGAAGAATCACAGTAACTGTAGCAAGACAAAGAAGATTTGGGCTCTGTTCCCTTCTCTGGGGCAACCTTAAAACTTATGCCTCTATCCTGCCTGACCTTTGAGTGAAGCTGTCTCTTTACACACTAAGAAACCTTGTGTTGCATGCTTGATTTAGTAACCTATCTCCAAACTAAGCACATTTACATACCAAAGGGGTGAAGGGAAGGATTTGTTTCATTTCACTTTAAGCTATCTAGCAGCTATCCATCCTGCCCAAGTCTTCTTCACTGAAAGGGTTGTCAAGCATTGGAATAGGCTGCCCAGAGTAGTGGTTGAGTCACTATCTCTGGAGGTATTTAAAACACATGGCACTTAGGGACATGGTTTAGTGGTGGACTTGGCAGTTTTAGGTTTATGGTTGGACTCGATGATCATAAAGGTCTTTTCCAACCTAAATGATTCTACGATTCTAAGTCATCTAGACTCCCTCAAAGAGGAAGAGGCAGCTCCAGGGGGCATCCATCCATCCAAAGCCTGGGGTCTGGGAAAGCAGTGATGAATTATCTTCTACCTGTGATGACAGAGGGGTTTAGATAGCTAGGTCAGAACAACACCTAACTGTTAGACAGCAACAGAGACAGCAAGAGAGATTGATCCCATGCTATTCTGAAAATCCCACAGTTAGTCAACTTTAACCAGAACCCAGGAGTTCTGCCTCTATTTCTGAAGTTAGCCACCAGACCTTGCTCATGATTTCTGGATTATGGTGCCTTGGAGAAAAGGAGTTCACCTTGGACACCTCTCTGCCATATGGCAAGGTCAACTCCTTACAGATGTTTACAGCAGGGAAGGGTGACTTAATATACAGGCAAGGACTTTCTATATCTTCTGCAAAGGGAAAAGGTGTGGTATGTCTTCTGGGAGAAACTGAAGGTCATGAGCAAGTCCATCCTCCCATCCTATTTCTCCTTCAGCGTACAGCTGCCCTGTGCTAAGTGGGGGACTGATGTCATGCCAGGTGTGCTATAATGCTGGTGAAAGGCTGCAGTTCCTCTCCACAGGAAAGCAGAGATGTGAGCACCTCAGCAACAGCAGAAGGTACCTCTGTTTGCATACAGGCGAACTCAGTTCAAAAGCAGATTATAATCACATTGTCAATGTCATCACCACAGGATGTCGATGAGGCCAAGAGTTTTTCAAAAGTATTATAGTTTAAAAAAAAAAAAAGAAGAAAGATTTCTGCAAGGAATAAAAAAAAATGTTGCATGTTTCTGGGTTTAAACCAATTTCTAAGTATAGGGATTGACACAGAAGGTTGATACTCCCACATCTCTCTTCTGCGGATATGCTACACCATTCTCAAAAAACACTAGGATTTTACAGCTGCCAGAGGCAGGATAGTGCGCAGATTCTGCCTTGGGGCTGGCCTGGCTTGACATCTCTTTCCATTCTTTCTGGTCAGGTGTTATCAGAAGATGCACTTGATTCCTCCACTAACTGTCCCTAAACCATCTGGCCAAGCAGAGGTCAAGAAGGTTCAATATTTTCTGTGGCAAGAGAAACAGGTTATCTTCCTCAGAGCAGGATGTAAAGTGTCCAGCCTCTCTCTGTCCCTCCTCAGACCCCAAATCAAGAGGACTTCTTGCAGCATTCCTGAGCCCAGTCCCTAAAGCTTTATACTTCATAGTCATATATTTAGCATTTAAAACACTACATTTTATCCTGAACTTTAAATTGTGCTTCTTCTCCTCACTGCTTCTGTCCTTTCCCATCACTGACAGTTGTAGTCTGTTTGATACAGGCCAGGTTACTGAACCATGACCGTGTAATTATGGTTGGAGCCACAGAACTATTTTTATGCCCTGCCAGAGATTATTCACTTATCAGGAATGTATATTTAAGTGGCAGGCTCTGAACTGTCCGCTATAAATAGGCAAACCCAGCACCCTCTGTGTTTTCTTTCAACTCTGTCATCTATCACGCCTTCAATTTCCGCAACCACATCAACGTCTGTGCAGGGCAGGACGAGTCAGACTGGAGGGGAGCAGCTGGTGACCTCACTTAAAAAAAATAAAGGGAAAGGAAAGGGAACATGTAACACCACCTTCGCCTGAGCGTGGTGGTAGTCTGGAAATGGAAGAAGGGCTGACGTGCTGCCTGCTAGGGTTAACTTTCCTTTCAGCATGGTTATTGCTTGACCCCAGGGTCTCTGTGTGACTCTGCAACCCTGAATGTGAGATTCTCCCCATCAGCAGTCAGTGGCCAAGGAGTGGCATGAAGACCTCGGTGCTGCGACAGACTGGGCAGGAGCTGATTGCACCTGTCCCAGAGTATCTCTCTCTGCAAGTCCTCATATGATGAAAAGTGATAAGGAAAATGCAAGAAAAAAATGCTTTCAAACAGCGTTGAGAAGGTTTATTCAGGTTTAATGTCTGCAGCTCATCCGGAGCACTGGCTGCTTCATTTAAATACATGTGTGGGTGTCACCAAGAGTGGACACAATCTCTTCAAGGAGTGGTCCTCAGGTACCAGTAATTTCCCATAAGTAGTGGCCATCACGTGTTACACCTCCAGGGATGTTTCCGCTGGTTTGCAGCTGGCGTCACAGATACCTTACATCAGAATTTCCTGGGCATGATTCCTACATATTGTCATGAAATCTCAGGGGGTTTTGGTGTCTTTCAGCCCACCAACTTGTCTGGGTTTGGGTTTTTTTTTGTTTCTTTTTTTTTTGATTGTTCTGATGGGGAGAAGAGACCCTTTTGCCAGCCTGGCAGCAGGCAGCAGACATGGGAAGGGTTTTTTTTCTGCAGCATTTGCAAAATTTTGATATGGTTGCAGCAGAAGTAAAAATCACTTTCTAGGACTGGATACCATGTTGGCATCTGCTGGACTGGGTGGAGCCATTGCCTCTCCTCAGAGCATGCATTGTACCTTGGAGAATGTGGGTCTTGAACCTTGGATAAAATTGACCCCAGTAGGGCAAGCCAGTCTCCTCGTTGCCTCTCCAGACATGGTTCTGTGTAGAAAGTTCAGTGCCTTGAGATAGAAATCCTGGCTGCCTTCACTCACCTTGGACAGTATCTGATTAGCAACTTATATACATTTTTGGGGCTATTCTCCTGGTCCCTGGGTAAGGCGGTGAATTGGTGTGCACACAAAATAACAATTGCTAACAATTCTTCACATTTTCTCAGGTGCATGCTGCTCTCCATGACCCGAATGAAAGGCTTGGACAGCAGTTGTATCTGGGGCAGCTTCCTTGCAGGAACAGAGCGTAGAGTTTGGCAGAATCACTTCAGGAGAAACAAAAAACCAAATCTAAACATCGTTGACATCTAACAGTACATCTAACTTTGCTGGCCATTCAAAGAAATCTGTGCTTACATAGTGAAGGATATGGCCGGAATAAAGAAAGGCTCCTTGCTTTACCATCTTGATTATTCAGATGCAGCAATGCAGACCATTTCTTCAACCTGCAGATTTACTCAAGCTGACGAAATATGCATCCTCCCATCTTTCGCATAGCCCATTGCGTTCCTCCTGATTCTTTCTCAGAATTTCTGGCTGCACATTCCTTGGGCTTGCTTCTCAGTCCCCTTTTTAGCACAGCTGATACTGTACAGTAACTCTGGTATTCTTTCCCTTCCAGACTTCTCGAAGTGCCAGCAGAACTTGTGGTTTTATGCAGACCATTGTGACTTTGTTGTTTCTTCAAAAAAAAAAAGAAAAAAAAACAACTGGCTGTATCATCACTGAGCTAATTTCCCTATTTCTGATAACGCGTTTCTCGATGCTGGTAAGAGTGATAGTGTGGCGCATTCCTGTGGATCTTCCCATGGCTATGTATTTTGGCACCGCAGGAGGAATTGCTGGGGAGATTTTCCTTGTGTTTTCCCTGCCGATTTTCCCCAAGGAGCAGTAAGGTCAAACACTGAAGTCTCAATAAAGCAGACATCAGAGGTGTGAATTTGGGATCCGTTTCAGTTGCTGCAGCACAGCCATTTCTACATTATGATGACATTTCTGGCACCTGGCAGCAAAGGCCAGAGATTTCCTTCCACCGTGAGCACACCTTGCTGCCTGGGCAGAAGCCGAACTCCTCTGTATGCTCATCTGTGTACTGATACACTATCTGTATATCTCTATAAGCTTTGCTTTGTCACTTTCGTCTTTGACAATTTGCACACTGAGCATCTCCTGGCAGCACTATCTCTATTTTTCATCCCACATTTTGGTTTTGTTTCGAGGGCTGTGCAGTCGTTTCTGTTTTGAAAGGTCCTATCCAGACAGCAGTCCCAGGATACCTTGCTGTTTTCTGTCTCTATTCTCATCAAGCACTTAGATGTGAACTACTCTTTTCTAATCTGGCAGTTTTATGGGATTTGTATGCATTCACCTTGGATTCTGTCCAAGACATCTCTTTCTGAAGATATTTCTAAGCTAATACTGTTGTTCTGTGTTGCTTGGCTACTTTCCTACGCTTTTAAGTTATACACTCTGCCTCTCAGAAATACCACTCTCAGGATTTTGTCACGGTCTTTTCTACTGATGTCATGTTACTGATGGGGATTTCTGACACTTATCAGTCCCACTGCTATTGTATGCCTATTTTCCTGGAAGGGTCTCTTGTGCCATTTCTCCTTCAAAAAGGACATTTTCTTCACACTAAATTCCAAAACAAATGCTGAAAATAATTAACTTGTTGCTGCTTTTCCTGACCTGGAGATGCTGATATGCAGATGGAGAATGAAGTTTCATCTAAGTTTAACAAAGCTGGATATAAATTCATTTAATTCCAGCCAGGTTTCTAGTCTGAGCCAATCACCGTGGGTCTGTCTCTGGTCAATAGAAAGAAGTTGATACTTATAGAAGATGCTTCATCCCATCCAGAGTGTCGGAGACGTAGATGAAGCTGTCTGCAGGCTCATACTCTATACCACCTCCATTTAAATGGCTAGTTAAGATTAAGTGCCAAGGTATCATTATGCATGCAGATTAAGAGACCAAAATTAAAGACTCTAGGCTTAAGATAGTTGTTCAAACACCTGCTATAGTCAATGGTGATCTCATCAGTTCAGAGCATGGGCAGTAATCATGACTAAACATAAATATTTATTGCCATCTGAGACACCCTAGGAAATCCTTCCCTTCCTGTAGCAGCCACTGCAGAATGGTCCTAATCTCTTATTGATCCTGTGTTGCATCTGTCAACCCTATATAGATGTCTTGAATACATCAGAAAATCTGAAACATTACTAGACATCTGCATTCAGGCAAAAAAATCACACTGTTGATCTTCGTTGCCCAGAAATGGAGGTCAAATATCCTGCTCACCTGTAGACCCTTACACGTTATAAATTTGAGTGACTCAGTCTACAAGTCGATACCATCCCCAGCTTTCAGACAAACAAGTAAATAAAAAGGTGAGATCACCCTGATGTGTACAAGGAAGCAAGCACATAGGAACAAGGAAAGTGATAAATATATAACTCTACCATGGTAGATGGATAGAAGGATCCTGGGCCGTGCATCCTACCTTTGATATCTAAAGTGCTCACAGGTTTGTACGCATCCCCTCTCCAGAGTGTTCTTACTTTGTTATAGCAGAGATGTGAGTTTTGTCAATAGATGGAAATAGTTAACAAATTACACTGAATTCCTAGATATACAGGACACTGGTTTTCTTTCAAACCCTACAAAAGCATGTCATTTTTACAAGTGATTTGCATTAATTCCTCCTACTTCCTGGGATAACAAATGTTCCTTCATAACTAACTGAGCACCAGCTCTGACCCAGGCCTGGGCAGATCAGGACTATGTTTTACATCTTTATAGTATGCAGCGCGCCATAGTCCAGACCGGGCAGAACAACCTGTTTGCTTTCATGTGCAGTAGAATTAGGAGTCAGGTCATACGTTATTTTCCTTGGCTGACACCTTGAAGTAGGCTGAAACATTTCTTCTTTCCTGCAGAGATGAGGAGAATCATTTGCGATGGAGGAGAAGCAGCTGCACATCTGCCAAAGGGGAGGGGAAGGCTGTGACTGCAGCGCCATTCCCTCTGCACTTCTGTCCTCCTTCTTTGCAGAGGATGTGTAGATCTCTTAAGTGATGTGCTAATGTGCAGAGCAGCCAGTTTCTGAAGTGGTGCATGGCTGGCAGGCTGCCATGCCTACAGGAACCACATCTGTATCCCAGCACGCCCAGCCACCACTGAGACGAATTCAAAGGGAGCTGGCACAAACATGAAGGACCATGGAAATCCCATTCTTGTGTGGTCTGAATTGTGGGTCATCTCTCTTTTGCAAGGGGAATTTCACCCTGTCTGATCAGTCCCCCTCCTACCATATGCTTGCAGCATCTCAAGAAGTTTTGTAGAGGATGGAGCCTCCAGGTTTATAATGAGAGATAGTGAGAAAGAGGCTGTAGCTAGTCCTATGTCTCCCAGGAAGGAATATTTAGGAGCTCTCTTTCTGTCTGTACAGACACCTCTTCTCTTTTTGCACCCAGACAGCACTTCCTCTCAAACCAGACCACTGGAAGCTGCCCTAAATTTTACCAGATGATCACTTCTTGAAAGCCTAACTGGGATTGTATGTCTTGAGCAAGTTCCAGAAGATTTTGTAAGATGGAAGGGTCCAGTTGATGACATAACAGCAACTAAAGCTCTTTTTCCCCCCTGTTAAAATAAAATAGCAGTTTCTCAGGATTTTTCTCAAACTCATGACTCCTTCCTAGCAAACAAAGATTTTTCCTCTTGACAAATAGCAGGGTGACCTAGTGACAGGTGGGGTGACTGAGGAGGTAACATCCAAGCTCTCTTTAACATATGATGTCTTTAACCAGCACTGTCAAAACCTTCCCCTCCAAAACATACATTCACTCACTTAAGAAAATAACAGGGCCATGGGAACAATAAACCCTCTGTTGCCCAAATGCATTTATGTTGGCTCACTTAAGCCCGAGCACTGACATCAAGAGAAGTACATAATTTTTTCTTTCTTCTGTTCCTAAAACATACAGGCTTTTCCCACTGGAGTATACAGGAAAGAGTCCTATTAGCACAGGACTAAGATTTTGCTTAGAGGCCTCCAGGCAGCACGGCAAAATCCAGGAGAAGCTGGCACCTGTCTACACAACATGTCCTCTGCCTCCTACTCCTCTCCATTGACAGAGCATTAAGAAATACTTGTACCTGTCTTTGTCCCTGCCACTAATTCATTTTGATTCATGTGACTATGCTGCATCTCCCCTTCTCATACGCTGCAATTTCCCTCCCTGCTTAGTGGTATTTCCTTTATTTCTGATAGAGTTGGCACTCTACTAATGACACGTTTGCATGACCCCTGGAGCTCAGGAGCTTTTGCTGCTGATGGACGTCTCAAACCATCTGCTTTGTCTGCCAGAAATGGGACAAAGATGTATTAAATGTGTCATAGCTGTTTGGAAAGACTCAGATGAAAACAAATTTTTTTCAGTAACTGAAGGTTGTTAAAAACTTATATGCTGTGGGTTTTTTTAATTTTATCAATGGGAAACATGAAACTTTTCTGCTTTCCTTTGAAAAATTGTGTGCATCAAAAGAGAAACAAAGGAAAAAATATCTCTTTTTCATATATCTTTTTCATCAATATCAGTAGACAGATGGAAATACTTCACACAGAAGCAGAAGACAGTGTTACAGAATCAGTTAACTGTGTCTAGAGTTGAAAGATCAGATGAAGGTCTGGAATGTCTTCTTCATAGAGCTCATGAGATCTCTAAATAAGAAGAGATATATGAAAGAAGGAAAGCTCCCAAAAAGACTGGGCCAAGTTTTGATTCATTTGCAGATGAGCCATGTCTCAATGAAAAAAAAAAAAAAAGACATATTAATCTACTGGGAATATCATAAAAATGTCATGCCTGAGCTGTGTCAACTAGCAAAAGTTGTTCTGGCAGTTCCAGCAATACAAGTGTGTGCTGAAAGAACATTTTCAGTCCTCAGATTTATCAATTTGTTGCAGACACACAGTATGACAGAGGATATATTACATGTTATTTTATTTCACTAAAACAAAGTGCTCTTAAAAAAACTTTATTTATTTGACAACACAAAAAAGTACTCGGAAAATTTTTGTCTTTAAAGTCAGAAAATAAACAAATGGTCAAAAACAATAGTTTTAATTTTGAGTTTCAACACTTTGTTTTGAACTAAGACTTGAATTTGATGGGTGTTGGTTCTGACTAGTTTGTTCTGGTAACCAAACATTCGGGGTTTTTTTTGTGATGCCTTGAACTGGATCTGAACCCAGACTGGGTACAACTACACCCAACTCCAAAATGAGTGGAGTAGCTGTCCATCCTTGAAAGACCTTCTTAGCTCCCTTACAGATTTAGTATTCTCTTATTCTATGAGAAGGCTTCCAGACTGACTCCTCATCCAATGGGTCACTGGAGATATCAGCACTACAGGTGAAAGAGCAAGTTCAAGGTCAGACCTAACTGTGCTGAGCCTCTGATCCATAAAGTGTCTGTCCAGGATGTTAGCTTGGTTATACCACAGTCCAAAAGCTAAATGTATATTAATAAATAAAATAGATTAAGGTCCTTTGGTTCCAATGTCAAGATGCTTTGTCAGGATTATGTCCTCATGACTAAACTCTTGTTCCTCCAAAGATGGTGGCCTCATCCACCCCAACAAGCATGGGAACAGGCTGCCCAGGGAAGTGGCTGAGCCACCATCCTTGGAGGTATTTAAAAGACCAGTAGATGTGGCACTTAGTGATTTGTTTAGTGGTGGACTTGGCAGTGTTAGGTTTGTGGTTGGACTCAATGATCTTAAGGGTCTTTTCCAACCTATGTTTTCTATTATTCTATGATCCTATGTGCTAGGAATTATCCTTACTATCTTCTTAGCTGTGCATGGAAATGCCTGGAAAAAGGCTGGTGGACAGAGAGCAGGAAAAAAAATATGTCTGGAGGCTCATGTGCCAGTGCACAAGATCTTACCTTGCTTAAACCTTGCTTACTAGTATAGCCATAACCAGGTAGTCTAACCTCTGTGCAGGAGGAGATGCATAATCTGTCCAGGCACAGGAGGACTCAGAATCAATGTTTTGTTCTGAATGTGGTCAGTCTCTGCCTCTCTTGAGAGCTTGGAATTGCTCCACACCTGAGTGTGACCTTGAATGTGAGCTGTGCAGAAGCCGAAGCAGCGTGGATGGGGGTGCAGCCCATGGGCCATGTTGGTGTAGAGACACTTCATGATGGCAGGGGCTCAGAGAACCTTTGAACAACTCGCCTTTCTGGGAAGAGGCAGCAGTGGAAAGAACCAGGCAGCCCAGCTAGGCAGGGAGTTTTCCCTGCAGCAAGGAAGCTTGGCAGCCATTTCGCGGAAGGTGGCAGGTTTGCAGATTAATTCACCCCAGCACGACTCTATCAAAATCAATGCAAAATAAGCCCTCTGAGGTCAACTGTGTAACATCTGGGATGAATTTGGCTTATTGGAGCTGTCTGTATTAAAAATAAGCAAACAAACAAAAGTGCCAATTAACCCTGCTCCCCCTTTCAACAGAAGTATGTGTTGCAGGGTTAACTTTATGGGTTATTTTATTTAAGGCTAGAAAATCAACTTGCTAACCCCAAGCAAAGGCTGGTTCTGCATTTAAGATCCAAGCCAGGAAGAAGACGATTGGCTTTGATTCCTCCTGATCCCCGTCCAGAAGAAGTCATGTCTTAGTTTATTAAGATTTAAGGGTCCAAGCTTGACTGCTAGCCCGGACTCAGGAGTTTCCCTTAGAGATTCTTTATGTGCGCTCATTTTCACATATAGTTAATAAAGAGCCATCCCCATATTTTATGGTGACTGCTCTTGATTTTATGAACAGGAGAGAAAAACAGCAGAGGCTGTGTGGAACATGCTAAAATAATTTAATCTAACTTACAGTTCGTGGTTCTTTTTTTGCTTTAGATTTCATGGGATGACAAATTAGACATCACTTCCTCACCACGAATCGCCCCCCACCAGCTCTTTAGCTTCATATCTTCATTGAAATGTCTTCCTGGTCTAAACATCTCTTCTTTATAACAGGTCTCTTCTCTGTTAAGTGACTTTTTTAGGATTGGGAACCTAAATCTTCAGCACTCCTATGACTGCACACACAAGCAGAGCAATTTATCCACAAAATATCATGCTGTTTTCCATGCTGTCTTCTCTCCATCGTTATCTATCTTGATGAAAGGGGATGCAATAGGTGTGCTACATCAGTGTAATATAAAAATTCCAAAATGGATTCCCCCACAAACACACACACACACATACACATTTGTGATGTGCACAATGAAGAAATTGTACTATTTTGATGGGAGATAGAAACAGCAGTATTCTGACCAAAAAAAATCTGCCTCTAAGAGGTGTTTCCAGCCTAATTATGAAGCATTAGGAAGTCAAAAGAAATGTTGGAATATTGGTTATCCATCTAAATTGAATATACAGACATTCCTGTTTGGTTAAGATGCAGTTCACTGGACTGTGATAGAAGGGATAAAAGGAAAGTAATTTAAAATATGAAGAAGTTAAAATGAGACAGTTTTTTCCCTGCAAGCAATATTTTCCCCCATGAACTTTTAAAACAAAAAGAACCAGGAATTATATTTCAGATTGAATTATTTTAACATATCCCAGTCCACTGAATTTAAAAGATCTTAGATAAATTAGGGAGGATAAATCCGTCCATGGTTATTAAGCATGATAGTCCAGAGGTAAATTTAATCTTAGTGAATTCCAAAATTGTTGACTCCTAGAGCCTGGGGTAGTACAGTCCCGGAGGACTGCTCTAATCTCACTTAGGCACTTTTCCTAGGTATCTGGTGCTGGTCACTGTCAGAAACGGGATAAGACCTTTAGTTTGACTTGGTGCGGCTGTTCTCATGGTCTCAAACCAGTACTGTAGCTGTATGCGGTGCAACCTCAGCATAACTTCTGCACACACTGAGAAAAACAGACATTTTTCTTGCGTCAGTTGTTTTAGATTAACAATTATGCAAGGCTTGGAGGAAGAGGTAATGTTTTTTACTGAATCTAATGATGTATTTTGAAAAATAATAAAAAAAACCCAACAGGCTAGCTTTCACACACAAGTTTTTTTTTCATTTTTGAAATAAAAGCAGCAATTGTCTCAGCTGAATGAAAGTTTAAGAACAATTTCTTGCAGTTGAGTTGATCAGGTTAATCAGAGCATCTAAGAGTGAAAATGTCTGGTACTTGTAACAAAGAAGGAGTGTTAGGAAGGTGAAATATATCTATAAAAAGATATGTTAGTTACGGAAGGGAAACATAAAAAACCTGTAAATCTATATTTGAATCCATTCCTTTCACACCATTTTTACTGGCTGAACAATCATTTTTAATAACAGGTTTTAAAACGTCTCCCTCTAACCCAGATTATTACTAAAACTTTTTGGAAAATCAGATTTCCTTCCCAGGGGAAATGCCAGCATTTCTACTTCTGTTTTTATTCCAAATTGGAACATAGAATTGAAAATCTGAAACTTCTTGTGAAATGGCATTTCCAAAAAAACTCTAGTTGGAAATACTAAAATATTTCTTGTCAATAGCATCAACTCATTGTTTTTCAGCATCGTAGGATTATTTCTATTTGATAGTACATGATTGCTTCATTTTGACAATGCTGAAGATTTCATTTCAACAAGACAGAAATGCTTTACATCAAAATAGTACCATATTGAAATATTAAAGCTGTTACTGAATGTAATTTCTAAAAGTCAAAACAAACTATACAAAGCAACAATGTCTACACACAGCGGGCTCTGCCTTATCAGAGAAAGTGTGTTGGAGATCCTAAAGAAAAGGAGAACATTGAAAAGGCAAATTCAAAGTTGCAGCGATGGCGGGGGGAGCAGGTTGGGACAATTTTTGTCAAGAATTTAATGGAAATTGAGCTACACCCACAAAATATTTGGGTTTCATTGATGCAGCGTTTGCCAATGGAAAATATTCCCATCCAAAATTTTCTGCCAGGCCAGCTCAGAACGTGCCTTGGCCCAGCAGTGCGGGTAGGCAAGGAGCCAGGTTTAAGAAATCTGGGGCCTGATCCTGGCCTCACATGGAAGTCCAACAGGGACCAAAGAAGGAAGTGTGATTAATATAGAACCACTTGGTCAGCCAAACTGTGCCAAAAAGCTCAAACTTAGCAGAGGCTGTTCTTCGCAAGTATTCGTCATGAAGTAGGCCTGTGAAGCTGCAGTTGGCAAGGAACTACCTGATGAATGTGCTCATGATGCGTAATTGCCCCATGGCACACAACGGCATAGGCTGGGGCAGGGTTTGTTCAATACTGAATAAAATAGTACCTTTGTGCAGTGTTAAGGTACGTGGGTAAAGAGTTGGTCTGGGGGGTTGCTTGGATGGGTGTTTAGCCCTCAGCAGAACAGTATCCTACATGTTCAAGGTCTAAATCCAACATTTTCCTTTGCAGATTAAGAACACGTTGCAAAACCTTTCTCAGTGCATGAGCCCATGTAGGTTACTAGATGCATGAAATGGGAGAGCAACCACTTCCAACCCCCACCCTTGCTCTGATGACTTACAAGTAGATCAGACAGGTTTCCTTCGGCTCCCAAGGTTCTTGGGAAGGGAGAAGGAGCAGGGACAGAGGATGGGAGAGGCCATTTCTATGAGCTTTCTCCTCTTATTTCTACATGGAAGGGCTGGTTTGGCTGGGGAGGTGTGACATTGTTCTCACACCCTGTAGGCTGTGTCTCTGATGTCCCATGTCTTCACACATGGCAACAGCCAAGCTGCCCTTAGGACAGGGAGGAGAACAAGCTACATTCCCTCCAGTGGGGGAGAAACACTTGTTCCAGGAGAACCAGAGGAGCAATTCCACCAAAAAAAACCAGCCAGATGGCCCTGTTTGCAGCCGATAGATTTTCAGGCGCGGCTGAAAACCAGAGTCTGTCTGTCTGCTCCATTCCTGGAGACCCCATGAGCCAACACCATGGAGCCGTTCCCAGCAGGCTCCTTGTTCCTGTTAAACCACATCACAGGAAAGCAGGGCTGGCAAGGCATGGGAAAATGATCATTGCACCCATTCATCTGTCCTGGGGCACAATTAGCTGCTTATAAGTAATTGCAAATGACATGGCCCTGCTTGTGCCCTGGACCTGGCTCGTGGGCTTCAAGAAGAGCAGCCCCATAGGTGGGTGCACCAAAGAGCCCCATGCCACTGTCTAGTGCACAGAGTGCACCTTCTCCACAGCATGGGCTGGATGGAGATCAATACTGTCCAAGGTCCAAAAAGCAGAATGGGAGGAAGCACGAGATGCTGCAAACTCTGGCCTCAGCATCTCTCTCCAAGGAGGCTGTGTTCTTGGCAGCTTAAGGGTGCACTATTGATCCCCCTCAAGAGCCACGCTGCAGTTAAGACCAGGCGTCCTGGTTGCACGGAGACTCTCAAAGCCAGGCAGAAACTCCAAGGCCAGCACGGTGCTGGGTTTACATTTCTTTGAGGGCCTAATAAGTCTTCCTTCCCTCCATCCATCCCTGGAGAGATGTCTGTTTGGATTGTTACTGTCCTTAATTGTTGATGATATATGAGAGCACATTGCAAAGGTTTGTTATTCTTGGAAGAGCCATGAGGGGGACCTTTCCAGCAATATGTCAGGGTTTAGTGCACAGAGCTGTGCGGCTCTGGGCCCTTTTTCAGAGACAGAGCTATATTTCAGCTGGAGGCCATTTAGGATGATACGATGCGTCTGTTGGAAGTACCAGCGGGTGGTCACTTGTACTCCACAGGGAGGAATGGCTGTTTTAATGTTTCAAGGATGGACACAGGCATCTGCATTTTGCAGATACTGTGGGGAAGGGAAGTTGTGGATGTAGATAAAAACAGGTGCAAGCCCTCCATCCTCATCTTCCCTTCCCTTATCTGCATTTCTCCCAAAATGAGGGTACAACTAGAGGCAGGATGAAAATATGGTCCCTCTTCCTTCTAGGAGACAGTCTTCAATGTCATCTTAGGGGCACCTCAGAGAAGGAAAGAGCTTGAGAGAACATAAAAAATAATTTTATACCCGCTTGTAAACATCCAATTTGCAACTTTTGTAAGAAATGTTAATTGTTGGAGGGTGGTCACTGCTTTGTGGAGTACTGGTCACACATAGCAGCTCTACCCACTGCTTGGCTCAGTGACCTCCATGGCCCACTTCCCACACCGGCAATACTCTGTTCTCCAGCTGTTTGGGCCTATAGGTTCGTGCTGGCTTTGTGTGTCCTTAGGACCAAGTGTATCTTCCTTCCTTACCTGCCTGCCCAGTTGCCCAACTAGAGGAGCAGATTATTTTTGCAGTTCCTTCTGAAAAACAGCTTCTTCTGCAGTAGCTCCAAACAAGGATGCCTTTAAAACAACAATAGGTTCCATGTCCTTCTCTTTTTCCGTGTGTGCTACAGAAAGGCAGCCTGGGCAGTGCTTTCAATGTATAACAACTGTAAGGATTATTGGCATTTTTGAATATTTTACGGTGGGGATGGGTGACATTGAGTCAAATCAGGTCTATTGCTGTTCCAAAGACTGGCAGGACACACATAAACAGTGTGTGCATTTGTGTTTGTGTGTGTGTGTAAACCTGGACTGGTAAATACACAATGATAACAGATAACGTGTGTACGGGCATGGATGAATAAATAGATAAATGGATGAGAATATACAAGAAACGATGACAGAATCTGAGTGCGTAAATGGCTAGATTAATGCTTTATTATTTATTCTCCAGTTTATATTATGTTATAAATAATGCCTTTGTTTTACTGGATTTTGGAAGGATGAGGAGAAGCTAATTCAGAATTTTCTGGAGGGTGGGAAGATTTGAAGCAAATATCCCCTTTGGGACCATTATGACCAAAAGTGACTTTATCTATTGAGAACAGTGTGGCAGAGCACTTTAAGGAGCTGAGCTACTTAAATTGCTCTTGGAGCCAGGTTCTCAGTTGCATCCCCATGACACAGCCTCCTCTCACAATGTCTGTCACTCCCTGGATGCAATATAGACATCTCAGCACTGCTGAAAACCAAGGGTTTGGTGATGATTAATAACTAACAGATTTTTTTCCACCAGGGGAAAAAAACAAAACAACTCACAATAATTAGGATGGGTTTCCAGCCTGTGGGCGTTTGCTGGGCCTGATGATCAGAAGTGTAAACAATACTAAAATAATGTCCTGCTGCCCCCCGGGGCTTTCTGTGGAACAGAGTGTCCAATTTGCTTGCATTTCAGGGTAGGGAAGAGGCGGTGCTGTTCCTCTTGGTCAGGACAAACATGGGTGGAAAATAACAAGGGGAACCATGTTAAGAAAAATGGCCATAGGAAGAAAAAGAAATGCAAAATAGAAAGTGGTCAAACGTGGGGAAAAAAAGTGCCTTCAGCACCACTTCTGAAGTAGCAGGGGATGTCTTGGTAGCAGCACACTGGGCAGCACTTGTCTCAGTACTGTCAAAAGCACCATGAAATTGGTGCTCTCAAAGGCAAGTGTGTGGGGGTTTGTCACTGTCAAGGTGCTGTCCTGCTTGTGTCTGGCATTAGAAGGTATTTCCCTGTTTGTTACATCCTTCACAAACGGGATTTCCATCTCCTCCTAGCACTGAACTCTCTTTGCATTCAGTGTGGGGCTGATGGACCACTTGCCTGAGCACCAAATTCACCGACGAGATAAGAAGGTTGCTCTCCAGAAGCAAAGGCAGCCACCTGTAAAATAAAAGCATCCAGGACACTAGAGGTGGCTCACCATCCACAAGCTTTCTGGTACACAACTTACACACATGCCAAGGGAGTAGGGAAACTGGGAGCTTTGGAAAGATTTACCTGGGTTATATTTACCTGAGTGCACAAAGATTTTCTGTATATAGCAGATTGCACAGATGAAAATCGTGTAACCCTTAAAAGAACTAATCTGTTAAATCTTTTCTTGATTAATCAACTCACTCAAAACAATTCCCTGGATCTGCAAAAAGGCACTTGTGTGGGTTGAACACAGCATCTCCACTGGGCCACCAAGCTCAGGAACGAGGCATCAGTTGTGTAGATGGGGGAGAGGTCAGGGACAACGTGCAAATATAAAAATATGAGCTAATCCTGTAGTGAGGGTTCATGACAGAGAAAAGGACATGTGTGCATTTCTCTCTCTCTGTCTTTGGAAACTCAATATGTTCATTCCAGCTTTCACAAATGTAATCATATACTCTAGAACTTAAGTCATGCCTGTATTCATCTACATAGCTGCATATTGTTGTTTTATCTTAGTTGCAGATATGATGATTTTCAGTTCCAGTACTGCTAAGTGAATTTTAAATTGCTGATCCCTAACTCTCTTCTGTCCTAGCAGTCAGACGGTCAAGAGCAAACCAATGATTTTAGCAAAACAAGTATGGTAGGAAGGTAATGTGGAAACCCTGAGAACCAAAGTCATAGAAATTATGTTTATGTTATCAAATCCTGCAGTGCAAGGGCCAGTTCTGCAGAGTCAAATGGCTGCGGACTCTATGGCCATTCCACCTCTGTTTGCAGGGAGTACTTTGGACTAGTTTTAATCAGATCCTGTGGCTTCAATACCCAAAGTAGGTCTGCTCTGACAGCAGGCAGTTTGGGTTAGTTTCACCCAGAAGGAGTTCAGTTTGTGCATTCTGAGATTCCCCTACAACATGAATCAAAGGTTGGTAAGTTAAGAAATCGAGGAGATGCACTTCTGAAGCATACTCCTCATCCAAACCAGAAAACCAATGTAGCTGTACCCCAAATGTCTCGAGCGTTATCTGACCTCCAGCATGGTGGGAGTCATTGTCAGTATCTGGCAGGAGATCACCATGCAGAAATGGGCCCTTCAGCTGTGGCTGGTGAGGCTGATGATCTGTATTCTGATGACAATAGCTTCATGTACTAGCGACAAAGATGGAGGGAGTGAAGGTGAATGTCTGCTTTGGCCCTTGGATGCCCAAGGATGAATTGGGGTGTACCAAGGATGCATCAGATGTGAAGCAGTGTGTTTTATGCCTGAAATAGGAAGGATATGAGCTTGATCCTGGTGAGGTCTTGGGTCAGGTTTTCTGCTCTGGAGGTCTCAGTCACCAACTTCCTCTATCAAGGAAGACGCTGTCCACAGCAATTTTGAATTTATCTACAGATAACACTGACAGGACTCACTCCACCTATCCAGGGACCTCTGAATTAGAAATACCACCCCTTGGAGATGATCCTTTCTCACTAATAGACCCCGACAAATGGCTTAGACAAGATGCCCATCTCTATCAGCAACCACAATCCGTAAGATGGGTCTTTCCTTACAAGCCAAATCCATGCTTGCTTTTACTAAATATGTAGTAAAATTACATATTTCCAGGAACAAGGGCAATTTAGCAGTATTAGGCTTAGGTAAACAGCTAGAAAAAATGGAAAGATGAACTCTTCCATTGTATTCCTTTCTGGGCTTTGGCAAACAACCAAACAAACAAGAACCTGGATGGTGTTTGTTTAACCTCCTGGGTCTGTAGATTTTCATTCCCTGTGAAATTGCCAGTATTTTCAGCTTCCAGCTGGTCCAGGAATGCCCAGGAGAGAAGAGGGTTCTTCTGTGGGTGTGTTTCTTTTTTCAGTTTCTTTTTTCATTTTTATTCTCCAGAATTTTGGCACATATGCTCTCAATGTTGGCCTGAACTGGAAAGCATTGAGGTACAATGAAAATATTGAGCAGAAAAAGGTTATTCAAACTTTTTCAAACTTCAAATAAGGTTCAGTATGTGTTCACTTCATGTTATATGCAAGTTTGGCAGAGAGATACTTCTTCTTCTGTAATAAAACTCAGCTCTTCTGGACACATTCTCCTCTGAAGGGGTTGGACCTGGTTCACAAAGGTACTGTTCTCAAATTGGTGCTTGTGTTCTCAACATAGAGAAACCTTTCTGGTTCTTCAAGACTACTCCATGGCTGAAGAGCTCAGCAAGAGTCAACAGAGGCTTAGTCATCTGTATGGAGAGCAAAATTATCGAGAGTTAAAGTACCAAAAGAAATAGGCAACAGTTTAGGAAGAAAACAGAATCCTTTTTAACTTGGAGTACCACACTGACATCTGACTAAAATTTGGACAGAGGGAAGAAGGAATAAATGGGAATGTTCTCCATAAACAGGTGAAACTATAATTTTTCTTTGACAAGTTTCTCATAGCTACCTTTAAAGTTTTGGTCAGGACATCTCTGCAAGCAGACGCTCCCATGAGATGGATCTCTGATCTGATCCAACAGGGAGCACAGTGATCTTCTCCATATGACAGATGCTCAGGCATGTCCTGGACCAAAATGAGTTATTTTTATCCAGATTTTTATTGTAAGGTTATTTTTCGTCTTTTCGTTTTAGAAGAATTAATAGACTCCAAAACTTTGTGGTATTTTTAAAATAAAATTCCAGACTTCAGAAAGAAACAGATTTTTTTTGTGTTTTGTTTTTTCTATATTCCAGCTCAAAGATATTCCAGTGGCAATCTTCAGCTACCTCTTCTCCTTTCCCCTGCTTCATGTTAAGGTTGCTTAGTAACTGGTAGCTATTTCCAACAAATCCAGGAGGCATCTGAGGCATTTGTATGTTCACAGTTCCATTTCTCAGAACACATTTTTTAATTTTTCTTACCTTGTAAAAATTTTCCTGATACTGCAATTTATATTTTTCTCTGCTACATCCTAGGTCTGTTTGGCTCACCCAAGGCTTTTGCTCCTTCTTCTCTTCCCCAAAGGTTTCGGTGCTCTGCTCCTTACTTCTCTTTTTTCTCACTTGACCTATTAACTGACTTACAGGCACGTTCTTGAAAATAAAATGCTGCTGTATTTCCAAAAGGAAAAAAAAAAACCTGCCACCCAAGCCAGCAACCCAAGAAGCAAACTTTAGTTAAAATGTACTTTTTCTAGTATATTGTGTAGGTTTTACCTGTAGGCTTTCCATGGAAGAAAATGAATATGAAGAGAACTTTTGACCAAACCTTAAATTTAAAGCAAGAATTACTGTTTTGACTGGGAAAAGAACATTATTCTCTCTCTATTTTGGCCAGGACTAGGCTGGTCTGCTGCTGTTTGCCGGCAAAAACTATTGCCAGTGATTATTTTATATTTTGCACTGGCAAGCATTAATATTCCTTTGCCCTCTGCCCCAAAACTTCCTTTTGCTTGATAGCCAAGGAAGAGCAGTCTTTGCTTGATGTTACAGGAAAGCAAGAGACACTAAGGGGATCCCAAATTGCAAAGCAAATTGCTTTGGAGGAGTTCAGATTAAGTGGTCTAGTGGTTCCTTCAGTGTTAAAATCTATGAATCTAAACATGTGAGGTGTATTCCATCTTTTTGGATAGTCAGCATAAGGTTGCAACACTCACAAGCCTCCAGTTGCACTTTTCCCCCTGAATTTTGTCAAAATTTCTTGTCTTCTGCTTTCTGCTCAGAAATCTCCCATATCCTGATGCCCCACCGATGATCTGTACTTTCCCAAATGTCGAAAAGTTGGTATTGGGATCAAATTCCTACAGTCAGGCTGAGTCTTCAGTAAGAAACAGTCTCCTGGATTTGGACACGAGTAAACAAAATTTGCATCCGGAACAAAGCCTGAACCATATTCCTCAACATTGTTTTCAATTCCCTTGTCCTGATTAGCTGGACAATTGTATGTCCCTTGAGAGGCACTCACAGTATAAGAAAGAAACAGATTCAAGAAGTCACCCAGCTAGGCGAATAGTGATCTAAGAATGAGAGGAAGAGAGAAAGTGAGTTGCTGGCTTGCTATTTTTCCTACACATTTTCAGAATTTGGGGAAATTTGGTCCTCAGATGATTCGTGTCCAGCATGTGTCATCACACCTTCCCATGAAAATGACTTTTTGAAGCCCTTGGCAACCGGACACCACCAAGTAAGTGTAAGTGCAAAGGTCTTCTCCAACTCTAATTGCTCAGAGGCCTTGAGTTAGCCAGGATACAGAAGACAGGAAGGGTCTGTCAGAAGGAAATATTTCATCGTGTAAAAGGGGAGACTGTAAGGAAAACAAAATGCATTTACCTTATTAAATAAAAGCGTAATTAGCTGGAAGGAAATGTGAAAGGCGTTAAGAACAAAAAAGAAACCCTTTTTCCTGAGGTGGGAAGACCACCAATAGTCACCAAAGTGGAGAGAATTTATGGCAGTGTGGGGGAGAGTCTGTTTGGAGATACTTTAATGGTAATTTTTAGGAAGAATTTACAAGCATACTCTGCTACTGAGTGGAAAAATACATTGGCCACAAAGAAATTGCTGTTTGCCAAGCCTAATGATTCATTTCTGAGTCATAAATAATAGGTCCCTAATGACAAAGGGTATAAGAGTGGTCGTCTCTTGCCAACTATTTATTAGAAAATAGAGCTAAATCATTAGCTGGGAGCTCTCTTACCGGAAAGCTGAAACCACATTTCTCTATGAAAGGTCATAAGCTATTTCCACAAGAATTTAGACAAAACATTATTGCATTTTAAATCTTTCATCTTTAGCACCAAAAAAAAGCAGAGGGGAAAAAAAGCAATTGGTTCACCAGAGAACTCCAATTTGTCATGGGGCATCCCTTGAGATCCAAAAGGGTAAGTAAAGAACAGGAAGAGTTTGGAAACACCAGCAGCAGTGTCTTCTGAGGGAACGGAAATTAATTAGCTTCACCTCCTTTGGATACCCTCCTCACCCTGCCCTCCGCAGCCTGCTGGCACGCTGCAGTTCTGGAGGCAAGTGCAGGTATTGGTACACTAAGAGGACCCCATTGCCCGGCTTCTGGTCTATGACCTTGTGGCCAGTGCTGGCTGATTGAACCGTTTGCCATCACCAGAGCCGCCATCGATTACCTTACATGCATCAGCAATAAGAGTGTCCCAGGCTTTGAGAGCACGTATCGGCCATGGTTCACAGAGGACTTTTTTGGCATGAACGAATGAAGCTGGTTCAGTGATGTTCTTCGATGGCTACTTAATTCATGTGAACTTCAAAGAGATTTGGGGAAACATTGTAAGTTAAGCCCACATCAGCGTCTTTTGCCAAAGCATGGTCTATTTTCCTGTTCTGTTCAAAGGGAAACAGTGTAAGTAAGCCTGCTCCTGAGAGGGAAGGGGAACTGAGGACCAGAAGGACATGGGCCAAGCATTATGACTTCTCTTGGAGCGATGGGTGCCCAGAGAGATGAGCCATTTACCCACTGCTATGGTGGCAGTTGAACAGAGATCTGATTGCCTGCAGAGGACTTGGTTTGAGGAAATCCTGGGAGTTTGTGGTGGAGACCAGCAGAGCAGCTATGGAGGGATTCACCTCATCTCCCTTCAGCTCTCCAGGTACAACCTACAGGAATGGTCTTAGCTCCTCTACAGTCAATAAGGAGACACTTTGCCCTTGGCAATGAGTCATTTCTCCCACTTCTGTGAATCATAGGCTTTCCGCAAGGGTTCCTTTCTCTGCTGGCAGCAGAGGGAGCAGGGATGATTGAAACTGGAAACAGGCTATTATGTACCTATTATATACCTAAATTTGGCTAAAACAACCTCTGAGTCACACACCTGTCCTTGGGGGGAATAGCTCTGCCTGTCCCAGCTCCTGAATGCCAGGTGTAACATATGACTGAAGCAAGCACACCTGAAGGCTACGTTTCCCTGACTTTGGACCAATCTGTCTCTAGAGGGGTTAATCATCAACTGCAACATTTAATTCTTTCCCATTCATCAGCTTTATTATCTGTTACTCAAATTATGTTAGTCTTGATTTCCACCATTATGAGAGAGAACTGTTCGCTACACTTTGTTCGTGACTCAATTTTCAGTTCAACTGTGTGCTGTCCATTGGTGAGTAAAATTTCAATTAAGATTTCAAATAAAAACAAAGTAAGATCTGACACACCAGTGGAAGAGCTGAGAATAATCAATGCAAAGTCATTTTGGGGATGGGGGTTTTATAATCACAATTGTTGGAGTGATGCAATTATGCAAAAATCTCACTTTTAATTTTTGGAGACAAAATCTCTGCTTTTCCTTCCAAATATTTAAAGTAATTTGTGCTAGTGAAACTTTGAACCCCAAGGTTTTGAGGAATGCCTTTCCAGGAATGCATGTCAGGCATTTGCTGTCTTTGACCCTCTATGTCACAGAAAAAATCTCAGGACTACTTCTTTAGATTAGGCTAGTGCACAAGGCAGGGGAGGAAGGTGGGCAGGGAAATCCAACTCTTGTTCAGGGGATTTCATTTTGCTCTGCCTGTGTCCCAACTCCAGAACTGTGGCTCTGAATCCACTACAGTAAAATACTACTGATCCATACTGACACACACATGTACATGTGCTCATATTTAAAAAAAAAAAAAAAATCATCTTATATTAAATTTGCAGAAGATATTTTTAATCCTCTGGGATAGTTTTCCTTCAAGCAGCAGCAGCTTCTAGCTTGAGTGGATTTTGTTTGTCTCTCTTGTCTGCACACTTTGTGCCCTCTTTCTGTACAGAGGCTGCTTCCTTGGGCACACACTGCTTGTCTGCCTGGTTTCCCTCTCAGATGGGGTTCAAGGACTCCTCAGGAAGACAAATAACAACTTTTCAATGCTCTTCTATAGGAAGATCATGCAGAAACTCTGTCATTTGACTGCCTCTTTGCCCATGCCTCAAGCCAACCTTCGTGGTTTTATTTCCAACTTTCACACTACCCTTCAGACATATCCAAGACATGACATCTGTAGTAGTTTAGGCCAAAGTGGCCACTGGGGATGTAGGGCACCCCAGATGGGACCAACCGATGCTCCCCCCTACCTCAATGGCAGTCAGCTTTTCCACAGCTGCCACAGCTAGCCCAAATTACTGAAGAATGCATCCTGGGGTTGGCAGCTGTCCTGCTGGGAAGTAACACCCCTCTTCTGCCAGCAATTATTTCCAGGGGCTCAAGGATACTTGCTTTCCGGATTGTCCATGCAAACAACTATAGAATCAGGTACCTGACCATCCTTGAGATCTGAGACTGCATTTCAGCCAGTGGGGATCTCTTTGAAACCAAGAGCACTGAAAGTCACTGAGATTAAGCAGATCTCAGAAACGTTTGGCCCCCCAAGTCTCTTGGGAAGATTATGTGAGACCATCCCCTGCCTGACCCATCCTGCATTTTCCTTTCCCAAGCACGTGCACATACGCATGCACAGACAACCCAAACCTGTGGCTTTTCCACCTTGAGAGCAAAGTGCAAACTGCATGGAATAAAACGTAATTGCTGCATTCGAAAACCACAGGAAACCTTGTAAATCTTTGAGGAACATTTCCCCATTGACTGAGATGCTTTTTTTCTGGTTAGCTCTGATTGTGCTGCAAGGAGCTGAGGGATCTGCCAGAGGTTTATGATCATTCCAAAAGAAAAAAGCCAAGCGTGGCCATGGTGTTAGGTGTTGCTCTGCTTTCTTCTTTGCAGAAGAAATTGCTCTCTGCCTGTCTTGATAAGCTAGCTTGATTCAGCTCAGCACTGAGTCTGCCTTGTGTGATAAGTGCAGCTGGAGCCAAATGCTTTTGCCACGGCATTTCACCGTATGGAGACACTAAACTCCCTGTGAACTCTGAGGTTTCAAAAAATCGTAGGGTCATAATTCACTGGGAAGGTAAAAAGTGGAAGCTGGCTAGCATTACCGCGAGGGTTCTGCAGAACATCTGGGTAAGGAGAGCAGAAAAATGCAATGAATGTAGTACCCTCCAGCCCCCAATGGGGCTTTCAGGGTGAATGTCACCCTGATAATAAATAACATGACATGACACTTACTGGGCCATTCACTCACCTGCTCTTGGCCATTGTTGGACATGGGATACTGGGTTAGGTGCTCCAGCTCAATGCTGCCACTCTTTGCTCTTCTCTTATCTTGATGTTCCTCTAGCCAAATACCAATGCACATACCCAATTTACCTTTCTATGTTAATTTTTCTGATGCCTGTGCATCCATCCCTTCACATTTGCATGTCAGCATGCATTTCTGCTACTTCAATTCCTATCAGATCTTCATCTTTCTCTAGTTACCACTTAACATCCTGAACACACTGGCAACCAAAACCGAATGACTGCCTGTGAGTGGTAGATCCCTCATCCTGGCTCACTGTGCCACTGTAGAAGGAAGAAGAAATACAGTCCGGGATTAGCCAGCAGAAAAATTTTTCTTTTAATCTGCAGACAGATGGAATTAAATTGTTTTAAGGGAAAAATGTCAGCCTTGTCTAAGAAAATGGGTTTCTGCCTCTCACATTAAGCAGTACTGCCTTGTGAAGGTGCCTCATACAGCAAGAGGCAGCCACAGCCTTGAATACTCACTCCCACACTGTGGATTTTGTGGGTGTATTCTGGCTGTCTTCTTACAGGTCCAGTTCTCCAGGTGCAGAGCATCTAGCACTGTTTCCTGAGCAGGAGTGATCTGAACAAGGATGTGCAAAACAGGTGCCCAGACCATCAGATTAAAATATATGTTTTCCTATGGGCTCCAGTGGAAACCCTTGTCAGTACACTGGCCCAGTCCAACCTGCATATCTTATAGGTGCTATGGGTAAACAAGCATCTGTCTTCTGTTCCTCTGAGAACATAACTGAAACAGGGAGCATATTCTAGCACTTTGTCACTGAAGACAAATTATAAAACTCTATCTGAAGAATAAAAAATAAAGAACCCAGGTACCTTCCACTCTCTTTCACAGCACAACGTTTCCTGGGTCTTCCAGGGAATTTCAGAGCAGTAGGCAAAGTCAAAGCTTTGATTCACAATACGGGAGAAAAGCAAAGGTCTTGTATAACCATATTCCAGTCCCAAGATAGATGCAGTCTAATTTTCAGAGGTGATGTTCCCCATCCGTCATTACCACATTGAAGTGAAAATGGCCCTCCCATACTCAGCATCCTTAAAGAACCGTATCACATTTATTTAAAGGTTAAACTTGATAATTTGGGGAACTACGTATAGTAGCCCGTATTTGGAAATTCCTGTCTAAAATGTGTCAGGAATATAGGGTTGGAAGGAGCATCCTGGCGCATGCAGGAAACCATGTCATATCATCTCATCCATAACCTTATCATGTGCCAGAAAAGCACTTAAACACATGCTGAATACCCACATACGTCAATGGGACACACGCATGTCCTTCCCTGACTCATGTTGTAGTTAGATATGTGCTTAACTGCTTTTCTGAATCAGGGCCATAGGTATCTTGGGAGTCCTGCCCTGTCAAAAACAATGCAGCCAGATCCTACATTAGGTAATAACATAAGACAGTATGAAACAGCTGCAACCTCCCACAAAAACAAAACCACTGCATTGCTGCACGTGGCTCAGCAAAGCAATTTCCCTGACTTCTCTGAGACACATGAGGATAAACATCAATGTCAAAGCTGGTTAATAATGTGCAAATGGACTTATCTTTGCATGGCCAAGTTTTTCCCAAGATGGGAGTGACTTTGTTCTGGATCCTGAGACAGTGGGAGGGTGGTCATAGTTTCCCCTGTGTGGAGAACAGCATAGGCCTGGCAGTGGGGAATACTGGAGAGGAGAGGAGAGGAGAGGAGAGGAGAGGAGAGGAGAGGAGAGGAGAGGAGAGGAGAGGAGAGGAGAGGAGAGGAGAGGAGAGGAGAGGAGAGGAGAGGAGAGGAGAGGAGAGGAGAGGAGAGGAGAGAGGAAGGAAGGAAGGAGGGAAGGAAAAAAGACAAAAGGAAATAGAAAAAAAAACAGAAAAGAAAGAAGAGAAAGGGAAAAAAACCCCACAAAAAATAGAAAAGAAGAGAATAAAGAAAATCATCAGGTCAGCTTCAAATGGCCACCAGACCAACAGCCCATCTAATACTGTCCTGTCTCGGGTGGTGGATGACAATAGATACTTAAAGAGGGTATGTGTGTAGGGCAAATGAGTGATTCCTCCCCTGGTTATAACCTCCCAGCATTCAGCAGACAGTTGTGGGTCACTGGAGTCTTGGCCCCTGGAGATTATGTCCTCCAGGAATGTATCTTACCTTTTCTGACCCCAAAGACTTACCTGGTGTGGTATGAGAAAGTGCTGTGTTCTGTCTGTGTGAACCTCATGCCCAATTTCTCATGTACCCTCATGCCTTGGCTTTGTGGGAGAAACAATAGTGTTCCTTTGCCCTGGATCAGCCAGGAATACAGATCTTTGTCCTAGACCAGTCACTGCTTTTCCAGGATGAAGCATCTTCATCCATTTGATGTCTCTTCCAAGACCTTATACTAGAAAGCTGAGATTTAGTTTCTCAAGTGAAGGGGAACATCATGAAGCCTTTTGTTTAGCCTGGAGTGGGAGTAGTACAAGCTATCATGCCATGGTTGGAGTGATATGGTAAAGTAGAAGCACTTTTTGTAAAAAAGTGTTGGAGAGATTGCAAGAGAAGCATACTCCATCAGGGCGCATTTTGCTGAAACTGGAGTGCTTCGCAGAGAGAGACAGGTTTCACAGGCACTTCATTTTGGAAGAAAATCTTGAGAAAAGATCAAGCCATGCTGAAACATCCCTTGGTGATGTTTTCTGAACAAAATATTTAATTTGCTCACTGTAAAATATGATTTTTTAATTTTAGCTTTTAGTTTTAAAATATTTTATTTTTGTGACATTAGACACCTAGATCCTCATCTAAAATACACAATCTACAAAAATACAGAAATCATAAGGAAATAGGTCATTTGAAAAATTTGAATCAAACCAATGTTTTTTTTCCTTTATTCTTTGCAAGCATTTATAAAATTCTCTATTTTTCTTTCCCTATTTGTATCCAAACCACATCTCAGACACTCCAGCCCCATCCAGAACAAAACTTGTTGTCTTCACACAGACCTTTCTATTTCTCTGAAACCATCTGGCCTGCAGGAATATGAACATCTTACATTATTCCCTTGTAGTTTCAGTATATTTTATGAATTGTCAGTATGATGGGAATCAGGAGCTCTTCAACACCTTATAAATGTGAAAGCAAATTGGGCTGCACTGTACTACACACTTGGGACTGGAGCATGCATATTTATCAAGGCATCGATCTTTCTTTTTTTTCCTGATCCTTTTTTGGAGTTTGTTTTTCTGTGACTTGACCGTAGGGGTTTGAATGCTCATGGTCTTGAAAGCTCAGCAGACCTGCTGTTGTCTAGTGCTTCGGTGGATGTCCACCTGTTTCAGCCCAGATACTTAAATCTAGCGCAAAGGGCAAAGACCCTGTGCCATGAGAGTTGAATGTGGTGGGAGGCTCCATTTAGTGCTATCGTCATAGCTGAGATGAAGAGCATAGAATAAAAGAGAAGAAAAGGGATTGCTTAATTTAAGGTACTTTCTATTAGACCCCTGGGATTTAATGGTGAATTTGTACTGTAGTATCACGCAGAGGCCTTGGCTGTGGTTGGGATTGCTTTGTGCTAGGCTTCCCATTGCTCCCAGGCTGGGCTGTTGCAGGGTGTCCTGCACCCTGGGACACTGCACTGCTCCCTCTCTGCACTCAGGACTGAGATAACCAACCAGTGAGTAGGTAGAGGTGAGTCAGGAGGTTGCTGAAAGGATAATACTGTCCTTAACAAGGCACGTACACAGTGGTTGTCCTCAGAATACTTCCCAGCCTTTTGGGATGTGTGGTTCCTGTACAAGGGGACTTTACATTCAGCAGACCCTAAAGGGCTTTCCTCTTATGAACTTCTGCAGTTGGGTTTTCAATCCATGCAGATGCTTCACCTGCACAGTGTCTTTCTATGAGGAGTCCCACAGGTTAACCACACACTTTGAGAAACACTGCTTTTTTCTGTGTGACTTGAACCTGAAAACTGCTTATTTCATTTGATACAGTTGCCTTGTTGAGAGGGAAAGCAAATTCCCAGCTCCAATGTCTTTTCTATATGACTCCCAGGATTTGACAGACCTCTTCCCTGCCTTTTCTCAGGTATCTCTCTCCTGGGCTTTGACAAGTTACGGTCCATCTAATAGTCCCTGATAACCACTGTCACCATACCTGAACCACCACAGTTTGCTACTGCTCACAATGAAAGTCCAAGATGGCTCTAACTGCTCACAGACACTCTGGACCATATCTGAAGGTGGCCACTGACAACCACTGAGGGATGTGGGTTGAAGGAGAGGCACCCCTGGGCCCAGGATAATCGGCATCTAAACAGACTCCTTAGAGAAAACAGATATGACATGCATGGAGTCCACTTCGTAGCACTTTGTGTCACCCTTTTCCAAGGGATTTGAATCTGGACATAGGGTTTTATTACTGGATGGAAAGTCAAAGGGGGGAAAGGTTATTTTTAAAATTCTCTTATTCTTCACAGTTGTGAGCAAAAGGAAGAGGAGAAAACACCATGGGTCCTGTTAAATTCAAGCAAAAGTCTAAACTCAAGATGAGCCCCCTCATCCAACCCTGCTGGACTGATGACAAGACCACCTCCAGCCCAGAAGCTGGTGTCTTCTGGCATGTGTATTACCATCAAAGCAGCTGCTGGGCAGAGGCACAGGCTCTCTGCTGTCCAAAAGGACAGCTCTGTTCCTCTCTGCTAAGGTAGAAATCTGAATGAAAAGGCAAATCAAGTGAAAAGGCAAAAAAGATAGACTCTCTGAGAGTACTTCTGATTACGTTCACAAGAAAGGAAAGAAAGAGAAAATTACACATAAGGAGTTGGGAGGGCTTAGGAAAAGACCAAATGAATTTCATTGTAAGCCCTCTTTTCTTCAGGGACCCCAGGGAAAAGTAAGAAGAGACACTGTGCAAGTCCCACTGCTTGTGAAGGGAATGCCAGAGCCCAGTGCCAGGGTGGTTGGTCAAATATGCACCCCCATATATATCTGTGCTCACATCAGTAATATAGCCAAAAGCAAACCCCTTTTTCTAGAAGAACAAGACACCTGTAGGAGCTATTGGTGCCCTGGAGTGGACAGAGGGTTGCTCAGTCTGCAGGGCTGCGCCAAGGACCCTGGGCAAGGAGCTGGAAGAGGAGCTGACATCTCTATGTGTGGACTGGCCACTAGAAGGGGATGGAGAGCCACGGGCTTGGAACGTGGGCTTGCACAGGGATCCTAGGAAAGCACCAGATCCCTGCAGATCCCTGTAGTTCACAGAGTGGTCTTGTTACAGGTGAAGTGCTGTCTGTGATGCTGACGGGGCTGTGGGGTGGGGGAAGGGGCAGCTGCAGTGACGTTAGGGGTAGGCTCAAACGGACCTTTCTAGGGTCCTTTCATGGATACCCAGTCTCCTGCTCCAGCCTCCCTTCCCAGTGTGCCCATCACACCTCCCTCCTGCCCCAGCCATCATTGCTCTCCTGTCATTGGGGGAGAGACGCACTGTTGAAGGCTGTCTGCAGACAGGTGGGAAGGCAGGCAGGGAAATAGCAGGTATTTTGCTGGGCAATTCCTTCAGCCCAGCACAAGCCTCCCTGCTACCCTGACACCCAACTACCCTGTATACTTGTTTTTCTTTTTGAAAACACACCAATGTCATGGTGTAACAGCCTCTACACCATGTCTCTCCCCGTGAGAGCAGCCTGCTCAGAGGCAGCATCTGTTTTGTCTTAGCAGAGTTCTTGCTTTCCCCAACTTTACATGTGGGACCGACAGAGACACGGGGTAACGTGACTTTCCAGAGATCACGTGCTTTTGCAATGGGCTCTGCTAAGACTAATTTCTAACATTCCTGCCTGGCCATTGTAGCTGTCATGTGCCTTTGTCACTGCTGGCCACGGAGACCAAAGTCCCTAATGGCAGCATCTATCCCTGGCCAAGGCTTTGCGACAGATAAATAGGGCAATGCTAGGCTTGGTCTGATTTTCTTAGCCACATACAAGGAGAGAGTCTGAGGGTCTGAAAGCCACTACTGTATTCTCTGTCTCCAGGGTAGTAAAACATACCCTTCCTGTGGATAATGCAGCCAGCACTGTCTTATTTAAATGCTCTATTAACTTAAGTAATTCCAGCCATAAGTCCCTGATGAAAAAAGATGCTTTTTGGATTTTAAGGGGGAACAGGCAAATGCACACTGACCCCATGGGGTCTCACAAGAGGAGCTGGATGGGGGCTTGGAAAGGTCCTTGGGACAGGGAAGGGCAGGAAGGGGTGGATGAGGCTGCTGCCTGGGACCTGGCTGTAAGGAAGGGCTTAGCGCTTTTTAGGCTTCCACAACATCAAGAGGAAAATCAGAGCTAATAGCAGCTAGCAGAGCTAATACCAGTCCCTGGGTTCTGGCCCCTTTCATGTGAGGGAAGCGAATGTATTTAGGCTCACAAAACTTCTGTCTCTTCCTGCCCTGTGCTTTGAAGGTTGTTTTGCACAGGGTAAACTGAGGTAGTCAGTGGTGGAGAAACTTGTTTGGGACTGATGGTACATTTGTGGAAAAGCCAAGGAAAGAAGTTCTCTTCTGCATCCTTCCACGGGGCTGTTATATCTCTCCTGATGACCTGTTTCTCGTAAAGCTAAAAATGAGATTTGAGGGGTCACCGTCACTGAATTGCTCCAGTCTGGCTGGAAGAACACAAAATATTTCTGTCTCCCGCCCTCCCCCGTGACCTTCTCCAGGCATTGCGTGGAGACCTGTGCGCTGGAGTCAAACGTGACTGAAGACAAGGCTGAATTGTTTCCCTGTAAACAGCCTGCTCTCTGTCTGCACTACCTCTGCGGACTCCAGCCCCGATGCCTCGTGCCAAAGGGCAGCGGGATGGGGGGCCGCCTGTGGTTGGTGCGTGTGCCTGGGTGTTCCTGGAAGACAGAGAAAGGTGGGGGACCTCCTCTGAGTGGATGCTCTGCTCCGTCTCCGCTGTAGGTGAGCATTTCTGGGTGTGAAACGACTCTCTGGCTGCTCTGCAGCTCCTCAACCTGCAGAGCTGGAGTGGGAATCCTGCGGGACAGCTCCAGCACTTGGCAATCCCAGTGGTGGAGGGGAGCTGCTGGGGTATGGGCTGTGCAGAGGCGCGAGTCAAGTGGGTGGGTTCCAGTATGAATCAGGCACACCAAAACTGAGAATTTGAAGTCAGCTTCCCCAGTGTGGTTGAATGAATAAAACAGTGTATTAACACATGGTAGGTAGGAGTTTGATGCCCAGCCCCACCCACCCGTCCCCCTCCCCTGCAACTGCCTTCTGGATTTATGGGGGGCTGAAAGGACCAGTCATGGTGTTTGTAGAGAGCCAGGTCCTGCTCTGAGCACTGTCCCGCAATTACTCATGTACGTCAATTGTCAACATACTTCCTGGCATGGTTTTGATTCAAGAAAGCAAACACCATCAAAAGAAAACCAGGCAGAGGTCAGGAGATATCCAAAACCATGGTCTGCTCCCACCAGGAATAATCACAGCCACCCCATTGGTTGGAACACGAATTTATGTGTGTGGCATGAGTCCTGGGGTATTTAGTGCACTCATATTGACGTAAACAATGCTTCTCCAATAGGCTAGACAATTCCAGAGGCTGGGAAGATCTACCCAGCTATGTGCAACCCTTAGTTTGTTCCCAGTGTGGCAATTCTTGTTTCTTTGGTTTGCTGTGAGTCCCTGGGGAAACCACTTCCCTGTCACTTCCCACCTGATGACAGTGACCTCCTTCAAAACACGCTTTGAGGTCCTTATAAAGATATATATATATGTAAAGCATCTCAAATGGTCATGCTGTTATGAAGCCTGCTTTACTTTTTCAGATTATATCACAGATTTTCAGAGGCTGAAACTGCCTTTTAGCAGCTGGTTTGCAACATCAGGGCACTCTGACCTCAGCAGCAGCTTCTGTGTGCTGCTGTGATTGAGATGATCGGACAACTTGCAGAGTGCTGAGATTTGGGCAAGGAAATCTGCAGCCAGTTTAGAATTTGGGGGAAAAGTAATATTATAAAATATTACAGCAAACAGGCTCCATATTCTGCCTAGCTGGTCCTTGCAGGGTAATACGGCTTTTCCTATTATTCTTATTATTTAAATTTTGATGGAGTTTACTCTTTCCCAACCAAACTTGACAGCTATTGACACTTACTTGGCAGCCAATCCAGGGGCAGAAAAGGTGGTGAAAATCTCTCAAGCCAAATATTCCCTGGAACGACTTTAGCAGCCCTGGCTGTACTGCTTTATCACACCCACACTTGCATTACCTAAGAGGACAGTTAGGCTTGTGGTGTACCAAAGCCACAAAAAGCAGTCAATTAACTTGTTAGCTTGAGTCAATAGAGCAGCTTGCAATTAGAATTTGGCAAATGGGCCATGTTAACATAATAGTACACCTCCTCTGCTGTAAACCTTCAGCCAGAGCTAGAATAGGAGAAAGGGGACCTATCTGTCTGTCTGTCTGTCTGTCTGTGTAACCGCTGTTCTCCAGCTTTTCCGCTCACTGCTCTCATTCTTTGAAGTCCAAATTGGTCTGTTTTTTTTGAATCCCTGACCTGTTCTGCAAGGCAGCTAAGTGCTAATGCAGGTCTGTGGGGTGGCAGGTCCTTGGTGGCCACCTCTGCACAAGGTGGGGGAAAGCCCTGGGCTGAGACCTTGGGAGGCTGGCATACCCATGATCACCAGTCCTTGTGGTACAGATCATGTCATGCACCAGTCTGTTGTCTGGAGAATTTTTTTCCATTATTTGCTTGCTATGGAAACCGAGGAGGCCACAAGCTAAAACTATATGAAGTCAGACCAAAATAACTTCAGGAGCACCTCAAAGTACTAGTGATGGTATTCCAGTGCCTGGACACCCCCCTCAGGTGCTGTTCCGGGTGATAAGAAAGAAGGGATGAACTGGGATGATATTACTACAACTGAGTAATTCAGTGTCAAAACCACAGTGAGTGGAATTGGTTTCTGATGAAAACTACCTTTCCCTTGAAAAGGTAAGGAAAACAAATCTTTGGTAGATTTTAGAGAAATGTATAAAATTTAATAAAACTCTTTTTTGAACGGGAGGAAATCATCATTCATTTTAAAAATTATGCCTTATTTCCCCACCATTTTCTGTCTTGTTCAGCTGCCACCAACAGACAGCTGTTCCAAAGCTGTAGACAACAGAAAGATGAAAAGTCATAATTTTAGATGTGCTTCACATTGTTAAGAAAACAAATTTGCTGTCTGTTTTGCCTCTACTTTTTTTTCCAAGGGAAATGAGAAACTCTATTGTAATTAAAAATTCCGTATTGGGGAAGCAAGTGAAATGCTGCTTCTCCATGAGCTCCATTCCCATGGAGGTTACAAGTGAAGTCTAACCATCGACATTTAAGGTGGGACTAAGAAAGGATGAGATTTTTGTTCAAAGGACTCAGTAATCAATGGGACAATCAAAAAATTAGACACAAGTGTTCTGCTCTAATGACAAAGCACTGTTCACCTCTTCCAGCTGAGGAATCTATTGCTCTGATCACTAAACCTCCCTCTCTTCTTTCAGCAATTTCAGCCTTTTACCTGCAATGCCTTGCTGAAGTTTAACTTAAAGTTGCATCACTTACTGAAGGTAATGTAAAGACAATGAAATAAAAAAGTATCTCTGAGATGAATCAAATATATATTCCTCCTGGGTCATTTATTTTGCAGGGAAAAGACTACTTCCCTGTGATTAAAGTAACTCATGACACTATACCCCTGTCTCCTCCCACCACCTCCTGTGACTGCAAAGAGTCTAAGATTGTGTTAACCCACTATTAAGGGCTCGGTGGTGTCAGATGTCTCGTAATATTGTGCACAAACACAGCCCAGCATATTATCCTGGCAGGAGCACATTCCACGGGAGCCCCGGCAGTCTGGTACGCTGTGCTTTCTCCTGGTCCAGGGAAAGTGTGTCATTCTTCTTCCTCCCTCTCCTGCATTTACCAGCCCCTCCCCACATGTCTTCTAGCTCCTTCTCCTCTCCCTTTTGTTATCAGCCTTGTGAACGCTGGTTTTTCTTATGATTTGACCAGGTTTATGTCATGCAAAGATGCGGGATTGGCATGGGGCGGGAAGTTGTTCAGCCATTAGCGTGGCTCTTATTTCATAACATTTAACACCATCTGTTCTCATTCTCCTGGGTCTCATTTCAGGATAGTCACTGAGGAGGGAATTCCTCTCCCCACTACTATGCCAGCACTCTTGAGCATCACCGTTTCAATGGGGATAAGGATCTTCAAGTTCCCATTCCTCTGCTCCCCCAAAGTAAAATACACAAATTGCTAAAGGGCAAATGGAACTGGATCCCACCTACTAAATTTGAGGAGGACATTGAAGAAGTCAATCCCTGTCCAAAACCAGGAAGGACATCCACACCTTCCATCTGCCTGGCACCCGAGGTGACCTTGGACTTGAGGCCTCGTCAATGGAAAGTTTGTCTGACTACATGTGGACACCTACAGCACAGACCTTTCTCTCAGAGGTAAGCACCATGCAGTATTTTTTTTCCTTGTTATCCAAGGGATCGACCATTACCTGCTTCATCACTGAGAACAAAGGGATCTCCTGGAGGTGTCTGTGCTCTGGCCAAGTGAAGTCAGGGAGACTGCATCATGCTCCTGATCAGCTTCAAGGGGCAATGGCTCAGCAGGAGCTAGTGAAAAGCTTCTCCGTTCCCAACACTAAAATCCCACCTTCTTGCAATGTCCACTTCTCCTTCCCATGCTTCTGCTCACACTTCATCAGGGAGTCCAGGACTGGCCTCCTCACTTGGCGGTCGCTCTGTTTCCACACAATCCTGCTGATGTGACATGCATCTTCAGTTCACTTTATTTGTCCTGCTCCTCTGATTCAAACCTACCCTTTGCACAACCAACTGACATGAGCCCAGTGATACACTGCAATAGTGGGACTCACCAGATGGCCCCATACATGTCACCTTAAATGGCCCAAGGGTGCACAGAGCTCTTGGAAAATGTCTATGCTTGTGGTTGGTGGTAATAACAACAACAACAACAACAGTAATAATAACAATAATAATTAATAATAATAATAAAAATGAGTCATTTTGGGAAGCTCTGGACACAGGATCTATCTGCACTCAAAGCACAAAGTGTTATTTACTCCAAGTACGTTCATAAGTTTCTTGAGAGAAAAAAAACCAGAAGGCACAGAGGTGTTTTTTCCATTTTAGCTGCAAAGGTAATCTGCTGAATGTGACCTGGGCATTAGTGCTTTACCGGTCTGCAAATGCACACAGTACCTGTGGGGATCAAATACTCAGAACAAGTAACTGGGGATGCCCACTGCCTGCAGGCATGGACATAGTTTAGGAGTAACTACATTCCTGTTAGTGAACTGTATGGACGAAATAGGGGGAGGAGGCTCTGTGACCACTCCGTCTTCCTCCGTGTTGTGTTTCATCTCCAAAGTATGAGAAGCCAGCTGTGAGCGGAGCTATTATCACTTGCAACTAATTTATAGCTGAGGGCTGATCCCTAAATTCCTAAAAGCAAGGGGTTAAGATGATTTATTTGCTGGAAACAGTTGCAGGCTTGTGCTGAGAGCTTTTATCATAATTACAGGTGTAAAATGTCAGTGTCCATAATTTTTCAAAGAAATTGCACAGATTACATTTCTCTTCAAAACACACCAAGTATTTTATGTGTGAATTTAGTACTTTAAAAATGGAGCTGACTGACAGCCCTGCAAGCTCTGTATCCTGGAAAACACACTTGCCCAGCACCAGTATGGCCAGACAACTTCCAAGGAGGGAGTTTGGTTGCTGTTGTTCCTGAATGGCTCCATCTGGCTCTCCCAAAACGGTGCCCACCAGCTTTGGTGATTTTTCCACTGGGAGAAATCACACAGCAGATTAGGAACCCAAATACCACATGCCAGTGAGTGAAGCAGCTACTGGACCAATGCTGAAGTGAGACCTCATCATTGAGAACTAAAGCATCCAGATCCTCAGGTGGTCTACATTGGGTCTTTTGAAGGAGACTTACAAGTCAGGAATTAGCAGGGACTTAAAAACTGCATCAGAAGAAAAGGGTATGGGTCAAATCCACCAAGGGACACATATCTTTGGCTAGAAGTCAGTTAGCAGCATCTCAGTTCAATTTGGAGATATATCACTGGCAGATCAGCTGATTCTTCTCTTTAGCTGCGGGTTTCTTTGTCAACTATCCCATGTCAGAGAACAATTGCCAGATAAAACTGGTTCCTCTTCAAGAGACCAGAGTCACTCCTCTTCCAGTCATCTCTACTGCTGGATGCAGGATAGGGTGATAAGGGGAGGAGAGGAGCAACATTTGAGGCATCTTCAGGGTACCATGGAGTCTGGGAGGCTGTTGAGGTGGAGCAGTGGTGAGGGTTTGATTCTCCATCAGGGAAAAATTGTCTCTAGCAGGGCCATATTAAAGTCCACAATGAGATTCCATAGAGCACATGCAGAAATTAAAAACTCTGCAGGGAAAATCAACAGCAGGTGTTCCCAGGGGAATTAGAAAGACCCAGCAAAGACTTTTCTCCCTATTGAACTCAGTGCTTGCTAAGCTCCTGCTTGTCACATCTGTAAATCTTTGTAACACATCTTTTTGCTCTTTAGGCCACCACAATACCTTCAAAAATCTGAGGCTGTGAAGTCATCGCTTTTGTAGACCACTCCTCGGCTGCAAACAGTAGATGTTTGCAGTATCAGGAACTCTACCCTGTCCTACCACTTTGGCTGACTCAGGACTCTGCAAGGACACATTTTGAGATCTTTGTGTCTTCCAGTTTGATACAGTGACATGTATCTCAGGAGACATTAGCACAGTCTAAGAGGGTTGAAATTTACCTGAGAGCCAATCTGCATTTTCCCTGCTCCAACCCATCCCTCTTCTATCCTCTTCTATCCTTGCTTCTCCCTGTTTTCATCCTCCAGAGACCTAGACATGAAAGAGTCAATAAAGCAAATGTCAGAGAGCTTGGAAAAGGAAGCTTGGAAGCCTCTCCACCAAGGCGGAGGTCAGGCTTTAATGCAAAGAGATTGGTACAGACCAGGGTTTAAATCCAGAGGAAACTGGTCCCTTTCCAAGATACAGTAAGGATTATGGGACAGTATAACCACTGAAAGACTTATTTGCCACCCATAGTAAAATGACTTAATACTAGAGACATTGGCCACCAGACCATGTGGAGTCTTGGGTAAGGTCTTGTTTGAGACTTGTTGTGGAAGGCCAAGGAAATGGTTTTGCTGTTTATGTCCATGTGGGAGGGTTGGAGAGCTCACAGTTTACTCGGGTTTTGGATAGTCCTGGTCCCTGCAACACAGTCGCTCTTTGCTGTAGTGCTGTTGACCATGCCAGTTCATTTTCCCACGTTTCAACTCAGCCACCATCTGGGAAAATAGGGCAGAAATAACAAACCACTTCCAGGGGGCTGATGAATTCATCCCAGTTTGCAAAGGGCTTTCAAATCCTCAGGAGTGGGTGGTTGAAGATGCAGTGATAGATGAGAGATGATTTTCATCACAAGTCTCCTCTGGGAAATTGGTGAAAGTCCTTATCCTCTTTTGCTACTGTTTCCTTTTGAAAGTGGGTATTTCTCTACCTCACAGAATAAATATGTAAAAGACACTGGTATTCTGGAGCTGAGGGCCATGTCTGTGCTCACAGAAGATAGCTATTCCACTCCTGGCTCTGTTAGGAAGGATTACAGTCTCATCTGAAGCAGTTCTGAAGTCATATAAAACCTCATACAATAAAAATGTTAAAAGCCCCAAACAAAGCCTTTTATTTATTGTTTGTGTGCAATTAGGACCCTGGCAGTGAAAAAAAGCATTACGCCTCAGGAAATTACCTTCTGAAAATCAGGTTAAAACCAGACAACTTGCTGAAAGCTTGTGAATGGACAGTTTCCAAATTCCATCTTTCACGCCAAAGTATTTCATTCCCGACACGCAAGAGAGCAGCCTGTTTGATAGAGCTGAGGGCGGGGAGGAGATATCCATCGATCAATATTATAACACGGGTGCATTATCTCAGTGACTATAAGAGCCTCTGGAGTGATAAACAGTGATTTATAGGTCACCAAGGGATGTTTTCCATTAAAGTGTTGTTAGGTCCTAAATAGGGAACCTGTAAAAATGTCATTGTGGCTGTCCGTAGCTGTCTTCCATGGGTGACTTTCAGGTGGGGAAGGAATTTCTCAGTAGCCTGATATCCTCAGATAGCATCAGGACACACAGGGACCCTGGTGAGTCGTTGGTGGGAGGGCCCTAGGGTAGCTTACGGGCAGATGAAGGTGGCAGATCCTGGTGGTCCCAGTGCAGTGCTGGGACACCAATGGGTCCAGTTTAGTGCCACGCGGATGGCCTCAGTAGTCCCAGGCCTTGCTGTTTCCTCCAGTGAGGAATGCAAGTAACTTTTGTGTCTGCACAGCCCTGGTCCGGCCATACCACTATGAAAGCCACAGCTGAACCATCTGAGGAATGACAGAAACGCCAACTCCACCATCAAGACACCATGGCCCAGAGAGTATCAGCAACATCTGGGTTTTTTTGTGGCAAAGGCAACCTGTATAGGCTGCAAGAGTATATATCCAGCCCAAATGGTATAGACTGGATCCAAAATCCAGAGTTGTGGTTTGCTCCATTTCCTTCCAAGCTACTGTGTGACCTCAGACTTCCCATTTCTGCTCTACATGCCTCTCCAGCTTTTGCTCCTACCATTGCAGATGTGAGCAAAGATGATTCCTGAAGTCTGCAGAATTTCACGCTCTCGCTCCCAGGTCCAACTTTAAATATACTAAGCCTACTCACATAAGTACACTCAGGGTTTACAGTAGCTATGCTACGTTCCTTTAATTATAAGATTCTGGATTGCAGCATTGGTTAGAAATTCTTGGAATAATAATCTGTTCAGTTGCCTGGTCTTGCATAATTACAGTATCCTGTTAATAGCCAGTTATTTGGATTTATTAAAAAACAAAAATAAATTTTAAAAAAACCATCCCCAAAACATGTTCAATATTTTCCTTTTACAAGAGCAGCCAGTATTCCAAGGCAGATGTTTCTCAGAATTGATCCAACTGAGTGACTTTCAAATGTTTCCACCCCGGAAGGTCATGCTGTAAAATAAAAAAAAGAAATAATAAAATAAAAAAGAAGGAAAGAAATAAAATTAAAACTTTTGGGAATCTTTTCCCATCAGCATTATGAAATCCTCTTCTCATCTACCACTAGAGAAGACTACAGCTGGCTGGAAAATGTCTGAGTCTTTTTTTGTCCTTGTACAATCTCAGCTTTTTGTTGTTAAAAACCTGTCAAAAATTGAGAGGAAATCTTTTGTTTTTCCGACAACAATTATTCTGTTTTTCCCACGAAGAGAGACAACACAGCCCACAGACCATCCAATTTAATTAGACAACCCATTTTTTTTAGCCGATTAACATATCTAATGGGAAATTTGACCAACTTAACATTCCTCCCAAAACATATTTATTATGTTTAATGGGACCATCCACTCCTTGCTGAGAACCTGTGATCAAATATAAACTAGGATCCTGCTGTGGAAACAGCTACTCTCCAAACTATTGTTTGTCGGTGACCAGCCCTTAGAGACAGGACGAGAAAAAAGGGTAGCTGGTGTTTCTAAATTATAGTCTAGCTGAGTGGAAAATGGCTTCCCTTCTACAAAAGCTTTCAAGATGTCTCTTACTGGGACAAAACCAAGATTTGGAGGTGCACACCATTTATACTGGGGTAAGACTCAGGTTTCCCATCATCTTCATGCCCCAGTGTTGCCAATTTGTGACTAAGGGCTCAAGTAGCTGGGCAGTAAATTACATTTGTTCCAGAGAGCATCCTTGAAAACCTTCCTTGGGACAAACCTGCTTCCTTTCTCCATGCTCCAGGCCACGTCAGGTCCTGCTGAGACATGACTCATTGTCTGTCCAATACCGTAGCGGGACTTCATGATGGACATAAAGCCAATACTGCAGAATGACATCACTGATCAGAGCGGATAGGGAATAGGATGCAGAATACAAAATAATGAGTGATGTGGAGGAAGGCATCTAGAAAATATTCCCTTGTAGCAAGGGGGCAAAGGGTCAGTCAATAAAAGGGACTAAGGGAAGAAAATGACTTGCATTCAATATAATATAATTGGTCTGTGCAACTCAGAGTGAATGTTTGTCCCTGGGACTGAGAGCAGTTTAGAGGCTGAGAGTAAGACGGGGAGGGCATTCATATAAGGAACAAGAAATCCAGTGCTCTGGAAGGGCCAAACTCCTTTAAAAGTGAAGTCAAATGTTACCTGGTACAATAGAGGACACGTAACAAGTCCCTGCCCTCCACCAGCTCAGGGAATATGAGCACTGTATTGCATTTCCCAAGATTGTGGCCCACCTCAAGGCACCAGATTTATAAAAGAACTGAAAAAAGCCAAAAATGAAGGCCATGATCAGTAACTCCTCTCCTCAGGTCCAGGGAGCTCCCTAATATAATGGGACTATAATCTGTTTCCATAAACACACCGATGACCTCTTTGCTCTTTTCAGAACTAAGGAACTTCATCCCTCCCCTGCCTGAGCCACCCGCATCCCTGGAACATTCTTGTTTAGTCTCCTGAAATGTTATTAACAACCCCAGCAACAGAGAGCCATAAATTCCTGCATCCCCCTGAACTTTACTGCACTCCAAACTGTTTGGATATTCAGTATCAACAAATCATTCCAATAAATATGATTTCTTTGATGGCATTTCATCAAAATAGTTTACGACTCTGACATTTTGAGCTTGGATTTACAGCAGCTGCATCTTGTGCAAGACTGGCGGTCACCTTATTGAAATTCACCTAAGGAAAAAAAAAGAAGGAAAAAGAACAACCTTGCAGCAGCTCCTACCATGCTAACTTTAAAGAGATTCTTCTTTTTCCTTCCCCCACTTTCTTGGAAATGGCAGGAGTTTGGGGATCCACAAACCAAACATTGACTTTGGCTCATCCTAATCAATACAATGATGGGTCAGGCCTCCAAGTTCTCAAACACATGCAGGGAGAAGTTTCCAGATTTACTTAGCTTTACCTTACTTTAACTCAGTGATGGCAAAAAGTGTTTTACCACTTACTTCAACGGGAAAATGGCTCCTCCAGTTTATATACGTCTCTTGCTGTACCGAACTGCTTCTTCATTAGAAAGATTTCAAAACACCTGAGATACAAGGGGAAAATTCTGCATGACAAGAAGTGTTTCTGCTAGAGAAAGGGATTTAGTGCCGTTGAAAAAAAGCACTAGTGGTGTCTCTAGAAAGTGTGCAAAGTCTTGATGACCAGAGTTCAAAACCAAGCCTGAGCAGGTAAGGAGGAAGGATGAGAAGCGGAGATCTGGACACAAAAGAAGAGAAGAATGTGGCCTTGTTTAAATTTTCAAGCAAGGCCTAAGAAGGAAGGTAATCTATACATGACTGCTGAAAGCAATCTCAGCAAGAGAATAGCTATTAGGTTAAAAGACAAAAGGACACTTGGGGTAGACTGGCCATGAACAAATCACCACAGCAGTGCAACTCTGGAATAGCCTCTCATTAGGAAATGCAGGAACAATAGAAGGACACCTGTCTGTTTATGAAGGGTTTTATGTGGTTGGCTTTGTGAAGTAGACAGCAACTGGACTTCATGGCAGTCCCTGTCAAGTTTCGAAGTGTTCAGTTTTAAAAATAATTGGATAAGGGTCTTCATACCCAGTTGAGAGGAAACAGAGACACTGCGATTCACATCTTCAAAGACAAAGACTCTAATTTCAGATTCCAGATATTTTTGCGTAATCAGGTCTACATTGCTTGGTGAAGACCATGTAGGCAATCCACAATACCAGCCAGAAATGAGGAGTCGGAACCTTCAGAAATGTGCTGTTATCCAGAAAATTATCCTTCTACTTGAAACAAACCCAGGAGAACTAAATCTGACAATAGACCTGCTCGCATGTTTCCATGAAATATAAATACTACCCACAGAGTCAGAGGGCTGACTCGGTCCATTAGCAGGATTCTCACTTTGACTGTCAGGTGAATACCTGGAAAATTTCCAGGCTGCAAACCCACAGAGAGGAGCTTATCTGTCACAGGTCCTGGTGAGGCAAGGGACTCTTGCTATACAACACATCATCTCTTTGCATCAGCTACAACAAGCAAGAGTCCTTTTAGTGTCCTTTCCCTTTTAGCCCTGCACTGTAATGTGAAATGCGTGCTTGAGCCAGAGTATTCTTGGTCCTGATCTCTAAGACTAACATCAGAGGCTGATCCTGACAAATTACAACTTCTTGGAAAAGGTCAGTTTAGATGAAATAGTTATTTTTAAATTGCCTTTTAGAAATGTACTTGTGCAACACATAACAAAGGTATTTTTCAGAATCTGTCTCTCTCAGATTTTTGATCCAGGTCATGGCAATATTTTCTGTTAGAGTATCCTGGCTTCAGCTTTGCCTTTGCAGCCAATACCCTGAAATTTCTCCATCTACACAAGATAAACTTCTCTGACTATCTGGGAAACTGCAGTGTAATGCTCAGAGGTCTCCACTTAGCTATTCCCAGCTGGCTTGTACACCAAACCTTTTCAAGAGAGCCGTGTCTCAGGGAAGTCCATGAACACTGGGATGGGGAAACTCATTCAAAGGCTTTTTGACAGCTGCAGGAATGAGTGAAAGCTGCCTTTCCTTTATTGCAGTAAGAAGCAAAGGGCATATGAAGTGGCACTACTACTTCAGCATTCAGTGTTCTAAATTTGCTTTATCCTTCAACTATCATTTTATAAATTTGGTTAATTTTCCCTTTTCAGCACTGTGACCTGCTTGCGTATCAGAATTGTGTAGGAAAGAAGGAACAGGGGAAAAAAAGTAACCGGTGAATTCCATAGCAAAATGAAGCAGCCCAAATTTTAATGAAGGAAAAAATCCTTTAAGGATCCATCAAGACTCTTTCTGGGTTTTGACCAAGCTGTACCTCCAGTGGTTCAGTTCCTAACCAGAGCTGAAACTGCTACAGGCAGTATTCGGCCATATCCCTGAATGGGGGAAATTAGGATGCAGCTGTGCTCTCAGGTAGCTGAGAACTCTCCAGAGTTCAACCCAAGGCAAAGTCTAACGCTTGTCCGCATTGGTCTGTCTCTAGGCTCAGTCAGGGAGGAGACTTGGGGGTGAGGACAAGGTGCAAAGCACATAGTTCTTATCAAAATGCAGGATGTGTCTGATGATGTCATGGCATCGAGTGGTCTCGACAGTGTGGATGTGACTTTTGGGCCATTCAAGCCAGAAATTGGAATAAGCTGGGTACATGTAACATCATTAAGCCAATACAGCTTATACAGAAAATAACAGAAAAGCAGATATGACATTCATTCATTGTAGAAGTAAGAGCTGCCGATCATTAGAAGTTTTTTTGGTTTTTTGGAGGTTTTTTCTTGAGACAGTACTTTGGCAAACAAACCCTGTTTTGTTTTTAGATGAACAAGTAAGTTTGGCCGATAGATGCACCTTTACAGACATCATGTTCTTTGATGGCTGAAGGTGTTTGACTCAGCATTGCACTTTTGTTCTTATTAAACTAATGAGATCAATAATGCCATACTTATGCCATCAAGGACAGAATGAGTGACAGGTCTCAGGGAATGTATGTCACTGGAAAATCATTGTGAGCTGAAGGAGTTTTGAAAGAAAGTTTGCAGAGATCTAGTCCTGATGATGATCAGCATTTTTAATGTTGACCTACAAATACATATGTAACCCTGGAAAAGTTACAGATAAAATTTCAATAAACAGATAAAGTTTCAATAAACAGATAAAGTCAAGTAATGATGAGGGCTGGGCAATCATACAGAGCCCAAGTTAATAAAATGTATTTTCTTGCTACGCTGATGCAAAGTCACACATCTCTAAGCTTAAGACAGACAGGAGGAAGGCCACAACCAGAGAATGACAGACCAAGAAAACAGCAACGCTTTAAGGGATTTAAGGCTCAGAGAGGACTGACAGCTCAACATGAGCTCCTGTTACAACTGAATCAGAGCAAAGATTAGTGGGATCCTTAAAAACATCAGCCACAAAGCAATGGCTCAGAGCAGAGACCACAGTGCTGAGGAGACAGACGCTGGGATTTGGTGCACTTAAAGGACAAACAAATTTCAGATGCAGTGCCAGAAACAGAGTATTGGTTGAAAAACTGGGGAAAATGTCTTTTAGTGAAGTCAGGATTCACCTCTTCTAACTCCTGACGTCTAAAGCTAATGTGAGCTGAGGTGTGTCTGAGGTGGGTTAGAGAGCTAAAGATTGTAAGCTCAGAAGAAAGGTGTTTGGATAACATTGAGGCATAGGTATGATGTTTCTACATCTGGGTGATGACAGACCATCCTTACCAGCAGAGATGAGCATGTCAAGGAACTGCAGAAGCCAAAAAAAAAGTGCAAAAGAGAAATTCAAGACAATTATTTTCTCAGAGAGAGCTAAGATGTTTGGACTAAACTCCAAAGAGGAGTGCTGAATTCCCTAGCTCTGGAGAAGAGCAAGCTTGAATGGATGTCACGTTTTGATCAACCGTGTACTTAGTGGGCCTGAAGCTAGGAGAAATGGGGTGACTTCACATAGTGTTAGGCAGGCATTCAAACTAGGTGATCCCATAATCCCTGTTGACCTTCCCCTCAGCCTGCAGCTCTTTACTCGTTAGAAGAATCAACTCTTTCCTTTCATTTAAAACGTGGTTCCCAGACATGAAGGTCTGTTGGGTGGACCTGTTCTGCAGAAAACTGCACTGCATGTTGTGAGCAAGGGAGAAAATTACTCTTCCCTCCACAAACTGTTTGCTAAGTCAGAAGAGGGTGTGGTGATAGCAGCAGTAAAATATGGGATCTAATCTGTGCACCTGCTGCAATCTCCCCTCTCTCTGCCAGTACGGGCAGCCTGGGCTCCTGATTTATAGGCATGATTTATGTGTCCTTTCCACACCGTGGACTGCTTGTGCACTCTCCTTGAAGCAATCTAAGCCAAACATGATATGAAAAAGGAGAAACGGCATCATATTTCTGTCACACTGCTTGTCAGACAGAATCAAAAAAAGCAAACTCTGGTGAGTTGAACTTCCTTTCTTTTTAATCCTAGGAGAGTTTCAGCTCAAAGTGCCTTTGTGTAACTCTCTCAAAGAAGGGTGAGAGGCAGTGAGTCTCCCGAAGTGGCTACACGATCTGTGCTCTGCTTTTTGCCTTTGAGCCCAGGGAAGGAGCCTTTGCTTATTTTATTTAGTAAGATAGATCTAGCAAAGGCAGAGTGAGGGCAGGCATGGTTTGCCACTCTCCATGTCATGGTTCTGCCTCAAAAAGAAGAAAGTGAAGGTTTAATCCCACTCAGGAAAGCAAGACAGTCTTACCGCTGAGCTGTAGGACTGTGTAGACAGTAAAGGACCGAGATTCAGGCATTACCAAACACTAGAGCCTGCACACCTTACTTACATCTTTGTCATCGTTTCTCCTTGTCTCAGGGGAGATGTGGGCCAATTGGTGCTGGATTGGTGATCCTTGTAAGGTTGATGGGCTTGCCCTTGCACCCATTTTGGTGCAGGATCCTAGGTAGTGCCAAAGGAGATATGCTCACAGGGAGCAGCTGATCACATCTCCCTGCTTTGGTCATGCTTTTGCTGGAAATAGCAAAATCCCGGTAGTTATTTTGCAAAGGAGGCATTGCTGCCTTTAGGTAACTGGGGAAGAAGGAGAGAGTAGGAGTTTTAGAAAATCTCAACCAGAAAACTGTTCCTGTGAGCAGTAAAATTTACCCTGGTTTAGGCCCAACCGAATTTGAGTTAATGTCTCTGTACTTGTCAGTTTGTCAGAGACCAGAAGTGGGTATCTCAAACATAACATGAACTCGAGGCTCACAATAATCACTCCATGATGACCACAGCATAGAATGAAGCCGATAGCTCATTAAACAAGAACATGTAGGCAATTAATGTTAATTTCAGTTGACAATTGTAACCTGATGGCTGACTGAAACACGATAATCTGTCCTAAGGAAATAGTTCTCATAGCTGCTTAATTAATGATAAACAGACTCTTTGTTGTTGCTGTTGTTTCTAAAAAAAAAAAAAAAAATGGAAGAAAGAAATTAGTGCAGATTTTCCTTGCCACATGTGCAAAATGCATTCTGGAGGGCCAGTGCTCACGAACCTTGGTGACAAAGCACATGCCCATTGCTTCATCCTTTCATTCCAATGGTATGAGATGGGAAGTGAAGCATGGTGTATGATCTTGTCGTGGGAGCCTGGGAAGCATCCAGCCCAAGAGAAGCTGCTCCAAATGGGCTGGAAGAGAAACTCAGGCAGGCCTTGCGTGCTCTGCCCACAGTTTCAGAAGAAGTGCCGACATCTCCTGGAAACTCTTGACACAGATCATTGTTCTGTCTTTCTGATGCTTCATCGTATGTTTCCTGCATTGCTCGTCTTGATTTTTATTTATTTTTGACCAAGGACATGTGTCTGTAAATAAGTGCTCTAACAAGTCTGCATTTTGCTCTTTTTCTGGATTTCCAAATATATATACCCCAGTCCTTCTCCCAGCAATGTCCTGGTGCACCCAGTAGACTTGTTCCACACCCGTATCTGAGTATTCCCAACATATATTTCATCACATCACCCTTATAGGTACTTTAGATGACAACAGAGTTTTGTCACATGGCATATCTCTGGAAAGGGCCTGGAGTTATCATCTCTGTTCTGCATCACACAAACAGCCTTCTAACAAATCAGGACATTCCAGGGAAGAGCACATTGAGGAAGGAGGTGTATAGGAGGTCCACCTGGGGCCCCACCTCAAAGCCAACTTTAAGTGTCCTCCATCAGATAGAAAAGTATTGATGATTAATGCATTTGACCTTGAAAACAGCTTAGAGGCAACTTGTTAAAGTGCAGGGTAAATTGGACTGATCTGGACCTTGCATCAAGTCCTGGTATCTTCTTTGACCTCTGTATCGCAACATTGCAGTTTTCACCCCCCACACAGCACATGTTAGGTTTGAAACAATCCTGTTTCTTGCTTCCCTGGCTGGAAAAGTTCCCTCTGGCACTCAAAGTGACCACCAGGGAGGGAAAAAAAGAGAAGGGAAGGGAAGGGAAGGGAAGGGAAGGGAAGGGAAGGGAAGGGAAGGGAAGGGAAGGGAAGGGAAGGGAAGGGAAGGGAAGGGAAGGGAAGGGAAGGGAAGGGAAGGGAAGGGAAGGGACGGGAAGGGAAGGGAAGGGAAGGGAAGGGAAGGGAAGGGAAGGGAAGGGAAGGGAAGGGAAGGGGCACCATCTGGCACATGTGCAGCACTGGGAGGTCAGTTCTGTAGTGGGCTGGATCACTGGCCAAGGCAGTCCTGCTGCAAGGCTGAGGCTCTGGTCCCCTTCCCATCTGTGTCAGGCAGTCCTCTTCCTGGTGCATCCTCCAACTGCTTGGGAAGGGCTGAGAATTTAATTTCTGGTGCAGTTTTGGGTGGGTGGACGGCTTCTCATTCATTGAGCTACTTGAAAGGCTGGCTGAGGACTGCTCTGGGTAGCCCAGATTTGCTGCTGGTATGATGCAGGGGTCCATTCATGAGTATACCCTTGCACAGAAAACTCTTTATAAGTGCCATTTACTTTTTATTAGGACTTAACCCTCTGGGAAAACAAAACGGAACAGACGACTATTTAGAAATGCAGTTATTCCCAAGTGCTCTTGGTGGCCTTGTGTTACAAGAGTACCAGATGAAGAGACTTTGAATGCTGCTTGACAGAAGATGTGGGCTGGAAGCAGGTATTAGTGGGTGACTTCTTTAGGCTATGATGAGCAATCCTTGAAAACCTTAATTAGGAAGCAGAGAAACTCATCCATAACTTCTCAAAGAAGGAAAGCTATGGAATCTGCATTTTGTTCCTGGCTTCATGTGTAGCCTGATGATTTCCTTTCCTATATCTCATTTTGCCCACTGTGAAATGCAAATGATGATGCTTGTTTATATTTGGGGATGTCCAGAAATAAAGTGCTGGAGTGGAGCTAAGCATACATGGGCTTGATTTCAGTTTTCCTCTTCCATGACAGAAGCAGGCAACCTGTTGTGGATGGGGCGTATTCTGCATAGCATTTTATTTACTTCTGTTCTCACTGTGTGCTGTTTTTTAGGCTTCCATCAATAAAAGTTTTCTCCATGATTGTGGTACATAAGAAGGTGTGTTACACTCAATTTTCAGTGAGAGAGTTTCAAGGTAGACAGGGAGAAAAACTTTGAAGTACAAAAGGTCATGGTACTTCCATCTCTGGAAGTCACTAAACAGACAAACACCTCTGAAAGACAGTTTAGATTTGCTTCTGGCTTGGGATCTGGTCCAAGATCCTTTCCAGACTTATTTTCTACAGTCAAGACATGCCTTGAAGCATGGAAAAGTCTTCCCTTCATATGGTCCTCCTTTTCCCTCAACTCATTGCTCCCCTCCCTTCTGCTGTTTGCCACATCTTTGCTCTTGACAGCAGGAATCACTCCTTCTTCTGGTACAAACTCTGGGGCTACACAGCTCACTGAGGTTTTGACTCCAGCCCCTGCAACCCAACTTCCATAGTTCCAGCTCCTGACACTTCTGTTTCTTCTTCTTCCTCCAGTAGTTTCAGCTTCTGTGTCCAGCCTTCTCTTTCACAAAGAGGAACCATCAGAATTTCTACCTGCTACAATTTCAACATCATCTTTGGATCTAATGCATACTTCACTGTTGGCAGCGGCACACAGGTTCCCCAAACCTCCACCACTGCATGTTCATAGCTCTGGCATTAACTCCAAGCCCCCTGAACCATCCTTGCTTCTGCTCTCAGCTCCTGCAACTCCAGCTCCTCGCTCACTGCAAACCCACACGCAAGAACACAGAAGGGGCTTGTGAGGTGGTGTCCAGTTGTGAAACTCAAACAAGAGGCAGGACTGCTGTCCTTTCCTCAGCCACCTGTCTTCTTCCTGAGCCTTTCTGTTCTTTCATCTCTCAGTGCAAGACTTCTTTAACTTATGTTGGGAACTTCTCCTCCACCTTCTCCGCCATGTTCAGCAGCTGTTTCTGCAGTAATTGTTCTGCCTTGTGAAGATTTCTTGGTGGAGTCACTGGGTACTAATCTGAAACCACTTATACCACAGCTGTAAATTTTATCTTGAATCCCACAACACAAGGGCTGTCATGTGCTCTGCCACAAAAACAGAGGAAAAACCTTGTCAAACCCAAGAGCCCAAGGATGTGAAGAGCCTTGTTTGCCATTGCATTGCAAACATGCAAGGTCATGTGTCCATGTGGCCATGGCATGGCTTTTTAACAGTGAGAGCTCAGCCTGAAATACTGGACAGCTAGCAGGCAGCACAGACATACAGAGACTCATGTCTGGGCCCTGTAACAGAGCTCTAGTAGATATGGTCATGCAAGTGCTGGAGAAGCACTGGAGCAAATCTATGAGTATTGCATAACTCCAACCAGTGGGACCACACAAGGGACTGGATGTGGGGTGCTGTGGAGGAGAAAAGAGAGGCCATCGGTGCTGTTGAAGCCAGCTAATCCTGCCACGTCCCCAAGCCCCTGTTTTGTTTATTCACAGAAGGGTCGTTGCAGGGCATTCTGCCTAGTAGAGAAGAGCATGGAGGGCCTCATGGGTTGAATCCCATCATGCTGGGCCAGCAGGAAAAGCCTTGCTTTCCTTCTAACTCAGCCACCGCAGCTGAGATCTGTGGGTCTGAATCCTCCTCTCTCTTCTTTTCAGCCTGCAGCAGAAAAATCCCTCCATTCACAGGGATTTCTGCTGACCTCACTCATGTTTTCCCAACACCAACGTGGCTGAGTGAACAAGGGTGGGATTGGAGCTACTGGGAGCCAGCCTGGGAGCCAAGATGATTAAGTCCATTGGCTCTGGTCCAAATCTAATGTGAAAAACCTCCTCCCCGTGCTTACCTTCCACAGTCAATGATCCCTTTATCAGGCTGGCAGTTACTAACTCCCCTCTGGCTCTGGCCACTCCAAAATACCTCCAGGGCCCTGCGAGGGGAAGAAGAATACCCTATCTCCATTGAGACCTCAGCGGTACCTCTTAACTCCTCAGGTTTCTTGCTGAAGTCCTCACTCTCTTTTATGCTGCTTCAGAAAAGGAATCATTATCATCTCTTTGCCTATATCCCTCCCTGCTCCGGCTTTATTCAGGCATAATAGGGTTTCTCTGAGAAAAGAGCTGATAATATCACTTCTCAGGCAAAGAGGCTTAACTCTCACCTCGGCAGGTCCGCAAGGGTCCTGGCACGGTGGTCTGGCAGCCCCGAAGCACGACCTGTCTCCCCGGGAATGCACATTTTGCAAGGAATAATGCTTTGCTGGGTAACTGCACAAAAGCCACCAGAACACAGAGAGCAAGCAGGGCCAAAGCTATTAAAGCCTGGAGAGCATTGCTTATAGGTATCACTTTTTCTCCCCAAACACATAAGAACAAAGAGTTCCATGGAATTTGGATTATTTAACATTGTAAACATTAAGCAACTTGTGGTTGATGTAAATGCTTCCTTAATAGGCTGGTGAAATTCCTTGGGACCCGTCCAAGTTCATGTATAACCTCCAGCTCTGCTCTCGCAGACGTCGTCTCCCTCCTCCCTCTAGATGCTTTTTTTAATGCCACAGTAGCAGCCTAACATAATTTGCAGCAGAACAGATGCCTGCTCTCCCTGTGTGCTGGACAGGGAGCCCCGATGCCTAGCTCAGGACTTGGTCTCCTATTCACCGCAACAGCATCTTATGTGCCTGGGTCCCCATCCTTTCAGCAATGAATACTGCAATACATTATTCAAAGTGAAACAGCTTCAGCAGGAGCTGTTGTGGTGAAAATCCTGTCAAGGATATCTTAAAGGTCAATGGTTGGGCCATTCTGGTGGTGGCGAGTCAAAGTCATTTGTATTCTTAACTACAGGCTTTGTAGGTATAAAGAGAGTGGGAGGATTTTTGTGGTTAGGACACGTGTGAAAGCCCATGTAGGTGTGCCTGGGACATGCTGTGGGGGTTAAGTTTTATAAGATGGCTGAGCTGATCCAGCAGCTCACAGCTGCTGAAAGGCTCCCTGCCACATGGTCCTGCTCCTTCCCTTGCATTGACTCTGGCACTCTTTGAACCTCTGTTTTGGCTCATTTAATTGGCAGAGAACTAAACTAGAAAAGAAAGGTCACTAGTTTTCTGAGAGTTTAGTAAGCATCAGAGCACCCATAAGAGTGCAGATGGGACCCGGAAGAACATCGATTTTTTGACTGTTAGAGCATTTTATCTTTCCTCTGAAACCTCATCAGAAATTCTGCTGAGACCCTAGTCTGTGAATCCCACCAAGGCCTTCTTGGGGGTTAAATTTTTAGGAGCTCTACAAGGATTTGGCTGTTTTAGGGTATATCCTCCAACAGAAATGTAGGTTCCTTACTAAGGCTTTAGGTGTATCTAAAAACAGGCAGGGCCTGAAAGTTGAAGAGTTCTCAGATGAAAACTGAAATTTCAGATTTAGGCAGACCATGACTTTCAGATGATGATTTCAGACCATGAAGGTAATGGGAGAAAGAGGTGTCCTTGAAGGTAGCATTACAAATGAGGATGGGAAGAAAAGACCTTGCCTGTCACTACATTGAAGTCTTACACACCAAGGTTTTTAAATGTGGCTTTTTCCTTAACTTGATGAATGAACACTAGAGTGAGGAATATAGCATATGTGAAGGGCAATTTCAACATGAAAATTTTTTAGGTTTTTTTTACTTTTGGTCAAATAAGATCTGTGCATGATTTCAGACTCTCAAGAAATTATCAAAATTTCCACCCCAAATCAATGTTTCCTCAGTTTTACAGAAGTTTTAGTGAAAACAATGTTCTTTTAGCACCGGTATTTTTCTTTTCCACTGAGATATCAATTTGCTGAATAAGGCAGGAACTTTGTATAAAGCTTGGGTTTAACCTAATATTCAGTTCTGAGTTGAAAAACAGTTGGAACGAAAAGTCCAATCCCATCAGACCTTTGTAGACAGAGCTCACCTCTGGTCCTGAACATCCTTGTGCTCTTTTCACCTTTCTCAGCTGTAAGGGACTCTCAGATTTAAGGGGTACCTGCACATCATTGCCATTTTCCACTGCTGCCCAGAGGTATGTGCTGACTGACGACAGTGTATTTTAAAGGGAGACCTTATCACTCTCTACAGCTATCTGAAAGGAGGTTATAGTGAGGTGTGTGTGGGTTTTTTTTCCCAAGTAAGAAGTGATAGGAGAAGAGGAAAAGGCCTCATGTTGTGCCAGGGAAGGTTTAGATTGGATATGAGGAAAAATTTCTTCACCAAAAAGGTTGTCAAGCATTGGAACAGGCTGCCCAGGGAAGTGGTGGTGTCACCATTCCTGGAGGTATTTAAAAGATGTGTAGATATGGTGCTTAGGGACGTGGTTTAGTGGTGGACTTGGCTGTGTTCGGTTTACAGTTGGACTTGATCTTAAAAGTCTTTTCCAACCTAAATAATTCTATGATTCGATACATAGACTGGGGTCTGCAAAACATTTTTTGCCTGCTAGCCATGTGTCATGGTGCATTCAGTTCATACTGTTTAACTTCCTCTGTCCTGCAGTAAATCAATGGCCACCCCCAAACACAGCACACACCCATATTCCTTCTCTGCCCATAGTTCTGCTGCTTCATAGATGTCTTCAGGCTCCTGAATGCAAGCTGCACAGGGTCAGGTGTAATGCAGAACTGGTGTGATGGGCTTTCTTTTTTTTTCACCTCCTTGTTTGAAGATGTAGCTCAGCAGCAAATCCACATATTCTTCCTTGCATGGACGACTGTGCTAACACATTCTGCTAGGTGGCTTTTGATGGCCTGGCATTTGGTATAGAAGCAATCTTGCGATCCCTGGGGAAAAGCTTCCTCTCCACATGGTATGTCACTCCCAGCCTGTTTGCATCTCTCTTTCTCTCCCTCTCTTTTGGATGTCTGTCGAGCAGTAGAGAGACAGAGTGTTTATCATGTCACAGGATCCTGGGTCTGCGCCAGGCTGCCTGGCTCTACAGGCTCTCATTGAGCTCCCTCTGTGCTGGGAACAGAGGGGCTGTCATTCCCATGAAAAGCAGGTGCTGAATGAAGCCCAGGGCCAACCTCGCTTGAACTCCAGTGCAATTACACCTGGCTTCCCTCCCTTCCAGCCTGCAGCAGGAGGAAGAGCAGCTAAGCTTACATCTTTGTCCCATATTTCCTTATAAGTTGTTCCCCCCTCCTCCTCCTGTCATTGAACTCAAAGCCAGTTGCCACCATCAACAAAATAATTTGCAAAGCTTGTCTTTGCTGCAGAAGGTCAAGGTGATAAGTTGGATTCAGCTGAGTGTGGCCCCAAAATCCCAAAATGATAGAGCGGGCTCCCTCTGGCTTGCCCCAAAGATGGCTGAGTGGACCTTGGGATGGACAAAGAAGAGAGAAGCAACTTTCCTTCCCTTTCTTCCATTAGCCAAGTGAATTATTTATCTTTCAATGTAGAAGTTCAAATGGATTGTATATCCACAAACCGACCTGGGCAGGAGTTCAAGGCATGAGTGCAGAGCAAAATAAGAGAGGACCAGGGACCAAGGAACACAGGCAGGCTGACCTCCATGCTGCTCAGGTCTGGTCCTCTCTAAAAGAAGGTTGGCCACATCTTCATTGTGTAGCAGCTGGACCTTACTCTCCCCTTAGTCCCCCCAGCAGAGTCTTATATTTTCTGTTTTTTCCATTCAAAGTGTCTGAAATAACGTGGGCTCTGCTGCAATACCTCAAGACTATGCGTTTATAGCATGAGCATATGTGTTCCAAGCCTGTTTGAAGATGCAAAGCCTTCTAGGCTAGGTTTGGAGCAGTGCGTGGGGTGACCAGAGCCCAGCTGGGTACAACCTCACCCTTCCAGGCTATGGGGTGGGGTCACAGGATTGAGTTATCCCCACAACCACGTCTCTGAGGGAGCAAGTTGGGGTGGTCCGAAACAGAGCCAGCAAGCAAGGCGCGAGTGAAGCAGCGCAGACAGGGAAGGGCGCAGGGCTCGAGCAGCCTCCCTGGCCTCCCTTCCTCAGCAAAGTCCGTCTATCCCGAGTTTCCACTTTGGGGAACATTCCACAGTTTTAATGTATTATTTTTTATGACTAAAACCCAAAGTGCATAGCTATTCGCCAAGAGGTGACATCTGGCTAAATAAATAACAATTACTGGCTGGTCCAGCACATGTTTTGTTTCGACTGAAACTTTGTTTTTAATAACAAAAACACAGAATATAAATATGACTTGCATATTCAGACACATGCACACGCACACACACACACATATAATTTTTTTGTGTTTGGAAGGCAGAGTAAATTCCACATGAAAGAAAATAAAATACAGAACTTTTATCCATGTGTTTCAATTATTTAGATCTAAATAAAAATGGTGTGGATGTCATCCCACTTATTTTTAGTCATTTTGATGGCAGTAAAAATAAGACTGAAAAGAATATTTCACTAAAATGTTCCTGACCTTGTCTAGCCCTGTAGAAGACAACTTATTTGCTGTTGTGGCTATTATATTTGCTGAGCTCCAAACAAGTACAGAGAGGCACATAGTGAACCTGCGGATTTTGGGTGTCTGGTTTAGTTTTTCATACAACACGAAGATTCCCCATGCACTGTTTTTCTCTCCTGCTCACTATGCACAGTACATATAAGGCACATCAGCTACCGCCTGTTTTAATGGTAATGCTAAGTATGAGTCTCCCACCATGGTTAGCATCTCATTGTGCTTCAGGACCTGCAGTCAGGATTAAAGACAGACGAATAAACAGAGAAGATGGTGTGGGCAGAGACGAAATGGGATGGGATGGCTTTCCCTGCATCACACAGTGGTCCGGGCTCAGAAAAGCTGCTGGAAACACCAGTTTTGGCTTGATGTACCGTCCAGAAGACCCCAGACCTTCTGCAAGGCAATGCATCTTTCACGTGGTCCTGGTTTACCTCAAACCAAGACACATGTATGTCTCATGTAGGCAGGAGAAGGTTTGAATGTAGAGCAGATTCCTTCTGCTAGAAGAGCTGGAAAAACTGGATGGACACTGAGGAGCTTGCAGGTGCATCCTGAGGTGCACCCTCTTTCCAGTGTGAAACAGGAGCAGTAAACTTCAAAGACAAATGTGAGCTGAGAACAACTGTTCTGAGTTTAAGTAGAAATGGTACAGAGAAAGAAGATGGCTGGTCCTTGCATGGTAGATGGTGCATTAGTCAAGGGAGATACGGCAAAAGCATTATCATGCAAGGAGAAGAGAGACACGAGTAACTTAATTTGAGCTGAACATGGGGAGGCTAGCAAGAGAAAAATGGTAATTTGCAGAACAGATATCTCTGACAGTGTTCTGCAGCTGTGCTCTGTGATAAATAGATATAGATGATCAGATTTTGAAGGAGTTTTTATTTTATACCTGCACCTGGAAAAAGTTGTAGAACTGCAGTATGAAGTCCACCACAAGGCCTTCACTCATGGTCCAGAAGGCACAAGGGACTTACTAGTAATAAATGAAAAACCATCCTGAACCAGCCTCCAAAAAGACCTAGCTCTGAGACTGTAGCGGAACATGTGTTTTAGATACACATAAGCTGTTTGATGTTATTGTGGCCATCAAACAAGACAAACACAACGCTGAAAATAACCCCTGGGGTGTGGTTGAAGTAACCCAGGGAAGATCAGAGGAGTCTTCTGAGTGTCTTTGGGATCCCTTTTGTTTTGAAGGAGAAAAAAGGAAATTTGAGAGGCTGATTCATCACCTCTTAGAGACACGTCCTCGAACGCAGAAGCCTACATGAAGATGTCTAGTTTTAGATGCTCTGGGTTATCTGGCAGGTTTGCATGGGACCAACATACATGATGTGCAGATCTGTACCCTTCTGGTGTTACCGCTCTGCTTGGGCAACTGAACCCCACCCTTACAACAAAATGAACCTGGAAATTATCTTTTCCTTCATTCAGAAGATGATTCTCAACTCTCTTATGCCCTTCTGGCTTTCAGGGCACCGACTACGAAACCAAGAGTGCAAAATAAAAACTACCGTGTCTCTCTCCCTTCCCATTTTTAGACGATACTTTAGCAAACTAAACACTGCTGAGCCGGGGAATTCTGAAGTCACCCAGGAAACTGGTGAACATTGTGAGCAGGGTAATCAACACCGCAACAAACCCACAGCTGCCTCCAGGAGGATGGACTCTGCGTGTTCTGCCCAGGGGTGCGTGACTGCGTGCGCACCTGTGTGCTAAATAGGTAACCAGATGCCAAGGGGAAGAATAGCCAGGGCTGCAAAGGGCAGATAAAAACTGTCTCCACTCAGTAAAAAGATCTGTCTTAGCCCAAGCAAACTGTGTTTTTACATTAATTAGAGTCCCAGACAAGACTGCCCTTTTATTCTCTTCATCCTTTCCCTCCTCTACCTCAAATGTTTGGTAAGATTCAGGATTTTTCTTCCCAGCCTCTGCCTGTTCTCCTTCCCGCTGCCTGCCCCAGTCTCTTCATGTGCAGTGAAGAGGCTTCCTCTTGATTAGCAAGGCACGGGTGCACTTCCGCACTGTGCTGGCCTTGCTCACATCATTGACCTCGGGGCAAGGAGAGGTGCTGCATGCTGCCACTGGGATCTGCTGGCACTTTGCGAGAGCACCAAAGGCAGCACCAGGCAAAGGTTGACTTTCTGTGAGACTAGCACCCCGTTCATTCGGGTAGGACTGTCATTTTACCCCACGCCAGAGCAGAAACTGGAGGCAAAGAGAAAGGGAAAATTATGCAGAGACTTACAGAGATGGGATGAGGAACAGAAACAGAGTTCCTAATAATTCCCCTAACACGATTTTCTGGGAAAGAAAGTGCATTAGAGGCTGGAAAGGCAGGGCAACACAGGTTTGTGTGCTTCATATATGAGGTGAAAACACTGGGGGAAGTTTCAAAAATATAGCAGGGAAAAGTGGCGTGAGTGAGAATGAAGCCTGTCATCTGCCTGGCACATCTCTTGGGATGAGGTATCAGTGTTTGCAGATGGTATAGACATCAGGACAGTGTTCAGCTAGAGCCTAGCAACCAAAGTCCGGCGCAGCATTGCTTAAGCTGTGGTTGCTGTCAGGCCATTGCAGGACCTGATGCAGAGCACGAGAGAACGGCCAGCAGTAAAGATCGCAAACAGTTCACTTTCACATTTCTGTGAAGCTGGCAGACACATTCAGGGATCGGCTCCTGACCAGTGCCTGGGCTGAAGTAAACTACTAGTAAGTAGAACAGCAGCAGCAAAAAATTTGTAACACTACAAAATGTTCTTGGCCAGCAAGCGAAGAACTTTCTTTATCTACCATCGCTTCTTCCCCTGGCAATCAGGTAGCAGTGCAATGCTGGGCATTCTGGCTGCTAGTCCTTCTTTAAAAATTACACAGACATTCAATAAAATAAGCAAATAATATTAAAAAAACAAAAGTAAAAACCTCTGCCTTTGTGAATAGGGAGTTAAAAAAATATTCACACTTTCATAAATAGCTGGGTGATTCTGGATTGTTTGCTATTTCATTTAGACCATAAATTCAGACTTTTGCAGACAAAACCCGTCCACTTCTAGGTGTGTGGAGCCAGCGCTGTGCACCGTGCTGTAGTACTGGTGACACCTACTTCTTGGGGTACTCCTGGGGACGAAGCTATTGGCCATGTAGCAGCTGGTTGCCCCTGTTGGTGGGAACAGCTCATCCTCTTTCCAGGTCTCTACTCTCAGAAGGCTGAAAGGGAAGACTCATTGCCTCTGTCTCAGTGGATCAAAGCACTCCCTGATGGTCAGGAAAGAGGTCATCATCCCTTCTATGAATGGGGAAACTGAGGTACAGGGTGTCAAGGAAGAGAAAGACTTGCCCAGAGTTCAGGAGGGAACTGATGGCATGGAAAGAAATGCTTCTGATGACCTGAGCCAAGCAATGAAATACAAACCTGTATTGATGTAGGACTGGGTTCACCCCACTTCAGCTACACCAAGGTCAGCTGGGATTTTGGGAACAAGATCCTTCAGGAGGGAGAAAGGGCAGAAAGGGTGAAAGATTGGGATGCCTTTGTATCCCGCAAGAACAAAAAAAGAGAGAAATCTTCAGAAGACAGGGTGGGGAGGGAGGGACAGGTAAAAGGAGGAAACGTTCATGTCTGAGATCAATTCCTCCAGCTTCTCCCCTTTCACTAGCAGCCCAGGACATTTGGGGCGGTGGAGGGACAAAACCCAGCCATAACAGTGCTGTCCATTTATCCGCAGCCTGCAAGTGGACAAGAGGACTTATTCTCCTGTCCTTGAGAATGAAATCTTCCCAGGGTAGGAGGCTGAGCCCAGGGCCTGGGGAAAAAAACCCTTTTCATTTCGAGTCATTAGGAAGAGATAAAGGTCTGCTTCGCTGGGTATTTCACTTGTCCTGCCAGCGCACCTTCTCAGCCCTGGGACAACAGTGGGGCCATTTTAAAAGGCCCTTTAATTATCTATTTCCTCCCATTGCTACTGCTTGCAGAGGGAGCTATGGAAAGAAAAAAAAAGGAAAAAAGAGGCTTATTTCAACAGTCCTTATCTGATAGCGCATTCAAGATGAGTTTCTCTCACTCCCCCTCTCTCCCAGCCCTCCCTCTGCTTTCTTTTCTTGCCTTGCTCTCCTCCCAATGCGGCAGGAGCGGGTTTTGTTTTCTTGGCCACCAGGAATACGGGCCCAAGTGGTGTGGGTGGAGGAGTGGTGACAGGGTTAACAAAGGAGACCTCACTTTGCAGATAATGACTGGCCCTCTGGCCCTTTCAGGCAGGACACCCAAGCTCCCAGTACCGGGATGTCTTTCAGGCTTGTCCTAATTCAGCGTCATTGTACTGGGTTTTTCTAAAGGAGGATGACAGCTGACATCAGCTCTCTATCTGCAGCAGGTTTTATCCTTTTCTTCCAGCTCAAGCCATAGATTTCCCCGGTTTGTTATGCAAAAACCAACAGAGGCTTTTATTGATTTTTCTTTTTTTTTTTTTTTTTTTCTGTAAAAGTGGATCCTGATAAATGCTGCTGGATACAGGGCTTCACTGGGCACATTTCGATCTAGGTTTCTTTCAATTCTGTGCATAAGGTACTACTGAGTTAACGCAGATTTACAGAGTGACAGCTACCACACAGATGTCATGTGAAGATGTGCCCACTATGCAGTGCCTTTCTTCTGGGCAAACCACCTTGAGGTCGTTGCAGCCTTCTGCAAAGTCCCCAAGTCATGTCCAGACGTTTGCATGACACTAGAAACTGGTTCTTGGCCAGAGACAGGGGACTGTGCTAGAAGGATGGGTCCTCTCATACAGCAAAGCTGCTTTTGCATCTTCAGCTTATTTTTTGCAGCTGCACTCTGGGGCATGTTTCCATCCATGGTTTTCCTGCAACCTCTGCATTGTCTGAATTCTCCAGCTTCACGTTTTGGTGGTATACAAGGACAGTCAGAACAATCAGCCTAATACTCTAGGGAATGATAAATAAATCCCTCAATAGAAGAGTGGCGGTGATCATTAGGCTGTCAATAAGTACAATTAAACACACCTTTTCCGGCTTTCAGTATCTCCTCCCCCAGAGACAATCACATGTCTGACTCCTTTGGGCTCTACATAATTTTTGTGTGAGGTTCAAGCACCTCTGCAACGCAGCATTTGGGACCCTCCCAGTGCTATGTACCGACTAAAAGTCTTAGAGATAAGTTAAAATAAGATCAATTTGATGACTTAGTTGGAGCTTTGTTTTCAGAAACTCTCAGTTTCACCCCAATACTCCTACATAAATCTTTATAATTAATGAACAGCTGTCTCCTGCAAAAAGACATCCAGATTCAATGAGCTGTTACAAAGAGACTCCATCCCTGTCCTGCGGAAAAGTGCTCCCACAGCAAACTGCTCTCACTTCTCATCTGAATTTTCCCAGCTCAGCTGCCCTGTTTTGATTCTCCTCCTACCTTTTCCGTCCAGGTTACAGCATATTTTCATGCCTGTATTTTCCTCATACGATGTTCCTTGTGCAACATCCCTTCCCACCTTCCTTTTGATATGCAGAACATGTCTCTGACTTGGAAGGCTGGGGTTTCTTCTGCAGCTGAATCAGTTTATTAATAGTGTTTTTAGCATGCTCGCTAGTTTTCCCACTTCTCTTCTAAAACACCACCACAACTAGATCAGTGTTTCTATACCAGGGTGATTGCTGCTCTTTCCTAAGGTAAAACACCGTCTTTTTCTTTGCTGCTTCTGTGCTTATATCCCATAGGTCTTAGGAAACTTTTTTCACCTTTGGTAAGTAGAGACTCACTATGTGAACTTCTCTCTGTGTATAAGACACTACTAAACACAATTCATAAAAGACCTAGGTGAATGCAGAGCTGAAGCAATTCCCAAGCTCCCTTAAATTAAAATCTTTTAGGGTCATTTGTGTTCAAAGGACATTCTGTGAACTGTCCCTTATGTTGCAGTACGGCGCTAAGAAGGTGATTTCCACACACAGAAGTACCGTAAAATCCATACCCAGTTCCCATGTTTTTTTTAAGGTTAGCAGGAATCTGATAGCAAAACATCTGATTAAGTGATAACAGACCTCAAGCCCTCCAGTCTGATCTGAACCAGCAAATAGGCACTAATTCCCAAGGTGCGAACGCAAACCAGACAGTGCAGAAATAAGTAACAAACCACAGCTGCTCAAGATGTTACTGAGTCAAAATGCTCACACTCTGTTCGTTTAGCTGCTTAGAAATGTGTCGGGGAGTGGATGCATGTCTTTCTGTCCCCCACACATGGGCTACAGCCACACATAAAGAAAATAGGGCCTGGGTGCTGGCTGACGTAATGGCCAGCAGTGAGCCATACTGTGCAGTTTTTGTCTGCTGCCTGTCCTGGGTTTGGGCCAGCACCTCCCAGTCAATGCTTGGTCATATCTCATAGCAGAGCACAGGGCAGGGACTGTCCACAGTGGGACAGTAAGTGCTCCTATAAAACCCCTTCATGCACAACCATATTCTATAGGAAGCTTGTCCAAAGACCCAGACACACGTCTGAACCCACCCTTGACAGGTGGTTCAGAAGTACCAAGTCACCTAGAAGAAAGCTGTCATGACCAGTCACTGTGGCAGCCAAGCTGCATCTGCAGCAGTTGGGTTAATGACATTTCCTCATTGATCCACAGTCTGACACCGCTCAAATGGATAAGAGCTCCCTTCCCAGTGCCCTCTTCTTCTCCTTGTGTAGATCCTCCTGCAGTGTCCTTGGAGTTCTAGAGATCTCAACCACTCTAAGATGTGCCGACCTCAGCAGACTAATTTCTCAGCTGTAGCCCAATTCTCAAGGTTAGCCTGGGTGCCCATCTCCATTTTTTTGCAGGCTATGATCCTATCTCCACAGCAGTCAACAAGACTACTGTCATGTTACCTCTAGGTGCAGCTTGGAAGCTTGCACCTTCAAGATAAGCAATTTTCATTAAATGAAGGAAATTAATTAGACCAACTCAGATCTAAGGGGATCTCTTACTCTTTGAGGTGCTTCTCTTAACCTGATTTCTCCCACCGTTCTTTCCAAACTTATGAATGTATCTTAGTCATGTTTCCAATGCTCCTGATAGTCCCCATGCTAGAAAAATTTGTATCAGAACTCAAAGTGAGAAAGCCATCACAGTCCTAAAATATCCCTGAAAAAGGATGAAAATCCACAGGTCTCTGTGTCCTCATATTCAGTTACCATATTGTGCTAATCACTCACAAAATAAAGTAAAAATAGAAAGCTTTCCACAATGTCTTTTCAGAGATTGTTGCGCTGCGACAGAAATCAAGGCGATCTCTGCAGCCCATCATAACCACTTGCTGAGGGGAGGTTAAGGTTGCTGAAAATCCTATTTGACCTTCTCAATGGAGTTAATGAGTCAGAAGACTTCCTGTGGATAATCCAATGAGGTGGATAAAAAGGTCCTGAACTACTTGGCATGAAGTCAATGCCAGAGAATTCCCTTACCCTCTAATCCCCGTGAGCAGAACAGCACAATCCCATCTTCTCTCCAACTTTTATGGGGCTGTCATCATTGTTGTTGAGTTTTCTCTGTAGCCATTGTCTTTTATGGGAATGCAGAGTTTATAAATTAATAACAAAATGCCTGCTATGTCAATCAGAAATTAGAGATTACAAGATACAGGAGAACTTGGTCCATATTTTTGACACATCTTCCTTCATTATTATAACTGCAATACCCCTAAGGAATCTTAGGCATCGATCAGGACTCGGTTGTACTGAGTTGAACACAAACTTAAGTTTAGTTAAGTCAGTGCCTGTAGTACATGCTGGTAAAATCTTTTACTTATTTCGCTCCGTCTCGTTTTAATCTCACAAAACACACTCAGAACCAAATGAAACTTTTTGTGAACTTCCAAGATGTTACTCCCATCCAGAGTCAATACGAACCACTGTAACAACTGCAGCTGGCTTTTTTTCTGCCATGTTTCAGTAGGGTTAAACAGCAGTCATTCATGTTCAATGCCAGTTTGGGGCTCCAACTGTTTATTGTGATTTAGGCCAGAGTTTATTGGTAGCTTCCTGGAGAGTTAGTTGTCTAGTTGCACCTGGTCATCCAGGATCCTGCGAAAGGCAACAAGAGAGGACTATCTCTTTGGGGTGTGATTCCTCCTGTCCTAAAATACTATAGAAAATCAGCTTGTTGGCCCACTCTCTGGAGATGCCAGCTTCTTTTGGGGGCTTTTCAGGGCAGCAGATGACTAGTTTAGACAATATGACTAACTTTTGGATGGATACAGCCAGGTAAGTTGTATCATCTCTTAAGAGGTTCCCAGTTAATTACAATATGCAAGTCTCTACTGCCACATGACTCATCTCTTAAGATTGTGGCATTTGAGTATCCCGTTTAAATGAAAGTCACTGTCAAGATGATACGCTTTGCAGCCCCATGTTTGATTTATGTATTTTGTTGTTGTTTAGGACTTCTACAATACCCTTTTTAAGATGTGATGAGTACCCAGATGCTCCCACTGTTTTCAGAGGAAAGATATAGCCAATTCAAAGGAGAAAATCAAGATCATAGTTTCATTCCTGAGGTCTGCAGCAAAGTAACTAATGCTGATGAGGCAGTTATTGAACGTGGCACAGAAAAAGGCTGCTAAGGTATCAGGGAGTGGAGAGCTGGTGTCATGAGAGGGAACTAGAGTTGCTTGGCCTGGTTAGCTTAGCAAACACAGGCTAAGAAAGGATGTAACTGGTGACTAGAAATACATCTGGGAGTAATACACCAAAGTGGGGAGACAGATATTAAAGCTAAAGGCCAGTGTTGGCACAGAAACAAAGGGCTGGAAAACTGGCCACAGATAGAAGTCAGACTGGAAATCAGATGGTTAAAGTGCTAGTGATACAAAATCCGGGAAAGCCTCTGTGTTAGGTCAGAGTGAAGGGCAAGCAACCTGTGTTATTTATAAATGACTTGTATGATGCAGGGTCCTGAAAAAAAAAAAAAAGGGGGGGTAGATTCACTGGCCTGGGACAGACCCTCCCTATCACATCTCCTAATTTTTAGTTATAGCAGGTAAACAACAGCAGTAACCTTTCTGTACAGGGACTGCAGGTACCTACCTAATTCCCTACTGAGGACCGTCTTCTGGATGGTCTCAGAATAAGACAGGACCCCATTCGATCTTTCAGGCCTTTATAAACCTACATGCTGACTTGAGCCCCTGCCCTGGAACTGGATGAAGCTACTGCTTTCCCTATTAAATCTACTTTCTGTTGTCAGGCTTCCAAAAGCTCAGGGATCATTGCCATTGTTAGTAGTGAGCAATAAAGGCTTCAAGCTATGTGACTTTGTCCTTACAAGGAGTCTGGAAGTTAAGTATATCACTCCAACCACACTGCCTCACATCCCTGTCTCTACCTGTTCGTCATGGTGAGGGTAAAGTTAGAGAACTATGTAAGAAGCAGTTGAATGAGAGGAGACTGAAAAATCCTAGTGCAGAGGGCTGGTAGTGGCCTTCAGAGCTCATGCAGCCATTCCTTGCCCGTCTTTCCTCGGCTACTAGCTTGCTCCACCCAAGGTTCTCCTAAGTCCATTTCTGATAAATGTCTATCTACCAACTGTTAAGGATGTCCTGAGAAGTGGAGTCCACCCTCTCTCATGCCAGTGTCCCAATTTTTTAATCTTTCTTATGGTCATTAGATGTTTTTCCATGTATTTCATATGTCTAGTGCAATTTAGACTGGTGCCATTTCCTTCTGTACTCAGTGAATGTGGAATACAGTCTGGTTTCTCCTTGTTGTGTATTCAGCTGTTGTGTAATGGACTATATACATATCCTACAGGCTTTGTTTCAAACACCAATATCATCAATCTCAAATATTCAAATTTGTGAATTATTCTTTACCCTGATATTAATGTCAACTTTATTGTCACTACTGTATATACATTTTCTTGCAGTTTGGCTTTTTTGGGTGATTTTATATTTCTTCTCCTATTTTTTTTTTTTTACTTTTCTCTTTACAGTACACTCCGGTCATATTTTCAAGCTTTTCTAAGCAACTCCAAGGGCTAAAGACTTCTTTAATGAAAGTTGGAATCCTTGCACAACCACTTGCTTCCAGATGCTGGGGATTACAGTAAAACACTAAATATTGCAAGACTTACGGTACTATTGCAAGAGTTGGCAGCAGTGAAGAAGTGGATCAGGACTGAGAGAAAGGGAAAAAAATAATGGGAGACAATTAAGAAAAGAGCTAATTTAGGTTGAATATCAGGAAAGGAATTTCAGGAAACAATACTTTCCAATAAATTCTCGAAGGCTATGGAGCAGTCTGAAGAGAGAAAGATAGGATCAATGTGACCAAAGCCCTACAAATGAGCTGTCGGGAACATTCCTGTTATTGGACTTTTGCATGAAATGCCTTTTCTTGCCTTATTTCCCTTGATCTTTCTCCCTTCCTTTCTGATTATGAGAAATGTTTTTTCTCTGTATGTGTAAAAGATATCAGAGCATGATCTAATCTACATGTTTGCTAATCATCACTTCACACATCAGACCAGGGATCAGAAGGTCTGCAGAGGATTTTTGGGGTGCCAGCCAGCCAGCATTTGTTCTGACCAGTGGAGCACATCCAGCACAACGAAACAGCAGCTACTGGAAATAATTTGAGTCTGGTTCCCAATGGCTGTTTGAAAGCTTATTTGTAAATCTCATTCCATTCCTCAGTGATCATAAGAACAACGCTGGACCGGTCAGACCGATGGTCCATCTCACTTAATATCTTCTCTCTATCAGTGGCCCACAGCAGATGCCTAAGAAAGAACGTAAAAGCAGGGCAAGCATTTAGTGATGTTTTTTCCTGAATATTTTCTGTAGCTCAGGGACTCTCTGAAGAGATTTTAGATCTTTGTATTTAACATGGTTAACTGCCATATCACAAATTTTACCTCCTTTAAATGTCTCCCTTTTTGGTAATTTCAGCTAAAGATGGTAGGAGACTTCAGGGACTTTACTGTCCTAATGGTTTTAACTCAAGATCCTGATTCAGACATTGGATAATGAAGGGTGAAGGTTCAACCATCGTAATTTGTTTCAATAGTAAACACGTACATCAGAAGTGAGCAAGCAAGCGAGAAAGCTGGTCGTATGATATACAGAGCCCGCCAAGGCCTGAACCACAACTGACCTCTGGTTGGTGGAATTCCACAGTTAATAATCTATCATTTCCTCCTTCTTAACTGATGTCAAAGAGAGTCACCAAGGAGCAAGTGTCCCTTCAGGGGTCCTTAACGTGTTACTCAAGGGTGGCTTCACAATGTGCATCTCTGCCAGCATTTGTGATCATGCCAGGAACCCCCTGAAACCAGAAGACCTCCTACTATGAGGTCTCAGAGACAGGTGTGGAGGTAGCGAAAGGGTATTTTACCTCTCTCAATGCTACAGCAGTTCCAGCACAATGGGAACATGGTTCAAGGTCAGTTCTTCCTTATTAGAGATCTGATTAGGCAGCTCCCCAGCATGGGTCCCAATTTAACTCCGTTTCACGGCAAGGAATCAAGCGACGGAGATTTCTTAAGCTAAAGGAGCACTGGCCCAGAAGTTGTTCCCACTTAACATATGGTTTTTGGAGAGCCATGGGAGAGCAGGTTATTAGAGGGTGACCTGTCAAGTTAAATCATTCACTGATAGTACCAACCAGTGAGATAGCACATAGCTATATTCTCTTTTGCATTTGGACCGAGATGCCTCCATTTATTGCATCATTATTATTATTATTATTATTATTAATAGTAATAATATTTATTTATTAGAATTTACTTTGCTGTCTTAGATGGAAGGTGTTGGAGGACGTGGAGATGTCTGACTGCCTTCTAGAGCACAGACAGTACAGATTGCAATGATGCAAATTTCTCTCCTACCCTATCTCCAAGGGTATTCCCATTTGGCCTAGGAAAGAAGGGGAATATCTACTCTGTCGGTCTAGCCCATCTCAGGTGTTGTGCACAGGTTGCATCTCCCCACATCAGCAGTGCTTTTGTATCCATTCACACCCTTCTTCATGTCCTTCTGAGAAGAAACACAGGCACTATCCAAGGGCTAAAACTCATCCCAGGGTCTCGGTCTGTGCCAACAATACGGACGTGCTCTGGGTAAGGGACTGGTTTTAGTGCAGCACAGGATGGGTGCATCAAGTCAACTCTAGAAGAGGTTTGTTCTGAGCAGCATTGGTTCAGATCGATTCTTGATGCGTATTTTCCTTGCTCTTTCAAGCATGTACCAAAGGCAACACAGTCATAGCCAGACAATTCAGTTGGCCCATTCACTACTTTGCCTCTTTGCTGAAGCTGGTAACTGCAGCAGATAACTTGCACAAGCTTTTGGTGCTTGGGGTGAGCACAATCTGTGAGACCCCAACAAGGACAAAAGCAAGAGCAAAAGCAAGAACACTTCTATCAAGCTCCTAAATTTGTGGTGCCCTGCAAACGAACAGCTCCTCTGCAGCTGTTACCAGGATCCATGAAAGACTTTAATGGTCTCTAGTGGCACGGATAGTTGACTTGTTTGGTAAGTGTGCATATATCGAAAACTTCTGTTTTAAACCCATTGGAGCGAAGACATTGGTTGCCTGCAGTGGCCCATAATTCTGTCCCATTTTCTGTCCTTTCTGGAAAAGTACCATCTGCAGGCCTGTATTGTTATAACTAGATGATCAATGAAGTGACATTTTCCCTTGGAAGTTTTTAATGACTCCACAACAGGTTTTAATCCCTTTTCCTGTAAATATGGGAAGGGATTTAAAAAAATTAGGACAGCTGAGGGACATAGAATCAGGACTATAACCAAAGATGAGCCAGAAGATGATATGCCCCTGAATACCCACAGACAGGGAAAATTTAATAACCCAGCCAGACATCCAACCAACACTGAGAAAAGTGTACTACCCAGGAGATATGCTCTGCTTCCAGGAACTTCACTCAGTGCCTGTGCAGGAGCATAGCAAGAGGAATATGACTCTGTTAGAAGTGGGTGAACCTCACAAGGGTCTGACATTTTGCAAGCAACTCGCATTTTAATTCTGTGGGCTTTTCAGAGCTGGTTCCTGCTCACAAAACCCTTTGTACTTGTAATTTGAACTTTTGTTCCCTGAGGATGAGTCAATTAAACAAACACAAAAGAATGCTGGCTAAAGGGCTCCAGGGATAGAAGAACCTACCACAAGTTCAGCTAGAGCTGAAGACCAGTTATATATGGGCTAAATTCAACTCTAGAGTTTCTTGGTGGAATAAAGTTTTCTAAGACTTTCTCTTTAGATTGTAAATTGGCACAATTCCACAACAGACAATTCTGCCTTACTGATTTCTGATGGAAAAGCCAACTTTTCTATTGCAACAGGGTCGTCGTTTCTTCCTCTTTTCCCTATCCATGATGACGAGGGCAAGAAGTCAGGGTTACATTACAGAAAGGAAGATCTACATGAGGCACTAGGAGATAAAACATTGGGGATATTGGAGTTTCCAATGTCTGAAGGCAGCTGTGGAATCTCTCAAAGTGAAAGTTTTTAAGATTAATTTTATTGATCATTTGTCAGAGATGGCTTAGATACTTAGAATTTTCACAGAAGAGATATGTTGTGAACCTTCATGTTGCTGCCAGTACTGTTTTGTACAATTATCTGGTAACTGCGAATATATACCTTTCTCCTTTTTTTTTATAAAAATATTCTTCCCAAATATATTCTTCTTTAAGACTTTCTGGAGATTTCCTTCTGCAAATCTGCTATAGAAGGAGCCTTGATGCACATAAGTATGACATAATCCTGCTTGACTTCTAGACTGTTGCACAATATGAATCCCATCTTTACCCTCAGTGTGAACAAAGTTGGACAAGATAATATATTCCATAACCTGTGGTCATGGGCAACGTGTTGTACGGAGGTGTTAGCTGTAAATCAGAGGTAAGCTGTAGTGGACCCTGTCTGACTGCAAACATCAAGTGTCTCTGGCATCACACCCTATTCCTGTGCATCTTCTACCACCTATATTAACCAAGGTTTTTTAAATTTTTTTTTTTTTTTTTTTAATTTGGGATTTCCTGAGAATATCCAAGATTTGGTTGATATTGGACGCTGTTAAGTAGGAACTCCCAGTAGACCATGCTTGTAGTTGGTCCACACTTGAGAGTATAGAAAAAAGTGCTCTAACCCTTAAGGACTGACTAAACATTGCTTTAAACACTGCCCCCCCACCCCAACACAACAGTGTGTGCATGGAGGTTTTTGCTGCGGTTAATAGCTCAACTTCAACGCAAACTCCTCTTTCTGTTATGGAGCTTTATGACTTACCCAAGTTATCTATCTCTACTTGGTCTTTTTCCCCTCATACAGATGCAGATACGTCCTTTACTGGGAGCATTAATGCTCTCAAAGTGGTCATTCTGCTTTGTCCCATAGCCCCTAAAATGGTTTGTTTCACCACACCACGAAAAGACAAACAGGAGATTTATATTCCTTCTAAGTGAAATATAAGACACTAGAAGCCTTGGATCAGGAGTGTATTAAAATCAGTCTAAATAAAACGTGACATCTCTTTGGGTGACAACAGTGGTGTCTCTCTCTTGCATCCAGACTTGACACAATTAAAAAGTAGGAGGCTGAAGATAGCATGGTTTGGTTCTTAGGGATTTCCACAAGCATTTATTCCTTTTAACTTGAAACATTATTCCATCATCAGGGCTTGTGGGTTCTCCTCCTGCTGCTCCTCTTGTTCCATGGGATGAGTCAGGGTTGAACAGTGCAAACATTCAGACCCACAATTGCCAAAGATATGCTTGGTTTGGGTTAAGAATCATGGCAGACTGAGTGCCTTTCACCACAGGATCAGAGCTGGCTCTGAGTCTTGCATGAACCTAATGCTGATCAGCCTGGTCCAAGATTGGTTTTGCAAGGGAACCCAGCATGGAGCTATTTCTGAATAGCCTGGAAGCTGCAAGCGCCACGGCTCTGCTCTGCCAGGTGCTGTGCATATGAGACAGTCCCTATCCAAAGCACTCACAGTCTAGACAGGCCTAGAGTGAAGAAAAGAAATGTGAGGGTCTCCACATTATAACAAGGTAGAGACTGACAGGAGGCCAAATGCAAGTGACCTTCTATGAGCTCTTAATCTATCTGGAAGCCTGGATGTTTTTCAAGAAGGAAGTCCTAAAGACGCAGGAGCAGGCTGTCCCCATGTGCCGGAAGACAAGCCGTTGGGGAAAAAGACCGGCCTGGCTAAGCAGGGAGCTAGTGTTGCAGCTTAGGGAAAAAAAGAGGATATATGGCCTTTGGAAAGAAGGGCAGGCCACTCAGGAGGACTACAAAGAGGTAGTGAGGCTATGTAGGGAAAAAATTAGGAAGGCCAAAGCCCAGCTAGAACTAAACCTGGCTTCTGTTGTCAAGGACAACAAAAAAAGTTTCTATAAATATATTGGCAATAAAAAGAGGACTAAGGATAATCTCTGTCCTCTAGTAGACCAGGCTGGTAACGTATTGACCAAGGACGAGGATAAGGCTGAGGTACTTAATGCTATCTTTGCCTCAGTCTTCAGCAGTAGGACCAGTTGTTCCTTGAGTTCCCTAACCCCTGAGCTAGAATACAGGGATGGGGAGCAGAATGAAGCCCCTGTAATCCAAAGGGAAATGGTGAGGGACCTGCTTCAGCACCTGGAGGTGTACAAATCTATGGGGCCGGATGCGATCCATCCAAGGGTACTGAAGGAGCTGGCAGAAGTGCTCACCAGGCCACTCTGCATCATTTATGAACAGTCCTGGATAACCGGGGAGGTCCCAGCTGACTGGAGGTTGGCAAATGTGACACCCATCCATAAGAAGGGCCGGAAGGAGGATCCGGGGAACTACAGGCCAGTCAGTCTGACATCGGTGCCTGGGAAGGTCATGGAACAGATCATCCTCAGTGCCATCACACGGCACATGCAGGAGAACAAGGTGATCAGGCCCAGTCAGCATGGGTTTGTGAAAGGCAGGTCATGCCTGTCAAACCTGATCTCCTTCTATGATGAGGTGACCCGCTTAGTGCATGAAGGAAAAGCTGTGGATGTTGTCTACCTGGACTTTTGCAAGGCTTTTGACACCGTTTCCCATAGCATTCTACTGGAGAAACTGGCTGCTCGTGGCCTGGACAGGTGTACCCTTCGCTGGGTAAAAAACTGGTTGGATGGCCGTACCCAGAGAGTGGTGATAAATGGAGTTAAATCCAGTTGGTGTCCAGTGACAAGTGGTGTCCCCCAGGGATCGGTGCTGGGACCGGTTCTCTTTAATATCTTTATTAATGATCTGGATGAGGGGATTGAGTGCACCCTCAGTAAGTTTGCAGACGACACTAAACTGGGGGGGCGTGTTGATCTGCTTGAGGGTAGATTGGCTCTGCAGAGAGATCTGGACAGGCTGGACAGATGGGCTGAGGCCAATGGTATGAGGTTCAACAAGGCCAAGTGTCGGGTCCTGCACTTGGGTCACAACAACCCCATGCAGTGCTACAGACTGGGGGCGGAGTGGCTCGAAAGCTGCCTGGCAGAGAAGGATCTGGGGGTGTTGGTGGACAGCCGGCTGAGTATGAGCCAGCAGTGTGCCCAGGCAGCCAAGAAGGCCAACACCATCCTGGCCTGCATCAGGAATAGTGTAGTGAGCCAGAGTAGGGAAGTAATCATCCCCCTGTACTCGGCACTGGTGAGGCCTCACCTCGAGTACTGTGTTCAGTTTTGGGCCCCTCACTACAAGAAGGACATTGAGGTGCTGGAGCGTGTCCAGAGAAGGGCTACCAGGCTGGTGAGGGGTCTGGAGGACAAGCCTTATGAGGAACGACTGAGGGAGCTGGGGTTGTTTAGCCTGGGGAGGAGGAGGCTGAGGGGTGACCTTATCACCCTCTACAACTACCTGAAGGGAGGTTTTAGAGAGATGGGGGCTGACCTCTTCTCCCACGTGGCAAGTGATAGGACAAGAGGAAACGGGTTCAAGTTATGTCAGGGCAGGTTTAGATTGGATATTAGGAAGCATTTTTTCACTCAAAGGGTTATTAAACATTGGAATGGGCTGCCCAGAGAGGTGGTGGATTCACCATCCCTGGAGGTGTTTAAGAAAAGGGTAGATGAGGTGCTTAGGGACATGGTTTAGAAGTGGGTGTTTTTAAATCAGGGTAGGTTAACGGTTGGACTTGATGATCTTAATGGTCCCTTCCAACCTCACTTATTCTATGATTCTATGATTCTATCTGTTGAGTCCTCAAAATACTAAGATTTGGACAGATTCGGAGCTTTTCTTAGCTCCCCTAGAGAGCTGATGTTGTCTCCAACCAGCAAGAAAAAGGACCTACAACTGGTTGTGTCTGATGGTGACCGTGGTCCTAGCTGTTTCTCCAGTGCAACTCTCGTATATTAGTGCCTACAGAATTTTTCAGACCTAAATTACTGCATCAGTTAAAAGCACATGCCTTCATAGCCAGGCCATCCTTATAGCAAAGCAGTCTGAATTGTCTTGAACATTTGTGTTATCTATGTTCTTGCTAGATGTCAAGACAGATGATCTAGACCTAAGTTGAAGGCTGCATATGACCCATAACGTCTCTGTTTTGACTTGCCATGTCTCTGCAAATGATTATATTATCTGCATTATCAGTCAAGTGATGCAACGGGAAGCCAAAAAGAGAGAGAAATGTCACTTAGCCTGTTCCCGAACTCTCCAAGTCTCTTCATCTGCAATATAAGAAAACTTCTGCAGCCTCCTTGTCTCTTTTCCAAGTCCCTGCAAACAGAAACTTCCAGGAGGCAAGCTGTCCCCCTGTGCCTGAGGAAGTGTGGTGTGGGGTCAGAAAGGACCTCTGCCTCACTCTCAGAGCACTCCGAGAAACAGATGCTGGAAAAATGTGTGACAAAGTTCTGCCCTGGAAAATTATGAATGTTGGGGAAAAAAAAAATATTAAAAAGAAAATGAACTCAAGCTTTCCCATATTTTGTGGTAGCAGGATTCTGTGGGAGGATTCCGGAGGAGCTCTAAGGGTTGGTAGATGGTTCCCTTAGGCTGTGCTCAGCTGGCAGAGCTACTGTGCTTCCCCAAGCACTGTTATATCCAATCATTGATCTCCTCCATGCAATGGGATCAGACAACTGGTTCCTCTTTGAGGGCTATGGGCTGCTGATTTTGTTGGTTGTGTAGCAGGCAGCAGGGATGCTAAAGTCGGTGCTGATATCTTCTCCCACCCATCAATTTAGCCTGATGGGGAGTGATGTCAGCTACAGATACTCCATTTCCCTTCTGGAATTTCCCTCTTTGAAAAATAGTCTCCTGCTTTCATGTGGTTTTGATCTGGATAGTGCAGCATCCCACTGATTTCTGTCATTTTACCCTTTCCCCAGATGCTGACTACAATTCAAGGCAGCTTTGGAAGAACATCTGTGTTTCAGCCTGCTTGCCCCACTGGGCCTCTCTAAACTATACTAAACCAACGCATTAACATTTCTGGGGACTTGAGGAAGCTTTGTCTTTTCTCACTTAAGGCCCTATTTGTCTTTTGTCACTTAAGGCCCTACACTGACTGCTCCTCTACTGCAGATGGAGGCAAAGCATTTCAGACATTGATTTAGGAAGTCCCTGGGCTCCATGATCCCCGATAGTGCTGAATCTGGAGTTTTGGCTCTCCTGTTTTTATAGATCAACTCTTTTAGCTAAGTTGGTCTTCTGTATCTGGATTGGAACTTCTCACAACTGCAGAGCCTAGTTTTGAAGCACTTGTGAATGCCATTGTCACAGAAAGCTTAAAGTGAATTTTAGTTATTTTAGCGTGTTGTCCTGCCTCCCCCCCATTTCTTTCACTCTCATCTACAGCTTTTTGTTCTAGCTCCCTCTGCAAGGAGAAGCCAATGACCTTGATAATGAGACATTTTGCAAAGGAGATTCTTTTGAAATTTGTGAGAGAATATGCTTCTCTTCCCTGCACTCCCCTTTTCATCCACCCTTTGTCTTTTCCACCCTCTTTCATTTTCTTCCTTCCTTCTCTCTTTGTTCATCCTTCTATCCAATCAAACTGTCTGTCATACTTTGAGCCCTTCTTTCAGAAACACCTGAAGCTTGAGTTTCCTCTCTAAAAGTTGAGCAGCTAGTGTAAACCAGCCGTTTAGATTTCCTTTTCAGTTATTCAGAGAGATTAGCATTTTCATGTGGTGATTTGTTACACCCTAAAGCTGGTGTGTAAAATCATGTGGATTAAGCATTCTCCGGAGTCACCACCAGAGAAAGAACCTGGAACAGTATTGTAAATTAGATCCCCAACCTTCAGATGGCTAAAGACGAGAAGGCAAAGCATATCCTAAGTGTCTTTTTAGAATGAACCCAGAAAACTTAAAATTATTTGCCATATCTGACATCTTGTGACATCTTGCTGTCTCCAAACTGGACTTTCAGATTGAAAGGGTGGGCACAAGACATGACCTTTTAACTGCATACAAAAGCAACCAGTGAACAAAAGGAGGTTGAATAGTACAAACCATTAGAAGAATAGCTATTGGGTTTGCAGTAATATAATTTTGAGGATTACTTTTAAACAGTTTTTTTGGTACTAGTTACTATTAATGCCATAGTGACCAAGATCTCCAAGTCTGGAACAGTATCCTATTGCATTGGTAGGGATTTGGAGAGCCATGTCATGCTGTGACGATAAAGAAAGTCCCATGATGAATTATGTACGCATAAGAGGCATTTGGACAACGCCCTTGATAACATGCTTTAACTTGTTCAGCCCTGAATTTGTCAGACAGTTGGACGAGATTATCATTTTAGGTCCATTCCAACTGAAATTATTCTATTCTATTCTATTCTATTCTATTCTATTCTATTCTATTCTATTCTATTCTATTCTATTCATATAATATGATTATGTGCAATATGATGTAGGAGGAAACACAACTGGGACTAAAGTTACAGACTACAGCTGTTTAGTCTAGAGCTTGGAGGACTGAGGAAAGATGTGATAATGGTATTCAAACACATTAAAGTCAGCTGCAAAGTGAGAAACAATCTATTCATGTTGACTGGGGATAGATTAAAAAGTCATGGTTTTAAATCACAGAAACGCAGGTTTAAGTTTGATGGTAAAAAATAAAACAGAACCATTTAGAGATAAGGACAGTGAAGCACTGAGTTGGATTGCCTAAAGAGATTTTACTGGGGGTTTTTATGCATATGCTAGACAGGCATCTGTAAGGAATGCCTGAGCTATACCTGAACTTGCATCAAAGCAGGGAAATGGATGAGGTGGCCCATTGAGATCCCTTCCAGCCCCACATTCCTATGATGTAGTATCACGTTTTCTGCAGCAGGATTCCTGCACTTCTACTAGTCTATGGTGCTGCCTTGAGCCCACCCCAGATGACTGCAACCCATCTTTCTTAGCCCCCTATTTCCCAGAAACTGTTTGCAATCCACTTGAACTTTGGTCTGCTTAACACATTGGAGAGGAATCTGACATCTCTACTGACGCAGCTCTCATGGTGTAATTGTTAATATTATCCCATCTGCAGATCATTCCTGAAGGTCTCTCCCTCTCTGTCTCTCTCCCTTTTGCCTCCAGGAGGCTTGTGCCAAAGGGGATCAGGGCAGCGGTACAATTCCCATTCACAAAATCCTTCTCTTCCAGCTTTAATGGCAACCTCACCTTGCCAAGAAAGCTCTTTAGAACATTGGGAGCTTGCGTTGCATTTATTAAAGACATTTGTCACAGCTGGATCAGTGTGTTTTCATTTAAATTCATCTGTAAATTTTGTTGATCCAAATCAATTTCTTCTCCCCCACATACTACTTGACTCACAAGGAAGGCTTCTTAATGTCAATCATGTGATAAGGAAATATGATAGAGACTGACAAATTTCTACAGACTGAAAGGACCTTGGAAAACAGTTTTGGCTAGTATAAATTAGCTTTCTTCCACCAAGTTCCATGAAACTTTTTTACTGCTGCTGCAGTTTTGGAAACTTCTGTGAATAAGTATGTTAAATCTGTGACTTTTAGCTTGTGGTCCATGTACTCCCTGGGGTCCATCAACAACTTCTATGGGATATAAAAGAGATACCTACACATTCTTTCAGTGCACTGGAAGTTATATACAGGACCCTATGCCACAGTGGAATAAAACAGGACTACAAATGTTGGAGAAGAAACAGTAAAGATGGCTGTCCAGATGGTTGATTGGATGGATCATCCACTTCATTCATTGAGCCCCTCTCCCATACACCATGTAGAAAGTGTGAAAAATATGGTCCTGTTCTTGGGTCATGACAACAAAAGGACTAGAGGACTGGAAGAGCAGTGAGAAGATGTTCGTTCCTCCCTCCAGACCTACTTCCCTTTGGCAATCAAATGACTCCTGCAGCTGGACAGAAACAGGACAGCTATTTTGCTGGTTCCCAGGTACATGGCAGGAACCCCCACTTCATTCCCCGATTATAATATCTTTTCTTGAGGTTGTTTTGTTTGTTTGGGTTTTTTTTTAATGATTTCTCTTCCCCACAAGTCCCATTCACAGATTTTACAAAACAAATGATTTTTTCTAACAATGAAAACCAGCCACCCCTGGGGACAAAGCCAACAGCTGTTTTGTGGCCACAGGTAGATATCACACACTGGTTAAGCACAGATATTAAAAGGGCAGATTGGATTGATTGGGCACAAGCAACTAAACCTCTCTATTTCAATAATGACAGCTCAGTAGACATCCCTGGTTCACTGTACATCTTTGCTGAGAAAAGCAACTTTGCCTCCTCTAGAATTCTATTAAGGCTGATGGAGGAAGGAAGGAGGTGAGCTACAGTATTAAGTCAGTGTTTAGATCAGTAAGCCACCAAAGACCCTCAGGATTGTTTTCCTCCATGGTCTCCTATTCTAGCAGCAGTGACCTGGCCAGACCGCATTTGGTGGGCACAGAAAATAGCATGTCCTACTTGGGGGCTAACTACGTGCAACCTTCCCATCCTTTTCACTTCGTACTAGTTTTGTTATTTATTTATCTTCAATTGCCTCCTTGAAGCTTTTTAAACCAACCAAAGGAGGGTTAAGTCCTGGGATGAAGGAAGGAAAATAAACTTGGGGGGAAGTTTAACAGCCACTGCTAAGGGCAATCAACTGATGAGTGTAAACAACACTCTTGACCTGGAAACCTCCAGCCATTTCAGAAAGAAAACATCACTCATTTGACCATATGAGGGCACAATCTCCTTATTTTTAGGATTACAAGCTTTATCCACAATGGATGTTGTCTGAAGTCTGTCTGAGTGCTTTTGCTCAAAGTAACTCATGCAACGCAATGTGTGTAACCACAGCAGCTACTGCTGGTGAGCAGGAAAGCTGCTGTGAGGAACACTGGGTAGCTGTAAGAAAGAGCCAGATGCAGGCAACACTATGTGCCCCACGTTCCCTTGGTCTGGGGAAAAGAGAGTCCCTTAATCTGGATGGATAGTCACATGACGTTAGAGAAAAAGCGCATTGCTATGGCTGGGGGTGCAGGGAATTATGTGAATAATGGGATGCAGATAAGTGTTCTCTTCTGACCTCGCTTGGAGGGTAGGCAAAACTCAGGCTTTTAAGCTTAACTGATTTAAAAGACAAACATTTTACACGGGGTTGGTGTGACATCTTAGGCATTGGTTCAGTCCTTGACTTGCTCAATAGGTTTCTGATGACCACTGCAAATTCTTGGAATGGCCCTAAAACTGTAAGACAAAGGTCACGCCAATGCTCTGTGCAGTCAGTAAGGACTCCCCACTCAGAGGTATCTGGGAGCTACCAGAGGTGCCTGCGGGCCTATTTCCACTCTCCCAGGAGTCTCCTGTTCATTCTTCTGGCTGTTCTTCTGCAGCCTTCTCCTGCTGTTATCGCTTGCTGAGGATGTACTGGTCCTCCCTTCCTCCAGAGCCTCCCTGCAAGTGTCCTTCACTCCCGGTGCTCCCAACATCTGGCATGGCGTTCCTCTCCATCCTATCTCCTACAGCAAGGGGATCGCTTTCCACGTCGCTTCAGTGTATGTCTTTGCTTGGTTCTCCTCACATGCACTTATCCAGCTCTCCAGTTGTCTTGTTTGACTCCATTTTGGAAGCAGTTTTCATCAAAGACGTGACATTAAATAGACCCATCCAGCTTTATCCCAAGCAGTCCCCAGCAATGGTGCAGATGCTGTTTTTCCATGATGGATTTTGAAGGGACAGGAGGGAAGAAGCAGCAGCGTGAATGATTTACAAGATCAAGAATCTGTTGCTGGAAACAGGAGACACCCGTGTGGATCATCTCAGTAGGGCCGTTTACTTCACTATCACTGACAGTTGCCGTCCCCAGAACGACCTTTTTATTCCACCCCCACTCCCCCCCTGCCCCCCCCTTTTTTTTATATCGGTCAAAAAGGAACAAGAGAATAGAAACATAAGGAATAAATCAGGGGAAAAAAAATTCCTACCCAGCTTTTCCACTGTGCCTGTGGAGTTAGGTCTAATTTTCTTTTTTTTTCCTTGGGAACAGAACTATTAAATTTGAATCAATATTCTTTTTTTGGGTTGTTGTTCATCTTTCTCTCTTAAGGATGATTTGCACATCTCTGTTAGCAGCAACACCCCTCTGGTTCATCCCGGATCCCCCTTGGGTTGGAACCCTGTTTGTTTTTTGGTGGCACTTTGACAGTTTCACAAGGCAAGCGTAGAAAAGGTCACGAGGGACTGGAACAGTGAGTCAGGCAGGGAGGGGGGGAAGGAGGGAGGGAAAGGAAGCCAGTGCTTTTCCGATTGAAAACCTGCCACCAATCATGCATGATTCAATGGCAAAATGAATCCCAGGCGCTTTATGTTGTTGTTGACATTTACTTAGCAAGAGGGGTTGATGGGCAGATTTAATGGGGTTGGGACGGCTCACGTTTAAGTCAAAGTGACCAAAGTGCAATATTAAAAATGATTGAAGTGGGAACCTTTTCAGATTACTCATTGGCTATCACTTCAAGAAGCCATGTGGTAAACCGAAAATATGCTGCATGAATGGCCCAGCTCTTTTAAGGAATGCATCGATTTAGCAGAGACTGAATATGTTGCTAAATTTAAGCTCTAGCCTCTCTCTGACTGGGAATAGCTGTTCCCTTGCAAGGCTGCAGTGTAAGCTAGTAAGTGCTGTCCTGCCTTCATAAATGGCAGGACATGTAGTTAACACCTCAGCCCTGCGCAGGGAGCTTTGCCGCTGGCGTTCCCTCCACTCCCGATGCACAGCCTCTTCTCAACCTCAGCGGGGAAGCCTGCTTCTGCTCTCTCCCCAAGGCAGGAGGGACGAGGTGGGTTATTGTTTTTCTTATCATCCACCTCCTTCATGCCACCGGAGTTTGGATGCACTGTGCTCCTGCTTCTGTCATTTAACTTGATACGAGCTCCTGCTTGTCCTACGCAGCTGCAGAGGGATGGACTGAGACACCGCAGTGCATTTACTTGGAGCTCTCCTGTCCCAGATCTTGGCTTGACTTTGCATGTGTGTGCAAAGCAGAGAAAGCAGGTTTGAGAAGGAGATGGAAGCGGGAGGGAACGAGCATTACCTTCTCCTGGACATGGGGGATGCAGTACTGCTGAGACCTGGATGGACACTTTTTTTATAGCTGTTGAGTCAAAGCAGAGAGCAGTACCTTAATAACTAGATCAGAAGCAGGGAGAGAGAGCAACCTCCACTCCCAGACCCCCTGTATATCTTGTTTGCAGGCTCCTCTCCCACCTGGCCAAGGGAAACCAGAAGAATCACTCACAGTGGCGCTCCGTGAGATTCTCCTTTCTCATTAAAACTGTGACTTGTGACTCTGGGGTTTAGTGAGACTGAGAGAAGGTGAGGGGTACTTGCATTTCATAGCATCACTTCTCCGATCTGTGATCTGAGACCTGTTACATCCATTTCAGTGGGCACATACCCCTTAATAAAGTGGGGAACTGGCTACTTACCCACAACAAAGAGGGGAGGACAGAGGGAAGGGCTATTTGATCCTTCAGAGATCCCCCACTGGGAAAGGTATTTCGAGAGTGCAGAGGAGACAAGTGGTCATGTTTCCATTTCCATTTAAACTCTTGCAGCAGGGCTGTCTGCGTACTGCCCACAAATGCAAATGGGAGCTCAGTACTGTGTTGTTTCATCCTCTCTCTCTTGTGCTCCATCTTGTGATGGTGCCTCGCAAAAGCCCCATGGATTGTACCTCCTGTGTCCTCTCTCAGCACAGGGTAAGGACTGGAGAAGAGCAGTTTTGTGGCTCACATTGGGGTGAAAATGGGACGAGATATGGCCACTACAGCCCAGGTAGATATCAGGTGGGTCTTTCCATTACGTTTAGAGGTGGCTTACTACAGATTAGCTCTAATTTATCACTGTGCATCAGCATGTATTGACATTGTTTTGGAAACCTATTTATTTATGAGGACTGTCACCTCACAAACTAGATATAAGAAATATATTTTTTATGATGAGGGTGGTGAAACACTGGAACAGGTTGCCCAGAGAGATGGTAGATGCCCCATCCCTGGAAAAATTCAAGGTCATGTTGGACGGGGCTCTAAGTGACCTGATCTAGTTGGAGATGTCCTTGTTCATTGCAGGAGGGTTGGACTAGATGACCTTTGAAGGTCCCTTCCTACCCAAACCATTCTATTATTCTATGATTCTACATAAGGGGAGGCAGAGGTTGTCTACAATGCACCATGGCAGAGAGAAATCCAGGAAAACTCACGTACAGAAGCAGTGTGTGAGCTATTTTTCATTGGTTTCCCCCTTTGGTACACAAGCTAGTTAGTGAAAGACACAAGCTGTCAGATACTTCTCAAGATATGGCCTCTTGTCACAACATCAGGACTCCAGGTGAGATGCTTTTGGCAGTCACACCCTCATCCTCCTGAATCTACCTGGGTCACCTTCTCCAGGGGAGGTGTAGGCAGCTAAGTGCGCGGTGTGCACAGCTTCATGTTGCCACCCTGTGCTGCCTTTCTCTGCCACTCGGCCCACCCAGGGCTCCACCGAGCTAGCCCCTAATTAGTGCTCAAATAAATACGACCTGGGCCAAATTAAACACTGAAGCTTAAAGCATGATCTGGAAGCCTGAGCTCACATGAGTAAGGAAACTGAAACAGGAAAGGGGTTTAATTTAAGGGATAAAGTCGCTCATTAAGTCTTGAAAAAAAGAAAAGCCAACAAGCCAGGGCAACTAGAAGGTTTCCCTTGACCCTGAAGGGGTAACTCAAAACAGCTGGGTTATAAAGATGGCTAAGATAAAGACAGAGCACCCACAACCCTCATAGTGCAGACAGTCTGCTGTATCCGGGGCAAATGTTTCCCTGAATGTTCACAGCTTTTACTTTGCTGAAGCTTTGATCCCAATGCTCCAATAGTGTTATGATCTTGTCATGACACTCTCCCAAAAAAGTCCAAACACACTGTCAAAGAACAAATGGTAGCAGGTTAGCCAGTTGGAGAAGAAAATGGCTTAGAAGCCTGTCTTCAAGGGAGAAGAAGTTGGGGCCCTCAACCAGGGAGCAGTAACAATAACTAAACGCACACATAAATATCAGTCAGCCTCTCTGAAGGAGCTGATATTTGCTTCTAAGTCAGGTTTGTCTGAAAGGCACTGCAGAGAGGACAGATTTGTACACAGAATGATCACAACATGGGTCGATTAATGTGCAAGTGCTTGGATGAGATTAAGTAGAAGTTGGGGTAACATGGTTCTGGGTACCCAATATATCTATTCCTGCCAGAGTAAGTAGAATTGTTCTTCCCCAATTCTTATTGCTTGACAAGGCGCATGCACGGAAAAATTATTGTTATATTGCTGTGAGTTTCTGTGGCCTTGGCTGGGTTTAGTTTCACTGAGATTTACTCTAAATTTCACAAGTTTTAGCGTCGGTCTCTGACCACATGCTTGTTAAGGAGTGGTGAACAAGGAGTAGTCTTGCCCCGGTCAGAATGTAGTTTCTACTGAAAAGGACACATTGCCCTGGGATGGACCTTGCAGAGCTCATCCTCCCCTCTTTACTGACTCCTCTGCAGAAATTCAGATCAAGCAAGACCTGGTGGCAAAGCCTATTTTGCCCTCTGGAGAAGCAATCTTTCAAGGTGAAATTCAGTTGCCCAAGCAAATACTTCTGCTGCCATTTCCCACTGGCCTCCTGCTGCCTTTCCAGAAGGGCAAGAGTTTTCCTTCGCTTCTCTGTAATATTACGAATGTCTATGGCCTAAATAAGGCAAATGAAGGAAATAATGGCTTCCTTGTTTTGCAGATGATGAACCAGGTGCAGAGGAATGTGTTGACTTCTCCTGGGACAGCACAAGCGGAAAGGGAAAATGAACACACCGTTCCTAAATCCCATACTGGTATCTCCCAGACCTGCTGACCAGCTCTTTATACTGCTTGGCAGGCACAGAGTCTTGATCAGAGCGGAGTTGCTCTTAGTTTCCAGATTATGTGCGGTACCATCATGGCAAAGAAGTTAAGTCATGGTGTTAGGACTCCACAGAGGTCAGCAATGCTGTGTAGATACAAAGAGAAAGGATGGACCTGGTGCCAGATACCTGCCACTTGGGAACAGGTTGTGAATAAGACTTTCTCAGCCAGTGTTCAACATCTCTAACAACCCATTCTGTTGGTGGGTAACCAATGTCCCTCACCACAGGCCCTTGGGCAACAACATGTTTTGGCACTTCCATCCTTTTCATTCCCTTAATTTGTTACCGCGTTTTTCTCTGATTTGATTGTGAATGGATCTTTTTTCCTTCAGCTGAGGCTGGGAGAGGGTAGTGGACATAGCCTCATTACCAGCTCCCTTAGTTTGGCTTGACCATCTATTTGGGCTGGTTCGCTCTTCCTTTAGACATTTGCTTTGGTCTCCTTGTACAACATTAAGGTGCTGGCCACCAGATGCCTCAGAAATATGTTAACCAAGGGGGAGATGTTACAATAATCAAGATGAAACTATAAGCCATGAAAGTGAGGAGATACAGACAGAGGAAGAGGCTGACAGAGTCCGATGATCTTCAGAGTGGATCTTCAGGAGAAGGTGAAAAGATGTGAGATACATCAAGAAAAGATGGCCTGGCAGATGTGTGTGTGTGAAATACAAAAACACAAAGTGGAAGGCTATTAGTAGCAAAGGCATCTGGATAAAATTACAGCCTAACAGCGCATGAGAGAAAGAAAGAGAGAAAAAAAAACTTTATTAGATCCACCAACAAGTCTCGCTCTGTTTTAAGGAAGAAGTACACAAATCAAGGGGTTATTTTTATTCTCAGAATGAGCTCGTTTCCCAAATGAAAGAACGAAAGACGAAGTTAAAAAAAAAGAGGTGGAGAAAGTCTTTCTTTCTACTCAAGTCCTGTGGAAAAATCCCCCTGATCCCAACTTTATGAAGCCCATAAAAAAACTTGGAAATCTATCCTGGCAGATGCCGGTGGGACTGTGTTTGAGGCTTATACTTATTGGGTTTGATAGACAGAGGGAAAGAGAGGGGTTGTAAGGCAGTCGGAAAAGTGCTCTACTTTGGAAGTGTTCTCGTCAGCCTATTACTGTGTTTAAAGGTCAGCAGGGTGGAGTCATGGTGAAGAGAAAAACACAGCAGTGAAGAGCATTGCCCGCTGGCTGAAGCTGGGAAACTCCTGGTGACATCTCAGAGCGCTTGTCTCTGATGGAACTGAGGGCTCCAGCAAGCATTTTTTGGAAGCAGCAAAAACAAGGGTTTCCCTTCTTAGTTTTTTAGTCAGAGGTGCCTAAATCAGTAAAATGGCTAAATTCAGTAGGAACTCAAGGCCAAATTTCCTCTGGCTGCTCTTTAAATCTAAGCATGAAATACTAGAGCTGGGGAGTGAGAACTCACCCTCATTCTTTCCTCCCCCATTGCAGGCAACGTGCCTTTGCTCTCAGTTGCAGAGGTAAATGCTCTATTTTGGTACATCATGGCAACATTAAGGTAGAGTTTCATCATTTATTCCATACTTACAATGGACACTACACTGCTTCTGTCTACATACACCCTTAACAGACAGAGGAACTAAACCAGAGAGAACCAGACAACCACTCCAAGCACTGTTTAGATATAAGGGGCTCAGCTCTGGGACTGAAATTCCCAAATGCAAGCTGTGTCCCATGTTCCCTGAGCAGCAGTCATCAGGAAAAGCTGAAATGGGACTCAGAGGGTGAGTGGTGAACAGGGGGAGCAAGATACAGTGGCACCTACAATATTCAAAGGGAAATGTCCAAAAAGGGGAAGTCTGTGACACTCTGGCCTTCTTCCAGGCTTGGATGTCAACCTGACCCGTAGGTATGCTCCTCCAAGACACTGTGCATTGTGAAACTCTCCCTCTTGGAGGATAAATGGGCAGGGAAAGGAGCTGGAATCACTGGCAGGGACTCTGCAACTGAAACAAATGTCAGTGCAACTAACCTGAATCTGGTGCTTAATCCAAGCAGTTCCGAACTTCCTGGCTGTGTCTCACATCCAAGGGAAGGAGTATGGGCACCTTCATATCTGCCTTGAGGGATTTCTTAGGGCGCCATAACTCCCTAGCCATAGTTTTAGTTTAGTCTAAGCAGATTGGGTGTAGTAGGTGATACCCACCAGATCAGTGGTGAAGACAGAACTAGAGACCTGCGTGCAGTTAAGCAGCAACTGCAGAGATGAACATGGTCACTGTGAACGTATTGAATTTCATTCTCCAAATCTTAATTCTTGATTTCTCTCTCTCTCTTTCACAACATGAAGGCAGGTCCTTGCTCTCAGACATCATGCTAAATCCGTAGATGTGTGTGTGTGCGCGCGCACATGTGTACGTATGTGTGACTGTATAAGAGTTAAGTATTTCCTTGGGAATAATTTCCAAGAAATAGGTGAACTCACTTTTTCCTAATGACCAGTTCTGTCATTCTTTCCCACCATTCTGGTATTCTCAAAGAGGAATGTGGTACGGTTCTCCTTCTCTGCTTCTAGGAGACCTGTTGATGAAAAGGAATGAATGGATTAGCTAATCATTTATGGCTGTTCTTATGGACAGCAAACCAGATTAGACTGAGACACTTTGATGTCTTCATACTACACTCCAGATTTTCCTGTTGGAAATAAATCCATTTAGTCCAAAAGAATTTTTTTTTTCAACGAAAAATTACTGTTACTCACTGAGGGAAGAATTGCATGTGCCCTCATCCCTTTTCTCAAGTATCAGAAAATATAGATTGAGGTATATAGAGGTACACCCAAAAAACATTGTACCCTGTGCGAGCTTGCCATTCCCATGACCTCTCACCAAAGGCTGTACAAACCCAGCACACTAATGCAGGTTAGTCGCCAGAGGATTCCTGATTCAGATGGCTGGAGCCACATAGCCAGAGACATCCCAGCCTTGGCCAGAATGAAATCCCAGGGCAACATAAGCCAACTGGTGCAAACCCACGTGTTTTGCCTCCCTGGCAACATCTGTTACTGTCAGACAGCAACACTTATGCTCTGTTCACCTCCACATCTTCTCAGACAATCCTACATTAGTTTAGAGGTTTCAATCTTTATCCTCAAAGTGCCCCAGAAGCTGAGCCAAGAATCAACAACTGTCTAAAGCCCTGGAACAAAACCTGGAGCTGTCTCAGATGCAGTTGTCTGTTATCAGAAGCTGTGTAGGTTTGAGACTGCAGAGGAAAGTCCATTAAGGACCAGTGCAAACCTCCCCATCCTGTGCTCCAGATGCCAGCCTTCTCTAATGTCAACTCTAAGTGACATAAGCATAACACAAACAAAAAACCTCACTCCACTACATAGATCTTCTTAAAAAGAGGGAATAAGGTATAGAAGAGCCTCTTACACATGACATGCTGTTAGCAATATTTGTAGTCATCTCAGCAGTGGGGTTGAAGGCAAGGAAATGATCTACCTTCTTTGCCCAGAGGAACGAAGCCAAAAAGAGAAACTCCTGCCCTGAGCTGCCCCAGGAGGGAGCAGAAAGCTGTGCCCAGCATCAGTCAAAAGGTAGTCAGAGGCTTTTCTCCTCTCTAATGGACAAAATTAAAAGAGATATTAGACTCACCTAACCTGCACCTCTGGCAGTGTTCAGTCCCTCCAGAGCCTAAATCGGAGCAGGCTCTGTATGGAGGGAGCTTGGGTGGGGCAGAGAATTTAACTGCACATCTATTACAAAGCTTTGTTGAGTGCGCACACGCTCTCCAATTTTAACTCAACCAAATCTGGGAAAATTCTTTCATCAGTGCCAAAAGACACATCTGCAACCAGGATATTTAGCAGGGTGCTCCCTGCTAAATTTTGAGGGCCTGTTCAAAGTCAAAGGCACATTGCAGCTTTCCAAAAGGAAGAGGTTTCCAGAATCGTTTACCATAGGTAAAACAATGTATTTCCCCCCCGGCCTTGTTCTCAGACACTGTTTTGGCTGAACTATTTTGGCTGAAGTATCCAGAGAAATCCAGCCTATGGCATACACCCTACATTTCATGGTGCTTTGCTTCATTTTTGACAGTGTTGTAAGCAGATGAAAACAGGGCTTTAAAGTGAAAGGTTTCAGGCAACCACAAGTTTAGACGTTCCTACCTATTCTGACTCTAATGGCAATACCATAGTAAAACTGTAATCAGATCTGCACTTTGTAGGTTGGGCTCTTTTCCAGCACTTATCATGGAAACTCTGGGAGATGGCAGTCTGCTTTAACTAAGCCCCAGCCAGGGCTATATAACTGTTTTTTATATTCTGAGCTTCTCCAGCTGGTGGCATCTGCTACTTGTTGGCCAAGATCTCATGTCCTGCTGCACTATCATTTTTGGTTGAAAGCAATTTGCAGGAGTTGCTGTCACGGAGATGAATTTCAAGATAAGGAGGTAAGGTCTGAAAAAGCAGATGCTGAAAGGTTTGAAAGAACAGACCTCCTGTCCTAAGTACTGATGACGCTACCTCTCCATATAACATACTGATAGAGGAAATACAGAACCACGTACGTTGGGAGAGACCTACAGAAACTATCTAGTTCAACCTGCTGCTCAGAGCAGGTCTAGTTAAAGCAGGTTGTCCAGATGACAATGGTGTGAGATACCTGATATGAAAGTCCTGTAGATATTTCTGGATATTTCCTGTATCTCTTTCTATGGTTTCCAAGGCCGGTGGCCATGAAAAGCACATAGTCTGAATTGGCCTCTTGAATACAGGCACCACAGAACCTCAACAATATTTTAGATAACTGTTGGACTTTTAAAGTGATCTTTGAGACCATCATACCTCCTCAAACTCTGAAGGTCTCAAAACCAAGCCAGTTGTAGGCAAGAAACAGACATGCTCTGTGCTTTAGAGCTTTACTGGAAATGGTCTACTATTGGTTGAGTTTCAAAATTACAAGATCACGAAAGAAAGTTGGCAGCTGTGATACAACACTCTAGCAAGACCTCTATCCAATAAGCAGCTATGGTTTGAAAAAAAAAAAAAACCCAAAAAACTTACGTTGCGTCACAAATGAAATACGATGGAAAACTGTAGGAAAATTACCACAGTCTCCCACATGAATCTAGGGGAAGGAAGGCAGTAGCTGGCAGAAAAAAGGAAGTAGCGTGCGGGTAACTCCGTGCCCTTAAATCATCACAAACCTGATGATACGCTGGGGAAGAGTCTGCAGCAGGGAAAAGGCTGATGTAAATTATTTTTCTCCTTTCTAGAATGCAGCTGAGAGCTGCAGAAAACACAAACGAAGCAGGCAGAATGTGCTAGGGTGGTTGGACACCCTGGGACTTAATTTAAGCTTAACTCTTTTTACCTCATCCCAAAGAGCTGTGCCCACTGTACAGTAGCTATGCCCAAGGCCCAGCTGAAATCACTGAAAATTTAGGTTGATTCAATGGGCTTCATATTGGAGCAAACACTGCTTGGGATGTACATGAGGACAAGGAAGGAAATTAACCTGCCCTTACCCAGTTGCAGCTCCCAGGCATTTACATCATCAGGTATACACCATTTACACCGCTGCCTGATTTATACCATGAGGTAATTTGGACCCAGTAGGTATTACTGAGAGTATTAAAGGTATACCACCTGGTATTTAATGAGTCTATACAGGGAAAATCTTATTTGTTTTGGTTGGGAAGCTCAGTTCATTTATTACTGTAGCCCACTTATGCTTGGGTAGGCTGCTCTCTCTTGTAGTCACCCTGTTCTCCAGGTGGAACTAGTTCTGTTGTGTGTTAGTTTGTTCAGGATAGGTTCTGTTTTTACTTTTAGAAACCTAGATATAACTAGTAAGGAGAAAATCTCACTATATGCTAGCCTACTGGTGTTTACTTCATTTTAGCTCCCTTTGTTTCCTCTTCATTTTCCCCCTTCTGGGAGACCGTGTGAAGGTGGTGGTGGTTTTCCTATGTTTTTTTTTTTCTCCTTTAAATTTTTTAACTGGAACAGTTTAGTTTCTTGCGAGGAAAAAAATGGGAGGGGAACATTTGCTTTGAATTCTGAAATCCTGTGTGTAGTTGGATTTTTATTTTTTTTTTAAGAAAAACTGAACAGCTCTTCATCTTGAAATCTAGGCAGTAAGCTGTGTTGGTCTTTGTCTTACAAATGTACTGTTAGCTATTTCCACAGAAAACGAGCTCATCTTAGTTAACTAAAAAGCCTTCTGAAGATACTGCCTGATAGTGCTGTGAAACAGGTTTGTTGTCATCTTGTGATGGATGCTATCATGAGCACAGGGAAGTGTTTTAACTTGCAACAACTTCCTTTGCCAAAGCCACTTTATCCTTTCCCAGCTTCACTAACTATTCAAACATCCCTTGGCTAAGTATCCCATCCCCTTCTCTTGCTGGTCCGAAGAGAAGAAGACATCCACTATTGTCAGCAGCTCTGTTGGATGAAGTAAAAGAAAGGTGTGCAAGAAGAAACCCACAGGTTTATTTGCTGCCAAAGCAGAAGAATCTGTAGAGCTGTGTTCTCCAGGGCAATTTGGTATTTCCATTGGTGACCTCCATAAAGAAATACAGCCTTTATGTGTCAGATGTGCAGGTGTCATCGGCCAGGGCTGGTGAGGAAAGGACCTGCCAGCAGACTGGAAGGGAGTCCAAAGCAAACTACATGAACTGGAAAAATAGGTTGCGAGTCCATGGGCACAAACACAAATGCCCATGCTTAGGTGAGGTTAACCAGCCTAAAAAGGATGGAGGGAGGCTGGCTAGGGACAGCATGAGGGGAAGGATCTGGGGTTTACAATGAGTCACATTGTGAATATGAGTCAGCAATGTTCTGCTGTTGTACTATCCTGGGATGTATAAACAAACTAATACTGTATAAGACACGTAAGCAGCTTTTCCACTCTGGTAGTGGAAGATGTATTAGCTGACATATTGTGTCCTGAGGGGTCAGTGTCCTTTCAAAAAGAGATGGAAAGAGAAAAGAAAGAAAATCAATTTGGGTAATAAATCACGGTCCATGATGACCAAGGAGAAGAAGGGGTAGTTTAGTCCAGGAAAGAGAAAGACAGTCTGAATTTTGGCATTTCCTATTGTTTGGGTGGTTGATCCCGCAATCTTGCCAATCTCCTTATAGCATAGCTTTTGTTTCATTTCTCATGTCAGTGTTTCTCCAATTTAACAAAGTTAACTCCAAGAAATACAGAGACTCTGTCCTGTGACATCACATTGGCATTCCTATATCTCATCAGGGTTAGAGCACAGATGTGCTGTAGGAATCACAAAAATATGCCTGGTAAGGTCTCTGAGAGGTCACTTGGCATAGCCTGCTTTCTGGAGCATCATCTGTGTGTAAGAGGCCTCACAGGTGTTTGGATAATCTATTTTTAAAAACCACTGGGACTTGGAGTTCAGTCCTCACAGTGACATTCATATGTTAGTAAACTCTTTCTACACCCTTCAGCTGTTTTTGTTGATTTTCCCCTGTAGAATAAACAACCTTGGTCTTTAAAATGTCTTAAAAATGTTGTTTTTTCAGACCTCATCTTAATATGAAGGATTAATTTTGTTGTCTATGTGCAAGTTGCTAGCTGCATTCGCAATGCCGTAGGGTTGTCCCGGTTGCCTCTAGAAAGTCTCTCAAATCTTGCGTGGTACCTGATGATGTTACACTCCCTCAAATGGTACAAGCTGCCTGCGTGTAGGCAACCAAATCATACCATACTGAAGAGGTGTTTACTTGCACACTGTTCACTTGTTGCACTAAATGGAGCTAGGATTCAGGGGAAGAAACTTATGTGATAAAATGACACACACTGGCCTGCAACTGTTCGAGCATAAAGACACTTCTGGAGGTTGTGGGAAGAAAATGTCTGCTTTGGCAGCGCATCATAACTCTGTCTCCATATTCTTCATCATGCGATTTCCTTTTCTCTCCTGATCTGTCAAAGTAACTCTCAAATGTTTTGTCTAAGAGACAAAACCTAATGTTGAAATGCAGATTTCCACACTAGTGATGAGCCCTAAATGTTCATGAAATCATTACTCCAGGTTTGCCAGGAGCAATACCTGAAGCGGGAGGGAGGAAAGCCTAACTGCACTTCTCACAACGTGACATTTCTGATGGCACTTCTCGTGAAGCCAGCTATACAATGAACAGATGCTGACGGTGAGCTAAAAATTGCCACCCAGCTCTTGACCAAGAGCGATTCCTTGGAACTGAAGGGAATTTTACTCAGAGTTCTGCCAAGGGGTTTAATGGCACATTTGGACAAACTTCTGCAAAAGGTGGTTTAAACAGATCCAGTCCTACCTGGAGACAGGTGACTTTTCTGTTTTCATGTTTTACTCGATCCTCTGTATATAACGGAGGAATCACTCCCAGCCCCACTTCCCTCTCCTCATTTCTCTTTTGGTCTCTTTTTCTTCTTTCTCACCATCAATGTTTCTGCTTTTCCAGGCTCTGTCCTCTACCTTTTCACTCACTAAGCACTAGGCTTGAGTACACGAGCTCAGGATCCAGGAACCTTTCCTCAGTAATGGCTCGAGTCCTCAGTGTGGATGTAGATTCCCTGCCAAAAGAGGGCGCTCTGGAGCAGGACTGACAGCAGAGACTTGCTTCTTCGAGAGCTGTGCAATGAAGAAAAAGAAAGCATCAAAATCAGAGCCAGTGATACCCAGGGAGGAGCACTTAGGGTTTTTCTTAAGTGTCTTTTCTGAGTGTGCGTGGGTCACTGTGTTTCCACTCTTTCCTGCATAAAGACAACCATGGCAATTTGGAACAAATTATTTCAAAACCTCAGTGTTAGATGTTACTGGTTGCTAGCCCAGCTTTCTCCAGGACAGTGACACTACGGGGAATTCCCAGACACTTCCCCAAGGTTACATGAGTATGACTTTGCAAGGAACATTTCTTGTATCTGATGAAACCAGGAGGTTTCCATCTTTGGTTCCTAAGTCTTCAAGTGAATTCAATCCTCTGAAGTTGACACTGTGTATAGGAAGTATCTAAATTCTTTCTCCACATTCAAGGTTGACTCATCTGACACAAGCCAGACCATATTTGTCCTTCTGAAATGCGCCAGTTAGCCTAATGAAGAACTTCTCTTTCCCAGGTACAAGTGGAAAGGAAACTTTATTTTTTTCTAAGGAAAAAAAATCCACAATTTCTTCTTACCAATCCACTTATAATTACATCAAAAAGCCAAAAGCAAAGAATGTGAATATATTTTATCCTCTGTATTATTATAAGGTGACCTCTGACCGTCCTATTCCCTGTTTATTTTCGCAGATCAGCTGACGTGTGCTAGTGAACTTGTTGCAGACTGATGCCTGTCTAGCTTTCTGGAGATTAAGGTGTACTGCAAGTTGGGTAGAGAAGAAAAAGGACAGTAACCTTGCTCAGCAGAGGGGTTGGGGATTGTCAGAGCACACAGAACATTAGAAAAGTGAAAAAAGTTTCCTAAATTTCAAGGTTACTCTCCACCATGACGCAAAACAGAGAGGCATCCCATCTGAATCCATCTCAGCTCACTAAGCAAAATCACATTCTAGAGCAACAATAATATATGATAAATTGTATTGAATATCAGATTGTTTGAATGATAACATTTACATTAGAGTCATTTGCCAAAAATTCCTTTACAGCCAAAAAGTACTAAGTCCTACAGCAATCCATATTACCTGCTTGCAAATATTTTGAGGCTGAGTTCTCTCAATTAGTGAAGTTATATATGTCTCTCCAATAATCTGAAAAGGAGTTTAAAGTAACTTATGCAGCTGTGGACATCCACACTGCAATGCCTACGCCTTCTGAAACTATTCCCAATTGTAGTCTTTATTTAAAACTAGGTTGGAGAACTGTTAGATGATGGGAGTACCTATAGCAATGGTTAAAAAATGTACCTGATACTCTCTGTTTAAAAATTACTATATTTGACTTTCAAATATTTATTCCTTTGCCTTGTGGGGAGGGAAGAAGAGACAAAATATCAAGCTACATATTTATATCAGATGGAAAACCATGAAAAGGAAAGATGGGGTACAGCAGTGAGGCAATTCATAAAGTGAACATCTGAAGATGGAGTTTGGTGGTGCTAAGCAGCAGACCACAGTGATGGAAAAAAGAGAATTTCAATACCTTTTATTGGTTTTGTCACCATTGTGTCAAAACCTGAAAAAATCCCTAAGGGTTACATTAAAGAAATAATTAAAATAAAAACTATCAACTTATTCTTTTCTTAATGAATTTATCAAGTACATTTAAATTACATCTAAACTTTCAGACTCTGGGATTTAACTGATCTATCAAATCTCTGGCTTTGTTAGAATCCTTGCTGCATAATAAAGGACATTATTTCCTTAATAACAGTATTTCCTTAATAAACAGTATTAACTGTTTTTTCTTCTTTACATTAGGCAGGGAAGGGTTGTGTTTTTTAATTTTTTTTCCTTCTTTTTCTTTCATTGCTTTTTCTCCAAGTATTGGGAAAGCAAGGGGGGGGAAAAGAAAAAAGAATTTGTTAGGAGAAAACACAAGAGAATTAAGAGTTACATTGTTCATGCAGATAGCCTGTGCCTTGCTCTACATGTGGCTATGGGCCAGTGAAATAATTTCAGTCTGGGATGTGATTTTCTCCTGCTTGAACCAATCCTTATCGTAACTGAAGTTTAATCGGGTTCCCTTTTTACTGGTTTTACCAATTCTACTGGTAATCTGCCTATAAAAACAAATCTACAACCAAGACAGTAACATAGGAAAAGATGCGTGGGATGTTCCTTTCTGGTCATGGCTTTGTACTCCTTCCCAAGAGCAGTGCATCTCTGTGCTTTGCTGTCTGTCCCCTACCACATCTCAGCAGATGCAAAAGGGTCCTGCCTTTGCGACTGCCACAAATTCCATTACTGTATGGCAGAGCGGTGCTTTAGCACCGACCGCTGCCTGTGGCCCCTGATGTTGGCTGCATTACAGAGCATGTGTAGCGTAAGATTATCTTATGCTATACATCGATTGTTTTCCATCTAGAACAAAACAAAATCTATAAGCAAATTCAAAGTGGTTGCAGCAATTCCCAAACAAGTGAAGTTTGCTGAGCTTCTCAGATATCCTCAGCTTCTCGTATTCTCTCTGTCTCCATGAGTGAGTTTGCTGCAAGTTTAGGTGTTTGGAATGTTAAGGAGGGAATTTGCCTTGCTTGTCTTAGGTACAGACATTGGAATGGACAAAACACCCTCTGGAGATGTCACTCTCTCTCTGTTGACTCATGAAGCTTGTCTAGAAGGTGAGCTTTGGTTAGACAACAAACTTTGAGAGAGGTGGTGTTGGCCTTATTCTCTTACATTGCTCAGAGTAGTGAGATCTCAAATGCCAAAGAGTGGTGCTAAAGGCTTGTCTCCATGTTATTGCCTATGGCCTGCATTGTGTTCACATTGCTGTAGGTTCATGGATGGGCTGGAGGGCCCCCTTGGGACAGCCAAGATGGGGGCTGCCACATTGGCAAATGTGCCATTGGATTCCCTCCCCAACAGGTCTCTACTGCTTCTACATAACTTGCATTTGGGAAGATGGAAAAGAGGGACGAAGCTACTTGGAATTGCCCAGAATCCTTTGAAAACAACCTCAAAGGATCCTGGGGGAGCTGGACAGTATCCCAGCCCTTTTCCTTGGATTTCTAGCCCTGCAGCCTGAAGAAGAGCCTTTGAGGGAGCAGAAGAGCATCTTGATAAGAGGGTGATGGGGAAGCAAGAGGAACTTGGCTGGCTCCCACTTACTGCTCCTTTTATTGCACTCAACTGCGTGGTAGAGGAGAGTTTAGGACAGTGCTACCTCTCTGGTTCAAGGGGGCACGGAGTATCATCCGAAAGGAGCGTGCAGCTACCCTTTTCTCTTAGTGGGTGGTTGGGTTTTTCAGGATCATGGATGATTATTCTATTTATTTTGCCCCTGTCAAAAAAGGAAACGGGTCGGCTTCTGCCAAGTAATTTTACACCTAAGTATTTCCTTCTGTTTGTCTTAAAAACAGCTTAGTATGGATGTTACCTCCAGGTCATGGGGTCACTAGGGGATTGGCAGAGGCTTTTCTGGGCTTCTCAGAGCACAGTGCACTCCTGGAGGCCTGTTCCTAATTGTCTGGTGGAAACAGGGGAATACAGAGCCAATCCAAAAAACGCAGCACTGCAGAGTGGGGCTTTGTCCCTTTGACAGGGTATGTAACTAACCAAGCCTGCTTGGGTGCCTTACTGCAGAGACGTGGTGAGAAGCTGTGTATGCATGCATGCACGCACATAACAGGTCATTTTTCATTTTTCAGAACATAAGCTCTGGTGTACAGAATCGCACACAAGGGGGTAATGAAACCATCCAGACCAACAATGCTGCCTTTCACTGCATTGCAAGATAAAGGATCGTTCCTTCCTGCCTGTCTATTTAAAGGGGATTTTGGGCTGCTGGATGGAGGGATAGTGAGAAGCACGTTTTATTTTTTCACAGCACTGGCACCACATGGGTCCCCAAAACATTTTTGTGAAGACATAGCCCATTCTGGGTCCTGCTCACCGCTACCTGTGCTTTCATCTGCACTGTCAGGTTCAGGGAGTCAAGTGGTAACTCTAACTGCAATCTGGGTATGATCAAGACCTCATTTAGGTGTATTGTTAGGCATCTCTGCAGTTGATGGGCTTATGAGCAAGGGTACAAGTCTACATTCATGTGAACATACAGGGTGTATGCTTACCACTATTTAGTTTTTTGGTGATAAAGCATACCACCAAGTGTGTTTGCAAGAAACAATCCACACCACGAAGAATTGCCATCTAAGGAGAAATAGAAGGCTCAGAAATAAATCCATGGAAAGGAAAAGTGATGCTATGAAGGTAACCGATTAAAAAAACACTTTTCTGTGTCCTAATCTGGCTTTTTATCCAACAGAACTGTATACATAGCATATATTTTCTGTCCTCTTTCTCCTTTCTGATGTTGACAGATGTCAAGTTTTAAATTTTTTTCGGTTTTTTTTGTAATCTCATTCCTCCTCAAAGTGCCCGGGGACCTGTAGGAGAGGCAGAAGATGTCACTTGCAACTCAAAGGACAGTGAGATTAATGTAGCAAACCATCATCTCTGTCCACGTCTGTTATCAAGCTCCTAGGAACAGCTGCAAACAGTGGAGTCCAAAGAAACAATGAAAATCATCCTAAGAAAGTTGTTGGTTAGGGACCCTCGCTCCAGGCATGGCTGGAGAGGTCTGTCATTTAGCTCTTAGAGGTGTCATGAGCCATGTTGCTCACAGGGCAGATACAGATACTTTACAAAATCTGGAGTCTTTGTGATGCTTTACCCATGCTGCTCACTTTATTGCAAACCAAGGAGGCCACAACAGCACAGGGAATTGCTGTACAGGGAGGGGATAGGAGGTGATATTTACCTAGTAAGTGGTGAAATGCTCCTTCCATGTCTTCTTCCAATAATTTTGCGTTGCAAAAGATATATTAGTTTTTCTTTTAAGCATGAGACAGTGCTGTACCAGGGTTGTATGATGAGGATGGTTTTGGCTCTGGAAGGAGTCATGGGGAAATGTGGCAGGGTTGCCACATGATACATCGTTCCCTCCACTGCCCCTATCCCCACCCCACTGCCGTGTCACAGCGGAGTACTTTTACCATTTCTCTGACCCATGGGACAGGATATGAGAGTCATCCTCCAGAGGTGAAGCTTGGCAAGGTTGTGTCTGGTCTCCTGAGGGGTGTGGATGTCTTATTTGCTAAGACGACAGGCAGTGCTCTTTTCCCTGGCAACCAGGAGATGAGACAGTTGGTGCAGCCCTCAGAGACCTTCTGAAGTCCACTCGTGGATTGCATTTTTTGGGCTAGGCTGGTGAAAGAGATTTCTTCTGCAAACCAACATGGATTCTCTCTTCATTTGCCCTTTCTTTCATAAGGAATGTCTTCTTACAAATGTCTCTAGAATAAGCCAGGGAGAGCCTTCAGAAATGCTACTGGACTCCCAGTTCTTCTGGGAAAAAAACAGGATATAATTTTTTAGGTGGACAGAGTGAATCCATTGCCTCTCAAGAGGTGGATTCAGATCTGCACAGCTGTCTGTCCTGAGCCCTGCACCACCACCAAGATTTTGCTGTTATTCTGCTTCATTTCATTTGCTCATGAATCTGCTGGAGCTTCTTGGAGAGAAGGGATCCTGCTGAAAGCAGTAGCCAAAGGATGCTAGCAAGAATTAAGTCCTTGATGCCAAGGCTGAAAACTTTAGCATGGAAAGCTCACAGTGACTTGCCCAAAGGTATTTGAATTGCCCTATAAGGAGAGACCAAAAAGGTTGGTACTCTTCAATTTGGAGACGAGGATACTGCAGTGGGTATAATTAAACTTTGGAAAAAGTAAATCAGCCAGCTGAACGCAAAACCCAAACTGTTCAGCAAATCCCGTAATACAAGAGCTAGAAGGCAGTCAACAAAACTAGTGGATACTTAAAATAGATGAAAGAAAGTACTTCCACACTGAGGGCAGTGAATGTCTGGAAATGGCTGCCACAGGAGGCAGCAAGGGATCAGGCAAATTGATGGACAAAGCAATAAATGAATTCTGAAGGGACTAGGCAGGGACTAGGCACTGTCATCTCCCCAGAGCAGCAAGTGTGGTTGCTGGGGGATCAGGGGTAGAAGATGGCAGAATATGGCCCAAAATAACCACTGACTCTGCACAGAATATGGGCTTGCTGAATCACAGATTTGACCCCTCAGGGCATCTCATCTGTTCTTATCCACCAAGACAAAGGACAAGCCTAGAGCAGCAGGTCTTTGGAGTCCTAGTCCAGTAGACCTGTGCCCATTGGGCCACACTGCCTGAATGAGGATTCCACCACCAAAACACCCCTTTGGCAATCTCTCAGATGTGCTTACAATGCTCCTTTCACTGCATCTTCTGAACAAGACCCGTGCTCAAGAAAGTATATCCCCTCTTGTTTGGGCACACCACAATAACATCGATGTTGAAGATGCAAACAGAAGCCCCAAGACACTGGTCATTTCCCATGGTGAGTGGACACTGAGTTACTTTCAATAAGACTAAGTGAAGAGGCAAGGGCCATACAGGAGATCTGCAGCAGGAATGTGACTGAAAATCCATGTTCTCGCTTCCCAACCTTGTTCTTGAGTTACATTTATGCACCCCTTTGAACACCAACTCCAGAGAGAATGAATCACCCCCTGGAGAGGCCAGCCTCCCTCCAACAGCGCAGAAGAAATCTAGCCGATGAAGCCAGAGTCTGCTCCCTGTAAATCTGGAAATAAACCCAAAAACTCTGTGGACTGAAACGCACCGAAAAGCTGCCTCTGGCACAGAAAGCAAATTCTTCAGCAGTGGCTGTTGCATCACTGTAGGAATAGGGAGGAAAACAAACGGCTTGATGCCTATAAACAAGGGCTATTGTTAAATGTACTTGAGGATTTTTGTGGAGACAGCATCAAATTTCAGGCTTCCTGCTACTAAGTAAATGCTCTCTGATATGTGGAGGCTGCTGCTGTCTCTGAGTTTGCAAAAAGAAGAATTTTTACTATGTTAAAAATGTAAGAATTATCTTCCTTCCCTGCAGTATCTGAACTTCAACTTGCCTTGAACCAGGTCCGAGTTAGAGAACAAGCCCAAGGGAAACACAGATGCAAACTCCATGGCATGAAGAATCCCCTGTTCCAGGCTGGAAGTTGAGTGTATTTATTCACGCGGTGAGACTCCAGGTCACCTGTGCTGTTTTGAGCTGGTGCAGGGTGTGTGGGTGTATAAATGGGGCTGTGAATTCCCCGTTGGATGTGAATGGGTGATGGTCCAGGTGTCAGGGACCAGCAAAGTCTTCTGGATCTACACTCAGTGCCACTGGTCTGCCGCTCTGTCTGCTAACACCAAAGTGGCTTTTTGAATGTATTGGCATTTTCACTAAAGACCTGCTGGCCCAGACGTGGCCTGTGTCCCGTCATTATACTGATGATTTGCTCTGCTCTCTTCTCACCTTCTTCCAAAGATGCTTAAGGTAAACCTCGGCATGGCTGAGACAAAAGAATTTACTGATGGCTATTTGAAGTTGTTTCTAGTCTTCCAATAGTTTCATATAGCTGTGGTGTATGAATTGATTCATATGGATTTGAAGTATAAAGTGAATTAATGCTTTTCTGGAGGGTCTGTAATTGCCAATGGAAGTATGCACTGCAGCAGCCATCTGTAAAGTGATGGTTTGAAATTTATCACTCTGTTTTCAGGGTCTCTGCTACTGTGCATCCCCAAATTTACACCTCTTTCTCATTCGATGGAAAGCAAGACTTTCTTAGGGCAAAAGGTTTTCTTAGGCTACGGGGGGTTTTGAGGGGGAGGGTTTGGAGAGAAGACATGAGAGATTATCTAGAAGAGTGCTGGAATAGAGAGAGTTTTAAATTGTATCCCCTGCACAGTGGCAAGATTTCCCAGCATGTTATACAGCTGGCTTCTTCTCTCCCATCATTTCATAGCTGGGTTCAATGGATGCGTCATGATTTATCCCAGCTCTCACATGCATACTGACAGTCCAGGGAAGTGCTGTATTTTTAGATTTAAAGGGGTCATCATCAAATCGCAGAATAAATGAGATTGGAAGGACCCTCTGGTGGGATCTGTTCCAAGTTCCAGCAGGAAACAAGTACCCCCCAGTTTGGTGTCATCCACAACCTTGTTAGGGTGCAGGCTGTCCCATCATCTGTGTGATTAGACAACACAGAAAAAATAAGAACCACAACATGCTTCTGCTATGTTGCAGGGATCTCTTTCAAGGTTCTAAGCTGCGAATAAAACAAATGTGGCCAGAAAGGGAGATGTGGTTTATTCACATCAATATTTTCCATGAAACAATGTTAATGCCTCAGAGACATATTTGAGCCACCAAAAGAAAATATTTTTCATGCCTTGTCACACTGGACCTTGCAGCCTAAGTACACTGAGGAGGCCAGGAGGTTCACGGGAAGGCGTTTGCCAAGAAGGCCATTTGGGCTGCAGTGCACCCTGACCTCTGAAAGCACTCTTTGACTGGAAGGAACCAGAGCTGTTTCCCCCTCCATGGAGAAAAAGTCTCTGGGATGGAGAGCAGTGGCTGCTTTAACAGTTCTTTGCAAAACTCCTCAGTAGCAATTTGAATATAACTGCAACCTCCCCAAATACATACTGGGGGCTTTCAGGAGTGGCAGTGGGACAAAGAACTCAGCTTTGGGGAAAAGCATTTTGGAAGCCCAGTGACTTGTAGTCTGGGGACCTCAGATCAGATGTCTCCTTTGGCCAACCCTGCTGCAACTCTGCGCTAGATGAGTGCTCCTGTTGGCGTGCAATGCAGATCCCATCTTTCCCTATTTGTTCCTTGAACTCCTTCCCTGGAAATCCAGCCTGACCTCGCTTAGCTGGAAGAAGCTTAACACAAGCATCTGAGGGTTTAAAGCAAAGCAAAAGCAGTTCCTGTAAAATCTGTCAGGACTGATCGAAAACATATTGGCTGCTTCAACTTGAAAGGCCTTAATCTCCAAGGGACAGTGTGACTGAGGGTTGCAAGATTCTTAGACTGGTTATCTGCCTTCACAGCCTGCATCTGGGTGGATTTAACCTCGATCCTGCCTGTTGAAGCAGCCACTGGATGTGTGCAGCTCATCTCTGGATCAGGGGGAGGGGAGGCTTATGTTTCTGGTCGTCTTGAAAGGAGCCATCAATCATCTCCTCAAGAAAACACCCCCTGAATCTAAACAGCATTCATAGCAGCTGCTCGAGACCTCATCCATTATTCCCCCCATGCGCAAACAGAGATTCTGTTGTATTTTAAAAAAAAAAAAAAAAAAGGAAGAGAAAGAAAAGCTGTACCGAAACCTGAAGTTGTGAAAGTTCACTTGGAAGACGCATTCAGGCGTATAAGACACCAATGGCATGTGGCCAGCTCAGGGTGACCTACAGGCTGCTCCCCCAATGGGACTCGGATTACACTAACCATCCTGTTCCTTCCAGACGGTACCATTAGTGCTCAACGCCTATCAATCATCCCTCCAGCTCTCCTGCTGGAGGAGCACGGTCCCATCCATGCATCAGCCACGCTGCACTACCGCCACCTCCCCCGGCCCTGTCTGTCCCTCTCTCTCTCCGTCTGCCCCTCGCGACATCGTGTCCCAGCTCCAAGCCTCACTCCTCCAAGCGCTGAGCTCATCCCTCTTTCATTATATGGTTTGTTTTTCCTTTTTTTTTCTTCTTTTTTCCCCTTTTCACTCCCAGGCTGCTGACACATAGATTTATAGCCAAATGTCAAAGCTTTCTGGGTCTTGGACTAGTTCTACTTGCTCTGGGAAACTTCTGGAAAAAGAATTCATGGGCTGGAAGGGCTTAAATGCATCTGTGGCAGATTCAGCTCCTTGCTGTTAGCACCCGTCAGAAGGGCTGAACGCAGGCCAGGTTTTGTTTATTTTTCCTCTGAATCCCCTTCCCCCACCACCTTTTTTGTCCTCCAGTGGGGAAAAAAAGAAAAGTCTGGTGGAACCTCCATCTCCTTACTCCATTTCTTCTCCTTTCAGCATCTTATCACGATTGCTTCTAATTCCATGGCCTCCCTCCCCTGCCTCTCCCAACACCTCCTCAGCATCCCCATAAAATGGGCTAGGTGGCTGCTGGAATTTCCTTCCCATCATGACGATGGCCAGGGCAGTTAGCAGGTCCTAATTCACGCTCTCATGCATAAAGACTTGGCTACCGCCAGCTCTGTTCTCACCAGTCTCAGGGTGGAAATTCCTTCAGAAGCTGAAGACCTCGCTGCTGCCAGCCGGCAGGGTAATGATCCAGAACTAGAGTCACCACGTTCATGGCTAGTTTAACAACTTATTTTATTTCCAGCACCACGCACTCCTTGCTAACTCTCAGAGGTATCCAGTTTTAGACTGGAAGCCCTATTTTACCCTGAAAAGGTCAAACCCCTATTCTTTATTAAGTTCTCTTTTTAGACTGCAGGTCTAGCTCTGAAGCCAGGGCAAAGTGGGGGCAACTTGAGCTGGAAAGACCACCAAGACACAGCAGACAGCACAACCTGTCCTTTCACAAAGGTGTGAGTCCTACAGCTGTCCCTGATATCTCTCCCCCAAACCTGTCCTTTGTACACTGACAAAGCAAAATCACGATCTTCCTCCTGCTCTGTGGAGCTATACCACAGATGTATATTTGGAGCAGGTAGTTCCCTAGGGGCAGACCTTGAGAGGAGGACACCAGAAGATCCTGTGTCTCTCAGAAAAGTCATGCAACCACTTGTCATTCTGAAATCCAAAAGAAAACAAACAGAGGTTTCCACTTAAAGTGTTTTTCATAACTCTGCTGACTGCACTGCTTGGGTCTCTGGCAACTGTCTGGGAGCACAGTTACTCAATTCACATATAGATACCTGCATTATGCACACCTTAATGTAGGGGTTTATGACCAGGAGCTCAAACCTAAGGTGGGAGGAATTCCAGCAGTCACCCTCACAGGAGTGGGCCACATAAAATCCTTTTTTGTGGCCCCAGGGAGATACAAGACCTACACTCACCTTTCAACAACATTGCATTTTAGTTTTATCTTTTTTATCATGCTAGTCAAGGTTCCAACCCCTTTATTCTCTCCAGTGGTGTTAGCATCTCTCCTGCAGTAGCTGCCCAGCAGAAGGTATAACAGGTCCCTGGTTGAGAAGGTTTCAGCCAAAGAATAAATTCTATCCTAATACAGACTCAAAGTGTAGATGCTGCCATGCCTGCACCTGCAGGATTGTTCCTTGGTCTGTAAACTTGACTGAATGGAGACTTTTTCTCATTCTGTTGCTCCAAGAGCTTCATTGAGCTCTGAGCTGGTTTGTGTGTGTTTAATTCACACAGACTTGGAAGCAATGGTGGGATACTGGGAGAAACCAAAGGAATGTGGACATGGGAGGGACTGGAAAGGATCTGCATTTGAATGGGCTGTAGCTCTCATCTGAATTTTTTTCTACTTCTGCTCTGAAACACTTCACCCTTCGGAGTCCAAGGAGGAGCCAGCCCTGCAGGAAAAGGGGGCTGGATTGAACAGGCTGGAAGAGCCCGTGATGAACCACATCCAGGACTGGGAAACCCAGGTGAAGGGAAAACCAGCTTGAGGGACCAGCAATTCTGCTGCTGTCATCTTTGCATGTTTTACCACTGCATCATCTCTGCGTAAAAGGTTCCTTGTACACTGGTGCAATCACCTTGACATTTTCCTCCTCCTCTTCTTTCTCCACTGCTGCCTGACAGCCCTGGTCCTGGTGGTGTGAAAGCAGAAGCAAAGATTAGCCTTTCCCACAGCACTTGTCATCAATGTCATGCATGTTACTTATGATCACAAGCTGGAACTTCAAGGAAACAATGCCCACTCTTAGCCAGCAAGACAAATGTTTTCTTAGCAGCCCAGCAGCCATGTTATTGCCAAAGGTCTGCACCAAAAGAGCTTTAGAGGGGACTTAAAGCAGGATGCTGAGGAATAATCTTTCTGAAAGTGGGGAGCAGCATGTACTAAAGGTTTGAGAGGTTTGTGAGAAGTTTCACCACGAGCTATGGGGACACTGGCCATAAAAGGCCTTGGAAAGGGAAGCGAAAAGATGGGCTGGACAGAAAAGAGAGAGCCAGAGGGCGGGCAGATGCAAGTGCAGATAATATAGCATGAAAGAGGCACAGGTTACTTCTGTCTTTGCTTGCCAGGGGAATATGCATTGAATCCTTTGACTAGATGACTCCTCATCTTGTCCTACCCTGGCAGGCTACTCAAACTTAAGTTGGGCTTTCCCATAAAGGATACTGCTGCTTCTGAGGGGAACAGAAATCTTTGCATAAGTCTTCCTTACCTGGAAATCATGCTTCTACCCAGGCCAGCTTCTGATGTGAGTAAAATGACTTCAGCCTATCCAAACACAGGTCACACTGAGATTGTAATGGACAAAAAACAAAGTCATAACAGAAAACCAAGAAGTGTCTTGTCCATGCTACCCAAAGGCAAATCACACATCCTGCAGGTGTTATTGTCTGAAAATCTCCCCAGCAGTGATGATGCTAGCACTCAGGTAACATGCTGCATAAGGTTGCAGGCCTCACCGTTGCCGCTTTTCATGGATTCTTATACCATGTACAATCTCTGAGCAGCACCTTTGGCACTGTAGGGAAAATGGGACAGTCCTTGGAATAAAACAGGCTGCAAAACTTGTTAGCCTCCCTGCAGCCAATACTAGATGTATCTTAAATCCTGAGACTTCCTAATGCCAGTCAATATCAGTACACAAGTAAATCATCCCCTCCTGAGGAACGTGGTGTCCTTGGTTTCCATCTCTTCCCATTTGGCCTTGGAGTAGCTGCCCTGTGAGGGTCTTTGGTGGCCACGCGTCCTACTAAACTTTTCAGCTTCAGCGGTCCACCAGCCCCTCGACATAAAGCCCAAAGTCACACATTCATCTGAGCAACCTCACAGAGGCTGATTTGTAACCTGGATCACACCAGCTGGATTTCATCTCATCCAAACGGAGGCGTTGACAGTGTGGATTTCCCTACCTGTCATCTAGACTTCCATGGCAGAAACAGGAATTCACAGGCTGCAATTAATCCAACTTATTTTAGGTATCTACATCAGAATGAGGTGAATCATGCCTGAAAGTTCCTTTTTGTTTCCCCATTAACTATAAAAAAAGCCCAGTCTAGACTAGATTTGAGCTGCTGGCAAGACATCTATGAGGAAAAGCCAGAAGGACAGGTCAAGATTTCAGTCCGGACAGAACGAGAGATGTATTGGAAGACAGAGGTGGATTTGTGAGTCATCAGTACAGATGGTATGTTTGTACATGAGGTTCCCAGAGAGATGGAGAGAGGAAAAAGAAACCATGTGCAAAGCCCTGTAACAGTCCCACAGGCAGTGAGTGGGGAGAGTCGGAGAATGGACTCCCGTGAAGGACACCAGGTAGGTGACTAGAAAGGTGGGAGCAGAACCAAGAGGGGGAAGAGTAATAGAAATCAAGAGGAACAAGTTCTCAAAGAGAAGAACATTTCCAGTGACCACATGGGTGGGGCTGGCAGGTCCAAGCCATCCATGCATCCAGCGTGGGCTGGAAGCTTTGCTGGGAAGAGTATAAAGAGTGTAACGGGGACAGTTTCAGTGAACGGCAGTAGGTGGATGTTGGATTGCATGAGATGTGGAGGAGAAGAGATGGGGAGAGTCATGTTAGACTTCAGGTTTGGGAGAAACCAAAGCATGTTTGTACTGACAGGAAAGGGACAAAAGAGATGAGAGCCTTGAGAAAAGGCTGGAGAACTGGATGAAAGGGAGAAGAATGGGAATGGGGCACTGGGAAGGTGTCAGTGGAGAAGGCAAGGCCAGAAGAGATGAAAAAGATGATAAATGTTTACCTGTGAAAAAAAAGGGTAAAAAGCCATGATCTGTGTCTAGGGACAGTCTCTGCTTTCACTATGATTTGACTGTGCTATGGAGCACTCAGACAGGTATTTCCAGGACTATGCAGAGTTAAGGTTTCAAAAGTAGTGTCACCTTTGGGATGCAATATAAAACTTACTGCTGAAAGCTGATTTTTAAAAGGAGTAGCACAAAATTATTTTCCTTACAGAAAGATTATTTCATAAAGTGAGTTTCTTACATTTTCTCTGCACATCTAGTGCTGCCCACTCTCAGAGATGGGGTAAAAGGCTCCACTTATGACCTGATGCACTCAAGCAATTTTCCTGTTATTCAGTGTTCATAACAGAAGTGTAAATTTATAGTTGAGATGACAGGGCAGGACTGAATGCTAAACATAAACTCTTCTTACTGCCATAGAAGTGTCACTCACTGATCTTTACAGCCAAATAAAGAAACAACAAACCAAAATGCTCCTATTGCTTTATGTTTCTCCTTTTGTCACAAGATAAATATACCCATCTGCAGAAGTCAGGGTATTTCTTGTAGTAGTCTAAAAAAAAAGAAAACAACAAAAACCCATAACATTTACAAAGATTAATAAAATAGGTAAAAGCAAGAATAAAATTTCAAAGATTAATAAAATAGGCCAGATGTTCATGACTTTGCTGAGTCACATACAGAAGAGTTCAGATCTCAGGAAGATGCTCTACCATTGTACAAATCATGCGTCATGTCCTCTGCTCAGATCTGCGAGCTCTTTGCCACTGAGAGGGGCCTGAGCGTGGTGTGTATCAACCAGAGCTGGACAGTGACACTGGGGAACAGCCCAGTCGCACGTCCAACCTCAGCATTACCTGCCTTTCAGCACAGGGTGAGGGAGAGCTCTGGGAAAGCACCGACGTCAAGGGAAGAGTCCTCCCAGGACAAGTCCAGTCTCTGGCTATAGCGCCCAGACTGATAAACTCAAGGTGATTCCTTTGCTCTGTGTGATCACAAGCAGGCTGATCTTTCTGCTTTCATCTGCAGGTGAGCTATTCAGGCCTGCCTGGAAATTCTTGGTCACAGCAGGTGTATTTGCATGCAGGTGTCCCCTCTTCACCTTTTTTCTTCCCCAAGCAGGAGTGATGGCTTTGTGCATATGTATGAAACTGCAGACATCTGCCACTCACTGCTAGCCAGGGGCTAGTCAGAAAGCAGAGAGGGGGATGAAGCCGCAAAGGTTGTTTCGGGCCATACATATATTTTCAGGCGTTCAATAGAAGGAGGTTATTCCCTCCCCCCTCACCCACAGCAACAGACGTGATTGTACTGAGAAGGGATTTATAGGACAATTCCACCCTGCCTTCATCAGGCTCTGATCTGATCCTGGAAACAGCCTCCCAGGAGGCAGTATCCAAAATGCCAGATGCAGAAGCTGCTCATGTATCCCAAGGAGTGTCTGAGCACAGCCCGAGTGTGAACTGATCACCGTCCCGTTGACAGCCTGGCAGAATCCTCCCTGCTGTCCAGAGAGCCACTTGCCGCCCCGGGAGCTGCTGTCAGGGCTGCGTGTGCATCGGTGTGCTGCTGCTCTGTGTGCTTGTTTGGGGCTGCAATTTTTTATTTATTTTTTAAGGGGGAGTATAACCAAGGTGATTTGGCTGCCCTCAGTTTCAGTAACCCACTTTCTTCCACGTCTGAATCCTCCTTTCACTCTGCTGACATCCAGATGCTAATTTGTTCTCCCCCTGACCCTGCTCCTTCCCCTCCAGATTTGAAATTAGCTTACTAAAACATGTTTTCTTTTAAGAATCCACAGCCTAATCCAGAACAAACAAAACACATTTTCGCAAACCACCAACTGCATGAACTTCTGCCCTGGCCTTGACCGCACTCTCTCCGCCCCTCGCCTCCCAGCCCCCCCCAACTCCCGCCATCACCATCTGAGTGAGGTTTCCAGGAAATTTTTTTTCACTGACGAATACAGTTGCAACAGCTCAGAAACTGTGGAATTTTTTGGCAGACGCCGGAGATGTTATTTTATTTACTTTCCTTCTGCATGCATGGATTTGGAGCGGTGGGTTTGGAGACGTGCGTGGAGAAGATGAATTTGCACACGTTGGCTTTCTTCGGCGGACCATGCTGTAGGTGGAGAAAAACCCTGAAAAGGAGAGCTCTTCATTCTTTTTAATCTTAGGGGAGGAGCTCTTAACGCTTATTAACCTTAAGGTTTCGGAGAACAGATGGTTTGGGACTTGAAGAATTGAAACGAGACTGAGATGAGGCTGTTTGAACAAAAAAGTCAATTATTCCAACAGCACGCAGGTCAACACTTGCCCTTTTTTCAGCATTTCCTATGAATGGCTGAGCTGTTTTGTTGTTTATCTTTTTGGTTAAGAACCCCTCCACCCCCCTCCAGAACACACAAATTCAGTCCCAAAGAAAGAGGTTGAATGCCAGTGTTCTGCACCTTGATCCCCTCTTAAAAAACTTGTTGTGACTTGCGAAACAGGGAGTGAGAGGGGCGACGGTCCCCCTTTCTGCTAGGATTATCACTTTGCTGTATCTCAGCTGTGACTGAGGCCAGGACAATTTTGCAGCAGGTGTGTCAGCTCTTCCATCCCTAGCTAGGTAAAAATTGAGTGTCGAGGATAACCCTCTGCTCAGAGGCGAGCTCCCTGCACCCCCAAATGTGGTGTGCCCTGGCTGCCTACCGCATGCTGCTGCTGCACAAGGGGGTCCATCTTGGCATCACCTGTACCCTCCTGTGTGTTGCCACAGCTCAGGTCTTTGGGCCCTGATCTTTCTTCCTGATATGAATCATCTTCTGTCCTCTGTAGTAGCCTGTATGGTGAAGCAGGAACTGCAGCCTGTCACCATGGGGTGCCAAGTGGGTGATATTTCCTTGCAATGTGGGTAATTAGGTCCGCAGCTATGATGCACTGAAACGAATAAAAATCTCTCCTTTGCAATGGATTGTAATGGACCCATGTGAAAAGGGGTAAAGTCAGGAAGAGCCAGAGGAGAACCTGTATAATGCCTTCAAATGACAGACAGATCAACCATATTCCCTGAGTTATGGGGTCTCTTTGAGGGTGGCATTTGAATAATTGATATATTTTCCTTCTTTCTTTTTTCCCTCCCTCATTCCTTCCCTCCTTTCTTTCTTTCCATCTCTCTCTCTCCCTCAGTTTGTATCTCCTGACCCTGAGCTGCAGCAGTAAAAGATTTCACTTCCATGATGAAGTGTTGATTTTTCAATGGCACTGTATGAAGACGGCTGGTCCCACTGGAGACACGCTGCTCAACCACAACAATAGATAGGTACAGGGGAGGCTTAAACATTGTTTTTCTGCGGTAGATGTGGCAAAGGGAGTGTGGTATTAGCGGTGTCACGGGAAGAGTGACAGGCTTAGCTCATCTAAGCCGGTATTATGATGGGAGGAAGGAAAGAGGGGGGATTAGAGAGGGGCGGGATTGAATTACTCTCTGAATCTTTTACCACATTGTTAAAATAAGCATCTCCAAGGAGACACTTTCATGGCCTCGCGATCTTGGTGTCTCTGGTCTTTGGCAGTGACCAATACCTCTGTTAGTGATTAATACAAGTCAGGAAATACAGGTTATTAAATTCCTTCTTACGGCTCCTCTAGCCTTCTTTAGAAGAGTACACCAAAAGTGTCTGCAGAGTCTTTCAACTCATCATAAAATATGACTTGAAAACAATTATCCCAAACCCTAGGGATTTCTCGCTACCTGAGAGTCTTTAGGATACCTGCCTGCAATTGGCTTTATCCAAACCCAAATCACAGAGCACAATACAGGGTAAACAGACTAAATGATTCAACTCCAGTTAGAATCAAGAAATAATATTAAAAGGTTAAAAGAGACACTTTTCACCTTTTAATCTATACACCTATTAAAAAAACAAAAGCAAAAATACAGCCAGGTTGTCAGGGAAAGCAAATATTGTTTTGCTAAATGTTTTCATGTGTTAGAAATCCAATTTTCCGATGAAAAACAACTTCAAGGGAATGTTTTCTGCCTGTCCTAACTGTCACTCCCCCCCTCAGAACAGCACACGCACCCTTGAGAAATGGGATTTCAGGGGAGTGACAAGGCACTTTGCCTGCCCAACTTGCTCCTAGCTGACCCTGCTCCATTAGTTTCAAAATTCATGCCTGCCAGGTTACTTTTATGAGCTGAATAGCTGTTTCAGATCATCTTTCTCCAGCAGTCTTAACTTTCATTTTCCAAGTGGAAGATTTTGTGTATTCATTTCCTGATCATGCTACTGAGCTCTCCAGAGTATTTTCTTTATTTTTTTCCTATCCACATCCTTGTCCTACTCTTGAATTTCATTATTGGGGTTTCTTCCCCTTTAATCTTGATTGTTAATGAAGGCACTTAATAGTAACAGGTCAAATTGATCAGTCTCTCTCTGAGATTCCTTGATCAACAGGTCAAATGCAATGCTTTTATATGCATAAATACATACATACATAAATACAGAGAGACTGAGTGAGTGGCACAGAAGACTCTGCTATTGGTTGGAGGGTGTGGGGTATACTAATTATATGATGGTATTTTTGTGAAGGGAAGATGACAGCAGAATAAACAGATAGATGGACAGTAGTTTTGGTGTTTCATGCAGACAGAGAAAACAATGCTCACAGCCCCTGTAAGGGAGAGGCTTCAGGGAGACTGTCCTGAAATCTCAGCCTCTCTCTTCCCTTCTGATGGTGGAGAGAGAAATCGCGGTGACTGTAAAGAGCTCACACTGCTATGAAAATCATCCCTAATGCAAATCCTAATAGTGTAGGTCCCTTTGCAGCTTAATAAGGCTGTATAAGAAAAAACTGTAGATGCTCTGGCTGCTGTGTGCATTTGATGAGGGAACAACTAGGAACCAGGGAGGTTTGTAGAGCCCTGGGTCATGGTAGAAGAGCCCTCACCAGAGGTCTCACCAGCACCAATGCTATTCTTTCTTGCTGAAGCAAAGACATAGGAGGGAGAAACCAGGCTCATGTTGCAGGCTGGGCAGCCAGGGGAAACCTTTTGGAGAGATCCTCTGAAAGATGATTTGTCCCAGCTCTTTGGCAAGCACTGGGGAAGAGTGAAGCTGGTCCAAGTCAGTCTGGTCTGGCTGGCAGTGGGCATCTCTGGGAGGAAGTGTTCTCCATACAACACAGCTCAGCCTGCTCAGAACCAGCACGTTGCCAGCATGCCGACTCAAGCACTCTTGGATCATCAGGATGGTAACGTATTCCGAGCAGCCCAAGTAGACTTTGCCTGGAGCTTAACTGGGTCAAAGCATCTGCTTTGAATGAACTGCATGGATAAAACATTAAAAAAAAAAAAGGAAAGAAGCAATAAAACAAAATAAGATGTGTCACTTAAATCTTGAATAATTAGATGTGACCTCGAAGGCTGCAGAAGGAAATGAGCTTCTGCATGTCAGTCCCACATTTTGCTGTCAAAGAGGTCCTGTGCCCTTCTGACCCAGGGCTCGGCCACCCTGTAGCATCCTAAGTTATATTCATCACCTCTCTTTCCCTCTGTATATTCATAACCTCTGAGTCAGTGAATCAAGTGCCCATCGGTCAGCAGCTGGTGCATGAAAATGGCTCCCTGGGAAAGTTAAAAGCTGAGTGATATTCAGGGGATGATAGCATTTCCGTCATCGTACTCCAGTCGAGGATATGAGAGATGGTGAGTCTCTGAGGCTTGTTCCCAGCAGCAGCCTCACAAAGTTGCAAACTCTTTTGCAGGTCATGGCACTGTGTAGAGTCTCTCCCCACTCTCATTCTGTCATCAGATGTGGGAATCAGATGTGGCATCCCCTACATCTGATTCATCCCTGTCCTTCTTCCTTTGCTACAATTTTTTTTTTTTTTGCCAGTACTTAGGGTTCAAAGTCCATCCCGAAACTCATGCTCTGAGGCACAGCACCAGCCAAAAACAATACACTTGTGTAACCGAAGGACTGCAGCATTTGCCAGATCAGAATTTCTAGCTCTAGGAGCTGCTAACCGCTGGCTGCTGGGAATGCTGGTCTCCCTAAGGTGGTTCCAGCACTCGGGATTTGTTCCTGAAGTGACAAAAGCCATCAGATAACCAAGACTTAAGTGTGGCACCTCAAGACCAACATTTCTGCTAGCATCATGGTCATGTCAGAGCCAGCTATGGCAACTGCTCACTTCTGTATGGAGGGAAGGGAGGTAGGCAGGAGAGGGGAACTTTTCTCTGTCTCCGCGGTTCCCACCACCGATGGCAATCTGCCTGGCAGGCCACAGCATCCTCACCCCATCGCCTGTCAGAAGCCTCCCAGCCTTTCCCCATGAGAGGTCATTTCAATCTCTGCTGTTTCCAAAATGGCAACCAGATGCGCCCTGCCTCTACGACTGCTCAGCCCAGAGGAGCTCTGACTCAGTCTTGTAATCACTATCCAGAAATTCAGGCTCCCTGCAGAACTTTTCCCAACGACTCTGCAACAGGCGGCACAAGGGCTGGGTTAGTGCTGGCCGTAATGGGACCTTGTCCCGCATCCGTAAGCAAGGTGACTAATAGTGCTTGATGATCAATATGTCAAGCCCGATTACTCATTCTGCCTTCAAATGGGGCGAGACCAGAGGTCCAGAGGACCTCCAGAAGTCTCTTTCAATGGAAATTATTTTATGCTTCTATGAAATCCATATTCTTGGAAAAACGGGGCAGTGTTACTTGGTAGCAGTCAGATTTGTCATCCCAAGAACGGGTAGTTGTCTACTTGTTTTTTTTAATGTTCCTTTTTTACTATTTTATATTCTATTCTTCTTTTATTTTTCTCATTTTTTTTGTTTTCTTCTTTTTTTTTAACAATTACTGCAAGTTTCTACTTGGATGCACTTTCCACAAAATAAAGCTTGGTAAATTTTTCCTGCTTCTAAAGACCAGGGATGAAACCCTGGCTCCCTAACCTTGACAGCTCAGGGAACATGCTACAGGCTGCTGATCCTTTTAGTACATGGCCTTTTACCAGCAAAACCCTGACTTACTTCCAGTAATTTGGCCCCAGCTGCCAATCCAAGTCAACAGACCAAACACAATGTGGCTTCACCAAATTCCTTTGGCATATGCATCCAGGCTGCGAACCTTCCTGTTGCATTGTGTGGCTGCTTTGCTGACTGACTTAGCAAAGGTAAAGAGTCACCGAGAAAAGATTTTACCTCTGCAGGTGCCGATGATGGAGGCAGCTGTGCCCTGTGGCTGCAGCACTAAGCAGAAGCTCACCGGGTGCACCTCCTTGTGCCCAGGAACACTTTTGCAGACAGAGGCCTCCTGCCTTCCACATGCAGAGGAAGCTTTTGGTCCTAGAGGCTGCACTTGCATGGATCAGGCTTTCCCAGCATCACATCAACATGTCGCCAAACTCAGCCTGGAGGGCTGAGTTGTCTCCTGCCAGCATGGGAATCCCTTCCTGTGGTCCTCCGCTAGAGGGAAAACCCTCCTTGAGCAGCCTGCCTTGCAGCTGATCTCCTCACAGGCAGGGATTAGCATGGCTCTGCAGAGAAAACAACCTGACTCGACCCTGTGCTCCGCTCAGAAATATGAGCGGTGCAACCTCTGCTCTGGGGGAATCCAGGTGGCTTTCCCTGGCGTCTCTGACACATCTGAGCTCGGGATGGTTTACTCTGTTTAGTGTCCTCTCCTGTTCTTTCTCTGCCTGGAAAAATCCCCTCCTGACTGTATTCCCTGAACAGGGAAGGTACCAGTGCCTGGGTCCAGGTGGTCGAAGCTGCACAAGCATCAAGGAGTTTCTGAGACCTGTGTCCCTGTGCAGAGATGGAGCGAGCTGTCACCTGGACACTCACAAAGAGACCACTGGAGAACAAACAGACCCCAGGAGGAATGAGGGGCTCAGGACCAAACAGACCTGGACCAAAGGTGTTTTCCTTTAGACAGGAAAACCTGCTGTCTTAAACTTGCCAAGACTGTCTTCTGCTGCTTCTCAGGGACTAACTCTATCTTCAGCCTTTGCATTTCTCAGGAAAGCAGTGCGTTGAGTCTCTGCAGATGGCCCAGGGGAGATTCCTTGCTGGTTCATGGCTTTCCAGCACGGGTGGTGTTCCCTCGGAGGCGCAGCTGACATTTTGTACTAATGTCGTTTTCACAGTCTTTTCCATAAAGGAAAGCTACAGAGGCTGTATTTGGTCAAAAATATTCCCTGTTTAGAGAAGAGTTAGGCTAGTGCAACTGCTATTATCTCCTTGCCTATGTAAAATGTGCTGCAATGCCAGTCTGACCACAAGTGGCTGGGGACCGTCTCACACATCTCATTCCAGGGATGCCCCACTAATAACAGATGCCTTTTCCACACTGTCCTGGGTCACTGCTCCCTCCCCGCAGGCACCAGGGCTGCTGGTCTGTCCCGTGTGGTATTCCTAGTGGTCAGAGAGATGCTGTAAGGTACAGACCGTGTCAGTGTTCCAGCAAATGGCTGTGTGGGAACCCCTGTGTGTGTGCAGACTGTTTATGTGACTGGGTAGGCTTGCATACGTCAACCTAAACTGTATAGGAATATTCCTGGGTTAGCCTTGGTCGGCACATTTCAATCATGGCTTGAGCTTGGAGGGAAATCCACAGCCTGCTGCAGCCTGATCCAAGCAGTCAGCTTTGCTTTTGGCATTATGAAAGCTTCATTTTCTCTATGGCTCGGGCGGCCCTGAAGCGTTTGCTCATCCCCAGGAGGCTCCCAGCTATGCGTGGTTGTGCTATGTGTGCACAAGGGCAGGCATGCGTGTGACTAGTGTGCGAGCATTGGTGTGTACACGCCTGGGGTGGGCTTTTCAAAGAAACTTTGTCCCCTTGGGCTCACAA